>LR990538.1:10000000-12750000 GCA_905147745.2 Phlogophora meticulosa | reverse complement strand
AATAGCTTTCCATTTGAAAAAGTTATGGCGTATTTTATTGAAACCTCCCTAAAATACGAACACAATTTTGTCATTTCCCACAAAATTCAAATTTTGTGTTAGGTCTCTTTTATTCTCACGGTGCGATATCCGGTCTGTTATAATGAATGGTCTTGTCTGTAAGTATGGCGCGGTCGTAGTAGAGCTTGTGTGTAGTGTTTTCTAGAATGGTTTGTGGTGTGTAATTGTAGTAAGGAGTGTTGGTGTTTTGTATGAGTGTGTATTTGAGTGCTAGTTGTTGATGGCTGACGTTTGCTACCTGGTTATGCCTGTGTGTGTGAGAGTTGTGCAAGCGCCTGTAATATGCTGAATGGTTTCTGATTGGGTGTGACATTTGCGACATTTATCATTTGTTAGTGTAGGATCTTTGATTATATATTTTCTGTAGTTTTTAGTGTTAATGATCTGGTCTTGAATAGCTATTATAAATCCTTCAGTTTCTGGGAACAAGTTACCTATTATGAGCCACTTATTTGACGCTAATTAGTTTATGTGGGGTTGTTCTAGGTCATGAGGGTGCCGGCCGTGAAGTACTTTCTTCTTCCAACCATCAATTTTTTGTACTTGCGGGTCAACATTGGTAATATTTTCGGTGTCAATGTGATCGTTTAAGTTAAGTGGGGTGTACTTGAGATCGTTTGTCACTATGGTTTTATGAATATTACTAGTCCGGGATTTTGTGTGAAAGAATGCTTTGAGTCGACTAACTTGCTTCCGCCATAGGTGCTGGATGTCTATGAGGCCACGCCCTCCGTGTTGCCGTTTGATTGTTAGTCTTTCTATGGCTGATTTAGGGTGAAGGTTATTGTGTTTTGTAAGTGTTGTTCGTGTTGTTCGTTCTAATTGTTCTGTGTCTGTTTTAGTCCATTTTATAACTCCGAATGAGTACGTTAATATGGGGATGGCAAAAGTGTTTAAGGCTTTAATCAATTTTTTACTAGAGAGTTGTGTTTTACAAACGCTGTTAAGTCTCCTCTTGTACTCTGTAGTTAGTGTTTCTTTAATTCTTACATGATAGAGTCCTTTTAGTTGCGAGTACCCTAAATATTTATAAAAATCCGTCGGTTCCAGAGCTGTTATGGTGTCGGTGCTATTCACTGCATAGTCGCCGGGTCGTACGTTGCCTCTCACAATGTGAAGTGTTTTACATTTTTCTAGGCCAAATTGCATATTTATATCTTTACTGAATTCTGCTGTAACATCTACTAATTTCTTCATTTGTTTTTCTGTGTTTGCGTACAATTTAATGTCATCCATGTAGATTAAGTGTGATATTGCTGTTTTTTCTGTAGTGTGTTTGAAATAATATGCGGCCTTACAACTCTGCAGCATATGAGACAAAGGGTTTACGGCGAGACAAAACCACAAGGGGCTCAGATAATCACCTTGGTAAATACCTTTTTTAATTGAAATCGGTCGCGTTGCGACAGTATTTTTGCCGCAATTTATCTGAAGTGTTGTTTTCCACTGTAACATTATACGGCGAAGGAAATCAATGATTTTTGGGTTAATTCTGTAGATCTTTAATATTTCTATCAGCCAGGAATGAGGGACACTATCGAAAGCTTTTTTATAATCTATATAGGTGCAATGAAGATTTCTGTTTTTTGTGGTAGCGTGTTTATGTATAGTGGAGTCAATTATCAGCTGTTCTTTGCACCCCATGTGTCCTCGTCTGCAACCTTTCTGTTCCTCTGCTATAATATTATTGTGTTCTATGTGTATGTTAATCTTTTTTGCTATTACTGATGTTAATATTTTGTATAATGTAGGTAGACATGTAATATAAAAATGTGATTTTCTTATGGCAATGTCAATTGTCACTTGTCAAATCAAATTACGAGATCTGTCAACCGCTGCTGAGATTTTGTGATATCTTCTTGAAAATTTGTTGTTTTTGTGAAAATGTCGAAAACGCCACTTCGATCTCAAGCGAGAAATATTGTTTTCAATGTGTATCGTAAAATAAGGGAAGAAGAAGGCGTAAATCAAACTCAATCTTTGATTTTAAAGCGCGTCGTAGAGTTGACCGGTAAGTTGGACTGAGTTGTTTTGATACTTTTAGTTTATTTTATATTTTTGTTACTTAATTGTAGCTTCTTTATAGGGGTTTCCAGTACTACTATACGACGAATCGTAGGTGATGGCACATCGAATGATGGTGTATTTTCCACGCCTGGTAAAAAGCGAAGAGGTGGGAAGAAGAAAATCAACTTGGACAGTTTCGATTTAGAGTTGATTAGAAATAAAGTAAAAGAATTCTATTTAGTTCGGAAGGAAATTCCAACAGTTATGAAACTGTTACAAATTCTTGGACAAGATATTGATTTCAACGGAGGAAGAGAATCTTTGAGGTAAGAAAAATATAAAGTAATAATCCCTCTCACTCAGGAAGGTAAGAGGAGGCCTGTGCCCTGCAGTGGGACGTATATAGACTGATGATAATAATGATGAATGACTAAGCTATCGTTTGAGTAACATGATAAATGTTATTATTTTTACAGACTTATACTTAAGGAGATTGGTTTTGAATATGTTAAATGCCAATCAAGAAGGACCATTTTGATGGAGAGAGATGACATTAAACTACAAAGATACAAATTTTTGAAGCGAATAAAGGAAAACCGCGAAGCTGAGGAGCATAATAAATTGGATGTGATTTATTTAGATGAGACTTACATTCACGGTTCATGTTCTATGAACAAGTGCTGGCAAAGCAAAGATATTGCAGGTCCATCTAAAAGTATTTCACTTGGAGCGAGGTGGATCATTGTAAACGCTGGTGGAGAAAATGGCTTTGTACCAAATTGTTGTCTGGTGTACAGGTCAACAAGTGTATCTGCTGACTGTCACCACGACATGAATAAGGACAATTTTACAAAATGGGTGACAGAGAAGCTAATTCCAAATCTGACAAGACCTTCACTAATTGTTATGGATAATGCTAGTTATCATTCCGTACGGACGAACAAACCACCCACACAAGCCAATCGTATAGCTGATATAAAATAATGGCTTCGTGCAAATGGTTTACATTATGATGATCTTTGGCGTAAATGTCAATTACTTGAAGTAGTGAAACAAAACATGTCTGCGCCCTTATATGAGATAGATGAAATATTAAAATTGCACGGTCACGAAGTTTTAAGGCTCCCACTTTATCATTGCACATTGAATCGCATAGAAATGATTTGGGGTATAATGAAGCAAAAAGTTGCTGATAAAAATGTAAATAGGCCTGCAAGTGACATTAAATTATTAACAGAAGACGCTTTCTCACAAATTGGTGCAGAGGAATGGCGAAAATGTTGTGAACATGTAAAGAAAATTGAATACGATTTCATCAAGCAAGATAGAATAATTGAAATGCTGGAAGAGCGATTTATAATAAATACCTCTTTATCTTCATCATTTGATGAAGAACAAGAAATGCAAGTGGAGTTCTTGGAATCGTTTTCTAGTTCTGAATGAGGTGTTAAGTTTTAGTATGATTTAAATGACGACCTATGTGGCGCAGCGGGTGAAGGTCCACCTGCGACGCAGGAGGTTGCCGGTTCGATTCCCGCCTTGGAAAAAATGTTTGTACGATCTACAAATATTTGTTTCGGGTGTTCTGGGTATTTGCTATGTATAATAAAAAATATCTATCTATGTAATGTATTGTATTAAGTATATCAGTCATCTAGTACCCATAACACAAGATCTGCTTAGCTTGGGGCTAGATGATGCTGGTGGATTGTCCAGCATTATTTATTTAAATGATATATAATAAATTTGTACATAAACTAATGTACGATTGATTTATTTTTCATGACATATTTTCCTACGTCAAAAACCCGTTGTATAACAACATTCTATATACACATCACTACATAGTATAAAACAAAGTCGCTTCCCGCTGTCTGTCCCTATGTATGCTTAGATCTTTTAAACTACGCGGCGGATTTTGATGAGGTTTTTTAATAGATGTAGCTAGTACCTTATATACTTCATGTTCATTAATACTAAAGACATAAATAAAAATTAAACAGTATCAAGATCGTTTAATCCAATTTCCCCAGTATTGCACGCAACAAATTTTTATTTCCTCATTTGCCATGAGATTCCGGTAGACCTATAGTGTCCATATTTTTTTTTACACTACGATGAGTTAAAGTTTACTGAACGTTAAAATCTTTCAAAATTTTAGGGAAATAATTTTTTTTGGTTGTCTTTTTTGTATAAAACTACGAAAATTCTGTAATTTTCAAAGATTATGGTGAATAGAAGTACTACTTAGGTTGCCGATACAAACAAAAAAACTGAAATATTTGAAAAATCGTGGTCATGGTAGTTAAAAGTGTCATAAAGGGTATACATTTTCGAAGAATTTCCATTTTTTTAAGTAGGTAATTTAAAAAAAAATAGAGGTATTTTTTTTTCTCGAGTAGTCATTAGTAGGTCCATCCTCTGGTGCCGGCTTATCGTTGAATTTTGGGACATGTTGTATATAAATTCTTAATAAAGACGTCCTAGTTTTCACATTTATCTATTTTTTATTTCCAAATCCTTAGCAGTTTCCTCTGCCTTATAAAGGGTTAACTATGAATGTAGTTTTATTGTCTGTGGACGTAGTTGTGTAAGGAAATCTACATTACGCATCAATTACGGCATTTTCCCTTAGAAAATGGAACTCAAAGTTTGGAGCTCGTAACAAACCCGGCATTATCCTGTACCGTCCAAATCAAAGATGGCAACATCCATGTGGACCAATCAGAGCGCAGAATTTCATAAGCGTTGAGGCGGTTAGCGCTCGTGAAATAGTGTTAGTGTTTTTATTGTTTTATAATGAATACTGTATTTTTTTCTAAAAACTTATCGCCGAGCACATCGGGGAAGACGAGAAAACGTACGGCTCCAGAAAACTGGAAACAAAATATAGCTAAACGGCAGCGGTAAGTACACACAGATGGCACAGATTTGATACTTGATTTTATTAGCATAAATATTTTTTTGAAATCAGTTTTATTCAAAATTGCATGTAATTTGGTCATAATTTTAAAACTTTCTTTGAGCAAAGTCTGCACTATCCCGTTATTCGAATAAGCGCCGGCAAAGTTATATGGAATTTCATTGCGTCAAGTTTTGTTCCAATAGTTATTTGTTACAGATCGAATAGATACCTTTTTAATACGATATAGACAATCTAAATAGAATCACGAGCGTAGTGAATAGTGCCGTAGTGCCAAATTGTACCAAGTTATGCCAAGTTATTTATTTTATGTGCTTTTGTTACAGATATTCCCCTAAGGAAAGTCCAAATAGACCCAGATGTCAACACCTCCGGAAGGGTGTTTATAAATGCGAGTCAATAACTATGCGAGACGTGATAAACTTTCATGCGGCATTTTATAAATATCACAACAAGGAAACACAAGATGCTTTTCTTCTAAAATACTGCGTCCCTGTAATTCCAAAGAGAAAAAGACCCAAAACAAGAAACATCATCCGAAAACCATTCATACAAATTACAGCATTTACAGTGACTCACAGAAAAAAAATGTAACAATATGTCAGAAAGCGTTCCTCGGAATTTTAAACATTACTAAACATCGAGTACAGTATATTGCTAAAAAGTTTGTGGAATCGGTTGAGTTTCAGTTCTCAAGTGTGGGGTTAGAACTGAAACTCAAATTTTTTTTTTTCGTCAAACCCATACGTGTGTGGTATCTATAGATAGTCTTCAAAAATGACATTGAGGTTTCTAATATCATTTTTTTCTAAACTGAATAGTTTGCGCGAGAGACACTTCCAAAGGGGTAAAATGTGTGCCCCCCCCCCCCCCCCCCGCTAATTTCTAAAATAAGAGAATGATAAAACAAAAAAATATATGATGTACATTACTATAAAAACTGCCAACGAAAATTGGTTTGAACGAAATCTAGTAAGTAGTTTTTTTTTAATGAAAAAAAAAATTCAGTATTATTAAAACATCGATCAAAGTTACAACACATTACAAGAACTTTTATATTATGTTACTTGCTGCTACGGTACCCTTCATGGGCGAGTCCGACTCGCACTTGGCTGGTTTTTTTTTTTTAATTGCACGATTGTTTATTTTGTTGAAGTTTTACGTAAAGTGCCATTCAGTATATTATATTTTTATAAAAACCAGCGACTGATTATTGATAAGTAATAAAAAAGAGTTTGTTTATTACGACTATTTTTTTAATTTTTTACTTCAAATATCAAGATTGTGGTGACCTGATACATTATGGCAACCATCGGTAACAAACATGGCTATCTCCATGCCTGTCTAAAACAAACACGGCAATATTGGGTTCGATCCCCGCACGGAACAAATATTTGTATGACCTACAGGTAGTTGTTCCGGGTCTGGCTGTTTGTGTATGTGAGTTTAAATGTTTGTAAACGCACCCACGATGTCGATACAGGAGAAATTCCTAGTGTGGGGCAACGTTCTTTTTTTTTTTTTAAAGAAAGAATAGAAAGAATATTCGAATCTTTCAAACAAAGTCAAGTAATTCGCACTGTAGCGATATTACACATAGACTTACTCTCGATAAGATGTACGCGAATATAGTTTCTACTCTGTCAGTGTGTGAATGGGTTCAGGATGTTGATGGGACTGCCCCACTGGTACAACATCAAATTCAATGTTATAATTGCAATTCATTATTAATATTCTAGTCAATTGGTTAGCCAAATTTCTTATTTCCATACAGTATTATTTCCAAATTAATCGAAACAGGTAAATATTTGACAGCTATTTACGACGTTGCCAACTTTTAGGATGCACCCTCTTAAGTAATATTCCAAAACCCGGGACATATGTCCCGAAACAATATTTTGTCGTAAGCCGTGTCCACTTTGTCTCTGTTCTTTTTAGAATTTAAGTTATTTTAGCTCAACTATTTCCGATCACTGATCATTTGATGTGTCAAACCAAAACAAGTATTTTTTATAAAATAGTTGTCCTGATTTGAGTCAACGTTTGAGCGCACTACAGTCTGGACGGACTCATAGCCTTTCTGTGTGGCGCGCACACACTCACGCGCCCGTCAGCTGGTAAGCCGGTAAGACTAGGCATTAACTATGTACCTACGTTAGTTTAATGACCAAACATGACATTCAATATCACACGTAGCTTGATATGCGATATCACCGTGTAGGATTCTATCTCCACATCACACTTTCACATGCTTTGGACTGGCAACTCTGAATAATTTTGTTGAACTCACGATAGTAATAAGTAACACACCGCCAATGTCTCCAAAGCATAGGTTTATATAATTGCATAAAAAAAATAGATATTCATATCACAAACATCTTCGAAACTAACCACAGACAAAAGGTTTGGTTTGCAGCCTTATTTTAACTCCATTTTTAAATGACTGTTACAAATCTCCCAAATTTTATTTGACATTTTGCTTTACCACCAAACAACGGTATTTATTCAACAAACATAATATAACGATTTTTTTCGGTAACCACAACACCATTTTGGAAAAAGAAGTAAGTATGTACCTACTTCTCTGATTTTTTTTTTAACAATTTTCTATTCCCATTTTTTTGACCACAGAGAGAACCAAATACAACGATAAATCCAAGCAACATAAACAAACGATTTTTTGGGATCTATGTCTTTATCAACACGCAGACAGTAACTTTTTGAACACAGACATGTTTTAACATTTCCGTAAACCATTAGTTGTTAGTTTTTACATAATTAAAGTTCCTTAGAAGGTTCTTCAAAACAACGGAGCTGACCAACAGTATTTTGAAACACAAACAACCGAAAATGAACAAAAAACCTTTTTCAAAAACAACAGCTGAAGGTATTGCATCCAGGAATAGAACAAGGACATTTAAGAGTGCAGGAATTACTTCTATACTTACACAATGCGTTTACTTGAAAACTGCAAACACATTGATTTTGTTATTGGCTTCACCATCAATTCTTAAATCATGGTGACAGTGAAGAGTGTACCCCGACATAAAACTGACAGGAATATTTCTGTCAAAGTACTGTCAAGAACATAAGTACGTAACACGTGTACAAAGTTCAAAAGCTCTCCTCCAAGTTTCCTCCAGTTTGAAGACACGGTTAGCGCAGTGGCTGCGCGATTGGCTGCTGCGTCGCATGTCGCGGGTTCCATTCCCGCACGGAATAAATATTTGTATGACCTACAAGTAGTTTTTTTTTCTTAAAAAAAAAATGTTGTCGCACACTAGGAATTTCTCCAGTATTATGGGTGCGTTTACAAATATTTAAACTCGAATACACAAAAAGCCAGACCCGGAACAACTCATGACCGCACAATTGGCGCATTGGCTACTGTACTGCGTGTCGTGGGTTTAAGTCCCGCACGAAACAAATATTTATATGGCCTGCAGGTAGTTGTTCCAGGTTTGGATGATTGTTAGTGAGTTTACGCACCCACTACGCAAGAAAAGTTCCTAGTGTGTAACTTAATATTAAAGAATCCATACTATCATGAAATAGGTCATTCTCAATCTCTAATCATTGATTTTGAATTTTGTTTATGCATGAGGTATTTATGCTTGTTTAATAATAATAATAATGGCAACTCTGGATGTCATTGTACGTCGTCCGTAAATTTCTATAATTCAATTTCCAATTTCATTGTTTTTAGTAGTATAATTATATCGAAAGTTTTGTAAAATTTCAAACAATTAATAGCATTACCTACATGAACATACAGAATACCAATAAACATGAAAATTATCAAAATTATGAACAGAATGACGAGTCCACTACAGACAGTTTGTGACACCTGTCACAAAAATAAATTTAAAATATAGTAAAATGTCGACGAAACAATGATAACAAGAGCAGCTACGCGACGCGCACGCCCACCATCCCCGGACTCGCCGCTCAGCTCCGCCTCGCCGCAGCCGGACCTCGGATCTCCAGTGACACCGGCGGTTGCAGCCGCGTCGAGCTCGAGCGACGAGTATTTTTCCCCGCCGACGTCGCCAACACCTGTACGTCGGCAGGGGAGAGGCCGGCCACCGAATAGCTTGGGATCCAGGAGCCAACCGGCCCCGAGCCAGGTCCCCGCTACCGGTGGTTGTGTGCAGCGCATGAGATGGACTCAGTCCATGAACGAGAACGTCATGCGCGCATATTACGGGTCTACAGAGGGGGGAACTAACCTCACTGCGTACCGTGTTAGGATGCTGTCTCTGTTTCAGGGATTTGAACCAACCGTAAACGTCTCGGCCCAACGATTATCGGATCAGGTGCGGGTCATCCAACGCAACCATAGGTTGGACGATGCTGCACTTGATAGGCTGCGCTCAGAGATGCTGAGCAACCATATCGTCTTGACTTCGACACAGACCGCGGTACAAGCGCCTGCTTTTAATGCAATCCTTCCGCGGTCCAATCATGTAAGTAATGAGGCAGATGATAGGGTTGATACAGTATGTAGCCAGTACAATGATCGATTGAGGAGCGCACTGGAGGATGCGCTTCGTGAGTATAGGTCAACACCGACCGAACTTAGGCCCCGATTACCACGGTTACCCATGCACAGAAAAAATAGGGCGCTGGTGTGTGCCTTGGATTCGCTGCTTAAGAATTTCTTTGAGAGCAGCGGAGACCTCGTCGATACACACTCAATCCGGTATTGCGCGGCTGTTGCGGCATGTCGTTTAGCTAACGTCAAGTTTCCAAAAAATGACTTAGCTATACGACCACAGCCAGCTGTACCAGCCTGGCAAAGCAGGATTGAGCGTCGTATCGATGGGGCCAGGGTACTCATCGGCAAACTATACTGCTTCAGGGAGGGCAACACAAGACCACGAGTGATGCGCTTTGTGAGGCGGGCATTCTCGGGGACTGGAATCAGTCCTCGCGAATACATGTCCCGCATCGTAGAGCGCATCGACTTCTTGAAGCAGAAAGTTTGTGCATGGGCAAACCGTATTCGGCGGTATAAACGGCGGGTTGACCGATACTCACAGAATCGTATGTTCCGGAGCGATGAGAGGTGGGTATACAGAGCTTGGGAGCGACCTGAACAGGATATGGCGGGCGAGCACCGCCCGGATGATGTCGCCACGAATGCATTCTGGCGTAGCATTTGGTCGGTGCCCGCCCACCACGTTGAGGCTCACTGGATGAGCGACTACGAGAGCGTGTGTGAAACTATTCCAGAAATGGAAAAAAATAATAATAACACCAGAAGACGTGGCCACAGCAGTTCGTCCGGTACCGAACTGGAAATCACCGGGACCGGACGGACTGCACAACTTCTGGCTAAAATGGCTAAGTAGTTCACACACGCGCTTGGCATCGCAATTCCAGTCATGTCTAGAGTCTGGGTCGCTACCCCAGTTTCTCACAACTGGTATTACTCACCTGCTCTATAAGTCAGGTAGTACCACGGAACCCAAGAATTATAGACCGATCACATGTTTGTCGACGGTTTATAAACTTCTTACATCCATTTTGAGAGCTAAAATAACAGAACATATTGTTGGCAATTCTATCATGTCTGCCTCTCAAAATGGATGTAGGAACGGGTCCCGTGGTACTAAGGAGCTACTCCTCATCGACATGGCCATAAGCCAACAGGTTCGTCGATCCCGCAAGGATTTGTCGACATGTTGGATAGATTACAAGAAGGCGTACGACTCTGTGCCGCATGCATGGCTCACGAGGGTGTTGGAGTTGTACAAAATAGATGCAACTCTACGCACCTTTCTTGCGTCATGTATGGGGCAATGGAAGACGGTCCTTCGATATCCAGGATGTCGGCAAATTCAAGGGAACGATGAACCTATATGGATTAAACGGGGAATATTTCAGGGCGATAGTTTGAGTCCTCTTTGGTTTTGCTTAGCCCTGAATCCTCTAAGCACATTGCTGGAGGATTCAGGTCTAGGCTATCGGTTGAAAAGAGGTGGTCAGGTCATATCCCACCTCCTTTACATGGATGACCTAAAACTCTTTGCCCCCAACAATTTGCGACTGATGGAGCTACTGAAAATAACTGAAAGTTTCAGTAGTGCCATCAGGATGGAGTTTGGTGTGGACAAATGCGCGGTCATGCATGTAAAGCGAGGGGAGATTGTGGAATCCGAAGGGATTCAACTCTCGGATTCCATACACCTTAGATCCCTCTCATCATCCGAAAACTATAAGTATTTGGGTATGTCGGAAGCGTTAGGCATTAATGCTACTGACATGAAGCAATCGCTGAAGGAGCGCTTCTTTGGCCGCCTGAAAAAGGTATTAAATTGCCTTTTATCGGGCGGAAATAAGGTGCGCGCCTTCAACGGTTGGGTCATGCCGGTTTTAATGTACTCTTTCGGCATACTCAAATGGACTCAGACCGAACTCGACGCCCTGGATAGAAGGGTCCGTACACTGCTTACCGCAAACCGGATGCATCACCCACGATCATCGGTAATGAGGTTGTACATCCCGCGGAAATGCGGAGGTCGAGGCTTCTTAAATAAGACACTCCACAACCGCGAGGTGTGCAACCTCAGGGATTATTTTTTAAAAACCGAAATGGGTATGCATCGGGATGTGGTCGCAGTGGACAAGGGACTCACCCCGCTGTCCATGGCTAAAGAGAACTGGCGCAAACCTGTAGTGCTTACTACCGATGACCGCAAGCAGGTATGGCAAAGCAAGGAGCTTCACGGGCGCTTTTATCGGGCTCTTCATGGGCCCGATGTGGATTTCTTAGCGTCCGTATCCTGGCTACGATTCGGTGACCTCTTTGGGGAAACTGAAGGTTTTGTCTGTGCGATTATGGACGAAGTTATTCTGACGAACAACTACCGGAAACATATAATGAAGGACGGGACGGTTGACATGTGTCGGGCATGCCACCGTCCGGGTGAGTCCATCAGACATATTATTTCTGGTTGTTCTCGTCTGGCTAACGGCGAATACTTGCACAGACATAACCAAGTGGCCAGGATTATCCATCAGCAACTTGCTTTGAGGTACAAGCTTGTGGAATCTGAGGTACCGTACTACAAGTATGTGCCCGACCCAGTTCTCGAAGATGACCATGTCACATTGTACTGGGATCGGTCTATCATTACTGACAGGACTATTGTTGCCAATAAGCCTGACATAGTAGTGATAGACCGATTAGCGCGCCGCGCAATGATAGTGGATGTCACCATCCCACATGACGAGAACCTCGTGAAAGCCGAGAAAGAAAAACAGATTAAATATCTTGACTTAGCACACGAGGTTGTCGACATGTGGAATGTGGACTCGGCTGTCATTGTGCCGATCGTCGTTACGGCCAATGGCCTACTGGCTAAAAGCCTCGACGACCATCTGTCGACGCTTTCGTTACACGGTTGGATCAAAGGCCTGATACAGAAGGCAGTACTCCTCGATACGGCTCGCATTGTGAGGAGGTTCCTGTCTCTGCAACCCTAACCGCCGGTAGCTTGGACCCTGCTCCTGCCATCGGTGGACTACTATTTTTTATATTTTTAAATGTTTTTGTATTTTTTATATTGAAATATTTAAAAATGTAATTTATATGTATATACAAAGAATATAGAGAATAATAATGTTTTATTGATTCAGAAAAGTGTTACATATTAAGATGTGACACTGGTTCCTGCACTAGGATAGCCTGTGTCGCAGGATCCAGTCTCTCTCGTATAATAATGGTGGTCGATTCTCTGTAACAAATGCAACGGTTCCAATAATAAAACATAAAAAACACATAAGAACCAAAACAAAAACCATACATAATTAAGACTAAAAGGTAACGTGTGTGTAAGGTGTGTAACTGTAAGTGTGTATGTTATGATGAGTGTTTGTATGTGTTGGTGTGTAGGTTGTTAACGGTCAATTGTAAGTAGGTTTTCGGTTTCGTTATATTTAAGTCCGAGTAACCAATCTTGGACTTCTTTTTTGCACCCAAACTTGGTCATGTTAAGGATGTTGGCTTGTGACAGTATGTTTCAAACACTTTGGAAAAGCAAAGGTTTTCCTAAGTGTTTACTATCCACTGTTAATCATCGGATAAACAGTGTATAATTCCAAGCTGATTAAATCATTTATTAGTTCACCCTTATCCACTTGCCAATGTAAAAGGTCCTGCTGTTGAGTATATCATCATATAGAATTGAATTCAACATTACTTGATTCTGTCAATAAATTTATTGTACAAAGTTACATTATTATGCCTTGTCTTCTAAACTTGCTACAGCCATTTTGAAAGCACCTTCTCTAGAAGAATTGCCACCGATGAATCCATTGCTGTGGCAGAATATACAGTTCTCTATTCCAGCTACTTCACTCAGGATTTCGTCTCTTACTCCCCACCAATTTTTGTTCAAAGGTTTCCTGAAATTTATGGTAATTTTAATGAAGGAGTTTATTTTAAACTTGTTTACTTTGATCCATTCTAGGTTCACGCGCTTGATTAAAGTAAAACAGCCACTAATGGTGCAATGACTGACCCGGGCTATTGGATTCGAATGCTGAATTGAAATACTGCCAATAGCCTGTTCTGGAAGTTTATTTTGTTTATGATAAAACTGTCTGGCTGGATAACACAAATACCAGAACCTGTCATTGGTGTAACAAGAAGGTTTCCATTAGCAAACAGAAAGTCAGAACTGTTACAACCTTTTTCTGAATTTAAGAATTTCAAGTTAATTATGTTAGTAACATTTACAACAAAAATTTTGTGTCTTAACCATGGTTAAATGCTTAAGTAAAAAAAAATCATGTAAAGATAATGTGATGAATGAATTCTTTTTTTATTTATTATTTGCATTGAGTATACTGGCCCACAGCTAGGCAAAGACCTTCCCGTAGTCCTTCTTCCAACTCTTTCCCCATGCAACCTCAAACCCTTTTCCGCAGTAGGTATGATCATCTTTTCACTTATTTCTGGCATAATCCTTTAGGATATAATATTATAAAAGTAGCTCACCTAGTTATAAAGCTGGTAGGATTAATTGGAACTGCTTGCACTCTCCATGAGTTTGGTTTATCATTAAATAGTACATATTTAATTGTATGCCCAATGTTCATTTCTTCTTCTAAATCAAACAAGTGTTCTTTCCAAGGAAACCTCTCCGTAAATTCGACTATCTCTCCAGATTTGTGGATTTCGAATCTGTGTTCCAATGCAGACCTAACATAATCTCTAGCAGGAAGCCACACAGATATGAAATAGTTGACAGTATACAGAAATTCTTGGCTCACAAGTTCCATAGCTTTCTCAAATATTTTATCTAAATCAACATTTTGATCAGAGTTCCATTCTGGGTTTAATCGTGCAACCCTGGAGCTCAAATGTGTATGTATTTTATACCTTGGTTCTTCTGCAGCAATTGGAACACCATTATCTATAGCATCCACTTCTTCAATAAATTTTTGGTAGACCTTCTTGTAAATTACAGTCAGATCCGTTGAGTTGAGAGAAACAGTGCTTGGAACAATTTGCTTTATGACTTCTTCACCATAGTATGTGTAGACTAGACCCGCAGAACTTAACCTGTGAAAAGAAATATAAATAATGAAAGTAATGCTAAATTTATGCTTTGAAACTGATTTCATAATCATAATCATTTATTCATTTGTAAACATATATAATAGTAGCTCTATGTTTTGCTTCATTGGCATACAAATGTTTTCTGTTGAGAACTTAATAACTAGATTCAAATGCTTAGATAATAAGAACAAATAATAAACTATAACAATAAAATAAATTTAAAATATAATTAGGAACTATTACAGTTAGGTTATTAGTTTTATAAATATATCTCATTTAAAAATTCGTCTACTCTGTAATAACATTTTTCTATTGAAAATTTCTGTAGAGCTGTTTTAAATTTGACCATTGGCATGTCTTTTATGCCGTCAGGTAATTTATTATAGATTTTAGGAGCTAATCCGAAAAAACTTTTAGACATAAGAGCTGTTTTACATTTTAAATTACATAATTGATTTGCATGTTGAGATCGTATTGGGTTTTTCTTTACTGCTGAGAATTTAGGGAACAGATTCGGATTCATTTTTACAAACAACGCTGTTTCTAAAATATATAATGACGGCAGAGTTAATATTTTCAAGGATTTAAAATAAGGAAGACAGCTAGCTATCTATATTAAAAATAGTAACGGACCCAGTACGCTGCCTTGCAGCACGCCGTATTTAACATTTTTGAATGCGGATGTATAGGAAGTCTCTAATTTAGTTTTAGGGGATATTCTACAAATTTCAGTACATTGATACCTATCACTTAAGTAAGATTCTAGAAGGTTAAGGATGTTGCCTCTTACTCCATAGCCATATAGTTTTTTTAGTAGTAGGTTATGATCTACATAATCAAATGCTTTTGACATGTCAGTGTATATGGCGCATACTGGGTTCTTTTTGTCTACAATAATTTTTCACTTTATTTACAATAGTTTTCAATAATACTGTAAGAACAATTATGAAATGGTCAACAATGAACTTGAATTTAAATAAGACTAATTTAATGATATTTTGTAATAGATTCACACAGTCAAAAGATATTATCATTCAATTACACTGGTAATAAAAATAAATAAAATTCAGTTATTTCAGATTTCAAGAGATCCATATTCATATTAAAATTATGAAATCCATATTAATAATTATCGGCAAAATTAAATAGAAATAAATCAATAAAAATAGAAATAAAATAGTATCAATAAAATTAAAAATAAAATTATATAAAAATAAAATAATGTAATGAAATCGCTCACTTATAGATAAAATTAAGTTTCAAGGTTTAAATGACTGTACTAGCTTAAACTGGGCCATGTTTCATTGAGAAAAAAATAATTAATCTAGCTATTCAGCAGTTTAAAAAAAGTTATCACTAATTTAAAATACCTACATCAGAATCTTTTGAATTAAGGGTCTTTCCACTTTAATTATCTTAAGAATCTTTTGAAGTGGCATAAACAGTGTGGGATATTGCTGGAAGTTCCAACAATACACCACAAATAAATCTTGCCTTATTTTTTTTTACCCGTTGCTCACATGCATGATGTATTAGAAGTGACGCTATACATCAGTGTCCCTATTAAAACTACACTACTGTGTAGCAGTAGAAAAATGAATATACCTCTTCATTAATAGTAGTGCTAAGGCGATTGGTACACTGCACCGCATCACGCAGTGGGGTGTGTGGCGGTGAACGACGAACACTGCGCGTGAATGCGTTTTCTGTGTTGTACTACGCATGTTTTCTAACAAAAAACCCAGATACTTGCCAACAACGTAAGAACACGCACTCCAGCGCTATGCTGCGTGGTGCGATGGAGTGTGTCAATGGCCTCATAGTCACCACATAAGTGGGTCAAGTTTATATTACAGAATGTACCATTTGGTTTGGGTGAACCAGATTATATTATATTTATGTAAATACATATTTTACATAAATATAACCCCTTCTATTAATAATTAGAAAGTTGTGCTCCAAATTGGACAGAAACATCAGGATGAATGGCTATGGAACGCTGAAAATACTTACTTAATATTATATTTGTTCCCAAGTTCTGGCCTTAAAGAGCTTAAGGTTTCATTGAATTCTCTCTGATGATGATCATATCGCTTCTTCTCATGATCAAAGACTGCTCCAACGTCAACTACGATGTCACATGTGTTGAGCTTGGCCATATCCCGGGTTCTGACGATGACAGCATTTTTGTATTGGGGTAGGAGTTTGAGCATATAACATGCAAGGACTTCGTCACAGTGAAAGACACCATCGTGAGTCCCGATCTAAAATAAAGAAAGGTTACAAATTAGGCTCGGTGACAGCTTAATTATTTACCTATTCAAACTTTTTCTTGAACCATACTCTGAAAATGGTTACAATACTTGTACCTAGTTGTGTAGTATTTATGGCCAAAATGAATTATTATTTTAGAACAAAGAATCAAAACAATATGGATTCATAGACTAGAAATCTCACTATGCCAAAAAACTCCCACCTGTGCGGCAAAATGATTCAAAATTGTTAGTTTTATCTTTACATATTTATAACTTACTAGCTTCCACCCGCAGCTTTGCCCGAGTGGTTTGCTGATACAAAGTAGCCTTTATCCTTTCTCGGGATGCTATCTATCTCTCTGCCAAATTTTATTGAAATCCGTTCAGTTGTTTTGCCATGAAAGACGAACGAACAGAAACAATTTCCCATTTATAATATTAAGTATGGATTAGTATGGTTGCATTGGAACATTGGCAGTTATAGTACTGTTTAGCAGCCCACCTTAGATGGCCAGCGAGACAACATGTACGTATGCGAGTCAAACATGGCGTCGCATTACAAAAACCTGACTAGCTATTTACTTAAGTTGGTATTTCATATAATTATCGGCATGTAACTTGGCAAGTGCCGTTAGATGCGCACAAGTCGTTTTTTAGGTCTCTTTGGTAGTCAAGCAGGACGCGGGGTATGAGGTACGTCAATCCGAGCGCACGATTGGTGCAACAGTCGACAGTTGCCTCCCGAACTCCCGATTGCACTTGCGTGCACGAAAATTGTACCCTTTGTTTTTGTTGTGTTTATGTTAAAGAGTTATTGTTATTGTTTTTAAATTTAGTTTTTGTTACGAGTTGATATTATTGTTGTTGTTTTAAATTAAAAAATTAAGGCAAAAAAGGTACTTATGCCTTTTTTCGCATACTTTCCTCGTATGCATATTATTTATAACTCCCAATAAACTTTACGAATTCCACTCCCTTCTTCAACTTTCTTCTAATCAGATATTATTAAATATAAATGATGGCAATAACCATAAAATAATGACGATCAATAAGTCAGCACTTTTTTGTTCCACTAAGTGCACGATGCGCGAACTTACCCCCACTACGCCAAAACCTTGCCAACTTACGTGCTGGTGACTATACTTTCGCGTCCATTCCGCCAGAGACGTGTTTTTAACCGACCAAACCTTTGTTCGTCCATTTTGGTTACCTACATGGTTTTACTTTGAAGTTGCCTTAACTCATTTTAGGCAAGATGATAAACGTACTGGCCATTTTTAGGTTGGGCTCTGGGACCACGGCAACTGATATAATATCAGGCGGTTTAACAGAACAAAAGGCCAATTGAAAATCACCAGGCTAGCACGACGTTGACCACATGCCATTTTGATATTCGAATTCAATACACACTACACAAAACCACAAAATAACACCAACTTGTTCGAAATAGCGATAAAATAGGTTATAATAATCGCGAGAAGAAAAAAAATCCCACCTTCATATTTCTCGACTGAGAGAAGAAACAACGTGTTACTATGCTGCGGTCCGGAGAGTTATTACAAACTATACCACTAATAGTACATACAATTTTTTTAAACATTTACTACTACGAGTACTCGAACAACCTAAAAATCAGCGTGTACTTACAAAAATAACACAAAATGTCGTTATAGAATATTATTATGTTCAGTTTATCCCAATATTTCTAACACCACTATGGATACCGGCCACCACAGACTAGCAGCCAAAGACAAGTATTGCCAACACTGTCAAGTGTCAAGTCAACTGATGAGTCAACGCCATAGATATAAGAAAAATATTACTATTTTTCTTATATCTATGGTCAACGCCGACAAAACGACGCGAAGCCCATCAGTGTTGCCAACTAGGCTAAAACGAAATGAGCTAAAGTGCTAATAAAAAAATGCCAAAAATATGCTAATTTTTTAATAAAGTGCTAAAATAATATGCCAGATTAATGTAAAATTTTAATCAAAATTATTATAAAATATACAGATTAGCTGTACGTAGGATTACACCAAGTTTTGAAATAAACAGTCGATATCTTCTTGATTTTCATCAACAGTAGCTGTAGATGTGGAAGGCTGAGAGTCCGAATCGTAAGTCTCTTTGGTACCTATACAGCGCAGTACGTCATCTGGCACTGTATAAGAATAACAACACTTTCCTACCCTCTTCAGGCCAAATCTGACATATAAAATGGCATTTAAGGTTTTCACCGCTAAACGATTCCGAAGTCTTTACCAGATTCATTTGACTAAAAACACGTTCAATCTCCGCGTTCGAATGAGGTAACGACAGCATAGATATTGCAAGCTGCGATAATTCCGCAAAAGGGTTATTACCAGCTGCATCTTGATATTCAATGACTTCGTTCCAGAACTGTATGGTGGAAGATGTGCATTCCCATTTTATGTGTACTATGTTTACCCATTGAGATACAAGCCTATCTATTGTGGATGCATTTACTCTGAACTCTTCGGCTATTTCGACAGTGGAAGGCTTGACCACTTTTAATGTTTCCTGTACAGAAAACATAGATATTTTCTGTAGCATTTTGAAATTAACGGGTAATCTCGAACGTAGTTCTTTTACAAGTTTCAATGTAAAATTAATACATCGTTGACGTAAATTGTTTGCTACATCAGGTTGAAGATTATATTCACGTAAAGTGGACTCATAAACATATCCCATATAATATAGTCTAGGGTCCAAATAATCATCAATGTTTTGAGTAAAAATATCTACCCTCGCTGTAGGGTTCAGGATACGCCGACTTGTCGATTCCACTAAGCTACTCAGATCCCTGTAAAGTTTTGTTGGATCAACATCGTTGCTTTCAAATAGTTTGTTTACAACTTGAACCTCCTGTAAGATAGGTTGTAAGTACAATAAGTACAGGTGATTCACTGGATCGTTATACATGTTGTATAGAATTTCTGCCATGTGGCAGTGTTCATCCCGTCTGGCAACTTCAAACAGGAGCTTTAATTCCAACCATTGTTTTAAAATACGACTGACCGCTGGTTCAATTGATATCCATCGGGTGTTGCTCATCTGTGGAATTCTCAATGGATCGGAGCCACCGTTGATCGTTTGGTATACTTTTGTAATAGAGTCGGCGGTTTGAAGAGTGGCTAAACCAGTTGTAGGTTTCTCGTATAAGAAAATCCACATTGCGGGGTAGAGTTTCTTCTGAAGCGTGCGACATAGCCAACTGTAACGAATGACACACGCAGCGAACTAAGACCAAATTATTATTGTCAGTTGCATTTTTCAACAATGCGTGCACTCCGTTGTTAATTCCTGTCATCACTGTAGCATTATCCGTGCCGATACCGATATTTTTTTTTATATCTATATTTAATACTGACAATAGTCCCTTAATACCGTTGACTATGCTCTCTGCCGTGCCATTTTCAATTTCCACCAACCCTAAGAAAGTGCAAATTATCTTTTTAATGGATCTGCTGAAATATCTGATAGAGACTCCCGACATTTTACTAACAGAAATATCTGTAGATTCATCGAGTAAGAGACTGTACTCTTGGTCTTTTAAGTCCGAAACAATTTCTCTAATAAAATGCGGCGCCAAAACATTTTTTATTATGTTTGTGCATTTCGTGCGATGTACTTGTAAGCCGCCACTTTTGCTGTCTTGAATCGATGTTTGCATAACTCCGATAAATGGTCAATAGACATAATCGCACAATGTTCGCACACGAACATAGATAATGAAGATTCTGCTTTCTGTGTGCTTAAATCTTTTTTAACAACGGGAAAATTTATGGTTTTTTGACTTTTCATTGGCTCTATTGCTTTTCTGTGCTTTACTGATATAATATGTTGCTTTAAACAATACAATTTTGCAATAATATCGCACTTGCAGTACTTACAATAGGCTTTTGTCGTATCTTTTGCAACGGGCTGCAACCACTCTTTGAAATCGGACATTTGCTCCCACTCTGACCGGTAATGTTGATTGTACTTAGGAGGCATTACAACGACAAACAAAAAATATTAAAACTCGTTCTATTTTATCTCGAGAGACACTGCTTCCACTTTCATTTGTTTTAAATTTAGTACTTCGGTAGGTAACGATTTGATTAAAGTTATTCTTTGTCCCTCATTCCTACAGAGAAGAGTGAAGTAATTTTGTTTGTCTATGGTATCCACCTGTCAAAACGAAAAAGTATTAAAGGGGAATCCCAGTCCAAAACAAGAGAGATTGTTCGTTTCATGTTAATATTTTATTTTCATAAACAGTCGTTCGTTTCATGTTCTTTTTTTAAATTCAGTTAATATGCTAAAAAATATGCTATATGCTAAACGACAAAATAATATGCTAGACAGAATGAAAATCTGCCAAATTTAGCATATAAAATGCTAAATTGGCAACGCTGATTGCAAATGTCTATGCCTCTATGGGCTTAGCCCATAGAGGCATAGACATTTCATTCAGGTCTTTGAGTAGAACAGTTACGGTCTTAATATCTGACTAGTTTTAGTAAGTTACGATAGTTAATTGTTTTGGTTTTTAATTTATTTAATACGTGAGTTTTAGTTGAGATTAATAGTTAGCAATAATAAATAAAATATGAATCATATAAAAACTTTCATAAATGAAAACGTCAAGTAATGGAGAAAAAAACTGACAACTTTTGCCGCGTGTGTTCCTATTTTTTTCTTTCCTTCCGTATTTTTCACACTCAAATAATACACAAAACTACAAAAAACATTCGAATGTGACATTACCTTTGCCACTAACTTCAATTTCGGATAAATGTTCTAACCTCTGAAAGTGGAAGATCCATCTTTACAAACTTTCATTTAGTGTCACCAGTCCCGATGTCTGTCAATAATAATATGATCTTCCTTGTTTAACCCAGTTCGCCCGAATCCTACGGGATTGAAATTTTACAGATTGATTCAGTTTCAAGAGAAATAGATTTAATGGTAAGCATCACCCAGGATTGGCTCCTGAAGAAAAGACTCTTTAACAGTCAGCAGCACAGACACTAAATTTTGAATGCAAATTGAATTATGATAACCCGTTTTAACGATAAAAGCTTGTTTCGTTTTTTTTTTTAATCAGACTTGTTTGTTTGTGAAAACAAATAGAAAGCTTCTTTTCAGCCGCAATATATAAAAGGTGTAACAGAATAAACCCAAGACCTCTATAGGGACTGCGAAACTAAAATGGACCTCCCATACATTAATATACTGAACAGCTGATTTTTTTTTCGCTTTTTCGGGGTTGGTCCTGTAGTAAAAGTTGTTCATAGTGGAGAGTAAATTGACCCCTTAAAAGGTCTTGCGTTTATTATGTAACACTTTGTATATTTTATTATTTAATGACGTGTAGGATGATGATGATATCATCATCATCCTCCCGTCCATATCCCAATTTATTTAGGGTCGGCGCAGCATTGCTTCTTCCTTTATACATCTCTATTTGCCGTCATCTTTAATGTACCGTTATTTAAACTTTTAGTCCCTTTCATAATTATGTTTAAATAACGGTACATTAACCAAGATTAAAATTTTAGGTTGTGTTTATCGCTAATGAACATCGAATATGTGATAAGTTTACTGTACATAAGTATGTTTAAGCTTTTTTAAATAATATGATTAATAAACGACAATGAGCTATTCATACATTGTATAATTAACAATTACCAAGTACTATTTTCAATTAGAAAGTAGATTGTTTATACCTGCTGACAAGCTTTGTGTAAATAAATATTTATTAACAAGAAAAAATCCTGTAAAATAAATGCTGACCAAGTGCGCTTTCTAACCTTTAAGTGGGCGTCCAGCTTTTAGTAGGATACAGTCCACATTGAATATATTGTACGCTAACATAGCAATTAACACTCGCTAGTTCCTTTCATATTTTTAATAATCCTGAATACAAAATGCTGTTTTATACAAACTAACAATGCGATTTCATGGGTCAAATGAAAAGCAACGCCACCTATTCTCTCGCAATCGCTTTTTCTACGTTATCTGTGTCAGCACACCCCATATTAAATGGCGGCGCATCATCGCAGCTGAGACATTGCTTTGGCGCGTCAGCATGTCTAACCCCCGGTGTTATTGGATTCGGACGCCATATTTGTTTTTTTTTGCTGTGTTTTTAGAGAAATTGCATTGTTTAGAATCATATAAACTCATTCTCGCGACTGCATAAAGTTTACATAGTTATGTATGTAATACGTCTTCTGTGATCCTGTTATAACCCTCGTCATCAGCATGGATTATTAACCTACACTCGTGACAAACAAACATACACTTTTAATAGCCCCTGAAATTCCACTTTAGTTTCACTAACCACTAATTTATTGCAAAACACTATTGTTAGATTGAAACAGTATGTACTGTATCTCTCTGATTATTGGTTTTCAGTTACTTGAGTTTTCACCTTTTGAATATAGATGGCGCTACAAACGTCTGTTCCAGTTCAGACATATTATATTTTCAACTAATAGATGGCGCTACTAGCTGTGTTAACTTCATTTTATTTGCTAAAATATGTTACAACTGCAACAAAACATGAATTATATTCTTATATGTTGCTGTTTTTACTCTGATTAATGGTATTTGTATTTTTCCAACATGAAAAGAACATGGACGGTTCCGGTGGTGCTTTACAGAACATTTGATATTCATAATTTTACTCATTGTCTTATTGCCTATGATATAGTTAAGGTACCATATTATGCTTCATGGGTCTATCTTCAAGGTTTCAGCAACGCTTGCTGAGGTCGGGTCGTGGATGGGCACACACCGAGTTCTCGCCATGCATCGGAAAGCCCGTTAAGCCGTTGCTCCGGACTGTCACTAGCAGATTTGTTACAGTCGTTAAGGGTAGTCAGAAACCCGAAACTCTGGCAACCAGGCTTGCCATGGAGTAGCGTGGGCTATCCAGTGTTGTGGAGGTCGAATAGAAAGTTGCTTCATGTAAAGTCTGGTATACAGCTGCCTCCAGTGAGACTGGAAGTCGACCCCAATAACCAACATAGGAACTTGGGTAAGGGCTAGGCAGACAATATAGATATCACAATTAACGCCCCTACACGTTGCCAGCGGCGCGTTGGGTTTGTTTCGATAGAGTGGAAAAGAACTGCTACTTTCTGCATGTTTGACTGACAGAGAGAGGTAACTAAGTAATTGACATGGACAAAGGACCTCTGAAACCTCTCTTTCCGACACGACTAATAACTGCCTCGTTGGTCCAGAGGTCGGAAGCGCTACTGCGGAGCACGAAGTCCTGGCTCTGGGGTCAAGCAAAGTGTGGACGTTGCTACGAACTACTTTAAAACAAATCGGTTATCGGAGTGTGGAATTTGGGATCATAGTTTAATTAACACTCCTCTACCTATCCTTTCCAAGAATACAGTCAAAGTTCTATGTTATGATTTTTAAAAATCTTTAACCTTTGAACACGGTTCAACCAGCAACGTTTTGGAACAATACAACAAATGGTACATCGTCTAATAAACTAGATGGCGCTAGTAGGAGGGAATTAGTATGTTTTTTGCAAAAGATTCGATTTCAGTGAGTGAAAAATTAATCGAATTCCCTCTGATGACATTTTCCTGATCCTACCGATTTTTCGGTACCTTTTTTCCTGGGTTGGCTCTGTTTGTGTTTTTATCTGCCTAGTAGAGTTTAGTTTCAGTCTAATTTAGGCGTAATTTTAGGCGTAGGTAACTATTACCAACGCCTAAAAGAAATCCACTAGATATTACGTTGCCAGTTGGATAGCCATGTAGCATGTTTCTATGCGGCAAACTTACGAGAACTGTATCAGGGGTGTGGATCTATTTTATATAGTTACCTTACCTTACCTTACCTTAGCTATTGCCTGCTACTTCGTCCACGTGGATGAAATGTGCGGAACCCTAATTATCTTTGTGAAACATCAATGCCTGCTAGCGAAAGTCCTTTCAAAATTGGGCCAGCCGTTTCGGATATTGCTTTGAACAAACATATAAACCATCAGACAGACAAAAATTGTTTAAATTCGTATTTTGGTTTATCTACAGTAAGTATACACTTTCGTAAGCATTAAGTAAAAAGCTGTTATGTATTTGGACATTACAAACAGACACTTCAATTAAATAAATAAATAAATAATGCTGGACAATCCACACAGCATCATCTAGCCCCAAGCTAAGCAGAGCTTGTGTTATG
This sequence comes from Phlogophora meticulosa, assembly GCA_905147745.2. NCBI lineage: Eukaryota > Metazoa > Arthropoda > Insecta > Lepidoptera > Noctuidae > Phlogophora > Phlogophora meticulosa. The sequence goes on along the minus strand of LR990538.1, from coordinate 12,724,964 downwards.
GGTAGGTACTAGATGACTGATATACTTAATACAATACATTACATAGATAGATATTTTTTATTATACATAGCAAACACCCAGAACACCTGGAAGAAATCTTTGTAGATCGTACAAACATTTGTCCCAAGGCGGGAATCGAACCCGCAACCTCCTGCGTCGCAGGCGGACCTTCGCCCGCTGCTCCACATCGGTCGTCAATTTTTTTTTATTTATGTAGATACCTCATGTAAATAATTATTGCGGTGGGGTTTTTGACTTCCTCTTCTTATTGTGTTCTTTATTTTTCTCTTTACACAAAAAAAAGAATACAATTAGAAAACATATCTTTGTTTTCCTTTTTTGATGTCATTTCTCATTCATTCATAGTTTGGTGGTTCAAACATATCAAATATAACAATAATATCCAGTGGATTTCTTTTAGGCGTAAGTAACTAAATTAGCTCAAAGAATTAGCAAGCTGAAGTGGCAGTGGGCTGGCCATATCTCGCGAAGAACCGACAACCGCTGGGGTAAACGTGTTCTTGAGTGGAGACAGCGACTCGGCAAACGTAGTGTAGGACGCCCTCTGACCAGGTGGGATGACGATCTGCGAAAGTATGCAGGCAGATGCTGGGTGCGGCAAGCTGAAGACAGGGCGCTATGGCGCTCATTAGGAGAGGGCTATGTCCAGCAGTGGACTAGTATAGCCTGATGATGATGATGAACTAAATTAGACTGAAACTAAAGGCAGATAAAAATACAAACAGAGCCAGGAAAAAAGATACCGAAAAATCGGTAGGATCAGGAAAATGTCATCAGAGGGAATTCGATTAATTTCTCACTAAGTCAAGATGTTTTCCTTCACCGATGTCAGTGATGTACAAGATAAACTTAGAAAGTACATATGAATCGAAAAACTCACATTGGTATTTGCCTAGGTTTGAACCCACAACCATAGGAGGCGAGGCCTAAACCACTAGGCCGTCATGAAATGGGGATGCTTAGTATCAAAACATGAGACAACGCGCTGAAATATTTCATGTGCCATTGAAATGGAATAAAGATATTACAGGCCCTAAGGCGAATAATATTCACTCTTCATTACAGACAAAATATTATTTAAAAAATAAAATCTTATCTTGTTGTCAATGTTTGTACAACTATTGGGCAAACATTTCGCACCAACGCGACGTTCATTATAGTGGCGTCTTGGAACCTTCGATTCATTTGCTGGTTAATAGATAAGAATAGTTCCAGTTTAAGTTGTAGTGCTTTCTAATTCTGATTCTAATTTATCCTACCTTTTTTTTTTTGATAAGGTGTTCGGCCAAAATAAACGGTGTCCGGCTTGTCCCATTTTTTTAAGACTAAGCTTAGCATACTTAGACCGATGTTTCTCAACTGCCCAACACGATAAGACAGATATTTCGTTTTTATTAGTCCAACAAACTATACGAACACTATTTATATCCAATTTTTTTGTCGTACCTATTAATACTGAGACGAAATCCTCAATAATGTAGGGCGTCCGGCCTTTCTACCCAAATGTCCGGCCCAACTGGCTGGTCTGTCCGGCTATTAGGTTTGGCGACCTGGCAACCCTACCTAGGGAGAATCATTATAGCCCTATGGTATATAGCCAGGCGATAATATTACAGTATAACCAGCTGGTTAATTAAATGTTTTGAATATGAACTCAACCTCAACTAAAGGTTTGTATCAAACCTTTTTTAAGAACTTATTTTGAAAATCGAATTGCTTTAACTATCTCACAGAAGGTGTGAAAAGTAGAGTGGGCTAGCTTGAATCAATCGCTGTATACAAGAATCTTTCATGGTACCTGTGAAAAAAAGGACTTTTCTATCCCCTTGGTCAATAACTTACTATTGTTTTTAATTTGTAAAAAGTATAGTCTTAATCTCTGGAAGTTATCTACTGGATTATTTTACTGATAGAAATTAGAAAAGTAAACCGTCGCGGAGTCATAGGATATTTTTCGAAATACGTAGTGTTTTATACTTCTTGATAAGGGTGGCTCCTGTTAATGTTTGTTTGGTTGAGACATAGATTTGTTTCAGTTTATTATCTATGTAATTCAGTTACCTATCCGTGTATACCTAAGTGTGCGTCGATGTCCCTTCCACTCCGTATTAATATAGATTATATTGATGTTAATCCATAATGATATATCTAATATATATTTTATATTTTGACGACCGATGTGACGCGGCGGGCGAAGGTCCGCCTGCGACGCAAGAGGTTGCGGGTTCGATTCCCGCCTTGGGACAAATGTTTGTAATATCTGCAAATATTTGTTCCGAGTGTTCTGGGTATTTCCTATGTATAATAAAAATATCTATCTATGTAATGTATAGTATTAAGTATACAGTCATCTAGTACCCATAACACAAGCTCTGCTTAGCTTGGGGCTAGATGATGCTGTGTAGATTGTCCAGCAATATTTATTTATTATGTATATAAATTACGCGTCACGTTGTTTGTCCGCTATGGACTCCTAAACTACTGAACCGATTTTAATTAAATGTTGCACACAGTGTGTGTTTTGGTCAAACTTAAAAGATAGGATAGTTTTTATTTTGATTATTGACCTTAATATTATTTTTTGCAAATTAAATGTTTTCCTATAATAAATTCCATTCATTTCCATCAGATAGCAGTGTAACTTAACTTTTGAGGCGGTAAAAAGGTAGGCGGTTAGGGAGTTCACCGAGACAGCTAGTAATATTATAAATGGGAAAAGTTTGTGTGTCTGTTTGTCCGCCTTTCACGCCTAAACCACTGAACGGATTTCGATAAAATTTGGCAGAGAGATAGATTGCACCCCGGGAACGGACATAGGCATCCTTTTTTATCAACAAACCACGCGGGCGAAGCCGCTAGCTAGTAAAATATAAAAAACCTTTCTTGGTAGACGCGATGGAACAGTGTGAAGCTGTGAATAGCGACATGTGGAGATAAGGTAAGTAAGTAACACGATTTTATTGTTTCATTCACACATCATTGTTTGTATTACGTAGGTTAGGGTAGGGCATAGGACAGGGTAGGACGGATATCGCCGTACGTCCTGAAACCATGAGTTTAGAACATGGTTCTAGCGTTGAAAATTTTCGTCGGCTTTACTAAGTTAATATGATTTTTTAAATACAGATTTTGTATAGTTTAAAGTAAAGTTTAAACTATACAAAATCAGTAAAGTACCAGCCTATTACTGTCCCACTGCAGGGCAAAGGCCTCTTCTCATACAGAAAAGGCACTAGCATTAATCACCACGCTTGCTCAAGACGGGTTGGCGATTTCAGACTTATATTAATTACTAGCTGACCCAGCAAACGTTGTTTTGCCATATAAAATTTTTGGGTGGACCACCCTTATCATTTAGGGATATGAAAAATAGATGTTGGCCGATTCTCAGACCTACCTGTTGTGCACACAAAATTTCATACAAATCGGTCCAGCCGTTTCGGAGGAGTATGGGAACGAACATTGTGACACGAGAATTTTATATATAAGATTTAGTAAAGGTTTCCTCACGATTTTTTCCTTCACCGGTGTCAGTGATTTCCAAGATAAACTTAGAAAGTACATATGAATTGAAAAACTCACATTGGCACCTGCCCAGGTTTGAACCCATAACCTCGTGCACAAGAGGTGAGTCCTAAACCACTGGGCCGTCATGACATTGTATAGTATGTTTTTTTTTTTTCTGTATTTCTATCTAACCCACTGAGATTTTTATTGTAAAAGTGAAACATTTACTCTTTTAATTAAAAAAATCATTTTATCATGACATTTTAAAGTAAAAATATCGGAAAAAAACCCAAATTAGGAAAAAGCCGACAAATAATCTACTCTGGAAGTCCAGAATCATGTACTGAAGCCATGCTGTCATGGTATCAGGATGTGCATCGATATCCCTTCGACCCTGAGTACAGTTTGCAATCAAAATAATTGACCTCCTTTCAGAGATTAAAAGCACTCAAGAAGATAACATACAGAGGTACACACAGTGACGTTTTTTTTCTTTGCATACCTATTTATTAAAAAATATATTATCTGTCGAATTAGTGCTGTATGCTAAAAATAAGTACATAAATTATTTTCTATATTATTTGTCTAACAGCTTCTACCTGCAATTTGAAAATGTATGAAAATAATACTTTTATCTTAGATAAATTAAAAAATGACGCACTTTTTACAAAACAGAATCAACCGACTCCAAAACACACTAAACCGAGTAAAATAACTTTAGTTAAAATAAATAAATAAATAAATAATGCTGGACAATCCACACAGCATCATCTAGCCCCAAGCTAAGCAGAGCTTGTGTTATGGGTACTAGATGACTGATATACTTAATACAACACATTACATAGATATATATTTTTTATTATACATAGCAAATACCCAGAACACCCAGAACAAATATTTGTAGATCGTACAAACATTTGTCCCAAGGCGGGAATTGAACCCGCAACCTCTTGCGTCGCAGGCGGACCTTCGCCCGCTGCGCCACATAGGTCGTCAAAAGTTAAAGTTAGTTCGTAAGTAAGTTGCAGAAACTAAAGTTATTTGCCACCTTTTAGTGTTTTCATTGAGTCTTTTTTTTTTCTTCTTCTTCTTCTTCTTGGTTTGCAACGGGACGGGGAGTATGGCAGATTGTCTTGTGCATTTACGATTCAATTCCCCCGGCGACTGAGCTGCTGGGAGAGGTCGTACGGATTCGATGACTTGAACAACGTAACCAAATTTTGTGATTCTGTGTGAATTGTGCGTTTTATGTTCGAATTTGAAATTCTGTAGCTACTCCTCTGTAGTTTCTTATCTTCTCCATCATTTCTAAGACTCAAAAACCGCCAGCGATGTGATGCTTCAAGTAGTTCTTCGGCTGTGATATTTAAGATTACTTACGTGCCGTGGTGAATACCTATCGAAAAAAAATGGAATCGATAGGTAACAATTCACATGTTAAGACTTGCCCCTTATGTTTTGTTAATTTAAGCCCCATAAATACAAACGCATACACACAAACACATAACTCACGTCTTAATCTCATGGGGGTAGGCAGAAATTACAGAACCCCACTAGAGGGAAGTGGAAATTATGTATTTTTCTAACTCTTCTGCTGTTCTTTTCTGATTAATTTCGTTGTTCCTTCTGTTCAGTTGAATCATGTCTCCGGGACTCGTCGAGCTTCATTGTTTTGACGTTTTTCTGGTGTTCGCTACTGTTGATTCTGGTTTTCAGGAGTTGCAGTAGTCTGGGAACAGTATGGCAGGCTAATCCCATTAAAAAAAAATACTTTTACAATATTTAAAAAAAAAAAAAATAGTTAACATTGACGGTAGTTAGGTTAAGTTAACGTAAGTTATTAAAGGTAACGATATTTAATTCGGGATACTAAAGACCAAAAAATGTTACGGTGAAACCAAATATTCCACACGTAAATCAGCAAATCATAAAGTGAACAAAGTTCGATACTTGGCCAAAAGAGACGGACATCCCTCAGCTCGCTTCCATGACGCCCTGGACGGGCTGACGAGTCTCAACCTGTAGAGTACTGTCACGGAGACAAGTTCCAGGAAGCACTCGTGAGATGCTGTTTATAGTACTTTAGAAATTCACTCGTGTACCTCTGTTTATTGAAGATAATTTATTTCAATTAGACCATTAGAAAGGCAGTTTCGAACGTCAAATTTAAAATCAAAATTCTTGTTGCCGCAACCAAAAGGTAGTTTCGTATGGAGAAGACTGGGCAAGAAACTCCACAGTTCATCATCTACATATCCTTTTCCCAACTATTTTGGGGTCTGCCAGCGACTGTAAATCAAATTACAAATCAAATCAAAACATTTAATGGTTTACAAGCATGGGTATTTAGTACATAGATGTTTTATTATAACAGTCCTCCATACTCTACCGTCACGTGGGCATGCAAAACATATTATTATTTAATTTACAAACAGTTTAAAGATGTTAAGATTTAAAATAACAATTAGGAGGATTCAATAATACATAATACAAATTACTGTAAAAATGTCACAAAAATACCTGCCTATCTGACCTGCACAGCCCAGTAACGGGGCAACAAGATACCACTTGGTAAGACTGGTTGTCATACTTTCGGGCTTCTGACTACCCGCAGCGACTGTCAAAGATCTACAAATGACAGTGGGGACCAACGGCTTAGGGAGTTTTCCGAGGCACGGAGGAGTCTCAAAATGTGACGAACTGTCGTAACAGTTACTCTTTTAAATTATTTCTTATATTTTGATGAACATGTTGAAGATGATGCATCTGCCTAAATTGAAAACCACTATACCAAAATAGTTACAAATTATTATCTACTATTAAGCAGATAGAAAAATTATGGTCTTGATAGATACATGATGCTCACATATTTATAAATATTGCAAACATACATAATTAGGTACAGATGTAAAAATTGAAAAGCAATGTAATAGTGTGTGACTCTACCTATTTGTGGGCCGATTTACGTGATTTTGTATATATGTATTACAAAATTTCATGTCGATAGCATTACTAGTTCCTGAAATAAGTAGCTGTGGCATACAGACATACAGATGAAGTTAGTTTTGGTTTGTTTTAATATTTTGCAAGAGAACCCTTATAGGGTACATTAGGATTTTATTTTTGAATGCTACGATTGGTTGAAAAAAAATAACGGTTTATTTTTGAGCGTAGAATCCGGGCCAAAACTACGTCCGTAAACTTTTAAAACCGCCTAAGTCAGCATTTCGCAAATGTTAGTATTATTTATCCCCGACTAAGCCGAGGCTAAACGAAGGGGAAGTAGTATTTATGTAAAAAAAAAAAAAATTGGTGGACAATCCTCCCAGCATCATCTAGCCCCAAGCTAAGCAGAGCTTGTGTTATGTTTGCTAGATGACTGATATACTTAATACAATACATTACATACATACATATTTTTTATTATAATAGGTCTTTACCTATGAAATTGCCGTTTTGTATGAAAAAATTTAAATGAATTTTTTTCATGTATTTTTTATTTGTATTAATCGAAGTAATCACTCATGCAATCAATGCATCTTTGCCAACGCAGTGGCAGTTTATTGATGCCCTTCTTAACGAAATCAGCTGGACGGGAGGCAACAAATTCTTCAAAGGCAATTTGTACTGCCTCTCGGGTATTGAATTTTATTCCCGCCAAGAAGTTATCCAAATTCTGGAAAAAGTAGTAGTCTGTAGGCGCAAGGTCTGGTGAGTAGGGCGGATGACGGAGAGCTTCCAACCCCAGTTCTTGCAACTTGGAGACCGTCTGCTGTGCAGTATGAGGTCGCGCGTTGTCGTGCAGGAGCAGCGGAGACGAGCGATTGACCAATGCTGGTTGGAGATGTGCCAGCTTCTCCATCATTGTGTTCAATTCTTCACAGTACACATCTGCAGTAATGCTCACCCCGTTTGGTAAGAAGCTGTGTTGAATCACACCGGCGCTAGACCACCAAACAGTGACCATCACTTTTCTTGGGGTAAGTTTTCGTTTAGGGCATTGTTTAGGTGCTGAACCAGGATCCAACCAACTTGCTGAGCGCTTGCGGTTATCAAACAGAATCCATTTTTCATCGCAGGTAACAATGCGGTTCAAAATTCCTTCATTTGTGTGTCTGTTGAGCAGTGCAAAGCACGTCTCGACGCGTACTTCGCGCTGGCGATCATTGAGTTCGTGGGGCACCCATTTGTCAAGCTTTTTTACCTTGCCAATTTGACGCAAATGGACCAATATTGTTTTGACGCTAACGTCGAAAGCTGCTGCTAATTCAGCCGTAGATTGTGTATCATCAGCTTCCACAATCGCCTTTAATTCGTCATTGTCGACCAAAGTCTTCGGACGACCGCGAGGTTCATTTTTCAGGTCGAAATTTCCAGAACGGAAGCGAGCAAACCAATAACAGGTAGTGCGTTGGTTTGTAGTGTTAGCTCCGTAAACGTCGTTGATGTTGCGTGCCGCTTGTGCCGCGTTGCTGCCACGACGGTACTCATATTCCATAATTACTCGAATTTTTAACGTATCCATGATGACGAAAAAGATTTAAATGCGATGAAAATGTAACACTAATCAATAAACAAATGACTACTTTTGGAAAAAAAATCCATGTTTTTAAAATAAAATTAATTTGAAATTAGAATTCTTAGCCAAACAAAAAATATTTTGATTTGAAATGGCCAGTACTGCAGAACGGCAATTTCATAGGTAAAGACCTAATATATAGAAAATACCCAGAACACCCGGAAAAAATGTTTGTATGTAGGTATGTTCATCTGTTACCTCATAACTTCTAAACTATTTATCAAAATTTGACGAATAAGTCTTGATCGTGTGCTGATTAAAGGCTACGTAGGTACCATCATATTTAATTGAATATGGCGCCCTCTAAGAAACAAAATCATAAATAAAAACAAAATGCCTTGTAAGGTGTCGAATAAAAAGGTTAATTAAAGAAACAAAATAATTTAAAAAGAACTTGTGTCGGATTTTAGTTTTTGAACTTACTTTTTATATTTTATTCCAGTGCCTATTATTTTTTAGGGTATTGTATCCAAGGGGTGTCTTATACAAGAAATGTGATTATTTTTAATCTTGTTTGATGGTACGGAACCGGATTGGTGTACACAAACATCTCGCACATGCCCGGTTTTCGATTATTGTCAAAATTATGAAAATGTCTCTGTATCTGTCCGTCCGTTCCTGCGCTCGGGATTAATGATTAAATGTAAGATTTTTTATTAGATTTAGGTACGTTTAAACAACAGGCAGATAACTTATATCTTAAGCAAAAAACCAGCTTCACATATTTTCTATACAGAAGCTGTCAAACCGCCATTTTATTTCACAGATAAAGTTATTAGACATTTGAATTCTGGTAAATCAGCCCATAGTGCAGTTATTGAGCAGACACAGGAACTAGTTCCTTAAAACGAAAGAATAAATTCGGAAACCATGACTCCATGGTTTCCGAATATATTCTTTCGTTTTTCGAATTCGATTCGAAGGTTAAGCTACACTTGCCGAGGTCAGTCTGTGCATGGGTGACCGTTCGTGGCATATCGAGACTCCTCGGGGAGCACATGAAGTCGTTGGTCCCGGCTCTTATTTGTAGATCCTGTACCGTCGTTACGGGTAATGAGAAACCCGAAAGTCTGACAACCAGTTTTACCAAGAGGTATCGTGTTGCCCAATAACTGGGTTGTGGAGGTCAGTTAGGCAGTCGTTCCATGTAAAATACTGGTATTCAGTAGCATCTAGACTTAGACTAGAAACCGACCTCAACATAGTTGGGAAAAGGCTTGGCAGATGTACATATGTGATGTATGTACCTACGGATAAGGAAAGGAAAGTTTAAGAAAGTTTATGAAGCAAAAAATCTGACCTTATGTTCAATTTTCGAAAACTATTCTAGTCTCTAATGTGTAATTTTTATTCAAATAATTTTAATGTTCGCGTTCAGTGTTCTATTTATTATTTCAATACTACATTATTATTTGACGACTTACTTACTTGACGACTTACTTACGTACTTGACGACCGTTGTGGCGCGGCGGGCGAAGGTCCGCCTGCGACGCAAGAGGTTGCGGGTTCGATTCCCGCCTTGGTACAAATGTTTGTACGATCTACAAATATTTGTTCCGGGTGTTCTGGGTATTTCCTATGTATAATAAAAATATCTATCTATGTAATGTATTGTATTAAGTATATCAGTCATCTAGTACCCATAATACAAGCTCTGCTTAGCTTGGGGCTAGATGATGCTGTGTGGATTGTCCAGCATTATTTATTTATTTATTTATTTATTTATTCTAATATTATAAAGAGCCGAATTTGTGTTTGTATGTAGATAGAGGGTAATCTCCGGATCTGATGATCCAATCCTTATTTTTTTTCTCACTGTTAGAAAGCTATCTTAATATATATATTTCTTATGTGCGTGTGTATGTGACTGAACTCCTCCTAAACGACTGGACCAATTTTGATGAAATTTTTTGTGTGTGTTCGTGGAGATTCGAGAATGGTTTAGATTTACAATTGGACCCAGTAGGTGGCGCTGTACGGGCAGGACGACGTCTGTTTGGTCCGCTAGTCTTATATATAAAATTCTCGTGTCACAATGTTAGTTACCGAACTCCTCCGAAACGACTGCGCCGATTTGTATGAAATTTTGTGTGCACATCGGGTAGGTCTGAGAATCGGCCAACATCTATTTTGCATACCCCTAAATGGTAAGGGTGACCCCTAAATATTGTTTTTTTTTTATATTTTGGATTTTTTTGGCTTAAAATGGCAAAACAACGTTTGCCGGGTCAGCTAGTATATATATATTATTCTTGACTGTATTAAAGGTGGAGGAGCCTTACGCCATGAACCTGCTATCAAGCCTAACGCCATGAACCGGGCACATACCCAGACTATGACGTGTTAAGGGACTGTAACTTCTCAGTAGAGGCCTATGCCTCTACTGAGAAGTTAAAGTCCCATAACACGTTGTCTGGCCTGGAATTAAACCCTGGACATCATGATAGCAGTAGCGCTTGCGACCACTAGACCAAGGAGGCAGTCAGCATGCATATCAGCTGTAGATTTAGTCTATTCCAGTCCATTTCTTATTATACTAAGCAAAGCTTGACGGCACCGTTGGCGCAGCGGCTGAGCTATTGGCTGCTGCTCTACGTGTAGCGAGTTCGATCCTCGCACGGATCAAATATTTGTATGGCCTAAAGGCTGGTGTTCCGGGTCTGGCTGTTTTGTGTATGTAAGTTTAAATGTTTGTAAACGCACCCACGATACAGGAGAAATTCCTAGTGTGGGGCAACGTTTTATTAAAAAAAGAGACAGCTGGTGTCAATCATTCTGCTTAAGTCTAAAGCGAATTTTAAAAGCAAGTGTATCTAATAAAAAATAATAGTACTGCCAGCCAGCCTCTTACTGTCCCACTGCAGATCAAAGTCTTCTCATGCAGAGAAGACATGAGCATTAATCACCACGCTTGCTCGATGACGGTTTTGCGATTTTAGGCTTCACCGGATCCTTCACCGATGTCAGTGATGTCCAAAAAATAAATTTACGTATTTATGAAATAAATAATTTTGAAAAATACTGTAGGCACATATCAAAATCTTCTATTGTGACAGTTATGATCAATGTAGTTCTTGGTGGGTTAGTAGGGGACTGAAACGTACAAAAAAAAGTAGGTACATATATACAGGGTTGATGGGGAAAGTAATACAGCCGGATAATATGATTCTGGACGCTAAGCCTTACAATTTTTCATCGCCTTTTTTCCATTTTTTTTTGTTTTTTTTTTTAAACTCTTGAAAATTATGCGAAAATCATCATCGTCATATTCATCATTTCTAAATAACCCAATTAAGTTTAAAAAAGAGAATAATTCACAAGTAATGTTTATTTTTATATTTTTTTGTTTAAGTATATCGATTATGGTTTTTTTTTAAAGAAACTGCCAGTAGATAAATTAATGGACTGGTTATTTTTATAGGAAAAAAAAGATGCTCGTAAATAAGTTTATGACGTTTTAGGAAATCCTGACTGGATATCTTCTCAGTTTTCGTAAAAAAATACTTGACTGAGTATTATCAGTAAATAATAATAATAAATAAATAATGTTGGACAATCCACATATCATCTAATCCCAAGGTAAGCAGAGCTTGTGTTATGGGTACTAGATCACTGATATACTTAATACAATACATTACATAGATATATATTTTTATTATACAGAGCAAATACTCAGAACACCCGGAACAAATCTTTGTAGATCGTACAAACATTTGTCCCAAGGCGGGAATCGAACCCGCAACCTCCTGCGTCGCAGGCGGACCTTCGCCCGCTACGCCACATAGGTCGTCAATCGTCGTCGTATTTTATATTCTTATAAAATAAGGGGATATCCTGCTTGAGACATCATCATAATTTATCTGTTATCTCTAGGTTAAGAAGTCAGACATTTTTTACACTTACACACAATAATATATAGTCATTATTCTCGTGATCAATAAACTTGACACGCTAATTGATAAAAAAATGCATAAAAATATCACTCTATCCATTGACCCATACACAAAGTAGGTAAGTCATAAAATAACATTTTTATGTTAATATATTTTCTTGCGGTCTGATAACTATTATGAGGTGCATACTTAGATAACTCGTTTACTGAATTAATATTTTAATCTTTAATTTAATATGTTGAATTCAGGAAAAAAATCTCTTCACAACTTTGTCATTGATGATGCATCGGTTCCCCGAACTATACGTGTCGTCATGCTCCATTATGCTACATGGTTAAAACACAGGTTCATGTTTTTTATGACCGTACATTCGTATACCAGTTTTCGTGGCTGACGGTACCGCTGCGCTAGCACGTTTTGTCGAGCTTTTTGAAGACTGAGTATCGGGCCGCGGAGTCCAGATAGCGACGTTGCGCGACGCCTCAGTATCGCGCCAGTTACCGCCCGCGCCGGTCACGTTATGCCGCTCGACGAAGTCGGCCGAGCGCACCCGAACACGCTCACGAAAAATCGCAGCCGGTAATTGACCAACATGTGATCGGCAAATACAAAATACCATAGAGTAATAACCTTAAAGTATCACTAAAAACTTTCCGCCGCTTTCACTGTTTGAGGTTAGGATTTTTCCGGTTAATGTTTTTCCGAACAACTTCGCGCGTTCGAAAACCTTAGCTTCGCGATTTGGCAGCCGGTCCGGCGTTTGCAATTGCATAACAATGCAGCAAGGCCGGACCGCGTGGAAAAGTTGATTTTATCATTTCGCACAGGTGAAAATTAGTGTTTAGTGCATAGGTGGTCTGTTTCCACGCGGCGCGCGTACGTGACCGCTGATTTGGGACGATTTCAGTGTAACGACTTATGCGCTGGCTCGCCTGTTACGAAACGCTCGGGGCGAACAGTTTCTTACAGAAAAAAAAAACTTTTTTTCGTTTCATCTGACGACAGTTATCTGCTAATTGCTTGACAAAATCTCTTTTGGCACAGAGGCGCACTGTAAGTTTGCGCCTCAACATTCATCGTACACGGCAGGAGCGCACCAATTATTTGAGTAAACATTTTCAAATTTATACGTTTTATCGCGTCCTTTATCGATTCTTTTATTTTTCTTATTGACAATGTGGGGTTATTTTTAATTTGTTTATTTTTCTCCGCGACGCAACTGGTGTATTTATTACTCTATGATATTTTAGTGCCGAAATTACAAAAGTGTATTTTTAAGTGGTTCATGTGTAGCTAATAATGTGCGTGATTTTCAGTTCGCAGAGAAACGTCGGTGGGAAATATTACTAGTATCAATTACCTTCCCTGTGTGATGTCTATTTGCACCAATAATACGAGTGTTGAGTTATTCAAGTTAGAGTTACAATAACCACAAGTGAACACGATCTGTTCGGAAACTGTACGAAAGTGACACGACGTTGGGAAACTCACGCGGTTTTGAAAAACATCCATTTGTGTGAACTAACGTATTTAGAAAGTGTGACTTCGGTTTCAGGAGAAAAAAAATCAAAGTGTAACAGTTGATTGGTTAAAAAATATTGAATGTGCAACATCAGCCATCTGCAGTGTATATACATTTGAACAGGTGAGTTCCGTCTCATTACTAATTTTATAAAAAACTGCGTGTGTACTGTATACCTACTGAATTTTTTATCAAATGACTTCTTTCCATTTCGTTGTAATAAAATTAAAATTATTTCGTATTAAAGTTTTTAGCGGTTCGTAAATGAATAAAAGCGTTGTAGGCCCCCGACAAACTGACGTAAGTCGTAAAATGGTTATTTTGAGAAAAAAAAAAGTTAGAAAAAGTGAGTTTGTGAGTGCATCAGTCATCACACATAATAATATTAATCTGTTTGTATTTTAGTCGGTGAATAGATTATAAGCGACGTTGTATCATCAACTAGCAGTAAAAGGTAGGCGTTATTTTAGAAATAGTCCACTACTGGCACTACTAGACAGACATTTCAGAGCAAACCTTATGGCACGTGTTCATTCGAATACACATTCTAGTTCGTATCTTCACGGCTGAGATGGGTGTATGAGGTAGGTAGAAATTGAAGAGAATGAAAAAATAAATACAGGCAATTGTTTTTTCCGATGGTTTGATTGTTAGTTGTTCAGCTGTCTTGCAGCCAAGCAAGACAGCTGTAACACTTCAACCTTGAGCCTCCTTGGCCTATGGCAGTAGTTTCGATAAAATACGAAGCCAGTTTTTGTTGGTTTTGTTAAGACAGGGCCTACCGTAAAATATCTATAAAATAAAATAAGGTGGACAAATTATTTTTATGAAATATTTTATCCTATTTTAAACAAACCTTTTTACTTAGGTAAATGTATTTTTTTTAAAGTCGAGGAGTTGCACTGTAGTTAGTTTAAATTCCGCAAAAAGCAAAATAATTGTAGAAATATTATTTTCTTTTTTTTTTAAATATTCTTTGTCAAGTCAGTAATATTATAAAGAGGACATTTTTGTAGTTTTGTACGTTTGTAACGAATAAACTCAAAAAGTACTGGTACGATTTCAAAAGTTCTTTCAACATTAGAATGCTACATTATCTCTGAGTAAGTTAAGAAGTTTAGAAAATAAAATAATTATTTTATTTTGTAAACTAATATTTAAAGGAGGTATGGGGATGTTAAAGTTCGAAATGAAAAGAACGAAATCCACGCGGCCAAAGTCGCGGGTGGAGTGCTAGTCTTTAATAAAGCGTCTTTTAGTGTTTAAGTTTTCAAACAGCAAAATATGAATTTTATAGTTTATAAAAATAAGTTTTTATACATCTACAAAAATGCATAAGTATTTAAACATGAATAAACTTTTCCTGTTACCGGAGAAGTAATTTCACTTTCGTTTTGAACTGCGGGCAATGAAATTACTAGTTGACTAGCTTGTTGGATCGTAGAAATATTTTAGGGTCCCGTAAAAAATAATCCTTATGATGAAACTTCGTCTACCTGTCCGTCTGTCACAGTTTCATATTTCAGGAACGACCAAGGCTATCGAATTTTATCGAAGCCTTGGGGAATTTACACAACGCTTGTAAATTTATTAAGCAATTTTTTTAAAATATTTGATTAATGTTACAAAGCGGAAATCCTGCAATAAATCCAGTTTATATTGAATACTACAGAAAAATATAAAACGACTCTTACTAGAAAAGTTTAAATAGGAAAATTGTTATGCGGTCAAAAAAAATAAAAAAAATAACTGTGAAAATGTCTTAATAAAAAGAAACTTACCAATAAATTTTAGTAAGGAATCGTCTTGACGTGATCGTCGACTCGTCTTGAGCTATTTTTTAATTAAAAACCTACTGTAATACGAGTATTTATGCCTAATGCTTTTTTTTACTGTTTTGCGACATAAAATGTATAAAGGTGGACTTTAAGCTTGAGTAAGTTCTATGGTTTTGATGTAATGTAAGTAATTCGTCAGGTGCCCTGTTTTGTGCGTGATAAATAAAAATAATAAATTAAAAAAATGTCTTATTTGATGATGTCTAACGCTGTAATAACTGAATATTTATTAGTAGTAGTTTTAAAAAGTGATAGTAATATTTAAACTGTTTGCGAAAGTCAAACCATATTAAGCATTAACAAAAAGTACTACTTAATTAGTTACTTGGATGTAGTTCCACGAAACTTCTTTCATTAAAACCTTATAGAATACATTCCGAAACCTTTTCCTATCTTAAGTTTTTGTCACTCTTGAGGTGAAAGTTTTTAATAAATGAAAATAAATAAAATGAAAAATTACATAAAAAATATTGGTATTACCTGATAATTGTGGCCCTCATTTGCTCCTGCGCGTTTATTATTCGTCGTCTAAGTCCCTCGAGGGTATTAACTGTGGTTATTAAAACTAAGTACAGAACAAACTTAAAAATCAAGTGGTCTGTCATGGCGAATCTCGCTTAGGTTAAGTTTGGTTAACGATTTATCTACTTATCGGGTGAAGGGTGGGCGTTTTGGGGGACTGTCTTATGTAAACGTTTTGACTTTCAAAAAGTGCTGATTCTCAGCCTAATTTGAATAAATGAATTTTGATTTGATTTGATTTATCTATCATAGATCCTGTATTTGGTACAAACAAACACAATTTTAATTAAATATATAAAGGAAATAACCACAAGGTGCAAACATCTAACATTCCAATCCCTTTGTGAATTAGCAATGAGATATATTTTTTTAATTTATTATGACGGCACGGTTGGCGCAGTAGCTGAGCGATCGACTGCTAAGCTGCGTGTCGTGGGTTCGATTTCCGCACGGAACAAATATTCGTATGGCCTACAGGTAGTTATTCCGGGTCTGGCTGTTTGTGTATGTGAGTTTAAATGTATGTAAACGCACCCACGACACAGGAGAAATTCCTAGTGTGGGGCAACGTTGTTTTTTTTTTAAAGGAAAAGAAAAGCATAATTATTTATTTACCATCCACAAAAAAACAGAGAAAACAAGACGTTAATGTAATGATATTATACATAGGCTATACACCGAACATACTAAGTGCCGTGTGCGTGACGTGCGTTTAGAACTTAGAATCCGCTCATGTAATTTTGGTTTTCTCTCAATGATTTTGGTCTTTGCCTGACCCGTCGTTATCTTCATAAAGCTTCTGATCCTTAACTTAACAAATCATTTGTCCTGCTCTTTATAAAAGGAGTGAACCGTTTCACTCAACCGGGAACAAATCTACGACTCGTAGCTGTGAAATACTCATTTAACACTTTGCCCACATCAAACTTAAAACCGTTATAGATTTTTAAATCCGCTGCTGTATTATTTTAACTTACTTCATAAAAGTTTGGCAGCTTAACTTCACCTTTGCCTCGGTCAGGTAAAAAAACTTTATTACGAACCAAAGACGGAATCATTGACAGTTTTTTTTTTTAATCTAAAACCAGACAATGCGGGCTCCGGTTTCTTTTATTACAAGAAAAACATAATCTCATTTTAATAGCTTACGTATTTGCAACCACTTAACGTATGTGCATAATATTTTCACTAAACAACCATTTATTGGATGCATGCTAATTTTTTAAGAATTTATGTGTTTTGGCTAAATTTTATACGCTATTAGTAAACTATGTTGCAGATCAAGACTATTATTGACTAACGATGTGCGAACTGACGTGGGTGGGTATATCGATTAGATATCGTAGAATTGCGGGATCTTATCACCTCTGCTTGGTTCCGGGTAGAAAAAAAAAGGTGTCCATTGCCAGCTTTATCGTTGACTGTGACTGAGGTTCTTTGAAACTTTTAATTATTAGGTTGCTTGACTTATTAATAACGGAACATCACGTCTATATTTCGCGAAGGGTTAGGCAGAAGTTTCAGTCACCAGTTATCTTTAAGTCCCATGTAATAGGGGCGAGCCTATTGCCACTGACCAGACCAAAATCCAGACTCCGGGCTGCTACTAAGAAATTACAGAAAGATAATCCCAATAACAGTTTGCTCAACCCGGGACCGAACCCAGGAACTTTTTTTTCATTTTTTTTTTTAAGAAACGTTGCCCCACATTAGGAATTTCTCCTGTGCCGTGGGTGCGTTTACAAACATTTAAAGTCACATACACAAACAGCCAGACCCGGAACAACTACCTGTATTTGTTCCGTGCGGGAATCGAACCCACGACACGCGGCGCGGCAGTCGATCGCTCAGCCACTGCGCCAATCTCATTCTCAGCAGTAGCACTTTGCGACCACTAGACCATAGAGGTAGTTAACGCTTTAATGTGTGTTTTAAAAATTCATACAGATAATTTTCAAGATATATTGTTGTAAAGTAAAAAAGTACCAGCCTATTACTGTCCCGTGGCAGGGCAAAGGCCTGTTCTCGTACAGAGAAGGCATGAGCTTTAATCACCACGCTTGCTCAAGACGGGTTGGCGATTTCAGACTTATATTAATTATATAAGTCCAGGTTTCCTCACGATGTTTTCCTTCACCGATGTCAGTAATGTCCAAGATAGACTTAGAAAGTACATATGAATTGAAAAACTCACATTGGTACTTGCCCAGGTTTGAACCCACAACCTCGTGCACAAGAGGCGAGGTCTAAACCACTGGGCCATCATGACTAATTAGTCATGATATATTGTTGGAGAATCCGCAATTTGTATTGTTTCAGCTTTACGCATATTCACACTTAAGCACATAATTCCATCATTCGCTTTCAACCCTGTATAGTTAGATAACACGCGTGCATTTTACACGCTAATATTAAACTTACAAAACGATGAAACACTAATACAATACCCGAGTTTACACACAGTCCGTTACGAGGCAATTTATACAACACTTCAGTAATAAAAATGACAAATTATGTAAACGCCACTTATATGCATTAAATATATTCATTTGTGTGCAAGACAAAACATCGTCTGTAAAACAATGACCTCGTAATGAGAATTTTCTTTAGAACTAAAAATATTTGGCCATGATGAGTTCAGAATCCGTGGAGTTTTTCTTTTTGCTATCTCTTATTCACGCCTGACGTTATCAGGCACTGATTTGATTACAACGATAAACCGCAGAAAGTATACAATGCACGATAATGGGTGAGATATAAATTACTTATCTGTTGCCCCGTTTCGTGTTATCTATACCGAAAATGTGGCGGTAGTCGTTCTTGGTTTGATGGATTACATTTAAAAATGTCTCGACAAAATTCCGGGATGAAAAAATTAAGATGGAGTTTTTTTCTAAGTTTTTTTGTCTGTGTCACTGGGCGACTTGTTGAGTTGATGAGAGTTTTTGGAAGTCTTTTGCGACGCAATTCCCCCTTGACCACTTTCTCGTTTGATGTTAGGACAAGTTGTAGAATAATTTTATTTATAATAAAGCTTATTACAGTTCAGGGTTAGCAGGGAACGCGCCAACGAACGACACGCATGCTCACATATATTCTGTCTCAAGTGACGTATAGTACTTAAGCCAAAACTATGCTGTCTTGGTATCTAGAAATGACGTAGAAAACCGATCCCAGAACATTAATAAACCTTGACAATGCGATGTGAGTTTTGAATGAAAATAGGTGAATACCAAGAGTTGATACAGTGTGGTTTAAAAACGATAGAATTAAATTTGTCCGTTAAATAATCACCATCTACTTACATAGAGCGTCTTTAGCGAATTTTAAATGTAAGAAGGGTTGCGTGTTGGGTGTGAGCCTTTTACCATCACCGGGTTTAATGCTCATGCCTTCTCTGTATGAGAAGAGGCTTTTGTCCTGCAGTGGGATAAGAATAGGCTAGTATGTTATTTTCTAATATATAAAATACTCGTGCCGCAATGTTTGTTACCAAACTCTTCCGAAAGGGCTGGACCGATTTGTATGAAATTTTGTGAGCATATCGGGTAGGTCTGAGACTCGGCCAAAATCTATTTTTCATAAGTCTAAATGATAGGGGTGACCCACCCCTAAATATTGTTTTTTTTTCATATTTTTTATTTTACTATGATTTAGCATTGAAAAATACATACAACTTCAAATTTTTACCCTTCTATCACCAACTTTTATATGGCAAAACAACGTTTGCTGGGTCAGCTAGTTGTGTTATAATAACGTGCATAAGGGCGTAGGTTGGAGGGTAAACTATTCTTAGCCAACTGTCAGACGAAGGAACGCTAGACTCCAATATATCACATGACTAATGAATGGGCAACTATCTATCAGCTGCGTATCAGCCAGCAGTAGTAAGTCAATAGAAGAGATATGGGTCACTGCTGTTGTTCTAGCATACCCACTTGTATCTTGTTCGTAAAATACCTCTACATCCATACATTACCATTTTGAGGAGCTCGTGGCTAAATAAAAAGCCACACGGGTTGATCGATGGTTAAGCTACGCTTGTTCGTTACATATCGAGACTCCTCCGTGCCTCGGAAAGCACGTTAAGACGTTGGTCTCGTTGGGTTGATCTTTGACAGTCATTACAGGTAGTCAGAAGCCCAAAAGTCTGATAACCAGTCTTTCCAAGGGATATCGTGTTGCCCAGTAACTGGGTTGTGGAGGTCAGATTGGCAGTCGCTCCATATGAAAGTCTGGTATTCAGCTGCATCCGGTTACACTGGAAACCGACCCCATCATAATTGGGAAAAGGCGAGACAGATGATGATCTGACCTCCAAAGCCCAGTAACCAAGTAACACGATATCCATTGGTAAGACTGGTTGTTACACTTTTGAGCTTCTGACTGCCTGTAACGACTGTCAAAGATCTAAGAATGGCAATCGGGATCAACTGCTGGTGCTTTCTTTTCTGCGGCAGAATCGCGGTAGATTACTTTATTGAGTCGTGAGGCTCTTATTTTTAGCCACAGCTAAATTCCAGTATTTAACATGGGACGACTGCTTTTCTGACCTCCATAACCAAGTTATGGGCAACACGATACCGCTTGGTAAGAGGTTGTGGAGGTCATATAGGCGATTTTATTAATAGGATCACTCAGAAACCACCTAACTCCCAAAAAATGTACAGTATGATAAGTTAATAATTTACTCTTTAAAATATTACTTCCAAAGGAAAATAAAGCTTCATATACTTCGTCTGATACAGCTCAATTCTACTTGCACCTAACAATCAGCTCCTAATTCTTATAAATAAACATAAATGTAATAAAAAAACGCAGCTACCAAAACAAATAACATATATTTCTTTTTCATGTCAAAAATGCACATTTGCATATGCTTATCGTTAGTGTGTGGAATTTTATTGGCCAGAAGTACCGCATCGTAGATTCGTAGCACTCGAAAATTAGATTCGTTTTAGATTGATTTATAAACACGACACGGTATCTATTCGAAGTTGTATGGTTAATGTGTGAGAACCTTCACCCAATCTCTATTAATACGCTATTCGGCTATTCTAACAAACAAATAGACAGTTCTAAAATCAATAACGTTAGACGACCTTAATTTCGGGAGGCAGCTAAAATGACGCTGAACTTTGGTGACTTGAGGCTGCGAGTAGCGAGTTTTGAATAAAGAGTATTCGCCGTCGATATAACGAATAATCCACCAAGAACTGAAATGCCTTGCCGGACTTTTCCTTGCATTTGATCTATTTTTTACATTTGGGAAAATTATTTAATAATTATAATAATTACAAATCACATCATATTTTAATTATAATGTTTGAACTTTAAAAGAGACCACATTCTCTGTGTTTGTTAAGGAATTTATTCTCAGGGATCGGTCAAGCTAGGAAATGCCAGCGCTGTCTAATTTATAAATAAATAGTGACAAATAAAACTATCTGAAACTTCATTTTATTTAATTTTTACTGCATATCATTTCATTTTACATCATATCATTTTTTAATCATTCTACACATTACTTGAAATAGCTCGGAAAAACTGGTTACCGTTGCGAAAGTGTCAAATAGCCCGAACCTACACTAAAAATAGTGAAGCACTTAGCTTCCGAGTTCATGGATGTCATTAGCACTAGTACGTCACTAAAAGTGCTTATTTACGCAACCATATTTTCAAATCACGTGTCTTCCAAACTTTAGTGTTTTTAAGGGCCATGCATTTTTATAACTGCGTGTTATTTTTATAACAAACATCTCATGGTGAAAGAAAACTTATTATATGACAATTGGAAAACCATTCATCTGTCTAGACTTTTCCCAACTATGTTGAGGTATATCCAGTATAACCGGATGGAGCTAAATACCAGCATTTTACATGGTGTGGCTGCCTGTCTGACATCTTAAACTCAGTTGTTTGGCGATACGATACTTCTTTGTGAAACAAGTTGACAGACTTTCGGGTTTCTGACTACCCGTAATGACTGTTACAGATCTACAAATTTTTGCCACGATCAACGGCTTAACGTGTTTTCCGAGGCACGGAGTAGTCTCGAAATGTAATGGATGGAAACTTAAAAAGTAAGTATGAATTGAAAGAGCCACATTGCTATTTACCCGGATTTTAACCCACAAACGTTCATTATGAGCGAGTTCATAACGCGGCCTTGGCGGTGATAGTCTCGTCGATATAGGTCTGAAAAGCATTCAACAGAATAATACATGTTTTGTGAATGAGTCACTTTTTCACCAAACTCGGCATGTCAATGCTTGTTAAAATAGATAAAATCGAGCATCGTAAAAACAATTCTCGCCTTTATCTTTATACTTACAACAACAGCAAACATTTCACTAAGTTTAAAATGACTTGCGTGGGATTAGCAACCGATCCTTGTATGTTTTTCTTGTACGAGGCGTTAAGAAAAACATAAGATTATCGTAAAAGCGTTTACTACTTGATTCACATATATAGACAGGTATTTTATTTTTATTGACGTAGACTAGGACATTTTATATGAAGTATGTTTTCTCACACATTATCACCCATTTATGGGGAACTGAAATATTTATGTGTATCGGTTAACGCTGCTGGTATATTTTTTTTGGCAGTTTCTTATGATTGCTACATAAAAATTAAGCAGTTACTGACTTACTTAAACACTTACCTACGTTTGTGACTGCCGCATTTTCACATACAAGCGCACTCGTATAAGAGTTAACTCGGTATGTAGTTGACACGTTACTAATCAATTGGTGCCTAAGTCTCATTGTTTTCTAATAATCACATTGCATCATTGCACCCAATATTTCAAGATGCCGTCTGGTCTTTATTATCTACTGAACCTAGTTCCTAATGATACATTGTGTAGCTACGGTCTAAGCAACATTGTTTTAATATTTTTTTTAATATCATATTTACGCACAGAAGTTCTTAAATAATTTCTTTATTTAATAACAACAAATACATTTAACTTAAATACAGGTAAGTATAGCAAATGGGCTAGGAGTAAAATTAGAAAGAAAGTGAAATAACATCATTAACAGGAATTAATAAATTAATTGAAAAAGAACATGTAGATGTCATGAGTTGATGTTTCTTTCCACAAAGTTTAAACATGTCAAAGTGCTGCGCCTATTCACTTCATATGCCCGAGTTGAAAAAAAACATATTTTGCTTAAATAACATTTTATTAAAAAGCGCTTAAAATGACTTAATTAATTGAAAGTAAAACTTTAAAAGTACTCACTTGTTTATGAAATGTTTGTGTATTGATAAAAATAATGACATATCAAGTAAGATCTTTAGATTTTTTTAATGTTAAATTAAACTAAATTACAAATAAAATAAATAAATATTGCTGGACAATCCACACAGCATCATCTAGCCCCAAGCTAAGCAGAGCTTGTGTTATGGGTACTAGATGACTGATATACTTAATACAATACATTACATAGATAGATATTTTTTATTATACATAGGAAATACCCAGAACACCCGGAACAAATATTTGTAGATTGTACAAACATTTGTCCCAAGGCGGGAATCGAACCCGCAACCTCTTGCGTCGCAGGCGGACCTTCGCCCGCCGCGCCACATCGGTCGTCAAATAATACAATACCAATTTTTTTTTCTCGTTATATCTATAAAGTACGATTCGCGCAGCAACATTTTAGCCGCCATAAACTCTAGAATGCGCCGAGCATCCCAAAGTTGAGATAAAACGTAGGAAAGTTACACAAACGACTGTAACTCGTATAAACCAAATAACCGGACCCGATGAAAGGCTTAAAACATTGCATATTAAAATTTAATGATTTTTCGGAACTTTTCCTATGTGACACGTGCTGCACGGTACAAAGTGGAACAGTCCAATTTATTATGCATTCGAATAGATTTATTTCCATTTGGATTCGTTTTTTAAATAGTTTTGCTATCGAGTGTTTGTGTTACATAGTTATCAACGTAGTAACTAGGTAACATAACAATAACATCACGCCTGCTATCCTCGAAGGGTTAGGCAGAGGAATATCTATAGTACACCTACATTTCGTCAGTTATGTTTAAGTCCTATGTAATAGAGGGTGAGCTTATTATAGCATAGCGTCATTATTTTTATTGACATTATATTATACTTTTGTCATTCGTAATGTTGGAACCTTAGTTGGTTTTTACATTTTTTTTTATTTCTTGATTTAAGATATTAAAACAGGGAAATTGCTAAAAGTTTTACTTTTTAATTAATTAATTTTGGTTACTGTTATAATGATAATTTATGTTGTAATTTTTTAATTTAATGTAAAATTGTAATGTAAAAATGTAATGCGATGTAAAATGTAATCAAATTATTACTGAAATAAATGAAATGAAATATTAAAATGACAAGTGATAGTGTGAGCAGGTACTTAATTGTATTAATACGACTGTTTGAGGCTTTTTCTTCAAATTAACACGTGTTCGCGACTTTTTGGAGTGTGCAATTTCATTTAGAAAAAAACTTGTTTTCATTCTATTTCCTGTAAATATGTAGTTCAACGAATGAACGCCTCAATAATTTTAGTTAATCAGCTGTAATTTATCTTGTAGTAAGATCGAATACCGTAATTAAAAAAGATTTAAGATCTAATAGGCAGGTAGAGGTATCAACAGCTGATGCTGTTGATTAACTTTTTATTAGAAGTAATTATTTACAATTGACTACATCGTTACTCTAGCGGCTGTAAGTGTTGCTGCTGAGCGTGAGGTCCTAGGTTTGATTACCAGGTCGGGCTAAGTGTTGTTGTTTTTTCCATCTGGATTTTCTCAGTAGCAGCTCGTAGTCTGGGTCTGTGCCCGGTTGATAGCGATAGGCTCGCCCCCTTTTATAATATAACTGTGGAATGTGGGTGTCACTACTATCGGTACGCTTCTGCGTATCTTTCCGGTAATAGAGGCGTGATGTTTGCCATGTTATTTTGTATTTCAGCAGTTTAGGAGTTTGTCCCTCAAAATTTAATAAATGTTTAAGGTTAGTGGTGGAGAAAAAATGTATTATAATTTTAATATAAAGAGAAAGTAATGCCATTAAAAAACCATTAAATGCATTAAATACAAGTCTGAAATAATATCTGTAGGTACCTAAATGCACAAGCACTTTAAAAATATAAACGCGTGAAAGTGCAAAATAAAAGCAATAAATATTTAACATATTACACATTAAAATAAAAAAAAAACTCGATACAGAATTACGTGTCCATTGAATTCATACCAAAATTAAAAAAAAATCGCAAAATCAAGTGCACTGCCGAGTGTTCAAGATACATTTCGCCGATAAGCCGAAACATTTTGTGAATTCGGCTTCGGTTTTCGTGTATTTTGCCTTCAGGCGAATAAATTATTGTAAATTTTATTGTTTTACATTTTATTTGAAGACTGAGCTTCCGTTGCAGCGAATTTAAATATATTTGCGAGGTCCTGTCTTTTGATAAAAATAAAATTCGAGTAAAAATAAAAAGGAATGCTAACTAGCGGCTGCGGTCTAGACTTTGTTTAAATCATTGATCTATCGGCAGACTCACTGCATCTTCGATTGTGCAAACAGCGAATAAGTAACCTTTACTTACCTATTCAAATAATTGCCTCTGCATTTTATTGAAAAGTTGCAACAAATCTCCTTTGTACACTAAATATACATGCGTCAGTCATCAAATGAATGAAAAAAGTCTCAGTCCAAATATTTCGAAAAGTCGAGCACCAACCTGCCGGACCGGCTCCTGCTCATGTTCCGGTTTGTATTTCGCGTAATTCCCGTCATAAGTTGACCCCTAAAATGAGATCTCGTTAACGAAGGCTGACATTTTTTCAATATTGCGTAAGTGTCGTCGACAACGGTATTTCGTTCAACAAAATTATCTGTGGTAAAAGTTGGATCTGGATTCGATATTTAAATTCGTTGTTCACCTAATTTCCAGCCTGTTATAATAAGCGGCAAAAAAATAAGGAATTCTGAATCGAACATGGAATGTCATCGTTAAATTTCCATCTCTATTTTTAGACTAACAAAAAATAGTCGATTTTTGTTTCTGTTTGTTTTGCAAGCAAGTCATTTTGGTACACAAGGTTACTTACAACATCGCTCTCAATCGGCCATCGTGTTTAACTAGTGACAGACAACAGATCAGAGTGGCGTTTATTTATAACTGGCTGTAAATAGTGCGTCTGATTGCTCCACTAATCACTATCACTTTCAATATGTCATAGTATAGATGTATAATATTATCTCTCTCTTTGCTTCCACTTTAATAGTTATTGTAATTTATTTATTATTATTTTAATGCCTTTAATACAAAATTAAGTTAACAATTTTCTCCTCTCACAAAATAAATAATCCAACAGAACTCCGCATGCAAATCCGTCGCATCGGTATAACTACATAATATTATTTTTTACTGGCTGTTGTAATTTGGTCAACAACACAACTTCAAGAGAATTAATTTTCAAATATCCTTAATAAAAATTAGTTTAATAAAACAGTTTATTTTCAGACAACCAAGGTTAGTAACAAAAATAATCTTAAAAGCATTTTAGTAGGCACATAATTAAAAAATGCAAAATAATTGAAGAAATATGAACGCAGCTAACTTGATGTGTGAACGCAGGAAAACGTTTAGTGTGTTGTCTGTGGTCTTGTCTAATGTAACGTCTTTAAAATACACGTTATTTTTTTTACATTCGCGGACCGATATTTTCACTTCTACTAGTAGATTGTAGATTCCTAATTTGCATCAATAATAATGTCGAATCCTCAACCCGCACCTCTCACAAGCTGCATCTAATAACCTATGTTAGTATGTGAATGACTATATCATGCATAACACTCGGTAGTTTCTGCTTTAAAGGTCTAGCTACACATTTATAAAACTCTTTAGTATATTTTTTACAACCTTTTCTGCTTTTCTGCATATTCGTTGCGGGATCCATGTTAAATACTAGTGTTCAGCTGCGTCCGGTTATAATGAAAGCCGACTCCAACATATTTGGGAAAAGGCTAGGCTGAGAATGACAATCTGCAGATCCTATATCAGTCAACTATTAGAAAGCAGCCCTAGGTAAAGTAATAGATTGTAAATAATGCTCAGAATTTATAGGAAAACACCTTCAAACGCGCCGCAATCAATGTGAACTTATACATACATTTCAGAGACGCTAAATCGTAATTAACTCATTTACATCCAAGCTTTCAACTTCAATTATCCAAAACTTTGGTTAATTTCACGATTAAACTTTAACTAGGAAACCGTATTTTATAACAACTTTGGTAGTAATGTATTTAGAATACGTTACGCTAAGCTGTTGTCGTCATAAATCGGTTTTAACGGTAATTCGTGTAATGAGAAGTCATAAACACGCTTATTTCATTAATTAAGATTTTAACACCGCCATTAAACTTCTTATTTTTAATTATTATCATTTTCAATGTATTTATTTCTTTAAAACTATTATTACATGAAGAAATAAAGTAAAATAAAAACTCACAGGGCATTGAAAGATTCATCCGCATCACTGTCAACGGGAAAAGTGCCCAGAAGGCTGGCAGCAGTGCCACGTTGAATGGCAATGCTGAATCTTTGGCAAAAAAAAGGCCAGCCCTCTGGTCACGCGAAGAGTCGACCTCTTTCTCGAAAAACTTAAATTTCTTGACAGGTTTAATTTAATTTAGAAATATCTATATTTTTAATGGCTAGTAACAATAAATAGTTTACACATTACTTACATGCTTATAAGAGTAAATTATTTACAGCTGAAAATAACCGGGAAACAAACAAAACACTAACCCCCGTATGAGTACGCTCGGAGTAAAATTATGACATATTTAAAAGTCGAAAAATGTATGGTAAATCTGAAACTCCGTGTTCATTAATAAATGGCAAACGATTTAGACAAGAACTATAAAAAAACCCACATCGTAATAACACATGACGCAAGACATAGAAATGTTTTCTTGGGACCGGTATGCAAACTGCAGAGTGCGTTATCTTGGAAATTGACATCTCTGCTATCAACATCTAATGATCTCGTCTTGATAAAATTAAAGCATAACATCACGCCCGTATTCGCCGAAGGGATGGGCAGAGTTGCACCTATAGTAGCCATTGCCATCAACAAGGTACACATCCAGACTCCGGGCTGCTAATGAGAAAATTGCTATTGGAAAAACAACAAGACAAAAGTTCATATCCAAGTGTTAAGCTTAACTTGGGAAATTCCTGGAATTCCAGCAGGTTTCATTAAATGAGTTTTGAGAATTGGACAGGAGAAGTTACAAACTTACAACTAATTAGAACTGTAACTACATGAATGAAAACGACAGCCTATTTGAAAAGCAAAAAGAATATAAATCTCGATAGATTACTTATCAACAGGACCACACAACTAAATCTCTCACTAGATTTCTCTAAAGCTGAAACATTCGCAACAAGACAAACTGCTATCGAAAGTTCCTAACTCAATCTTACTGCGACAAACACCTCATTCTCTTACAACCGACTCTCGAACATTATTTATTGACTACAATACTAAACACGGCAAGTGAAGTTGTCTCCAAGACTGGACATGTTTCCCATGATCTTTAGTCCACGATTTGTCCGACAATATCGTAAGTAACGGCACCACTAAACACATGCATCTGTCCACTGGTACATTGAATTCAATAGACTTTCTATGGTGCAAGCCATAGGTTATGGGAACAAGTGTAGCCAAGCGGGGACAGCTTTGTGGACATGAGTATTGAATGGGAAATTTATGGGTTGCATGTCTTGACCCTGCATGGTAGGAGCTTATTGCAGGAAGCGCCATGGTTGTGGGTTTTGTGCTTAAAAGCCATTTTGTGTGATTGAGGACCCATGTTTTACGAGTATAAAATATGTAAACAAAAATACCGTAGTAAATTAGCCCAATTTCCGAGTTTGTAATGACACCCTTAAAAGGTGACAGGACGTTTAAGATAGCTCCTCATTTCAAATTTCTGGATGAAGGCGCCACTTTAAAATTGGAAAACTGGCCGATGGAAAGAAAAAGGCGTGAGCTTATGACGAACGATGTGACGCGGCGGGCGAAGATCCGCCTGCGACGCAGGAGGATGCGGGTTCGATTCCCGCTTTGGGTCAAAAGTTTCTACGATCTACAAAGATTTGTTCCGGGTGGTCTGGGTATTTGCTATGTATAATGAAAAAATATCTATCTATGCACAAGCTCGCTTAGCTAGGGGCTAGATGATGCTGTGTGGATTGTCTAGCATTATTTATTGTTATTATTCATTATGTATGTATGTGTGTAATTCCGAAAACCTTGCGTTTAGGCTCTGCTCTAATATTAGCAATCTAAAGTCCTCTTTTTATAATGAGCCCCCGAATATTCTCTATCAAACGATCTTTCGTAGTGTCGCTGCAACCACCAAGCTTGGCAATGTCTCATATGCAGCAGCATTAAATCTTCTCGCTTACTAAGATTAATGCACTAGAAGACCTAGTTGGCAAGGCCATTGGACATCGGACAACATTAGGATGTTAGATAGTAATTTCCGGTCCGTTCGCAGATTATAAGAAGTGCATTTTACTTCAAAGATCTCGGTGAAAAAATCTTAAATATTTGTGTGTGGGAAGTGTCGTAAATTAACGATTTAACATTGTAATTATACTAAAATAAATATTGATTTATTGATACTGTATACCTTTTCTACAACCATAATGCGGGTTGTATTTTTACACGCTTTATATTAGCTTCACTTGTATGTTTGTATGTATGTTTGTTTGTTTGTAACCGACTCCTTTGGACGCTAATTTGACCCACTTTAAACGGTCAGATTTCATTCAAATTTTGCACACCTGTCAAAGACCCATGACAATGCTTTTACAGAAAATCCAACTTCAACTAAATCATGAAAAATAAATAATAGTTTTAAAAAAAAACACGCTTTTATAGAAAATCCAACTAAAATATAGAAGATAAAATGTAATAAATTTAGGATTAAGAAAAGTGTAAATAAGAAACAAATGTATATTAATGGAAAAAAGCGTGGGGTGCATGGTGTTAACATTGAAGAATACACACCGATACATGGAGCCCACTGTGACTGACGTAACGACGAGTAACCATGGAAAAATAGAAAATGCTTATAACTATTGACACCATATATATTTATATATTATATTATATTTTCAAAAGAGGGGTGGAGGGTATGATAACACGATAAACACCAAGTGATACACCAACAATACATTTTCTTTTGTGTCTCGCTTTCTGGCAGTTAAGGAGTTACAATTCGAAGGGAAAAGTGCGAAATTCACGCGGACAAAGTCGCGGGTGATGTGGCTAGTATGTATTCAGTACAGTCCAGTTCACATCGTCCAGAATTACAAACACAACAGTTGTCTAACAAAACGCTTCCCGTAGTGGTTATACTCTGTTTACGAGAAATAATGAGTAAATACATAGACTTGTATCACAAGTGCAGCTGTGTGTAGTTTGTGTTAGCGGCCGGACGGTATGCGTGTGCGCCATTATTCAATTGCCTGCAAGTGCCGTGGTGGAGCTGGCGCAGTGCGAGCGGGCAGCGGGAAAGGACAAGTTTTAGCAAAGTTACATAAAAACTGACGGTGAAATAGGTATTTATTGTCTCAAAAGATTTATCCTTCTTTTTTGGGTAGGTATGAGGTAACGTCCTTGAGCAAATGTAGTGATTTATGCTCGTCTTCTCTGGATGAGAAGAGGCCTTTGCTCCCCCAGTGTATTATTATTATACAAAGTTACACCAAATTAATTATACAATTCAGCAGTATCTGGCTTCTACGAGTATTAGAAAAATACTCCTTGTTAATTGAGATATGCGCGAAGTTTCAGCCTTATGCCAATTGTAACAGTCTTAAATACCAATATGACAGTCGGGGATTTATTTTTATCTTTATTGTCCCAGCTGGGCAAAGGTATCCTCAAGACTCTTCCAGTGTTTCCTGTTTTTTGCCTTCCCCGGCTAATCTACTATAAACGCCGGGTGTTAATGTATTAAACTACATAAACCGCTTTCAGTCACGACTCGCCCACTAGATCCGCTTTTGCTACTAGTAGAAGTCCTCGATAATCCTTAGTGTGTCTTTGCTATAAAACAATGAGTACACATTTCAAGGATATTGTAACTACAGTAGGTACATATGTTCAGCACATCAGCTGATAGAGTCATAATATTAATGTAGGTCAAATTCTCTTCGTATGAAATTCCTTGATTTTCCACTTTCTTGGAGCCACGAAACAGAAGAAAGAGGAACACGTGGGAAAAGTTTTGAGTACGATAGTACCTAAAAAATGGCTCTAGAGGAAGACCAAAGAAACAATTGATGGATTGTGTGAAAGATGGTATGGTTAGAAAGGACGTGACTATTGAGATGACGGCAAATATAGATGTATGGAAGAAGAAGACATGCTGCGCCGACCACAAATAAATTTGAATAAGGGCAGGTGATGACGGGCGCAACGATATACCAGGAAAAATACTAGAATTATTAAGTTTTATAAGCTAGAGCCATACACGATAAAATTAACCGAGTATTGTTTACACAGGCATATGTTTCGAGATAAAAACGGTGCATTGGCCTACAGGTAAAGGCGAATTTCGTAAAACATTTAGTGCCTAGTTGTTACCTAGTACTAGCGTGTTACTTTATTAAGTAAACATTTAGTTGTTCACGTTGCTTCTCAGTGAGAGCAGCGATAAAAGGTTAGAGGTAAAATTGTTGCCATTATTGAATCACTGCGGATGATGGATTGGTGATTGTGTGTTGGTTTTAGCAGACAGAAGGATGCTGGCCATTTTCTTGGAGTAATCTTCGTCGTTTTAACAATCGTTACGGGTAGACAGAAACCCGTGAGTCTGACATCCAGTCTTACCAACGGGTATCGTGTTGCGTTTGTGTTGCAGTTACTGGGTTATGGAGGTCAGATAGGCAGTCGCTACATGTAAAATACTGATATTCACCTGTATCCGTATATACTGATAGCCGACCCCTATATGGTTGGGAAAAGGCTAGGCAGATGAATCTTCGTCGTTTCAATGTGTCTTCGCTTGTTTTGTGATACAGTAAGCAAAATGGTTGTGGAATTGATAGGTTGTACCGGAAACACACTTAAATCAATCAATGTGTTGTTATAAAAATATCGGGAATATACCGTATATTCCCGATATTTTTATAACAACACATTGACATAGTTTGAAAGCAAATAAGTTGAACTTGTACCAAAACAGCTGATTTAAGTGTGTTTCCGGTACGTACGTACGTAGGTTAAAATGCAAATGATATGAATTCTTATTCAGTTCCTATGTATTATACAGGTTATCAGCTGACCACAATACAAAATCACGCCTGTTCACCCCTAAGGAATAGGCAGAATTGTATTCAACCAGTAATGTTTAAGTCCCATTTAACAGGGCCAAAAGCCATCAATCGGACACAATTCCAGACTCCGTGCACTGAGACATTGCAGATACCTAATAACATTTTGCCTGGCTTGGGAATCGAATCCAGGACCTAGTGCTCATGAGAAACGCTTGCAACCACTACACCTATGAAGCCTATACACCATTCATAATAACATAACACAAAGTTCGTTACATATTTCCTAATCAGCCCGTGATTTCACGATTACTACAAAGAAATGTGTTCAGTTTACTAATTGCATATACATTTTAACATTTAAATGCAGTCATTTTAGCAATACTTACTATTGACATGTGACCGTTATTTGTCTCATCTTATTATAAAGGAGTATAAACCTCATCTAATAGAAATTGGTGTCACACAAGGACTTAGTGAATCGGTTCCAAATCGTGGAACATTTTAGGAACATAAATGTTTGGCCCACAAACCTTTCGCTTATCTCTGCGGAGCGTATTACGTCATGTTATCTAGATATTTCGTTGTTAGTTTAGTAGACCATATTCACATGTGACTAGAGAACGGTAGGCCGTTCTAAACTTGTCACTAGGGCTGCTTATTTGGAGTTATCTCGGGTGTAAAATAATATACATTTTTTTATTTATCACCCGGTAATTGGGATTTTCCTGAGAGGAGCTCGTGGCTAAATAAAAACAGCCGCACGGATTAATCGAAGGTTCAAACACGCTTGCCGAGGTCAGTCTGTGGATGGGTGATCGTTTGTAACATATCAAGACTCCTCCGTGCCTCGGAAAGTACGTTAAGCCGTTGGTCCCGGTTGTCATTTGTAGATCTGTGACAGGCGTTACAGGTAGTCAGAAGCCCGAAAGTCTGACAACCAGTCTTACTAAGGGGTATCGTGTTGCTCAGTGACTGGGTTGTGGAGGTCAGATAGGCAGTCGCTCCATGTCTAACACTGATATTCAGCTGCAGCCGGTTAGACTGGAAGCCGATCCCAACATAGTTGGACAAAGCAAGGCAGATGATGATGATATCTCATGATTTTTCTTTACACTATATTCACGTCATACAGTGAGTGCTTAAAGACGGGCACCGTCCAAGAGGCAAGCCATAAACATACCTAGCTCACCGATTGGCTGGAGAAGGAAGGTGAGACCTTTGGTCAGCCGTGGGATAACAATATAGCATATAATAGAATACTCAAAAACAATAAAAAAAGGTGAACAAGTCAGGTCTGCTATAGATCAACAAAAAAAATAGAATAGGCAGTCATGGAGATTGCCATGTCAAGTCATGATAGCTTAAAACTTGGATTAACTGCCAGTCTGGCGCAACACGTCACCTCAGCATGTCGGTGACACGAACCCAATAGTTTTGCCCCTACCAAAATTCGCTCATCAAACTACAATCTACAAATAAACTTTAAATTTGGTTTCAATGTCAAAATTCCAAATTTCAAATTGCAAGAAATATAAAGATTATTTTCCGTTAAGATACATCTTTTTAATAAGCGCGAAATTCTAACGAGCGAAGATTCTGAATATTTCGGATCAACTTGTTACGGTATTATACTTTTTTCTCAGATAACCGTTTACCGTGAACGTAAAGGTTTTTTGGTGGATCAAACACTTGCCTTAATACTTACCAAAAAATTACTGTTTAAGTGATTTTTTGGCCGGCAAAAGTACGATCATTAAAAAGATACAAGTGTTTTTATCGGTCAATATTATATTTTAACGTCCAATAATAACGCTTTACAAAAATGTAACCGGGCTGTTTTTCTAAGAAGCGCGTTTCTAAGAACCTACAACTCAGGACCTTCATTTATTATGTAAGGAGTTGTCGAGTAAGGATTTTTACAAAAGTCACGTGTGGATTGGCTTCATAATTGAAAAAAAAAATGTGTATTTCTTGTTGGTTTTCCATATAATAAAAATATGAATAAATAAATAATATAACTTTTTTTTATAAATTATACTAAGGTCAGTTGAGGGCGGGGAGAGTCTTACACTTCACTCCCCCCGCAGACCTGAGGTGGCACTAGCCGGGGATCGTAGAAGGCGCACTTGATCCTATGATCCCCGGTGCAAATCTAAGAAGGGAACACCGGGGTGGTTTATAGTCAGTGAGACTGCACATTACAGTACATTTGTCTGCTTGAAATATTTAAGAAATAAATAAATACTATACAGTTATGAATACCAACCCTAACCGCAGTCGGCCACTGGCCTGTTTGGCATACGGCAGTCAAACTCGAGCGCCGCCGCGTCGCCCAGTCAAAAAACGCATAATATATAACTGTTTGTTACATTACCTTAGATAATAGACTAACAGACAATGTTTGACCAACTACTTACGATGAAGAGGTGCCTCGAGACGTTTATCTCTTTGTTTTACGATGATTCTTGTGGTAGCTTAGATTTGTATCGGTAGCGGATTATGAAAGAGCTTTTGTTGCGTTGGGTGTTGAAATAAAAATGAAATGATTTTTATTACTTACTGTAATTGCATCTTGCTAGACAATTTTATACGTCAGTATTTTAAAAACCAAAGTCATGGTCTCTTTTAAAGTCCTACAATTATATTATATTAAGTACTTTTTATCGCAGGTAAAGTAGCCTTTTCAATTTTTTTCCTACTTTCTATTATGAAATAAATATTGTAATATGCAAAATGTAAAACATTGAATTTTACACAATTTATAGCTCTACAAATCAAGTAAAAAAAAATGCTGTCCCTTATGACAGATTATACTGTTTTTAGTGTCGAATTGAAAACAATAGCCCGAACCGCGGCAGGCACGCACATAAAACACCACCGTGTGTTTCCAAAAGATTCAACCGTCTAGATTAGAAGAATTGAACATTGAAAATTCAAGGCAGTGTCAGGCGTGAACCATAATAATACAATGTAAATCACAATTCAGATACATACAAAATGTTTTCATAAATTATTCATCGAAATTTTCAGTTTTGAATACGAATAAATATTCCGTGTGGATCTTGTAATAAAAAAACAAACGACCAGTCGAGAGTGTTTGAAAAACTTCTCGTACGCCGTTTTGTCTGCTAGAATAGAATAGAATTACATCGTTTACCAATATATATATCTAGTATGAACAAAATTTATGGCATACGTAACTAGCAATGTTAGTGCGCATATAATTTCTAGTAGCTAGACAGCTATTCTATACGTTGGCACCTTAAATTAAAACTGAGCGATTTAACTGTACCACACAGATTTACAGCGACTGCATAGTTCTTAAATCTAGTGCCACACACGTTATGTTTGCGATAAATTCGGCATGTTGTAGACTTCGTAGAATTAATATTGTTTTAATTTTAAGCCTGCTTAAAAGGACTTGCAACTACATTTGTTCCTCTGTGTCCTATATGACCATTTTTGTTTTCTTAGCTAGGTTCCTCATCATCATCGTCCTCCTGCCCTTATCCTCATACGTTTTCTTCTTCCATACATCTCTTTTTGCCGTCATCTCAAGAGTCACCTCTTTTCTAGCCATATCGTCTTTCATACAATCCATCCACACCCTGCACATTCATGCTTAAACTTTCCTCACAACATATAATAGAAAACATGAATATTTAAATTGAAGTTAAAAGTGTTTGTGCCCATTTAGTTTTTCGAGAAATCGCGAAACGTTTAGTCGACTCTTCACGTGACCAGAGGGCTGGCCTTTTTTTTTCTCCAAAGAATCAGCATTGCCATTCAACATGGCAATGCTGCCAGCCTTCTGGGCACTTTTGCCGTTGACAGCGATGCGGATGAATTTTTTGATGCCCTATGATTATTTATTTTATTTCTTCATATATTAATAATTGTATCATTTTAATGAAATAAAGTAGTTAAAATCATCAATATATCAAGCTATGAACACTTTCTTAAGAACCTCTCAGATGATGACGAGATGGATGGAAAAGAACACTTGGCATGTTCTCTTGATATACTCGTATTTCCGAGTTCAGTGGCAGTGAGTTAGATAGTGTAGTTAGATCCTAAATGCGTTTATCCTGATTTCTAAATTGCAATTTAGAGAGTCCCCCTTGTAATTTACAAATTGTGTCAATTTAAGATACGTCCTGCGTTTTTGGCGCCCCCTTTCTGCATTTGATTGCTGCTCAGTTTTGTTGGTGATTCGATTATTTTCGTCTTTGGCCGATAATTATGTTAGAGTAGTCATCATCATCATCTGCCTTGCATTTTCCTAACTATTTTACATGGACAGACTGTCTATCTGACCTCCATAACCCAGTTACTGGGCAAAACGACACCTCTTGGTAAGACTGGTTGACAGATTTCCGGGCTTCTGACTACCAGTAACGACTTTCAAAGATCTACAATTGACAGCCGAGACCGACGGCTTAACGTGCCCACCGAGGCTCGGAGGAGTCTCGATATGTTACGAACGGTCACCCTTCCACAGACTGACCTCGGTAAGCGTAGTTTAACCTTCGATCAAGCTATGCGGCTGTTTTTAATTATCCACGGACTCCTCTATGTAAAGATAGTCATATTTAAGAATCCACTTGAACTTGAATAAAGTATGGTTAGTTTAAAGTTTACTCTGGTTGCCACTTTACTCCGCGTTTATAAAAACATTCATTTTTATATTTAGCCTTTATAACCTAGTGAAATAAAGGTTATTATGGCTCTTTAGATACAATAATTAATGAATTGACCCCAAATATCAATATACTTGGTTTCAATTTTTGGGCACTTGATTGATGACGATAAATCTTAGTAGATTCTAAGGTCAAACTTCTAACACTCAAAGTATATTTGTCATAAAATAAGATAACATAGTTGATAGATATCGTACCTCGACGATAGCTTCCAAGGCATTGCTTTGATACAGCAAAGCAGTCCGATACGGCTGAATATCAAAACACACACTACATACATCAGCAGGATACTGCTACCAGTTTCGATCACATATCGATAAGTTAGCGGGTACATTGGACCACACCCAGACAATATCGAGACGATAACAACTATCTAATGGTCTAAGAGACCGACACTACACATGTCGACACGGATTTCATTTCTATTTTATAGTCTGTGCACTAAGGGGTCGATTCGACCATGTTTTTGGTTAACCTTTTGAACTTTATGGCAATTGCCTGGTGTCTTGTTTCTTATTGGGGGTTAGAAGACGTATTATTCTTTTGAGATTCACAAAGTAAGAGTCAGTTAATGCTGTAGCGAGGTGCGGTGAAAGTTTTAGAACCATCGAAGGTACTGTAAAATAAGGTAATGCAAACCAAGAGCTTGAAGAAACAGTTTGAGTTATGGTCCTAAGCAGTTCATGTAAAATTGATCTTGATGGGTCAAGAATTAAAAACATTCTTAACGTTTAAGCTTATTTGTAGTTTAGAAACAAGGTCTAAGCCCTCAGGCTGGAAACAGGTGTGTAAGTTTGGAAAATTCCTTCACGACTAACCAATTTAGCGGTTTAGCAGAGGTACAAGTTCAGTAGTGGGCGTTAAAAGGTCCTATTATGATGTACGTATAAGACCCTAATTGTAATCGCAAGTAATCTTATCTTTACCCGTGACCACAGTTTAGTTTGACGAAAAACAAGTCTAAATGACAATCTTATACAGTTGGAGATGAGCTTAAGATAATGTAGTTAGAGTGACCATATAAGTTGTATGAAAACAATAAAGATCTCCATGAGATGTGTAGGGATTGACATAATTTTGACAGTACAAACTGATAATCTGGAAAATTGGTCATAGTAAGTGGGAAGCGTAGTTGTTTTAAGCACTAACGAAATAAGTGAATATATGAAATGACTAAAAATGAAATTCGAAATGCATTGTGAATATTAAATGGAAAGATGAAAATAGTATGCTCAGATGGTTTGGTCGCCGTTGAGAGGATGAATGAAAGACGACTAACAAAAGGATTTATATGGCAGATGTAAGTGGAAACGCCGAGATGGGACGCCCTAGTAGGACATACACTAACCTCATTGGTGATGTTCGTCAAAACCAAAAAAGGCGTGAGTTTATATAATTATGTGTATGCAATTTTATGGAATGTTTTTTTTTTTATAAAAATTTCAACAACTTAGTTGGATAAAAGTTAGCCAGATAATTAATTACACGGTTTTAATTCGACTATAAAAAATAATAATTATACATTAATGTAAAATATTAGATAATTAATGGATTATTAATTGTTTGAATCATTAACACGACTCATCCAATTCATTAGTATTTTAATCGTTTTTGTTTTTTTTTTTCTAAATACATAAACTGTTATTTGGTGTTTAGCTAAATTAGATGTCATTTAGGAAACATTTATTCGCTTCTTAAATTAACATAATCTAATTCTATTCGTACAATACAATTGAATGCCCGGCTGTCAACGCTCGACAAAATTTTAGAATGCAAGAAAAACATATTTATAAGCAATAATGTAAAAGAAAATAAAAAGCCGAGTTGTTTTTAAAAAGAAAATTCTTACTTTCAACAAAAAATTTCAGCCAATGCCAAACAATCTGCACGAAATAATGATCCTCATTTCCTGACTAGACAATGACCAATAGGAACCCTGACAAGGCCAAGGAACCAAATGCCAAAATTTAAAAAAAGAATCTGCTGTCTGTTTGAAGGCTAGGCGTAATGCTACATTGCACATTGCACTCGTAAAACAAACAGTAAGTTTTTAAAATTCGAACAGCGAATGTCCAGCTTCGTAATAAATCTTCGGAAATCTTCTTTATTCGGCCTCTAATGGAAAATATTAGTTAATCTTTAATTAGAAGTGACAAGTGAAAAAAAAGGCTCACCATTGATTCTGCAAACATTATGTTAAAAGATTTTTTATGACGAGTTAACATACCGTTTCTAACTGGCTAATTAAAAAGTAAATATGGCCGTTAAATTAAGTTGTTTCTTAACGCATTCAAAATTAAGCTTCCGTCAGCCATAACTACTAAAATGTCGGATGCCATTGTGAATGTAGGAGCCAGTTGCAAATCTTTCGTCGAGTTTCTCTTATCAAGATACGACTCTATTTTAACTGTCGCTGCGCCTACTGAATGCTATCTCATTAAATTATATTTATCTATGTATATCTAACAAATGTTGACATAAAAACTGTCTACATTATTTTGTGGCGTCGTTAGTGGTGTCACTTTTATTTGCCACATCAGTTTTCTTAAAGGGGCTCATGGCTAAATGTGAGAAACCACACGACTCGATTGAATACGCTTGCCTTGGTTGGTCCGGAGATGGGTGGGCACACATTACATGTATACTCGGTAAGTACGTGAAACCGTTTGTCCCACCTGTCCTTTGTTGATCTTTAAACGTTGTAACGTACCCGTTACAACGTTTAAAGATCAATCATCAATCAGACTTTTGGCCAAGCCCAAAAGTCTGATAGAAAATGACTACATGTAAACAGTGGTATTCAGTTGCAATCTTTTGGATTGGGAGCCGACCCTTATACAGTTGGGAAAAGGCTAGACAGATGTTGATTGAATTTCGAAAAACGTAACTATTGGATGGTGTTACAACATTTTCATTGCATCCCTGTTCATCCTGTTAATCTTCCACACCACGGAAATAGATTGGCTCAGAAACGTTCTCCCTACTAAAATTATAAGTGAGAAAGCTAGTGAGTATGTATTGACGTTTGTTACTCTTTAGCTTAAAAACTACTGAACGTATGGTGATGAAACTTTACAGTATTATAGCTTAAACTTTAGGGTAACACATGGGGTTTAATATATTAAGATAAATATGCAGACGAAGTCGATAGTAATAATTATATTATGCAGTAATTTTTAAATTTGGTCAGTTAGTATAGACCCACTGACGACTCAGAAACGATATCTTTGGACCAAAATGATCAGGTGAGCCGACCCCAATTAGAAATGGGACAAGGCCTGAAAAAGATGTCATTTGAATGAGAAAAAGAAAACTTACAGATCCAGGAGTGGTGATAGAAAAGCCGGTAGAGACACGGCTAGCAGATATTTTATGCGTTTTGGCTGGAAGCACAGCTCGGAAGAAAGAAAGAAAGAAAAAACATTTATTTAGAACACACTGCAATGACAATACTGAATATCGAAATACAACGAAAGAAATTATAATAATGATGACAGAAGTAGTCACAAAAAATAATATTATTCATATGCCTTACGGCTGCGCCATATGGGTCCAGTTAAGCAAAAATGCCAGACAAATCAAATCAAATCACTTTTATTTGTTAAGACATCACATCGCTCATCATCAGGCTATATTAGCCCACTGCTGGGCATAGCCCTCTCCTAATGAGCGCCATAGCGCCCTGTCTTCAGCTAGCCGCATCCAGCATCTGCCTTCAGTCTTTCGCAGATCGTCATCCCACCTGGTCAGAGGGCGTTAACAATTTCTTAACACAGGTACATAAATTCAGATCTTATATTTGATGAAGAGAGCGCTGCGTTATACCAGGAGGCGTACAAATATAGTGAGCATCCAGCTCAAGATTAAAAACATCTACATCTAGACAACATAGACATCTAGTGTCTGACGATGATTTCCAACTGGCCCTGAACCAGCCAGTATTTTCTTGTATCCTCATTAATAACATTCCTAGACAATTGGAAACCAAGAATTCTAACACGAAATCTAAATCAGTCTTTTCCCACGACATTTCTTTTCCGATTCTCTCACGACCAGAATCCACTTGGCTGTCTATGCGTATGCATGTTTACAGCAAACAAAAATAGTAACCAGACGTTTGTGCCACGGCTAATTGCCAACGGCTGAGTAACGAAAGTGACGTAACACTGTGGACATAGCCGAGACACCAACTGTTAACATTCTAACCTAGACAATGTCACTTTCTACAATCAATGCTGAACGATATCAGATTGATATAAGAAATGTCGGAAATGCTTCCAGAGAATCGAACTCACGGCTTTCAAAAAAACGCATCATTAGTGCATAAGGTGATGGGATAAGGGCAAGAGGATAATGATGGTAGTGATTAGAACGCGGGCCAGTAGCAACAGCATTCTGAAAACAGTGGCAGAGACTTGGTATACTCCCATTTTGAAGCATGTTGTAGAGAGGGAACTGCTATCTTCATCGTTCATCCTCGGGCAGTAAGCCTACCAGATATAACATCCGTCTGATCGGTGGATCTTTACTTTTCTTAAAGCACGGTGGAAGTGGTGAAGGGTGGGCGTTCTTGGGGAATGTCTTTTGAAAACGTTTTAACGTTCAAAAAGTGCTGATTTTCAGCCTTATTTGAATAAATTAATTTAGATATTTTTTTTCTATAGAAGATAAAGAATTACACCCGGTTTCGTATTCCCCTAAACGATCAAAAAAGACTTTCTCAGCATTTTGGACGCGTGCAGAGACCTTAATACGTTAAATTAGATGGATCAGTTCCATGGCATTGAAACAACGAAATAATAGAAGACTTATGATTACATTAGAACAACATACCATAAAAAAACATAATATATAATACGATACATTAGCAAATGAAAAATGAAATAATGACTAATACCAAAGCTGTCATTGGCTTTATGGAAAAGGAAGATGAATGCGAGAATACAAAAATATTTCCCAATGCTTTCGTTACTATTCAAGACATTTATGGTTATCAAACTATTCAAGGACATCAACAAATAGCAAATAAAGTTTTAAAAAAGGCGCAAATTGACATAGTCAATAAAGCAAAGTTCAAAGCAGGCGATAGGCGAAAATCACATCGAACCAGCTAAATTAAGCCTGAATACTACGGCACTGTTGATTTACAAACAGGTTTTAAATACACTCCTTGTTTTTATTGCAACATACAATTGTCATCTGGATTTAAAACAGCAATGTATGTGACATATGTAAATATTCACGTGTTAGTGGTTCGAGCAGACATACGGTAGACAAGGCGAGAGTAACGGTTGAAGAATATGATTTATTGGTAAAAACCGGTTTCTTATTTTTTAGGCATATAGCGAAGTAGATTGAGAGAAATCGGTTGCTTAGGATAGGTTTGTATGAAATGACCACTTAAGAGTCACGACCACAATGACAAGACAAGAGTTCAATCAATGTCCAAAAAGTATTCTTAACTAAACAGGAACCACAGTTGCCCTAATCATCATCCTCCCTTATCCCAGTTTATTTGGGGTCAGCGCAGCATGACTTCCTCTTCCATACATCTCTATTTGCCGTCATCTCAAAAGTCAGCTCCTTTCTAGCCATATTATCTTTCCATCATTTGTTTGGTCTCCCTCTACTGATATACGATCTCTTGTACGATCTACAAAGATTTGTTACGGGTGTTCTGGGTATTTGCTATGTATAAAAAAAATATCTACGAGTATCTACATATATAATGTATTGTATTAAGTATATCAGTCATCTGGTTCCCATAACACAAGCTCTGCTTATCTTGGGGCTGATGATGCTGTGTGGATTGTCCAGCATTATTTATTTATATAACACTGCACATTCATAATTTCATTCTCAGAATATAGGTTCTTTAAATTACATTTATTACCATATTCCCAACAGCATAGTACAATAGGCTGCAGGTCAGTGGTAACCAAACCAGTGTAGAAGCTGGATTCCTATTGAAACTTCATACTACGCCGGGCGAGGTTAAGGTCCAAGTGCTACCACTTATGTCCCACATACTGTACATGCTATCAGATTTTATGTACACGACTGTTTTGACCTTGACTTACAAATATAAAACTTGACTAGTATTTCGCCCGCGACTTTATCCGTGTGGATACTTTTCCTTTCGTACTTTGACCTTCCCTGCACCCCCTTGAAAACGTAGTTTTGAATATACAGTATTCTTTTACTCTCAGACAATGTAGCTTATTAAAAGTGTTTTTTTTTTAATCGGTTAAGTAGTTTTTGAGTTTATGCATTACAAACGAACAAACATACATACATAAACTCACTCCTTTTTCCCATCCTTGTTCTGTGGTTCTGCCTACCCCCGACTACTCTCGGATCCGCTTCGATCCTTTCACTTCAGTCACGTTCTAACATCAGGTCATACACGCAAGCCGGTTGCGAGTACTACGCACCTGACCTTTTTGAAGATCATCACCAATATAATCAGTGTATGTCCTTCAAGGGCGTCCCCATACAAACGTAGGTACATACAATCAAATCTTTCCTCTATTTAATACATATTAGTTCAGATAGTATTTACATCATCATAACGTAGGTAGTAAGTAATCGTGTCGTTTTCATTTGTAACCTAGTCCAAAGCTGTATCATTGAGATTAAGTGGCATTGAAATTTGTAATGATAATCTCACAACCAACTTTATCGAAAGCCTAGGAATGTTAGAACTGGTTTAAGATTTAACGGATCTCACGTCAAATTGTATAGTTGTTTGAGAGAGCTTCGCAAGATAGTGTGTCGTTGTTTGAGTTTCTTGTTATCATATTGATAAATATAACTTAGTGACTACTTACATTATTTGGGATATTTTACTTTTTCTATGTCAGATACATTTGTTCGTATGTATACAGGGAGGTAAGTGGAATGATGAATATAGTTTCAGGTAGTGTAGTCCAATACATATCGAGACTCCTCCGTGTCTCGGAAAGCACGTTAAGCTGTTAATCCCGGCTGTCATTTGTAGATCTTTGACAGTCGTTACGGGTATTTAGAAGCTCGAAGGTCTGACAACCAGTTTTACCAAAGGGTATTGTGTTGCCTACGTCGCTCTGTGTAAAATAATGCGGATTATTTTTCTAAAATGATAGTAGCATACCTAAGTTACTCCTTATAACAACAGCTATCTGCCAATGAAATTTCCATCAAAATTGGTCCACCGGTTCGGGTGATTAGCCAGAACAAACAGACAGACAGTTGGTATAACTACCGCATGCGTTTAGTAAAAAGAAACAAAC
The DNA here is from genome assembly GCA_905147745.2 of Phlogophora meticulosa. Lineage (NCBI taxonomy): Eukaryota > Metazoa > Arthropoda > Insecta > Lepidoptera > Noctuidae > Phlogophora > Phlogophora meticulosa. The sequence continues at coordinate 12,680,747 of LR990538.1, read as the reverse complement.
AGATATTTCTGTTTTATTTATTTTTATAGATGTATTTTATGTTCTTTTTCAAACACTGGCTTTAATTATTCTTTGATCATAAATCTTATATATTTCAAATTAATATTCTATGGAATGTCTAGAATATTGAAGAGCGCAGTAGGGATGAAGCCTGGGTAATACAAAAGGAATTATATTTAGTCCGTCAGACAGATAATTAAACAATATTAGACATGTATTTTCTGCTTTACCATATTAATGAAAAATGAATTAGATACAACGCATTAAAGATGGGGGCATTGAGTGGGGGCTTGCTACGTCATATGTGGGTATAAAAACTATTTACGTGTGACGTCACGCTACATTTAAATTCAACGTATTGACGTAATCCTTCGATTACGTCTTTAAATGTGTTTTTAAATAATCCTATTTTCCATTTCATTCCTATTAAAGAAGCATTTTCAAGGTGTTTCAAGTTCGTTATCAGTACAGCCTAGATTCACTTGTTTAAATCTAAACAAACTTCAACAAAAGCTTGTTAATCTCCTGACCTCTTTACCTGTCGTTTCTCTAGTTATTACTTATTTATTAGAAAGCGTTAGTATAACAATTAACTTCTACAATTACAAAGAATTACAAAAACACTACAACAAACAATTGCAAAAACACAACAACAAACAATTATTACTACAACAACAACAACAACAACAATTGTAACTTTTTTTTTTTACTATTCTGTTATTATTTAATTATCAAAATATGGACCGGAAATCATTATTTGCTAACTACGAGTACACCAAACGGTTAGTACTCTCACATATAATATAATATATTCAATAATTGATTTCTTAATTATATGGTTGCTCTATTGCTGGTGGCTATAATACCATGGGTGGTAAGTGCTCAGTGGTAATGGCTGATCATCATTAGCTTCAATAATTTTTAACGACCATTGGTTTACTTTTCTACTTAATCTCTTTAGCGGTTCTAATTAAATTTAATTGCATTACGGCGTTGCCCTAGATACCAACTATATCGTCGTCTTAGAGTGAAAACCTCGTATATGCGAAAGAGGTAACTTTTCAGGAGAAGTAAAATCTGTGACCTGCAAAATTTTATTAGCACAGCTTATTCACACTCGCGTGTTTTAATGAGGTTCTCATTAACGACCATAGATAGCATTTTGTGTGAAACTAGGGCACGCGTCCCGAGGTTTTCTTTCCAAATCCATACTAATATTATAAATGGGTAAGTGTGTGTGTCTGTTTGTTCTTCTTTCACGCCTAAACCACTGAACAGATTTCGATAAAATTTGGGAGAGAGATAGATTTCACCCCGGGAATGGACATAAGCTACTTTTTTATCAAAAAACCACGCGGGCGAAACCGCGTGCGGAAGCTAGTTTGTAATAAAACAAAAATGAACAAAATTGCATTCCCGATTTTTTTACTTTTAAGCGATACCTATATAGAATCAGTTTCTTCGTCTAAATATTTTACATTCTTCATTCTGATACTTTCTGTTTCATCGTGTACCTTCTAAAAAGTATGTGTTTTTTTTCTTAATTTTAAGCACTGATTCGTGACCGGTGATCGCGTAGTATCAATATACTACGCTATCAAACGGGCACAAATACAACACCTAACACCAATGTGTTAGTTGTTGTATTTGTGCCCGTTTTTTACAACTTTTCCTATTTCGTCATCCACAACAACAGGCAGTTTAATAATTTTACTTTAATCGACTATAATTTCAAGACACGTCTACTGCTGATCACTATCTATGTTCCATAGATTTCTAAGATAGGTAAGTTCGGGATAAGCATTATGAAATTGCTCGTGGCCCCCTGTCGCTAATTGATATGTTTGGTATCTTAATTACTTGTTAATTGAATCATTTATAGACTTGATTGAAGATAAAATATGTAAAAGGATGTTTAATAGTATAGTTGTGTAAAATATTGACGTCGCAACGTAAATGGCAGTGAATACTGTGGTGCAAACATCTGTATTGATAGAGGATTTTGAAATAAAAACTTTAGTTACTTTTATATTTAGTAGTCATTATATCAAATGACTTTTACTTAATAATAATGATGATAACAGTTTCTTTAGTCATCCATGTCTTGTTGCAGTGCAAAACCTTTTACTTTTGACATTCAACGTCAGCGGATTTACTTTCGTATGGTATTATATTTATTACGTCTTCTTCGATCGCCATACCTACTTGACAGTAGGTAAAATGACTTTTGTGTATCCATATTTTGACGACAGATGTGAGCGGCGGACGAAAGTCTGCCTGCGACAAAGGAGGTTGCGGTTTCGATTCCCGCCCTGGGACAAATGTTTGTACGATCTACAAAGATTTGTTCCGGGTGTTCAGGGTATTTGCTATGTATAATAAAAAATAGCTATCTATGTAATGTATTGTTTTAAGTATATCAGTCATCTAGTACCCATAACACAAGCTCTGCTTAGCTTGGGGCTAGATGATGCTGTGTGGATTGTCCAACATTATTTATTTTATTTATTTATCTATATTTATAGAGATCAATTTATGTATCTGGTTTTGTTCAAAATATCACTCCGTGTATTAAAACCATCTACAACAAAATCAGTTGACACCGTTTCACAAATCGAGCTTTTAGATATTGCTTCGAGATATGTAATTAAATCTCTGTTGTCTTAAGAATAATATAACATGGTGTTCTAAACTCGTTTGTATACACCTTGTATATTATATTGATAATATCTTAGCACAATAAATCTACTTGGATGTCAATTAAATCCGAATGCCAAATGGTTGTTTTATATATATAAATCTCCGAAATGCAACTTTATACGTTTGCAATTGTGTGTAAATTTGTAATTATATATCTGGGCTTTTATTTATTACGGTGTAAATGAGGATATTATGAGATTTTAAATGGGAATATAAATGTTTTTCTTTTCACTTTTAACTTCTGAGTACCTTAGTAGCCTTCCAACGGTTCGTTGCCTGTTTTTACTTCTGACGTTTCTAATCTATTTTATAGTTTTCATTTAAGGTAGTTAAGGTCGGTGCATCATCACAATCTGCCTAGTCTTTTCCCAACTATGTTGGGGTCGTCTTCCAGTGTAACCGGATGCAGCTGAATACCAGTATTTTACATGGAGCTACTGCCCATCTGACTCCCACAACCCATTTACTAGGTAACACCGATACCCCTTAGTAAGACTGGTTGTCAGACTTTCGGGCTTTTGACTACCCGTAACGATAGTCAAAAATCTCGATATTATACGAACGGTCACCCATCCATGGATATATATATCATCCATAGTATCTGCTATTTTCCATATCGACAGAGTTGACCTATATTCCAACGGTGCTTCACTTTCGAGGGTAGCAATCGTGTAGTATGTATGTGTATAATACCATTCGCCACTGTATTCTCACCTCTAGCTAGACAGATCCAAATAAAATCAACGAAAAAGGTTAGATTACTTCAAATTGAAAGCACGGACCACATTTACTGCCAAGATTAATATGTATGCAATGCAGACATATTATTCTAAAGTACAATAGCGGCCCTTACCCACATGTCAAGTGCGTTATCATCAATATAACGTGTCAAACGACTAATTGGTATGCCCGACGTGTCTTAGGCCCTAACGTAATTGTTTTATTACTGCATTCTACTATCAGCTAATTCTGTTATTGATTAATGTAGACACTTGACACCTCGTGTGTTGTACTACTGTGCATACGAAGTATCTTCTGGGGTACTTTACAAGATATTTATAGCTTGTCATTTGTTTTGTTCAAGGTTGTCCCTTCAGCGATTTTTTTTTGTAAATTCTATATATCTTTTCTTTTGCTTAGGTCTAGCCTCTTTTTTTTTTTTTTTTTATTTTATATAAAAACGTTGCCCCACACTAGGAATTTCTCCTGTATCGTGGGTGCGTTTACAAACATTTAAACTCACATACACAAACAGCCAGACCCGGAACAACTACCTGTAGGCCATACAAATATTTGTTCCGTGCGGGGATCGAACCCACAACACGCGGCGCAGCAGCCGATGGCTCAACCACCGCGCCAACCGTGTCGTCAAAGTCTTGTGCACGAGGTTATGGGTTCAAACCTAGGCAAGTACCGATGTGACTTTTCAATTCATATGTACTTTCTAAGTTTATCTTGGACGTCACTGACATCGGTGAAGGAAAACATCGTGAGGAAACCTGGACTTATATAATTAATATAAGTCTGAAATCGCCAACCCGTCTTGAGCAAGCGTGGTGATTAATGCTCGTGCCTTCTTTGTATGAGAAGAGGCCTTTGCCCTGCAGTGGGACAGTAATAGGCTGGTACTAAGGAACTTACCAATAAATCAGTCTCATATCATTCGTCAAACTTCGACTGTCTCGAAGTAAAGAGCATAGAAAAAGGGTCTATACTTTTAACTAATTCCTATCGATGAATTTTACGATTTATTTTTATTTTATTTCTTCATGCATTAATAGTTGTAGCGTTTTAGAAATATCGTAGGTATAGTACTAGTGTAGTAGATGAAGGTAGTATACTAGTGTTTTAACTAGTTCAGAACCAATTACAACCAAAATAATGATGCAGCACGAAAGATAAGTTCAAGCGCATAGGTACGTGCCGGAATTTTGTTTTACAACATCCAGCGATGTTATTTTATTACACAATTACTAAATATTATGACATTTGTAACTGTACTGTAGTAAAACGGAATCTTTAACCAATCTGCCGTAATGCTTCTTTATTACGAAATGAAACATGCATATAAAAAAATCATCTACATATCTACAATTACTTTTGAAATCGCTGTGAGACCCGCAGAAATTAGTTTTTTATGTATTAGTATACTTTATTAATCCATCATGACTACCTTTCAATATACCATTATTCATATACTTACCATCATCGTCTGCCTAGCCTTTCTTTTCTATTTTGTCGGTTTCCAGTCTAACCGGATACAGCTGAATACCAGTGTTATACGTGAAGTGACGGCCTACCTGACCCTTTGGTAAGACTGGCTCTCAGACTTTTGGGTTTAGGACTACCCCTAACGACTGTCAAAGATCTTTTACAGCTAGGACCAACTACTTTTCCGAGGTCCATACCTCGGAAAACTAGGTCCTGGCTGTGTCTTGGTATATGATGAATGGTTTCTATATACCAAAATTGCAATTCGTTCATTTATTTCACATGAAATAAGCAAGATGGATGTCTAGAATTTTAATTGTATGAGTAACTTTATCATTATTTCGATTCTAAAATTTATTCGATAGGAAATCATCACGAAGCTATCTCTATTATTTCAATACATATTCGATTTTACATAATAATAATAGTGAATGTTGTTATTTCAAGGAATAGGTCATTTTCCGTAGGATGTTGCGGGAACTACTTACATTAAAGCATATTTGTAATCTGGTCTAAGTTAACAATATTTCTGAAACTGATACTGTTAACCTGCGCCATACCACTGCTGGGCAAAGGCCTCTCCCCATGACTTCCAGTTGTTTCGATCCGGGACTTATGTGGTCGTTGGTTTTGTCCAGCTCAAACCGCCATCTTCTACGAGGTCTTCCACGACCCAAGACTCCAGAAAGTAGACATTCATTGGCCCCAGAAAGTGGTAACAATAAGTCTTTAATATTGTTATTTGATAACCTAAGATTACTACTAGTTAACAACAAACAGAAACAGTTCAGTTTAATTAACTTGCCAAACCATTCTCTTGAACTAATTAGTACACTGCATGTGAATTTCACAACACTAAACATCCCATAAAAATGTCAAAATAACTATCATTACAAAAAACGCTGCACACAGTAGATACAGTAATGGACATTACATTAATTCAAGAGGCGTATGTCACAGTTTTTATTGTTTTCAGTGTCTCTCACGGTAAATATTTCGTTTATGCTTAGTTACGATGTCACTCGTTCCTCGTAAAACTGTATCTGATGTTAATGGCTGCGCTTAGCTAAGTGAAGATGCGTTTCAACGCTCAGGGTTGACACAGCAATAAAAAATTGAACATTTTATTAGCTTTTTAATGTAGGAAGTAGTGAAAAGTAACGGGATTTGATATATTGTGAAACAATCGATTAACGATTACATGAAAATGGTGATTTAAAAAAAGTTACTTAAAAAAAAATTGAGATGCGTCGGCGTGACGACTTAGAGACGTTAATGGGAGTTTGGGTTGAGAAGGTAACATACTGAGAAGACTGGAAGGCTATGGGAGAAACCTTTGTTCAGCTATAGGACGATACCGTTCAATATAAGGAGGTTAGCATCTTAATATTTGCTATTTGTCTGCCCTTAAAACCCTATAATTAGAAAAAAAGTAAAAGACTTCTACTTTGAGCTGGCAAAGCAGAGTAAGGAGTTTCAATACAATAAAGAGGCCAGCTATACTGGTATTGTAACCACTGACGGCCGGCCTACTGGATCTATTCAGTATAAGTCATTTGACTAGTACACAGGTACCTAAGCAAAGCTGATGCTAAGGATATAGACAGATAATTTGCTTTGAACAACAAAGATGTAATCGTTCTTATCAGTCTACATTATTGAATGTAGGTTTATTGTCTGTTCCAAAATCGGCGACGCGTACGCATGATCTGAGATAGCGAACAAGGTATGCGTGAAAAGATAACATCAATTTACGTTATCTTGCATATTTAACAATATTTTTAGTAATGTTGTAATTACATATTGAGGTCTTATTGTTAGATGACAAAACAAAAGACAACGACGAAAGGTAGATTATAGGAAATATTAATACATTATGTCATCATCATCTGCCTAGCCTTTTCCCAACTATGTTGGAGTCGGCTTCCAGTCTCACCGGATGCAGCTGAATACCAGTATTTTACAAGGAGCGACTGCCTATCTGATCTCCACAACCCAGTTACTGTTCAACACGATAATCCTTGGTAAGATTGGTTGTCAGACTTTTAGAGCTTTGACGACCCGTAACGACTGTCAAAGATCTACAAATGACAGCCTGTACCAACGGCTTAACGTGCTTTCTGAGGCACGGAGGAGTCTCGATATGTATCGAACGGTCACCCATACACAGACTGACCTCGGCAACCGTAGCTTAACCTTCGATCAACCCGTGTGGCTGTTTTTATTTAGCAACTAGCTCCTCTTATGAATACAATACATTATGTGTTTACAGATAATATCGTTAGAAAGAAACTGAACGCTGAAATGAAGAGTAGCCACCCAAATTAATGAAACGCAAGAATAAGGGGTGGAGGAATATTTCAAGTCTATATTTATTAAGGATTATAGAATATTTAAGGCTTATGGCTTGTCTTACATAAAGAAAATCTTAGTCTATCTTAGTCGTGACAACCCTATTTGACCGTCATCCGAAAACTCCAAAGTGTCTATTAGCAGAATAAACTGATCTCACACAAGATCAGTTTGCGTTAGGGATGGATAAATAGAAACTTATAAACAGGAGACTATGTATTTATTGAGCTAAGGAATTTCTGGGTATACTGTATCATTATGTACAGTTTCAGTACAAACAATTTGATTAAAAAAGGCTTAGAGGCTTCGTAGTTTCTCCAAAGTGTTTCGCAAGGTAACAAAAAAACACTCGTGGACCGTTTATATTCCTTTATACAATATTAGGTTATTATATTAGTTTAACAAAATCAGGTGATAGTAACTAAGGTAGATAAAGAAAGAATTATGAGGTTCATGCATGATAGACTGCGGCTATTTCCATAGCGGTTCATCAAAGCCAACTATTGCGCACTAACTATCTAATTATGAAGTTTGACACAGTATTTGTATAACAATAAAACACTCAAACGCACAAAATAAATATATAGATACTAAAAGCGTTTCAATAAAAAAAACTCATAAAATATCAGGTTATTTGAATACCACTTAAATCGACATCGATTTTCTTTCACTTAAAGATGGATTACAATTTATAGAAGATCGTATTTCATCTGACGTTTCCGCGCATAGCGAAGTTCGACGCTGTTAGTTTTCTTCCGCAAGATTTATTATGATACAGAGAATACAACAACCTAATTTGAAGTTATATGTTTTAGCCGTTTGGGGTTAAAACACTAGGGCCGGGGGGGTCCGTGTGCCCATTTAGTTCATCGAGAAATCGCGAAGAGTTTGGTCGACTCTTCACGTGACCAGATGGCTGGCCTTTTTTTGGCCAATTTCTTCATATATTTATATTTATAGCTGAACGTATTTTATCTGACGTTTCGGTGCATAGCGAAGTTCGACGCTGTTAGTTTTCTTCCGCAAGATTTATTATGATATCTAAATAATGCAAGCTTTTCTAAAGGTATTTACAATCCAATTTATCTTTTTCCAAACGACCAAATAAAGAATGCTATAAACTGCCCGCAGCCGACAGTTTCTGGCAGTGACATTTCAAACGTAGTTAATAATAATTTAAATTTGAGAGCTGTGATTAAGACGGATTTAGAAGCCGGTAAAGTTCAGGATGCTGATTAAAATAGGATATGTGTACATTGAAGCAGAATCATTGATAACATTGGTAATAATAATGACAAATTGCGCTGTAGTTCTAATGTTTGAAAAGATATAAAAATGGATCCTAGAGTCATTAATATTATTTTAAATGATTATATACATAACAGTGCCTGTCTTCTTTTAGATTGTATTAGGTAGCTTGAATGAGTTAAAATATTTTTTTTCGTTGTACAGGTAATTAATACTGCTGTTTAATATTTATGAAACGTATTTCAGTCATTTGAATGAACGTTGAAAGTGTGATTCCTTGACCTTTTACTGTTAGTCAGTTTTGTACAATTTTAACGACAGTATTATTTAAACCTATTTATACCTATTACATTATTTAAACCTATTACCTCCTAACATTGCACGATCTGTAGATCGTGCAATGTTAGGAAATGGAAGAATAAATCTTCTACTCTCAAACTTGAAATCTTTCTCAACCTGTTGTAATGGTCACAGAAACACATTTCTGAGATTTTTCTCACATTGAAATTCAAAGAAAACTCATACGCAAATGAATTGGACTCTAAAATGAAGAAGTAAATATTAAACAACACACAATTTGACGCCAATCCAATAGAGGTTGTAACAATCTCTATTAGAGTTGACAGTGAACCACATTTCAAGAAGACTTAATAAAGACTGAAAGGTGACACCAATGTATCAAGAGGAAGCTAATTCCCGTGGGATTCAGAAGGCTCACGTTTCATTGGAGCAACTAGACACATCTGTACACTATTTAGGACATATAACGATACTAAAGTTAACTGACAATCGTAAAAAGACGTAATGTTTTTTACTAAGGCATTCGAAACACTTGGCCACGCCATAAATTGGCGTAAATGAGAACCATTAGTTATTGTTATGGTATAGTCTAGTGCAATACACATATAAACTACAATTAGATTTATTAAGAAAGTGACAACTTCTATGGAAGTTTATTGAAACAATTTTTGGGGTGATGAAGATGATGCTACAGATTTCACCAGTATTATAATAATTAATAATTTAATAATTAATTTATTTCACTCTTCACAAAGGTTCACGTAAGAATACAACATATGTATACAAATAAATTAACCAATATGCACTAAGCATGATCCTTTGTGAGAGACTGGAGTCCATACTAGGATACCCTGTGTGACGGATCACCAGGCTCTCACCCTTTAATTGCGTTAATGGCTAATTACTGTGTCTGAACAAATTCTATACATCGAGGCATTAATAACTGAACAAAAAGGCGTAAATAAGATGAGAAACATAAACAGTTAAATTATTTTAAAAGTAATAATGTAAGAATCAGTTTAGTTTTGGCATTTGAGTCAAATGAATTGATCTGCTTCTGGCTTAAGAGTGAACTTGAGAGTATGGTATCTATAGTATATGTTATGAAGAGTTTAATAGAGAGGTGTGTGTAGTAGTGTCAAGTGTATGTGTGTAGTGTAGTGTAGTGTAGTGTGTGTTGTGATGTGTTGTATAAAGTATATAAGTATTAAAATCACGTGCTCCAATTTAGTGTTATACGTCGCTCTGGCTATCAATGAAGAACAGGAAACAGACTTGTGTATAGATCGGGTACTATTGAATTGACATTTTAATTGTAAAGTACTATCTGAATGAACATTATTATTTTGTGTTTAACAGATTTTCTCAACTTTAATAAACTGATTTAAAATTGTTTACTGAAGCTTATCTTGGCTTGTTTTTAGAGATAGCCCGATGTAAATTGTATAATGATCGTCATCAACTATCATCTGTATCATGTACCTACTCTCAGTGCAAATAAAGAACTATTCTTTCTTGTAGTCTACTCATATTTTAGCAAGAAGAAGAACAACAAAATAGAAGTTCTAACACTTCTAACATGACTATTGTTGAGCATTTAAATATTCAATTACTATTCTTTACTTTTATTAATTCAGAGTTTGGGTAAATAATTTCGTCGATCTGAACAAATTTGGATACAAATGAAAATGTTGCTTATTGATATTGCATTTGTCTAATAAGAGATCAACAGAGAGATTATTGATTGCAAGTAAGTATCCATTATTAAACGATTCAAGATATTATTATTTGAAGATATTGCGAAGGGAACCGTCTGGTAACATGATTTAGTTTATTTTTACTACGGATGCTGTTTGTTTGGCGTTCTTGTACGGTTTGTTTTAGTTCACACCTGCTTGGATCACGGACGTCCAAGTACGAAATTCTTCGACGGTTAGCTTAGCTACTATTAATATGATTGCTAGTACGATAGTTTGCTTCACATAGTTCACATATTTCCTCTAGTCTACTTCATCTCTTTCTCAGCATATAGCACCAGCCTTAAGTTCCAAGCGGCCAATTGTTATATTTAATTGATTGTTACCGTCAGAATTAATATCACCAAATACACAATTTTTATTGTTATTCTATTTTTAGTTTTCATTACCTGATTTTTGTACCTACAGAAATTGGAAATAAATGTATCTATTATATTCTATTCAACTTTTATGTATGTCAGGTCTTACCAAGGGGTATCGTGTTAACCAGTAACTGGGTTGTGGAGGTCAGATAGGCAGTCACTCCATGTAAAATACTGGTATTCAGCTGCATCCGGTTAGACTGGAAGCCGACCCCAACATACTTGGGAAATGGCTAGGCAGATGATGATATTCTATTCAATTTTCAAGTTTGAGGGTCATTGTAATCTGTTAATGGGTAGCAAAAACCATATGCTTTTTACATCATAATTTGTTTTATATGCAATTATATGTTTGAAGGAAGCACGTTTTTCCTGATAGTCACGTCAAAACCGGATTCAAAAGCACAACTGCATTACTCATCTATTCCAACAGTATTTAGCTCGTAGTATTTACTACTATTTCTTAGATGATAAAGCGAAATAAACTGTGTATGTCAACGGGGTCTATAACCTCTTAAAATCTAGGCAAAAAATCTAGGTCCATTCTAACCAGCCGGCCAGTCTTAGTGTATTTTTGAGCATTCTAGATTTGTTTGAAATATCATTCAAGCTTCTGTTATTTTAATCTTAAGATATTTGTAGTATTATTTTTAAATCGCCTTTAGCACAATGAAAACTATCCTAGATAGAGATGAGTGTGATTAAGCCAAGAAAATTTGTCACTTATAATAATTTCTACGAAACGTTATCACAGAAGTTATGAGATAAATAAAATAATAAATAAATAAATAATGCTGAACAATCCACACAACATCATCTAGCCCCAAGAAAAAAAAACAGATCTTGTGTTATGGGAACTAGATGACTGATATACTTAACATAGATAGATAATACAATACATTACATAGATTTTTTAACACCTGGAACAATTTTTTGTAGATCGTACAAACATTTGTCCCAAGGAATCGAACCCGTAACCTCCTGCGTCGCATGCGGACCTTAACCCGCTGCGCCACATAGGTCGTCAAAGTTAGTTATATTGCCAGACTATTCCACTGATTACCATCGAAAATGAAACGTGCATAATATAATAATACAAATTAATAATAAGGAAATTCAAATTCACAATCATTAGTTTTAACAATTATCATGCCACAAAACACCAAAATAGGTGTAAATTTTAAACGAAAATATAGGTGTAAACATTTTGATTGCATGTATTAATTATTAACTTATCTCATAGTGTGGGAAACCGGTTATCTGATAAAAATGATAGATGCACCTGTCAGGATTGTTTGCAGATGCAATCTGTACCAAATGTGTTACAGTTCTTCGAGATGTGATAACATACCTTAAGACCGTATAATAAGGTTGTATTTCCGTTAAAGAAAATATAACTTTAACAATGGTCGTGATGCTATTAATAGAAAACGAAACAGATGATAAAACCTTGCCATAATTTAACGCAACAAATCTTGTTTTAACCAGACACTGTCAGTAACATACTAGGTATACTACAAAACTAAGTGGAAATATAGTGAAACTTTGTTGTACAGTTTGTCGCTGTATATTTTATATTCTTTTCGTTCCTATCATGCTTATAGCGACATTTTTGCTTCTCCTGGTAACAAGGTATTAAAAAAGGGGTTTCAATTTTTTTTTTAAATTTAATTCCTACGCTAGCATGCAACACTGTACCACAAATCTATGTAATTGTAGATGCCAATTATTTTAAGCCTAGGTATTTCAGCGTACTATTAGTGTCTGCACATCAGTTTTACTTTCGATGTAGTTTATCTATTTAGAAGCATGTGTAGAGACTAGATCACCGCCCACGATGACACCACTTATAAGCTATCCACTGTTCAATTTTAAGAGTAAAAGTTTAATGTAAAATACCACCCGTAAAGTGATAATGAGCTGGGATTTATTTATGAACTAATCAAGAACGAATAAGAAACAATACGGACGCTGTAAGTGTACCAAACTAAAATCACAGATGGAATCGTAGATACTGAAAAGCAACCAAGATAGCTTCAATAGTCGTCCTTGAGCACTACAAAATAATACATTAGATCCATTACAAAGCAAAAAACTAAACGTGTTAAAGTCGTATCTTACATAAAAACTAGTAATATTTCTTATAGATGATCAAAAACTTAGCCCAACATAAAAATCGAGCAAGTTCTCTTGTACAGTACTACATAGGCGCTAAAACTTACGTAACAAAATGTTTTACTCAATGAACCGAACCGGGGAGGGCGAACTCATGATCTACTCTAGAATAGTTCCGATCACAGTATAAGATATAACAGTAGCCCCATCCAACTAATAAAGCGCGTACAAACACGTTTAACTACGAACAGTTCGTTATACCGCACGATGTACAGCGTAAGTGCTCTGATATGTCCATACTGTGTCAGCTGCGTGATTCTGAATTTGAAACTCCGCGTTGTTGAGACTGAGATTTCTGCTCTTCACGTGATTGTGGTTCCCATGCTGCGCGCGCGCAAAATATCGATGCTAATTCTGTACACAGACCGAAGTTATGCATTGTCCGTTGTCGCTATCGCTTCTGGTTTTCGGTCTAACGTTCGCCGGCTATTTTGATTCGTAACCTGTTTTTGAGCATCTTTGGTTGTTATTGTCATTTAGTTTTATTGGTGAGATTAGGAATTGGGTCTTATGACTTGGATACGGGTCAAGACTGCTGACTTGGATATGCTGTTGGAACATATCTTTATTTTTCTTAGAGACAATTTCAACACGTTGCTGGCAAACATAATGATCAGATATGTTTTTAAGGTAATAAGATATTCACTGCTAAGATCAGCTTCTTCTAAAGTCTTTAATCTTCCGAGTTAAAAAAAATAACGGAGTGTAGGTACGCAATGCCATAATCACGTGCACTGGACACAATTTAAATATAGGAAGCTAATGTTGCTCCTATACGTGAAGATAGCAATGAACTACGGGAACTGATACCACCAGCTGTACTAGTCATGGTAGTGTAAGAGTCAATAACAGTATAGGCTCCAGTTAACCCATAACAAGGAAACGGCATCATCATCATCATAATCTGCCTAGCCTTTTACCAACTATGTTGGGATCGGCTTCCAGTCTAATCGGATGCAGCTGACTACCAGTATTTTACATGGAGCGACTGCCTATCTGACCTCTACAACCCAGTTGCTGGCCAATGCGATACCCCTTGGTAAGACTGGTTGTCAGTCTTACGGGCTTCTGACTACACGTAACGACTGTCAAAAATCTACAAATGACAGCCGGGACCAACGGCTTAACGTGCTTTCCGAGGCGCAGAGGGGTCTCGATATGTTACGAACGGTCACCCATCCACAGACTGATCTTAGCAAGCGTAGCTTAACCTACGATCAACCCGTGCGGCTGCTTTTATTTAGCCACGAGCTCCTCATTATTATTAGCCACTAGTAATTTATTCTTACCCACGTGCATTGCATGATTTTATGAACTTCATATCTATTTTGTTCTTTGTCAATCTTTTAGAGATATACTCGTATATAATATCTCTTTAATGTGTAATCTTCTTCTTCCTGTATGTGTCCATCAGTATCTTCTGTGTGTTCTTCTAGATTAAAAATAATCTGGACTACCTTGAATTTAACCACTATTAACCCGATGTGGTTGACGATAAAGCATGCCTGCCCAAAGATACCATTTCACTAAAGACTCTTAAAGGAGTGATTGTAAAGCAAATTTTCTCATTGTCCAAGAAACATGAAACCCTTTACCTACCTACACTTAAGATAACGCGAGTTCACTGACCCCGTGACGTGTTAGTCAGAAATAAGCACAGGGAAACTAAACTTCGGCAATTAGAAGTGTGAGTATTTCTGTCTCATTTTTTTAGCGAAAGTTTGGCAGCTGCACAGTGCCCGTTATAGATGGTCAACTAGCTTTGATCTATTGACATGGCCCGACATTTCTCTTGTTCCGCGATTCTGTTTCATGCTATCTGAGGGAATATTTAGCTTGCAGTGTTGTATTGTTACAGCGGCCGTTTATTTCAACGACTAGGTCTAAGAATCGGGTAACTGTTCTCTTTCGTTTGCATTCTTAGAAGTTTAGAGCCATTAAATATGGGAAAGGTTTTACGTTATTCATTTGGGTGAGATCGTAACAATAATCATTTTGCTACTTCCAATATTCAACATAAAAATAGGGGATCGAAACTGTATCTCTTAAACACAGGCTACCCCGTAGCCTATCCAGGAGAGCAGTAACTAACCAATAACTAGATAAAGAAATATGTATAGACGCCTCTTCTACTACTAATGTTATTCAACTTAATCTGGTCTAATTTAACAATACATCTTTATTATTATTATTAATATATCATCTTTCATGTCTACATCTAATTCAAGTTACGACAGACGAACAGTCGAATACATTTACACAGTCACCGAAGCGTTAAGCAGTAAAACCATACGTGTGCCGGTTAGCCGTCGCCAACTCACAAATGGCCACAAATCGGCATTCGCGATAAATTTTACGATCTGCCTTTACGTTTCGGTTGAATTATTTTATTTTGTTTGTATTTTGAGTAACACAAGCAGCTAGCTATGTAAAGGTGCTTCTGTTACTCAAAATAGCTTGTGGTACTGATTTTGGTAAAGGATTACATCGTTCTAAAATTGTTGTCTTCCCAAATTTGGTCTACGCTATACTCTTAGGCAGTCTAACCAGTCCAGGATATCAGTTTAAATAACCATACCTACATAAGTATATCAAACCCAAAATCAATTTGCTAAATCAATTAAAATCTGTTCATATACTTCACAGAATTCATAATTCTTGTCCGGAATCTCTGAACAGATTCTTAATGTGCGTAGACAGATATTAATAAACTAATTTGCCTACGTTGAATTACGCGACGCGTTCGGTATGATTGGCAGGTAGCCCTGATGTCTTTTGCGGATTGTCTATTTGCTATTAGGCTATTAAATTGACAGTCCAGTATTGGCTGAGGAGTTACGGCTGAATGAAGATCGCCGTACGTCCCAACTATTTGAGCCAGTGCAATAACAGAAGCCATGACGGATCAAAAATTAAACAAAAGTATTCCAAAAAGGAGAAAGTGTAGAAATCTCCACTTTACCTCTTTCAAGAAGGAGAGTGGTAGACTTTAATTGTTTTATATGTAGGTATGGTTATTTATTCGAATATTCTGGAATAGTTATTTCGGACTTGTATCTTTTGAGAAAATACCGTTGTGATTAACTAAGTATACCGTTCCTGTATCATTGTGTCGACTTCCTGTATCGTTGTTAAGAACCTGTGGACCATGATCACGATATAATAGCATGATCCCTTTTCTGCAAGTGTGACCTCAGCAAGAAGGTACCTAAATCTTAACTCTTTAAATAAGCGGTTTGAGAATAAATGTTGTCTAATTTTGTCAAAAAACCTCACATTTTAAAATCGGCTCTATTAGTAAACTTGAAACGTTCTTGGCATCCAGTAGAGTATGCTTTTCGTTAAGTTAGTTTTAACGGTAAGTCTCCCATATTCTGATGAACAAATAAATAAATAAAATGACTTGTAAATTTTGGCGGCGGCTTACATACAAACATTGCAAGTTAATGTAAAGCTTGTCATACTCAAATAACAAAATAGATAGACGAGTAGGATTTCAAAAGACCAAAACCTGGTGAAACGAAAGAATAAATAAATAAATATTGCTGGACAATCCACACAGCATCATCTAGCCCCAAGCTAAGCAGAGCTTGTGTTATGGGTACTAGATGACTGATATACTTAATACAATACATTACATAGATAGATATTTTTTATTATACATAGCAAACACCCAGAATACCTGGAACAAATCTTTGTAGATCGTACAAACATATTTTGTCCCAAGGCGGGATTCGAACCCGCAACCTCCTGCGTCGCAAGCGGACCTTCGCCCGCTGCGCCACATCGGTCGTCAAACGAGACACCTCAAAACCAGACACTGTATGAGTAGATACTGCAGATTCAAAAATAATGATGGTATAGTAACGCATATACAAGAGGCAGTCTACTTTTCTCCAAACATCCATACCTATTTGACTATAAGATATTCTAATAGGCCACATTATACACCTTTTGTGCCGTGAAACTCCAACGACCCAGTTTAGCAGGCTCGTGAGCAGGACGGCAACACATGTTAACAAGAAAGTAATACTGGTTCGTCTCATTGTTGACTCTTCAACAAATATGATTAGTATTTTACGTATGTGTGATGAGCTGCCTCTTCTTCTGGTGACAGTGACGTCGGCAGCTTACCGTATTTGCATTTTCGTATAGTAGCTGTGCTGTGGTGGGTTTGATTCGTACTTCGGACTTTTTTGGAGTTTTCACTCGTGCAAGTTTGTAGGATTCTAATTGATTCTAACTTGGTCAAAGCCTGCTTCACTAGTTCGGTTTCTACTACGAAATCGTACCGAAATGTGATCAGCTTGTTTATTGAAGCACTTTAGTTAATCGTTATCATCATCTGCCTAGCCTTTTCCCAACTATGTTGGGGTTTTGGTTTCCGGTCTAATCGGATGCAGCTGTATACCAGTAATTACATGAAGCAACGTTACTGGGCGACACGATATCCCTTGGGAAGACTGGTTGTCAGACCTTCGGGCTTCTGGGCCCGTAACGACTGTCAAAGATCTACAAATGACATCCAGGACCAATGGCTTAACATTCTTTCCAAGGCACGGAGGAGTCTCGATATGTTACGAACGGTCACCCATCCACAGACTGGCCTTGGCAAGCGTAGCTTAACCTTTGATCATCCCATGCGGCTGTTTTTATTTAGCCACGAGCTCCTCAGTTGGTTAATCAATCGTAATATGAAACAATATGCGATGCCCTTTTCAATGTTTTCAAAATATATGATAACACGTAGTGAAATACAGGGTGTGTTCTTCGAATCACATTTTTGTTAAATATATTGTATATTGTTTGACTTTGTTCTTTTACTTTAATAAAACAAATTAAATTACACAAAGAGACTGCAATTCTCCGTGCACTTAAATAGTAGCTAAATAATGAAATATTAATCTCAGATTATATTTTCTGCATCATAACTTAATATTTTTTTTCAGCATTTTCGACTTACACTTGTACAGTCTAACCATTTTCTATATGAGTTATTGCCTATTGGTAACTCATTGTATAAAATTCAGTATGTTGGCTCACTGTCATCAACAAATGAATTCCCCATAATGACACTAAAAGCCAACAAAAGTATAGGTATTGAAACACTAATGTTCTATAAAATAGTAATAAAATTAAACGAATGCGTTTAGGTACGTTGAGTATAACACATTTTCCTGTTCGAGAACTTCTAAGTAAACGTTTCCAGACATACCAAATTATAAGCACTGAGTTTTTTTTTATTATTATTATTATTTTAGTTTTAGAATTGCTGCTCTCGTGAGAACTTTATTTTAAGAATCATTTAAATAAGTATCAATGATTCCGAAAACTTTTCTTATCTTCTTCCATCGAAATAAAAATAACATTTCTATACCTATTTATTTCCTTTTTAGCACTGATCTAAACTGGGATACTTTCCATCTAATTTAAACTCCCTAGTTTGGTTTCTGGCTTTTTCCAAATCCACATTTAAATCTTTTTTTTTTAAACAAATTATTATAAAGTCATGTATACTTACGAGTATATTACTTGAATTGTATACAAAATAGGTAGTTTCTTTATCAATTCAAATTAATTCTTCCGTCTCCTTTCATCTAAACATCTCTCATTTCATCCTACTACTAGGTTGTAATCTCCGAGTTCAAATCCACCCTAGTCATCTAATCCGTCATTCACTTTAGCAGTTGCATCGAATGATAGTTACTTCGAAATCTTCCTGTATTCGCATCCAAGAAGGGCGCATGACAATTATTCAATAATGTCATAGTTTATCTGTCGCCTGTCATTGTCAACTGACACCTCTTCGGAGATAATGCCGCGCTTATTGAATTTATTCTTATTTGTTTATCGTTTAAGTCTGTGCTATATTGTTATTTTATTTCTTTCATTCACAGTCCCCTTTTATCAATGTCAACGTAGCATGTTATGGACATCTCATTAGTTTGTGTGTTGTGAATAACATCTGCCCGTTTTCATTGTCTCTTTCTTTTCTATTGTTATATAATAACTAGCTTCCGCCCGCGGCTTTGCCCGCGTGGTTTGCTGATAAAAAGTAGCTTATGTTCTTCCTCGGGTTGCTATCTACCTCTCTGCCAAATTTTATCGAGATCCGTTCAGTGGTTTTGCCGCGAAAGACGGACAAACAGACACACACACTTTCCCATTTATAATATTATAATAAATAGTATGGATTTATTAGGTGTTGATCATGAATTTAGAAGAGCCCAAATGTAGCTAATGGTAATATTCTGTTGACTGTCATTTGTATTGTAAGCGGGATAAGAGAATCTTCAATATAAAGGTTTTTAACACTTGGTACTTAGATCGCTTTCATAACTTACCTCAAAACACTTCATATATGTTATGTGTGCCCATCCAATCATTTCGATTGATTAACTGTACCCAACCGCGCATTCGCACCCAACTGCGACCACCCAGATTTTGATTAGAGACCAGCAAATTGATTTGACACTTCCCTGATTCGTATCGATAAAGAAACATCGAATAATTCAGTATTATATCGATTTAATAATCGATTATGAATCGTTACGACCTTAAATATTTCATTCGTATGCATGTCAAGGTCATTCAAATAATATTAAATCAGCCGTATAGAACCAGTCGGAGCTTTTGACATTTATAATCGTATGCTAATACTCTTTCTTAGATTAGTCGAATGAGTATTCGATTCAAATGTTAGATTAATTCATCGCATGAGAAATTACGTTGTGTAAGTTCATTAAACTTTGGGTTGCGATTTGTGAAGATTTCATGACTTCTGTTTGCTCTAATTTTGTTCTTTGGTTACGTTTTTCTATGCATCCTGACTAACAGTATACCGACCAATGTATTCTACCTTTTAATACCTCTCAACACCTCGTTTAACATGAATATCAGCTATAGATAATCTAACTTTGAGCTTTCCTGTTTAAATTGATGGTGTATTTTCAAGGTTAGAGGTTAGTTACTTCGCGTAAAATTCTGATTTATATGTATAACCGCATCTCCGTTTAAACTGGAAGCTGACCCTTACATTGAACAAGTAATAGAAGATGGTCTGAAGACCATGATGGGACATAGATTCTTGAAGAGTTTGTTGATTTTACAATTAAAATGTTTAAAGTCGATATTTGCTGTATGACTTTCCACAAGCCTTCACCAACCTTTATAAATTAACCTATCAGTTCTGGCTAATGACCGATATGTGTCCAAGCATCGCAAACTCGGGCAATGAGCCAGCAAAGACTCAAGAAATATACATAAGATAAAGATAAGAATTTAATCCTCCAATACTGAAACGAATGAAAACATCGAACTATCAAAATAACAAAACACAATCGGTTCCTTACATCATGCAGTTAGCAAATGGCTGAGGTTTTCTGCCGAAACTCCAAAGTAATGTGTTGTAATATTGACTCAGAGTTAAAATCAAACAATTATAATGCCGATCAATAGATTACACAGCAATAAAGATAGATTGCTCAGTGGGACCGCACTCTATCTCAAGATAAGAACGGGAATACGGGTGAAGGTGTGTAGAAGAGCTTTAATGGTTCCGTACATCGATTTATGCCGATGGAATTTACCGGTGCAAGTAGTTAGGTCGTTGAGGTCAGACGGGAGTCGATACGTGTAAAATATTGGCGTTCAGCTACATCTTAAGAGATTGGAACCCGCCCCGACATAATTTGGAAAAGCTAGCCAATGCGTTTTGACCTGAAAGTGTAATGGCTGAATCAAACGCTGTATCGAAAGGTGTCAGATAGATTGGTTAGACATTGGCATGTTATGTAGGTTTAAGAAACTTTATTCTTAAAAAAAGCACAAAAAAGTACTTGAGAACAATATTATCTTAGACTAAGTTTAAGTACTACACCAATTACAACTTAATTATAATACCCACATCCATCCAATGAATTCAGTGTTGACGAAAGGTGCTATTTTCAATCAAAAATTGTGCTAACTGAGTCTTAAATGCATTAAATGAATATAAGTTTCTTATACAAGAGGGTACTTTGTTACAAAACTATGCTCCTTCATATGTTACATTTGTTTTGCTCAACTTTGTTCTTGTTTTGGGTAAAATTAAAAAAACTACTCATTTTCGAGATACTTATCATTCCTCAAAGAGATATCAGCAATATTCTTTGGACAATATTCTTTTGTAAAAATCTGAAACCTGTGTATTTTCTTTAACAATTTTGAGTGTCCATTTCAGATACCGTTGTATTTTCAGCATTTCCGTATATGTGTGCATAAACACACAAGTCTAAGGAACTCTAAAAATTTACAATTCAGATGCATAGAAAGCTTATTGTAATCGAATGTATCGTATGAATCTTCTCTTATCTTAACGCGTTTGTTGACGCAATAGCGGTTTGAATAACTTTAGATAATAGGAAAGTGATTTCTGGAAACGAGCACCTATGGCAGGCAGACGAACGTGTCAAAGACGTTAAGATTGGAAATACTTATAAAGACTGAGATCATCATATGCCTAACCTTTTCCCAACTATATTGGGTTCAGCTTCCAGACTAACCACATGCAGCTGAATACCAGTATTTTACATGAAGCGACTGCCTATCTGACCTCCACAACCCAGAAACTGGGCAACACGATACCCCTTGGTAACACAGGTTGTCAGAGTATCGCGCTTCTGACTATTCGTAACGACTGTCAAAGATCTACAAATGACCGCCGGTACCAATCGCTTTTACGTGCTTTCCGAGAGTCTCGATAGTAGTATACGAATGGTCACCCATCCACAGACTGACCTCTTTAAGCGTAGCTTAACCTTCGATAAGCTCGTGCGGCTTTTTTTATTTACCCACGAGCTCCTCTTACTTATACTTACCTACTCATACAAACTTAGATCGTCAGTATGAAAAACAAAATAGGCAGTCATGATCGACAGAATTGAAAACTTAAAACTTTGGTATAACTGTGTTTTTTAAATATTAGGATGTCGGTCACGCGAACCCGTAAGTTTAGTCCTTACCAAAAATCTCTCAACGCAGCTAAAGCAATTTTCACCTTAAAAAATCCAATTATGAAAAGTTGTCCAGGGTCAATGCTAAGAGATTTCGAATGATTTCAATTTTCAATAAAAAGCGTGAAATAATGATAATGAATGAAATTGATTTTCGGTGAAAGTACTCACAGACAGTCACGTTTTTTTCACAGTTTCAGTTAGTAATTTACAGAGTTCGTCCATTCGCTATGGCGCTCATTAGAAGCGGGCTATGTCCAGCAGTGGACTAGTATAGCCTGATGATGATGATGATGACCATTAAAAGCCGTGATGCAGAAAAAAATGCATTTCATTGAACTGTAACTGTAAAATTTATCTAGGATTTCCTGCTAAAGATTAGAGAATAGAAAAACCCAAAATAAAATGATCTTATTGTAAAATACATTGATGGGTCATTTAAAAACTACTTAAATGCTTGTAATGCGGTAGCGGTCGTTCCACTTTTGTTTTTTTTTTTACCATTATTAGTATTTAATCATAGGTAACGAAAAAGCTTTAAACAATATCAATATATCTTGTTCACATACCCGTATTAACGTCATCACAACTGAAGCATGATACGATGATAAAAGATGATTGACAGCAACAGAAGTAGAAAATAATAATCATAATCTGATATTCAAAGGTGATACAGTAATAAATGACAAAAAATATGATGATTAACTACGTATACACTCTGATGTTATATTGAACAGTGGGAAGTGCGTTTGAAGAGACATGAACATCAGTGCAATGGTTCTTAGATGATACGGTCGTTAATCTTTTGATGGGCTTCGTTTTTGTTGAATATTTCGACAATACTGTATTGTCAAGTGATGATCATACTAGATTTTATCATCTTTATCGTTTGATCTCTACCTCGTTCATCTATTATCAAATAGAGGCTGAGTATATTCAAATTAAAGATAATTTACACTCTGTAAGAAACTTAACTGTTTTTCTAAACGCACTCTTGAAAGGTACACGAATCTAGAGCAACACTAAATGAATTATACTTATCAGAACATAATCTAAAATTGTTTAGCTTAGAGTTCTATGCAACCAATTAGAGTAAGTTGATAAAATGAGGAATAGAATTTGCACCATTTGTAATCTCACTCCATTGTCGGCGCGTTTCTCGCTCCATTCAATTACATGAAACAGGTTGACAAATTGGGACCAGATTGTGTTACTGGATTGCCTGATACCATTACGAGAGGAGAAAGCTATTATACTTAAGAAGACTTTATTTAAGTAATTGGAGATTACAAGTAGTTCCTTCTAAAAATATGATAAGTCTTCTAGATCAATAGAGTTTCTACGTGATATTGCCATTTTATCAATTCCAAATTGTTTAGAGACAATACGATGACCCGGTCTACTTAGATATATTGGAATCATGGACATTAACAATCAGATTCAATCATTACTCTTCGCGATTCGATCACGTCAAACTCAAGTGGTATGAATCAATAAAATCATCAGATAATTACGTATGTGGAACAGAAACATCGTAAAATTTAAAGTGATAATATTGTTACGGACCTGAATGGAAAAGTTTTAAATAAAGATTTGAATAGCAACGGTCATACTGATAATTGATTTTCAATGTTCAAGGTACTGGTAGACCCAAATTCGGTTAGTAAAACACTTGCTCTTAAAAAACCAGTTGATGCACGTAAAAGTCAACAAGGAGACAGTTAAAGTCAATCTGAAAGGTTATTCAGCCGGTGAGAGCGGTAATATGACGCTTTCTTTGAAAAAGAGCGATGGCCACAAATCAAATGATCTTATTTTTAATTCGTTTAACGAAAGATTTGATTAATTTGCGACAAAATCTTGAAAGTAAGAGGTTACAAAAGAAATTACTTGTAGCTGTTTCGAAGTAATAGCAAGTGTTCGAAAGTGAACAAGGCTGAGTCCAATACGAAAACTAAGATAGCTTCGTTAGGAGTTAGAACCAGAGTTGGTCTACAAATAAAGACAGTTACTGGCTCCTTATCTTTGAGTGGTCGACTGCCTCACCGGCGATCCGATTGCATGTAAATGTTGAAAGTCGGACAGATTGTCGGCCTACAATTTTACCGATCGGTAGCTATACGTTATCGACTTTCCTTGGCAACCATCACCGAATAAATTGTATTTTAAATGTATTTTATTTTTATTTTCGTCCAACCTCAAAATGTTTGTTTTTATATCTTGTCACAGGCTTGTTATATTTATCTCTCTAATAATCCACGTTTGTTTCTACAGTCTTTAATGTTCAAATTTCGAACTGTCAACGGTTTCAAATGCGTGAATGCGCACAGAATATTTATTATATTACTCTATTGTACTCTGGAGGTTAGATAGGCAGTCGCTCCATGTAAAATACTGGTACTCAGCTGCATCCAGTTAGATTGGAAGCCGACCCCAACGTAGTTGGGAAAAGGATGAGATGATGACTCTATTGCACTCTGAGTGTGGTTTCTAATAAAAGCAGAACTTCTGAGTATAGTCTGTGTCGACGAGATCAAGTATGTTTATCGGGTTTTTGGGCTTGATTTGTTCATGTTACATGGCCAATGCTACTTATATCCTAGCATCCGACAAAATGTTGTGATTATCATCAATGTGATTTGTCTTGGCTTTTACCAGCTGATTGATTGTTTTCTGTCTATAGAGATATACCCTTGTTTGAACACATTGTATTGATACAATAGCTGTTTTAATTCGCACGTCGTCACTGTAAGACACATCGTGGCCCGCAGTATTGCCAGCAGACATAATGACAGTCATTATTTAATATGTTTCGGAGATGTGTATTTTTTTTGCTTCTTTTCCTAAAATAATGTTCATGTTCGCGGTCATGTTTCACTGACACCATAATTACTAATACAATTATTTACGTTAGTCTAGACTTTGTTAACTCAAATCTATTTTCTATGCCTGTATTAAACAATTGTTCAAGTGACCACGTGGTGTATCAGTTACCAATTTGTCCACCACACTCTATTATTAAACACAAAATTATTTTGTTTCAGATCGTGTGAACAACCCGGCTTGCGGCGCTTGTAAACCGAGAAGCTGTCAATAATATGGTGCAATAAAAGTAATATGAGGGTGTTGGGTATGATGCGTGTGAGAGTCAACCGAACTGAGTTATAAATAAAGCAGGAAAGATCTAATTCAAACTGGGTGGTGAAAGTAGTGGAGGGTTGAGCGAGGTATGAGAAGCGGTGTTGTGCAGTGACGGCGTCCGGGCGGCTGCCATGGGCGCGGCGCGCCATGCGCTCGCGCACGCGCCCGCTGCGGCTGCTCCTGGCGGCGCTTGCGCTCGCGTCCTGTGCCGCGGCACCCGCGCCCGAGCCGCGCGCGCAGCGTTCCGCCAACCTGAGCCACATAACTGGCACCTCCCGCACCATACAGATGTTCCTCAAGAATCGCTATCTGCAGCTGCTGCCGGATGGCACAGTCAACGGCACCACAGATTACAACAGCGTTTACAGTGAGTACTCTTTCTTACTAACTAATTTGACTAGCTTGAATTAAGTTAACATTTTGATCAGTAGAAATTTTCTTCTGCTGTAATCTATCAAATGAACCAATGTTAATTTTTGGCTTCATGTTTTGTATCAGTTAAGAGAACATTTCACCTGTCTTGACATATTTTTACAAACTGTATATCAGGATGAAAGAAAAAAATATTTTAAGTACATGCTACATGTATACAATGGCCCAAAAGCTTGGCGGTATTACCACGTTGAATATCAATTCTTAGAGTCTGGCCAAGGTAGAAGCCAGCACTTGAGTCTCGGGACGAATGAAACAACACCATCTTTAGCTGTAGCAAGGTTAATTTCTGGGAACCTTTTTACACTTGACTCCGCTTCGTACAGTAACATAATAGTCTATAATTTCACAACACCCAAAGCTTGTGCCTCGAAGTTTTTTGTTCCAACGCCGATCGGCACGTACTATCGAGATCACACCGGTACATTGACAGTGCTCCCAATTACATCAATTGAATTTTTTATACCTTTTGATTCGCCGAAGACTTTTATGTCTATTTGCTCTACGAATTTGCGCGTGCCTACAACATTATCCCCTGGTCCAATTTCCGCAAAAAAATACAATTGTTGCGTAGTAATTAGGAATACTATGTATTTGTACGTCATCCCCAGAAAAGTAATTACGTTGGTAGATATGAGAAATACGCCAGACGTTAAGCCGTAGGCTGTCATTTGTAGATCTTTGACAGTTGTTACGGGTAGTTAGAAGCCCTAAAAGTCTGACAAGCAATCTTACTTAGGGGTATCGTGTTGCCCAGTAACCGGGTTGTGGAGGTCAGATAAGCAGTCGTTCCATGTAAAACACTGGCATTAAGCTGCATTCGGTGAGACTGGAAGCCGACCCCAACATAGGTAGGAAAAGGCTTGGCAGATGATGAAATGAGAAAAACGCAAACTGCTCTTGGGTATAAAATTTCACCTAACTCTATTCCGATTCGCTTTTTGCGCGTCATTGTTCCGTTTACTCACTTCTCTGTGATATTCTCAAACTTCATGTAGTCGCTAAGTTGTTAAGTAACAAACACTTTCTCATACTGTATACGGTTCCACTTTCAAACTACGTCGCGTGAAAATATTCGCGTTGTTCCTAACTTTCAACAATTTTGATAATGTCTCGGAATTTCTTTGCTCAAAAAGCGAACATTTTTTTTTCATATGTGGGTGTAAAATCTTCTGTAGAATAATCACGCATTGTATGCAAAATATTCCGCATAATTATCTTTGACCTAGGCATAAAAACTTTAGTTTTAAGCCCACAGTCAATATTTACACGAGAATAAACTGCGAAGTAACGCAATAGTAGCCTTGACAATAAGTCTGTATATTGGATGTTACCTAAAAAATCACGTCTTTCAGATGGAATGAATGTAAACGGAGCAAAAGGAGTATGTCAGGATCGTAGGAGGAGGCGTTCTGTAGTTTCTGCCTAGCCCCATGGGAAAAAGGGCATTAATGACTATGTCTATAAGTATAATGGCGTCTAGTACACCCTGTTCAGTAGTTCACGTGCTCCTGTAGCCACTAATATTTACACAACTATGAAGCGAATACGTCTCTCTATCAAGTACATAGATTGTATTGTAATTATAGTTCTCGATTCCGTTCTGGATTGGCCAATTCGATTAGATTTTGGAAGTCTATCGGTCATAATTAGATCCAAAGCAGAGTCGCAACAAAATTTAATTTAGGTACGCACGGCTTTTACATTTCCAGAATAAGCTGACCTGTTATTGTATGGAAACCTATACAATGAGAGGTTAGCCTATACTGGAAATATATAACTTGATATGTAGCCGTGTGTACCTAAGGTGTATGAAACGTAATTTCCTAAACAAATCACATAGTATTAAAACCTTTGATTTTACGTTATTTCTGGTTATTTGTATGCGTATCCCTATACGGTTAACTCTTCCTTATACGTAAAAGAGCATGACTATAAATACGAACGAGACGTGACGTGCCACAAGTATGTTGCAAGACTTGTTACAGCGTCGGTAATGACAATGTGTCGTTAAAATAAACGGGAAATAAATTGTGATTTGACTGCAAGTTCCGATGTTAACTGAAGAAGTTGCGTTTTGTAATCCTTAAATATCTGATCAATCACTTGATTTTATTGGTTAGTTAAATTTTTCAAGGGTTAAATGATTCAGTTAGAATTAAGTTTTATGCATATTTTTGAAATTTGTTTTTGAATTCCACAAATAAATGTCTATAGTCCAAGTCTAACATAATAAATCGTATTTTCAACTATTAAAACTAAAACCAAATGATAAAAGATCACAACTGTATTGAAATGTAGGCAAGTTATTTAGTTCTAAGGCCGCGGGCGCACTGGTAAAGTAACAACGAAATACGCTCTAAAGTAATTTATTTACACGACCGTTTCGTGTGTGTTACGGGAGTGCTTTCGACTTATGGCGTCATGACAGTAGCCGTAATGTAAATATGACAAGTAAAATTAATATGTGGATTCGGCGAGGCTAAAATGGGAATAACCGGGTCATATTAACAGGATGCATAAGAATAGAATAGTTCTTTTATTGTGTACCTAGGCTGCATTAGGACAGATGGGCCCGCGTCGTCACACAATGAGTGTCTGAGGACGTGAGTCCTCAGTGAGTGAACTAGATTCGTTGTTGACTGATTGGCCTAATCATGCAGCAAAGATGAATGAAGAAACATTGGGGAGACCTGTAGCCGTAGGACAGTTTTAAACAAGAAAAATTAAAATTTTAGTATGTACTTGTTACATTTGCTTGACCAATGCGGCTGTGCCCTAAGTTATTGCTTCGAGTAGGTAGTTAATATAGGCTCAATTTGCGGAGAATGACATGCAAGAATGAGCTACGTTTTTTCTTGGAAACTAAATTAGTATCTATGGAAGTTTTTTCCAGCCAAAAACAAGTACTCACTATATTTATGCAAACCAGACGACTCCCAGACGTAAGTTATATAACCCGAACCAGTTTGAAACGAATGACATAAATCAGGCTTGCCCTATTTTTTAAAACGGAATATAATAGAAACACTTTAATTACATGTCCCCAGAGACATCCAAACAGTTCTGTAATAACACCTTTGTCTAATATCACTCTTAATCTAGATCGTAATAACATACTTGGTATTCACAATCAGTTAAACGGAATTGTGATAATGGCTCAATAGGAAGATTTGAGATGCCCCGAGCGTTTGCTTCGGTGGTCCAGTAAGATTGGGATCGTAAAAGTCTAATAACAACTTTATAGACTCCGAAATGAAGATTTCGTACTTTGATAGCGGACAGTTTCTATCAAGTGGTATGGTATGCGATGCTTTTTTGTTTGTTTTCACGATAAGTATGTCGATTTCGTAATATAATGCGTGGGTAAGTGAGTCGAAATTAACGACCTGTGAAATTAATGTAAAGATTGGAAGTTGACGTGTTCGCCAGGGTCCGAGATTAGGGCCGCTACTTCTGTGACGGGTGATTGTAAAATATTACACGCATTTCAATCGATTGCATGAATACATTTGATTAGAACCGTAAATTATTTATTTTTATGGTAATCTAACGGATATTACCTTAGTTCTCCGTTATCTGTGGCGGCAAGATTAACACCGAATTCTTTGAATAAATTAAAAGTGAACTCTGAAACATCTCACGCAAAAAGATTTAAAAGACAACACGGTCATTTAGCTTTGATCCAAAATGGAAACAAAATAAAGATCCTACCAAATAAGAAGGATCAAAGGTATTTCGCTCATCGCATAATGTCCATTGCGACCGGCGACACGTAATACCGACCGTGCGCGGGCGCAATCAAATATTTTTTTTGGACAAAACTGATCTCCGTGAAATATTTTAATAAAATCGTCTTAAGCTGTGCTGCATGCAAATTAAATAAAAAAAAACTATTGCCTTTCTTGATCCAGTTTATAAATAATTTCTCGTAGTCATTTAGTATGATAAATATGGTATTAAATTAGCTGTTTATTTGGCAAATACATACATACATACATACTTATTCCCATGAGTGTTGGCAGATACAAAAAATGCATAAATAAATAAATAATGCTGGACAATCCACACAGCATCATCTAGCCCCAAGTTAAGCAGAGCTTGTGTTATGGGTACTAGATGACTGATATACTTAATACAATACATTACATAGATAGATAATTTTTATTATACATAACAAATACCCAGAACACGCGGAACAAATCTTTGTAGATCGTACAAACATTTGTCCCAAGGCGGGAATCGTACCCGCAACCTCTTGCGTCGCAGGCGGACCTTCGCCCGCCGAATAAAATAAATAATATAATATATGTATAATAAATAGTCTTACCAATAAATAGTGTTACCCAGAACCTGGGTTGTACTTAGAAGTCAGATAAAAAGTCGCTCTCTGCAAAATACTACTATCAGTAATACTAGTATACCGAATAGATGGGAAGCCGACCCCAGTATGTTAGATAGGTAAAGGCTAGGAAGATGATGATGATATTGCAGCAGCCAATCAGGCTCTCGCATCCCGAATACAGCTTATCCACCGTTATTCTACTAATTAAAACAAGAATTTTCACGCCGACAGATAAAAAAAAAACACGGCGCATTCTGTTATAAATTCGAAACCATAGCAAATGGTTAGTTATTCAATAGCTTAATTGTCCATAGGCCACAAGGCCAATAAACCTGCCGATTGTTATAGGGAACTGATTAAAAAATATAGATGTACAGTCAGACAAGAAATTAAGTAACCCTTTTACATTAGTATTATAACTTGAAACTTCTTTTGAGAACATAATTCGGCGTTTGTTATATTCTAATTTGACGTTGCAGTACGTGTAATTAAGTATAAATATTTATGCAATAAAAATAATAAATGTATTGAAAAAAAGAAAGAAAGAAAAAGATTTATTTAGCACAGACTCAGACACACAATGACAATACTAAATATGAAACCAATGATGAAATAATAAGAATCATGGCAGGAGAAATAAAAATAAATAAATAAATGAAATATCTTAAATATATAATTGAAGTCGACTTAGTCGAGTTTAAGTCTTAATAACAACTTATAACTTATCAATACAATTACAAGGATGTATTTGTTGTAATGTACAGTCAGCAAACAAGTTAATTAACCATTCCACCTGAGAATAATAACTTGAAACTTGTTGAAGAATGTAATTTTTATATTTTTTATCTCTTTTTAAACTTGGAGTAGAAATATTTCTTGACTGTTGTGGTTTTGTATAAATATAGACAGTAGAAAGAATGAATTAGAAACATCGAAAGTATTCCTTAAATATAATTAAAATCGACTTAGTCAAATTTTAATTACTTTATGAATGACGTCTTCCGTTTTCTTCATCCGGGCGCGTGTGTGATGAATGCCTTATATTCGCTCTAAAGAAATGATGATGTGTACCTCTTTATATTGTGTAAGATAGAATTATTGATGTAGGTACCATATAAAGAATGAAAGTGTTCCGAGTGATTTATTATTGGGACTAGCTTTTATTTCTGGGTATTTTTTTATTATTAAACTATAGAAGGAGAACGATAACGAACTTAAAACACTTGGATTGAGTTTTAATTTTGTCTTAATTTTTTTTTAATTATTTTAGTTTTTCACATAAAAACAAGTCAAAACAATAAATTCACAAATGTTCAAGATAAAGTGCGAACAGAGTGTTTAATAAAAATAAAGAGCAAAACAGCAATAAAATACTTTAAATACCACAAAAAAAAATGTAACCTACCTTTCACGACTTCCCGGTAGCAATTTCCCCAGATTGCAACATTTAAGTCCACACCCGCTATACATGGTCTTTAAACCAATTTACATTTACTGCTACCGAACTTCCAATCGATCTAAAATGAACTCTATTCCCTCCACCAAAGTAGGAGATGAACTGAATTTATGAAAAATTATGTGAAAATGTAAAATGGTGGTAGTCAGGCCTTGTCGTGTAATCTACTGCTCTGATTATATCAATTACTTCTTTATTGAAGGTGATCTGGCAGCGTCCGTACCGCAGACTGCGATTGCATTGTATCGAAGATCTTAATTCTATTATTTTGTAGATACTGTACAGACGGCGTATGAAGCTTTACCAAACTGTCAAATTTTCCCAATTGAAAATGTGCCTTATTCTTTTGTAATAAAGTTGAAAAACTATCAAAGAAATTTGACAGATTGGGGTACCTGGCCTCTATACAAACAGAAAGAATTATTGAACTTCTAAAGCACCGCCTGGCCGCAAGGTTACGACATCCGAAAATGAGCTTTTGTTTTCGAAGAGATTTTAATAAATAGGAAAAGATTATTCTTCTAATTATGTTTTCGTTCTTGCTTAACCTTCCGGGTTCGGTAATAAATTGAAGCTTAATCTTCTTTACTAGCTAATAAAGAGCTTTTACATTTTATGGCCTTTCACTAAAGCCAGTTAAAGTTAAGTACAGGTATATTTCACAGCGCATAAGTCTGCTAACTCTCATCATCCTCCTGCCCTTTATCCCAATCAAATAAATAAATAATGCTGGACAATACACACAGCATCATCTAGCTTGTGTTATGGGAACTAGATGACTGATATATACATAACATAGATAGATATTTTTTGTTATACATAGTAAATACCCAGAACACCCGGACAAATCTTTGTAGATCGAACAAACATTTGTCCCAGTGCGGGAATCGAATCCGCAACCTCCTGCGTCGCAGGCGGACCTTCGCCCGCCGCGCCACATCGGCCATCAATTTGTTTGGGGCAGGCGCTGCATGACTTCTGCTTCCAGATATCTAGTCATCTTTATCAATAGTCACCTCCTTTCTAGCCTTATCATCTTTCACACTATCCATCCAACGTTTTTCTTGGGAAGTGAAACCTCCTCCGATGTTCTTTTCTGATTAATTTCGTTGCGGGATCCAAGACAGTTGAATCGTTTCTCCGGGACTCGTCGGGCTTCATTGTCTCGACTCTTTTCTGGCGGTCGCCACTGTCGATTCTGGTTTTCAGGAGTTGCAGTGGTTTGGGAATGGTTTCTTTGGTCTTTCTGTACTCTTATAACTACCCATATTGACACTCAAAACTTTCCTCAGGACGTGTTCATCATTCATCTGCATCACATCCCTGACAGCTGATTTAAAAGTATGTACAGGTTAAGTAAAATCCTGATCCTCATTTAAGAAGTCTCCATAATATCCTGTCTTCAAGCCATCGTAAAGACTTTTTAAAGATTAAGTGTATCAGATGGATGTGTGTGCAGTATGAGAAAATTAGTAAAATACAGTCATGAGCATTAATGGATGACACAAAGCAAAGTATTTTTCTATTATTTTTCCTTAGCTTTTGAAAGTAGCACCTTGAATCATATTTGGAATTTATTTCGCTGTTAAATTTGACGTTCAAAAGTGCCTTTTCGAATGATCTAATTAAAATAAATTATTTGACTTTTTACTTATTAAGTAATAAAAGAAACTAAGGAACACACGTTATCAATTAATGAAGAAGAATTTAGACCGAATTAAGTCTAGCTATTTATCAATGAAGATAAAATTCGAACATGTGCATTTCAAAACGTAGCAAAAAAACATAATATACTTTGAATCATGTCCAAAAAAGTAGTAGTCAAACTGGTATATCTATGGTATTGATAATAATACAGACATTATTAAACATAGCTGGCTTCCATATGTTTTAGATTATTTTTTATGACTTGTCTATGGAAGTGATGACAGCCTTATTGTCTACATAGGAGTTCAAGGCTTAAGTCACATGATGAGCACGTTCAAAATTGTCGAAAAAAAAATGGTGTTCGTTGAAAAAAAAACGGTGTAGTGCGTAACGACTGATCTATTTAAGTTTGGAGGCACAAGAAATCTTTCTGCCGATTAAAAACCGGCCTCTTTTTATTCAATCCTACGTCAGCTTTGTTTTGTTAGCTTGGTCAGGTTTTCGACTTTGTCTAAGATCCAGTGCGACGGTATAAATATACAATATTTTTATTTATTAACATGTGTATCTCAATTCTGGGCAAAGTTCTCCCTTATGGTCTTCCACTCTGTTTGTTTGTCTCTCATAAACGCCTATAAAACGTCATGCTAACGTTTCCTAGGCGACGAATCCCGTCTAATAGCTCCAACTACGTGACGTCGCTTTCCTATTTGTCTTGATGCATTCTTCATCTTAAATAAACGCAAAAAAGTGACTCCGTCACTAGACTAAACAAATACCGACTCCATACTTTTCTGTAAAACGCAAAAACTAAATATGCAACTCTAATCTGGGCTATCCGACACAAGCAAGTTCTATCTCAAAATTCGAATCATCCGGCGCCATCTTTAACGTATAAATCAGTCATCAGATGCGTATGCGATTGGTATATGAGTATAATCGGCCATCTTTGGTGTGGGCAGAACAATACATGGTCAATGGTGTCAGTTTCTCGGTTTCGCTGTTTAGCTTATTTTCTTTTTTTTAAGGGAGCTAAGAATGTTTTACGAGCTGGATGAAAGAATTTTTGATGTCATGTGTGATTTTGAAAAGCATTTCTTGCAAGGTTTAAATAGAATTTGAAGCAAATCTTACAATCTGCATATGGTCTTTCTAAGTAATACAGCAGAATATCTTACACAATTAATTTAATATGTCAATTTTATACATAAAGTTGGCTGACCTTTTTGTTATCCGAGTTGGAAAATCGTCATGGATGGCCTCCGCCCTGGGGGGAAGAGGGGTCTGTCAGACTCTTACAGACTAAAAACCACCCCGGTGTTCCATCTCACGCCTACACCGGGGGCTGCGGGAACGTACGATCCTTCCGCAACCCCCGGCTGAAAGTTGGCTGACCTAGCACAATTAAATCATGATTGGTCGACCTTGATTGAAGCAAAGCTGAAGGTTAAATTTTTAGTCCAGTAGTTCATACGACAAGAGCATAAGTGGCTTCTATTAAAGGTCAACTCTTGCACAAAGCATCTTAAATCGATGAGTGCTCTGCATCAATTTGCTAATCAAGGCTTATTGAAGTATCTGCTTTTATGATTTTGACGCCCTGTTTCATCGTCTCCGGGTATTTTTTGATTAATTTATCTCGCAGATAATTTCATTCCATATCGGCTGTCATGGTATGGACACGTGATGCGAAGGAATGAGGATCATGTTGTGAGGAAAGTTTTGAGTATGAATGCAGAGGGTTAAAAGAGTAGAGGGAGACCGAGGAAACGATGGATGGATTGTGTGAAAGATGATATGGCTAAGGAAGAGGTGACTTCTGAGATAACGGCAAATAGAGATGTATGGAAAAATAAGACATGCTGCGCCGATCCCAAATAAATTGGGATAAGGGCACGAGAATGATGATGATCTGTTGCTGTTTCTTTGCTTAATTTGTAGATCTTTGCCAGTCGGTTATTCAGAAGCCCGAAAGTCTGACGACCAGTCTCACCAAGGGGTATCGTCTTGCCCAGTAACTGGGTTGTAGAGGTCCATGTAAAATACTAGTAGGTATTCAGCTGCATCCGATTATTCTGGAAGTCGACCCCAACATAGCTGGGAAAAGGCTAGGCAGATGATGATCTGTTGCTGTTTCTGAGTTTATCTAGTGGCTAGTACTAAATATGTTTGTCAATTAAGTTCGATACAACCTGCATATTTTTCAGATTTTTGTTTTTCTTTACTTCTACATACGAGTATAAGCAGATTCCAGCTACTGAAAAAATCTTGACTAGCTTTCTAAACCGAAGTAAGTTATCCGTCTCCCAATCAGCATCAAGTCTCGAGTAGGTACTCATGCACAAGTTCAAGCAAACGAACCATTATTTATGTTCATATTGTTATTAATTAACGAGTTACGTCATGTTAAGTTAACTTAACCGTTAATTTAAATACTTAAACCTGTTTCGGTTCCCACACGGGTCGAGAAAAGTTAATAATGTGGTCAACAAGAAAAATCTATTAATAGTCTTATGTTTTGGTGATACTTCGGTAGAGGTTAGCACATTATAAGTGGTGATTAAGGGCGGTGATTCATAATCTGTGACTTAATTGCGGTAATTTCTAGAAGTTGCATCGTACAAAAATAGGTACAGTATTCTCATCTTATCTCATATTATAAAGAGGAAAGATTTGTTTGCATGTATGTTTGTTTGTATTGGATAAACTCAAAAACTAGATAGCCAATTTCAAACACCTCCCTGGTCTAGTGGTTTCGAGGGATACTGCTAAGCGTGATGTTCGATTGATGGGTTGGGTAACGTGTCCTTTACCCAACTATGTTGAGATCGACTCTCAGCGTAACTAGATGCAGATGCGTACCAGTATTTTACATGGAGCGACTTCCTATCATACACATACATACATAAACTCACGCCTTTTTCCCATGGGAGTAGGCAGACACTAAGGAACGCCACCCGCTACGATCCTTACATACTCCTTTTGCTTCGTTTACGTTCATACTTCTGGTCATACACGCACGCCGGTTGCGAGTACTATACACCAGACCTTTTTGAAGAAGATCACCAATAAGGTGGCGTATGTCCTTCTAGGGCGTCCCCTCCCGTCGTTTCCGCTTACATCTACATCTTTTACCCAACTATATTTGGGTCGGCTTACAGTCTAACCAGATGCAGCTAAATACCAGTATTTTACACGGAGAGACTGCCTATCTGACCTCCACAACCCAGTTACTGGGCAACCCGATATCCCTTGGTATGACTGGTTGTCAGATTTTCGGCCGCTGACATCTATGACGACAACAAAAGGTTTATGAGGCAGATTTAGAAGCGACTTGTTATCTGATCTCCACAACCCTTTCAGAATGACACTTCTGTACATCGTTATTATGTGACCCTATCAGGTAACTAGTAGATATTAAATGGTAGGTAATAACATATCGTTGCCCTGTTTCCTTCATGAGAAGAAGGTGTGTGGATATCGTTTAGAACCGTGTCTAATAACTAGTTACCTTTAGAATTACAGTAAATCATAGTTGTTAACTATATCGTTTACCATAACGTTGCAACTACTTAGTAACACTACTGAAATTTTTCCCAACTATGTTGGCGACGGCTTCCAGTCTAACCGGATGCAGTTGAATACCAGTATGTTACATGGAGGTATTTTTACATTTTATATTGTTGATATAGTATTGTATATGTTTATATGGGCCTTGATGCCTGAAATAAATGGATAAATAAAAAAATAAAAAATAAATAAAAAATTGCCGTCACCTCAAAAGTCACCTCCTTCTTAGACAGTCAAGATAGTATCAATTATACAATCTATCCATCGTTTCTTTGGTATTCCTCTACTCTTTTAACCATCCACACTCATACCAAAACATTCCTCACGACATCGTCTTCATTTCTCACATACATACCATGATAAGTGATTGTAACAAGTGGACTCGAAAAAGATATTTAATAATAAATAAATAATGCTGGAAAATTCACACAGCATCATCTAGCCCCAAGCTAAGCGGAGCTTGTGTTATGGGTACTAGATGACTGATATACTTAATACAATACATTACATAGATCGATTTTTTTTAGTATACACGGTAGATACCCAGAACACCCGAAACAAATCCTTGTACATCGTACAAACATTTGTCCCAGGGCGGGAATAGAAACCGCAACCTCCTGCGTCGCAGGCGGACCTTCGCTTCGCCCGCCGCGCCACCTCGCTCGTCAAATTGAAGAAAAAAGAGCATCTATCTTGACTATTTGCTTACTGCAAAACTAATAATCTCTTTATCCTATTATTCATCCTAATTGATTAATATCTTATTCTACAGTTTAGCCTGATATGATAATCCCTAATTTAAATCAAACTCCTTCCTGACCTCTTTTTTCTTAAATCCCTTTTTGCACCAAAGAGATCCGACCCGAAAAAAGGTCTCAAAATTTCCATAAAAGACTTGTACATGCTGACAGCGGTATCATTACGCTACTAACAAACAGGGGGTTGTCCGAAAACGCGATTCTCGTTATAAATGTTGAAACTTGTCGGGTCGGTGACAGAAGGTACTAAGTTACAAACTGGACGCTTGTTGGTGTTGAGGTTCGTTCCACTTGCGACTTTAATAAAAAAATAACTGGAAAAAAGAGCAGGTCAGACTTGTCCACTGAACGTTCCAAAGTATCAAGGAAAAATACTTTTGCAAAGTTATTTATTTTGCGACCTCTAATCTAATTTCTTTTTTAAAGAGTTCGATTATCATCGACTAAATTTATTTCAATTTTAAAAAGAAAGTATTCTGAATTTAGTTCCGATATTTTTACGATCATTTTTATCATAAGTAGTAACTATGAAAAATTGAACTTATCAAATATTATGATTTAAATGTTTGACACAATATTAATGAAACACATTGCTTCTTCAGTGAGTGTGCAA
This sequence comes from Phlogophora meticulosa, assembly GCA_905147745.2. NCBI lineage: Eukaryota > Metazoa > Arthropoda > Insecta > Lepidoptera > Noctuidae > Phlogophora > Phlogophora meticulosa. The sequence continues at coordinate 12,642,687 of LR990538.1, read as the reverse complement.
CCGTTTTAAAATTCAAATTCATTAAACAGTGATTAACATTTTTACAACCGTATGTACGTCAAAATAATAAATTAGGCTATTTATTATCTAATCAACACATAAAATAATCAATATAGGTATGACTAGATACAACATTACACAAACAATGCGATTAATAAAAAACGTAATAAGAATAATGACAGTGAAATATATCATTCTTTGACCAATGAGTCATATCTATTTTAAAAACGTACAGAGGCAAAAAACCTAATGGCTAATGGTCGCTTCTGACTATTAATATCCTTGTTACATATTCAAATATCGCTTTGATAAAAAGAACCGATTCAAAAAAATCTTTGGACAAGCGTTTTTTTTCTTTTAAAAAACGTTGCCCCACACTAGGAATTTCTCCTGCATTGTGGGTACATTTACAAACATTTAAAGTTACATACACAAACAGCCGAACCCGGAACAACTACCATACAAATATTTGTTCCGTGCGGGAATCGAACCGACGCAGCAGCCGATCGCTTAGCCACTGTACCAACCGTGCTGTCAATTTGTAATTGCATTGCAATTAAATCTTGGACTTTGCATCTGGATACCATATCATCATCAGATGAGATAGCAGTAAAAGGCGATTATCAATCATGTAATAGAATTAACAATTTATTTAAAAAAATATATAACAGTCCTAATATATTTTTTACAAATTTATTTTATTTTATTTTTAAATAAGTAATTAAAATGTTAACAAGAACCACATCTTTTAATACGTAAAAAATAGCATAACTTCGGAATACATTTTCATTTTTTTAACTGTGTTTTTGACAAACGTTACATTAGCATGTCGGTGACGCGAACTCATAAGTTTTGTCTCTACCAAAAATAGCTCAGCGAAAATTTCACTTTTTCAGTTCAATAAATAAAGTAACATTCTCAGGACGAAAACGGCAAAGTTTTTCGCGCGGCTAAACGACGCATCCATATGCATGGGACGTGCGCCCGCGCCGGTGAAGACGGAAAGATTGATCGCGCTCTTTTAATATAGCAATTTACACCTGTTATGCTTTTACAGCTTCCTTATACAACATCTTCATCATCCAAACGATTATCGTTGGTGTGAGAAAAAATCCAATTTGTGATTTGAATTTTAAATTCAAAGTAAATTTATTTGCTGGTTACATTATTCTTCCATGTATGTACAAGATCGTTGTAAATCCTTAAGATAAGCATATTTGCTTGAAATACCAACAGGTCTTTGATGTGGTTTGATTTATCTTTTGTTCAAACCTGCATTCATATTCTAATTTATTTCAAAATTGCTTGTTGATTTTATATGGTAAATAACTAAAGGTGATAATGGTTGAGGATTATTTAACGCCTGTCTTTTTACGTAACTAGCTTTTACCCGTTGCTTCGGCCCTGTTAGTGTAGATTTGGTCAATCTCTCGGGAACAGAACAGTATTTTCTGGATGAAAGGGACCCCATGTCCTTTTTTGCATCCCTGACAACGTGTATGCAAAATCTCATCATGATTTCTTCAGTATTTAACTGTGCAAGCGTAACAAACAAAATCACATTCGCATTTATAAAATTAGTTACGATTAGATTCTTTCTTTTGTATTCATTTTTTTCTTCAAATAACTTTGCCCCACTCTAGGAATGTCTCCTGTTTGTGCGTTTACAAACAGCCAGACCTATAGGCCATACAAATATTTGTTCCGTGAGGGAATCGAACACACGGAACGCGGCTCAGCCGTCAATCGCTCAGCCACTGCGCCAACCGTGCCGTCAAAAAGATCTCTTTGATAGAAAAACTTTTACTCACTTCTTGTACTTGGATTGGCGTCTGGATTTGCGATTATATTTTTACAACTAGTAGAATCTTACGTCATAAATCCGAAAAAATCTATGAAAGATAAGCAACAATTTAAAGGTCAAGCAACGAACAAGTGTAACCACCTATGTAACTGCATTCCACAAATTTTTACTCGAAATCGAAATTTAATCGAATAATCGTTGCATTTCAATTGGATTGGTTAATAGGCAACTGCCTCCGACCATTGGACATCTTTATTTCGGTTCAGTACCGAGCTCAATCGATATTGTAATCGATTCTGACGTTTAAATGGTTGGCATTACTTTAAGTGACGAAATTGGGTTTAAGTGTAATGAGTTGGTGGGTAAAGAAGGTTTTCTAGAGAGAGAGTAAAGAGATTTGGTTTGAGATTGGAATCGCTTGTTTAAGAGATCAGATAAGGGAATTAGGTGTCGTGACGATGTGAAGCAATGAACGGATGATGATCAGAGTTTCACTGACAGAAATTAATTCTAAGGTAAAGAGTGGAGTCGTGTGGCGACACGGATTGGAAGACGCAGCGTTGGTAGCCCGACATGGAGGGCCGACGATCTGGTGAATATCGCAGGCAGTTGAAGGATCAGGGTAGCGCAGCTTACTCTTGATTTTAATTTTGACATTGGTATTTAGACGTTACGTACTATTAAGTTCGAGTTTATTTTGACAGCTGTGTATTTCGCAAAATAATATGACTTCAAAATTAACATTGGAATCGTATTGGCTTTAGATCGCAATTAAAATTAGTTTTAAGAATGATAAAGGACCTGGGAAATGTTAAAGATCTTTGTGGAAATCGTTGAGTAAGTATTTTGGATCAATGATAAAAGTAGGAGTTTTCTGCAGAAGTCAATCTACAGACTGTACTTATTCCAGAACGTATAAATTTATTTATTTATTTATTACGTAAATCACACAAATGTACAGAGGCGAAATTAATGCCATAGGCATTTTCTACCAGTCAACCTTTGGGAGATGCAGAGACAAACAATGGTAGGTGTAATTACTTAAAAGAAAAGGGAACAGAAAAAAAGCCTCAATAATACCAATTCCTCAAGAGCAAGGCCAGAAAGATGCTTTTATTGCAACTCCGAAGTACCATGTTATCATTATTCTAAAAGCCTCATAATTATCTTTACTATAGCTTTAACCCAAATAGTCCAACGACGCGAGCTTCCCCACGAATTCTAATCGTTTATTAATATCATCGGTAAGACCGATCAACCCACCGTTATTTTTTACACTGGTATCACGTTTCACGAAAACGCAATCGTTTTCGATCTCATTAGGTGCTTATGAAGGGCATGTAAGTATTGATTTTAATTAGTTATTGGCTGCTATGACATTGAGAATGCTAATGTGTACTGAAGTAGATACTAAGAATTTTGTCAAAGAGTAGGTATGACAGACGGTACGGGGTTAAAGTTGGAAAATTCTGAATGAATAAAGAGGAAGAAGCATTGTTCAAACACCGAATGTGACTTCACAAAATTACCTGAAATCATAGTAAATAAATAAATAAATAAATAATGCTGGACAATCCACACAGCATCATCTAGCCCCAAGCTAAGCAGAGCTTGTGTTATGGGTACTAGATGACTGATATACTTAATACAATACATTACATAGATAGATATTTTTTATTATATTTACACAGGAAATACCCAGAACACCTGAAACAAATATTTGTAGATCGTACAAACATTTGTCCCAAGGCGGGAATCGAACCCGCAACCTCCTGCGTCACAGGCGGACCTTCGGTCGTCAAAAAAAGCAAAAGTATTTAATCCTAAAATCTTTAAACTAATATATGCTACCGATGCCGCACATGTTGAAACAACAAGGAAACGTGAAACTGAGATAACAAAGTTCAGTAAACTTAGCGCCACACAGAATTTCACAAGCGACACGGTTCAGGAGACGGCAAATATTAATCTGCACCATTGTAGCCCCAACTTAAGAAATATTAAAGTAGAGGAACTGAATAGGGAAGCTAGATTGCTAGGCTGGGCGAGTATTGTACCGAGCGGACCAACAATATACCCCGCGTGAGATAACTATAATGACTTTCTAAAGCAAACACGATTTGAACTCGTATAATAGATGGTGTCAACTTGGACAAATTTTGAACTGAATTGTGTGTACAGGTATGAGTAATTGGTGTTGTGTGGTCTACGGCTAATTGTGGGCCACCCTTGCTTTCAGTTATATAAGTTGCCTTAGGTAACAAGCCAGATGAATGAATTATAGTACCTAGAACTCGAGACTACAGAGTCGAGGTACACTATTATTAATAAATGCATGCAATGGTCCACTCAAATTGTTCAAACTGTTTCCCAAAAGGTCTATATATCTAAGATACCATCTTAGGCGGATTGACTAAGATGATGTCTGGACTTTAAAAGATATTTTGAGCTTTGATTTTGCTTCGGTGTTATTCCAGGTGTTATTTCAGGTTCCAGCTCAGAATAGTCGGCTAGAAAAATTGTTTCTAAGAGAATAAAACTACTACCATTCATTCAGAAAAAAAGTATCATTTATAATCTTCACTACTACTAACTAGCAGATTTATACTTCGTTAACCACGTTTCCTACTCCGTTCATATATTGTCTTATGATGATAACGACGAGAATATTGAGTTTTATAAATCAATTTTCAGCAGATGACATGATTGCATTACTCGACGTTTTGAAGATTTTATAGTACCTAATACTTTCAGCCATCAGCTGTTAAACATTTGAAAACTCAAACGAAATTGCCAGTGTGACTTCGCCATTGACTGTATACATTGTAGATGGTGTAATTATCAATATAGGACAGTTTTTATCAGTTATCTACAGATTTTAGTCACGATGCAATTATTTGTCTAAGTGCATTATGGAATGTTTAATGGTACTGCCACATTTATCTTGTTCTATTAATGTACCAGAATTAGAATAGTGTTCTGCGTTAATTTTACACAAAATCGGTGTCAGTCCGTTCTGTGTAACGGATAACAAGATGTTGGCGATTTCATTGATTTTGCGGTAAGAGATAATTTTGACATCTAAACCGTTAAACAGATAGACTATTATCGTTTGATATTGGTATGTACATTGATTAATTGATCTGAAATCTAAGGAGCATTAGCAGTAAATGTTTTTCGATGTACACTCGAAGCTTGACCTGTATTTAACATCATCCGGACTGTGTTCCCCGTAGGATTAGGCATAGTTTGGGTCTGAGTTTGGGTTAGGGTCTAGTACCAAATAGTACACCCACATTTCGTCAACAATGTTCTTTGTAATTGGGGGAGAAAGTATTACGGCCAACCGAGCACAAATCTAGTCTCAGGGCAGCTACAGAAAAAAATGTCTAAAGAAAAGCTCAATAATACTTTGCTCGACTGGGAATCGGACCCAGGACCTGATGCTAAGCAGTAGCGGTTGCCACCACCAGACCAAAGGTCCAACAGAACTTGATGATGAATACAGTGTCAAGCGAATCCCATAACTACTTAACACTTCTGATAAGCGTGAAAAGATGCAGCTGGCAGTAATTTTGTACAAACTACATGATTGATATTTTGCTGGCCCATTTGTTGGATGGTTTTCATCGAAGTCTAATAAGACTCCGTTTTAAATGCATGTCCAAATGCGTTACATTACTGCCTACAGTGAAGTAACTGTCAGTTATTATTTAGATTACGTATCAAATTCCGAACACACATATAGATTATGAGATGTCGTAAGTCAATGTTTTTTGAACGCGACTCCCTAAATGGCTTTAAGATAAAAGTTCTTTTTTTAACAAGTATATAATAACATTACGCCTGTGTTCCCCGTAAGGTTAGGCAGAGGTACGCCCACATTTCGCTAGCTATGTTTAAGCCCTATTGCCTATCATCCTTTTTTCACAAAGTATTGTTTTATAAATGTTTTACTTGGCATGCTTATTGAATAATATTGCTTTAGGGTCGTAGAAAAAAAACACTCCGATCATTTCCTCTAATGTTTGCAAATAAGTCTATTCAGGCATTTTTGACAATGTTTACTGTTTCAAATGCATCGATTTAAATAACTTGTTTACGCTTCCTACCTCCACCGAATATGAATGATGTTCCTATAGAAGAGATAAGTGCTAATTGTCCAAATTATGTTTCAATTATGAAATTGTTTGTGTTTTGTTTTTGTGATTTAAGTTTTGAGTATGAATGTGCAGGGTTACAAGAGTAGAGGGGACCAAAACTAATCGAAAAGACATGGAACATTTTCTATCGTGCCAAATCGATCTGATTGGGGGATAATACCGAAGTTATAATTTTATAAAGAAAATTTAGTCACGTAGACAGTCGTTAACTCGAAATGTGCCGTGCCTCGAAAAGCACGTTTAGCCAAACGTGCTTTTCGAGGCGAGCCGGGACCAACGTCCCGGCTGTCATTTGTAGATCTTTGACAGTCGTTACGGGCCCAGAAGCCCGAAAGTCTGACAACCAGACTTACCAGTCTTACCTCCACAACCCAGTGACGGGGCAACACTATCGTGATAGGCAGTCAGATAGGCAGTCGCTACATGTGAAGTACTGGTATTCAGCTGCATCCGTTTAGACTGGAAGCTGACCACAACATAGTTGGGAAAAGGCTAGGCAGATGATGATGGTGATTCTTCTCTTCTATCTATCTATTATATATATCTATCTTCCGTATAACACACATATCAAGGTATGTAGATAAGACGGAAGACCTATATACGAGTACTGGAAAGAGAGAGTAAATTGTATCTCAAATAAATTTCCAGATATTTGAATAAATTAGTGTCACAATTGATATGATTTGCTTGTATGTAATTGAATATTAACTACATATATTTTTGCGGTAGGTTATCGTGTTATCTATGTAAATACATTGTATATGAGTTGAACGAATCTGTTTAAATGGCGTAACTGTTACATATTGTTGCTAACGACTGCACGAGTGTTGATAATTTTAGAATTATATGTATTTACCATTGAGCTCTATTAGTATCCTAACTAATATTATAAATGCGAAAGTAAGTTTGTTTGTTACCTTTTCACGCCTAAACCACTGAACGGATTTCGATAAAACTTGGCAGAGAGATAGATTGCATCCCGGGCAAGGACATAGGTTACTTTTTGTCATCAACCCACGCGGGTGAAACAGCGGGTGGAAGCTAGTTTAATTATATTTTGTATTTGAATTTTCTATATTTAACTTTTGTATTACTAATTTTGATGTGACTTATTATGACTGAATTTAGTATTAACATACATAAATACATACAATCACGCCCTATTCTCGTGGTGTAAGCAGAAACTACAGAATGCCACCTGTCACGATCCTGACATAATCCTTTTGCTTCGTTTACACGCACACCGTTTTTGCAAATTAACTATTTTATTGATAACTGTGTTCGCGACTTCATCCGTGTGGCCCTCTGGTCACGTGAAGATTCGACCCAACGCATCGCGATTTCTCTAAAAACTAATCGGGCACATCGTTTTAAATAAAGAAATAAAAATCAATGAAAATCGTGTCAATATCAAAACTATTCGGCCTTAAAATGATCCAAGTGTTTTATTAGGAATTTTTGACTACTACTACTACTGAATCAACTTAATTTACCTCATTGGTGATGTTCTTCAAAAAAGTCAGGTGCGTAATACTCGCAACCGGCGTGCGTGTATGACCAGATGTATACACGAAGTTAAAGGAGTACCTAAAGATCGTAGCAGGTGGCGTTCTGTTGTTTCTGCCTACCTCCATGGAAAAAAGGCGTGAGTGTATGTATTGAATCAATATGGTTATGGCCTCAACACTACGTACGCTAGAAATGAAATTCCAAAAGCTAAGTACCTCAACACAATCTCCCATTTATTAACACAGGTGTACAGTGGCCAATCCTATTACGCATTATACCAGTTAGGTACTTATTCAATTTTAATAGTATCAAGCATTGCTTATTGGTATGTAGGTAGAATATGTGATCTGGTGTCGAGTCTTGTCATAGATTGATCTTTGCTACGTTTAGTGAAATACTTTAATGGTCTCTACAACTTTGCCAGTTTTGGTGAGTGTGTACATTTAAGATAAAATCATTTATCATCATTATGATAAATGTTTTTTTTGTCTCATTTACACCTCGAATAAATAATAATACCAGCCTGTTACTGTCCCACTGCAGGGCAAAGGCCTCTTCTCATACAGAGAAGGCACGAGCATTAATCACCACGCTTGCTCAAGACGGGTTGGGGATTTCAGACTTGTATTAATTATAAGTCCAGGTTTCCTCACGATGTTCTCCTTCACCGATGTCAGTGATGTTCAAGATAAACTTAGAAAGTATACTCGTATGAATTGAAAAAGTCACATTGGTGCTTGCCCAGGTTTGAAGCCATAACTTGGTGCACAAGAAGAGAGGCCTAAGCCACTGGGCCATCATAATCATAACCTACATATAAATAATAAAAATCCACCTCATATAAACAATTAAAATATAAAACTAGATGAGGTCTGTGTTTCTCATCTGATTGCTCTGAGAAGACACACCGATGCAAACTCAGAGGTCACAGTATCTATTAAAGTCTAAACATTATTATTTATTATCTTGGTCAGATCATATGTTTTTTGGGGATGAACCACACAGATTCTGGTGGTGCTATACAGTACACGCCTTTCTCAGTAATCGTGTAGCACAACTCAAATCTCAACGAATACAAGCATGTTCATCGGTAGTCTCCGCAATAAGCTTGTAGAGCGATTATTGAAGTGCCTCTAAATGCTTAAAATACTGCTGCTAAGAATGTTATCTTTAAGGTCTATATTATAAGCAACACGTGCATAATTATATCATAAGGAAGTCGCGTGATCGAGCTCATAAATAATAGGCAGAAAGTGAAAGTTTGGCATCTGTCGGCTCTAGACTTAATAATCTATGAAACTTATTAGCATACGTGCTTAGTTCCGAAGCGTATGAATAGTATTTTATCAAAATCATGCGTTTTGATAAGGAATAGGCAAGAATGTGGGTTTCTATGGTTGATAAGGATCAGAAGATTCAAACATTAAAAGTAGGATTAATGTAATTCTAAAGTAGGTAAGTGCTGTATTTACGTTTATATTTTATCTGACTCTGTGCAAGCAGATGTCAATATGGTCGCTTGTTATTAGTTTTGCTTAGAGGTAGTAAAACATCGTGCTAATTTTAAATAGATTTGGTGCATGTTCTCTGAAATTCTGAAGACGTTATTGTTACCTAGATGTTATTTCTACTAGGTATATGCCCAAGGGAGATTTATGCGTAAACATTCTAGTACAGCTAATTCAAGGAAATGAAAGTTTTCCGAATTCAAATCTCATATCGGCCGCCGATAAAAAAGAAATAAACATAAATAAGGTCGCATTATGAAGATGAAGGTCTCATGTGAAACGCCGTCAATAAACAAGCAAATCGCGACCTTCAGAAACAATGTCGCATCTAAATTATAATTTTAAAAATTAATCTTTGCCAGTTATTCTTACTGGTGCATCGACTCGGACAAACTGGTCTTGATACTACTTACTTCAGTTACCAAAAATGATGTTACGCCAAACAGTTACCAAAAACATTGTGGTCGACCACTATTTTTAGGTTTAAATTCTTTATTCTCAAAGAGACAAAAAAAGCCACTTACATGAGAATATCCTATATTCTCATGTAAGTGGCTTTTTTTGTCTCTCAACATCAAAATAAACTTATTCGACGGTCGCCGATACAATTCAATTACGAACTAAATAGTTACAAAAAAATTGCTGGTTGTAAATTAGGAATACAATTATCAGATTATTTATTTCTTCAACAATTATAAAACTATTAATACATGAAAATATAAATAAAATAAAGAATCACAGGGCATTATCCAATACAAAATCAAGCCAAAATTCATCAGCATCGCTGTCAACGGAAGGCTGGCAGCATTGCCACGTTGAATGGTAATGGCCAAAAAAAGGTCACGTAAAGAGTCGACCAAACGTTTCGCGATGTCTCTAGTTGTAAATTATTTAAATTAAGGCTGATGTGAATATCTAGGCACAATGAGAGCGAACAAAAAAAAAATGTATTACGACAATGTTATAACATTGTAGAAAGATATCGCAATTTTTTTTTTAAATTAAAATCATTATCTTGAATTTGACTTAGAAAGAACATAATAGTACTGAAAGTAACATTGATACATCCAGGAATATAAATCGGTTCCTTAAAGCCTCCGGGACTTAAAAAGCAATTTTTCTATACACCAATGCAAATTTGACGGCACGGCTGGCGCAGTGGTTGAGCGATCAGCTGCTGTGTCGTGAGTTCGATTCCCGCACGAAACAAATATTTGTTAAGCCTACAGGTAGTTGTTCCGGGTCTGGCTGTTTGTGTATGTGAGTTTAAATGTTTGTAAACGTACCCGCGACTCAGGAGTAATTACTAGTGTGTGGCAACGTGTTTTAAGAGAAAAAAAACTTGTTGATAGAAGCCTCTCGGTCACCTCACTTACAGTAAGACAAATGAGTTCTAGTTAATAAAACGTATCTAACTAACTGGCCAATTACAGACACTGCCAAGGTTATTATTGCATCATCTGTAAAAGTCGGAGAAGATTTCTTAACTAACTATATGCTAATTAAAATGGATGCTCATACAAATTATATCGTTACGACAAATAAACAGCCATAGGGCTGACATCCAGGATCTTGCCTAGTTCGGTCAGGGTCCAAGCATCAAGATATAACGACCTCAACGTGGAGGAATGAGTGGGGGTAGGATCGGCCGCACTTGGTGATGAAGCCTGCTAGCAAAGGCAGGCTGTTACCAGTCGGGGCCCAAATGTAGGAGTATCTTCCTGGGCCCTTGTGCCGGAGTGAGGAGTTTCTTGAGCGATCTTCTCCATACGGAACTACCTTTCGGAAGGGACAACTAGAATAATTTTAGTATTTTATTTTAGTTGTAATGTTTACGTTAAAAAGTGACGTTTCAATGGTCTAATTAAAATAAATGATTCGTGTTTCACTTTGACACAGTACTGGTAGGATGTATGGTGTTTCAGCCGGTATCGTAAGAGACCAACATAACAGAACCATTCTCCATCGACATCGGATTTCCATAGGGAATTCCTCAAAAAGACCTCTTTGAGGTCGGCCTTTGGAGACAAAACCGGGGAGTGAGGGATTCTTACCTCACTGAAACCACCCCAATGCCGGTCAGGTTACATCCCTGGGGAGACTGTAGAGGGGTCTCCGCTAAGATTCACTACTTATCCTCAAAAGACCTGGAATTATCTGGACGTTATTGCCCCTTGAAAAACAAAAATGGCAGCTTCTATATCGTTTTAGATGGCTGTGAACTTGATAAGGAAAAATAAGCCGAGGATGATCACGATTTCCCCCACAGCAACCCTAATAATATAAATGGTGCAGCGTAACTGACCATCCAGTACATCAATTAGAATTAACAGATAGCCATCATTCACCTGCTGATTACAGGGAAGATTCGCGATACTTATCTTAGTTGAAAAATTATAGGCTTCATCAGAAATTAACGTGTAAAACATGGCTCTATTAGCGAGATATATTATTACTTGAGATACTATAATGACTTCCTTATCCATGTTATGGCGAATTTACGGCTTTGTGTGAAGCTGCTGAAGGTCAAATGACCTTCAGAATACATAATAAAGAAAAAACATTAGTTATTGAACTAAAGCCTACAAATACCTGGTTTCCTTTTTGAACCCTGATCTGTAACACCTTAACTGCCAAACAACGAGACACAATAGGAAATGTATTGTTTGTCGGTCATTTGGCGTTCAACGTGTTAAACTAGGTGTCCTGTATCTTAAATAATAGTAAGGGAAACTCAGGGTTTGTTGTGGTACGTTGCAATGCTGTTCTTCATCCCTCTTAGGGCCTATCAATCCTTTTTGCAGTAGAATTACTGCTGGCAACATTTTGGCAACTTAGGGTGTCCTACCCTCATAGTAGGTAATATAATAACACCATTATTTTACTGTCCCACTGCAAGACAGGTGAAGTGAGACCTCACTAGGCCATCACGGCTATATTTACCTCATAGTACCAGTACCAGTACTAGCCTATTACTGTCCCACTGCAGGGCAAAGGCTTCTTCTCATACAGAGAAGGCACGAGCATTAATCACCACGCTAAACGCTTGCCCAAGACGGGTGGGCGATTTCAGACTTATATTAATTATATAAGTCCAGGTTTCCTCAAGATGTTTTCCTTCACCGATGTCAGTGATATCCAAGATAAACTTAGAAAGTACATATGAATTCAAAAACTCACATTGGTACTTGCCCAGGTTTGAACCCACAACCACGTGCACAAGAGGCGAGGCCTAAACCACTGGGCCATCATGACATTCTCACCTCATAGTATGAACTCCAAAATTACTTCGTGATTAAAGTCCTTTAAAACTACAATAGAAGTAGTCATAAGTACTAAAAAGTCGGACCGTATCTTAGTTATTTTATTCTTTACCCTGTCTTCTTATCCAAAAGATTAAATCAACATTCATGTCTTATCCGGAACAAACAGTAATATCTAGAAGTTTATTGCGTAATTATGTTTTTCTCCTCATGATCTGTCCTTGAAAATTTAATAAGTCGAATGTCGTCCAAATATCTATAAATTATTCATGAGATCAAAGTATCGGCTTACAATGTACAATTAGGAATTGTATCTGCATAATTAGCGATTTTAATGAGAAGTATTCATTCGGAAATTATAAGGACATCAGATTATGCACCTATTGCTGCTGTATGCATTTTATTTTTACTTTGTTATAATACCGGGGGGTCTGCACAAAATCCCTTTTCTGTAATCGTTAACGCCAACGGTAAGAGTTGACATTAGCTTTGGAGATGTCACGTTATTCCTTTCCACATTCTGTTATGTCATTGCCATACATTTTGACATAAGCGTCTTGCCTTTTAACTTAGTAGTAGTAGTAGTACCAGCCTATTACTGTCCCACTGCTGGGCAAAGGCCTCTTCTCATACAGAGAAGGCACGAGCATTAATCACCACGCTTGCTCAAGACGGGTTGGCGATTTCAGACTTTATTAATTATATAGGTCCAGGTTTCCTCACGATGTTTTACTTCACCGATGTCAGTGATGTCCAAGATAAACTTAGAAAGTACATATGAATTTATAAAAACTCACATTGGTACTTGCCCAGGTTTGAACCCACAACCTCGTGCACTAGAGGCGAGGCCGAAACTACTGGGCCATTATGACAGTTACCGCGTACCATTTTAACTTAGCCACAGAGAATATTTTGTCCAGGCGCCCTGACCTGGTATATCCGCGTCTTTGTTCATGTGTATTCGAAATTCCGTAAATGTATTTGAGTAGGTACTTAGCCAGTCAAAGAAATCCATCAAATTCATTTAAACTTTAAACAGTTTACAAATATTTAATCTCACTTTGGCTTGCGGTTGCGTGTTCTATCACAGTCTTGTTTCACTCTCGTAGGACGTCATAAAACAAGTCTCTATTTACCTCTCAAATCAGTTCACTTATCCGTTGTTGCTTCAACCAATACCATCAACAAACATTTAACAGCCCCTAATATCCATAAACCCAATTGTTATAAATTTACTATCCGCACCGCTACCTCTGCCTACACTGTAATCAGAAAATTTGCGCTAACAACTTGTTATATTATGACGGTTATGTAAAGTACATAAAGTACAGTGGTTCCCGGTAGCCAGCTAACGAACGTCAGGCATCGGGACGTCTCGGAGACACTCGGAAACGCTCGGGTGTAGTTCTGCTGTGGGTGGTGTAAAGGTAAAGATACACCAGCGATTAGATCTCCATTGATAGTTGTCGTCACGCCATTCAGTGTTATGGATTTTGATCGGGTAGGCGTTGGTGGCTGAAGTAGTGTTTATTTATTGGAAGTATTTGTTGAGAAATAAATAAGGTATATTCAATTATTTTCCTTAATACTGGCAACAACCCGCGACTTTGTGTGCGTATGTATCTTTATAAATTATAAACTTTTGTGTTATTCCGAAGTATGAGCTATAATATAATAAAGTGTCATGAAAATCCGTTCAGTAGTTTTTGCGTGTAAGAGTAACAGACTTACATACATCTACATAATCTTTCACATTTATGATACTAGAGTAATTCGGAATAAAAATATATCCGTTATATATTAGCAGAAGGTCCTCACATTGAATTAAAAAACAACAATAATAAAATATGGATGAAATATAAGTGTCAAATGTGAACTCTTTTAGAAATGAAAACTAGTTTTCTCCTTTTCTACAAAACGCGAGAACCTGGAAATACTATGACACATACTAGAGTTATTTTTGCAATTATTGCCGCTGTTTATTTTTTTGTATACAAACAATAAAAATTACCCGGGTTAAATTTAATATATAATATAAAATAAATTAACTGCGATGGGCATATTATGAAAGGTCAAGGTCAAGGTCAACGACGTTATTTGTCCCTTAATTGTTTCATTTGTTTTGGCAAGGTGGGCAGTATTCTATATCTCGGTATACTGTTTTTCGCATTAAATGGAACTAAATTAATTAATAAAATAATAATATAATAAAACCAGCCTGTAACTGTCCCACTGCAAGGCAAAGGCCTCTTTTCATACAGAGAAGGAACTAATATTAATTGTAAGTCCTGGTTTCCTCACGATGTTTTCCTTCACCGATATCAGTGATGTCCACGATAAACTTATAATTTCTTTCATTTCGAGGTAGAAGAAAATACCTAAAGTTCAGAAACGTATTACCAATTTTTCAGGAAAATCATTATTGTAATGTACGTGTATTTCTTTTCACCATAAAACTTCAGTTTCATTGTTCTGCTCTTGCACAATCTGACCTTTTTCTGGGTCATTATTTGAATACAATGTTAAATACATAATTAATTTACACAATTACCAATATCATGAATTGTCGAAACGAAATATTTGTTTTTCTATTATTTTTTTACTTCATTCACACCTATAATCCCCGAGGGGTAGGCAGAAATACGTAAGCCCACCCATTCACTATTTATACCTTTTTAAGTCAACAACCGGGACTCCGGGCTGCTACTGAGAAATTTTTGACGGAACAACCCAATAACACTTTCACGACACGGTAATCGTACTCAGGACCTCACGCTCAGCAGTGCCGCTTGTAACCACTAGACAGACGAGGCATTATTTTACTTATAGACCCATATATCTAAACTTTATACGGTGAATGAGTTTTGATGTGATAAAAGAAAACGATGTGAGCTTATTAAATGTATATTATCTCTAATGATACTGATAAACTTGTTTTTCGGTAGCATTCTTATTATCTATCGATCGATATACACATATAGATACGGACGAGTTTATTTTATCGATATTCGATAGGATAGCGCTTAGTTTTGAAGTTCTCATTTTTAAACCGCGCATCTATAATAAATTACCAGATGTCATAAAAAAACTGAGTGTTAAACAATTCAAAGAAAAACTGAAACAGCTATTAATTGAAAAATGCTATTATACGATTGATGAACATCAACAGTATATTCCAATAAATAAGTAGGTCTACAACCTACTTATTTATTGGAATATACAAACAATTTTAATTATGATTATTTATATACGCATTGACTGTTAATAGACATTACTTCTTATTGTGACATTTGTAATTTTTTGATTGTATTTATTTTTCATTATTCAATTTAATTTTGACATACTTACCTCTCAAATAATTTGAAATTCCTTCTCGCATGATTGGTATTGCACTTTTCCTCTTTGCATGCCACCATATTTGTACGCCACTAGGCATAACATAGCGACCTATGTACTTATTTAAGATCTGTATTCACTACCTATGTTACACAAATAATAAATGATTTGATTTGATTTGCAAAAACATAACTGGCAAAATGTGTACCTACCTATAGCACCTGTCTTACCGGTTGGGGAATATAGGTGTGATGTTTTGTGTGATTTAGTTATCAGTTTTATTATCAAAACAACATAATCGCTCTATCCTATTCATCCGGATCGGATACAATATCGCAGAACTGAAACTCGGACGAGCCAGCCGGTTGTAACTCGCCGTTCAGCACCCAGCCTTATCTAACCCTATAAGTAAAACCAGTATGTCTAGCTACATCTCTTTGTCGGTCTGTCAGTGCCTCCATAAAGTATAGTTTAAGTGTATTAGGAATATATTTAGCCGATTTGCACGCTCCGGGGTGTAATGTGTTTGACATAACGAGTTGGACGTACAATGATGATTTATGTTTCGCCCGTAATTGTGGTCTTGTTTTATGTGCCTGAAGTGTATTATTGGTTTGGATTTATGTCTTGGCAGAGTAGTGGCTGAGTTTTTTGTACACTTGCGTTAAGGCTTGTTTCGCACTGCTGCGGTAGGCGATAATAGAAGTAGAGGGCGAATATTTGAATCAAAAAGATTCGTAACCTTAAATCATCCTCCTGCCCTTATCCCAATTTATTTGGGGTCGGCGCAGCATGTCTTCTTTTTCCATACATTTATATTTGCCGTGATCTCGGAAGTCACCTCTTTCTCAGCCATATACAATCCATCCATCGTTTCTTTGGTCTCCCTGTACTCTTGTAAGATTCCTAATATTAATACTAAATGCCAATAATTATCACAAACACTAAACAAATCTACATTGGGGTAAGGTGAAGAATTCCCTATCTGCTTTTATAAGAGAATACATGTTTTTAAAACGATAGTCGTATCTGAATTCAAAACGTTCTTAAAACAGTACCTAATTAAAATTCTGCTTAATTATTATTAAATGTAGGTACTGTTTAACAAGGCAGTACATTTTAACGGAGACAAACGGGTTTAGTAGTCGCTGGTATGAGGTCCTGGGTTTGAGCTAGGACTCAAACCCAGGACCTCATACCAGCGACTCGTCCTCTCTCGACCGTCGGGTATATTGTTATTGGGTTTATCTACCAGGAACTTCTTAGTACTAGCCCCGAGTCTGGATTTGTGCCCGGCTGATGGAAATAGGCTCGTCCCTTATTGTATGGGACTTAAAAACATGACTGTGGGTGTATTATAGGTACAAGTGTACCTTACCCTCCAGTAAATACAGCCGTGATGTAATTTTATGTAATATGATATAAAATAAACAAGAAAAACACATGTTTTTATTACGTTAAATAATTAATATCATGTTAACATTAATTTATAGTGATCGTTATAAGAATAATTTAATAAAATTACACATTACATACAGATTAGATCTTGCTTATCAATCTTCATAGCGGCGTCCTCAATTTGTCAGAGGATATTAATAGTAATTAGTCGGGCTAAGGTCTCTTGAACATGTTCTTAGGTAAAAAAATAGTTAATGATCTTAAAACTTGATTTAAGAAAATATTTAACAGTTAATATAAATCAAGAAAAAAACCAGATATTAATATAAACATTTTTTCGGTTCGTAAAGCTGTCAAACCACCATTTTTAATCCACAGATAAAAATTATCTGTCACTGAAAAATCAGCCCTAAAAAGAGTACCTTTTTTAATCAAGCTACTTGTAACTAAAATCTATGTATAACAAGGTAGTTGAACTTAAGCATTTAAATGTCTAAAAATACTACTCGTATTACCATGTCACAAAAAACATCCCAAGTAAAAAAACTCAAAAAAATACCTCCATAAACACACTTAAAAAAGGCGATAAATCCCGCACAATTAGTCAATCAATAAATAACTCAATACACGCTTCCTTCAACTAAAAATAAGTGTACAAGTTACGACTTTTTTACAGTGGCAACTTCGGATATATATATATTTATGGTGGCAACACACGCCACTCACTCATTGCCCGCCACGACATGTCATTCTAATCAACTACATATTACAAACAAGACGTATAATTACGCCACTGACAGGATAACTAGTTAGAAGATAATTGAGTTCTGTTATCGAAAGGATAATTAAAACGGACGACATTTCTAGATAATTTAATTGGGTTTCGATTTTATTGATTTACCGTGTACGTAGAGTATGCTGCGTACCGTATCGAACGGTAAATTTCTTCTCATCAATAAGGGCGTAATTTCCTGCTGTATAGGGCTATTGTAATGCAATATCGCCTTTCTAGGCTTAAGGAAGATAAGGATTGCTGGTTGTCATAAGTACATCTTTCATCCGGTCTGTTTTTTCTACATCATAAATTTGTGGCTAAATAATATTATCCACACTAATAATGCATAAATCATCCTATTGGTAACGCATCGAAGCACTTATCAAAATTCTATTGTCATTTAACAAATGAGCTATCCATTCTATAGTAGCATTATCGATGAGAGCAAAAATATTCAAAGAATGTCGTTCATCATTAGAGATTTAAAAAATGTATAATCTGAGACTTGATTGTAACTCTTGGTTCCGTACAACGAATTCATAATGCAATATAGATCAAATCAAATCACTTTTATTTGTTAACACAGGTACAGAAATAGAGGCTGTGTGATGATGTTATCATTTTTATAACCCATCTTCAAGCTCATTTGCTTTTAAAGGGCAGGAGATCTGCAAGCGGCATCAAGTCGAATGCATAATGCATAGAAATGACCAGCAGTGATCGAATCACGCGAATAGATTGTATATATTCACGTTGCTGCAGTTATTTGGTCGTGGTTATTATAGAAAAGAGTTTTAACTTGTTTTAACACGTATCTCCTATGGCTTTAAAGAAACTATGCTTAATCTGTTTAAGGAAAAACTACTGAAGATGAAAAGGATTCCATAACATCACGCCTAAACCCCTACTCACACCCTTATTTCGCTAGTTATGTTTAAGTCCCATGTAATTAGATCACAAATCCAGACAGGTCATCAATATACTTATAAATCCCACTTGGAAAAACCCAATAACCCGCTTTGTCTGAACCGGGCATCGAATCCACGACCTCATGCTCAGCAGTATTGCTTGTCACTAGATCAGCGAAGCAGACCAGATAATAAGTACGAAAATACCAAATACCTGATGACAAACTGGTTATGCAGTTTGGCAGACTTCTTGTATGTTTTAATTGTTAAAATAAATAAATAATGCTGGACAATCCACACAGCATCATCTAACCCCAAACTAAGCAGAGCTTGAGGTATGGGTACTAGATGACTGATAAACTTAATACAATACATTACATAGTTAGATATTTTTACTATGCATAACAAATACCCAGAACAGCCGGAACAATCTTTGAAGATTGTACAACCGCCACACCACATTAGTCGTCATTCAATATGAAATAAAGAAAAAATTAAACCTGTGTGTATCTTCCACAATATTGACACACGAAAAAGAAATACGAAAACTGAGATGCAAGTTGTGTAGAAGAAGACCTTATCACACAGACCCCTAAAAAAATTAAACAATGCTCATCGATTCAAATCTATATCGTTTTCTGTTATCATAATATTAATGAATTATTCAAGTGCAGTATGCCACTGCCCAAATCGAACGCAATGAGGCACTTTCTCCTGAACAATGGATCGGTAGGTACAATGAATATATGTAATGCAATGCACTGCATTACCGATGCATGCATGTATTATCTTACACGTGTAGACGTGGCTTATATGGGCTTAATTTTAGGGCTGTGCGTTGATGGAAATGATTTTTATGGTGAAGGTCGGTCAGTGTGCTGAGGTCTTGAAAGATCCTGAAGTAAGAATACCTAAAACATCAAGAGTACATTAAGTGCATTGAGGATGGTACGGTTGGCACAGTGGCTGAGCGATTGACTGCTGCGCTGCATGTCGCGGGTGCGATTCCCGCACGGAACAATTATTTGTATGGCCTACAGCCAGTTGTTTCGGGTCTGGCTGTTTGTGTATGTGAGTTTAAATGTTTTGTAAACGTACTCAAAGTACAGGAGAATTTCCTGTAGGGCATTGTACAAAATCATAACATAACACATAATTACCTACTGCATTCGATTTTCCGGCAATTTTTTTTACAATGCCAAGATGCGTAGTATATTTTACGTTTCAAATCCTGGGGAAACAAGGGTTGAAACATCAGAAGTAAGTAAGACAGTTCATGCGTTTTTCTGGGCTTTTTAAAGCTCGGAAGAATCTTTAAGGGAATGCAAAAGATTACGAAACCGTATCTATTTATTTGAAATAAATCTAAAGAAAGTAAAAACAAAAAAAAAAGTAGATGACAGTGGCCAGCCCTAAAAAATAATTCATTTCCTTACAGAAATGGGACATTATTTAAAATCTACATAGTAATGTCTTAATTTATGTAAATGGCCGGTAGTATCGAATAACTATTTGTTTAGAGACAAAACAATACCATGTATATCTGGTATGGGCTCCCCGTGTTAGTTTTGATGATACCCTTAAAATTAATTCACTTAGCCACTGTTCTGAGATTTTTTCTTGTTACATATTATGTAACTGTATTCAATTTATTCATCATTATCATCTGCCTAGCCTTTTCCCAACTGCGTTGGGGTCGGTTACCAGTCTAACCGGATGCAGCTGAATACCAGTATTTTTTAAGGAGCGACTGCCTATCTGACCTCCAACACCACTGGGTGTTGTACTGGGCAACACGATACCCTATGGTAAGACTGGTTGTCAGACTTTCGGGCTTGTTACTGGGCAACACGATATCCTGTGGTAGGACTGGTTGTTAGACTTTCGGGCTTCTAACTACCCGTTACAACTGTCAAAGATCTCTAGATGACAGCCGGAATTATCGGCGTTACCTGCTTTCCGAGGCACGGAGGAGTCTCGATATGTTATGAACGGTCACCCATCCACAGACTGTCCTCTGCAAGCGTACCGTAACATTTCCACTTACATCTCCCTTATAAATACCTTTTGTTAGCCTTTCATTCATCCTTTCAGCTTCGATCAACCCGCGTAGCTGTTTCTATTTAGACACGATCTCGATTCAATTTATTCGTGGTCCTATATTACTGTCGCTGCTACTTTTCCATGAACACTGGTAACATGAGACCCTTTCTTTATTAAGAAGGTGTTATTTTTGAGGATGAGGCCTACCACATTCACTCTTGCAAACACTACTATCGACTGGTCTTCTTTATCTTAAGCATCTTCTTTATAATTTGAAAATGATTCTATCCTAAATCGAATAAAAATGTGTGTGTATGTAAGTACGTGGGTGTTACTATAAGTACACCGCTGCCCAACCCTCCCGGGAATACAAGCGTGATGTTGTGTCAATGAAATATAACAATTTAACACGTCTATGTTTTTTCTTCAAGTAGAATGAAGTTGGTATTTGCTGGCTGAGTAAGAAACGCTAAAACCAACTCAGTCTCTTTTGAAGTCCAGAAATTATCTTGATCAGATCGATTATGCTATTGTGAGGACCATGTAGATAGTGTCTGAATTAGTCTTCAAAATTACTTCAACATTAATGTACAGCTACTTAATTATAACTACCCTATAACATTTTTTTTTTGCATGCTATAATTTATCATAGCTAAGCATGCTTGTGCTATTATGACTTATGCTTAACACCAATGTATAGGTACCATAATCTCTGTGGTAAAGAAAGTACCACAGAGATTTGAGTGGACCTCTCAAGTCATTGCTCACATTAATCAGTAATCTTGTACCTCAACTTACAACTTAAGAACGAACAACGATAGAAATATAAACTGACTGTCAGATGTTCCATTGCGTGTGTGTTCACCTTAACAGTAATTTAATTAGTACATTCGGATTCCTCACATAATTGGAACACATAATACAATAAATTAACCTACAAACGTAATCTTTTTTATCTTTTATCATAACATCTTTGATGGCGATAGCAATAAAAGTGGTAGTCCAATTTGGGTCCAATTTAATAGTCCAGTTTACGCACCCAATAAATATTTATGTAATAAGGTTTATACGTTTATTGTACCTGTTATTTGAACACAATATGTAACATAATTAACGGTTTTTACTGTTACTGTTACAAGTTATTTATTTCATGGTTTTATTCGCTTGTATTGTTCAGTTTAGTCGAAACAAATTCTTTGTACGCAAAACAAATGTTTGTGTTGGAAAATATACAAAATCATACATCTAGTAGCTCTGTCCGTAAGTTTCACCCATTGCTAAAGATATGACAGTAATGTTAAATATCAAATAGTCCTCTTCAAGATTTGGGCTATCATATCTATGCAAAACGATTTTTCAAAGCCCAACTGGTAGTTTCTGAAATTAACGCATTCAAACAACAACACAAACAAACTGTTCATCTTTCTAATATTAAGTAGAGATTCGAATTAAGCAGAGAATCAACACTCTAATCGTCAAAACCTGCTTAAGAAAGTCCTGCCCTTCTCCACTTCCTAGTGTTTAGAAGAAGTGGTGCATCAAACCTCCTAGCAACTCAGTCATCTGTGTGATAAGTTAGTAGATTAAACAATATGTTTAGATTCAAGTTCACAAAAACGATTGTTATTCAATCTTCTTTATTTTATTTAGTTTCTCAGTTCATAGACACATATTTAATAATTAAAACACATACGAGTATAATTATCTGAATAACTAAAACGTCAAAAGGTATTTTTTTATTATATTATTATTTCACAAAAAAGATGGGAAAATCTATATATCTAAATATATATATAAGTCTGAATATCTAGAAGCAAAATATATGTTGAAATCTTTATCAATGTCCCAAACAAATTCAAAATTCGTCAACCGTATCAGTTCCTCGAAGGAAGTCAAAACCGGGTTACACAATTATTTATTAATATTTATACCTACATGAGTCTGTAGGTGATCAGGTTTTAAAATCAATAAGGTACGGAGGCCAGCACATCAAGTTACCCCAATCTATCAATGTATCAGTCTTTGATGGTTTTTAAACTTTATTACAAAAGCATAAGGTTCTTTTTCAATTGGTAATATTTGACAGTTTGGGATAGCTTGATGTGTTGGCGACTATACTATGAACGAGTGCCTTAAGATTTGATTGAGCGTGTAACAGATCTTAGAATATAAAGCGAATGAAATATTATATTAGTTTGGTATTGTTTAATATTGAATCTGATACTTTTTGGTTTTGAGATGAACGAAAAAATAATAATAAGTAGAGTCGAGATTGGAATGCTCACTACTTTGACAGTGTGCATCAGAAGTGACGGGTTATTTTTAAGAGGTCAGCTGCTCCATGCCTTTATGATCGTATACCTCGACTAAATGTAGGCAACAGCTGATATTTTTTTGCGATATCAGGTTTAGTCCCATAGTAAAAGCTGTTTACAATCATGAGTAAAAACACCCCTTAAATATGATCATGCACGCCAACGATATATAGATCACATACGAAATCAATACAGTGCTTGTTCTTTCCATATACTAAGGCCATCCATTTCTTTTTTTATCTTTTTATAAAAAACGTAGCCCCACGTATTTCTCTTGTATCGTGGGTAAAAACATACAAACTCGCATACACAAACAGCCAGACTCGGAACCACTTCCAGTACGTCATACAAATATTTGTTCCATGCGGTAATCGAACCAACGACACGCGGCGCAGCTGTCAATTGCTTAGCCACTGTGCCAAACGTGCCGTCAAATTTACAAGTTGGTAAAATTATTGGCAAAATAAAAAGAAGGCAAAAGTTAAACATTTCTTCTTATCTATGTACAAATATTGAGAACGATAACCAAAAAAGTATGGTTTAAACTACCTACTAATTAGGTGAATCACACAATACAAAAATACTTAGTGCAATTACACTAACTTAGGTATTTAACTATTAATTATTTTACAACTATTACATTCTGAATTACCATCTCATTTCATATTAATTACTTCTACATCGCACCGAAAACACTATAAAACACGACGTTAACCGTGAATTATTACTGAAATAGTACTAATTGTCGTTTGCTATCCGACTAAATTATTATTCGATTATGATGGCGATAAAAACGTTTCTATTCGATTAATCTTTTTAATAAGCTTCGAATAGGGTACTAAATGAGACTTTAACTGCAAAAGAATTTGGTTTTGAAAAGAGAATTGTCAATTTTCGACGTTGACGCTTGGCTATTAATCGACTATTTTCGACTATAAATATGTCAATAGAGGTGTGACACATAAAAGTTCTAATTAGTAAGATTTTGTTTGATTCTTATCGATTCAGTAGGAACTAATGGTATTTTAATGACTACATATTTTCCTTGTTAACAAGCTTTTAAATGAATCATTAGAATGTTTAATGTATTTATTACCGTGCCTATGATTGACAGTTTCGTTTTAGGCGATTATTTATATTAGTAGCTAAGTATTCAAATTAATTATACTTGTTTAAGAATAGGCTATTTACTAAGAATGCAGCTGCCAAGAAAGTACTTAGACGGACAGTTGGATGGGTAGGCCAAATTGCTAGCGTAGTTTGAGATTTTGATTCGAATTTAAAATTGAATAGAAAATGATTCGAATTGAAAATTGAATAGAAAATGATTCGAATTGAATTAAGAATTAATATTAATGAATAGAATTAATTTCTAACACAGTTAAATTATATAAAATCTCACCTGTATTCCTTAAAGGGTTGAGCTGAGGTGTATCTATAAAACTCACGTTTCACCAGTTATATTAAAGTCAAATATTAGGGGACCAGCCTATTACCGTCAACCGACGACAAATACAGACTTTGAACTGCTACCAAGAAAATTAAAACCCAGAAACACATTGGCCGTCCTCTGCACGGAACCAAAGACCTCACAATCAGCAATCACACTTGAACAACGGGGTACTCACCCACAATTAGAACACCTTAACTAAATTGATACAATCAATCATAACTATACTATATACTACTATACACTAACTTATTTTAACGTGGTTAATTCAGGTCTACGTCTACGTCACGTGTCTACGTGACCTGAATTAACCACGTTAAAATAAGTGGGTAATGTGTTTAACATGTCCCCTTGACATCGGTCGGTTAGTGCACACGTTATCAATAAGTTAATCTGCATAAACTCCACACAGATATTATGAACGGTTATGAATAGATCGTCACATAATGTTTAGCCTCCAGCGATTGGATAAGCACTGAAAACTCTAAACATGGATGTGGGTTTAGTGCTAATTAAATGTTGGTAATGACGGGTAATAGGGATGTGTCCTAGGTAAAAATATAATCAGTCTATTTGGTCCGTCAGTTAGATTTCCCAGAAATATTGGACACGTATGTTTGCTTTCTCAAATCAACAAAAAGTGACAAAGATATAGCACATCTAAGTTCAGAAGAGGCTTGTGACGTCACTTTTACGTAAAAGTGACGTTACAAGCCGTTACGCAAAACACGTCGTTGCGTCACGCAAAATTTCAACGCACTATATCGTTGTCATTCTTGGTTTATGTGACATAAGAAAAAATACGTGTCCAGTATTTTTGAGTAATCCAGTTAGACCAAACAGAATTTTTAAGGACACTACCCTAGTGTTAATTTTTTTCTATGGCATCATCCTCCTGCCGCTATCCCATTTTATTTGGGGTCGGCGCAGAATGTATGAGCACCTTCTTCTTCCATACATCTCTATTTGTCGTTGTCTTGAAAGTCACCTCCTTTCTAGCCATACTATCTTACACACAATCCAACCGTCTTTTCTTTAGTCTCCCTCTACTCTTGTAACCCTGCACATTCATACTCAAAACTTACATTCAATAAATGAAAAAAGTCGAATCATTTGTTTATTGAATTAAACCATTAAAAAGGAACTTTTGAATTTTTTATGTCCAAATGTAGATACATTTGGACATAAAAAATTCCATGTAGATACATCGGTATCTACATCCAATCTAGAAGCCAACGTGCACTCAATATCGTAAAAACAAAACATAAATAAGCAAACGTCACCTAGAAATTACTCGGTACACAAACTGATGGCTTAATAACATAGTACTTAACTGCTTTATCAATCTAGTTCTGCCGACCCTACAGACGGTAAAGCTTGATGATGATGACGTTATAATTAAACGGATACCTCAGACCACCAGGCATCTCTATTTCATTTTAATTTATGCCTTAAGCTTAATAGGCTTAGTTTTCTGTATGACAAATACGCAAAGAACGCAGCTGGCTACTGTGTTTCCTGCGAACAGCCAATATTGTAAAAGAAATGGACTGAGAGCCAAGAACATAAATTTGTGTTCGTCTGATGGTAAGGCTCGCCCCCTATAACATATCACTTCAACATAACTGGCGAAATATGGGTATACTATAAGTACACCTCTGCTTAACCCTTCGAGCATTAAAGCCAAACCTTTTCTTAACCCCATTTAAAGTAAAGAAAGAAAGAAAAAACAGTTATTTGAGACACGCACAGATAATAAAAAACACAAAAGAAAAAAGGAACTAAAAAGTAAAATAAAAAATATACAATAAAGGACCTGTGCTGGCCAAAAAGGCTCCTATCTCACCATATGCTGCGATATTTCAACAAGGAGTAAAAATATCGCAGCGCTATTCTTCCGATTCGACCACTTACCACTTAGTAACTTGATTTACATCCCATAAACTGTATACCAAGACAAATTAATTAAGGAAATCTGAATAGTAAGCTGATTAATATTCTTTTGATTTTGTCTAATCGCTTTTGCAACCGATAATTTATTAACAATTCTATAATCAAGACGTGAGACGGTTTTAATAAAAGAGATTATAGAGGGTGATAACCTCTATAGAAAACCATAGACTTATATTATTTATGCCAGGAATTGTTACGCTTCTAATAATGGTTTTAAGTCGATTGTAATTAATAAAAATATGTATTATTTTACATAAAACAACTGAAATTATGATATCTACGACTTCTTCATCATGTTATATAAAATAAAAACAAATTTTAGCATTTTGCCGCCATTTAGTGACGCCATATTTGAATGCGTTCAAAGCTCCCGCGTTCGAACATTGGAGATGAAATAGGCTGAATGAGAGGAGGCCTGCAATGGGATAGTGTCAGACTGGTATAAGTTAACTACATATATATAATTACCAGTCTATGTTTATGCAATCGACAGAGAACTTTCATTGGGCATTTTAAAAAACGCATTCTAATTTCGGATTAATTGAGTTATTTTTGAATTTTTACTCACAAATTTGGGATGCGCAAGTTTTTTATTGTGAATTAATCTCTTTTCAATTAAATAAATATTCAGGAACTCTTGAAGTATGAACATATAAACACTTAAGCCGCTAATCTAATTAACATAATTAAAACTAAGCGATAGCCTAATAAATCGTTAAATTATGTTAATTAATGTATCACTATCACTATTTTACCAAATAAATTGATTATTGGAAATTGTAAGCCGAAGATAGCATTACTTATCATGCATAGGCAATAAAAACAAGACAATACCTTTACGTAAATCTTTGTGTTGGATTAATTTGAGAAGGAGATTTTTTTTATAGACTTTTTAGTCGATGCTCAACACTAGCGCTTGGAATCACTGAGGCCGTACAAAGTATTATTGGGTTTTTTCGTCAGGGATTTCTCTGAAATGCAGATTAATTATATCTGCTATCTTATTATTTATTTATTAATTATTTTAATAAAAATATTTATTATGGAAATCCACGCGCTAATTGCGATTTCGATGCAGGAAACTGCAAAATAGATTAAAGTTTACTTGTTAGTATTATGCCCGATTCACTTAAACTAGGCGACACCTAAATTAATGCCGAGATAAAGGTTGAAAGAGAGTTGAAAGTTCAATGTTGTGGGCATTAATCTAGGTATTTCCTTGCGTTAGTGAAAACGGGCTTTAAAGGTTAAAATTGCCTGTTCAGTCTGACCACCCAAGCGATTCTCAGGCTGTCGCAAAGTACCCGATTGATAACATTGTCGACTTAGTGATAACACGTATCTTGCTAACACAATTTCGGTCTGATTTTGCATAGACCACGTGGTCAGCTGGTGCCAATTGAATCAACTGATAAAGTTTGGGATCAATGAAACCATTATTGATATTGTTTATTACGGAAAAATGTATATTGCCTACAGACGAAGCCAAAGATTGGGTAGAAGTGGGTTCACGCAAATAGTGCTATGAGCCATCATCTACCCAGCTTTTTCCCAAACAGCCAGACCCGGAACATTTATCTGTAGGCCATACAAATATTGGTTGGACTCGAACCCGCGACAACCAGCTCAGCAGCCAATTGCTCAGCATTGCGCCAACCGTGCCATCGAACGTATTGGTTTTCTCGGGCTTCTGACTACCCGTAACTTTTTTACTTACTTACTATAATCACCTACGTCAATATAGCCTAGAACTAAGTTCAACAGTCCACATAAAGCCGGCTTACGGATGTCAGAACGCAGTCAGTGGTGTTAAAAATATAATCACGATTTGACGACACGGTTGGCGCAGTGGTTGAGGTACAGGTCGATACAGGAGAAATTCTTAGTGTGGGGCAAGGTTTAAAAAAAAATAAAAATAATGGTCCATGCCAAAATTGGCGAAACTCACTACCGTATCTAGAGTTTGCTGAAATAATCAACCTGTCGCCGAAGCCATTACCTGAGAACCTGATATTTAACTCCTGAATCGTGGATGCGTTTACAAACATTTATACTCACATACACAAACAGCCAGACCCGGAACAATTACCTGTAGGTCATACAAATATTTGTTCCGTGCGGGGATTGAACCTACAACACGCGGCGCAACATCCGATGGCTCAACCACTGCGCCAACCGTATGGTCATATTGAATTCAAAGAAATATTGTAATATTCAATGACTATGAAGCCCCTTTTCTATTAGATTAAAGCAGTAAGATTATAAAATAGCAGGACAGTTCATCTCTTCCTCTTGAATAGATTGTACAGCGTGAAACACCTGTAAACCTGAACTTCCTTGGCCACTGATAATATTATCTGGAGAAGATATTCTAGGGCTGCTACTAAAGAAATATGTCTAGATTCACTGTTGTTGTTGCAAACGCGAATTTTGCGTTCGAATTGGACAGTAAATCATGGCTAAATAAAAACAGCCGCACGGGTTGATCGAGGGTTAAGCTACGCTTGCCGAGGTCAGTCTGTGGATGGGTGACCATTCGTAACATATCAAGATTCCTCCGTGCCTCGGAAAGCACGTTAAGTCGTTGGTCCCGACTGTCATTTGTAGATCTTTGACAGTCGTTACGGGTAGTCAGAAGCCCGAGATTCTGACAACCAGTCTCACCAAGGGGTATCGTGTTGCCCAGTAACTGGGTTGTGGAGGTCAGATAGGCAGTCGCTCCACGTAAAATATTGGTATTCAGCTGCATCCGGTTAGACTGGAAGCCGACCCCAACATAGTTGGGATAAGGCTAGGCAGATGATGAATTGGACAGTAAAAGCAAATTACAGTTTAACCAATTATGGTCAAAAATAATATAAAATCACGCCTATAATCCCTGAAGGGTTAGGCAGAGGCGTATCTAGAGTACACCCACATTTCGCCAGTTATGTTTAAGTCCCATGTAATAGGGGGCGAGCCTATTGCCATCAACCGGGCACAAATCAAGACTCAAGACAAGAGATAGCAAAAAAACAACAAATGATTGCAGTCCCTAAGATTATTTCAGTATAAGAGATGGTGTAAATTATGTTTTATCTATTAAAAGTAATTTCAAAGTACACTAAGATCTACATTTTTATTAATTTCTTGGTTTATACCTTTTGACGGATTGGTCACAGCATTTTCAAAATAGGCCAACGTTCTCTCAAAGCGCTCCATCATGTCGCTGAGACTTCAAAGAGGTAAGCAGATGTAACGTCGCACCACAGAAGCAAATAGGTGAAGTATTCACGTCAAAATGAGACGTCTTAATAGGGCTGGCAGGACGAAAAACTATAGAGATTCGAAAATAAATTATTTGTATTAGTTTAATATTGAAAAGTGACAGTGAGGGAATTATTGATTTGATGTGTCAGCATTATGCCCAAATGAAAGAAAATGGAACAAGTAGAAAAGTCAATGACGAAATAGTTTTGGTAAAAGTGTGTAAGTTGGTAAAAGTAATGTCCGCATTAATCCCAACGACATTAAATATTTGAAGCAGTGTAAACCTGTCCCACATTTATTACAAGTATCTTTGCACCTTTCATTTCTTGTCACCACATAAGCAAGGCTTTCAATTACACAGACAGACTGCAAGACAAATCGTGACACAAGTGTCCCAGACATCGCAATTTATGCTCCAACCTAAACAATGTCGGGAACTTTCTACAAATATGATTTCGGAAACAGTTAGAACAACAACACATTTCAAATTTACACCGGAATTGGTCTTGTACTTTCCTGGTTCTAAATATTATCGCGGAACGCGTTACAAAATATATTTATGAGTAACGTTTATCGAGACACTTGTACCGGCGGCGAAAGCTGACAAGTGCCAACCCTGAGTCGGCTGTAAATCGCGGCCGCGCCGACGGATTATCTTTCGCCAAACAGAAGATAAGGTTGATGGATGTATTACATTGTAGGCCAAGTGGGGGATAGACATTGAGCGCTAGGAACATAGGAAGTAAAGGCTCGCGGGTATTTTTAAAATCATTATCAATAGTTGGGTTGTAGTTGGATGTTGGTTGATGGTGGATGTTTGGGTTGTTGGTTGTTTTAAGGATCGTAGCGGGTGGCGTTCTGTACTTTCTGCCTACCCCCATGGGACAAAAGCGTGAGTTTATGTGTTTGTATGTGGATTATAAATATTGTATGATTATAAGAGAATTTGATGTGGGTAATTTTAGTGTGAAGGATCTCTCAGATCTATTGATATTATCGATATTGCTGTTAATTAATATTTTCAGCAACATTTTACAATTGCACTATATAATATTCCCAAGCTTATCAATGGCATTCGTTGATCAATCCTCGTAAGTTAGTGATTACAAGTAGTTGAGGTCCTAGGTTCGATTCCCGGCTCAGGTTTAGTGTTATTGGGTTTTTTATCAGATGTTTTTGAAGTAGGCCGTAATCTCAATTTGTGCCCAGTAACGGCTAGAGGCTCGTCCCCCATTAGATGGGACTCAAACTTAACTCGCGAAATGTGGGTGTACTATAGGTACACCTCTGTATAACCCTTTGTGGAATACAGACTGTAATGTTATACTATTCATCAATAGACGTCTAAATATTTTGTTTACAAAGGTATGGTGGCACTGTATCGACACGTAAAATTTTCCACCAATGTTTTTTCACGTTCATATAAATCTAAATGGTACGCAATTCTAATTCCCTGACTGGTTTCCCTAATTCTACTGCTCGATAAATTGCCTACACGTTCCGTTAATTTACTGTTGACAAGCTACGCGAGACCGGTGATATGTGATTACGGTTTTCGAATAAAATGATTACTCCGAATCTATCGAAACTACTTATACATTATGTATGAAGCAATATAGTAAAAGCTCAGAACTTTTTACAGCCGTACGGAATTAAGTAACAAGTCTAAGTTTCATTCGACAAAAGTCTCGCATAGTTTACAATAACTTTGTTTTTTAAATGGACTTGTATATATAATTTAATTTTTATTATACCAATAATTGATCTGATTTTTAATAATAAAACCATTATTGTCGTATTTTGATGCTCTGAATTTTTGTATTGTAGACATTCGATATTTTAATACCTTTTTTATTTTTAGAATAGGCATCGTTGAGTTTTTTTTTTTCAAAGTTAAATAAATTGATATATTAGTCAGCGGCGGCGGTCAAATAAAATAAAATTTATTAATTCAATTTGAGTCTTCTACCTTTTATTGGGTAGTTTTGATAGTGACAGCCGTTTGAGTCCTACGCACTGATTGTTATTTATGAAGAAACATTCCTCTGTGTCAGACTATTGTCGTCGTTTGCAAATTTATGTGTTTCAACGTCGAATCTTGTTTTTTTTTTTCAATGGAATTAGTTAGATAATCCAAAAAGGTGCGTTCAACATGTGGAAAAAATTCGTAATATAGAAATAATTGTGGTGCTTTTAATGATAAAGTTGATTAAAACTTTGTAAACCATACATTTGGTGGATCATTCGAAAGTTCTGAGTTAGTTATTCGTGAAATTGCGGTTCGTTGACGCTCGTTTGCGGGAAAAGTGATTTCCTTCTATAGGTGAACATACCCTCCTATGAAGATTCATATAGGAGGGTATGTGCAACTACAAAAAATATTACTTCAGTAAGTGCTTACGAACGTATTCATTTGTTTTTCACGACTCGAGTACAATGATATGCAGAGCAAGTAAAGCTAAGGCATGTAATCGTCAGAAAAAAATATCATTTATTAAGATCCTTTAAAAAAAATCGAAATTTTTTTTTTGTAAAAAAAACTATTTACCAAACGCCTTTATTACTGCGACATTTTTCGGCGATCATTAAGTGGCTGACGAACTTTAACCAAGGGCCTTTATTACTGTGACATCTTCTTAACATAATATTTTATTACATGCTTCATCGGTGGGCCTAATGAAATTATCCCATCATTGTCACTTTAGACAAATTCGGACCACATATAAAGATTATGTTAATGGCTGTTATAATAAAATACACCTGTTTTATTGTTTCTGTGATATATGCAAACTGTTTGTCTACGCCCACGACGTTGATAGGAATAAAGTGGATTTTCCACTAAAATATATGGGAGCACAATAAAAATATGACTTATTGTTCTAGCCTAGGTTTTTAAATTTGTAGTTCTTGTTGAATTTTTGCTTCAATCATTTCCTTTTTTTCTAACGTACCCCACACTAGGAATTTTAGAAGAA
Source organism: Phlogophora meticulosa (assembly GCA_905147745.2). Lineage (NCBI taxonomy): Eukaryota > Metazoa > Arthropoda > Insecta > Lepidoptera > Noctuidae > Phlogophora > Phlogophora meticulosa. Next base: position 12,610,038 of record LR990538.1, on the reverse strand, counting down.
CCGAAACATCTAAACTATACAAATATTAGTTCCGTGCGGGAATCGAACCCGCGACACGCAGCGCAGCAGCCAGTCACTCAGATACTGCGCCAACCGTGCCGTGCCGTACCGTAATTTGTTCTGTGCATCTATATAAACTTATTTCATAGGGTGATGACAGCATAAACGCCGTTATTGATAAAATTACGGCGAGTTTTGGGACACACGTGACCGACGTTTAAGAATGATCATCATGTCACTGCCTCTTAAGACTAAGACTTAAGGCTTTGCCTAGTTCGGGAGGTGGGGAGGGTTCCTCGTTATATTTTGTTTACAAAAACTTATTATACTTAAAGATTTAAGGGTACCCTTAAATCTTTTTCATCACCATTATACATATTGTAATTGTAAATCGCTTTGTATAAATAATTTATATTATTGATTTATATTATGATGACAATGATGAGGCAGTCAGCCTCTTCATCAACTGACTAGCCAACATTTTGAAAAAGTGATCAACTATTTACACACGTCAATTTATTCTGATACAAGATGGGAAAATTTACTCACACTCAACGCAATAAATCTCATAGTAAATATACATTTTTTTTACAATATAACGTAACATCACGCTTGTATTCCCCAAAGGGCTTAGCAGAGCTGTACCTATAGTACAAACACATTTATATCTAGCCAGTTATATTCATGTCCCGTGTACCGGGCACAAATCCAGATTTCGGGCTGCTACTGAAAAGTTCCAGGTGGAAAAACCCAGTAACAATTCCCGACCCTTGAATCGAACCAAGTACCTCATGCTCAACAGAAATACTTGCAACGACTAGACCAAGGAGGCAGCTTATTTCATTTTAAGCAAAAAGGTGTCCATTTGTCTGAATGTAGGTAGTCCCGCAAAACTTTGTGTTTTACTAAGTTGGTACCTCAGAACATCGTGATGTATCGTAAGGTAGTTCAAATAAATGGCACAATTAATCTCCTTTTAGATTAGGCGTGCAATTCAGACGTTTTGGTAATTGCTGTGATGTGTATGTAATTAATTTTAATTAAATTAACTTGTACCTAATGTTTGTTCGTTTTTTGTTACAGGTAAGTACGGAATTTGAGGTGTTTTGGAGTTTTGTAAGTAGTATATAAGTTTCTCTTTTTTTGCTTTAACATCGCTGTATCAACCTTAAAAAAAAATGTATCGGTTGTGTCTTCATTTGATGATTAAAAACAAGCAAAACCCGTTTTTTCAAACAGAACTTTTAAAATAGGCGGGAAGCTGACCCTGACATAAGTTGGGGTCAGCTTCCAGTGTATAAAAACAGTATCTTACATCATAAAAACGAATCTATTCCTACCGGTAAAAAATATTTCTTGGTTTTTGTTATAATTATTTTATTCAACCACCCACTACAGTGAAATACAAAGTGAGTTACAAACAAACGAAAAAAACTTGCGAATTGGTTGCGTTATTCTTGCAAGAGCCAACACCACACCGTACACATTCGTCATTCAACATTGACAAGATGTACTCAAATCGTGAACACGGCAAAGATATCTGATGTCGCAATCCGATCCGGCCAGTCTGCCGTCTGTCTGAAGCCGGGACAGTCGAGCCAACAATGTGACATTACCGACGCACCGTTATACGCCATAATGGCCGCCATGACACCTCTGATTGAAATTTGATGCGCTGATTGCGATATTCTGTGGAATTGTTTTCATTCTGCGTAAGTTTGTAAGTTCCGCGTTGTGGGGCTCGTGGTTAAATAATGAATCCGAGAAAGAAGAAGAAAATACTAAAAGAGATGGTCCGTGGATGGGTGAACATACATTACCAACTAAGGCACCTCCTTGCTTCTGAAAGCACCTTAAGTATTATCCGCGGCTGCCATTCGTAGGTCTTTGACAGTCGTTACGGAACATAATATACTAAAGTCTGCCAAACAGTCTTACCAACAGGACTCATGTCAGCCACTACTGGTTGGAAGTCAGATAGGCAGTCGCTCCATGTAAATAATGGTATTCAGCTACAACCCGTAAGACTGAAAACTGATCCTAATGTAGTTGGAAAATGAGAAGCAGATGACGCAGATGTTGATAGGCTTATTGGTTTCAAATATGAAGTAAAGGTGCCTATAGATTAACTCGTTTTTGGTCGATCGAGGCTGAGCGTCCGTTGAGATGACAAGACTGAGCGTCGGTTTAAGATTCACTTTCGTTGTTGGCCAACGGGTCACGGACAAGAGCAAGGTCGCTCGTTTTTGCTCAACTTTTTAAAGGTCATATAATTTTTGGAGACTGACTAAATTTTATTTCAATTGATTGTCATTACTAGCCTAAACTGTCCCACTGCTGGGCAAAGGCCTCCCTCCATTCCTTCTATCAGTCACGATTCCGCGCCACCTCTTTCCTTTTTTCTTAAGGAACCCGTCATCCCACCTCCTTCGCGGTCAAACGCGGCCTCGTGTCGCTATTTCAGAGCACCAATTCTGCGTTACGGGCCCACAGCGGAGACTGACTGAAGTGATGACAAAATATCCTGCCGAAATCTGGGCATACTGATCTTAAATCACACAGTGATCGTTTCTTCTCCGTATCAAAAGAAGCCTCAGACATGCTGCAACACTCCAAAGCTGATGGCATTACAACAGCCTTTCACGATGATAAATGAACCTTATCCGCTTCTAATAAACTCAGACTCTCAATAAGCTCTTAAATCAATCCACATTCGCAAAAGGAAGCCCAGGACACTAGCACCAAGAGTTTGTTCAACTTGTACCATCTAATAGGCTGACGACACAACTATTTCCGCCGCGAAATTCAGCGGTGTTCATCTATGCCGACGATAGGATGCGTGTTACCCTGAATAGGAAGTGAACTGCAGATAAATCTTGGAAGCTAATTTAGTAATCTGTTCACGTATCTCCCTTACATATATCAATGTTGGCGGACGTTGATTCAATTATAGAGATGCAGTGTTAGAAGTAAGAGGTGAGCGGAATTTGGGAATTTGAAAAAATAGGCTCTCTGGATTTGTGAACATGGTCAGAAGATAACAGTTTTACCATCATCATCATCATCTGCCTAGCCTAGCAACTATGTTTCTATATATACTCCAGTCTATCGATGCAGCTGAATACGAGTATTAAAATACTGGTAATCAGCTGCATGGTGCGACTGCCTATCTGACCTCCATAACCCAGTTACTGGGCAACACGATAGCCCTTGGTAAGACTGGTTGTCAGTCTTTTGATCTTCTGACTACCCGTGACCACTATATACAAAACTATTTAGTTTTGTATATCATATATGTCACGGGTAGTCAGAAGCTTTAGGTATTTGGTTTTTGACGGTTCAAACTTAAATTAGTTATATGCTTATTTACTTTCTATTTTCAGTATTAGTCACCCACAATTTGTATTATACTATACTACAATTTGGAATACAACTGCAAATTATAAATTCCAATTTTCAGCGTTCTAAGCACCACTGTAAACACATCAACTAAAATATTTATGTCAATAGCTTGAAGCAATTTCATTATAATATTTTGACGATTCACTATAGTATCTAAATCTTAACTTATCCATTCAATATAAAATCTTAAAACCGCCATTCTCTTCCACCTTGACGCCTTTCCTCGTATCATGCGTGGGCGCAGCTTCCTGCGCACTGACAGTTGACAGCGCACTGAGGCACCCGCCACCGGTGCAGCCGCTGCTAATACAGTGGTCCCTAGTGCTATAATAGGGATGTTCGAGACGAAGTGAAGTTATTTTGCGTATGATATAAATTGACAGCTTAATGGATGACAGGGAAGAGGTAATATGAAGATGGGTATAGATATGGGAATAGGTATGAAATAGTAAGTTCAAAACAGTTACTATAAAGATAGATCTAAAGAATAATCCTATCAATCAAATGAATGCCCGATATGGCACTGTTGGATCATAAGTAGAATGGAATATGGAAAAGTTAGCCATAATTTGACAAGAATTTATTAAATGGGCAACTAGGATTTATGTGAAGTCTTTAAAATAATGTTTGTTGAAAAATGAATGTTTTTCGTTAAAATAATAACTTCTCATAATTACATCATGTGCACTCTGTTTCTTCAATCTCATAGACTGAAGGAACAGCAACCCGATACGATTCGGGAGAGATCAGGCTCCCATTTGGCTACTTCTAAGAACTTCTTAATGGAAAAATCTAATAATACTTTGTCTGATCTAAGAATGGAACCCAGGACCCACGCTCAGCAGCTACAAGACTATCCATAACAATACAAGACCTAAGTATGCCTAATCTTTATTAGCCTATCGCCTCCGAAACAAAATTTGGATATCTTAAAAATATAGACAGTAACCGACCGCCAATTTTGCCTTTTGCGATTTACTTTAAATATTTATGTAACTTGGAAATATGGGCAAAAGCTATTACACTCTTTATGATAAATCAATATCTGCTTTTACCTTTTTTGTAACTCAACGTCCCGTAGGCTGTTTCCTAATCGCAAATTATACATTTTTGAGTATTCTAGCTTATCAGTCGTTGCTAATCGCGTTTTTAGACAAAGAAGTGTTAAAAAGCTTATTCTATAATTATATATCTGCTTATGTAGGAGGCCATTTGCAAAGAAGGCGCATTTAAACTCATTATAGGTAACATATCTACCTAAATACATCTGCTACCTAGGATTAATAGATTTTCCCAATTGATCCTTGGCTCCCAATATTCATCTTTCGTTTCATATTTGATTGTATGAACAGAATTCGCTGCACTTAGCACATTTGAGGTTATAACTAGAACTTTACCGTCATTAACTAAACCAATGATGATCTATCAAATGCAATTTGGACGGTGACACAAGTAGAGGAAGACCAAAGAAACGATTAATGGATTGTTTCAATATGATATAGTTTCAAAAGAGGTGACTATTGAGATGAACTCAAGTACAAACCAGACATGCTGCACCGACTCCAAATAAATTAGGATGAGGAAAAGAAGATGATGATGTTTTAAAAGCACAGTTATCTCAAATAAGGCTCCAGACATGTTTGATTGAGTCATAGATAGCGACTCTTTGTGTGGGCGATTTTTGCACCAGCCTAGTCTATCCTGTGCTTAATTGTTCCAGTCTCGTTATGAAGATATTACGGAACGGTAAGGGCTGCCCACGTTTAAATACCTGTTCCATTTGATGCTTGGTTGTAATTGTAACAAGACAATGATTAATATTGTTTATGTTAGTAGAAACTTGCTTCATTTCTAACGGGTTTAAGAACAAAGATAAGCAGACGTGTCTTTGAGCATTTTCTTTGCTGTGCGTAGGCATATGTGTTTCTGTTAGTTCAAAAGGACGGATTATATTGATCAATACCTTTCTTAACGACTTTCTTAACGTCATTTACTTCACCACGCCTTGTTTCCCTGAACAGAACACCTACATTTCGCCAGGTAAATTTATGTCCCATGTAAAAGGGGTCGAGCCCATTGTCTTAAATGGGGCGCGAATCCAGACGAAAAGACATTACGAAAAGTTACGAGTATTTTCCCAATTATACTTCTACTCCATTCGTTCCTATTCATAGTTGTTTTGCTATGGTTTTACTGTGTTGGTCTTTATTATCTATTATCTTAAAGTTAAGATCGCGTGCCACCGAAGATAGCACAAATACTCAAGAACCAACCAAATCACAGTTTACCGTCAGTTTCCAATGATTTACAACTATACACTAGTTTCAAACGACCCACATATTTTGCAATATTTACTCGGAAACCACAGAGTATCTTTATCGTTTATAAGTTTTGTACTACTTGGTTATTGGTGAGAATTATTGCTTTATTAAATAACCGCTGAATCATTTGTGTTATTCTTAATATTTTCGTATTTATCGGCGAAAAATGAAATAATGTAAGGTCGTGTAAATTGTTAATGTCAATAATAATTTGAGACGCTTCGACTCTGAGACGGAATTTTCTGCTAATATGGTAGTGGCTGGGTATTATACCTATAGTTATGGATCGTAATAGAGGTTTCTGTCCAAGAAAGAAAAGTTTACGGAAAATATTAAAGTGCAGAAGGTTGTGGGTACTTCTTGATCCTGTAGTCTCATAGTCTGATGGGAAGGTAATTTGAGACGACACCGGGGATTATTCAGGCACTGGACTAACGGTTTGACATGCTTCCGAGATGCGGAGGTATCACACCACCAACTTTTGGAGTAGACTGCTATGACGATAATGATGATGATGAAGATAAACAAATGACACGATATGATATAAAAAATTGTCTCAATCACGTCTAGAGGATTCGTGGTTATGTAATAATAGCTGCACGGGTCCATCTACTAGGATAAGCAACGAGTGCCCACCGTGTCCACTGAGCCGGTTGTCATTAGTAGATCTTTGTCAGATGGGTAGTCAGAAGCCTGAAAGTCTGCCAACCCGTCTAATCAAAGGGTATCGCGACTTAAGTATATGTATTGTAGAGTTCAGATAGCCAGTCGTTCCATGTAAAAGAGGTGGACTGGAAGGTGCCCCTAACATCGTAGGAAGAAGCAGCTAGGCAGATGATCATGACGATCGCTGTCCAGAAAATACTAGATTAGGTAATGGTAAAGGTAGGTGAGTAAAAGCTTATATGATTTGAGAGATTGAGTGCAGTTTTTCTATCCACAATTGTCATCCTCTTGCCCTTATCAATTTCATTTGGGGTCGGCGCAGCATGTCTTCTTCTTCCATACATTTCTATTTCCCGTCATATCAGATGTCACCTCCTTCTTAGCCATATCAACTTTCACACAATCCATCCATCGTTTCCTGGGTCTCCCTCTACTCTTGTAACCCTCTACATTCATACTCAAAACTTTCCTCACAACATGATCCTCATTCCTTCGCATCACGTGTCAATACCATGATAGTTTTTCTATCCACAATTATAGTTCACTAATTACAGTTCCTACTAAACAAACGATATCTAACATCACGTGAGCAATAAGAAAAGAAATAATCAGGCAAATTTTTACAACCAAACATTTCATCAGTTTTGCACTTAACCTGTTCTCCTTGGGTATATTAACCAAACACACTTTTATGTATTGTGTGTACAACTGTGTGCGTGTACACAGTACACCGAGTGTATTGTGATGCGCGTACGCACGACCACGGCTGTTTGTCCACACGTTTTCTGTTTATAGATGCGGGTTTGGTAATATTTTGCTGTTAGATATTCGTGTTAACCGGTTCCCTTTGCGGCATTCCTTAGATAAAGATAGCATATTTACAGATAAAGAAAATACAGCTTGTAATTTAAGTACTTGCTTGCTTTTATTTCACCATTTTGTCCCGGAGTAACAGTAGGTGGAGGCGGAGTAACAAGCCAGGCTGATGTCGAAAAAAGTAACATAGCAATGATATTAGGTAAATGATTAGTAGAGTTTTGATGTAATATGACAAACAGTATTATACATATTTCACGTAGGCAACAGAAGAGACGCTCCTCCTGTTTGGAAAAGAAGCATTCGTATTAATTGAACACCACCACCACCAAAAAATTAAAAAGGTAATACAAATAAATTCCCAATCTTTCCCAACCCATTTTACTATTGGAAACTGTAGGATAACTAATTTACGACTATTTTAAGAGATCATAACCCCGAAAATTTCTTAATAAGTGCTTTTTACTTTGTACTGGTAACAGCTCGATATTTTGTATCTGTGGATAACGTCTTGAGTAGTATATTCGTTACTTTTATTATAAGTCTTTATATTGTGTGCCTGCTATGTAATATACTGCTGTTTGTTATTCCTATAAATAAAAATAAAAAAAACATTATATTCTACTCAGGTACCATCAGGCATATCGTTGCCAGGCGTCCGTATAAAGCCCGACATAGGTAGGCTTTTTGATAAGGTGTTCGGCCAAAATAAACGGTGTCCGGCTTGTCCGGCTTTTGTAAGACTAAGCTTAGCATACTTAGACCGATGTTTCTCAACTGCCCAACACGATAAGACAGATATTTCGGATATTTTTATTAGTACAACAAACCATACGAACACTATTTATATGTGTTTTTATTGTCGTACCTCTTAATACTGAGGCAATATCCTCAATAATGTAGGGTGTCCGGCCTTTCTACCCAAATGTCCGGCCAAACTGGCTGGTCTGTCCGGTCCTTAATCAGGCACAACATTTCAGTCCTCATTTCTTTGTACTCATCAGAACCAGGAACACTTTTCATTAGTAGGCTACACACGTTTGACAGCGCCAGTTATCTCGTGTGATGTTCATAACGGTATCCAAGGCCACAGTTACAACCTTGACATACAGACAGTCAAGGGAGAAAATGTTGAGGTAGTGTTGGATATGATGTCGATAAAATGTGGCCCTGAGATACGCGTGCCACGTGTCAAAGCGGATTAGAGTGATGTTTCCGCGTCTAAAGATCTGTGATTTGAATGATTCATAGGCAGAATCAGACTAATAAGCGTATGAATATTAATTACTCAAATACTAGTTAAATGCAAGCTAAGTAAAAGAGCCTTCTCTGAAGTAATAATGGCTATTAATGTTGTATCTTATCTAACACAAGATGGTCGAAAATCTATTACAGTATTGCGTCCAAGGAAACACACCTAACTTGCTGTTATGGTATGGATTTTATTGGCGTGAATAGGAAGAAGTTAATTATTGACCATTATCAAATAATACATCTAGACTCCTAAAGTAATGAATTTGAGAAAAAAAAACAAGTGTCTTTAAATGAAATAGTTATTATAGTATTCTACTTTTAAAAATCGCTGTCTTCAAAGCCGAACAACTTAACAAAGTAATAAAGAGTCATATAACTTAAGATTCCTTGAAAACTTCTCTGACAAACGTTATGTCAACGAACAAATCTGACATGCATTTAATTATCCACGGTAACCGGTGACTTTGATATGGTAATGTTGGTGCTGTTGATGATAATGTTGGTACCGTAGACGATAATGTTGGTGGCCATGTTGGAATTGGTAACTTGATCGCTTGATGTTTTAATAACGTTACCGTAAGATTGGTGGCTACTAAGAATCGGATTGTGTATCTAGATTCCGTGTCGGGTGTAGTAAAGTTGGGAGCACATTTTGACAGTAGGAACAGTCACTTGTTTTATTCTATCGAAATGTTATGGTTTCATTATTAAACCTTCACATTAATATAGTACCTAAGTGACAAAAATTGAAAAGAGTATGCTAGCTAAGATGCTGGATGAGGCAAGCTGAGGACAGGGCGCTGTGGCGCGAGAGGATGAAAAGAAGGCAACTAAAAAAAATGATTTTAATAGGCTGATGTAATTGGAAATGCCGGGAGGGGACGTCCTAGAAGGATATACACTGACCTGATTGGTTTATGTTCTTCTGAAAGGTCAATTACGTAGGTAGTAGTCGCTACCCAGGTGCTAGTGTGACCAGATGTACATATAATAAACGAAGCAAAAGGAGTATGTAAAGATCATAACAGGTAGCGTTCTGTTGTTTCTGCTTATGAGTAAAAGGCGTAATTTTATATATGTATGTATGTATTAATAATAACCCAGATTTAAAGAGACACGACTGTACTATTTGTTTATTTTGTTTTCTTTTTACTTGTCTGCATTGTAACGTCCTAATGAAGGGAGTTTTATGTTCAGTAACAAATATTTGTATGCGACTGTTTGCAATGTTACACACGTCACGGCTTAGCTGAGCAAATAGTAATCATTGTTGGGTGAGGCCTTGAATGACATTCTCGTGAGTCATCTCGACACAATTTTGGGGGCTGAGATGAATAAAGAGGTTATGAGGTCAGGTATTTTTGGGACTTGTAAATACTTAAAGCGACTTTTTGCTTTTATGCTATTTTGAATTTGAATAGTGACAGTAGAAAAAAAACCGGTTAAGTGCGAATCTGAACCGTTCCTCGAGGGTTCCGTATTAACATTAGGTAGTTGTTTTGCTAGTTTTGTCAAAACAATTAACATTACAAAATATATATTTGATATAATGTGATAAAACCACTAATTCGCAATTTTCGGAATTATTCAGTTTACTAGTGCTGAGAGACCTTGTTTCTTGCCAAATTTTATGATTCTTGGTGAACGGGAAGTACCCGTTTTTGATTTATTATTAAGTATCAAAGTATGTCGTTTAAATAACCGTATTTTTTATTGCGTTAACTTAAAAAGTTGATTTTTCTAGAGTTCCCAAGACACCACTATTTCAACTTGATACCACTACGCCACTACCAGGGGCCTTTACAGGCAGATAGACAGACAGACAGACAGACAGACGGACGGACAAAAAAGGGATCCTAAGGGTTCCGTTTTACCTTTTGAGAAACGGAACCCTCAAAAACATATTTAGAGTTACTTAGTTAATTAGATAGTTTTTTTTCCTGTTTGCTAGTAATGGAAATTATTACCTGTGGTATCCGATAAACAATGGATCTATTCACTTTCAAAATAATGCCTAAATTACTCATCGCTGTGTTAGATACGATAATTCTTTCAGTTCCCGCCAATCAACGCGTCGTTTCTATAATCCATAAAACTTTTAATACCGTTACTATTTTCTCATCACATCAAGTGATGTCCGATGTCAATGGACGCGGGATCTTTTGCAAAGTTTGCAATGGCGCTGGTTGTCAGTTCCCTGCTGTCTTAAGTACGTCCTCAGTTTAATGCCTACTGTTTGTTCTACTTGTGGGATCTGTGCAAGGAGTGGAAGATTAGCGAGGGATCTGTGGTTGGATATACTGGCAGTACTAGTGTGTTTGTAAGTTATAAACTCATCGTAGTCCTATTTTCCGTACATATTTTATTGCTTCACCACGTCCTTTTCTGAATTTTCAGACATACAAGCTGGAGGGGACTTTAATACACTATCCGATACCATGGGTTCAGTACATATTTCTGGACCAATGTAATATACGAGTACATAATTCACTCTTTCATTACAAAACTCATGGTTCTTTTTTAAATGAAAAAGTGAAAAAAGTAATTAAATGAATATTACTCATTTTGTTGAAATTTTTTGTGGGTTTTTTCCATATTTTTTTTTCAATTTATTTCCAGAATCATGTATTACATGCAATGATTCTGTGAGATGAGAGCTGAGACCTACTGTCTAGGTATAGGAAAGACATCTAAGTTTTTCAATGATGGCAAAGACCGCGTATTAAATTTAAGTCAATTTATCAAAATTCTGGTTAGGGATTTGCCTAACGAGGATTCTAATAAATTATAGCTTAACAGATCTCCCCAGATATCTCTCTTAGAGATCCCGTTATTACTCAAAGTTTAGATTAAAAGCCTATAAAGCTAAGGACGTTTACAATTTACTATGTAATAAATGTGAACTTGGATTGCCGTGATTTCTAAAATGGCCGATCTCTTACCACTTGCGCCGTACATGAAGTCGTCTATTTTGTATGTATTGTCCACTAGTCAATGGAGACTCGCGTCAGGGTTTCGTAAAACCTTGCTACATGTTCATCTTTATTAACATTGTATTCTTAATAGGAGAAGGCATCCTTTTAATTAACTCTGCAATTAATACGCTGGAGATTTTAGAATAGAAAGAAAAAAAGAAAATAAAATCCAAATAGAGCACGTGTAGGTTATAAGTAAAAAGACAAAAACAAATGGAAAAAAGATAATTCTAACATACAAACATAAAATATAAAAGTATTTTACTAACCTTCTGTGCATTTTCTGTTATTACTGCTTAACCCTCAACTTCATAAAAAATGGAAAAAGTTTGTAATACTTCGATTCAGGTTCGATAATATAATTTCTCACTGCAGGACAAAGACCTCTTCTCAAACAGAGAAGGCGTGAGCCCGATGTACTTACCTGTTTGCAAGTTAGCTTCCAAAAACGTATTCAAATACGTGTTACTGGAGAAACAACTTCAACAGCCACACATATAGGTAGGTCAATTTGCGCTACAACTTAAAAAAATGTGAAAACGACTTAATTTACACTGGTAATTGATATATGTTGAAGAAGAAAGAATATTAATTAGAAGTATGGATTTGTAAAAGGCATAATTGAAGTACACTTAAATTATTATATAAGTCCCATAACAGACTGAACACAGGTTGGTCGCAGCAGGGAAACCTGCTCTGGTGGCTACCGCCATCTTACTATTAACTTCTCAATAGACGACTCCAGCCTGGCGTGCATGTGTGGTGCTGCTCCTCAAATGATGGGACACCTGAAATCGTGTCCTATGTGCCTTAATACCTGCACGCTGCAAGATTAGATGTAGGTACATTACTGATGACGCAAAACTCGTAGCTAATTTCTAGGCCGACTCTCCATAGATTGTCATCGACACGCCAAGAAGATTATTTAAATATCGTTATCGCTAGTTGTAGACTTCGCATCTTCAATCCTCTATAATTCTAAAAAGCTATAAAATAAGAAGTCGTAAAAGGCACTACACAGCAAAACTACCAACAAAGCCATCAATTAAAATACCGTTTACCACTAATGCATTAGCAAGTTACGCAACACAACTATTAAAATTACAATTACATTGAACTCATACGCGTAATTACAAGTAAACCTTAGTAATAACAATTCACTAATTACAATTGTAATTTATAGTAACGGTATAACAATTATCGTCAATTATTAACGTAGCGATATTTTGATCTGCGCAAGAGCAGTTTTGGGCTGTCAAAGTTCAAGAAGATTATAATGTATAGTAATGGTATGTTAATTATGGTCATTAGATTGTAAACTGTACATTGTCGAAGCGAAATAGATGCTCACGCGTGTTTGAGACAGGAAGAAACTATAATTGGTAATAATCTACATATCTGCGTACGATTGTCTTAGAAGGTGGATTAAGAAGAAAAAACTATAGATATTTTAACCGACGCAATAGTTGAATATGAAGTAAAATATATTGTTAAAAAAAATAAACAACAAAGAAACAGTCTCAATAGGAAAAAGTAGGAGTCAAAGACAAAAAAAAACAAAATGGTGGCAACATGATGTCAGCCATTTTGATTTATGTTATCAAAATGGCTGCCAGAATCCCATGCAAAGACATTCCTAGCAAAGAAATACAGCCACAGATGAAACAACTTATCAACCTAAATCAGGAGTCAATAATAAAAGATTAAAGAGTGTAGTTTAAGAGCCAGTGAACTTATCCCTAAAGATATCCCCCCATTAGTTGAAAAAACGCAGCCGGGGCGGGGCTCTCAGACTAATGAATGATGATAAATGGTATAAATAAGATGTCAGCTCTTATCGCAGACGCGATCTTCAGATATCTACTGAACTCATCTCGTGTGTTCCTCGTTCGGAAAGATTTTGTTGGGTCCAAAAAAATGTGAACAAGAGTGTTGATAGATCGGGTGATAGTTGATACATGGTGGTTTTTGGAACGTTTTCGTTCAATAAGCCTATAACTGACTAGGAAGGTTTACATAGCTTCATTATCATATAACACCTAAATGAGAATTTTTAAGATTTTTTTAACCGTTACCTGATAACCAGCAGGGTGAAGCTGTTTGTAATCTCGGTACGTTTCATTATCTTTATTTCACCTTTGTCGTTCGTTGGGAGTAGGCAGAAATTACAGAACGCCACCTGCTACGATCCTTACATACTCCTTTTGACTTATTTACGTTCATACATCTGGTCATACACGTACGCCGGTCGCGAGTATGCACCTGACCTTTTTGAAGACCATCACCAATAGTATATGTCCTTCTAAGGCGTCCCCTACCGGCGTTTCCGCTTACATCTTACATTCTTTTGAGCTGGTTTGCTCTCATCATTTCACGAGACTTGTAACTCACACAAGCATATTTACATTGACGACCGATGTGGCGCGGTGGGCGAAGGTCCGCCTGCGACGCAGGAGGTTGCGGGTTCGATTCCCGCCCTGGAACAAATGTTTGTACGATCTACAAATAATTGTTTCGGGTGTTCTGGGTATTTACTATGTATAATAAAATATATCTATCTATGTAATGTATTGTATTAAGTATATCAGTCATCTAGTACCCATAACACAAGCTCTGCTTAGCTTGGGGCTAGATGATGCTGTGTGGATTGTCCAGCATTATTTATTTATATATATTTATCATTATCATGTTGTCGAAGCTGCCTCGTTGGTGTAGTGGTTGCACTCCTGCCGAGCATGAGGTAGTAGGTTCTACTCCCGTCGCGTAAGGTATTACTGGGTTTTTACATCTGAAATTTCTCAGTAGCAGCCGGGACTCTGGATTTGTAGTCGATTGATAGCAATAGTCTCGCCCCCTATTAATGGGGTACTAATATAATAAAATATTGGGGTACTATAGGGACACCGCGGCATAACCAATCTGTAAATATAGCCCTACAAAATGTCTTCGATATATTTCTCCGGCAGTCAAAAATAAATTGCCTGCGTTTAAAGTTTTGTAAGAAACAGGAACAGACCTCATTCGCGCTGAGATTGCGGCAGCATCTCACACGCGGGAAGCGGGAGGAACAAAAGGATATATTTCATTAAGATTACGAGACAGCCTCCGATGCTATCGTTTATCGTATGTTATTAGCAGACAAATATTATTCGATTATCTCGCTCGTATATAAAGGTCGATTTTATAATTTAAAGGATGTTAAATGAGGAAATTAAAAGGTATAATGTTATCACAGCTAATAAAGTTTTTGTTTTGTATAAAGATCCTGCAGATTGGTCATGTCTGAGACATGGAATAGGCAATAACAGTACTTACTCGTAGTAACATACTAAAAGTATAATTTACGATCAACCTACTGAGGATTTTTTTGACAAAAAAATCACGCCTCTATTTCCCAAAAGGTGAGACAGAAGCTTTTTTTTTTAATCTTTACACTAGAAGTTTCTCCTGTATGGTGCGTTTACAAACATTTAATGTCACGTACAAAAACATACCCGGAATAACTACCTGTGGGCCATACAAATATTGTTCCGTGTGCTAATCGATCCCACGACACGCGGCGCGGCAGTCGATCGCTCAGCCACTGCGCCAACCGTGCCGTCATATGAAGTGTACCGCCGGTTATGTCTAAAATTTGCCACCAATCGAGCAAAATTCCAGACTCCGTGCTGCTACTGAGCAATTCCCGATGGAAAAACCCAACAACTCTACCCTGAACCTCATGCTAAGCAGTAGCGCTTGAGACCATTGAACAATCAAAGCAGACGATATTATTCACCTGCTATAGTTTCACTGTGAATTTTAACTAACTACTAACTGGACCAACAAAACAATAACACAAAAATAACTCATTCAAATTCAGTATCGAGCGATAAAGCGATCGATAAAACTGACTAAAAATACTTTACGGCCGCAGAGCAAAATGCAGGTAAGTATGAAAAGCAAATATTTGAGAATTAGCGACGTTCCACATGCCAACAAACAGTGGGTTCAATGTACTCGTTGCATAAGCAATGCGCGTCAAAAGTCGATCAAGGTGATTCGGATAGAGCAGTTGGAATACTTAAGTCTGCCGGGAGAGGATACATCACTTTTCATTGCGTGCATCACTTCGTCGTTGGATTTAAATAGGATATTGCCAATTTTTTTAAAGAAAAACGAAGGACTAATGTATATTTGGTACACGCACTGAAATTTGCAGATGACAAATAAAAAATAGCGCGTAATCCGTTGGTTAAAAAAGGACCTGTGAGAGGTCAAAAATGCTCATATGTCAGCATAATGCTGCAGAACAATGATTAATTTGTTCAAAATAATTATAAATCAAAGAATATCAATCACTTATTTCGCCAGAGATATGTCCTATTTTTTTTATTTCTTAGTCCATTATTTATTATTTGTAAGACAAGAATATCTTGAAAAATCCAAGATTTCTTCTAAGTAACGCCTAAGTGTTCTTAGATTTATTAAGTATTCCACACTTTGCTATTTTATTCTGGGCATATATGCATGTACTTACTTTTAGTATTAATAGTTAATACTAGTATATTGAATAACAAATGATTGCGTAATTTTAACAGCTATAATTCTGAAGCAATAAAATTTAAATTAAATACCTATTCCATTAACTTTATTACACAATAATAATGAGTAAATCGTTGCACTTATAACCAATATAAATAATATTACTTTTCCAGCCAGCCCTTGACTTACTTTTTATGCAACCATTACATTGCAAATTTACACTTTTAATAATGAAACACTTTTAGTATTAAATACATGACTTTTGTACCTATTAAAGACTGACCAATCGCGTGCCTCGCACATGTAAACGAAACTGGCATAACTCAAAATATGTTTTAAATGCACTTATAAGAAAAAAAAGTTCAATTATCCTAATAGCCATACGTTTAAGCTCATTAGATACCCAAGACCCGTAAAAAATGGAGCATCGCCCTTCTCCTAAGGGATTAAACAAATATATTACCCTAATGTATCGGAACGAAGGTAGGTACATATTAATCAAAATTCATATTGATTTATCGGTTTTCTGTATAATAACCTTCTATCACGCGATGGGGTGAACAATATTGAATGAATTTCGATAATTTGGTAGCTTTTGTTATTCTTTTTACGGTTTTTTTTCTATTTTTTTTGAGCCTCCTGTCTCGTTTTGTGTTTTTAATAAAGTCTTATGACGTTTCAATTTATAATTTATTCTGTCCCTGCTTAAGCCATGGGGTGCATTAAAATTAAGTTAGTGCTTTTAATATTATATGTTTTAAATGTCAGCATGTCTTAATTTAAGACAAAATTATGGTGAGCTTGTGTCAATAAAATACTTAGGTATATTTGGTCAGACGAAAATGTGTCTCTAAAATTGTTTTCTTTATAAATAAAAGATCAAAAACATAAAGGTGATCATGACACGCATGTAAGCAATTATTTATAAACAAAATATCGTAAAAAATAATAATGACCCTTGTCAATATCTATTCGGGTTTGTGCAAAATTAGCACAATCTGACGTTACTGTGCAAAAACTATTCATAAACTTTTTGCTGCTGGGGATTAACCTTTTTTGTAAGAATCACACACACCAATGATTCACTCAACATATTTTTTCTTTTATTTCATCAACATCACTTGTTGTAGGCCTTCCTATCATTGGGTAACTAATGTTAGTTTACAGAGGCCAGCATATCAAGCTACCCCAAACTGTCAAATTTCTTTGATAGTTTTTTAAGTTTAATAATAATAATAAATATTGCTGGACAATCCACACAGCATCATCTAGCCCCAAGCTAAGCAGAGGTAGCGTTATGGTTACTAGATGACTGATATACTTAATACAATACATTAAATAGATAGATATTTTTATTAAACATAGCAAATACCCAGAACACCCGGAACAAATATTTGTAGATCGTACAAACATTTGTCCCAAGACGGGAATCGAACCCGCAACCTCTTGCGTCGCAGGCGGACCTTCGCCCGCCGCGCCACATCGGTCGTCGTTTATTACAAAAGTATAAGGTTAATTATGTTTAATTGTAAAAATTTGACAGGTTGGAATAGCTTGATGTGCTGGCGTCTGTACCTACAGACACAGCATACTGTCTTTATTATCTTTAAAATGTTTGAGTACCGGTTTTCTAGATTTCATCACCTGCTTTAGTTGAAGTTTTGATTATGAATGAGTAGAGGAAGACCAAAGAAACTATCGATAGATTGTATGAAAGATGGGCGGCAAATAGATATTATGTGTCGAAGCTGAAGATCAAAGAAAGAAGGATGGTGATCGCGTATTTTAGTTGTTACCCTCGTCAAAATTTAGTTTTCTAAGCTAAAATGCTATCCTACACCCATTTTGACGACCTATGTGGCGCGGCGGGCGAAGGTCCGCCTGCGACGCAGGAGGTTGCGGGTCGATTCCCGCCTTGGGACAAATGTTTGTACGATCTACAAATATTTGTTCCGGGTGTTCTGGGTATTTCCTATGTATAATAAAAAAAAAATATCTATATATGTAATGTATTGTATTAAGTATATCAGTCATCTAGTACCCATAACACAAGCCCTGCTTAGCTTGGGGCTAGATGATGCTGTGTGGATTGTCCAGCATTATTTATTTATTTATTTAACTTCGATCGTTCCTTCCAGCTAAGATCATAAAACATATTAATCTACATCGCTTTTACCAAAAGCAGCAAACATGATTTCAATGCCAGGGAGTCCCCTTCCTGCATATAATATCACAAATACAGTAAACATCTTCCCTAAAACTACTCAACTTCCTTCGTTTATCAACTCCCTATGACCCTAACATTCAATAACACTGATTGGTTCATTTCGTTCACGTATTTCATGATATTACGAGCATGTTGAATGGGCGATACCATTTCCCGAAACGATATTACTTTTATGGTGATTACGTATAAAAATATAGCATATAAAGTTTCAATAAATGTCTGCGATGACAGGAATTGGGCGACATTCGTAATTCGATCGACAATTTATCGACAAAACGTGGCACATCACTACAGAAGTTGTGACTTTAAGTGTCAATATTTCTGTGTTTTATTGAAATATTTTTAATTGATTTCTATATCAGTCTGTGGATGAATGGAAATGGGGGAGTTAATGAGGACAATCAACAGGACGAAGCGGGAATACGTGGTGTTTGAGAAATAAAAATGTTTGATTTATTGTAAGCAGATGAAAGTGAAAAGTGAGAGACTGGCCGCGTGGAGTGTGCTCTCGATTCGATACGGCACTTTAAATCGAGAGAAATATCGAGATATACACAGAAAAACTTGAGAGGTGTCAAGGGACACCCGGATGGAACGAAGGTCCTTTTGTTATTATTTTTTATTATGTACAACAAAACCTTTATACACTCAACAAAAATAATCGTCGCGACACCACACTGTTCAATGCTAAATAGAAAGACGAAACAAAAATAACTGGCTTGCTTTCTATGAGAGAGAGAGATAGAGAGAGACAGATAGAAAAACACGCGCACGCCGCACGGCTTATAACTACTTATAGCAAAAAGTGTCGTTACAACCTTTTGTATTAATTGTTTCCGTCTAGCTTTCGCAACGCGCGATAAGGAACTTCGTTCCTAAATTCGACTTTTATTTCTAACTAGCAGCCATCCGTGACTTCCTCTGCGTATGTATCTTTATAAATTATAACTTAAGAATGTTTTATTCTGAAGTGTAAGCTAGAATATTGTGAGTATACATTTTCATCGAAATCCGTTCAGCAGTTTTTGCGAGAAAGAGTAACAAATACCTACCCATGCATACTCACAATCTGTCAAATTTATAACATTAGAAAGGATTAAGAGTATTTTTTTTTTATTCAGCTTTTTTTTGGGATTTTTATCCTTATTTGGATATGACAACCCCATTGTGTCCATCATTAGAGATTACAATCTCATAAGATAAGAAAGGCATCAAGAAGAAAGCTACTGTGGAAGCACTGTAATGAATAAGGAGTTAATAATATTTATATTTGCACTTATACCAGTTTCAGTAGTAGCCTTATGCGCAAGTTTCGTGCGCGTAATTGAGACCCTTAGCCAAAGCAGGTAAATAAAAACACGAAAGCACACACACTGACACGCCAGACCATAAACTATCACTTGCTAAACCCCAGTAGACC
This sequence comes from Phlogophora meticulosa, assembly GCA_905147745.2. NCBI lineage: Eukaryota > Metazoa > Arthropoda > Insecta > Lepidoptera > Noctuidae > Phlogophora > Phlogophora meticulosa. Next base: position 12,590,433 of record LR990538.1, on the reverse strand, counting down.
ACAAACAATTCATTAAATCTTCCTCGACAAGTTCCGCATGCGGTCCTCATATATTAATAATGCAGTTTTGTTTTGCGCGTGCGCATGAAGATTGATGAATGCGCCCACGACGCGAAACCGACGCCTTTTATGTGTATACCGACCGTTTTCCTAGTTGAAACTGTAGTCCTTATTGGTGTTGACAGCATTTCTAGGCATAGACTATTGTGTTGAAGAAAAGACAAGAGTCGTAAAGTTTTTTAACTACTACCTTTTTCCCGCGATTTTCTTTGTTAAAATTTAGAAAAAAAAATGGATGCCTGTATTTTAAGTTATACCTCTAGCATTCAATTTCACGCAGTCGTTTTTACATACACACAGACAGACAAAAATTCTAAAAACTGTTGTTTTGGCGTCTGTTGCTCTAAAAATACTCCAATAATAGATTTTCTCCAAGATATAAATGTACAGAAAAAGCTATCATGGTACAATTTTATTGTATGTATAGATAAGTCCAGGACACAGTCACGATATTTTCCTTCACCGACGTCAGTGATGTCTAAGATAAAATTAAAAAGTACTTTAAAAAAAAAGACGTACGGAAAAATATCGTTGTATTATTTTTATTCGAAAACACGCTCAAAGTAAACAAGTTAAAAGTGTTTTTACTTTGATGCTGAACAAACATATCGTAAACATTTAACTGTAGTGGATTCGAGTTTTTTAAAAGCTTCATATAGATTCATTCTGTGTTATTTATCCTTAACTTAAGTTAGTTTGGCAGCTTAAACGTCAAGAATACCCACCTATAGAGTATACCTACAGTCGTCAGTTATATTTAAGTCCCATGTAATAGGGAGCGAGCTTATTGCCATCAACCGGGCTCAAATCCAGACTCCGGGCTGCTACGGAGAAGTTCAAGGTGGAAAAACCCAATAACACTTTGCACGACCCGGGAATCGAACCCAAGCTCTCGTGCTTAGCAGTAGCACTTGCAACCGTTACTACTACTACTAACGACAGTCCAAAATCTTACTACAGGAATAACTTATTTATCCACGATAAGCGATTTTGACATGTGACATTCCGAAGTTAAGTTCAACTTTGTCGGCAGTTCAATGTACCATGACTGCCATTTTGTTTGTTTGTTTAAGTATCACGGAAGGTACAGAGGCCAGCAGATTAAGTTACCCCAATGTGTCAAATTTCTTTGATAGTTTTTCAACTTTATTTTACAAAGAAATAAGTTTAATTTTTGACGACACGGTTGGCGCAGTGGCTGAGCGATTGGCTGCTGCGCCGCGTGTCGCGGGTTCGATCCCCGCACGGAACAAATATTTGTATGGCCTACAGGTAGTTGTTCCGGGTCTGGCTGTTTGTGTATGTGACTTTAAATGTTTGTAAACGCACCCACGATACAGGAGAAATTCCTAGTGTGGGGCAACGTTTTTTAAAAAAAAAAAAAAAAAAAAAAAAAAAAAAAAAAATTCAATTGGGAAAATCTGACAGTTTGGAGTAGCTTGATGTGCTAGATTCCGTACTACATTCCATAAATTCATTCGTAATCTTTCAAAATCAATGGTTATTGTACATTTCCCAAAAAAGAACTAGAAATGTTTGTATGTCAATGTAAACGGAAGCCAGTACACGTAACCAATATCCATTCACACGGGCCCGTCATATATCGAACTTCAGACACAAACGAAATGAAAACAAACCTAATCTCGTGCGCAAGCGCAACCATACTTGTCAGCGCTGCAATATTTGCATTTTATTTTCGATATTTATTTTATATAAATCATGTACCACCTGTTCCACTGCATGATTAACCACTTGGTTTCCTAGAGAAATGGTGTGTTTATAGTATGTCAGCAGACTGTAAATATTGTGTCTAACCGCGTTCCGTTTATTTTTGCTATACCCAGATTGATTGCAGTCAACGACCCTTTATTTTGAGTTGAACCAATTTAGATGTTGGGTAATTATTACCTACGTGATTTTGCGTATGAGTTAAGTAATGGTTTTAGTTTTAGTGTTGCGATTTAGTTTGTTTCAATTGGAGGTATTTTTGGGGTTCCGTACCCGAATGGAAAAATAATACTTTTATGATGAAGCTTCGACTGTCTGTCACAATAACTTAATTAAGAAAAGCTAAATATTTATCCTATTGACTTGACATTTTAATGTTGGGTAAGTTAAATGGTTTTCTTTTTATTTATGCCGCATATTCTTTAACTAATGTTTAAAATACCAATGACATTAAAAATACCATTATCTCCCTTTTGCTTTGAAGTAATCAAATGTGTAATAAAAGTAATTGATGGGGTTATGTTAATAAATATTACAGGAAAAAGTTTTGTACGATGTTTTAACTACGATTTTTACAAACTTAATATTCCACTTCGAAAACAAATAAAATTTAATATAAAATCATCTCAATATACGAAACCCTCGGTGGATAAATCCATCTCGCTCCTTCCCGGATTTTTTTAGGTTATTGTAAATTTTTCTCTGATTGTTCGAATCGACGTTTAGCTGTATCGTTATTTTAGTGTTGATACCGTTCTCCCGTTCTCCGAGCCTTTAAAGGATATGGTCATGTTACACGTCTGTAAAATCGAGCAATAAAAATCTTCTAGAGTGTCTGTTTCTATAAAAGATATTCGTTTATTTTATACCCCATTAAATAGTATAATGGGATTGAAAGAAACTTTCCATTGTCATAGTTAAGCCGCAAAAATAGACCAACGAGGCGTTTTATCAAATTCTTCCCCTCATCAAATAGTTAATAGTCCCTTATCGCTTTTCTCATATCTATAAAATAGACATGAGGAACAACTCGATAAACATAACATAAAATTTGTTGACCAACATCCTTTATTTCGGCCCTCGTAAAGTTTTTTAATACTCCTAAAGCTGGCTGTGGAAGACGCGGTTTATAAACGCGCGTTGAAAGAATGGAAGTTTGGCTTTTGTATTGAAATATCTATTCGCTGTCAAGGAAAGAAACACTGTTGCGTTAAAAATTGCGGTGATGTGTTTTATTGACGTTAGCAAGTTTTACAGTTATAAAAATCTACAAATTATTGAAATGCGTATAATTTTACTCTTTTCTTGGCACGAAATAGTATATATATAAGCTTCCAATTAGGTTTTTTACACTCTTGCTTAAAAGGATATACATTATGTTAGGTTAAACGATGGACATGCTATGAGAAGGCAGTAGATTTGTTTTTTTTTTGTATGCTTGCTTAAAAGCACATACAGTGTGTTAGGTGAAGCGTTGGAAATAGGTACCCATGAAAATAAACAGCTTTGACAATGACTTTGAAATCGCAAAAAAAAGCAGCTGCTAGATACATTTATGTGCGCGTAACTTAACAAAATGGCTCTTTTTCAAATGACAACGAGGGATTTTTTTTTGACATTTCAGGGTTGGTCCTTTAGTAAGAGCTGAACATTATCATGAGTTCTACGCTCCCTTAAAGTTTGTTCATCGGTCTACCTAACACCCTGTAGATACCTACTGAATACTTATAAATAATATAGACACCTATCCATCATAATCTTGTTGAAAGGAGAACGCTAAGCGTTTTTTTTTACATAAATGTGAAATGTCTGAATAAGAAATATTTTTTTTACAAAGTTAGCAATTAATGTATGTATTATATGCCAATTGATAGCTTAATTATTTACTTATTACGACTTTTTGGCTTCCTCTGATTGGATATTATATCTTTTTACGGCTCGTGACTTGCGTGTACCTGTCATTAAACCAGTCAAATCCTTATTTTTTGCAGAAATCAACGTATTTTACGATTAGGCTAACTGGTTTTTTTATTTTATTGTAAGATGGTTATATGATTCAACTTAGCGCGTGCTGGGTTTTTAACAAAATTATGTTGATCTGACTTATTTATGTATTTATTTAATGTATGGAAACCCAAAGTATGCCTGTTCTATTTTTAAAGCTGTTAAATTACACATAAAACTAAAATATTAATGATATGCTCGCGTTTTACCAGCGCACCTCGACGATGGAGCACGCTAGCCTGAAAGTAAGCTATTCACCCTTGACTTAAATACCTCCAGGATATAGCTATCGGGTTATAGACTCTGGTAGGGAGGTCCACTATGATGAAACATTCATAATTGTTTTTCAATGTTTCGACAGATATCTTGACGACCGTTGTGCCGCGGCGGGCCAAGGTCCGCATGTGACGCAGGAGGTTGCAGGTTTGATTCCTGCCCTGGGACAAAAAAAATTGTTCCGGGCGTTCTGGGTATTTGCTATGTAAAAAAAAAACTATCTATCTATGTAATGTATTGTATTAAGTATATCAGTCATCTAGTACCCATAACATAAGCTCTGCTTAGCTTGGGGCTAGATGATGCTGTGTGGATTGTCCAGCACTATTTATTTATCTACTTTTGAACCGTCAATCGCACGGTGAACAGCCAGCTTTATACCACCCCGTGATCAAAGCGAATCCAGGCGAAAATTTAGATTAGGCCGTAGTAAAAATTTTATGTACAGCATCTTCTTTTGATTGCCCAAACCCGCCGAAGGATGAGATAAATAAAGTACTAAAACCTTATCACTGTCCGTCTGTCGGTGTTTTTAATATCCTATATTTGTTGATATTGTTTTAATAGTACATTAATTGGTTTTTTACGTTCTGTAATGTAGTGTTTAATGGGGTCGCAAAAAGGATGTTGGGAGATACTGATATATATTTATGTATGTACCAAAAACAAAAGATATTCGGATTGTCACGTATGCTCAGGTAAGTACGAGGTAGTCCCGATATATAATATATTTTGTTTTTGAAACTTCCTTTTTCTTTCTTCTTTTAAAAAAAACGTTGCCCCACACTAGGAATTTCTCCTGTGTCGTGGGTGAGTTTACAAACATACAAACTCACATACACAAACAGCCAGACCCGGAACAACTACCTGTAGGTCACAAAAATATTTGTTCCGTGCGGGAAACGAACCCACGACACGCGGCGCAGCAGTCGATCGCTCAGCCACTGCGCCAACCGTGCCGTGTGTCACTTTCTTTCTTTACTGAGCCTGAAACTGTGAAATATTTTGTTTCAATATGGACACACCTCTTAGTTTTAGTCTGTTGCAGTTGATGGCATCAAATAAACTAAAATAACTTCCATCAATTGCAATATAGGTACTGTTTAGAAAATCATTTTGTTTTTTGCAGTCGGATTTTTTTATCTAGCCTAGCCTAGCCTTTCCCAAACTATGTTGGAGTCGGCTTCTAGTCTAACCGGATGCAGCTGAATACCAGTTTTTAACATGGAGCGACTGCCTATCTCACCTCCACAACCCAGTTACTGGGCAACACGATACACCTCAGTAAGACTGGGTGTCAGACTTTCGGGCTTCTGACTACCCGTAACGACTGTCAAAGACTGCATTCATTTCTTTTTTGACATTCTTGTGTCTATTGAAACAGAGACAACATGTACTTTTTAGCGACAATATCGTCACGGCTACAAAACTTTACAGACTAGGCAGCTCTCCAAGTAGTATTAGTTTCTTTGGCACCATACGTAGACACGTGAAACATTAAACAGTTGAAGATCATAACACTAAGTACGTACCTACTTAGCTGCGACTAATAAATAAATACCAATGTTGTTCACAATAAAATGGCGAAATGGACGATGTAGATAATTTCTTATGTTTACAAGAGGTATTAAAGTTTTACGACTTGTCATTGTGGTCTATTTTCATGTACTCAATGTATTTTATACAGGTTAGTCATCTGCTACTGCGTTACTGCTGCCTCTGAAGTAAATATTTATCAGTGCATTAAAAGTGCTTTCACTAGTGATGAGAGGGCTTTTAAAATGCTCTAACATCTCTGCCTACCTTGTAAACTGAATTATCTTTTCGTCATGAGCCATTTTGGTTACGTTCGTGCTGAAGCAATTGAAGATTAGGTTGTGAATCTTGAGTATTGAACCTCCAAGGAGGTTGTGGTTATGTTGACTTCTTCTATGTAGCCTGCGTAATTAAATTCCTGCGCTAGTTTGAGTTGTATACCCAATTCCAATAGACACGACACTTGACTGTTGCGCCGCGTGTCGTGAGTTCGATTCCCGCACGTAACAAACATTTGTATGGCCTACACGTAGTTGTTCCGGGTCTGGGTGTTTGTGTATGTGATTTTGAATGTTTGTAAACGTACCCACGATACAGGAGAAATTCCTAGTGTGGGGCAACGTTTCTATAAAAAACAAACAAAATACAATTGATTGAAAGTAATCGGTACTACATGAAATAAAATGACAAGTAACTGGATTACATGTAATCCTAATTATAAATCTAATTCCAAAAGTAACGTAAAATTACGTTCAAAACTGGCTTTACGTCACTACGCAAAACGAATCACGGTAAATCCCACCGAACAGAAGTCGAAAATATTCCTCTCAAGTAAAAGGTTGTCTCACAATCACAAAACTGTCGATATCTTAGCAAATTATCATAAAAATGCAAAGCTAATCCAAACAAAACCGTTTGTAATAAAAATCGAATTAAACAAGCAATTTAAATTAAAGTTTTTCAAAATACTGTACCCATTTCTCACTTATCAAAGTTCGTTTGTGATTAAGGTCCCATCTCAAGAAAGTGAGGCCCAAAATATTTAATTACACGAGGCGGCTTACGTGGCTTTGGAAAACGAGCGACAAAACCTGTGGATTCGCGTGACACTTTTATTTAGGGTTGGCTATCTAGAAACAAAATAAAGAAAGAAAAATATTTTATGCCAAATAATACATATGTGCTTTTAAAAAAGGACTTAGTAATATAATAGACATGTTTAATGATAGTATTAGTAGATTTAATTATGTTAGTGAAGCTAAAACAAAAACTTACAGCTAATTGTTGACAGCTGAATACCTGTCGAGTAGTATCTGACGCCTACGAACCAGCAACTGCGTCATACGATACCTTTGGTAAGACGGTTGTTAGACTTTCGGGATTTTGATTATGAACATATTGACAGTCATAGATCTACAAATGACAGCCGGGACCAACAGCTTCATGTGCTTGATATCCAATGGATGGTTAGCTATCCACGCGCTGACCTCGGAAAGCTAGGTAGCTCGGTAGCTTAAAATTCGTACAAGCTCACGAGGGCACTGATGAATGAACTATGTAAATATGTCAAGTGTTTCGCATCCACGTTTTTAGTGCTGACTGCCAAACTCCTTGGCGGAATCCTTTTTCCTCACGAAATAAAATCTAACGGTCTTCAAGGCGAGAGTGATTCGGTTTTTCTCCGACCTCCTAGACCTCAGCATCGCTGAATATCAGGCGAGTTGTGGTCAAACGTAACCCTACCGAGCATAAAAAATGCCTAAACATTGTGTTCGTTGTGCTGTGTTGTATGAAAGAACATTTCTGGCCATTTAATCATGTGACAATTACCAGACAAATATTTTCATAAGAAATGCAGATTTCGATTTAACACTTTTTTTCGACTAACGAATTTTTAGTAACGTAAAAAAGTACGTCTGATAAGCTGATATTGATCGTGCAAGTCACCATGACAATGTTACGAATCTGTGTGAATTTCATGTCTACTTCAAATAACAAATGCAAATACTAGTCTACTTGAAAATTTACACCAAATCATCACTAAAAAGAAGTTTCATTTTATGTATTTTTGATCACAGAGATTGGAAATTCCAGTCATTTTAAGAACGTTCACATTCTGATCTCAGTCACAATCTGTCAGAAATACGTTTAATTTCCCCACAGTTTTATTTTTGATCCCGAAGTTATTGAAATTGATTAAAATAAATAAATAAGTAAATAGATATGGTGTGTGTTTATAATGTAATAATTATTATTATTATTCATCTAGCCCCAAGCTAAACAGAGCTGGTGTTATGGGTACTAGATGACTGATATACTTAATACAATACATTACATATATTTTTTATTATACATAGTAAATACTCAGAACACCCGGAGCAAATGTTTGTAGATCGTAAAATATTTTTCCCAAGGCGGGAATCGAACCCGCAACGTCGTCGATAGTCGCTGAGATGAGATTGTAATAAAAATAAAAAAAATAAAGAGAACGTTTTTATTATTATTCTAAGGTTTTATATTACGGGGATTGGCCTTCTGTTCTTATTTATAAAAACTCTTACAAATGGCGGTATCACCTGTTAAAACTACAAGATACAAAAAAAAAGTTCTCAAAAGTGACACCCCTGTTAATAAAATAAGAACGGCTGCAGACGGAGGTCCGTTGTTATCAGCTGGTACACCTTTAGGCAGTAAACCACTCACACTCCACTTGGCAAACAAATTTCGTAATAATATATTCTGTTGGTGTGTTGTGGATGTGACTGAGGGATCCACTCTTGCGCATGGAAAGCGAGTATCGGTTTATAACGTGATCTTGGCAAAGTTGATCTTTGGATCACCTTTTATGTTGAATATGTACAGTAGGCACACAGTGTCGCTTTGATTTTCATTAGTATGCGAGGTCAGCTTATTCTGGTTTTGTAACTAATGACGTGTGGCCTACAGTACTTAGAAGCTTCCCGTTAGGCACGAAGAACTTAAAACTTCCACACTTAGAAATAATATTTAATTGGAACTAAAAAACAAATATGTATGTTTTATCATTATTTACGAGTATAAATACGACATCTCTTCATCTTATATTCCACCAAGGAAATGCCAGATATTAAAGAAAATTAGCGGCTTAAAACACAGGACATAAAAAGCTTTTATTTTAACCATAAAAATTTATATACTCAACCAAACGGAAGTTTTAAAAGAAACCAAACATCTAAGCTAGCAATTACTTACACTTAGGCATACTTAATGTTCGCAGCTGTATCTACTTAAGTACCAAAAAAATTAACCCGGCAGTATGCTTATTAATTTAAACAAAAAAGAAACACTATTCGATTTTCTTACGTACCTTTAGTAAACTGTTTATAACAGCACCAAATGCTATGCAAATATCCAAGCTTTTTTTTTCTGGACAACCATTTTAAAGAAGAATATTGTCGAAAGGGGCTCGTGATTAACTAGTAACAGCCATACGGGTCGATCTAAGGTTAAGCTACGCTTGCCAATTCGATCCCAGAATGGGTGTTTTTTCAGGACCAATCCCATCTAATAAAGTACGGTGAACCGTTGGTCCCGGCTCTAAAACAAGGACTTTTTACTGTCGTGACGGGTAGTCAGGTAAAATCAATTATTGTTATTTCTAAAGAAACAAACAGAATAAAACATTGATTTATGTTAAAATAACAAATAAAACTTGAAAAAGAAACAAAGCATGTCTCACCGCTGCGCCAAAAGTTCCATTTAAGCAGTAATGCCTCACAGGTACTGTCTGATGCTGGTTTTCAAATAAACCTTTCTTTTCTCAAAGAAGGTATGTCCACTCATTTCTACGGGGTCTCCATTAACAAATCTGTTATCTCCCCCCGCCCCCTCTCTTCCCGTAGGCTGCGCAAACGCACCGCATTCATTAGGTACACATGTTACAGGTAGAGAACACTGAATTATAAATCTTAGTTATTGATAACAATCGAATTTGTTCTTTTAATGCCTTTGTCTAATTTATTTTTATGAGAATTTTAGGTTAGGTTTAGATTTGTTTTTTTTGGATTCTTGGAATAATCGCTATGCCACCATGAGTAAGCAGATAATTAATGCTTGTGACTTCTCTGTATGAGAAGAGGCCTTTACCTTTTAGTGGGCACAGGCTGGTATTAATCGGGAAGCTTCAGGTCCCTTTTTAAGAATGTGAGCTTTGGCATAGTTAAAGTTAATATGAAGAAGAATTGTTTAGTAAATTACTACTACAGTGCAACCTTAATATAACGTACCTCAATATAACGACTTCCTCGATTTAACAAATTCTTCGTAATCCCCTTGAATTGTCCATAAGAGTCAATGTAAAATATACCTTTACATTGCGAACATTTTTTGCGAACAACCTCTTTATAACGAATTTTCAACTATCAAGAAAAAGTATGAATACCTCTAATTAACGAATATTGTCAATCCAAAACCTTTATATAAAGTTCCCACCAATGTATGACTCTTAATCTCATAGTTTGTGATTCATGTCGCGACAGGTTTCGACACGCTTTTGTTCGTAAAACAATCATTGTTGTTTGATGGAAAGTAATGTAAACACTGCTGCTCGTCACTATTGGTAAAGATTCAAGATGAAATGGCTCAGAAACGTAAAAGGTGAACGAAAAACTATTTTTTTACCTCTTTATAACGAATTTTAGACCAACCTAACCTCAACATAACAAACCTCAGTTCAACGAATTACTTGATATAACGAATATTTACTTGTTCCCTTCCGATTTGTTATATCGAGGTTGCACTGTAGTTGTATTAAAACAGCTACAAGGCTTAATGGAAAATTCTTTGCTATTGGCTGCTACCCATCATCTGCATAGTCTTTTCCCAACTATGTTGGGGTCGGCTTCCAGTCTATCCGGATGCAGCTGATCACCAGTATTTTACATGGAGCGACTGCCTACCTGACCTCCACAATCCGGTTACTGAGAAAGAAAGAAAGAAAAAACATTTATTTAGCACAGGCTCAGGCACACAACGACACAATACTAAACATAGAAAACAAAAAAAAAACAAAAAACGAGTAACAAGAAATACATTAAAAATATATATACGAGAAATACTAGGTTACTAGGTTACTGGGCAACATGATACTCCTTGGTAAGACTGGTTGTCAGACTTTCGGGCTTCTGACTACCCGTAACGACTGTCAACGATCTACAAATGACATCTAGGACCAACGGCTTAACGTGCTATTCTCTGCTACCCATATTAATAAATAAAGAATTTGTTTTCCGTAAGACTTGAACAAACGTGGCAATATTTTCTCAACGGATTTTGTGTGTATACTTGGGCGATACATTGTAATCTGTAGTATGTTTGTTTAGCAGCACAAGCGTTTCCTTGTCGGATTTGGTTTTAAACTCTTATTTATTGAAACCAGTCTAAATTATTAGTTCTAAATCCCGAAACCTGCCACTCATAACTCTTGTTCCGAGTTATTTTAACTTTGAAGTAAAGTAAAGGTTGCGTTGGACGTGTTTATCGTTCTAAAAAACTATAATTCATAAAAGAAAAACCCGCCCGATTGATGGCAATAGGCTCGCCCCTACATTACATGTGACTCAAACATAATATGTGTGTACTATAGGGTACACTTCTGCCTAACCCTTTTGGAATTACAGGTGTGAATTAAGTAAGGTTATGTAAAGAAATCTACTATTTAGCAAACAGTGTACTTTAAATTATGCCTCTTCTCTCCTGCATCTCCTGGGTGCAAATCTAAGCAAGTACCGGTGTGACTTTTTGAGTTCATATGTACTGTCTAATTTGATCTTGGACATCACTCACGTCGGTCAAGGAGAATAGCGTCAACCCGTCTTGGGCAAGAGCGGTGATTAATGCTCGTGCCATTTCAGTATGAGACGAGGAACCGTGGTCCCACCCAACAGCAAATATCTTCAACAATTAAAAGATTATCCCTCCATGCTTAACCCGCGTTTTACAAGGTATCTTCCTTGGATAAGTTAAAGTAAGTATCCACGTGGATACGTACCGGGTGGCCGATGCTAAACACTAATACGACATTAACCCGAGTTTACGACGGAACCATAAGTCACCCCAGATTGTGATGCTACTAATAAATACAAATATTTTCTTGTTATGTGATTTAATAGGGTGATTTTTGTACGTAAGGATTATTGTGGATACGCTGTGTTCGGGAGTAGTGTGTCCTTTTTAGATTGTAAATGCGTTTTTAAGTAGGTAAAAACAAAATCATAGGTACAAATGAAAAGTATCTAAACGTATGTGTGTCACAAATATAATACTTTTTTTTTTTAGCCTGTGTGGAATTTTGGAAAAAAATTAACAATCCCCACTGGTAGAGATTTCTGGAATAAACCAATTTATGTAATGTTTTTGGATTTTTATTACTTACGTACCAGGGTTTAAATGATACTTTAATGAATACTGTTAAACATGATTAGGTTAAATTACTTGAGAATTCGGTTTTGATAAGAAAAGGCGTCAAGAACGTACAAAAACATGCTCTTTATTACTTAGTGGATTATTTAATTTTTTAATTGCAGGGTAGAACATTTATCTTCGGTTATATTTTTTTATTTTAACATCGGAATCCAAACGCAGATTCTTATCGTGATACGCGAATAAAGTTATGCAAATATATTAATTTTTTCACATAAAAATTACGACCAATTAAAGGATTTTTTTGCCAAATGAGTAATATTTTTTTCAATCCATTATTATGCCATTAAAGTGTGTCGTAAAAACTCTTCTAAACGCCATAAAATAAGTTGTTAATTAGGTATGCTTATTGCTTAACCTTTCAATACTTGGATGATATTCTTAGCATTTAATCGGTGCTGTTTCAATAACATCACATAAGCAAAAAGTTAAAAGCAGATAGGCGTGAGTAATAAAAATACAGTAAAAGTCTTAAACTTTGCTATCAAAATCGTAATTTCTTTATTCAAACATAAGTGGATTAACTAACATGTTTTATACTTCCAATGTTAAATTCATTGCGTAGGTTATATTATGTTATATAAACGAATAAATAAAGTTAAAATGTCTGTTTGTAATGTCAAAAGAACAGCTTTTTACTAAATGTTTTGAAAGTTTATACGGTCAAACTTCGTCTGTTTCTTTAAGGATATTACTCCGTAACGGCTGGATCGATTTCGACGGAAAATTCTCTGGCAGATAGTTGATGTGTTAAGGAATATTTTTTGTACGTAATGGATATACTCAAATACTACTTTAAAAAATTCCTTAATCTATAGGAAGCTACATTATCAGCGAGTAAGATAGGCTATGTTTAATGATCAAAACTACGATTTAAAGGGTCCCCCTTTAAATCGTAGCTTTGAATGTTAAAGTTTGGAGAAAAAAGTACGAAATCCACGCGGAAATAGTAGCTTGAAGGTCACACTGCAACTAAACCGAATACTTTAATCCTCCTTGGAATCTACAAACACGGAAGCACATCCTCATTATTCCAACCCTTTAGCTTCAGAAGTAGAAAATTAAAATCAGTTTAAAGTTTGTTTATGAGTAGCCGCGGCACCGTTAGGGCGGGTGCACACAAATAACTACTAATCGATATTGGAATCAATGCGTGGCGCGCCTGCATGCGATGCTGAGGGTGTTCTGTGTCTGAGATCCTTGTGTACATAGCTTGATTTCACATGCTGGTTTGCTTGCGACATTAATTTAGCCGGAATATTTGAGTGTCTCGTGGGTAAATAAAATGACAGCCGCACGGGTTGATCGAAGGTTAAGCTAAGCTTGTGGAGGTCAATCTGTGGATGGGTGACCGTTTGGAACATATCGAGACTTCTCTGTGCCTCGGAAAGTACGTTAAGCCGTTGGCCCCGGTTGTCACTTGTAGATCTTTGATAGTCGTAACGGCGTAGTCAGAAGTCCGAAAGTTGACAACCAGTCTTACTCAGGAGTATCGTTTTGCCCTGTAACTGAGTTGTGGAGATCAAATAGGCACTCGCTCCATGCAAAATACTAGTCGGCTGCATTCTGCGATGATGAGATGTGGTCTTTTTGGACTGTCTAATATTTTGTTATGTGAACTCGAACATGCTAGACCAAGTCAAGATACAAATTTATTCTGAAATGCTTTATCTATTTTTTTCGATGTCTTATTATAATTTTATTGCTAGATTTATTGAGTTAGGATACTAAACTATATTTTCTTTGGTTTAATATGCTAAACAACGATATAAAATAAAATATAATTACAAAAATAACTGATATCAAGTCAGGATTGTTTCAATTATTGCTAGTTATATAGCTACCGAGAATTTTTGAGCTTTAGACCCAAAATGAAAAGAGAGACTCTTCTTTCTTCTGCCCTGCAGTGGATAAATAATAGGCTGGTACTGTTTTAAACACTTACTCTCAATATACACGCCGTATTATAATACATATATGCAAAATGTTCGTTTAGCCGTAAAGATATGAAAGCGAAACTTACTCTTACTTGCGCTTGCGCATGTATGATTAGCACATACATGGTTAATGCTGTTGCAGTGTATCCCTAAACTAGCCTTGAATATAATATACAGTAGGCGCTAAAGATATTTTTTTCACTCTATTTATATTTCAAGCAAAAAAAAGCAATAGCGACATGTTTATTAATTTAAAAAAGGAACGTGTCGAATTAAGAACCTCCTTCTTTTATTACGTCGGTTAAAAAATCACATTAGACAGATTACCAATACAAGCTTAATCAACTAGTATTTTCTAAAGCAAAAAACACTTGACAAAAAAATCTTAAAAACAAAAAAGTTTTTTTTTTATCCATACTGTATGTAATCCCTACGTCTTCTATGTAATCAGGAAAACAAACAGCCTGTAACTAATACAAATAGTAAACGTACGTTAAGTTTATTGCTATTGGAACGCCGAGCCCAGGTTCGATGCCTGCACAGGTGAAATAATTCAAATATTTGATATCCAACTAACAGGGGAAATAACACTGTTTTTGTTTAACATCAAACGGTTTTTCTTTGAAGTGTTTAAAGGGACTTGCGATATATTTTTTCTTGTTGATCTTTTGACATACGGTTTATCAAAGTATTAATCAGAAATTGGAATAAAAATTGTCCGAATCTTTAAAAACAAAAGACGGCACGGTTGGCGCAGTGGCTGAGCGATTGACTGCTGCGCCGCGTGTCATGGGTTCGATTCCCGCACGAAACAAACATTTGTATGGCCTACAGGTAGTGGTTCCGGGTCTGGCTGTTTGTGTATGTCACTGTAAATGTTTGTAAACGCACCCACGATACAGGAGACATTCCTAGTGTGGAGAAAAGTTAAGAAAAAAAAAACTATATGTATATTGCATTATGCAGGGCAGTATGAGGTTGTATATTATTTAAAAAGTCATTAACATAACATTACGCCTATATTCTCCAAGGGATTAGGTAGAGGTGTACCTATAGTACACCCATATTTCACCAGTTGCATTATGTTTAAATAAATAATAAATAAATAATGCTGGACAATCCACACAGCATCATCTAGCCCCAAGCTAAGCAGAGCTTGTGTTATGGGTACTAGATGACTGATATACTTATGACAATACATTACATAGATAGATATTTTTATTATACATAGCAAATACCCAGAACACCCGGAACAAATATTTGTAGATCGTACAAACATTTGTCCCAAGGCGGGAATCGAACCCGCAACCTCCTGCGTCGCAGGCGGACACTCGCCCGCCGCGCCACATCGGTCGTCAAATGTGAGTCAATGTGAGTTTAAGACTTTAATAGAAGAAACACTGAAACAAACTCAAAGATCACATTTGAAGTCCAGACATTACCTTGGTCATATAATAAAGGGACCATGCAGATTAGTGTCTGAGATGGTCTTTTGAGGAGATAACCAGACAGAAATGAGTGGGTCTGTCCAGTCAGTACAGTTGTAGAGCTCTACTCAGAACTACGACTGTCATGATGGCCCAGTGGTTTAGGCCTCGCCTTGTGCACGAGGTTGTGGGTTCAAACCTGGGCAAGTGCCAATGTGAGTTTTTAAATTCATATGTACTTTCTAAGATTATCTTGGACATCACTGACATCGGTGAAGGAAAACATCGTGAGGAAACCTGGACTTATATAATTAATAAAGTCTGAAATCGCCAACCCGTCTTGAGCAAGCGTGGTGATTAATGCTCGTGCCTTCTCTGTATGAGAAGAGGCCTTTGCCCAGCAGTGGGACAGTAATAGGCTGGTACTACTACTACTCAGAACTAAGGTACTATCGTAGAAATCCAGACTCCAGGCTACTATGCCAAGGATAAGAAAAGCGATTAGTAAAGGTACTGAGCAGTGTAATAGGAGGAACTAAATCATACAGACTAAAACGATACGTAGATTTATGATAGAGGTCTAGATAATTACAAAACTAAATCATACTGCGAGTCTGTGACCCAGAAACGTAAATCTTGCGAACGAAGATTCTGTAGCGTATCTAACTAGGTACAAAGTTATAATATTTGCTAGCCAATATTGTGAGTATTCATTACAGTACCTTGGGCAATTATTGTAATAAGTAATATACGCCGATTAGAACATAGATCATGGCACGCAGGCAATAAACTCCATACATATTCAAATAGGAAATTTATATGAGAATTTATATGGAAATTCTATTGTTGTATGTCCTAATAAGGTTTAATTAACTTTGTATACAGTGGTGTGGAAGGGACATCGACTCACAAATTGATACCATGAGTTTAGTACATGATTGTGGACTAACTCTGCCTAACCCTTCGAAGAATACAGGCAATATGTTGTGTAATGAAGAAATGCTATACTGTAATAGCGCAATATCTGAACTGCGCTTAAGTATTTTGATAACTGAACTAAAAAATAAATCAAAAAACCTAACCCAATAATCAAAGATGACGTCACAAATAACGAGCTACTAATAAATCTCTCATAACACGATAATAATTCCGTACATAATGCTCTTAAACACACTAACATGCAACCGACATGTCGGGCAGATGACTTAATAAGGCCTAATAAAAGTATTCCGACGCACGTAAAGCAAACACGGAGAAAGCGAAAGTCAAAAACCCCACAATTTTCTATTTCAAAATTTGATAACTTCATCTCACATAATAATAGTGCAGAGAAAATTACGACCACCAATCACGTGCGTCAGTTTAAACCGCCCGCGTTTGAAATTCGAACGCCACGCTCAAACAACGACTGACCTCCGACGTAGGCAGACGTGTATTTAGTCAGTAATTTGATAATAATTTGCAAACTGAGAGCGCGTGTGGTTTTGAGTGGCGGCGATTTGGTTTTTTTTGCTGAATTTTCATATTAAAATGTCGCTGAACTTTGGGGTGAAAGTACTTGAGCGGGTAATTGAATATTTTATCAGGCAGGGTAATAGGCTTGTTGAGGGTTCATGAATATAAAAGCGTTGCTCCCGGGGTATCCGGCTTACTTTTCCTGATTTTCATTGCGGTTCCAAACTGCCTGTTGGTCGTTCAACTTTTGCTTTAACAGCGTTTTTTCATTTGTGGACAGAGCAAATTTTGAAATTATTATTGTTTTAGTCCCTATAATTTTATCTGAAACAAGGTCTTTGAACTTTAAAATTTTCAGGGTCATAACCGTGAATTTTACAAATTTTAAACAATGAAAACCAACAAAGCGGATTTTGTTTTCATTGTTTTATATTAATTGCGGTTATACATTGACATTCTTTTGTACTAAATTATTTCGGCGTTTACGGTACAGTAAGTTAGGCTCAATTCATAGGGGTATTAATTTATATGAAGTTGGCGAGGTTCAATTTAAGCGAATTTTATAGGTGCTTAGCTATTTTATTGAGTAAACAAATTGTTTTGTTACACAATACGGCCTTATGACTGAATAATATATACTTTTGTGCCTATTGAAGGCAGAGGGACAATCTGTGCGCGATCAAAATGGGATGCGTTCCTTTGGAACTGTTACTACACACGTCCTATCGTCTCGTGAGTTTAACAACGCTACTGCTACAGGGCCTTATTTCTTAAGCCATAGGGCCTTTTATACTTCGGAGTACGCAAAAGCTTTCCTGAACTGATATATACTTGGATTATTATTTTATTCACATGCCTTTAATATTACACTTTTAATTCCAGTCTAACTAGAAAACTAAAGCACCTTTCGAAAAAGTTCGTTCGTTGAAAAAACCTGCACAAAGTATTCTGTTTCTTGCCGTGCAAACACTCACGTACGCAAATTGATAATAAAAATCCTAACAGTATTACCTAATTGTTATAATTATCTCATCTTTATTAAATAGGTTACTTTATTATTTATGTAAACACCGAAATCTGGCTTCCAACGGAATACACTCCGTCTCCAACGATACCAATTCGCCAGATGAAGCGATACCGTTGCAAATAATGCCGTACAATGCTTTTCGGTGTTTCATGCCTGTCCAATCTTATCGTTTTAAGCTGGCAATGTAATACTTTGACTATAATAGATAGTTATATCAAGTGTAAAGTAGTAAGGTTAAGTTAATTGATGTCAAAGGCCAAATAATAAATTCTGAGTGTTATAAACCGATGGTTGGCGTTTCTATTTGATACGCACCTCTGTTTCTTGATGTTTACTTGGACTTGGCGCCATTTGTATTTTGGCGCCATTCATGAATCTTTGTCCTGGCTGCCAAAGTTCATATTAAGGGTTCCGACCTACAGAGGAAAATAGAGCCCTTAAAAGATTACTTTTTGTCGGTCTGCCAAAGGGGTTTTAGTTCAAAATCTATGCGCTATATGTAGTATTTTGAATTTTTGGCATAATGTTAGGTCTTCATGATGCGCAGAATGACAGCTGGTCAAAGCCCGAAAAATGGGAGTAAATTAGAACCTAATTATATATAGTACCCATAACACAATCTCTGCTTAGCTTGGGGCTAGATGATGCTGTGTGGATTGTCCTGCATTATTTATTTATTTATATATTTCGTTAGATGTCATTTAAAAGAATTTTCTGTAAGCATATATAAACATATCTTTTGTATAATGTTTAATATTGATGATATGACTCAAAATGTGACACACAATTACACCTACCCTTATCTCCTAAGTTTCTACAGCTAATATTTTAATTTGAAAAGGGCCATAACAGCCGTTTGTAATAGTGTAATAACAGCTGAAATTAAAAAATGGCATCTACGTACGAAGGCCTTTTAAACGACTTAGTATTAATCTTCATCTAATAGAAAACCTTTACTGTACATAAGTAAATAATTAATGAGCCTATGATCGGTTTAAAAATAACCGTATCAAAAAAAAGTGGACATAATTTTGTAAAAATATTGCATGCCTGGTAAAGCATGGCGGTTTAGAAAATGCACCTTCTTTGCTTCATCTAGTTTTAAGTTACATTGCTTATGGATGGGTGACACAATGTTTAAAGCGGGAGCGATTTGGAATACCTGGACTGCGTTTTTATCGCTTTTATCGTTTTTATCACGTGTAGCTCGACCGAGTTGCTACCTAATACCCGTAATTAATCACCGATTCACCTCAGCGCGCAATCTTAGCTGGTGATAACCTTTCACTCCATAACCCTGCAACTATTTACGTTACGTTCAAGTATAAATTGAATTGTAACTACTTTATGTTACACTCGTCCATTGCTATCTAAGCAATGTATTTCACTCACACTTTATTGGCTTCAAACTGTTTATAGGACATTGGAATACCTATCGAAGTTATCGTGTACTGAGGTCACTCTGATATCTATAGGATATATGTATGTGTCAACCTGTATCTTGCAGATAAGTAATTTCTAAGGTGTACTGTTTGACTTCCGAAGTATGGCTTGATAAAATGCTTCCGGATATAGTTACATTGGAAGTCAAGATTGATAACGTTTATATTGATAAGACGTAGACACATAGGTTACATTCATGAGGTATCGGGTTTGCAATAGAAAGATTATTTCTTTATTTTTAGAAGGATTTCTTTATTTAAATTATTTTTTTGGTGCAGTTAACCGACTGTCAGCCATCGGCTGTCTTTTTATTATCAACTTATTCCAAATATAAATTTGTGTTTAAATATCAGATATACCACTAACTTATTAAGTATCCATGGAGGTTCGAAGACTACAGTACTATTGCTCGTACGTCTATTAGAAGATTACGCATTGAAGAGGGGAAAACGTAAAGATAAAGAAAGAGTGTTACCTTTAAATTGCCGGTACAACAGTTATTGAGAAGCAAATAATTATTAGTAAAGAAAAGTTTTCATTACATTCGATTTTTATAAAAATAACTTGGGAACTGAACCCGCTAATCTCATTACTAAGCCTCATCCTAAACACGTCATTGTAAAATAATACTCTCATGTGCGTAGACGCACGCTATCTTTGACAGGGTGCACGTGCAAACTTGGACTTTACGACAACATGCTACTTGCAAATATGAGCTTTGCAACTAACACAGTGATATATGTAATTTGTAAAAGTCAACTGTGATGCTTGAATTTTGCTTTTATTTCGTTAAAAGTCTTCCGATTTTTATTTGGAAACTGTTTAGTTTCTTTTTTGTTAAAAAATGTTTTATTTATTTATTTAATAGTTTAAGCACACAAATGTACAGAGGCGGACTTAATGCCATAGGCATTTTCTACCAGTTAACCTTTGGGTGATACAGAGACAAACAGTGGTAGGTGCAATTTCTTAAAATAAAATATTTTAACCCTCACTAATTCAGAGACTACTACTTACTATCTGCCAATTTTAAATGAAGTATCTCAATCCGAATCTCAGTCAGGCAACAGCTGCTTTTGATTCGCTGTCGAAAGGTTACAGATTGCAAACTGGGCCTTTGATTAGCTACAAAACAAAAAACGATCTTCGAAATTGGCAGTTTGCGAACATCATAATATCATCAGCATAGAAGAAGTGAATTTTAAACTTGCAATAGTTATACTTATCGTCATCAGAATATAACTGAAACTACTCGCGAAGTTAGTAAAAAATATATGGGACCATATGGCAGACTTCTACTAAAGTAAAGTACTAAGAAGTCGATCTATAAACGACTTTACTTACTAAATAAATAAATAAATAAATATTAATATAAAAATATAATAAATAAATAAATAATAATAAAGTTTCTATCAAATTAACTCAGCCTCTCATAGTCCAGTGTTGGCTATATAGGCCCTAGACTTCCGTCTTTTGCATCCCAACTAACTGAATGACTGTACTAATTGACTGATTCGCTCCTGCGCTGCGTATCGCGGCTTCCATTCCTGCACGGAACGTATATTTGTGTGGCCTACTGGTAATCGTTCCGGGTCTGGCTGTTCTGTGTATTTGAGTTTAAATGTTTGTAAACGCATCCACGATACAGAAGAAATTCCTAGTTTGGGGCAGCATTTAAAACACGAAAGATAGATAGTATTGTTAAAAATCTGATTGAGTCTGAAAAATCGTCTGTAGTATCGTTTTTAGTATGTAATATTACAAGAATAGCTCAGGTGGGGTAAACAGAATTTGGCATCAATTTCGTAAGAACGTCAGCTAGTACAGTCTTCCTAGAGCTCAGAGCATAAGAAGATTTTACATCTTAAAATGACTGTCCAAATGTCGGTAAAAACACGTGATTATATAACGGAGTATATAAACTTATCTTCTTTATGTTATGTGTACAAAATAAGCGTGACGTCATATATTTAGCGACGTGTCCTACATTTGCAATCAATGTTATTACTTAGATTCGGGTAGTATCGCAGCTGCTTAGTTTTAAAAGGTACTCAATAATTCGTATGCTATTACTGGTGATTTGAGAACTATCAAGAAGTTTAAACCCATCAGAAATGTAACAATGGATGAAAATCTGAGAAGTCAATGATATAGTATCATTTGATTGTTAAAGAGTAATTTATAAATAAGTAAGATCCGTCCCATTCCGGACACAGTTTGGCTGAAGCAGGGAAAACTTTCTGAGGTGGAAATTAATAGACGCCGCGAGACTAGTCTGTAAGTGTGGTGCTCCACAAACGATGGGAGATCTTATAATACGTCCTGCATGCCCTGAGTCCTGCACGCTTCAGGATTTTATGGACGCTACCGATAGTGTTAAGCTAGTGGCTGATTTCTGGGCCGAGTCTGTATAAAATGCCATCGACACGCTAATAAGAAGAAAAATTTTGATAATTTAAGATGTAGATATACTCTATCAGCAATAATATCGTGATAGCTAGGTGAAGGCCTGCCTCTCATGCACGTGGTTTTGGATTCAAATCCAAGCAAGTACCAATGTAATCACCATCCTCATCATTATCCTGCCCTTATCCCAACTCTTTTGGGGTCGGCGCAGAACGTCTTCTTCTTCCATATTTACCGTCATCTCAATAGTCATCTCCGTTCTAGCCATATCATCTTTCCACATAATCCTTCCATCGATTTTTTCATCAACTGACATCGGCGGCGAAGTATATCGAGAGGAAACTGGGACTTACAAATAATGTAAGTCTGGAATCGTAAGCTTTAAGCAAGCATGGTGATTAATGCTCGTGCCTTCTCTGTATGAGAAGAGGCCTTGGCCCTGCAGTGGAACAGTAATGCGCTGGTATTATTATACTCGCCACCGAAAACACGCCCAGACTTAATAATTATGTGTGCAATGTCAGTATTGATAACCTAATCACCCAGTTATCCAAGAGACAGAAACAAACAAAATTTTGCCACTAATTTCGCTCTAAATTCGTGAATTTCCAGCAATTCTCTACAACATACGCTCACTGGCCTTGAGAAAGACGAACGCAAAGCAAAATCAAATAACATTATCGTTATACGTAGCAAATAGACATATCTCGGAATCGTGATTACGTATTATCGGACCAGATTCGCGGAGTCAACGACCTGTTATCAAACGGAGATATGCGTCGTGTCTCCTGACAAAAAATACAGTGTTTGTGAAGACATCTCTTTTTCTCACCGGATGTGAGATAGCAGGAGAATTGTTTATTGTGGTATTAAAATTCAACCATTTGAAGTATTCTTACGAGGATGGTGACTTGTTTGGCCCTTCAGGTTCAGTGGCTTCTGGAATAGGGGGGTTTGTTGTCAGCCTATTTTTTGTAGTGTCTATGCTGGCTTCTTCTTTCGCGAGAGGCTAAGCATTGCCATACAACTCAGCAAAAGCTACCAGTATTTTGAGATTATTACCAGTCCACAGCGATGCGTAAGAATCTTTTGAAGCCATATTTTATTTCATTGTTTTTTGTCGTAATTCGTGTATATACTCGTAGCTGGGATTTACAGAGATAAAAAGGAAGGTATTCCCTTTTCTGTACAAGTTATATTTCTTTTGAAGGCGTTCCATTATAAGTTTATCAATCCATTAATGATTATGAAACTTAACAAGACCTTGGCTTTTTACGCGTTCCTTTTCAATCTATCAAAGGCGTAATGGTGAGTATTAAATTCAACTTTTCTATATACTGAATTTAATATTACGACAAGATTCCGTAAGACATCTACAATCACTTTGAGAATCAATGGCATAGAATTCAATGGCCTAGATTCTGCATTGAATAATTTCCTACAATGCGTTGTATCTTCAAGCAAGTGCAATAATTTAAAAACGTTCGCCAATCTTACCTATGATCCTAATGGTATTTTGGCTTCCTGCCAGGATCTACTTCGGTTAAAGGATCCAGGCATGTGTTCATTGACAAGTGCATGGACAGTAGCATCCACACCACGCCCACATGCGACCTAATTTTGACATGAACTTTCTCACGCAATGAGTCCAGCCAATGATTGATTGGTCATGCTGTGGACAGTCACATTGCTTTCGCCCATACTTTTATCAGACGTGGTGATTTTCAAACCGAAATTCGTCGATTTAAACTCCTCTGAGAATCCTAGTCCTCCAAAATGCCTCTTCGTAGTGGTTTTGCTGGTAACTGGTGCAACAAATTCCCCAGCAATATGGCACTATAGCTGCCGTTACCCACTGTACTTCATGTTGCCCGGTAACTGGGTTGTGGAGGTCAGATAGGCAGTCGCTCCATGTAAAACACTGGTATTCAGCTCCTTCCGGTTAGACTGGAAGCTGACCCCAATATAGTTGGGAAAACGCTACGCAGATGATGAGCTGCCGTTGTCCACTGGAATCTCTTAATAGTTCTCTTATACGAAACTACGTAATATACAATTGAATCTTTACCACAGAAGTCAATTTCAAACGCGCACTACCCCACATCTGTGTTTAAAAATGTGGTGACAAATTGGTATGATGCCAATATTCTTTTTTATAATGGTTTCGGTCAAACACCTCGTACGTAGACACAGAGTCTGCGACATTTGCAAGAATTTTTTTAAAACCTCTATTCATATCTACGAATTGAGCTCGGAAATCGGAGCATTTATAAAAACTATAATGGCTTTACGTAAACATCTTATATCTTTTTTTTTCTCTTTGAAATGTTTTGATGTAGTATTTGAGGTTTAAAATAGAGTTTAATAAGTTTTTACAAGTGCCAGAAAAATTGAATTGTTCAATGTTCTTACTGTACAGTTTCTTTATTATTTTCTATCCTACTCCTTTTATTGGGGTTTTTAAAGCATCTTATCTAACGTTTCTACTGCTGATAAAATTATTTAAATATCCCAAGTCACATCATGCCTTTGAGAAAATAGCTGACGGAAATATGTATGTCAAATGGACCTTTTAATAAATTAATTTAGCTTACGATAATTTTAAAATAATCTCTTTCTGATTTCAGTTCATTAATCTGACTATTTTTATGAATTAGCAGATTATCATTTGTTATAAGCATGCCAAACTAAAATAGTAAAAGTTATACCCAATGTGTAAAGAAGGGGGGAAAGAATCATCATGAGGCACCAAAATATGGTTCACTTTGCTGTCAATAGGAATAGTGCCTAAAAGGCTGGCGTTAAATGGCAAAGTGGATTCGTTGGCCAAAAATAAGCGAGCCCTCTGGTCAAGTGTAGAGTCGACCAACCACTTAATGATGCCCCGAAAAATTAGAGAAGCCCGGACCCTATAGTTAGTTTTATACACTCAAGTGATTCGAACTCCCTACAATATTGTTATATTTGCGCCCTTTGAGGATTATAGCATCCTACACCAATATAATTATGTAACACATTTTCAACAAGATTCTATACATATATATGTAGGTGTGTTTCTAAAGCAACATCCTACACTACATCTACTTATAATTCTTGCGTGTATAAGTCCTATTTTGTATATGACAGCCAACGCATCTAACCAAATATAAAAAATCATCCACTAGTCAATACGGTCGAAATTTAGTAATGGATAACAATAGTCCCGATAAGCTGCTAACTCATCATATGCTTCGCCTATTCCCCAATATGTAAGGGCCATTTTCCAGCCTAAACGGATGCAGCTGAATACCAGTATTTCACATGGAGCGACTGCTTATCTGACCTCCACAGCCCTGTTAATGGGTAACACGATGCCCATTGGTACGACGTTGTCAGACTTTCGGGCTTCTGATTTCCCGTACCGACTGTGAAAGATCAAATATAAACCCGTGTTCTAAGACACAACACAATCTTTCTACACTAGAAAAATCTTTTTGTATCAATGATGCGGCTGAAAAATATTCGAGATCACATCCGGACTAGGTCTCTCGTGGCTGTTCAAAAATAGCACACCACCACAATGCCAGTTTTGTAGTCACACCTAAAATAACTAAAAAATAATATGAGCAAAACATACAAACGCAAGCACATCAAGCTATCCCTAACTGTCAAATTTTCGCAATTCAACATGAACCTTATTTTTACACGCTTTATATTAGTTTCACCTGTATGTATGTATGTATGTTTGTAACCGACTCCTTTGGACGCTATTTTGACCCACTTTAAACGGTCAGTTTTCATTCAAATTTTGCACACCTGTCAAAGACCGCTGACAATGCACTAATTCGAAAAAAAATACATAGTTCAAAAAAAAAAAAAAACACGCTTTTATAAAAAATTCAACTAAAAATTTAAAAATAAAATTTAATGAATTTGGATTAAGAAAAGTGTAAATTAGAAAAAAATGTATATTAATGGAAAAAAGCGTGGGGTGCATAGTGTCAATAGTTATAAACATTTTCTATTTTTCCATGGTTACTACATTCACAGTGGGCTCCATGTATCGGCGTGTATTCTTCAATATTAACACTATGCACCCCACACTTTTTTCCATTAATATACATTTTTTTCTAATTTACACTTTTCTTAATCCAAATTTATTAAATTTTATTTTCTATTTTTTAGTTGGATTTTCTATAAAAGCGTGTTTTTTTAGTTTTTTTAAACTATTTTTGTAATAGAGTTGGAAAACAATCGAAGAAATTTGACAAATTGAGGTGGCTTGATGTGTTGGCCTCTGTACATGTAACAAATAAAACGAATCAACCATAAGGCATCAAAAAGTACGCATCGCTGTCAACAGACAAATTGCCCATGAGGCTAGAAGCATTGCTACGTTGAATGGCAATGCTGATTCTTAGACCAAAATAAGGTCAGCCAACTAAATGAATGAAAAATATAAATAGCTGAACGTGGTCAAGTAACCTTCAGTAAATGTAGAAATTAATACAGTGAATATTGCAAAGCACACAATCAGTATTGCCATTGGCACAACGGCTACCTCCAAAATCCTCGCCTGATGAAACAACTTACGAACCGCTAATTATGTACTGACAGGCGATTTCTTAATTCGCTGATAGCCAGCCACATGGGATCTTAAGGAGGTTAATCATCCCATTTGGAACAGCTGCCAAACATAATATGGATGATTGATGAATTGATTGACAGCCCCACAAATTGTTATTTAAAATATTGTACGAATAAGTACCAAAAAATCCGACTGAAAGGAAGGCGGCACCAAATTTGAGATTGAATAAACTGAGCTTGGAACCTTTTAGTTATTCTTCTAGTCGGGGATTTTTATTAGTTTTACCTATTTTGATTTTAAGTTTTTGTGAATTATATTTTTTAATTGTTTGCCCGAACAGATAGGCAGTCGCTCCATGTAAAATTTGATTCAGTTCCATCCGTTTAGACTGGAAGCCGTCCCCAACATAGTTAGGAAAAGGCTAGGCAGATGATGAACGCTTTGTTCTGAAACCAACATGTCTATGTCACTAAAGTATGACTACACTTTATGCCGGTTTCACTAAGGATGTGAAGACGAATATAATGATATCCCACTTGTTAATATCTATCAAGTCGTTCGTCGTCGTTTTACATGTACATACTTACACACCCACTCGAATACTGCCCCCTTCAGAAACAGTCGAGTAAATACTGTGTGAGGTAGAATCTTGAAAAATATTATTCCTTTTATAAATAGGCCAGTGCATTTTTGGACCACTCTTTAATGGGATTTTAATATAATATGTGAAGATGTGGTTAAGAAGGAGCTAGTGGCTAAATAAAAACAGCCGCACGGGTCGATCGAAGGTAAAGCTACGCTTGCTGAGCTCAGTCTGTGGTTGGGTGACCATTCGTAACATATCGAGACTTCTCTGTGCCTCAGAAAGCTCGCTAAGCCGTTGATCCCGGCTGTCATTTGTAGATCTTTGACAGTCGTTACGGGTAGTCAGAATCCCGAAAGTCTGACAACCAGTCTTACGAAGAGGTACTGGGTAACTGGGTAGTAGAGATTTGATAGGCAGCCGCTGTATGTAAAATACTGGTATTCAGTTCCATCTGGTTAGACTGGAAGCCGACATCAACATAGTTGGGAAACGGGTAAGCAGATGATGATGTGAAAATATGGTCTTTTCTTAAGTTCGACTGTCTAATATCTTTTTATGCATACTCGAACATGCTAGAACGTAATTTGTTTCACCAGATGTTTAAAATAGTCTATTGATTTTTATTGAACTGTTACCATGAAAGATATTGCGAT
Organism: Phlogophora meticulosa; assembly: GCA_905147745.2. Classification (NCBI taxonomy): domain Eukaryota; kingdom Metazoa; phylum Arthropoda; class Insecta; order Lepidoptera; family Noctuidae; genus Phlogophora; species Phlogophora meticulosa. The sequence continues at coordinate 12,562,869 of LR990538.1, read as the reverse complement.
TTTGAGTGTGTTTCGTAATTTAGGCTGCAAAGAATTTCAAAGAGTCTGCCATGGGTGATGGCAGACTCTTTGGAATTCTTTGTTGATGGCGTCTGACTCATAAATTTCAAAATGTTTATGATCGAGATTCTTTCACACGCCATCATCCTAACCTCTCTCTATTTCCATAACTCCTATTATTGTTAAAATTATTTTCATTCTAAACATCATAGTTGGCGGGGTATTAACCTTTTTGGCAAGGCCGTCTGTGAACAGAGACGGCGTTATTGGAGCTTTATTGTGTTGGAGCGAGACGGTTATATTGCCGTAAGATATTACCGGCGTGATATATTCTCAATAGCAACTCTTTAACAGGTGCGTAACCCGTTGCGTTATGTTATTTCGATTTCTTGCCAAATTGTGTATATATAGAAATCGCGTGTCGCTAAAATATATCATTATCAGTGAACCCTTTTTATCTCTCTCTTTGAAGTCGCGAATGTGTTCCGAGATAATGGCCTCTCTAGCGGTATCTTTTATCTTTGCTTTTCTATTTCAGTTTACATCGGTAAGTCGTAACTGTGTTTATTATCGCGCTTCATTCAGTACTTATTGTTATCAGTTTCGTAGTATTCGATTCTAAATGTTTAGACATGTTTACAAAAGTTAGTAAACGTTTAAAGATACAAAGAACTAACTGTTCTCATCGTTTGTACAGTTCAAGACATAAATTAAACAGAAATGTCCGTTCCTTTATTACAGGGCCCTCCTTATAGCAAACTACTAGAATCAACTGTCACGGAAGATTTTTCAATAATCATTAAACCCGGGTGAAAAAGACCGTAGTATTTTAGGGGTACTGCTGAATGAGTTTATTTATGACCTAGTTCATATGCCTAGGTATACGGATAATGGAGTTAGAGAGGACTTTATTACGATAAGAATTAAACGATAGGTACCTACGTAATTAAAATTAGAACTTATTCTTAAATATTTCTGTAATAATAATTATGCATACACCTATATTATTTTTTTTCATTTCAGAATTATGTAATATGAAAATGAATGTTGTAGTAAGGTCTAGTAAATGGATTTAAATAAAAATAATAGTCATGACAGTATTGGCTTACCAGCCACAAGCTTAGACTATCGTCAGGCAGTTGTATCAAGGGATTCAGATAGCGGTACTTCTAGTAACGGCTTGTATTGTAAAGAGATTCCTCTTTTAAGAGCTCTACCACCCGGTTTTTGCTTTTTGTGATGGACCTTGTTCCCGATACCGGTGGTCAAATATCTATACAATACATATGTACATATTTATATTATAAAAATGAATCCCTGTTTCCCTAGGTCAGGCCATAACTCGAGATCGACTTTACCGATTTCATTATTTTTTTCTCTTCAAGATATATTTTTCAAATTTTTTTCTGGAAGAAACTATTCTTCCAGAAAGAAAAATTAAGAGAATTGCTCAGAAAATTGGAAATTTTCAGAAAACTTAAGGACTATTTTAAGTTCACGAGTGTAATAAATTTGTATTTTAAGAGCGGATAACACTGAGACGCAGCTAGTATTTTATATTTTTAAGACACGATCAAAATTATTGTACATCATTAAAACCTCTTTACTGACTTTATTTATTTGTTTCAGGTAAGTGTCGTAAGCAGTTCAGATCTTTAATAGAAACCCTTCAGTAAGTGGATTGTTCAGAAATAAAAATAATCACATACGATAAATGTATGTTTTGACATTTGATCTCGCCGTGTCACATATATTTTAGTTTTACATCGAAAAAATATTTCAAACGTGCGTAGTACCAGAATAAAATGTACCTTGATAATTTATATTTTTGAATAGCTAGTACTTTATTTTAAATAATGAGATGGACTTTGTGGGTGAGTCATTTTTATCATAGTTATTCTTGTATTTTCTGCCAGATGATTGTTACGTAAAATTAAACCATTTTGTTTTTTTTTGCGTTTTCGCCGTTAAGGTTGAACTAGTCGTTGCCTCGAACTCAGTGATGGGCATGGCCAAAAAGCTAGCTGTATCATCTCACGACGTATCAGACAGAGATATGAGCAGTTATTGATGTTTTATTCGCATGTACACAAACACCGATACGAACTGAAACGTTAAATCCTTTTGAAGATCGAGTTTTATAAGAAAACCACAGCATTAATCGATTACAAATAAAGTTTATTAACACCTTAAACGCCAAGTCATCGACAAACAATACATTTTTCTATTGTGTCTCGTTGTCTGACAGTTACGGTGTTCAACTCTTCAATAATTGAGGTTGGTCGGTACGGACTTTATTTTTGAGTCTACTTTTATTAGTTATCTAATTCCAAAGTTGCGTCAGTATTAGCAAGAAAATCGAAGCTTTGTTGGCTCATAACTTTTTAATGGCTTTTTATTTTACTATTTCCGCACAGACAAAATTAATAATGAGACGAAATAATACCATGTTTAATTTTGGAAGTACAATTTCAAATTTCCTCTCCTTAATTTGTATGTAAAAAATATAAACTAGTGTAACCTTAAGATTCGCGCCTATGGCATACTCATTACTTACTACTAACTTCTGAAGCTCTTAGAAGTTAGAAAAATATTCTAACCAAGTGTTTACATATACAGGAACTTTTTCTCCGGCTAGACGCTTTAATATTATTATATTTTAACTAGAAATGAGTATATTTCTTGAAGTATTTACTTCTCACAGAGTGTTAGTATAAGTACTAACACTCTTGAAACGTGATTGAGCTTCATTTACCTTGAAAGCAATATGTTTGCATATTACTGCCTCAATTTTAAAATACTTACGTCTAGAATCGTAGTGTATATGCAACCTGAAATAAATAGGTATAAATCTTACCTGAATTACTAATACTAAAACTAATTTAGAAACATCTAGATTAACGAAATCATAGGATATTTGTTAAATGTCTATCAACTGTCTAGGTACGTTTCCATATGTTTGTTTGTATTCGACGAGGTGTATCAGAAAATTTAGACATTTCCTTGCATTCTTGAATTACATAATTTATGTTCTTCAGAAAGGTCAGGTACGTAGTAATCTCAACCGGCGTGCGTGTATGACCAGATGTATGAACGTAAACGAAGGAAAAAGAGTATGTAAGGATCGTAGCATGTGGCGATCTGTAGTTTCTGCCTACCCCCATGGAAAAAAGGCGTGAGGTAATGTATGTATAATTTATGGCTACTGTATCATTCTATGCTTACTTTTACTAGTTAGGTACATGCTTGTAGATGCACGCAACCAATATGCTTTAAAAGCCAGTTCATCATCTGCCTAGCTTTTTCCCAACTATGTTGAGGTCGGCTTCCAGTCTCACAGGGTGCAGTTAAACACTAGTGTTTAACATCGAGCGACTGCCTATCTGACCTCCACAAACCGGTTACTGGCAACACGATACCTCTTGGTAAGACTGGTTGTCAGACTTCCGGGCTTCTGACCCCCCTAGATCTACAAATGACAGCCACGACTAACGGCTTCACTTGGTTCCGACACGTTGGTCATGAATCATATACTCTAAAATACTAAAAAGAAGTCGGTCGTTTAAAATATTAGTGGCATTTAGCGTCAATTTATTTAGCTCTAAAAGCTAAACTTTGACTAAATTCTTCGATAGCGAGACCACACACCTATTTATTTAAGGTATAGATGGTAATTTGTGCACTAACTTTTGACAACACAATCTAATATTCTGATATAAATCTCTAATAATTGCATATTTTTTTTGATACTGTTTTTATTTTTGAAGCGGATGTAAATAAAAAGGTGATAATGGAAACTAATTTATTGCACTGAAAAGCTAAAAATATACGTTGACGTAACATGTGATTTCTGATTTTCTGTGTCATAAATAATACTAGTCAATTGTTGTCCCACTGCAGGGCTAAGGCCTCTTCTCATTACGAGAAGGCTTTGATCACCAAGCTTGCCCAAGTTCACCAGTTCAGTTCAGTACCTTCTGATATATGTTTTCCTTCACCGATTTCAGTGATGTCCAAGGTAAACTTAAAACTTCATATGAATAAGTCACATTGGTACTTGCCCAGATTTGAACCCACAATTTCGTACATGAGAGGTGAGGCCTTGACCACTGGGCCATCACGTCTTTGCATAAAGAACAGACTGGAAGATGGAAACGTTTATTTAACCATGGCATAGTTGGCTTAGGACGTAATACCAAAACATACGGATTTTTTTCAAACATAACATCTCTGTTAGATCTTCAACTAAACAGGTCAATTCCCAAACAAATCCACAGAGACTTACGCTTAAATAAACATTCATATTTGATACTTCGCCTTAACAGACACTCAAAAATTTTGGCCGTTCGCCAATACGCAGATAGACCAATAAAAAGTTGAAAAAAAAATCTATGTAAGACATTACTGTCTGGTCTGACTGTCATTAGGGGGGGACATGACGATTGACGGGAAAAGAATAGCGGAAGTCACATGGACTTGTTGATCGTGGTAGTCTGTGCGACAAAGACCTGTCCCTGGACGGAATATAGTGTAAGGCGATTGGCACAAACATCACGCAGCGTAGCGCGGAAGTGCGTGTTCCTACATTGTTTGCAAATATCTGTGTTTGTATAGAAAACACGCGTAGTGCAACACACAAAAACACGCGTAGTGCAACACACAAAAACACGCGTAGTGCAACACACAAAAACACGCGTAGTGCAACACACAAAAACACGCGTAGTGCAACACACAAAAACACGCGTAGTGCAACACACAAAAACACGCGTAGTGCAACACACAAAAACACGCGTAGTGCAACACACAAAAAACGCACTCACGCGCAGTGTTCGTCGTTCGTCGCCACGTACCCCGCAGCTTAGTGTGTGTTTCACCTTATAGGTCTTTTAGACCGAGAAGTTGTGAGGAAATTAGGTAGGTAGGCGATGCGAACGAATGAGAAATATGTCGTGAGGACATTTTTGAGTATTAATGTTATTATATAAGAGTTGAAGAAGAACCAAGAGAAACCAAAGAAACGATAGATGGATTGTGTGAAAGATGAAATGGTTTGAGGAAATACCATCTCAATTGATGACAGCAAAAAGAGATTTATGAAAGAAGAATGATGCTGTGCCGAAGGCAAATAAATTGCGATAAGGGCATGAGAATGATAACTGATGAGGCTTAATTAAATATTAATTTAAGACCATTAGCCTAAAACTATTTATAGAAAGTAGGTAAGCAAAGAGATCTGCTTTTTAACAGACTGCGAAGTTATTAAAGAAGAAATGTGTTACATTTATGTACTCAACCTATCGTTGAGAACGTGCTTTTGTTTCCGTTCCGTATTAAATCATTTATTCATGAACAATAAATACATTGTATCTGAAATTACATAGAAAATTAAAATTAACATTCCATAAAAAAAAAACAAAAACACGCTAAAATATTAAAATAATTCATCAATTCAACAACAAAATAGGAACTGCGTTATAGATCCTCAACAGTATAAAGTACCTTATTCAAAAGGAAACTTTTTAATTGTAGATTGCGCTTTTTAAATGTAGAGGCAACTTATTAAATAATAAAACCGATTGATATCTAGGACTGTGCCTCACAATATTCAAGATAAATATTTCCAATTTGCCTTCTTCGGGTCCGCTTTTTCAAGTCATTTGTCTGTCTAGCTACGAGTAGAATGTAGTATTAATTCTATGTGCGGTATAATGAAATATTACAAAATAATTATAATATACAAAATCGACTTGTCAAATCAGACGTCCATTACTGACGTAATTGTGCAAAACATAGGCAAGCTCTCAATAAAGATAACGAATGTAGGAATGTGTAAATCGACAATAATTACCAAACAATTTATACAATTATAATTATGCCCCGTCACAGAGTTGGTGCAGAAGGATCATTTTGGACGATACTTCAACAAGCTTCCAAACATGATAAAGAGATAGATTTATTTTATAAAATATCGTAGCGAAGCAGTCCTAACAGCAACCAGGTAACCTCTGGTTGTTGATGCAGTTAAAGGTGGCTAAAGAGGATGAGGAATTGAAATTCCTCCCACCTGAGCACAGCAAGAGCAATATTGTTTATCATTCGAAAATTGAATACGTGCGTACGTACGAACGAAACGATAAGAGATCGTTTCGTTCTCGTTGTTTTTCGTAACGTTTTTTGTAATTACAAAACCTGTTGTATTACAAAAATAGTTTCAGAATATTCTATACCTATTTTAATTCAGAATCTCAGATAATTCACTAAAAGCATGTCGATTTCCTGTGATTCTAAATTCAAGTTCAGGGTTTTCTACTACAAACTTTAGGGACTTTGCCTTCTGATATTCTTTGTTCAGTGGTGTTAGCGGTTGATAAGTCGCGAGCCCAGCGCGGCGCCTGTGCACCGCAGTGCAATTGTGTCACCTAATTGTCCGCTTGTCGCTTGCGATGAAAGCAATGGAGCCGCCTTGCGCCTCTATTTTTTGGTATCTGATTTATAAAAAAAAACATTCCTAAGCATCCAGAAGACTGCTTGTGCTTGCTTGAGAAATATTTCAGTCATTGCCATGCACTTTAATTAAGCATTTCTTTGACAATTTCAGTATTTTTGACAAAATCGTACGTAAATTCTCATTTAGCACAAAAAGGCATGAGAAAACTTTAAAAGCAACAAAATTGCAAACTTTCACGTATCCATTAAGAATCTATATGTGAAAGTATGCTATTTTCTCTGAAATTCTTAAACCAAATATAGTAGAGCGAAAGGCGACTCCACCCCTCTTATCGAATGCTTAGTACGATCGGTGTACGATTCGAGTCGACCGCATGTTTGCGGCCGATAGCTCTAGTAACGATATGCGATTGCCTAGACACCGCTATTAACAGGTTTCGGTGGTCTAAGTTTCTGAGATAAAGTAGGTAATGGCCTACAAGGCCGACAAACGCTAAATGAAAGATCAGTCAGCACAAAAAGCCCACAAACAGCTCTCTCTCTCATTCTGTTCTTCAACCCGACGATGATGAGACTCCTTTATAGCACGCTATTTTTCCGGCCTCCCAATTCTTACCTGCTGATAAGGCCTCGCGGTTACACGTGAAAAAGATCTTCCCCTACTACTAATGTTTCTGTTTAAAACCCAGTTAGGTATTTAACAGAAACATTATTTGCCTTTGTATATCATTAAGTAAATAAGAAGCCAGAGTTTCGTATGTCATCATCTGCTTAACCTTCTCCCAACTATGTATTATATATATATCATATGAATTATTATACGCCTTCACGTGCTTGCATTCGTATAGTAATGGGTGGTCACCCATCCGCTGCCCGACCGCGGCAAGTGTTGCTTAACTTTGAAGTTCGACTCATACAGCTGTTATGAGTGTTTATAAGATATTTGAAGACTTTCCAAGCATTCCGTAAGAACACGCAAATAAAATAATAGTAACGAGATTTTCATTTCAAGTTAAATATGATATTTTGCAAACGAGAACTCTTTTTCTTTACTGAATTTTAATGAAAAATTTCGATACTTTGCTAGTAATAAATAAAATTGAATGTACTGTAAAAATCTAATTCAAAGTTTAGTTTAGTAGTACGTTTTCATGTACCCCGTATTACTGGTTCTAGAAAAATGAATAACGCATTCCCAGAGTTACGAGTTCAGTGAAATGTACACCACCAATTAAAGTACACTGGATACCATACAAATGGCATCCAAGGTTAGGACGGCGTCAGTTTTAATTAATAAACACAATTATTACAATCAGTGCAATGTATCACGAAATGTAGACCATAAACATTAATCATTTTAAAGTAAACCAAACGAATGGCTGTTTCATTATAGTTTATCACTTCTTAAATGAGATTACGTAATTCAAATAATTGCTTTATATATGCATGGAATCTCATAAACTTCAAGATGATCATTGCCGCACCCAGGTAAATAATTTGTATAGTTAATCTAGTTATACTCGTAATATACAAAAGACAGACAAATAACTTGACGACCGAATGTCCGCCTGCGACAAAGGAGGTTGCGGGCTCGATTCCCTCCTTGGGACAAATGTTTGTACTATCTACAAAGATTTGTTCCGGGTGTTCTGGGTATTTGCTATGTATAATAAAAATATATATGTATGTAATGTATTGTATTAAGTATATCAGTCATCTAGTACCCATAACACAAGCTCTGCTTAGCTTGGGGCTGGATGATGCTGTGTGGATTGTCCAGCATTATTTAATTATTTTATTTTTCCATCTGGTATTTCTCAGTAGCAATAATGAAATGTTCACAAAATAATCAATAATTAATCTATGTACTTATAATATACCATTACCAAATACGCGCAAAGTCGTGGAGTTGCGGATATCAGCCCGTAAAACAATACAATACAATATACCATTATAGTATTCTCCGAAGGGAATAAGCAGAGGCACACTAAGTTGCTTGAAGATCCGCGGACTTCACATCGTCATCATCTGCCTAGCCTTTTCTCAACTAGGTTGGGGTCAGCTTCTAATCTAACCGGATGCAGCTAAATAATAATAATAATAAGGTTTATTAACAAAAAGAAATACAGAAACACATTTTTAGTTTACATTACTAGTTGCAAAATCTGTACAAAAAGTATATAACCCTGTCTCTTAGACTAGGATAGCCTGTATTCTAAGAGACAAAAGAGCTAAATAAAAGGACTCTAAAGTTATGAGATGTATACTGTATGCGCTTATTTCATAGTTTGTGGTCCCAAACGCGACTGCTGAGCGTGATATCCTGGGTTTGATTCACTGGTTGGACGAACTGTTATTCAGTTTTTCCACCTGGAACTTTTCAGTAGCTACCCGGAGTCTGGAAAAGCGCCCGGCTGATGGCAATTGGGTTGCCCCCTATTTCATGGCACTTTAACGTTAAATTAATGCTGGACAATCCACACAGCATCATCTAGCCCCAAGCTAAGCAGAGCTTGTGTTATGGGTACTAGATGACTGATATACAATAAATTACATAGATATATATTTTTTATTATACATAGCAAATACCCAGAGCATCCGGGACAAATCTTTGTAGATCGTACAAACATTTGTCCCAGGGCGGGAATCGAACCCGCAACCTCCTGCGTCGCAGGCGGACCTTCGCCCGCCGCGCCACAGTGGTCGTCAAAAAATTGGTACACCTTTGCCTATCTCGTCGGGGAATATTGGCGTGATGTTATGTAAGTTATTATAAGTGGTATAATACCCATAAAACTCTACTTAAACCTTATAAATTGAAATCGAAACCCATAATTCTCATATTTCCTTGACATCTTGTCAGCCTATTATTAAGATATTGGCTGTCTAAGTTGGTCTAAGTAATGTCTTACCCCACCTTGTTGAACACTTAATTAATGACTTGGGACACATATTGACGCCACAAAGTAATTTGTACCGATTTGTAAGCAAATTGACCTGATTGGCTAAAAGTTGTATAATTACTACTTGTTGTATCCTTATAGGGTTGGGGCATTTAGTTAATATCACGCCTTTTAACCCTTTTAAGGTGAGACGCGGATGGAATTTTAAGTAGATCATATTATTTGGACCACACCGAAGTTCGTCGCCGAATAATAAGTTTCGAGACTAAATTTAACCAGTAACTGGATTGTGAAGGTCAGGCAGGAATTGCTTATCTGGCCTCCACAATTGAGTAGGTGGGTTAAACGATACCTTCTAGTAAGACTGGTTGTCAGGCTTTCGGGCTTCAGTCAGAAGTCCGAAAGTCAGACAATCACCCGTAACTACTATCAAAGATCTAAGAATGGCAGCTGGGATCAACTGCTCAACTTATTCCAAAGCACGGAGGTATCTCGGTATATAATAAATAACCCATCTACGGACTGACCTTGGCAGGGTAGCTTTACCTTCAAGCGACTGTAACTCAGCCACAAGCTCTGAACTTAGATCAACAAATGTAAAGGGATCATTTCATCAAAGAACATTTTGTACCTGTCAATGTATCCTAAGTAATGCAATTTGATTCCAGTGGTTTTTAGTTTGGCCAGAAGCGGGTCATTGCGGTTGTTTATTTGGTGCTACAGTGCAAAGTATAAACTTAAATACAAAATAATATTTGAGCAGTTTGGGGTTGAAACATTAGGGCCATACGGGACATTGCGAAGCGTTTGGTCGACTCTTCAAGTGACCAGGGGGCGGAATGAACAGCATATCCATTCAAATGCTGCCAGCCTATTGGGCACTGTGATGTTGTCTGCAATGTCTCAGTCGTCTATATATGGTGCTGACCACTTATCGTCTCTACGGTCCGGCTTGTTTTCCACCCAATCACATAATTACTGACGCAAACACGCTACAACTCCTGACTTAAGTCTCCAGCATGCACCCGCTCTAAACATTACAACTGCGCGGTTAAGTATTAATAAAATTTAAATGTACAATATATTTGAGCAATAATATCAACTTACCCGCCACACCGCCACGGTAATGACATCTGTGTTTTACGATCTGCTTGCTTACTGTTTGAATAATTAATTGTGGTCATCCTTGCGTTTGATAAGCGTACAATAATATGCAATGATTATGGAAGCAATGTAGATATCCCAAGGGTATCTTCGTCTGTGTCATTCTCTTGTGACCTTATTTATTTGAAGTTGGCAACATAGTTCTTCTTTGTTTCTTTCTTTAAAAAAAAACGTTGCCCCACACTAGGAATTTCTCTTGTGTTGTGGGTGCGTCTACAAACATTCAAACTCACAAACACAAACAGCCAGACCCGGAACAACTGCCTGTAGGCCATACAAATATTTGTTCCGTGCGGGAATCGTACCCACGATACGCGGCGCGGCAGTCGATCGCTCAGCCACTGCGCCAACCGTGTCGTCGTCGTCTTCCATATCAAACGTTGTAAATACGTCTTTTCGTGAGACATAATCATCCTTCTTCCAATTTATTTGGCGTTGGCGCAGAATGTCTTCTTCTTCCATACAGATGTCATCTCAATACTCACCTCCTTTCTAACCATATCATCTTTCACACAATCCGTCCATCGTTTCTTTGGTCTTCCTCTGCTCTTGTAACCTTCCACATTAATGCTCAAAAAAATCTGTGATAAATGTTATTTAAATGTAGGGTCAGCGTCATCAACTACGAGAGATCCATAGTTACCCTATTTACCCAAATGTAAGGTACTTTAATGCGCAAAGGGACGACTCTCTCGGAACAAAAAAGGTTGGCAACCAGGCTGTTAAACAAAATGACGGGATTTTGATGGGGTTAAGACCACTGATCGCCTAAAACTCTTGAACCAAGAAGTTTAATCATGCATTTCCAACTATAGTCACGTATTGGACGTCTTACGCCAAACTGGTGCATAAAAGTGCCACATCTCCCTTTTTATACGATCGATGTTATGAATGAGTACAATATACCTACTCTCCCGAGGTGTTAATAAAACAATAATAATTGTTATATTATTATAATAATATGCGACGACAATAGGATATTGTTTGTACAGAGGTATTAATTAATATACTCACTTAGAACTATTTATTGATATGGTTTTATTTGTAGCTGTCTCATTCTTTTGTTTTGTTTATCGTGTCGGGTATAACATGAGTTTTCCGGTGTGCATATAGAGTATGTGATAATGGGTGAAAAATTATGCACATATTTTTGTGAGGTGACAAAAATATCTGTATTTATCGACTACACTCTACTTCCTTTCTCGTATCTGTAAATTGAACAATATAATATCTGTGGTATCTTTTGTTTTGAATCTCATATTTTATAAGCTATTATTTCTCTCTCCTACAAACTACAGCTGTGCTCGACAGGCTCTATTATTGAAACCTGCGATATTTTTATATAAACCTTACGTAGCACATTATTTTATGAAATAAACTACTTGAGTATAGACTAACTAGAACTACTTAACAGATTTTAAAAATTATTTCACTCATAGAAAGCATTAACACATTATTAGTGAGTATCATTTCGGGCTATATTTTATTACTTATCTATGCTCTGGAGGGGACTTTAGAACTTGAAGGGAATAGTACGCAATCCACGCGGATGAAGTATAGGATCCCACATGGTGGACCGACGATGTGGCGAAGACCACAGGAAACCGCTGGATGAGGGCACCGCAGTACTGATCCTTGTCGAAATGTTTGGGGGAGACCTAAATCCAGCAGTGGACCTCTTTTGACTGAAATTACGATAGCTCATAGGGAAGAAAAAAAACATTCAGCTGGTTACAGCATAACTGCATAGGGAGCTCTGGACAAGCGCTTATGTTGAACCTTATATAAATATACTCCTTGACTATAGTTCATGTTCTGTCCCCACAAACATGAAACAATAAACAAGGACAGCATGCTGAAGTTAAGGCGTGACGTTGACGAGGGCGGCGACGCGAATTGCTTAATACACTGCATTGTGTGTGATGAGGAATACTGGTATACCTGGATGGTTTACGACTATGTGGTTGTGAGGGATATAGATTTTTTATTCTATAAAGCAATAAAATTATTCATACAGAAACAGACAAAAAAATAAAGAATCACAGGGCATCGAAATTCATCCGTACCACTGTCAACGGGAAAAGTGTCTAGAAGGCTGGCGGCATTGCCACGTTGATTGGCAATGCTGATTCTTTTGCCAAAAAAGGCCAGCCTTCTGGGCACGTGAAGAGTCGACCAAACGCTTTGCGATGTCCCAAAAAACTAAATGTGCACGCGGATCCCATTGCCCTAGTGTTTCAACCCCAAACGGCTCAAATATATATATGTAGAATAGAATATCATACTCTTTATTGTACACCATAAAAACTCACAAATAATATTTTCTAGAGCTACATGGGGTGGCGTTATTGCTAGAAGCTATACAACTAGTTGTATGTAGCTTTATTTAGATATCGCTTCTTCTCATTCAGTTATTTCAGCCTTTTAAACAGTAACTGCTTTATGGAACTATTTTGGAAGTGACTGAAAAGATCTCATAGACAAGTGTCAGTGGACAACAACACACATCTCTAGAAACCGTCTATCGTCTTAACTTACCAATACCTTTTGTTCTGAAAAAATAACTCCATAACACTTGGGTATAATACATTTCAGAATATAAGAGATCACTTACAAGTTATAAAACTTACACTGTAAGCTTTCACGCTAATAATTTTTTATCTTTTCTTGAATGCCTACAAAAACCACTGCAAGTCTAGCTAGTCACTGGTGCTAAACATTCGAAATAAAAGTCAACTTATTTATTTCAGTTAAACCTTTTGAAAAGGCACATCTGAACGTCAAATTTACGAATAAAATTAAGATTTAATTATTTTATTTCCAATATGATAATAGTAGTTTAAGACATTGTGTGCACATATTAAATCAATGTTCCCAATCAAAGGCGAATTAGTCTCTGGTATACTCAATCGTTGTAAATTCTTAGGTAAACAGGCAAGAAATGCCAGCAGTCAGGTATACCCGTCACAGATGATTACAACCAACACCTCCGTGCTCCTAACTCGATATTTATTTATAGTCAGCCCACGACACTATAATGACATCTCTATTTATTTTGCTTATCTCCTCGCCCACATCAATTTATTGTCAACGTAACTGACTGGAGTTAATTCAAGTAGACAGTGAGTTAAAGATGGTGAATCGATGGGGCTAGGCTAATTTTGTGACTTAAATTGTTTTGGTCACGTTGAAAGGATGAATGAAAGGCTAACAAAAGGTATTTATAAGGGAGATGTAAGTGGAAATGTTACGGTACGCTTGCAGAGGACAGTCTGTGGATGGGTGACCGTACGTAATATATAGAGACGACTCCGTGCCTCGAAAAGCTCGTTAAGCCGTTGATTCCGGCTGTCATTTATAGATCTTTGACAGTCGTTACAGGTAGTCAGAAGCCTGAAAGTCTGGCAACCAGTCTTATTAAGGGTTATCGTGTTGCCCAGTTACTCGGTTGTGGAGGTCAGATAGGCAATTGCTCCATATGAAAATCTGGTATTTGGCTGCATCCGTTTAATCTGGAAGCCAACTACAACATCGTTAGGAAAAGGCTAGACAGATGATGATATAAGTGGCAACACCGGGAGGGGACGACCTAGAAGGACATACACTGACCTTATTGGTGATGTTGTCCAAAAAGGTCTGGTGCGTAGTACTCGCAAACGGCGTGCGTGCATAACCAGATGTATTTATTTATTTATTTATTATTAAGGCACATCAACAACACAAACACAGACATTTACAAATAACAGAAAACAGAGGCATGGACTAGTGTTTACGTCAATTACAGACGTGCACAGCATTCACAACAAAAGAGAAGAAAAAACACAGCATTCACGTTACAAAAAAAAACACACACACACAATAAAAGAAAACAAAAGAACAACAACTAAGCTAAAATATCGGTAGTAGAGAGAATATAATTTTGAATTATTATATTCTATTATTTAAATTACATTATGTTATACCTATTATTCTATATATGTATGAACGTAAGCGAATCAAAAGGGACCCATGGGAAAGAGGCGTCAGTTTCTGTATGTGTGTATGCAGTGTATGTTTATAAGTTTGGTCTTTGGTCTGTTTTTAGCGCCCTTTACAAAAGTATATTTAGTCTCATCAAAAGTGGCATTGATTGATTTATTTATTTATCCTCGCAAACTTTTGAAATTTATCTTGGACAGCACTGACATCGGTGAAGGAAAACATCGTGAGGAAACCTCGCGTTGAAATGGCCGCTTTGAGCAAGCGTGGTAATCAATGCTCATGCCTCCCCTGTATGAGAAGAGGCCTTTGCCCTGCAGTGGGTCAATAATAGGCTGGTATTATTATTTATTAAATAAATAATAATAAATAAATATTGCTGGACAATCCACACAGCATCATCTAGCCCCAAGCTAAGCAGAGCTTGTGTTATGGGTACTAGATGACTGATATACTTAATACAATACATTACATATATAGATATTTTTACTATACATTGGAAATACCCAGAACACCCGGAACAAATATTTGTAGATCGTACAAACATTTGTCCCAAGGCGGGAATCGAACCCGCAACCTCTTGCGTCGCAGGTGGACCTTCGCCCACCGCGCCACATAGGTCGTCATATTATTACTAGCCTTGCACCGAAACGCCCCACCTGAGAATTGAACCCTAAACATCATATCAGTGTTTAAGATAGAGCAACTGCCTATCTGATCACCACAACCCAGTTACTGGGCAACGCAGTACCTCTTGGTAAGACTGGTTCTGATGGTTGACTTTCGGGCTTCTGACTACCCATAACGGCTGTCAAATATTTACAAAGGACAGCCGGTACTTTCCGAGACACGGAGGAGTCTCGATATTTTACGAACGGTCACCCATCCACAGACTGACCACAGCTTGCGTAGCTTAACCTTCGATCAACCCGTGCGTCAGCTCCTCATCACTTTTCAATATGATATTATAATACGCGGCTGACTTATAATCGCCATTTGACCATGAACGCAAAGTAAAATAAAATACAACGCACTGAATGGATACATATTTTTCACTGCAAATGAATCTGTCTTTAAAAGGAGATCCAAATGAAATTATTAAATGAGTTTCAACCTATATGGTTTAAGCATTTATAAATTTTGTATTGTAATCTCTGTATTATAATAAACTTGTCTGCTCACACCCTATTTTTAATATATCTTGATGTTCTGGTAGATTGCTCAATACTATATTCAGTAAGAATCAATATCAAAATGATTCTAAAGAAAGCTAAGAAAGTTCGTTAGAAGATTTGTCTTTGAATTGAGAGTCAAGTCCCTTTTGGGATAAAAGTTAGACTATAGTGATCACACTTAACACACCCTCAAATTAAATAAAAGAAACCCAACATATTGCCCATCAAAATAAACATGATAGGGTAGTGTCCTTACAAATTCTGTTTGGTCCGAAAGTTGGATTACATAAAAATACTGGATACGTATTTTTCTTTTGTCACGTAAACCAAAAATGACGACGATATAGTGCGTTGAAATTTTGCGTGTTGTATATATTTTTATGTAAAAGTGACGTCACAAACCCTTTCTCCTGAACTTTGATGTGCTGTATCTTTGTCACCTTTTATTGATTTGAGTAAGCAAACAATACGTGTCCAATATTTTTTGGTAATCTAACTGACCGGGCAAATAGACTTATTATATTTTTACCTAGGACACATCCCTATTCTGGACTGGTTCGTCGGCCTAGTGGTTGCAAGCACTAGTGCTGAGCACGAGGCCCTGGGTTTAATTCCCGGTTCGGGCAAAGTATTATTGGGTATTTGTATATCAGGAATTTCTCTGGTTGATCGGAAGAAACTCGCCCCATTACATAGGACACCTACACTTTCTCAGTTATGTTCAACATAACTGAGAAAGTGTAGGTGTACCTATTATAGGTACGCCTCTGTTTAACCCTTCGAGGATTACAAGCGTAATGTTATTTCATGATATTGGACCCAATTATAACAGCCTGTGAATGGGTGTAAAATCATGAACTGAACGCATGGTACCAGGTTGTGAGTCGATCTCGTTTCCTAACTGAAATGTATTATATATTCCCACGACCAAACGAATCAAAACTAGACCACTACCAAATACAGACATAAATTAGGGCGAAACAAACGACAAACGGACTGACAAGCCATCCATCTTCCACTGATCACCGTGAAAAAACCTAATTCAAATATAGTTTCTCAGTAATGGCAGACGGAGTGTGTTTCCAAAAGTAATCCGAAGTAATCCGGGCTGTAATATAGGTGTGTGAAGACGAGGAATCGGCAAAAACCGTTTTGACAATATGCAGGGATATGTAGAAGGCTGAGTAGGTTTCGTCTTAAGAGTTTGCAAGATCAGCATTATGCTGAGAAAATACAGATTGACATTCTGCGGGGAGCACGGGCGTATAATACGTTTGTGACAAGAAAATATCACGGTTGTATGCTACGGTTTTATCGCCCAAATTGTGATAAAATTTGTGACTGAAGCCATGTCACAGTAGCCGTGCTCACTCCGTTGCTTAAAATTCAAATTCAAATTATTTATTTCCGACATGAGTCGATAGGGTTAGTACAACAAAATTACTTAAAGACTAATGTTAGTAATTAAAATAAAAAGGGGTCTCAACTGATGTGGATCCTTAACCAGTGGCGCAGCAGAGTGGAGTCCCACCAATCTCGGAACACGCCCAGTAGACTATTAGTGGCAGTGCGCAGCCTTATGGCGTAGAAATGCAAACATACCGGACGTACAACAACGCCACGACAGCCCCAACAGTATCTTGAACGCGCTTACGATTGATTAGATTGGAAGGCTAAGAAGAAACTTAAAAACATTTGGGAAAATACAAGGACGGTGACAATATAATACATAGGTGGATCTATCGGTAACTATCATACAAGATGAGATAAGGATAGAGATCAAAGATCAAGAAACATCAACTTAAAATAACAGACAGACATTGGTCTACCACTGTTGTAATTATTTGAATGGGCTGCTTAAAATCTCTTGAATCTACAATCTACAAACACTGCCCTGTTAATAATATTCAGGTTCAAAAATCTAGTCGCGCTTAATATAATTAGGTACTGGTTTCACAGATCAAATAACATATAAATAATACTAGCTAATTAATGTCCCACTGCAGGGCAAAGGCCTCTTCTCATAAAGAGAAGACAAGAGCATTTATCACCACGCTTGTTTAAGACGGGTTGGCGTCATCAAATATTTGTTGATCGTACAAACATTTGTCCCAAGGCCGGGCAGGCGGACCTTCGCCCGACGCGCCTCATCGTTCGTCAAAAGTAATTCTTAAGAACACATTGTATATGACATCATAGTAACTGATTGAGTAGCGATATTGTGACCATACCCCAACACTAATCTCCAAATGATAAATATTTAAATCCACAGTTAAACTACTGCGTATAACTGTCACATGTCGTTAATCTCAGATTGAAACGTTAGCGGTAACGCTTTGATTGTTGCGCCCGCGCCGCCAGATCTCTGTCAGATGTTATGATTGGTGGCGGTTTTTTGCTCGCCCTTACAATGGTGGACAAGGCATGAGAGGTCACGGAATTACATAATTTTGTAAAATTCCGAATTTATTTGAATCGCATCATATATCTCATTTGAATCTTTTAACGATTATTTTAGACGTAAAGCTACCTCGGTGGTATACTGGTCGCAAGTGCTAGGATTAAGCATGAGATCCAGGTTCGATTTTAAAGTAAGGCAAAGGGTTTTTCCATCAGATTTTTTTTAGTAGCAAGACTGGGTCTGGAGTCCGGTTGATTAAAAGGCTCGCTCGCTATTACATGGGGCTTAAACATAGCTGGAGAAATGTGGGTGAACTAAAGGTACACCTCTGGCTAACTTTTTGAAGAATACAGGCGTGTGCAAAAGCTTTATCTCCCGCTGTCAGCTTATAACTTAACCTCCACGCAATTGAAGCCGCATTTTAATATCTCGACTGGTTATTGGTTTTACGCTAACATGGCTCGCCATTTCAAGGCGCTAATTACCGGCCGTAAATAAAAAACATTACTACATCTTATGTATATTATTAGTAGTGATAGAAGTGAAACAGGAACTTTGAACTAGTTTTTTGTGAGTAAGAGGGAATTACTGATGATTATGTGATGTCAATGCTTAGGATTATGTGTGTAATTTGTATATTAACTAAAGCGCGTAATAATTTTCCATTTTTCTCTTTATTTCATATTTATTTTAACAATTAAAACATACAGTCTTGTCTGCATAATAAGTTTGTCGGTAGTTTGACCCATTGTGACTTTCTAAGTTTAACTTAGACATTACTGACATCGGTGAAGAAGACATCGTAAGGAAACCTGGACTTATAATTTAATATAAGTCTTATATCGCCAACCGAGGAAGCGTGGTGATTAATGCTCGCGCCTTCTCCGTATGAGAAGAGGCTTTTGCCTTTCACTGGAAGTGACTGGTATTGTTAGTAGGTATTACACTTTACCGACGACGATCGACACTGATGCAGATAGTTGTTCCGGGTTGTGATTGTATGTGTTTGTGTGTTCAAATGTTCGTAAACGTCACACGATACAGGAGAAATTTCTAGTGTGGTTTTTATAAAATTAACAAAACTGACAACCGATGGATGAGGCCAGCGTAGAACCAAACGTTCAGAAAATCTTTGGAGGTGGCCTAAGTCTAGCAATGGACGTCTTTTGGCTGAGATGATGATATGGTGACTAAACTTTATATGTAATGTCATATGTGTGTGTGTAATCTATATACGTGTGTGTGCATGCCCAATGCATGATAGCTGCACCTTCTCTATTCTCTCAAAACTTTCATAACTCCACTACACAAACGCAAAGGCCTCTTTGCGAATAACAAGTACCTTATTACATTATACAAACAAGAAATTGCTATAAGTTTGAAGTAATCCTTTTCAAGAGCCTCCTTGAGTGGAGCACTTAAGTAGGTACGTAAGTCATACTGAATGTCTGGCCAATCTTTTCACCACGGCATGAGTTAATCTCGTAAAGCTGGTGCCGACACAAGACGAGAAAAACAAGAGACTACTGACTGATTTTCCGAAAGTCTAATATTTGTATTCAAGAATATGTATTAGCTTTTACTTTATACTTTTGGTCGCTCAATGGTCTATATTCGACCTTTTTGGCTTTCTATTAACCTTTTCCATATAAATCATTTCCATTTTTTTATTTATATGAAAGTTAGATTCGACAATTGGAAAGTCATTCATTCTTCGATAAAAGATATCTGACGGTGACAAAATTTGCCATAGGGTTACCATAAACTAGTGGTTCCCTTAACATTGCCATAATCACCACAACAACTCACAGTCCTTATTTAAGCACACACATAACGACACGCGCCGATAATAAGCGCGCCGATAATAAGCGCTCCAATTATCGCGTCATTGACACGTCTCGCCGATTGACGGCGATATATTCATAGTGAACGAGCCCTGTTAGATATAACTGATGGATATTTAGTAATTTACTAGATTATATGCATTCAGGTTGACTGTGAAGATTTGTTTGGCGGTATTACTTAGATTAATTATGTTACACAGTGAGAATGGTCATATTCGTAGACGGGAAGGTGCGTTCAATATAAGAAAGATTGCCGATTTCAATAGCGCATCTCAATCCCAATATAGATCAATCTTTATTCATTTATTTGTTTATTTAATACTTTAAGCACACAAATGTACAGAGGCGGACTCAATGCTATAGGCATTTTCTACCAGTCAACCTTTGAGCGATGCAAAGACAAACAGTCTTGATCTTTGTTTTTAACCAATCAATGACCGACTTTGCAATCTGTTACCTTGAGAGGGCAAATCAGAAGCATCAGTTTAAGATCGCGAATTGAGATTGGGATTGAGTCACGTCATTGAAATCAGCCATTAGTGTCTAAATTGTGATAATTTATCTGTGACTGACTGCCGTGACTGGTATTGATTAATAACTAGCAGTGAATGATTAATACAGTACAATACCAGAAGAAGCACCAAAAATCCGTCCTTAGGGCATTACGTCTCACTCTCAGGTCACCAAAAACAACACCAAAAAAAGTTTCTAGGACTAATTTTGACGGCACGGTTGGCGCAGTGGCTGAGAAATTGGCTGTTGCGCTGTGTGGCGTGGGTTCGATCCCCGCACGGAACAAATATTTGTATGGCTTGCAATTAGTTGTTCCGGGTCTGGCTGTTTGTGCATGTGAATTTAAATGTTTGTAAACGCACCCACGACACAGGAGAAATTCCTAGTGTGGGGCCATGTTTTTATAAAACAAAAAAAGAACTATTTTTTTTTGAAAATTCGCGCGTTTTGCACAACTAATGTTTTTAGGCGGTAATGGTATAAAGACCGATTCTAGTTGACATACGGATAGGGAGGCCCACAGGCGTGGATTGCTTAAGGCATCAAGTAGTCTTAATCCGTCACTGATAACTGGTATATACTTTATGTCATTTTAAAAAAAGAACACGCTTGCATTCCTCAATGTCTTACGTTGAGGACCCTGTAGTACCGACACCCATATCTCGTCCGTTCTTTAATGTCTCACGTATTAGGAGCTGGGTAGTACGAAGCCCTTAGGTCTCAAGTCAGTAACTGTTACGGAGGACAGATAGGAAGTCTTTCCATTTAAATTTTAAATTTCTCTGCACGACTTGTGTTACTGTAATTAAAGGTATATTTTAATAATTTATCGAGAGTTCATGAACTCGTGAGATTTATTATAAACTTACGGTTTTTAATTCAGTGTCATATCCAAATGATAGCTACTCTTTCGATAACTTCTCTACACTTCATTACCTCAAAATCACACATCCGTCACTCAACCGTGTTAATTGGGGGTTAATTTGAAAAACTGCGTCAGACAGCACCTGTCAGGCACTACCCCTAAAATGGTCCTCTTGGCGCAGCCGTGAGAGATGGCATTTTTTTATTATCAATTACCCGTACGTGTCTCAATCTCGTCCAAGCCCATTTCATTTCCGCATCGGTCGTTTTTTTTTAAATTTTCCATTACATATTTGTTACTTTTAGTTTTTGTCGTTTTTATTTGACTGCTTCGTTGGTCTAGTGGTCCCGAGTGCGACTGCTGAGCGTGAAGCCCTGGTTTCGATTCCTAGGTCGAGCAAGTTGTTAATGAGTTTTTCAAATATGAATTTTCTCATAAGCAACCCGGAGTCTGGATTTGTGCTCGGTTGATGGCAATAGGCTCACCCCCTATTACATGGGACTTCAAAATAACTAGAAAATGTGGGTGTGTGGTGGTTACCTTAGACGCATCTCTGCGTGACCCTTTGGGGAATATAGGCGTGATGTGATGCTATCGCGTTTATTTTACATGTGCGTGTCCAAAATAAATTATATTCTTTCTCTTTCTTTTCTTTCTTTCTTTCTTCCCAAAATCTTCTCTAATCCCCGAAAGTTCGCCACAAGCTCTTAGCCAGTGATGCGTGACACTTACATCGATATCTATGATTGCACAACGGACCTGAAATAGCCGCGTGCGCAATAGCACGGCCCACTTAATGGCAGTTTGTTTAAATTCCAATGCTTATTCATACATGTTATTCGTTAATTTGTTATACAGTGTACGATTACAGGCTGGTTATTATTATTGGGGTTTGCATTTCCTGGTTTTGTGTTGTGTTTTGGTGTGAAAGTGGAATTGTCGGCGCCATTTTGGTGGATTTAGTAGGTTGGGGCCTGTTGAATAAAATAAAGAAATGTCTCTCTGTCTATCTCTCTCTCTCTCTCTTGCCATTGTTAATAATTTTGTTATCTGCTTCATCTCGGTGAGTGAATAACAACCTCTTTTTTCGAAGTCGACAAAAGTATAAAAGGTCTGCGTCTACTCTTTTACGTATACACTGGCCGTTAAGTAAAGAAAAAAATAAAGAAAGAAAAATATTTATGTGGGTTACGCACAGAAAATACAAACTAAAATAAGTACTTTAAACATATTTTACAAATAAAAAAAATCTGATACCGAGCGAAGCCAAAAAGGCTCCTATCCCAACACCATGCTGTGGTATTTAAAAACAAAGGTCGGCTTCTAGTCTAACCGGATGCAGCTGAATTAGTATTCAGCTGCATCCGGTTTAAATACTGGTGTATCTTACATGGAGCGACTGCTTATCTGACCTCCACAACCCAGATACTGGGTAAAACGATACCATTTGGTAAGACTGGTTGTCAGATTTTCGGACTACCCGTAACGACTGTCAAAGATCTATAAATAACCAATGGCTTAACGTGCTTTCCGAGGCCCGGAGTCCCGAGCAGACTAAAATATATAAGAAAAATAAATATACTATTAATTTAACAAAATCAACATAACTACAGTTATCCACATCCCTAGCAATTACTAATAAAATTACTTATTCCCTCCGACTAAGTTCAGCAGAAACTGCTTGTCTATAATGACGAAGATGTGTCGTAATGAATGTCCACAAAAAGGGTGGAATATTCAGCTTTATCAAGATGGTTCAGTGCCAATCAATCGGTGCAATTAAGAGAGTGGTCCCGTTCGATTCCCGACTCATTTCCTTATGCGAATACAGGAGTACACGCGATGCAGGAGTTTTTTTCTGTTTTATTTTTAAAGATGCTTCTCAATACATGTTTTATGCTCATTTGATGGTTTTTTTTTAAAATTGCTGTTGCTTTTTTGGATTCTTTTGATCCTTTGGTGAGATTCGTGATTGGTATGTAATAGTGATGTCCGAAAATCGACTAATTGTTCATGGAAACCACTTTTTACTCATGGTCCGTAAAGGTTATCTTACTTATTGTACTTTACAGTGCTTAAGCTCACGCCTTTTTTCCTTGGAGGTAGGCAGCAGAAACTGTTGAACGTCGCGATTTACATATTTTTTGCTTCGTCTACGTTTATACATCTGGTCATTCACGCACACTGGTTGCGAGTACCTACGACGAACCTGGGGGCCTAGACAGATTCCCTTTTCTGTAAGCGTTAACGCCAACTGAAAGATCAAATTGTATGGAGTTGATATTAGCTTAAGAGGTGTCACGTGACTCCTTTTCACATTTAATGTCACTGTCTTATATTTGACGTAAGCGTCTCGCGTTTTACGCTAAAGAAAAGATTTTGGCTTGGCTGAATATTCTGAAGAACACCATCTATAAGGTGAATGTATAGTGCAAGTATTTAGGGCGTCCCTCCCAGCGTCTCCATTAAATTATAGTATTTTTGTAAATTGATTAAATAGGGTAGTCAGGGTTATTGTGAATATCAATGCGCTCTTTGAAAAGCAGTCAGTGAAATTTAAAAAAACGTGGGGTTTTTTCAACTTCACTGATAGATCTTTTGAGAGGAGAGCATTTTGTAACACTATGCTGACGTAACTATGTGAGATAAAACTCATTAGGAAATATTAGTACGTGAGTAATTTGCATTCGAACAACTGATCCCGCAGTTAACAGCTATTCCAAAAGCAATCAGTCTGCACCGCCATTTTACGAGGCGCCCTAAGACCAATTATGCAAATCTCCGATATTAATAATATCCACGATGATATTCATCATATTATTTGCCTAATCAACAAGTCGCGTATCCTACACGTGCGATATATTTTGCATAGTCGGCGCCAACTGACATCAGTTTAAGGATATTATTATGTTGTGTTCTGAGCAAATTACTATACTACTTGATAATTGCCCCCATCGATCATATCGACTGGTGTCAGTGACTGTAATTGTCATACTGTAGGCTTCCGTATTCAAAGTGATTTTGTTAATTTGTTAGTGGGTGGTACATGATCTTGGATTATGATAAGATGTAAATGTTTTGAGATCTTGTCACCGCAGATCGTAATAATAGTGTATCGCAAACTAAAGCGCCATTGTACACATCAAGCTATCCCAAACTGTCATATTTTCCCAATGGAACATGGCCCTTATTCTTCAATCTAAACTAATTATATAAAGAGGTAACATTTGTTTGTAAGTTTGTATGCAGGGGGTAATCTCCGGAACTAATGATCCTATTCAAAAAATATGTCTCACTATGAGAAAGCTTTTGTTCGCTTAGTAGAGCTTCTCGTACCTACATTTGTTTTTTTTCTTTGTCCTGAGATTATTATTTGGTGTAAATAAAGTTAATTGTAAATCTATCATCGATATATCTATATATCTTCTTTATAGACATAAATACAAATCGTCACTTGACAACGGCTGAATTGATTTGGCATATTTACTATTGTGATCTGACAAAGATAGTATGATAGATTAACATTTTTTGAAAAATACAACAGAAAAGGCGGAAATTTTTATAGTATTTATATGAAAATCTGAACAAAAAAGGTTTGTACTAATGTGAAGCCAGGGTGGGTTGCTAGTAAATAAAAATAAAGGGATGAGGTTTCTCTTGGAATAGGTTCAGCTACTAAAACATTCGGATATTGTTTTGTAGATTCTACGAGTATGATGACTCACGATTTGTGTCATGCATAGACACTTAGTAGAGCTTATGTAGGTACTAAGGCCACGTCATACAAGTAGGTAGGTACTTTGTTGCATTTCAATGCCTAGTGGACCCCAGCCCTTGTCACATATTTCATACAATCTACAATAAATCGATGGCGAAGCATTTAAGTTGTCATAAAGAACTAGAAATTGTTTAATATGCATTGCAAATGAATCAACATCCGATAGCTTTGCAAATAAGCCTACATTGTTTATACTGAAAACAATCGATTCATTTTATCGATAAGATTTATCGATGTTTTGTGAGATTGTGATTATTATAGTGTTTATTACGTAAGATTTTAATTATGCATGGTGGTTGAATAATGAAGTTATTAATTCTAGATTTTATGGAAGCAGGAACTGTTGTTTAAATGAATTATGTCAATTGATTATGCATTAAAATGGTATATACATATGTATGTTGTAGTGTTGTGGGCGGTATCTACCTGTGTATTACACCCAACTATGGATAATATGTACTTAAAAAATAATTATATTTTTAATTATTATATCATCATCTGCCTAGCCTTTGTCCAACTACGTTGGGGTCGATTTCCAGTCTAACTAAACTAAAGTCAGCTGAATACCAATATTTTATATGTAGCGACTGCCTATCTGACCTCCACAACCCAAGTACTGGGCAACCCGATACCCCTTGGTGAGACTGGTTGTCAGACTTTAAAGCTTCTGACTACCCGGAACGACTGTCAAAGATCTGCAAATGACAGCCGGGACCAACGGCTTGACGTGCTTTCCGAGTATTTATAATAAGATTTAATTATTTCTTTAAAACGATACAACTATTAATACACGAAGAAATAAAATAAAATAAAGAACTGTGATTCTTTATTTTATTTTATTTCTTCGTGTATCGAAAAATTATTTTTGTTAAAAAATATTTTTAATTAAGTATTTATAATAAGTAAAAATAAATGTAACAACAATAATAGGCAGTCAGTTCTTTCAGTCTGGTCCAACACGTCACATGAGCATGTCGGTGACGCAAATACATAAGTTTTACCCTTACCAAAAATTGCTCAAGGCGCTGAAGAAGTGTTTACTTCTAAAATTGGTGCAACACGGGATGAGTAAAGTGTAAATCATTTAGTGTTATTTCCTGATAAGAGTTTAGTTAGGCAGGTACTAGATAACCAATTCCGTGATGATCCATGGTTTGGGCCTCGTCTCTGACGCATAAGGTTCATCATCATCTGCCTATCCTTTTCCCAACTATGTCGGAATCAGCTTCCAGTCTAACCGGTTGCAACTTAATACCAGCACTTTCCATGAAGCGACTGCTTATCTGAACTCTACAACTGAGTAAGTGGGTAACACTGGAAAAGGTTAGGCAGATTATGTGCTAGCACCCTTTGTGTTGCCACATAAAAAAAAAAGCCGATAATCTTAACAAAACATTCAAAACTAGATTTCGTTATCTTTACCTAGACAAATAGATATAAAATCCAGGTTGACCACTTGTTTTTTTTTTACTAGAAACGTTTACATAGTTTGGTACTTAGACACGTGAGGCCATAGATCATTCACGACACATCTAGTTTGTTGACGGACAGACAGACAGATAGGTTGATAGGCGCTCAACTTGATGATTTAGATAAAATGGACTGATAATAGCGTTGTACGCAAATTGATTTTATAACTGCTACTATTGCTAGCCACAAGACATGTTGCACATGTAAGTTTTATTTTTCTTACTGCTCATCATTAGTACCCTATTTTATGATGCTTAATGCATAAATGGCGAAATGTGGGTGTAGATCCTATAGCTGGGTAGGTGGATAAGGGATGAAGATTTATTCGGCAGGCTTGCTAACTTTATTTTGTCATGTTTTTTTAACCTATAAATGATGTTATTCATATACCTATGGACTGTAGGTATGTTTAAACGGTATCTTTAATAAATGCAATTGATTTTTAACCGTTATAAATAAAATAAACATACATAAACAAACTCACGCCTAATAACCATGGAGGTAGGATCTACAGAACTCAACCTGCTACGATCCTTACATAATCCTTCTGTTTATACTCGCACGCCTTTTTAAAGCACTTCACCTAGAAGGTCAGTGTATGTCCTTCTAGGGCATCCCTTTCCGGCGGTTCCGCTTACATACACTTACACACATA
The DNA here is from genome assembly GCA_905147745.2 of Phlogophora meticulosa. Classification (NCBI taxonomy): domain Eukaryota; kingdom Metazoa; phylum Arthropoda; class Insecta; order Lepidoptera; family Noctuidae; genus Phlogophora; species Phlogophora meticulosa. Next base: position 12,535,676 of record LR990538.1, on the reverse strand, counting down.
CACTTATCGCTGCACCTACTTTGAAACCTTTATATATGTACATGTGTACATATATAAAGGAATAATTAGCCTGGAATATCCCTTTGGAGAATACAGGTGATATTTTGTGTAATTTACTTAGTCAAATAAACCAACAAATCAACGAGATTTTGTGTGTGCTAATACCTAGAAAGATTAAATCTCAAACATGTGTTTAAATTAAAATAAATCATTGTGATAATTACAAGTATTTAATTGTTCATTGTTTTGTTACAGGTAAGTATTGAATCTAGAGGCCGCTTGTTTTGAGCTTTGTAAGTACTATTTTATCTGCAGGTCATCTAAGACAACATCTGAATGAGGAATATTAACTGTTGCTTGTTATCGAGGTTTTGGGCTCAAACCTGGGCAAGTACCAATGTGACTTTTTCAAATCATGTGTACTTTCTAAGTTTATCTTGGACATCATTGACATCGGTGCAGGAAAACATTGTGAGGAAATCTGGCCTTATAATTGATATGAGTCTGAAATCGCCAACCCGTCTTGAACAAGCGGTGATTTATGCTCGTGCCTTCTCTGTATGAGAAGTGGCCTTTTCCCTGAGTATAACTGTTGCTTTTACATTAAGTTGTTTGTTGGTATTTACGTCAGATATTGTTTTTTTTTTAAACGTTGCCCCACATTATGATTTTCTCCTGTGTCGTATGTGACTTTAAACCTAGTGTGGGGCAAAGTTTAAATAAAAAAATACCTCGAAAGGTTACCGAACTGCCCAAAACAATGGCATTAACATACCCAATTTTAACCAAACCCGTTAAAACCTTAAGATTCTCATCATCAGTGCTTATAGTTAACAGCTTCATCACCGTCTGTCATCACTTTACCAGTTTATTTTAACTTTATGCCCAAAAATGTGTATTTAATGCATCTCTCAGTTACCCAGTGGTTTACACAAAGGAACCGCGTTAATTTTAAACCCCTTTACGACTACGAAAATGGTATCGGACTCAATCAAGCGGCGCGTGAGTGGCGCCGAAACAAGCGGGTGATTATACATGTAAAACAAACTGTTGTTTGTAATAAAGCTGTTGGTAGATAGGTATTAATTTGTAGTTGAATAATACCAAAGGCAGATGAAAACAAAATACTGTCAGACAATCTTGCGTAACAAATTCCTCTCGCAATGGTATTTTGACAGTTGAACAATGTATACCCTATTTTATACAAATACATAATTCTAATTTATGTTATTTCCACTCTAACAAAATATCAACTTTATAGAAGTGTTAATAACGTGACTTTCGTGATGACTAGTACCATGTTTCAACTGAACTTTATACTCGCGGATAGGTACGTAAAAGCCCATCCTGGTTAACAGTAAAAAACTAACACGAATCACACATTCTCGTAAGTTTTTCAGTGACACAATAACAGTAGCTATGATTTTTTAATTTAGGTGTACGAATACCAATTAATCATCATCCTCCGGCCTTTATACCAATTGATTTGGGGTCGGCGCAACATGTTCTTTTCATTCCTTCATTTCCATTTGCCGTCATCTCAGAAGTCACCTCCTTCCTAGCCATATTATCTTTTACACAATCCATCCATCGTTTTCTAGGTCCCCCTCTACTTTTGTAATAACAATTAATATCTGCAAATTAAGCAAAGCCCGCCACCGTGGAGATACAATCACCAAAATGTCATTCATTACACAAAACAAATATGTCTGCCTTTATATTTTATTCTAATTAGGCCAACGGAAGGTCATCATCATAATCGTAATCTTTCATAACTCCTCGCTCGCCCACAATAAAATAATTGCCACGATAAAAATGACAAACAGCAGTGTCGCCATCTGACGGAATAAAGGACGCCCTACATCATTATATAATTTGTCATTACTTGGACGAGATCCAAAATGAATACCCCCGTGGGATATATTGCTAACAAATTGGGTATGTGACATATTTATCTGGAGATAACTGGAATTGAAAGAAATTAAAAGAGTATGCTCAGATGGTTTGGTCACGTTGAGAGAATGAATGAAAGACGACTAACAAAAGGTATTTATATGGCAGATGTAAGCGGACACAACGGGAGGAGACGCTCTAAAAGGGCACACACCTTATTGGTGATGCTCTTCAAAAAAGTCAGGTGCATAGTACTCGTAACTGGCGTGCGTGTATGACCTGATGTATTGACGTCAGCGAAGCGAAAGTAGTATGTAAGGGTCGTAGAGGATGGTGCTCTGTGTGTTTCTGCCATCCCCCATGAGAAAAAAGCGCGTGAGTTTATTTATGTATAACTGGAATATGGTAACAAGACTGTCACTTGTTTTGCAAGAGAACATTCCAATAATTTGTCATTTAACCCATTCTCATCGCTCGAAGCTTCAATGAGGTCTTCCGAACATGATATTGGACTGTGTTTTTCGAGTAGGACTTTTCCCATTTGCAGTCTGGAGTCTGGATTTGTGCCCGGCTGATGGCCATAGGCTCGCCCCCTATCACATGGGACTTAAAACATAACTGGCGAAATAAGGGTGTTACTAAACGTGCATCACGCCAAATTAATATATTTTTTATTTTTTGTTTTCGATACTTAGTAGATATTGTCATTGTGTGCCTTAGTCTTTCCTGAATAAATGTTTTGTCTTTCTTTCTTTGCTTATCTCTGTCTAACCCTTCGGGAAATACAGGCATGATGTCACGAAACATAACACAAAACATGTATTGTAACCAGGTCTAGAATAAATCTCCGACACAAACGTGGAAGCCACAAGTCCCGCTTTCCCTAGAGAAACTAAAGCCTTGATAAGACAAAGCTGTGCCCAATTGCAATTAAATTAATTTACTATTACTCCGTGGAAATAATTTAATTAATTCGCGTACGTAATGGCCGATCGGCCGCATCAACGGTTAATGGGCGCTTTGCATGCATTCGAGGAAGCTTATCGCGAGCCGGCCGGTCAAGTGTAAACGGGGCTTACAGACGCGCTTATTATCACTTTTGGAAGAGTAATGATGATGTTTGATGTTATTGAGTTTTTCCGGCCGGCCAAGTGTGAGCGTGGCCTATAGACGCGCTTATTGTCACTTTTGGAAGAGTAATGATGATGTTTGATGTTATTGAGTTTTTCCCAGCCGGTCAAGTGTGAGCGTGGCCTATAGACGCGCTTATTGTCACTTTTGGAAGAGTAATGATGATGTTTGATGTTATTGAGTTTTTCCCAGCCGGTCAAGTGTGAGCGTGGCCTATAGACGCGCTTATTGTCACTTTTGGAAGAGTAATGATGATGTTTGATGTTATTGAGTTTTTCCCAGCCGGTCAAGTGTGAGCGTGGCCTATAGACGCGCTTATTGTCACTTTTGGAAGAGTAATGATGATGTTTGATGTTATTGAGTTTTTCCGGCCGGTCAAGTGTAAGCGTGGCTTACAGACGCGCTTATTATCACTTTTGTAAGAGTAATGATGATGTTTGATGTTATTGAGTTTTTCCGACTGGTCAAGTGTAAGCGAGGCCTATAGACGCGCTTATTGTCACTTTTGAAAGAGTAATGATGATGTTTGATGTTATTGAGTTTTTCCGGCCGGTCAGTTGTAAGCGTAGCCTACAGACGCGCTTATTGTCACTTTTGAAAGAGTAATGATGATGTTTGATGTTATTGAGTTTTTCCGACTGGTCAAGTGTAAGCGAGGCCTATAGACGCGCTTATTGTCACTTTTGAAAGAGTAATGATGATGTTATTGAGTTTTTCCAATATCATTTTTTTCATGAGCAGCCCGTAGTCTGGATTTGTGCCTTGTGATGACCCCATATTACATGGGACTTAAACATAAATGGCGAAATGTGGGTGTTACCATAGGTGCACCTGTGCCCAATCTTTCAGTGAATACAGGTGTTGTGTTGAAAGAGTAATGATTAATGATGAAGCTGTTATGAGTGTAAATTATGCATTGAAGTCGCGGAAGTTTGACGATCATATTAAATTCTACAAAATTCTTCTGTAAAAAGGATAGCCAAACTATTGCGGTGGCTTTTAAAAATCGCGATGGATATGTTGGACCAATTTAAAAACGGAACTGGGCCAGCGTGCCAGATTCGGATGCAAAGTTAAAGCCGAATAAAAAAAATCCAGTATTTTACATGGAGCCACTACCTATCTATCCTCCACAACCCAGTCACTGAGAAATCGGAAAAAGGTTTTTGATTACCCGTAACGACTATCAAATTACAAATGAGAGCCACGACCAAAGGCATGCCGTGCTTTCAGAGGCACGAAGGGGTCTACATATGTAACGGAAGTTCATTCATGCAGCGTCGGACGTCAGTTGTTTTTTTTTGTCTTTTCTTTCTTTAGTATTGTGACCCTGTGCTAAATTAATACTTCATCTCTCTTTATTTTCTTTTTTCTGTCCAATAAATCTATGAACACGTTTCCTGTCTAATGCTGCATGCACGAAAAAGGATGACTCATTGTCCCTTTACGCTCATAGTCCCGTTACGCTCATTGTAAGCTTGCGCCGCATCTATCTCTCTTCCACTCGATTGCCTATCTGACCTCCACAACGCAGTTACTGGGCAAAACGATACTCCTTGGTAAGACTGTTTATCAGACTTTCGGGCTTCTGACTACCCGTAACGACCGTCAAAGATCTCTAAATTATCATCATCATCTGCCTAGCCTTTTCCCAACTATGTTGGGGTCGGCTTCCAGTCTGACCGGATGCAGCTGAATACCAGTGTTTTACATGGAGCGATTGCCTATCTGACCTCCACAACCCAGTTACTGGGCAAAAGGATACTCCTTGGTAAGACTGGTTGTCAGACTTTCGGGTTTCTGACTACCCGTAACGGCTGTCAAAGATCTACAATTGACAACCGGGACCAACGGCTTAACGTGCTTTCCGAGGCACGGAGGAGTCTCGATATGATACGAACGGTCACCCATCCACAGACTGACCTCGGCAAGCGTAGCTTAACCTTCGATCAACCCGAGCGGCTGTTTTTATTTAGCCCCGAACTCCTCCGTCAAAGATCTCTAAATGACAACAGATTATCACGTTAAACTATCGTATGTAAACCAACTTTACAGTCAGCCAATTTTTTCCCCATTCACGGACGTACTCGTACCTTGACAAGCGCAGCTAAGCCACGGCTCAACTCGTGCAGCTGTTTTTATTTAACCATAAACCATGATCCACTAAACAAATTAAATTGGCGGGTTCCCCAGCCTATGAGCATAACTTTGAAAGTACAGTTTAATTCAATGGTACTTTAATAAACATGGCAGCCTGCTATCGAAGTATCGGCGCGGCTTAATTTACAATCCTCTGCCCCGACTAGCGACTCCCCGAGAAAGCGACAACTAACCCAGTATTAGATTTCATCCGAATAATTTATTGTATTGAGTATTGGTTTTCGTTTGATTGTTTGTGTGTTTGTATGTGGTGAGAATTGAAAGAAAAGGTAGCGTTTGACGTTGCAGGTTAAAAGCTGACCAAAAATTTATCATTAACATTAAAGGAAGTCGTTTTGGAGATCTCGCAAACGAGATGTTTTACCCAGACAGTAATGTATATAAAGAAAAATTTCACTTTGGAAAGAAAAAAAACAAATGAAAAACATTAAGAAAGAAAGAAAATGAATTTAGGGCACACATTAGGTACTCATTAAATAAAGAATAATACGACTGGAATACCGAATAGTTGTTTGAGCTTCGCAATTTTTTTATGAAATTATATATACTTATATATACTTAGACAATTTTACACCATCGAACATCTTAAAGCCCTGAGTTGCTTTTCCATACAAAATTTCTAGCAATTATATAAATGTTCTCACTCACTCTATCAACGTATTCATCAACTTTTAGTTGCTACCCACTGCAAAGCGGTGTCATCTGCTCAGCTGCGGCTTGTCTAGTCACTTCGTTACTGTATTTTTTTATAATTTAACTAGCTTCCGCCCGCGACTTCGCCCGCGTGTTTTGTTGCTAAAAAAGTAGCCTATGTCCTTTCCCGGGGTGCAATCTATTTCTCAATCAAATTTTATCGAAATTCGTTCAGTGGCTTAGGCGTGAAAGACGGATAAACAGACACACACACTTTCCCATTTATAATATGAAATATTAAGTATGGATTACAGATGATTAGAACAATGAAAACAAAAGCAATAAAGGTTTAAGGCCTTTGAGCGTATTTTTTTGCACTGTCATGCAACAATAATAATTCTACTAGAGCGACTAAATCAAGATTAATCGCACACAATTTTGTATGGAGAAGACTCCAACACATCCTTAATACCTCAAACATAATTAACCTTAAACCCAGCCATACATTAACTGGATTAACGGTCTCTAATATATATCCGAGAGTTTGCACTTAGAGTTGCAAGTTCAGATATATTGGGTTCAGATCCTCTAAGATAGGATCGCGTTCCCAACACTAACCGTTAATGACTGGGAACTGCTCAACGGGCTAGAGGTCTTGGGATATGGTACCTTCACACTATTTAATGTATTTTAATTGTAATGGGTTTATGTGGAAATCTTGTGGTGAATCAGTTTTAAGCTTCAAACAATTTTTTCAAGAATGTTTCGACACAGAATGGTGATTCAAATTTCCTGAGTCAATATACTGGTAACATATATCAAAAGGGATTCAGTTTGGTAGTAATGGCAGTAATATCTTACAAAGAATAATTAAAGATTATTATTGTTCATGATTGAATTAGTGAAAGTTGAAAGAATTCAAAAACAGCCGTGGATATTAGTAGAAATAAAAATAATGTGTTATGATAGAGCAAGACAGATGGATGTATGATGATGTGATGATGTGGGTAGAAAAGTATATATAACAATAGAAAGTGTTAAAAGTATGAGTAAACTCGAAAGCGATTAAGAATCTATCGGAAAGAAAGGAGTAATCTTTAGAATACAATCATTTTGATAGCTATCCAATAATTTTCACACAAATGTACCTTTACACGTAAGAATCTTAAAAGGTCGTAATATTTAAGAGTACTTCCATTCGGTAGCTGATACTGCAAAACAATGCGCTTATCGAATGTTTTAACGTATTTGGTTCACAGTTCCTCATTACCAGAGGCGTTTCCTTAACTTACATACTATTCCAAGAAAATAACAGTGTTGAAAGAAATCACTCTTACAGTTATAAGCACTATAGTACCAGAATATTAGGTGAAGTAAATTATTTCGTGGAATATCGGACAAGTAGGATACGTCTTTCTGGAACCTTTTGTTTTGTCAAATCTTTGATTGTAAGAAGGCCTAAGTGCCTATCTGTTTAAAAACCAACAAAATTACAGGAGACACAACCATTAACAACAACAATACAGTAGGCAAAACCAACAACTATAACAACAACAATTCTGGAGACCCAACCAATAACAATACGGGAGACAAAACCAACAACTTTAACAACAACAATACAGGAGACAAAACCAACAACGATAACAACAACAATACAAAAGACACACGCACACATGCACATACACGTCATACATAACAATTATGTACTTTACTAACTCCTCAGCTGTTTTGCCTGATAAATTTCGCTGCGGGATCGATGACAATTCAATCGTTTTTCTGTGACTACTCGAGCTTCATTGTCTCGGTGCTTTTCTGGTGGTACAAATCGCTCTAGGTAGAACATAGTGACATATAATTGACATGACTAATATCTGCTTCTACATCATTTGTATCATCTTTAATTTCTTCTTCACTTTTTGGAGCATTTACATCCAAATTCACGTGCAATTGAGATTTTTCGTGAGATCATGGGCTGATCAAACTGCAGTGTTGCGAATCGGACTTGTAATTACTGACAATTTTCAAGAGGCATATTAATCACACTCATTATATAAGTTGTAAAGTTTGCCGAGATGTGTGTGTTTCTCGGTTACTCCTCACGTAAAAACGCATTTTGACGAAACTTTACAGATTGTATAATAACATATAGAAGATATTTCATAACGATACTTATACAGACGAAGTCACTGGTACTTGCTAGCATCCTCGATATTCTACATTCATAATACTATCCTCTTACCGTTTTGTCTTCGACTAGGACCAATCCAATTCACTCCAGCTTTTGCTCCTTATGCAAATCCTCTAGCTCATCATATCTTAGATCTGCACTGCCCTGAACAGCCCGGCACTAACTCGATCATTACGGACTACCCACGAGATGGGAAGATTGCATAATTTAACTACTCAATTGAACTAGCTTTATCTGCTGGGTGTTGTATTGAGGACAACAGATAGATTGGAGCTTTGTTGGATAGTATCGGGTGTTTACATAAGATTAGACTAGTAATACTTCTGACCTGCTGTAAGGATTGTGGGCTTTAGAGCTAGCTTTAAGTCTGAAAAGGTCTGTAGTACGCACCACGCCTGTAGTACGCCTGTAACAGTACCTACATTTTAGTGGGTGGAACGTTTTTCATGAAATAACTAGCAACACATGTGTTTTATACCATTTAATTCGTGCTGTATAGTTGCCGGCATGGGTCTTGAGCTTTGATCCTTAAAACGTTAAACGCCAAGTGACCGACATCCAATACATTTTCTATTGTGTCTCGTTTTCTGGCAGTTAAGGTGGTAATTACTTTAAGCGATTTTGGAGCTTACTCTTGTGACAATACGACGCGCGCACAAACCCCCACCACTCTGCCGAAAGCTCAAGCTAAATGCCGACAGTTATAACATATAACAGGAGATAACAGGCGCGATTAACATCATACCTGTAATCTCTGTAACTGGATACAAAACCAGACTTCGGGCTGCTACTGAGAAATTCCAGATGGAGTTTAATGGAAAAAATACTCAACCTGGGAATCGAACCCAGGACCTCGAGATCAGCAGTAGTGTTTGTGACCAACGAAGCAGATCCTTGAACGTCTTAAGGCCTTTTTCTCATCCATTACATGTGGATGACTACGTTCTTCGTGCGCCAGTTTTTTACTGGATAATTCCCAGATATTTACTCTAAATCTAACACTTTACTGATTTGATAAGGAAACAGTTTTTTTTAGAACGACTATCACATCCTTGTCATATTTGATGAACTAGTCTGAAATCCTAAAATTAGAAAACCTGTCGTCACGGTTGGCGCAGTGGCTGATTAATCGGCTGCTGTGTCACGGGTTCGATTCCCGCACGGAGCAAATATTTGTACGGCCTACAAGTAATTGATCCGGGTCTAGCTGTATGTGTATGTGAGTTTAAATGTTTGTACTAGCGTGGGGAAAAATTAAAAAAAAAAACAGAAATTGAAATCTAGTTGAAAATTGTGTATCTGACTAAAAGAGATTGACTCTCTCCCGTTCACGACTTCCCATACAAAAACAGTACTTAACATATTTTATCACGATCACTGTCCACATTTACATTGCGCCAATTGGTTTTACTTAAGCTGATAAATAGCCCATAGCTGTCCTCGGAGCGAGTTTACAATTTATTACTAAATGCACGAGTTTCCTTGCGCTTGCGCTCCTTCCTACACGCCTAACTTGTTACACGGTTCCACTCCCATACGGTAAGTAAATCATTTGGACTTTCCCAAATATTTACATACACCTAGCCTAGAAGGCTTTATCGACTGCTTCCGGACAGTCAAGACAAAATGGTCAGGAATATTTGAACCTTGCAATTTGTCTCGTCAACTCATTAGGGCTAGTCTTCGTCGTCTAAAAAAATGCTTTTAATCAAATAGAACAAAACCGTTAAGATTAGGTATAGTTAACTGCCACTCGCTAGGAATGAGCGTAATAAAGTTGCTGAACTGTACACAAGTAATTACATTAAGACGTTCTGAAAGTGCCACGTCTGCAGGCCTTGACAAAACACCCTTCTGTAGCGTAAAACGTCAGACGCTAACGTCAAAATGTATGGCAATGACATTATTGCAGCGAGTGCCACGTTTTTCCACTAAACTTTATCCTAGGGCGATTGCCACACTGCACCGCATCACGCAGCGTAGCGCGGTAGTGCGTGTTCTTATGTTGTTTGCAAGTATCTGTGTTTGTATAGAACACAGGCGTAGTGCAACACACAGACAACGCATTCAAGCGCAGTGTTCGTCGTTCGTCGCCACGCACCCCGCTGCGTGTTGCGGTGCAGTGTGCCAATCGCCTAACACAGCCTCACCGTCACCATATCCGTTTCCCCAACGTTCTTCACCTCCATTTAATTCAACAAGCACAACGCTGCTAATTCAGAAAGCTAATTCTTCCAAAATGTATTACCAACCCACAGTCTTAATACCACAGTCACGAACACTCTTTACAAGATCCGCAAGAGCCTCTTCATCACAATTAGCTTCCTAGATGTTCTGCTCCTTCATTAACACATCCAATTCCTGACCTCGGCCGCAGTAACTTACCCTAGTTTAAACACAGCTTTCCACAACTTTACAAGGTTATTTACCATGAAACAAATTGCTGTTAATTGGCTGAGACTAATGAGAACATCGTTTGGTTAATCCATATTGGTTCGAATAGTTGGAACTGGTTAATTCTGTATTAATTAGTAACTGTTAATGAAGTAGAATTTCGATTCGAGGGAAATGGGTAATGTTTTCCACTTTGTACTGGTGTTATACGTTATGTATCCATCAAATACTTTCTTTCTTTTCTGAAAAAGATATTGATCAATGATCAATGAGTTATTCTTTGAGAGTTCCGTGTAGCATCAGAGTTCAGTGACAGATACAGAAGAATGATATGTATATCAAAATATATAGTTCTGCCTACCCCATAAAAGTTGCCATATATCGCCAATTTTTAAAACAAATAAAGCCTATCTCTACAACCCTATCAACTAATATCACAGAAAATAGGGATGACGACAAAAAATACATTTATCCGTTAGGTAGATCATTAAACAATATTGTCCATGTGTTTTTCTTTTTTTACGGAAACAAAAGATTACGTCAATACCGTGGGTTACAATGTGACAAGACGTCACGCCCGTGTAGATTTCATACTGATCTGTGACGAAGCGAGCCCCATTCCTAAACTTAATGCGTTTTATTTTAGTATTTTTTATATATTGTCTTTTTTTTATAAATCTTAATCAAAAGTATGTTTATTATATGGGCAACGAATTACAAATTAAGAATTAAATTTAAGGGTAGCGACCTGCGCGAGTCCCTGGATGACCGAGCTTTGCTCGGATAAAAGGACGTTTTCTAAAAATGAAACCTAGCTTGGTCGATTTTTCGCCCCCGAAACCCCCTGCATATTAAATTTCATAAAAATCGTTGGAGCCGTTTCCGAGATTCAGATCATATACATATATATAAAAGAATTGCTCGTTTAAAGGTATTACATGAAGTAAATATTACATGAGTGACGGACTAAATATAATTTATTTTTATTTAACCCAGGCCTTATCCCTAGTATGTTCAATTAAATTTCACAATTGAAACAAACTCCATAATAACTACTCCGTCGACTTCCTCGATTCCGTTTGTAACTCCTTCCCGTCAAGGATCATAATCATCGTACTCGCATCTTAGAAAGGCGTGGAGCCGACAGTAATAGACCCCCGGCGTTCAGCGCTTAATTACTTACTTGTGCCACTAACAGCATCCTGAAACTATTAAGTGCAAGTCAAGTGGAGCTCATGCGTAGTTCTTCCTTATTTATGAGCCCCTACTACTTATCTTAGTAGGCTATGATGTTACATTACAACTACATAGCTGTTCGACGCGGTCAGAGCCTTTTTTTTCTTGATTCGGGGTGGAAAATCCTCATGGATGTCCTCCGCCCTAGAGGGCGGCTCGTCAGAGCCTTTTTTTTTTTTTTTTTTGGTGCGGGTTGGAAAATCCTCATGGATGTCCTTCGCTCTGGGGGAGCGAAGGGGTCTGTCAGACTCTTACTGACTAAAAACCACCCGTTGTTCCGTCTCACACCTACGCCGGGGGTCGCGGGAACGTACGATCCTTCCGCAACGGCTCGTCAGAGCCTAGCCTAACCTTTTTCCCAACTATATTGGGGTCGGCTTCCAGTCTAAGCGGATGCAGCTGAATACCAGTATTACATAGAGCGACTGCCTAACTGACCTCCACAACCCATTTAATGGGCAACCCGATACCCCTTGGTAAGACTAGTTGTCAGACTTTCGTACTTCTGACTACCCGTAACTACTGTCAAAGATCTACAAATGAAAGCCGGGACACCACCTTAACGTGCTTTCCGAGGCACGGAGGAGTCTCGACATGTCACGAACGGTCACCCATCCACAGACTGACCTCGGCAAGTGTAGCTCAAACTTCGATAAATCCGTGCGGCCGTTTTTATTTAGCTACGAGCTTCTAATGCAATTATTACTGGCAAAGCCTTTCATACCATATTTCTAACAGCACCTTAAATGGAATATAACCGTTAAAAGTAAGTATAACAGTTATCATTAAAACTAGATAAGTACCTAAATATCGCTTTCATTTGAACAAATGCACGACTCCTATTCAATTTAATACACCATTTCAATTTCCTTGACTCAGTTTTAATAACTAAATGGTAGAACAAATTATGATCATTACATCCTCTGATCCAATTACGATGTAATCGCTTTATCTTGTACTGTGGTACATTATAATGAATTATATTGTAATTATACGATTGAGATTTACTTTATAAATTATTGGCGGAACCACAGAGCTTTCAAGGCAGATAGAGATGGCTTTAATCCTAATTATGAATCGATACGGATTCGCGTATGATTCCACAGCATTTTTAAATCTTCATAATTCCTCTGACTGAATAGAATACAATAATCTTTGTTGTAGACCATATAGTTTTCAGATGACGGTAAATAAAGATGTATAGAAGAAGAAGACATGCTGCTTGGACCTCAAATAAATTGAAATAAGGGTAGGAAGGTGATGATAGCTCCTGAGGAAACAAGAAATGCAACCTTATGGCACGTCTATGGACCTCTATCTTTTTACACACTCTGTATCGGAAACAAATAATCAGATAAAAATGTAATTGGTTGTAAACTTTGAGATGCTTTCGTAATTCTTAATGGCGTTAAATTTATTAATTGCGCAGGAGTGGATTTTTCTCTAGCAATCAGTAACAGTGTTGTTCGATTAGAAACATATTTTCCCACGATTATGTGACTTATGGACAGTATCCGGACAGTTTCTTAGTAGGCTTTCAATTGATAAGTCACCATTGATAAATCTTTAGACAGATGATTTTAGCTGTCATAAACAGTTACTTACTAATAGAATTCTATTAAAAATATTGTGTTAGGATAGTTTTTTATTAAAACTTACTTGAAATGAAGACGCAGCAGATTATTTTTCTTTTAATTATACAAAAAAAACACTCTGGTATAGGTAAAATGAAAGGAGGTCGTGGCTTATTAAAAACAGCCGCACGGGCTGATCAAAGGTTAAGCTACGCTTGCCGAGGTCAGTCTGTGGATGGGTGACCGTTTGTAACATATCGAGACTCCTCCGTGCCTCGGAAAGCACACTAAGCTGTTGGTCCCAGCTGTATTTGTAGATCTTTGACACTGGTTACGGGTAGTCAGAAGCCTGAAAGTGTGACTATCAGTCTTACCAAGGGCTATCTTGTTGTCCAGTAACTGGGTTGTGGAGGCCAGATTGACAGTCGCTCCATGTAAAATACTGGTCCGCTGGTCTGGTTGCTGCATCCTGTAGTTAGACTGGAAGCCGACCTTGGGGTCGGTTTCCAGTCTAATAGTATATATTAGTTAGTAGTATAGTATAATAGTTGGGAAAAGGCTAGGCAGATGATGAATAGATAGGTAAAATGAAAACTATCCTTTTAATCAACTTTACCCTACTTTTTACGGTATAGAATTTTAACTTATCTGATGAATGATTTTGACACTCAGACAGATTTTTCCAGCAGATGTCAAAATATCTAAGTTATATGGCAACTGAAAATTGCTCATGACTATTTTCCATTTTAACAACTAGTAGGGGCTGCACAAAGAGATACTAATGTGTTAGGAGCGCTGAATCGCGGCGCGGGCGCATCAAAGATCGCGGCCTCAGATAGGCGCATTCATTACCGCTTGCTGCTTGTTGCTTGTATCGGCGTTGTGTATCTAGAGCGCAGTGGATGTCTAACTCAGGAAGTGTTGGGATATGGTGAGATTAGAGCTTAATTGTTTATGCGCTTATAAAGTCAGTTTTATAATGGCTGTCAGTATGGTTAAAAGGAAAGCTCTAAGGTAGCAACGCTGGACGTTCTTGAGTATCGTAACTTGTAACTTGATGAGAATCTGTTTCTTTATTTCCAAGAAAAATATCAGGAGAACTCAGTAAACTGATTATTTATTTATTTATTTGCTGTCATGTACAATACTGGTTAGTATTAGGATGCATTACAATTCCATGCCACAATTTTAAAACATAAATCTTGTAAGGACACCGCATACTTAGTTTTTATCTATCAATCATTCTTCATCCTCCTGCCCGTATCCCAATTCACACAATCCAGTCATCCTTTCTTTGGTCTCCCTCTACTCTTGTAACCATGCACATTCATACTCAAAACTTTCCTCACAACATGGTCCTCATTCCTATTCGCGAGGAAGTCATCCAAGGCGTCGTACCATCTTCTCGATCTGCCGCGACCCCGTCTAGCTGTCTCAGAGTTCCAGTTTTGCAATATTCGGGAATGTCATACTATCATTTATTTCTTGTACCGTTATAGGGCGTGTAACTACACATGTGTTTTCGATCTTATTACTTTGTTCATTTGTTGTAACTTAAACAACGATAGCGGGATAGCGGTTATTAAATTAACATTTAAGTATTAGGTCCGATCGATAACTTAAGCTTAATTTGCCACCATTTGCAAACACACGTACACGAGAAAGATGTTACTTGTCATCCATGTATGTTTATGTGAGCCAAGCTACGAAACTGCTGTAACTTCCGCTATAGCGCCCCGCCGTTAAGTTACAACTTAAACATAACTTATTTATAGTTATAAGCCGATTTACACGATTTTGAGCTAAAATAATGTTTAAGTTAAGTAAGGAGGTAATATGGTGCCCCGCGGCGATGCTCGCTGATTTAATTACAGATGAGTTATTTATATTTGATTAGTTCATTGATTTCCGTTATGGGAATATAATTATCGGTATTAGTTTAATATTTAACAGTACTTTTCGTGTGAGTTAAGCAAATCTTCTCATGAATGTAGAATATTAGGTATGCATTATGTATAAGGCGTAGGTAATTGAAAAATATTTGTACATTTATTGACTGAAGTTATGGTGCTATGAATTCACGGAAATAGTAAATTATAAATCGATCGAATTCCATGTGAATTAAAAATAAATGAACACCAGGGGCCTTACTCTTCAAATTAATTTGAATTCCGATCTAAAGCCAATACGATTTCAGTTTTAATTTTGTAGTCCCGTTATTATATTATTTCGCGAAATACACAGCTGTCAAAGTAAACTCAAGAGTAACGTTTAGCGCGCCAAGCCTGAATTTGGCACTAAAACGTCTAAATTCCAATGTAGAACGATTGGAATTAAAATCAAGAGTAGCGCTGGTTTCTGGAAAGAAATTAAAGACGCGTCAAAAATTAAACACAGCTCAAATTATGCGATTGACTGTTAAAAAAACATTCAACCAATCACAGTAATTACGCGAGTTTCAAAATGTGTCACATTTATTTTGCGATAATTTTTGTTCCAGACACTGGTCCTTCTAAATAATAAATTTAAAATATGTTATGTAATGGTACAGACACATCAAGCCATCCCAAACTGTCGAATTATTCTAATTGAACATGAACATTATTCTTTTGTAATAGAGTTGAAAAACTATCAATGCCATTTGACAGTTTGGGGTAGCTTGATGTGAAAAGTATTACTACCTAAATTTTAGATTAAAATAATCGAAAAATAAACAACATGCAATATGTCCCATTTCTTTTTAAGCGCATGTTATGTAAGCCTATTTTATTTGTGTAGGTATACATTAGAAGTAAACCTAAATACTAGTAAATCCAATATAATTCTATGCATTTGCTGTTGGTGTACTTACTTAATAAATAAAATAAATAAATAAACAACCCTTTTCTCTATAAACATAACCTTTAAAATTTTCAATTAAGTTTTTCAACGGAGCATAAAATCGTTTTGACAGGCCGCCATTGTAAGATGGCGTCGGATTGAAAAGATAACACGAACTAGGGATTAATATTATTTAGTCTCAAAGTATTTACGTCTAGAAGTCAGTACTCGTTAAAATGTAAGCTTAAAATATTAAGTTTAATCAGAGAGTCTTTAGTAAAGTGTAAGATTGAAAATAAATATTTATTACATTAATGTTAGTAATAGTTTATTTTCTCTACAATATTATTCTTAATTGCTAGCCTTGTTTCTACAGTGACATATAGGAGGAGCATTATATTGTGGGAGACTGGTGCCTAACCTATGCTCAAGGCCTGTATTTCAGGTCACCCGTAAGTACCCAATTGATTTTTCAATAACACCATTAGGAAAGGCACTATTGAACGTAAAATTTACGAGTAAAAACGAAAATGGTATTTTGTTGTTGTCCCATCCAAAGTTAGTTATGAAGAAGAATAGGAAAAAAAACTAAAACTAAAATAGTTTTTTTTAAATAATATCTTGTATTTTTTCTGCTAAGCCTTTTTGTTTTTTTTTTTTTTTTTTATAAAGACGTTGCCCCACACTAGGAATTTCTCCTGTATCGTGGGTGCATTTACAAACATTTAAAACTCACATACACAAACAGCCAGACCCGGAACAATTACCTGTAGGTCATACAAATAATTGTTCCGTGCGGGGATCGAACCCACAACACGCGGCGCAACAGCCGATGGCTCAACCACTGCGCCAACCGTGTCGTTTTTCTAGCCACATACATAATGTTGGCGTCTTGGCGTCGCTTTTGAGGCTCACCGATGTCAGTCTATGGATGGGTGACCATACGGTTACACATAGAGAGTCCTTCGTGACTCGGAAAGCACGTTAAGCAGATAGTTACAGCTGTCATTAGTAGACCATTGACAGTCGTTACGGGTAGTCAGAAGCCCGAACGTCTGACAACCAGCCTTATCAAGAGGTGTTGCCCAGTGGCGGTTGTGGAGGTCAGGTAGGCAATTTCGCCACGTAAAATACTGGCTAATATGCTGCATCCAGTTAGACTGGAAGCCGACCCCAACAATACTCTTTATACACACCATAAAAACTTAAAAATAACAACTTTAGCTAGAGAGAGCTACATAAATAAATAAATAATGCTCTTTTTTTTTTTTTTTTGATGACTGATATACTTAATACAATACAGACATAGAAAGATAATTTTTATTATACATAACAAATACCCAGAACACCCGGAACAAATCTTTGTAGATCGTACAAACATTTGTCCCAAGGCGGGAATCATAAGGTGTTACAACGGGCGGCCTTATCGCTAAAAGCGATTGCCTACAGAAGTTTAGTTGGGAAAGGCTTCGGCAGATGATGATATCCTAGTTCTTATTTATAGATAAGAAAACACTAACCCACCTGACTCCCCAGGTATTATTGACCACGCACAGCCACCAAATAAATCACTATAATTTTCTTAACAAGACACATTGAGTTATAACCTTCATTCTGAGAGCGGTAATTCACAAAGACATTAATACTATATTGCACATGAAAAATCCGTGCTAATACAGACATAACCCGGAGGCGAGCCATATATCGTGGTACTAATACTCTAAGAGCCGACTTACCGCTTGAGTTATGAGAATCATCTGTTACGTAGACTGTTAGCCTAAGGGATGGATGGTATTGTGCCTAGCCGCGTGAGGACTACGGTGGGTAGGTCATACATCACGATCGGTGTTAGATTTGTGGTGTAAAGTAGCATTAGGTTATTGTAGTCATACTTATTTTGGGACGGTCTGACAACCAGTCTTACCAAGGGGTATCGTGTTGCCCAGTAACTGGGTTGAGGAGGTCAGCTAGGCAATCGCTAGCTAGATCGGAAGCCTTTCCCAACAAAGTTAGGAAAAGGCTAGACAGATGATGTTGAGTTCTTTTGGGACGGTAAGTCACTATGGTGTACAGACACCAGCACATCAAGCTATCCCAAACTATCAAATTTTCCCATTTGTAGATGGACCTTATTCTTTGTAGTAAAGTTGAAAACCTGTTCAAGAAATTTGACACTAAAGTAAAGATTATTCTTTTCTATGACGATGGCCATATACAAGTTTTCAGAGATAGTATGTAACAAGTAAAAATAATAATATTTTTTTTTCCTATTTAAAAAAAAAAACGTTGCCCCACACTAGGAATTTCTCCTGTATCGTGGGTGCGTTTACAAACATTTAAAGTCACATACACAAACAATCAGACCCGGAACAACTATCTGTAGGCCATACAAATATTTGTTCCGTGCGGGGATCGAACGCAGCGCAACAGCCAATCGCTTAACTACTGCGCCAACCGTGTCGTAATAAAAGAAGAAACGTTTATTTATTTTCTCTACACAAGTTATGTAGTTGCAGCTAATCGACAAGTGCAAGAATACGGATCTAACTTTGTGAGAGACTGGTGCCTGAAGTAATTAAGTGTATGTGTACCAATGTGGGATACAATGCAAGGGCTATGTTAATGGTGAAAGAACTGGTTGCCGCGAATTCTGAAATCTTTTTATCAAACATTAGTATTCCTCAGTCTTCCAAGTTACAAACACCTACTTTAGCGGTTTTCCATTCCAAACAGACAATTTCCTTTCAAAGTAATGAAAGAAAAGCATCTCTTTGTCGTTGTAAAGCTCTGAACTAACTTGTAACCTAGTTAAGTATTTATATCTGTATCGCAGCCGCAGTACCGTATTTAGAATACCATGCATTCCGATCTATACATGATCTGCTTACCTTGTTGTACTGTTAAAAGGGTTAGGTTACTTGCGAATCAATTCATGAATGTTTTTAACCAATTTATAGCAGGGAAACATTAGATTGGGTTAACTTTTTAGGATATTTTGACGTAAGTATGAGGTATGTCTAATTAATGCAGTGATAGCAGACTAGTCTGTATTTTTTGCCCGGTTGATTGACAAAATGTGGGTGTGTCCCAAAAAAAAAGGTCTAGCCTGATAGGATATGTATACGTATATATATGTATGTATACGTATACATACGTATATATACGTTTGGAGTAAATCAATAAAAATCATAGTATGGGTTGCCACACCAGGAAATTTTATTTTTTAATTTATTATTTAAAAAAAAAAAAAATTGTAGAACGTCAAGACTTACATCATTTTCTACTTACGTTTTTAATTAGGTAATAAGTAATGTATGAGGTGGGTCCCGTCATCCACAATCCCCCTGAAAGTTCGGCAGATTAATATAACTATTAGCGCCACACAGAAGCTGTTAAGTTAAAATTATCTTTCGAGTGTTTCACCCACTCGGGAGCACTCAACACCCCGTTGTATAGAGCGACTAACAATTTTGATACTTTTTTTAAACCACATTTTCTGGATGGATAAAAGTAGCATGGCATTAACCCACGGTACGGTTGGTGCAGTGGCCGAGCGATCGACTGCCGTGCTGTGTGTCGTGGGTTCGATTCCTGTACGGAACAATTATTTGTATGTTTTTCATTCAGGAATTTCTCAGTAGCAGGTCGTAGTCTGAATTCGCGCTCTAATGATGACAATAGGCTCGCTCCCTAAACATAACTGGTGAAATGTGGGTGTACCCCAAGAACACATATCCCGGAAAACAGGAGCGATGTTATGTTGTGTATATAGTAGATAATTATTATTATCTTATTATTACCAAGGGGTATCGTGTTGCCCAGTTACTGGGTTGTGGAGGTCAGATATGCAGTCGCTCCATGTAAAACACTGGTATTCAGCTGCATCCAGTTAGACTGGAGGCCGACCCCAACATAGTTTGGAAAAGGCTAGGCATATGATGATAGTGGATAATTATTATTTTAATATTTTATTACACTGTAAGATATTTGTATTCACATACCAAATAACCTCTATCGTATAAGTTATCAAAATAACCTATTTAATGCACTTGCGTATTTTTTCAGTAACATTGATAAACCTAATTCTAAACTGATTTCTTTTTATCTTATCAGGTAATATCAGACTCGGTCTGAAGTGCTATAATATAAGATAAAACTTACAACCCGGAAGTACTGAAAATATAATGTCAATGTAACTGATAATAATGCAGTTCAATGCACTTTTAAAAATATGATATCTACTGAAGGTAGATTCGTTTATATTCTTATTTACTCAAGAATAAGAATTTATTCGTCGTTGCGGAATCTTGACTATCAACAAGTCCACAAGCATCGTCATCTGCCTACCTTTTCCCAACTATGTTGGGGTCGGCTTCCAGTCTAACGGGATGCAGCTGAATACCCGTATCTCACATAGAACGACTGCCATTTGACCTCAACAACCCAGTTACTGTGACTTACAGGCTTTTGACTACCCGTGAAGTCTGCCAAAGATCTACAAATGACAGCTGGTACCAACGACATAAGTACTTCCTGAGGTACGGAGGGGTGTCGGTAGGTAACCCATCTAAAGATTGGCCTCGGCAAGCTTTGCCTTACCTTGAATATAGACCCGTGTAACTGTTATTATTTAGCCACAAGCCACAAAACACACAAGAAGAGTACACAAGATTAAAAATACAAAACCACTTCGAGCTTTCGCTTTCATTTACAAAAGTATCAACTACGTTCCACCGTAGTAGGCCGCCTGCGCCCGCGCACCCAAGCACGTGCCTCTAATATAAACTACGTAACCGACCAAATTAAATAATTCATAAATTAATTATAGACTTTAACGTGTATTACAAATATTATTACAAGTTACACCTTTTAAATTAGTACAGTGTCGAATGGTGATAGATGATTTACCTGGCTACGGGGAATGGCGAAAGAGATTTAGTAACATGGCTATCATCAGCATACAGCGGCTTCGTAACATCCAAATAACATCCAATCTGTGAAAATGTATTTTTAGAAACTTTCATAATATAAAAAATTGTGTCCAGAAGGCTGGCAGCAATGCCACGTTGAATGGCAATGCTGATTCTTTGGCCAAAAAAGGCCAGCCCTCTGGTCACGTGAAGAGTCGACCAAACGCTTCGCGATTTCTCGAATAACTAAATGGGCACACGGACCCCATGGCCCTAGTGTTTCAACCCCAAACGGCTCAAACATATAACTTCCAATTATGTTATGATTTTTGTATACTTTGTTTTTAATAAATAAATAATAACAATAATAACAGATCAACCAACTCTAGATAAATAACAAGTACAACACATAGCAGAAAATATCAATATTTATCTTCATTCTCCGTCAATCGATTCTAACTTACTCCAGCCTTACAGCTTCCCGTATCATCAATAGCTCTCAATCTCTATAATCAACAATATCAGCTTACCTCGATACACAAAACCGTTACATTTAACCTAATAACGTTAATTGTTGGATAAATAACGTTGAAATATAACTATATCGACTCCGGCGCCGATATTTACAATTGTGGTTACAATAACAATAATTTCTTAGTAGTGTAGTACCCCGATGCTATAATAAAATAAGTTTCCTGTAACCGTAGTGCTGTACCTCTTGACCTATATCGATATCGTTTTGTTTTGTCGCGTAATTTTGAGTCTAGGGGCGGTAATTTTATTTTGCTATCGTTGAAATGTCAAGTGTAAACAATTGTACAAGGACATACCTTAGCATACATTTACAAACTTGCTCGATCTGTTTTTCAATAAAATTTGTAAGCACTCAAGAAATGCTGTGTATTAGCTTTCGCTTTTATCAAATTCTCGAATATTTTCTACTGGCTACCTATAATTATTGACACAGTCTGAATACCGTTATTTTAGCACCATCCAATACCATAGTAAAGTTATTAAAATGTTATGCGTATGCGCGTAAAAACTTCATGAACAAACATTCGTCAAGAAATATTGAAATAACAGCGATTTGCACTTGCACTCAGTCGAAATGGAAAGTATTAATAAATTACACAAACAGCTCTTATGATTCAGTTTTTAAATACATAAAAACTGTAGGTATCGATTAATTTCAACAGAAATATTTGATCAAACTCGAAATAAAATGCATATTTCAAGGTGATGACATGACCGCTTAAAGATGAATTAATTTATTGCTATACTGGATTTGCAAGCAGCTTTGCTTGGGTGATTTATAAGAACGAAACTTTGACAAGTATATGATATCTAGGTATATAGGTTATTTCCAAGTTTATCTTAGACATCACTGACATCGCGAGGAAACCTGGTCTTATAATTAATCTAAGTCTGAAATCGCCAACCCACCTTAAGCAACCGTGGTGATTAATGCTTGTCAATTCTCTGTATGAGAAGAGGCTTTTAACCTGCAATGGGACAGTAAAAGGCTGGTATTATTATAACGATAATAATGACATACATGTCAAATTCTATACAATGAGGATAAAATGGGTATCAGAGCTAAACAACGATTTTATTTAAAGAGTTGTATGTTTTGCAGTGAGAATAAATTAATTCACAAACAAGAAATCCGTTGAGCCAAGATTGTAAGTAACCAAACAGCAATATAAACTGTGTGTTTTAAACATTCGGTAAGAAATAAATTAGTCTAACTGTATCTGCCTTGATTATCGTGTGATGTTCGACATCGACAGATTTATCGATATTTATTTGCACAGCACTGTTTGTTTTCTTTCATCGTTTCGATATTTGGAATGCATTTTGAAAATGTATTTCTTTTAAGTTTTAACTGATTCGTAATGGGAATGTTATAACAAACATGTTTATTTGAACGATTAAAAATATTATCGTGAATGGGGCGAAGACCGTCAGTCGGTTAAGATCGTACAGTAATAATAAACGACGAATACTTATTAGCTACAAAGAAAGCATGGCCTATGATACAAAAATGTAATGTTTCTTCGTATTTCTTTCTTAACGATCATAGCCTATGACACACAGACACAGACGATCTTAGGCTAAATCTAAAACAATCGAAAGAAGATAAGAAAAACTCACAAAACCTTCCAAGTCTAAAACACATTTCAGTCACTAGAGTAAACGACGAGTATCCAAGTAGCCTAGTGGTTAAGGTATCGCCTCTCATGCACGAGTTTGCGGGTTCAGATCCGGGCAAGTACTAATAAGGCTTTTTCAATTCATATCTTCGATATCGTTGAAGGGAAACATCTTTAATAAACCTGGACTCATAATTAAAATCAGTTTGAAATCGCCAACCCGCCTGGTATTATTCACGTGCCTTCTCACTATAAGAAGAGGCAGTGGGGCAGTAACAGGCTGGTATTATAATAAACTATACGACAATCGCAAGCTTACTCACGCATTTCATGAATGGGCTGTTATTACGATAACAGTTACAAACTGTCATCTCAAGTTTGCGCGTTGGCGTTTAAATTACCTTCATCATTTCATTCGTGAATGAAATGCTGAATGAAACGCAACACCTTCATTCAATGTAGAATGTAAATCGCTATTTCAACACCTACGACAATTATGTCGGTTACTTCCTTTGGTTCGGTATTAAGTTGAACGGAACCCTTATTACGAAACCCACTTTCTATCTTAATACAACGGATTTTGAAGGTAATTCGGACGTAAAAATTTGAACTATCTTCTTGGTTTAAAAGTCGTAACGGCTACTGTTTAGCATGAGGTCCTGGGTTCGATTCCGGGTCAGTCAGTTTTACTGAGTTATAACATCTAGAATTTCTCAGTAGCAGCCCGCACTGTGTATTCGTGCCCGGTTGATGGCACATGGGGCTTTATCATAACTGCCGAAATGAAATATGTGTGTTCTCTATGTACACCTCTACCTAACCGTCCGAGGAATACAAGCGTGATGTTAGATTTACGAATTGGAACATTTCTTCTGCTGGACAACGTAAAACTTAATTCAGGAAAAAACCACCATTCACCCTTTTTAATATACCAGTATTTTACACGGAGCGACTGCCTACCCGGCGTCCACGATCCAGTTCGGGTTGTCAGACTTTCGGGCTTCTGACTACTCGTAATGATTGTCAAAGAATTAACAAAGACAGCCGGGACCAAGGTGCTTTCCGTGGCACGGAGGGGTCTCGGTATATTATCTTGGTCATCCATACATTGACAGACCTGTGCGTCTGTTACTATCTAGCCACAACCCCAATGAAATACCAACAATCACCAATCAAAATTTTTGGTAACCCTAACTTTGGGTGACACCATCATTTTAAAAAAGGAGAAAAAAAAATACTATTCTATCTCATATCATTATCTTCGTAATGGGCAGAGGCCCCGACTTCATAAATTGCCTGTATCACAGTTAACATCTTAATAAATAAAGATCTTTCACTACAGATGCGCGTATAATATTTTGTGTTATTTATGTATCGCCCAGCCGCCTCTCTTTGTGGCGCACCGAACTTATCAGATGTTTTAAGGATATAATTTTAAACTGTGAACTTGTCACCCCTTGTAATGTCCTTGCAGGGGTGTCACTATCACGGTAATAATAAATAAATAATAAATAATCCTGGACAATCCACACAGCATCATCTAGCCCCAAGCTAAGCAGAACTTGTGTTATGGGTACTAGATGACTGATATACTTAATACAATACATTACATAGATATGTATTTTGATTATACATAGTAAATACCCAGAACACTCGGATTTTTTTTTACGGACAATTACAGTGTCTAAATGAAAATACCAGAACCATTTATTCATCATCTTTCGACATGTATTTTTTTTTTAATTATATTTTTACAACCTAATACCCGTGGCTTCGCTCGCGTGGTACATCGGTAATTAACACCACTCTTTTTTCAGAGGTTAGAATACGTTTGAATTTCCTAATGGTGAAAGTACAAAAAATATTAAAATCGGTTCAGTTACAAACAAACAAATCTTTCCTCTCTATGATATCAGTTACAAATACCTGTTAAATGGCAGCCCTGAACCATACCAAGTAAACTAATCCTACGTCTATGATCCTGTTAGTATGTTAAATATTATTTATTCTGGAGCTCTGAATATTTGTAAAGCGACCTCTGTCGGCAAGTCATTGAAATTAACCGCTCCTGGCCTTACAGTGTTACAACTATTTTATTAAATTATCGTAGTCTCTGAAGTATATTTATTAAATATATTTATTATTCATTTCATTCAGACAATGTCCATATTATATACTTACACAAAATTAAAATAAAATATAATATTACAACTAATATACATTAAAATTACATACACAATGACACACACAATTAAATTAAATACACAATGTCATAAATACAATTAAAATTAAATACAAAATGTCATATATAAAATTAATTAAATATAAATGAAATTATACATTTCAACAATACGGTCAAACAATACGAGGAGAAACGGTAGTATGAAGCTGCATCCACCTCTGCAACAGGGACAGGTCCCACCGCTCGGACAACACCATCAGGAGACTTTTTGAGCTACTTCGTATGCGACTTAATAGAGAGGCTTATGATTGCGAAAAAATCATCCGTCCGCGTCTCAGCAAACATCGTCGAAGCGCTACAAATCCGCGGAAGTATAGAAGAATTTTAAGGATTATAATCAGCCTGTCTAATTGGTAGAGGGTTCAATATTTTGTTGTTAGCTAAGTTCAGGAGTCTATTGTCACGGTTAAAATATACAGGGAGGAAGGGACATCCTGATAACCTGATCCTGAAAACCTGATATCATGAGTTCAGTATATGATTCATTACAATTTTTCGTCGACTTTTAACAAATTTACCACAATACCACCACCATTGGTGGTGCATGGTTAGACTGGAAGCCGACCCCAACACAGTTGGGTAAAGGCAGATAATGATTGTTGGATTTTTTTTGCGAAAATTGTATTTGTCCATTTTACTTTGCATTTTATTTTTACTTCTACGTTCCTATACTAGTTAGGTGCCTACATCGATGCTTCCACTCGTGCGCAGTTAGGCTTTTTCAGTCGGTGCAAAGCACAACCATTTATTCTGAAAAACATGAGCGTAGACTTCAGTCCTCGTTAAAAGTTTTCTTATCGGCAATTTAAATTCCATGTTGCATTGTCTTAGATTCTGTAACTTAACTTGCGTAAACCGTTTGTCTTCAGACGTAATTGTAGTAAGGCGGGAAAAATACATTTTAGGTTAAGACAAAACAACTACTAGGTACTGAAATTACTTTCGATGAATCGATGTAGTTTGAAATTTTAATTGTACTTGTCTTTAAAGTTCAAATTGGAATAACTCATTTTTTTATACATGTTCGGCTGATGTCTTTATCGGTGTCATTGATAAAAATAGCCTTAAATCGGCCAAGTTGTATAATAAAAAAAGGAAAAAATACCAGCCAGTTACTGTCCTATAGCAGGGCAAAGGCCTATTCTATTCTCATACAGAGAACGCAAGAGCATTAGTCATCACGCTTGCTCGCAAGAGCATTAGCCATGACGGGTTGGCGATTTCAGATTTATATTAATTTAAAAGTCCAGGTTTCCTCACGATGTTTCCTTCACCGATGTCAGTGATGTCCAAGATAAATTTAGAAAGTACACATGAATTGAAAATGTCACATGGGTACTTGCCCAGATTTGAACCCACAACCTCGTGCACAAGAGGCGAGGCCTAAACCACTGGGCCATCATGAAATTGCCAAGCTATTCCCATTAGCCTATTTACATTATACTCAACAAAAAAGACCAGAAATCTTTGAACAGACGGTTTCTCTGTTCCGTATTTTCGACACAAGAATGTATGGTAACAAATATTATTATTTCAAAGGGGACAAGTGGAAACTATCCGGGTTTTATCTAAAAAGCGTTTGTCTCGTTCGAGCCGCAGCCGTATCTACCACTTACGAGTAACTAAACGGCGATTTATTGTTGGAAAGTCACTTGTACCAGTGACCAATTTGTTTCACTAACATATTTAGTAGGCAACACTGCGCGAATTATTACAGGGAAACTTTAAAACAGCGTGGGCTCTTTTTTTAACCCAACTACGGCGAGGCCAAATTGAAGGGTTAAGTTTTTAACATTCTATGTATGTATGTGCTTATGTTCCACCTAACTGCTCCTAATAGCCTATAGCTCCTAAACTGCTTCTCCGATTTTGATGAATGAAGTGTCATTGCTGAACATGAAGTCCAGTGTTCTATTCCCAGGTCAAGTTAATTGTAATTGGGTTCTCAGTATTAGCTCGGAGTCTGGATTCGTGCCCCATTGATGGCAATAGGCTCGCCCCTATTACATGGGACTTAAACATAACTGGCAAAATGTCGGTGTAATGTAGGTACGCCTCTACCTGCCCGTTGGTAGTGAAGGCCTGATGTTGTACATTTAGGAGGTAAAACTTTGCGAATTATTACATGGAAAGTTTAAAACAACAAACGCAGTTGGACTTATTTTTTGTCATGTTGCCTAACTCAGTTACAATTATATTTTTTATTAAGTAGCCGCGCGGCAGTTAGAAATAAAAATCCAAAGTGCAACCTGTCGATCTTCGTTAAATAAAAGATCATTTTGTCTGAAATCGATAAAAAACATCGTGACAAGGCGAGAATTTAATCTGATACCAACAGTCAAGCACGAAATAGTGATGTTTTTAGCAACAACTTAATAACAACATGACAGTTGATTTTAAGAAAAATTAATAACAATCACGAATCAACGCAAAAAGCAACTTTTTTTGCAAAAACAAAAGAAAACTGCAAGAATCATTTTAATAAAAATATTTGTCAAAATAACTCGTAATTTTAAAGTTCATTTAAAAATCGAACGCTTATAAAAGAAGATGAATGATGATCGATGCAAACGAACCCGCGGCGCGGTCGCTAGTTCAATACAAACATGTCATTTTAAATTACTCGATCGATTCTTTGTAGACATTTTTATTGGGTTGCAATAATTTAATGTATCACTTAATGTGAATAAAACATATTATAGTCGCCATCTTGGTGTGAGGTTATTATATTTTTGTTGAAATAAATATTAAATCGACATTGTGGATTGCTTTTTCGGTTTTATTTTTATGCTATTCAGAACGATTGCGTCAATCGGAGGGAATTTACAGACCCACATAAATCATACACGAATAAATAACACATCATAAAGATGTCAATAATTATTAGAGTAATATTTTAATTCTGCATAACGAGTTTGTATTATTTGACTAAAATATGGCCTATTTAAGATTCGTTCTTAAATTAAAAATTGTTTCTTCGGAATGCTTTTTTTATCAATCTCTACCGAATACATTTTTTAAATGAATCTGCCATTCCACCAGCCAGTAACAAATAGTTTAAAAGGTATCAATTACAAATCCTATCCATCCATTAAAAACGGTGCGAACAAACACATGACGTCCTACACGTCAAAGAGAAAAAAGAAATGGAACGTCAAACGTCCCATTCAAATATAAACAATTGATGTTGAACCGACCGTGAAAAGGGACACTTGCCCTGCAGTGGGGCCGTATTAATACGGATTTGACAGCCCTGATGGGGACTGTCAACTTGTTTCTTAATAATTGGACGTGAGTGACAGCCCTAAGTTGATTGATACTACTGACTTTAGTTCCTTTATTTGTTGGGGTTTGATTTTATTAATTTCTTGTGTTTTTATTTTGCTTTGGAGTAATGAGTTTTTTTTTGTTATTCATAGGCTTGCTACTATGACTTACAGCACCTATTTTGTTACCTAAGTTTGTTTAAACTGGACCTTTAGCCATATATTTGGCATAGGAATTTAGATAAATACCTAATACCAGTTTTTTTGACAGCCTCGTTGGTCTAGTGGTCCCAAGCATAACTGCTGAGTGTGAGGTCGTGGGTTCAATTACCAGGTCGGGCAAAGTATTATTTAGTTTTTTCTGTGGGAATTTTCTCATTAGCAGCCTGGAGCCTGGAATCGTGCCCGGTTGATGGCAATAGGCTCGACCCCTATAACATGGGACTTAAACATAACTGGCGAAATATGGATGTTACTATAGGTGCACCTCTGCCCAACGCTTTGGGACACAGGCGTGATGTTATGTAATACCATTTTTATCGTTTCTTGAACAATCAACGACAACTCGACCAAAGTATTAGATCCGAGACTCAGTCTTTATATATATATTACAGATTACGAGATCAGCTATAGGAAATGTATTACAAACAGCGAAATAATCACAACTGGTAATAATATAACACAACTGGTTTCACTCCAAGCATGTAGCTACTGAAGTTCCCTATAAAGCTAGGATACACTAAAGACTATGCAAAAAAAACAACCAACTTAAAAAATACAGCAAAATGTGTAAATATTGGTTTACATCTCTGCCTAACACTTCGAGGAATGCAGGCGTGATGTTACGTTATGTTAAGTCACAGTTAATACTACCACGAAAAGACTATAAACTTGGAAGATTGATCTCCTGACAGCACGCATTGCTAATAGCAGCCGTCCGTCTCTTTCTTGCATTATCATTAGGGGAACATCACGCATTATGCTGATAGTGTAGCCCAGTAGCCGCACGGGTCGATCGAAGGCTAAGATACGCTGACCGAGGTCACCTAGTGGATGGGTGACTGTCAATTACGTACGCTTGCCCCCGTGTCTCAGATAGCACGTGATTTTGACATCGGCTGTCATTTGTAAATTCAAAATTCATTTATTCAAATTAGGCTGAGAACCAGCACTTTTTGAAAAAAACGCCCACCTTTCACCACTTCCTAGTGTTTTTGCTGGGAAGAAGAAGTGGCGGAACAAACTCCCCAGCAATGTAGATCTTTGACCGTCGTTACTGGTAGTCAGAAGCCCGAAAGTCTGACAACCTTAAGTCTTACCAAGGGGTGGACTGGAAGATCCCAACTACCAACATAGTTGGGTAAAGGCTAGGCAGATGATTTGTGTAGCCTAGTCCTAACGACAACATTTTTCCTAGATTCATGTTAAACCAGAAACTTTACATAGAGTTTCTAGCAATATTGAATTTGCAAGTCATCCGTTATTGGCTTGTATTGGCAACTGGCAACACTCAATAAGTGTCCCATAAATAATGTTTTATACTCTTGTTAATTTATAGGATTTACTGGTTCTGAGAGCATTTATTGCTTGTTCTGAGGTACGGGGGACGTTGGGATGAGGATCCTGTCGTGAGGAAAGTTTCGAGTATTAATGTGGAAGAGTATAATTGCCGGCATTTAACTTGAGCTCTCGGTGTAGTGGTGGGGGTTTTTTGTGCGCGTCGACTTGTCTCAAGAGTAAGATCCAAAGTAGCTAATAGCAATTTAGTATCAGAGCTCACATCATCCTGAAAACTGTACGAGAAGACCAAAGAAACAATGAATGAACATTGTGAAAGATGATTTGGTATAAAAATATTACAAAAATATAAAATAGTGGTCTACATACGCCAAGAGCAGGGTCTTAGGTGCCGGTGGTTGTGGTTGCAGAGACAGGAACCTCCTCACAATACGAGCCGCGTCGCAGAGTATCCTCGCGGAGCCTTCTGTATCAGGCCTTTGATCCAACCGCGTCACTCGATTTTTATTTTTATTACATAGGTCTAAATCATATCAACATACTCGTATGTTTATAAAGTAGAGTCAGATAAATCAAGTGGGAATACTTGATTTATCTGACTGTACTTTGTCAATAAGGATATAAGTAATATCCAAGATAGCGACAAGACCCTATAATTAAGCTCATAAAGACGGAGGTAATAGAAATCATAATATTATGGCACAAACTACAAACTTAAGAGAATCATTAAACTTTAACTATTTGATGGCCTCATAAAATCAGTCTACGAGTCATCACTCCACGATTGATAACGTCAGCGTTTTATATTTTCGACTATTAACGTAAATGTAAGGGAATCATTAAGTGAAACGATGGAACAATAGGGTAGTGTCCTTAAAAAATCGAATTGGATCGAAAGTTGGATTACTCAAAAATACTGGACACGTATTTTTTCTTTTGTCACGTAAACCAAAAATGACGACGGTATAGTGCGTTGAAATTGCGCGTGACGTCACGCCATGCTACACTTTTAACGAAAAGTGTAGCACGGCGTGACGTCACAAGCCCCTTCTCCTGAACTTTGATGTGCTATTTATCATTGTCACTTTTTCACTCATACTCCTCCGAAGCGGATTGATCGATTTTTATGAAATTTTATAAGTATATTCGGTAGTTCTGAGAATTGGTCATAATCTATTTTTCATATCCCTAAGTGATAAGGGCGCTCATTAGGAGAGGGCTATGTCCAGCAGTGGACTAGTATAGCCTGATGATGATGAAGTGATAAGGGTGATCCACCCCAAATATTTTTGTTTATACCACAAATTCAATAGAAATAACTTATATGGCAAAACAACGTTTTCCGGGTCAGCTTGTATTAAATATTACGAAATGTCATTTAGCCTTTGACATTATCTCTTGTCCTTCTAAGTTATTGTACACTAATACGGAACTCCCATCACGCTATAACCGAAACAAAGAATTAACAGAACGTCAAGTTGTCCTTACTATTGACACGATGACCCAAAAATTCTGCTAAAACCGTATCATGGAACTGACCCTCACATTATCTTAATTATTCAATTTGACACACAGTTCATTGTATTATTAATTAAGGAAATGTTGATAAGTTTGATGTAATGTTTCAATTTTTGTTCTCTGCCTTGATCTGCGGGTCAATATTTATGAATATTTTTGTGTTATATAATTCTGTGTATTCCAAAGTTATAACAGTAAACACGATGTCTTTTAGAATTTACTATGCCCGTTACTATAGTAAAAATTGTTGTTTACCATTTTGTCATTTTCAGTAGGACTCATCTTTTGCCAATTTTAAGTCTTATCCTATCTTTTTGCGAACCCACACACTTTTTATTTAAGTTTTTTCCGCAATCCTGTTCAATCCTAAGAAAAAAACCCGACTGTAAAAACAACGAAAAAAACGATGCCTTATTAAGCAGTCTTTTCCAGTTTGTGGCAGTTATTTAAGTTCAATTCCAGAACGAAATAACCAGCTACCAACCTACGAATCAGAATTCAAATTCGAATTCACCAGCTCAATTCAATTTCCCGTGCCCCGCCTGACCTGTCATATTTGGAGCAAATCGAATACTGTGTCACATCTGCATCGGTCGAGAGGACCGTGACACACGTGAACTAATCGCAATTTCCTGGGAAAATCATGAGCCGCGCCGGAGTTCGTTAGGCGCGAATATTTATTGGTTGATATTGTTAATATGTAGATGATATATTTGTATGTTGATTTATATAAGGAAGCGTAATGTGTGGTTTATTCTGAGAGTATGAGTGGAGTGTTTGATGCATGGTCTGTATAGTTGTTCTAGTGGTTGCCTGCGCTACTGCTGAGTATAAGGCCCTGGGTTTGATTCCCGGGTTGGGCAGTTTTGTTGGGTTTTTCCATCTGGAATTGCTGTAGTAAGCAGCCCGGACTCTTTATCTGTGTCCGGTTGATGGCAATAGGCTCGCCCCTTTTTACATGAGACTTAAACATAACTGGCGATATGTGGATGTACTATAGGTACATCACTGCCTAACCCTTCAGGGAATAAATGCTTACAAGATTATTTTTCCAATGGCTTCAAGGTTACTAGAACCTTAGATGAACCAGTTCTATCACACCACGGTTGGCGCAAAGGCGTGCTTGCGATTGTGTTTATCAGGAAGTTGATACTCGTATAATCACTACATAGTATAAAACAAAGTCGCTTTCTCTGTCCCTATATCTCTATGTATCTTTAAAACTACGCATCGGACTTTGATGCGGTTTTTTTAATAGATAGAGTGATTTAAGAGGAAGGTTTATATGTATAACAACATCCATTAAATAGTGGAGAAATATTGTTATTTTTGAGGTTTCTAATGTGATGTCGTAAATAATTATTATACCCGTGCGAAGCCGGAGCATTAGTTCTAAATAAATTACAATATTATTGAAAAGACTGGGAATTTCCTAAGATAATGGAAGGAAGGGTCAACAACAAAGTCAAGATTGATTTAATAATAGGTACGAAATATGTAAGAATTATTAGATAGCATTTTTATTAATTTTGGCAAACAACATTTTTGAAAGATGCAAGGTATCCTATAGGTAATTAAGTTCAAGTCGAACTATACAGTGTCACACTCATTAGTTATATCAAATTCGCTTAGCTTACTTAAATTGAATCTTTCCTACGTTAACGATCTTTTTAGCTTCCAAACACTAAAAAATAATACTTTTTGTTAAAGTAACTGTAATACTCGCACATAAAGTTCAGTTTGCACTAAAACTTTAAAAGAGTTAGGTATTAGTTATGTGAAATAAACTTAATTTACACCCCAATAAAGTATGTATTTGAAATAACTTCGATTGGAAATATAGATTAGATTACGGAATAGATGCCTAGCAACACTATCTGTCTCCCGCGGTTTTACCCGCTCTTAAATAAGGGTCGTAGCGTGATGTGCAATAGCCCATATCGTTCCTGAGATTGAGGGGTTCGTTAAGATTGGGGCTATAATTGGGTTCAAATCCAATGGTAGTTACAGAGTTTGGCGCGTTTAAACAAAACGACAAACAATCTCTTCAACTTTATTATATTAGTATAGATTTGTTAAATACAAGTAAATAAATTATTATTTGTACAGGTTGGAAGAAACATCGACGCACAAACTGATATCATGACTTCAGTACAGACGCCAGCACATCAAGCTACCCCAAAGTGTCAGATTTTCCCAATTGAACATGAACCTTATCATATTACAATAAAGTTGGAAATCTATCAAAGAAATTTGGCACATAGGGGTTAGCTTGACGTGCTCTCCTCTGTGCATCATTCTGATCCTGATGTCGACATTTTTCGTTGGTTGTTCCTAATTATTACGTTTTTTTTTCATCCTGTTTTAACTTTAGACCGTAA
Source organism: Phlogophora meticulosa (assembly GCA_905147745.2). NCBI lineage: Eukaryota > Metazoa > Arthropoda > Insecta > Lepidoptera > Noctuidae > Phlogophora > Phlogophora meticulosa. Next base: position 12,501,659 of record LR990538.1, on the reverse strand, counting down.
AAACCGTAATACTTGTGCACTAAGTTATACCTAAATGTAAGTAATAACTAAGTTCCTGTTCTGCTTTTAAAATACACTAAAAAAACCGGTTCATTGTAACTTAAGCCGTAACGAATTACACTGAAGCAAAAATGTTTCTAGCTAAACGATGCTAATGGAAATAAAAAGTAGATTTACTAATGCCTAGATAAACGTGCAAAAAACACATTCTAGTACGTTTGATTAGGAGGTTTTGTTGTTGATATTTCTGGTGTTGCAACAACATAAAATCCCCACAGGGCCAAAAAGAATATACATATAATATATAAAATCTCCACACTTGTATAAAGTTACTACGTCACCATGCCCTTACCCCAATTTTATTTATTTTATTTTATTTATGTCACATCAACTACCTAATTTACTGAATTACTTTCGAATTTATTGACTAATCTTTTTATTCACTGAATTTTCTCATTAGTTGCCCGGAGTATTGCATGCACATCATTCAGAGAGTAGGGTCTTAACGTAGCGATGTTTATAGTTTAAAAAATATCATTACGACGCGACGGTAGAACAAGAAAACGAGCGGATTGCAAAAAAACATTATTTACATGTAGCTTATGAAGTTTGTAGCCATAATTTTAAAATTCAATTAACTTCCATACTTTATTTGAGGTCTGCGCAGCATCTCTTCTTCTTCCATAGATATCTCTATTTAGCCAGATCCGTTCACACAATCCATCCATCCTGTCTTTGGCGTTCCTCCACTCTTGAAACCCTCTAAGTTCATATTTTAGCACCCAGTAGGTACCTACCCGCTTTAGCCGCAGACTAGGTCATTACTTTGTTAAACTTATGTTCCATTCTAAGTCACAACATACTAGTGCCTGCGGGTATGCCTGTATCCAACTTAGTTTACGACGACACTAAAGATAATAAGGGACAGAACGCACATGGCAGAATAGCCGGAGCAGCTACTGAGTTTTTGCAATTCAAAAAAGCTACGGAAAAAGTCGTTACAATATTCTTTTGAGTTGTTATTATCGCGCTTAGGTACTTTTGAAAGGTACGATTAACATCAAAACACATAAACATAGTACTAGAAGTATTTACTTGGACCTAGTAAGACAGGGTCTAGATTTTATCGGTTTAGTAAGTCTAAGATAATGATGTCAAACCGTTGGTAATTTAATTTTTGTTCTCCTAAGTTTGGCTTTTTACTAAGGCTGTTTTCTAAGCATAGGAGAAGAATTCATTCATATATAACTAGCGTAGGATATGAATGAAGGACAATATGATCGCAATAAGGGTTCCACGGAATCTTTAAAATGGAGTGGTCTAGTCGCCACAGTTATACCGCCCAGTGCGTCAACACCACACACTTTCATATTATGAGATATGTTTCGCCCTAAACAAAGTTTCAAATAAACAGAACTTAGAATTTCCTTTAAAGGGGCTAAGAACAACTTGTGAAATGGAGTTGTACTTACAAGTACAGCACGCGGGCCATAATGTTTAGGTTGTAATGGGAGATTTACATCCACTGCTAAATATAGGACGTTTTCTTTAGAGCATTTCAACACTCTCACTGTCCGCAGATAGACACTTAGTGACAAATTTAAAGACATAGATAATGCTTCTGTAAAATGGCTCGAAAACTAACAAAATATACCTTGGTAACAATTAGTTAACTATTGGTTTGTTATGACAATTAGTTAACCGATAGTCTAAATCTTTTTTTATGATTTGTGTTTAATTAAAAGTTTGTCAATTTACTTACCTAGTTGATAAGTCTGTTTTTGTACTAACCATTGGACCAATGTTGTCAAATGAAAAATAAAAAAATACTTTCGTCAATTTAACGTTTAGAAAAGCAATCTAGGGATAGGGACAGGCAGAAAAATGGCATAATATGTAGATAGCATCTATATTTTACGACATCTCTTTGTAAATGGCGAAAACAAACAGAAGTTTTAAGACCCATTTTATTACTGTTCAACATACTATTGATAAGAAGATCAGCAACATTCATGATTCAGATCGTAAACACGAGATCAGATTACAACGATATGAATTGCGAAAATGCTATAAATACGTACCTAGTTATGCCAATGAGCTTAAGATACTCATATTCTTTTTTGATGTTTTAAATTCTTGTGTAACGGTGTTTGGAATTAAACTCATCCGAAATGGCTCGACCGATTTTCGTGAAATGTTGTGTGTATATCGGTTAGGTCTGCAAATCGGACAACATCAATTTTTCATCCCCCTAAATGTTAAGGGTGGTCCACCCCAAACATTTTGTATGGCAAAACAACGTTTGCTGGGTCAGCTAGTATAAAATAAAAGGACCTGTGCGAGGCCAAATCGGCTCCAATCTCAGCATATGCGGTATTGTTTAAACAATATATCCTTTATTCTTTTTTGTATGCTTGCTGAATATATTATTAAATATAAAAAAAAACATTTAAAAATATAAAAAATAGTAGCCCTCCAGCATCGGGAGTAGGGTACAAGCTATCGGTGGTCAGGGCTTTCCAGAGAGGAAACTCTTAATTATGCGCGCCATGTACAAGACTACTGCTTTCTGGATCAAACCCTTGATCCAACTGCCCAACGAGAGCCTCTTTAGGTGTTGATCGAGGCTCTTGGCTGTTATACGATTACTGGCACAATGACTGCTGTCTTCACATCCTACATGTTGACAACCTCGCGGGCCAGATCAAGATACTTTAATATAATATAATTAGATATTATTATTTAACGTTCTTTTACGTGAAGCGACACCTGTCTGACCTCTACAACCCAGTTACTGGGTATCACGATAGACTTCTTTATAACTTGGTTGCCAAACTTTTAGGATTCTGTCAAAGATCCACGAAAGACAGCTGGGATCAACTGTTTAACGTGCTTTCCTAGGCATGGATAGGTCTTCGTATGCTGTGGATGGTCACCCATCCTCGGACTAAGCTCGGCATGCGTAGCTATTCCTTCAATCTACCCGTGTGTCTTTTATTATTTAGCCACATTCCCCTCATTTCTAAAGAAATAGTCTCTTTAGAAATGAGGGGAATGTAGTAAATGACAATTCACTCACTTTTTAACCAATCAGCAAATACGTAACGTGTATTCATTCAGAGCAAAATGTATTTAAAACTACGGAATTCTCTGTGTTATTTATGATATTATTATAATGGAGTAGACGATAAATATCGGTCTGATAACAAACGATTTTCGGTTGAATCTATTAACATTTAGAAAAGTAGAATGACATACACAATAGGTGTTTATTGAGTCGTAAAAATATTTTTCATGATGTCCTTGACTGGGAATTAGACGTCACACGGCTTGTACAGAGGCGAGCACATCAAGCTGCTCCAATATGTCAAATTTCTTTGATATTTTTTCAACTTTATTGCAAAAGGATAAGGATCATGTTCAATTGGGAAAATTTGTCAGTTTGGGATAGTTTGATGTCTGTCTGTACACAGAAATAAAAAAAAACAGAAATTGGAACATATTTCGTCTCTACAGTACCAACTGAACTAATATTAAGATTTACAAAAACGACCTGGTAAGATAAAATCAGGAGTAGGTACTGTATGTCCAGAAAGTAGACTCAATGCGGAATAAAGTCAAAACAATCTTACACCATCAGTCTTATTCAATAAAGAAGCTGAAGACCGAAGAAGAAGCTGTGTAGATACCACAAATTGAGAATAAAGCTTGCCAAGAGACAGAAAATATTAAGAGCATTATAAGAAAAAAAATGTCTACCGACTACTATTCATATTCCAGCTTACCAATAATTATATTTGTAGAAACCAGATATTATAGTAACAGATAATGTAATTTAGTGAATATTTAATTCAGTAATAAGTGCAACAGACAAGAAAAAAAACATCAAAATGTTTAATTCATAACTATCAACGAATTCTGATGAATTACCTACCTCCAACTGATTAAAGAACTACTTAATTCACATTAATTGTTTAACAATGATCAAAAGAATTATAATCCAGGTGTTTACAGAAACAAAATGGTTAATGGGTATAATTTAACATTTATTTATCATTAATTAAATGGTAATAAATATCCCGGTGACACAGCAACTAAGAGATTAACAAAACGAAATCGATTTTATATAATGCAATTTGCATATTTTGGTGTAAGTATAATAAAATGTATATGTTATTGCTAGACTCATTGATGCATAAGACGTGGGTTATGCACAGAAGGATGACGAAGACTTTAAGAGTGGTAACTGGATAGGAAAAGAAGATCATGTAGCTGATGATAAAAGAGGGAAGCACATTATTTATTTTCCACACCACAGGCTATATAAGGTTAAATTATATCTTATACAAACCTCACATAAAGTAACTCATTATAGCCCTGTAATAATACTTTTTTTAAACCCGCTGGTCAATAACGTGATTTGAATTTGGAACTTCAACTAAAAGTTTGTGTGTAAACTTTTTACATAAAGAACTTATTTGAACAACGCATTACTTTTTATTATTATTTTATTTACGAAAAATACGCACCGAATTGTAGAATTGCGGATATCGGCACTTCAAACAATACAATATAATAAAATACTTTGTTTTATCTCGTAGAAGGTATGAAAAATATAGTTTTCTCCTCGGGGATAAAGAAGTCTTGGCCTTGGGCTAGCTTGAATCCCTTGCTGCATTCAGGATTCTTATCTCAACTCCGTTCTTCGCTCGGGAGATACCTAGGTTAGGGTTCCCTCCAAAATGGTATGAAGAAACCCTTATTATATTCAACACAAGTAATACTTCCTTTTGCTTCTCTTACGTTCATACCATCTGGTCATACACGGAGTATCTGCCCACCCTGTCTACCATGCCGTGCGTGAGTGTATGTATGTGTGTAAAAATACTTTAAATTCCCAGTAAAAAGCCTCTGCCCAAATCTTTGGGGAATACAAGCGTGATATATATGTTGATAAAAAATGAAAATCCGTGTAAATGTTAAAAACTCGGTTTTTAACATAACAAATACAAAGTTGTATACATATTCTTCAATTCTTCATCCTCCTGCCCTTATCCCACTTTATTTGGGGTCGGCGCAGCATGTCTTCTACTTCCATACATTTCTATTTGCCGTGAAGTTATATTTCCTAAATTCTGATAAGAAATTATTGGAAAAAAACTAGGAAAATTAAACGCAATGAAAACGAAAGCCATGTGACATACTAGTGTCAAGAGACCTTCGAATTACTCGTAATATTAATATAACTACAGCTATGTAAATAACTACAGTACTGTACATAGGAACTAACATAATTGTCTCAAAGCGTAGCACGAGTTAAAATGATGCGAAACGGTAGTGTTGTTCAGTTTTATCGACATTATTGCACCAGCCGGGTCTGTGAAGTCTACGAATTAAATATTCGATGTTTGTTTAACATGGAGACTGATAATTACCATCGCGGACATTTGTTGTGATTCACTTTTCGACCTTATGCCCTTAGTTATAAGGATGAAAAGTGGTTTACCTCCAGTGTTCACGATATTACCTACATTAGAAAAACTTATTAAAATGATATAATAAGAGACGAAACATTCACAGCATAATCAGCAACTATTTAAATATATAAAAAGTAAGAATAAAAATGAAAATAAAAACCAACACAATGATCCTTTACGAGTTTAAATCTTCCGCTTATCGGACATGTCTGCATCAAAATACGCAATCATCTCTGTCTACCGACTCTGGGTCAAGATGCCATACACTTAAAGAATTCAAAGCACGCACTTAAAAACTCTTACGGCATTAATTTGTTTGCGCAACTTGCTTCTATTTTACATAATTTATTCAAATAATATTAGCACTGCTGCAAAAAATATTCAGTCACTAATGAATAAATTATTCATTCATAAAAATATTAAAAATGACTTTTAATAATATTTCGTCAAAAATATACAATCAGAGCAACTTTAGTGATGGGAGAACAAAGAATTAGTAAATCACGAATATCGATAAAGTTTGTCCTGCGCGTGCCCTCGAAATATTATTTGACGCGTAAATACGCCTAATTGTGAGTCATCTGGCGTTCACGATTACAAACGACATTTTGTCGCGGCCCCGTGTTAAAATAGATCTAACGGCGCTATTCTTATCAAACCGACGCTGCATAAGTGTCCTAGACATCTACTAATCGCACTGTCATGTAATAAACTCTTTGGTTAGTGTTGGGATTAATTTTACTCATTGGGGTACATTATCGACCCCAATGTCAAAAGTATTTGATAGTTTTTCAACTTTAATGCAATAGCATAAGATTCATATTCAATTGGAAAAATTTAACAGTTTGGGGTAGCTTGATGTTTCTTTGAGCGTCTGTACCGGAATTAGATTTCGTGATATTTGTCAATCAACAAACCACATATCAATGAGTATAGACTATCTCATCACTAACAATAATCACGTGAAAATCAATTGTTTTACAGTTACACATGTGGCATATCCATGACGAAACCTTGTACAAACATAAAACGTTCCGCTTTTATCGATATTTACGCACGCGTACGTCACTAGGGGGTGCCATACGTGCGCGGGAGCACGTCGGCGCTCTACGAGTGACGTCACGACCGTAGTCGCGCGAAAATCTCCGAACAAGGCCGAACATCGACCTCAGAACCTACAAACTGACAGAATCGTGGGAATGTCACGTGCAGTTCCTTGTGATGTACTTGTGGGCGTAATATAATGTGATTCATAGAGTATGAGTGGCTTGTATGGATCAGAATGTTGGGCCACAAAAGGACTGAATGAAAGGCAGTTGCATGCAGCTGAGATGAGAATGCTAAGGGGGATGTGTGGTGTTACGCGAATGGATAGAATAAGAAATGAGTATATAAGAGGAAGTCTGAAAGTGGCGCCTGTGACAGAGAAGTTGTGTGGAAATCGGCTGTCATGGTATGGACACGTGATGCGAAGAAATGAGGATCATGTTGTGAGGAAAGTTTTGAGTATGAATGTAGAGGGTTACAAGAGTAGAGGGAGACCCAGGAAACGATGGATGGATTGTGTGAAAGTTGATATGGCTAAGAAGGAGGTGACTTCTGAGGTGACGGGAAATAGAGATGTATGGAAGAAGAAGACATGCTGCGCCGACCCCAAATGAAAAATTGGGATAAGGGCAAGAGGATGATGAGAGTATGAGTGGCCGATAATGTATTTCTAATCGAGCTAGGAATTGTATTAGATGCATTTGGCTAAGCTTTTCCCAATAGATAAACGGAAATAGAGGCTTGATACGAATACAATTTATTTGTAACATTACAACAAGAGCTTGCTACACTTAGTTTAATGTCGTTCGAATCACTATTGATGCAAATCGAATCAAATAATGCCGCTGTATTATTTTAAAACATTTCTGAAACTTCGTGAAGCAATACTCTAGAAGGACATACGTTGACCTTATAGTGATGTTCTTCTGAAAGTTCGTATGCATAGTACTCGAACCGTGCGTGTATGACCAAAGGGCCTGGGACGGGTTTTTGTACACAATCGATCGCGTTAAAGTTAACGATGACTTCAGTCAATTTCTCTGGAATAATTATCTTTCCTATTATTGTCACACGCTTCTTCATATGTCATGATGGCCCAGTGGTTTAGGTCTCGCCTCTAGTGCACGAGGTTGTGGGTTCAAACCTGGGCAAATACCAATGTGAGTTTTTCAATTCATATGTACTTTCTAAGTTTTCCTTGGACATCACTGACATCGATGAAGGAAAACATCGTGAGGAAACCTGGACTTATATAATTAATATAAGTCTGAAATCGCCAACCCGTCTTGAGCAAGCGTGGTGATTAATGCTCGTGCCTTCTCTTTATGAGAAGAGGCCTTTGGACTACTACTATTACTCGTGTATAATTCTTCAGTTTACGTTAGCGCAATCGTCTAAGTATAAAGAATTGCACTAAAGACTCAGATGTATAAACGTAAACGAACTAAGAAGGTACTTTAGGATCATTGCAGCTGGTGTTCTGTAGTTTCTGCCTATCCCTATGGAAAAAAGATGTGAGATTATGTTTATGCGTACTATCTAAGATAAGATCTTGTTTTAAACATATACCCATTCATAATATTGTCATTTCGATTACGTTACCGTTTGCACAAAGATTTATTTGAGATCCACTAAAGTTTCCAGTGTCAAATATATTCATTACCAAATCTAGCTTATTGAGTTTTAAAGTATCCTAAATTGTGTGATTTATACGAACAATTGAAGCGGTACTATAAGAAATTGATAGTCAGTTTCTATTTGCGGTCTATCTGTCACGGTCCATGAGCATAAATCAATTAATTGCGACCATTAACACTTTGATGACAACCACATTAAATTTGTCTCGACAATGTCGAAAGATATTGGGCAAAATTTTATGGCTAGACTTTTCTTTGTGTGGGAGTGATTCATGTGTCCAGATATTTTTACGAGGATACACTGTTAATGTTATGTGCGAACGTAAAAATATCATTAAAATTTATACTCTGGTGGAGCCAGTTAATGTGACAACACTTATATAATCTTGGTTAATTTCGAATATACCACGATGATGTTCAACAACCTTTAATAGATGCGAGTATTAATCGAGAAAGTTACCGTCACGCCTTTAAACTCCAGAGTAATACAGAAGTGATAATTACGAAAGAATCTAATAAACAGTAGTACCTTACCAGCTTTCTATCCGAACCTGCTATTAAACCAACCGCTTCCCACTTTCTTACAACTAATTAAGGACCATAAACCAGCTACAGTCCATATTTTTCTCGTCCCAGAGGCACATCATTTACCATCTAAAATGTCCCAACATCTAAAGATAAGGCAGCTATAATCTCTGATCCCAATGACAAACTACTTAATAAAGCATCTGACCAAATATTTTCAGTCATAATCTAAGCGTCGCTACGGTGGGCCAAACCGGCCTCTGTGCACCTCAATGCTACGAACTTTCTCCGTAATTATTATTTATACCAGCTTTGGTTTTATCTTACACTTTATAATTTCATTACTTGACATGTCTGAATACATTATTATCTATCTTTGTTAACCTGACATTAAGTTGCTTAATGTTTTTCTTGGACAGTGTAATGACATTTTTGACGTAATTTCTGACGTAGATGGTTCGATGACTCAGATTTGCGGGAGCATTGGTCGATTGGGCTTGGAATAGTGTCAACTATTTTTCTTGTTGAGCAGTCGAGTTTTCAGTACTATGTTACATAATGTTGACGTCAATAAAACCATGTTTAAAGAACCGCAATACCAATCTACGTCTTTCTCCCAATAAAGGCGGTGACAGTTCATTTCCAGCACAGCTATTTCAAAACACCATTCAACCATTGTTACCTTAACTATCAAACACATATAAATACCCATATCTGCTATCACACCAGGTCAAGGCGTCACCTCCTAATTAAATTCTAACGACAACAATCCCCCGCTTAACATTTCTACACAACTAATACCGAAGGCGGACGGATATCTTAAGATAAATGCGGTAAAAATGAGACAGTTATCTTACGTCACAGTAACTGATAAACGAAGGTGAAGAGGTGAACAGCTGATAAAAACTTACCGTTATATTTACACTGGCTACTTAAGATGCCACAGGAGATTAACAGGGGAAATGAGATCTCGAATCGGGTTTGGCCGTTTGAATCTATTAATCTTGGTATAATTATAAGATTTAATGGGTACTTCATAGCTCCATAGTGTTGAGTAATCTGATAGAAATATTGTTTGTAAGCAACTGATGTATGTTTGGAATGCTTGAAATGTACACGGCTTAACAGCCATGGTTTATGTGTTAAGACACTCCGGTCAAACGAACAATAAAATCAGAAGATTTTTCTTGAACTCATGTAGCGATCACCTCTCTCGTGTAGTAATTATACATTATATATGTATAGTATTTCCCTAACTGGATTTCTGGACCAACCAGATACAAGTTATATCAGCAATCTACAAAAAGCGGTGATATCTTAACCTCCGCATTCACGTTACTGGCTAATAAAGAAGCATTAGATCAAAAATTCTTGTGCTGTTAATTAATTGTGAGGTGACATAACATTAAAGCATTTCCGAACGCATTCAACTTGAATCTCTTCAAAGTTAGAGTGTACAGGCTTCTTCTGGGTAAGCTCACTCCATAGTCGACTTTGTCTCTGTCACCTCTGACCTAGACTAGAGTCAAGAGCAAATCCATTTCAAATAAAAAAAAGAACTGTACAAATAATAATTACAATTTCCCTTCTTCAATCTCTTATTATAGTAAGCTTAGAATTGACCTCGTGACAAATAACTGAAACAAAACGATTACAGTCCAAGCACTAACAATCTCGTTAACAAAACTATCCAAAGAAAACTCTTCGAACAATCTCCGTCGCTAACTGCATATAATAAAAATAAATACCAAACTATCTTGTTTTAAAGCGTCATTCATTACCTACTTTTAAACCCTACAATAATGAAAAACACTCATGCCCGCTTTATCCGAGCGTTAATTAGATAAATAACAGTGATTGCTCCGCTCTTGACACGTCCTCACTCGTGTGTGGTCCTCGCGTGACTAACCGCTATTACGCGCTTGCGCAACTAGTGCCATCTAGTGGACGTGATCTATGATTAAGTTTTTACAATTATTAGCTGTGAAATTGTCTTCTATAGTAAGTTTCACGGTGAATCAATGAAGTGTGTTGGAACTTTCACTTCGTTTATTATTTAGAATAGGTTATAAAAATATTTCTTAATGGATATTTTATTCATTTTCATTTCATTATTCATTTATTCATCAATATCATATTGGAACACTGTTCACAAAAATATTCATAAACCTTTGTCTCAATATCATGGACGTAAATATTTAAACATTTTTTTAATATGCACAATCTGCTTTTTTAATACAATGCCATTACAGTAAGCTCTTAGTATCTGACCCTAATATTAAATACACTTGGAACTACATTTTATTTTCACTTAACATCGCCTAAAGTCTGTTATTTAGTCGACTAGCGTCGTTTAGCTTCGATCGTATGTATTTAAGGGTGATTTTGTATCAATTTACTGATTCACACCTCCGGGGCAAATTGAATGTACGGCTACAGTTCAGCAGGTATCGATAAAATGAAATTGTCAATGATTTTACGTTATAACATATAACAAATAAAAATTGTATACATTAAAATTAATAATCTTTCTTATTTTTTCTCAAGTTTTATTTAATAATAACACATTTTCAATGTAAGTTACTCTGGTTTCCGTGATATCAAAACTACATCTGCATAATTATCTAAACCACATCTTTGTCCGCTTATCCTAGTTCTCAACGTCATAAAATCAAGTAAAAGATTAATTAATCGATAATCTTTGTTATAATCGACTGCATCCCCTCACTAGCAGTCAATCGCTCTCATTACTAGATTGGCGGCCGCTCACTGCCGCTCAGTGTCGGCAAATTGCAAAAGACACCCCATTCTCGGCTGTTTAACGTAAATTAGCTTTAAGTTGTCGATAGGCTATATTTATCGACTAGGTTGCATGACTATTTTTATTTGAGAAACAATAAAATGTTTGATTTGATTTTTTTTCAATTAAAATTCTCTCCTAATTTATTTGGAAAACAATTTGATTAAGTTTGTCGCCAATACATATTTTTGTATTTTCTTAGTAGAACGTGCCCGGTTGATGGCAAATAGGCTTACCCCCTACTACATGGGACTTAAAAACATAACTGGTGAAATGTGGGTGCGATTACAAACATTTAAACTCACATATACAAACACCCAGACCCGGAACCTACCTGAAGGCCATAAAAATATCTGTTACGTGCGGAATTGATCCCGCGACAAGCAACGCAGCAGTCAATCGCTCAGCCACTGCGCCAAATCCCCTCTACCTTCTTTAAAGCTTAGTTATGTAAATAATAATAGCGTATAGCACTCAGGGATAGTGTAGCTTTCAAACAGTGTTTTTTTTTTTAATTGGATCATTAGTTCCGGAGATTACCCCCTACATGCAAACTTAAAAACAAATTTTACCTCTTTATAATATTAGTACAGATAGAATAGAAGATACATTCATAAATGTTACGTGTTTAATAAATTGTGTGATATTGCATCGTCACCATTTCGAGCACTTGATAAACTGTACGATAAAAATGAATGGCAGTATTTTAAGTCCTTTTTTGGGGTTCCGTACCCAAAGCGTGCCAACGAGACCAGTCTGTCTGTCAGCGAGCTATATCTAATAAACCGTAATGGGTAGACAGCTGAAAATTTCACAAAGTATGTATTTCTATTATCGCTATTACAACACTACAATAAATAATGAAAATAAAGTTATCGGGGCCCCAGGAAACGTGATTTACGGAACCCTTCCTGTGCGAGTTCTTCACGGACTTGCCAGTTTTTTTTTTATATGGCAACCTATGTAGCATAATATTGAATGGGTTGAATAATGTAATGTAACGATGTAATGTTTCCAAGTAATGGCGTTTATGGAGTAACAATTAAGGGCATATTGCTTCTGAAGTTAAAAGTCGTTATTGGAATTGTTTCACCACTTCGTAAAATTTTTACGGATTTTTGACAGGTGTTTTATATCAAGACCAGTTTTTGCCTGTGACTACGTCCGGGTGAATTCTCGTTTTGCATTCGCGGATAAAAAATGGATATAATCTATATCATTGCCAAATTAAATAACGATCCAATCAGCCGTTTATTTGTGTAAAGGTAACAAACAAACACACTCACTTTCGTGTTTATAATATTAGTATGGATAAGTAAGATTTTAAGTAAAATACATGTCATGTACAGTTGTGTTAATTATAGTTTGAAATCGTCAACCCGCCTTGACCAAGCATGGCGATTAATGCTCGTGCCTTTTCTATATGCGAAGAGTACTTTAGCCCTGCAGTGGGACAGTAATAGGCTGATATTATTTGAGTTATTTATTATTGTCGGAAATACTTACAAGAAAATAGTCTTACATAAATAGCAGGTATAAGAAAAGCACTGAAAAAGCTTCTTTAGATAAGTTATGTACATAAGCCATTATGTATATTTCTACTTTCCTATAAAAAAACACAGTGATGTCCTTACGAAATCTACAAAAAAAACACCTTCTGTCTCAAACCTACATAGTCAGCGGCGCTTGCGCATCTGAAGAATGCCGCGGGCGCCGATACGTTAACGATACACTCTCATCTCACATGAACCGGAGTCGTGGAAGCGAAAGTAAAGAGAGTTACACACTGGACTACTGGTTAAATGGATGGGAACATGGCCTCTGACTCGTGGTAACATGTAAGCCAAAATGCTGTGCTCAGGGATCAACCAGAAAAGCGTTAGATAGATAGATTTATTTTGGAAACATGAGTTACATAACATGGCATGCAGATTGACAGTGATAACATTTGTTCAGTCATGTTTGGCCTTTAGGGCGTACAAATATTACATTATTTTTCTTACATATACAACTAATCTTGATATTTATTTCTGTAAATTAGATATTCACATATATCCAATTATACCATAAAACTAACTACATATATACATATTTACAAAAACAAAAAAAAAAAGCCGACCAGGACACTCAGGCGTCAAAGTATTCCTCCGCATCGCTGTCATGTGGAAACGTGCCCAAAAGACTGGCAGCATTGCCACGTTAGATGGCAATTAATCTAAATAATCATTCATCTAAATTTCTTGATGTGATTTACATGTCCAGTATCATAATAAAAGGATAAAATTTAATAATGTCAAAATAAATCAATGTCAAATAATAAAAATAAGAGATAAAATGTTTTACTGCAAATCGAATGAATAATTTAAATTATTGAATTATTTATACTTAGTAAATTTAGAACACAGTGCATTGCTAAATTTTGTCATTCATATATGTCACAGTTGAGACATTGAGACTCTGTCCTACCGGATATTGTAGAACTGTCTTGGATTCTGCAAACCAAATCAAAATATTTATTTGCTAGAATATGGTACATAAGGTGTTACATTAAATTTGTTTTATCATATCCTGCCATAACATGGCGTGCAAATGTATTCACAATAAGTGATGTCAATTAGTCTAACTTACAAATTACAGATTATATTGACTTGCCGTCTAAATAGTCCTTAACGGTATAATATCTTCTTATTAATAGATTGTAAAGTTTTTTTTAAATAATGTTTGTGGTAAGTCTTGAAAACTATTTGGTAAATGATTGAAAATAATAACCGACATACAGTATTCTTAAATAATTTTACTTTTATCGGTGGCAGCCGAAGTTCTTTCTCTCTTTCTTCTCTCTTATGCCGTGTTCGGTTATTTGTTCTGTCAGTGCTAGTTTCTAATAACAAACAAAAACACAAAGCAACACATTCGCACCTTACCGCACCGCACCGCACTGTACCGCACCGTACCCCATCGCGCTCTGTGCGTGCAGCCTCTTAATCATATCAACAAAGTTGTTTGATAGTCATTGAGCACTTGAAGTGCCTTGAACGCAATAAGCTTCTGAATTGTGCGCCTGCGCATTTCGAAGTTTAAACTTGAGAGCTGAACGTGTTGAATATCATTTAACAGTTGAGCATAGGCTTCTTTTGTTTCTTTCGTGCCGTTCTTCACGATTCCATTTGTTCATAGAAGCTACATCTATCTCGCCACATACGAACTAAATCTGACGTATCCTACATCGCGATATTAAAGTTATCCACGAGATTGAACATTTATACAATAACCCGACGACAAACGTCGGGCAGTAGCCCACCAGACACAACACCCGTTCGGTAGGAGGATCCTCCCTTTTCTATGAGGGATGAGAAACTTTACATTCATTGTCGAAGTATCCTTTTATTTGTAATTTTGACGATTTTGTTACGTTACAAGCTTTCATTTGAATTGTGACCATGCGCATATTGAAGGTAAAACTTAAGTGTTGACTTTTGACCTTAAATATTACTATATATAAATTCCTCGTCTTAAAATATTCGCACGAGTGTTATAAATGGCGTTTATGGGGTCATTTTACTTGATTCCACTTTGTGATGGGTTGTGTGTGGTCTCAGCTATGAATATTGATGCCATAACCATTGTTTACTTACAAAAGACTTAATTACTACTACTATTAAGAGGTAGTTTACAGCTTATTTCATCATGCTGTAAGGAAAGATTTGAGTATGAATGTGGAGGTTATAAGCGTAAAGGAAGACCAAAGAAACGATGGATGGATTATGTGAAAGATTATATGGGTGGGAAGGAAATGACCATTAAGATGGCGGGAAATAGAGATGTTTGGAAGAAGAAGAGATGCTGCGCCGACACCTAATTAATTGGGGTAAAGACAGGAGCATAATCATCATCTGCCTAGCCTTTTCCCAACTATGTTGGGGTCGGCTTCCAGTCTAACCGGATGCAGCTGGATACCAGTGTTTTACATGGAGCGACTGTCAATCTTTGTCTTTGCTTGTCAATGGTTGTCAGACTTGCAGGCACACTTGCATGTCTGACAACAGGAGCATGATGATGATAATTACATATTTTTTTCCAGTAACCCTGTTACGTCATTCTTATGTTCAATACCTCATTAATATCTTGTTTTGTCCACTTAATCGTTTGGTTAAATGTCTGCGTTCTCATCCAAATTAACTGTTATTTAAACAATCGAGTCCTGAATAGTAAAATAATGCAACGTCAAACAAGAATCGTAAGCAAACATTAATATAAAGAGCCTGTAACTAAGCCCTTTCATTAACTTAAGTTAACTGCCTGCATATTCATCAACAACTTGATGTGTGTTGTGACACCTGACATGAATGACCCTGGTTTATTACGCTGCCAGTTACTTCAGGCCATGAGCCGGTTCCTATAGGTTAGTTAATCATCTATTGCCTAGAATGTCCAGTCCCCGTGGGACAAAGCCGCCACACTATTCCCAAAACACTGCTACTTCTGAAAGTCAAAACCAACAGCGGCGACCACTAGAAAAGCGTCGGGGAACTAAAGCTCGACGAGATCCGGAAAAACGATTGCACTATCTTGGATCCCGTATCGAAATTATTCAGAAAAGAACAGCAGAGAATTTAGGAAAAAACATGTTTTTACTTGCCTCCATATCAAGCAGGAGACGGTTCAATCCTTGGTGATAGGCAACTGAAATAAGCCCAGTAGCTTATCACCATGGATGCATATTCATCAAATACTTGATGTGTGTTGTGAAACCTGACATGAATGACCCTGGTTTATTACGCTGCCAGTTACTTCAGGCCATGAGCCGGTGCCTTAAGGTTAGTTAATCATCTATTGCCTAGAATGTTCCAGTCCCCGTGGGACAAAGTCGCCACACTTTTCCAAAACACAGCAACTTATGAAAGTCAGCACCAACAATGGCGACTACTAGAAACGCATTGAGTCAATGAAGGATGACGAGATCCTGAAAAACGATGGCACTGTCTTGGATCCCGTATCTAAATAATGCAGAAAAGTACAGCAGAGAATTTGGTAAAAATATATTTTTCGCCATTAGATTGCTACGTTATCCCTGAGTAACTTATGGTTTATTTTATTTACAAGACTACGCCGGAAATAATGAAGTCCACGCGGACGAAGTCACGGGCAAATATAAATTATAGTTCTAATTATATATCAACAATTGAGACGCATATTACAACTGCAAGCATCGTGACACCGGTACCCGCTAATTAAAAGCGGTGTTAACGCCCAGTAATTATACGCTAAATTTAACTGGTACATATCACCACCAATTAATTATCTATTTATAAATTATTTGAAGACATAATTGCGTTTATACACGATGGCTGCAAATAATCTGGATGGAACGGAATACTATTTTGAATTTGGATTTCGGGTGAGAGAGAGATGGGAATAATGCCTGGTTAAAGCTGAGAAACTTTTTTGGATTCGCCCAAGCGAAATAAAAAGATGTTTGTTTTAAATTGATTTATCCAATAATCAAAAGAAACATTTACAAGAAAGTCCTGTGAAAATAAGTCACAGGCATTCATAGAGTAGGAATAAGAAGTAGTGACTGTAATTTAGTTTATAATAATGACTAGACAATATTAAAAAAAACATAAATAATAAATAATGCTGGACAAACCACACAGCATCATCTAGCCCCAAGCTAAGCAGGGCTTGTGTTATGGGTACTAGATGACTGATATACTTAATACAATACATTACATAGATAGATATTTTTTATTATACATAGCAAATACCCAGAACACCCGGAACAAATATTTGTAGATCGTACAAACATTTGTCCCAAGGCGGGAATCGAACCCGCAACCTTCTGCGTCGCAGGCGGACCTTCGCCCGCTGCGCCACATCGGTCGTCAAAAAATGAGTCTGTTGTTAGAAAAGTTTTGAGTATGAATGTGCAGGGTTACAAGAGTAGAGGATAACCATACAGAATTGTATTTTATTTACATTATATTATTACATGGGCTTACATCCGTAAAAATATTAAGGCCATAAATGTAATTTTCACACAAAAAGCAGCTGTGTTAACCCAGATGGATTCATACATCGACCATGAGAACAATGTCATTCTTAAGAAGTATATGTCTATACTAATACTCGTATTATAAAGAAGTAATTTTTGTTTGTAAGTTTGTATGTAGGGGGTAATCTCCGGAACTAATGATCCAATTCTAGAAGTGTTTCACGGTTAGAAAGCTACATTATTCCTATTATTATTATCAAAACTATGCTAAAAAGGGGGTGGACGGGATGTTAAGTTCTAAGGGAAAAGTACGAAATCTACACGAACGAAGTCGCAGGTGAAGTGCTAGTAACTTATAAAGACCGGAACATCATCAGTTCAGTTCATTTATTCAAAAAACAATTTACATTGTATGTGAATTTTAAATCTTAAAAAAATAAAAATATAAACATGCAGCACAAAAAATATGAATAAGTGATAGAGCATTAATTAACATTACAATAAATAAGATAAAGAACAAAGAAATTAAAAGGTAAATTAATAACAATGTCATTGGAGCAATGGGGGAAAAAAAGCAATGTTGTCAAAATAAAACAATGTCAATATATGTGGTTAGAGATCATCTATAGAGTAGAGACATCACTCCAACAAGAATGCCTTGAGCCTTGCTTTGAAAGAGCTTGTGTATAGTGTGGTTTTTAATTCAAGCGGTAACCTATTGAATATTTTAACTGCCTGGTATAGTGGACTATGTTTAACAATGTTAAAATCACATCACGCATTAAAAAGAACATCATCACCATTAAAAAGACACTAATAGTTACAAATCGTCCAAGTTTTCTCTAACAAAGATATTATCACTGGTATAAAACAATTCACTTCCTTTCAAACATACATTATCGACTAGATTCCGATCCCGATAGCAGTTACGACTTCGGTCACTTACATCAGCATGTTAATAACAATTAAATTAAACATCCCCTGTAGCTATATCTTGATCTTTTACAATGTAAGTGGTTTAAAAGTTCCACTCTACACAGTGGTGTCAAGCAAGCAGATCGCACGGATATACTTCAACGGTCCAAAAGTCTCACATTGCGTCCGTGAATTTATCAACGCCCTTTAAAATGGAATACATTGCTGCGTGGCGGTAGACATCATCGCCATCAGTCTACGGCATTTTACTGCTGGACACTGCCTCTCAAATTTAGCACCACTTAGCTCGTTCTTTGCTATCCATAGTCGCTGCATCTTCCCTGAAAGCATCTTATTCTATATTTCTTGATTTATGGTCTCCATTCAAGAACATATCTGCTCCATGTGTGAACAGTTCTACGGCTTCAGGTCGGCCCATTAACAATTCTAATTTCTTATCCCCAATATGTACTATCAGCAGATATAGTTCACATCACTCACACGGCGATAGTTCTCACTTTCTCTTTTCCTCACTGCTATTGTTGTGTAGCTTTTTCATCCGTCACTCGTCAGATGGTTTCAGACACTGGGAAGCTACCTCATTTGTACTTGATACTATTTTCATTTCGATTGGCGCCACCATCTCTATACTTACTTTGTCGGTAAAACTTCTGTATATTTTGCTTGATCCCAGCGCTGAGATTGCCAAGTAGAGATAGTCGTTGCATCTTTATTACAAAATGAAGTCTTGTTTATTTTCCTTTGCAGTAATTACAACAGTTCCTGTTTGTAGCTTTGTTCTATTTTCAGATGTCTAGACCGAATGTGGAGGCCTGAGTTATAGAATATTTGTTTGACTTGAAGTCGATCGTTCTTCACAGATGTTGGGGCGCTAATAGGAAACGTCTATTAGTAGCGATTGGTTTTGTGGATTAACTATGCACAGACAATTAGAAATAACGAATGGTTCACTTTACTAATAAATTGCTCGGTGACTAAAGATATTTTCATCCTTGTCTTATTTAATAACGTAACGTCCGCGTCACGCCACGCTCGTATTTCCCAAAGAGTAAAGCAGCAGGGAACAGTAATCTAAATTAATCTCCATTTTAAACACCTAGCAGCCCGGAGTCTGGATTTGTGCCCAGCTGACGGCAATAGGCTCGCCCCCTATTACATGGGACTTAAACATAACTGGCGAAATGTGGGTGTTACTATAGGTGCACCTCTGCCCAACCCTTCGGTAAAAACAGTCGTGATATACACGTATACAGATACGTATGTTAAACACCTTTATAAAACTTGAAGGGCGCGAGTCGTTTAGTTCATACTTTTACATTTAAAGTAACATTTCCAGAATCAAGTCGTTCACGTAACCCATCTAATCTAGCTTAGATTGTACTACAAATATTCTTTATTGGGTACTTCCCTTTATGTTCTAAAACAGTAAACAAAGTTACAATGGCTCGGTAACTGAGAGACGGTCGTTTAGAGTAACATCTTCACATGCTGGTGTGCTAATAACGCATTGTCGGGACGCCATCTTGGGTTATAAGCTATAAAACTGTTGCATTCAAACTTTGAGCGCAATGTATGGGATAAGGGGAAGATTTTATCTTAAAGTTGCCGCTGCCTCTTCGGTCTAGTTGCATGTACTACAGCTGAGCATGAGTTCCTCGGTTCAATCCCCAGGTTGGACAAAGTGTTATTGGGATTTTCAATTTGAAATTTCTGGATTTACGCCCGGTTGGTGGCAATAGGCTCGCCCCCTATTACATGGGACTTAAACAGAACTGGCGAAATGTGGGTGTACTATAGATACGGCTCACCATGTCTAATCCTTCGGGGATTGTGATGTTATTTTATTTTTATAGTAATTAACAGTGATCACAACTTTCATCTTCACACCTCCGTTACAACAGTTTACACCGCGGTAAAACCAACGTCAAAGCGCCTTCGCTACACCGAAACCGGTTCAGTAGTTTTGGGGATTACCTTTGAAATACAAACAAACACTAACGACCATACCTACTCTCATGATGATTGACAAATATTACTCACAGTTAGATTTCAAAGGTAATATTTGTTTGACATGGAACTGCAGGTGTTCCGTCAGTTTTTAACATGATCAAGATATTGATAAAGTGATTATAGTTATCCATACCTACATGCACTTAATACAATCACAAGCCGTGTGCTGGACAGGATTAGCCTTTGGCAAAAATGAGTAACTCGCATACAAACTTCGACCCTTTTTAACCCTTTTAGGGGATGAATTTTCAAAATTCCTTCTTTAGGGTTCATCTTCGTTAAATAAGTAACTCTTGAGCAAAATTTCAAGTTTTTAAACCCAGCAGTTTAGGCTGAGCGTTGTCTGTCAGTGAGTAAATAAATGGACGAATTTATGTGCTATTTCTATAGCATACATTAGCTTCTGCTTTATTCGCCTCAACACTAGCTGTATTAACACAGGCTATGTAAAAAGATAATGCCCATTTAGCAGTTTGATAGTGTGGCTGACAAACCATTCCTATAGGTAGAACCCAAATGCTTAGTTATCGGTATTTCCTGACCAATAGCACAATGTTGACAGCACTGTGGGCTAAAATAATTATGTTTGAAAGAACTGGCGATTTAGGATTTACGAAGACCAAGCTAAGAAGAATAAGAACATACATGTATTTGTTTACAACATGAATTTGTCTGATTATTTAATAGTTGTAAGTATAATCATAATTATCTCGTGACATAATTTTTTTTATAAATTCGTGGACATTGTTGTGGGTTACATGTATGGTAACATAAATATGGAATAGACTGTGTATAGATGTATTTCTAAGTATTGTGCTAATTTAAGAATCTCTAGTTAAGCTTGGCATGTAACTGTTTTTTGTTCCTAACAAATAAAATAAAATAATCAGCTCACCATTCAATAGATGTCGAAGACAAAAGGTATACCACATAGTACTATATATTATACAACATCCCATAAGAACCACTCATGGGGCCATTGGCACATGACATAAATTACATATTGTTATGTAAAATATCCCCACAGCCAGTCTTGACCTTAACATATTTTTCATTTTCCACATTTAAACTTACCATATTTACGGAGAGCATTTGAAACGCGTTGAATTTGTTACTGGCAACATTAGTCGCATGAATAGTGTTGTCATGCAAATAGCAAACTATTAAGATCGCCATTTTAGTCGGCTCAATGAGTGTGGAACGCGCTTTATTTATACTTAAGATTATCTCGCATTTAGACTTGTGAACGATGTTCCGATTTGTTTTTACTCGATTGTGTGAAATGACAGTTATCGTTTTTCATAATGAGCTCTTTCAAGAGTAAATGTCGTGGTGTTCACTTCCTTGTGGTAAATGTGCTTTTAATATTTATTATAAGGAAACGTTTTAAACTTTAGATCATGCTGGATGTCTGTGGAGTTTCTTCTCAACAAATAAAACGGGATGCGGTGGTCGCTTCTTTGACAATCGGAGATCTTTAAATGAATTTGAACTTACATTAGCGTAAGTGCAGATGATTGAGAAGATAGTGCTCGTTCATGGTTTCCTAACTGCTTCAAATTGCTCGTAGCGCTAAATCGTATGCGTTGAAGTGCATGTTTGTGATAGTTTTTATTCCTATTTCTTTCTTTCTTTTTTTTCTTTCTTTTTAATAAAAACGTTGCCCCACACTAGGAATTTCTCCTGTATCGTGGGTGCGTTTACAAACATTTAAACTCACATACACAAACAGCCAGACCCGGAAGAACTACCTGTAGGTCATACAAATATTTGTTCCGTGCGGGGATCGAACCCACAACACGCAGCGCAGCAGCCGATGGCTCAACCACTGCGCCAACCGTGTTGTCTGTTGCCTATTCATCATAATATAAAAGATCAACCGTTGAGAATATTTAAAAACATCTGACAGCATTACTTCTTGAAAAATGTTACTATTCAGTTGAATTTGTATTTTGAATAAGCTGTGTAAAAAATTACATGCTTATAAAAAGGCAGAATGTTCTTGGAAATGCTAACAATATGTAGCACCTGATTTTTGTACCTACACTCATTGCCATATCTATCTACTCGTATATATATAAATGAATCCTTATTTTACGGCGTAAGGCGTGAACAGCTGGACCAATTTCGGTAATTCTTTTTTTGTTGTGTTTGTTAGTTTAAGGAGAAGGTTCTTACGGAAAGTAAAAATAAATAAATAGCTTAGAAAATTGAAAATTTTATGTTTAATTAATGAGTATTCTTTGACAGTTCGCGCCATTTAATGACGTCTGTCAGGTCACCTAGTTCTATTCTATTTATTGTCTTTCGTCTGATCATTCTTTGAATCGCCTAAATGATCAATCGATCAATACGTTTGTGAATATTTATACAAGACATACTTATGTTTATAAGAGAAGAGGAGGAAACGATAGATGAATAGTGTGAGACGAAAATGATGACTACAAAGGAGCTGTTGAGATGACGG
Organism: Phlogophora meticulosa; assembly: GCA_905147745.2. NCBI lineage: Eukaryota > Metazoa > Arthropoda > Insecta > Lepidoptera > Noctuidae > Phlogophora > Phlogophora meticulosa. The sequence goes on along the minus strand of LR990538.1, from coordinate 12,478,765 downwards.
CAAATAAAAATGTATGAATGAGAGCAGGAGGGTGATGATTCCACAAGACCGATTCTTCAAATAAGCGTTTGAGGAATTATTATAGATAGCTAGGCGCCAATTTTCGTAAGAAGGATGCCGAAAAAAATGATTATCATAAACCTCATCAGTTTCTGTTGTTTACATGTTATGGTGTTTCATATCTGTAGTGGTTCTGCATATATTATTTGTCATAAGTAGACACTACTGACTGTACTATTTTTAATGATTAGAGTTTCGGGACCTCCAAAGGTAAGCCGGTGGGAATCGAGTTGTATGGACGCTTTGCCACTGATAGACAGCTAACCTGTTTATGGGCGTAACAAACATTTTAACCTAGATTTGTGAGTTTTGTAAATCATTAACTTCATTGTCACCACTAGAGCGTGGGATAAGTCACTGATCGAGTCGATTTTGGGCAAATGAAGTCTAGATCCCTTTGATGGCAATAGATAAATTGTAATAGTCATGATGGCCCAGTGGTTTAGGCCTCGCCTCTTGTGCACGAGGTTGTCGGTTCAAACCTGGGCAAGTACCAATGTGAGTTTTTCAATTTATATGTACTTTCTAAGTTCATCTTGGACATCACTGACATCGGTGAAGGAAAACATCGTGAGGAAACCTGGACTTATATAATTAATATAAGTCTGAAATCGCCAACCCGTCTTGAGTCGTGCCTTCTATGTTTGAGAAGTCCTTTGGCCTTTGCCCTGCAGTGGGACAGTAATAGGCTGGTACTACTACTACTACTACTAGATAAATTGTGGGTATACTACACACTACTACTACTACTATATACTGTTGTGGGTACACCTCCACCTGAAGCTCCGGGGAGTAGTGACGCGAAGATAAATAAATAAATAATAAATAAATAAATAATGCTGGACAATCCACACAGCATCATCTAGCCCCAAGTTAAGCAGAGCTTGTGTTATGGGTACTAGATGACTGATATACTTAATACAATACATTACATAGATATATATTTTTATTATATATAGCAAATACCCAGAACACCCGGAACAAATATTTGTAGATCGTACAAACATTTGTCCCAAGGCGGGAATCGAACCCGCAACCTCATGCGTCGCAGGCGGACCTTCGCCCGCCGCGCCACATCGGTCGTCTAGATATGTTATATGTGCGCTCCAATTTTTACTCGTTCCTTGAAAATCAATGTACCTCAACTTTTGAGCATCAGTTTCTAATAAGCTTTCTCTTTGTCCACAGCGATACTTCAGCGTGCGACGTACAAGGTCGGCCTCCTGACGATCCAGGGGGTCTCCACCTGCCTCTACCTCTGTATGGATGCTTGCGGGTTCCAGTACGCTCATGTGAGTATAATGTGTCCATTTATACCCTGGACCCTTTAAGAACTGAATATACAATACAGAAAGAGATAGACGATATCTTTCACACAACTTACAAAGTTAAGTGACCATACACAAGTACCACTAATATCAAACACCGTCGATCGAAGGTAAAACTACGTTTTCTGAGGTCAGCCTTTGAATGGGTGACCGTTTATTACATATAGAGACTCTTCCGTGCCTCTTAAAGCACGTTAAGCCGTTAGTCTCGGTTGTCATTTCTACATTTATAGATATTTGACAGTCGTTACGGGTCTGACAGCCAGACTTACCAAGTAGTATCGTGTTGCCCAGTAACTGTGTTGGGTTGTGGAGGTCAGATAGATAGTAGCTCCACGTAAAATACTGGTATTCCGCTGCATACGGATAGACTGGAATCCAACCCCAAGGTAGTTGAGAAAAGGCTAGGCAGAAGACACAAGTAGGTACCGCATTGATAACAACGATATTTCATTCACCGATATTTTGGTTTTGGTTAACCGCAAGAGTATTTCTCACCCCCACCACCACTGATCAGTTTATTTGTAACCTAGACACCTTCAAGAAATGACTTCTACTTTTATCAAATGCTTTAATGAAGAACCATAAATATCCAGGAAATGTAAGCCTGAACTTTGAAAGCGTAAAGTTTCAAATTGTAGTTTTTTAGCGTTTTAACGCCCCTTTGAAATGTTCGACACCGCTCCTTACAACATAATTTCTATGCTTATTTTGATAATATGGCGTCGATAGACAAAACGGCGTAAAAATTAATAAAACAATAACATTACGTAACGAACGAATTGAACCTTTACCGGTCTAACCAGACGCTGAATCAAAATATCCAGGATTTTGTTGATAGATTATCAAAACAAACGATGTTTCTTTCAACGCGGTATGGTCACCGCTTGTCGTCGCTTGCGCAACACGCGTCGTTTACTGTTGCCAGCTGCTAGCAAATTGCGTGGCTTAGAGGGGGATTTTGGACATGGGGAATTAAAAATACTTTCATATTGTTACTCATTCGGGAATGCAAAAATGTAATAAAAATTACTGTACATCTACAGTTTATTTTTGGGTATATTGAGTTCTAATTTAAAAAAAATAACGGACTAATCGAAAATGGTCAATGTCTGCAAAATAGAAAAATAGGCACATATTATATTTATTTAGTAGAAACCTTCACTCTCGCTCTAAAAACCCTACTATAAATCACCACACTATTGCCTGTTCAATAATCAAACCAGCGCCATCTACCGTTCAAGTACAACTAATTACTTACGTTAATGCACAGGAAATTATACAAAATGGTTCCGATCATCGGCCGAAATTTCTTACTAATCATGGTATAAGATTGGGGTAATAAGATTAATTACAATTGTAAATCTAGGGTAATTGTGGGGAAACGCGGGATTAATTAGTAATTAAGGTATCTTGTTGGAATAATTTGATTAATTTGTGTTAAGATGTGTTTGCTCTCTGGGTATAGAGTTATTTATAGGTTTTGGGATATTAATTTTTTTTTTTTTTCCTTATTAGTAAGAACCAAGTTCTTACTAGTTAATTGCAATCTAGCCTAAGAAGACTAATAAACAATTTAAATCTAACTTATTATGCTACGTTATAAATTATGTTAATGCTAAGAATAGTGTCCATAATTAGGTATGCACTTTTACACACGTTCGTAACACTTCCTTAGAGTCTGGTAAAATTGATAAAACACTTTGTTCATGTGTTATATAAATAGCACAACATTGTTACTATTATTGATTCACTTACACTACACTAATTCAAATGGTTTAGTTCTCTTTAGTCTACGCACTATGCCTGTGTTGTCTAACAGCTGGATTGCCTCAACATTCACGTGTCGATGGAGTCTGTGTTCGTGGGCTTCAGCAAATTTTTGTGTGATGGTGGTGACGAATTCCATGTCGAGGTCACGGTGGAGGTCATCGTTTCTTATGTACCAGGGTGCATTTACAGCAGCCCTGAGTACTTTATTTTGGAACTGTTGAATTATTTTGACGTTGGTTGGCTTAGTACAGCCCCAAAGTTGGATACCATACGTCCAAATTGGCATCAGAATATGCTTGTATATTATCAACTTATTATGTATTGATAAACAGGATTTCCTTCCCAGTAACCAATACAAACGTTTATAACGAATATCGAGTTCCTGTTTTTTCTTTTTGATATGGGCTTTCCAACGCAGCTTGGCGTCGAGAGTTATGCCAAGGTATTTGGCTGTATTAGCATAAGGTATTTGCATACCATTTATGTAGAGTGGGTGGTAGTCACTGTGTTTGTTTGTGAAGTTAATGTGAACTGATTTTGACTCATTCAGATTGATCTTCCACTTTTGTGTCCAGTCGTAAACTTTGTTCACAGCTAGTTGAACTTTCTCTACTGCTTCTCTGTGGCTTGATCCGGTGGCCATAATAGCAGTATCATCTGCAAAGGTCGCTATGGTGCTGTTTTCCAGCTCTGGGATGTCACAAGTGTATAACAAGTACAAAATTGGGCCAAGCACACTTCCTTGAGGCACCCCAGCTTTTATGGTTTTTAGCTCGGAATATGCGTCCTCTTGGCGTATTCTAAACATTCTTTTAGTTAAATACGACTCTAGGATATCTACAAATTCTGGTAGCATGCGTCTGAGCTTAAATATGAGACCCTCATGCCAAACTATGTCAAAAGCTTGCGCGACGTCTAAGAACACGGTAGCACAGACTTCTTTATTTTCTAGCGTTTTTTCAATAACATTAGTTATTCTATGTACCTGGTCTAACGTTGAGTGTTTTTCTCTGAAGCCAAACTGGTGATCTGGAACTAGGTTTTTATCTTCTATTACTGGTTTTATCCGTTTTAATAACAGTTTTTCAAATAACTTTGATAGTACGGGTAACAGAGAAATGGGTCTGTATGATGATGCTTCGTGGGGAGGTTTCCCAGGCTTCGCAATCATAATGACTTCAGCAACCTTCCATGGCTCAGGTACATATTTTAAGATAAATGAAGCATTTATTAGTTTGGTCAGCTTTACTATGGCTTTGCGTGGGAGGCGTTTTAGAATTTCCCCTGTGATGAGGTCGTAACCGGGAGACTTTTTTGAGCTAATGTTGTTTTGAATTTCTCTCATTACTTCCTTAGGAGTCACAAGCTTGATTCTTTGGTTTTGTGATAAATTTACACTCTCATGTATTTCTACAGAGCTTTCGTTGGGTTGAAAGGTTTCTTCTAAATGTTGAGCAAATCGGAACGCCTTTTGGTCATTGCTTATTGCCCATTTTCCGTTGCTATCTCTGATGGGCGGTATTTGTATAATCTGCCTTTTTAGATTTCTCGTTGCTTTCCAAAGTGAGTAATCCGTTGATTTGTCATTGGTAAGCTGAAGAAGGTTGGTATTCAGAGATTCATCCTCAAATTGTAGAATTTTTCTCTTTAGTCGTTTAGTTAGGTTATTTAGTGTTGTTTTATGACGCGGGAACCTTGTTTGCTGCCACAACTTCCTTTGTTTTCTTTTCTCTGATAGTAAATCCACAATTTCTTTAGGATGGATAAATCCCTTATATTTGCGTTTTAGCTGAGGTGTATTGCTCCACGCACATTGTTGAATATTAATAATAAATTTGTTTACTTCTGAGTCAAGCCGATCTTGCGATTTTATCGGAGTTTTAAGGTCGATAATATTATCTAGATCAAGAGCAAAACTGTCCCAATCTGTGGACTTATTAACCAAGGTTAAGTGGCTTTCTTTTAATAGGATTTTTTGACTTAGCATTAGTATAATCGGAGAATGGTCAGAGTTCATAGTAAAACTTTCCTCCAAACTGATGTAATTGGTGGATATATTTTTGCAGATGAAAAAATCTATAAGATCCGGTATTTTCTGGTGGTCAGTGGGCCAGTATGTAGGTTTGCCTGTACTCATTACTTCACAATGTGTTTCTTTAACTGCACTTAAGAGCTGTCTTCCTTTAGTTGTAGTAAGTCTTGAACCCCAATGCGTATGCTTAGCATTAAAATCGCCGCCTAGGATAAATCGCTGGCCTAATAATTCAAAAAGATGTAAGTATCGCTCTTTTCTTATCATGTGCCTAGGAGGCGAGTATATGGCTGCAATGGACACTTGACAAAACTTAGTTTTAACAGATACTGCCACTGCTTGAATGTCTTCTTCTTCATATTTACACTGGACGTAGTGACTAATGTTTTCTTTAATTATAACCGCACTACCCCCCCTGGCAGAGTTGCTAGGGTGGAGGGAATTATATATCATGTATCCTCTAAATTTGATAAAAGATTACTTTGTGAAATGCGTTTCGGAGATTAAACACACGTCTATATTTTCTGTATCTAGGACCGCCTGCAACTCATGCTGATGTTTGAGGAGTCCATTGGAGTTCCACGCCATTATTTTGAGTGTGTTATTCATTTTTGATTATTCAAGACAGCTGTTTTAGTGCTGGATTCTAGCTTCTCTAATCTCTTATCAAATGAGGTAATGCACTTCAAGATCTGGTTAATCTTATCCTCTAAGTTCAGAGGTTGAGATCCTTGTTTTGCAGCTTGTGCGTAAGTACCAATGTTGGTTACTTGCATGGCTGGTTGTTTTGCAGTTGACTGGACACTTGCTTTCTGCGCCTGTTTACCAGGGTGTGTTATAAGAGGAAACTGTTGGGTATTAGGCACCGTAGGTTTCTTTTTTAAAACTTTATTTTTCATAATTTGCATCTGTTTGGCTACTTCACACCCTCTATAATTGGCAGGGTGAGGTAGGCCGCAGTGGATACATTTTATGATATTAATGTATCATAAGATTGTGCTCTTTATTTAATCCATTTTAGTCGTAATTTCTTACCTACTGAATGCGCGAGTAAACGTAGAGATACTGCTTACAAAGAGAATCGGGAAGGTAAACACTAAGATACTTTTGAATTACTTATTTTAATAAAGCAACACTATAGTTTACATGAGGAAAAAAATGCACTGCTTATGTATTTAGCTAAAGTAGCATAAACGTACAATTCATCTTCCCGTAAGCTTCTTTAGCCCAACCTCGTACAAGTCTGGGAATGAAGAAGCATTTGTAAATACGCATCTGGTCCACACAGACAAAATATAATTATATCAGTCTAAGCAATTAGGTTTAACCAGAACTTAGTGAAACCTGAGCTGACCAGAATGTAGAGTCTAAGTTACGATTCATTAAGCCTTTTGTTAATTAAGTAAATGGTGTTAGTAGTGCTATCATCCTTTACAATGAAGATGGAAAGAGACTATTTGACCTAAAGAAATCCTATCTTTACCAACAGATTCTGGAAACCGTGTCACCTTTTTGTGGGCTATAGAAAAACATCCAAGAAATAAGAAAGCTCATTACTTTGTTTACCCATTTGTAATTGGAGTCGGCCCCGAAAGAAACACGCGAAAGTGTATTTTATTTATCTAATTATTCAGATACAAACTTTTTAAGTGCTTAGTATCAATTGCTGCAGCTTTCCACTGCCAGTTTTAAGGTTATAAAAGGAATAGAAAATGAACTTGGAATAAATTTAAATAAAATGACATGGTGTTACTATGTTAGTTTATTTCTGTAAATTTACTTATCGAAGTTGATCCAAAGGGGTTCATTTTTAGCAGTTGTGAGCAGAAATAGTGATATGTCAGTTTTGATTATTTATTGAGTTTACAGTGGCGTAAGGATGGTGCAGTCATTTTTTTAGCTCTCGCCTCTCTTGCATGAGGCTGGGGGTTCAAATCCGGGCAATTTCTTTTATGTTGGGGTCGGCTTTCAGTCTAACCGGATACAGCTGAATACCAGTATTTTATGGAACGACTGCATGTATGTCCTCCGCTACCCAGTTACTGGGCAACACGATACCCCTTGGTAAGACTGTCTCGAAGTCTCTTCTGCGAATGAGAAGAGGCTTTTGCGCTGCAGTAGGACAGTAATAGGCTGCTGTCTATCTAAAACTATAGTAATTAGTACTTCGACCAATTACAAGTTAAAACAACAAATAAAATAACCATTTTAATTGCTACAATCGTGATTTTAATTAGTTAATTGCACATATAAGTTACATGCCCAAACACCCCGACATGGGCAAAAGATAAGTGTGCTAATGTAAATGTTAAATATCTGAATACAGAAATCTAGGTCACACAAAAGAATAATGCTAGACAAAACAATTAAAAGCAAATGATCTTGTAATTATTCTAACAGTTATTTCTTCAGACTTATAGTGTCTGAAATTGCTAAGAAATAGAACACAAAACGTCATTGAAACATTTTTGGATTGGTTCAGTTGAAATCTCGATAAGAATTGGACTAGAAAAAACAGGCAAGCAGAGACGAAATAGATGATGATATTTAGAAGCTTGGCGCTAAGAAAAACACTTACGATTAAAGCAATGTACATTATATTGTGGTAATTAACACCTTAACTGCAAGAAAACGAGACACAATTGAAATTGTATTGTTTGTCAGTCACTTGGCGTTTAAGATGTTAAATGTAGAATTCACGAAAATATGAAATGGAAATTATGTATTTTTCTAAATCCTTTGCTGTCCTAAGCGCTCACTCTTGATTTTAATTCCGATCATATCAGATCATCATATAATCAGGTGACTGCAAAATTAAAATTGGAATCGGATCGTCTTTAGATCGGAATTCAAATTAGTTTGAAGAGCAAGGCACCTGTGTTTTCTTTTTTAAATCGTTGTGGGTTCCAAGATAGTTGATTTGCAGTTGAAACCAAAATTATTATCTAGCCACCAGTGTGTGACATCACCTTATAATTAAGTATTGTTTGCGTGTACGTGCCTTATACATACTTCTCGTGTTATTGCATGTACCCAATAAATATTCAGAAGCAATATTATTCAGAATATTAATTTTGGATATGAATGTTCGATTATGCAGGAAGTTTCTTATTGCGTCAAAAAACCTCATGATTTATGGTGATTGAACATACTCTACAAAAACCGACTTTAGAACAAATAATAATAGTTCTAATGAGGTCCTAATACAAGCTAGATAGCTTAGTATAGATCAGCTATTGCTACTTTCTGATGAAAAAAAATTATAGTTTAAAAAAACTAAAAAAAACACGCTTTTATAGAAAATCCAACTAAAAAATAGAAATTAAATAGATAAATAGAGTTAAATTATAAAATTTAATAAATTTGGATTAAGACAACTGTAAATTAGAAAAAAATGTATATTAATGGAAAAAAAGTGTGGGGTGCATAGTGTTAATATTGAAGAATACACGCCGATACATGGAGCCCACTGTGAATGACAGTAACCATGGAAAAATAGAAAATGCTTATAACTATTGACACTATGCACCCACGCTTTTTTCCATTAATATACATTTTTTTCTAATTTACACTTTTCTTAATCCAAATTTATTAAATTTTATTTTCTATTTTTTAGTTGGATTTTCTATAAAAGCGTGTTTTTTTAGTTTTTTTTAACTATAATTTATTTTTCAATTTTTAGTTGAATTTTTTATAAAAGCGTGATTTTTAGCTTTTTTTTTTAACTATGTAATTTTTTTTCGAATTATTGCATTGTCAGTGGTCTTTGACAGGTGTGCAAAATTTGAATGAAATCTGACAGTTTAGAGTGGGTCAAAATAGCGTCAAAAGGAGTCGGTTACAAACATACATACATACATACAGGTGAAACTAATATAAAGCGTGTAAAAAAGATTGAAGACCGTCCCCAAAAAACCAATGTTTAGTTAGAAAACTTTGAGCTTGATCTAGCTAATCAATTTTTATTCATATTCTAGATTACATGGTACTAAAACATTACTTTTGAAATGTGGGTGCACCTCTGCTCAATCCTTTGGGGAATACAGGCGTGATGTTATGTGTTATGTTACTATTTAAACATTTTTTTTAGCTACTTCCTTAAACACCTTCCTACACTCTTTAATACAGTCGCATCTGCAATCTCTATTCCAAATTAATATCGACTCAAGATGCCGATCGATCGACAGATGTAAAGGCGGTTAAACAACAAAGATCCATTGCTATCGATACTTTCACCTGCTCCAGGATAGCGATCAATCACACATTGATCGATAGATCGATAAAAATCCCTTTCATGAACATATTTATTGACTTCACACAAACTTATGCTTCATAATAATAGGGATAATGAATGACGCCTACATCTAGTTCTTACAAAATTATTTTTGGAAACGTCAAACAATTTGACAGGTTTATTTTCATGGAATAAGATTCAAAATTGAATGGGATGTGTTTTTGTACGACAGTGTGTGTTGTTGTATGAGTTTTTGTATCAATACTAAGGGCTATTGTTAATTGAAATGTTTCGACGTTTGATCTATTTAGTCGGGAGTTGGTTTTTGTTTGTGGGTGGCATTTTGGTTGTGACGTAGGTGTTTTTGTATTGTCACGGTGACAGTATCGGCTTGTACGTCATTTTTAGTTTGTATGAGGCTATAAACGACATTACTTTCGACGTCACTTCTGCGTATGAATGAAGTCTGTGTTAGTCTCCTAATATGGAGCGGATATTAAATTTAATGACTCTTTTAAATGTTCCAATACTTTTTGGATTATGTAAAAGTGTGGAATTATAGTTATTCTACGCTGAATCACATTTAATTTAAATTAAATATGCAAAGGCGACAGAAACACTTGGAAACTGTTTATTATATCTAAAAAGTCTTGTTTATTTTCTTGTGTTGTGACGTTGAGTTCTATTTACAGGAAAATAATCTGCCTAATCGTTAAAAAAAATATGTAAATCGTTAAAATAATGGCCAAGAATACCTTAAAAAAGTATTTATTCGTTTTAAAAACCTAATTTAATCTTGTTACCGTGCGTATTAACAAAATAATATGATAATTCCCTTAGCAAATCTTCGTAAAATACCAAAAACTTTCCGGTTGCTGAGAAACGATCATAAATTTTGTAAACGACCGCTCGTACCCGTGTTTTACTTAAGTGTTGCCTCCAAATTGGATTTATGTCTCAATATTTAAGTTTTTACTTTAGTGCCAACCCCAATGTGTCAAGGGAGATAGATGTAAGTCGGTGATCTATGACTTGGCATATATTAATAACCACCTCTGTTTAACAGGATTAGTTGAGTTCAAATATGAGTAGGTAATTGTAATAACTGTCATTCTTGTATACTTTATGGTCTTAGGATACATACTGTTAGTTAGGTAGAAAGGATAAAAATGTTTTTTTAAAGAAACCTTTATTCTCAATAATATTCACGTTAGCCATTTATTTTCAAGATGTTTTACAAACCTTTCCTTACTATAACTACATTACGCCTCTATTCCCCGAAGGGTAAGTCAGAGGTATACCTACAGCACGACCGCATTTAACCAGTTATGTTTAAGTTCCATGTACTGGCATATAGGCGAGCCTATTACCACCAACGGGGCACACAGCCAGACTGAGCTGCTAATAAGTAAATTCCTAATGAAAAAACTCAATAACGCTAAGGAGTACCAGCCTATTACTGTCCCACTGTAGGGCAAAGGCCTCTTCTCATACAGAGAAGGCATGAACATTAATCACCACGCTTGCTCAAGACGGGTTGGCGATTTCAGACTTATATTCATTATATAAGTCCAGATTTCCTCACGATGTTTTCCTTCACCGATGTCAGTGATGTCCAAGATAAACTTAGAAAGTACATATGAATTGAAAAACTCACATTGGTACTTGGCTTGGTTTGAACCCACAATCTCGTGCACAAGAGGCGAGGCCTTAACCACTGGGCCATCATGACATAACGCTAAATGACAGCTCTCTTATTACAGTCTTTCTGATCACCCTAAATATAGAATATGAATAAAAAGGGGTAGTGAGAATTTCCAGATGGAAAAACCCAATAATACTTTGTCCGACCCCACCATGCAGCATCAAGGCAGTCTTACAATATAACCCAAAAATGTATAAAAAGTACTAATACAATTTAAATAATAATAATATAATTTAAATTAAAAAAAAAAAAAAAAAAAAAAAAAAAAAATCCTAACCATAAAGTACACATAATCCGCACGTAAAAAATGACATATATCATCGAATGGTAAACAGACAAACACTCAGATACGCTATAGCTGATCGCTAGACGTCATCTGTCAAAATTTGCACATTTTTCATTCCCGCCCCTATCCATGGGGAGCGACGACAACTCAATATGGGCGACTAATGACAAATGATTTGTTTTTCGACAGCTTGCTGTTAGTAGAGTTTACAGAATTGATTAATTTATCAATGTAAAGAAGGAAAAAAAAAGAAACTTTATAGTGTTTATTTGCCGCAGAATACATACGTGCATAATATTTGTATCAAGAAAATTAGTGCTGGGAATTTCTTATGATAGTGTTTAGACGTAATATTGACTGAACAAAGGCTGATCCCAAGAGGTTTGGTAGCAAAATTTCACTGATATAATAAAATTTTAAAGATCTTAAACATAACTTATTACATTATTTATTTATTTAATTCATGTTTTGATTTGCATGATTACAAAGATGACTGATTCAAATAAAGCCCTTAACTATTCTCCCGATCTTTATATTAATATAAAATGCATTTATCATCAAAATAATATATTACAGTTGGGTCTTGACTACTAAAAAGTTCCGTCAACCCATTTCGAACGTTATCACTCAAAAGACTGAGAAATGGAACGCGATTCAAAAATCGAACACGACACACGCTAATCGTGGAGGCGAGGATGTTTTTGGATACAACCAACAAGCGTAGCGATGCTTTGAAAGGCAAAAAGAAAAATATCATGATTTTGATTTATGATTTATGATTTGAAAAGTATTTCATGTTAACACTACTACCACAGTGATAGCTTAAATAAGTAGCTTCTAACACCACTCCATTGTTTGTTCAATTCTTCAGTACTTGTTTCGTCCAAAGGGCTGCGTAATTAAAACACTCCCCCGATGTTATTCTTTTAAATCTAAAAACGCTTCTTCATGGTCAGAAACACGGCTATTCCTTATTCAAATCCGCTCATTGTCAATCGTGATACCACCCAATTTAAATTGAACAATAAAGGATACGAATAGCTAATCGATACCTCATTTTTCTACTCGACTAACGCCCGGGTGATCCCATTAAGGAGGCGCAACACTAACATAGGGCGCGATAAGGATGTAGTGACACCATTAATCAGCGAGTTCTCGATTCATTAACGCGCGCGGCGAGCATCGATTTGTCATAGGGATGTGCGTTAGATACGGGGCAAATTGTTTTGGTGCGATAGCTCTGTTTCTCTATGATGGAGTAGGGATGAGAAGATTGTTTGTTGCACTTAGGGATGCAAGGAATATCTGAGGAAAAATATTGCTTTAGATTTGTTTAGTAGAATCCCGTGATGGATTGTTTGTTTACGGAGCATAAAACTAATATGATTTTGCAGGGAAACTAGCTTAAAATGAATTTGAAAAGCGTATCCATCATGGCCACAATGTTTACCGTCGTCGGAGAACAATTAAACTTTATTAAATCTAGTTTAAAACTCCTACGAAGTTCAACGTTAGTAAGCATGGTTATCGATAGGACAAGGAATTTTGCCCATAGAGCTGCAAGAAAAGCCATTCAATTAAAAAGAATCTCTCATCCAAATTCTTAAGTTTCGGTTCCAAAATTAACTTTACTTTGAGTAATTTTTAATTTACAACTCAGTTATTTTATTACCCTTAACCTTTAAAAGCGTTGGCCTTTGAACCCTCGGCTATGTACGGAACGCAAGTCATTTTAAGAGTCAAGTAAACGCTCACGAATTTAAAGTGCCCCTCTTTACGACTGGAGACAACCAAAGATAATGTTAAAATTGGATAAGAAACCTCTTAAATGTGTTTAATTAGATGTTGAGTGTTATTGGGTGCTGGTAATTTGGTGCTTCCGTCATTAAATGCATCCCTAATGTAATAGTTAATGAGAATGGGATAGTTTTCCGCTTTTGTTGGACATGACGAACCTAAGGCCGATTTCACACTGAATCGTATACCACTCCGGTCTACGTTTGACTCTGTGCCGGACGTTAGTGTCTTACATAATGAGTGTCTTGATACAAACATTGATATTTACAAGCACAGCAGCCCCGCATCACGCTCCGGTGCGTTCCAGGATGATATCGGTCTTAAGTTTGAAATCGTTGCTTAGCTAAGACTCAAGTAGAAGTTTACAATTTTTGATCAGCGAATGAACTAGTGTCACAAACTAAAACGATAAGTATCAGCCACGATAAACTTAAAATAAGCAAAACAGTAGTTATGTTCCAAAAGCTATCCAGCAGTTAAGTTAATCCTCAACACGAAGACTACAAAGCGAATACAGGGACATAGTTGAAATAGCCGAAGTACAGTCAGGAATTGTGCGACGTTAAATGGTAATTTACTTTCACTGAAGCAAAGGAAAAGGGTACAAACTTCTTTTGTATAATTTAAATGTATGTTAGATGCCTGAAATAGCTAAGAACTTAGGACTAATAAAAACAATTTGAAGTATTATTATAAATTGTAAATCTAAAAGAATTTTCACTCTCCTAACTATGAATAGAGAATTTTGTTTCATATTTTACTTGACTTGTCTGTTGGTTTACAAACTCTAGAAAACGCTAACTAACAAGCTTGACTGTTTGCTTCTTTATTCTGAAACCATATTATAGCCAATATAACTTTGCTGGGTATAAATAATAAATACCTTGTGAGTTTAAATGCCAATACAATTTACCTACTTAGTAAGGTGGTGTTCTGTGGTTTCTGCTTACCCACACGGGAAAGAGGCCGTAAGTTTATGGATGTATTTATATGTATGTATATAGTTTACAATATCTTTTAGAATTCTAATAAGTTAAGCAGACGGAAGCTGGATCTCTTTCCATGACATGAGTCTAACTGTACATTCCCAAAAACGGAAGACAGGTATCCGATAATATATCAACTCAATGTCCAACTTTCACGCTACCGAATCCAAAATTAATTGGAGACCAATAGAATGTTTTGATAGCTATTAAAACAAACGATATGAACGAAGCGAGGAGCATCCATCATTCATATCTAGCGGCTTTCAATAAGGTAACTTTCTCACTGACTTAAGCACTGGAGCGGGAATTCAATGCCTTGTAATCAGGTGGATTTCATTAATAAAAGGAATGTTTGTATCTCTCGGGATTTATCTCTGCGTTTTGAGCAGAGGACAGTTTTCCTATCATCAACTTTATGAAGGAACTTATTTTTATACAGGATTTAGTGACAAACGACTTTAATCCTTAGCGGCAAGTCCACGAAGTTCTCCTTTGTCTACCGGTTTCGAAGGCCTGTGACTTTGCGATCTTTGAAACAGTATCTAGAACTATAGACATTTATTTCAAAAAGAGTCACGCTTTGTACCAATAGACACCATAATATTGGTTTATATTTATAACACTAAATGAACACTAATATTAATAAAGCATAATCATACTAAAATTAGTTCACCAACCGCCAACTTAGGTTAAGTTCAGCTTACCATCTAATCCAATTACAGATACTGACCGTGAGAATCATTAGCCAGTTAGGATTATAGCTGCATATCAAACCTGTCTAACTATTTCCTTCTTGGTCGGTTTCAACCGTTTTCAATGGATTATGACATGAATAGACGATAGATATAACAACTGCCATAATGACAGTTTGTAATGCTATTGCGTAAACGGTTATGGCATTTGATAATGTTGGTATGTCTTTATTAGTTGATTTACCAAAATTGAATTTCAGTTTCGATTCTTTTGTAATATATAGGTTAGTCATGTAGCCACAATCAATTAAAATAAGATGTGACTAGAACTAAAAAAATAAGAAACTTGAAGATAATTGGCTGAGCGTTTGGGGACTTTCCAAGGGGCGATAGTAGGTCCCCTGCCATTCCTTCGAGTTACAACCTTTTCCGGTTAACTCTTGTTGTCACTATAACCAAATTTCCAAGAGAGCGCACCCTGCTTATTAAATACCAGGTTTAATAAAATTAAACAAGTATTCCGTCCTGTTTTACTTACTGCTAGATAAGTACAACAAGAAATGTTAAACATTGTCATCCTACCTAGTTTTGTTCACATGAATATATTTCGGGATTAGCCAATGGAATCCAGTCCAACCAGATACCACTCAAAATGAACATTAATATGTACATACTACGATATTAATATGTATAATAGCCGAATAATTTTACTTATAAGTGCAGGGCTTTGCAACCGTCTTCCGCCATCTTACAACCGGAAACAAGTAATAAGCCCATCATTCGGTGTCCGTTTTGTAACTTTTTAATTTATTACCTGTCATAATGCAATGCAATGCACTCCATAAAGCTTCGTATTATCACTCTATGCATTATTACAATACGATATACAAGATGCTTAACTAGTATATTTTAGAATAATTTAAGCAAAATATTCTACGTAATATTCACGTCTGATGATTTTTATTCGTATGTTTGATGCGTGTTTGTGTGGTGTAGAATATTGGCTATACAATATTCTACACCACTTCACAGATTAGATCTTACATAAATATTTCAAATAAACCTTTGACGAAATAAGCAATGTTAGATTATGCAGATATCAATCTGATACATAATCAGAAGTGAAGTTGCAATTAACTCATGCCTCGACGTTTTTGGAGACTGTAATGTAGTTTAAACCATTCAAAAGGCAAATTGCGACCGACACTCGGGGCAGTAAGCCAAGAATTTATGGCTCCATTACAGGACTCGACCAGAACGGACAATAGACACCGCTTAACGAAATAAAGCGTTCTCAGATAATGACTAGAAGAGTATTAATAACCCGCTTAGAAGATAGCAACACCGAAATAGCCTTTATAAAAAGACATTTTGAAAAATAAAACTAGTTCCATTTTTAAATTCGGACTAAAGGGTTTTGCCGCGCCACAGGCGCCGCTCATGTTGCCACTACAAAAAATCCAAGGACAACAGAAAAAAGTGTTATACGGACCACAAAATAGACATAATTTATACTTGAATTAACGACCCCATTGTGGGTTTTTGTTGTAATTTTTATTTACGATTGTTTACCCTATTTTATGTTTTAATATGACGCCATATTTATAGCTGTTTGATTCCGTCTGTTGGAATTTGATTTTTTTAAGGGGGATGTTTTAATTTATAGGGTAGTTTGTATCGACATTTTGATGCGACTGGGTTGTTTTAAAACTCTTTTTAAGTGCTGAAGATTCCTTCTGATAGCCAGTTCTTTCTCAGCAGTATATCAAACAATATTTATTACACTGCATAATAAACATCTCTATTGTAAGGGCATAATTTTTATTAGTTTTAATCATTGTTAGATGTTTACATGTTCGTATCGTTTGTAGACATAAAAATATATTAATCGTTAAGCATTTTTATTGTAATAGACAGAACTATTAATAACATCGCGAGCTAAAAAAAGAATACCTTTTATGTAAAGTCGTCTTGCATTCTAATTTTAAAAGCTACAAAAATATTTACTTCGGCGTTCGGAAACACATTCAAAACATTTCACACGCCGTTCATGTATGTAGTTCCTTATTTGAATAAAACTTTAAATAGTTCAGAAACATGGCGGTGCCTGAACTAGATCACACGGTGTCTCGCTACGCTCGTAAATAATTAAGAAATAGCTTGTTTTAAATAAAACCACTAAAACCTGTGTATACATATCGACAATCACATATTTTACTGCTTTTTTAGTATCGATGGTATTCCCGAAAGGACGACTAGGGGCGGTTTACGAGTCCGAGTAGATTGGGAGATTATAATTCGATATAAATTTAATAATGATTAATAATGATATCGACTTTTGGAGTATCGAATTAGATTTCGGTTTTGAGTACCGTAGAGCTGCTTGATTGGAACTTATTTGAAATGTTTCGTTTATAGTTAATCTGTGGTGGATGCACAGAAATAAAATGGAGAGGACTTGTGACTAGAAAATCATTTACACAAAAAAATTGTAGCAAATTATGTCTGGTTTTTCAATATTTTCTACAGCACAGATCAGTCCAGCAGCAATAACCATGCAATGTTTGACTTCTCATGGCCGTAATACGCAACTCTCAGTAGGTTCGATATTGTATTGTTTACTGCAAAACATCGCATATGGTTGTAAGAAATCACGATGACTAAGCAAAGATATAAGAAGTTTATTTTCAATCTTTGCGTGCCTTTTTCTATTTCTATAGCTTTAATCATAATAATCATAATCATAATCATAATCATTTATTCATTTGTAAACATAGGTTTTACATAGATGGTAGTAAACAAAAAAAAAATATAGTAGCTCTATGTTTTGCTTCATTGGCATACAAATGTTTTCTGTTGAGAACTTAATAACTAGATTCACATGCTTAGATAATAAGAACAAATAATAAACTATAACAATAAAATAAATTTAAAATATAATTAGGAACTATTACAGTTAGGTTATTAGTTTTATAAATATATCTCGTTTAAAAATTCGTCTACTCTGTAATAACATTTTTCTATTAAAAATTTCTGTAGAACTGTTTTGAATTTGACCATTGGCATGTCTTTTATGCCGTAATTTATTATAGATTTTAGGAGCTAATCCGAAAAAACTTTTAGACATAAGAGCTGTTTTACATTTTAAATTACATAATTGATTTGCATGTTGAGATCGTATTGGGTTTTTCTTTACTGCTGAGAATTTAGGGAACAGATTCGGATTCATTTTTACAAACAACGCTGTTTCTAAAATATATAATGACGGCAGAGTTAATATTTTCAAGGATTTAAAATAAGGAAGACAGCTATCTGTTACTTGAAGACCGCACATTGACCTTATGCAACGCTTTTGCATTCTAAATACTATCTCACTGTTAGTCGATTCACCCCAAAACATAACCCCGTAGCGAAGGACTGAACCAACCACTCCGTGATATGCTGTGACTAGTGTTTCAATGTTTACTTTTTTTGAAAGCTGAAATAGTGCATAGGCAGATTTACTTATGCGCTTACATAACAATTCTACATGAACTTTCCAAGTTAGCTTGTTGTCAATGGTTATGCCCAAGAACTTACTATTCATAACCTCTTCTATTATTTTATCGTTGTAGGCTACAGAGATGGCAGGATTTACGCGTCGTTGGTGAAAATGCATTACGTTAGTCTTATTTAAATTTATTTTTAAGTTATTGTTTTCAAGCCATATAACGATCTCTCTTAGAGTAACGTTGATATTATTTTCGTAGTTGTTAGGGTCTGTACACTCAATAATTGCTGTGCTATCATCAGCAAAGAGGACCATTTTTTGTTTTACTGCTCTTGGAAGGTCATTTATATATATTAAAAATAGTAACGGACCCAGTACGCTGCCTTGCGGCACGCCGTATTTAACATTTTTGAATGCGGATGTATAAGAAGTCTCTAATTTAGTTTTAGGGGATATTCTACAAATTTCAGTACATTGATACCTATCACTTAAGTAAGATTCTAGAAGATTAAGGATGTTGCCTCTTACTCCATAGCCATATAGTTTTTTTAGTAGTAGGTTATGATCTACATAATCAAATGCTTTTGACATGTCAGTGTATATGGCGCATACTGGGTTCTTTTTGTCTACAGATGTCATTATGCTTGATAATAGGTCATAAAGTGCCATATTTATTGTAGAGTTTTTCCGGAATCCTTTTTGTTCGTGGCATAATAGTTTATTTTTTTCAAAGTAGTTGTAAAGAGCATTATATATTACTTTTTCTATGATTTTTGAGAATACTGGAATTTTTGCGACTGGTCTATAGTTTTTAATATCGGATTTATCATTATTTTTGAAAATTGGCTTAATAATAACCTTTTTGAGGTGTGTAGGAAATATGCCATCGATTATGCAATTGTTAATAATATGAGCTAGAGGCTGTGATATTGCATCGTTCACATATTTTATTACTTTTGTAGATACGCCATCGTAGCCAACAGTATTTGTATTCTTTAATTCATTTATTATTTTAATTATGTCTAAAGGTGTGACTGGAAGCATGAATAAAGATTGAGATGTTAAATTGTTAAAATTGTTAATAGTTGTATTGTCGTAGTCGTCTTTTATATTATCATTTTCAATTAAATCTATAAAATAATTATTAAATGTCGTTGCAATTTCATTCGGATGAGTAATAGTTCGGTTTTCTGTCTTTAATAATAATACTGAGTCTTGGGGAAAATTGTATTTAGTTTTGTTGATTATTTTCCAAGCAGCTTTGGATTTGTTTTTAGAGGATTTAATAAAATGATTATTTTGGGATTTTTGAGTTAATCTTATTATTTTCCGGTATATTGCAGAGTATTTTTTAAAAGCAAGTTTATTTTTTGGATTCCGTTGCATTCTATATTCCCAAAGTAATCGTCTTTGTTTTTTGCTGCATATTTTTATACCATTGGAAATCCACTTGGCAGATTTGCTAGTTTTTATAGTAACGTATTTATTTGGGAAGCATAATTTATATAAAAGTAAAAAATCATTTATGAAACTCTGAAACGATTCATTTGCATCCTTAGCATCATAAACATTCATGAAAGATAGACTTTTTAGATGTGATTTGAATTTAATTAAGTTTTCTTCGCATATATCTTGTTTCATTGTTTTCCAGAATTTAAGTTTACATGTTTTTTTGACAGGTACCTTGAGTATCTGAGACGTATGATCTGAGAGAATTAGATCGATTACTTCTGCTTTACATGCCGCGCGATAGTTGTGTGCAAAATTATCAATACATGTACTGCTGCTAAATCTAGTAGGCTCGTAAAGTGCTAGTCTTAAATTATATTGCTGGAGGAAACATTCGAATTCCAATGTTATTTTGTTTCTTTTGAGTACGTCTATATTGAAATCTCCACACATAACAATATTTTTATTTGATTGTAAACTAAGTCGTTTTAGTATGCACTCTAACTTTTCGTAGAATGTTGGATAATTACTTTTAGGTATTCTATACACACATAATATGACAATATTGTAAGATATCAATTCTATTGCACAGCATTCGAAAACATTTGAAATTGATTGTTTGGCTATCTCCGGTATTTCTTTGTACTGGACTCCCACTCTCACAAGTATACAAGCGCCCCCTCTTTTAACATTCCTCGAAAAACATGCAGCTAAATAGTAATTCGGAACTTGCAGCAAATCTTCATATCCTATTTGTATAAAATGTTCCGTTATGCATATAACATCTACAGTTCTGTCATTGTTATTCAGTTCACTTAATTTGACTACAAGCATATCTAGTTTATTTAAAAGTCCCGCTATGTTTTGGTGCAGAATATTAATCCAATTACAGAAAAAACTGTGAGTTTAATGTTGAATTATTTTCAGTGACAATTTCTTTTTCATTTAATCGGAAACTATCAACCTCTGAGTGGACAGTATTTAGTACGCTTATATCTTGAATAAGGTTCTGCAAGTCGTTGATAACGATTATTTGACCTTTGTTATTTAACGTTCCAAAACGTTTATTGTAGGTATCACTTGTATATGGCAGGTTAAGGTTCGAGTCCAAAGTAAACGCATATTTATAGATTTCAGTGTCCATATAAAGTAAGTTATTAAAAGCTTCTACTCTGCTATTGAACATCACGTTAGAATTATTCATATATTTGAATGTTGGTAGACAGATTACGAAATTAGTATGATGTAATGGTGTTAATTTTTTATTAATAAACTCGACCAGTTCTCTATAGTTATGCGTTTTCCGGAAATCTTCCTCACCAATAAAGATAATGCAGAAATCGAACATATTAAAATTATTGACTTTGCCCTCTATATTATTAAGAATACACTCTATTCCACATTTAGGTTTACGATAGTGGCATATTTCATAATTAGATATAACGGTATTTTCCATTAAAGTATAGTGCCTGTTTGTGATTTCACTACTGATGAGGCACAGCTTGTGTTTCGGAGACGATGGTGAGTCTTGTAATGAGGTATCATTAATCGTGGTGCAGCTTTATATGGCAATAACCCCAGTAGTACATATAGGCCAGCAACATAAGCGGCAATAACAAAATATTAAAGAGAACGGTTTGGATATCCGAGTAAGTACTTATATAACGTAGTGTACTAAATTCTCGTATTAAAATGGCTCACTACTCACCCCTACACTAAAGCGTTTATTACCAAATCAAAAATTTATATGAACAAGCTATAACGGCTCTTCATATCCCTGTTCCCTCGTAGCAACCTAATATGGGAGTTCTTAAATCCCCATAAAGCGAAGACATCACTGACGACAATGAGGTAACGGATCGTAAACTTTTTATCTCTTCATTCCCCTTTAGTTATTTTTTATACCCTTTGTTTTAACGTGAACACAATCAATATAAACCGTTTGGCTAAGTGTTCCATTCAATCGTAATGGCTTTCAAGTGAAGGCGTTCGAAATTTGAACAGTCAAATCGATTTTGGATTAGTCGATTCTTTAATTTGTAGGGAAGGGTTGGTTTGATTGGGCTTTTTTTGTTTTTTGTGCCATTTAACCATATTTTTGTAGTTATTCTTTTTTATTCTAATGTTGGTAAGGTGGCAGTGCCCACTAATTTCGTTACTCCGATTTAAAATCGTTAAGTTCTACCACGTTTCATACTTCTAATCGTAGGTGTAACTCGGAACGCCCGATAAATTATTTTGTGATGTGACAACCGCCTTTTTCAAAAATAGAATGTCATTGATTACTACATATTGCATTTAAACCTTGTCACATGAAATAAAATTCACACTTTAAAATAATCATAACAGCTTATCTCATTACGAGACTTCTTAGCTGATATAAATATAGAAAACTCTCCCTCTATTAAAAATATAAAATACGCGATTTAAAATTTAAAGTGATCATTTTATCTTTATTAAGAGACTATAAATTCAAAATGTCGTATTATTGGATGTTCAACGTATTGATAAATTAGGTTAACTAGCGGTGAGTGATGGCAGATTATATTTTTATGAGCATTTTAACGATCTTGGATAGTGATATTATAAGTTTTCTTGTATGTTTATATTGTTTCAGAGATATTTCATGCGATTTTATCTTGGAAATTATTTTTATGGCTGCGTGACTGTGGTGAAGGCCTGGGAAATAAAAAGCACGTAACATTTTTGAAGGTTGAGCTAATATTTTAGATGGAATTTGTCGTAAATTGTGATCGCATAGGTTCGCGTTCCTTCTGTAATTTCAGGCCGTAAATGTAAGGGACATTTACGGCTAAATTTAAACATCCTAGACATATGTATTATTTTAGAGGTTGTCTGTAAAAAATCTCTTTTAGCGATAATGCCGCCCATTGTAACACACACGCTAAATAATAATTTTAAAGAGCCACTCTTAAAATTATTGTTTGTACGTTTTCATGGTGTACAACAAAGCTTATTGTATTCCATTCTATAAGTAGTTTAAGTAGTAGTAGTAGTACGTAATCCTATTTTTGTATTCTGTCCTTCAAAAGAGTATATTACACTTTTACAAAAATATGTGGCTAGCTTTATCAAAATGCCAATAAAACGACTAAAATACGGCACACATAAAAGTCCACAAAATTAAAACTGGTCCACACAATCTGATCTTTACAGATCTCACACATAAATAAAGACTAAAATTAGAATTTATATTGAAACGACATTTCGCCGGCAGTATTTCGACTCTATGAATAATACAAAGGCCAGCCGAGACTGAGCAAAAACATCTCTTTTAAAACGAAACCTATCATTAAATATTAACCATAATAATTATGTTAACAAAACGTCATTAACATTTTTAATTTGTTTTAAAAAACAATAATTATTCATCCTTATTGTTTTTTTTTTTTTAATGTTTCTACAATAGACAAATGTCAGTATAACTAATTATTTATCTGTTGTAAAAAATATCTCACGATCTATGGTAGACTTAGTAGATATTGATCTAGGTTTTATTCTTGACATTTCATTTAGTTATAATTATAGAATGTTGATTTAAAATTGGTACTTATCTAATCTAAGAAACACCCGTGTGATCGTGGGAATGAACTGTGCAGATTTACTGTTGCCAGTTTTTGTTAAGTTAAAGATTAAGGCTGCAAAAAACACAAAACGCACATGTTCCTTACATCTTACATGGGTTAATATTCATTTACTTACAATTTATGCTATTTGGACCTTATACTGATTGAACTTGAACAGCACTTTTATTTTCATTAAAAATTAAAAGTGGTTGCGTCTTAGGATCGTCCAGAAAACCAAAACCTTACTAAAAAAAACGTAGAATATAATCAAAAAGTGTATCGACTTAATCATTCTGTATAATTGGTATATATAAATCAAGCCAATTAAAGAAACAATCGAAATCAGTCTAAAAGCTAATTCATAATAAAAAGAACACGAAGTTGGAAGTTCTGCAGATTTTCATCTGCCTTATTATATGCTAGTCAATTCCAAAGATTAGGAATTATAAAACAGAAAGAATGAAGCGATTAATTCTACCGACCTCGAGCCGGTGGTCTACGATACCCTGTTCCAAAAACTGTGAATGAAATTTTAAGAAGTTAAATTCGGAAACACGTCATCCGATTTCAGAGGGGCCGCCGTCGCATAATTAACACTAGATTCACAGACGACAGGATAGATAGGCCACAAATAATCGAGTGACGATGAAAAAGTTCTAGCTTTTGAGTTGACGGAATCCCATCAAAATACCTGGAAGTGATGTATTCTGACCGCATCCATCTTGTTATTGATCGCGATCATCGATTTCGGGGAATCGACTAACGATTGCTGCCAACCCTACGATGTGTCACGTTCGTGTTTTTTTCGGGGCCGACCATCGCCAATTATGAATTGTTTTTTTTTTTCGTAAAGTCCAACCTTCTTCGCTATAATTTTTGAGGAAAAAAAATAGTCCGTTTATAGTTTTCTTGTTTACTTCTCCTTTATTATCCTTGTTGGATAACCGTTCATTATGTAACGAAAAGCAACAGTAGCAACAGTATTTGTTAACAATGGATCCTAAACATGTCTCTTCCCGTACAAATATCGGTAAATTCAGCGGTTGCATTCATGAAACTATCTACATACCGCGAATACATCGAGTGGCGCGCATTCACTTGACTGACATTCGATTATTGAATTTGCATTCGAAATATAAATTGTTGATGTTTATCTTAAATACAAATGTGGGGACATTAGGTTTATGTGTAGTCAACCTCTTGGCCTTTTAGATAGTTTATGTACGAGTAATATGGAAGCAGGTCGCATTGGGGAAATAATGCTATGCCTTTAGCCCGGTGGTCTTGGCGACGATAAGACCACCCTATCACTAAACTTTATGTTGGTATTATTTCATTATAGCCCTGCAGGGATTTCAACTATTCATGTGATACCTATAGGCATTAGGAACCGTTCCTTTGCAATAGTATATTTAATTATACATGTCTACGGTTAAATTGGAAGTCCTTTGAAGTTTGGCAAAAAAGACGACTAAGTATCTACTAAATTAGGTTTGACAAGCAAGTTGAAAGAGCAAGTTAAGCTTATCATGTATAAGCTTATATTTTATGTTGCGATTATCAAATAAATAACAACACTTCACCCTCACAATCTGATATAACCATAAAATAACGGTCATGATCACTGAACCTTTCATTATGAAACATCAATGGCGCATCGATAGGCAATAACTCGCTGAATCTAGGTCATCGACCGTAGTTATATGCAATGTAACTCTCTCGTATAACTTGTGCACAACTGAGGGTACTATTAACTGTTGAAACAAATGTCAGATGACGTCACTAACAATGGCAGGTCGCCAGTGTGTTCGGTTATTCAAATTTCGAAGTCCACTGGATCTATGAAATTATTTTTACAATTTTTTTTTCTTTTTTTGTACTGGCGTGCAAATACTGCCTCTTAATTATGTCAGAATGGAAATTGAATGATGGAAAGAGGTTGAAATATCGCTTCGTATGCCCTATTGTTCTAGTAGTAGCACGAGCTTTGGGGTCAATTCCCGGGTCGGGTAAAGTACTATTAACTTTTTTCATCTAGGATTTCTCAGTAGTACCCTGGAATTTAGATTTGAGCCCGGTTGATAGCAATAGACTCGCTCCATATTACATGGGACTTAAATATAACCAGTGAAATGTGTGTGTACCTACGATAGATACACCTCTGCTCTGACCCTTCAGGGAATACAGTTCACTTCAGGGAAGACTTTATGTTTTATGGTTATTCATTTACCTAACAACAGGACAAAATATAGATTTTCCATAAATCTCGTAACATCTGTATCATTTCTCAAAAAACATTTTATGTGCAGTACTCCAAATGAAATGGTGTTTTATTCATAAATAATCTGATCCATAAGTCTATCACCTATTAAATAGAGCGTAGAACACACGATAACATAAGATTTAATTATTTCAGCGATTCAATAATACCTCGGTATTCATTGGGGTGTTAAAATCTCATTAATGATTTTACGATCACTGTCTTGAATTAACTCATTAGTTAAATATAAACTGAGATTATTTAAGAAACCACGGCTTACAAGTGAGGTAGCTGTTTAAGCAAGGATTACTTTGGGACTGCCTCGTCGGTGTAGTGGTCGCAAGTGCTACAGCTGAGGATGAGGTTCTGAGTTCTGGGTCAGGTTAAGTATTATTGGATTTGAGTCTAGAATTTCATAGTAGCAGCTCGGATTCTGGATTAGTGTCCGGTTATGGCAAAATACTCGCCCGTAAAAATTATAAAATTATTAATTATAATTACATAACTGTCGAAATGTTGTTGTACTTTAGGTACACCTCTGTCTGATACTTTGGGAAATATAGGCGTGACGTTGTTATGATAACTTAAAAAGGTCTTAACTAATCCTTTAAATAAAACCTTTGTGTGATATATATCTGTCGGACAGTTTTAAATCAAAATAAATTCTTCTTTATTAAACACTAGCAGTTCGCCCGCGACTTCGTACGCGTGGATTTCGTACTTTTCGATTCGAACTTTAACATCCCCCCTCTTTAAAATATAGGCTATATCACCCGGGTATAGTGTAGCCAACAGTGAAATAATTTTTCAAATCGGTTCAGTAGTTTCGGAGCCTATTCAACGCAAACAAACGAACAATCAAATCTTTCCTTTTTATAATATTAGAATAGATTCCTATTTTGAAATTGTGCAACTGAGGTTTTAATACTCTTGTTTTTTCCAACATGGTACACCTATTTGGCCCATATATCTGACATGTAACAAACTTGGCCAGCCGAGTTCCACTTTGGTTTGGCAGCAGAGTTTATTTTCACTTATTTTGTAACATAAGGGCTGGCAGTGGGATATATTGTCGTTGAACAGAAAAACTTACACAGCTCTCTATTTTCCAATCTCAAAAACGTATCTCAATCCAAATCAATCTTTGTTTGTAACAAATCAATGGCTGAGTTTGCAATCTGTTACCTTGAAAGGGCGAATCAGAAGCAGCAGTTTTAGATCTCGGATTGAGATTAGAATTGAGATTGAGATACGTTATTGAAATTGGCAGTTTATAAGCTATGACCTCAGCCTCATCTCGGGATTATCACAAGCTCGAAAGTCACAATGCCCGAAAGTCTTACTAAAAGACATCGTGTTGCCCAGTAACTGGGTTGTGGAGGCCAGATAGAGCAGCCAATCCATGTAAAATACTGGTATTCAGCTGCATCCCGTTAGGCTGGTAAAGTCTAGATAGACGATGGTGATTCGGAAAGAAAATACAAAAAATATTGAATAACAAAAAGCGTGTATCAGTGTACTATATTTAGACAGCTACTGAAATAAAGATCATTCATCAAACAGACACATTGATGACTAACCACTCCTTCCATAACCTCTAACTTCTAAATCCCTTTTAACTCTCCCGTCACTAAAAAGTCCCAACGCAAAAGTCTTCATTTTAAAACACGAGTGACAACCCTGTATAAATCTGTCCTGACTAGACTACTGTAATTGACATATTTATTGCAGAATAAATAACTCTAGAGACGCGTAAATTAGGATTCAGAGCTTTCTAATTTAGCATTTATATTGCCATCTACTGTTATCCGACTTCAGAAGAGATTTTTCTACGGTGTTGGATTTCATTCTTTTTTTGGGATTTTTAAAAAGTAATGACAGTCTGTGGGTGGCTTCTGCTTCTTCTTTATTTTTGGGACAAGCCCGCCATATATTCCCAAATCCTGAAAGCCAGAATAAACAGTGGCGACCACCAGAAAAGCATCGAAAGAAAAACGGAAAAACGATTCAACTGTCGTATTGGATCCCGCAAGGAAAGCAATAAAAAGAGCACCAGAGGAGTTAAAATAAATAGGTATAATTCCACGTGGTTTTGGCTTCTGTGAAATTGTGATCGAAGGTCGAGTAAGCAACGATTTTCGAAGATGATAAACATCCATTAAAAACCAAAATCTTTTCGTGCCTCGGTAAGGACGTCAAGCGGTTGGTCTCGGCTGTCATTTGTTGATCTTTGACTGTCGTTACGGGTAGTCGGAAGTCCGAAATTCTGCCAACCAGTCTTGCCAAAGAGTATCGTGTTATTCTAAGTTGTGGAGTATAGCTGGGAAAAGGCTAGGCGATGTTGGAATTTATAGAGTCGACATTTTATGACGTAACATGCACCAAAATGGGATTGTACATAAACTTTGAAGTTTGACTTTTGACTGCATTAAAAATAAAAGTAGGATCAAGGATCTCTGGACCATAAACGGAGCTAGTGGGTAGACGTCCTTTTGAAAAGTACCGTCTCAAATAAAACGACCATCTTTACAATGTTGCCAACACCCTAATAACCCACATAGTGGGTGTCAAGGGACACTGTTAGGCACAATAAAAAAAAAACTAAAAACCATAGACTTTATTTTATTACTTTGTAAGAGACATACGAAGGAACATGTCAATAAGGATACTAAAATTTAATTTCGTCATATTATACCCTTTATAAGGATAACGAATCGACGTATCTTCTTTGGCGATTGTTTCTGGTCCATAAAGATCGTTCGCGATAACCCTATCTATGTTAGTGTCGTGTCGCTATTGACTATCGACTGTCGATCATCGCTATCGATAAATTCCCGATCGTAAAATGTTTGACCCTTAAGGTTGGCACGATTTATCGATTAGAAAATGTATGTAAATATTATGAGTATCGATATTTACATGTTGCAGGGAATCATTGAATTAGAATAATCTTGTTAGTCTTGTTTGAAAGCGCGTAACTTACGTTTGAAATATTAAATTGCATGCGTGCATGCATGTATTATGCATGCTTTCACATAAACTTGCGGGTAGGAACTTACCTTTATTCAGTCAGATTAAATAACTTACAAATCTTTTCATAAACGGACAGCAAGTAAAGTTATCAAACGTAGGTATGACTACTTATTTTATGACCAAATTGTGTACAGTAAGTGCGGTATATTTACTACTAATATAAGTGTGTTTTTATGTCTTTTTCATGGAGTCCGCAACGCAATAAACTTGACTGCATTAGCGGATGCAACTTTATGTTATCGTAACTCGCAACTGTCATTTAATAAAAAGAACATATAGCCATGGCATACTGACCACGGTAATTTTCTCTTAAAGAACTTTCTATTTTAATTGATCTTATCTATTAAATTAACTTTTATCGATATCCAAATTGTGCCGATCAATCTCTAGAGTGTCCTTATCTTTGCCTGATTCTCACACCGTTTGCCCTCTGCTCCAATTCTCTAAACGAATCCTGTTACTATTATTGAGAATGGGTCCCAATGGCGATAAGATAGCATATATTATGACGGTTGCCACGTAGGTGCGATTTAATTGATAATAACGTGTGCCACCTGCCTTAATTGAACTATTAGTAACGGTTAATATTTATCTGTGGCTGATAGTGATGTGATTGGGGATTAAAACCGTTTTTATTTAAAGGACACTGGTGCAGGAGATTTCTTAATTAAATGTTGTGTGACACTCATTTGTTTTAAACTGTTCATAAGTTAAAGATAATAGATAGAGTTTGTTATGGCAAAGTGTTCAAAACCAGTACCCGAAAGTGCATTGGCATTCAACGTGGCAATGTTGCCAGCATTTTGGGCACTTTGGTATTAAAATAGGTCAGCCATCTGGTCACGTGAAGAGGCGAACAACCGTTTGGCAACACCCCAAAAAACTTAATTGGGCACTCGGACCCCATTGCTCTAGTATTTCAATTTCAAACGGCTTTATACGTTCAAAGTGTAAGGGGTAACTCCCAATTAGGTTGTTATATTTACACTGTTTGTATCACATAAGTATTTACTACTTTAATGGAAACTACTACACCACTATATCACCACGATTATTCGATTATTACTTCGTATGTATTGTATTTCTCTATTTCTTTCATTATCTTAGACAAACATTGTTTGTCTACTAGTAAAATTTGATCCCGCTCTAATACAAATTATAATTTACCCATTATCTGTAATGGCCATCGATAACTTTCAAAGCTCATAATTAAATGCCTGAGGCCCGGTTTACACGCAATTATATGTCTTTTACGATTAACAGTTAAATAGTAACCGCATACGGTACATAGAGACGGTATTAATATCATCCAGTAAAGCTTGGGGTGAATGGCGACCTCTAGTGGTGCATTATGAGGTTACATAAGAGTTTCAACAAATGGAGGCTTGTGTGAGTTATATTGGTAAAATAGCAACTTTTATTTTTGTGTTATTGAGTTTTTCCAATAGGATTATTCTCATTACCAGCCCGGAGTCTGGATTTATGCCCGGTTGATGAAAATTAGCACTCCCCCTATTGTATGGTGAAATTTGGCTGTTACTATAGGTGGACCTCTGCCCAACCAAGTTATATTACAGCCACGCGTTTTTTAATCTAAAAATGTCTCCATATTCCGAATTGAAAAAAAAAATATAGGTGGAAATAATAATTAAACTTGTTTCACTAAAATCTTGAAACCCTGGCTGACAAATGACATGACATTACTAGAAATATCAACCAAACGATTCAACATTGGTATTCAAATAACCACTTTTAGCTGTTGCCTTTACAAATTGCAGTGCTGCCAACTTTATGGTTTGCGCGCTAATGCGGTTCTATGAATTGACGGGAATATTTTGGCGCGGGATTTTGTAGCCATATTGGGGAGGACGATTAATAAAGCAAAGGTTTTTAGTGCATTTTATATCAGAAATTAATAAGATTAATTATATTTAAATGCTTTTATCGCAGATGCAGAGAAACTATGAAAGATTAATAACTTCATTTTCTCGATACTTTATTTAAAATAAAAAGGGCATCGAATATAAAATTTCGCCATCACACTAATAAACTTCAACACACATTACCACATTTTAACCTAATACGTACTTAATTATAAGAAACTAAGCTACACACCTCCAGGAACATCAGACTCCATGGGTGGTATACAGTGCGCACCGAACGCATAATTTAATAGCGACTCCTTCAAACTGATTGCATTCCATTGCGTGTTTAGTACGCGAACACCGACCAATCAGTTATGCTGCTCCCGCTTCCTATATCAAACAGGTTGCTCGGTTATAATTGTCGAGTGCGCCAGTTAAATTTAATGTAGACCATTTGTTTAGTTAACCACGCTGAGATTTAAATGTGTTCTGTTGTGTGAGCAGTTACTAAACGTAACTGCCTTTGATGAAGTATTTAGAGCATGGCTACAGGAGTTTTCGTTTAGTTACATGTGTAACCCAGTTAGTATGACAATAGGGCAGGAGCTGCCGGTGAAATAGCGACTAGGAAGTCCTTATACAAATATGAGTCTTGTTTGGTAAACTTTGATAAGCAAGGCCTTTTCTTATCCAACTTTGTCATTATCCGGGAATTCCGCATTCCATTCTGACATTGCTATAACTAACAGGAGGTTTAGTGGTCTTGGTGTTTTAAATTCAAAACTGGTTGCAAGCATTACTGAACCACAAGTACTGAAGATACTAGCGTCAACACCTGAAAGCCTACATATTAATAACACATTTAGGTACTTCCTACATTTGCAGACCTTATACGCTAAATGACCGACGAACAATACAATTTCTATTGTGTCTCGTTTTTTGGCAGTTAAGGTGTTAAGTAGGTATGTAAGTAGTACTTAAACGTGGAACAGGAAGGCTCAACCCAGAGCTGAACTAATACAGTAACAAATAAAAAAAATAAAAAAGAACAAAAGATAAAAAATATTTTAAAAAGATAAGTTATCCTCCGGCCTATATCCCAATTTATTAGCGGTCGGAGCAGCATGTCTTCTTCTGCCATACATCTCTATTTGCCGTCATCTCAAAAGTCCACTCCTTTCTAGCTATACCATTTTTCACACAATCCATCCATCTTTTCTTTGGTCTTCCTCTACTCTTGTAACCCTCCACATTCATACTCAAAAGTTTACTAACAACATAACATGGTCCTCATTGCTTCGCATCACATGCCCATACCATGACAACAGACTTCCATATATTATTTGTAAAAACATGAGAATACAGGACTAAATTGGAGTTTTTATTGTAAGATGTTCAGTTTTGATTTATAATCTACAAGTTCTTATTAGCCCATCAACACAATTCAGTCTATCATTGTTCTGCTGCTCGACAAGGTCTCTCAAAAACTTACGGGATGGTTAAAATTTGTGCAGTATTCAAAGATTTTTCTCCTACCAAACCTAAATGTATGAAACCACAACTGCCATGCAATAAAACAACTACCGCACAGTGGTCCGGATTTTAAAAAAGGTGGACATAGGATCGAACGATATCGACGCTGATTAATACTTATTACTACAACTTTTCAAAAAAACTGCTCCTTCACGTCAAAAAAAAATATTGAAAATAAAAATGTATGGGAGAAAATCTATTTTATTTTTTTTCTCCGTTCAGTATCAAAGTATAGCAAGCAAACCTTATATTCTGGTAAACACTTATTGTCCTTAACACGACGACATATAAATTGCTTGCGTATCCCTGCGGCCTTGGCGCCTACGATGCTTTAAAGTTTAAAATTTTAATGTTGAATTATCTTAATATTATTAACGAGTTTTTCTATTAAAATTAATCCAAAATATCAATTTAATAAAACAAGCCCCCCGCGCGCCCCATCCTTGTTTTAGACTCGCCCCCTATCACTTTGGACTTAAATATAACTGGCGAAATTACAGTGTACTATACTGTAGTATACACCTTTGCCAAACCGCTCGGGGAATATAAAGCGTGATATTATGATAAAATAAGCATTTTGCTTATTTTTTTTAAATAATCTTCTGTTGATTATTCTGTCATCTGTTGATATTTCCTATTGATAAATCATGATATTGTTGTGTGTTATACCACTAGCGTGACTCATATTAAAAGAAACAATTAAAAATAGATTTAGCCCTGAAAAGGGCTTTTTCTGAAGTCATGAAAACGACTATTGTAAGTAGTCCGCAAACGACCACAACTTAACTACTACCACTAACAAACTCAATTCTAACATAACAACATCACTAAATCTGTCACGTTTACATTAACGGATCATGTTCAGACTGCAACTCCTGTAGATCCATATTTTCGGTTTCTTCTGTTACTACCTCAGGCAACAACAAAAGCTCTTTAACATCTGAAAAAAAATCGAATTGCTTTGAATTGCTGTATTTTGGTCGAATATGGGATAAATATGGGTCTGAACTAATTAAAAAATTATGGATCAAGTCCTCGTTGGTCTTTATCCTGTTAAATTTTCTTGTGTGAGATTCACGAACTCTTCTAAATTCTTTATTTCTTGCTTCTCCCGCTTCTTCGGAAAGAATGCCAATTGGTAGGAGGCCAAAGTGATGACAAATGTCTGCACCGTGTATGAGTAGCTTGTGCACACTTGCGGGCATATAAAACCATGGGTATAGATCAACAACGATCTCAGCTGTTTCTCTGCAATAAGTCCTGAATTTTTCAATATCTATGGCACATCCTGATGAAATCGTTTGAAGAATAACCGCAAAATGCTTCAGCAGGTCTTTGTCAACATTGGTTATTTCGGCAGATTTCTCATAATCTCTAAAAAACCTTCTGGCTGTGTTTCCGTCGTTTGTGGTTCCAAAGCCTTGCTTCACAAAATCCACAAGTATTCCCATTTGCTGTTTGAATTCTTATTATGTCGAATGTTTCTTCGCAGCTTTTAGTTGCTTGTTAGCACCTCGTGCAGTCCACATCTCAAAGTCCATGTCCAAGCACTTGCCCATCTGCGACTGATATTACTGATGTAGTTCTTCAAAAAGGTCTTGATTATTTCTAAATCTTCTGAACATGTCTCAACTGGGATATGTTGAATAATAGCTTCATAGAGTCTTGCCCAATTTTTCATGTCTCCTTCAACACGGAGGAACATAAAGATGTCCAAGTTTGTTACAAATGCAGCCATAACGAAACTCACTAAACTTTCACACAGCACGGATAATTAGATATGTTGCTTCCTCAAGGGTTGAGTAACAAGTGCCTTTAATTTTTTTTTTTTTTTTTTTTTTTAGGTAGGGCCACTCGCAGTTCAGCACTATAAGGCTGTTTACTGCTTAACCGGTCGATTGCCTTTAATTGTTTCATGCACCGATATAAATAACAAACACACGCGCGCAAGTAGTGACTGACAAAATTAGTACCCCACTTCTTAAACAGCCAATTAGCGTCGTCGATATCTCCGGTGGTGGGGGTAAATGATTCCTTTATCACAGGAGTCGTTTCAGTCAGTTACAAATAGACAACGAATCAGCACGTGTCTTTTATTGCTATTTTTTATTAAAATAAATTAAACAAATACTTGCAAAATGCTTGAATGCGTATGTTTTAATTCTTATATAATTAAAAAATGATATTTTAAATTCAGCATAATTGAAAAACTCGATAATAATTAGAAAAAAATCGCAATTAAAATTTTAAACTTTGAAGCATCGTAGGCGTCAAGGCCGCAGGGATACGCAAACAATTTATATGTCGTCGTGTTAAGGACAATAAGTGTTTACCAGAATATAAGGTTTGCTTGCTATACTTTGATACTGAACGGAGAAAAAAAATAAAATAGATTTTCTCCCATACATTTTTATTTTCAATATTTTTTTTTGACGTGAAGGAGCAGTTTTTTTTAAAAGTTGTAGTAATAAGTATTAATCAGCGTTAAATTTCCTATACGAAACAATTTTTTGTTAAGTTAAATATGCATTTTCGATTCTATGTCCACCTTTTTGTAAATCCGGACCACTGTGTACCGCCCAGGAAATCAGAACTTTCTATGACATGTCCAAAGAAAGGAAAGTTCGGAAAAAATGATTTATACGCGCAAGAACACCGCTGATAAATAATTGAAAACGCATATTCATAAACTAATAGATACCTGTCTCGCAGGAATGTCATTTTAACTGGTAACATTTTAGCAAGTTGCCTAGAGCAATATGGATTACCACCACGTAATAATCATCTGCATAGCCTTTTCCTAATTATGTTGGAGTCGACTTCCAGTCTATAGTATTTTACATAGAGCTTTTTTGATCATCCGAGATGTGCGAATGACAGACGGTACCAACGGCTTAATATATTACGGATGGTCACCCATCCACGGATCGTTCTCAGCAAGGGTTGCTTAAGGTCGAAGATAGATATTTAGCTGCAAGTATCGTCTAGGCTACTACCACAGATTACCATGTTGTATTACAAAATATTTGCCTACCTGAACATCTAGATCACTAGTAAACTTAGACAGTGATAGCTTACCATAAAGTATAAGTCAACGCTGGCTGGTATGGGAACGGCATCCACTAAAGAACTTCCGATAGGACAAATTGCTAACACCATAAATCTATGGGGCAATAATTTTCACCCACCGGCCGCAGTAACCCGCAAACCATCGCAGATTGAATTTAATGTCCTCGATATTATGTGTCTTGGGACAATTTAAGAGGCATTAGTACACCCTACAGCGATTCACTTATACATATTTATGAATAAAACAACCAATTTGTATTGCTTCGTGCACCCGGCTGCTGCAGCCATAACAGCACTACAACCGGGGGGTAATACGGTTATCTTAAAAGGATAGCCCCAATTTGTTGAAATTGTCAAACCAATTCCTTGTAAGCCGCTTTGTGCTCCGCTCCCCACATAAAAGGGAGTTTATAGCGGATTTATAGAGTGATAAATTGTGTTCTGATAGTATAATTGTACAGTACGGCCACTGATTCCTAAATCAATACACAATACAAATGAGTGTGGCTCCATTCCAAGCAGTTGTCACGGTAACAATGCTGACCCCGATTGCGACAACCTTACTCTGGGACACACACCAACAGTCCCTATAATTACGCCTACTTAGACAACTAATCGCATCTTTTTCATTGTTTCAGAAGGATCTCTCGGACGATTGCGTGTTCGAGGAACATATAGAGGAGAACAACTATAACACATACTCGCGGTTACGCAACGGGAAGAAAACCTTCTTAGCGCTAGACAACAGGGGGAGAGCGCGACGAACGCAGATCCCCGTGAGTCGGCCGCTCGGCAACCTGTCGCCCTACGCGCTGTCGCTGACGAGGCGATGGGACGGGCCCAAGCAGTCGCACTGCCCGCCGAGGCGCCATCGTGGCAAGCTGAAGCGGCCTCCGCCGCGACACAGAAACTGCCACATACGCCTCCAGAAAGCGAATTCGAGACATAAGAGGAAGCACAAGAAGGCTAACAATCCCAAGAAAAAGCAGCGGCATCCGAAGACGAGGAGAAAACACGAGAACGGTACGACGACCACGACCGAAGTGACGTGGGACGAGTCGACGATGTCGACCATGTCTACGACGGACGCCGAGTTTTTTCGGTCGGCGACCGCGCAGGAGGCGGTCGCACGCGCGTGAGTCGGGCGCTGGTCGCGGTCGGGGCAGCCGTCGCGCTCGCACACTAGCACCGTTCCACACTTACACGTGCAAGAATCTCTGTATCATTCCTATTTAGTGCCGTTCCGATTGATACACGGAACGGCTCGTGAAATAATACGACAAAGTAGCATTGCTCTCTTACGAATGGCGCTCCAATTTAACTATCGAGAAAGTTGAACCCCGTGACGCGTTGATAACGAATGTTTGTCGAAGCCTGAACTTCGTTTTCCTTTACTAGTAGTACGTACGAAACATAATACTCAATGTGAGTTAGGCGGTGTTGCCGTTAAAGTCGATACATGTTAACAATAAAACGAATGATATTATTCTACCAAAGCTACTGAAATTATCTATCTCAATTTTTATTCCTAGTTCGCTTTAAAACGTAGGTTTATCGGCAAGATTCCAGTTGTTACTTACTGTTACTTATCAAGAAATTAACGTAGATGATAAACTAACTTAATTCGATAATGACTAAAACGTTGATTGTTTTTTAACGTCGAGATTATCGTTTGGTAAGGTGGAACTGTGTTAGGAGAAGGCAAAAGATTCCTGTCAATTAAAATTTAGCCTAAATACTTATCGTTTCGGAATCACTCACTCGAACGAGCATCGCTTCATTCAAGTTCATAATCAATGTTAATTTCTAATATTTCTTTAATTGGTGTACCTATCTTTAAAAACCATTAAGTAACATTCGTGTAGTATGTTTCCTTAATTAAGTTTAAATTATTCGTTAATGGATTTGATCAGAACTCTTTCGGCTCCGTTACGCACACAACATTTAAAGCGTCCACATATCTTAAACGCTCGTAATTTTCCACATTAACAAAGTGCTCTAAAAGCTTAGGTATTCAAATTAAGAAATTAACGCTCTATTCCTTCTTGACATCAATCGTAAACGCGACTTTTTTAATTGAAATTGAAACATCGCCGGCTGCCATTACTATTTGCATCCGAATGCTTCAAAAACACGAGGAGAAGAAATTCCGAAACGTTTTTGTACTTAGATACGTGTGTTGAGGTGTAATTTCATAAGAAATTGACTGAAAATTGGACTGAGTAATGTAGTTAATGTTGGTTTCGGCCTAGGCTATGATAGGATTACGTAGTGCGGCGGGCGGCATGCTTCTGTATTCTATTTTAAGTTATATTCGAGCGTCAGGGGCGAGCGGACGTGTATTTTAATGTCTTCGAAATTATAATCGACATGTAAAGTGTTCCCACGCGTGCCGGTGGCTTGGTGACACCGTGCCTAAACCAGTTCAACCTGGTAACTATGAAAGCTATAAAAAATCATAATTGCGTTTGTGCATCACAAGTACAGGCCCGCTCGCCTCGACTCGTCCAAAAATGTAGTGATAAACATTAACGACGACGAAGTGACTATTAGTAAGTAGTTCTAAAACGTGTATCTAATGTGTAAATTTATTTATTTTCCATAGAGAAAGTCGTATTTTGTTAACGTTCTAGTTGATGTTTTTTATTCTCTCGTCCCCTTTAGTTCCAACCGATTGTAGATGTATAGGATATCATACGCTTGTACTTTTAGTGAGCCAATATTATTTGTATTATATTTTTAAGTCCGTTCGGTAACAATATGTGCTCTGTATGCAGTTTTGTATAGCGTGTAATGGATGCATATGCAAATATTGTGATTGAATGGATTTTACACGATTACATTCTCTTTAGTGATGTCCCTCGCATTCTGAATATGTGCGTAGATTTTGTAGCAGGTGTATAATATCTTGTACTTTGTCAGCGAACATTTTTTTTAAACTGGCAACATTGTATGTTCCGTGTACAGCCGCCAGCACATCAAGCTATCCCAAACAGTCATATTTTCCGAAGACTTTTGTAATAAAGTTGAAGAACTATCAAAGAAATTTGACAGATTGAGGTAGCTTGATATGCTGGGGTCTGTACTTCCATCAAAGGTTAGATAAAGCTTGGTTTTGTTAATGAATTATGCAAAACAGGTGTCCCACTTTCAGTTTTAATTCATAATAATCTTCGATCTATTTCGAATTTCTCTTGGATTCCATTCCTTGATAAGATCGAACACTGAACAGGTTCGTAGCACCGGTACAACGCCACCATAGAGTACACGGAACTCTAGTATGTCCAGTACAAATAAAAATGTTCGCTGACCAAGTTTTCAGGAGTTTTTATGTGAATATATGCAGCAAGCTTTATGAATGTACCTACGTATGTTATACGAATGATATTTTGAATTTATTTATATGTATGTATAATATTTTAGGTATCACATGAAAGCGACATGAAATACGTACATAACGAAGCATTTACTCACTTATAAACAATTTTTATATAAAATAATCACGATCGTACCGATTTCTTGTCGTTTTCGTACAAGTCAATAAATTATTCGATTCTCGGATTCGTTATACTTGACTCGTTATTGTAAATGAATACCAATCGATCTTTATGTTAGTGTAGAAGCAGTATTTCGATATTGTTAAAAATGGTTCTCCGTTACAGTATCTAGTTTTTGTAGTTTTTATATTGTATAGAGATTGTAAGAAACTTCAGCAGATGTCAACAATTGGTTTATTCTGTTCTCCTATACGTAATGTTACTGGCTGGCTATACAGGTGCCGTGTATTACAAACTCTAACTCGCTCTACAAAAAAAAAAAACCAGTGACAGTTCTTCTTTTTAATAATACCAGTTAAGAGTCATACCTATTCAGTCTAATTAGTAGTAAAATATAAATAAATATAATTTATCAGTCTGCTATAATAAATTATGCGAGAATCCGTGAGTTTGCATAACAATGTGCCGATGATGGTGTAAAAATATGAGTGTTATGATAATTTAATGCCCATGTGCCATAATATATCTGCCCTTTGGGTTAGCCTACCGATTCAATAAACAATGTTAATATTCACGCAGTGTTGCTATACTCAAGTACATAATGTCAATATTGTTAAGAAATAAGGGGAGTATCCACTTCACGGCCAATAAAGGACAATATATATATAAAATTCTAGATAAAATTATAATAAATTACTTCTTTTCTTAACGTGGTGTAAATACCCCTTGTTTCTCGAAAATTATAATTATATAAGAATGTCAAGAGGAGTCAAACAGTATTACTTACTTAATTAATTTCGATACCTTTTTACAATAATTAAATACTTTAAAAATGTTCGTGTTTGCTTAGTGCATTTATATATGTACGTTTTAAAAATTAATTCTGAATAATTTCAACGTTTTTTAAATGTAAAAATATAAAAATATCTTTAGATGTTTTTTCTAAAGTAGAATGTAAAAATTTACCTATTTACCTACTTAGTTCTACCAAAAGAAAGATTGATCGAAACTTTTAGACAATAACTTTTACAGCCTCCTATACCGACAAATAAATAAAAATGATTCTATAATCTATGCGTTTTCTTTATGACTACCCAACAGAGACAATTATAGATATAGGTGTAAACGTACCCAGGCCTACATACAGCAGATCTACATAGGTTATTATGAACATAAAACTCTATCAAAACCAATACAGCAATTAGCCTTCTGATTGGTCCATTGATCCGCTTCTGATATTTATTATCTGTTAAAGCAGGGTACGTTCCATTTGAATAGGGTAGTGTCCTTAAAAATTCTGTTTAGTCCGATAATTGGATTACTCAAAAATACTGGCCATGTATTTTTTCTTTTGTCACGTAAACCAAATGACGACGACATAGTGAAATTGCGCGCGACGTCACGCAGTGCTACACTTTTAACGTAACAGTGACGTCACAAGCTCTTCCTGAACTTTGATGTGCTAAATCTTTGTCACTTTTTATTGATTAGAGTAAGCAAAAAAATACGTGTCCAATATTTATTAGTAATGTAACTAACGGACCAAATAGACTTATTATATTTTTACCTAGGACACATCCCTATTCAAATCTTGAAGGTAGAGTTCGCGCAAGCTAAGTGTGCACGCGTGTTTGAACTTCGAGGCTATATCCTTGCCAGCACTTGTAATCACATTAGGCATAATGGTGGCAACTATTTACTTTAGAAAACACGGAGCACCGCACACTCTCTCTCTGACACTAGATATTAACGTAACGTCGAGATGGCGGCAAATGATTATTTCAAATTTTGACAGCGCGCTGACCTAGTTTACGCAGACTCTATACTAGGAACAGAGTGGTTGTCAAAAATGACAACGAGCAAAACAGCACACTTGCAAAAATGCCCTGTATAACAAGAATGGTCGAACATAGCCCTTTGTGACACAAATCAATCGAATTTATACCTATCTATCTATACATTTTTATGTAGAACTTCAGTAAAAAGAATTATGTATTCGAATAAAACAATTGCCATCCGTCCATCTCTATTCTATCGAATAATCTGTTGATTGTTCAGCTGAAAAACGATTGGATTGTGTGACCGTTCGACTGGAAAACTAAACGACAGCGATTTATTCGATTGTTTGCACATTTCAATATGGCGTAGGTTTGTACAGAACCCAACACATCAAGCTACCCCAATGTGTCAAATTTTTTTGATAGGTTTTCAACTTTATAACAAAAAAATAAGGTTCATGTTTAATTGGGAAAATCTGACAACTTGGGGTAGCTTTATGTGCTGGCGTCTGTACGTTTATCAAGTACTTATAGACGGAGGGAGAAGCGGGAATCTTGCTGAGTTCCAGAAATATTGAAAACGGTTACGTAAGTATGTGTTACCGACACTATCACTGCAAGCAGTACTTGTTTTGATGTGAAAGAAATAAAAAAGAAAGAAAAAAATATTTGAGACACGTAGGTACAGGAAAAGTAAACACCTAAAATTAAAAATAAACAAATAAAACATAAAAATAGGAGAAATAAACAAACAATATCATAGCGCAATGGGAGTAAAACCGACTTGTGTACCGTGACGGCAAATGAAACGACGCTCTCTTATGCCGTCATGTCACCTCTCTACCGCCGCTCACTACTCCCTTATGTGTATGTGGCGCGAATAGATCATATTACTATACTTCTTTTCTTTTTAGGATACGGTACCCTAAAAGCTAAAAAAAGGAACCTTTATAAGATCTTGTCCGTCTGTCTGTCCATCTGTCTGTCCGTGTGTAACCGCCGATTTTCTCAGGGACGGTATAAATTTCAACTTGTTAGGTTTACCACCAGCAAGTTGAAATTTATACCAGATACTGAGAACTATAGTCCCTATTAGGCGTATAAAAATCAAGGTCCTGAGTCAACACGATAAAAAGATATGGGCAAATTTAGATTTTCACAAAAACTCACAAGTACCTAAATTTACCTTAATTTTCAACTTTTATTATTTTTCAGAATTTTCTCTTTACTTGTAAGACTTTACTTTTAATCAAAATTCTAGGCCAACCGGAAGTACCCTATAGGTTTTTGGTCGAAAATCAATATGGTAGTTCCCGTTAATCTAGAATCACTAAATTTCAGCACAAATAAAAGAAAAATTAAAAATATCACTTAACTTTTATTTATTACTAGCTGTGCCAACTTGTGTGGGGCAACGGACTTCCCCATACATTCGTGTGCGCAAAACTCGGCGGAATGAACAACAGATTTTTTTAAACAAACAACGAACAAACTAATTTTAATGGGTTGAATGTTGAATGTCGTCTAGGTACCAGCTTATTATAAGTCGGTGCCATCGGCATCGCCGATTGAGGTGAACCACTTTCAACCTTATAGTCAAAGATATAAGGTCGAAAAGTGATTCACCACAAATGTTTTCGATAGTACCAAATCTACTAGGAACACAATTAAAAGTAACCTCCTCATATAAAATTGTACAGTAATGTTCAATCAGAACTCTGCAAGAACCTTAGAGATGAAAAAGCGTTATAGTTATCTTAAAGTTATCACTAACTGAACGTTAATTTCAACTTATTTCACAAGTCTTCGGTAGTATAGTGGTAAGTATCCCCGCCTGTCACGCGGGAGACCGGGGTTCGATTCCCCGCCGGAGAGATACTTTTTGTATTTTTTCTAGCTCATTTAATATTAGCTCTCAACACAAAATCGACTTGAAGAAACCTTACAACATTTTTATCTTTTTAACTGTACTGATTTTTGTTCTCATGGAGTTGGACCCTGCTTGCCTGTGTGGGTTTAGGGTAGTTAGGACATGTACCAAAACCGTTGTAGCTACAGGATAACGATCTGAGACGGAGAGTATCCTTAGATTAAGAGTTTTTACATGTATTTACAAAATTTATTTATTTTATTTATTTATTTATTTATTCATCACCCTTATCACTAACATTACAGATACTTATAACCTAATGCGTTAGTGAGGCTCAAAATGGTTCAGTCAGCAAAAAAAAAGACATTTATACGTTTTGTTTTTATGATGGCAATCGATAAAGTTTCGTATAGGGATTAACTCTTCCAAACCAACTTAACGATTTTTAGCACCTGCCCGGACAGGCTCATCACAAAATTCCTCCTTGTATGCTTACCTTATATCCGGTGATACATCCATTTTTACGAAAGGAAAGGAAATCAGTTTGAGTTGCTGTCCTGATAAATACATATAAATAAGACCTGAAAATTACAAGCTACACATTCATAGGCCATAAACTGTTTGCTGTTATACCACGGGTGTCACTAGTATCTTTTGACCCACGTAATAAATAAAGAAAAATACTCGTACAAAACATGTTTACAAAAAAGCTTTAGACGGCATCTTACAAAAAAATAACCGGATGTGTTAGGATCTACAATTAATATGGGCCCACAAGCTATTTATAAAATTGGCTTAAGTATATTATTACTAAGAAAATTGACTGCAAATACCAGCTGATCAGTTTCGATCTTCGGCC
This sequence comes from Phlogophora meticulosa, assembly GCA_905147745.2. Taxonomy (NCBI): domain Eukaryota; kingdom Metazoa; phylum Arthropoda; class Insecta; order Lepidoptera; family Noctuidae; genus Phlogophora; species Phlogophora meticulosa. Next base: position 12,435,582 of record LR990538.1, on the reverse strand, counting down.
TCTTAGTGGGCTTCAGCCCAGTCCAGCTTTTATCTGAGTCACACTCCACGGTTTACCTCTTGTAACCAATCGCCGTAAAGCCCAGATATAAATATCGTTTAAATTAAAGTGACCCGTGAACATTTCCAAATAGAGTATAAAACAGTTTGGGGCGTCATTCGCATAATTATATACTCATGGAAGTACCGTGGATATATATAATGTGTGTGAAAAGGAGCATTGTTAATTATCATAACGTTTTACATAATTGTAGCAGGAACTAGTCCTACTATAATGATTAAAAACCCCAAAAACAATGGGAGATAGAACTATCAGTGAGATGACATGAGTTAAGTGACAAACAGTATCATCTGTTAATAGTTTAGCGTTTTCTTCCCCCTTAGGGCTAGTGGTGAACGAGCAAGTGGTAGAATATTTTTGATCATTTTCCATACTTTTACGCTACAATTTTTGAAAGGCAATCGAATGGCCCTCAAAATAAAATGAATGAAATACCTGCGCACCTCTGTCAATGGAACGCGCCAGCCATTGAACGCTCTCGCTCCTATTTTAGTAAGTTGGCAGCACTACGTACGTCTAACTGACGTATCGGTGGCCTATGAGCATAAGGGTGAAAGAGACGGGTACAACACCATTATCATCAGGAGGAAAAGAGAAAGGTAGTACACGATGGTCACGTGGACGAACGCAAAATTATTTCTAAAACGAAAATCTATCTGTTGTACGTCTATGTCGCATGAAATAAGACTCAATATTGAGTGGCATAGATGTTTCAAATATTGGTAGTTTTATCAAATCGCGTTTCGTCTGAAGTGGTGGCGTCACTGCTTATCGAATGAACGTAGGCTGCTCGCTCGTCTCGTCGCTCGATACTTCATTCGATCGCCATTTTGTATAGCTGTTCCAACTCGTAATACTTTTGATTCGATTCAGACCTATAATCGTTTTCGTCGATTCAATAACCAACTGGTTTTCGGCGGCAAATTGACTATCAATCTAAAATCGATACAAAATGAAGAAATGTTCATCAGTGGTGTGGAGGTTTTTTGAACGCCTTGAAGAAAATAAGAGATGTGTCGCAGTGTTGTGTAAATTATGTGAAACTCAATATAAATACTTCGGAAACACGACTAATCTCAGGGCTCATTTGATAAACAAACATCCTGTTCAGTGGGAGCTATCGCAGAATGGAACATTGGACGAAAGCCTTTTCAGACTTGAAGATGATGATCCAAATCAGTCGACTTCTAAACGAAGAAAATATACTCCGAGGGCTCGCAAAGATAAAAACGTATGTTATTCAGTATCAGTTAATAATGAAGAATCAGCCGGATTGGGTGCTATGCCAAAAATCGAAATACAACGGGTACCTATATTGTTCTAATTAGGTTATAGATTCCTTATCACTATCAGTTAGCGAACCGAATCCGCTATCGATTAGCGGTCATCGGTAGAGAGCGTTGTTGATAAAAATTCAAGTATTCGATTCGAGATGTTTGGTCGATAAAGATTCTAATGACGTAACTGATAATCGATTTTTGTTTGTTGTGTAAATGTTGAATGTTGATGTGTATGTTGTGATTTGATTGTGCATGAGCTTCTACATTATTTGAATTATTATTGTAAAGAAAAATAGTATACTGAAGGATTACCTTTTAAAAGTATCGTGGTAAGATTAAAATCGGTTTGATTATTTGAATAAATGAGTTCATCGTGTATGAAGATTTTAAAGGTTATGACGCTACTTTCATGTTTACAAAATGTTGTTGATTTTAAGCCAATTACGAAAGAACACGTCTTGGATATAGGTATACTACTTTTCATTGGTTATTACTGGGTAAAAACAACCAAAACAAGTCGTGATTGGCAATTTGTCACTATGACAACACTTATAGGTTATATGCCCGCCAAAATAAGAAAAAAGGTTGCATATAAGAGTATATTGCTAGATTAAAGTTGTTTGCTCGCAAGGTTCCTAGAATTCCGAATGATTTACAATAAGTGCTTAGTGGGTTTCTTACAATTTATTTTGATGTTATTTAGTGCGGCTGTTTCAATGTATTTTGTATAATTTTCATTACTATTCAACCCCCTTGTTAATAAACGTTAAACTTCAATAGTGCATGATAAATCTACCTACCCTTTTCCCAAATATGTTCTGGTTGGCTTCCAGTCCAACGGGATACATCTGAAAACCAGTATTTTATATGGAGCGACTGGCTTTCTGTCTAATGTTGTTAAATGTAGAAATTATACTGGTTGTCACTCTACTTCACCTTTATTAAAAACTGTGTAAATTGTTAGGCCACATTCAAAGTACTTAGTATTCCATTTGTCTCACTGGCACTTTTTTTACAGGTTGACGTGTTAGAAAACACAGATTCTGACGTAGAAAGGGAAGAAGGGAATGACGCTACTATAAACTTAGTCCGCCAAATGCACGCAGGTAACACTGACGAAGAGTGGCTAGAGGATGACCCATACCAAATCACACATATAGAGACATACGAGCCTAAACGCAAGAAAATGAAGTATAGAAAAATAAAACGAGAAGTCGCCTCACCAACAGGCCTTCCTGGCTTCTATGTGGCACCCAAAGGAGAAAAGACCGTCATCTATGAAGATTCCCAAAAAAAAGACGAATATTCTGTTTTCGGAGAGTATGTTGCAAATAAACTGAGAAAATTCAAATTGCCAAGAACTCGCGGTAACTTGCAGCAATTGATCACAACTATTTTATGGCAGGCGGAGTATGGACTGTATGATAGTGCTGAGGCTGTGAAAAGAGTACTGATGTATTCCATACAGACTCCTGAACCTGAACCTGAACCGTCTGTTACGGTAGACTTTGAAGCACAGATACAAACGGTTCAGGCTGAAGAAATTATAGAGCAAGGAGAAGACCCTATCCAAAGTAATGAGGTTGATATAGGAATAGAAAATTAAAGATGCAAAATATGTTAATTAGGTTAAATGGTTGGTTACATATAATATTATATTAATAAAGCTTGTTCAAATATATCGCATTCATTTAAACTGCCTTGTTGGTCTAATGGTTGCAAGCACTACTGCTTAGCATGAGGTCCTGGGTTTTGTTCCTTGGTCAGGCAGTGTTGTTGGATTTTTCATTTTGAAATTTCACAGTTATCTTTATCAAAGCCTAGAGTCCCAGTTAGTGCTAGGTTAGTGGCATAAAGGTCACCCCTTTTAAATGTAACTTAAACAACTCGCTATATGTGGATGTGCACCTAACCTTTTTGGGAATACAGGTGTGTTACCGTGCTATTTACAGATACTTTGGTACTCTAGGTACATTAAATTAATTACAGAAGTACAAAACCAGAAATTAAATCACACACTGTGGGTCCAAATAGGATGATCAGTAGTTCTTATAAGGGCCAGCCCACAGCACTCACCATAAGGTTGGTATCAAGGCAAGTCATGAACCCAATTCTCTCTGCAAATTCATTGGATGTAATAATGAAGATCGAGGTACATCAATCTGCTCTTTAACCTGGTTATTATTCGGTCTGTGCAGAGACTGCATACCAATCCCGGTATGCAGTCTCTGCACAGACCGAATAATAACCAGCAGTGGATTTTCTGATTAAATTGAATGACTCACTTTGTTTTCAATGACAAAGTGTTAAGCGCGTGAGCTTATTTGCCTCCTTGTATCCTAGGTAGTAATATATAAATAACACATTTTTATTCACAATATGGTGGGTACAAATACATCTATCCTAATCAAAACAGTATTGACATGCAAAACATTTTTTGTTTTTAAGATAGAGTAAACGTTGGTGTCTGTGCTAGTATTAACTGTGTGACGGACACCGGCAGTATTAGGGTTTAAATTAAATTTCAATAACACCCTTTTTAGAGCTGTCTTGTTGTTTTTCTGTCATCTTAACTTCAATTTGTGTCGTTTCATGGATGGATGGAGACTTAACAATAAGTTAGTTTGCCACCTTGTGTCATAGGTAGTACTAGGTTTTAAATTCAATTTCAATAAAACCCTTCCTTTTTAGAGCTGTCTATTAATGTTTTTCTGTCATCTTAACTTCAATCTGTGTCGATTCATGGATGGATGGAGACTTAACAATAAGTTAGGAAATATCAAAAGCAATCAGAAAGTAAAAGTAAAGTTTATTTATTAAATATACAGTGCAAGTGTTCAGTTTCACTAGGCGAGCAGTGGTATCATATTTAGGTATTCGTTTGGGTGTTGCTTAGTATTAGTCCTCAAAAGTACACTTTGCCAAGTAGTCTTTCAGGAAAGTGCACTGCTGTCTTCCTGAGCTTTCTTCCTGATGTGAGAAGTTCAATCTGAGCTGGGAATAGTTGAACCAAGATTACGATTAACAGTTCCTGTTCTTGAGTAATTTTTACCTTACTGTAGTAGGTCAACGTAAGTAGTATACTAATAGCAAGTGTGTCAAGTGGCAATGATGTATTTTTCAAACTTCTCCGCTGTAATTTTCTGATTAATTGTGTCGTGGGTTCAATTCCCGCACGGAACAAATATTTGTATTGCCTCTAGTTAGGTAGGTGTTCCGGGTCTGGTTATTTGTGGCTGTGAGTTTGAATGTTTGTAAACGAACGCATGACACAGGATAAATTGAAAAATAATTGTGATATTGGATATATTGTGGGGCAATGATTTTAAGTATAAATAAAACAAGAATTACTTTGCGAGATCCAAGGCAGTTAAAGTTATTCTCCGGGACTAGTCGAGCTTCATTGACTCGACGCTTTTCTTGTGGTCGCCACTGATGATTCTGGCTTTCATGAGTTGCAGAGGTTGGGAATAGACTTAGGTTTGTATAATACAAAAAAAAACAGATACGTAATTATATCGAACCTAGATATTTACGTAAAGAAAAAGTTTCATCAACTCAATACGTGTACGTGACCAAACCTACGCAATTCTAAATCACGTGAAAATTCACTGAAGAACATAGTTCAGGCTATTTTTATTTTCACACAGAGTCATCGCACTGATAATGTTTTTGTTGCAGACTCAGAGACAGTTTTGAAATGTAATGTAGTTTTTATTGTCGTGTAAACCGAAGTATTGTGTAGTAGGACTATAAAAAGAAGTTTCAGGGAAGTCTAGCATACGAATTTCAGTCTCGCCAGTTTTGTTTTCAGGTTTTAAGGGTTGTTTTCCAGTAAAATAGGCACGTTAGAAGTTTACGAGATCAGCAACGCATCGATTATTACTCAATTAGTCTTGCAAGGACGTCGAGCACACATCAACTTGTCACCGAAGCGGCATCCTGTCAACTCGAACCATTTTTAAACGCCTTAGTGATTAATCTGCAGGCGTAGGTATCTACTATGACGTGATGAAGCCATCATTGTTCCATTGTGACAAAGAGGGAGATATACAAGACAAATATCTATCACTATCCCTTTTACTCAACGGAAGAGTGGCCTCTGGTCCTCCTTAATCATGGCTACTACTTACTTTAGCTAGCAGCGCAGTGGCTTTGCAAAACTATCGCAGCTGTGTTGCAAAACCTGAGTGTATTTACCTTGGATTTGAATAAGCTAGTAGGTAAGACTAAATTCATCATCTGGCTAGCCTAGTCTCAACTGGTAATCAGCTGTTTCCAGTCTAGGCTGACGAAGCTGAATACTGAATAATAATGAAGTTTTGGAGCTGCTGCCTATTTGTCTACTCCACTTGAACCAAGTTATTGGGTAATACGATACGCCCTAGGTGAGACTGGCTGTCAGTTTTTCGGCTTACTGACTACCTGTAACGATTGTCAAAGATAAAGAAGAACTTTATGATTTATATTGATAAAAATCTATTGAAAGGATAGGATCTGTCCATAAGTTCAATAGACGTTTAAGAGCAACTAGTTTCTTAACCATTTGTTACTAAAAATGATAGGTACATGACTTTCACAAGTTCTCGTGTCATACACAGGACATCGAATCGGATGGCCCCGTTGGTCTATTAGTCGCAAGCGCTACTGCTGTGGTAAGGTCCGGGGTTCGATTCCTGGGCCGGATAAAGTGAAGTATCCTGCCTAGAGGTTGGATATGTGCCTGGTTGATGGTAATAGGCTCTCTCCCTATTACATGGGACATTAATATAATTGGCGAAATGTAGCTTTACTATCGATACGCCCCTACTTAGCACATCGTAGAATACAAGCGTGATGTTATGTAATGTTTTAAAATCTCGCTCTACTACCCACAAAACGCGCTGAACTCAAAGATGCGCTGTCGTTTGATACAATTTAATATACCAAATTGCCAATAGGCCCAACATTACGGCGCATAACACTCATTTACGAAGCAAGCAGAATCGCAGGTCAAATGCGGCTTGTTCCCTTAATTAACGATAAGGATCTCATAAATTGGTCCCTCATAGTTCATGGTCTTAATGACTAGGCTGTTTATGAATTGCATAGGCCATAGAGCAGAGTGCGAATGACGTTACCACAGACAAATAGATGGTGTGAAGTATTTGGGTCGGGTGTTCAACTCAAACCAGGATGCAACTTAATTGTGCAACTAAATAGATGGAATGGACGCGGTAAACTGGTAAGGTAATTTAGATGGGAATGTTTTAACAGCTGTTAAACAATACTAATTGTGGATGTTGTGTTATCTGGGCTCATCTCGCGCTAAAGTGATGTAGGTAGGTATAGAGGCCAGCACATCAAGCTACCCCAATGTGTTAAATTTCTTTGATAGGTTTTCAACTTTATAACAAAAGAATAAGGTTCATGTTTAGTTAGGAAAATCTGATAGTTAGGGGTAGCTTGATGTGCTGGCCTCTGTACTTAGAGGGTTCATCATAAATTAATTTGAATGACATGGGCTGTTATTTTCTTATACAACATGTCCCAAAATTCAACGATAAGCCGGCACCAGAGGATGGACCTACTAATGACTACTCGAGAAAAAAAAAGAAAAAAAAAATACCTCTACTTTTTTTTAAATTACTTAAAAAAATGGAAATTCTTCGAAAATGTATACCCCTTATGACACTTTTAACTACCATGACCACAATTTTTCAAATATTTCAGTTTTTTTGTTTGTATCGGCAACCTAAGTAGTACTACTATTCACCATAATCTTTGAAAATTACAGAATTTTCGTAGTTTTATACAAAAAAACAACCAAAAAAAATTATTTCCCTAAAATTTTGAAAGATTTTAACGTTCAGTACACTTTAACTCATCGTAGTGTAAAAAAAAAATATGGACACTACTATGGCAAGTTTTTTAAAAAATTAGCGCAACTAACCTAGATTTTAAAATGGTATAATACTTTAGGAAAACTAGCCACAAAAAAAAAATGACACTTTTTCTAATCGAGAACCAAATTTCATAAGTTGTTGTTAATAGTAATCACTTCTACTATGTGCCCAAAATAGATTTCTTTCGCAAATTCTAACCTGGCATTATTTTGAACTGGACTGTGTTTTGTGAATTGGACTTTTGGCGTATTTTGGACTGTTTAGCGTTTATCATGCCGCTACCATACACACCGTTGGAATACGCTAATATGCACCTCATTTATGGAGAGTGCCGATGCAATGGTAGCGCTGCTAGCAGATTATATCGAGAAAGGTACCCAAATGCTCAAAGATACCCGAATTATCGAGTATTTATTAATGTGCATCAAGCGTTTTCGGAGGGCCGTTTACCATCTGATAGGAGAAATGCTGGAAGACCTAGATCGGAACGCGACGAAGAAGTTCTCAATGAAATTGAAAATGATTCAACTACCTCGGTACGTGCGTAAAACGTCACAGACTTCACCCATATCACTACAGGCGTGTGCAGACGTTATTGCCGCGGGACTATCCACTACGATTCGCATTTTGCCGTGTGATGCTGCAAAAGCACAGAGAAGATCCCCAATTCTTGGATAATATTCTATGGTCGGATGAATCAACCTGCAAGAGAGATGGCTATTTAAATCTTCACAACCTACATAGCTGGAGCAATGAAAATCCGCACCTGATGAGACAAGACAAATCCCAATATCAATTCAAGGTTAACCTATGGACGGGCATATTAAACGGAAAAGTGATTGGGCCTTTTGAATTACAAGGAAACTTGGATGGCAATAGTTATTTGAACTTTTTACAAAATGACTTGCCAGTATTATTAGAAGACATGCCCATTAGTGATCCACAAAACATATGGTTTCAAAATGATGGTTGCCCAGCTCACTATGCCCGTCCTGTGCGAGAATACTTAAACCAAGAGTATCCAGGGCGTTGGATAGGGCGACTTGGTCCTATTTTATGGCCACCCCGTTCACCCGATCTAAACCCCCTGGACTTCTTCTATTGGGGTTGTCTCAAAGACAGAGTCTACTCGAAACCCATTGCAACACTGAACGCCCGAAACCTTCGCCAAAAAATCACTCAGGCTGCGGATCATATCAATAGTAGAAGATATGCACGACGAATAAAACGATCTTTTTTAAGGCGATGTCGTGCCTGTATTAATGCCGGTGGTAAACAGTTCGAACATTTATTATAATATTATTAATAATGCAATAAATTTACATTTATTGACACCATTTGTTTCATTCATTCAACATTTTCCAACAACAAAAATCTATTTTGGGCACATAGTAGAAGTGATTACTATTAACAACAACTTATGAAATTTGGTTCTCGATTAGAAAAAGTGTCATTTTTTTTTGTGGCTAGTTTTCCTAAAGTATTATATCATTTTAAAATCTAGGTTAGTTGCGCTAATTTTTTAAAAAACTTGCCATAGTAGTTTCCATATTTTTTTTTTACGCTACGATGAGTTAAAGTGTACTGAACGTTAAAATCTTTCAAAATTTTAGGGAAATAATTTTTTTTGGTTGTTTTTTTTGTATAAAACTACGAAAATTCTGTAATTTTCAAAGATTATGGTGAATAGAAGTACTACTTAGGTTGCCGATACAAACAAAAAAACTGAAATATTTGAAAAATTGTGGTCATGGTAGTTAAAAGTGTCATAAGGGGTATACATTTTCGAAGAATTTCCATTTTTTTAAGTAATTTAAAAAAAAGTAGAGGAATTTTTTTTTCTTTTTTTTTCTCGAGTAGTCATTAGTAGGTCCATCCTCTGGTGCCGGCTTATCGTTGAATTTTGGGACATGTTGTATAAACAGAAAATCGTGTAAGCTAGATCTTCCATTGTTAAGATCCGTTATTAGGCCAGTTAGGAAATGAGTTTTTAACTGAAAAACAGGCATGAGTGCAAAAGTGCTATCTGTGGATGTCGTCGTAAGTGAAAAGTTTCATAAAAATGCGGCGTCTTATTCTTGCTGAGAAACATTTGGAATCTCACAATAGCCAGCAATGTCCGCAAACTTCTAAAACTGAGAACGAATGCGATTATTTTCAAGGAACTGCTGATATAATCCTTATCTCTCAAACTTTAGGGCTTAGTTTAGATTGTGTTTTAAGTTTCAAACTTGGACAGCACACGCGCATGCGTTATTTGAATTTTGCTACTATTTCCCTTATATTATATCTTCCTCTCGCTCGCACACGTCAATCCACCGTTCTGCCAACATGGCCACGCTAAGCCGTACTTCGACTAAATTATTAAGAAAAATACAGTTTTCACCTGTAATTACGCGTAATTTTAATAATGTGAAAAGTGATAATTCGTTAAAAAAGATCTTGACGACCTGTGTGTGCGTCGCGGGCGGTGGTGTTGCCTTTTATGCCGTAAATAAATATGGGAGGAAGAATACAGTTTACGCTCTCAAGGCGAAGGTTAGTCATATTTTGATCAATTATTCATATATTTCTGCACTTATCGATCCGCAGTATTGTCTGCCAACAACTATTCTTCGATACCTCAAGGTTAATACCTATTAAAAGGTTAGTTTATGTCAGTTATTTTATTAACCACGTAAAACCAGGAGGTTGTTTATAAATAGCACTACCGAATTTTGACATTAGTTCGAACGTTCCGAAATACGTAATGAATGAAACAAGTTTCTTAAAAACAAGTTTTATTGCCATAATATTATGTTCAATGTCAGTCATACATAGGTACTTAATATTTTATATGTAAAAATAAAACGATACGATGATTGTGGTTCTTTAGTTTCACTATTACTCAAATAGGGGCAGATTGTGTCGGTCACTCACTGTTACAACGTTTGTTTCCTTACTTACCCCTCGCATTAAGGACAACCGTAGGTAACTCTGGCGGTATCCGGATTTACATCACATCTAAATTTAGAATACATTGTAATGTAATTTAACTTTATTTTAATTCATGATTTAAAACAATTATGTTGATCATCAGTGCTTTGTCAGTAGCGGTGGTCAAGGCCTACTAACTCCCTGTCTGAATAGTAAGAAATAAAGACTTTTTAGGGTTCCGCAACCAAATATCAAAAACGGAACTATATCATTTCGACCTGTCCGTCTGTCCGTCCGGTTGTTACACAGTCCCGTTAATAGGAGACTATTGTTACTATATGGAAAAGAGTGTGAGGGAGCGGCAAGATACAGAAACGAAACTTCTGACTGACGACCTGACAAAGTCATCCATTTTGGTGTGATTTCGGCAAAGGAAAGGCCAAAGGGTAAGTTTAGGTACGCAAAGATTCGCCTCTTACTTACCCTAATAGCCTGAAACACCTTGACCTTCAATTCCTTGACCCACCAACAGCGACACAATAACCCTATTGTGTCGCTGTTGGTAAACAGTAAAGTAAAGAAAAAATACGTGTCCAGTATTTTTGAGTAACTTACACGTAAACAACTTTCAACACAACAACAACACGTATTTTTTCTTTTGCCACGTAAACCAAAAATGACGACGATATAGTGCGTTCTACACTTTTTATGTAAAAGTGACGTCACAAGCCCCTTCTCCTGAACTTTGATGTGCTATATCTTTGTCACCTTTTATTGATTTGAGTAAGCAAAGAATATGTGTCCAATATTTTTTGGTAATCTAACTGACGAACCAAATAGACATATTATATTTTTTACCAAGGACACATCCCTATTGCCGCACAATTCACACCCTCTACGAAAGTTAACTTATACTAACTGTCGATGATAAATAATTCAAAAATTCCCGAGTTTCGATACTAATGGAACCGATTAATATCAAGCATCGGCATGAGAACTCGGTAGGCGAGTTTGAAGTTATACTTTTTTTTACTTCAAACACGTGTTAAAAGAGTTAATGAGTTCGTGGGGTGGTTGGTGTTAATAAGACAGGAGAGTAATTGCCGTCAGCGTTTAAGGGATCCCGGCTTTAAGTGTAAGTCTTTTTTTTAAGTTCGGATTGTTGATTTTGATAAGTATGTGTGTTTAGAACTTAACGCGTTCAAGTTGTTGTCAATGTGACAAACGCTTAAGTCATAACCTATGTTTTTTTAGGTGCTTCGGCAGAGGTATTGCACACTATTATTTTTCCGATTATGTTGTAATATGCAGTGTTTTCCAACCTCTTTTCACCTGGGGCCACTTAAAAATAAACTGTGTCAATCTAAAACAAACTGTTTTAAACTTTCAGCATATTTGTTAAACTTAAAAGTATAACGCATTAAGAGTAACATTGTAATGGAAAACTCAACATTCCAAATATAAAATCATATTTTTGTTGATACGTTCGAAATTTTAAAGCTACCGTGAACCGTATCTCCGCTCTTGCAGACCACCGGTGGTCTGCGAACTACAGGTTTGGAATCAATATAGAACGGGAAGAGTCTAAAAAAACACATCGTGATAAAACCCTAAAAGTAAGAGCAATACCAGCCTGTTAGTGTCCCACTGCAGGGCAAAGGCCTGCCTTCTTTGCACCAGAAGAGGTTCTCGTACAAAGAAGGCCGGAGATCGAGAGGCGATCCATCCTAATATTATACATGAGAAAGTAAATTTTGTTGTTCAAAAAGCTCAGGTGAGTAGTACTTGCAATCGGCGGCGGCGTGCGTGTATGTCCAAATGTATGAACGGAAACGAAGCAAAAAGAGTATGTATGGGTCGTAGCAGGTGGCGTTCTATTTATATTTTCTGAATACCCCCTTGAGAAAAAGGCGTGAGTTTATTTGTTACTATTTCACGATTAAACGGCAAATCGAATCGTAATTAAATTTGGGATAGAGATTTTTTAAGACCCTGGGAAGGAGATAGTGTATTTTTAATCCGCAACATCGTCTGTATCCGGGATAATCGACATTTGCGTGAAATAAGTCGCGGGGTAAAGCTAGGTAAATGTAAGTTTAGGTTTCACGATGTTTTCCTTCACCGATGTCAGTGATGTCGTAAACTTAGAAACAACATTATCATCTGCCTAGCCTTTTCCCAACTAAGTTGGGGTCGCCTTCCAGTCTAACCAGATGCAGCTGAATACCAGTATTTTACATGGAGTGACTGCCTATCTGACCTCTACAACCCAGTAACTAAGCAACACGATACTCCTTAGTAGGACTAGTTGTCAGACTTTCGGGCTTCTGACTACCCGTAACGACTGCCAAAGATCTACAAATGACAGCCGGGACCAACAGCTTAACGTGCTTTCCGAGGCACGGAGGAGTCTCGATATGTTACGAACGGTCACCCATCCACATGCTGACCTCGGGAAGCGTAGCTTAACCTTCGATCAACCCGTGCGGCTGTTTTTATTTAGCTAGGAGCTCCTCAAATTTAGAAGAATTTTGAAGAAGTCTCAATAATAACTTTATATGCAAAATATAACATTGTGATAATAAGACGCATTTCCTTATGACACACTCACACGGTCAAGTATCTACCTATCAAAAGACCCACTAAAGGAATAACATTCATATTGAGGATAACGACGAATCGCAATACATTTATTTAGAGACAACTTAGTCCACACAGTGATATGCTGACAAATTGATATCTTACAGCCTCTTATATGGACCTCAAGATATGTTTCATAGGACAACAGGCTTATAACAGGATAGTATTCCTTTACAAATTGCTTGTAAATAGTTATACGTGGCGAATATTGGAAAACCTGATCGGAATTAATCTGAATTTCATATTTATTGTACTTAGAGATTTCTATTGGGGTGTGTTTATGATTATTTTGTTTGGTTTAGAAAGGAGGTTGGTGTTCTGAGATTGAAGTGGATAGTTTGATATACTTTACCGTATGGAACGGTCTCTAGTAATTGAATGTTCTCAGCGATTACGCTGACAAATTTGACAGTTTGTTTGTCAGGCTCTGTCGTTGTTTGACAGGCTTATCTTCAGGTCTGTCAATAAGTTTCGGTTACAGATAAAATAAATGTATTTCTCATTAGGACATATTTAGAGTCCGCTTATAATCAGATACAAAGTACTAAACATGATAATACAGTACAATACGCATTTCCTCCAAAGTATTAGCAGTACATACGTACATGTTTCTTTAACTTCTGTTTAAATGTTTTCGCGTTATCACACTCTTTAATCATCATCATCATGATCAGGCTATACTAGTCCACTGCTGGACATAGCCCTCTCCTAATGAGTGCCATAGCGCCCTGTCTTCAGCTTGCCGCATCCAGCATCTGCCAGCAGTCTTTCGCAGATCGTCATCCCACCTAGTCAGAGGGCGTCCTACACTACGTTTGCCGAGTCGCGGTCTCCACTCAAGATACTACACTCTTTAATATCGTCCGGCAATCCATTGAAAAGATGTACTCCTTCAAATAATATGGTCTTTCTACCGTAATTAGTGCGTACGTCGATGAATTCAAGTTTGTCTTTGTATCTTTTTCTCAGGTTATGTGACATTGTTTCAAGTTTCTTTAACACTTTTACTTTTAGTACTTTAACCCTTCTATAGTAGACTACAATCTATTTGCGTTGGGATGGTTTGGACGCCATTCGCCAAAATGAGTAGGCGCGATATGTGCACAATCAGTTATTATACGATTATTTATTTTGTGTAAGATATCTAGCTGTGAGTATGCTGGGTTGAGGAAAGTGTTTTCACAAATTAAAATAGCGCTTGTCATAATTCGTAATAAAAATAAAAATCGGCCATGTTTAATCCTGCCAACAGTAGGCATTATTTAAACTTGTAAAATCCTTTTCCACAACAAACTCAACCATATAGCAGTATTTTTAAATATTAATTTATTTACTTTTGAGTAAAACAAAGGGTAGAACCCTTTGTTTTACTCAAAAGTAAATAAATAAATATTTAAAAACACGTTAAAAATACAGTTTTACATAATAAGTACTATTTCTACAAACGTGTGGGTGGGCACCGCTCTCCTAGGTTATGGAAACATGTGTTAAGGAGAAATAGTTCGGTCCCCTAAGGTACAATGACGTAAAAGGTACATAGTGCTTTGATATTACTGTTACAAATCCCAAGAATTGAGATGCACAATTAAAAGTTTAAGATACGTTTTGTTGTCGTCTAAATAAAATAATTTGAGATAAATATGTGTGGTGGGTGGTTCTGTGATTGGGTGTGTGGTGACTGGTGTGTGTGTGATAAGGCGTGTGGTGCGTGTGTGTGTGTGCTATTATATATGGTTTTTTATTAATTTTGCACAAACAGTGCAAACATCCTTGCGCGAATATGTAGCCATACTCAAAAAGGTATAGCAGTGTGCTTTTTCATAATTAAAATAAAAACACAACACCGTAATGGGCTTAGAAGCGTCAATGAAGCATATTATAAAACGCTAATCATGTAACGATAACCTAAATAAAAGACCAACTTAGCCTATACAAATATAATGTAAAGAGCCCAGATAGCGATTATTCAGGCTTTGAAACAGCCCGCCCTAGGCCCACTTACCCTACATATGAGCAGGCAAGCGCTTTATAACGAACACAAGAGGAGATAATACTATAATCATGTTGGTAAGCCGATTAGCCATCGTGTGATGTATGTGTGCTTAGGACCTAGGTGAATGTGGCCTCATTACCTTGTTCCCACTGATATTAAAATACACTATAAACTATAGGAAAATTGGTGTTTGCTGCTTAGTATCTATTTATGATAAATCTACTCGTAGTAGGTCATCATCTGCCTAGCCTTTTCTCAATTATGTTGGGGTCGGCTTCCAGTCTAACGGGATGTTGCTGAATACCAGTATTTTATATGAAGCGACTGCCTATCTGACCTCCACAACCCTACTGGTCAACAAAGTACCCCTTTTTAAGACTGGTTGTCAGTCTTTCGGCCTTCTGAATGCCCTTAACTACAGTCAAAGATCTAAGAATAACAGCCGGGACCCGTCAGTCTCGGCTGTTACTCTATGTTCTCAACGTTATAATAATGATGTAGGTTAGTGTACGTGCCTAGGCTAGACGTACAGAAGCCAGCACATAAGGCTACCCCAATCTGTCAAATTTATTTTGATAGGTTTACAACTTTATTTCAAAGCAGTAAGGTTTATGTTCAATTGGGAAAAAAATGACAGTTTGGGCTAGCTTGATGTGCTTTCCGAGGCACGGAGGAGTCTCGATATGTTACGAACGGTCACCTATCTACAGTCTGACCTTGTCAAGCGTAGCTTAACCATCGATCAACCCGTGTGGCTGTTTTTATTCAGTCACGAGAAGAAAAGAATACCTACATGTACCCACTAGATTTATAGGGCATGAATCTTGTAGGTACATGTAGATATTCTTTTTCTTTAGTGACTGTAGGTCAAGTAGTCTTGTCAATTTTGTTACGGGTTCCAGTTAAATCATTTTCCTGGAACTCGTAGAAGTTCGTTATCTCGGTGAGTTTCTTGATGGTCGCTCTATAAGCAAGGGCTTACAAGAGCTGGAAAAAAATGTGCTCATGTAGTCAAACAATCCGTCAACTTATGTTACTTATCGAAATTAACTGCTGTGTATGTTGTATTTGACGACCAATGTGGCGCAGCGGGCGAAGGTCCGCCTGCGACGCAGGAAGTTGCGGGTTCGATTCCCGCCCCGGGATAAATGTTTGTACGATCTACAAATATTTGTTCCGGGTGTTCTGGGTATTTGCTATGTATAATAAAAAATATTTATCAATGTAATGTGTTTTATTAAGTATATTAGTCATCTAGTACCCATAACACAATCTCTGCTTAGCTTGGGGCTAGATGATGCTGTGTGGATTCATCATCATCAGGCTATACTAGTCCACTACTGGACATAGCCCTCTCCTAATGAGCGCCATAGCGCCCTGTCTTCAGCTTGCCGCATCCAGCATCTGCGTGCAGTCTTTCGCAGATCGTCATCCCACCTGGTCAGAGGACGTCCTACACTACGTTTGCCAAGTCGCGGTCTCCACTCAAGAACACGTTTACCCCAGCGGTTGTCGGTTCTTCGCGAAATATGGCCAGCCCACTGCCACTTCAACGTGCTAATTCTTTGAGCTATGTCGATAACTTTCGCCGAGTCTTCTCGTCATCCATACCGCAATGCTTAAAAACGAAAGTTTTTAATCAGTGCGTCCTACCCGTCATGACCTACGGAGCCGAGACATGGACACTCACGGTAGGGTTGGTCCACCAATTCAAAGTCGCTGTGTGGATTGTCCAGCATTATTTATTTATATTTATTTGTTTCTTTCTTTCTTTCTAGTTGACATATGTATAATACCTAGTCTATTGTCACACAATTTCTTTAGTTTTTTATTGGTAGCACACACCTTCCCAAAACACTAGTTCCCCCACTTTCCTCATCCAGTTTCTCAAGTCCAATTTTCACTCTTGTTTTGCACATTATTGACCACAAATCAATTGATCATCATAATTGAGTCACGACCTGAAAAAACACCTCTTATTAAGTACAGAGTACTTATTGATTCCCAATGTAGTTTATTAACAGAACTCGTAAAAAAAATCAAGTTTAATTCGCCACCAGCACTCGATACCCCATTTAACAATGAATGACACAGTTTAAATAAAGGCCATATTAATCGCATCAATCGGTCGCGCTTCTTCGATCAACTCAGGCATGAGACGATCTTATATATCGATCGATTATATCGCAATGGTCGACTGGATTGCAATGACTTTTTAATTTTTAACATTGCTGGACTCCAGTGCAGCGTTGGTAATTGGACAATTAATTGTACATTTTTAATGGAGGTTGGGTTGTCTATGTCTGAGCGTGCATTAAGCGCAAAGTTTAAAATAACTGAAGGTAGAATTACTTCTTTCCTGGAATGCCTTTCCAATCGAAGACACCAGTGCACTTGTCTTCGCGCCTTCAATTGTGCACTACAATTTCTCCAGCATAGATACTAATGTCCTCCGAGATTGGCCGCCACGAATAGTTCGCGGCTAAATAAAAACAGCTGCACAGGTTGATCGAAGGTTAAGCTACGCTTGCCGAGGTCAGTCTGAGGATGGGTTACCGTTCGTAACATATCGAGACTCCGTGCTTCTGAAAGCACGTTAAGCCGTTAGTCCCGGCTGTCATTTGTAGATCTTTGAAAGTCGTTACGGGTAGTCAGAACCCCGAAAGTCTGACAACCAATCTTACCTAGGCGTATCGTGTTGCCCAGTTACTGGATTGTGGGGGTTAGATAGGTAGTCGCTCCATGTGAAATAATGGTATTCAGCTGCATCCGGTGAGACTGGAAACCGACGCCAACATGGTTGGGAAAAGGCTAGGCAGATGATGATGTTGTTTCTAAGTTAGCGACATTTTGACGACCGATGTGGCGCGGCGGGCGAAGGTCCGCCTGCGACGCAAGAGGTTGCGGGTTCGATTCCCGCCTTGGGACAAATGTTTGTACGATCTACAAATATTTGTTCCGGGTGTTCTGGGTATTTGCTATATATAATAAAAATATCTATCTATGTAATGTATTGTATTAAGTATATCAGTCATCTAGTACCCATAACACAAGCTCTGCTTAGCTTGGGGCTAGATGATGCTGTGTGGATTGTCCAGCAATATTTATATTTATTTATA
Organism: Phlogophora meticulosa; assembly: GCA_905147745.2. Taxonomy (NCBI): domain Eukaryota; kingdom Metazoa; phylum Arthropoda; class Insecta; order Lepidoptera; family Noctuidae; genus Phlogophora; species Phlogophora meticulosa. The sequence continues at coordinate 12,417,689 of LR990538.1, read as the reverse complement.
TTTATTTCTGACATCGGAATAAGGAAAACATCGTGAGGAAACTTAGACTTATATTTAACTAGGCTAGGCACATGATGATGAGATTGGCCGCCGTGACCGAAATTCGGTTGGAAGGATGTTATTATTAGACTTAATCGAAGCCTTACATTGTACCAAAGGCGTTTTACATACTACTTGGAGTTACTGGGTCATCACTTCTTGACCTGATATACAAGCTCAGAATCTGGTGAACAGGGCTTTATGGGTTAAGACGGGTTTCCCTGAAGATGACTCGGTAGGAATCCAGGGTAGGAACATGTTTTCGACTTGCCTATAAATAAAAATAGCCCCAACGAAATGATAAGGAGCATCTGCATTTTTTCCGTACTATGACGGGCGGCGCCAACTTTATCCGCAAATCCTATCATTATCCCTGCGCAAACGCCGATATTGCTGTGATCCAAAGTATAATAACGTCGATAAACGCTTTATCATGTCGATTAAGAGAAAGTGTGTCAATTTGAGGGATTTTTGTAATAAATGTTTAAAAGATTAATGCTTTTGTTGTCTGGTGAAGACCACACAATGGGCCTACTCGACACGAATTGAAATCCCTCAACACTATCGGCTTGTATACTTGTATCAATTTATTAATTTGGCTTCAAGTATGAAGTACAGAGGTTTGTTCTGAACTTAATACATAAGCTTGAAAGTATTTGCACTTTAGAAAAGCCAATAAATTCGCTGTAAGAAGAATATCAATCGATGTTAGTATCCCTACTTTATTAATCACACATTGCTACCTCGTTGGTCTAGTGAGCTCTAGTAGAGTCTTGGAGGTCCGGTGTTTGATTACCAGGTTGGGCAAAGTATTTTTGGGCTTTTCCATCTGAGATTTCTTAGTAGCAGCCCATAGCCTGGATCTGCGCCCAGTTGATGGCAAAAGGGTCGCCCCCTATGATATGGGACTTAGAAATAACGGGCGAAATGTTGAAGTCGAAGCCTATGGGAAATAAAGATTCTACGCGTGATGTAATTTTTAATAATAAGGCATCTGGAAGAATCAGAAGTGCAAAACAAAACCAAAACAATAAGTACATAGGTAGGTATCCAGAAAGCCGGCGGCATTCTTACTAAGTCTAATTAACCGAAACATTAGCTTAGCACCTTTTCGAAACCAAATATACGACTTTTAAGTTCGACAAATCCCGTCCCATCACTACAGTCGGGTAATAAGAGCCTTGTGGTTTAAGCAAATCCCTTGCATCGTCGCCGCTCTTCAGAATCCACTCATACGCACCTCGTAATGTGACAGGCGTGGCTTAAATACAACGTTTATTTCATCTTATTGGTACTTAATGACCTCCGTATGAGTTCGGCTTTCTGTATGTATTTTTGGATATTTGGCGCTTAAGTTTACTGCATGTTATGAGATATCTGGATCTCCGAAATGCTGAAATGCCGAAAAATAACGTTTCTAGAATCACTCTCAATGTGTCAAAAACACGTCTAATTTACCTACATTTTTGACAAGTTCTTGACATTGATTGTCGTTGAGATAGTGACTAGATTTTGCACGTTTTTAATTACGGGAATTGGCCTTCTGGCCTTATAAACGCACCGGTTACGAGTTGCAAGCTTCAGACCCTTCTGAAGAACATTATCAGTAAGATCTATATACATCGATCGATCTCGCAACGAAATTAATCAGAAAAGAACAGCGGAGGAGTTAGAAAAAGTGATGTGATGTTACAGTCAAAACAGTTTATAACAACATTGAAGGGACCGTCGTTGTAAGCGATATGTCGCTGTATCCGATGTTGTTAGTTTACTAGGGATTCGGACGGGACCATACAATCTGGTTGTAATAACCGATAGGTCATTGTAAACGGTTTTGACTGTAACATCACATCACTTTTTCTAACTCCTCCGCTGTTCTTTTCTGATTAATTTCGTTGCGGGATCCAAGACAGTTAAATCGTTTCTCCGGGACTCGTCGGGCTTCATTGTCTCGACGCTTTTCTGGTGATCGCCACTGTTGATTCTGGTTTTCAGGAGTTGCAGTGGTTTGGGAACAGTGTGGCGGGCTTGTCCCATTAAAAAAAAACATTACGTCAGTATTTCTTGAACTAATAAGTAGTAGTGTGTCATAAATCCAATTCAATACCTAACCTATCTGCTTATACTATAAGGAAAACCTGAAAGGCTTTTATGCTGTAATACAAAGCCAAAGACACATTTCTAATGCTACTTTCTCAGAAGAAGATCTGCTCCGACTTTCGGTATCTCGGTTCATTAGTGCAAAGTGACGGAGGAATAGATCGGACTGTCAAGCACATAATAAACACAGGGTGGATGAAGTGGCGGCAGGTAACGGGAACAACCTGCGATTCCCACGTTCCCCTTAAACTTAAAGGGAAGATCTATAAGACAATGATTAGACCTGCTGTCTTGTATGGATCAGAGTGTTGGGCCACAAAAGGAATGAATGAAAGGCAGTTGCATGCAGCGGAGATGAGAATGCTAAGGGGGATGTGTGGTGTTACGCGAATGGACAGAATAAGAAATGAGTATATAAGAGGAAGTCTGAAAGTGGCGCCTGTGACAGAGAAGTTGTGTGGAAATCGGCTATCATGGTATGGACACGTGATGCGAAGGAATGAGGATCATGTTGTGAGGAAAGTTTTGAGTATGAATGTAGAGGGTTACAAGAGTAGAGGGAGACCCAGGAAACGATGGATGGATTGTGTGAAAGTTGATATGGCTAAGAAGGAGGTGACATCTGAGATGACGGGAAATAGAGATGTATGGAAGAAGAAGACATGCTGCGCCGACCCCAAATGAAATTGGGATAAGGGCAAGAGGATGATGACTTTCTCAGAAGAAGCCACCGCCGAATAACTTATACTTAATAGACTTCAATGTGTAGATGTAAATGGTGTGAAATCTTCCGGGCTACCAGTTCTATTAGGTGTACCTCAAGGTTCAATACTGGGTCCATTCTTATTTTTGGTCTATATTAACGACTTGCCATTCTATTTAAACGGTATCTGTGATGTTGTGTTGTTTGCAGATGATACCTCTCTCATATTTAAAGTAGAACGGAATAGACAAGATTTTGATAATGTTAACTTTGCACTTTCAATGGTCACGGATTGGTTTACGACAAATAACCTAGTTCTTAATGCCAAGAAAACGAAATGTATAAAGTTCGCCTTACCTAATGTTAGAAATCTTGGACCGAATATAAGCATTGGTGGTGTGGTGCTTGATACGGTGGACTCTGCAGTCTTTTTGGGCATAACAGTGGATGCCAAACTGCAGTGGGGCCCTCATATATCAACCTTAGCAGGGAGACTCAGCTCTGCCGCCTACGCTGTCAGGAAAGTGAGACAATACACTGACGTGGACACAGCTCGGTTAGTCTATTTTAGTTATTTTCACAGCGTAATGTCTTACGGTATGCTGTTATGGGGCAAAGCTGCAGATATTCAAAATATATTTGTGCTACAAAAACGAGCTGTTCGTGCAATATACCAATTAGGGCCCAGAGTCTCCTTAAGAGATCTATTTAAAGAGATTGGTATTCTCACAGTGGCTTCTCAATTTATTTTTGCCAACATAATATACATTAGGCAAAATATACATATGTACACTAAAAACAGTGACATCCACAATTTTAATACCAGAAATAAGCACAAACTGTACGCTCCTTTCCACCGGCTTCATAAGGTCCAGAGCTCATTTGTGGGGCTCGGTATCCGCTTTTATAACATGCTACCTCATTCTTTCCTGGATTTACCTTTTAACGCGTTTAAAGCTAAAGTTAAATCAAACCTTTGTTCTAAAGCATATTATTCGATCAACGACTATTTAGAAGACAAGAATAGTTGGTCGCTTTGTTGAACGCAGGACAATGTTGCTATGTTCTTTTACTGTTTAATAGTTCTTTATTTTTGTGTATGTTTCTTCTACTATCCATATTTTTATGTTATTGACATGATCCTCTCATTACATTGTGTGAATGAGTTGTATTGATATAATTCAGCATTGCACATGTCAGCGGGCACGCCCTTGGACTGCCTTGGAGGCTTTTTATGTATTCAGTTTAGCAGGCTTTGCTTGAGTTAATTGTCGATTTTGGTATATATAACTTTTTATTTATTTATTTTGGCATATTGGTGTGTGCTAGCTAACATGTAGCAAATTATTTAATTGAATGACGTATAAAGATGATTGACATAATTATTATTTTTGACATAATGTGTTGTATAGCTTCAGGTTCTTCAAACCTATCAGACAGACGTGTTGCTGGGGAGTTTGTTCCTCCACTTCTTCTTCCCAGCAAAAACACTAGGAAGTGGTGAAGGGTGGGCGTTTTGGGGGACTGTCTTATGTAAACGTCTTTGACGTTCAAAAAGTGCTGATTCTCAGCCTAATTTGAATAAATGAATTTTGATTTTGATTTTGATTGATTTTGAACTATGACCTAAAGGAGAACCTGTTGCATTTAACAATAGATTTCCTGATAACTTTTACTCACAGGTCCAGTGTGAACAGGAAAAGCTACAAATAATATCATTGGTCACACTAATAAATAATTCAGTTCGTATCCTCTGCGGTGACCCAGATCAAACTGATCGGCGTACAAATTGATTGAACGAACCAAAACAATACTGTGTCACCATAAGACAATACTATGACACTCTGAGCCACCGGCGCCGTTTCATGATTCATGGCCGATAGAAAAAACCTCAGCAGGATTTCCTATAAAACAAAAAGTGACGAAAATGGTAATTTTTAGCATTGTTCTATTGTTTCTTGGTGATTTGTGGGCAATAGTAATGAGGTTATTTTCGATTTTGGCGTTTTGATCGAAAATATTTATGTATGACGCTTAGATTTAGATTTGCATGTCTGCTACGGACGTCGAATGCAGTTCTATTTCAGTATCATACAAATAATAAAAAAACTAAAACAAACTTTTGGTCAAACTTTTAACAAGAAGAAGCAAAAGTAAAGGGTTACATAACATAACAATCATTACGTCTGTATTCTTCAATAGGCTAGGCAGAGGTGACATGTTACCAGATTATGTTTAAGCCCCATGTGGGGGCAAGCCTATTACCATCAACCGGGCACAGCACCAGATTTAGAGCTCCTAATGAGAAATTCCTGCTATCATTTTGCCTGATCTGGGAAGCGAACCCAAGACGTCACGCTCCGCAGTAGTACTTGCTACTATTAGATCATCGAAGTATTCTAAAGGGAAACAAAAGACTAAAGGACTAAACATTAATCCAGAATCCAGGCCATCATATTGACCGTGTCTAACAACACGTAGATCTCGTCTCAATCTTATTAAATCCCACTAAATGTTCAATTTATAACAATCAAGCCCCAACTGGAGTCGGATATTCCTCTTTAGTGTACCAAACGATTCCATCATCTCCATGACACAGTATATCTGATCATGGTCACGTAGACAACACTAATTCATACATATCACGGAACAGACATCGTCACTAGACCATCATTTTGACACTCTGTGGTCTAATTTCAATCGTTTTCGCTAAATCAATACTTAGTATTGCTTCAATGCCTGACCACATGCAAGAAATGGCAATGGGAATGTCCGCTAGCCTTTGATTTACATCCTAGATGCGTCACCCGTCATAATTGATAGCATTTTTGTCACGTACTTTAAGGCTTCTGACTTTGGCTTGAATTAATTTTATAGGCCTATTATCTAAGCATGAAGTGAAACCATTCATTTATGAGTCAGCGAGGGAATTAGGCTGAAGTCGTGGGCGATGGTTTATTAACTTATCACTAAGCAATATTACAAAGTTCCCTAATAGATTACCGTCCTACGTCAAGTCTTACTTGTGTCCGTTTGCACGCTAATCATGGCCCCTAGGCCTGACAATATTGGATAGGCTAGATAAGATATGTCAATGATATATATGGGAATGACAATTAAATATGGTGTTATAGATAACTGAAACTATATCACTGGTACTGGGAATCAATTAATAAGTCTTTGTAAGAGCTGAAGGAGGCTGTATAGATCAGAAGCTAGATAGGATGAGTGTGCCTAGTGTGTGTGTTATTGAGGTTTTCAAATAGGCATTTTCTTATTAGCAACCTGGAGTCGGCATTTGGGCCCGGTTGAAGGCGATAGGCGCCCCCTATTACATACGACTTAAAATATAACTGGCGAAATGTGGGTGTTACTAAAGGTGCACCTCTACCCAACCCTTCGAGAAATACAGGCGTGATGTTATGTGCCAAGCCCGAGTGCTTGACATAAATGTGACGTAACGTTCGAACGAATTTAAAATTGGAAAATACTCGTTTTGTTCATAATATTTCTTTGTTTATAACTTTATTTGTATCTATGGGTGATACTGCTTAGAAATTTAAAACAAAATGCCATAGAATAGTTGTATTTCCAATTTAAAAATCGCTTGTATTGACAAAAACTTACGTCATGCGTTCGCTCTAGGGCTTTTGCTATACAAGTATTAGCCCAATATTTGTTGGTGGTGTCGAAAAACCCTATCATGGCATTAATTTTGCATAAAACTTACAGGAAAAAAATCAAAGAAACAGCACTGTGTTCGATGCTACAAACACCGCACCTACAAAGCGTTCTAGCGAAATTGTATACATGAAGGTTTTTTTTCTTCTATGAGAAAGTTGTACATCAAACGTTTTGTTTTGTAGCAGACGAGACCCATGTTTCTCAGTCGACTACTTTTTTCTTGTCGAAGTAACACAATCCACTGTGTCGCACTAAACTGTCCGGATCCCTTACTATTTGTGCCCTTTGTTGGTGGAATACTGAACTCGCTCGTGCAGACTCGTGGTTAAGACGAAAGCGCCAGGATAATCCACGAATTCCAACACTTTTGCAATTTTAATTATTAGAAAGAAAATGAATGATGGAGGAGCTCGTGGCTAAATTAAAACAGCCGCACGGGTTGATCGAAGGTTAAGCTACGCTAGCCGAGGCCAGTCTTTGGATGGGTTGTGGAGGTCAGATAGGCAGTCGCTCCATGTAAAATACTGGTATCCAGCTGCATCCGATTAGACTGGAAGCCGACCCCAACATAGTTGGGAAAAGGTTAGGCAGATGAGAAAGAAAATAAATAAAAAAATTATAATGATCGTAACAAATCTATCACTGTTGCTTAGTCATTAAAAATAGCGATCGCTCTGGGTCCGTAATTCGACCGGGTTAGGGTTCTGCCTTCCTTCTCCATATAAACTTTAACTATGCCAAATCTCTATATTCTCCGTGCGCGCTATATTCTTTAAAAGTTATCCGAAGTTTTCGATTCACGTAAAGAGATTAGTAATACAATTCAACAAGTTAAGGACAATTTTGATTTAGTTGCTGTGACTGTGATTCTGGCGTAGTCATAAAATGCAGTGCTCAGACTGTCATTCTAAAGAATCATTTGTAGAAAATAAACGTAAAACGTTCCGAGCGTTATGAGAATTTTAGTCTGTGGATGAAACTAATTCCTGCACCTTTAAAATCCTAGATATTCCTGTATCCTTCATAATTCAAGCGCAGTTCAGACTACTTTATACAATTTGGCTATTTAGCATTGCACAAATGAAAAATTTAGTATAAAGTAGAACTAACCTTTCAATCACCCAAGTCAATAGGGATGTGTCCTAGGTAAAAATATATTAAGTCTATTTAGTCCGTCAGTAAGATTACCAAAAAATATTGGACTCGTATTTTTTGCTTACGTGACAAATGAAAAATTACGTGTCCATTATTTTTGAGTAATCCAACTTTCGTACCCATCAGAATTTTTAAGGACACTACCAAACTATTGTAACAAATTCTCGAAAACTTATCACGCATCATCTCACGACTGCCATCAATTACCCGGAGAGCAAGCGGGAACAAATGGTAGGGCCTGCTCGTAACAAAACACTTGAATGGTACGCGATAATATCAGACTCACGATTAAAAGTAAATCAGTCGATGCTATTCAACGGTTTAGCCCTAAATTGTAGCCACCCCCTATAAACGGGACCATATTATTGTCCGTTGCCCATTAAGTAAAGGGTGTTTCTGAGAAGAGACCACCTGCATCGCCATTGATCCAGTTCCAAATACTTCCAAATATTGGTCAGTGTATCACAAAGTATTTCTTTTATGTCAACCTTTATGATAGTCGTTGTCTAGTGATATAATGAGATAATTTGTTGTCGAATCCTTTTGTAACTTTGTTAGCTGCGAGTTCATAATAATGGGACGTAGATTTTGAATATTTATAGAGGAGTTTTAATACTTGTGACATTATGGGAGTCAGAAAGGGATGTGTTAAATAAAAAAGGAGTTGGCGCCTTCTTATCTGCATTATCTAGCAGTATATCAGGAACATTAGAACGTATGAATGGAACATTCAAAGTCCACATGAGTTATTAAAAAAATATATCATCTACTTATAACAATGGCTATTGAAAATATTTGCGGGAGCAGTCTTTATTAGGTAACACCAAAAGTGGACATCAGTGAATCACACAACAAGAGGGGGGTCAAGTAGCAAAAAGTAACAAAGTTATTTCTTATAGCACTTGTGAACAATTACTACTTCATATCATCATGTGACAGCTAAGCCATTGAAGTCATAAATACAAAAGAACCGTAGGATGGGGCCTATAAAACTTGATTAAGTTATGATTTGTAATGAACAGCTTCATTATTACTAATTAAAATGACTGTGGGACCAATCAATGTGTGTTGCATAATGCAGAAGACATTTTCGTGATGAACCGCTAATCTTGGACGACACGGTTGGCGCAGTAGTTGAGCCATCGGCTGCTGCGCCGCGTGTTGTGGGTTCGATCCCCGCACGGAACAAATATTTGTATGTCCTACAGTTAGTTTGTTCCGGGTCTGGCTGTTTGTGTATGTGAGTTTAAATTTTTGTAAACGCACCCACGTTACAGGAGCAATTCCTAGTGTGGGGCAAAGTTTTTTTTTAAGAAAAAAATAAATCTACTTATAAGGGCTTTGCTCCACAGTGGAATAATCATAGGCTGGTATGAGTATCATCGTTGGATGATGAGGCAGGAGGATTTTCGTCCTTATTTCAATGTATGTTTGGCATATCTTCTTCAATAATTTTATTTACAGCTCGTCAAAAGTCCAAAAAAGCGTAAAATATGATCCGGGAAGGGTTTAAAATTTCACGATTCAACCACAAAATCACATTGAAACCAAACGAATTTAATTTTCTTTCAGAAATATTGTGTTTTCTATTACAAAAAAACACATTTGAGTTTAACAAACACGTTAGATTAATACAGTTTATTTTTATTTTGGTCCCCGCTAACAACAAAGAAAGCCAAACGGGTCCCAGTGGTCAAAAAAGGTTGGGTGTCCCTGATTTAAAGTATAAGAAGTAGCTTCATAATGTGCTAAATCGGAAACAGAAATTCTCCCGGAACTACTTAAAGCTATGTTGGTCACAAAAGCGCTGTACTGTAAAGTCGTTTACAAATGTTAAGACATTATTCAGTTTTAACGAGATGTGGGAAGGTAAGAAGCTGAATATTATGGTCAGACGGGAAAATGCACGATTGTATGTTGATGCTGATTGTGCTAACACACTGATTTCTTACATCGTAAATTCACTGTGACACCTGTTGACTCTTATTAAGACGTGGTATTGTGAAACTAAGCTGGTTTAGTGAGCAGGGAGAAAGATCTCAATAACAAAGTGGCAATATCTGCTAACTTATGTTTAAGCCCGTAATACAGAAACTCACTCAAGACTCGAGCATTGGTGCTAAAACCCAGTTAAATTTATTCAAGTGGCTAAAGGAGTGTAATGAGTACAACTAAACCAACACAGAACCAACATTTATACATTAATCTTATATATAAAATTCTCGTGTCACAATGTTAGTTACCGTACTCCTCCGAAACGGCTTGACTGATTTTTATGAAATTTTGTGTGCATATTGGGTAGGTCTGAGAATCGGCCAACATCTATTATTCATACCCCTAAGTGACAAGGGTGGTCCACCCCAAACATTTTATATGGCAAAACAACGTTTGCCGGGTCAGCTAGTCTTATATATAAAATTCTCGTGTCACAATGTTCGTTCCCATACTCCTCCGAAACGGCTTGACCGATTCTTATGAAATTTTGTGTGCATATCGGGCAGGTCTGAGAATCGGCCAACATCTATTTTTCATACCCCTAAATGATAAGGGTGGTCCACCCCAAACATTTTATATGGCAAAACAACGTTTGTTGGGTCAGCTAGTTTTATATAAAATTCCCGTGTCACAATGTTAGTTACCACACTCCTCCGAAACGGCTTGACCGATTTGTATGAAATTTTGTGTGCATATCGGGTAGGTCTGAGAATTGGCCAACATCTATTTTTCACACCCCTAAATGATAAGGGTGACCCACCACTAAATATTGTTTTTTTATTATTTGGATTTTGTTGGCATAAAATGGCAAAACGATGTTTGCCGGGTCAGTTAGGATACATGTTTTTTAAATGTTGCCCCACACTGGCATATCTCACGTGTATGTGACTTTAAATATTTGTAAACGCACCTAGCGTTTACAAATATTTAAAGTCACATACACGTACAGCCAGACCAGAGTCTAGACTGAGGTTGTATTATACGGGTCTCTGTGTGTTTTCAGAAATACTGAAATCGGAATCGAATCTTTTAAGTCACACATGCCCTATATTAGAAATCAACCGTCATATGTTATGTCCAAAAGCTCTCGAACGATCCTCGACCCGAATTTCACTTTCATTATCACTTCCGTCCCCAGTTATATCAGCAATACCTTCGGAAATATCTCCCTTATCTTTTCATTAATCTGTCGTCAGTCTAATAAACATTCTCCCCTACTTATTCGGTTCCCCATCAGTGACAGTGTCTCCGCTAATTTAGCCTTCGTTTCGCAGACGATTAGAGGTACGGCTGGCCTGTAATTGATTGTTTCCCTGCACGTCTGCTTCTGAGGGTCCCCTAAGCTGTCTCCATGTCGTTAATTATTAACCTATCTGTTGAGCTTTGTTTGGGACAGTTGTGTTGTTGTTCTGGAATATTCTAAAGAAATTTTGAATGTTTAAGATGACGTCATAGACTCTAGAGTCTACATAGAGTAAAATGGAATTTAATGGAAGAAATTTTTAATGTTTAAGATGACCTTAAACATTCAAAATGTCTTCCATTAAATTCCATTTTTTTAATTCCATTAAATTTTGGTCCAAATATGATTCATTTTTATTGAAAATGGTGTGAATTACAAAAGCAAAATGAAGTAAAAAGCCGACCAAGACACTAAGGCGTCAAAGTACTGCTCTGCATCGCTGTCATCTGGAAATGTGCCCAAAAGACTAGCGGCATTGCCACGTTCGATGGCAATGCTAATTTTTTGGGCATTTTCCGGGTAATGAGCCAGCCCTCTGGACACGCTAAGTATCGATAAGTTGTGGAGAAATGTTCTAGTAAAGGAAGCGTGCACTCGGGCCCCATGATTTGCGAGCGTTTCAAGCCCAAACGGCTCAAAACTGTAGTTACCAATAAGGTTACTTTATTTGCGCCGTTTGAGGGCATCAGCACTCACCACGGCAGCGCCGGTAAATAACTAATATCGCCTACAATCATACTAAAGGGAAGCAGAACCTAAAACGTTCAGTAATGCATTAAACGAAATTATATGGCGTTTAAAAATATCTGTAGTTTAGTCGGTAGTTAAATTCTCAAAGAGTAAGAAAACTCGAAATTACTTGATATTTTGACTAAGTTTGGCACGGTGAACGTTTAGTGCAATTAGAATAAAGTTCAACAATTTTAGCTAAGCTGATACTAGAATTCATTTTAGCATCGACACAGAACGAACGCGGTCACGTATTCAGAAAAAGTCCGTAAATAGTTTCGGTAAAATTCCCATTACCGGAAATAGCGCACGACATAAATCGCAAGGGGCCACAATCCCCTAGAAATGTCACTGGCAAAACAAAACGTTCAAGTTAATCCCCTTCTTTTGGAATTTTTCAATCAACCAGAAACATGTGACTTCATAATTCGTTTCACAGTGGGACCGCTTGAGAACCCCGGTGATAAAGATCTTGCTAGATAACATTGAACTTTATCCTTTAAAGACGTCGGTTGGAAGTTCAATGAAGCAGTAAGGGAAGGTGGAAAAAAAGGTGAAATGGCGCGTACAATAGGTTATGGCGGTCAATGAAACAAATCTGTTAGGGGCGTTGTTGAGGGTAAACACATCCTTAACAAGCTTGAAGAGTTAAGAAGGATGGATGAGGAGCATTTTAGTTTTTAGCTTGATTGCTTTTTATGATAGGATAAACTGCATCAAGATGCAACTTTGACTCTAACTTAACTAACAGCAAATAATATGGTTCTAAAATATTTTGAGCGTCGTGAAGTCGTAAATATTATAATGTCCAAACAGTTATTTCTTAATTAAATAATAATAAATTTTATGATACTGAAATATTTCTTCCCGTTAGAACCGGTGACTTCCGGAAGCAGATGTGCTTGTGGAATCTGAACTTGTATCTGCTGCTCTAGATAAGGCCAAGGAAATTTTATATTATGAAACGTTTTAATTGGGACTTTTTTTATCTGTGATAAATGAATTAACTCTTATCGTAAGCTTTTCTTTATCAATCAAATTATCTAAATCACTATTTCCTTTATAGAAATAAAGGAAATAGTGAAGTCTATATTTACATAAACAGTTCGTGTTTCCTATCTAATTCTTAATTTGGTAGATTTGTTTGTTCCAAATTCTTCAAATAGAGCTAAATAAAGTTGTTTATTTTATTTAAGAACAGTTTCGCTCTTCCGTGTTCCGTTGCTTCCGACGGAAAGCACGTTTTTGTTTCACAGAAATGGTAAAAGATTTTAGATCTGACTAAAGCTTTTGACATTGTAAGCATGCTTTCCACATGATTGTACCCTTAAAGCCTAAATTAGTAACGTAAGTTGGAGAATATTTCCGTGCGACAGTTCTCACACATTCATATGCATTGTCAAATCAGTTCATACATCGATACTTCAAATTTAGAACACGTTGACCTGCGCCCGCGCAGCCACACGCATTGTCCACAGATAAACATCTTGTTCGTCAATCACTACCACGACCTACCCTCGTAAAAAGACTTAAATTAAATACACGAATTTGAACTCAATTCTTATTTTAGTAAAGATACAATTCATGTGAGCGGGAAAATTAATTTATGGCTAATAATAAGAAAATAGACTATTAAGTGGTGAAGTGTTTAAGGGTTTAACATATTTTGAATTGTAGGGCGTTGTCTACCGGTGTATTAGATAGGGATTTCGTATTTACATTAGTTATCTATAGAACTTAATAGAATAATACTCTTGGAACTACGTCGGTACTGTATGATACGTTACTTTGATTCGTAATAATAATGCAATCATGAGAACGCTACAGAACCGTGCTACTTTTTAATAAACTGTCTCCTTATTCTGATGTACAACGCGTACAAAAAACATTACCAATTGCTTCTTCCAGTTCCAACACATTTAAATTAGTTGTTCCATCAAATAGCATTTTAAAATCAATGAAACAGTGTACAAGAAGCACTATTGTACCGGTGTTGGGTTAACCCACCATATCACTGCCAGCTTTGAGTCCAGATTTGTACGCATTAATATTGATAACATCACATCAACATCTGTAGTAAAGCTATAAGTATCCTCAATTGAGGACTAAACAATCGATAATGCCCGTGTCGCAAAAGCAACAACCATCTTGGAAGAACACTGTCGTCCTTAAAAACTAGAACGAAGTTAAACGAGCACACGAATTAGGTAAGAAGCGCTAACGAATGGTCAAAACAAATCATCCGAAGATTCGGTTCCTAAACCGGAAAGATCGTCCCATTAACGATTTACGCTTGGCAAAATTGAAACAACGTTCAAAGATGGCATCTCATGGGAAGACGAGGAAAGAATTTCGACCGTGATTAACCGCAAAATAAAGTTTGTGAAGGAATAAAGGCTGATTTATATAGAGCAAGCCGACTGAGTCTGAGACGATGTGACTAATAAATCTCAATCACGATCAGAGATACGATATGATTGGTCGGTCGTCTGTCGGCGGGAGATGCCGATGATAGCTTACATAACTAGATTTGCGGTGGTAATGAACCTGTCCTTTTATTTTAGAATTAGCCCTTTGAAGAAGATTTGAAAGTGTTTTGTAATGCTTCGGCCATACCAGTGCTTAGTAGCTGAACATTCCGATGTATTGTTAGAGCTAGATGTGCTTGTCTAGTAAGGAAGTTTGTAGATGTTATGAATCAAGCGAGTAATGGATTATCAGTTTTACTTATTGATCTGCAGGAAACAGACCCTCTCACAATCTCCAATAAGATTATAACTATCCGCAGTATTCCTACTAGAAACGTTTTCTAATACGTCTATGATTCTTGGAATGCGTTTTCGATGACGGTGCTAATTGTGGTATTTCATCCCAAGAAAACTTATTGTTTTTTGCTGCGTTCTATGAACTAATGTCATTTATACGCTGTCAGAAACTAGTTAGCTTGTCAACTGAGACAAATTGGACATTGACGAGAGCTCGTCAACTGACGAGCAATTAGTCAATATTAATCTTACTTAGTTGCCAAACAGCTTCTATATGTCACTGGCTGTTAGACGTTCCTGGTTCAAGTGACAGCACTTAATAATCATCAGGTATGATTGCCGGTTTGGTAATGGCGACTTCAAAGTCTTGCCGCTCGTACTTTAAGCTTTAATAGTCACTTTTTTTCTGGTAACCACCATTATCTATCTAGCTTTTCTAAGCTATTCCAGTCCATCTGGATACATAGAGTGACTACCTGTCTAACCTCCACAACCCAATTACTGGACTATACGATATCTCTTGTAATCTACGTACTTAAGGTTTCCTTAATTACGTATTATGTATGAAATTAATGTAGCATCCCAGTTAAGTACTTGCAACAATTTAGATCTAGCGATAAAATAGATTTGAATACTAGTGTTCTCGTAGACGAGCCTTTAGTATTAGAAGCATAATATATCCTATCACACGGCTGCAATCTCGGGAGCCTAGTCGGCTAGTCGATCTAGATCTTTTTTGTAGCGATCTTTTTCTTTGTCCTTATCGGTAGAGATTTGTTTGCGTCTTTTGTTCAGTTTGAAATAAACTCCATATCTGCAAATGTGTATTTATTTTACTAGGTCTTAGGTTATTCCTAGCTTGCTTTACTATAAAAGATGAAGGACGAGAACTTCAAATCTTAACGATCAATACCGTTGTCTGCTGTAATTTTGACATAGGCCGCTTCTTGATTTGCGTAGGCTACTTATCGAATAAATTATTGATCTTTTTTTAAATAACCCACACTGTCCCACACCTGGCAACGGTCTTCACCAAATTCTTCAAGGCGTTCTTATCCTGGACTAAACCCAACGTAGTTTTCGCTACAAATATGTACTGGCTCTTGATCTGCAGACCAGATAATCATACCAACTCGCTATCTAACAAATCTGTTGACACAAACAGAAGACTATCACCTCACACATTGATACCAACACAACAACATACACAGACACCTAATTACTATAATTCCTTTAGTCGAGACCTCTTGGGAGTTTAATCCGTGAAACACCGCCCGTCATTGTCCGTTGTAAGTGTTTCACGCTAAACTATCTGATATAATCGTGATTCAATTTGCATACAGTTAGTTCTGTCTCGGAGATAATGTGAGCGAGACAGTTAAACACATGCTTAAACGCTGCTCTTATAGATAACTAGAATTTGCCCGCAACGTCGCTTGTGAAGAATAATAAATAAATAATAATAAATAATGCTGGACAATCCACACAGCATCATCTAGCCCCAAGCTAAGCAGAGCTTGTGTTATGGGTACTAGATGACTGATATACTATTACAATACATTACATAGATAGATATTTTTTATTATACATAGGAAATACCCAGAACACCCGGAACAAATATTTGTAGATCGTACAAACATTTGTCCCAAGGCGGGAATCGAGCCCGTCGTCTAGAATATGTTCAACACAAGTGTATTTATGGCCTATAATTAGTTGTACCGTGTCTGGCTGTTTGTGTATGAGAGTTTGAATGTCTGTAATCACACCGACGACACGGTAAAAAATCCTAGTGAGATGCAACTATAAAAAAAGCGTTAAAAGACGTAATGCTGTATTAACTGTTTGATTCTACGCAAAAGTTTTGCCGGACATGTACAATGGTGAATCTGGTGATTATTCCTACCTCCTTCTCTTTGAGAAAAGATATTGTTGTTTACTTAATACTCAATTCTTTATTGCATTCCACAATGTTGGCTTAGGTGGTAAACACTTTAAACAACAAAAAATAATTTGTCATACGAGTATATATAACAAATTTACTCTAGATTAATTATTTTTTAATTACGTATGTGGGCTGTGCAATTTGGCAATGAGAATGTTAATTAAGTCAATTTCGAAAAGTTTATTTATAAGTTATTTTGCCTTATTTGTCGATGTTTAATCAAAAACATAATTAAAATGTCGCCCACATAAAGTTAACGAATTTGATATGGATTTCATTATATTTTTTTACTCTTATTGAAATTCAAAATTAAAATTAAATCACTTCTTATATTTTGTTACAGGTAAGCTCAACTTTAGATAAAACATACAAACAGAATAATCTGCAGTAAAGATTATAGACCACGGTAAGTGCAAGGATTTAATTTTATAATCTGAAAATAGTAAATAATGATACTTTAGTAATTCTAAGCTTTTATACAATGAAAGGTGTATCTAACTGTTAGTCCAACGCACGAGAAGATAGTTATTTGATAGGTGACCATAAATATTGTTATAAATGAAAACAAATTTGACAGACACTAACACAGCAATAGAGACTAGTACTTAGTGTTATTTATATAATACAGATTGAAGGAGGAAGGAAAATTGGAACAGTCTTCCGATTCTAAACATGACCTAACCATGTTTGGGTCGGCTTCCAGTCTAACCGGATGTAGCTGAATACCAGTAGTTTACATGGAGCGATTGCCTATCTGACCTCCACAACCCAGTTACTGGGCAACACGATACCTCTTGGTACGACTGGTTGTCAGACTTTCGGGCTTCTGACAACTCTTAACGACTGTCAAAGATTTCAATTTCAATTTATTATTACAATCAAGTACATCATACATGGTTATTTGAACGGTGATCCCCAAACAAATAACAAAACAATTGACATGACAACATGATGATGATGAAATGACAGCCGGGACCAACGGTTTTACGTGCTTTCCGAGGCACGAAGGAGTCTCAATATGTTACGAACGATCACCCATCCACAGACTGACCTCGGCAGGAGAAGCTTAACTTTCGATAACCCGTGTGGCTGTTTACCATGTAGCCACCATATAGCCACGAGCTGCTTACCATGATCTAAAAAAAAAAAAACTCTCCTACACATCGTCTCAGATATAATCGACTATTACGAGTCAGCATCTCCACGCGTTCTCATGCCTGATAGAGTACAAAATGAACAAAAACTAGGGCTTGACAATACGCCTGTACAAATGATGTATTGGTTGATAGGATCGATATATGTGGCATAAATCACTATGCTCCTACAGTAATGCAGGTACCCTATCAGTGTTATCCATGCTTTGACTGTTTATAATTTATTTTAAGGCGTCAATACGGAAAAGGACCAAAAAATTTGGGTGTAGTGGTGTTAGAAAAGAAAAAAAGGTCTGTTAGTTTTGTGGGTTTATATTACATCATATCCTATACGACAAAGAATATTTTAAAATCATCTTTGTCTAAAAGTGTAATGGTGAACCAATTTGATGAAAGTATTGACGCCTCTACGAGCCAAAAAGACAAATTGCAATCATTTAGTCAAAGAAAAAAAAACGAATAAGATTTACCTTTATTTGAAGATAAGAGAAGAGGTAAAAGAATCTGAAATAGAAAATATAAAAAAAAAATATAGCTGAGACAAATGAAACACAGCTTACTACTCAAATTCTCCATTGAGGCAAAATGGCACATTTCAGTGTCTATTGTTAAGAGTGACACAATCACGACACACAGAGTATTACATAATTAAATAATTAATTACTTAACCAACATTTATGTTCCATATAATCATTCCATCAAAATTAAATACATTGTGTTGTGTGAACGATGTCCGTAAAATCTTTGAGTATATTAACTCCATTATATACATACTTACTATGTCATAGTGTGTATATTCTTCCTACTCACTAGTAAACGCTGTTTTTTTCCAGTTTATCTGTATAACTGTTATGAAACAAGGACTTAAGCAATTACTACGGTCTTCCAAACAAGCCGACAAGCAGAGCTATCAGCGTGTCGCTTCTATATTAATCATTTAGCTTCATTTTCGCGGTAGATTCCTCTAACGGGATGAACAGGAACTAAACGGTATCAGGTATTATTACGGAAATATGCAATGTAGATAATTTAAATGAATAAATAAACTGTTTTAAATAATTGATATCAAAAATATCCGGCGTGCGTGTATGACCGGAATAAATGTACCACTCAACGCAAGAGTGACGCGGCGAGAGAGTCCCGATCCATCCCGGGTGGCGATTCGACGTCACCCATGGGTTGTTGGGTACTTACTGATAATTAAGTTGTTTAACTATAAACCTCAAGTCTTAACTACAGTAAAACGGGGAGAATCGAAACAAAACTTTAAATGAGATTTAATCGTTGATTCAACATTATTAATTACTGACAAGGTGCTGAAATTAATCATTTCAATTCCTTAAATAAAACAAGAGTCCTTGTAGTGACAAACAATGTTAAACTAACGCGAAAATGCCCTTCAAAGTTTTGTTTCTACTCACCCCTGCGTTTCTTTGCACCCCGTTTTACGGTAGTGATTCCTATTGATCACCACATAGATGTATGAACGTGAGCGAAGTAAAAGGAGTATGTCAGGATCGTAGCGGGTGGCGTACTGTGGTTTCTGCCTACCCCCATGGGAAAAAGGAATGTCCAAAAGATCATCGGTTCAATTATTGAGTCAAGTGTTACTGGGTGTTTCCTTCCGTAATTTCTCAGTAGCAGCCCGGAGTCCGCATTCTTCCTGGTTGATGGCACTATTACATGGGGCTGAAACGTAACTGGCGAAATGTGGGTATACACTCTCTAACCCTACTCTCCTTCCCTTAGTAATATAGGCGTGAAGTCTCGTTATACGTAAGAAAGTAGAAAGATCCCAACAAAAGTAATTACAGAGTATATTTTAGTTCATTTAAAAATATTGGTCCTTATACTCATAAAATTGCGATATCAGACACATAAAATACGAAGTTCGAAGCTGCTTACAACAAATTACCTAGATTAAAGAACTGGTCATACTTAAGGTTAAGTATAAAGAATGCCACACACAACAAAACATAAGTAATACAGTCTCATCCAATGAGCTTGAACTTGGCCAAGTGATCGAATTAAATCATCCAGGAAAACCGGTCTTAGTCTGAATGCCCTGATTTTGCCGACTTATGTGCACGCTACGCCAGATTTATTGGCTGGAGATGAGAATTTAGACCCTGGACTGTTACAAGACAAGTAGTTTTCATAGAAGACGGTTAGTTAATAGCCGAGGTTAGTGTTTATACGTGATTGAACACGAATGAATGGTGGCTGTTTAAAATATCTTACATACATTGCGAATACTTCAATGATATTAACTCGTAAATACTTCTGAATATAGTTTTCTCTATGCATGCTGCCTTTGGCGGTTTCATAGAATAGAGTAACGAACAGATTGGCCGGAGTAGCCCGTACGAAAAATACGCTCTGAGACGTAATTTCAGACACCGGCCCGATAAACAATACAATAGATTGATAGATTACAATAGATATTGATTTTGACGATACGGTTGGCGAAGTGGTTGAGCCATCGGCTGCTGCGCCGCGTGTTGTGGGTGTCGATCCCCGCACGGAACAAATATTTGTATGACCTACGGGTAGTTGTTCCAGGTCTGGCTGTTTGTGCATGTGAGTTTAAATGTTTGTAAACGCACCCATGATACAGGAGAAATTCCTAGAGTGGGGCAATGTTTAAAAAAAAAAATAAGTATAGGACCACCATTCTCTGAATAAAATAAATGGCTTCGCTTCCATAATTGTATTCGTAAATTAATCTGAAATGGCAAATTTATAATCTGAAGTAAATATGCAAAATTTTCATGTTTGATTAACATAACATACGTTCTGTGAGTTCTTTTCCTCCAATATTTATCAACGCGATTGTAAATATAGAGATGACGTAGAATTTAATATACATATGTATAATTTTTACCGACTGTATAAAAATACAAAATTTTCCTTCAACAGAACCATGAATTTACAGCCGATATCAAATATATTTCCTCTTACTCTAAAATCGTGTTTTAAAAACATCGCAATAATCACACCTGTATTCTACGAAGGGTTAGGCAGGGATGCACTTATGGTACTCACATTTTTGCCGATTATGTGTAAGTTCCATGCCTAGAGGCAATAACCGGGCACAAACTACATTCTTGGCTGCCACTGGGAAATTCCAAATATCTACCCAATAACACTTTGCCCGACACTGTAATTGAACCCAGACTTAATGCTCAGCAGTAGCGCTTGCGACGACTTTACCAACGAGGTAGTTATATTTCACGTTCTGTAAATTATTGTTAATAATTTTATATGTCCAGTAATTTCTTTTAGTAACAAATTGGTAAGTAAGTACCTACTTGAGGTACAGTAAAACGGGGTGAATCGAAATAAAACTTTAAATGAGATCTAAACGTTGATTCAACATTAGTTATTAATTACTGACAAGGTGTTGAAATTATTCATTTCAATTTCTTAAAAAATAAACAAGAGTCCTTGTAGTAACAAACAATGTTATACTAACGCGTAAATGCCCTTCAAAGTTTTGTTTCTATTCACCCCTGCATATATATATAAAGATATCCCTTAACCAAATTTTACACTTTGCCTGACCCGGTATCGAACCTAGGACCTCATGCTCAGCAGTAGCATTTGTGACCACAAATACCAAAAAGCAGTACTATTTAAAAAATATTTAATTATGTTTGGAGCAGTCATCCATCAATCACTCTAGACGTATATTGGCAAAGGGGTCCACTGTTCAGAGAAAATATTTTCTAAATTATCTTGCGTTTCGAACCAATTGTGTCACGACTTTTTGTTGTTGCCTTTTTAGTGCTTCTATTGTTCAAAAATTTCAAAAATTCCTTATAAGCTCTGATCTAACTTGAATTTACCTAATCATTTATCTGTCACCAGATTTCTGCAGACACCATGATTTACTCGTAGTAATAAAACTAACGATTATTATCTCGCTAAATTGGGTAAAAGTGAAATAAAATCATCATTTCATCATCAAGAATGACTTTTTTCGAGGCAATATTAATGACTTAAGTCTCGAGAAACAAAATGAAAATAAACGTGTGTAATGCAAAGAAGCTTAAACGAGCTTCGATTATAAATATTCCTCTACAATTAATACATTAAAGGTACCGATTGTAATTATAAGTAGACAGGTTACGATCCCCAAGAAATCGAAAGTGATATTTTTTCCTACATTACTATCAGCGCACCCATATACATTTGTGTCGTATTAAATCCTCGCGCATGCGCTGTGCCCGTCGAGAGTGAAACAATGGCGGCGCGGGCGCACCGCGAAGGACGGTCACGCGCCCATCTGTCATGTCTTCCCGAACAGGACCCCCGTGTGAGACCATTTCAATATAGTTTGTATCTATTTTAACTTCTATATCGAGGTTCACCTGTTATTATGAGAATAAGGAAAGTATTTACATTTAGCTTTGTTTTGAAGTTTGCGGATAAATGGACCAATTAGTAGAATAATAGGAATTTAGATTTAAAGTCCGTGGTTTTAGGTGATCAAAGTTGTGTCTGTCTCAATGTGTTCTCTTTAAATGGACATTTGAATTTCGTTTTCGTCTTTTTCATAAAGATGGTACTAAATTTGTTATAATATTGAGTGTTCTTATTTCTCTGGTTTAAAACCAACTCCAACATCTGTCAACAAACAGGCAGCCACAATAGACATGAATAAGACAACAACTGTCAGTTGTAACACCCAAAAACTCATCGAGGAATATCAAGTGACGTCCAAAGGTGACATTAACTGCGTCTCGAAGCGAGCAATAAAAAGCATACCTTTTTAATAACAAGGAGGACCATTGTGCTGTTGTCGTCACAAATCATGTCCGAAACGACGTTAAGTTCATCTGGAAATTGGCAGTGGAGCTGTGTGAACTAATAAACGAAGTCGAAATTGTTTTTTGGGCTGGTTTCGTTTTTAATTGAAAGGAAGTCAGTTTATATTACAAAAAGGGCTATGGCCCTTTTTGTATCCCAGAAATGTTAATGGAATAAACAATAGCAGCTGAACAATTATCCATTTCAAACAATTACCTAGAGTAAGTCCCAATGAGTTCATATCATATGACAATCACGATCACAATGTTTTGAACATAAAAACTAAATCTTTCCTTATTCGTCGATATAAAACCGAGACTTTAGATGACAAAATTGGATAAAAATTTCAGGTAAATATATTAATTGCACTAATTGTTGTGGGAAAAAGTCAAGCAGACAACAAACGGAGTGCATTTGCAGTGGAACACGAATTTTGACAGGTTGGATCGCGCCAAATTCGGCAGATGCGACTGCGCATGGGAACACACTGTCGCCCTCAATCATTGGCCCGTGACAGACGGGCGTTTTTGATCGATCGTCGTGTCTTTTGACAGCGAGACAAAACCAATGTTTTGCCATGTAGGAACATGAACTGTTCTTGCGGCACTAAGGACCCAGATGAACTTGTTGCTGCTGTTGGCTTTGTATTAGCTGTTTTGATGAGGGATTCTTTGTTTATGACGTTTGGTGGCAGAACAATAGTAAATGTAGTGTGTGGCCAAATCCGATCAATCATATTGAAAATCAAATTCTGGTAAAATGATTTTGGATATTACAAAAACATGGTCGAAATATTTGTGAAGTTTTAGTTATGTTGTTAAGTCAATAAAACTGAATGTTTCGAACCGTTGAAACAAATGATGTCCCAATATTTAAACAAATAAAAGAAAATGAGACTTGTACACCAGTCAATTCAGGTTGTGTGGGCGAAAAGAATTCACTTAATATCAAATAGCTTTCACTGGTAGAATGGGAGTATGCAAATGGGCCAGTTAAGGTATCTATTAAGTAACTAAGTACACGTCCGAATCGCTGTTGACTTCAAAGGAATCCATTTTTTACCACTGTCTAAAACTCTTTTACAGCTACACCGATAAAGAGTTACCAAACATGTCCAAGAACGTATTACAACTCTTCGAGTTGTATCAAAATGTATGCCATGTACCAAAAGCCTCGGCTGACTAGATCAGATAATCGTACCATATTTTCCAACCACAATAGGGTATCGTTGGAATGTCACAACATGTCGAACGACGATCTTTTTGTGTCCGTTCAAAACACGGACGCTCCCAAATTAGACAGCAATTTATATATCAGGAGCCATAAAGCTATAAAACAATTTTACAATGCGGTGTACTACAAAAGGCGACAAATCCCACGTATGTTGATCGCACAATCATGCTATTATGACCCTCCTTGAACTGTGTTTGGGGATTGGATGCTCATCATTATTGCAATTTGGAGTGGGACATTACAACGACTTAAGGACTATTGGTTCTCAGACCAATTTGAAGGTTGAGACGAAAAACAAATCTTAGTTCGTTATGTTTGAAGACGCTTTTAACTGGTTCAGCAAACAATATTGCATGTTTGTGAACCAAATAAATAATGACCCAATATTTTAATATGAACGATTTTAATACAGTTATGTTTACCTTCAATTTAACTGAACGCCATCGTTTGTACGATAATCTTCTTACTTTTATGTTTGTCGAAAACAAGAATAGTGAATATCGATACTAATATAATAAAAGCTGAAGAATTTTTGGAAGTACCAGTCGGAAGAAAAAAATATTTTTGCATTTGACAGCCATATTTTGAGGAAGATTATAAGGCTATTTACCACGTGGCACTGCAGTAATAACAATCTATAATAATAATACTAGCCTGCTACTGTCCCACTGCACCTCTTCTCATACAGAGAAGGCAAGAGCACTAATCTTGCTTGCTTATGGCGGGTTGGTGATTTCAAACATATCGTTTTCCTTCACCGAATAGTTTATAGTTGACAGTAACATATATGCATTTCAATAATAATTAAACAAGAGCATAATACATATGTTCGCAGCATCAAATAAATGCTTTGTTGCTATTTAGGCTACTGGGCGTTGGAAGTGCTAAAATTGGCTCTGAAACCAGGCTCGGGAGAAACAACAAAAAATATCTTAGCTTCGGTCCACTGCGCTAGTACTTAAATATAGTTACAGAAGACGAGATACCGTTGGACGCAGATGTCATTATAGCTTGCGATTTATATCAGATGTTCAACATTAAATCTAGAACAGACTAGTTTATTACTACATTTTTTAGAACTCTTTTTCCGTTCGATTGTCTAAATCCACAATTGATGAACACTATGTACTTAAAATTCAGCTGCATAGTGCTTCTTTGCAGTTGAATTTTAAGTACACGTATAAATATATGTAATGGAAATAGTCTGCGTTTAGGTGAAGCGTCTATCACAAGACTTCCTTTTAGCATTCCAGTTATATACCATGTATGATCGTTATCTGGTTAGTGATCGCTAAACTGAGAACAATCACACACCTTTCTTAAAATATTTTCATTTTCTTTGTCTGCCTCGTCGCAAGAACTACTGCTGAGCTGAGCATAAGCTCCTGCATTAGATTCCCGTGTCAGGCAAAGAGTTATTGGAATTATCCGTCTAGCATTTCCCAGAAGCAGCTTAAAGTCTAGATGTGTGCCCTATCGATGGCAATAGGCTCGCCCCCTATTACATGGGACATAAACATGACTGGCGAAATGTACGTTTACTTTAAGTACACCCCTTACCTAAACCAGCGGGAAATATAGACGTGATGTTATGTGATACCTTTCTTACGACTCAGTCACATCGTAATCGTATCGCCAACTCTAAAGGGCCGACTTGCCGAAATGAATTAGTAAATCGGCGTCGACATTCCCGATGCGTCCCGTCTCACGACTAAAAAGAACGGCGACAATCTCTAATTTATTTATGAGAATCGGTAGCCCCTCACAATGGAACTTAGAAAGGATCTTCAAATGGCCGAACAAAGATAGCGTCAATCCTTTGAAGGGAGAATGGTTTTAATTAATAAAGGGTGCGTAGACAATAAGATGTAGAACGCCCTGAAAATTGGCTGGATGAATCATTGATAGCAGCGGAGGAAGAGTGTATTGTTATTAAAGATTTGATGGTCCTTTGAGCCCTCCGATCTTTGGTCAATGATAAATCAATGTTTGTAAATTCCGAGGGAAGTTAGTGATTCATTTAGATAATAGTTAATTATAAAGTCTGTTTACGAATTCAGTTTTGGCTCTTTGATAGTTTAAGAGTTAGAGATAATTAAAGTCGTAACATTTAATGACTCGAATGAAAGTTGGTGTCCACTGTCCTGATAAAATCTCTATGTATTATCTAATTAACCATGCGAAGTGACAGGTTAAGATTCACATAACTATATTAATGGCCGATATCTCACCACACCACATTTTAAACCATTTTTATTAGTTTTTAGCTCTGTTGACATAAGACTTTCATATAATTTTTTTTATTAATTAATCTGTGTACCTTTTTATTTCTCAATATCAGTAATTATTATTTGACTCGAATTCATATATCGTCGACCTAATTCTAATAAGAGGTAAGTCAAATTTTAGCCAAACGATAATATTTTGTAATTAATATGATGATGGGGATTTTGGTGATGTACTTAACATCACCAAAATCCCCATCATCACCATCGTTTGGTCAAAATTTGACTAACGTCTTATTAGAATGGTCGATGATATGAAGATGCACTTCTTTGTATTTGAATATGTAATAACTTTCATGTCCTAACACATGTCACGGTTTCTTGTTTCTCTGAGTTTCAACTTAATCTCAGCTTATTAAAAAGTCAATGATACAGCATCGTCGACGGCTCGTTACATCATCTCCCCTGATTTCCTGTCAAAGTTATTAATCTACACGATTTCTCTCATCGTAAGCTTTTGTCTTAGAGAGTGTCATATTTATTTCCCACAATGACGCAACTAGACCACATACTTGAATAACCACAGCATGTTAACATATTCTCGATACCACAGCGTCGGGTATATGTGATAATTCATAAGTTAATGCACACGTCATTCATGATTACTAATACCGATGTTACTTTACAAACTTTTGTACTAGCCTCATAATTAGCAATTAACATTTCATTTCCAAACTTACTTCCTAGACTTAAAGCTGCTATTAAATTTTAATTGCCTGCAAACACATCTATGTACGGACCAGATGAAATAATTAGTTCGTCAGAAACTACTCGTCGGTTAGTACAGGTTTGCATCCTATCTTATTAGACGTCAACGCTTCATACTCTTAACTAATGTATTTTTGCAAATGATCCACCCACTCATTTGGTTATGTTAATTGATTTAATTGGAGCCCATTATTTAGCTTGAGAAATGGATTTGAATAATCGGTCATTAAAATTGCATGAGCATGATATTTACTACATCTGTCTTCTTCTAAGTGGATGTAGATTTAAGTAGATCTGTTGAATCGCTTAAGGGCTCGTTCGCATAGCATTGAATGTTTCCTATACCGCTTTCGGTCACAGTAATTGGATTTATGGGCTTAAGTATTTAAATTCTCGCGTACATGAACAGAATTGGAGCACTTCCCTTGTTATATTCTGAGCGCTAACAACTTAGAAGTTTCTCTATTACTGCGTTAAACACTAACAACTTGTCTGCGCATATATCGATATAAGTTCCAGATTATGTTTTTTACTGTCCTTTTAACAAAATCATTGTTATTAAGCATGCTAATTTGATTCCTAATAACATCGAGACCTAACTCTGCAAATAACAGCATTCGTTGGCTAAACATAGCCTTTTCTAATGTTGGGGATACAGCAAAAAATAAAGACAAGGCGAAATTAAATCGCGTGGATGAATTTAATGGTAGAACAGAGATATTATGTTAATTCAGCCATTAAGTCAATGGGCTTCTACAGAAATTACCGGTGGTCTTACCATATCATTATCGTGTTTTTTGTGAGCCACTTCATTATCCGTTGTTTGTTCAGCGCGGCTTTTTAACATAATCACTGCGGCGACGATGTGTTCGAACTTGTATTTTGTTCGTTTGATGACTTTATCAGTGAAAATTGATAGTTACAGTCTCGCTTCGAGATTTTTTGCTGCCTCCCATAAAACCGTCTCCCTGTCTAAATTGCCATCATTTTCGTCAATAGACATGATTGCTACAACCACCCAGTTTTCTATTATTATACTGTTGTGTCAGCTATTAGCTACCGTTTGAGGATCACAAAAAAAGTTTATATCATCATTACGCCTGTAAACAGTTTATGAGGATTATAAATAGACATGACAAATGAATTTGAAGTCATTATTCGTCGAGCCTTTGAAAGCTTCTAAGAAATCTTTGCCTAATAAAAAGCTATTGTTGTAATCGCAAATGGCTGTTAATGCTCATATGTGTAATAAATGTTTTTGCGTACATGTCAATAGGTATTGGACCATATCGATGATATAAGATGTTGGAGTCGATAAGAAAAAGAATATAATGAGCAAAATCGTTTGATGTGTTTTGCTCCGGGCAGTACAGCGTTCGTTAATGAGAGCTGAAGAAATAACTCATAAACTGACAATACGTGTATGATTTCGAAGGTCGTATATTTATAATCAATTTGTTCCAATCAATTCTTTTTGGGTGGCATCTGGAGCAGTTTGATTTGTGTAGCCATTTGTTTAAAATTAACATCACCAACGCTGTTGAAGCTATCATTTTTTTTAATACCTTTGCTTATTTTGATTTTAATTTTATGGATATTAAAACTGATGTTGATAAAGGTTTTATTTATTGAAGATATTGCATATATAATACGATATGGGTTAGTATGCTGTTGCTATTGATGGGACTGTAACACAAGCTTTTTCTTTTAATAGTATATGCAATTATTTTCATCCTTAGATCTTATACATTTTTTCTGCATCCTGAATATAAGTTTCCTATTAGTTGACTATCAACATTTGGAGCTACTGCCTAATTATCTGGCCTCTACAACCCAGTTACTGGGTAAGACGATACGCATTAATTGTGTTATGACTATTTGTGGATAAGAGTGGTTGTCAGACTTTCGGGCCTCTGACTACCCGTAAAGACTGTCATAGATCTACGAAACCGCCTAGATGTGCAGCCATTTTGTTTTATTGTTATTGGAGTCTGATAACCGCAAGCAGTTTTAGGATGCAAAAGACTAACCTTATTTTCCTCAATAACTTCACATCATAAAACTCTCATCACATATTACGATCTTATGACGCAATCGTTACAATGACCATCAAATAAATGACGAGTTCATTGCTCTCTTGCCACTAATTTGCATTGACACTGTTAAGTAACAGCGTGGCAATGTATTGTATTGATTAAAATTTATAACACGCCAAATTATTATTGAACTCCTTTGAAGGCCGTATCAATGTTTCAGAAGTATGACGTGGTATATCGTAAAAGGTTACTGGGTATTACACTTGACCCGATTTGAATTGAAAAATAGGTTTGTAATGTTATCATCATCGTTTGAAGAAGGTATGATCAGTATGATGACTAGTTTTATTGTGAATGGGTGTAGTATTAGCATTTTTATCTTTGGCAACCTTATTAGTGGTAATAATTTACATTGATGCTGCAAACCATCATCGTCCTCCTGCCCAATTGCAATTCCTGCTTAAAAAAAAAAGTGGTAGACGTAAGATGACTTCTTCTTCTGTACCTCTCTATTAACCGTTATCTCAATAGTCACCTCCTTCCTAGCCATATCGTCTTTTACACAATCCATCGTTTCTTTGATCATTTCATTGATGCTGGAAACAATCCACAAAATCCACAAAACTTCAGACATGAGTTTTTTTTTTTTTTTGGAATGGGCATCTCGCAGTTTATCCTTCAGGGATATTTACTACTCAACCGAACTTTCCTGTGGGGGGCTTAATTAAAATTAAGGCCTCCAGCCAGGCATACAAAACTTATAAGCTAAGCGACTATCGCTAAGGGCACCCCCTGCGGGGTACGAACCTCGGCTTACGACGTCGCTGAAGAGGACAGCAAGGGACAGGCTGGATCTGATTGTTCCATTATTTAGGGACATTTTAAACATTAATCGGCTCAGCTTCGCGGGCTGGCTCTAGCAAAGGGTCGGGAGGGGGGCATCGACGGGGTCGTCGCGACGGGCCTCTCAGACATGAGTAACGAAACTTCCTAATTTATACCATTGCCTTCGGTTCCTCTGGCATAAAATAAATAAAATAATAAAAAATGCTGGACAATCCAAACAGCACCATCTAGCCCCAAGCTAAGCAGAGCTTGTGTTATGGGTACTAGATGACATACAAGCTAGACTTGTGATTTTTAGGGTTCGAATCCAAAATTGAAAAAGGAACCTTTATTGTGTGACTTCATCGTTCTGTCGGCCACAGCTGCTTATTTCTGGAAACACTACTGCCATCGTATACAAAAAGTTTTAATGAAAGACTTTGAAATATTTATTTTCGCTGCAATTAACGAATATTGGAAATAAATCTGGGTGATGGAAGTTTATGTAAATATTACAGGGAAATAAATCTAACTATCTCAGTTTTTTAGTAATCGGCAAAAACCCTCTTCAAACAAAAGTTATAAAGGAGATGTTTCATTTTCGGCCATAAAGTGTACGGTAATGAAAAAAAAGGGAAAAAATCCACGAGTTCAGGAAAAATATTCTTTCCTGAATATTCCCCCTAATTCTTCGGCACAAAAAATAATAGTTTATCAAATTATTGCCATATTCTTTTGATCATGGCGTCGCCTTACTTGCATACTGCTATCGTCCAGAAATCATGTTACATTAAAACATAATAATATCACGTTGACGCTATTTAAATAAATATGAAAAGCTTGTATTTCTGTGCTATTATGATAAGATAATAGAGCTACCTTAGAAAACTTTTTTCATAAGTTAGAAAGTGTGATTCATCATTAAAAAAATATATATTTTACTTTTATGGATTGTAGTTACTTCTGGACGAAAAATTCAAACATTGTATTTGACATCAGTTCTAGGCTAATTAAGTTATGTAAACGTCATCTGTCCAACCAACCTGTCATGGCTGGCTGTCAATGGTCTTTTCTCCCGAGTCCTGACAAACGTCAAACATTTTCGGTTTTTATTTAGTGCCTAAAAAATATTAGATATTATGAAAAAAAAATGACTTTATTGTATTCAGGGGTTCGTTTCCCAGGTTTTCTAAAGTGTACATGTTATGGCCGGAGTCCCATACAAAAATGAAACGTCTCCTTTGAAGCTGGAAATATTATTTTTGTTCTTGCCTTGGAACGGAACCCTTGTCTCCGATTCGCTCTTCACCAATTGTTTCGCGATATCATTTGCCCATCACGACGGTGAACATGGCAAAATACATAAAAAAACTTATTTAGTGCTTTCTTATGTTTATTTAACTACAGAATAAGATTCAAAAATACTTTCAGGATAATTTACGTCTTTTCCTGTTTGTTCAAAAGCAGACACAGAACTTTTCTCATATTTATATTACACGCTATTCTATGAAAGCTGAAGTAAGAAGTAAGAATAGCCATTTCTTACTTTCCTTTGTTTGTTTTATTACTTGTTCGAATTGATGTAGTGTCGACGTCATAACTTATAGACCTCATAGATGAACATTGATTTTACGAGCTGAAATAATAAAATTAATATATTCACCCGTCGCGTCGTGACTGTTTGTAACATATCGAGACTCCTCCGTGCCTCGGAAAGCACTTTAAGGCGTTGGTCCCGGTTGCAGTTGTAGATCTTTGACAGTCGTTACGGGTTGGCAGAAGCCCGAAAGTATGACAACCAGTCTTACCAAGGGGTATCGTGTTGCCCAGTGGCTGGGTTGTGGATGTCATATAGGCAGTCGCTCCATGTACAATACTGGTAGTCAGCTGCATCCGATGACACTGGAAGCCAACCCGAACATAGTTGGGAAAAGGCTAGGCAGATGATGAATATATTTACCGTCATCAGTTGGATCAATTTTTCTTTCCAATTTTAGCTTCTTATTACCAGACAAACCAACTTTATATCTAGTCGTCTACGTCAACACAGTTATAAACCAATATGCTATTGTGATAGCCCATTTCATATTCAAATATTGCTAAAATTCGTTACTTAACTTAACATTTAATATTATGCGAATAATTTATTCTTAGAATCTTCATTGTATAGCTCGAAGCAAACGGCCCGATTCTTTGAAATGATCAGTGAAAAAACATCGGAACACCATCAAATTAAAATCAGGTGTGCGAGAGGGATGGTAGACCACATCCTATTGCTATCCCCCTCGTAATTAAGAAAGTAAAAACAGTAGTGCGTAAAAGAGAATATATATAAACATGCGATTTGCAATCAGGGATGATTGCTGTGTTAAACAAAATAATTGAGACTGATTGTTTTATTTTGCCGGCCTCATTATTCTTTACCAAGACTTTTATAGGGACAATGATACCTCGACGGCTATATAATTTACTGGATGATACCTATTTATTGTGTTTTTCTTTAGTGTTTGTAGAACGACTATAAAGTCATAAAATGAATTTGGAACATTCGCAAAATCACGTGACCATCCCGTGATTTTCCGAATGTTCGTAGTTTATTTTATCATGGACTATTATTGATCAAAAATCCAGCTCAGTGGCATTATGTTACAGTTGCTTTGCTCCCCGGTTTCACCCACCCTTGGGGGTTGGAGCGCGATGTTATATCCTATTCTATAACCTCCGTCTAGTATTGGGCTATCAAATGCAATAAGAATCCGACTGATAGTTTCAGAGATTACCGCATACATATAAACCTCTAATTTAGTATAGATAGTGGTATTACTTGCCTTGAAAGTTTCATTTTCAACATTCTGAAATGACGACCGATGTGACGCGGCGGGCGAAGGTCCGCCTGCGACGCAAGAGGTTGCGGGTTCGATTCCCGCCTTGGGACAAATGTTTGTACGATCTACAAATATTTGTTCCGGGTGTTCTGGGTATTTCCTATGTATAATAAAAAATATCTATCTATGTAATGTATTGTATTAAGTATATCAGTCATCTAGTACCCATAACACAAGCTCTGCTTAGCTTGGGGCTAGATGATGCTGTGTGGATTGTCCAGCAATATTTATTATTTATTTATTTATTCATTGAAAAAGATCTTGGAAAAAAATACTCTGACACAAAGGACAACTTACTAAGGAATAGTTTTTAGTTAGATTCCTGAGATAAATAGGTAAAAATAAAAAAAAATATCTCCCTCCCACTCATTCAAATCCTATCTGCATAAATTATCTCATTTCTCTTATGTCAGCACTTCAGCACCAATAATGAGTCTACTACTCCAATAAAACTATACGGTAATTCTACGTCAAGTCACCCGCTTCCCTTTTACAAAATTTATTCCTTTAGAAATTGTAGAGAAACCTTGCTTTGCTTTGTTGAATCCAATCAATTCGTTTGCTAATTAGTTGGCCACGCGAACTGATAATCACGGCTTTCGCGGTACCCTCTAAATCATCAAGCTCTGACGTCTGGTTTGTGGGCGGGGGACCACACAGCTCTTGAAACGTTCGCTAAATGGACCAATCTTACGGTGCCGGTATCTTAATTAGTATTATCTACGAGGTTAACGTGTTGAGCCTGTAATTTGTGTCGGTCGAAAAAATGTTATTAAGAAATCTTCGTGTGTCGAAAAAAATGGTTTAAAAACTAGAGTAACGAACTACTGACCTTGTGCAGTGTTGAAATAGCTAGCCTATCTATAGGCAGGCAGACGTCTGTCTTGCCCTGATGAAACCCAGGATCAAACATTCGTAACAATTATCCTTAAGCTTAACCATCTATGTTGAGGTCGCGTTCCTATCGAACCAAATTTAAATGAATAGTTGACATGAACACTATGAAAAGTTAAACCAGTCCCTTTACATAACAAGCAGCATCGCAGCAGACCCAGGCGGATATGGAAGGATAAACTGAGCCAGCTGATTAGCCAAGACAGAGATAACTGGACGTGGAGACTAAGGAGGCCTGTGCCCTGCAGTGGGAAAATCTTGGCCAGTAACAATACCAATAACAACCAGTCGCTCGAAGTTCAAAAAGTTATTACAATTGCATCATAGGCGGTCGCTTACCGACCTGTCACTGCGCAGTATTTCAACCTTTGATCAACCTGCTAAACGCCTTCACAATATTAATATCGCCTGGAGCTCTGTTTACCCCATAAGGGATAAACGTGAGCGATATATCAAAGGCAGTTCGTTGGCGAGACATAAATCTTGGGCTAGATATGTACCGCCAAGTCCGAGTCGGGTTTGTGTGGAAGAAGTTGAATGAGCATAATACGATAAACAAATTCGATGTGGAACTCGGTTCTCATGATGTAGGCATGTAATGCGGAGGAATGAGGAGCATGTTGTGAGGAGGGTCTTGAGTTTTAATGTAAAAGGTTACAAGAGTATATGAAAACCGAAAAAACTATGGATGGATTTTGTTAAAGATGACTTGACTAGAAAGAAGATTACTATTGACAATTGGCGATGTATGGAAGACGATATACGCCGACCCTAAATAAATTGGGGTAAGGGCAGTAAGACGAAGATGAGCCTTGGTGTGAACGTTGTAAAACGGGGAATATTTAAACTATAAATATTGACGCAGTTTTTGAACCGCCTGGATCGGGGACACCATTAAAAAAAATCTGAAGCTTCGTAACTTGCACGCTTAGGCCGCACATTTGCTAAGATATATTTTTTTATGAATGGACACTATTAATACATGAAGAAATACATATATTAATAATTGTATAATTTTAATAAAGAAATACAATATAATAAATAATCACAGGGCATCGAAACATTCATCCGCATCACTGTCAACGGGAAAAGTACCCAGAAGGCTGGCAGCATTGCCACGTTGAATAGCAACGCTGATTCTTTGGCCAAAAAAAAGGCAAGCCCTCTGGTCACGTAAAGAATGGAAAACTAAATGCGCACACGGACCCATGGCCCAAGTGTTTCAACCCCAAACGGCTCAAACATATAACTTCTAATTAGGTTGTTGTATTTTCGCCGTTTGAGGTTTTCTGCACCTGCAGCAGCCGCACACAGACCACTATTATTATTTGAACTAGTCAAAGTAGGTTCAACAAATGTTTGCTGGATTCTATCAAAATTTATGATTGACACTTTCGCAATTATATGATTGACGAATCTGTTTATCGAAACATAAAGACGTGACTCGTTTCAATTACATCTAGTTTGGTCGAAGCACGTCACAGATCATCAACAAACACCATAGCAATAAATCGATGCTTATGGCTCGCCCCCATGCCTCATAGACAACTCTATCATAACAAACAACGCAATTGTTCCACTTTGAATGTCCCACACTGAGTCATCACGGAATAATTCAAAGAGTATATTACATTATACCATCATTTAAATAATATATTGTGAAGAAACTGTTGATGTAAATGCTAATCCGTTTCTTATTATGTTCGAGTTCTAGTTATTCAAGTTCTTCAAACTTATCAGGCAGATGTGTTGCTGGGGAGTTTTATGCGCCACTTCTTCCCAGAAAAAACACTAGGAATTAGTGAAGGGTGGGTGACTGTCTTATGTAATTTTTGTCATTCTCAAAGTGCTGATTCTCAGCCTAATTTGAATAAAACTTGGTAACTACAGTTTTGAGCCGTTTGGGGTTGAAACGCTCGGGTCATGGGGTCCGAGTGCACGTCAACTTCATAAAGAAATTTCTCGACGTCTGATCGACACTTCGCGTGACCAGAGGGCTGGCTCATTTTTTGCCCAAAGAATTAGTATTGCCATCCAACGTGGCAATGCTGCCAGTCTTTTGGGCACGTTTCCAGATGACAGCGATGCGGAGGAATACTTTGACGCCTGAGTGTCCTTGTCGGCTTTTTTTTTTTGTTTTTGTAAATATGTATATACCTAGTTAGTTTTATAGTATAATTGTATATATGTGAATATCGAATAGAATATATATATTTAATATACTTACCCTTATAACATATATATTTGTATGTCATTTGAATAAATGAATTTTCGTTTTTCATTTTATGACTCAGCATGGGCTGGATAATGTTTTAACTAATATACTGGACATTTAATTAAAGTAAGTAGGCGTAAATTATGTTTGTTTATCTACCTGTAAGTTGTGGTTAATTGAGTGTGCATTACAGGGTAGTGTATACATTTTAATGTTATAATGTAATCGTAATGTATTTCTCGTCGGTCATCCATAAAATAAATAAATATTACATTATTTGGGTTGATAAAGTTAAATTAAATTATAAAGGTGTTTCTTCAACCATTTAATTTCTATAGTTAGGCTTTTAATCCTACATGGGATTAAAAGCCTAACTATAATAAATATAACTACTAACTAAATACAAGTGCGAGTTTTTTGCCATTAACTGGGCACAAATCCTGACTCCGAGTTGCTAATGAGAACTTTGAGTTGAAAAGACCCATTAACACTTTTCTAGAATCGAACCCAAGACCTGACGCTCAGCAGTCGCGCTTACGCGACCACTGGACCACCGAGGCAGTATAATATTCCTCTGTCTACAACAAGCGAAATAAGATTAGATAGAAAGGACATATAGAAAATTACTTCACAACTCTCGACCTCATTCTGGACTACCCACAAAACTGCCTTCACATACAATTTGTTCGTGTTATATTCAAATAGAACGTCCATAACTCTCTTACGCCCGGGGCGAGCCGTCACACAAACATCACTTGTCAACCATTTACATTTTAATAAAATAATAAAGCTATCATATAAAAACGCTTTATGTTCCGTTATGGCTGTCTGTACACCCCCTAACTATTACCACTGAGAAATAGGATCAGAAGTTATGCTCCTTATAACCTGATCACCTCTTCAAGATAAGTTTCTTATCTTAACCTGTCAGCTTACTCACGTCTTTTTCTCATGGGGGTTGGCAGAAACTACAGAACGCTACTTGTTACCATACTTCGAAACTGTACTTATCCCCAATACATAACCCCTTTCTTATTTCTGTTCACTAATCTGGGATTAATATCATAAATGTATCTGCTAGCTAGTGCCTATCCAGAGAGCGACACAAACATAGGTCTTAGAGTCGCATTAATCACAGAATTTGGAAAGAAACTGTTTCGTTTTTCACAAACTAGGTATCTATTTTCTTGATATACATGGTTGCCACATACAGTAGGCAAGAGAAAGTATACATAATATTTCATACTGTTTAAAGTGTTGAAAAAAACTGAAATAAGTCTGCCCTTGTATACTACAAGAGCAGACTTATTTCAGTTTTTTGTGTATTGGATATCCTTTTGTTCTTATCCGTGAATTGTTGTAAATGAGCCTTCTGCTGCCAGCCTACGCTATGTTCATAGCGTGATGGTTCTTCCTTTTTTTGTTCTAACAGATTGAGACATTTGAATTTAGATGTGATTTTATTCAAATCTT
The DNA here is from genome assembly GCA_905147745.2 of Phlogophora meticulosa. Taxonomy (NCBI): domain Eukaryota; kingdom Metazoa; phylum Arthropoda; class Insecta; order Lepidoptera; family Noctuidae; genus Phlogophora; species Phlogophora meticulosa. The sequence goes on along the minus strand of LR990538.1, from coordinate 12,380,814 downwards.
GGATATGGCTGGATTATTTAGATTTGATGTGCTTACCTAATATTGGATGGCTAGGTTATTGTTGAGTTAGCGTTTGATAAATTGATATTTTAGGCGAAAGTATTTATTAAGATGGTCAGTTTCCTTCGATAAGTTTTTCATTGAAAACATGGAGCGGTTTCGAAATGGAATACCGACCGATGGTTTGACGACCGATGTGGCGCGGCGGGCGAAGGTCCGCCTGCAACGCAGAAGGTTGCGGGTTCGATTCCCGCCTTGGGAAAAATGTTTGTACGATCTACAAAGATTTGTTCCGGGTGTTCTGGGTATTTGCTATGTACAATAAAAATATCTATCTATGCAATGTATTGTATCAATTGTATGAGTCATCTAGTAGCCATAACACAAGCTCTGCTTAGCTTGGGGCTAGATGATGTTGTGTTGATTATCAAGCATTATTTATTAATAATATTTGAAACGATTTAACGTAACGTTCGCGCTCATTTATCAAATCAAGTAGCGCGCTTCCCAGGCTTCCAGTTACACACTTCCATCCCTTTCCACGAAATCACTCTCACAGATTGCAGGAGAGCGAGAGGAAAGATACTATACACCAAAAAGTTAAACCATTATTTTTCATGTTACAGTGTTACTTAATCCGGATAAGAATACCGCAACTTAAAATAACCGAATGCAATAAGGAAACAGTGGCATATCTAAAGTTATCTTAATCGTGTCGGTCGCAACTCGTCGTTTAACTGACAAAGTGCCGACAATGTCTCACTACAGATTTTATGAGCGATATCAAAGTGATAAATGTATTCAGCTGTAAGATTTGATTGGCAAAATGAAACATCACATATGCATACATCTCTTTATGTGTAATAAATAATCTATGGTGGTAACATGACGGCATGGTTGGCGCAGTGGCTGAGCTATCGACTGCTGCGCCGCGTGTCGTGGGTTCCATTCCCGCACGGAGCAAATATTTGTATGGCCTACAGTTACTTGTTTCGGGTCTGGCTGTTCGTGTATGTGAATTTAAATGTTTGTTAACGCACCCACAACACAGGAGAAATTCCTAGTGTGGGGCAACGTTTAAAAAAAAAAAGAAGAATATTTTTAAGTAGGTATGTGAGTCATGTATCTCAATTTTTTTTTTCTGAACTTGTCATTTCATGATGGCCTCTTGTGCCCGAGGTTATGGGTTCAAACCTGGGCAAGCATCAATGTGGCTTTTTCCATTCATATGCACTTTCAAAGTTTATTCTTGGACATCACTGATATCGGTGAAGGAAAACATCGTGAGGAAACCTGGACTAATAATTAATATAAGTTTGACAGCGACAACCCGTCTTGGGCAAGCGTGGTGATTAATGCTCGTGCCTTCTCTGTATGAGAAGAGGCCTTTGCCCCGCAATGGGACAGTAACAGGCTGGTATCATTATTATTATATTTTATTCTGAAGTAAATCGAATAATTTGTACTTGTTTTGGAATAGCTACGGCTTAACGTGCTTTCCGAGGCACGTAGGAGTCTCGATATGTTACAAACGGTTACCCATCCACAGACTGACCTCGGCAAGCATAGCTTAACCTTTGATCAACCCGCTCTACTGCTTTATTTAGCCAAGGGCTCCTGTATATAATACTTTTATATAGCTGCATCTAGTTAGATTGGAAGCCGACCCTGACATGGTTGAAAAAAGACAATACAGATGATGATGAACTAAACTCGTAACTAAACTCATTACAAAATCCCTAAGCTCACCGGTATCATCTCCCTGACCACAACTATGTTGGGGTCGGCTTCCAGTCTTACGAGATGTGGTTGAATCGATACCTATCAATATTTAATATGTGACTCATCTGACCTCATGAATGTATCTAGCCTGATTTGCTTCTTCTACCTAAGAATATTTCATTAAACATCTCCTTAATGACTGACATTGATTGTCGGCCTTGGACTTCGTAAAAAACAACTTTGGTATTTATACAAAAGAGGCTGCAGTTTCACAATAGCATCATAAAGCATATTGGTAAGGATTTGGCAGATTCATCTGAGAGTTGATTAGTTTTTCTCCATCAACGAACTATATTTATGTCTCCAGACCTCGTTTTTTTTTAATATATGTATGTATCTGTGTAGTTATTCTTGTATTTTACAAAAATGTATTCATCTTCAAGTTATTTTTTTACCTTGTTGCATCTACCATGTTCTGTCTCTACATCACGTTAAGGTAGACTGGTAGAAATTGTTTTTTTTTCTTGTGCATAAAGTTTTAATAAATAGACAAAGCCATGTTTCATGGCTAATGCCATATCTTGCTGCTACATATTACCTTAGTTCTCTAACAGCTATACAATATTCCAGTCTAAAAATATTAAATCCTAATTAATCTAACACGGACACCTGATATTCTGCTGAGCTCAGTCACAACATACCTGTCTCCAAGCCTGTGGTCGCCTTTCATTCATCATACGAGCAGCAGATAATAAAGCGACTGGCCGTGTCTCCTCGCTTAATCGAATCGTTTTCCACGCTGTGAGATCCAACTTGAACAGGGGATCCTATGGAGTTGACTTACTGCTAATTTCAATAAATCTAATTCTAGTCTTTTCGTTCGATCTTTGTAACCAATCAATAAGTTTGCTATCTGTAACCTTGACAGAGCGAATCGGAAGCGAATGAGATCGCGGAACGAGATAAGGATTGAGATACGTTATTGAGATCAGCAGTTACTCTTCACATTATTCACAATTCATGGAACAATATAAGGAAAAAACTCATTAACGAATGTAGGTTGTCTTTTGTTATGATGACGTTCGATAAATGACTAAGTTTTCGTTCACGCCGCCGCGTCTCGTGACTTCAAATTCATTTTGAAATCCACTTTTTCTGTCGTCTCGTAACATATTTTGAACTAACGTCAATTTAATTAAACTTCAACCATAATTTAATTTATTTAAATTTTTGGTATCTTCAGGAACCACATTTAAAAACTAAGTTATGAGACTTTTTACCTAGCCATCTCTCTGTTTGTTTAGTATATTACTTTCATTGCAATCAATGTTTATATCTTAAGTATTTCTGTCTTCAAGTGCTTGCCTCGGCCATGACACAACGTCACCATCTTAAAATGTGGTCATGCTCAGTCGTCTCCATTAATTTCCTTGTTCATATAGCATATTACTTTCACTATTATTATTTCTATAACGTTAATATCGTCAAGTGCGTTATTATTGTCACGTTGATGTGCGTTCGAGGCACCGGATCATTATCTTCTGATCTTATGTTATGTCTTGATGCCACCATGCTTAACTCTATCATTTTAACTCGTATTATTATTCAAAATGAATTACTTTGAGCCCATAGAATAAAATACTTCGGTTTAATCTCTGTTTTCTACACAAAAATTGCCTGATCTTCAGGAATTGATCTGGAAAATCTACAATGCAGTGAAATAAAGAACCCTCATTCAAGAATGGTCTTTGATCTGATCCAGCCTGTCCATTCCTGCCCTCTCACTATCGGCGCCCTAAGGGGTCTGTACCCCACAAGGGGTGCCCTTATAGTGTGTAGTCGCCAAGTTTATAAGTTTTATTAAGGCACCACAGGATAGTCTGGTTAAGTAGCCGACAGCCTCCTTGGCAGACTTTGATTCATCAGTAATGGTCAACCCATTCCAGGGATTAAAATTCAGTGATATATCGTAGTCCTCTGCTGATGATAAAGAAGAAGAAATATATGGAAGAAGAAGACATGCTGCACCGACCCCAAATAAATTGGGAAGGGCAGGAGGATGATGACGATGATGATCGTAGGATCCCTGGGCATGGTCACAACACTCGACTTCAAGTGCCTATCTTAAATTAATTACAACATACCTAAATCGTATTCCAGTGCTGATGACGAAGAAGAAGAAGAGATGAAGAAGACATGCTGCGCTGACCCCAAATAATTTGGGATAAGAGCTCCCAATGATGATGACCGTAATCCACTGATGGACATAGGGCTGTTCTTAATAGCGTCACAAGACAATTAATTACAACATAAGTAAGTGAAAACTTTCAACACCTAATTATTTATTGAAGCGCCTCCCAATAAATGTTAGTAACATTTTAATTTACGTTCAAACAATTTTTAATTATGGTAATACTGAACATCGATAGCCGAGCTTTAGATATAAATTGTTTTATCGACAATCTGTTGATGCGTGGGCGCAGCATCGAACTTATTTCTAAGTTACGTAACAGATATTTAGTTGGTGACATTTCTGATGTATTGAGTATGAGTTTTAAGTCGTATTGAATTGATTAAAGTTGAAAGAAGGCATGGTATAACATCACGCTCGTATCGTATACAGGGTAAGGCAGAGGTGAACCTATTGTACTCCCACGTTTTTCAAGTTATGTTTGAGTCTAAAAAAACTTAAAATGCTTTCAAAAAACGGAATCTTTGTTTCAATGACAAATAAATAAATGATTACGTGCGATAGAAACCTCACAAAAGATTTTTATAAGCACTTACACTTATACTACATAGGTACATACATTAATTCATACATATATATACATAAACTCACGTCTTTTTCCATGGGGATAGGCATAAACTACAGAATGCCACCTGCTACGATCCTTACATACTCCTCTTGCTTCGTTTACGTTCATACATCTGGTCATACACGCGCGTCGAAGAACAGCACCAATAAGGTCAGTGTATATCCTTCTAGGACGTCCCCTCCTGGCGTTTCGACTTACATCTGCCTTATAATTATGACGACCTATGTGGCATAGCGGGTGAAGGTCCGCTTGCGACGCAGTAGGTTGCGGGTTCGATTCCCGCCTTGGGAAAAATGTTTGTACGATCTACAAATGTTTGTTCCGGGTGTTCTGGGTATTTGTTATGTATAATGAAAAATATCTATCTATGTAATGTATTGTATTAAGTATATCAGTCATCTAGTACCCATAACACAAGCTCTGCTTAGCTTGGGGCTAGATGATGCTGTGTGGATTGTCCAGCAATATTTATATTTATTTATTTTATTTTATACATGTACTTTCTCACACTTATACTTTTATTATAATTACAACCAAAACCGAAACAAATCATCTCTAAATACTCTGCTTTTCAACTCGTACCATTGTGAAACCCATTATTTCGATTCGTCCAAACAAAACAACAATAATTGGGTCGAATGCTCAAATCGATTTGAAACTCGAAAAACTTAATCGATATATCTAAAAAGCCCGGTGAGTCGGTAAATGCTTGGTCGGCAAACCTTCAAAGGTGATTAATTACTGGCAAAACGTTAATGTAGGGCTTGATTTTTATAGGCTGCTAATTTGTGTGAACGTACCGCGGATTCGTTACAGAGATTTACACGTTTGCCTTTTGTTTTTGGCTTCTGCAGCGTAAAGAGCGCTCTTTACTTTCTTTTGTAATATCTTACCCTTAGAATTGAACACAGTGTAGTTACGGAACTTACACGAATTTGCAAAAAGGTTTAAAAAAGAATATTACTACAATTCGGAAAAAAACGATTAATGTGTGTCATATATATCAGCGTCATCTGACATCGGTGAAGGAAAACATCGTGAGGAAACCTGGACTTATAATTAATATAAGTCTGAAATCGCCAACCCGTCTTGAGCAAGCGTGGTGATTAATGCTCGTGCCTTCTCTATATGAGAAGAGGCCTTTGCCCTGCAGTGGTACAGTAACAGGCTGGTATAGTATAGTATATATCAGCGTGTTGGGTCCGGTATTGTTTGACTTGGTTTTGACAAAAGCAGCTGAGCAAAAAACATAATAGAAAAAGGCACAGGGCTCAGATAGAGTTTCCAGGGTGCACTATGCCGATAGCTACAAGGTGCTCACATATGTATTAACCAACTAATAGCCGCATAGACTTCTTCTGCGTATGTACTGTAAAGTAAGTTTTGTTTAAATTCTTTATTGTGCTTTTGTGCGCAGTCACCTCGAATATTGTTCACCAGTATGGAATCCTATTTACAGTACTTACATTAATCGCATCGAAAGTATTCAAAAGAAGTTTTTGAGGTACGTTCAGTATAGATCCAATATTTATTTACATAACTATCACAGTCGCTGCCTAAAGTTTCACATTCTTCCACTAATCGGCGGAGAAACATTGCTGACATGGCATTATTGTTTAACATAGCTAATGGTTCAACCGATTGTTCTGAACTGATTGGCAAAATTGGGCTACGTGTTCCATCCATTAGCCTTAGGAATCATCAACCTCTGTATGTTCCCTCTGTGCGGTGTATATACAGACAAAATTCTTATATGATAAGAGCTAGCAGATCATACAACTCAGTTTGTCAAAGTGTTGATGATCTAGATTTATTCACCACCAGTGTCACTAAACTAAAAAAAACATTGTGTAACCTTTTCTTCAATAATCACTGACACTCTTATGTTCTTTTTTTTTTTTTAATTCACTCCGAGTTCTTTTTACTTTCTTTTATCTGTCTACTGTCTTTTTATTCTAACCTATTGCTGTCAGTGAGAACTTGTAATTGGCCTTCTTAAATTATTTTTCTTCTACCTGTAACCTAGCTGTAAGTTCTCCTTTGATAATAAAATAAAATAAATAAAATAAAATAAGTGTCATCAAAATCCATTCAGTAGTTTTGCGTGAAAGAGTACCCAACATGCACTCATCCTCACGAACTTTCACATTTATAATATTACTAGCTTTTGCCCGCGGCTTTGCTCACCTTAGTAGGTATATCGGGAACGGTATGTTTTTCTGTATGTCTTTCGTGTCAGTTGTAAGATTGAAAGCCTACCCAACTAAGTTAGGGTCGGCTTCCAGTCAAACCGGATGCAGCTAAATACCAGTATTTCACATGGAGCGACTGTCTATCTGACCTCCACAACCGAATTACTGGGTAACGCGATACCTCTTGGTAAAACTGGTTTCAGACTGCAAGATATCTACAAATGACAGCCGACTAAGCCGGCAAAAGGCTAGGCAGATGGTAAGTGGGATATTGTCACTATAACCGATTAGTACTTCTATCGATGTACCGTTGAACTATAATAAAAATAATAACCCGACTGAATCAAAGAGCAAGCCGCTAACAAAAAACACTTCCCATATAGAACTAACTCATTATCGCTGCGACAAGGCACATACAGCAATCACAGGAAAACGAAACGAAAAACTGAATGTACGACCATATATCAAAGTGGTGCAAGCATGTTATTTGCACCACCCTGCCATATATGGGAGATACAGGGTTGCCAGTCGTAATAAAACTGAATAGAGCTTTTAAAATAAACTGAATCGATGGTCTAGTGGTCGCAAGCGCTATTGCTAAGGTCCTGGGTTTGTTTCCTCAGTAAGGCAAAGTGTTAATGCTTTTTGTTTCCAGTTGGAATTTCTTAGTAGCTGCCTGGAGTCTAGAATTGTGTCCGGTTGATGGTAATAGGCTTGCCTGAGTTGGAGTCCTGACTTTCAAGATTTACCACACAGCATATTTGATCTCGGATAAATCCATTGATTTCTTTTCTTTTTTAAAAAGCGTTGCCCCTCACTAGGAATTTTTCCTGTGTCCTGCACAGCCAGACCCGGAACGATTACCTGTAGGCCCAACAAATATTTTTTCCGTGCGGGAATCGGACCCACAACACGTGGCGCAGCAGTCAATCGCGTAGCCACTGAGCTAACCGTACCGTCGGTTGACGGCACAATACACGACGGTACAATGGTTATTGTACCCCTCCAAGTTTCCGACATCCTATCTTTCCTGGCAACCCTTGTTAAACCCAGCACTGGGCCATATAAGCCACACTACCACACAGTGGTCGATAATTGAGACGTTTTCACGATAAACGCCGTCTAATTGACCATACCATAGAGTTGAGCTTAATAGCCGCCCCGGGCGTGTAATTCCATACACGATTATGTTTTTTTTTTTTTTGAAGTTGTTCTAGTTTTCATATGATTAATTGTGTTCCTTGTATGTCGGTGTTGTCTTCGTTCTTTATATGGTTCTGTGTCCGTGTGTTATCGTACATATATCGTATCGGTATATCGATATTTTTTGATGAAATATTAAAAATCGATGACAAATTAACGGGTACCAAAAACATTTCAGAAACTAAATTCTACAAAACAGTACAACTCCTAGCCTTATCCCAACTATGTTTAGATCGCCTTCCGGTCTAACCGGATGCAGCTGAATACCAGTATTTTACATGGAACGACTGCCTGTCTGACCTCCACAACCCAGTTACTGGGCAACACGATACCCCTTGATAAGACTGGTTGTCTGACTTTCTGACTCCTGACTACCCGTAACGTCACGAAAATACGGACGGTGCTTAAGGTAGGTACGTCACACACTATTCTCATACATTATCTTATCAGGACTTTATTGTCGTGTAGTACTAGTAACGCGATAACGTACACAAAGCTCCCAATAACAATGACTTACGATTTCAATGCAAATGTTGCGCCGGCGCCGGTGTTACTTCACCCTCAATATTGAGAAAAATGTAAATGTTAACAAAACTACAACATTATCGTTTATTACTTATGTTTAAGACCCTTATAGTAAGGGGCGAGCGCATTGCCATCTACCAAGCCCAAATCTAGACTCCTCAGCTACTGAAAAAATCCAGACCTGAAAACAAGCTTACACTTTGTTCGACCCGGACATCAAATCCAGGACCTTATTCTCAGCAGTAGCGCTTTTAACACTTCTATTATAACAATTGAATCTGGAATAATCCGTAGTGAAAATTGCTCATGTTTTTGGTTGTCTTTTCATAATTACTAGGTACAGAGGCTTCAAACTACCATAATCAGTCAAATTTCTTTGATAGTTTTTCAACTTTATTACAAAAGAATGAGTTTTATGTTTAATTAGGAAAATTTTACAGTTTCCGATAGCTTGATATGCTGTCTGGCGTCTGTACTCGTACATTCCCTTGAAAGTTTGGTGGCACCTTTGGCGCGGTGGTTGAGCGACCGACTGCTGCGCCTCGTTTCGTGGGTTCGGTTGCCGCACGGAACAGCTATTTGTATGGCCTACAGGTAGTTGTTCCGGGTCTGGCTGTTCGTGTATGTGACTTTATATGTTTTTAAACGCACCCAAGACACGAGATTCATTTCATTATTATTTTTGGATGCATAGACTTTTTGTAGATTTAAATCCTAGTGTACAAAATCTATACTGACGACCGATATGGCGCGGCGGGCGAAGGTCCGCCTGCGACGCAGGAGGTTGCGGGTTCGATTCCTGCCTTGGGACAAATGTTTGTACGATCTACAAAGATTTGTTCCGGGTGTTCTGGGTATTCGCTATGTATAATAAAAAAAATATCTATCTATGTAATGTATTATATTAAGTATATCAGTCATCTAGTACCCATAACACAAGCTCTGCTTAGCTTGGGGCTGTGTGGACTGTCCAACATTATTTATTTATACTACATTATGCTTATTGTATTTCTGCTACCCTGTTTTGAACTGTCTGTGTGTATCACGCGGATAAGTATTTTTTTTATTATTATTACGAGTATTATAAGAGAAATTCTGAAAAATTGTATATTCATAGTTTTACTTACCAGGTGTTTTCTGCATGCCTTGATTTGTATGCCTGCAAAAAATCATGTTGTACCTACTGGTTGTGGCAACCATAGACTATATAATAAATAATAGTAATTTTATATAGCGATGAGTAAGGGGGGTTAGCCTGTAAGTGAAACGATACATAATGAAAGTAATGGGGAAAGTGTGTAGAAATGTCAGCGAAATAGTTGTAAACAACACACATAAATATTTTAAAAGACAAGTTTCTATTGTGTGTGCGGAACTTGCAGATAAAGCGATTCTTTGTATTTGTGTGTGAATGATTAATGGAAAAAGTGGTAAAATATTATAAAGGTTTACTTGTTTTCTTTTTAATGGTGTCAGTATGGCACCGATAAAATATCTTTTGAAACAACTTCATCTTTATATACAAACATAACATCACGCCTGTATTCCCGGAAGGGTTGGGCAGAGATGCACCACCACAATACACCCACATTTCACCAGTTATGTGTTTAAGTCCCATGGATAGGGGGTGAGCCTATTGCCATCAACCGGGCACATTTACAGGCTCCGGGCTGCTACTGAGAAAATCCTGTTGAAAATTGCCAATAACACTTTGCTCGGCCCGGGAATCGAACCCACGACCTCATGCTTGGCAGTCGCGTTTACGACCACTAAATCAACGAGGCAGGCATCTTTATACATATACTAGCTGACCCAGCAAACGTTGTTTTGCCATATAAGATGTTGGGGTGGACCACCCTCATCACTTAGGGGTATGAAAAATAGATGTTGGCCGATTCTCAGACCTACACAATATGCACACAAAATTTCATAAAAATCAGTCAAGCCGTTTCGGAGGAGTATGGTAACTAACATTGTGACACGGGAATTTTATATATAAGATACCTCTGATAATCAGCTTTACACGTCGTTCAAACCCGGGCAAGTACCAATATATATCATTAAATTCATATGTAAACTAACTAACTTAATCTTAGACATTACTAGCAGCGGTGAAGGAAAACATTGTGGGGAAACATAGACTTATACACATAATTAATATGAATTGAGTCTGAAATCGCTAACCTGCCTTGTGCAAGCATGGTGATCTATGCTCGTGCCTACTCTGTAGGAAAAGAAATCTTTGCCCTGCAGTGGGACAGTAATGGAATAGTATTATCTTATATATCGACGACCGTTGTGGCGCGGCGGGCGAATGTCCGCCTGCGACGCAAGAGGTTGCGGGTTCGATTCCCGCCTTGGGACAAATGTTTGTACGATCTACAAATATTTGTTCCGGGTGTTCTGGGTATTTCCTATGTATAATGAAAATATCTATCTATGTAATGTATTGTATTAAGTATATCAGTCATCTAGTACCCATAACACAAGCTCTGCTTACCTTGGGGCTAGATGATGCTGTGTGGATTGTCCAGCATTATTTATTATTATTCTCTTTATTTTTTGTATATACATATAAATTACATTTTTAAATATTTCAATATAAAAAATACAAAAACATTTAAAAATATAAAAAAATAGTAGTCCACCGATGGCAGGAGCAGGGTCCAAGCTACCGGCGGTTAGGGTTGCAGAGACAGGAACCTCCTCACAATGCGAGCCGTATCGAGGAGTACTGCCTTCTGTATCAGGCCTTTGATCCAACCGTGTAACGAAAGCCTCGACAGATGGTCGTCGAGGCTTTTAGCCAGTAGGCCATTGGCCGTAACGACGATCGGCACAATGACAGCCGAGTCCACATTCCACATGTCGACAACCTCGTGTGCTAAGTCAAGATATTTAATCTGTTTTTCTTTCTCGGCTTTCACGAGGTTCTCGTCATGTGGGATGGTGACATCCACTATCATTGCGCGGCGCGCTAATCGGTCTATCACTACTATGTCAGGCTTATTGGCAACAATAGTCCTGTCAGTAATGATAGACCGATCCCAGTACAATGTGACATGGTCATCTTCGAGAACTGGGTCGGGCACATACTTGTAGTACGGTACCTCAGATTCCACAAGCTTGTACCTCAAAGCAAGTTGCTGATGGATAATCCTGGCCACTTGGTTATGTCTATGCAAGTATTCGCCGTTAGCCAGACGAGAACAACCAGAAATAATATGTCTGATGGACTCACCCGGACGGTGGCATGCCCGACACATGTCAACCGTCCCGTCCTTCATTATATGTTTCCGGTAGTTGTTCGTCAGAATAACTTCGTCCATAATCGCACAGACAAAACCTTCAGTTTCCCCAAAGAGGTCACCGAATCGTAGCCAGGATACGGACGCTAAGAAATCCACATCGGGCCCATGAAGAGCCCGATAGAAGCGCCCGTGAAGCTCCTTGCTTTGCCATACCTGCTTGCGGTCATCGGTAGTAAGCACTACAGGTTTGCGCCAGTTCTCTTTAGCCATGGACAGCGGGGTGAGTCCCTTGTCCACTGCGACCACATCCCGATGCATACCCACTTCGGTTTTTAAAAAATAATCCCTGAGGTTGCACACCTCGCGGTTGTGGAGTGTCTTAGCATTTAAGAAGCCTCGACCTCCGCATTTCCGCGGGATGTACAACCTCATTACCGATGATCGTGGGTGATGCATCCGGTTTGCGGTTAGCAGTGTACGGACCCTTCTATCCAGGGCGTCGAGTTCGGTCTGAGTCCATTTGAGTATGCCGAAAGAGTACATTAAAACCGGCATGACCCAACCGTTGAAGGCGCGCACCTTATTTCCACCCGATAAAAGGCAATTTAATACCTTTTTCAGGCGGCCAAAGAAGCGCTCCTTCAGCGATTGCTTCATGTCAGTAGCATTAATGCCTAACGCTTCCGACATACCCAAATACTTATAGTTTTCGGATGACGAGAGGGATCTAAGGTGTATGGAATCCGAGAGTTGAATCCCTTCGGATTCCACAATCTCCCCTCGCTTTACATGCATGACCGCACTATTATTATTATATTAGGTCTTTACCTATGAAATTGCCGTTCTGCAGTACTGGCCATTTCAAATCAAAATATTTTTTGTTTGGCTAAGAATTCTAATTTCAAATTAATTTTATTTTAAAAACATGGATTTTTTTTTTCAAAAGTAGTCATTTGTTTATTGATTAGTGTTACATTTTCATCGCATTTAAATCTTGTTCGTCATCATGGATACGTTAAAAATTCGAGTAATTATGGAATATGAGTACCGTCGTGGCAGCAACGCGGCACAAGCGGCACGCAACATCAACGACGTTTACGGAGCTAACACTACAAACCAACGCACTACCTGTTATTGGTTTGCTCGCTTCCGTTCTGGAAATTTCGACCTGAAAAATGAACCTCGCGGTCGTCCGAAGACTTTGGTCGACAATGACGAATTAAAGGCGATTGTGGAAGCTGATGATACACAATCTACGGCTGAATTAGCAGCAGCTTTCGACGTTAGCGTCAAAACAATATTGGTCCATTTGCATCAAATTGGCAAGGTAAAAAAGCTTGACAAATGGGTGCCCCACGAACTCAATGATCGCCAGCGCGAAGTACGCGTCGAGACGTGCCTTGCACTGCTCAACAGACACACAAATGAAGGAATTTTGAACCGCATTGTTACCTGCGATGAAAAATGGATTCTGTTTGATAACCGCAAGCGCTCAGCAAGTTGGTTGGATCCTGGTTCAGCACCTAAACAATGCCCTAAACGAAAACTTACCCCAAGAAAAGTGATGGTCACTGTTTGGTGGTCTACCGCCGGTGTGATTCAACACAGCTTCTTACCAAACGGGGTGAGCATTACTGCAGATGTGTACTGTAAAGAATTGAACACAATGATGGAGAAGCTGGCACATCTCCAACCAGCATTGGTCAATCGCTCGTCTCCGCTGCTCCTGCACGACAACGCGCGACCTCATACTGCACAGCAGACGGTCTCCAAGTTGCAAGAACTGGGGTTGGAAGCTCTCCGTCATCCGCCCTACTCACCAGACCTTGCGCCTACAGACTACTACTTTTTCCAGAATTTGGATAACTTCTTGGCGGGAAAAAAATTCAATACCCGAGAGGCAGTACAAAATGCCTTTGAAGAATTTGTTGCCTCCCGTCCAGCTGATTTCTTTAAGAAGGGCATCAATAAACTGCCACTGCGTTGGCAAAGATGCATTGATTGCATGGGTGATTACTTCGATTAATACAAATAAAAAATACATGAAAAAAAATCATTTCAATTTTTTCATACAAAACGGCAATTTCATAGGTAAAGACCTATTATATAAAATTATCGTGTCACAATGTTAGTTACCATACTCCTCCGAAACGGCTTGAACAATTTTTATGAAATTTTGTGTGCACATCGGGTAGGTCTGAGAATCGGCCAACATCTATTTTTCATACCCCTAAGTGATAAGGGTTCTCCACCCCAACAAAGTAATCAAGGCTTAAAATGGCAAAACAACGTTTACCGGGTCAGCTAGTTTATTCATATATTAATCAGCAGTCTGTAACCATAGAAGTCTTGCTTTTTCCCTGTAGTGTCAATCGTACGTTAAGAGTCTGTAGACACAGCTAGGTACTAGTATCATTTATGGTTTCCGTTTGAACGATAGCGATGTATAACAAAGTATGGATTTAATTACCTGCAGCATAATTGGTCTCGTAAATTTAGAATCTCTCTGCTTAGAAATACTAAGTATAGTAAGGGAAAATTGTTAAAGAGAAATAAATGCAATGGCCTACTCATTGGCCTAGTTTGTAGAGCGAATGCGTTTCTTTATATAAAGCTTCTACAGCTCAATGAAAAATAATAACTGTTATAGGCCATAAGACAAGAGCGGCTACAATCGCTACAAAGAGCTTTTACAGATGAATAGAAATACGCACAAGACGAATCGCGTGCACCAAATCCAAAACCTGTAGGTCCTCCTACAGCACCTAAGTCGAATTCTGGCTGTTTTTATTTAGCCACGAGCTCCTGCTGCCTTGGTAACAAAAGCAACATTAACATTATACCCTGAAAAAATTACTCAGGTATTATTTGAAATGATTTTAAGTAACCGCGCGCTCATTTGTTCCAGGCTTTCTGTTACACACTTGGGTACTTTTTCACGAAATCACTTCCACAGATTGCAGGAAAGCAAACGAGTTACACATATAAAATGTCGTCGTATTAGAGAGCTTTTCGTCCAGATGTGGACAAAGGCTATAATTTAGATAAAAACAATAGTAACCCACACCACATGACAATGAAATCATACCATACTTACACCCATTTCGTTACGTGACGTAACACCAACTGAACAATATGTTATCGCACACAATGGTACTACACTACTCGTCAATGGATCGAATCGCAATCGTTACGCTCGTGTATCGAATGAACTCATCACTTGCACTACCATGACCGTGTAGTAAGGAGTCGTTACCGCCGCTGATGTATGGTGTATCGATTACGTTTGTATCGACAGCTGAATCGATTAGACGCAATCTTGAAATTCGTTTCTTGTATACGGTCTCTTACATTGCAAAATTGTTGACTTCGTCGTTGGTCTAGTGGTTGCAAGTGCTATAAGCACCGGCACCGATCTTGAGCGCTGGACGCAGTAGCAGAGGTAAGTTTGCGCATAGGCACTTTATACTAAAATCGGCTAGTACGAAATCCAAGATCTGCGCTCAAGATCCGTGCCGATACCTATATAAGTACTTGGCACCAAGTTACCTGCTAAACATGAGGATTAGGTTCGATTCCCGGGTCGGAAAAGCGTTATTTGGTTCTTCCAACTGTACAGCCTCGAGGCTAGATTTGTGTCCAGTTGATGGCAATATATATAATACATAATACTTAAACATAACAGTCGAAATGTGGGCGTACATACTGTTGGCTGCGTGCCAATTTAACCAGTATAAGCTGGTCTTTGATTCTATTAAAACTCCGTAAGACGCTAGGTCAGCTCACAGTGTAAGTGCTACCACTAACGTGCGGCTAGCAGCAACCCTCTACCACTATCGTGAAAACCGACGTAATTGTAAATCCATTATATTATTGTTTCAATAACTTAGTTTTATAAATATACTTGCTACAACATCAGCCATTGTTCATGATTCATACGTTATCTCGGTTTATAGCCAAGGTCCTGATTTTGACTAAACACGGTTATGTAACTGTAATAAATATTGTCCCACGAGACGCAAGACAGACTGCTTAGAGAATACGACGACCTATGTGGCGCAGCGGGTGAAGGCCCGCCTGCGTCGCAGGAGGTTGCGGGTTCGACTCCCGCCTTGGGACAAATGTTTGTACGATCTACAAATATTTGTTTCGGGTGTTCTGGGTGTTTGCTATGTATAATAAAAAATATCTATCTATGTTATGTATTGTATTAAGAATATCAGTCATCTAGTACCCATAACACAAGCTCTGCTTAGCTTGGGGCTAGATGATGCTGTGTGGATTGTCCAGCATTATTTATTTATTTAATACATGACAATATCAGCCTGTTACTGTCCCACTGCAGGGCAAAGGGATTTTCTCATCCAGAGAAGACACGAGCAAGAATTACTATGCTTCCCATTGTTTGCTTGCATGCTTGGGAGCTGTGACAGACGGTCAGACAGACTAAGTCGCACCACAAGGGTTAATTTTTACCATTTTGGTACGGAACCCTAAAATCACATTGGTTCTTGCCCAGATTTTAACTCACAATATCGTACATCCTCAACCACTGGAACATCACGACAAGAAAACATAAATTTTCGACCTATGTCGCGCGGCGGGCGAGGGTCCGCCTGCGACGCAGGAGGTTGCGGACTCGATTCCCGCCTTGGGACAAGTTGTTCCGGGTGTTCTGGGTATTTGCTATATATACCTAATAAAAAATATATATATCAGTCATCTAGTACCATAGTACAAGCTGCTCTGCTTAGCTTAGGGCTCGATGATGCTGTGTGGATTGTCCAGCATTATTATTAGTGTTATTTTGTAGATCCCGAACCCCGCTACCCGCTTTCAATATAACCTGACACTACAAAGGATCTATGTCCTGACTTAAGGCACCGTTGCAATACCGCCATACGTAAAGGGGCCACGTGATAACCCTACCCATGATACGCATACTCATGAATGTAAATTACGCTAGGCTAGTCTTGCGACCCTTAATGTAGATTACCGTTGAAGCTGGAGCCAGTATTTCAAATGTAATGAGCTGTTTCAGGGTCGGTCATGACTCTGACCCGAGTTAGCACCTCGTTGGAAGATAAAGGATGGACTTAAGCCATCGAATACTGGTGATATTGTTCGTGTGCACGCACTTAGGTTCAATGTCCATACGTGTCATTGGGGTGGCTATTAATATGGTTTCGTTGTAGTATAGTTTGCAGCGTTGGGTAATATAATAACACCGGCCTGTTACTGTCCCACTGCAGGGCAAAGGCCGTTTCCTACGTGCATTAATCACCACGCTTGCTCAAGGCAGATTGGCGATTGGTTTCACAGACCAGGACATCCTCGTTGGTCTAGTGCTAAGGGTCTTGGGTTCGATTCCCGGGTACAGTAATGTGTTGTTGGGATCATTAGGATTTTCTCATTAGCAGCCTGGAGTCTGGATGTGTGCCCGGTTGATGGCAATAGGCTCGCTCCTATTACATGGGACCTAAAATAATGTGAAATGCATGAATGGTGTACTGCCGGTACACCTCTGTCCAAGTTTGTATAATGTTTTCCTTCAGCAATGTCAGTGATGTCTAAGAAAAACTTACAAAACATTCATTAATTGAAAAAGTCACATTGGTACTTGCCTGGATTTGAAACCAGAACCTCTTGCATGAGAGGCGATGCGTTAACCAGTGAGCCATCACGTAATGTAGGTAGTTTAGACATCCAATCATTGGACCACCATGATTAAAAAAATAAACAATATCTTTAAATTATTATGTAATCATCTCAAATAAGCCAAGAAACAAGTGAATGCGGTTGCCATAAGCGCGCGTTCAATTATTTTAAAATACTTATCCATGTTTTAAAATGCAACACCTTTTTCCAATTTGTAGTTATGTAAAGTATTTTCAATGTCTCCACCACGCATTTGCATGCTAAACTTATAGCCACTATACAATTATCACAATCATTGTATAGTGGGACTATAATTGTTTTCGATTCATATCTCAAGATAAAGCTGCCACGCGACAAAATATTCGCAATTATGCGCCCACTCTTAATGTCCGTTTAGTTTCTCCTATTGAAGTTATCAGCGAAGCGAGATACAATGTGCATAATGCTCAGGTCATGGAATAATAATGGTTATAATATGCAATTTGCAGTATAATTTCAATTTACTATTATTGTTTGGAAAAAGAAAAAGCAGAAAGAAATTAATATTCTACAAAGTACGAGTACCAAGTAAAAAAATTACTGCACGTTAAAAACTCTTTGCCTTATAATTGAGCATAGACAATAGAATGCAATAAAATCTTATTTATTCTACACATAGTTTAAGATCTACATAGGGTATAATATAAATACAAATATTATACGAAAATACGAAATTTATTTGCAACGGTTACAGAAACCAGGAAACGAAATACAGCATTAAGATCACAATATCAGAACTTGCTATGCACAGGCACATTTAAAACTAGCCTATTAAAAAAAAGTGTGATCTGTATGGCTCCTGCTATCTTTAATAAAATTCCTAATCCAATGAAAAACTTGCCATTGATGAAATTTAAAAAAATGTTTTACAGAATTACTTGTAGATAAATGTTATTATTCTGTACAGGATTTCCGAGATGAAATATTTCAGTAACCTATTTGCCCTATAGCTAACTTTATATAATTATAATTAACTGATAATTAACTAATAATAATTATTGTATTTGCATGCCAACAAGGCAGAATGTACACGGATCTTATTATGTTATTAACCATCCTATTTTGTATGTACCTGCATTCTAAGCAAATAAAGATATATTCTATTCTATTCTATTCTAAATAATTTATTTTCTTAAGTTATGTACATCTAGTGGTTGAAGTGACCTTTTAGACAAAAACTGCACATGTTAGGTCACTTCGCTCTTCCGAAACTTTAATTTTCGTGGTACAAACGATTTTGTATCATATAACTTTAAGAAACCATTTCAAAGTAATTTAAAAAAAGAAAAAAGATATGCCAAATTTTAATATTCATTTTTATATAGTACCAGAGATAAGCAGAGAAAACAAAATCCCCTCAGATATTGCCCACCAACACGGAAATAGGTTACCATTGTCGTTCGTATATCAAAGGCTACATCAACGGCTAGAGTCCACGGAACCTCGAAATTTCCTTATCTTAATACCAAAATTTATAGGTGCTACATGGCATACATGGTGTCATAAGTCCCCGATTCCGTGCTCATGTTTCTGTCAGGTCTGTGAGCAAGTTTGCGGCTCAATCGCGGTGCACTTTCCACCCTGGTACCGCCCACGTACCAACTTGATGGTATCTCGCGAGTTACGAGCTCGAATAAGATGTTGGCCGTGTTAACGATCGCATGTGTGTGTATGTGGATTTCTTGGATGTTGGATGCGGCGTTTGTTGGCTTGTGGAGCTGTTGAGTATGGTACTTGAGTGGTTAAATAGGTAAGGATATGTGGGCTGTGTGGGGGAAATTAGTTGCCAACATGTGAGCCGAAGTGAAGCCGTTGGTACCGGCTGTTATTTGTAGATCTTTGACAGTAGTTAGGGCTAGTCGGAAGCCCGAAATTCGACAGCCAAGGGGTATCGTGTTGCCCAGTAGTCAGATAAGTAGTGTGTGTGTGGAGGTCAGATAAATAGTCGCTCCATTTCATATACTTGCATTCAGGTGCATCCGGTTGTACTGCAAGCCGACCCCAACATAGTTGGGAAAGGGCTGGGCAGATGATGATGATATGTGGGCTGTGTGAGGGATATTAGCTGCCTTCCTGTGAATAGAAGCCACTGTCAGCTTCGGTACTAAGCCGCAAACATGCCTTGGAATGCCAAGTTGCCATCCTTTCTTATTACTTAAACTTTTATTAGTTCAGCTAAGCCAATACATTTAATTCAACATCAAAAGTCACACAGGTACAACAATTCCTTAGCACTTATTTTCTGGAAACCTTCAGCTAATTCAAGGTGGAAAGGACATCTAAGCTCAAACTGATACCATGAGTTCAGTACACGACTCTTGATCCCCCAGAGTTGAAATTTTACGTCGGCGGCGGCGTCTCGTTTTTCCGAGACGTCATTTTTGAACTGGAAAAAAACCATGAATTCTACCTTAACCAATGAGATGTTCAAAGAGAGACCATAAAGCATTAACACTTTAACTCCCCTCAGAAAATCCATCATATCCATGATCTGCTAATATTTCAGCAACAAATAATGTTGTCGCATCCCCCCGTTTCTTACTCACGGTAACTGCAAGTCTAATGGCGCGGGAATAGTTCTAATATCGACTGTATCTTGCGTGTATTTTGTTAAACGGACGTATCTGAGAAAACCCGTCGAAGTTCCAGTGTTTAGATGAAATTCATGCGTGTGTTCCTTGGAGTTTTGAATATTTTGCACTGATTTTTTTTTAGTTATATTGAATTTAATATGTGTGGTCGCTCGATTTGCAGGGAGCGTTTCTTCTTCTTCTTTAGATGTTTTGAAGAGTGGTTCGAGATTATTTTTTGGAAATACATTTCAGCAATAATGACATCAACATGTCTAACGCTAATAATCCCTAAAATCTTCATGAAAGTATTATATTTCTAGCCGTGAGAACCTGTAATTGGCTTACTGTGACATACTTATGTACATAACACAACATCACGCCTGTAATCCCCAAAGGGGTAGACAGAGGCGTACTTATTGTACACCCACATTTCGCCAGTTATGTTTAAGTCCCATGTAATAGAGGACGAGCCTATTGCCATCAACTGGGCACAAATACAGACTCCTGCTCATACTACACCCATTTATAATTCACTTTTTGTATAGCTGTTGGTTTTATCATAAATATTGGAGACGTTCTTCAGAAAGGCCAGGTGCGTAGTACTCGCAACCGTCGTGAGTGTCTGACCAGATGCATGAACGTAAACGAAGCAAAAGGAGTATGTAAGGATCGTAGCAGGTGGCGTTCTGTAGCTTCTGCCTACCCCCATGGGAAAGAAGCATGAGTTTATGTATGTATGTACATAAATAAATAAATTCAGCACTTCATTTCAATGTAAATGTCAGGCATTTTTGTCGAGGTTTGACTACGAGGTTTGTTCTGTTTATCAAGACTTATAAAAATCTACTGATTGTTTGCGTGGCTCAACAGTCCTACAAGACCAAATCAACACTCTGTACCTTCTGTTTGCACTGACATCCCTAGATATTAAATTATTACTGTGAACACAAAACTATTTCTTGTTGATCATCGCTTTATCCGTAACAAGTGCCCTCACGTGTGTGTATCTGATAGATGCGCCTGTTAATCACCTCCTGCTGCGCCGGCGCACCTCCGCCCGTTAGTCCAGGATAAAACCGACGTGTTACATTTCTGTACTGTTACCATTGTAACGGGTTTCAACGAAGTCATAATAATGCTGGTTATAGTAATTGTGTCCTGTTTGTTTATGTGTTATTGCATTATAGTGCAGTCACGGATTGCCAATGTCGTCTATGTTCCATGGTGCTATCTGAACCTAAGTATCTTGTATGATATGTAAAGGGACCTAGAATGCAATGAGATCATTTGTTTTAGCATTGGTAGCCATAGAAATATTTGCGTCAATGGAGAATTTACTTTTTCTTTATTTTATTTTTAAACATTACTCATTTTCACACCTGCGGGGAATGAGGAGCAGGTTGTGAGAAGGGTTTTGTGTTTGAGTTTCGAGGGTTACAAGAGTAGAGGAAGACGAAAGAAACGATGGATAGATTTTGTGAAAGTTGATATGAGTTGAAAGAAGTTGACTATTGAGATTAAGGCAAATCGGGAGTATATGCTGCTCCGACCCGGAATCAAATGGGATTACCGCAGGAGGATCATGACTAATATAACACATAACTAACTAAGATTTGAGTATATGGCAGCCTCCTTGGTCGAGAGTTTAGCGCTCCGGACAACGTAGCCAAGGGTCGCGGGTTCGAATCCCATAAGGGGCAAATGTTTATGTGACGAGCACGAACATTTGTTCCCAAGCCTATTTATATCTATATAAAAGTATGTCTATCCGTTAACTAGTCGCCATAGTACAAGCTATAGCTTACTTTGGATGCTAGTTGATTGGTGTTAATCCAAACAATTTATTTATTTTAATTATTACTGGTGATGTTCTTCAAAAAGGTCCGGTGCGTGGTGCTCGCAACTGGCGTGCCTGAATCTAGATGTATGAACGTAAACGAAGAAAAACGAGAATGTAAGGATGGACCCCAATTGGAAAATGGCTTGGGATTATGTATGTTAATTACTCTGAATGCTATTATTATCAACCTAGTAAATATGCAGTATTTTATAGGACCTTACTATTGACGAAATATTTATTCCTTCATCGAATTGTATAGAAATGCCATATAGTTTTAATATTTACGATCCATGTGAAAATCTTTGCAAACAAGCCTACGAAAGCACGTACTTGTGCGAACTTTGACCTGCATTGTGTTTACTTATAATAATAGTTCACCTTTGTTCTGTGTTTTGTTATTGAAATCCAGCAGAATCTAGTAAAAGGAGCCGTATGTTGCCATGGGGTCCTGGTACACAGGGCACAATCAGATGTACCGACAAGCATCAGAAATATTAAGTTTGGTTTTTTTGAAGCGCTTGGTCGACTCTTCACGTGACCAGAGGGCTGGGCTTTTTTTTGGCCAAAGAACCAGCATTGCCATTCAACGTGGCAATTAGAGAAGAAGTCGTTCCGGATACTTAGTGAGAATCCCGAAAATCTGACGACCAGTTTTACAATCTCCATATAACCAACCAATTACTGGGTTATGGAGGCCAGATAGGCAGTCGCTCTTTGTAAAATAGGTATTAAGCTGCATCCGGTTAGATAGGAACCTGACTCCAACATAGTTGGGAAAAAGCTAGGCTGATGATGATGGCACGATGTCGGATGATGGAACTTGCACATACAATATGTTTCGGCCTTCTCCATGCTTTTCCTATATTTTTGATGAGTTACCGTGTATGTATAAGACATGCTATTCCCTTAGAGATCCATAAGACGTTCCAAGATCGGAACCAGACTTGTAAGACGTAATTTAACTTTAAATTCATTAAAATACAGCCTACAAAAGCCATCAAACGAATCCTTGCCGTGAACCGGCTTGTAATTCGGTCAAGTGCGAGCCTCGTGCTGGCCTCGACATCTAATCTCGATCAGCTATCTGTGGCGCCATCGCAATCATGAGCGGCGCCCCAGTGCTAATGTGTTTTAGTATAATGAGAACTAATTGACAAGTGGTTGGTTACTTATTGAGTTATTAAAACTGCTTTCGTTAAATATAGTATAGTACCCGGACATCATCGTTTAGAATAGTCGGTAAAATGTAAGAATCATCGAAATCGGAGCAGTAGTTAGTGAGAAAATTACGGACGTCAATAATTCGATTTAAAATAAAAATCATCAGTCATTGAGACACTGCTCAATGTCCTCTTGACCTTTATTAAAACTGAAAAGAGATGGCCTGGCCTTTCTCCATCGACCAGAAACCACACACTCAGATCCATTGTTATTAAAAATAATAAAAAAACAAGTTTCTCTTTTTCCTGTTGGTCTGATTTAGACCCGGAGCTAGTAATCAAAGACTCTCATCATCATCATCGTCATCATCTGCCTAGCCTTGTGCCAATTATAGGAAAAACTTGGGTTTGAACGGATGCAGCTAAATACCAGTATTTTACATAGAGCGACTGCTTTAAACTTTCACCAACCAATATTTTTTTCCATGCAAGCCAGATGAAATTCGGTCAAGTGCGAGCGGGGCGTGTTGTAGCCTCGTCGTGTAATCTAGATCTGTACCATACAGGGCGCCGGCCGGCGTCTCCCGGCTCACGACGTAATCGCGATCACCCTGTATCTTTCTATCTTTACTTTATGTATAAATGAAAGATATACGCTCTTTGGAAATAGTTGATGAGGTGGTATCATTTCCGTGGTGGTTATGATTTTGTATTGATTGTATCTGATGAATAAGGGGGGTTGTTTTGATAAGTGTGTGAAGGGTTGGATAATTAATCCAGGCTTTTCAAGCCATCTGATAGACGTGGTCTCTTTCATGATGCGCCAGTATTAAAATCTTCCTAACACCGCTTCTGTTGGCCTTCGTTGACATGTGGACTGCGCTATGGCTTTTCGGGCGTAACCACCTATGTTTACATTAGTCAATAACACCATCAAATACAGGTATTTTTATATGAGCTCACATACATACATACATAAACTCACGCCTTTTCCTACGGGGATAAGCAGAAACTACAGAACGCCACCTGCTACGATCCTTACATACCTACTCCTTCTGCTTTGTCAATGATGTATGAAACATCTCGTCATACACGCTAGCCGTTTGCGACATCACCAATAAGGTCAGTGTATGTCCTTCTAGTGCGTCCTGTCCCGGCCTACCTTTTTTACGAGCTGGATTATATAAAAAATGCTTTTCTTAAGATCAAAACAGTAAACATACAATCAATTTTCCCTTACACTCCAGCCATTAATTGCACGTCGCAAGCGCAGCTAATCTCCGATCGACACCCAATCGTTTACAGTCAACAAGAAACCTAAACTGCGGTTGTGTAAACGTAACGAATTAATTTAAGTTTAATCTCGAGAATAATCGAGCGGCGCGTAGTTTGTCAACGACGTCTCGCTGGCACTTAATAAAGAAAACCGTTTCATTACCGATTCTTAGATAACTGGACATAGTTCAGTTAAGTGCAGTAAACTAGTTCGTTTGTTTCATCAGGAGAGAAATTATTAAAAAGAAAAGTAATTTTTAATGAAGATCTATAAAACAATTGAAAGGCCTGTGTCTTTTATGAATCAAAATGTTGGGCCACATAATCATCCTCCTGCCCTTATCCCAATCTATTTGGGGTCGGCGCAGGATGTCTTCGCCCATACATTTCTGTTAGCCGTCATCGTAGAAGTCACATCCTTCTTAGCCATATCATCTTTCACACAATCGATCCATAGTTTCTTTGGTCTCCTTCTACTCTTGTAACCTTCCACATGCATACCTAAAACTTTCCTCACCACGTGATCCTCATTCATTCGCATCACATGTCCATACCATGACAACCGATTTCCACACAACTTCTCAGACACAGGCACCACTTTCAAAATCCACAAACACACCTCTCGTGTACTCATTTCTTTTTCTATCCATTCGGGTAACACCACACATCCCCTTTAGCAATAGAATAAGAAATGAGTAGAGAAATAATCTGAAAGCGACGCCGGTTACCGAAATGTTGTGTGGAAATCGGTTGTCATGATTAGGCATATGATGCGGTGGAATGTCTTCTACTCTTAAAACCATCCGTTATAAGAGTAGAAAAAGACGAAAGAAATGATGAATGCATAGTGTTTAAGATGATATGAGTAGAATGGTGATGACGGTAAACAGAGATGTATGCAAAACACATGCTGCTCCAAATAAATTGGAATAAGGGCAGGGGATGATGATCAATGTCTCATTTAATTTGAGTTAAATAAGTTTCCATAATACTCATTAAAAAGGCAGGCTTCATTATTCCAAGATTTACAAAAAAAAAGGAAAAAGTTGTCTTGCAATGAAAAAATTAATCTGCCAAATCATGCCAAAATAAGGGTAATTCCTACCTCAGCTTTTAATTTGAAAGCTTTCCCTGCATGATGTCTTATACTATTTATTCTTGTCATCTTTTATTTTCTAAACAAAAAAGTAGAAAAAGTCTATCTCGCTAAATTTGCTACACGTAGCAATCTACCGCGACAATTCACACTCGTCCTTTTAACTGAGAATTTTATTGTCCCACATGATTATCCACCTTGTGGTCAGTCGTTACATACTCACGTCAAACCAGACGAGAAAAATACATTTCGATTTGAATCATTCTTGCAACCGTAATGTGCCAGGAATGTATTCACCACAGTTCAAAAAAGTATGACTTACTTTTATGTAGTAAAATCCATCGGTCTATTCGGCTACCCTCGCAAGAAAACCATTTATAATTGTCGGTTTTTGCTTGCGGACACCCGTCATAAATTAGAGGCAGAACATTGAATTTCAGGTAATATCGTAGAGGAACTTAGAAGAGCCTACGTTCCTCTACGATATTACGTGAAATTCACAATGGCGACTGCTTTATAAAGACTCAGCGATGGCCTGCGATCAGCCAATACCTATGCTGAGCTAATAAACTAGTACCACAGTAGTCAAATTATAAAATAAAGCTGTTGCTGTTGGTTGTTAGTAAACATATTGGGGTCGACTTCCAGTCTGACTGGATGCTGAATACCAGTATTTTACATCGATCGATTCGTGCGCTTGTTATTATCAAACTAAATCTATAAAAAATAAAAATGTGAAAGTACTCTATCTGTATGTTACCGTTTAACGCTCAATCTGCTGAACCAATTTGTATGAAATTTAGTATAGAGATAGTTTGAGATCCTGTGAAGGATATAGGATAGTTTTTAATCGGCGATAACCGTAATTCACGCGTAAGAAACCGTGGGCAAAAGCTAGTAACAATTAAAGTAAGTAAACACACGATAATCAATAAAATCTTTCGGAGACTTTACAGATTTGTACCTCTGCAACCACCAAACTGTGGCCGGATAGGTTTCACGGTTGATGTCCGATACAGCACCGCTGCCGGTTCCTTACAGCCATCACTGTCAGTGTCAGACTTTCACTCGTACAGGTGCCGCCGATAGTCCTGCCAAATGAATGGGTAATGTGAAAGCTAGGGTTGCTGGCTCCTACACTATGTTGTTCTAGTGATATTATACTCGTAGAAGGAAGGTGGTCCAATATTGTTAAGCAGTTTTTTCTTCAACAAGTGACGTCATTCATTTTTATTAGCAGCTAATTTATTCTAAGAACTTAGAATAAAGAAATAAATGACAGTCTGTGTCATACGCCTCAATCTTGAATCGTGCGTAACCAAATCTTGTGGTCAACAGTACATATTGTTCTAAGACACTGTGAGTGGGTTATCTTCTAATATATAAAATTCTCGTGTTTGTTACCGAACTCCTCCGAAACGGCTGGACCGATTTATATGAAATTTTGCGTGCGTATTGGGCAGGTCTGAGAATCGGCCAACATCAATTTTCCATACCCCTAAGTGATAAAGGTCGACCCCAAACATTCTTTATTGCATAAAATGGCAGAACTACGTTTGCCGGGTCAGCTAGTATTCCTATAAGATTACTTCAATATTATACCAAACAAAACCCTGTCAGTGAACTGGTGTTTATCTATTTGCTTTTAAATAAATATAAGTTGGCGTTTGTCTCATAACAAACCATTTACTTACAAATATCAGACTAAGATATTGTCTGGACTTAGAGACTGGCCTCAGAGATTCTTCCGGATTTTATTCTCAGGGTAATTAGATAGGGAAACACCTACCTAGTTTATAGACATATTTTACTTTTTGACGTGTAAAGTGTTAATTTATTTATTTAATACTTTAAGCACACAAATGTACAGAGGCGGACATAATACCATAGGCATTTACTACCAGTGAACCTTTGGGTGATGCAGAGACAAAAGTGTTTGTAAAGACCTATTTACAGAAATAAATATAATTCATCATTTTTTTCATTTCCAAGCAGGTTTTAAGGCTCCACATCACTCCATAGTGCAAAAATATCAACACTGCTTATATTATCATTTTGGTTAAAATGAGTTCCCCTACATCAAACCATGGTCGTTTTTCTTTAATCCAGTAATCAACGATACAGTAGCGAGGAAGTGATTTGAATACTGAGCCAGCTACCATCAGTGGGCGGTAGACAGTCGGAATTTTGATTGAGTTAGCCGCGCCGGTGGCTCTGACGGCTGCCCAGGCGCATTCGACACCATCCACGATTTATCGTCGATCGAGTGACGTAACGACTAATAGATCGTCGATCGCCGTCGATCGTGTTGTAATCTCGTTGTTTGTAATTTAATAAAAAACGTGGGCAGTTTTTAAATATTTTTATGGGATATAAGATTTATTATTGATACTTGTCATCATAACAAATATGGATCGGATAGGTAATAGGCTAGCTGAAAATAGACGTGTTTTGTAACAATCGAAATTGGTGATTTAAATTCAATTAATTTTGATACAAATCACAATCATTTATTAAGGATTTCTTATTACTATGATATGCAGTCGTTTTATATATGTCCCCTGCTACTCAGCTGCATTCACTTTGACTGGAAGCCGACCTCAGAATATCTGGGAAAAAGCTTGGCATAAGATGGGTATTTTTTTTTGTTTTTACATTTATTTACTAGGTTTTAGGTATTCACGAAATAAGCTAATATTACCGATTAAAAATAGACACATTACATCGTTGTTAATATTATAAATACCACAACTTAATAAACTCTGACTAAAACATATAAAACGTGTAAAAGAAAACTTGAATATGGAGAAATGCGTGAACCTGTCGCGTTCTCCCTTGTCTCGTATGCGCGGGCGCAGACGACGCGACTTTGAGTGATTTACAGAGAACGTACAAACATTAATACAAGTCTAGTAATTAATATATACGAAGTTAAATGAAGAATGTGATTGTTTCTGTGTGAAACGGAATGAGTTATATTCGTAATTTGTCTTGGGGTGAAGTTCCTTTGCCTGTTCTGTATGGAAGGGTTTTTCAGGACCAGAGATAATTTTGGCAAAGAAGAATGTGATTATTGTTTGGTGAGATTTGACAAATAAATGCAATATGATGAATAATTTCATGATTTATTCAATTATTTATCATTTTTTTAATTACTGTAGAGATTCAAGTTTTTCGAACTTATCAGGCTGATGTGCTGCTGGGGAGATCGTTGCGCCACTTCTTCTTCCCAAAAACACTAAGTTTTGGTGTACTTTCATATGTAAATGTTGACGTTCTACAAGTGCTGATTCTCAGTCTAAATAAACGAATTTTGAAATAAACGAATGATCATGATACTAACAGCAAACTTACTGTGAATTGTTTGAATTTAGAACTTTACTCTGTCGTTTTAGTGAAACATGCCTAAAAGGAAAATTGTTTGAAATAAAAGTTATGATAATATTAGAACATAATTATTTCATCCATTACATATCGAAACCTCGCCGTGCATGGTAGTCTTGGCTGTCATTTGTAGATCTTTCACAGTCGACAAATAGTCAGAAGCCCGAAAGTTTAACAACCAATCCGTCCAAAGGGTATCGTATTACCAGTAACTGGGTTGAGGAGATCGGATAGGCAGTTGATCTATATAAACTACTGGGCTAGACTCGAAGCCGACCCAAATATAGTTGGGAATAAGCTAAGCAGATGATGATGATGATTATTATGTTATGGCATAATCAACCTTACGCAATTTAGTACCTACTATCAATTTGCATAAGTTTCGTAACCGGCCACTTAGGAATTATATCAGATACTTAGATGAACAGCATCATGTTCGCAAGACTACTGGATATCAAGCTTCGAAATGTTCTTCGTTATCAAATTGACGTAATCGTAATGAGAATCAAAGTACTTAGGTATTGGATATTTAGTTCAAAAGGATCAAAGCCGTCGTAATAGCAGCTTGTACCTAAAGTCCCATTTCTTACGATTATGATCTGTCTGACAAATTAGCTAACTGCTTAATTAATATCAAAGTAAGTTGTAGTAGTTAATATAATAATAAAATTGTTTATTTATCCAAATGATACACACAGATAGTTCAAAAAAAGGTAGCAGAAATACAATAAGCATAATGTAGTATAGATTTTGTGCACCAAGATTTAAATCTACAAAGAGTATCATCATCATCAGGCTATACTTAACTAGTCCACTGCTGGACATAGCCCTCTCCTAATAAGCGCCATAGCGCCCTGTCTTCAGCTTGCCGCATCCAGCATCTGCCTGCAGTCTTTCGCAGATCGTATATAAATACAATATATATACAAAGAGTATATACATCCAAAAATAATAATGAGCCCTGTCTCTTAAACTAGGAGACCTGTATCTTAAGAGACAAAGTATTGTATATATTTAAACAGTACACCACGAACTACCAACATATCTTTTCTCCTTCTCTTTCAAGTCCATCCAAAGGTTGTTTGTAAGAGATCGCTTTTAGCGATTAGGCTGCCCATTGTCGCGCTAGGTAGCTCTTAAACTCATTATTTATAAGTTTTGATGGTGTGCAATAAATTAAGTATTCTTTTCTATTCTATTATAAGTAGCTAGTAGTACACCCTCTACCAAAATTATTATAAATAATTGTAGTAGACGGTGCGCGTGATCTGCGCGGTTAAAAGTCAAATGAGACGATTAGAAATTCTTACGGAAATACTTTAGTTTTCGGGATGAAAAGAAGCTTATGTGTTAATCCAAGGTATAAGCTACCTTCATCATTTTCATCCAAACCTGACCCGGTAATCGAATCCAGGACCTTTTACCCAACTGTAGTGACTTGACCAAAACCACACTTGTGTTTTATATTTATTTCACTTCGTAATCGCAAACTACTTACATTACTGCGTGTGGGTGTGGGTATCTACTATAGGTACGCCTCTGCCCAACCTTTCAGGAAATACAGCCGTGATGTTATGTTAGGAACAACGCAGTTAATGAAAACCCCATAACACAAAATTAATACGAGTAACCAGAAGCACCATTAATAACTAGTTGTTTACACAATGTCGCGTGTGTTGGATATGTTGGATATGTTGACACGCATGTCTCCGCTATGTCGCGTTATTTATACCGGGCTCATCGCGCCGCACACAGCTTCGCAGCCAGCTTTGAAGCGGGTACTTCAAAAGCTATAATAATCTTTCTAATAAAATATAAAATTCTCGTGTCACGGTGTTTGTTATTAAACTCCTCCGATTTTGGTGAAATTTTGTAAGCATATCAGTTAGGTCTGCGGATCGGACAACATCTACTTTTCATCCACCTAAATGTTAAGGGTAGTCCACCACAATTTTATTTTTTTGTCATTTTTTTTTTGTTTTTATTTGTTTTATGATACAGCATACAAAAATACGTACAACCCTTAATTTTCACCCTTCTATCACCAACTTCTATATGGCAAAGCAACGTTTGCTGGGTCAGCTGTCTATGTATAAAATTAATCCCTGATTACCTTGGTCACGCTATAACTTGAGACTTTTCTTTGTAGAAGATTCTTGGGGAAAGAAAAATTAGGACAATTTTTCAGAAAATTGAAAATTTTCAGAAACCATAACGACTATTTTAACGTCACGCGTTTGAGAGTTCGTGCGTTTGATCAATGTGAATCTTAACCGAGGATAACGCCACGGGGCGCAGCTAGTAATAAATAAATTGAGAGATTTTTGTCATTGGCCTACCTATCCTTTTCCCAACTATGTTGAGGTCGTCTTCCAGTCTAACCGGATGCAGCTGAATATCAGTTATTTACATGGAGCGACTGCCTCTGACGCGATCTGACCTCCAAAACCCGGTTACTGGGCAACTCGATACTCCTTGGTAAGACTGGTTGTCAGACTTTCGAGCTTCTGACTACCCGTAACGACTGTCAAAGATCTACAAATGACAGCTGGGACCAACGGTTTAACGTGCTTTCCGAAGCACGGATAAATATGTATATTGAGCATTGTTACAATATTATTGTCTTTTATGTAACTAAACTAAATTTCGGTCTGTAACTTTAACGGTCTTGTTTTAGGCTTTTACCTTGCGCGTGCGCTCCACGCCAGGCCTTTTTATTAAAAACGTTAAATTCCTTCGTTGTCATCATGAATTTATCAATATCCGTGGTATTTTAATTTGTTTCATGCAATCGAATACGCATGGGATCCTTAACTTTTAAGTAATATAAATAAACACACACAAAAGTAATGATTGGATTGTTTATTTCATGTTATAGTACTTAGAGCGCACCGCATTTTATGTCACGAATTTTTGACGTTGGCCTGTACGCCAACGTCAAAAATTGCATGCGTACTTGTCATGTTTTCATGAAGATAGCAGTCTAAAGGTTAAAGTTCAGACGTTATCTTGGTCAGATCATGTGAGGACCGTGCAGATTAGTGTATGAGATGGTCTTTTGAGGAAAGAACCACACAAATATGAGTGGACCTGTTCAGTCCGTTCATTTAAAGGTAATACTAATAAATAATGCTGGACAATCCACACAGCATCATCTAGCCCCAAGCTAAGCAGAGCTTGTGTTATGGATACTAGATTACTGTTATACTTAATACAATACATTACATAGATAGATATTTTTTATTATACATAGCAAATACCCAGAACACCCGGAATAAATCTCTGTAGATCGCACAAACATATGTCACAAGGCGGGAATCGAACCCGCAACGTCCTGGGTCGCAGGTGGACCTTCACATAGGTCGCCACATAGGTATCCCAACAAAATCCATTGGCTTTTGGCACCTGTTGTTAACTGTCCACAAGACGTTTTTTTGTTTTGTTCTATACATGATTCTTCTCACGGTTTGATAGGTACGGTACTTCATTCAAGTGTTATTCAAATACAAGGAGTCAAGTGCTTGTTATTTCAAACTTTGCTCATGTTCACGCTTATGACTCTCAAAGGAGTAGACAGACGTTCCACAATCATTGATGACGATATCATATCTTAGTGATACGTATCAGCCTACAATTCAAGTTAAACTTGACTAGTAGGTATTTTTGTATTTCATAAACAGGTCGCAAGCAAAGGCAACCAAGCATGAGGTCCAGGGTTCGATTCTCGGGTCGAGCAATGTGTTATAGGGAATTTTCAACAGGATATTCTCAGTAGCAGCCCGGAGCCTGTAAGCGTGCCCGGGTGATGGCAATAGGCTCACCCCCTATCCATGGGACTTAAAAACATAACTGGTGAAATCTCTTTCTGATTTTTCTATATTCATGCCCGGGTTGATGTCACTAGGCTTGCCATCTATTACATGGGACATAAACATAACTCGCCAGTAATGTGGGTGTACTATAGGTACACTTCTGCCTAACCCTTTGGGGAATACAGGCGTGATGTGTTCTCAAAATGACCAACATATCACTACTGCGGCTATCATGAATTCCAATACGGCTTTTCTTCCTTGCCTGCTCTTGCAACTTGTAAACTATACGCGATACTAATAAAAATTACCGACACAAGATCATAGAATCTTGGGACATACTGTTACTGTTAATGTTGTTCTTATAAATGTAAAGCTATCACGGAGTACTCTAAAAGTCAAAATCATGTGTCATCCTTTTCCGTTTCCTCATTACCTATGTAAGTACCATCTTCAGAAATGCAGTAGTGATCTTATACCAACCGGAACCCAGCTTCCTCCATTAAAGGCAAATAGTTTGAAATTAGCTGATCCATAAAGCGAGAATCCCCGTGTTTATGTAAACATCAGAACAACGTTTGCTTATCCAGCAGCCTCGTCCCACTTCGCTACAATATCTCATTGTTTGGCGCCACATCTACAGAACGTAACGTGTGTGGCAGACGGACGAACGTAGAAAGGTTCCGCAGTAAAGAAAATGTCATCATCATCTGCTTAGCCTTTTCCTAACTATGTTGGGGTCAGCTTTCACTCTAACCGGATGCAGCTTAATACGAGTATTTTACATGGAGCGACTGTCTATCTGACCTTCACAACCCAGTTAGTAAAGAAAATGTACCAAATGAAAATCTGTAAAGCAAATCACCCAAGTTTAATAATCATGAACAACATTGTCACCATTATCACTAGTCCAATGCTGGTAACAAAGATGAGTTTTATTACAGACAACCTCAAATCATCACGATGTATTTTAGACGAAATTGCCGTAGTACCTAAATGCAACGTTTTGGGAAATGAACAGTTGTTTGTTCATCATATTTTTTTTTATTTACATAAAAGTTTTCACTAAAATCATTATAATAAAATTCCTGTTATCCTTGAAGAATTAAGCGGAGATGTATACACCCACATTTTACCAGTTATCTTTAAGTCCCATGTTATAAGGGGCGAGCCTAATGCCACTGACCGTGCACAAAAATACATTGGAAATCATGTATTCTTCTTACTTCTTCGCTGTTCTTTTCTGATTAATTTCGTTGCGGGATCCAAGACACTTAAATCTTTTCTCCTGGACTTCAGGCTCCATTGTCTCGAGGATTTTCTGATGGTCGCCACTGTTGATACTGAGATTCAAGGCAACGGGATGTCCCAAAAAAAAAGTTAGGTTATAACAACAAATCGTAACGGAATTTAAAGGGTTTTTGGCATATCTACGGAATTCTAAAAGTCCTGTTTGTCTATCCATTCCGCTGGTCAAATGCTAATTGATCTTAAAAGGATCACAAATTGGCACATAGTTGCGAATAATTGTCCGTATGTGGGGCTGTGTTTAAGCAAATTGCTTCAATCTTTAATTCCGACGCATCTTTAACATTCCTGTTGTCACGAGTCGTTATTTGTTCGAAGGAATTCCTTTTGTTTAAATTACTGTTTCTTACTTCGAGTGATATTTATGAGAATTTCGGGGATTGTAACGTTTTGGGTGGGTGAAGCGGAAACATCGCACAATAAGAGAAATATTTTATTTGAAATATTAGTAGCAGTAAGGAGGATCTCGTGGCTTAATAAAAAAAACCACACGGGTCGATCGAAAGTTAAGCTACGTTTGCCGAGGTCAGTCTGTGGATGGGAGACCGTTAATTACGTATCGAGACTAATGTGCCTCTGAAGCACTTTAAGCTGAAGACTGTCATTACGGGTAGTCAGAGGCCCGAAAATGACAACCAGTCTAGGGTATCGTGTTGCCCAATAACTGGGTTGATGAAGTCAGCTAGGCAGTCGCTCCATTTTGTCTATAGGCTCACCCAATATGATATGGGACTTAAACACAAGGGATGAATTGCAAGCACTATCTATACAACCAAGGTACTATCTGTACACCTCTGGCTTACCCTTCGCGGCACTCTGGCGTGATGTTATAATATGAAATTATGTGTAAATGTGTGATGTGATATATGGCAGATGTGGTATTTGAATCTGCATAGAAGTGGACAATATTCAGTGGATTTCTGGAAATTGCGAAAGCCACTAGACTAGTAGAGATAATCATAGTTGCGAGTAACGTCATTTCTTTTCTATTTACCCCATAAAATTAGACACATAAAAGACAAGAAAATTAGTAATATCATAATCTTATGACACTAAACAATTCAATAAACAAAACAGGATTCGTATCCCTCATAACAAATATATCATTCAAATAAACGAACCCTCTTCGGATGCTCTCCACTTCAAGTATACTCCAGCTGAGTGAACCCCTCGAAGACGTATCTAATTACAGAAATAATCCCACAAGTCGAACTTCAGCGGAAGGGTGAATCGTCAAGATTAACGTACGTGACAATTACGGTAAAAGCCCTTACAGTCGGCTGTCAGACGTCATTTATTTATATATTGGTGGTTGCACTCCCCACTGGGGATCCCAAGGGACCTGCCTAAATGCGTGCTGTCAAATGTCACGAACGTTGGCCCAATAAAGTTAGTTGGATGTAAGTGTTACCAAGTTGGACCCAATGGGTTGGAATATGTTTACCGAATGCCAGATAAGCTTTTGTTTTGCGACTGTCTTTTGTTTTGAAATTGTTATTGTGGTTTCGCTGGGGTTGATCTGTGAAGATTGCTTTAATTCATATTTTTGACTTCCGTAACGCGAAATTTTCTTTTTAAGTTGGTAAAAAAAATTAAACTTCATCCAGATCCCTTGCCCTTGAAGTGGTTCGGTTAAATAAGAGACACGTCGGATATATTTTGAATCTTGAACGGAACGTTTGTTGTGAAATTCAAATGTCGAAACGGGAAAATAAATATTATGTTGTTTGAGCAATGGTGGTGTGTTTACATGTATTTTTAATTAATTGAATAAAAAATAACAGTGGTGACCGCTCCACCCTCATCCCAATTAGATTTTTGTCGACGCAGCATGTCTTCCTCATTCATACCCTACATTTACCTTCTATTTGCCGTCATATCAAAAGTCGCTTTCTAGCCATATCATCTTGCTCAAAATAACCTGTTTTATTTAGTTCTTGACATTTACACAAGACAAATCAGAAACAGAATGTACCAAGTTCCGTATACCTTTGATTCTAAATCGAAACAAACAGCCGAAACTCAAAGGATCCGCTATTTAATGACCACAACTTGCAGACCTTGCAATAAAGAGCAAATTATCAAAACATTCCCAACTTTCAAGTTTCTGTGCGAAAGTGCAACTGTTTAGATAACGCGTAAGTGTTCTGTAATACCCGCATTACCGAGTGTTACTTCAAAGGTAAGGAAATAAACACGATATATAAATAAGGGTTTTATAAACACTTTCTACTGTTATCTTATTATTTAATATGTAAACGGTGTACGGCTTGTGTGAGAACCGTTAACCCGTTTTTGGTTACTTCTGAAATTACGGAAGGATAATCTTGTTGCGATAATTTTATCTTTGGTGTGAACTTTGTGAGGTGATCTCATATGCCGCTTCTACTTCCTCCTTTTAAGGGGTTTGGTCCTTTAGTAATATCAGCTTGTAACAACTATCTCACTTAGATACGTATACAAAAGGGTTACGCCTTATTTTTTGGAACTGTATGACAGCGATTTGACATAAGGTATATTTGTTTATTTAATACTTTAAGCACACAAATGTACCGTAAGGTATAGTTTACCGTGTGTGACTGGTATGGTTCAATATGAAAAAAAAAATATTGTAGAGGTTTAATGTTATAACAGACCTTATTACATACAGGCTGGTAGAACCTTGGTTATCTATGGTAACAACCACTCAAGTTCATGATTAGAAGATTTTAGATGAGGGGATATGTCGCCCGTGTCAAGGAAGATATTTATTTTTGTAATGAAGTGAACTATTAATAAAATCATGAAATCAGCCAAGCTATTTAGAGAAATTAGAGAGAAAGATTCCGGTCTACAATATCACGCCTGTAAGAGTAGCTTATGTCAAATTTCTTTGATAGTTTTTCAACTTTATTGCGAAGGAATAAGGTTCATTTTCAATTGTGAACATCTGAAAATTTGGGGTAGCTTGATGTGCTGGCGTCTGTACTATCTACATTTCGCCAGATATGATTAAGTCCGATGTTATACCGGGCGAGCCTATCTTCCGGGC
The DNA here is from genome assembly GCA_905147745.2 of Phlogophora meticulosa. Lineage (NCBI taxonomy): Eukaryota > Metazoa > Arthropoda > Insecta > Lepidoptera > Noctuidae > Phlogophora > Phlogophora meticulosa. The sequence goes on along the minus strand of LR990538.1, from coordinate 12,343,929 downwards.
ACTGTCACATCAAAGTGAAAAAACCCAATAACCCCCACCCAATATGTATACCAATATGAATGCTGCCAGGTATATAACCAGCATTCAATTAAGGGAGTCCATTCTGAGCCTCTGCATTTCTCTAAGAAATGCGAAATTGTCGAAATGCGTGATGCAAGACGCCGATCCCGTTAAGATAGTGCACGTTCCGCTTCCTTCGAGAGCAACACTCAAAGAACGCACGTGACAAAACGCACCCGTGACGCATCACTTGGAACCAATAGTCACTATGATGAGAAACAGGTGTTAAGTAGTGAAGCTAAGACGTCAGCGCCACTAGAAATATACAAGAGTAGCTTTAGCATGCGGCTTCACCCGCTGGAAGCCGGTAATTATCCCGCGGGAACGTCTTACCGGGACAAAAAGTATCCTACGTCCTATATAATGCTAAGTCCTTAGATAACGACCTGTTATCATCCAAATCCATTCATACTCGTACCTCCGCTGTTTTTTTCTGATTAATTTCGTTGCGGGATCCAAAACAATTGAAACGCTTCTCCGGGACTCGTGGGGCTTCATGGTCTCGACGCTATTCTGGTGGTCGCCACTGTTGATTCTGGTTTTCAGGAGTTGCAGTGGTTTGGGAATAGTGTGGCGGACTTTTCCCATAAAATAAATCCTAATCTATTCAGTCGCTAATGCCTGAAAGCGTAACATAAAAAATTACATTCGGAAATAAATAATAAATAATGCTGGACAATCCACACAGCATCATCTAGCCCCAAGCTAAGCAGAGCTTGTGTTATGGGTACTAGATGACTGATATACTTAATACAATACATTACATAGATATATATTTTTATTATACATAGGAAATACCCAGAACACCCGTGGTTTTCGGGCTTCAAAGTACCCGTAACGACTGTCAAAGATCTACGAATGATAGCCGGGACCAACGACTTAATGTACTTTCCGAGGAACGGAGGGTCTCGATGTGCTGATGAACGGTCACACATCCACAGACTGATTTCGGCAAGCGTTGCTTAACCTTCGATCGACCCGTGCGGCTGTTTTCATTCAGCCACGAGCTCCTCTTCTATGACAACTAACTATCTATGTACCTACCAATTATTTACAAATTTTAAATGAGTAGTTATTTACGTACTACTACTACTGTTTTTATTTAACCATTTAACCACCTCTTTAAAAAAAATATGTGTATTCATATTGCCCCAAATAACCTTTCCCTCAATTTGTGCTATATAATATTAATTTTTAGTTGAGGAAGTATCATTAAGTGGTACTTTCACACATGGACAAGCGTTTACCATAGATTACGAGCTAGTAAACTGTTGGGCTGGTGACCAACATGTTATAATGACAACGGCTATCTAAATGATGATTGGCTAAACCTGTTCTGATTGCATCGACACCATCTTACTACGGAAACTCGGAGGGTTAAGGATTATTTTGGACCCTACAAATTACAAAAAAGGTAATGTGTGAAATCCCAAATAGTTCTAATTTAGAATAGAATATTGTGGACTCCGCGTTAATCGGAAGTGCTACTGCAGAGCACGTAGTCCTGGGATCGATTCCCGGGTTGTGGGGATCCCATTGTGTTAATGGGATTTTTATTTTGGAATTCCTCAGTAGCAGCCCGGTGTCTAGATGTGTGCCCGGTTGATGGCAATTGGCTCGCCCCAAGTGGAAATGATGTATTTTTGTAACTCCTTCGCTGTTTTTATCTGATTAATTTCTATGCGGGATCTTAGACATTTCAATCGTTCCTACGGGACTCGTCGCCTCAAAACGCTTTTCTGGTGGTCGCCAATGTTGATTCTGGTTTTCTAGAGTTGCAGTGGTTTGGGAATAGTGTGGTGGGCTTGTCAAATAAAGAAGAAACGTTGTGACTCAAGGCAGTTTTCTCTCCGACCATCGAAAGGCATCCCGTACCTCTAATAACTGTGTGAAACAAAATGAATAAAAAGCTAAAATACCAGAACGGCGGCCACGTTCATTAATTAAAGACAATATTTTCTAATACAACGAAAGTAATCTATAATCCAGACTAAGGCCGCGTTCCGACTTTATCGTGACGACAGATAATCATGTAGTTTTGTGAAAGTGTCGTGGCTTATATATTTAAATGGAAGTATTCACATATAGGACGACACGATTAACTGTCGTCTACGACTTTATTTGCGGAGAACACAGGTTGCCATGACAGTGGGAACGGTTAGCACGACAGTCCTAGAACGATAAAAAGTCGTCACGGCATAATCGAGACGGCCAATCATGTGTGATAGAATGTCATGGTGATCCAATCGGAACAGCTAGATACGATAGTCGCTAAACCATAAAAATAATTGTCGACAAACAGTCGTTATAATGGAAACAGCTAGAGATGATATTTGTCAGACGACGTTACGACGTAGTGAGAACGCGCCCTTACCTGATAGCAGTGATAGCCATCCTAACTAATTACAAACAAGTTCCATCAAGTTAATTCAAAGCGAGAAGCGAGTGAGCATAAATGGTACAGCCAGAGATAATGGTGGTTCGCGCCAAACGTGGCTGAGTTGAAACAGAGATTGATTGTAATGGTCGGTTAGTGCATGATTGAAGATCAACTGACTTGACATCAATGAGGCTGGATTGGAGGCTGGACGCCGATTACTGATGATAAACTGTTGAGATAAGACAATTTTACTAGACATTGCTTGTATAACCGCCTCATTCACATTAAAATTAACAGAGAGGTGGCGTGTCAAATGTCATGTACTAATTGCGACAGTGTGTATATCGAATATAATAATAATTTATAATAATAATAATTTATTTATATAAATTATTTTTATTTATTTATATTAATATGATTATAACATTACGCCTGTATTCCCCGAAGGGTTAGGTAGCGGTGTACCTATAGCACCCACAATTCGCCCGTTTCTTTTTGTTTAAGTCCCGAAGGAATGAGGACCATGTTGTGAGGAAAGTTTTGAGTATGAATGTGCAGGGTTACAAGAAAGAGAGGGAGACCAAAGAAAAGATAGATGGATTGTGTGAAAGATGATATGGCTAGAAAAGAGGTGACCCTTGAGATGACGGCAAATAGAGATGTATGAAAGAAGGAAACATGCTGTGGCGACCCCAAATAAATTGGGGTAAGGGCAGGAGGATGATGATAAGTCCCATATATAGGGAGAGAACCCAGTGCTATCAACCGTACCTGAACTCCGGGTTGTAGTAGATGGAAAACCCAATAACACTTTGCCTGACCCGGGAATTGCACCCAAGAGCTCATGCTTAGTACAAGCAATCGCGACTACTAGACACCAACGAGGTTGTCTATAAATATTGAATACATTGAATGCGTATAAATATAAACAACTAGCTGCGCTATGCGGTGTCACCCGCGAACAAAAAATAAACAACAAAAAGTATTAACAATAAGTATAAAAGAAGAAGTAAGAAAGAAGAAATACTTCACTTTTTGTATATTCACAACACATATATATATTCACAACACATATATATATTCACTTTATGCTTGCCACTCCTTCACGATAAAAGGCTGAAGAGATCTAGCTGAAGTTTGTTATGATAGTAGCTCATACACTGGATTAACACATATGCCCGACTATGTGTCCGGCCATACACACACTCACACACACATACCGACAAACTTAATTTTAGATATAATATCATCGTGATTTTGTCTAATATACTTGTGGGAACTAAAGTTCCTTTAGCAAAGCAGAGTTCGTGGGAACAAGTGAACGAAATAAAGCAAAAGAATATAAAACAGAATAAAGTACAGACACCAGCACATCAAGCTATCCCAAACTGTCAAACTTTCCCAATTGAACGAAATGAACCTTAAGCTTTTGTTTTAAAGTTGAAAAACTATCAAAGGAATATGAGGGTAGTTCTGTACATCGAGTAAAGCTACTAACATTGTAGTATCTAGTCCAGCTGTCATAAATTGCATCGTATTTTGCAATCTTAATATTCTATAAGTATGTTAATTTTATTGCTTCGTAGCTTCCATTTACGACACATTCTGTAATGGTAGCGCTGCTCACATGTTTTATTGGGAGAGGAAATCGCAAACGATATCATGTAATTCGTAACATAGACTCGTTTACATCTTGGCTGGGTGCTGTATCAAAGTTCTTATTTTATCAATATCTTCAAATACATACGTCCGTAGTACGGATAAACGTATATAGTCCGTCACATGTATACAAGTATTTTAAGCTTTAACCTATTAATAAAATATTACTTAGATAAAACGATAATTAAAGTTGGGAGTGTGGGTTTCTACGTCACAAGCATTGCATACTCATGACGTCACGTAACATCTTAATTCAATGTATCGACATAATGTTTTGATTGTAACGTAAAAAAAAAGAAATATGTGTCCAATATTTTTTAATAGTCGACCTACACGATGGACAAAAAAAATTGTTTGTCATCCATTCCTATCGAAAAATTATATACATACAAGTTTTTTCATTCTGCAAATAAAAAAGTGGTCAATATAGCAACAAACTAAAATAGAAATACCTTTCATACCTTGTCAATCAAGTCCAACAGATAAACCAATCATACCTACACTAGTTTTTTTTCGCAACCAGTGAATCACAAAAACGTGCTTCCAAAAACGGTACAACGGTACCCATAGCTACAATTCCAAACCTACTAGGACTACCTCTAGTAACTTCAACTTGCCCTAACAATGATATCAAAAAAACATCTCCATCTGTTGCTATGGTAAGGTTCTTCACCGTAGAAAAAAAAACTTAATCCAATTGATTCGCAGACAGTTTTTCCGCTTCTAGATTTCTTTTGTCAGCGATTGATTCAGCATCAACGCTTAATCAAAACTGTTGAGTGAACTGTGCTTTAAAATGGGTAAGAAGTTTTTTATCTTTTCTGGAATTAGTATCATTGTTCTTATGGCTAATGCTGAATTAAATTCTATTTATAGTCTGTTGGTAAATCATGACTTTGCTTAGTTGTGAGCTTGAAAACGCGTTGGAGCTCTTTATAAAAAAAAACTGTAATTAAATCTCGTTGACTGTCTCGTTGGTCTAGTGGTTGCAAGCGCTACTGCTGAGTATGAGATCCTGGGTTCGATTCCCAGGTCCGGTTAAGGTTGTTTTAGTATCATTCGACGACCTGGACGACCTGGTGAAGGTCGCGGGAAGGGCATGGATGCGGAAGGCGCAGGACCGGTCATTGTGGAAATCCTTGGGGGAGGCCTTTGTCCAGCAGTGGACGTCTTTCGGCTGAAATGATGATGATGATGATGAGTAGCATTCCGGAGTATAGTTTTGTCATCATCATCATCAGGCTATATTACTCCACTACTGAACATAGCCCTCTCCTAATGAGCGCCATAGCGCCCTGTCATCAGCTTGCTGCATCCAGCATCTGCCTGCAGTCTTGTGCCTGGTTATTATACCCACGCTTAAGCTTTGTAATAGGAGGCAAGCCTATTGACACTATTGCTCCTCCTGTTGGTACCAAACCCAAGACCTCACGCTTAGCAGTAACACTTGCAACCATTAGACCATCGAGGCAGTCCTGTTAACTTATTGCTGGTTATTGAAACAACAGCATTCCCCCCTCATTCAATACCCGTCACAAACAGAAGCAGCTTGATACATTCCTGTACTTCTAGGCTATAAACGTAGACGCCATTTATTCCTAAACCCATCCATATTGCACTTCAAATATTTGCGTACAGTTCCGTTTGCCTTACACTGTCGGCCGAGATTAATCGACCGTTTTATCATAATTATTTATACTACTATACCTAATTTAATGTTATTTTACAAGTGTGTGCTTGTTTTCATGTTTTCTTTTTTTATTTTATGGAAACGTTGCTCCATACTCGGAATTTCTCCTGTTTCGTGGGTGCGTTTACAAACATTCAAATTCTTCAAAACTGGCGAAATGTGGTTTTTTTTCTACCAGTTCATCCATGCCTAACCCTTTGGGTAATATAGGCGTGATGTTTTGTGAAAAGAACTACAGCGGCTATCTTTTGAATTCCAATATGGCTTTTCTTCTTTATCTGTCTTGTAACTAGTAAAGGACACGAGATACTAATAAAAGTCAACTGCGGCATAACGACACAAGATCATAAAATCTCAACAAAGTAACTCTCCACATTTACCTTATCTAGTTACAACCAATTTGTATCGAGACTACCCGTATTTGCTCTCTAAGACGTTGATTCTAATGATTCTTGTACACTGTCGGGCAAGATAAATCACCCACTTCATAACTATAGCAAGTGTCACATACTAATACGTCCATTTGACTTGGTGCTGGTGCTAATGGTAGGTAACCGGCACTTGTTGCTAATGGTAGGTAACCGGCACACAAATAGGTACTATTTGTCTTATTAACAAGCTATAGTTAGCGCCGGTCTATGTAGGGTAATGGCGAGGTTACTGATTGGTCTAGGTTGATTTGCATTATCTGAAGGTGGGATGGTTTTTTTGCAACGACGTGTATTTTTTTTTATTGAGGTGATATCTGTAATATAAAGTCGTGATGGCCCAGTGGTTATGTTCTTGCGTCTCATGCACGTGGTTGTGGGTTCGAGTACAGGCAAGCACCAATTCAAATGTGCTTCTAAGTTTATCTTGGACATCACTGACATCGGTGAGGAAACCTAGACTTATAATCAATAGAAGTCTGAAATCGCCAACACGTATTGAGCAAGCGTGATGATTAATACTCGTGGCTTCTCCGTATGAGAAAAACCCTGTGCTCTGCAGTGAGACAGCAACAGATTAGCATTAATATATCTACGGGCTATGATAGCTAATGTCTAACGGCCAATTTCAATAACGCATCTCAATCCTAATCTACAGATCGGTCTTTGTTTGTAACCAATCAATTGCCGAGTTTGCCATTTGTAAACTTGAGAGAGCTAATCAGAAGCAGCAGTATTAGATCGCAGAGTCGATAGATCTAGATCGTAAGTCAATGCAATGTTACAGCCTCATCATTACTGGCTGAATCAGCGTTGACTTTAAACAGATCCAAGTTGTAACAACTTTTAATCAGCAATATGTTGCTACCCACGCCGACAAGCGAAATCTCCTAATCTCTCCAGACAAAATTCTCGCCCAAACGTAAATTCCTCTCATTCCTCATCATTGTACAATCACCATAAACCTTACACCCTCATTCTACGAGACATTCTTGTAGAAATTTACCACTTCCACTTTCATTTTCGATATTTATAGCTAAATGTAAGGTGCGGCGGGCGCCGGTAATCCGCCATTAGCCGCGGCATCTTCGCCTATAATCGCGATGTGAATTTATCGTATATCAACCAGTTTATACCGGAGGATATGATGAAGATGCTGTTCAGGTAATATATAAGATAAGTAAGCTATCGAGAGGTGTTGTTATTACCTTAGTAGATCGGAGGGAAAGGAAGGTTTTATGCGCCCCCAGTTGTGAGATTAATTTATCTGCATATTGATGGGTGAAGCGAAAACTTTGGACGCCTTTTAAAGAATGTATATATATTGTGCAAACGTAGGAGTGTATGATTTGGTATATGGAGAAAGAGTGCAGAATGATAAAACGGTCTAATTTCGACCGTGGGAGAGTCCATTTTCATTAATAGGTTGCCTAGCTTTCAAGAAGAAGCTGTAAAACAACTAAATAGACGGCAGAAGTATGAGGATTGATAGCTGTAACTATTAAAAATGCCTTAAATAAGACACAAACTTATTACACAAAAACGACTCCACCATACCATAATTACCACCACCAGTCCTCCATCTTACCATAATTTACATAGACAAAAAAGGTATGGAACTTAGCTAAACAACAGAAAAACTTCCGCAATTGATTGTTTCTATCCGTAGACATTTCTAATGAAGCAACAATAAGTATCTTAAGACAGTCAGTACCGTTTCTCTATGTCAGGTATATTTACAAAGTTCCAGCTACTGGGACACGTCAACCTAAACAAAACAGTGTATCTCCGACCTTTAGCCCACTTTACTGAGAACCAAACAAAGCGCTGTCTTCAAACATTCCCTCGTAAACAAATGTCCAAATGTCGGACACAAATGTGCGGAGCCTGTCGCCTGGGAATGTAGAACGCGATGCATTCAACTTGATGTCACAACCTTGAATGCGGAAATATGTCGAATAAAACTATGTGCGCGAAGGGCGCCGGCGCGGAGTTGGGAATATAGGGGGATATGCTAACCAAGTCTTGTGTTTCATTAGTATGCTTAAATGTATTATTTGGCCGCCTCTTTGGTCTAGCGGTTGCAAGTGCATATTGGGATAAGTACGCCACACTATTCCCAAACCACTGCAATTCCTGAAGACCAGAATATCCAGTAGCGACCACCAGAAAAGCGTACAGACAATGAAGTCCGACGATTCCGGAGAAACGATTTAACTGTCTTGGGTCCCGCAACGAAATGAATCAGCAAAACAACGGAGGACTACTGAACTTGAGGTCGTGGGTTCGATTGACAGGTCGGGTAAAATGTTATTGGGTTTTTCATCTGGACTTTGTCAATAGCATCCCGGAGTCTGTGCATGGGACTGGCAAAAAGGGGATGTACTTTAGGAACGCCTCTGCCTAGCTCTTCGAGGAATACAGGCGCGATGTTATATTGTGTGTGTAAATCAAACGTCAAGTCATCTGTTCTGTACACGATAGAAAATTAAGCTTACTCCATGTAAAATATAGGTATTCAGCTGTATGTGCTCATACTGTAAACCGACGCCAACATACTTGGGAAAAGGCTAGGCAGATACAGACTATGTTACCCACTTGGAGGCAATATAAAAGCTTAGTCGTTTCGGAACATGGCTTAACTTTTGACATACCATATTCACCTTTAATTGTTGGGACAATCCCGCCACTCTATTCCAAAACCACTGCAACTCCTGAAAGCCAGTATCGACAAAACTACCAGACAAGCGACGAGGCAATCAAGCTCGACGAACACCATATCTACCATGCTTCTTAGATCTTTCGTGCAGGACTCCTCAGACTATTTTAAGGGAATGTCCCCCACTGGCTGTCTGATAGGAACATAAATTGAGTCCAGTTTCGCTGTAATACTGCTGACGAAAATATAACGTCCAAGTCCAACTGTTTAACTTCATATTTAGCAACATTTATGGACCATAAAGTAGTGGTAGGAATTGTTATCAATATTGGACAATATGCTGTGTAACTATTGTAAGAGTTAAGTGAAGTAACTGTAGTTTAAGTAATGATCTCATGCTAATCTGTTGTTTACAAGCTTTGCTTAGATCTGCTTGTACTTGTAAGGATAAATTGTAAATGCCTTCCATTTGATATAGATAGAAGAGTTATTTAAATACATGACGGCATGGTTGGCGCAGTGGCTGCGTAATTGGTCGTTAGGCTGCGTGTCGTGGGTTCGATTTCCGCACGGAATAAAAATGTTGTATGACCTTCAGGCAGCTGTTGCTTTAGCTGTTTGTGTATGTGAGTTTGAATATTTGATAACAAACCCACAAGACAGGGCAACTTCCACTAGGAAGTTCCTGTCTGTCTGTCTGTCTTTGTAAAAGATAAAGAGAAAATGAAGAAGACTTATTGGAATCTAACAACGTTTATTCTTCAACATTTAAGTCAAATAAGCGCAGAGAAGTTTGTTAGCGATTCAAAAGTTCTGTTTCTAAAAGTTAGTGAATGAGCTATTCTTTCATAAGAAACCCTTTCTTATTATTCAACGGCTTGCAAGTCTTTTTAATAGCTTTCTTGTGTTTACATTATCATTACAACACGCCTGTATTCTCCAAAGGGTTAGGCAGAAGTGTACTTATAACACACTCACATTTCGCCAGTGTGTTAGTGTTTTCACTAGGGTTTCACAATTTCATCATTCTCCATTATTGACGTTGAGTCTACATACTTAGGTACATCTTGTACGTGGCGCCAAGTATCCTATTCTTGTGTGCGTAAGGGATGTGTGGTTGTGTGTAACTCACTCACACATCAGAGAGCCTACCTATTCTAATCTCAAAGTAATTGGTATTGCTATCTCCGTCTATTTAGCAAGTATTCAGATAATCTGACGCCTCGCTGTGAAGCCGCAAACAAACAGATACGCTTCAAAAGCATCCGGAAACATTCAGGATTCTGAATAAGACCAACAGACACACAGTAGTTGATGTTAGACGCGCTTGTTATACACGGGATTATGATACATATTTGTACTTAATATTGATTTTTTTGTTTTTGGAAAAAATGGACACAAATAACTGTTTTTTGGGAGAAGTTACGTTGCATTAAAAAAAAGATTTATATTTAGCGATTTAGCGTCTAGTGTCAAAATGTATGGGTTCGCGTCACCGACATACTAATGTGACGTGTTGCATCAGACTGACAGTTTTTCCAAAGTTTTAAATTTCACTTTTGTCTGCAGTCCCCATGACAGACATTTTCTTTTTACTTATGGCTTTTTAACGACTTATTCACTAAAACATTTTTAAGGTACTTTAACAAATTACTTGAAATCTAGAGTTATTTTTAAGATTTACATCACATAATTCAACACATTGTCATTTACATAGAGGAGCTCGTGGCTAAATAAAAACAGCCGCACGGGTTGATAGATAGTTAAGCTACACTTGCCGAGGTCAGTCTGTGGATGGGTGACCGTTCGTAACATATCGAGACTCCTCCGTGCCTCGGAAAGCACGTTAAGCCTGTGGTCCCGGCTGTCATTTGTAGATCTTTGGCAGTCGTTACGGGTAATCAGAAACCCGAAAGTCTGACAACCAGTCTTACTAAGGGGTATCGTGTTGCCCAGTAACTGGGTTGTGGAGGTCAGATAGGCAGTCGCTCCATGTTAAACACTGATATTCAGCAGTATCCGGTTAGGCTGGCAGATGACGCAGATGATGACATCACAAAGACTTAAGGACACTACAATATGTTAATTAAAACGAATCGTGTTTTATTGCCATTCCTGAAGAATGATGCTTGACTAGAAGTAGCACCGTACTGCCGATAACTGCATGACAATGACTGCGAAAATGCAAAAGTAGAAATAGTCAAAAACGTTACTCTTGTGTAAAATATTCCGGTAATCAATTTAGGTAGAACGGTTTAAGAAGCTGCGCAAGCGACTTGTACCAAGGAAGCGTAAAGATTAATGCAGAGTTGCGTATAAAAAATGTCATAAATAAGTAAACTAATAAAGTCATACCGGTCGCATTCCAAACATAACTAGTCAAAATAAAATATTGGAATACCAACCCGACCAAGTATTGTGAAATGAAATTAAGTACAGAATAAAATTAAATACAAGCACGCTCTGTGTTGAATTTGTATGAAAACCGTAGCAACTACAACCACTTTACATTGACACTTCAGCGTGGCGCAGTTTGTCAAGGCAAAGACTTACACTAGGCAAAATTCAGTGCAATTTTGTTAGTTCCTTTTTTCGCCGTAGGTAAAGATGAGTTGGTTCTTGGGTGTTTGTATTATGACTTTGTGAGTCGTTATCTGTAATCGATTAGGTTTTATAGCTAACTTTATTGCCGGAGTGGAAAGTTTGATTGATGTGAACATGTATTGGAGTGTTCAGAAATATTTTTTGTGGTACAATTTCGCGTTAATTGCAGTAAATCGTGGTGACAGCGCTACATTTCTGAGATTTGTCGAGTTCAAATAATAGTTACGGTATCGGTTATCGATTTTTCGATCGGATGTATTATGTATCGATAAAAAGGGATGCTTTACGAGGAAGATATCACCATTATCATCTCTGGTATTTCCTCTTTCCTCATTTGTAGCAATACCAAGAATTTGACACATTTCACCAAAAATGCACACGTATTTTAAGTATGTGCACCAAAAATTCAAAGATCAGTCCACTGATAAGACACACACATGTTCAATAAAACCAACATAACGCATTCTCGTTTAAATTTAACGATTTCCATATAAACTCTTACACTAAGTTTATTTTTAAACTAAAATTATCCTGGTCAAATTGCAAATTCAGCTCCGTTGAAGTACAATCGTAAAGGTAGGTCATAAAATTATCACTAGTGATAGACGGAGAACATTATTCTTGAACGTGTTGAGTATGTGATAGGACCTACCTCGCATTACTGCTCAATAGGAGGATATAAATAAGAAAACGTTGTTTACCTAACTGACTAGTATATTCAGCAGACTTATATTGAACATAAGCCCAGGATTCCTCTCTCTGATCTCTTCCTTCACCGATGTCAGTGATGTCTAACTGACATCTTTAACCACAATCTAAAATTGTTGCATCTGATTCGCCGTCCCAAGGTAACGGATTGCAAATTTGGCCATTGATTGGTTACAAACAAAGATCGATCCCTAGATTTGGTTCGAGAAACGTTATTGAAATTGGTAGTAAGTTAATAAGGGACTCCAGCCTGGTGTGCAAGTGTGGTGCTGCTCCATAAACGGTGTGACACCTGATATAGTGTCCTGCGTGCACTGATACTTGCACGCTGCAGGATATGATGGACGCTGCTGATGGTGCCAAACTCGTAGTTGATTTCTGGGCTGTTTCTAGATAGAATACCATCGACACGCTAAGAAGAAGAAGTGATGTCTACGATAAATTTAGACGGACACACATGAATTTTGTTGAAAATTCGACAATTACCTATGTGATCTGCTAGCCAGATAGGTAACTGTCGAAATTTAACCCACAGCTTTATGCATGAGATACATTTTGTCATTTCAAAGATGTTCATATAAATACAAAGTTACATTTCGATGAAGATATTGTTAATTTTTTCTGTTTGCTAAGAGATCTGCTATATTTCTGCTTCTATTAGTATAATTAAGCATGCGCGGTTTTCCGATTTGAATTCCTAATTCGTTTTCCGAACGAGTGTTAAATATGTTTAATGTTTCCGAACGAAAACTTGTGTATGAAATTCTTGGATTCGGTGCCCGAATAAAGAAAGCCATAGCTTTATCTGCCGGGCCAATTATTATTTATATTCTACAGAATTAAATGATTCGTCATTTCCATGTTCCATCTTAGCTGTATCATCAACCCCACTCTTCATCTTCCATGAAATCTTTCCATGTTCTTTTAGATCTGCCTCACATTCGTTAAACCTTCATAGACCACACACCTAGAATTTTTACCGAGACGAAAGTTAATTTACAATTTTCAATAAAATCATATCAATAACATTTGCTTAACAAAAACTTTTGAATCCAACGATTGCACAACATACACACGGACGCTTAACCCCGCGCACAATGCATGTCAGAGGTAGGTGACACACGGGCGGTAAATCACGCGAGCCGAGCCATTAAGGTCGGACATGTTCGGCTAATACGATACAAATGTTTGTACAATAGAGTGTTTAAAACTGTCGCTTCACGATTTATGGGGGACGTCCAGGAAAGACAGACAGGGGCGGATTTAGAAATATACATTGATGAATTCTGGTCTGCTAAAGAACCGAATCTTGATCCTATATTTTAGTGCAATTTTGGATATGTAGAAGCTGTATTTACTGAAAACCCTAGAACAGACAAGACAGACATACATTATAATAACAACAAAGATAATGCTCGAAGTAGAAATAAAAAATAATTGATATGAGTGTAAGATGCACTAACTCCATCTTAATTCTAAGCAAGTCTCAGTCTATTTATTACCTTCTATCTCCAATTTATCTTATGAATATAATTGTAAACTTGTAAATCAGTCCCTGTAGTGCGGTCGGTTCTCACAAATCCATCTCGTTGTAGCGCGTCAGTGCCGGCGCCTGCGCACCTACGACGCGACGCGCTGTTTATGTTAATGTATTCAATTTCATATTATTTCCTCGGCTGGTTTACGTCGGGAACAACTTTAGTAGACGTAAAGTACTGAATTAATTTTAAATGTAAGACTTTATTTAAATATATTTACTGTAGCTTGTTAGCTCTATATTGCAATGGGTATACTCAGATCCTCATAATAATATTGGACTCGATCTATCAGAAAATTTAAAGATATATTGTTCAACTTATGTTGAAACAATAGTCTATTTCGGAGGCATAAAAAGAGCTTGAACAAGTAAAATACTTCATTGCACCCTGGGCGGTTAGTCCAGCCTTCTACCCATTTTGATTTCTGGCTAATATTATTCATATTATATTCACTCCATCGTCGGTATTCGTCATCATAGCCAAAAGACGTCCACTGCCATTCGTCGGGTCCGTTTTCTAATATCTTTTATATCATGTACCATCAATATATGCAAACATAATTAGGTATATTATTTTATATAATGCTAATTTAATATTAATAAAGTAAGTCTTAAATTCACAGATGCATTTTTAAGTTAAGACAATCAGTGTACTTTTACAGTGATCATTTTGTATGGAGTAGCTACCGGTCGACATGTAATCGAATTTGCTAATGATTTCTCAAATCAGAATGAAAACTGATAATCTATTATAGTTTGTTAGTACAAATACATTATAAAAGCATAAGAACGGTAACAATATAAAGTATTTCTATATTGCTGGTCCTAGGCCTCCCCCAAAGATTTCGGTAACGATCAGTCCTGCGTTGCCCTCATCTATCGGCTTTCTAGGATCTTCATCAGGTCGTCGATCCAACTCGCATTGGCACTTGCTGTTCTTATTCACTCGGTATACATGGAATATTTAATGTATTAGAACATATTTTTATAATATGCTAGCAGACCGGGCAAACGTTGTTCTGCCATTTCTAAGCCAAAAAAATAAAAAAAATATTTGTGGTGGACCACCCATATTACTTAAGGTACCTATGGAAAATAAATTTTGGCCGATTCTCAGACCTACCCGATATGAACACCAAATTTCATACAAATCGGTTCAGCCGTTTTGGAAGTAACAAACATTGCGACACGAGAATTTTATTATTTATTTATTATTCACTCTATACTACCATTACAGGATACTTAACCTAATGCGGTAGCTAGGACAAAGGAACAAATTATATAAAATATTTACAAATAACAAATAAAACTTACAAATACAGACGACACACATGAAACTACTACCTAAATTACACCATACTATTTTAAAAACAAACAATAATAATAAAAAATATATATATAAATCAACAGTAAAATTAAAATAAACATAAAATTTAAAAACAAACAAAAAACATTACAATTCTGTATAGCACAATACATGTAATAGTACTCTTGCGAATTCACTAAATCTACACGTCAAAACATCAAGCCTCGCATGAAGTAGGCTTATGGTGACCATCGCTCTGGTGAGAGGGGTCTTGGCAAGCAAATTGGTCCTGGCAGTTGGTGTAGTTGTGTTATTATAATATATGTTCTAAAATATTATATATTCTCGA
The DNA here is from genome assembly GCA_905147745.2 of Phlogophora meticulosa. Taxonomy (NCBI): domain Eukaryota; kingdom Metazoa; phylum Arthropoda; class Insecta; order Lepidoptera; family Noctuidae; genus Phlogophora; species Phlogophora meticulosa. The sequence goes on along the minus strand of LR990538.1, from coordinate 12,328,549 downwards.
TAAGACAACCCGGAAAAGTAGAATTCCACGCGTTAAATGTTCGTCGTGGAAGATTAACTCCCATTCAATTATCGCCAGAATGATTTATTTGTGTTTTACTGTCTGTCTTCACTGTTTACCTCAAGCTTAACATTTGATGCTCGGTTTAATAGCGTTGGGATGGCAAGGTGTGTTGTTTGTTTGTTTTAAGAAAAGGTTAAAAACCATCTTCCTTTGAACGCAATCTTGTACAAAGCTATTGAATTTTCGTTTACTGTTTTTGGATTATTTTAAGTCTGCTCATTTTTCGATGTTATGCATCACAGTCCTACAGGTTTTATGAGCAAAGATAATTTAGGTCTAGTCGAAACTGGGCGTGCGTATGATCGTGAACGAAACAAAAGAAATATGTAAGGATCGAAGCAGATAGTGTTCTGGAGTTTTTGCCTCTCCCATGAGAAATAGGTGTGAGTATATTTAATTAATTAAATCTGTCCCGAAAAGCGGTTGAAAAAGTCGCCAATCCAATTCACTTTTTGTGTTCAAGAATTTTTTTCCCTTCCTTATAGTGCTATATTTTCCTCAAATATGGATGTAGGCATCATTGAATATCACCTAAACCCAGATTCAAGATTGCCCAACCGTTAAATAGACAACTATAACTTTACGAATCCCCGCAGCTATATCTAAAGTTCCCAATTGAAGTTGACACACGGCAAAATATCGCACCAAGGCAAGATGTTCACAATTTGATACATTTTCAACAGTGATCTTCACAATCAGCGCTGTTCTAAGGTTCCATGTTATACTGGCCACTCTGTTAATACGACCAATTTTATATTTCACTAGTTGCACTGACATTTACTAGAATAAATGGGTGGTACAGGAGTTTTATGTTGTTGTTTTTTTGTTGCATATGTCCGGCTTTAGAACGTGATCTACTTTTGCCGGTTCCGTGTTGTAATTCGTTTGATCAAATCAGCGAAGTCAATAATGTTTGATATATTGAATTAGTGGTAGGCAAGTTTGAAAGAGATAATTGTATGGCACAAGTTGAGAAATACGATTTTACCGTAACCTTAATTGTAGATCGCTAACTGTTTTATGAGTCATACGATAGAAAAGACTGCCTCGTTCGTCTAGTGGTCCCGCCTACCAGGGTTGCGGGATGTTCGAAGTTTTACTATAACCCGGGAGCATAAAGGACAAGTACGGAACACGGACGGGTTTTACTCAGTAGCAGTTTGACACGCCCTCCCGTTCCACCCAAAACGGGAGAAGCCATTGGATGATTACCCATTCTTGAAAAAATAAAGTTCGTGCAAAGTTATATTGAGTTTTTTCAATAGGTATATTCTCATTAGTAGCCTGGAGTCTGGAATTGTACCCCTATTACATGGGACTTAAAAATATCATAAATGGCGGATTGAGGGTGTCACTATACCTCTGTCTAACCCTTCAGGGAACATAGGCGTGATTTTATGGATTTATATGAATGATAGAAATGACGGTGGATAAAATAAATAAGTAAAGCATGCTAACTATTCCAGAAATCAATATTTCAAGAACGTCCTAGACTGTGTCCTTGGCAGGTACGAGGCAATCGATGTTATTAAAATCGATAATCGCACTGTGCTTTGGATTGACATATTTTTATTTTGTCATATTTTGTATAGCTTCAAGTTCTTCAAACCTATCAGACAGACGTGTTGCTGGGGAGTTTGTTCCGCCACTTCTTCTTCCTAGCAAAAACACTAGGAAGTGGTGAAGGGTGGGCGTTTTGGGGGACTGTCTTATGTAAACGTTTTGACGTTCAAAAAGTGCTGATTCTCAGCCTAATTTGAATAAATGAATTTTTCTTTCGATTCATAATACAGACGTAATTGAACTTGACTCAAGCTTCATTCTCAACTCCTGTAATTCAACTCTTTGTAACTTGAAGCTAGAGGTGCATATGCATTCTATTAGCTTTTTCTCAGTGGAAGCAGTACGGCTATGGAATGCTTTGTCAGTGTCGATAAGACGCGCTCGAAAACTTCTACACACTATGTATATATATATATATATCTTCTTTTAAAATTATGATCAAAAATCATTACCGCTATCCTAAAATGTCGTTATATCAATCCGTAGCTTTGCATGTAAATGTGTAAATATCCTAACGAAATTTTCATATTTATATTTTCTTTAGTTATTTATTGTATATATTTAAATAGTGCACCACGAACTACCAACAGTTTATCTCCTTCTATATCAAGTCCGTCCAAAGGTTGTCTGTAAGAGATCGCTTTTAGCGACAAAGCCTCCAATTGTAACAACTTATGAAGGCAGGTCTTATACTCATTACTATTTACATCGGTATTTTATGCAGTCCCACCTAAACATAACGCTGATAATAATAAAATTACTGGCTATTGACGACACGGTTGGCGCAGTGGTTGAGCCGTCGGCTGTTGCGCCGTGTGTTGTAGGTTCGATCCCCGCACGGAACAAATATTTGTATGACCTACAGGTAATTGTTCCGGGTCTGGCTGTTTGTGTATGCGAGTTTAAATGTTTGTAAACGCATCCACGATGTATGAGGCAACATCTATTTTTAAACCTAAGTCATCAGAACCTTATAAATTTGCACCAAGATACGGTGTGCAAGCGCGGAAGACATTAGGAGTACCAGGATCTTGGGCAATTCCCTCCATTAGAAATCATTTCGATCGTATTACACAAAATATTTCCCCATACCCCGTTCTTAGTAAAACATTAACACCTGTTAGTCCTATTACAAAACAACGACTACCCACATTTTAAGCAGCGTAACACTACCGCACTTCAGAGTCGATCGTTCATACTTTCATTCACGCAGATGAAGAGATAAAACAATATTTACCAAGTCAGGTAAAACTGAAAGAGCCGGTAGTCCTAAGACCTAACTAGGGCTGCTAAATCAGTTTTTTTTTTAAATAGAAACGTTGCCCCACACTAGTAATTTCTCCTGTGTCGTGGGTGCGTTTACAAACATTCAAACTCACATACACAAACAGCCAGACCCGGAACAACTGCCTGTAGGCCATACAAATATTTGTTCCGTGTGGGAATCGAACCCACGACACGCGGCGCAGCAGTCGATCGCTCAGCCACCGCGCCAACCGTGTCGTCAAAATGATCTTTATTCTTAGAAAGGTTAGATCACAGTACCCCTGATCTACTACAAATAGAATAGATTGTACAAAACAAAAGAAGGGTAAAATAGGCCAACGTAGTATGACTGAGTCAAGTTGGCGTTGGTGATGAAGTTATCCATCTAAGCTGGCTGGAGGTAATGGAGACGACTGGTAAACTTAAGCATTAAATTACTGGAGAAGTTTATGTATAGTTCCAAGTTTGTATAGTCTACTGCGAAACTAAATTTTAACTGGCAGTGCTATTCTCTAAAAAATGACCCCGTGAGAACTTGAGTGAGCTTTCAGTGTCTAACTTATGCTGGGTCATATCTGCTATCTCACTCCATCGCTCATTTCACCTAAGTTATCACGGCGAGATTTTTATATAATCGACTGACCGGACATACATGATCGATCTAAAAAGATCTCTTTTTTAAAAACACACAACATTACAAAACAATTTTGATTATATCGTAATCCTGCCATCAACTAGATCTGTTTACTGATCATCAAGTGATAGTGTCGAAATATCTCAAGTATTTCAAGAAGAAATGTTTAATATAGTAACTGACGAATCTTGAATAAATTTGAATAATAAATAAATCAATAACCTACTCAAATACCGGACGACCAGCCCTACAGACGACAAGTAAATGAAACGCTACAGAGCGCAGATATCAGGCCCTTAAGGCGTAGTTACAGCCTTACAAAGCAACTATTGATAGATAACGATGTCACTTTTAATTGGAACGTAGCTGGGACATTCACGCTTTTTCTCCATTGAGGAGTTGATGGCATAAACCTGTGGTACCACTTTTATGAATGAACAGGAGTTTTAATCGTAACTAATATCGACATTTTGAATGCTTCATGAAAGTGACTTATGGTAACGGATAGATAGTGTGCCCGGTCAAGGCTAACTACACATTGGGGCTTGTCGCCAATCCTGACTTAAGACACCTAAAAAATTGAAACTTAAAAAAAAACTAGATGATATCATCATCTGCCTTTTGCCAACTGTGTTGGGGTCGGTTTCAAGTAGACTGGAAGCTGACCCCAACACCGCTGCTCCCGGTTAGAACCGGGAGCAGCTGAATACCAGTATTTTATATGGATCGACTGCCGATCTGACCTCCACAACCCAATTACTGGGCAACACGATACTCTTTAGTAAGACTGGTTGTCAGACTTTCGGGCTTCTAACTACCCGTATCAACTGTCTAAGATCTACAAATGACAGCCAGGACTCACGGCTTAACGTGCTTTCCGAGGCACGGAAGAGTCTCGATATGTTACGAAAAGGTCACCCATCGACAGACTGACCTCGGCAAGCGTAGCTTAACCCATACGGCTGTTTTTATTTAGCTACGAGATATCCAAATAAATTTCAACAGGCAAATAAGCATATATGGTATCAGCAAGTACCCAATAGCTCACAGACCACCCTTTCTTAGACAAACATTCTATCTACCAACCCATACCATTCATTTAAATGCCCTTATTATATATCTGTGTACGTAAAACTCAAAATTATGCTAGCTAACGGTGAAACCAGCACTAACCCGTCTAAAGCAAAATATGTACAGCGTAATGACGATTTCTATCGACGAAGCGAGCCGATTAATCAGTGCTGTTGCTTGTAACATTAGTACATAGGATACTAGACTTCATAGCTGGTGCTAAGCCAATGAGCGTAAGAATTGTTTGCATATATTAGACTTGATTCAACTAATTGATTACGAGAAGGAAATTGGAGAAGGAGGGAAAGGCTAAAAGCGTTTGGGAATACCATACCTTTCACTGGAGACAATGTATCGGTATGTGGACGACCGATGTGGCGCGGCGGGCGAAGGTCCAGGAGGTTGCGGGTTCGATTCCCGCCCTGGGAGAAATGTTTTACGATCTACAAAGATTTGTTCCGGGTGTTCTGGGTATTTGCTATGTCAAATAAAAAATATCTATTAAGTAAAGTATTGTATTAAGTATATCAGTCATCTAGTACCCATAACACAAGCTCTGCTTACCTTGGGGCTAGATGATGCTGTGTGGATTGTCCAGCATTATTTAAGCATATATGGCAGACACCGCACATCCATAAATAAATACGTACTTTTGACAGATTGACACAGATTAGAATGCGAATGTATAAAAAAAAACGATAAGTGCCCCTCTGTTCTTTATTGTTTCCGTGAAAGAGTAACAAACATCCGTACATGCTCACAAACTAATTTATTAAAAAAGCATTATAATATTAGATAAGAACGAAAATTGAAACTAAAGTAAATTAATCCGCTTCTATCTTCCCTAAAATATAAACCAATAATTTAAAATTAGACTTAGCTTAATTTATATTCTTTGAAAAAACTGTGATAGAAAAATAGAACGCAAGGTTGTTGGATTCATTTAGCATTTTTTTAATTTTATGGCATATTTGTATACCTATATGTAAATACTTAAAAAATCTATTCTAATTAAATGTAAACCATAACTGGAACATATTACGAGACTTTCATAAATTGTAAATACAGTAAATAAAGATTTATTTTTTTTCCCCCTAATTGTACTCATGACTATGAAAAATTCAAAAGATAAACCTTTAGTGACAATGTAAGTCTGTAACAAGTCAGAAATCGATTATCAGATATATCCCTAGCTAAATGTATGACACGTGGAAAAGGTATAAAGATATCTTCAAGTACTAATTACTGCATTCCTTGCAACATTCCAATCAAATATGCGCAAATACAGTTGAGCAATTTGCAGAATCCGACATTGTGGGTGAGAAAATCTTTAACAAGTTAACAAATTACATTGAGCCTTAATCACTCTGCAAGACTGGAGTGAAATGCTGAGTATTTCCATTGTTAATCAAATTGATTACGTGTGTACACCTTATTTATTAAAAACTCCAAGAGTTTGTCTTCGACGAAATATTTCGACGTCATTCATTTGTCTATTGATTTTTATTTCTTTAACAACGATAATATTAATACATGAAAAAATAAAATCAAATAAATAATCACAGGGCATCGAAAAATTCATGCGGATGAGTTTTTCGATGCTCTGTGATTATTTATATCAACGGGAAAAGTGCCCAGAAGGCTGGCAGCATTGCCACGTTGAATGGCAATGCTGATTATTTGGCCAAAATAAAGGCCAGCCCTCTGGTCACGTGAAGAGTCGACCAAACGCTTCGCGATTTCTCGAAAAGCTAAATGGGCACACGGACCCCATGGCCAGTGTTTCAACCCCATCGGCTCAAACATATATCTTCCAATTGGGTTTTGTTAATTCATTTGTTAAATGAGCATTATAAGTATTTGCTGCATACAAAAGTTTCTGAAATTTCTCAGTTGCAGCCCAGTGTGCCCAATTCATGACAAAAGGGTCCCCCCCCTAATACATAGAACTCAAAAATAACTGGCGAAATGTGGGTGTACTATAGACACGCCTGTGCCTAAACGTTTATGTAGGTCCCCTCAATTTTGCATCTAAATCTCCATACAACAACAAATCACATACACCTCTCTGGCGAACACGAGAGAGGCTGGAGCTATCATCAACAAAGCGTTGTCAGATTACAAGATAGGCTATTATAGGTCAGTGGGTTAGGAGCACACACATTGCTGCTAGACCCAGAGAGAAATCTGTATGGAGATTCCCTTAATCATATACACCGGATACCCTTACACGATGATCCGTATCATTGGGAAATTCACATCATGAATCAGTGATGTTTTCTTCCAACACCATGTTTCAAGCTGAACAATTAGAGGTTGCAGGGCTATCGCGATTGCCTCCCCTCATAAACATCTCATTAGCTTGGGTTACCACAATTATCGTCTTTCAACCTGTTGCTACAAGCCCCTGTGTATGTATGTGACCTTATGTCAAATTAACTATATATTCAATAGGATGCAAATTGGCGTTTTCAGTTTGTGTGTCATTACGTATTTATGGTGTTGTACTGGGGAAATGTGTTGGCAGAGAATTACGGAGATAGAAATTCTGTTTCAAGTGTGTACATCTTGTTTGCTTAATTAGATATAAATTACGAATAAAATTTATACTTAGGACTGGACTGTGCTTGTACTACTTATGCATTTTATCATGATCTACTTGCAAGAACCAAAGCCCCTAAAGACAATATTGAAGAAATTTGAAGACAATTCTAAGTAAATTTTAATGTTACTAGCTAGGCATAGGGTATCGTTTTGCCCAGTAACTGGGTTGTGTAGGTCAGAGAGGCAGTCGCTCCATGTAAAATACTGGTAATCAGCTGCATCCGTTTAGACTGGAAGCCGACGCCTACATAGTTGGGAAAGGGCTAGGCAGATGATGAGAGCTAGGCCCCGCGGTGTTAAAAAGTCAACATGAAACACAGTTGCCATCTCGCAAGAATACTTCACTTTTCGGGGATAAAAAGTAGTCCAGGTATTAATCCAGGTTGTGAGCTAACTTCGTAACAAATTTCGTCCAAATCCGTTCACCCATTTCACCGCGAAGGAGTAATGAACATACACACACACACCGACAAACTTTCGCCTTATAAGTTTGATTGTTGTGAGGTTGTTTTCAATGAAGGATAGATTATAAAAATACTACTACACTCATTAAGTGTTCAACCAACATTTCCGTAGTAAATAGACCTCCAAACGGTACCGGTAGTACTGGTACTAACAACTAAAGTATCTTGCTACCCACCAGCTTCGATATTAACTATATTAAGTCGACCATCGCTATTAAATTCATACCACTTCACATTACATCACACGGCGAACAAACTACACGACAGAAGCCGAGGCGCGCAGCTAGTTCAAAACAAACAGTATTTATTAATGTCCGCGACGGATAATACGCCTTTAAATTGTTCGTAATGGCTACCAGTTTAAACAGAATTAATATTGTGTACTATCTGATACATGGTGCCTCTGATTTAATATCACCATCGGAGGAAACGTTTAAGATTATTATAGAAAGTTGTCTGCGGGATGTTTGAGTGTAGGTATTGTGTCGCTTTTTCAGGGTTCCGTACCCAAAGGGTAAAGCGGGACCCTATTACTAAGACCTCCTACTCCCCTAGTCCCTATTACTGTTCGTCCGTCTGCCCGTCTGTCACCAGGCTGTATCTCATGAACCGTGATAGTTAGACAGTTGCAATTTTCACAGATGATGCGGCTATAACAGCAAATACTAAAAAATAGAATAAAATAAATATTTAAGGGATTTTTTTGCCGTTTTTATAGCTATTGATACGGAACCATTCGTACGCCAGTCCGAATCGCATGTGGCCGGTTTTTATTTGTGTACAGGGAAATGATTTGGGGGAAAATGTCCGAAAAAAAAAAAATCAAAATCAAAATTCATTTATTCAAATTAGGCTGAGAATCAGCACTTTTTGAACGTCAAAGACGTTTACATAAGACAGTCCCCCAAAACGCCCACCCTTCACCACTTCCTAGTGTTTTTGCTGGGAAGAAGAAGTGGAGGAACAAACTCCCCAGCAACACGTCTGTCTGATAGGTTTGAAGAACCTGAAGCTATACAACACATTATGTCAAAAATAATAATTATGTCAATCATCTTTATACGTCATTCAATTAAATAATTTGCTACATGTTAGCTAGCACACACCAATATGCCAAAATAAATAAATAAAAAGTTATATATACCAAAATCGACAATTAACTCAAGCAAAGCCTGCTAAACTGAATACATAAAAAGCCTCCAAGGCAGTCCAAGGGCGTGCCCGCTGACATGTGCAATGCTGAATTATATCAATACAACTCATTCATACAATGTAATGAGAGGATCATGTCAATAACATAAAAATAAAGATAGTAGAAGAAACATACACAAAAATAAAGAACTATTAAACAGTAAAAGAACATAGTAACATTGTCCTGCGTTCAACAAAGCGACCAACTATTCTTGTCTTCTAAATAGTCGTTGATCGAATAATATGCTTTAGAACAAAGGTTTGATTTAACTTTAGCTTTAAACGCGTTAAAAGGTAAATCCAGCAAAGAATGAGGTAGCATGTTATAAAAGCGGATACCGAGCCCCACAAATGAGCTCTGGACCTTATGAAGCCGGTGGAAAGGAGCGTACAGTTTGTGCTTATTTCTGGTATTAAAATTGTGGATGTCACTGTTTTTAGTGTACATATGTATATTTTGCCTAATGTATATTATGTTGGCAAAAATAAATTGAGAAGCCACTGTGAGAATACCAATCTCTTTAAATAGATCTCTTAAGGAGACTCTGGGCCCTAATTGGTATATTGCACGAACAGCTCGTTTTTGTAGCACAAATATATTTTGAATATCTGCAGCTTTGCCCCATAACAGCATACCGTAAGACATTACGCTGTGAAAATAACTAAAATAGACTAACCGAGCTGTGTCCACGTCAGTGTATTGTCTCACTTTCCTGACAGCGTAGGCGGCAGAGCTGAGTCTCCCTGCTAAGGTTGATATATGAGGGCCCCACTGCAGTTTGGCATCCACTGTTATGCCCAAAAAGACTGCAGAGTCCACCGTATCAAGCACCACACCACCAATGCTTATATTCGGTCCAAGATTTCTAACATTAGGTAAGGCGAACTTTATACATTTCGTTTTCTTGGCATTAAGAACTAGGTTATTTGTCGTAAACCAATCCGTGACCATTGAAAGTGCAAAGTTAACATTATCAAAATCTTGTCTATTCCGTTCTACTTTAAATATGAGAGAGGTATCATCTGCAAACAACACAACATCACAGATACCGTTTAAATAGAATGGCAAGTCGTTAATATAGACCAAAAATAAGAATGGACCCAGTATTGAACCTTGAGGTACACCTAATAGAACTGGTAGCCCGGAAGATTTCACACCATTTACATCTACACATTGAAGTCTATTAAGTAAATATGAATCTATTACGTTAAGAGCTTCGTTTTGGACACCGTAATGAACTAGTTTACGCTTAAGTGTGTCATGAAGTACGCAATCAAAAGCTTTTGAGAGATCACAGAAAACCCCTATTGCATTTTGCGAGTTCTCCCATGCATTAAATACGTGTTTCAACAAAGCGACACCCGCATCAGTAGTTGAACGACCTTTCGTAAAGCCATACTGTTCGGTATGGAGGAGGCTATTTAAATTGAAGTGTCTTAGCAACTGCTTGAGTATTAATTTTTCAAATATTTTGCTGAAGGCAGGTAAGATAGAAATAGGCCTGAAATTGCCAATGTCATTTCTGTTACCTGATTTAAACAGTGGAATGACTTTACTATTTTTCATGAGGTCAGGGAAAGTACCTAAATCAATGCATCTATTGAAAGTAATGGCAAGATAGGGGGCTACGATGTCTATTATATTATTCAAAAGTTTAATGGAGATGCCCCAGTAATCACCAGTGTTTTTAGACTTAAGAGAGTTAAATACATTTACTATATCACGTGGTGTTACATGTTCGAAACTAAATAAGCGGCTACATTTAGGTACGCTAGTGAGCAAAAGATTCTCAGCTTTAGACGGGGATGAATTTAAGGAGCGAGTCGTGGTTATAGGTATATTGGCAAAAAACTCATTGAAGGCCTGAGCTACGTCAGCCGCGTTACTAACTAATTTATTGTCGACAATAATCTCAAGTTGATTTACTTGTTTTACTGATTTACCCGTTTCATTGTTAATCATTTTCCAAGTAGCTTTTACTTTGTTAGTAGATTTTTTAATTGTTTCGCTTAAAAATTTAGATTTAGCCGTCATGCAAATCTTTTTAAATAATTTCGAATAATTTTTGACATACTCTAGAAAGGGAGTATCAAACCTGTATCTTTTTAAACCATATAACTCGTATAGTCTCGCTCTACTTTTATAAATACCAGGAGTAGCCCATTGGTTGAATCCAACGGAGGTACCCGAAACGTTAAAGGTTTTAGTCTTGAAAGCGGATTGGTACTCCGAGTGAACAACTTCAAAAAGGGCTTCATATATTCCATTTGGATTCTCGTTTTCTACTAATGCAGGTGTAATTTTTAGAGCTACATTATCTTTAAACTTGTTGCAACGACTAGTTGTATACGGCCTACATTCCATTTTATGTGGTTTTTTACGTAATGGCATAGGAAAGCCAGCTAACAATCCACAGTGGTCCGACGTTAAGTTACTTAACACTAATTTATTTACGGCATCACAATCACTAAATATATTATCTAGACAAGTCGAAGAAGATGCCGTGATCCTGGTTGGTTCAGAAAACAAGTTAACTAAATTATAAGATCTAAACAGATTAAGTAGTCTAATACTTAATGGAGTTACATCTAAAATATTAACATTAAAATCTCCACATAAAATAATAGTTTTACTATTCGATTTTAACCTATTTAGTGAATCCTCCATTATCGATTCGAAACGCATATAATCCCCAGAAGGGGGTCGGTAAACGCATAGTATAACGTAACGCTCGAGTTCAACACAAGACAACTCAATAGTGCGCTCGATAGAAAGATTAACTAAATCTAAACGTTGTTTACATTTCAACTTGTTTGAAACAAGAACTAAGGATCCGCCGCGGATAGCATTTTTTCTTACGAACGCACTTTGCACGGTAAAATTATTATCATTGACAAACATTACTTCATGTTCTTTCAACCAATGTTCAGTTAAACATAACACCTGAACATCATAGTTCTCTATAAATAAACTTAACTCTAGTTCTTTGCCGGACAGCCCCTGCATATTTTGATGAACAACATTCAAAATATGCGGCTTACCCGTTGTCGCACCTAATAGTTTAAACTACGAGGGGACTCAATAATACTAGTATTAGTACCAGTACTAACACTTAACATTGGTACACTACACGTACCAGTGTCATTGTGTATATTATATGCTAAAAGATTAGCAATTTGTCGTCTACAACTAGGTGGCAAATACATTGTATTTTTTGTCAATTTGTAATCAGTAATAAACTGATTACAGTCAAAATATAAAATACTGTCACTATAACGACAGGTCCTATTGTACACTAGCATATTTAAACAATAAATGTGCCTATTTTGTTCATCAGACAAATAATGAGAATAAGGCAAGGCACAGAAAATAAATTTACAGTTAATGGTCTCTTTTAAATGTAACATCAAATGGACACATTCAATCAAGTCCTTTTTTCTTATAGCTAAACTATCCCCATATAGTAATATAACAGTAGAACTGGGGTTCAATGTTGTCAATTTAATTTTACTGATTAATTGGCTAAAACTGGCACCGGGTAAACAATTATTTATTACATTATGATGTGAACACTGATTAAATATACTACCAAAACCTTTACCAAATTGATCAGAGAATAAGTATGTTGTGTTTTTCAAATTTTTATTAATTTCAATATCATGACCATTAATAATACAGCTACCTTCTGACTGAGCTACCGAGGGAGTGGATTGAAGCTGAGGCTGGGTTGTCTGGGGGCAGGCACAGCTACAAGAAAGGTTATTAGTCAGAGACTCATACCTCTCTGCATTGTATATTACCAGGTCCAGCAACTCATTGGCCTCTTGCATGCGCTTACTCAGGTCTTGTTGAGAAGCCTCATATTTGGCAAAGATGTCCCTTAAAGTAAATTCTCTAACAAGCAGTTCATTCCGAAGGAGCTGAATGTCAGTGTCATACATAGTTCTGCACAACTGTAATTCATTCGTACAGTTCTTTAAATCTGATATTAAGGTAAGATTTTTTTGCCTTAGTTTTGTATTTAATTTGTTAACTTTAAGGCGTTTTAAAGATTTTTGAGTTTTTTTTATAAATCTATTAATTCTAAAGTATTTTTTAATCCTATTATGGCTTCTAAATAAATTACATTTGTTGAGAGTATCATCAGTTAAGTCTATTTTATATAGAAGTTGATGATATATGGAATACACTTATGTTGGTAATAGTGACTTCGTATGTGGTGGTCCTTTCGCTCTCCGAAGTGGTTCTTAAAAAGTTGGTAATAGGAACTAGCTATGAAAAGCAAAAATAATTTGTAATAAGTAAGCCAACAGTATTTGTTCGATAGCTTTCCTACATAGTTATGTATTGCTGAGTTTGCAGTTTATCTTCCAGAGACGTAAAAATGTATGTGATTTTGTAAAAGATACTTTGTTACACAAAGTTTTTTTTTTACACTGCAGCTTATTTCTCTTGTTTTTTTAGATTTTTACTTTGTGAAATTGACTTAATTTAGACCACTATAAAGTTACAAGTTAAAAAGACCATATTTTCAATGAAAACACACAGAGTTAAAAAACAAAATATAACACATTCAGACTCCGGTCTGAGACTGAAAAAATCCAGGACGAAAACCCCAAAAAACATTTTACCTGACCTGGGACTCAAACCCAGGACTTTATGGTCAACAGTAGCGATTGCAACCACTACACCAACGAGACAGAGTCACAAAAGTCACCCTATGTTTTCTAAATACTCACCTTTTTTTTTGTAAAAACCAATCTACTGAAATAGATAGAAAACGATAAATACTACAAAAAAAATAAAAAAAAATCGTTTATTTACCTTATCTAAATAAGGAAATATTAATAATTAAAAAAAAAAACAATATTATTTTTTTTTTTTTTTTAGTAGTATTTGTAGTTTTCTAGCACCTTTCATTATGTTACTTGTTCACAGTCTCAAAGACCAAAACGTCTCTAACAGTCATTACTACAAATCCTAATGGCGCCTATTTCCATGAATCAAGGGTTGGTCCTGAATACCGACAAACGTCAAAAAAATACCCCTTTGAGAAACATAAGTTATTTAAACACACATTTTTCTCATTCTTTAGGATTTATAACTACTTTTAGGGGTGGTTTTGTAAAATTTATTGCTATATTTGTGACAAAACGACTATTAAGTAGGGGTTGGGTTTATAACAGCCCTGATTTATTGGGGCGATAAGAGAATTATTTGTTTAAAGATTTACTGTTCTGGTTTTGATTCTTAATGTGACTGGTTTTAGGGCCGCTAAATCCGAAAAAAATCACAAGTTTTTCGTAAGGCTTGCATATACTGCGTCATAACTGCCTATGTCAAAGTCAAAAGTCAAAGCATTTATTTCAAATGAACCAATTACAGGTACTTTTGAATTGTCAAAGAATCGGAAAAATGAAGCTAGTCGCCCATTCCAAAGCGTAGGTACCTATGGAGAAGAACGGGCAAGAAACTCCATGGCCACTCTTTGACTCAGACTGTCGCACTATGAAAGCAATAGATGGACGCAAATTTGCAATAAAAATACTAACTTCAATGGAGCGAAGACCGTCTATATGCTAAGACCGTCAGTAGGCTAAGACCGTACAGTTAGAAATGCGACGAATTCCGAGTAGTTACCAATATGGCAGACTAAAATACAAAAAAAAATACAAAAAAGGTTTTACGTTTTTGTATCGTAAGCTTTTTTGGCAACTTTGTAGCTAGTCAGAGTTGATCGTATTTCCTACTGTACGGTCTTAGGCAGCGTTTCCATTGAGGCGGAGCTGTGCGGAGCTGAGTTTATGGTGCGTGCATTAACCAATCGCATTTCTCGAAATCTCCGCTCCGCTTCAGTGTAGACATTGTGGTTGGTTAACTCATGCACCGCTAAGCTCCGCTCCGCACAGCTCCGCCTTAGTGGAAACGCAGCCTTAGCCTACTGACGTTCTGCGATCCATCGACTATATCTTTGTTAAGAAGTACGTACTGAAAAATGAGATTCGGGAGTAAAATGTTTTGTGTCAATTATCTAGTGTTTTAATATTCTCTGTCCAATGCAGTAGCTGTAAAGTGCTGCTTTCGCTTTCCAATTGGTAGTAAACAACACAATCAAACCTGGAAATCACATAGATTCCTCTGTTTTAGTGATTTCTAGTCGTATCGAAACTTTTCCTTCCGTTATATGTTAATGAAACCCGGAATAAGATACACACAATATTTATCACTGGCCACCTTATGCTCTACTAAAATGTAGAATCTGCTTATCAGCCATGTCCTGTAAGCTTCTATATTACGTACTAAATGCACATAAGGCTGTCGAAACATCGCTAGAAGCGATAAGAAAGCCATTGTACCCTTTAAATCAACGATGTTAAGAGCTGTATTACAATATTCGTGTACAATAAAGTAAGTTCTATCTGTTTACCAATTGTATCTAAAGTAGATCGAAAAACCTACGGCTACACATAGAGATTTACTCTCAAAATCACTTTTTTTATCTTCTAAATGATTTGCATTGGCCCACAGAGCTTCTCTCATCTTAGTTCTAACAAGAGCGAAGAGAAACGCTCTATTTCCCATTATTTTTACTCCAGGATATTATCAAAACAAAACACAATCTTTAGTGATAAAATGTCACCAGCATTCAACACCCAAATCACGAAAAACACTGCATTAAGACAGATGCGCTGTCGCGTTCAAGACCATTGCTACTTTTATAAGCCCAAAATATAGTGACCAGCTTAATTTGACACGCGACCTAAGAAGGAACTTATTGTCAACCATGGTATACCGCATCTGGATAAGTTCTAGTTGACAATTACTGCCAGAAAAGTTTCATACAAATTGTGATATGTATTTTGAGATAAAGTTTGAAATATAGGCCATCATAGACTCCAATATAATTTGACACATACCCCCACTGTTTTTAATTTCAGTTACAACCATCCCCGCTATGACGGTTCAAGATTATTCGGTCACATTTTGGGCAGACAAAACAAAAATAGTGACGCCGAATTTAGCGAAAGTCGCCTCCGCATTCGTTTTCGCCTGACAACGCATTACCGAAAATATTATTTTAAGAACTCAACGGAACGAGGGAAAATACTTTTGTTCCGGGTATCTTGTTACTAGTTTCCACTTCATTTATTTTTGGATTGCCTGACTTTGTCTTCATTGTGTGCATAGTTGGATTGTGTAGGCGTGAGACTTTTTTGACGGATTATTTTTCCTATTCAACGTATTTAGTATGTTTCTGTTGTGAATTGTACGGATGAATTATGTATGTCCTTTGGGTTACACTCAAAAATTATTATAAGAACATAGACTGATCTTACTGGGGATTTTATTTGTGTATGAACGTAAAGGAAGCAAAAGGAATATAGCTGGTGGTGTACTGTAGTTTCTGCCTATCCTCATTTGAAAAAGGCGTAAGCAAGCACGATCGCAACCAAAGACTTTGAGAACGGTCACAGCTAGGGGGAAAAATAAGTTAACTTACAGAAATCAAAAACAAATGGAAGTTTTCTATTCTATTGGAAAATAGGGTGATCATATTTGAGACGTCAGTTTTTTTTCGTCTCAAACGCTAAGTTACTTATTTAATACAAAAAGTAGGAAATAATTGTCTATTTTAGGACGTTTTTCAATTTGATGTGATGATTTTGGAAGGAGTCGCGATTTTAACGCATATTATTTAAAATAAGTCTGTAAACCTAGCTATACCTAATCAGACGTAGATTTTAAACAATCCAGAAAGAAAGTTTTATTCAATATCTAGGAACTATCTCTAGTTAAGTACATTGGTACTTAACTAATTGAGTATTTTCACGTCCACCAGTTTATATGGGTAAGTCATAAAACGAAGCAGTTAATCAGCTCAGATCTATATCCTGACCCCATGATTGGCCAGTCTGCAACTTACGTAACTGTTCCACCAATCAAAGCTGGTTTTATCATCCAGAAATCTTACGTAAAGCGGATTCCTATCAATAAACACTGGCAGGGATTTATCTCTACAGGGACACTACAAATTTTAGTTACACCGTGTTAGGTAATATCTAGATTCGGAGTGACTTGTTGAATAATCTAACTGCGCCACAAAATGTTCGTTTACATAAAGACTATAAACCCCTCGCGATATTCTCAACCAGTCTACAACTCCTGAATGATAGCGACCACCAGAAAACCGTCGGGGCAGAAGTCCTAGGGATTCAACTGCCTTGGAACACGCAACGAAATTTTTTAGACAAGGGCAACGGATTTAAATAAAGGGTGGTCCAACCATAACGCACGATGTTAATTGTTAATAAAACAAAAAAAATCAGAGAGTTATCTTATATTTTTTAATTGTTATAGAAAGATCTATGACAATTATGTATGAAACAAAATAATTGTCGACGGCACGGTTGGTGCAGTGGCTGAGCGATCGGCTGTTGCGCTGAGTGTCATGGGTTCGATTCCCGCACGGTACAAATATTTGTATGGTAGGTATGGCAGGTAGTTGTTCCGGGTCTGGCTGTTTGTGTATGTGAAATTCAATGTTTGTAAACGCACCCACGACACAGGATAAATTCTTAGTGTGGGGCAATATTTTCTATAAAAAAAAAAAATCGGCCCACTTTGCTTCGAAAATGAGGTCTGCCAAGCAGTTACCGTGAATGGAGTTCGCTATCGCGAGATGATTACGGGCTGTCTGTCGCCAGAAGTTGACGATATGGAGCTGGACTATATGTGTACGTAACATCCACTTACCTTCAAACCAAGTAGAAAACAGAAGAGAGCCAATACGCACACAGAAGCTTTAACAACTGGGATATCCCTCGTGGGTACACACCATCAGATTCACCTAGATTCAAACCATTCACCTAGATTAAATGGGTCCCAAATTATGAGTTCTGACATTTGACATGTTTTATAAATTTCTTTTTTCTTAAAGACTGCATGGTCTATCATGAGGAATCTGAAAATTTGCTTATAATATAAATCTGAATTCGCCAACCCACCGTGAGTAAGCGTGGTGATTAATGCTAATACCTTCTCTGTGCCAGTAGTGGTTTAAGCTGGTATTTTATTCTTTTAACCACGAGTTTTGATCGCGCGTCAACACCTCAAGTTCATAGATGAAAATAATGTATCGATTGATATCAACAGTAGGTGCATCGACCCGCGCTATGATATAAACCGACCACATAACTCAATCATCGGCCGTGCCAAAACACGGAACAGATGAATTTCACTGTTGTTTTCATACCAGCTATTAGTATACGCGTAGGCTTAGTAGTAAGGAGTTTTAATGCCAAATGTAACAACAGACTAGGGTCCGTATTAGGACGCGTTCACTTTAAGTTTTGTATTTAATTTTGATTTATAATGTTTTCAAACTCTAAGTTAAATTTTACTTTAGACTACAACTTGTAACATTTATTATTTTATGGGGCTAACCTATGTATAAGACGTTGTTCTACTAAACTTTGATATAAGAATCTTTATTTTAACTTGTAACTATAGTAAGTATAGACAATTGTTGGTTGGACAGAAATAATAAATAAATAAAATAAAAAATTGATACGTTATTCATCGCGCGCTGATCGCGTTTGAGCGGATTTAGAAGGGCGACGACATGGGCCCTACGCAATCGCAGCGCGGTGCGTGTGTTGGGCGACTACGACGCGATTTGAATCCACCGTGCTTGCTCAGCGTATTTTATTATAAATAATATGTACGTTATGACAAGAATCATACAGCGTCAACCCCAAAGTGTCAAAGGAGAGTACGTTGCAAGACAAACGCGCAAGCGGAGTCGCGCCGAAACAATTCTCACACGTGGCAACGCGCCCTCACAAATCTCCTTTTAGACTCAAATATTACTTAAAACTTGCTGAAAGCAACTGATTGTTCTAAAGTAATGCTAGAGTATTGACTGAGCTTCTGTTATACGGCCTAACGGACTAGGCCACCCAATGCGTTAACCGTAAATATCCTTAGGCCCGCACTGACATCGGTGAAGGAAAACAGGGTGAGGAAACATATACTTGTATTTAATATAAGTCTAACCGCCAACCCGTCTTGAGCAAATGTGGTGATTATTGATCGCGCCTTCTCTTCATGAAAAGAGGCTTGTACCCTGCAGTGAAACAGAAAATCGCCCTTATTACTACGTTATAATGGCGCTGTCACTGAGAAATTGTTACCAGTGATGAGCGGTTGATAGAACTTAGTTTTGAATTTCCTGTCTAACCAAAACCTTTCTTTCTCTCCAGCCGGACGAGCTTGCCAAATCGGTGAAGCTAACATCCCGAGAGCGTCGGTTCATAAAGTTCGCGAGCGTGGAGTATGGTGGTCAGCTGTACATGACGCCCCAGGACTTCCTCGAGTCTGTGGTGGAGCAGGAGCCGAGACGTAAGTGTTCCAACAATCCCACATTAATCATAGTAGAAAAAAAGGGAATATAATCCACAAAACTCTACAGGACCTGATGTTGATCATGTTCAAAGTCAGTCATAGTGGTCCATATGTTGAATAACATGCCAATTGCAACGCCAGTACCCAATTCATCATCTGCATCATCTGCCTAGCCTTTTCCCAACTATGCTGGGGTCGGCTTCCAGTCGAACCGGATGCAGCTGAATAACAGTATTTTACATGGAGCGACTGCCTATCTGACCTCCACAACCCAGTTACTGGGCAATACGATACACCTTGGTAAGACTGTTTGTCAGACTTTCGGGCTTCTGACTACCCGTAACGACTTTCAAAGATCTACAAATGACAGCCGGTACGAACGGCTTAGCGTGCTTTCCGAGGCACGGAGGAGTCTCGATATGTTTACGAACGGTCACCCATCCTAAGACTGGCCTCGGCAACCGTAGCTTAACCTTCGATCTACCCGTGCGGCTGTTTTTATTTAGCCACGAGAGTACCCAATTACCAATCCAAAAATACACCAACCATAATATTGCAGTGGAATAATAGGGATGCCTGGGTAAAAAAAAAGAAATAATATTTAATCCGTCAGTCAGATAATAAAAAAATATTAGACACGTGAATACAATACATAATTACTTCGATAAAACCCATTAAAGTTGGTATGGTCGGCGCTGACGCAGGAGGTTGCGGTTTCGATTCCCGCCTTGTGACAAATATTTTTACAATCTACATAAATTTGTTCCTGGTGTTCTGGGTATTTGCTATGTATAATAAAAAATATCTATCTATGTAATGTATTGTATAAGTATATCAGTCATCTAGTACCCATAACACAAGCTCTGCTTACCTTGGGACTAGATGATGCTGTGTGGATTGTCCAACATTATTTATTTATTCTTTGTAGCCCGTCTGAAGCGGCGCCTGCTGACCACGAAGGAGATTGAGCACCTGCGCGACCACACTCCGCAGCTGAAGAAGGGATCCTCCCAGATGTTCCGGAACATGAGGGACAAAGGTATATACTTGTATATACTTTACTAGTATTCAAAATTCAAAATTTGTTTTTAGAAAAAAGAGACAAGAAATTCATTTTAAGGAATTGCTTATGGTTTTATCATATCGAAGATTACGGGAACTAGAAAATTATTTTTATCTTTGGCCTACATCATCATCATCTGCCTAGCCTTTTCCCAACTATGTTGGAGTCGGCTACGAGTCTAACCGAATGCACTTGAATACCAGTATTTTACATAGAGCGACTGCCTATCTGATCTCCACAACCCAGTTACTGGCCAACACGATACCCCTTGGTAAGACTGGTTGTCAGACTTTCGGGCTTCTGACTACCCGTAACGACTGTCAAAGATCTACAAATGACAGCCGGGACCAACGGCTTAACGTGCTTTCCGAGGCACGGAGTAGTCTCGATAAGTTACGGACGGTCACCCATCCACAGACTGACCTCGACAAGCGTAGCTTAACCTTCGATCAACCCGTGCGGCTGTTTTTATTTAGGCCTACATATTCGCACAAATTATTTTCGCGTACCTAATAACTTCTTCATTTTTTCAGGCATCGTATCCTACACGGAGTATCTGTTCCTGCTCTCAATTTTAACGAGTAAGTAATGTCTTTATAACATAAAATACACATTTGAGTCTTTTAAATAATAACGGTTTTTTTCTTGATGGAATCTATTTGTAGGACTGCTGAGCGAGAGGTCCTGGGTTCAATTCCCAGGTCGAGCAGTTTTATAGGAATTTTCTCATTAATAACCCGGAGTCTGGATTTGTGCCCGGTTGATGGCAATAGGCTCGCCCCCTATTACATGCGACTTAAACATTACACCTTGTGCACCTTTGCCTAACCCTTTGGGGAACACAGGCGTGATGTTATGTGTAATCTGTTTATATATATCGTCCGACCTATTTGCCAACGAATGATCGACGGAAGCGCATTTCTGTGAAGAATCTCCAAGTTGCCATTTAAAAAAAACACTCGTAATTTGTTTACAAAACCCTCGTTTATTCCTTACACGCTGAAAGCACATCTGCCAGGTATCTGTAGCACATAATTTCGTATTTCAGAGCCGGCTTCAGGCTTCCGGATCGCGTTCAACATGTTCGATACCGACGGCAACCAGCGCGTCGATAAGAACGAATTTCTAGTCGTGAGTATAGTGCATACGTGGTGCGTGGTGTGAGTGCTGAGCGGGGAGCGATTTGAAATTATAATAAAATAAAATAAAATATTTTCATACAAGGCCATACAAATATACTCGTAACTTCGAAGTAACCGCTACCCGCAATTTAGTCCTCGTGGAATTTATCAAAATTTCATCGGTTTTTTTGAGCGGAAACCTAATTCTTTTTCTAAAAATAAAGCCTAAGTTTGTCATTTGTATATCTTTGACCGTCATTCTGGGTAGTCAGCAGCCAGAAAGTCTGACAACCAGTCTTACCTAGGGGTATCGTGTTCCCCAGTTACTGAGTTGTAGAGGTCAGATATTCAATCGTTCAATGTAAATAATGGTATTCAGCTGCATCCAGTTGGACTGGAAGCCGACCCCAACTACGTTGGGGTTGGAAAAGGCTAGGCAGATGATGGAGCTTAATTTCTTAATAGGCCGAACCCCCCAAAAACGCAAGTTGTCCAGTGTCAGATCACCTTACCACCCACCATTGTCAGTACACTGTTTCGGCTCCCATAAGTCGTCACTATAGAGAACTTGTAGAATCAATCAATCAATTATTTTCTGCACACAGAGAATACAAGGTGTTACATTTATACGTTATTTTTATACACAACAGCTTAAACATGCATTGTCATCCAAACCAAACGTGTATGCAAAATTTCAGCTCAAACTATTGGGGACGACTGGTTTATAATTCAGTTACAAGATTTGACCCGCACATAATAACTCTTCTCTTCTTCAATCTTATTCATTATACTTTTTTTATATTAGGAGAAAGAAAAATGTTTATTCGCCACATAGGACGTACATATAGGAGGAAGACAAAAAAAAACTAAATCTAATGATAAGCTTGTAGTGTCCCACTGCTGGCTAAAGACTCTCCCAAGACCCTCCAGAAACTCTTCCCGCATCACCCCGAACCAGATACTCTTTAAAAATACCTATATCTAAGCACCGGCACAAATCTTGAGTGCTGGACGCAGTAGTAAGGGTATGTTCGCGCATAGATTCTTTATACTAAAATCGACCACTGCGCATCTCAATGTCAGCACTCAAGATCCGTCAAGAACTATTATTTTAAGTGCCACACAACCATCTATCGAGCTTCCGAAATTGTAATTTATATAAGTATAGATAATATCGCTCACCGCTTCCACTTGCACCATACTGTGGGCGTACTGTGTAAAAATTAGCACAAACTATATTAGCAGCTAAAGCACATAGCGTTAGATTATAACAATGTACCGGAAGAAGATTTGCTGAGGCGAAATTATTACGTTAGATAGAAGGGAACTTATGTTAGTAAATAACTGGTGGTGGGTTGACAGCTTAACGTGAAATAACTAATTTTAACAAATATGGGGCAGGAATTTACACGGTGGAAGGGTTGAGTTCTGTCCCCAATCTGTCAAATTTTCCCAACTGAAAGACCTCTAAAACTATAAGAGATAAGTTCTAGCATTTCAAATCTTGATACAAAAAATGATTACTTAAAACCGTCTAGCAAATATTTGAATTATTATTGTACCTACATTTATTGCATTTAAAAATGGCTGACAGATTCTTGTTTAAGAAAATCACGAGTTAATATCTCGCCTAAGCAAATCTCGCAAATAACTCACAATATTTTGTCGTTACAGACACGTTCTCAAACTCCAATAAATAGTTAAAAAGTGTTTAAAAGATGTTCTTTTCTGTAATCTGAGGGTCAATTCCCGTTTTTTTTAAAGAAAGATAACGATCCTTCTATTCTCAGTCTTCATCTGTCAAAAATACATCATTATTGACATTGATTGTCGCGACGAAATAATGTGAATTACCGACAATAATTTGGTGGTAAGCGCACAAGCAAAAACAGTTAGTAGAATCTAGAAAAACAGCATGTAAAAAGTATTTATAGGACAAGGACCCAAGCTATTCAATAAGTTTTTTTGTTTATTTTTTTTTGTTTTCTGAATGTTTTTTTTCTGCGATGTATATCTAGATCCAACGCCTGCTGGGTGGCACGTTTAAGGAGCGTAAAGATTTGGACCCCAAGAGCCAGGAGGCAGTGAGTTTAAATTACCGCTTACGGAAGGGATTCAGCCTCGCTGTTAAAAAAAAGGCTTCTAATTTTGATTCGATTTGACAGCGACGGTTTTTTTCTTTCTTTTTATTTTTATAGAATAGAATAGAATATTCAACATGAAAACTTACAAATAATGACTACGACTTTCGACACTTTATTCCGGAACAATGGACGCATTTTATTTTTGAAAATCGAATCAAAATTTTAACTGCCATCAAACAGAGGTTAATGCCGCTCTAATGTGTGAATATCCGTTAAATAACTTGTTTTATTTTAGCCTTTGGGATAAACAATTAACTCATTAAAAGTCCCGTACCTAATATTAAAAGTTCCAATTATTTTTACTGATGTAATCCCTTTATTAAACATAATATGTCACTAAAAATTAAAGTTAAAAAGAAAAAAGATTTTGATAATTTTGATTCACAGTATAATCCACTTTTACCAGAGCGGCATAAGGTGTTCTTTCGCTTGTATTTTCATTTTATTTTTCGTTTATGTTACAATATACAATTATACAAGTATATGTTAATAATAATGTAATATTTATGTGTGTATTATGTGCTCACCGCGGCTTAGCTGCTTACCTTAGTGTCGACAAGTGCCATGAGGAACAGGACGAGTCATGTTGAAGTCCAGAGTGCGTCTAGAGTAAGTCCGAAGTGGACAACTGCTTACATCTGTCCGTTTTTCGTGTCGTCCGCCATGTTTTTTTTTATATTTTTTTTATCTGTCATCTATCTTTCTATTTTACGGTATTTTTTCGGTTTTACGGATATCTTCTTGTACTTAGTTGTTGTTCTATTATGTATGTATTTGTATTATAATATAGTTACTGGGCAACGATATTGCCCAGTAATGGACTACGATTATATGTGTGGGCAATAATGTTATTTGTAAACAGTAAGATAATCCGTAAAAATCCGCTTTAGCTCTGGTTTTTGTTTAATAATATTTTATTAATTGTTCGCTACTGCGTAACTTTATTTTGCTTTGTTTTGTTAAATAATTAAATAATTACTGTACAATAATAAATGTCATAATTTTTGTTGTTATGTAACTAAACTGCTTTTACAATAATTTTATTAAATTAATATAATTTAAGAATTGCACGGAATTTATTGTAAGTTTTGTCCATAACATAATAATTTATTTAAATTGTCATTTAAATGATTGTCGATTTGAAGTTTTGTATGTATGTATCATTACACATCAATGCAAATAACACAACTAGTTTTTCAAAATACAATACGCTTTTAATCAAGCTCTGTCCGACTGCGAATTCTACAGTTTTTGTACGTCACACACAAATTACCTAACGACCAAACCATCACATTTTACCTACTTTTATATGTATTCACATGTTTTACTCTTTGACCAACACATACACATATTTTCACTTACATAACTCACATAATTATCTGTAAATACACTCATATTTTACTCTTTGCCATCACTTTTTGATTTTAGTAAAAATCACATTACAAGCGCAGTCGGACATAAGATTGGTTGTTGGAGTGTTTTAACTTTTTACGTAATATTTCAGATGGAAAAAATCTTCAGCTTCGCATGGCGAGGCAAGCGAGGGATGACGGAGGAAGAAAATAAGGGGGATGGAAAGGGGGATGAAAAGGCGGATGGCAAGGCTCATGAGAACTATGTCAATGATGACCAGGGGTTGCAAAGGAGGCACAATGTTGATACATTCTTGCAGGTAAAAAAAAACGCTTTTCCTTTAAATACTTTTTGATTATTTTTATTTTTTACGTTTTGGTGATTCTTACTTATTATTATTTTTAGTACTAAATGAAAGGTTTTGGTCTTAGCCATTTAATATAGATAAATACAGATGTTCCACAAATTACTAATATTCAACATCAAACAAATAACAGTTCACTGCAATTTCAGTTGAACCTTCCATAAACTTAAAAAATAAGTTCGTGGCGTTAAAAACAGCCGCACGGGTTGATCGAAGGGTAAGCTACGCATGCCGAGGTCAGTCTGTGGATGGGTGACCGTTCGTAACATATCGAAACTCCTCCGTGAAAGCACGTTAAGCCGTTGGTCCCGGTTGTCATTTGTAGATCTTTGACAGTCGTTACGGGAAGTTAGAAAACTGAAAGTCTGACAACCAGTCTTACCAAGGGGTATCGTGTTGCCCAGTCACTGGGTTGTGGAGGTTAGATAGGCAGTCGCTCCATGTAAAACTGTTATTCAGCTGCATCCGGTTAGACTGGAAGCCGACCCCAACATAGTTGGAAAAAGGCTAGGCAGATGAGATGATGTTAATGTGGCAATCATTATGGCGTCTTATTCTTCCAGGTCCATTTCTTCGGAAAGAAGGGCACCAACGACCTAAAGTTCGAGGGATTCAGGCAGTTCATGGAGAACTTGCAGACCGAGGTGCTGGAGCTGGAGTTCCATGAGTTTGCTAAAGGTATGCTTATGTGTTCATGCTTAAGGTGGATAATGCATTCTAAAAATTGTAAGTTTTGCCATGAGCAAACATGGTGATTAATATTCATGTCTACTCTGTACGAGAAGTGGGACTGTTGGAGGCTGGTATTCTCGTTAACTCACAAATAGTTTTGATATAGGTATACACAAAGAGACTGTGAGCACCCCATGACCCCAGTTATATATATGTAGAGATATTTAAGCTAAATCGCTTATATGATCGATCCATAAAATATAGCAATATAGCAAAATTGTTGTGTATATGTTTTTTGGCGATATACAATATTTCGAGCAAGTAACTAAAGCTTATAAAAACCGAAAAACACACGCTAGTTTAACAGGTCAGTTCAGCTAAACTATTCCGTAAAATATCATATAACACAAAACAATCACGCTAGTATTCCCAGAAGGGTAAGGCAGGGTCCACTGATAGTAACACCCACACTTCGCCAGTTATGTTTAATTAAGACAAACCAATCCAAAAAAAATGATGCTTTTGATAATTACTGACATCCCTATTCCAGGCCACGAAACAATATCCGAAGTGGACTTCGCGAAGATCCTGCTCCGCTACACATACCTCGACACGGACGAGTACGACATGTACCTGGACAGGCTGCTGGACCGCGTCAAGTACGAGCACGGCATCACCTTCGAGGAGTTCAAGACGTTCTGCCAGTTCCTTAACAACCTGGAGGACTTCACTATCGCTATGAGGATGTATACGCTTGCTGATCATCCGATCTCTAAAGGTAATGTACCCTTGAGCCTGTGGAGACCAATGGCAAAGGACCACTGGCCTCTCGCTGATAAGCCAGTTTCTAAAGGCTTGTGCCCTTGAGTCAGCGGAGACCGATGGCAAAGAACTGCTGATTTACTCGCTGATCAGCCAGTTTCTAAAGGTTTGTTCCCTTGAGCTTGTGAAGACCGATAACGAAAGAACACTGACCTCTCACTGATGAGCCAGTTTCTAAAGGTTTGTGCCCTTAAGCTTGTAGAGAGTGATGACGAAGGACCACTGGCCTCTCGTTGATCAGCCAGTTTCTTAAGGTTTGTGCCCTTGAGCTTGTGGGAACCAATCAATGACGGAGGACCACTGGCTACTGCCTACTCATCCACTTCTTCCATTGAGCTTGTATATTTCTACCTAGTAACTTACCTTTTTTGCATATTTCTTGTCATCAGACGAGTTCCATCGCGCCGTGAAGATCTGCACGGGTATATCCCAGTCCGAACACCTCGTGTCCACGGTGTTCGCAATCTTCGACGCGGACGGAGACGGCCTGCTCAGCTACAAGGAGTTTATTGCCATCATGAAGGATCGACTGCATAGGGGGTTCAAGGTAAGACTGGTTGGCCCTGATTTGTAGCTGCTGGTGCACATTACAGCTATGTATAATCACCGGCAAATAAGATGGCAAAAGTCGTTTTTTAGGTCTCTTTGGTGGTCAAGCGGGACGCGGGGTATGAGGTAGCGTCGATCCGAGCGCGCGATTGGTGCATCAGTCGACCCTTGCCTCCCGCACCGCGCCTTCGTCCCGTTCGCTCCCTATTACATTTCAGTGCACGAAAATTGAACCCTTTGTTTTTGTTGTGTTAAACTTAAGTCTTGTTATTGTTTTTAAATTTAGGATAGAGTTCCTGAAAAGGCATAGCATACGAGGAAAGTATGCTCAAACCAGAGTTATACAAATTAATAAAATTGGAAAAAGAACAATTTAAAACATACAGCATTGACCAAACACTTGCAGAACACAACCATAGTGTTCTGCGATTGCGACTTTCAATATGATGCCAAGGGTAGTTTTATTAACGGATAGTGACGACGACTAGTTATTTTTTTTTTTTTTTGTTATATAAACTTTTTTGAATTTTAAATGCACGTTATTTATAACTCCTAATAAACTTGAATTCCTCTCCCTTCTTTAACTTTGTTCTATACAGACATGATTAAATATAAATGATGGCAATAACAATAGAATAATGACGATCAATAAAAGTTACCACTTTTTTGTGCCACTAAGTGTACGATGCGCGAACTTACCCCCACTACGCCAAAATCTTGCCATCTTATTTGCCGGTGACTATACATTGCATTTTATTACGGAAAAAAATCTGGTGTGGCTCCACCTTTAGTATGCGACGGTTCTTAGTAAATGAAATAAAGTGATATAGATGGATTTTTTCGTTGCGGTGCGTCCCGTCTTAGCATCCGGAAATAAGTCTACTGTCACTAAAATGTTAGGGTTCTCATCCTTAGTTGTCCCAAATGAAGGAGCATTGGGTCTGAAGACTGAAAAGGGAATTTGAATTTGGATTAACTATAATTATTTCAAAACATTTGCTTAGTAAAAAAATAAAAACAAAAGAGCTATTGAGCAATATTAAGGAATTCCGTTTAAAAGAAAAAATAAAATAAAACCAAAAGTATATCGCGACCCTGCCAGGATTCGAACCTGGAATCTTCTGATCCGTAGTCAGACGCGTTATCCATTGCGCCACAGGGCCAGTTGAAAGGGGTGGCGAAATAGGTAAACACAAAACAGATCACAAATATCTATCCATATCACATAATTATTTTTGAAGTTACAGCATCAATATTCCCGAAAAAACAAAACGTTTCATTTAATTTCTATATGTTATCATCCTCATTAACCCAAAAAAGGGGGATATTAATTTAAAATATTTCCACACTCTCTTAGTTAAGTTATCCGATAGCGATGAAATTTGTCACAAATCTTTTAATATTGATTCTGAAAATAATAGTATGTTGTTTGTTTTCAGTCCTATGCGAAGAACGAAGGATGGGAAGCTTTCAAATCTTGCGTAAAGCAAGAAATGAAGAGCTCCGTGTAATACCATCGTCACATTATTGCCATAATTATTAACGATTTCAGATCTCCACGTTATACACACTTGTTATCTTAGAAAAACTAGGAATATTACGAATATTTTACCTAAGAACACTGCAATCTTTTTTGATTATAGCAACTTTTACATTTTAACGTCCTGGTCAGTGAAAAACAAAATGCTATATTTGTCTTGTTCTTAACCATCGCGATACTGATGCTTGATGCCAGTAAAGTACAGTGTGTTCAGTGTATATTGCCGAGTTTCTATAGATATAGAGAAATTTACTGAGCGTTTCCTATACAACTGTGAAATAAATAACGACAAGAAAGTGTGAGAGAGACAATGCGAACGTGCAGCCAGTAGTTGTATGATACAAAAGAGACAGGTATTTGCCGCACGGTCGCTGTCTCTTTCTACAGAGTGGTAAATCTTTTAAGGGTACTGATGGCCGGTTGACGGCAATAGGCTCACCCCCTATTATATGGGACTTAAAAAAATATATAACTTGTGATATGTGGGTGTACACCTCTGCCCAACTCTTCGGGTAGGACAGGCGTGATGTTATGTTATTACTTCATCCTTTTCTCTATGTCTATAGTGCAGAACGACGCTCCTTGCTGAAGAAAACCCGCGTGAACTTAATTTAATTGAATTCCCACTTTTCCGTCTATGTACGATATACTGGACACACTAGAAACGATTTTTAATAAACATTATTAAAAGATATGGCGTTAAGCGACTTTAAGTTTTTCGATAATGGTATAAGGTTCATTTTTAAACAACTCATGCATGCGTGCAAATTGTAACCACCTTTATTTGTATAAATTGGTATGAACAAAGAAAATTGCATGTTACATTAAAAGTGAGAAATATAGGTATATCATAATCAATTTGGCTTATCTTGCCTACTGTTTTGGCCTCAAATATATATATAAAAAAAAAAATACAATAGAGGTCAGTTACCAATACCAGCCTGTTACCAGTATCAGTGCAGGGCAAAAGCCTCCTCTGATACAAAGAAGGCAAGACGTTAATAAAAAAACAATATTGACTCAGTAATACTAATAAACTAGATCAATTTTACACAACATTTATTATTAAAGCAATACAATTTATTGTGCACAAATGTCACATTATTTTCGCACATTTTTCTAATAATATTATCTTATTTGATTTATTACTTGAGTAGTTTAAGCATTTCAGTGGTTGTCATAAACAGTGAGATTAAGTACCTATTTATGTTTTGTACCAATTAATTATTTCTACATAATATTATTTAACATGAGCTCAAATATAAATCTTACGCGTTTTTACTAAACGAAAGACTTGCCTCGATCATACTTTATTCTCGAAAATTATGACTCTATGTAAATGATGATATAATTATATTTACTTCTGTAAATTAGTTTTAAAGAAAAATAGTCACAAAAATATCTGTCATACTAGCAAAACATGTCTAACCTTTCCAACGCCACGGACATGAATACAAGTTCCGGATCTTCGTGCCCTCAGCTCCTTTGAAAGATTAAAAATTAAAAGCTCTTCATTTAACTATCTTCTGTATAACATCACTACAGGTGGTCGCTATGCGAGACATCGTGTGCTGTGTTTGTTGGCGTTGAAATGGTTAAAACTAGATGTCTGTGTTCTATATACAACTAGTGAGAAGAAACTCCGAAACAAATTCAGATTATCCAATTTATAGAATGTCTTACTTGCCCAATGACATAGAAAAATAAACAATACACAAACAAACAGGCATATCTTGCTCCTCGAACATGGTATAAAATAATTTTCGGGACTCGTATTTACTGCTTTTAAATAACATTTATGTTCAACTTAATAGTGTGATATTTTTAAGTGCGCCCTTTTTCGATTGTATTATTGTTTGCTTTTGTTATAAAAATACTTTTTTGGTTTGGTTAGTGAGAACTGTAAAAGTTCAAAACTCGTAACAGACAGTATAAGCGTTACTTAATAAAGAAGCTGCTAGTCAATTTGTGCTTAGTTACAAACATAGTTTGTTACAACTTAAAGTTACCATAACTTTTAATAATAATAATTGTATAACTAATATTATAACATTGTTATTTTAGCTTGTATGTATTCGGCATTTCGATCTGATGATAAAAAATAAAAAAAACATGTCGATTTTTATTTATTTTCCACCGATATCGACGTCAGTACAGGAGATTCTTTTTCTTACTGAGATAATAATTACTGGTTTTAAACCAGTAATGTATTTCCTGAATAGCTTGATTTATTGTCTGCCTTTGACTGCCTTGTTGGTCTAATGGTCTCAAGCGTAATTGCTGAGAGCGAGGCCCTGGGTTCGATTCCCAGGTCAGGCAAAATGTAATTGTTTTTTTGTAATTGAATTTTCTCATTAGCAGCTTGGAGTCTGGATTTGCGCCCGGTTGACGGCAATAGGCTAGCCCCCTATAACATGGGGTTTAAACATAAATGGCGAAATGTGGGTGTTACTATAAGTGCACATCTGCCCTACCCTTCAGGTAATACAGGCGTGATGAAGCGTTTGTTTGACGCTTACCATGACCCAAGTGCATCTGTCTTTTGGGATCTTTACCAGTCAACAGCGATGCGGAGGATTTTTTCCGACTCCATATCACAAATTAATATGTTCGGACTAAGGTATATTGAATTTATTTCCGAGATGAGGTCAGTGCTTCCCAATTGGGTCTGGCAACACTGGCAGCCGGCCGTCAATAATTTTTGTGTTAGAATTAAATTTTATAATTAATATTTTTCGTGTATTATTAGTAACAAATGTGCTTAAATTCGATAGATTTAGTTATTAGTAATAAGGATCTGTGTTTGTGAGTTGTTTCGCTGCAAAATCGATAAAAAAATCAATAAACTAATACCAGCTGTCATCCAACGGACGGATTTGAATTCGCCGTACCCGGGGAGTATGTATTTTTTTTTTTTTTTCTCTTTAATTTTATACCCATTTGATATTGGAATACACTGAATTTTTTACTAGAGATTCCTCTTGTTTTTTTTTAAATGCTGGTTTACTGCTAGTGAAATCATTAAAAGCAATTTGAACATAATCACTTGTATATTTTGTAGTAGTACCCTCAACATCTATGGAAACTTAATTTTGTTGTTTTCCATTTTTATTAGTTGTCTAATTTGTATCTCAATAACTTTTATTCCCTTTGTTTATTGTTCGGCCATCCCATATTCTCATTTAGATCTACATCATAATATCCCTCTTTCTTATTCCTATCACACACTTAGCTGTCTCTTCTTTCATTCCAGGGTGCCTCTGGGGTTGGACTGTCAACATGTTGACCCGTAGAGCTGCATCCTTAGAGGAAAAACTGAGGGCTACTTTAAAAGAGCTAGAATCGAGTAAAAACCTGTGCAATCAGCTGTTACAGGAAAGGGATGACAGCGAGGTAGAAGTTAATAGTTGACAAGAACACTGAGTTAAAAAACCAGTTGGCTGAACTGCATATACAGCATATGGACATACTTGACCAGCACCAACACCTCTGTCAACTTGTGTCAAATTTCCAACGATGTAGTGACACCCACGAACTGGCTTTAAGACGCATATCCGAACTCGAACTGGAATTCAGTAGGGCCCATAACACCTTAACACGCTTGGAATCTATTAAAGCTAGTGAAGAATCTGCGAAGACCTGCAGTCTTTATAATGAGTTGGTTGGTAGCGGGTCAGAACCCATATGTGTTGAGCCAGTAGTAACAATAGACTTAACTGATGATACTCTCAACAAATGTAATTTATTTAGAAGCCATAATAGGATCAAAAAATACTTTAGAATTAATAGATTTAAAAAAAAAACTCAAAAATCTTTAAAACGCCTTAAAGTTAACAAATTAAATACAAAACTAAGGCAAAAAAATCTTAACTAAATATTAGATTTAAAGAACTGTACAAATGAATTACAGTTATGCAGAACTATGTATGACACTGGCGGCGGTACGCCTAAAAACACTAAATCTCTGGAGTAAAAGAGAAACACAACACTCCGCGTTACTTGAGGGACTCTACAAGGAGTTCCCCTTGACTAAAGCCATAAATGACCGGATTCCCACGCAATTTATCTTCGATAAAAGATACAAAATCCAACTCCATGAGGATCACCGGTACGAGGGACAACGTCCAGCAGAGTTGCGTATTTTCACAGACGGATCCAAGACAGGTACCGGCTCTGGCGCTGGCATCTTTTCGGAGGACCTCAATATACATATAGCCACACCTCTAGGGGCCCACAATACGGTGTTCCAAGCAGAGTGTATGGGTATATCCCTAGCAGCCTCAGCTATCGCAGCCAGACAGGTTCAGGACCACACTGTCCGTATTCTATCAGACAGCATGTCGGTCCTGCAAGCACTAAAATGCTACACAACCAACTCTGGGCTTATATACGAATGTCATCACCGCTTAAATCAGGTGGGTATTCTAAACAACATAACCATTCAATGGATCAAAGGACACAGCGGTTCTCGTGGCAATGATGCTGCAGACGAACTCGCAAGAAGGGGATCTAGCATGGCAGTAATGGGACCGGAACCCATTGTACCACTCCCCTTTGGGTATATACGCACTCTGGTAAGGTTCAACACAACAAAATTTGGTCAGACCAAACAGACTGCAGGCTGTCCAGGGAGGTACTCCCTGCAATTGACGGCCGCTTTACAAAACAGGCCCTACAACTGACTAAGCAGCAGCTGCGCACAGTCACAGCCGCTGTCACAGGTCATGGGTCATTTAACAAGCACCTATTTACTATAGGAGTTACAGATAGCCCACTGTGCAGAGCTTGCATGGAGGTGGACGAGACGGCGGACCACGTGCTTCTCCACTGTCCGGAGGTTACTGCATACAGGGCTAAATACTTCGGTAACCCGGTTACTCTCCGAGAGATCGCCAGTAACGTCAGGGCGCTGCTGGCCTTTCTCGGGGAACTGGGGTGGATCGAATAAGGTATTGTCCCACCCTTTACGCAAAATACGCGCTACGTCGTGGAGTTGCGGAAATCGGCCCGTATAACAATACAATACAATACAATGTATGACACTGACACTCAGCTCTTTCGGGATGAACTGCTTGTTAGGGAATTTACTTTAAGGGACATCTTTGCCAAATATGAGGCTTCTCAACAAGACCTGAGTAAGCGCATGCAAGAGGCCAATGAGTTGCTGGACCTGGTAATATACAATGCAGAGAGGTATGAGTCTCTGACTAATAACCTTTCTTGTAGCTGTGCCTGCCCCCAGACAACCCAGCCTCAGCTTCAACCCACTCCCTCGGTAGCTCAGTCAGAAGGTAGCTGTATTATTAATGGTCATAATATTGAAATTAGTAAAAAATTTGAAAAACACAACATACTTATTCTCTGATCAATTTGGTAAAGGTTTTGGTAGTATATTTAATCAGTGTTCACATCAAAATGTAATAAATAATTGTTTACCCGGTGCCAGTTTTAGCCAATTAATCAGTAAAATTAAATTAACAACATTGAACCCCAGTTCTACTGTTATATTACTATATGGACTACTGTTATATACTAACAGACCCGGCTTCATAAGGTCCAGAGCTCATTTGTGGGGCTCGGTATCCGCTTTTATAACATGCTACCTCATTCTTTGCTGGATTTACCTTTTAACGCGTTTAAAGCTAAAGTTAAATCAAACCTTTGTTCTAAAGCATATTATTCGATCAACGACTATTTCGAAGACAAGAATAGTTGGTCGCTTTGTTGAACGCAGGACAATGTTACTATGTTCTTTTACTGTTTAATAGTTCTTTATTTTTTGTGTATGTTTCTTCTACTATCCTTATTTTTATGTTATTGACATGATCCTCTCATTACATTGTATGAATGAGTTGTATTGATATAATTCAGCATTGCACATGTCAGCGTGCACGCCCTTGGACTGCCATGGAGGCTTTTTATGTATTCAGTTTAGCAGGCTTTGCTTGAGTTAATTGTCGATTTTGGTATATATAACTTTTTATTTATTTATTTTTGGCATATTGGTGTGTGCTAGCTAACATGTAGCAAATTATTTAATTGAATGATGTATAAAGATGATTGACATAATTATTATTTTTTGACATAATATTAGGTCTTTACCTATGAAATTGCCGTTCTGCAGTACTGGCCATTTCAAATCAAAATATTTTTTGTTTGGCTAAGAATTCTAATTTCAAATTAATTTTATTTTAAAAACATGGTTTTTTTTTCCAAAAGTAGTCATTTGTTTATTGATTAGTGTTACATTTTCATCGCATTTAAATCTTTTTCGTCATCATGGATACGTTAAAAATTCGAGTAATTATGGAATATGAGTACCGTCGTGGCAGCAACGCGGCACAAGCGGCACGCAACATCAACGACGTTTACGGAGCTAACACTACAAACCAACGCACTACCTGTTATTGGTATGCTCGCTTCCGTTCTGGAAATTTCGACCTGAAAAATGAACCTCGCGGTCGTCCGAAGACTGGTCGACAATGACGAATTAAAGGCGATTGTGGAAGCTGATGATACACAATCTACGGCTGAATTAGCAGCAGCTTTCGACGTTAGCGTCAAAACAATATTGGTCCATTTGCGTCAAATTGGCAAGGTAAAAAAGCTTGACAAATGGGTGCCCCACGAACTCAATGATCGCCAGCGCGAAGTACGCGTCGAGACGTGCCTTGCACTGCTCAACAGACACACAAATGAAGGAATTTTGAACCGCATTATTACCTGCGATGAAAAATGGATTCTGTTTGATAACCGCAAGCGCTCAGCAAGTTGGTTGGATCCTGGTTCAGCACCTAAACAATGCCCTAAACGAAAACTTACCCCAAGAAAAGTGATGGTCACTGTTTGGTGGTCTAGCGCCGGTGTGATTCAACACAGCTTCTTACCAAACGTGGTGAGCATTACTGCAGATGTGTACTGTGAAGAATTGAACACAATGATGGAGAAGCTGGCACATCTCCAACCAGCATTGGTCAATCGCTCGTCTCCGCTGCTCCTGCACGACAACGCGCGACCTCATACTGCACAGCAGACGGTCTCCATGTTGCAAGAACTGGGGTTGGAAGCTCTCCGTCATCCGCCCTACTCACCAGACCTTGCGCCTACAGACTACTACTTTTTCCAGAATTTGGATAACTTCTTGGCGGGAAAAAAATTCAATACCCGAGAGGCAGTACAAAATGCCTTTGAAGAATTTGTTGCCTCCCGTCCAGCTGATTTCTTTAAGAAGGGCATCAATAAACTGCCACTGCGTTGGCAAAGATGCATTGATTGCATGGGTGATTACTTCGATTAATACAAATAAAAAATACATGAAAAAAATTCATTTAAATTTTTTCATACAAATTTCAAACGGCAATTTCATAGGTAAAGACCTATTATGTTGTATAGCTTCAAGTTCTTCAAACCTATCAGACAGACGTGTTACTGGGGAGTTTGTTCCTCCACTTCTTCTTCCCAGCAAAAACACTAGGAAGTGGTGAAGGGTGGGCGTTTTGGGGGACTGTCTTATGTAAACGTTTTTGACGTTCAAAAAGTGCTGATTCTCAGCCTAATTTGAATAAATGAATTTTGATTTTGAGTGGGGAAGTTATAAGACCGTTAGTGTGCTGTTTGAGCTAGGCTATGCTGAGTCCTGATATCCCCAGTTCCTCAACAGTGGGGAGACGGCGGTAAGGTCAGCGGGAATACACCGAAAGCATTAGATAATAAATAGTGTCCATTCCGCCTGATTCATATTTATACGACAAATAAGCTTCGCTTCGTCCAATTTGATTTCTGCTTTACATTTTACCTTAAAAAATTCACATTTCAGGCAAGATGATAAATGTACTGAAAATTTATAAGCTAGCCGTTGGGGGCACGGCTACTGGTGTAAAAACAGGCGGTAAAAAGGTTAAAACACAAGTTGAATTAAATATATCTTTATTTCATTTAAAACATCAAATAGCATCTGTACAATCTATACAAATTGAGACATCTGTAAAGCCTCTATTACACGGTCAGTTGAGATTGTAAAAAAATAACCACTGGAAGAAAGTTGATGACAATGACGATGATTATAAATGATTCCTAATCAAAATTGACCGTGTCACAGGCACATAATAGCTAAACAATAAAATAAATATTTCGAACAACAACACAAAATGATTACTAAGGCACTAAAGGTGATCTGATGTTCAGTAGTTGAAAAATGTTGTTTTTAATACTATTATGCTTACGTATGAAGTGTTTTACGTAAACTAACTTCCCACTACTTCGTTACCTTTAGTACGATACAGCTAATTATTCTGATTTTGAGATCGATGTTACGAAGTTAAAACAATGACATGAATGAAGGAACCTTTTTTTTAACTTTTAGACCGTTACCCGACTTGTCGCCAACAGACTTTACAAAAGAAATGCAATCGTTAAAACATTTTATATTATCCAAATGAATAACTAAACACAGCACACAGACCGTTCTCGACTGTTCGCAACAAGGGAATGGTATACCAAAGCATACCGCAATTATAGATATCGAGGGCCCATATTTGATTAATGTTAACAACATAATTATTGCAAAAAAAAGTGAAAAGAGTAAGAATGGAGTTTCTACTACATCTTGGAAGGCGCAATTAGAATCATTATTTTATTTTATTTTTCTTCTAAATGTGACGTTTAATAGTACCTTTTCTAATAGACTTTGATTATGACAGTACAATGTCACTATTTTATAAACATATTTTAAATTTAATGAGCTTCCACTAAAATATAACAAAAACAAAATTGCAGTAAACATCACCAATTGAAAAAACAAAGAAAGTTGTTAGGAATATTTCAGCCGGTTACACACAGTTCCGCAGCGATATAAAAGTTAATCAAAAGAATATCTAGGAGCATTTTGCTTATAAATACGAAACTTTTCCAATTAAAATAGAAAGTTTTAAAACTAAATAAACTAAAAACTCACCGTGAGCAAAGCTTAATATTAGAAGAAGTATTTTTATTTTTTATTATAACTTGTTTCAAAAAATATTTTCGTATTTTGTTTTATAAATTGCATTTACATTGGTTGAGCAAAGAACGGGCGGAAACATAGTAATATAATTGTACTATTCACTAAGCTAGGTCTATAAGCCCAATTCGTTTACATTATGCTAGTTATTTTACTTTAATATGTAACCGCCCTGCTTGAAACTCTACCAATGTAAACACATCATTTGGTTGTCTCCACATTGACCGGCCAAAGCTGTTATTATAGCGTATTTCCCTCTAAATACTTTATAGTCATGTGAAATGGTAGATATGGTAGATGTAGTAGTGTGTGTGTATGTGTGGGTGAATGTATGTGTGTGCGTGTATGTATGTGTGTGTGTTTGTGTGTATGTGTGTGTGTTTGTGTATATGTGGTTGTGTTTGTATGTGTATTTGTGTGCGTATGCTTGTGTATG
Organism: Phlogophora meticulosa; assembly: GCA_905147745.2. NCBI lineage: Eukaryota > Metazoa > Arthropoda > Insecta > Lepidoptera > Noctuidae > Phlogophora > Phlogophora meticulosa. Next base: position 12,290,226 of record LR990538.1, on the reverse strand, counting down.
TGTGGGTGTGTATAATGGTGTACTTGTGTATTTGAAAATTGATATCACAATTTGTCAATGTTATTGATTTTATTGCGTACGACATAATGTTTGGAATCACAATGCTGTCACACCATCAGTCGGCTGTGAGGTTACCACTTATAAATAAATAATAATTTAATTACTTTCCCACCCTGGCCAGTCACTCAGAGATGATAATGCATCATTCTTAGAAGCTGACAGTTAACAAAACAGTAATAAGTACTTCAAAATGTGTTCAGACTTATTCAAAATATAGTTCTCCTTTGTAGATTATTCTATGGAGTATTCTACTGAAATCACTACATCTACCTACATATAAACTGCTTTTCACTTACTTATACATTAAATACAATCAAATGGGATCTCAACTATCTAAACTAATATTATAAAGAGGTAAAATTGTTTGTTTATATGTTTGTAAAAGGTAAGCTCTGGAAGAACTGATGTGGTTATAAAAAATCTTTCACTATGGAAAACTGCAACTATTGCTGAGTGCCACGGACGAAGTCGGGGGGCAGAAAATATAGTTGAATATAATTTAAATGCTCTTTATTTAGCCCCAACACACGTACGGCACATGCCCTGAGCAATCCACTCTACCTACCATACGCTACTGAGTTATTGTAATAGCTACTACAAATCTTGCTTATAGTTTAAAACTAAATTGCTTGTGTTTACAGTATTACTTATCTTCTAATAGCTGACTCGACAAACTTAGTACCGCCTCAGTTTTTTGTACGTGAGTTTTGCCGATATTTTAAATATAACAGTTATTTTGCTATTCCGGGCGGACACAAATTCAACAAAATAACTTCATAAAAATCGGTCTACCCGTTCTTGAGTTATATATGGTGTAACTAACCCGACTTTGTATTATACTATTCTCTTCTATATATTAATATGTTACGAGAAAACTTTGTGGGTACTCCTTTTTAAGCAGATTGAGCGCACGGAGGATTCTGAGATTTGGCATAGTTTACAGTTTATGTAGATAAAGAGTGCATGATGTAAAAACGGTGGTCGCCTACCACTACTGTGGCTACCACTTTTTTTGGGACCGCCCCACTATTCCCAAACCACTAGAACTCCTGAAAACCAGAATCAACAGAAAAACAGACAGTTGAATCGTTTCTCCGGGACTTCTCAGGCTTCCTTGTCTCGATGCTTTTCTGGTGGTCGCCACAGTTGATTCTGGTGGGTTATAATTTATGCACGTCCTCTCATCTGTCTAGCTTTTTCCCAACTATGTTGGGGTAGGATTCCAGTCTAACCGGATGCAGCTAAATACCGTTATTTTACATGGCGCGACTGCCTACCTGACCTCCACAAGCCAGTTAGTTACTGGGCAACACAATAACCCCTGGTAAGACTCGTTGCCAGACTTTCAGGCTTCTATCAAAGATCTACAAATGACAGCCGGGACCAACGGCTTAACGTGCTTTCCGAGGCAAGTAATTTATGCACTTTCTCTGTCAAATAAATATATTTTCTTGCTTTTTGTAGTCAAAATCAAATTTCGACCAATGGGTAACTACTAGTATTGTATAATTGATGCACTGCAACGCATAAACAAGTGTTAGTACGAGTTCACTCGTAGTTTGGCACTAAACGTGTTAAAACCCCAGTAATAACAGCATCACTGGCATCCCAAGTTATATTTAAAAATATTTTGAATAACTACAGACCAAACAATATACACAACCTTCATTTTCTAATACTATAAAAAGCACTGTTAAAACAACCTTCGTACACCGATGTTTATAACTAATCGCGTCAAAATATTACTACACAACCCAAAGCCGTGATTTCAATAGAATTTTCCATAAAACAATTATAATTTTATTACAATTGGTCAGTATTCATTTAAAAGTGAGCTCTATGCTGCCCAATTATAACTTGATTTACGGCGAAAATGACATTCCCTAGCACGAACGCGCGAAGAAACGTATCAGTAAACTCGCGACGATTTTTTAGTCTAAAATACTACTTACCCCTATAGCATTATGGTTTAGACTTATGCGGCAAACACACCCATATTATATATACCTTTTGACAATTACGCAGGAGTGAGAATAAAATATTTTGTATACATTAGGTTTACTCCGCGCGTTCGTGCTAGGCTTACAAAGCCCAACTTCTGAAAGTCTGATAATTAAGAGAGCTGACAACTAAACCTTTTTTTTAGTTTTGGCCGCATTGCTAGGTATGATGCAAATATTTTAGTCATCGGTTGTCTATCTATGATTTAGTCTATGATACTGGAAAAAAAATAACATTATACATTTAACTACCTGCCAGGTACCTTAATCGGTACTCGTGCTGAGGTGTTGAAATATAATCATAACTTGGTCAGACTTTCATAAATCAGCACACATATTCGCAAACATTCGATACACTGCCGAATTTAAATTGAAAGTAATGGTAGTTTATGGTAGAAATTGTTTAAGTGGTAAATCATTTACTAGCTGACCCGATAGACATTGTCCTGTCTAAATGTCGATTAACATAAAAACCGAATAGAAAAAATACTTACTATTTCATAATTTTCTACCATTAAAGTTACTGTTGCATACCCCTATCCGAACTTTACAAAGTCTATTCGGCGGCGTATCGAAAAGTTGTGAATACGTGGGCAGGTGTTTGACATCCACCTGCGCCGTGATAGGTCAAGTTATAATGAGGATTACTTAGTGTATGTAGTTCAACAGCCTGGCATGCTGCCATGCAACAGCTGCATCTGCTCTCCGTTCTCTGTGGCGGCCGTGAGGCGGTGCCGGAGCGCGAAGGACGCCACCACTCGCGCCACCTGCCGAGGGAAGATACGGGTCAAGCGAAACATTTGTAATGAATAAATAGTAGGCCACTTTACTAGGATATATTAGTACTAAATTTCAGTTTATGAATTAACTGCTATAATGGAAAAGGATACCAAATGGAAATCACTAGAATGCCTCTTTTGGTAAATGCAGGTAATTTTTATGCTATCAAGAACATATTATTATTACAGTATAGTTTAAACTTGAATTCAATGTCATCATATGTAACAAATTTCAACTTCCATTGCAGCCAAGAGAGAAGATTTGAATTCTAGCATTGGCATTACACATTAGCTACTGGCGAGGATAATTATACCAGTGGTTTGCTTGTACCAGAAATTTATCCCAACAATAATTTAACTATGCATTAGATAAAGTAAAAATACAATGCAAAAAGGACCTATTCCTATATAAACAGACAAGAAGATTTAGTTACTGTATAGTGCAAATGGACAAAGAGAAATAGGTATTCTTTGTAACCCTATTAATTTGACAAATTCCTGAGACCACCAAAAAAAAACACCAAAATAGACGCTAAATTAAACCACAATACATTAGTAATTCATAACAACTCACCTCGCCTGGTGTATCTTCATGTACAGCGTGTCCGCACCGCGTTAGAACTTGCATTTGGAATTTACCTGCAACAACATGAATGGAGTTCTTTTATCTTATGTTGGATAATATACATAACATTGTTTTAAAATTGCAGGCATATCAGCTTCGTTCTCGTCCTACAGACAGCTGAAATGTGTCATGCAAATTTTACACTGAAGTAACAGCAACGCTGCTTAAATGCGTACCATGATATCACTGGCACAGAGGAGTCTCGATATGCATTGAGTTCACAGATCCTCAGACCAACCTCGACAAGCGTGGCGTAACCTTGACCAACCCGTGCGGCAGTTATTGTATTAGCCAAAATCTCCAATATTTATGTACTTTACAGGGTAATTTATAAAACACCGACAATCTCACAGGAATGTTTTCCTATGATCATAAACAACAACTTTTGTTCTACGACTTTTTACAAAACATAGTACAATTACCAAAAACGAACCTTCAAGATTTCGTTGTCCTATCTAACATATTTCAACTTGTATTTTGCTGTTCCTACCTACGCCTGCCGCGCACTGACCTCGTAGTAATACTCGCTACGCTACGATTCCCGCAAAAGCCAAATGATGCCTCGCTATTAATAAAATTGACTATCACTCTTTTGCTTGGCATAGAAGTCGTAACATTTAGAGCGCACAGTTTTTTTTTTGTAAGAATATCTGTTGAACTAAAATATGATGAATTTTTAAAAGTCATACAACAAAAGTTGTTGATTATGATGTTAGTAACATAGTCCTCAGAGGTTATTGATGTTTTACAAATAACCCTGTATATGTAAGGTACGTTTCCGAAAATATCTCAAAACTATGGTGACAGCCGCATCCAAAATACACTAACGGACAGACACAAAAAGTGAATTGGTTGAATAGTTTGCAGAGCTACAGACCCTGCATCTGTCCCACGGTGAGCTCGCGGTCCAGGCCGTCGATGGAGGCCAGCAGCAGCAGGCGCGGCGCGCGCACGCCGAGGAAGGCAGCCGACAGGCCGCGGAACCAGCCCGACCAGTGGCGCTCCGTCTTGGACAGGTCGATGCGCCATTTGTATCTAGAAATCACGTAACAGATGGTTTTAAAAACAAAAAAAGACAATATCAAATTCGGTATGTATTATGTCACACAAAAACTTATAACACACCGATGTTTGCATCAGTAGTTAAAAATATCAGATGAGTTTAAATAGGAATCCAAAAAACTAAACAAAAGAGCCGATGTTTTTAAAAGGAAACTAAGGGAAAAACTACGGTTTTCTTTTTATATTTTACCAGCTGACCCGACATAATTCTTTTTTTCAATAAAAAACTGTTATTAAATGTTACTTCTAATACCTCAAAGAGTAAGTTTCATGATGACCGGTTTAGTAGTTTTCGCGTGAAAGCGTAACAAACAAACTTACATCCACATTTATAATATTAGTAGGACTAGCGTTCCGCCCCGGGTTAGGCCGTGACAACTTATATACAAAAACTTTTCTTGTTTCTCACTCTTTCTATTGGTCAAAACCGCATAAAAATACGATCAGTAGTTTTTGTGTTTATCGCGTACAGACACGGCTTTGTTTTATACTATGTGGTGATTGCCATAGCTGATCGGATGGAGAGTGGCTTTCCATTTTCTGCCGAGGCCCCTTGATGTCGCGAAAAGTACTTTAAATTGTTGGTTACTTCTGTCATTCATAGATCTTCGACAGTTCAGGGTACTCAGAAGCTGTCAGGTAACCACTCTTTCCAAGGAGTGGTTACCTGACAGCCTCGTTTTGCCCAGTAAAAAAGGGGATGGGCAGTTCTATCATGTACTATCATATTCAATTATGCATCTGGTTACACTGGCAGCAAACTTCATCCTAGTTGGGAAAAGGCTAAGCTGACGGTGACCCACTTCATACTAGTACTGCCGTCCCCCAGAGAAGTGGGCTTCGCGTACAGTTCGGGTTCGGCCTCGGCGTCGACCTCTCCTTCGGCTTCGTCATCCTCTTCGGCGATGCGGTCGGCGAGAGGCGCGTGCCTCGTCGGCGTCGGTAGGGGATCGTCCGATACGCTGGTGTAGGTTTCGACCTCATTCGTGGCTAGGAGACCGGTCTCGCAACTGAAAATAAAATTAATTACTGATCAGCGATGGGTATATATTAGGGTCACTCTTAATAATAGGAGATTCTAATCTTTAAAATATTTATACTCAAAAATGTTCAATGGTTGGTTACATAAACAATGACACGTGTCACGATGCGCGTGCGCACGCGCTCTGGACGAGTGGCCCGAGCTGTGTCCGGTGGCGGCGTTGCGAGCTGCGGGCGGGGTTCGCACAGCCGCACAGTGGGTCCGCGGGAATTGTATGCACAGTATACGCGTTAACAATCAGTCAAGGAATCTTCTGAAATAAAGGATCTCCGTTTCCCAAAGCATGTCATGTGCATACAATCTGCTGTATGCAAAAATAATCTCAGAACAGAAATAAATATATGAAACCTTGAAAAGTTACAAAAAAGACTTACTTGACAATTTGACTGGGCATTGACACTTTAGCAGACTCCACATTTCGAACTTGACCACTTCGGACACTGAAAATTAAAGACAAACATTATTAAAAACGTCAGCAATAGATCTATGAAGTTATGAACTTACTGTAGTATTAATTGAGGCCATGAGAACCAGATTGGCCTAACTCACATTTTTTTCTTAAAAATAACCTATGTTTAACAAAAAAAATGTTGCCTCTCTGGTTGTCATGGCCCATGGGCCAATTAATGGTGTGGTTTTGATGGCTATACGCTCACCCCTTATTACATGGGACTTAAACATAACTGGCGAAATGTGGGTGTACTATAGGGTACACTTCTGCCTAACCCTTTCAGGATTACAGAAGTGATGTTATGCTATGTGTAATTAGTGAAAAAAATGTGTCTGTGACGTTAGCTGTTCCGTGTGGAGCCAATCCTGGGTGCAACAGCCACATCATGGTACCATAATATTAAATTTTCACCAGACTTACATAAGTATGCTTAATATCAGCTCAATCAGATAGCAACAAGTATTTAAAAAATGACGTGTAAATTTTGTTGACAATTTACAGACAAACATAGCAAGTTAATACAAAGCTTTTACATTAGACAAATGGCAGCTTAGAGATTACATTTTCACATTGACATATTCACATTGACTAAAAAGGTTTTACATAAAAACTCCACTTACCACCACTCTATAGCATGTTCAATGCTCTTGAAATGAGTAGGTCTACTCCTCAAAAAGCTCTGCATACTGGCCAGTGCATCCATAGCTGTGCCTGTAATTATGAAAAAAGATATTTTAGATTTGAAGTGAACAGCTCTTGTAGCTAACTGCACTTAAAATTTTATGGATAGTAAAATACTCTATACTCTGTTGTTCTCAATTTTGCAAAAGATGTAAACAACAATTTCTGTTTGAAATGGTCTATGGTGTAATGTGATGGTAGTATTAATGTAAAGTGCAAGTGTTATATGTTATGTTAGTGCTGCTAGTTACAATACTATTATAGTTATAATTATGTACAGTTTCTGTGAAAACAGTCAATTTTATTATTTCTGTTATTTTTTACTATTTTAGAATGAAGTTCACAATAAATCTGTAAATTTATTAATGACCAAACAGTGCTCTAATGGATTTCTCATCAGCAAACAATACAAACTTTCATCCACTATTTAACCCCTTTAGCGGAAAAACAGATGAATTTATTGTTGTATTGTTATACGGGCCGATTTCCGCAACTCCACGACGTAGCGCGTATTTTGCGTAAAGCAGATGAATTTACAAAGTAAGATAAAATATTATAAACATTGACAAATGGTAATTTTACCTTCTACCACATCAATGACAGCAATGCCATGTATAGCGTGCTCCAGGGAGGGCTGCAGAGCAACACGTACAGCGATCGCACCCCCCATCGAGTGACCCACTAGTATCAGCGGTGGGATACCGTCCGTGAACAGCTTGTGTAGGATTTGTTCTACGTCACTGAAATATGTAAATGATAAAAGACTTATGCACATCAAATAAGAAAAATGTATTTTTAAACTTGGTCAGTCTTTTTCTATCTGGCTACTCTGAAAAAATTCCGAAAGAAACTCAGAGGTCACACAGTCTCTTTTAATTAAATCCAGACATTATCTTGGTCAGATCATGTGAGGCCCATGCTCATCAGTGTCTGAAATGTTATTTTAATGGTCATATACAAGTAGATATACTATGACCTACTGTTCTGATGAGTGAACATATACCAAGGATGGATGTGGTATACATTAATCCATAAAATTTGATGTGTAGAAGTGTTTTTTTAAACAATACAACAAAATAAATATTTGACTAAAGAGATCATAAACTATCTCGACTAATGAATGTGTCACTAGTATATAAATTAAGTAGCATTTAGGGGAAAAAGAATAGATTAAGTACCAATATCATAATAGCATAAGGGAAAGCATAATGGGACCTTGCCAATAGATTTGATACTATTAATTAAACTGAAAAAGGCCGCCATACCTTATCAAGAAAAGTATAATGTAAATCCAATTGGTCATAGTAACAGTACATTACTCATTAGTTAGGTATGTAATCAATTTTGTAAAATATAAATGTACATACATACACAAACTCACGCCTTTCTCCCATAGGGGTAGGCAGAACACCACCTGGTAAGAATCTTACATCACTTATGTTCAAACATCTGGTCATACACACCCGGGTCAATAGAACAAACCACCTGACTTTTCTGAAGTACATCACCAATTAGGTACAAGTTTAATGTACTTTTGAGTTTGACTTGATTGTTTTCTTTTCTTTTGATTGCTTTTTCTCTATAAGTGATAGATATATAACAACCCAGACATTCATTCTTTTCTTTTGCTGTATAGCAATAAATATACTTACTGGACAAGTGTTTCTATGCTGAGGTCATCAGGATTATCAGCCTTGGTCTCCCCGTGACCCCTGATGTCAATTGATACCACCTGACAGTGAATCATGTTTGTTATCTCCTCCTAAAAATAGACAAAAAAGATGTAAGATAAAAGAAACTGACTGTCTCCTTCTGTATTATTAGTGGGTTCAAATAAAAATTATAAATCCTGACAATAATAGTGAACAGCTATAAATTATTAATGTGTTTAATGCAAAATGCTATCATGCAACATCTGACTACATTTTACATACAGTTTTTTTTTTCATTAGCTGTCGAGAAGTGACACATGTAACCATGAAAATAAAAACATTAATTCAGTATGTTAATAATCTTAACATAGGTTTTTCTATTCTATCAAAACAACAAACTAAAACCCGTACAACATACATAGAAATATTTTTCATATTACATGATAATGAGAAAAACAATATTTTAAAATAAACTAAAACACTACATACACTAAACAGAGCCCAACTGAGTCCAGAATACCCGCCGCCATGCAGAGTCACTATCCTGGGTCGGTCTTGATGATCAGGTTCTGCAGACAGGTATACCCTGAAGCTCCCAGAGTCTAATTCCACATCTACATATCTGTGGAAATACTCCTTCCATGTCACTGGAGTATAGTCCTTGCGACGGCCTGCTCCATATGGTGCCATTCTGAAAGTAAGCAAATACCACAAATTAATTGAAATACAAAAACCATCCAACTATTACAAAATAAATGCAACGTTCTTGTGTGTTTGGAAGTGTTACAGTCTGGATTTATGCCCCATTATTGACAAATACACAAAACTGGCGAAATGTGAGTGATGCTCTCTGGAATTACAAGCGCAATGTTGAGCCATCAAAGTCAAATTATTGTTAACATGAACGTATGGTTGACTATAAATTACTTACAGGCAAAGTTAAAACTTTAAAAGCATAAAGTTTTTATATATTCATGGGAAATCACAGGAACACTAGGCATGTTTATTAAGCACAGTATTAATGTTTAATAGAAAATTCTAATGGATATCCGCTAACCGTGAAAGTAAAACAAAATAGGTTTTGCGTGCAAGATGTCAATGTTTGAAAACAATGCACCTAAGAGTATTGCAATTTATGACACTCAACCAGTCAGTGCTATCGCTGATTGGTTATACAAGTGATAGTGGAAGTATTGAATACATATTAGATAACGCTGTTGAAGTATTACTAAAGGTCCTCCCAAAATATAGGTCCCTTTCTTACTTTGATATTCCAGAAGGTCTGGGACATCTTGGCGGCAATTTATTTTTCATTATAGTCTTCTGAAGAGCAGACATTTTAAATGTACTTCACAAAAAACTTTTAAGTTATAAACGTTGTGTGATTATTATGAATACGACTTCAATTTTTTATTTTTTATACTGTTATCATTCACAAATTGACCCGGTTTGGGTTCTCTTCCGACATTTTTGATTTTAACAAATTCTTCCAACAGACCACAGACTATGAAGTAGTATGCACAGTAGTATATTATATGAATTATTGTTCCACAGGTATTTTTATAAAATCACTTGATAGTTACAGTGGGGAGTACACTAATCAACTATTAAACAATTGAAACAAGTTCATTAAAAAATCGTATTGATTAAGTTTTCATGAATACGATGACCATTCGCTATTTCGTCGCTATCTCTAAAAGGCCAAATTCACTAATACCTCACCTTGTGTATCTGGTCTGTTTTCTTGAATCGTTTCATGCTATGCTGTATTTCGACTCATTCCCGATTCATCCGATTCATATGTAAAATGTACAGTCAGCGTCAAAAATATCTGCAGGAATTGAAGGACTGCTCACAATTAATTCAACACCTAAAAAACATCCTTTACCTCAATTGGATTTATATTCATTCTTAAACATTCCTTATGTCATTGGGTTAAAGTTCATGGATGAAATTCATGGATGTTTAGATCATTTTGAACTTTATTTGCAATCGAAATCGAAGAAGGCGGAAGTAAAAATACTGAACCTTTATTTCTTAACATCTACCTATGGGCGATTTAGTGTAAATCCAAATGCTAGTTGGGTACCTATGTTTCGAGAGAGTCCATTTTTAAGCTGTTTATTATTTTTTTCTTTATCTAAATTCTAGTAACAATTAAAACAAGATTGTACGAGTAGGCACATAATAAAATGTTGTTGTACTGAAAATGTTTATTTAGTGCTAATTGTACAAATGCATCAGTCGTCAGAGTCATAATAAAGCATGAAATGAAACGAGTTAAGAAAACTGACCAGATATAGTCCCCGGCACGTTACTTGGCAAGAGTCGTTAGATGCGCACAAGTCGTTTTTTAGGTCTCTTTGGTAGTCAAGCGGGACGCGGGTTATGAGGTAGCGTCAATCCAAGCGCGCGATTGGTGCAACAGTCGACTGTTGCCTCCCGAACTCCCGATTACACTTGCGTGCACGAAAGATGTACCCTTTGTTTTTGTTGTGTTTATGTTAAAGAGTTATTTTTTTTTAAATTTAGTTTTTTTTCGAGTTGATATTATTGTTGTTTTAAATTAAAAAATTAAGGCGAAAAAAGGTATGCCTTTTTTCGCATACTTTTTGAGCATACTTTCCTCGTATGCATATTATTTATAACTCCCAATAAACTACGAATTCCACTCCCTTCTACAACTTTCTTCTAATCAGATATTATTAAATATAAATGATGGCAATAACCATAAAATAATGACGATCAATAAAAGTCATCACTTTTTTGTTCCACTAAGTGCACGATGCGCGAACTTACCCCCACTACGCCAAAACCTTGCCAACTTACGTGCCGGTGACTATACACAAGGTGACGTATATATAGTGAATGTGACCTAATATGGATAGTGATGAAATAGGGAATGTGGCGAATGGTCATCATATCCGTTTTCATCACGAACTTATTATACGGAAGCGTTGAAAGACCAGCCTAATGGACGTAGTGCGGTGTAATTTTAAGACAGCAAATATATTTATTTGGTGTCATTGCATATTTATTACCAGGCTATGCCCGTAACTTAGTCTGCTTGAAAATCGTGTTGTGCTGCTGAATCGGACGAATGCGATTATGATCTGAAAATGCACTTTGAGCGCTAAGGCCACATTGCGATCCTCTAAGGGTCGCACTACTCACTGTATAGTACACTAGCATATGTGAATGACAAAGACTACGCTCTACAAGGGCGATCCTTTATATTTACTGTTATAAGCGTTCACGCGTGGGTACCAAAAACCTAAGAACGATTGGTACCGAACTGCGGTTGTTTTTGAGTTGTGTATTATTATTACTGACGATCTACTATCGACGGTTCATGACCAATGTCACAACTTTCTGTGACGATGCATGTGCAAAATAAGCCAATTGATGCCGAGTCAGATTGAAATTGAATTGAAAGGCAAAAGAAGATGAAGCGCACAATGTAGACTTATCCTTAACCTCATCTTTAAACTTCTCTTTAGTGTGCGACATGGGTCTAATATTCTTATATCTTTGCGAAACAGGAAGAAACATGAAGTGCTTCCAACTGGATTTTAAAGATGTTTGAAATCTTGTTACCAGTCAGTTGTCCAGTCCACGTCATGTCACACTATTATTTCTTATATATGATTGCAACGAGACTCAGAAGCGATATTAAAAGTTGGCTGCAGCTGATCGACTAATCATCGCAACGTCACTAGTAAATTACATTTTAGTCTATGGAATTTTAAGTCAATCAAATCTGCAAATCGATGAAAACTGAAGTTTAAGTAGACGAACCGGCAGTAGGTAGTGAATATTGAATAACTGAATAGAATCTCACTCATAATTATCTTGTAGGATTATACTCAAATAATTTATGGAGGTCGATAATAATAGTATGAGGTAGGCTCTGGTTTTGAGTGACAACCAGCTGCCTATTGTAAATAAATATAAATCGTACTTGTTAGTTTTGATAAACTACAAAAAGCCATTAATCAAGAGTTGAAGTTGATGTAACTACAATTATTTTATAAATTGTTTGAACTCTCGACTGGACTACAGATCAAATACAGTATCAACTCTTACCAAATCATGGAGTCGGAAAATCTGTGGTCCGAAAATAGAAAATTATGTCGTATTTGTCTCCGCGTAGATCCACTCTCGCAAGATATTTTCACCAGTTTATATGTGGAAAGGGACACCTTGTATTGTGATATATTGGTGTACTGCACGAAATTCAATGTAACTATACTCTATTTTATACTCTATTCTATCTATAAATTCCTTCTTCTTTTACTGCCTACTCAGCCCCAACTTTGTTATGTACCTCACAGTCTACATTTGTTGCTGTTTAAAATTCAATACAATATAGTAGACAGAGAGACTGCTTTTCACAACATACCTTGTTTTTAAGATTCCAAAAGACAGCTATACTATTTTCTATTATTGCAACTTGCTTAAATATGTATACTTTCTCAAGTAATAATCAAATTGTTTTATTTTTAGCTCCATCCAAAAGATGGTCTACCTCCCTACCTGTGCAGGAACTGCATCCAGCATCTTGAGGATATGTACGAGTTCCATTTGGAATGTGAAGAGAGTGAGAAAAACTTTTTATGGTTCCTGTGCGGTCTGCGGTACCGAAACAACCAATGAAGTATGAGCAGTTGATAAAAAAAGCTATCAGGAATACTCTATGTTTTTATTTATATTTTAGTTTTTGAATAAGTATGTTTTAAAGTCAGGGAAATTTATTATTTACCACTTTTGATAACAATTCCCAGTGAATTGAAACTTAGCTTCAATTAAAACAATCTGACCATCACATTGACAGGTCAACTTTGTCATTTTATAATTTGCTAGTGCATTCAATCTTAATATAGTGGAGATAAATAATAAGTTTTCCTGACTGAACATAGATGTTATAGAAAGAAGAATATCTTCTGGTTTAACTTGTTATGATAATGATATTATTAACCATTGCACTGAAATAGTCAGTTTTTATTTATCCACTATGCATTTTTCTATTAGAAGAAAATAGTAATTAGCATATCAGGAACCCACTTGAACACACTTTCAAGTTAATATGTAATGTGTTGGACTCAATTATTGCCAAATACATGAAAATTGAAATGGTTTTGTCAAATATTTTGGAGAATATTTTCCATTTTGGAGTCAAAGTTGTAACTTAAATGGGAGACTATTTTTGGTTAGGATATCAACTAACACAGTAAAATTGCTATAAAGCATATTATACTACTTTATTTATATCACTATAAAGTAGAAAATTAGATGCATGTTAAGTTTGTATTTAAACATGGAAGGATGGAGCTGGGCAAGAACGAGACAAGACTGAAGTCATGAGGGTAGGAAGGCTAGCTAGGGGATGATACAAGTATTACCAATATTGTTTATAGCATTCCAGTATAACAGACCTTAACAAAAAAAAGCTGTTAACATAATGAAGTGTGCTGATGATGTATTTTCACCTGACAAACTAAGTGCAGGCAAGTTCATTTTAGAACAGAGTGCCCATTATTTATTGCTATAATATTATATCTGAACATTGGTACCAAATCCCTTGTTCACATGTTAATTATACAGCAAAAAAGACATGATATTTGACAGAACTGTAAGCTTTAGTTAACACATTCGCTGCCCAGTTCAAAAATACGATTTAACTTGTATGTTAAATGTTTGGCAAATTACATAATGCATAGGTATATGGCAGGGGGTGATGGGCATGTTTACATCTCATCTATAGCTTTTTACATTTACGACTCGGGAAGCGAGTTCTGGGACATGAACAACTCATTTTTGACCCGGGAGCCGGGTGCTGGGAACTAAAATTGTTAAACTAAAGCTACCACATCACATGCATCAACTAAAAACATGGCAAAATCTTTTGGCATCTCCATCGCAGTTTTTATGTCACTGTCATAGTCAGGCTCCAACCTTTTCTAGAGCTGTATGGATCAGTAAGAGATGTCAATTGCATAATTTTAGTTAAGTTTTTGAACAAGGGAATCGCGCCAGTGTCAGTTAAATTCAGTGCTTAATGTAATCTCAATATTTAATCACATGTTGTATTATGTAGACATTATACAGGTACTAGTGTAGAAGTAGCGTATTATACCCACAGTGATCAGCAGGTTGCATCAAAACTTAAGGTTTTATGAATATAAAAGATGTATGTCTGTTTTCTCTTACACAAAACAACACCCACTTTGCGAGCCACTGAGCCACAATTTGAAAATTCAACTACACTAATGTGACATTAAATGGAAATGTCATGATGGCCCAGTGGTTTAGGCCTCGCCTCTTGTGCACGAGGTTGTGGGTTCAAATCTGGGCAAGTACCAATGTGAGTTTTTCAATTCATATGTACTTTCTAAGTTTATCTTGGACATCATTGACATCGGTGAAGGAAAACATCGTGAGGAAACCTGGACTTATCTAATTAATATAAGTCTGAAATCGCCAACCCGTCTTGAGCAAGCGTGGTGATTAATGCTCGTGCCTTCTCTGTATGAGAAGAGGCCTTTGCCCTGCAGTGGGACAGTAATAGGCTGGTACTGGTACTGGTAAATGGAAATACGTTAGGTGTTGCCTATTCTTAATGAGAATGGGCAGCAATCACTTACCATAAAAGGTATCATTGCCAATCAATATCTGTTGTATATCATTGTAAAATTATTCAAAAAGTGGCTCTTATTGCACTGCTTCTAGATATGGATCCAGTAATTTAATTCTTAAATTAAAACTTTGGTGGAATTCTTCTAATACAGGCACTGCCTGCCTAAAAGGAGGTTCCAATCAAAAAATTGTTTGGACCTAAAATATTTGTACCAATATTTTTTTATTATTTGAGAGATAGCTTTATGCTAGTCAATAGTGTGCATTTTTTTAAATATCAACAAAGAGCCTTCATGCCTTTTTATGCCGTAACATTTTGCAAATAGAAAAGTATGTACTGGATGAAAGGATTTAAAAGTGAAATGTCGGTCTTTACAAATTTCCGGCCTTTCGTCAGGACTTATCAAATTTCGAAATGGTACTTTTTGTAGGATGTACCCTTATTTCCTTTACTTTTAGGTATGTACGCTTATTTGCTTTATTTTTAGGTATGTGAATTTAAACGTAAATTTATGGTGCATTACTGAAGGACTTTTACGCCGACTAAGCAGCAGGCAGATTAATTTTGCACACTTGCGTTAAATTTATTGTGTATGTATTGATGCAAGCTGCTTATTATATATGTTATTAAGATAACTTTCTAGTCATGATTAATGTAACAATGCATTTCAATTACTTAAAATAAATCTGCTTTAAATAATTGTGTTTTCATTGAAATAAACATCCCTAGGCTCTGCACACACAGACAATTTTATTTCTCTATTTACGTTGATGACCACCAAGATTTATTTTAAAAATACGCTTATAGAAAGTCTTTTTCATATAAAGATAGGTTAGGGGTCTCATGAGCAGAGTCTGTATTTGTGCCCGGTTGATTACATGGGACTTAAGGAACTGGTGAAAAGTGGGTGTTACTTTAGGTGTAACTCTGCCCAAGCCTTCGGGCAATAGGTACTGGCGTGATGTTAAGTAAGGCAGAAACAACTTGTTCTTATTTAACGCGTTGATTTTTCATTACTTGACAGTCTAAACCCTACATACTTAAATGCCTGTAACGGATTAGGTACTTAGTGGTTCGAACTGACCTTAAACCAAATTGGCCCAGCCTTTGACTATCATGGGTACAAACACTACTACCCTCGTCGTGCGTACCAACAATGGTCACGATGGATTCTTCAGCGTGTTTTGAAATAGCGCGCTAATTTTGCTTCTATTGACTGCCACTATCATCTCTGGCGCTGAAAGATACTAAAACTTTCCTTTAACTTACGCCATTTTCCCTTTCTGTCCTCTGTAGTCGTTTTAAAATAATTAATTTGATGAATACAGACGACTAAAATATATTTTCCATTTATTGAATGTCAACTTGTCAAGCGTTGCTGCGCAGCGTGATTAAGAAGTGCTTCGGGACAGCACCGCAGCACAGTAAAGCCTCATTTACATTACTCTACTTCGACTTGCGAGCTTAACTTAAATCCATCTTAACTGTTGTCCAAATTTTCTTATATAAGTACCTATTACCTATCACTTTTGAAATCATTAGGTCTATTTGTATTTTATTCCATTTTATTTGTCCACCGAGCTATAACCAATCAAAACAGAGTATAATTGGGTCAAACAAATTTACTACTATCTACTCTGTCAAGTTCATTCAAAGGTTGTATGTAAGAGACTAAGTAGAAGTAGAAGAATAGAAGTGAAAACTTATATGATTTTCTAATAAAAAAAAAATACAGGCAGTCATGGGGACTGCTGATTGAAGCGAAAATTTATAAAGAACATAGATTTCAGTGGACCTGTCCAGTCTGGGCATAGCTTTGTTAGAAATTGTAGACCTCAAATCAGAACTCAACAGGTTGACAAACAATACCAAAGAAAGGACATGTGGGCTACAATCCTATAATAATAATAATATACTTTATTAATTCAGACCGTGGTGTCCATTTTGTTATTAACAATAAGTGTTATAAATGCTTAAAAACTGTCAACACAAACAAAATAAAAACATTATCTTGACATGCTCAATCACTGCAGCGCCATTCCATGACAAATGGCGCTGCATATATATCCACCCTGTCCTAAATCCCGTTATTATTAATAACAATTTTTGATTCCCTGCCATCTAACGTAACTTGATTCTGGCTAAATGCATATACGGTGCAAATCTAGAAAAACTTACCCAAGATAAATAAAAGCTTGGAAAAAAATACAGCTTGCCATCACCTCTTAGTTTTTCTCTGCGGCCTCTCTATTTTGATGTCAATTTGACAGTGACATAAGTTGACATAACATCCCATCATTATATTTGTTTGTATCAGAAATCGACGAACGACGACTGTTTATTCTTTTTCAATATAAATGCGGTTTTATTGTTATTTAACTGATTATAATCTCAGTAGTCATATAGTTCCTTACAATCCCAATCACATTACACACCGTAAAACCATACAATGGCATTAAACTTTACAAAAATATGTCGAATATGTCTAGAAGCAAATAAAGTAACGTACGATATTTACACTAGTTATTATGTGAAAAAGAATACTTTATATAGTGATATGTTGATAAACTGCACTAAGTTAAAGGTACCTTATCTAACTTATCATTGTTTCGAACGCCTATAAAAAAATCGTTCCAGTTGAGAATAATCTATTTGTTATTAATTCTTTTTGTAGCCAGAAATAGGAGATGGTCTACCTCGTTTAATTTGTAAAGAATGTAGCCGACAGCTTAAACGTACGTATATTTTTAATCTGCAATGCGACAAGAGTGATAAAAGGCTAAAAATTATCTTAGAAAACCCATCATTATTGGACAGTAAAAGAAATGGTTGTTCTGAGGCCTGTGTCAAAGATGAATTGGATTTTGAAGATTTAAAATACGAGAATCACCATGAAGCGAACGAGGAACTATTATTGAAGACACTAGATGATAATGCTCAAGAACATATGAAGGATATAAAACTTGGTAGGTGTAGTATTTTATTTTGAACTTGAAATAATAATAATTATTATTTTTCCTTTTAATGTTCAAGGAGTTAACAGTTGAAAACTACTACAGGTTTGACCTGTTAGCTACCTATGTAAACATGACTATTAGCTGCTTTTTAACAGGTTTTTATAAACACCTGTTGAGGCTGCACCATACTTAGGTACAGTCAACAAAAAAGTTTGAAACACAGGCAAAATACTGATCTTTCTACTGCACTACAATATACACACACTTTAAGTGGACACTACAATATTCTGTGTATATCAGACTGCAAGACAAGGAGGAGGATATGCATTCAACAATTCATTTTTACATGACACAAATACATATCACAAGAATCAAATATATGTCTGTTCATTTGGTATTGAAAGCCCACCCTAAGGACCACATAATATTACATATTAATATATAAATTTTATTAACCTTGCTTGAGTAGTTTTTGAATTATCTCCAATAATGGGTTTTAATTGACTTCACATCTACGTCCCATTATGTTATAATGTTAAGTAGTGGTGTATGAATTTGAGTGAATCAGTACATTTTACAAAAAAGCAACTCATTTCAAAAAGCAACTCTACTCTTAAGGCAACTCTCTTCAAAAAGCAACTTATATTGAAAAAGTATTTAAGTTTAGAAAGTCTATAGCAATAATAAAGCAATACCTAAACTATCGACTTCCAAAAAAAAAAGAAAAACTGTTGCAAATAAACTCACCTCAAAAAATCACCATAAGAAAATGTTCTTTGACAGTACAAAGATACCGTAAAAACACACTGTAAACATCAATTTCTGTTTATTTCAGAACCATTACTGAATGACGATGGGAATGACAGCAGCTGGGATGCAGATGATGACAATATGTTGCTAGGAGAAATCAAAATTAAAAAAACAGGTGTCATTTTCTAAGTACCATTACTATGCTATTCTTTAAAATTCTCCCCATGGAAATGTAGGTGAATTGAAGGCTGTGAAGGCCAAGCAAGCTGTCATCTCGTACTAATGGTAGAGATTGACAGTTCACATCATACTCACTTCACTTAACTTTTCTTAGGGAGATTTTTACAGCAAAGATTGGCTGTAAAGTACTAGCTTTACCTTATGATACATTATGTCATTTGTATTCAATATCTTTTTTTTTTCAGAAATTGAAAATGCAGAGGAAAAACCTAAAAAGAAAAGAGGTAGAAAGAAAAAAGGTTTGTCAAGTGCCATTTTCATAATCATTTTATCAAATTAAGAGATCCAATGAAATTTGAGAAAAAAATCACATTCTCTTGCATATTACGCAAGAGCGAGCGAAAGGGTATCGAAAATGTTAACAACCAATATAGAGCCAGTAACACAAACCGGCCTATTACTGATCAATTTTTTTTCTTGATTCAGTTTTCATTTTAAAAAATCTAGAATTTTTCGCGCGGGTTCCCAGGATTAGGAGCCAACAGTGGACTGCCCACCCCTGCCCCCTTAATTTGATGTATACTTTTATTAATGTATTTCTAACGCTTACACATCTGTTACAGTATTCGTGCAAATATTCGTATTATTTCGTTAACACAAAATGAACTCAACCATTTCAAGAATAGGATATATTTTGTATTACCTAGTTAACGCGAATATTTCTACTACACCAATTGTAGTGCTAACAATAATAATGACATTTAATTCCAGTTTACTTAGAGGGCGAAGTCCCGCACTTACCGGAGAGCAAGCTGCCGCATCAGTGTGACATCTGTGGCAAGTTCCTCAGCACCAAGAGTAATCTGAAGGCTCATAAGCTGTGCCACACAGATCTTAGGCCGTATGTGTGCCCTGATTGTCCTGCTACTTTTAGGTAATATTTCTAATAATGTATACAATAAAACTGTGACTGGCTGGTGACATTCATGTACATAGGTGAGTTTTGAGAAAAATTAATATGATGGATTTTTATAAGGCATTATTAGCCAAAACTGGCAGTCGGATTTATCTGTCCGTATGTTTGTACGAGCATCACGCAAAAACTACTGCACGGGATTCACGCGGATGAAGTTGCAGGCCAAGCTAGTTATAAATAAAAATATTAGAAGTGCGCTTAAAGTACTTGTGCAAACCACCAATTAGTACTGCTGTATCTAAACGCTACCAGCGCTGCGATTCCGTGCTCTATGTTAGTAAATGACGTCTATATCCAATTAATTAACTACTATTGGCTAACACTGACTACTTATAATTCTCATGATACCTGAATGTCCTACAAAATTAAAGAATAGGGTAGTGTCCTTAAAAAATCTGATTGGTCCGAAATTTGGATTACTCAAAAATACTGGACACGTATTTTTTCTTTTGTCACGTAAACCAAAAATGACGACGATATAGTGCGTTGAAATTGCACGTGCCATCACGCCGTGCTACACTTTTAACGTAACAGTGACGTCACAAACCCCTTCTCCTGAACTTCGATGTGTTATTTCATAGTCACTTTTTATTGATTCGAGTAAGAAAAAAAATACGTGTCCAATATTTTTGTTAATCTTACTGACGGACTAAATAGTCTTAATATATTTTTACCTAGGACACATCCCTATAATATTATTAGGTAAGGACTGCCACGAGGTTCTGGAGAGTGGTCCTGGGTTCGATTCCCAGGTTGGACATAGTTACCACTATGTCCGACCTGGGATTTTCCATCTAGAATTTCTCAGTAGCAGCCCAGAGTCTAGATTTGTGCCTAGTTGAAAGCAATAAGCTCGCCATCTATTACTTGCAACTTAAATATAACTCGCGAAATGTGGGTGTACTGCACGTACACCTCTACCGAACCCATCGGGGTATGCATGCGTGATGATGTTAGCATTAGGTAATTGGTGATTTTATAATGAACTATAGACGTTGTTTCAGAGGTCACAGTGCATTATTTCAACATAAGAAAGTGCATACGGGAGAGACTCCTTACCACTGCACATACTGTCCCAAACAGTTTGGCAGAAGAACTGGACTCGTCAACCATATACGTATGCACAAAGGTGAGACTTAAATACTTTACACACAGGATGACTTTGGAAATAGAATAGAATGGAGCACTCTTTATTGCATTATACTCTTCTTCAATTCATATGTAGTTTCTAAGTTTATCTTGGAAATCACTGACATCGGTGAAGAAAAACATCGTGAGGAAACCTGGACTTATATAATTAATATAAGTCTGAAATCGCCAACCCGTCTTGAGCAAGCGTGGTGATTAATGCTCGTGCCATCTCTGTATGAGATTTGACCTGTAGTGGGACAGAAATAGACTACTACTCTTTATTGTACACCAAATAAATTTTCAAATTATGACTAAATCCATACAAATTATAAAATTGTAAATGATATTGAAGGATAACTAATATGGGAGGTCTTTATTAGAGCAACATAAAAATAAATAAATAAATAAATATAAATAATGCTGGACAATCCTCACAGCATCATCTAGCCCCAAGCTAAGCAGAGCTTGTGTTATGGGTACTAGATGACTGATATACTTAATATAATACATTACATAGATAGATATTTTTTTATTATACATAGTAAATACCCAGAACACCCAAAACAAATATTTGTAGATCGTACAAACATTTGTCCCAGGGCGGGAATCGAACCCGCAACCTCTTGCGTCGCAGGTGGACCTTCGCCCGCCGCGCCACAACGGTCGTCAAAACATAAGCCTAAACAACAGTTTTTTTTTTAATATTTTTGTCTGTCTGCCTGTATAGCGCATGAGGCAAAACCTACATGATAGTATAGTTGCGATATGGGCAATTCATATAAACTGTTTGAATTTCTGAATTGATTCGATGACGAAAACGCAATATTTTGTTCCAGGGGAAAAATTGTACAGCTGTGAGATTTGTTTCAAAACCTTTGTGCAGAGCGCGCAGCTGTCCATACATATGAAGCGACATAAAGGGGACAAGCCCTATTTATGTCAAGTCTGCGGGAAAGGTAAGCTTCTATGCCATTGACTCAGCGCCATTTTCCTTTTTCCAGCCTATTCGCAAAGAAATATGGCCTTTAAATACTGTAGAGACATGTCAATTTTCTTTAACGCATAAATATAGATCCGCCTCGCTCTGGCGCGTGCCGATCGTTGTAAATCGTACCATAATCTTTAAAAAAATGGTGTTTGATTGTTTTAAAAACATTCCATCCACGAACTCTGATTCTGATCTGGTTCCAATTGGTGGAAGCAATTAGATGCGTGCCAAAATATGGTCGCGTTATTATTATAAGTACTTTTCTTCCTATCTCAGGTTTCCCAATAAAAGCAGAGCTAAAGGTTCACCAACGGATCCACAACGGTGAGAAACCGTATTCTTGTCATCTCTGCACCAAGACCTTCGCGACCTCAGGAAACTTGTCTATACACGTCAGGATACATAACAAGGAAGTCAGGTGAGTGCTCTTTCGTTGCCTAATTAATTCAATGGAATAAGGTTCAATTTCAATTAGCACAAAAATTTGCTTATGACATATTTAAAAATATAACATTTAATAACATCACGAATATGGGTCAGACTTAGGTGTACCCACAATTCGCCATTCATGTAAATGTACCATGTAAAAGGGGGCGAGCCTATGGCCATCAACTAATAAAATCCACATGGAAAAACCCAATAACACTACCCTTCGGGGAAAACAGGCAACAGGCGTGTTGCATTTTTTTTCAAAGTGTTGTTTCTTATTCACAGGTACGTCTGTAAAGAATGCCAACGTGGCTTCGTTACATGCAGTGCCTACAAAGTCCATCTGAAAAGGCATAAAGGACAACGTGACTATCACTGCGAATGTGGCAAGACCTTCTATACATCTTCAGCCCTGAAACAACACAGGGTTGTCCACACAGGGGAAAAGAAATATCAGTGCAAAATTTGCGACAGGAAATTCACTCAAACAAGCCATTTGAGTCGCCATTTTAAAAGAGATCACGCTAAACCGAACGCCCCTGTCCCTTCCTCCGACCATTATAAAGTAGTGTTGCCAGAAAATAAAAATGTTTTTAATCTGTTAGATAATACGATACAGAAAATTGGACAGAGTATGAATACAGATGTTAAATGTGAAGGGTCGTAGCGAAGGGAGACTGTCAGATTTTATATGTCAACGTGCAACTACCTCAATTTTAATAATGTTTGGTTTTACGAGTTTACCTTACTGGTTGAGTTGAAAAGAAGTGATTTGAAACAAATGCTGTAAGGTGTTTTTTTTTCTTATCAATATTTGAAACAATTGAATGCTTCCTGGGTAAATGAAAATCATACCTCAATAATAATATCAATGTCAACTTCGTTAAAAATGTTTTAGTAGAATTTTAATAATAGAGGTTGGTCATTTAGTCACCTGCATCCGTTAGCTGTTCATGGGGCTGTCTCTTTCTCACAGCTTGCTTCTTTCAGTAAGGCCCACGGGAGAGTTGTTCCTAGCGGCATGCGTACTCCTAAAGTACATTTATCCTATTATAATTTTAAAATAACGACTTTAATATTATGGAACGAAATTTCTTAACGCGTCTTGCTATAGGAGTTTACTGGTGAAAATCGTCACGTAAGGGAAAAGCGTTATGGCCCTTCCATACTACTATCTCTCTCTCACTTTCTATTATAGTTATACAAGTGTGCGTGCTATGGACTTCGTTCCTGCGGTCTACCGCACACGTTTTTTAATAATAAGTTTCCAAGCAGAGCTTATTTGTGTAAACAGAGATTATGTGCAGACCCGCAACAGTACCACACTGTCTAATTTTTGTTTGTCCCAAAATTTGTATGTAAATGTACTTCTACAGTAATAAATATTTCGTTATATGAGTTATATAGTTAGACATACAGCCGCCAAAAAATTTTTTTTTCTATATGTAGTAAACACCCCCTAAACGGATGCAGTTGTATAAATAATCAGCCTACGTATCGGAATGTTGTGCCCTGGTAGAATGATACCACAATAACTAAAGGTAATTCATTAAATGTGCCCCTGAAATCTAAATTCCTTATGGATTTTTGTAAATTGCAGCGCTGTTTTGCGTTTTACGTTAATGTCGATAATATGCAGGAATTGTTACTAAATAATTACTAAAATGTAATCAATGAAGATATTGATATAGCTTGAGATTCGTTGTATTATTTGAACGTAATAGTCTTATTTTCATCATTTTGAAAGCTTTATTGATTGATGTTATCGCGGGCGGCATTGTCGGATCGCCCTAAAGAAAAGTATAAAATAAAAATGTATTATGGACGAATATGCCTCTAATCAAGATGAAATCTCATTAGTTAATTAGTTAAATTTGCAATCAATAAATTAAAATGATAACTCAATAATTTATATTTTAAATTATAATATCGTTCCATTTTTTTAATTTTACAAGTGAGAACATGCAAAGCTTTCTTTATAAACGTAGGCAATATTTTAAATGAATTTTACACTATGATATAGAAGTTGACCCAATGCGAACGCAATACTGGGCGCACTGTATAATGTCAGGTTGATAAACAGCAAGAAAGTACAACTATTATAAAACGTAATTGCCGCTCTGAGGATTATGTTGAATATTAACAGGCGTGCCAGTGCCGTATTATGATGTTATACCATCACTCCAGAGCGAGAGAGAGAGACGGAGCTATACATAAACCGATAGCACCATCTCTTGCTCGGACTGGAATTCGGACTTACGTACTTCCTAATCCGGACCCAGAGCAGCTAGTATGTATAGTTAAATGTCGTAACGTGTAGCTCTTTTATATGTAATGAAATGAAAGTACATACATGACATAAAATTGTAATGTCTGATAATCTTATGTCAAAAATTATTTATTTACCTTTAGGAACAATGTTTCTTATTTATTACATTTTAACGTGTTTATTTATTGAGCTTATTATTTATGTTATAACCCTTGATTGTCGCGCGATGATCAATGTATATTTATTAGCATAAACATACATATAGTAGGAGGTGAATATATCATCAAACCTTTATATATACACCAGGACTTACGACATTTAGGGATAAGAAACAAGAAACTGTCAGTCCTTTCTGGCGCCCAGCTGGGACAACGAGTGAGAATTAAAAAATAAAATCAATTTATTTACATATGCACAGAATTCTTATTTAACGTTAAGCATTTTTGTGCCTAATGTACAAGTTCGTTGAAGTTTTGCTACCACCATGCGTCGTGTGTCAATCAGAATAGAATAAGTTACCATTGTAATATTGATATTGTGTTGTAAATCTATAATAGGTAAATTGAAAAGAAAAATAAAATAATGTTTTGTTATAAAGTGTGTACAATAATAATATTAAATATAAAATTTATTCTGTTTTATTAAGATTCCCTCAGATCGACAGTTGTTTGAAATGGTCATTGCATCATATAAATATCTAAATGAAAGCTTGTATTATATACTAAATATTGTGGGTTTGTTTCAAATGAAAATTACCTGCTGAGCTGTAAATTGCAAAAACCAAAAAAAAAAATATTTTCGCGCTCTTACGCATTTGTGGATAACTCTGCTTGCTGGATTTCTGTGACGTCAGAAGTAGCCCTCCTGATGTGATATAGATGGCGAGATAAGGCAGCATTCATAATCATAATTTAATTAATGAATTACTGCCAAAACGACATGGGTAATATAACTTACGAAAAGTCGCACATTGCAACAAACTCACCCAAAATCCCGGTCCTTAAGGTGGATGCGTAGTAGCAGCCCAGCGGCATTTTTAATGTTTTTTTGCAATTTGCAGCTCAGTATTAGGTTGTATATTATTATAAAATTATATATAAAAGTAATTTGCGACCTGTAACAAATGTGTAATTCACGAAGTATTAAATAAAAAATATAGATTCGTGGAGTGCCTCTATGCTTTCGCCTTATGCCTCAATGTGAATCCTAACCTGCCTTGGTTCAGGGCTCTATTCATTGAATAATTTTATACTCTAAGATGCAGTAAGAAGAGTTAGATTCGAATGACAGAAACGTGAAAGACGTTAAAAGCCGCCATTGTGGAGGTCGGATTTATTCGTTTCGATATTGCTCTTCTTTAAAATAATGCTCGAACAAAATCAAAATCAAAATGATGAAATATTTTGAAAAGATTATTTGTCAACTAATAATATAATATAATTTTTTAATTGTACTACATAAAAGGCACGAAAATATAAAAAACGATGTTTTTCTCAATCTTTAATAGAAATGCACATGTTGCGTTATCTGTCACTCTATCTGTCTAAGTTTAGATGAAGAAATTAAACGCATTTGAAGTGTTGAGTTGTTGATTGTAGAGTTTGCATTTATGTTCTAATTTTTTTATTTTCAACCTGTTTTAAGTTAGTTTCACTAATGTTTTTGACTCCACCGTAGTTTTAGGATGACAATGGAAAGGAGGATAAAGTTAAAAACATTAAACAGTCACATTACTTGCAAAATATGTCGCGGCTACTTCATCGACGCGACCACGGTCACTGAGTGTCTTCATACGTGTGAGTATAATTATATTTTCTTGTAAATTAATCGATGAAATGTTAATGCTATTATAAATCCTCCGTAGCAACTTTTATGATAAACTATTCTCAACTTTTTTTAAATGAGTTATGTTAAAAAAGTGTCTGCCATCAAAATAGTTACCAATCAATATTTCCGGCTATATTCTATATCTTATCTAAATAAATATGACAACAAAGTAACACAGGAGAAATAAATAAACAAACAACCGGGCTGTCATGAGACCGTAATTTAAAAAAAAACTAATCCAACATTTTTCATTTCAGTCTGTAAAAGCTGCCTAGTGAAACATTTAGAGGAGAATAACACATGTCCAACATGCGACATAGTGATACACCAGTCCCACCCGTTACAGTATATCAGCTTCGACCGGACAATGCAGGACATAGTGTATAAGTTAGTGCCAGACTTGCAGGATAGTAAGTATTTCTCTTGCATAGTATCGTAACAAGGAAAATTACTTAGTCTTGTCTTTGGTGTCTTGTCAAGTGGTATCATATTACCCAGTAACTGGGTTGTGGAGGTCAGATAGACAGTCCCTCCATGTAAAATAGTAGTGTTTAATTTGCAACCGGTTAACAATAAATAAACTTAAAGCCAACACAGATTAGTACTAGTACTGGATTATATGTGAACTTAAATAGATTAATACAATAGATGATTAACAAAGAAGAATCTGCAAAAATAGTATTGTAAAGTTATGATGAGATAAAACTGATCACTATTGAGGAATAAACACAATTAGAAGATGTTTGATCAGATTTGAGACAGCTAACATACTCAACACCTTAACTGCCAAACAATGAAGACAATAGAAAATGTATTGTTTGTTGGTCATTTAATGTACACGGTGTTAAATTATAAAATGGTAATATAAATTAGTATATTTTCAGTTCTTGATCAAGCTAATCTTTCAAAGAGATATTTAATTTGTCATTCATATAAATTGACCGTAACTTAAAACAAACAACCTCATTCAATCAATAATTAATGGGAAATATTTCTGTATTTGTTCATTCAGCAACATGATAGACTGGTATACACTATCAAGAAAACCAAATGTAACTTGTCTATGAAACCAAACTCAAATCATTTGCTGATATTTTCAGATGAAATAAAACGTGAGCGTGATTTCTATCGGGCGCGCAACCTGCCCTGCCCCAAGGATGCGGCACTGGCTGCGGACAAGCCTGGAGCTGATGAGCCAGAGCAGCCAGATAATACTGACAGCCATAGGAAAGATGAACAGGTTTGTTTTATTGTTATGGATTTTAATGTAGGACTCAAGACATCTGTTTTGTACACTTGTTTTAACAAAGAGCTCATTTATTGCTTTTCATTTGAAAAGATGTAGTCATGGGCAGACACACTAACTTATTAATATAATGGAAAAGTTACAGCTGATTTGGAGATCACTCTTTTGTCGGAAAAGAACCCAATGTGTATCGGTGTATGCAACTTGATAAATGGTTTTGTGTGGGAAATCAAGCTTAATTTTGTATATTAAAATATACTTTTGTACTTCTATCTGAATCATCTGTCTTTGAAATTATGGACCCACAGTATGATCATTTACTTATGTTGCTAAACAAGCAATTTCTTCATATTTCAGGTGAATGTATGCCTGGAATGCATATCAACATCCCTGAGGACCCTAAAGCGCAGCTTCATCAGGTGCTCGGCACAGGCTACCATCACGCATCTCAAGAAGTTCATTGCTAAGAAAGTTTTAAGTGGCATGGAGAAATATAGAGAAGTAAGTAATACTGTTGTGTTCATATTAACTAATAAAAGATAAAAGCATGCCCATAGAACATAGAATTACCAAGTATTTGTCTAAAAAGGTTTTGCTCAGCATGAAGTGTAATTGAGCTTTTATAAGCTAAGTTCAAATGGTGCATAGTGGTTTTCACATTTATGAGATACATTATTTTATCCTGTAATTCTGTCTACTTCAACCAAAAATTCTTTTTTGGTTGAAGTAGACACAAGGGCCACTGAAAACTAAGGCTTTATTTAACTTTGCCACAAAACTCACAGGTGTCTCAGTGATGGCATGGTCAACATTTTTCATACAAACTAAGCATATCAGTGAGTATCACTAATTAGACATAGAAACTGACTGCCTAAGCTTGTGTTATATCTTACATATAAAATTCTCGTGTCACGGTGTTTGTAATTACTCCTCTGAAATGGCTTGACCGATTTTCGTGAAATTTTGTGTGCATATTGGTTAGGTCTGTCGCTTCTATCACCAATCTCTATATTGCTCATATATATCAGCTAGTATTATATATAATAATAGTTGGGTTTAACTGATAACAGCTGCAAAAACACCTGTTATCTGTCATCAACTTAAAAAAAGGTTAATGAACCTTAACTATTAGCCATAGACAAGAATAAGGTAGAAAGAAAACTAATTAAGTGCTTGCTAATATTAACCAAAAATTATCTTTTTCCAGATTGACATACTATGCAATGACGAACTTCTAGGCAAGGACCATACATTAAAGTTCGTCTACGTAACGCGTTGGCGGTTCCGGGACCCTCCACTCAGACTGCAGTATAGACCCAAGATTGACTTGTAAACAACATACCTATTTTTATATGTGTTGTAACTAAATACGACTCAACACTTCCCAATGTAATATTAGTCAGAAATAAGCTAGGCTTCCTTATTGTTTGTAAGTTTCAAAGAAACAACAGTGATAGCTTAGTTAGTGTTTTTTTTTATTGCAGAGCGCGCCACTTTAGCTTGTGCTTTTTAGGCCAATCTGTTTTTAGGCTTTGTATATAATCCTCGTTCTAGGTTAATTTAGCTGTGCAATGGATGTCTAGCTTATTGACAGATATATGATGTAAAAGGAAGTGTGTATTTGTATTCAATATTCCTAGGTGTAAAAATCTAAATTAGTTTAAATATACCTTCCTCAAGTCAAGATATTTTAGTTGAATTGTTTATTAGTTCAATTAATTCACGTATTTTTATGTTTCCTCAAATGTATATTTAGTTTTTGTTACTTATGTTTAATTAGTATGCTTCGGTTATATTATTTGGTAAACCTAAAATTAGGCTAATTAAAAGAAATCTCCATGGAAGGGTAAAAGTATTCACGAATTAACGTTTCTTTATTCTTAGGAGTAACTGTAACTTAGGTGTAACGAAACAAATATTTAATAAAGTGAAATATATTAATTTTGTTGTTTTTCTGTAAACCAATCAATATAATATGAATTATTAAGAGTCAGGATCCTCAACCTCATTCGCTGCTATATGCCACTCTTCGTTGCGATAAATCTTAATAAAAATCGTTCATTATTAGTTTTACTGTGAACTGCAGTAAATCAAACGCTCCGAAGTTTGCAACAAAAGGACAAAATCGCAAATGCAAAGCTAATGATGTTCTTAGTTTCATAGAAGTGGATTAGTCGATTAATAAAACCGGTAAAAAATACTTCTTCGTTTTACACCACCCAGTGGTTAGTCTCCTTATTAAAAGTCAAATGTAGACAAACAAAAACACCGAAGTAGTAATTCCGCATTAGGAATTGTACCATTTGGTTCCCCTTCCCAAGCGTAATAAATTAAAAAAGTGACATTTGAGAGTTTGGTGTAGAAAGTGTAATAAATATTAATATCTCGTGATTTTAGCCCATTGACGTTCTTCTTTTAAAAAATATTATATGGCAAAATGTAAAAATATTTTCTGGTACCGGTTTTTATTAATCGTCTAAATCAATTTTATGAAGCATGGAACATCACTGGCATTGACATTAAACTTTTGGATGTGTGTGTAAACTCCACCGTATTTATTTATAGGCACCGTGTGTGAGTAAAATGGAAATGGATGGCCGATAGATTCCCGTTTGGCACGTGAATAGATATTATTATTTAATTATTTGTAAGTATCATTTGTCCGTCAAACTGGGTGCCAAAACGGTAGAGCGGTTCCTCAGCCTAGCAGACGACAACTTTGTCGACGATGTCAACGAAGACTTAAGATGTTTTTTATCCGAAAGAAGAGTTGACAGGTAAACAATTTTTATCTTTATTGTTATTCAGAAGCATTCTCGCGATAAGTTACAGTTTTGTTGCTTTTCTGTTGAGTATTAAAGGTTTTATGAGCTGCTGTAAACTGCAGTAAAACAGAGATATTGCTACATATTTTCAAGGTTATTTTGTGTCAAGCTCAAACGAGCGTATGTCGCAAATCAAATGATGCGAGGCGAGATGACACCTTGAACGCTGATAAAATATTCATGGAGCGGTAAAAAACCGGCAACACGCTGTTTCCGTGTCCGCTAATTATCGGTGTTGCACGCACTGGGACCGCCTGTAATTTGCAATAGTTTCTTTGCTATAAATCACTGCAGTATCGCAATACAAGTCATGCCGGCTGTATTTTTTAATGCATGTCTGTCAGAGTACGTATGCTGAAATGTACACAGTACAGTATTATTTTTCCTTTCAACATTTGTGAAGAAATTATGTTTGTTATTCTTTTTAAACCATAACCTTAGGAACCTTGGATTCCAATAAGCTAATAATTGGTACCATGTTGTTGTTAGAGAACTTATTTTTATTTTACAGAAAATTCTGTAAACTTTTCACTGTAACTAAACATTAAATTATTATCAATTTCCTACTCACCCTCTGCTTCCTATTCACATACAATAGAAAATAAACTAGTCTTGTGTCTTAAAACCATAATAATTTAACAAAAAAGGTTGTAATATATAACTATTATATCCCTACTAATATGTATGAGTTATAGGCAATAGTAGTGTGGATATTATATGCATTATAATATGCTGTAAGACATATATTATATTCACACCCTTACAAATAAATGATGAGATACATAATTCGAACCCATAAGATATCATAAACACAGATAAAAACTAGTTTTATGTTATTAAAAAATATAATTTATTTACCCATTTCAAGAGTACAATAGAGGCTATATTCACCACAGGCTGAAAAATACATAATAGTAACCTAAGCATAATGTTTCAGCGTGCTAGTGTTTCCTCCAGTAAGCAACTACCGGCGGTTTCTGATCCACAACTCTGTGGAACAGCTGGGCCGGGCAGACCTCGCCACCTTCTCCATCGGAGTCAGTGACGAGCGGCGTACTGTGGTCTGCTACAAGGAGAAATTGCTGAGGTAATAAATAGACAAGAGTTAAAACTATTTTAGGTTCTTAAATGTGTAAAATCCATTCATCATCCATTTGTTTTATGACTGGAGAAGCTGGTACCATTATTGCCCCTGTATTTTATTTGTATAGTTCAAAATAGTAATAATAAATTTAAAAAGCTTAATAAAATTAGTGGCACGAATCTTGAGCGCTGACCTTGAGTGGAGCAGTAGTGATTCTATTGTAAATTATCCTTTGCCCGAACTTACCCCAGGTCAATTACCCTTTGCGCGAACTTACCCCCAGCGCCCAAGATCCATGCTTATAATAATGCCGTGTAATAATCTTGTATACAATATATTCTAATACAAAATATAGCAAACTGATATCATAGATTTTGTCCTGGACCCGACATATTGTCCTGGCCTGAACATCGCCACCTACCGGGTCCAATTGTAAATCTAAACCATTCGGGGACCCACACAAACATACAAAAAAAAAACATTCAAATTGGTCGCGCCATTTCCGAGATTTTGCGAGACCAACGCACGCCAATTGATTTTTATAGATATAGATTAATGGTGTAGCTTTTCAGCATTATTACATCGTATACATTTTTCAGTATCAAGGACCAGTTATAAATCTATCTGCCCAAATGTACTGGCTACCCAGTGGACTGTGCCATCATAACTTTAGTTCTTACTTCACGCGAAAACGTAACAAACTTTACGGAGCATGTCTTGAACGCGTCTTACGTGATTGATAAACGTTAATCATCGCGAAATGCCGCGTTCACCACACTTAGAACATAAACCGGTATTTTGTCTTATCTCACATCTACATCTGCGTTGGCTCTAGTTACTAACTAAAAAAAATTCCGCCACGGGACGCCTGGCAAATGTAAAACATCGAAATTATTATGTACAAGTAATATGCATAAAAGAACAGATTGTTGGGTATCGATATCGAAAACAAATGAAACAAAAAAAAACGAATTTCAACATTTTTTCATTTGTTTCTTGGTGATGCGTCGCCAAGGTGGCATGGTTTTATCCTCGCCAATAGATGTTTCACATCAAAAGCTCGGGCTATCGCAGTCATCTGCTGGATGAATTTAAAATGTTACGCCACACTACTTCAAAACGTCGAATAGCTACTACTTATGTGTGTGTGGGTTGTTATCCACGCAATTTTTTGGTAACTTCAAAGATAGCTTGTAATTGGTCTAATGCAAGGATGGGTGAACTTTTTTTCATCGGGGGGCCAAAAAAACTTAATTTTTTTTTCAGGGAGTCTCGCAATAATTTATTTAATATTTGTTTTATTGAAACAGTCACCTTATGAAACTGTTGAAGTTAATTTCATAGTTATACGACGCCATAAATATAGAACATGTTCAATAATGCCACTCTTCCGTGGGTCAGTCATGTTGGCGGGCCGGATTATAACTCCTCACGGGCCGGGGCAGGCCCGCGAGCCGTTGTTTGCTCAACCCTGGTCTAATGAGAATTAATGACTTGACTTTCAGTTAGCCTAATTTGTTAATCTTTCGCCTGCTTTTGATACTTTGAACATAATTAAATAAATAAATATTGCTGGACAATCCACACAGCGTCATCTAGCCCCAAGCTAAGCAGAGCTTGTGATATGGGTACTAGATGACTGATATACTTAATACAATACATTACATAGATAGATATTTTTTTATTATACATAGGAAATACCCAGAACACCCGGATCAAATATTTTTAGATCGTACAAACATTTGTCCCAAGGCGGGAATCGAACCCGCAGCAGCTTGCGTCGCAGGCGGACCTTCGCCCACCGCGCCGCATCGGTCGTCATCTAATTGTAGTTATTTTTATTTATTTGCTGACTGGGTTCATTATACATGGCAGTCAGGGCCTGTTTCACAAGTGCCAAACGAAACTATCGCCAGCATTTTTCGTGTACTGGTTATTGAGATCAGTTAACCACGAAATCTTGATTGTACCCGCCCTAAAAATGTATCAAACTGATAATGAATGTGTATACGTACCTAGCGTCCTCTACCTGGAAGTGGCAATAGTTTTAGGAAGAAGGAGTAGGTACTAAGTAAGATTGTATTTGCAGTGATGAAGCTTGTGCGCTGCCAGCCATGGGCCTGACACAGACTGAACGCGATGTTGCCTCCATTTCACAAACAGGTTAGTGAACTTGCGATGTCTTTTTATTAAAAAAAAAAAAAAAATGTTGCCCCACACTAGGAATTTCTCCTGTATCGTGGGTGCGTTTACAAATATACAAACTCACATACACAAACAGCCAGACCCGGATCAACTACCTGTAGACCATACAAATATTTGTTCCGTGCGGGAATCG
The DNA here is from genome assembly GCA_905147745.2 of Phlogophora meticulosa. NCBI lineage: Eukaryota > Metazoa > Arthropoda > Insecta > Lepidoptera > Noctuidae > Phlogophora > Phlogophora meticulosa. The sequence continues at coordinate 12,256,237 of LR990538.1, read as the reverse complement.
AACCCACGACACGCGGCGCAGCAGTTAATCGCTCAGCCACTGCGCCAACCGTGTCTTCAAAACACGTATTCACACGTATTCGTTATAATTAAGGGATATTATAACCTACATGACGACGCCTTAGAGTAAAAAGCTTTTTTATTATTATTTTATGACATGTTTGGAAAGAAAACCTCTTGCCTTAGTTTCACACAAAGAAGTTTATTAACCTGTTACGCCCATTTTGACGGTATAAGTTGTAGTAAAACAATTATACCGGGTTTAGTTTTTTCTTCCTCCTGTAAATTTGTCTCTTTTGCATATACGAGGTTTTCACTCTAAGGCGCCGATAAGTACCTTCAATTTACTACACAAACACACATTCGAACTCTAAAACAAGTGACTATCGCACATAATCTAATTCCATACAAGATTAAGGAAAACTTTTCCTGAAAAAATGTGTAAAATAAATTATTTTTGTCGAAAAAAAATTGACGACATTATTCACGACTATATTTTTCCCGTGGGTCGGACAGTGCTTTCCAGTACAAAAATAGCTTACCCAGGCATAGTGTAGCTTTATATCAGCGAAATAATTGTCTTAATCGGATCAGTACTTCCAGAGAAACGAAAGAATAATATTCGTTAAGATTGGGAGTATAAGTTAATATACCACCCTAACACCACTATTAAACACATTCAAACATGGAAGAATATGGTACAGACGTCAGCACATCAAGCTACCCCACAGTGACAAATTTTCCCAATTGAACATGAACCTTATTTCTTTTGCAATAAAGTTGAAAAACGATCAAATAAATTCGTTTTTTCACATTGGGTAGCTTGATGTGTTGGCCTGTGTACATTCATAGAACAACTTCTGTCCAATGAAACAAGAGTGCCAGAACCATGTGCTTTTCGGCTCATCTATTTACTACTAGTAGTAAATATAAAATATATAAAAGTAAAATATAAAATATAATATATAAAAGCTAGCTTTTATACGCGACTTCGTCCGTATGCAATTGAAATAGAAGTCTAAGTTACTCCTTATAATATAAGGTGTCTTCCAATAAAAATCCGTCAAGTCTCGGGATCAAACAGACAGACAGTAACAAGATGTTGTTTTGACATTCCGACAGACACATTAATTTCATTTATCTGTGTAGATTATTTTACGTAACCTATAGATCTTCATGATGCAATCGAAAAAAACAGCACTATCAAATGCGAGGTGATATTTGTAACAAAAATTCCATTTGATACTCTTTGTTCAAAAGCAAATTTTATGAAGAAGTATGTTTCCCGTTTCGCTCACACTCCTGCTGAGGTGAGCGGGACAAAACATGTACCGTTATGAGGTAAATGCTCCAAGAACATTAGTCACACTGAACGGCAGTGTTTAACGTCATGATCTAGATGCTCAAGATTTCTTTTAATTATTATTGTATTGCATTTCAATATATTATAACAAAAACCGGCCAGTGCGAGTCGGACTCGCACGTGAAGCGATGAAGATAAAGAGATAACTTTATTTTGCAAATATGGGTAACTCAAAACGATGAACGCGTTCCTTAGCATGTCGAGCTGAAAACGCGGTAAAATCTCGTTCCTTGTATTTGTTGTTATAGCGGCAATAGAAACGCAATCGACACAGTTGAGTAGAGACAGTTGGTATTTTCAAAGACTGTGTCTCTTTGAAAATTTCAACCGTCTATTACGGTTCATGAGACACAACCCGCTGACACACGGACGTACGGACAGTGGAAGCTTAGTAGTGGGTTGTTGTGGATGTCAGATAGTCAACCATGTAAACTACTGGTATTCAGCTGCATACTGTTAGACTGGAAGCCGGCATTGTTGGGAAAAGGTTATCCTAAATATCATGACAGTCAAACTCTTCAATGAAATGAAATCAAAATTCATTTATTCAAATTAGGCTGAGAATCAGCACTTTTTGAACGTCAATTAGGACTTTTTGAACGTCAAAGATCATCATATCCCATAAAATATGCCACGATGAGTATTTATTTATTTATTTGGTTCACCAACAATTGTTTACACAGGTTCTATGATAAAGGTAACATGCGAATGTATGTATGCAATAGTGCAACAATCACTTACAGGCAAACTCCGCATGCACAAAGAAGAAAGAAGTTGCACAAAAATTTAAAAAATTAAGTAGGTATTAATCTAGTTTTAAATTTCTTAGGTATCTAAAAGTGTAAATAATGAACACATCAATCCAGAAATGCAACAATATAGGGTACTTATTATATGTAGACACACATATATTTAGAAAGGTAGGTTTTTATGAAGTTTGGCTTTCAAAGTGTACGTCGATTTGATCACTGCAGCTATATGCACTGAACCTACTTGTGCTAGTGTACTTTGCTACTAGGAACAACTTACCACGCCATAGTTTCCGCATAGAAAGGTCATTTGCCACGTAACAGGTCAACACTGATCGCCAACCGCTCATTTAAGAGTTTCCTTGGGAATTTAAATCTCTACTCACTACATGCACTACAAATGTTGGTCTACCTCGTTAGTTTAGAGGTGTCTAAAGTTTTGTGACGTCACGACTGAAAGAGGCAAGGGGGGGAGATCGTGAGTGCGATTCCTTCAGTTATTAGATCTGTTCATTGCGCCCGGTTGATGGCAATAGGCTCGCCCCCTATAACTATAAGAAGACCTCTCAGGAAATACAAGCGTGGTGAGACATTTCGCCTGTTAAAGTCCCATGTAGTAGGTACAGGCGAGCCTGTTGCCATTAATGCAGACTCCGGGGCGGCTACTATGAAAATCCGCTAGGAAAAAACAAAATCTATATCATTATCTGCCTAGCCTTTTCCCAACTATGTTGGGGTGGGCTTCCAGTCTAACCGGATGCAGCTCAATACCAGTTTTTTAAATGGAGCGACTGTCTATCTGACCTCCACAACCCTGGGCAACACGATACCCCTTGGTAATACTGGCTGTTGACTTTCGGATTTTTGACTACCCTTAATGACTTTCAAAGATCTACAAATGACAACCGGGACCAACGGCTTAAAGTATTTTCCGAAGCACGGAGAAGTCTCGATATATTACGAACGGTCACCCATTCACAGACTGACCTTGGCAAAAGTAGCTTAACCTTTGATTAACCTGCGGCTGTTTTTATATCAAAATGAATCAGGCAACTTTATGACCCTTACACAACCTCGCAATTAAATGCAGTAGGTAAAGTTTTTTAACTTCCGCGAGTTATGAAACCCTACATAATATGATTTGTATCAGCCATGCGTTGTTCCCACAACTTTCCCCAGGTTTGTCCGAATGTTCGCGTGTCTGTTTGTCGTTTGACGCATGCGCGATTGTTGAACGGCGTATGCCTAAATGGACACTGATGTAATGGGTTCGTGTGTTCAATGAAACTTTTTTTGCGATCGAGTTATACAGGGTGTTTTTGTGCGAAAAGAATAACAATATGGCGTCTTATTCAAGAGACCTATTCGCCAAGATCTTTTTGGTTGCCATCTGTAAAATATATCCAATGAGAAATGTTGGTAGTGACATCCGGATATAAACGACTGCGTATCCTTTCTTAGATATTAATATGACAGATTGGTATAAAGCTAACTGTCGAATTCTGAAAGCCTACGAATTTAAATCTGCTGTTACATTTTTTTTTTTTTTTTTATATTATACTATAAGATACTATTTTGTTTGAATTCACTATCTATTTTTTTACCATAATCCCAATTCCCGTATAAGTCGGGGTCGCCTTTCAGTTTAACCCAATGTAGCTGCATACCAGTATTTTACATGAGGTGAATGCCTACCTACTTCATAAACCAGTTTATAGACCTCGGCAAGCGTAGCTTTTCCTCCAATCGACGATTTCGGCTTTTATTAACTAGCCACAGCCGTTTTGTTGGAATTACCAGTGAAAATAACACCTAATCTAAGTTTGCAACACCTATATTCTTACTCAATAATTCTTCTGGTTTTTTTCTGATATAAACGTAAATATCTTGTCTAATCTTCAAACAGCCTGTATGTGTCGTAGACGGTCCACACAGCAATAAGAAGAAAGTATATAGTATTCGATTGTACATCTGCATAAATCCTCTTCGAATAACTTGTTACGTGCACACCTTTTGTAACGCTTTTGAGAGATTATTGCATTTCTTTCTTATTTCATACGCTTTGGGAAGATCGTTTAGGACACCTCAACTACTGGTACTCCCAAAAATGTATTTAAAAGAGGGAGGAGGAATTGTTGTAGTTCATAGAGGTAAGTCATAAATTCGTATTTGAGCGAACGATGTCGCGGACGAAGTGCTTGTGACAGTTCACCAGCACCTCGCTCGCAAGATTTGAGATTTGATATGATGAGGGTAAAAAAAGGTTCTTGGACTTTATGAATAGGCAAGAGGCCTTCAAATCTTAAATATAGGAGGTGAATACGTTATTAGTTCAGGTAGAGAGATTATGTCGTTTTCTTTATCGGGAGGAAAGTAGAAACCTCGGCACATCTATCGAAGTTTCTGAATTACAAATTATCTCCACCACAGAGTATGGGATCGCTGGCAGTGACTAAAGACGCCATTACTAATAATACTCCTGCCCACGAAACTTGCGCTTCACGCAATTTTTGGCTGTCACTGTCAGAGTTGTCATGGGCCATGTCAGTGTCATGGTTGATTTCCACACTTTCGTCCAACAAGAATCAAAGGTAACGGTCCGTTTTAATGGTCGTTGACAGATAAAGTTCATTATGCTTTTGTAAACATAACTATTGAATAATAAAAAAGTTTTGCAAACATTTTAGGTAACACTATGCGGTAAATATGCAAATTTTATGCGAAAAACTCCGGAATACGAATAATAAATGCAAAACAATAAAATTAGCATAGACATTGTTATTGAAATGAAATATTTTTTTGTTGCCAATCGGCCATTTTACCTGACTGTTTATGGTTTAGTCAAAATATTTAAGACATTTCCTGGTTTAATGGAGTTTCAAGATTTTTTTATTTAAATAAGAAATACTGAGGGATCTTTTGAGTAAGCCCTCTACGGTCTATCCTCACATTACCTATAATACTTAGTGATGAGGAAATAACTAAAGATAAGGAATAAGAGCAGATGATCTCGAAGGTCGTAGGATGCTATTGGCATACTTATTTTTGCTGGGGAGATAGTTTAAAGTTAGAAAAACACTAGGAAGTGGTGAAGGGTAGGCGTTTTGGGGGACTGTCTTTTGTAAACTTTTGACGTTCAAAAAGTGCTGATTCACAGCCTAATTTGAATAAATAAATTTTGATTTTGATTGACACGTAACATAACATCACGCCTGTACCTAATCCACGAAACTTTAAGCTAAATAGTACACCCATATTTCGCCAGTTACGTTTAATTCCCATGTAGTACAGAGTATCAATCGTGCCCAAATCCAGATTCCGGGATGCTACTGAGAAATTCCGGATGGTAACGAATGATGCTATTGGCAAGTAGACAAATTACTCTAGTTTCCGAAATTGACAAGTTTAAGAGATGACTAGCTGACAGCAAATTACAGTAATGAATGACACTATATAAATTGCACCAGTTGATTTCACATGGAACAGTCAGACCTATCAATTTTACGATAACATCGCATGCACTCACGACATGCTCGAGTACTTAGCACGGAATCGCCACGCCGCCGCGCCGCGCCGCGCCGGCAGCTCTAATATAATTTAAGGCACCAAAAGTGCATGAAGAACTTCTTCTGTCACGAACTTTGTAGCTGTCAGTTTCTAAACGTCATTTGTGCCCTAGTGCGAGAATATGGTGACACGTTTGGCTTGTATGGTAAGTGTAAAAAATGCCGCCTTTAGCAGCGGCAAAGGGACAAAGTGTCTTCGTGATTCAGTGCTCGTGTCATCATCATCGTTTCAGCCAAAAGACGCCCTCTGTTGGACATAGGCCTCCCCCAAAGATTTTCACAACACTTTGTTTTTTTTATTGTTGCCCCACACTAGGAATTTCTCCTGTGTCGTGGTTGCGTTTACAAAAGATACACAAACAGCCAGACCCGGAACAACCGCCTGCAGGCCATACAAATATTTGTTCCGTGCGGGAATCGAAACCACGACACGCGGCGCAGTAGCCGATCGCACAGCCACTGCGCCAACCCTGCCGTCAAAGATTGGTCTGGCGTTGCGCTTGGGATATCGAACTCGTGTATCATCTATGTATAAAAATAATGTATCAAATACAACCCTCCCACACGTCAAAAATCGAATGCTTGTGTATACAAGCATTCGATTTTTGACGTGTGGGAAGTTCCAAATACGAATTAATTGTGAGAGCATCGCCTACGTATGTAGGCGATGCTCTCACAATTAATTCGTATTTGGAATAAAATAATCGCGTCTGTCTATCTGATTGTCACGTTCCACTTATCTTTTACTCAATTATAGTTTCGTATACCTCCTACCTTCTTATTTAACTATAACTGTGGTAAGTAAATGCTGAAATGTTATTTTGGCCGTTGAAGTGTGCACCACAGTTTTTTGGGATAGGCCATTTTATATGAGCCCTTATGTAACTTTCTTTTTGAGCAGTTTTGAGGCGAGAGACCACCTCAAAAAACGAAGGACCGCCCTTATTAAAGTTGTCCAATTTAAGCTACTCTTAAGTTTGGTCGACTCTTCGTGACGTGACCAGAGGGCTGGCCTTTTTTTGGCCAAAGAATCAGCATTGCCATTCGACGTGGCAATGCTGCCAGCCTTCTGTGCATTTTTCCCGTTGACAGTGATGCGGATGAATTTTTCGATGCCCTGTGATTATTTATTTTATTTTATTTCTTCATGTATTAATAGTTGTATCACTCTGAAGTTCAGTTTAAACTATCAGACTAATGACAAAACCGTACTTGTAAATATCTGCTGCAGCTGCTATAGCTGCAGTGGAAATTATGTATTTTTGTATGCCTAATGACGATCTGCGAAAGACTGCAGGCAGATGCTGGATGCGGCAAGCTGAAATCAGGGCGCTACACAGTGGTTCGAAATCGACGCTCCGTAGACATTGAAATCAAAATTTGATTAGGCGAGAAATAAAAATTGGAATGGCTTTATTTCAGTATTATTTATAATATTTGGTAATATGACAGCTATAGACAGCACCATCTCCGAAAAAAAAAATATTTAATATTTTTTTGTATGAAGAAAAACACAAAGTCGTTTTTTCTCATAACTTAATAAAACTTAAAGCCTGCGGCTTACATGGGGTGTTGTCCTACATGAGGCGATTCCGAAATGCTATAACACGCACACCCATGCGCGCCGCTTCACTCACAGCAGAGTGTTGAATTTCGAGAAATTCAGTTAGAGATTTTTACGTTGATTTATGTGTGATCTTGAAAATATACAAAGTAATTGACTTTAGTTTGCTAATTTGATTAGTTATAATGAGAAATAATGGAATATACAATATAAAAATACTAAAAAAAACACTCAAATTGAGACTCATTTACAATATAAATAGATTTTGCAATCTTTCTTATAATAATTTAATTCGGTGTTAGTAGATACACAGTTTGACTTCTTATTTAACATTAAAAAAAAAGGACAAAAACTTATAACTAATACAGAAAAATACTAAGAATAAGCAATTGTATAATTGAGAAATATATAAAATTTACACAAAAACATCAAACATTAAAATTTTGTCTACTGAGTTTCGTCATCGCTATCAAAGAATTCAAAATCAGAATCCATCATACTTGGCACCTCAACAAATTCAATGTTTTCCTTATCCATGGTATCCGGGTCAATTAAAAGAAGAGACTTCATTTCTTCAGTTAAATCATTTCTACTCTTATTTGTCAGTTTAGGTCGAATGCTTGACAAATATGGGTCTGAGGATACGATGAAACCATTAAAGATGTCATGGTTTGTCGCTCTGCGACAAAATTTCCGCGTATGATGTTCCCTGAGTTTTCTAAAATCTTTGTTTCGGGCCTCAGATGCCTCTTCTGATAGCTTTCCTATAGGCAAAATGTTGAAATGTTTTATTATTTCAGCTCCATGCAGCAGAAGTTTGTGGATACTGGAAGGTATGAAATACCAGCCATACAGTTTCACATACAGCTGCGCAGTTTCGTCGAGATAATTGGCAAACAAATCAATATTAATAGACTGTCCTGATGATACAACACGGAGAATAGTTGCGAATTTTTGGATGAGCTCCTGACTCAATCCAGTGATATTTGCAGTCTTCTCAGGACACTGGAAAAATTTTCTAGCCGTGTTGCCATCATTCGTGGTCCCAGCACCTTTATATAAAAAATACTGATATGAGAACATTATAAGATAAGTTTTATAGTATTACACTAACTAAAAAACCCTTTGATATTATACAAAATAAATAAATCAACTAACCTTGTTTTACGATATCCACCAGGAGTCCCATTTCCTCTCGAAATTTTCGCTGTATCGTCGGTTTGCGACTTTTCAAAGCTGCTTTACTAGCTTCATCTCTGGCTTGCCATTTTTTAAAATCTAATCGGTAAGCGATATGCAGCAGGCATTCCATGGATCTGATCCATGCATGCAAAGTCGACAAACCGTACTTGTAAATATCAGATGATACAGATTTCCTAAAATATGAATAAAAAGGTTAACAGTGTTTTTCAATAAGAAAAAAAAAAAAAAAAATAAGATACATTTCCAATTTATTCAACTTACATGTGAATCTTCTCCAAATAATTCATTTCACTTGGTACAGCTTTACAGATGTCACATGTTTGCATAGAGGTTTGTGACAGGTGAGACGTTATTTTGCCATCTATCATGGTCATTAACATTGAATGTTTAACTTGTATATTATTTTCAATGATAGATGGCTTCAATGCTTTAATTTCAGCATCGATCAAACCCATTTCCTCCTTCATGTCCAACTTATTTTCGCTGACAAACTTGAAATAAATTGGTCTGCAAAGCATTGTAGAAGAAGGTTTTGGGTTTTCCCAGACCAAATCCTCGCCACACATCAATTGCAAGGGTACAAAAGAGCTCATAAAAACACTAGAGTCGTCTTCATCTGCATTCATGCATTGCTTGTAGTTGCTTTGATTTGACGCACCATCGAAGCCCCATTTGCAGATTAAGATCAGTTCTTTATCTTGCAAATGGTCCAAGTTTAATGTTTTGGCAAGTCGAGTGACAGTGATGTCCAAAATAGCTTGAAGTTTTACTTTAACTCCTCGTTCGGTCACTTCAATATCGCTCTCAGGAGGATAGCATGCCTTCTTGGCATTTAAAACCGAATAATATGATGGGTTTCGATCTACACCACTTTCTTTCGCAGTTTCCCTTAAAGTTATATACTGCCACTTCGACAATTTCAAAGAAATAAATATACCCAACGCTTTCTCTGCTGAATACTTGTTAGTAGTTGTCTTGCCTTTCAGAAAATTCTTGATCTCTGCTGCTTTTTCAGGATGCTCGGTAATATATTTTATTAAATCTTTCACGTCCTCATTCTCCTCACCACAACTCACTGCAGTAGCATATGCAAGTTCCTGAGAGTCGTGCGTTAAAAGTTCTTCTATTCTTCTCTTCTTCTGTTTTTTGCATAATTCTGAGAAAGGTTTTCGTGGGCTCCTTTTTAGTGTTGTAGTGCTAACAGTACATGTAGTTACTTTGGACGTGGATGCACCATCATTTATACCACTAGCACTTGAGGTTGAAGGTTCAACAGTATCAGTAACAGAGTCGATTGATACCAATCCAATTTCTCCACTTTGTACAAATCTGTCTTTAATGAAGTTGGGCCATTTGATCTCTTTTTCTAGCCATGTCTCATACTTCTTGACGAATGTATGCATTGTTCGATTACACGATTTCCAATTTCTATGCAAAACACACATATACACTTGACAAAACTGTTTTGATTTTTTTTGTTCTTCTTCAGACAAATTTGTCGCTTTGGTTAGAAGTGCTTCTAACAAAATACTAGGCTGCGAAAAGCAACTTTTTGTATTCACAAATATGAATATGTCCAAATTTGTATAAAATCCTTCCATGATAATAAGTAAGTACGTAAGCAAGAAGTTAATGTTATAGCGCGAACAGTTGCTGACAAAAACTAATGATTTTGACGATGTTGTCCCTATTTATATAAAAGTACCCTCTTAATCGTATCTTAATTAATAGTAGTTAGTTAAACACTTCGTAAAAATAGCCCTTAACTAATGTATCTTAACTCGTTAACAATATTTGCAACATGCACTAATGAGATGAGACTAAATTACCATCATAAGTTAATTAGCATGCATTAAGCATTGATTTCCTGCTAAACTTGAGATTACGAACAGCTTACATCAAACAATCATTACTATGTAATTATCGTTGCCCATTGGTATGTGCACCTATCCCAAAGATATCAAATAATATAGTATTAAATTCCTTCGAGAAATCCACTGAATTTCTTGAAGTTCATTACTCTGCTCTGAGTGAAGTGGTGAAATAATATATTTCTTATTTATACAATTGCCTATTCTTAGTATTTTTCTGTATTAGTTATAAGTTTTTGTACTTTTTTTTTTAAATGTTAATTAAGAAGTCAAACTGTGTATCTACTAACACAGAATTAAATTATTATAAGAAAGATTGCAAAATCTATTTATATTGTAAATGAGTCTCAATTTGAGTGTTTTTTTTAGTATTTTTATATTGTATATTCCATTATTTCTCATTATAACTAATCAAATTAGCAAACTAAAGTCAATTACTTTGTATATTTTCAAGATCACACATAAATCAACGTAAAAATCTCTAACTGAATTTCTCGAAATTCAACACTCTGCTGTGAGTGAAGCGGCGCGCATGGGTGTGCGTGTTATAGCATTTCGGAATCGCCTCATGTAGGACAACACCCCATGTAAGCCGCAGGCTTTAAGTTTTATTAAGTTATGAGAAAAAACGACTTTTGTGTTTTTCTTCATACAAAAAAATATTAAATATTTTTTTTTTCGGAGATGGTGCTGTCTATAGCTGTCATATTACCAAATATTATAAATAATACTGAAATAAAGCCATTCCGATTTTTATTTCTCGTCTAAAGAAATTTTGATTTCAATGTCCACGGAGCGTCGATTTCGAACCACTGTGCGCTATAGCGCTCATTAGGAGAGGGCTATGTCCAACAGTGGACTAATATAGCCTGATGATGATGCCTTTTCATTTCGGGATACAAGACTGTTGGATGATTTCTCCGGGACGCGTCGTTTTTCCCCACTGTTGGTTCTAGCTTTATGTAGTTGCAGTGTTTGGGAAAAGTGTGCCGGGCCTATCCCAGAAATAAAGAAAGGAAGAAAAAGTATTTATTAAGCACAGACTCAGGCACATAATACTATTTAAAGGTAAAAGAAAAAACAATTTAAAAGAATGCCAAATATGTCCAATTCAGCAAATACACAATAATTAGTGGTTTGACAACTGGCGTTGATTTTGAGCTGAACTTGAATTTCTGAGGTATCACGGACGTAAATCAGTTATTTACTGTGCAAAATGTGAGTATTTAAATAATTTGTAATGTATAGATAAATAAACATAAATAGCTGAAAGTGCTGAAACATGGCTGCAGATATTTTGCGTACTGCTGAAATCGGTAGAGCTAAAGTTACGTGTATACCAATGTGATAGTGTTGGTAATAAATTGGCACACTTACCTAATACTACATTACATTATCATAAACTTAGACTGTCTATAGATGCTTCACGAAGGCGGGTTGGCTTTCGTAGTGTGTGTCTGTAGCACGTACACAATGCGTCTAAGTGCGTAAGCTCAGGAGCGCTCAGTATTGGCTGAGCAGCCTTTACGCACACATAGACAATGTGTAGGTGCGTGCATCGAAAATCCTACACACTCAAAGGGAATTGAACCCCCTCCCGACCCTTTGCTAGAGCCAGCCCGCGAAGCTGAGCCAGTAAATGATTAAAATGTCCCTAAATCATATATCTATTTGATCCAGCCTGTCCCTTCCTGTCCTCTTCAGCGACGTCCTAAGCCGAGGTTCGTACCCCGCAGGGGGTGCCCTTAGCGAACGGTCGCTTAGTTTTTAAGTTTTTACGCCTGGCTGGAGGCCTTAATTTTAATTAAGCCCCCCACAGGAAAGTTCGGTTAAGCAGTAGATATCCCTAAAGGATAAACTGCGAGATGCCCATTCAAAAAAAAAAAAGGGAATTGAACTTCGAACTTTAACATCCCCACCACCCCATTTAAAGCCTAGTTTTGAAAATTATATTAGCCTATAAGTCTATAACACTCAGGAATAATGTAGCTTTATAACAGTGAAATTTTTAGAATTGGATCATTACGGAGATAACCCATTACAAACAACCGTTTACTTCTTTATAATATTAGTATAGATACATTTTTAAGGACTATTCTTCGGTATTCCTAAATAACGAGCCCTATGGCCCATTCGTCCTTCACAATGTCGTGGTAAACAAAAATGTTCCAGCATACGAAATTCCAATGTCATAATCGCTGATGCAATCATGCAACGCAGCCGGCTTAGCGAAATGACCGGGCCGCGAATGTGGAACACCGAAAGTGAAAGTAGCACGCCTTGCTGCTGCGAAGCTTTTGAGAGCTATGCAGTTGTGGTTTGGCTAGACCGTGGGTATTTCTGGGGGAGTGGCAATGCCTGTTGAATAGGCAGCAGGATGCTAATTGACCAGGGGTTTTGATGGAAGTAGGCCAAGAAGTAGGTTGTAACGTTTATGTGCCAAATGGAACCTTATGGTATACAGGCTGGAATTATAATAGTTCTGGCTGCGTTCGAACGTTACTTTAGAATTATCTATACTTCTATACTTGTACTATATACTATAATAATCTCCGAAACTAATGATCCAAATCTAAAAAAGTGTTTATTCTTAGAAAGCTATTTTATTTATTTTTTTATTTACTGGTTAATACACTTACATATCAAACTACATTCTAATTTACTGGTCATCTTACTACACTTGATAGCGCATTAGTTCATAATTTGGAAAAGGAATTTGTTAAAGGATGGGGACCTGGTGTCCTGAAACACAGGCCTCGAGCCTAGCTTAGGCACCAGTCTCCTACAATATATGTCTACCTGATATATGTAACTCTGTACAAACTATACAGATAGTAGTGAGAAAATAAATAAATATTATTATTATTATTATTATTCCTGAGTGCTATAGGCTATTTTTTATTTTTAAAACTACCCTTTGAAGAGGGTGGAGAAGATGTCAAAGTTCGAAGGGAAAAGTACGAAATCCACGCGAACGAAGTTTAAAAGAACGTGCTATTTGTTTTGTGTGTAGCCGATTTGTTTTATAGTTGCGCCCTAGCGTGTCGATGGTAATCTAAATAGAATCTTCCCAGAACTTAGCTATTAGTCACATCGTTTGTGGAGTAGCACAACCTGCACACCAGGCTGAAGTAGTCAACTTACACCTGAGCAGGTTTTTCCTGCTTCGAGCACCTGCATCGAAATTTCAATAGTTATATAGAAGGCTCGTCCGCTTACATGCAAGTGATAGAAGTGAATATAAATTGTTATTTTTAATGCCATTGGAGCCGAAATGGAGAGTTACCATCTTAATGTGGGGTAAATAGTAACTGGGTCAATTAGGGTGAGGTATCGTGATTATGAAGGTGATTCATTTGCACATTGTAAATCATATATTTATGTTCATTTATACTGCGTAGTTTTCACTAATGATGATTATTTAAATAAACTTAGATTTGCATTTGCAAAAAATCTTAATAAACAGTCTCCAGAATCACTTTTTAGATTTTCCAACACTGTTGTCCGATTTTCGTATTGGACTACCACACATCATATGACGCCTATGTTCTCCGAAGGGGTAAGCGAAGGTGTACCTATAGCACACCCACATTTGACAGTTATTGCCATCAATCGGGCACAGATCTAGACTTCGGAACTAAGGGAACTCAGCCGGAAAAACCAATAACAGTTCGCCCGACCTGATAATCCAACCAAAGACCTCATGCTTAGCAATAGCGCTTGCAGACATAAGAGCAGTGACTGCAGTACCATATCTCAAAATGGCGCGTATTGTCTAGCAAACGGAGCAGACTGAGAACAAATATGCAAGCATTATGTGCTTCTTTAAATAAATACAGATTTGTTTGGTGTAATGACGCTAAAGCAACCCACCCACATTGCAGTGTTTACCATGTGTGATATTGACCTCTGTTGTGTGCTTTGTGAATCATTACAGCCACCCGCGACTTCATCTGCAACTACGTTCGCGTGAATGTCGGTTTTGGTGGATGCAGATGGAGTCGCGGATTGTAAACTATGCTATGTCCTTACCAGGGTATCAAACTATCATCATCAACCTGCCCTTATCCCGATTTATTCGGGGTCGGCGCAGCATGTTTTCTTCTTCCAATAAATCACCTCAATAGTCACCTCTATTCCAGTCATATCATTTTTCCCACAATCCATCCATCATTTCTTTGGTCTCCCTCTTTTCTTTGGTCTCCCTCTACTCTTGTAACCCTGCACATTGATACTCAAAAGTTTCCTCACAACATGGTCCTCATTCCTTCGCATTACATGCCCGTACCATGACAACCGATTTCCACACAACTTCTCGTTCACAGGCACCTCGTTCAGACTTCTTCAAGGTCTTAAACTATCCCTATACAAAATTAAATATTAATCGGTTTAGCAGATTGAGCGCGGAAAGGTAACAGACAGACAGACAAGGTTACTTTTATATTTATAATAAGTAGGTACTAGCTATTGCCCGCGACTTTATTAGCGTGATCGTCGGTTATCACGGATGCAGACGGAGTCGTGGAGTAAAGACTATCCTATGTCCTTCTCAAGGATATACTTTATCTCCTTGTCTAGAATAAGCTATAATACTGTAAATTTTAATCTAAATCCGTATTATGGTGAAAAGTTAACAAACATCTATCCTTACATCCTGTACGGTGTAAGTACATGGTTTTGAAATATGTATTTTTGATGCAATAAGTTAGTTAGTAGGTTCGCGTATGTGCACTTTGATCGCGACCTACATTTGGAAGTGCATTGACACACGGCGGAGCCTAGATGATGCATTTTTGTACATAATTTAATTAGTGTTCAATTAAACGTGATTTGAGTCGGACAACTTGCATTTTATTTGGATTCATTCCCGTTGAGCATTCATTGACATTCCTTGCATTTTATTGACATTTTCTGCATACTTGCATTTGCATTGATTTTAATGTTTGGTTGCACCCAACACATCCTTACAAACTTTTACATTTAAGTATAACAGCATAATAAGTACACACACAATTCATATTTAAATTTTTATTACTAGATTTTTCTTTCGTTGTTTAGTATTGTATCATTGTGTTCCTGTGTCTGTGGTAAATACACGTCCTTGCTTTCTTTATCAGTAGGATTTGGTATTGTTAGTCTAAAATAGAATTGTTTGTAAGAATTGTAAATAAAAATACTAAAACAGTACCTAGCAGTACTGCGCGTTCTTTTAATTTAGACACATGCGAGGTCCATAACACTTGATAATTACGACAAAGATTGTAGTTAAGTCATCACGCCAATTTAATTTAAATGGAGCACCCAACCCGAAACACCTTTTGAAAGGAGAGGATTACTCCGACATAGCGAAGATAAGGTATAATTATACTTACATACCCGTCATGTTGCCATGCTCGGAGGAGCTCGTGGCTAAATAAAAACAGCCTCACGGTTCAATCGAAGGTTAAGCTACGCTTGCCGAGGTCAGTCTGTGGATGGGTGACCGTTCGTTACATATCGAGATTCCTCCGTGTCTCGGAAAGCACGTTAAGCCGTTGGTCCCGGCTGTTATTTGTAGATCATTGCCAATCGTTACGGGTAGTCAGAAGCCCGAAAGTCTGATATCCAGTCTTACTAAGTAAGGGGTACCGTGTTGCCCAGTAACTGGGTTGTGAAGGTCAGATAGGCAGTCGCTTCATGTAAAATACTGGTATTCAGCTGCATCCGGTTAGACTGAAAGTAGACCCCTACATAGTTGGAAAAAAGGCTAGTCAGATATACTACGTGTAACTTCGATCATTAGGTATCAAGAAAAACTTTAAATCGAGTGTTACATACTAGGAAAAGCTCACACATTACTAAGCTTGCCGGTAGCAATCGTTTTCTTAATATACGATGTAGGAAACGCAATGAGAATCGGCCTGTCACCTATATTTCCGAGCAAATAAAAAAAGAACGGCAACCAGTGTTAAATCTTACGGACATAATAAATAATACATGAAATATGATATTTATTTCTGTAAAAAGGTTTTTAACTAACAGTCAACAAGTAAAATATTTTTTTTAAACTAGGTTGGTATTTCGGTATCTGACTGTAGTCAGTCAGTGTGTTTCTAGAAACACCGAAAGAAACTCGCTGATCAGTCTCTTTTATTTATTTATTTTTCTTTAAATCAGGAAGATTACCCAAACATTTGTTAATATTCCTAACCTATCTTAATATATACACGTGAGTGGGGCACGTATGCACGCGAGGACTTGTAATTGGCTTCCTGTCGACTATTTTTACCTTTTTATTTTGTTTTTTAGCTGTAAGTCTTCCAGGATCTATCAAATAAATAAATAAAACACAATAAATATCAACAAAAAAAGACTTATAACACTTAATTACGCCACCTCCTGGAGATACCCGGCAACAGTACATTCACTGCGCACGGGTGCCCAATTAGGTGGACTTCCTTAAAGTCCAGACATTATCTAGGTTAGATCGTGGAAGGACCATGCAGATTAGTATCCGAGATGGTTTTTTGAGGAATTAACCACGAAGATATAAGTGGACCTGTTCAGTCAGTGCAAGCATTTGTCGGACATTGTAGAGCTCAATTATTTCAAGTCATTCGGTTGGTTAAATAAGTAATATGTCTTTAAGGTCTGATCCGTGTCGTAGTAGAAAAAAAGGTAGATCTGTTTAGAACAATCTACATTTAGACAATAGACGATACAATGGATATTAGTGCTCGTGTGAATGTAACTTAATAGGTTTTTTTATGTTTAAACTTGCAACACTACATTTTTTTTGTGTTGTGGCTAGGCTACGGCCCTTCTTGTTGAAAACATTGTAACGAGCGGCTGTGTGCTTTGACTGTTAAATTTCAAAGTTTTTCAAGGTTTTTATTCCATACAGATCCATTTGGTTTAGAATACCCAAATGGATATTTATGGAATACTAACACTTCGTCCGCGTGGATTTCGTTACTTTTTCCTTTGAACTTTAACATCCCGTCCACCCCACCTCCGTTAAAGCGTTGTTTTGAAAATAATAATAACAGCCAGGACTCAGGAATAATGTAGCTTTCTCAAAGTGAACATTTCTTTAAGATTGGGTCATTAGTTCCGGAGATAACCCCTACATACAAGCCTTCCATACCTCTTTAAGTGTAGTATTACTATTATAGTATAGAAAATGCTCTACTCAATTTACGACTCTTCCTCACTTACCAGGTCCTTCACTAATTATTTTACTTTATTCTTTGTAATATTTCAGCAAAGACACAATTTACGTGACTAAAATTCTTCTGAATGTTCATGTTAATTCTCTTTGCCCATCTGAACTGTGGGCAATTTCTTGCCCCAGTTTAATCCACTTACGGACTGTCTGCCTCAGGTATAATTGAAGACGAATTCAGTCCCCAATTATGCTAACAAGCAGCCCGTGCGTGGTCGTCTTAGAAACCGTAGTTTAAATATTTAAAGGGATGTTGAAAATTAAAATACAATTATAGAAGAACCTTGCTGTTGATTAATGCAGGTTCTGGTCATTCATCTTGTTATACCGTCGTATACGAATTTTGCATCCTTTATCGATTCACCTATCATTCTGAATTCGATGGGCTGTATGCAAGTTTTCAGATAATAAGCCTTAAGTCTTCAGCTGTTAAGTTTCATTTAATTTGGCTTAGCCTCTTTCCAACTATACCCTGGTCGACTTCCAGTCTATACGGATGCAGCTGAATGCCAATATTTTACATGGTCCGGCTGCCTAGTGCCTATCTGATCTCCTCGACCCAGTTACAAGTTAACACGATACTCTTTTTAAAAAATGACTGTCAGACTTCGGGCTTCGGACTATCAGTAACAACTGTCGAAGATCTACGAATGAAATATACTTAAGAAAGCACGTGAAGCCGTTGGTCCCGGCTGTCATTTGTAGTTCTTTGACAGTCGTTACGGATAGTCAGAAGCCCGAAAGTCAGACAACCAGTCTCTCCAAAGGGTACCGTGGTGCCCAGTAACTGGGTTGTGGAGGTCAGATAGGCAGTCGCTCCATGTAAAATACTGGTACTGAGGAAGCGGCTTCGCATGTTTGAAACACATTCGTGTTTGAAGGCGCAGAATTTGCAATATGCATATCGTTTAGGGCAAGGCGCGACTTGTCCATAAACTATCAGTCTTCCTGTTTGCAGCAAAAACTTGCAAATACTTGGATACTTTCTACACTTGCGATAAGGCTGTTTTCACACTGCTACGGTAGGCGAAAATAGAAGTAGAGGGCGAATATTTGTATCAAAAGAAATTCGTAACCTTAAATCATCCTCCTGCCCTTATCCCAATTTATTTGGGGTCGGCGCAGGTCTTTTTCTTCCATCTCTAATTGCCGTCATCTCAAAAGCCACCTCCTTTTTAGCCACATCATCTTACACAATCCATCCATCTTTTCTTAGGTCTCCCTCTACTCTTGTAACCCTCCACATTCATACTCAATCTTTCCTATAACCTATATCTTCTTTCCTACCTATTCTTACATATGAATGGATGGTTACTTATATAATATTAGATACTATTATCGCTCGATATGCTGTCTTTTGAAGATTTGTCGGACTCTTCCAAATATGTTCGATTTTATCGATCCATACTATCACCTGGTAACGACCGATAAAATAAGTATCAAGGTTACACTCGAGCAACACTTGTTGATTTATCGATTGACAACAACAATGTCAGTTCGTCTGTTGCTTACATTTATTCGATATTGTTTGATCACACGTCCTTCATGGACCTTCTGATCTTTTTGCTTTTTGCCGTTGTCAAGTCTAGATGTAGGAAGCCTTTCGTCTTATTCGTTACATAGTTTTATTGCGTTGCAGAATTATTAGAGCTTCAAAGGTTGGAAACATAGTTTTTTTCTAGGCGTTAGGCCAGTTGTAATGCTAATTTAGACTGGATGTAAAAGATAAAGTAGATATGTCGTAAAGACCATGCAGCATATTTTTAGTTCTTGCTGATTAAAACCCATAAGAAACTAGGTCAGGTATTAGTAATTTGAATACAAGTAAGGTCTTCCGTTGCAGCACCATATTAGCTGTTTTATGGCATTTTACCACAAAACAATCATTAGTATAATCACCGGCAAATAAGATGGCAAAAGTCGTTAGATGCGCACAAGTCGTTTTTTAGGTCTCTTTGGTGGTCAAGCGGGACGCGGGGTATGAGTTAGCGTCGATCCGAGCGCGCGATTGGTGCATCAGTCGACCCTTGCCTCCCACACCGCGCCTTCGTCCCGTTCGCTCCCGATTACATTTCAGTGCACGAAAATTGAACCCTTTGTTTTTGTTGTGTTAAACTTAAGTGTTGTTATTGTTTTTAAATTTAGGATAGAGTTCCTGAAAAGGCATAGCATACGAGGAAAGTATGCTCAAACCAGAGTTATACAAATTAATAAAATTGGAAAAAGAACAATTTAAAACATACAGCATTGACCAAACACTTGCAGAACACAACCATAGTGTTCTGCGATTGCGACATTCAATATGATGCCAAGAGTAGTTTTATTAACGGATAGTGACGACTAGTTATTTTTTTTTTTTATATAAACTTTTTTGAATTTTAAATGCACGTTATTTATAACTCCTAATAAACTTGAATTCCTCTCCCTTCTTTAACTTTGTTCTATACAGACATGATTAAATATAAATGATGGCAATAACAATAGAATAATGACGATCAATAAAAGTTACCACTTTTTTGTGCCACTAAGTGTACGATGCGCGAACTTACCCCCACTACGCCAAAATCTTGCCATCTTACGTGCTGATGATTATAGAACATACGTAATTATTAAAGCAAGCCATTCCTTTTTTTTCTACTTTGGTGCCTCCTCCTTTTCGTTTCGGTTTCCTCAATGCTTAGGGTCGTGACGTCTTCCTCACAGCACGAGATTCGATTATGGTGCCAAATAAATCACAAACATATCCACAAAATACCCTAATTTTCCAAATTGGATTATCTTTCTAATTCAGCAACACTCATTTTATTAACAAACCAGAATTGTATGGATTAAAATAGCTTGTTGTAAAACAGATACGCCACAATTCTGACTGCACGCCTATGCTGCAATCGTGTGGTACATATTGCAACAGAAGTGGCTCAATATACGTATGAAGCAAGTGTCGCTTTCAGTGTTGCGGTATAAGGATCATGTGTGGGAAGCTTAATTGAAGGTGGTGTTATGTAAACGAGGCGCCAGTCGTGCGAGTTCGGTTGGTTGTTTAGGTACAGTTATTTGATGAAAGATGGGGTTCATATAAAGGGTTCGATTAAGAATAACATCGTATTTGATCTGCCTACGTTTCCCCTAAGCGCATTTGGTTTTGTTAACTATCAAAATCTCTACGGTGAAGGATTATGGCGTCAGCTGTTTCTCTTGCAAATCTTTCGAGTAGGTAGGTACAGATAGTGGTAGTTGGATATTCGTCATCGTCGCATATATCATCTGCCTAGCTTTTTGCCAATAAAGTTGAGGTCGGAATCCAGTCTCACCGCATGTAGCGAAATAGGGAAAAGTATTTTAAATGGGGTGACTGCCTATCTGACCCCGCCACAAAGCAGTAACTGCTAATGTGATACCCGTAACTGGTAGTCAGACTTTCAGGGCTCTGATTGGCCGTAGCGACAATCAAAAATTTACGAATGACAATCTGAACCAACAGCTTTATTTCAGTCCTCAGTGTCACTTAGGACCTGAATTATTTTATCTAACAGAAAATTGTGACCAGTTTAGTAATATAGTTATAGGTAGGTAAGAGCGCATAATGTCACGATGGCCCAGTGGTTTAGGTCTCGCCTCTTGTGCACGAAGTTGTGGTTTCAAACCTGGGCAAGTACCAATGTGAGTTTTTAAATTCATATGTACTTAAGTTTATATAAATCTTGGACATCACTGACATCGGTGAAGGAAAACATCGTAGGGAAACCTGGACTTATTAATATAAGTCTGAAATCGCCAACCCGTCTTGAGCAAGCGTGGTGATTAATGCTCACGCCTTCTCTGTAAGAGAAGAAGCCTTTGCCCTGCAGTGGGACAGTAATAGGCTGGTACTTTTTTTTAAGAGTACATATATTCTGAAAAAGATGTTAGTGACCACGGATGTATTTCTTATCATTTTTTTTCGTATGATGGATGCCCGATAAGTATCCACATAACGATATAATCTTCCCTGAAATAGCTGTGCGCTGTCGTGAACCCAATGCAATAGCTAAGCACAAAAACGTGATTGTGAAGCTTGTTGCCAACATGGGAACCACGTTCACTGCATTGATGTAATAGTAAAGGCACCACGCGTACGGTTCTGTGAGAGACATGGCTTATTTTGTGAAGGTATTAATATTTTTTTGACTGCAAAACAATTGGTTGCTATGAGTCTCTTCGCTCCAGGTTACTGGAAGACTGATCAATATACCTGGCAAATGTACCGTTTACCAATTGTTTAAATTCAGTTTTGATGACAGATTCAATAAGAGTTTTCCCAATGCAGGTTATTTTTTGCAGCGGTCTAGAGTTTGACATAAAATCATGTAGCTTCTTGAATTTCTTGCCTCGGAAAGGTGTCGATGAAGGCGAGCGACATATGGCATACAAGTAACATGACGCTGAAAGTCTGGTGAAGCTTGAAATAAGACGATGTGCGATGTCTTCAAAAAACATAAATATCGTAAAAATCTATCCTATCTTATTTGCTGAGTTCATAGCCATATTTTAATATAAACAATTCGAATGCATTTATTTACATTTCAAGTTAGTGGCGATACATTTGTTAATTGCTGTTATGCAATTAAAGAATAAAGTAACTACTTAACACGTCGGAAAAAATATAATGAGATAGTGAATGGAGTGAGTACTTCGCAATGTTGAATGAACTGTTTAAGAGTGTTTACCTAACAAATCACTCTAATTTCAACACGGTACAATATAAGCATTATTAGTCAAAAGAGCATGAAAATAAACAACACTTTACATTAACATGTTACCCCACTAGGAATTTCTCCTGTGTCGTAGGTGCGTTTACAAACATTTATACTCATATACACGAACAACCAGACCCGGAACAATTACCTGTTTATACAAATATTTGTTCCGTACGGGAATCTAACCCACGATACGCGGCGCAGCAGTCGATCGCTCAGCCACTACGCCAATCGTGTCGAACATCAATACTTCAGCCTTTGTATACATTATTACACACAATAAAACTCACACAATGCAACACACATCAATGAATAAATAATATTATGTTATGTTTTTTATTATTTTATCAATCCTTTCATGTCACGAAATCATGGTAACTTTATGTAACACTCTTTCGCAGCGGCGGTGGGAGGTTTCAAGCCGGCGCAAGCGACGAGGCGCGCGCAGCCTCAGGAAAAGATCAGGTCGGTATCAACAATACTTCCTATATCATTTGTTGTTTGTTACCCGTCACGGACAGACGTGCGCTAAGCCCTTTATCTTATCAGTGTTTTTTTTATAAAGTGGACTGTTTAGTGCTGTTTGTGTTAATTAGTGGAATTAAGGTCGTATGTCGACCTTTGGATGTGCTGAAAGTGAATCTGTGTAAGCGTATTTGGAAATATATTATGCAATTTTTGTTGTGACACTAATTACTGTACAGGGTTTGTATTCCATCAAATTTAATGAGATCAACATAGCTTAATAGTGTGACCTACCTTAATTAGGTTATAATTGACCTCAATATCTTCAACAGTTTCCTGGTATTTACTTCCAATTGACCTAACAAAACCCTTTCCACTTGACGCATAGTAAAGTTTAATCAGTTTATAACCTTCAAATTTACCATATATTTATCGAGGTTTAGTACTGCCATATCTTTGAATTTGACCTTTAAAACGCAATCAAAGGTCCACCAATCATAATCGATCAAAGTTCTTTACTATCAACAACTTTGACACTGACAAAGAAATTGAAAATGAAGTAAACAATGAGAATCCTTGAAGTGATGTGATGGCAACGATTGAGGAAAATATGTGCTCAGCTGCACTGTAATATGAAGCGTATATAATGTAAAACAAATTGACTTTATACAGGCCAATGATTATTTATATATTTCGGCGGTTAGTGGGAATGACGCAAAGTCGTATATTATTATGCATACTCATTGCTTTGCAAAGAGGTTCATTTGGGTAAATTACATTGTACACGTACTGAAGTTTTTTTGCCAATATGCTTTGTTAAATCTTGGAGGCCTTCAAGCTTGAAATTTTGCACAAGAGTTCCTTGTATAAGGAAGGTGAGCACTAGGGAAAGATTTTCGTCGATGTGATTTTCGTGTCAAATATGGGATGAAATTGTAAAGTTTGGCAGTGGGTTATCCCATCTGGTATACGGGTTATCCCAAACGATAGTGTAGGCAAAAACAAGGCATATTGCATATGTTATCATACGTCATTCCTTTATAAAACAAGATAAGAATCATACTAAGTCACGCTTGAGTCATTGTTATATTGGAAACGCCATTAAATATCACACGTCTTACTAAGTTATTTCAGGAGCTATCGTGTGAATCCATTTAGTTTATGGTTGCTTTATGAAAAATAGTTAAGTGGGCCATAATATTACGTCAAAGTAATAATAATAGCAGTAGCAACTGATACGAGAGAAAGATGCATAACTGATTCTTATTCAATATTGTGTAATGTAATTGAGGCATGCATGTAATGGTATGATTATTATCTTGTTACACCTACTTGGTATGACTTAGTAAATATTCGTTTGTTTTAGTCTTGACATACTTTGTTTTCTGTATGAGGTACAGTCTAATATAGTCTATTATACTAGCGTTTCGCCCGCGACTTTTCCTTCGAACTTAAACATGGCCTCCAACCCCCTAGCGTAGTTTTGAATATAAAATATACGCACATGTTACTTTGCTAATAATGTAGCTTTGTATAGGTGAAAGAATTTTTTAAATCGGTTAAATACTTTTTCTGTTTATCCATTACAAACAAATAAATCTTTCCTCTTTATACATATTATTATAATTTGTTTAGACAAATTATTTAATCCCAACTATACAATTTCATAAGTCAACCTTTCTATCAGCATGTAAATCGCATAAATCGTTTAAGTAATAAAATTGTAATTCAAACCAACTTACACAATAGTGATGTACTTGACCGCTTTTTGTGGCGCACCTCTAACATTTATCGATATTGACATTTGCCCCCTTCACTAGTCATTGTATTGAAATGAGAAGTATCAGATGGTTGTAACTGCGATGAAGAAATAAAAGATAAAATAGCTGTTGATACATTATTGATTGGGTAATCAATGTTGTTAATTATTGTGTATTGATTACTGTTTTGTTGTTATTAGTGTAACAGTTAATTTGGAATGTTATGTTATTTATAACCAGTTGTAACCCGGGGTTTTACCCGCTTTTAAGGGTCGTACCGTGATGTTGAAAAGATAATAGGTAACCTTCCCCAAGAATAGGGCTATGAAATGTAATATTACTCGTATTTTTTAAATACGACTGGTAGTGGTGGTCTAGAGGATTTGGAGAATTTCGAGTACAAAAAAATAACAATCGTTTCATTTTATTAGTATAGATATCTCAAGAAGTATTTATGTCTATAATCTTGTCATAAACTTACCCCATGCTTTTTATTTTATGTCTTTATTCTTTCTGTACGAGTTCACAATAGTAGATACTATAGAAAATTACGCGAAAAATATTAAAGTTTCAGCGCATATTGAACTTTATGTTTGGAAGTTAGAGTTATATATGCAAAAAAAAATTGTGTACATTTTTGGAAGCCAATTAACAAACGTAGGATAAACCTATTGCATCTCTCCCTTGTTACACAATACTAGCCTTCCGTATCCTCATAAGATTAGTTAAAGCCATATCGTAAATAGTAACGCAACACCTTCAGCTTCCAGGCAGTATTTCTCAAACTTAGCCATTATGAAAGCACTGTTAGCCAACTCGTGAACTAAGGCTAGAATGGTGGTCTTGCGCAATATCTAAGTGGCGCAGATAAGCCCTTTCTAAAGGAGATACTAATTCTAGCACGTTCTGGTCGCTACTATCTTATATATAGACATTTTATAGCGCTTGGGGATTGAATAAGGGTGTTAGGATATGCATGTTGATATCCAGCGGTTTCACTCACTCCAATGGGACGTAGCGTCGTTTCTCAAGCATAGGTTAGTGTCCTTAAAAATTCTGATTGGTCCGAAAGTTGGATTACTCAAAAATACTAGACAAGTATTTTGTCTTTTGACACGTAAACCATTACATACAAATGTTTCCTCTTTATAACATTCGTTTCAATAGATGGTACACATAGTGGTTTCTTTAAAAAAAACCAATGACGATCAAGCCGTCATATAAACTCTGCTGCTGACAGTTCTGAGCCAACCATATGCCTCTACCACATCAGTGCTCACCGGGGTATTAACAATCCTTCTTTGACCTCCTCAGGACTTTCGATTCCTCTTCTTTTCTTTCATCCAGCTGAAATTTCTCAGTAATAGCCCGGAGTCTAGTTTAGTGCCAATAGACTTGCTCCCTTTTACATGGAACTTAAATATTACTGGCGGAATATGAGTGTACTAATTTGTAACCTGTCAAAACCCTCCTGACAATCAGGCGTGATGTTAATAATAAAATTGATATAGGAAGGTGCTAATAGCTAATTTTGTAGAGAACATTAATTGCCTTAATAGTGTGTGCGTGTGTGCTCAAGCGATGTCTGTACTCTATTCATAACCAGCTGAATCATCTCTGTCTGTAGTCTTACCAATTTGTCCTTGTGCATTTGCACTCAATTCACATTCTTGTTGATATTATGAGTAATGAGCATAGTAACCAGCTGGTTATGACCCAGTTTCCTAATTAATAGTTGAACTCACATAAGTTTGAATGTTACGGATGAAGATCTTTTTGGTAGAACTCAAAAGTTTGAAACGTAAAGGGAATTTTTGGCTCAGTAAGAAGTAGAGATGCAGTTGGTTGATCTGCCACAGTCCCATCCTAAAAATTTCCTCACTATCTTTACTAGTAAAAAAACTAAAGAGTTGTTTAAACGCGCAAATCTCTGGAACTGCCAGTTGGGTTTGAAAAAATATTTTTGCTATTATTTTTGATACCTCAACTGTTGAGGAAAGTTATAGGCTATTTAATATCACACTACGACCCTTAGGAGCAAGTAAACCCGCAGGGCACAGACTAGATCTCCCGCAACTTTGAATCCGTCAAATGCAACTCAAACAAAAACAGAAATGTTACCGCTAACGATGTTACCAAATACGATTACCAAATTAGGTCCAGACAAAGCACCGGTGATGTCAACAACATCAACATTCAATTACACAAACCGGCCGCGGCGGCGAGTGGCCGAAAACGGTCGAAAGTGTGCCACGGAGAGAGGGGCACGGTGTTCGACTGGCGTTCGCTGGCCTTGCCCCACTTGGGGTTACGTGACTGCGGTAATAGCAGCCGTACAATGAACGCGACAAGTGTGGCTTTGATTTTTGATGATGGTAATGATGATGATGATCATCGTGTTGTTTCGTGCTATGAGACGTTTGTTGTCTTTGATGCGGATCGATGTTGAGGTGATGCGGTTGCAAAACGAGTGCCCATTTATTTTGTACGTTTACGTGATTGTTATAACTGGGGTTTCCCTTTCAATGTTCAGTGTTCGGGTTTTCCCCACGCAATCTAGTTAGCATATCAAGTGTTATCATTCAATATATTGTTCGCAGAACTGGTTCAACGAAACCTCGGCGCCCAGATCGAGCTGTGTACGTGCCGCGCGCCCTGCGAACCGCGGACAGTACCCTACCTGAGGACGGCAAAGAGACCAACAACCACCGCAGAACTAGTCACAGTGCGGAAGGAGCCAAGTGTCCCAAGTCACCCGCGCCCAAAGACAAATCACAACACTCCACCCCCAGGAAATCCATAGACAAGACCTACTGCAATGTTTACACACCACCGCATCTCAGGAATCAAAGATCTCACACGGCCCCGAGCATAGACGAACCCACATCAAGCGATACAAAGGAATCTGTGCCTTCAGGCTTCCAAGTGCCAAATAGTGATAGTGCAATATCTTTTAGTGATAATAGTTATAATAACGACGAAATAGATGTAGGCGAGAATTTTTATATAGGAGATTATTTCACTCACGGTCAGTTAGGTTTCTACAGTCCAAACTACTACAGTGAGTACACGGAGAACAGTCGCGAGACCGCGACAGATAATAGCGACTCGAGATCCAATGATTCTGAAGAAAATATGGCGCTGAACGAATCGAATCAAAGCAATAATATAATAGATAACGATTACCTGTATGCTAAGGATGAAGATGTTGAGAAGAACGAGTTGAAACGAGCGTCCCAAGAAATTAATAGGAGTAGCAAAAGAATTATAAAACAGAGCTTCCATTCAGACGTGCTAGTTATATCGGATACTGTTGAGGGTGAGATAGAGAAAAATGAGCCTGAACCAGTGTTGGAAGAGCAGGAACCTGAGTTGAAGATAACTAAACCTAAGTTAGAAGCAAAAGTTTCTTTGAAACGGGAGGAAAATGACTGGGATGCAGTTTTTGACGACAATGGGGAATGCCTTGATCCGTCTCTTCTGGAACAGTTGACGACGACCGTGGGGAAGGTCCACATAAGCAAGCCTAAGAACTGCTACGAAAAGTACCAGACGAGGGGTCAGCAGCTGTTCAACGGTCCTTACGACGAAACATTCGGTCATGTGGTAGAAGTGTATGACTTTCCCAGTGAGTTCAAAACGAACGATTTGTTCTCCTTGTTCAGTGAATATAAAGACACGGGTTTTGAAATTAAGTGGGTGGACGATACGCATGCGTTGATCGTGTTCAGCAGCGCTAAAATTGGTGAGTTGGATTTTGTATTGTATTTCTTTTAGTATACGGTCTTGAATGCATTGCCTTCATTGGTCCTTGCTTTGTGGTATTTAAAAAGGAATTCTACTTCAACTCTTACTTCGGAACAGAAACAGAAAAACGGTCAAATATCAAATTATTTATAGTGGATCATAGGTTCACAAGATTTTGTGTTAGTTTCAGATTCTTTAGTCTGCTATATCCCGCGTCTGATATATTGAGGCATACAAAACTCATGATTACGTCATCCTTATAGTTACATTTGTA
Organism: Phlogophora meticulosa; assembly: GCA_905147745.2. Lineage (NCBI taxonomy): Eukaryota > Metazoa > Arthropoda > Insecta > Lepidoptera > Noctuidae > Phlogophora > Phlogophora meticulosa. The sequence continues at coordinate 12,227,736 of LR990538.1, read as the reverse complement.
AACTTATGTGTTTAAAAAAAGGGAAAAGATTCGAGTGGAATTGTATAAATGCTACTTATGTATATGCATGCAATTAAATTCGATTCAATTGGTCTACTCGTATTTCGGAATTTTAAATTAGTCATATGTTCACCATTACAATAACAATACATGTAAACAAATTACGATAGTAAAGTAAGTAATGCAATAACAATAATGGAGACACTGGATAAATAAATAAATAATAATGCTGGACAATCCACACAGCATCATCTAGCCCCAAGCTAAGCAGAGCTTGTGTTATGGATACTAGATGACTGATATACTTAATACAATACATTACATAGATAGATATTTTTTATTATACATAGCGAATACCCAGAATACCCGGGACAAATCTTTGTAGATGGTACAAACATTTGTCCCAGGTAGTTGTTAGGGATGAACTACGTATCAGGGATGCTATTCCCGCTATACCACTTGTGCGTCTGCAAAATTTCCTGATGCGGTACTACATTGCAGTAATCATTACCACTATTTCTGACCCAACATGGAAAACAGGATTACTTAAATAAGATAACATAATCGAAACGTGTTCGACCGTATCGACACCTATGTATAACATTAGAACATCGAACGCGACCTCAATGACGTCCGAATTGTCGTAATCGTAGATGTAAAATGATCGTCTTAACGTCTCGCATCCGTGCGAATGATGACCGTAACAATAATTTTTTGATTTTGTTGTTTTTTAGCCCCCGACGCAAAGTCGACGGGGTGTTATAAGTTTGCGTGTGTGTGTGTGTGTCTGTGTGTGTGTGTGTGTCTGTCTGTCTGTGGCATCGTAGCTCCCGAATGGATGAACCGATTTTGATTTTGTTTAGTTGTTAGTATGTTGTCAGCATATTTTCATCGCCATAAGTTTCTGGAGATTATATTTTAGTTTTTTTCCTTTTTATCTTTTACGGAAAACGTGAGACAAGACTTTATCATTATCGAAAATATTTTTTTGGATTTTCTAACGATAAAAATTACAAATATAAATTTGTAATTTTTATCGTAGTAAAATATTTTCAATCCTTTTTTATTTTTGTCGTAGTTAAATATATCTTTATCAGTTCAATCGGCCTTCCGTATTTCTTAAAGATTTGAACTCGTCCTTAGGTGCTTAGTTAAAACCATGTTACACAAATAAAACTTTTCTGAGGTTTCGTCGTACATAGGGCCAGCACATCAAGCTACCCAATGTGTAAAATTCATTTGATAGTTTTTCAACTTTATCGCAAAAGAAGAAGAATTGTTGCTAAGCCGGAAGTTAAACCAGGATATATTGGTATTAAGTACTTAATAATACTTACTCGGCACATTACTGTATAATACACGACCAGTTTGTTCGAGTAAATTGTTAATAAAACCAGTGGCACGACAACTTGCCTGACTTCCTCCAAGCAACTCGTTTTCCTAGGTCAACATTAACAACTGTAATATACAATGTTCTTGTTACATACATATATACGTATGTATTCATAAACTCAAACCTTTTCCCCAAGGGTAGGCAGGGCAGCTGAAGCTATAGAACGCCACTACGATTCTTCTATATTTATTTTGTTTCGTTCACTTTAATACTGGTCTCTAGTCATATACGCACGCCGGTGGCGAGTACTATGCACCTTTTCAGAAGAACATCATCAGAAAGGTCAGTCTATCTAGAGCGTCCTCTCCCAGATTCCCACTTACATCCTTGCCTTACCTTTTAATAGTCTCCTTTAATTCATCCCCGGTACAACATGCCAAACTGTCTAAGTATACTCTCATCATTGTGTTGTTGTTTCTTGGCTGTTGGTCTTGTGATCACAAGCGCTACTGCTGAACGTGAGGTCCTGGCTCCTGGTTCCCAGGTCGAGCAGTGTTGTTGGGATTTGCCACTAAGATTTTTTAACTAGCAGCCCGGAGTTTTTAGAAGTTAGTGGTGTGACACCCCCTTGCTTCGTAGAGCCGTTGGTCTTTGCGCCTGATTCACCCCGCTGTCGTATCAGACCGTGAGAGTAATGGAATAGATAGTGCACCTGTGTTTATGCAACCACTTGGCACTGTAAAGTCTCCTGTGTATTTGCTTATCTCCGTTACGTCTCAGGGCGACTGTATTCTCTCGATTGAAAAATCTTGTTTTCTTGGGCAGTTGGCTCTATTTTCATAGGTTTACTTTGTTTCTGAACAGTTTCATCAATACTAATATATTGAAGCTGAAGAGTGTGTTCCGTTCGCGCTAATCTTTCGAAATAGTCAGTTTTGAAATAATATTTTTGTATTTGATAGCCCAATTCCTGAGGAAGGGCTTGATAATATTATGATACGGCCGTGAAACTGCGGGGCACAACTAGTCTGTAAATAAAGATATCGCTAAACTACCAATGTTTTGCTATGTCATCGTAACTAGCGTGGGTCAGAACTTTATATGATTAACTGGTCTTGCGATTGGTAATTTAATCAGCGTTCGTTTAGCTGACCCTGGTAATAACCGGGGTGAGGTGGAAGTCATAAGTTCACTATAATTATACTCGCATATGCTTCTTTAAAGAAATATATTCGGGCGTCCTTTAAAGCCATCGAATAACTTTGAGCAGAATATGAAAAAACACTTAGTAAATCTCGAGTTGCATAGAAATCGGTTTTCCTGGTAAAGGCATGTGATATGGAGGAATGAGGATCATATTCTGGAGCATGACTGTGGAGGTTTACAAGTGTAAAGGAAACAATGGATGGACGTGGGATAGATGATATGGTTCGAAAGGAGGTGACTATTGAGATGACGGCAAATAGCTGTATGGTAGAAGAAGACATGCTGCATTGTGACCCCAAATAAATTTAATTGGGAATAGAAAACGCTATATTTTAAACATAGAAAAACAACGTTTGGTCAGACCTCAAACTTGTTATCAGCCCGATATAAAAATACTTTAAAAACCCCTCAGGAATGTGTGAATCTATTTTCAACAGTAATATTTATCAGTGATTATCAGTTCACAATACTATTGAGTTAAGATACCGATATTTACTTCCTGATAAAAATACGAGCTGTTCCTACAGTTAGCTTGTAATGTGGACAAGTGTATGTTAACTACTGAGTTAAGACTAGTCAGTGCCGGTTCAGGTTAGGTTTAAAATAACTCAACCGGTCATGGCGCTTAAGACTTACCATCGATGATATAATTAAATTCAGTGCATTAAGGTAGAAAATCTCAATTAGTACCTGCCTAGCCTTTCCCCAACTATGTTGGGATCGACTTACAGTCTAATAGAAAACAGATTAATTTTACATGGATTGACTGCCTAACTGACCTCCAAAATCCAGTTACTGGGTAACACAAGAGCCTTTTTGTTACCAAAGGCTATCGTGGTACCCAGTTTAGACTGGTTGTCTTCTGACGACCCATAACTACTGTAAAATATCTACGAACGACTTGGTAACAGATGCTTCCCGAGTCACGTAGGGCTGTCCGTATGTAATGGATCCTTCGATCGACCAGTGCGGCTGCTATTGCTTATCCACAAGCCCTGCTAGTAGGTAAAAATCCTTATCCTTAAGGTATAATCATCCTCCTGCCCTTATCCCAATTTATTTGAGGTCGGCGCAGCATGTCTTCTTCCTCCAAGCATCTCTATTTGCCGTCATCTCAAAATTCACCTCCTCTCTAGCCATATCACCTCTCACACAATCCATCCATGTTTTCTTTGGTATTCCTCTACTCTTGTAACCCTCCACATCATATTCAAAACTTTCCTCATAACATGGGTGTCAACAACATCCTTAGGGTGAACTATAAACTTGAATGTAATTTTTGAATCGTGCGTCGCTTATAAGGAAACACTGTTTTTGTGTGAGAGTGAGAGTTTGGGTAATTCCCAATCATAAAAACCCTTTTGCGCAGTTCGAAGATGCCCACAGAAACAGGACAATACTGGGGAAAGCCTTGTGGAAGTTCAGTGCTGTTAATAGTCGAATGCCATCGAGGCATCTACGTCATACAACTAAATCTGGCGCTACTAGGAAGACCTAGTTATTTACTTACTTATTTTTGCCCCTAATATACCCGTCAACTTTTTATTCAGTAGCAACACTATCAACTACGGGTATTAATCGTATTCAGTAACATGACAGTTGAAAGAAAAAGAAAGTTGCCACATTAAAACTGATTGAAGGAAAATAATAAATGGTTAAAATAGTTGTTCAAAAATGTGCCTATTCTATTGAAATTTTGGATATAATAATTTTGTCAGTATTTTAATGCCACAAAATAACTTCACCTGATATACTGTAAAATTAATTTCAGACTTTTCAAAAACGTAAAATTGTCATTACAGACTTATTTTTTAAGTAATGTTACAATCGAATATAAGCTTGAATGGTTGAATTCAAATAAAACCAGACTTAGTAGGATTAATTCAATTCTGCACATTCATTTAATTTCGCCATAAACAGTTTTCCATCGCAACTGTCAAGCTACTGAATACGATTAAAAGTTCAAGTGTAGTGCATCAGTTGGTACCATAGCGGACACTGGAGGTGAACCACTTTACAACCGTATTTCTAAGGGCATAACGGTAGGAAAGTGGTTCACAATAAATGTCCGCGATGGTACCTACAAATGTGTTTAAAATTCTGACATATTATATAATATAATATTGCAGTATTTCTCAATTCGGCAAAGATGTGTACAACTGATGAATCAAATCGTATATAAATTATGTAGGTAAACCATGACTATGTATAGGCTTGCCCTCAATGCATATTATAAATGCGGCTACCATAGCAAATCGAATAATGTCAATAGGGCATTAATATCACATAACACCATGGAGATTTTATCACCATAAATAAATTGATCAATTCCGAAAGATTCCGGAACCTCGGAAAACCCGCTTTCGCGTAACCTTCCTATAAGTTTATCTTCATATACCATTGCATGAACAGACATAATAACGTGTAAGAAGTATGTAAACTCATTACTGCAGTTAATTGACCGAAATGGTAATGGGTACTGCGCCCGCGCACTGCGTGCGAATTACCCGCCTGATTGGATCGTTTCTATTGGTTGTTTGTTATGTTTCTATTATAGCATGAGCTTGTTATGCGGCTTATGTATGTAATATTTTTTTAATCGAAGACCTGCTTATTCTGGCCTGGCTGTCAGAAACAGATGTGTCGATGTTCTGTCAATAATAGTGATGTTTTTTTTAACCGCATAAACCACCGGAATTCATTATATGTTAAATGCTGATATGTATAATATGTATGACTAAACTAAATATGCAGGTGGAACAAGAAAGATACGCAAGACATTTAAAGCTGTCGAATGAAAGATAAAATCAGACGGTTTGTATTTTTCTGATTATAGTCATGTATTTAAAGGTCGAGATGTAGTTTGCGATTGCAAATCCGGAAAAGTAGCAATGTACCTTCTCTGTATGGCAAGAGACCTTTGCACTGCAGTGAGACAGTAACTCATACTTCTAAAATAACATCGTTACTGTTAAAATCAGTAATGAAATGTGCTACCACACGATTTAATACAACAATAGAATCACAGCTTATACATAGCATCTCAGTTCGTGACTAGCCAATGTAAACACGATGTTTGTGTAACAATTAATCATTATTTATTATATACTCGAGACGTGTGAATTGATCGCCCGTGGAGTAACATACTGATTTGTTTCGCAAACTATGTATTTGGTATTACCTCATGTAAAATATACTTGATGTAGATGTCAGATGTTGCTATGTAATGGGCCGATTTTGACTTTGGGTCCTGCATGGTTGGTTGCTGTTGATGAAACCAATGAGAGAGAGAGAGAGAGAAGAGAATGATTGTGTTCTGAGGCAGGGAATGCGAAATGCCTAGTATGCGAATGCAACGAAGTTCCCGATGGCCTAATATGTCACTATCCATACAATTCCCAGCCATTCTTACCATCATATTCATCATATGCCTATCCTTTTCCCAACTATGGTTGGGTCGGCTTCCAATATAAACGGATACAGCTGAATACCAGTATGTTACATGGAGCGACTGCCTATCTGACCTCCATGACCCAGTTATTGGGTAACACTACACGATACCCCGTGGTAAGACTGGTTGTCAGACTTATAGGTTTTTGACTACCCGTCACGAATGTCTTAAGTTCTTTACTTGTTTCTCCCCAAAGCATTTTGTCACGGCGCATAGCATAGGATTTCTTTTGAGACCTCTGATTGGCCTTTACATAGTATTCTTACGATTAAAAAAAAATCGACAACTTATGTCTGTTTCAAAATCGTCACTTTACAATTCGTTTCTTAGTAGGTAACTTGGAATCTTCCGAAGATACTAATGTGTCTACTTGACCCGATTTTCCTAACATGGAAATAAAGATGTTGGCCATTGCTTACTAACTATGCTATGGCTTACAGAACCTCGCCGATAGAAAGATTCACAACGTGTCCTTCCTTGTGATGAAGATCTTATAATATGCGCTGATTATATCAATATAATTTGCTGACACAAATAAGCGTCACCACGTAATTAATACCTATTAATACGTACGTATTAATAACTCGGATCTAAACTAGTCGGATTTCCGTTAAATGATTATCCAAACAAGTCCAATTATTCACATGTATCTTTTAGTCCAATATTAGAATAGAATAGAATACTCTTTAAGCCCGGCGCCGACTGACGGTACGTCACGACAGTGGATTTTTGTAATACAGATGATTTCGAATCTTATTTAACACTGTTAACATTCACATTTAATTGATACGTACAAGCCTGCTTTGGCATCCTTCGGCGCTTTCTGGCATGCCGTGGCACCCCGAAATGTGAACGCTAAGCGTCATAAAATAAGATAAAATAAAATAAAAAAAATAAAATTTATTGCAATAAAAGTTTCACACAGTTTTGATCATTGGTCCCAAACTAGGCAAGCCTGTTTCTTGGGTACCAATATGGAGGGTTTGCCATTATACAATTTTACATTACATAAAGTAACAAAAGATAAAATGAAAAAATGTAAAGTATAAAGTATTCAAAAATAATAATAATAATAAAACAGTATACGCTTGACTGTGTGTATGGGTATGGGAATGTCTACTCGTATATTATAGAAAAACTAGTGTTTTCCTTGTATGTGTGAGTAAGTGTGAATGTGTGGTGTGGGTAGGTATGTGTTTCAGAGTGTGTAAGAACGAGACAAGAGAGTGGCAGATTTATGCAAAAACTTATTTTACCACTTTAATGACATTTTCTGGTTCATCATATGAGAGATTTAGTAGCCAGGATGTTAGTCTATTCTTAATTTGCGTTCGAGTGAGGTTTCTTATTTTGCACTGTTTGATCACCGCATTATAGACGTGGAGGTGTAGAAAATATGGGAGTCTTTGCGCGTAAGCAGATTTAACTGCGGGAGTTGGAACTCTGAAATTTCGTTTTGCCTGCAAACTACTTAAGTCACAAAAAATAAATAATTAGATCGCAAATCATTTGCGCTTACTAAAATACCTTGTCTTACTGTGCCGCCCGTAGGCGACGGTCCTTATTGTAGAAGTTATCCGAAACTGTCAAATTTTCCCATTTGAACATTAACCTTATTCTTTTGAAATAGATTAAAAAAACTATTGAATAAAATTGACTCATTGGGGTATTTTGATATGCTGGCCTCTGTACATCATACAAACTTAAAAATAATAACTTGAAAAGCTAGATGGGGGTTACAATATGTGGCCTTATCGGTAAAAGCAGCAATATTCAAGATAATTTGTGGGTGTGGAAATCAAAATGGGTGCCGAGGAGACAAAAATTGTAATGCCGGCGATACAAATGTAATTGGCTGTTGCAGAACAATATCAAGGGAAACGTATGAAATACGACCATTGTTTAGTATTGAGTAAGCGAGATTGTCTATTGTAATTTTGTATTGGGTTTGGTAACATAGGTACTTTAGTGGCTTTCAAGATTTTGTAAATTCTTATCATAATCATGATTCATTTGTTTTGTTTTTTTGTCAATTTTTAATATTTAATTTAATTCAACATGCTTCTTCCACTGTCTCGGTGGTCTAGTGGTCACAAGCACTACTGCTGAGCATGGGTTTGATTTCCGGATCGGGCAGTGTTATTGGATTTTCCGTCTGAAATTTCTCAATAGCACGGAGTCTGGATTTGTACCCAGTAGATGACAATAGTCCCTCTTCCTATTAACATGGGGTTGAACAACTGGTGAAAAATGTTATGTATACTATAAGTGTACCCTATCTATTCCTTTTGGGGATTTCGTGTACGACTTTACACTTACGCAAAATTCAAAAGTGAAATCCTCGTGAAATAACTATTATAGCTTTGAAAATACGACACGTAAGTAACATGGTAATATTTCCATAAATACTGTAGGGCAAAATCGCTAGTGTAATAAATAAATTCCACTTTTAAGTAAGAAGGAACTATTACTTAAGCCCGTAAAGTCAGAAGACAAAATATAATTTTGATTTTTTGTTCTAGCCAAATTGGTCTATAATCTAAATAAAATCTGCTTCCTAAACATAACTCAATAATGGGCTTAAATCTAGGAAGAAACACTGTAAGTTGAAAACTGTTCGTTTGTTAACACCTTAACGGCCAAACAACGAGACAATAGAAAATGTATTGTTTGTCGGTCATATGTCGTTCAACGTTTTAAAAACTTCTTCGTTATTGTTACAGTATATTTACCAAAAACGACAGTCTCTCAGTGTTGCTACATTTAACGATCTCATATGACCTTTACAGGCCCCTTCCGGCGCTAAATGGCTTGGCCACACGTAAACTATTACGACCATTGACATTTAGACCAGCTTAGATAATGTTCACTTTTTTGGCATTTTGACGGCATTCTATGTAGAAATAAGAAGCAATTATTGTAATATTGGATGTTAAGCTAATTTTGGACATTAGTAGACACGTGGAATCTCATTTCGGCAAATGTTGTAAAGGTGCATCATTAGACATGATATAATACCAGTTTTGCTAATTTGTTATTCTCAAATGATTGTAGCTACCAGTTTATGGTATTATCCAATCCAAAGATGGCAATTTCACTTTCCTTCCTTGAGAGAATGAAAGAGAGTCTGATGAGACTTTGGAATAGACAATGGCCTTTAAAAAACTCCTCATTTTGTGTTAGTATTATCGCTACACAAATTAATATAAACGGGTTTTGATCTTGCCTTTTCCTTCCATCCATTTTATAAATCTTCTCTTGATATTTTCTTAACAATCGTTTGCTGTCAAAATCGGCCTGTCTGAAAAAAATAAAAATAAATACGAGCTATTTTTCTCCCAATACAAACAAGAGGCTTATTTGTAACTACGAAACCGGAAACCAAATAAAATACTGCGCAAACTAATTTACTCATCCAAGCCGAACATCAAATCTTTTTTCAGCCAGCCCAAAGTCTACCCTTTTTTTCTTTAACGTTCTCATTTCGAAATGTAATTGTCACAGTCGGTTTGCTTAACTAATCGTAAATAAACACTTGAGCAAATACTCTTTGAAGCTTCGTGCAACTTCCCAGAGTTAAGTAAGAGGTTGCATCAAGTCTGCAACTGGCTGCAACGTCTCACGAATTGCTTGCTTTGAACAGGGTTACGTAAATATCTAAGTTGGAGATCAAGATCGGATGGCGCAGATGGTTTTGCAACTGCATCTTGCAAGTCACGTCGTTTTGGTGCATGAGATAGGAGAAAGCGATTATTTTGTGTGTGTGTGGTTTAAGCTTTTGTTAAAAATAAGGGATTCCGTTATTCCCTCAGGAATTATTCCTGAAGCCTAAATGAAGGTTTTATAGGATCGCGTGAAGAATATGGCACTTAGTATATATAGTATAACCTTTTTCTTTAGAAACAAAGAATAACATTACCCCAATCAGTTACAGTTATAAAAGAAGTTACAGAATTAGATAGTACAGTATGTACATAATATGTTCTTATTCTCTATCTCATAATTCGGTGTTTAACATCTGCACCAGTAACCATCCATTTGTTTAGCTCTTTGCACCACACACCACTTTCAGTTTCATTAGCATGTCCCACTTTATAATCCATCGATTTTTTATTCAGAACGCGTTCCATTGCCGCCTTGAACTTGAATTTACACGAACATATTCTTTCAAAACGGCACATGTATTGCGAAAAGTAAAGAAAACACATTACGTGTCTTTCATGGTACAAGTAAATGTGTTTAATGGGCTGACCACGCAGCAATTGTAGGTCGATCGTGGAATGTTTTAATGATATTGAATTTGCATCCTAAGATTTCTCAGATTTGAAGGCTTCCTCTTCCTTATTACTTGGGTTTATGGGGCAAGAATGTTGTGGAAGTTAGAATGTATTGCCATTTATGCTTTACAATATCAATGCTGTAGGCCTTTCGCATGGTATTCTTCTAGGCCCTGTGCTTATTGCTTCTAGTTCTAAAGAGCATTGTCTTATTTTTGCTGAACCCAAATTATGCTTGAGCCACATTCTTCCTGATGTTCCAGTGTTTATGGTGTTGTCTGATAAAATTAGTACTACAAGCAAAAAATATGTTTTTCTTTAGATTTTTGTAGCTTATCCGCAATATTACATAGTACTTAAACAAAAACGAATAAAACTAAATCTAAGCATTCCTGGATGGAATGATTCTTTCTTTTAAATAGAGTCTGGAATTTCTTAGTAGTAGAAGTCCAGACTTCGGCTGCTACTAAGAAATTCCACCCAGCGGAGACAAATACAGATTTTTCTCCGCTTGGTGGCTCGCTTCCTGACACATGGGACATAAACAAAACTGGCTAAATGTGATCGTATTATAGGTAAATACCTCTGCGTAAATCTCTGGAATTAATAATTGGAATACAGGCGTTATCTTATGTTGTTTAAGATCTCCCACGTCGCGGAATTTACTTAACCAATTGCTGCGAATTATTTGATTCAGTGTGGGAGGGATCATCATCTGACGGTTCTATTTCGAGAACTGCAGTAATTCGTTTATTTAAGAACATTATCATCAAGTTAGCTTTACCCGCGTCTTCATCCACGAGGAATTTAACAAAACTTTGGTTTTCTTTTTTTGTACGGAATATCTACTTATCAGCCAATCTCCCGTTAAAATCAGTCCAGCCCTTTCGGAGATTACCTCAAATAAATAGACGGATAAACACAAATTAAAAAAAGTTTTTTTTGTAATTCTACCGTATAGTTTAACTTTCAAATGCATTTAGTAAAACGCTGTTATTTTGATACTACAAACAGACACTTCAATTTTATTTATTTGTAGAGATTAAGCAATGAATATTTTAAATATTGTAATTTAGTGCTCATTTTCGTTCCCATATATAATCACAGGGCATCGAAAAATTCATTCGCATCGCTGTTAACGCAAAAAGTGCCCAGAAGGCTGGCAGCATTGCCACGTTGCATGGCAATGCTGATTCTTAGGCCAAAAAAAGGCCAGCGCTCTGGTCAAGTGAAGGGTCGAGCAAACGGTTCGCGATTTCTTGAAAAAGTAAATGGGCACAAATTGTAACGAAATTACATTGATGATGAACGATAGTAATTATTATAAATCGATACTAATCGTGAGAAGTGCTAAGTAGACCTATACGTCTGCTTCACTAGAATTACGCAATGTACTTTTACGAATCAATCAGACATATTAATGAGCAACCGGTCTTTAAGCAAATTTTACTAGCGGTCTCTCTGCAGTAGTCGAAATTAGACTGTTTTGGTTTCTGCACTTCAAATCAAATCACTTTTATTTGTTAACACACACAGGTACATAAATACAGATCTTACATTTGATAAAGAGAGCGCTATGTTATGCCAGGAGGCGTACAAATATGGTGAGCATCCAGCTCAAGATTACAAATTTAAGTTTAAAAAAAAATGTATATATTTGAGAATCCTGCATAATTATGGTATTCAATTTAAATATTAACATTTAAAAACATTATCTAACACTTGAACTATGTCATACCAAAATAAGGGATTATTTTTAAAAATAACACTTCTCCATATACATACTTAAACTTTAACTATGCCAAATCTCGCACTCCTCCGTGGCGTAATAATAGTCTTAAAAGGGGTAATTATAAAAAAAAATCGCTTCACGTATTAATATAGTAATACCAACCTGTAATTGTCACAATGCAGGGCAAAAGCCTCTTCTCATGCAGAGAAGGTACTAACATTAATCACCACGCCCAAGGTGTGTTGGTGATTTTCGCGAAATTATTAATTTTAAGACCAGATTTCCTCATGAAGGTTTCCTTTACCGAACTCAGTAATATCTAAGATCAACTTCATATCATCAAATCTCAAATGTCAATTTGTGAGGACGCGTGAATGATACGGTGTTGACGTGGTTCAATGTTGAAAATCAAGTAACTCTTTCAAATTTTCTTTCACGAGTACCTCAAATGAGGTGACTCATGGGTGAGAGAAGCATCTCTAGACACCACCTCGGTGTAACCCTGCAGGTAATACAGGCGTGATGTTGTGTGTTCTTCTCCTAGACTTTCGTAATGATTGTTCACCACTTAATTTAAACTCACTTCCTTAACACAGAGCCATTCTCTTCCCAGTGGTTTCCAGAACTGCACTAATTGTAACGCAATTATTACAGTGCCAGTGAAAGTAAAGTCTATACTTACGCGTAAATCTAAAAAGGTAACTGTTGGTTGTTAGACAATTATGTTACGTTTCATGGTTCATCTGCTAAAGGTATCGCAGACGACCGACAATGGCGGAAATAAAACTTTATGATATGTCTTCAAGACTCTTGTCCGACAGAAACTGGTCCAAACAAATTTGGAGCATGTATGACGGATATTCTTTTACCTTGATTTTTCATCTTTGTACACATCAAATTGGCTATCACGTTGGCCCAACATTCGCTAATGTTGGCTAAATGCTCCCTCTACAGATTGGCCCAACATGCACCAATATTGGCCACAGACTATATTACAAAAAAAAAATGCGCATTTCTGATAATAGTTTCTGTAAACTGTGGCATACATTGGCTTACGTTGGCCCAACGTGTAGAGGAGGCTAAAGACAAAGGTACACTATGTGGATGACCATACTCGTACGCGAACAAGAGACATTTTTGTGTCCGCGTCCGATGTCCGCCGACCAAATAACGTTGTAAGATAAAAATCGGACGGCTGTCTGAGTTCGACTTTATTTAGTGTTAGTGATGAAACAATACAAAACATTATATTTCCTTCTACATAATTGTTTTAACAATTGTTTGCGGAGATGCTTTTTGCGAGTTCATAATTGATTGTTAGTGTCTGCCTTTAAATGTTGGTTATGTTTGAACAAGCGTGAGTCTGACTCGCGCACTGATGGTTCTTCACCATAATGATAAACATGAACCAAATTTACAATTTACGTACTTTTTTCTTTATTTTTGCTGTGAGGCCTTGCTTCTTACCTTTCGTGATTATAGGTCAACGGGAAGTACTTTAAAATCTTCCGTGTTGTTAGAGGAACTGTAACTTAGTGAGCTATTGTTATTTCTCTTTAAATACCTTTTAACTTCCTGTGAATAGACATCGATGGGTATTTTTCCCACTCCTCGTCGTGAGAGCGAAAACACCCATCGTGTTGAATTGTGGCATATATGAGGAATGTGGGATCAGTGCGGGTCTTTTAGCCTATGAATCTGTTAAAGTATATATTTTCCATAGTTCAGAAAACAAAACAGAATGTCAAGTCAAGCCTTTTACTGAGCACAACCTGCCACCTTTCTTTTTGTTTAAATAATTACAACTAAACCAGTTCTACTGAGACTATTTGAGACATTGCTCTTCTGACTTCACGAGTGTCATTAAATTCAACAGGTTTTTATGCAAAGGATATGCATGTAGCATGCAACGGATGCAGCTGAATACCAGTGTTTTACATGCAGCGACTGCCTATCTGACCTCCACAACCCAGTTACTGGGCAACACGAGACCCCTTGGTAAGACTGGTTATCAGAATGTCTTGCTTCCGTAACGACTGTCAAAGATGTCTAAATAACTGCCGGGACCAATGGCTTTCTATTTAGCCACGAGCTCCTAAAACAAAAAATAATAATTGGAAAAAGCCGACGAAAAACTTCAGCTCCGGGAGCATGATGCATGTTTTAAATGATTACAATTTAGCGATAATGTTATCCTAATAGCCGCGAAATTAATTTTGTACGACATACAACGTAAAACAGCATTGCAACGTAAGACATTTTCATTTTACGGGCTACTTTGACAGACCCTTCATAATAAAACCATCAGCACATTGTCGGCTTGGTGCACCAGAATATTCTCTGTATATTAAATATGAACTCAGCATTTTCTATCATCGATGTCAAGTGTGACGTGATTGTGAACAGATGATTATGGATTGCTGATAATTTAATGGGTGCTGTGCTGCTGTTTGTCATCATTTCAATCGTTGCGTTTTTATTGGCTCTTTTTTTATTCATACCTACTATGTAAATTACTGAATATTTTAATATCATGCTACATTTGAAAGGAAGCATTTTTTACGAATACCTTAGCGTGTTTTTAAAACTTAGCAATTTACATTTCCTGCGTTTTGGCGTTATTTAATAGATTGAAGCAGTGTCCATTTTGACATTTCAGACCATCCGTGACCAGTTTAGTCTGTAAATGTCGGTAGTTTTTGTTTATTTCGGTCAAGGTTTTGTGTAACAATGCTATCTTATAATTCCTTGTCTGTTCTTTTGTTTACTTGATGATTATTTCGTCTACTGTTCTTTATAATGGTGGAGTGATGTTGAGGTCTATTCCTACTTTTTTGTTTATGTCTGAGAATCCAACCATCCAGATATACTTATTCCTCGAAGTTTGTAACATAACGAAACGTTTTTAGGTAACTTCATTGTCCAATTGTCTTAATTATCTCTAGAATAGATCTACTCTAGTTTCCAGTCTGTCTGAAGCACACTTATGTCATAAATCTTTTTTTTCTCTTTGAAGTTGTATTTGGCGAGTGACCATAGATGTTCACTTGCGCAATACAGACTTCGTGGTTGAACGAACTTCCTGCGTATTTTTTTGGCGCTAACTGGGCTGTACGTCTTTAATTTATAAAATTAAATTCTTACATGTAAATTATACGCGTCGTTGCATACTTTAATGAGGCTATTAGACTGTTTCGATGAGTATGGATACTAGTCAAGATGGAGTTGCAGTGCCCTCCGTTTTTTTTGCTTTCATAAATGCCGTTTGACACTGACTGACAGAGATTATGCCTGCCATGCTGTATTACATTCATGTAAATATATGAAGGATGTGGTTCGTCCATGCTCTTCCACCTGCCGTAGCCCCATCTCATCACATGCTCATTCCTAATCAAACTGTTCCCCAGGAGATTGTAACCCAAGCCCGAACCAATAAATACTTAAGGAAGTCTTCATCATCATCGTCCTCCTGCCCTTATCCCAATGTATTTGGTGTGGGCGCAGCATGTCTTCTTACATACATTTCTATTTGCCGTCATCTCCAAAGTAACCTCCTTTGTAGCTATATCATCTTTCACACAATCCATCCATATTTTCTTTGGTCTTCCTTTACCCTGCACATTCATACTCAAAACGGAAGTCTTCAATAGGAAACAATTTACAATCGACCTTTTCTTTAATAACTAACTCATTTCCCCAAAGTCTGGCTGTTAACAAAAGTGGTCTACCTCGAATACAGCTGTTACTGCACCATTTATTATTTCAATTTCCAGATTCTTTGATTAATGACTCATTCGGTGTTAGTTTTCCGTATTAATTAAATACTCGCCTAATTAGTCGAGTTTCTAGTACACGCAGTAATGATATTGCATATATGCAGTTTTGATGTATCGGTATGTAGTCGTTTGCATGTACTTTGTTATGTATTGGTAAAGACAACTTTCATATATAACTCATATGTAATGCACTCGATTTTAACTTAAGCAGGGCAAACCGGAAATTCTGTATTTGGCTTAACAATTCAGCATGAATAACTTATTTATTTGCTTATGTAGGTAAGTACTTAAAATTTCTGAAGAAGCATCACTTTTCGTTTGGCAAAAGACTCGAAATAAAATTAACAGGTTAATACTGTCATAGAAACAAGTTCCCAAAAATAAGTTGGAACCTTATAACAATGTAAATAGCTAAGCATTGAAAGAGCCCAAATTCCTACATATAGCTGAAAGACCTACTTACATTTACAGTTTACACGACTTCATTAATTAATTTCCGTCGAAATACGTCAACTACTAGGCATAAGCTTCCCTTAGCGATTTTAAAACGACCGGTTCTTGGTTGCAAGCGGTAGATTTATGAGACCTTTACACACTACCATTATCCTCCCCCTACTCTCCCAATCTATTAGACATCGACGCAGCATGTCTTCTTCTTCCGTACATCTCTATTTGCCACCATCTCAATAGTCACCTCCTTCCCAGCCATATAATTTTTCACACGATCCATCCATCGTTTCTTTGGTTTCTCCTCCTACTCTTGTCACACTGTAGGTACCTTCCGGTATAATTGGTCGCCAATCCAGAACTTGACTGCCCCATCGGCCATCAGTTCTGCGATCAATGATATCAGCCCATTGCTACAGTACCATAACATCAATTAGCGTGTCTTTGAAGTGTAGCATTTTAAGATACCCTCTACTTATAAACAGTCGTCTTAACTCACTCTCCGAAAATTCCAAATCCATTTTAATTCTCGGCCACAAAGAGCTGCTTATTACCGCGCAATGTGGCGCGGGCGTCGTTCTACTTGCTCGGCAAACCGTTGCGTCACGCGGGTCATCGAACCTCCTTGCGAGGTTGCGCGCCAAAATGTAGGTTGTACGTACGCGGCGCTGTTAGGCAGTTGACTTGACAGTTTGTCCACAAGTCGTCAAATGGAAATGTCACTGGCGCGCAATTTTAATTGCATTTATTTGATTGTTGCGTTCTTAATAAAAAAAGTTTTCGTTTTTTATTGACCTTCATTCCGTTGATGGCCTTTTTTTTAAAGGTCGGTTTGTAATGTTTTTATAACAGGCAAAAATAATGAAAATTTACATTAGGCATACTTATACGTAACGAAGGTAATTATGTAAGTAAAGGTATCATAATTACATTTTCATTATTGTGGCTATCTCTATTGATAGCCACAATAATCAAAATCATCAATTACTGTTCCATTATTATCTATTTATGAAAACAATCGTATTGTTATAATGATAATATTTCGTATTGCTATGTTACTATAACATTCGTTAATAATTACAAATGTGATGCATTATTTTTGATTGTATGATTTGTTGTAATAAAACTGAACCCAGATTTAAAATTCCTTGAATCTTATGATGATACGTGTACCGGTGATATTCACACGTCATGTCCGCAGAATTATCTATGCTACCGAATTAAATGCACCACGAGAAAAGATAGAAGCAGTAAATTAACTACAAACAACATTGAGTATGTATACTATTTACTGTTTATGTTTCCTCTTTGTACAAATTCGCGGAATCAAAATGAACTGGGTGTCTAAATTGACAATGTATCGTAGTTTTAATAAAAGTTCAATTAAACGTATGGTAAATCATGAAATCACACATTCTGGACGCTGTTCGCGGCTACAATCGCACAACAGATGGTGCTACAATCGCGCCTCCAGGAATTACCTCTTAGCCATCAGAAATAGCATTTAAATAGATAATATATAAATAATGAGTGCTGGCCAATCCACACAGCATCATCTAGCCCCAAGTTAAGCAGAACTTGTGTTATGGGTAATAGATGACTGATATACTTAGTACAATACATCATACATAGATAGATATTTTTTATTATACATAGCAAATACTCAGAACACCCGGAACAAATCTTTGTAGGTCGTACAAACATTTGTCCCAGGGCGGGAATCGAACCTCCTGCGTCGCATTTTAAATCTTACACTTTTGTAACTACTTTTACATGTACAAAGTTTGTAATACAAACTTTGAGGAGTATTACTCACCTTATTACATTTTTAGTTCGCATAAATATTTATTATATTTGCGTGGCTTGGAATGCGGCCAACGGATTCTGTTTTAAAAATGTGTACCATTTTCCTAAATAAACGTTGCATTTAGGAAATATGAAAATGAAGAGAAAAATTACATTATCAAATAGCACTTTTGAATAATGATAAGCACTTTCGCTCGTAGCGGAAACTTCGAGCGCGTCCCCGCGCTAGAAGGATATACACTGACCTTTTTGGCGATGTTCTCCAAAAACGTCAGGTGCGTAGTACTCGCAACCTGCGTGCGTGTATGACTAGATGTTTATATGAACGTAGGCGAAGCGAAAGGAGTACCTATGTAAGGTGATCGTAGCAAATGGCGTTCTGTAGTTTCTGCCTACCCCATGGGAAAAAGGCGTGAGTTTATGTATGTATGTACTTTTATAGATTAGTTCTCAATAAATTGTCTATTCTCAAATCACATACGATGACAACTCTTCTGATTTAATCACATTAATATTGTATATAAAAGGAATCGTACAGCAGCAAGCAGCACGACCACTATAATCGACAATAGTTATAAACTCAGTAAGGTCGGTTACGTTACGCCAAACGTAATATTGGATTTCCATAACATTTTGTATAAGAAGTCACGAAAAAATAAACGTCAGACTAGCTATACAGTTTCACTAGTGACTGCAAGCTGCAATCGTCGCATTGCAGAAAAAGGGTTAGAAAGAGACAAAAACTGGCCTATGTCACTCTCCATCCCTTCAACTATCTCCACTTAAAAAATCACGTCAATTCGTCGCTAACAGACAGACACACACACTTTCCCATTTGTTGAATATTAGTATGGATGATAAAAACCTGCTGTCTTGTATGAGGATGATGACGATGACGATGACGCTTTCTTATACTCTTATGTTGGTATACAATGAATAGATTTAATGTTCAAACAGACTACGACTTGAGAATTAAGTAATTGGATGAAATTGGATGGCTTGATTTGTTTCTGAAAACTAAAACTACATGTTTTCTTGGATGACATTTTTTTTTTAATTTGACCCTTTTTCTTTAATCTTCTTACGTATTAAGGCTCTAGTGCAATGTATATTATTTTTGAACCCACATATAAACTCATCAAGTTTAGTGTATATTTTCAGCTGGAGATTTTTTTTTTTAATTTTATCCTTTTTCTTCATAACCTTACGTATTAAGGCACTTAGTACAGTGTATATTATTTTCGAACCCACATATAAACTCATCAAGTTTTGTGTATATTTTCAGCTGGAGAAGTACTATCGGCGCAACGTCCCTTGGTCAGGTGTCGGCCGCTCCACGCCGCCACTCTAGAGTCTAGAAACAAAGCGAAGAAATGTGCCGAATTCCTGCAGCCTTATAGGTGAGCATACCCATGTAGTCCTTAGTAGTTCCATCTGGAATTTCTCAGTAGCAGCCCGAAGATTGAGGTAATAGGCTCGCCCCCTGTTACATGGGTCAATAACATAACTGGGAAAATGTAGACACCCTAGGTCCCCCTCTGCTTAACACTTCGGGGAAAACAGGCGTAATGTTATGTGCCATCAGCCTAAAAAAACCATGAGTGGTGGTTTTAGTAGTAGAAATGCAACTTTTATTCCCACTTCGAATAATGCTAGGTATTTTAGTGCTAAAATCCTTTTGTCACAAGTCCTAGTGATTTCAGTAGGGTGTTACGTCTTTTTACTCGACTAACGAAGAAGGAGGGTTTGGAGGTATGAGGAACAGGGTGTAAAGTTCCTCATCCACCATAGAAAAGGGACGATCCTCCGACCAGACGGGTGTCGTGTCTGGTGGGCAACTGCCCGACGATTGTTTTTTTTTTTTTTTTTTTTTTTTTTTTTTTTTTTTTTTTTTTTTTTTTTTTTTTTTAGGTAGGGCCACTCGCAGTTCAGCACTATAAGGCTGTTTACTGCTTAACCGGTCGATCCTGTGGTGACCTTACAAGAAGGCCCCCAGCCAGGGCTAACTAAAAGTTACATTTAAACGACCGCTCGCTAAGGGCGCCCCCTGTGGGGCTCGAACCTCGGCTTAGGGCGTCGTTGAATTCTTAACAAAAACAAAGGCTGGGTCTCGTTATTATTATGTCGGGGGGTTTTTATACTACTGACTCAGCTACGCGGGCTGGCCTTGTAGAATCTAAAGATTGAATTTACATTTAACTAACTAGGGCGTCGCGCGTCGCGGGCCTCGTCGGCGAGGCCGGAATGTGGGTCGGTTTGTTCTTGTGTATTTTCTAAGAGTGCTAGTTTCCCTACTGCTCTCCTGGATGACGGTTGTTTCGTCGTCTGGCTCGACTAGGGTATGCCTTGGGCGGCGAATCTTACCAATTCTGGTAGGGAAGTATTGGGAGGCCGAGACGACAAGTGGGTTTGGGTGTCGCTCGGCTGATTCGAAAAAGCGCCCAGTAAGACGCTTCATGAATTGCTTGATGGTGGGGATTTTTAAATCTACGTGGAGTCTAACATTCCTAACGAACCATGGGGCTCCCGTGGCTCGACGGAGAAAACGGTTCTGTAAAACCTGCATCCTATGGATATAGGAAGGCCTTGCATGTGCGAATATGGCACACGCGTAGGTCATAATAGGCCTGATGCACGTGGTGTAGAGCCGCATCTTGCACCGAAGTGACAATTTGCTGCGTGCATTGATCATGGGATGTAACCTCCCTAGAGCGAATGCGGCGCGCGAGCGCACCGTCATTATGTGCGTTCGGAAGGTAAGGTGTCGGTCAAGGATGACCCCCAGGTACTTAGCTTGCACCCCCCAGGGGATCGGCTTGTCATACATGGTGATCGGGGGAGGAGGGGATGGGTCTTTACCCTTCCTGGAGTATAAAACCGCCTGGCTCTTGTCGGGGTTCACTTCAATTCTCCATTTCCTGAACCAGACGCTTAGGGCGTTGGCGGAGGATTGGAGGGCCTTAGCTATGGCTGGACACTTTAAGCCAGAGTAGTAGATGGCCGTGTCGTCAGCGAATAGGGCAATGTTTGCCTTAACTACTGAGGGGAGATCGCTGGTGTACAGCGTGAATAGTAACGGGGAGAGAACTGAGCCTTGCGGGACTCCTGCGCGGATGGGACGAGGCGTAGAGTACGCCCCTTCTATGCGATACCTAAAGGTTCGGTTCGACAAATAGTCCCGTAGTATGAGTACGAGACGTTCTGGCACACCGAGCTGGTACAGCTTGTATACCAGCCCGTTGTGCCAGACTTTGTCAAACGCTTTCGCGATGTCGAAGTAGAGGACTCCTGTCATCAAGCCGCGTTGGAAGCGGCCGCTGATGTGCTCAGCCCGACGATTGTTGTCGGGCTCGTTTATATATACTCAGTCGCGTGGATAACTTTAATACCGCATTGTAGGAAACATCGATTTAGTTCGTATGTGGCGAGATAGATGTCGCTACATCACTCCCCTCCGAGACCGGAGGTCGATCGCTTGATGAGTCATTTTTGTGATGCTTGCCGGGCCAGTTGAGTGTTCCAGTGGGTCGGAACCGGATGCCGCATAGTTCGCGGTGAGTCGGAACTGTCTGCGGTGGTACTGCGTATAGGCTCCAGTGAGTCGTGGTGCAGTGCTGCGTATTGGCTGGCTGCTCGGGTCGACCAGGAGAGGAAGTGCGTCTCTGCTTGCTGACCGGCCGAAGTGCAGCGTGCGTGCCAAGGTTGCTGAGAAGGTTGTGGGTGATGACCAGGCATGTGCGTTCGCTGCATGCTAGTGGTCAGGATACCCGTAGAAGTCGTAGTTGCTGACTGGCTGTATGACTCTCTGCTTGAAAGCTTGAGGAAGTGATGATGACGTCACGCTGAGGGTACTCTGCTCGAAGGCTGCGCTGACGTTCATGTTCGGGGTCACCAATTTGGAGGTATGAGGAACAGGGTGTAAAGTTCCTCATCCACCATAGAAAAGGGAAGATCCTCCGACCAGACGGGTGTCGTGTCTGGTGGGCAACTGCCCGACGATTGTTGTCGGGCTCGTTTATATTAGGTCTTTACCTATGAAATTGCCGTTCTGCAGTACTGGCCATTTCAAATCAAAATATTTTTTGTTTGGCTAAGAATTCTAATTTCAAATTAATTTTATTTTAAAAACATGGATTTTTTTTTTCCAAAAGTAGTCATTTGTTTATTGATTAGTGTTACATTTTCATCGCATTTAAATCTTTTTCGTCATCATGGATACGTTAAAAATTCGAGTAATTATGGAATATGAGTACCGTCGTGGCAGCAACGCGGCACAAGCGGCACGCAACATCAACGACGTTTACGGAGCTAACACTACAAACCAACGCACTACCTGTTATTGGTTTGCTCGCTTCCGTTCTGGAAATTTCGACCTGAAAAATGAACCTCGCGGTCGTCCGAAGACTTTGGTCGACAATGACGAATTAAAGGCGATTGTGGAAGCTGATGATACACAATCTACGGCTGAATTAGCAGCAGCTTTCGACGTTAGCGTCAAAACAATATTGGTCCATTTGCGTCAAATTGGCAAGGTAAAAAAAAGCTTGACAAATGGGTGCCCCACGAACTCAATGATCGCCAGCGCGAAGTACGCGTCGAGACGTGCCTTGCACTGCTCAACAGATACACAAATGAAGGAATTTTGAACCGCATTGTTACCTGCGATGAAAAATGGATTCTGTTTGATAACCGCAAGCGCTCAGCAAGTTGGTTGGATCCTGGTTCAGCACCTAAACAATGCCCTAAACGAAAACTTACCCCAAGAAAAGTGATGGTCACTGTTTGGTGGTCTAGCGCCGGTGTGATTCAACACAGCTTCTTACCAAACGGGGTGAGCATTACTGCAGATGTGTACTGTGAAGAATTGAACACAATGATGGAGAAGCTGGCACATCTCCAACCAGCATTGGTCAATCGCTCGTCTCCGCTGCTCCTGCACGACAACGCGCGACCTCATACTGCACAGCAGACGGTCTCCAAGTTGCAAGAACTGGGGTTGGAAGCTCTCCGTCATCCGCCCTACTCACCAGACCTTGCGCCTACAGACTACTACTTTTTCCAGAATTTGGATAACTTCTTGGCGGGAAAAAAATTCAATACCCGAGAGGCAGTACAAAATGCCTTTGAAGAATTTGTTGCCTCCCGTCCAGCTGATTTCTTTAAGAAGGGCATCAATAAACTGCCACTGCGTTGGCAAAGATGCATTGATTGCATGGGTGATTACTTCGATTAATACAAATAAAAAATACATTAAAAAAAAATTCATTTAAATTTTTTCATACAAAACGGCAATTTCATAGGTAAAGACCTATTATATACTCAGTCGCGTGGATAACTTTAATACCGCGATGTAGGAAACATCGATTTAGTTCGTATGTGGCGAGATAGATGTCGCTACAAGGGTAATATTTTTAGAGTGTATGTATGTATGGCTTTTCCTTGGGACTTCTTGTACCCTAAAAGGCTTGAAGTATTCGAACAAATGAGTTAAAATTAGACACCCTGAGTGAAAAGCAGTGAAGCTTCTGAAAATCATTAAAATATTTCGGCCGCCATTAATAAAGTGTAGTATTTTTTGTAACGTGGTCACACCTGTTGACTAGATAGGCCAAGGTTCGTATAGTATTATTTAAGTCTTAACCTTATACAGTATAAGGTCATAAATAAAAGGGAACCATATGATGTCATGTAAAGCTAAAAGAGTATTTCATTGCATCAGTCATTCCTAATATATTTTCTCACAAGTTCTGGCATGACGTGTACAAAATAAATAATGCTCGACATCCACATAGCATCATCTAGCCCCAAGCTAAGCAGAGCTTGTGTGATGGGTACTAGATGACTGATATACTTAATACAATACTTTACGTAGACAGATATTTTTTACATATTAAATACCCAGAAAACCCGGAACTGTTTTTAGAACATACAAACATTTGTGCCACGGCGGGAATCGAGCCCGCCACGCCACATATCGGTCGTAAAATAGGACAGACCAAGTAATCAGTTGTATTCTTTTATCTTTTTCAAACACCATATTGATTAATTCCGAACGTGGTCAGCTACGAGTATCACGTAGTACTGCGGTTTGGTTAGCATTGTAACTGACCTCGACCTTCAGATAGCATTGTGGTTGTAACCTCGTTATATTATATTTGTATAAAATTACAGACAACGACCAGAAACATGCACGGCGCTTGCGAGACGGCTGGTGTCGGGCGCGCTCGGCGTCAAACTGAGCACGGCGAGGCAAGAACGCGCTGAGGAAAGGAGACTCATTACCCTTGCCAGAGGTGAGCTACTACACAAAGATACCCTCTGGGCACTCTTTTCCACTGCGCGCATCCAGGTGGTCCCTCCACTTCTTTCTAGACCTGCCTTGGCAGCGCATGTAATGAGTGTATACACGGGGATCCGGGTGGAAGGGAAATTGATGCACAAACTGATACCATGTTGTACCAAGTTCAATAAATGATTCCGGGCAAAAAATTCAAGAACAAAAAAAATCTATGCTGGAGGCGGGCGCATTGAAATTTCGTGTTCTTGAACTGTTAAAAGTCATGAAAAAAATGTTAGGTATATCTATCTAAGCCACTGAGATTTTAAATGAAAAAGTAATCAAATCACGATTTTCAATAAGAATCCCAATAGGTTTGGTAGATATCATGATTTTTAAACCTAACGTTGTTTTATAAATCTACGTCAGTGGGTACATAAAACAGAGTAAACTGCCCCAGTCAATATTGGAACTGTTTAAATTTATGAGGCCAATCATTGCCGGCGAACTGGTGTATACTAGAGGCGGCAGTATTAGTACAACTCGTGCCGCTGAAAGAGCGTTGACCGCTCAAGTTCTCTTTTGGGCCGTCTTTAAAGCCGCCAGTGTCTATGACATCAGTTTGGTCGTAGTGCGAGTAAACGGTGACACGATAGGAAAATATTGACAATGCTGCCTCTAGCCGGGGCCCGAAGTATTTGAGTGCTCTGTGGGTAAGACGGACGAGGAGTGCTTCTTACCCACAGAGCACAGAATCGTCTTGGAATAGGTGGAGTGACGATATGAGCAAGAGGGTTAACTTGCACACAAAAAGCTACTTCAAACAATTACTCATACATTATTTTTGCGTCTAATTTCAGAGAAGAAACGTCAAGCGGCTTTACACAAGGAGGCTGCGTGGGACGGCTCCCTCGCTAACCAGTCTGTCGACACGTGAGGTAACAGTGCACGAACATAATATTACATAATATAAAATAAGTACTTAGAAGGATGTTGAAGT
Organism: Phlogophora meticulosa; assembly: GCA_905147745.2. Classification (NCBI taxonomy): domain Eukaryota; kingdom Metazoa; phylum Arthropoda; class Insecta; order Lepidoptera; family Noctuidae; genus Phlogophora; species Phlogophora meticulosa. The sequence continues at coordinate 12,202,431 of LR990538.1, read as the reverse complement.
GTGATAACCGATTTCAAACTCGATTTGATTAAAGATTTGCGAGCTATCTGTCAGCTTACCGATATTAAGCTTAATATTAAGTAGGCAGCATGGAGCGATGGGTAATAGGGATGTGTCTTAGGTAAAAATATATTAAGTCTATTTAGTCCGTCAGTAAGATTACCAAAAAATATTGCACACGTATTTTTTGCATAATCAAATAAAAAAAAGTGTCAATGATATAGCACATCAAAGTTCAGGAGAAGGGGCTTGTGACGTCACTGTTAAGTTAAAAGTGTAGCACGGCGTGACGTCACGCGCAATTTCAACGCACTATATCGTCGTCATTTTTGGTTTACGCGACAAAAGAAAAAATACGTGTCCAGTATTTTTGAGTAATCCAACTTTTGGACCAATCAGATTTTTTAAGGACACTACCCTATTAGATGTAGACTTGTAGATATATAATCACATTGAGTAGTAATACAATTGATATCAGCATGAAGAGATTGTCAACGTGGCCACACCACTAGTAAGTAAGCCTTAATTTTGACCTAGATGTTAAGTCTTCGGTAGTATAGTGGTAAGTATCCCCGCCTGTCACGCGGGAGACCGGGGTTCGATTCCCCGCCGGAGAGAATCTTTTTGTGTTTAAAATTTTGTTAATCTATTTTAGAAGTTCATTGTATGTAATCAATATAATTATTTATATACTATATTCATGTTAAAACTGATTTAATTATCCCACACATATACCAGAACAAAATATGTAGTGTCATAAAAGTGCGCATAAGTGTGAACTATTGTTATTATTATTGATTAATCCTAAAGTTAAAACGGTTATTAGGTTTAGAAATAACTCTTTTTTTTATCTGGGTCGACAGTTAGTGAGTTATTGTACATTACAGAGTACATTTATGGCCAATAAGTTTTGAAAATTATAGAAAATATTTTTTTTTGTATATGTATATTATGTCGTACAAATCGCATAGGTTCATAAGAATATATCTAGGTAGACGGAATATATATTTGATGCTGCTCTTGACAGGTTTAAACATTTCAGACAACCATTAAATAATCAAAACATACGGGTTCGATTGAAAACATCTTCTTTTTTATTAGAAGTTTGTTGAAAATTAAAACTATGTAATTGCCAGAAATCTGCATGATTTTGAATAGAACGTTAATTTCGCCACCTTAATCAAGTCTTCGGTAGTATAGTGGTAAGTATCCCCGCCTGTCACGCGGGAGACCGGGGTTCGATTCCCCGCCGGAGAGAACCTTTTTGCATTTTATGAACAGATTTTTATTGACATATTATTTTTTTCTTTAACTATTTTTCTATAACAAATTGGCAAGATGCTGTTAGTTATAGTTTATTTCGGTTTTAAAAATACCCTGTTAAATTATGGTTGTTGTAATAGACGAAAAAGGTCAACAAGTAGAAACAGAATTAGAATGATTTTATCCGTCAGATAATTAAATCGTAATTTATCTGGATGCTGCTGCACGCTGCATGATAATATATTTGGAAGCTGCAACCGTAATTTATCTGATGGTGCTGAAACAGGCTATGGATGTCATTGATAAATTACTATCCCTTGATCATCTTCTTTCAGATTACCCACGCGGGCCGGACTCCATTCGACAAGAGTACCCACTTCACGATCGAGCTCTCACAGAAAATGTTCGTTTTACTAAAGTTAATATAGTTATAGAATTATAGATATTTTTCTATGCGAGATGTTAGATTATACGACGCCTAAGAGGTTTTGGTCCTTTAAGTAAGTACGTTAATGCTTAGAGCTTTAAATTTATTTTTTATGTTCGCTTATTTAAATTTTGTGTTCGACTTGACTGGCTTGCGTTTCCTATTAAGGATATTGTTTTTGTTTGTTTAGTGCTTCCGAATCGTGTACTTATTTTGACTTTCAGTATACGATTTGCGTGATATAGTAACCATACTTAAATAAAATTAAGAATTCTAACTTTAATCTCATGTCACAAATAATATGGTTTTAAACTGTGACGATTAAACGTGTCTGTACGTCAGAAACGTTTCATAAATCGTAACGTGTTACCGATGTAATCATGTTTTAATATCAAAATATCGATATTTCTACGGTCAACTAATAAAATCACTACTCATATTTTCTACTTAATCTTTGACATGTTGGTACTGCATAATATTATTTTCTCGTAAGTGATATGTATTTTAACATCTGTAGTATTCATAGAAACCAAATATTAGTATTTATTTTGCTGTCCCTTTTATTTTTAATATAGTTTTATTTTATATAATAATGAATCTTCGTTGTTGCTGCTTGCGGCGTAAGTGTGTCAAAGCATGAGAAATGAAATGCATGTTGCTTAAATAAAATTCTGTTTATATTTTAAGAATGAAAACAGATGATCTTGTGAATGCCAAATATTATAACTTTCCGTTTGATTGATATATTCAAGTGTCAAGATTGTTTGTTCCGCGTAGGTAATTTATATTTGAAATTGATATGATGTTGACATTTGAATATCGACTTGGGGACCGTATAAACCGGACAAACTTGTGTCGGACCACATTGAATGGTTCCGTATTTACAGTTAAGGTTAGTTTTTATGCATGCCACATATTGATTTTGTCTACGACATTAGTAACTTTGTATATTTCATGGTATTTCTTTAAAGTAACTGAAAGAAAACGTCATTAATGCGGCTGTAATCGAAGGTATCACACATCATGGACTCTAATGAAAAACATAAACGATACTAAGGCACCCTAGCTTGCATTCAATTTTTCTTTTTTTCAATTTCTCTAAATTTAGTTAATTAATTAATTAAAAATTAAATTAATTTAATTAAAAAAAAACCGTAATTTCGCTGCGCTCTTGTTTAGCGAGGCACTGAATACAATTGACATCGATGTAGTGCCTATAGTATCCGAGTAAAATGGCTGTGTGTAATCCGGATCAACAGTCGGACAGGACGAAACTAGAATGGTTCCGTTTTCGTTATTTGCCTACGGAACCCTAAAAGGCTTAGCTTTGTAGAACGTGGTCTCTGTCACTCACAGTCTCTTTCTAAAGCACGATGTGTGATAATACACGCGGTTCCTAATGTTTTTAATAAAGTGATGTTTGGTATTCATAAGATTAATATATTTTTAATTCGTTGCGAGTTAGTGCCTTTTATTGTCTAGTCTGGGTGGTATGTAAACATGTGGACTTCAAAACCTCTTTGCGTTGACTTTTATTAGACGAAATATAGGTTAAAATATTAGAAAAATGATAGTTTTTAATATTGCGTCTTATACTCTTATGATATAGTTATAAATCGTTTTAGCGTTCCGTTCGGATCGAAGGAAGGAGGTAGAGTACGACCTCCTTAATTTTAGTGGATAGATACGGATAGTGAAAATGGAACGCGAATATTTGAATATAGAAGATGTTTTAAAAATGGAAGTTGATTATATGGCGACGGATTTAGTAAATTCGTTGCCGTTGTTAATTAAAATAAAGGTGGAAAAATACTCCTATTACGTCAAGCGATGGAAGCGTGTCTATGACCGCGCATTGCCCCTCATCGCGTAGAGACGAATTCTAAAATAATTGTTTTATTGTATTTTTAACTTTGAAATGTGAAACAATATGTTTTTTATATTGTATTATAACAGTGCCTCAGTTTAAGTCGGCAGCTAGTGTGAGCAGAGGGTGTAAACGTATGTTTTGATAAAAAAAATAACCGAAAAATTAAAAAAAATCTAATATTGTTTACTAAAATAATACCTTTTTTGAAAATTGACATTTTCTATGCTAAAATTAAATTTTAACAATACCTACATTATTATCCTTTGCTCACTTTTGCAACCTACAAATATAAAAGTAATAACTAGAACAAGCAATGTTAATATATCGACTGTTTCGAAAGCAATAATTAAGTAAATTAATCTTTTGATTTTAAAAGAAAATGGTTGTTTAAAGAAATTGACGTTAAATATAATGTATTTTGTTACCGGTATCATACAGCCAAAGATCTGATTTAAATTCGGGACTTAAAAATGATCGATTCGGAATTAAAGGAAAAACTGGCCCAATTAATCATATTTTTAATGTAAGGCAATTATTATGAGGTTGTAATTCAAAAATTGTGATGCAATAACATGCAAGATTTTATAATCATCGATGTCAAGTGTGATGTGAGTGTGAACAGATGATTATGGATTGCTGGTATATGTGAATAGTGCTTAAAAGCAATAAAAAATGTTTTGGGTTGAGTGGGAATCGAGCCAGATTCTGCTTTCAGGTCGTCTTGCATGCAAGAAAGTAGTTTTGCATGTAACAACAAAAAGGCACAGACGATAAGAAATCACGCCGTTTATATCTACAAATGCATACGTCATTTTTGTCAAACATTCAGTTACACGGATTCTTGCACGTCTTGCATTTCAAACAGGCACTATGACAAGAAAACTGCCTGCCTTGTAGCATTTACTATTGTAAACTCAACGGTTAATGCTACAAAATTGCATACAAATGTTTTATAACATTGCGAACATTTAAATATCGAATTCTAATGTCGTATGCTTTTACCACTGCAATACTCAAACTTTTGGTCCATCGGTTGTACACGTCTGTCTGTTTTATTGTACGGTTTGTTGGTATTTGGTGCGACCGACGTCCAAAGCTATCAGAAAGCAAATACATGAATAAAGGTTGTGTGCGATCTGCAAAAATTGAGTACCACTGTCTTCTCCAGATCTTAGCAAACTTAATAGGGAACCGGACTACGATACAAAAACTGAAAATGTTATCTAATTTCAAATATCTAATAGATAAACACGTTTTAATAATAAAAAAAAAACCGCCACAAGCTTCAGAAGTTTATGGTGTGGGCCTTTTTTAATGTTATCGTGTGAAACTGTCACTCATTCAATTTGTACTGTGAAACAATGGCGGCCTCACATATGACGTCATTTGTTTGTAGCGCTGTCTCTGTCTTCCAAGCGATTATAAATCAGTTATAATTTTATAACTAAGGCAATTTTTTTTAAATATTACTTTAGTTGTTTGTTGCCTATCTTTTCACTTACTGTATAAAAAAAACTAAAATAAAATAGTCCGATAACCTATTCTCTGCCTACACATTGTAATACTAGAGTGAGATTTTATACCTACTAGCAGGGATTTCAGGCACGACTCTGGCAAGACTTATTTCACGATGTTACAGAACCCGGCCGCTAAGAAGGCATATCGAGCTTTAGAGGAAAAAAAAACTAATTTGTCGTCGTCTTTGTCTCACTCTCACATATGCCAATTCTTTAGGCGAAATACACACTGCCCCGCGGTACGCAACGAGGTGCGTGGCGACGAACGGCGAACACTGCGCGTGAATGCGTTTTCTGTGTGTTGTACTGTGCGTGTTTTCTATACAAACACAGATACTTGCAAACAACGTAAGGTTATGCACTCTACGAACATCACGCTACGCTGCGTGATGTGGTGCAGTGTGCCCATCGCCTTAGCGCTCGATGTGTTTTATTTACGCCCGGGTTCTGCAATTATTTAAGAAACACGTTTTGACACCGCCGCGTCTACCTGATTATACCAATACGTATAATAATGTATGCTTTTGATTTTATATAAAATCATGTGAAAGCGTCCTCTTAATAATGTTGTTTTTTTTTAATAATAATAAGAATAATTGTGCAATAACATGTACATATCTGCGAAGTCAGTTTCACATCGAACCGTCCATATACACAATAATGTATCATTACAATAAATAAATATTCTCATACGTCATTTTGTTAAGTTTTTTTTTTTCATTTTACCTTTGTACAGACGACAGCAGATCAAGCTATCCCAACTGTCAAATTTTTCCAATTTAACAGGAACCTTATTCTTTTGTTATAAAGGAAATTTGACAGGTTAGTGTAGCTTGATGTACAGACCTCTGTACACTCAGAAATAGAGAGAAAGAGTTTACTGTGCAGGCTAACATAAATTGGGTTCCATAAACCAGAATAAAAAATATATTCTTGCTTTACACTTCATACTTTACTCTTACATAGAATATATCGGTTACAAAAAGATATCGGTTACACCGGTAAGACCAATAAGAATGATTTGACATAGACCGCCTAAAGTCGAAATAATCACTTACCGTTGTAACAACAGTTTTAAGATTCCCAGTTTCTGTAGATCATAATATGTTTATGAAAGATATTAGACGTTTTGAACCCCAGAACATAAACGAACGCGCGTGCCCTCCACGCCAAGCTACAATTTCACATTTTTTAACGAGTGATTGCTCAAATTAACGTTTTAAATAACGTGATTTTCTGAGAAACTCGTGGCGTATTTAAAAAAAATCAAGCAATTAAATACGTACGGGAGCTTTAGTTTTGAAAATATGTAAACAAATACTTAATACACAAAAGTAATGATTTAATTGTTTATTTCGTGTTACGAGTGCAACGTTTTTTTGTCACACATTTATAATATATTTATGTCGCTTGACATGTATACGTGACAATGGCGTCCAAAAGCTTAAATCTAAGTATTTATTGGCTAGTCTTCGTTTTTATTATAACTAATTAAATCATTATTTTATCGTAAAATTCATGACTTTTTTTTATACAGTATAGAGGTACTTAATACAACCTGATTTTTTTGTCACTATCCAGTTGTTTTAGGCATTAGGTATCAATAAAACAGTTTAGCCAAAAAAATAGATGAAATTTAGGTATTTTTTCGTTTATATCTTTTTTCCCAATGAATTAGTATTCTGGAGGGTTACTTAGTCTATGCGCATGCACTGAATAATTGTGCTGAGAGAAGCGGGGGTGTGCGGGACGGGGAGGGCTCTCTTAGCGCGTTCGGCGACAAACATAATAGTCGTTTCAATAAAAAAGGGGACTTTTTCAAATTTAATGTTGCTATGGAAAAAAATGTGAGGCTATATCTAAATATATTTATAGTACATACTTAATAGACAACCAGGCTTCTTAATTAACAAGCTTAGCTAAAAACTAACACTTGGTTTCTAAAAGTCATACTACTTATAAATGAAGCCGTTTGGTAATTATAGTAGCCTGGATGACTGATGTTATTTAGTTTACCTAATGTTATGACTTAATGTGGTTGTACTATAGGTAGGTACTCCTGCCTATCCCTTCGAGGAATACTGGCGTAATGTTATAGCTATGTTAATACATCCATTAAGGTTAATTTTATAGATTAAGGTTAATTTTATAGATAGGTAAACGAATATGCAAGATGGAATTTGGGACTCTCAAGATATTGAGGCACGAAATATATTCTCTTGCGGACATAATACTTTTTGGAACTTGTCTGCGTTATTTGAATTTATCACTAACATTGTGCTCCTGACTTTACCTTTAACGAACGAGAAACGGTCAATGAGGCTTGATTTGTACAAAATAAAAGTAGAGAATATTATTTTTGTAATAATGAAGGTTATTCTTAAATTGATATACAGATAAATAAAATTGATTGACAAAAAATTGTTGTTTTATTTTTTTGATTTCACCTGTATATTTTTGTTTTTACGTTTACTTTTTTTAAACCTTGCCCTAAACTAGGGATTTCTCCTGTATCGTGGATACGTTTATATATATTATGTATAAATTAAACATTTTGTGGACTTAACAGGTCAACCCAAGGCGTCTACAAACAAGTTACATTTAGTAATTTATGCGTACAGCTATTTCTTAATTTACTAACTTATAGTGAATACAGCTTAGCCTAGTAACGTAAAACACGTATTTTAAAAGATGAATAATTGAGTTATCTTTAAGAAAGTTAGCTTTACAAGGAGATTACCTACACTATGCAACATAAACATAATGTAAAACATTCACACGTTATGTTGATCAAGATAATGCTCTAATATAACATATATTTTCGTTAAGTTATAATCTTCGGTTTAGAATTCATAAAAGTCTGCTATCGTCGCCTTATAAACATGTAAACTCGCATACATAAACAGCCCAGACCCGGAACAACTTACTGTAGGCCATACAAATATTTGTTCCGTGCGGGAATCGAGCCCGTGACACGTAACGCAGCAGCTAATCGCTCAGCTACTGCGTCACCTGTGCCGCCAAAATAAAAGCCTTTCACACACACACACCACCTTACACACCTACGCAGGTTATTACGGGGCCAACGGCCGCCGGCGTGTTGTTGCTTGAAATTATGAGTTTAGAAAATAACACATGTTGCATCGTACCTACCGTGGTTGACATAGAAACGCATGTATGTATGTATAGGAACTACATCGGATCGCTACTTCACCTCATCGGGTTATCGACTGCCAGGCGCTAACCCAACGTAAATACGTAACCTGATCCAGCTCTAGACCATAGTCAAGATAGAGTGAGATTGTCTGTCCGCATCTTTTGGTCCACGCTGACACTACACGCCACAAATTTGACAAATTGTATTATTAAAAAAAAACTATTTTTGTGAGCAAAACAAAATCCTACAAAAATTAAAAAAGGAATACTTTACGCTTACGACTGCGTGAAGGTGGCGACGATCCTACGTAAGCGAGACGATATCTCGATATCGTAGGCGTACATTTGGGCATCACGACGCCCAACTTATCTTTTTTACCAGCTGTTCCCGATCCGAGGCGATGAACAAAAGAACCCTGAACGGCTGAAGTCCCGCGGAGTGTTTATTTATGTGCGTTAAATCAAATCAAATCAATGGTTTATTTGTATAACATAGGTACTGTAGATGGTAATTAAATGAAACATAAAGAAGAAATTAATCTCTATCTTTGACTTTTGGACATACAAACATTGACCGTTGACCTAAAGACTAGTTATTTCCGTTCGTTGGTACTTGTTGAACTATGAAGAACAGACAATAGAGTTGCGACAGACGCAGGGTACGCGCTCCATGCGACTGCGACTAATCGAATGCGACTGCGACTGCGACCAAGACAAAACGAAGGTCACACCTCCGTTGTTTGTAGTAAACGGAGTGAGACCAATTGCGATAGCTCATTTAGCTGTCATTTTTTATCTATAGGTATCTTATAATTGAATAGATATGACGAATATTATACTGTTTTCTAAATGTTCTTGTGTTTTTGCTCTTTTTAATTAACCTCTTGGGACCTATAGATAAGGCAAACAATGGCTGGAACCAAGAAATATTCTTTGGATTTTTGGTTATCAAGTCTACATTTAAAGTTACTTTGCTGTATAAGTATCTAGAAAGGTTACAGTTTCCCGAAATTAATGTAAATATAATTTATACTGACTTTTCATCAACACCAGCCACTTGCCGAGAGCCGATGGAAATGGAAAAAAAAACAAAAAAAGAAGAAGTCCGGCCAAATTCTCACATCAAAACAAATGACGATTACACAGTCCCGTTTTTAAGTTAAGTTTAGTAACATAAGTTGAGTAAAAGAAATGACAAACACAAGTACTTTATTGGGTTTTTTTTTAAACATTGTCCCACACTAGGAATGTCTCCTGTGTCGTGGGTGCGTTTCAAAACTCACATACACAAACAGCCAGACCCGGAACAACTACCTTTAGGTAATACAAATATTGTTACGTGCGGGAATCGAACCCACAACGACACGCCGCGAGCAGTCAATCGCTTAGCCACTGCGCCAACCGTTCTGTGAAAAATGGAAATTTTCTATTATTTTTGCTGACTGGCGTCATCATATCTAAGACGGTCTCGAACGTTTTGAGAGAGTAAAATATTAATATATTATTAATATAATATTAATATATTAATTAACAATGGAAATATTGGTCTACTTTTAGGAGGTTATTCAATTTGAGGTGACCCCCTCACCTCCTCGGACCGCTGCTACCCAGAATCCAATCTCGAGGTCTGCAATAGCAACTTTCACAACAAGACCAATATTAGGTACTTACGTGATTAATTAGAAACTCTAATTGAATTAATCGTACTGGAAATACCTATTTGCATGCACTTTTAACAAACGAAAATTATTAGTTAGGCATTTGTAATACAACAGTAACGTTTGTAATTTATATTTCTACAAGTTATTACAAGTCTTAGATTGCCTCATTGAGTAGTTAGTGGTCGCAAGCGGGTTCAATTCCCGGGTCGTGCAAAGTATTGTTGGGTTTTTCCATCCGGAATTGCTCAGTATCAGCTCGGAGTACGGATTTGTGCCCGGTTAGTGACAATTGGCTTGACAGTTATTACGTGTGACGCAAGTATACCAGTCGAAATGTAAGTGCACCTACATTAGGTACATTACCTACACTTCTACCTGCCCCCTCAGAGAATACAAGCGTGATGTTATATTTTCCTGGTCTTCTTTGGGTTTATAAATAATGTTGTGTTTTTTACTTATTAAGGCTTCCCACAGATCGAGATTACAGCGGTTGCGAAAGGTTGAAAAATATAAAATCAACCAATTTCATACAATACAAGCGTGGACAGTGGATATCCAACTAAGTCACAGCACCTTCTCTAAATATATTTTTGCCGCATTGTAAAATCCTCATGGATGTCGGAGAGGTATGTCAGAATGCTACTTACTAAAAACCACCCCGGTGTTCCAGCTCACAACTACGCCGGGTTTGTGGGAACGTAAGATCCTCCCGCAACCCCCGGCTGGTGCCGGCCCGCCTCCACGGTCCTCCTCAGGTCTAGGAGGGAGGAGTGAGGTGTTTGACTTCCCCCGTGACGTCTAAGAGGGACGCGCGTGGAACACTACGCGCCTTGGTTCCTGATGTATGGCGGGCGACGGATGGCCCAAGTTTCTCGCCCCTGGACCCATTGAGTTGTTCGCCCTCCGCCGACGCTAGGTCCGCCTGCTGCGAGCCAGGTGAGAATAAAATCTTCTGTACCTACCCCAACACATCTCCTGCCAAGATCTTTAGAGGACAGACACTCTCCAATAAATTATCAAGAGAAGAGAAACAGCGGATGTCGGTAGATATAGAAATGTCGCAGGTAGGTTGGTCGGTCAGGTATGGTGTCTATCCTCAATAATTCTTCAATTTATCATTCTACGATCATTTTCTTTTTTTTTTTTTTCCTAAAACGTTGCCCCTCACTAGAAATTGTTCGAATCTATCGAACAAACATTTTATCTCATATCACGAACAGCCAGACCCAGAACATCTCCTGTAGGCCATACAAATATTTGCTCCGGGCAGGCAGTGAACCCGCGACAGAACACGACGCGTCAAACAGATAAAAAAATACATCTCCCAAATACCCGTGATGTGTATTGTTTGCTCTCTCTCAGTTTTTAGATCTACTTAAAAGACGTTAAAAAGAAGCACGGCCTAAAGATTGTTGTTGTTATTGATGTTTATGTTTGCCTTCGTTTATCTAAGGCCCTTTACAAATCAATTTAAAAAAATGCTACTCAGGCGGCAGACAATGCCTTCAGGCATGATATTCGCCATGTGCCAGGGATCGCGCATAAGAATAAATTACAAACTACCACAGAAACAATGCATTCCTATAGATTGTAAAAATAGCAATCTAGGTGAATGTAAACTATAGTAAGCGTAATTCGTCACCCATTTTAACATTGCAGACACCGGAAATATTTCTCAATGGCTGTATGACCTGGCACCATCTATTGTCATCAGAACAATGTTGTTGACCGCGGAGAAAACAAACAACTCATATAGTCGCGATTAGGTACAAGCACTTCCAGTTAATCTTGCAGAGAGCGTCTGAAAACACGTAGATGTAGATAATATGAGTCGCCTTGCAATAATATTATGTTTTATACCGCGAGTGATCTACGGAACATACACCACAGTTCGTCACGAAACGTATTCGGAACACATTTCAAGACAATCGAGATCCAATTTACCCACGCTTCAAGACGGTTATGTTTATCGACAGTTTGATAAACCCGGAGTGCGTTCTGCGATTGGACAGCCTACTGTGGATCCATATGTAGAGAATAATTATTTCGGAAGAATCGATAGCGAACCGCCAGTAGAATACAGAGAGATAATAAGGCCCTATACAACGCCTTCAACATTGAAAAGTGAAGTAGATTACGCAATCGCGAAATCTGCAGCTGACGCTAGGTACGAGACCTCAAAGAGTACATCAGATACAATGCTGGATAAACTGAAGTCCCTGATGCACTACCACCCGCCTCCAGACATGATCAATGATAATAATAATGTGATGGGATACGACGGTAGCAACTATTATCACATGGACGATGAAGACATAAGGAGCAGTTCTAGAAATTTATATGATAATTGGCCCTATTTTTATCATAGCCCTTATGAATATGAACACAATAAAGATATATTTGATACACAAAAAGCGAAAGACAAACGTTATGTGGCAGAAAGACCTGAAAATGTAATACCAGTTAATGAGTTTATAGAGAACGATCATCCACAAGGTTATGGTAGGACACCCAATTATGTGCGTGACGTTACTGATAACCCAATCACAGGAGATGAACCTTTCTTTTCATTTGTACTCAATGATTATTTTGAAAGGAGTGATGTGGAGGACCCGTTGGTTTTCAAAGGATTAAATTGGGGCAGCGATTTTGACCACCGCACCTACCTACCCGAACCTGATGAGAATAAAATTATTCGTCCAAGTTATTCAACAATAAGACCACCAAAAGCAGAACATCATGGTGCCTACATTAAAAAAGCAGAATCAAAGGCGTCAGCAGACAGAAATGGTAAGCGAAAACATGAATTTGACAGTAATGAAAATGGTGCAAGTAAGAGTTCTGAGCATAAAACTGGATTTGAAAATGAAGCAAACCAATACAATGGATTTAGAGATTTTCTAGATAGCTTTGCAAATAAATTCGGGTACGAGGACGTCAAGAAAAATTTAAATTATATTCGTGCCACAAATCAAGATAAAGGCGAAAATAAGAAAGGTTTTCGCAGAGTTTATCATAAAGACGAGTATCAGGAAGATAATGAATTCTACGATAATAATAATAGCACTGCAAAGGGATTAGAAAAAGGCGGTCTTAACACACACCTTGGTGGATCTGAAGCATATCTACGCTCTCAGGCGGCAGCTGCAGTAGGAAATCAAACGAACGCCATAAGCAATGCTGGAAACACAAAAAATGATGAATTTGAAAACAATCACAAGGGAAATTACAGATTGAATATGTTAGAAAACAACTTGCACAGATACAGAGACGTGGCGAAGAAGGCAGCTAAGAGCAATGATGCTGATTACGTAGATAACTACAGGGACCGCTATAAATAAGGACAGCAGGAAGTGAGTGATTATACAATGAAAGAGGAAGATGAACCAGAAAGTGATGTTGTGGAACTAAAGTGAATTGTTAGGCATAGTAAAATAGTGCACACTGCAGGGTTGCATGCTCTGGTTAACAGTATATTTGTGTTGCTTTCCTTTCATTTTACGCAAACTTGTACAGATATCGAGGACAATGGGCGATTGTCCTATTCATAAGGGATGGTGTACTAAACTATGTTTTCGTATTCATAAATCCTAGATTTACATGAAGAGGCCCTTAATGAGGGCAAAATCGTTAATACAGGTGCTTGTAATGTTAAATGCCTCAATCAAACTGGGCATCCTGATAACTCAAATTGGACCGTCATTGTTGATCGGCATCGGTCATTAAGGATAGCCCATCAGTTGACCAATCCGATCCCGAGAAATTTCTGTTTTAAGAGGCCGTAGTACAGCCAGCACATCAAGCTATCCCAAATTGTAATTTTTTTCCAAATTAAACATGAACCTTTTGTAATGAAGTTTAAAAACTGTCATAGGAATTCAACAGATTGGGGTAGATTGATGTGCTGGCCTCTGTACAGTAGGCTGCACGTCAGTGATAAGAATACCAATGTAAGCTGGCTTCTTTTTCTATTGCAACTGCGTACAAAGCTAGGTCAGCAGTGGCCTGAGGGCTTGCGCACAAGATCTGTATTCCGTCCATCTGTAATGATCCGGATTCAGATCGGTTGCAGTGCTCAAATGCTGCCTTAGACATATTACTATATAGCTTTTGATTCCTGGTAAATCATTTTAAATGCTCTGTTATTAGGGTTCCGGGACCATATGGCAAAAACGGAACGCTTATAATTTTGGTCAGGTCGCCTGTCTGACCATTGGCAGAAAAGTGTGTTCTATGTACAGAGGCCAGCATATTGAGCTACCCCAATCTGTCAATTTTTCCAAATTGAACATGAACCGTATTCCTTTGCAATAAAGTTGAAAAAAATTGGGGTAGTTTTATGTGCTGGGCTCTGTACTCCATTGTTTGTGTTATGTGAATTACGAAAATATAATTAAGGGTGACATATAATTAAGGGGAGAAAAAGAAATTGCGCACATTATTATGAGATCAAACGATACTCCACAGGTATCTTTAGCTCTCATAATTCATCAATTATGTTGTTTCTAAGTAACTTTTTTGTTAAGACATAACTTATTTACTTAGTTATGGACTATTTTGGTTGCAACCTTAAAAATAACTTGGTTTTTCATAGTTTCTTCGAAAAATACCACGACATTCAAATTTATTTTACTTATCTACTAGAGAACAAGGGTTCTCTAGTAGATAAGTGTGTTCTCACCTTCTCTGTGCGTGGTCCAACACGCAGTTGGTTGGTCTTTATATGTTGATTTGAAATGCAAACTTAGGTAATAGTTAAGTAAGTTATAATTAAAACATACAAAATGGTACCTTTTTTATATTATTTTGGGATTAATAAAATTTTCAAAAGCATTGTTATTTTGTTTTTATATGAAATAAAGAATCAGAGTTACCGGTTATCATGTTTCCCAGTAACTGGATTGAAAAGCTCGTAAAATACTGACCTTTCAGTTATGCTGCTCTGGTTACATAGGAAGCTATGCTGGTGATTGGGATGGTTAAAAACAAAGGCATATCTGGGTTTTATGTTTTATTAAATAAATACAGACAATCCATTTTGCTACTTAAACTAAGTGGTAATTTTTTACATACTTATGACGAACCCACTATTATAATTAATATATAACTAGTCAATTCGATGCAAACTACTAATTAACTAAGAGATACAGAATAAAAAATATTAATAACCACCATTAAAAGCTTAAAAGCAAAAACCATTTAATACAATCCAAACATTGGAAATGGAACGTCACGTTACTTTATCTAAGGCCTATGGTACAAGGGCGGGCCGACCTGATCGTCGGCGTTTGTGTTAGGCACTTGAGGGAACATAGGTAATATACTAAGTACTTTAGACATAACAGAAGAACTTGTCTTATCCAAATTGTCCATATAAGGATTTAATTTCCATGGAGACCTAATAGTTCTTACAGTCCGAGGGGCTTTGGGTTCAAACTCTTTGCTTTCTTCGTTGTCATCATTAAAGTCGTCATCCACTTCACGCGGCTTCTCTTTCTCAATTACTTTTTGAGTTGTGGGTACATCATCATAGTAATCTTCTTTTTCTCCGTTTTTTTTCGGAAGATCTGGTACTGCACGTTCCCTTTTGCTCGAGACAGGTCGATGGGGCACAGGCGACGGGTTTGCTTTAGCTTGAATTTTCACTTCTGTACGTGGTGTAAATTTTGTTTCTTGTTTAGCAGATGCGTGGTTGGGGCGTTCCTGAGTCGCTTTGACTTTTATCCTCGGTTCTAAAGGCTTACCTCTGCCGATGAATTCATCATGGTTGATATCGAAATCGTAGTCGCCAAGGTTGAAATCTTCGTCTTCGTGTTCGCCGGAGTCTACGACTCTCACCGGCGAACGGCTTATCTTCATTTGGAAGTCGTCATCGTAGTCCATTTCGTTGTATTTCGGGATCGGTTTCTTCACGAGGGTGGATTTTTGCTTCGTTGGTGCATGGTGAGATGTGTTAGTGTTCTTCTTGGGTTTCTCTACCTTCTCGTTGGATTCTCTTGCCACACGAAGGTGAGATGACGGTTCATGTTTCTTCGGTGTGGATTTGGAGAAGTTCCTCAGTTTCTTGGTGTAGGGTCGCACTTGTTCATCGCTGCTCACGTGGTCTTCCTTGGAGGATCCAGTGCCCGAATCTTCTTCGAAGGCGTCCCGAGTGAGGCGGATGGGTGGAGATGACCCCGTAGTTTTCGTTTCTGTAGTCAATGTTCGATCGGTTATTTTTTCTATCAACCGAGCGTTAATGTTTCTACTACTGAAACCTATCAGGACGAGCAATATCAATTTCATTGTAATGTGCTTAACGTCGGTGTGTCGACTAGCGACATGACTGTGAATCGATCCATAATGTAAACTACGATGTTTTAAAATGATATGGATATGAACAATGTGTGATGTGAAAAATAGGCTGATCAATAGATTTTATTTTGATAACAATTGAGTGGTTAGTTTATTGTTTTATTAAGTATAATAATGTGGTAGGGTTTCAACAACGCTGGTGAATATTTCGGTAATACATTTGGCGTTTTGGTTTGGTGTTTCTTAGCTCTGTGTATATCAAAACAGGTCTTACATTAAACTTCTTTCGGTTCAATGGAAAGTGCACGATAGAACTGGTCGCTGTGTTTAGCCTCATGCGTTTTATTCCGCCATCACAGAAAATCTTAAATCTCTTCTTAATAACTATCAGTCAGATCTTATCCTATGTCAATATTTACGCTTTTCATCTGAACGCCAGATGATCATTGCGAGTCGTTTCTATATCTGTTCTCATAACATTCTCGCAGCATTCAAAGGCTGTTGTACCTACACATCATACAATTTAGCCATTGTAAGTCAGACGGTGAGATGTCAAGTCGTTCTTGTCCGCTGTAAGTACCTAAGTAACATTATAATTAGGATCAAGAATACTAATGTCTAAGACATTTAACTTTACACCTCTTTAGTCCATTGAAATATAGGTATTCCTTTAATTATCGTATCGCATCGCTGTTAAGTGCCAAGAAAAGGCTTCATACAACTTAGCCACTTCTTATCTTTTAAATATTAAGCCTCTCCCAAGTTATTAGTCTCTAGTTTTATTTCTTTAATATATAAGTTTGTCGGGATCTATTGATTCTTTAGGTTAGTTTGATTTACATCATGAGGGCAGGAAAATATTTTTCTTGCAATGACTATCTACAGCTCGAAACTCTGAAATTATTAAATAATTAAAGTTTAATCACACACCATTAATTACTAGCGTATCTTTTCTAAAATTATAAAGATGTAAGGTTTGTTTGTAAGTTTGTATGTAGCGGGTAATCTCCGGAACTAATGATCCATTTCTAAAAAGAAAAACATTGCTAGATAGCTTCATTATTCATGAGTGCTATAGGCTATTATTATTTTCAAAACTACGCTTTAAAGGGATTGGAGATGATGTTAAAGTTCGAAGGGGACAGAACGAAATCCACGCGGACAAAGTCGTGGACGAAGTGCTAAAGTAAATTATAATACTAATCAGTTTGCGGTGAAAGCTTCCTTCTTGCTTTAAAACGTGCAATAAAATCTACTTATATCGGATTCAAAATCCAAAGAGAAAGATAATTACAAAGATAGACAAATGCATTCAAAGCGTTGTTTAGAATACGAAGATAAAGAAGAGAATATCTATACTAATAATAATACTTATAAAGATAAAGATATATAAAGATAAAGATGTATATTTATATATAAAGATCAAGGGCTTGATTCAGAAAGCACGGCACGCATTTTTAGGCGATTCCTCTCTCTGGAGCCCTGACCGCCGGTAACTTGGACCCTGTTCCAGATACCGATGGGCAACTATTTTTTATATTTTTAAATGTTTTTTTTTATTCTTTTAATATAGAAATATTTAAAAATATAATTTATAAGGTTTATACTAAATAAAGGAGATAATATTTATAATAAATGAATAAAACTGTCTCTTATTTTTTTGAGACGCTCTAATCTGTGGAACTACCAGTCGCATTTGAAGAAAATGCTATTGAATTTGATAGCCCAGTTATTGAGGAAGGTTATAGGTTCATCACCTTTCACCTTTCACCTTTAGGAGCGGTCAAAACCGCAGGCAAAGCTAGTTGTTGTGTAACAGTTTATATTAATACGTCTAGCGTCAGTTACAAAGAGCCTAGAGCTTTACTAAGTAAGGTTACTAGAACATTACTCAAAAATTGAACAAGAACCTGATGAAGATGCAATAATACAGTAGAAAGAGATAGACCCTCCGGTTAAGAGAGGAAGGGAGAGGCCGAGATTGGTACACACAGGTTTAATGGGAAGACAACGGAAAGCAAACACTCACTCAGCTAAGAAAGTGAGTTAGAATACTGAGATATGGGAACAGTAGTTGGGAATCGATTTACAAAACATTACGTTTATATTCCGAAGGGTTAGAGAGAGGTGCACCTATAGTAACACCCGCATTTAGCCGATTATGTTTTAGTCCCCTATAATTGGGGGTGAGCCTATTGCTATCATAGCCTATTCGGGCTCCTATGGAGAATATTCTTAATGGAAACACTCAGTAACACTTTGCCCGACTTGGCAATCGAACCCAAGACCTTACGCTCAGCAGTCCCGCTTACGACCATCACACCAACTAGACAGCCAAGAATAAGAGATAGATTGAATAGTGCCAAAATAACGAGGAAGAAAATTCGTTATTAAGAAGAAGGCTACGATAAGGATTATGAAACCTTGTAGAGAGTGAAAGGGTATGCTGAGCTTATGACTTCAAGGGAAGGTATTATTATAAGCTGTTCGCTACGATTAACTGTCATGTGACTAAGGAAACAAGTGGTACTAAGCTGAGATTGGTTAGCTGAATACATATAATAATTATATGCGTAGATGCATGGAACAAGAGATGCTGCGCCGACCCCAAATAAGTGGAGAAAAGGACAGGAGAACTCGTTCGTTTCGTTTGCTAAAACAAATCAAAAATCTTTTATCAAAGTCTAAATAGAACCCCGCATTTAATTTTATTTACAGCCATCGGCAAAACAGGCTTCTGACAACCCTGCATCTATATCGTCATCGAATATCTGGTGAATCAAACATGTGAGTTTATTTGTTTACGATGGACGCATCAACCAAACAATAGTAATCCGAGCACAAAAAAAATATAAGAACAATACATTAATTATCCGTCGGCAGTTACCTTGTGACCTATCAAGATGAAGATACTCTTCAAGATAATAAGTGCGTTTCTATATTTTAACTTTGTTTCCCCTGTCCAAATGTACTACATTTACGATGATAATCCAAACGTAGGATTTGTGGCTGTCGACAACGGTATTGGGACATACATGAAAAGTGGTTACAGTGTTGGCAAGCCGAGCAAGAAACAGTTCACAGGAGCATACATTAACCCGAAATATCAGAAGATAAACAGTGAACATGTGGTGGACTCTCACTTTAAAGTTTGGAAGACCCCGTCAAGGTACGCTTTGCCCTCCGGACTCGACACTGGTAGGCATAGAGCCCATGAAACCGGAAAAAATAAAGCGCAGAGAATAGTAGATGAATATAGGAATACTGTTACTCCAAAACAGTGGCAACATAAACCCCAACATCCACAGGTGACAAGTAATGTGAATTTTGGACAACAAGACAAGCAAGCCACGCAGAGTCGCAACAAGACAAATGTAAGAGGTGATTACGCTACTAAACCAAATGAAGCAACTTCACGCACTCACCCAGAAGACGATCAACAGATTCCACCTATAAGGCCTAAAGCCATCAACGCGGACTACAGCAACTCAATGAAACAACCAACTCAAGATGATGAAGGCAGTCAAAGAAATCAGGACGTAGGGCACAGCCAAAGACATAAGGAAGCAGGACGCAGTCACATAAATCAAGAAGGTGCATTCGATTCGAAACCCACCTACGTACAAATGAATATGAGGAATGGACAGGTATCAGGCGACCTTCAGAAAAAAGTTTTATTAAACAACAACCGTCAGATGACAATTACAGCGCAGGATAAACGGCAGAGGGTGGCCCCAACTATGATGATAGACAAAACGCTGCACAAAGCGAATGGGATCGCACACGATCATAACAAGCAGGTAATGTCTCGAGTCCTAGATAATATGACGCAAAAAATTGCAGACCGAAGTCATAAAAAAGGTGAATTCATGAATAGAAATACAGATAAGCACTCACATATTTTATACGACAAAAGCAAACGGAGTGTCGTAGCCGATAACATGAGAAAGTATATAGGAAAAGATAAAATAGGTAAAGATATACGTAACAGGCACAGACAAAATATGGCCTTGGCGAGGATCGGGAGTCATGAAGAAAGTTTAGAAATGGATGACACGCCTTACGCCGTGTTTTATAGGATGAACCCCAAGCCTTTGGATCACCAAGAAGGGTTTATGCTAATGAGGTCTATAGAAGACAATGGAAGTAGTGAGGAGAGCTTACATACAGCTTTTCTGGAAGACACGGATAGTATGGCGACTAGACATAAATCTAAAAAGCATGGTGGCAATTATATTCAGCGTAAAAAACTGAAAAAAATATCTAATTACAGGAACCAAGACCATTGATTCCGTATATTCATGTGTCTATGAATATCTGCTACTTGTCATGCTAATTAATACAATGCAGTGTGAAAATAAGTACCATTTCACAGGCAAACCGCAATTTGTTATGTGACTGTCTCAGTACTATGTTTTGTTATTTTTTGGCCTGCTATTCAATTCAATGTAGAAGGTGTTTTTAATAAATATGATCATCGTTTTCATAAACTCTTATTCGATGTTTAATTTGTAAACGATGATACAATGGTAATTTGTAGGGTTCCGTACTCAAAGCGTGCCAACGGTACCTTATTAGGGACTACTAACTACACGTATTCAGCTCAATTCAGCTTTTTACTGCCATAGATAACACCAGTTTTGTATGATATGCGTACGCGTCCTTTCAGTTGAACAGATCCGTACGCGTTTCCATACAAAATCGTTGTTTTCTATGGACTTAAGCTGAATAGAGCTGAATAAGTGTGAGCAGTCCCATACAAACCCTCTGCTGTTCCTCCGTCTGTCTCTCAGAGGGCTCTACCTCATGATAAACCATAAGATTGTGTATTTATATTGCCGCTATGACAACAAACACTACATGACTACGGCACTACTTATTGATGTGAAACATCTACAGGCGCGCCCCGCCACCGTTCTCGACTCCCTTGTGTAGTTGTGTGTGTGCGACCTACCTGGGGACTGTTCGCCCACCGAGGTCATTCGGTGGGCGAACAGGGTCCCCACTCTGAGCACCCGCGACCCAAGAATCCCGCCTGGCCCTCTTACGATCCCGCTCGCCGGCCTCCTTCTCATCGTCATGGTCATTCGGATCATCATGGTCTCACAGAAGAAGGCAACTTCCCTCCAGTTTTCTCTCTCCGTCATCATAACCCTCACTATTGCTGGCAGAGACAGGTCTCGCTCCTGATCCTGGTGACCAAGAACTGCCGCTCGGAGGCCCACGCAGGGCACACCTCGAGCGTGTGCTGTGCAGAATCTAGATCACCTCCGCTATGGTGGTGTGCGACCTACCTACCGACCGAATTCGATTATTTCAATAACCCTCAACCTCGATGTTTCACATCTGCCAGACCGCCACCTTTTTTTCAAAATCCTGTTATTATACGGAACGCTTCGAGTGCGAGTCGTACCCGCACTTGGCCGGTTTTATACTTCATCATCTGCCTAGCCTTTTCCCAACTATGTTGGGGTCGGCATCCAGTCTAACCGGATGCAGCTGAATACCAGTATTTAACATGGAGCGTCTGCCTATCTGACCTCCACAACCTTGTTACTGGACAACACGATAACCCTTGGCCGGTTTTGTACTTATATTTCTTTGATTCAAATATTTATATTGCAAATAGTTATGTAAATAGTATACCACGGACTAACTGCATATCTTTTTTCCTCTATCAAATATATCCAAAGGATATCTGTGAGAGACTGCTTTTAGCGATAAAGCTACTCATTGTAACACCCTAAATACCTATAGTAATTATTTGTAAGTTTTTATGTATTTAAATGTATTTAAATGGGGCATGGACGTCAAGTACGTATTTTATTTAGGTTATTACCTAACTAAAATACGTACTTACACGTACGTACCTACAGCCATATTACTCTGCCTTGGTCTAGTAGTTGTAAGCGCTACTTGGGAGCGTGAAGTCCTGGGTTCGATTCCCGGGTCGTGATAAATGTTATTGGGTTTGTTCATCTGGAATTTCTCAGCAGCAGCCCGGAGTCTGGTTTTGTGCCCGGTTGGTGGCAATAGGCTCGCTCACCATTACACAGGACTTAAACAATACCGTCAACATTAGGGTGTACTATAGGTATACTTCTGCCTAACCGTTTGGGAAATAAAGGCGTGATGTTATTGTTAGGTAGCATACATTTTAGTCATGTAGTTTCAATGAAACAATAAATAGAAATCGAACCTCTGTTTCATAGTGAGGCTGCCACTACAGTCACGTGTCGCTGGTCGGTCACCACTTCAACAGTGTGCAGGCGCCGATACAATACCGTTTTTATACTCTGCGTCCGAACGAACGCGCAGCAATGCACCGTATAAATTAATACAGGGTTTTTCATTATCATTGACACAGAAGACCATTGCCCAATCTAGAGAGCGCTCTCGAGTCCCATTTATGAATGTCAATGATCGATACAGTATTATGTTCACTATATAAATGCTAGTCTTGACCTTAGTCGTCATTATTATATTGGACTTGATAGACGAAAGCATGGCGCGAAAGATCGCCACGCTGTTGTTACTCTTTGCGTACAGCTCCTGCATGGAGATGCGGGAGACTGTTGAAAGGACGGTCATGGTCCGGACCACCGGTTCTGACCTTCAGCCTGCGGCCACCGGCTACATATACAAAAAGGAGAGTGATGGTCCCGCCAGTGTCGTCAAAATGGGAGAGAGTGAAGTGATTGAACATTTTTCTAAAATGTACGGTAAGCCTGAGGCGTATAAGGCCCCTATTCCAGCTCCTGCTGGACCATTCCATGAGAACGAAGAAGATGAGGACAAAGCAGCTTCCCATGCCACGGAGGAGCATGTGAAACCTGTTGAAGAGAAGGTAGACGAACACGACGACCGTATTGACGGGATAGCTGCTGAGGACTACGACAAGATCTTTGAAGATTACGCGAAGAAATACGGGTCAGGTTACAAAGATGACTTTTCTGATTACTTGCATGGAATAGGCCATTTCGATCACGGGATTTACCATGAATACGGGGGTGGTAAGGACCACGGCTCGAAAGGGTATCATGGTTATGGGGAGAAAGGGCACGAAGGTCACGGTAAAAAACACCATTACGAGAAAGGGGATGCAGGGAATTACCACACAGAGAAGCACGAAGGTTTTTCAGTATCTAAAGAGGGAGGTGACAAGAGCCATTATGACGAAGCCGACGCTCACGGGAAGCATTTTTCACACGGGGATGAATACAAAGGCGATGACCATGGACATAAAGCTGCTCACAGCAAAGGAGAAGCGATCGATGGATATCACAAAGTCTTCGACAAGAATGAATTCAAAAAAGACCATGACTTTCATGATGCAGAAGGTCTCAAAGGAGACCACCACAAATACGCAGACGGACATGCAAGTCACGGATCAGAGGCCGGAGGACACAAGAAAGGAGGTTCTCACGATTCAGGGCATCACGAGAAAGGTTTCGGTAAAGGAGGATTTGTTGCCAAGGGGTCTGGAGACGAGCATGACGCAGCACACTCCTCAGAGGAAGATGGGGATTCCTACCACCATCATGACGGAAAATTCGGCGCTAAAGGCGAACAATATGCGGGCAAGAGCTTCGGTTACCAGGTCAAGCACTGATCTTACGTTGGTGATCCTTGTTATATTTTTGTTGATTTTTTGGTAATATTTATGTTTTTGTAAATATGTGTATTTTGTAGATATAAAGATAAGCCATACCTAAATCTTTTTGTTTTGATTTAAATTGCCTTAATTAACTCAAGAACTGAGTATTGGATAATTCTTAATGAATATGCATAATATGTAGTTTGTTACAATTTTCATTTTAAAATTACATTATAAACGTTTGGCTAAATTAATATTATGTTAACAGTTATTCTAAGATTCAGGAAAACATTCTCATGAAGTTAATTTATTGTTTGTAATCGAAAAACAGCCATCATCCTCCTGCCCTTATACCAATTTATTTGGGGTCGGCGCAGCATGTCTTTTTCTTCCATACATTTCTATTTGCCGTCATCTCAAAATGCACACTTGATACAGTAAGTATATAAATAATATTATACTGAAATTAGATGACAGAAGGAGGAAACCAAAGTTTTTGTTAGTACTTAGGTAGGTGTCTAGTAGGTAGGTAGGGTATTTAGGAAAATAAATAGTATAATTGTATAAGAATAAACATTATTGTTGATTTAATAATACACCTTGAAACTTTAACACCCATACTTACATTTACAAACACACTTACCATCGCGCCTATATTCCCCGAAGGGTAAACAGAGCTGTGCCTCCACCTAAACAATAAAAAACCCTACGTTTAATTAAAGCATTTCTATTGTTATTCATATTTTATTTATTTAATTAAACACTTTTTTTTGTTTTGAAAAGGCAGTCCGAATACGTCGACTTTTCAAAGCTCTGCTACTCACAATTTCATTCTAGTTGAGGAGTAAAAGAGACGACACAAACTCCTCAGTAGCACCATCTCAATCTGTACTTTTCACAAATAAACAGACTTTTCATCAAATATTTTATAATCTGTCGATTCTTAGCTTATTGCTCTCACGATTGCCACAGGCACTGATCAAATTATTTACAAACATGCAGTCGCGGCTACTATATTATATGTTGGTTACTTATATACCTAGGTAGTTGAATTAGCTATCAAAACAAAACGTTAATTCAAATTAGGGTGAGCCAGTGGCAGACTAAGCCTGTCAGAGGCCCAGGGCGGCAAAGCTGAATGAGGCCACCAGCTTTAAAAAAAATGTAGTTTTACAAGCTTTTTATTCAGTTCACATTTGTATGTAGTGTTTATGTTTATTTCGTTAATATCTGGCAAGTGAAATTAATCTCAAAGTACCCGCTACAAAGACGGGAATTCCCCCAGTGTATTGGACGGGTTCAGCAAAGTTAAAAGAATATTAGTACCGCGTAAAAAGTCTAAATGGCTGTAGTGTTTTGATCTTGATGAAATTATGTAGGTTAGGTACTTAGCACATTTTCAAAGTCTAGTTTAGGATTTGATCAAGGGAATGCGGAGGCATTTGGGGGCCCCCAAGACCGGAGGCCCGGGGCGGGCCGCCCCTTCCGCCCCCTGTTAGTCCACCACTGGGGTGAGCATCAGGACTTTTCCTACTGACTTTCTTTCCTTTGACTTTTTCCAGGCCTAAAGACCGTCCCACAAAACGTCCAAAAGAAACGATGTTAAATTTTAAGATGTTGTGAAGATGAATTTAGGAATTACCTAGATTTTTATATTATTACAAGCCTGTTACTGTCCCACTGCAGGGCAAAGGCCTCTTCTCATTCAGAGAAGGCATGGGCATTAAACACCACGCTTGATGATAAGATTATATGAGAAGAGGTTATATTGTTTTTGATATTTTTCTTCAACGATGTCAGTGATGTCCAAGATAAACGCAAGAGATAGACAGATCTTTCCACCAGTGTCTTTCCTACAAAGAATACCTACATTTTGTTGCACTATTGGGTTTTGAACTTTAAGTGCTAAGCCGAGCGTTGAAAATCCAACAGCGCGCTTTTATTTAAAGCCATGAAAAGACTTAGATAACCCCTTTTGCTAATACAATAACACTAGGCACTGCGTCGTTATTTTGGGGAACATTGGGTTACCCAGATTTATGTAAAAGCTGGATGCGGCAAGCTGAAGACAGGGCGCTATGGCGCTCATTAGGAGAGGGCTATGTCCAGCAGTGGACTAGTATAGCCTGATGATGATGATGATGTAAAAGCCGACATATACATATATTGCACATAAAATACCTACAGGCAGTATGGAGTCCAGTATGGAAGTGTTAAAAAGCATGGATATATTTTGTAATTATCGGTTTTTTCTTAAATACAGGTTGGAAGGGTCATCGACGTACAAAACATATTTATATAAATAAAATAAAAAATGTGTGTCAATCCACACAGCATCATCACGTAGCCCCAAGCCAAGCAGAGCTTGTGGTATGGGTACTAGATGACTGATATACTTAATACAATACATTACATAGATAGATATATTTTTATATTATACATAGCAAATACCCAGAACACCCGTAACTAATCTTTGTAAATCGTACAAACATTTCTCCCAAGGCGGGAATCGAACCCGCAACCTCCTGCGTAGCAGGCGAACCTTCGCCCGCTGCACCACATAGGTCGTCGAAATGTAAATATAATATATAAATATTCTAAAAAGACTCGATATTTTTTGGATAAGCTACGAGAATGTGAGTGCATTTTTTTCTTCCTGTTGAGTTTAGAGTTACCAAACCTAAAAGGCGGGGTGCCTGTCTAGTGTACCTATTGCAGACTTACCAGAAAAAAATACCAGCAAACTTTATTTTCACTAGTGTAAAAATGTCATTTTGAAAGTCGACAAAAACACAATTTTTTTTTTCAAACATTCCGGGAGCGATGTTAATACCTACAGTATTTAAAAAAAGTCGATATTTTTTCGACAAGCCTAGTTTTAGGTACTCTCACACGTGTAGGAACATAGTCACAACACTGGAGCAGAAACACCGTTACGTGTGGAGGCTTGAAACTTGACACTGTATTATTTCCATCCTGATGTGTCTGGAAACATGATGAGATGGTCCAAAGCTGACTTTAACTTCAAACGAGTACCTAAGAAGCCTATGAGAGTTTTCTCACAGTTTCAAACGG
Source organism: Phlogophora meticulosa (assembly GCA_905147745.2). Lineage (NCBI taxonomy): Eukaryota > Metazoa > Arthropoda > Insecta > Lepidoptera > Noctuidae > Phlogophora > Phlogophora meticulosa. The sequence goes on along the minus strand of LR990538.1, from coordinate 12,175,571 downwards.
GAAAATAAGTTTGTGGATACTGGAAAAATAAAATAAGCATGCATTAAAGGTAAGATGTTTGGAAAACATTTCCATATAATTATTATAATTGAAATAGATTGGTAAACTGTGCTCCTACTATATTCTATCCGTGCAGAGAACAAACACATATGGTAAGATGACTGCAGGATGTGTGGATTTTTTCAAATTTTTAATGTGATTTCTGATAAAAAGTCATTTTGGTTTGCCATGCCTGTAAACTTGCTCTAATCTAATCTATATACACAAATAGCAACATTCGTATGTTTGTGCCCGCATAAGTCAAAAAGGAATCGATGTATAGACTTGAAATTTTGAAAAATGGTTGCATTTTTACCTAAGAATGTTGTTACGTAGTTTACAAATAAATCCAGGAGCAAGAAATATCAGGCAGCAAGTTTAAGATTAAAATAAAAACAAAAGACTGACCCACAGCGATGCGTGGCCGGGTTAGCTAGAAGAATATAACTACCTAGAGACCAGTGGGCTGGTTTGCCAGAGATGGTAAGTTCGAATTTTCTAATCCTTATCCCCATATCACTTTGGTTTTGAGATAGCCATTAGTAACCTTATTTGAAGACTGCAAGGTGGGACGGTTAACTACAAATTATGTTCAGACTTTGGACACATGTTCAACTACAGTCTTTGCACTGTGGCATGGTGGGTGGTTTCAGTAACATTTCGTAACAGTAAAACGGGGTGAATCGAAAAGCCGGGATGAATCGAAACAAAACTAAATGAAATTTAATCGTTGATGCAACATAATTAATTACTGACAAGGTGTTGAAATGATAAATTTCAATACCTTAAAAAATATAAGAGTCCTTGTAGTAACAAACAATGTTAAACTAACGCGAAAATGCACTTCAAAGTTTTATTTCCACTCACCCCTGCGTTTCTATTCACCCCGTTTTACAGTACACTCTTAAAAGTTGCCTAGTTCACATCCCTAGACATGTGGTACTGACAGATGTCAACATCATACAGGCAACTCTCACCCGCACCATGCTACAGCACAAAAAGTGTATGTGAAACCAGGAGCGCCCCAATGTCCAACACATCGTAAATTTGAAACAGGAAAGGACTTATTAAATGTACAAGTAAAGTGCTACCGAAATCTGTGACAAAACACCGAATCAGAGACTTCATTCATTGTCAAAACTAAATTACATTAGTGACATAATATTGTAGGTCAATGCTACCTTTTACCGAGAGCAGTACGCGCAGATTCTTCTATTAACAAAAAAGCATTTCACGCCTATTACCAGTGCGGTCGGCTTGCTCACTGATTGCACAATAGCCATTTTTTTTCTAATAACAACGCTTTGTCACCTATAACCTCGTCTGATAAGCAATTTGTTACATGGCTACAAGAAAGGTAGCCAACACACTCACGGACCTTTGTCTCTAGACTAGATATAAATATTGAGCAACGGGCTTATTCAATTATAACAGTACCAGTTGCAGTACGATACACATCTCAACATGGCAAGCACAGCTTTATATGTTCTGCTGGCTGCGACCGCGGTGGCGGCGGTGCAGGTGGGCTTCGTGCCTCCAGCTGCCACCAGCTACATCTACAGGAGCGACAACAACGGGCCAGCCAACTACATCCAGCTGGGGGCTCCCTTGCCGTACCACGAACAACACAACGCTTTCGCCGCGCCCCAACCGTTTGCACAGCCCAAACTCAGCGCCCTAGAGGCTTACGATCTCACACCCCTTCCTCTGCCATACGTGGCTGCCAAACCAATAATCATTCAGGATGCAGAAGAAGATGACGATGACGACAGCGAAGAATCTGACGAATACATCGGTGGAGGACATGACCACGGACACGACTTCGCTAAGGGAGAGGGCAGCGACTTCAGCGAGAAGCATCACTCCGCTCATGGCGAGAAGGGCAGCAAGGGTGCTCACTCCAAGCGTCATCACGCTAAGGGCGAAGCTGGGCATTACGGCAAGGAGCACGACGAAGGTTACTACAAGGAAAGTAAAGGCGCCGAGAAAGCACACCACGACGAGGCCGCCAACCACGGTAAGCACCACGAAGCTGGTAAGAGCTACAAGGGAGGTGACCACGGACACAAGAAGCACCACAGCAAGGGAGAGGAAGTCACCGGCTATCACAAAGTGTTCAACAAGGACGAGTTCAAGAAGGACCATGACTTCTACGACGTAGCTGACAACAGCGGCCACTTCAACAAGCACGGCTACCAGAAGGGCCACCACGGCTCCGAAAAGGGTGAACACAAAGAAGGTGCTCAACATGACTCTGCTTTCGACAAGGGTGCTTTTGGAAAAGCTGGCTTCCATGCTAAGGGTCATGTTGATGATGCCGACGCTGGTCATTCTGCTGAGGAAGGGCATGAGAGCCACTACCATGATAAAGCTGAATACGGCAAGAAAGGTGACAGTGCCCACGACAAGGACTACGTCTATGCTGACAGCGATGGTGATGACGATGATGATGATGACAGTCATTATGATGATAAGGAATAAGCTCACCGGATCCTACGGCTATTGTAAATATCTGTTGACTATTTAATTTTCTCAATAATTTTGTTATGTTTGATATTCTCGATGACGTACGCTGTAAATAATTTTTTATCACAAGCGAATAAATGACTTAAAAAAAAGGTTTTTGGTCTATCTGCCTATATAAATATGTATCACTGCTATTAATATTTTTGTTAAGTTTCTAGAGCTATAAAACTAGCTTTGTCACACAAAATTATCAACATGTTTGGAAATTCATTATTGTGACCTTTTACCAAGTACTCAGAGAACAACAGGATTGTATGCTAACAAACAGTGTCTGTACATCAAGTGTGAATAGGACTCGCGCCCCAACTGCCTTACAGGTTTTGAAAAATATGAACCATCATCATCTGCCCAGCCTTTTCTCAACTATGTTGGGGTCCAGTATTTTACATGGAGCTACTGCCTATCTTGATTCCGCTTGGTACGACTACCCGTTGGTAAGACTGGCTGTCACTGTCAGACATTCGAGCTTTTAAGATTTGCAGTTCATGGGACGGGTAATCAGAAGTCCGAATGCCTATCTTAGTATTTAATAATAATTTCAACTTATTACTTTTACCCGTTCCATAGAAAAAGGCTGACGGACAGACGGATGGACAACGAAGTAATCCTTTAAGGGTTCGGTATTTTCTTTGAAGATGCTGAACCTTCAAGAACAGAGTTCCTTTAAGTTTGTCAGAACATATACATACTCATTGCTTCAACCCTCAAATAAAAATAACTAACCAAGTTGTTGTAACCTCAATTTATTGATTCAATCCAACCTTGATGGTAGTCGGTTTCCGTAATTAGATACTATGAAAATCAATTATGAGGAACACTAGGTTTAATTAAAAACTAATTTAACTAAGACAATTGCATTACAGTACATAAATAATGCGGGACAATCCACACAGCATCATTAAGCCTCAAGCTAAGCAGAGCTTGTGTTATGGGTACTAGATGACTGATATGCTAAATACAAAACATTACATAGATAGATAATATTTTATATTTTACATTGCTAAAACCTAGAACACCCGGAACAAATTTTTGTAGATCGTACAAACATTTGTCACAAGGCGGGAATCGAACCCGCAACCTCCTGCGTTGCAGGCGGACCTTCGCCCGCTGCGCCACATAGGTCGTCAATGTAAATAACGTAACCATTTGAGAATGACGCTAATAAATGCGTCTTCATACGGGTGGAATTTAGAAAAAATGGATGCTATATTTTAAGCAACCGTCTTTACCTCAAGCAATACATAGTTTAGAGATGCGTGAACATACATACAGACAGACAGACAAAATATCTAAAAACTGTTGTTTTGGCTTCTGTTCCTCTAATAAAGACCCCCATATTATTTTATCTTCAATATCTAGGTAAAGAAAACACTCTCGCTACTAACAACTCGTCATTTTATCTTTATACTAGTTTTACGCACTGTGACATTTTGTCAAAATAAAAAGATTTTACTTCAAGTATTAACATATATACAATTATGCCATAAAACTAACTATATACACTCAGGCGTCAAAGTACTCTCTCGCATCGCTGTCATCTAGAATCGAGCCTAAAAGACTGGCAGCATTGCCACGTTGGATGGTAATACTAATTCTTTGGGCAAAAATTGAGCCAGCCCTCTCTCTTGTCACGCGAAGTGTCGATCAGTCGTCGAGAAATTTCTTTGTAAAGAAGACGTGCACTCGGCCCCATGACCCAACCGTTTCAACACCAAAGGGCTCAAAACTGTAGTTTGAATCGTACTATACCAATAAGGTATTTGAGCTGATTGATTTGATTCTTTGCCCAAAGAATAAGTATTGCCATCCAAGATAAAATGAAAATATGTATTTAAAAATCGATGTCTGTGGTATTCAGCTGCATCCGGATAAACTGGAAGCCGACGATGATGACATCTTTACAAATTTTACGATGCCCTGTGATTCTTTATTCTTTATTTTATCTTTTCATGTACTTACATTATAGTTTTATTGCTTAGATACATATTAAATCTTTACAAATAAATAAAGTCTCTTTGTAATTTAAAAACAAACTTAGGTTACCTTATCCATACTAATATTATAAATGGGAAAGTGTGTGTGTCTGTTTGTCCGTCTTTCACGGCAAAACGGAGCGATGAATGACGTGTTTTTTTTAAGTGGAGATAGTTGAAGGGATGGAGAGTGACATAGGCTAGTTTTTGTCTCTTTCTAACCCCCCACTTCCCTAAAATGGAGGGACCCCGAATTTAACGCTAGCGAAGCCGCGAGCAAAACCTAGTTTTAGATAAATAATTAAGTTGATTAAAAATGAAAATCCATGTTTTGTTAAATTTCACGCGGACAAAGTCACAGGCCTAGCTAGTTTATAATATTAGTACGAAAATATCGAACTGAAGACTTCAAACTTCTTCTGTCTCATTACTTCAGAAGACCAGCTTTTCATTGTTTCACCTAAGTATGTAAATACTGCAGGAAGAATTGTGATTGTGATAGATGATAAAAAAATGTTCTATTTTTTTACTCTTGTTATTATTCCTGTGTTCAATTGTTAACTTGGTTATTTATAAATTCTTTTGTTTTCAGACCCTTATAGGAATTCCCATATGCCATGTTATTTTTCTTTCTATTTTAAAAGGCTATCTTATCAATTGTTTAGTAGGATATAGGATTATCAATTGCTATGAAATACCCTCTTTAAATCTTAAAAGAATTGCAATTGGAATGCGTTGGAAGAGGTAAATAATTGTTGGGAATATATCAAATGCAAAAATATTTTTGTAAAAACTTCTAGTTCCAGAGATAAGCGCATTCAAATTAAAAAAAAAAACCGGCCAAGTTCGTATCGGATTGGATAGGGTTCCGAAGCCGGGATGAATATTAACGCATTACAGTATTGATTTTCTCGATTGCAATAATGAGTTTTTATTTTAAGGTATACCATTGACTTTAGATACGGATATATCATTAAACATAAACAACTTCATCTAAGTAATTAGATAGACAAGTAAGTATTAGACGACACGGTAGGCGCAGTGGCTGAGCGATCGACTGCTGCGCCGTGTGTCGTGGGTTCGATTCCCGCACGGAACAAATATTTGTATGGCCTACAGGTAATTGTTCCGGGTCAGGCTGTTCGTGTATGTGACTTTAAATGTTTGTAAACTCACCCACGACACAGGAGAAATTCCTAGTGTGGGGCAACGTTTTATTTAAAGAAGAAAAAAGAAAAAGAAGATTTTTTAATGGAATTTGTTCGGTTTCCTTATTTAATTATATATACGTTAGTCGACTATTTCTTGCTAACTCGTAGAGCCTAGTTAATTGTGATAGTTTTTGATTCTCACTTCTGATTCTCATCTCTGATTTGAATAATTGACAGTACGGTTGGTGTAATGGCTGAGAGATAGTCTGCTACGCCTTGTCGTGGGTTCGATTCCCGCACGGAACAAATATTTGTATGGCCTAAAGGCAGTTGTTCTTTTCTGTAGTTTAGCTATTCATGTATGTGACTTTAAATGTTTGAAAACGCACCCACTTGTAAACAATTGTGGATAATTGCTTTGGACAACCTATCCAACGACTCCCTACACTATGGGATAGGCGAGGAATCATTCCCGTTTAAGTATAAACAAATCAAATCAAATCAAAATTCTTTAATTCAAATTAGGCTGAGAATCAGCCCCCACCCTTCACCACTTCCTAGTGTTTTTGGTGGGAAGAAGAAGTGGCGGAACAAACTCCCCAGCAATACGTCTGTCTGATAAGTTTGAAGAACTTGAATCTATACAACATAATTATGTCAGAAAACATATTAGGTCTTTACCTATGAAATTGCCGTTCTGCAGTACTGGCCATTTCAAATCAAAATATTTTTTGTTTGGCTAAGAATTCTAATTTCAAATTAATTTTATTTTAAAAACATGGATTTTTTTTTCCAAAAGTAGTCATTTGTTTATTGATTAGTGTTACATTTTCATCGCATTTAAATCTTTTTCGTCATCATGGATACGTTAAAAATTCGAGTAATTATGGAATATGAGTACCGTCGTGGCAGCAACGCGGCACAAGCGGCACGCAACATCAACGACGTTTACGGAGCTAACACTACAAACCAACGCACTACCTGTTATTGGTTTGCTCGCTTCCGTTCTGGAAATTTCGACCTGAAAAATGAACTTCGCGGTCGTCCGAAGACTTTGGTCGACAATGACGAATTAAAGGCGATTGTGGAAGCTGATGATACACAATCTACGGCTGAATTAGCAGCAGCTTTCGACGTTAGCGTCAAAACAATATTGGTCCATTTGCGTCAAATTGGCAAGGTAAAAAAGCTTGACAAATGGGTGCCCCACGAACTCAATGATCGCCAGCGCGAAGTACGCGTCGAGACGTGCCTTGCACTGCTCAACAGACACACAAATGAAGGAATTTTGAACCGCATTGTTACCTGCGATGAAAAATGGATTCTGTTTGATAACCGCAAGCGCTCAGCAAGTTGGTTGGATCCTGGTTCAGCACCTAAACAATGCCCTAAACGAAAACTTACCCCAAGAAAAGTGATGGTCACTGTTTGGTGGTCTAGCGCCGGTGTGATTCAACACAGCTTCTTACCAAACGGGGTGAGCATTACTGCAGATGTGTACTGTGAAGAATTGAACACAATGATGGAGAAGCTGGCACATCTCCAACCAGCATTGGTCAATCGCTCGTCTCCGCTGCTCCTGCACGACAACGCGCGACCTCATACTGCACAGCAGACGGTCTCCAAGTTGCAAGAACTGGGGTTGGAAGCTCTCCGTCATCCGCCCTACTCACCAGACCTTGCGCCTACAGACTACTACTTTTTCCAGAATTTGGATAACTTCTTGGCGGGAAAAAAATTCAATACCCGAGAGGCAGTACAAAATGCCTTTGAAGAATTTGTTGCCTCCCGTCCAGCTGATTTCTTTAAGAAGGGCATCAATAAACTGCCACTGCATTGGCAAAGATGCATTGATTGCATGGGTGATTACTTCGATTAATACAAATAAAAAATACATTAAAAAAATTCAATTCAATTGAAAATTGGGTCTTACCCGCTATGTTCAACAAATCTTTTCGTAGAAATAACAATATACAAACCTAAAATAGTTGTGGACAGCTAGGTAAGTAATTTGTGTGAACTGTTATATGAAGACCTTGACCGATCCAAATCGTTGCACCGATTACGAATCCAATCGACTGTAGCTAGAAACAAACAGTGACCACACTGATCACTCATCTCTTAGAAAAAAACATCCTTGTCTAACAATTGTAAAGAAAAGGCTATATAAGCCTAGCCATCGCCATGTATGTCAGTGTCGCAACCTACTTCGATTGCGCAAGAGTGGAGAAAAAATTAGGTCAAAATGCAAAAGAAAACATTTTGTCTCGTTCTGACATTGGCCTTAGTGTATATTGCTGAGTCATCCCCTATCAATATAGGTACTCTTGATTTCGACAATCTTGACGTGGACTATCCTGACCTCGGATACGAAGGAGATGAGCAGAATTGGGTGACCGCCGTGTTCTCAAAACTACTAGGCGAACCGACCGAGAAAATCTCGAAGGATGCCACCACAGCAAGCAAGGCTAATGAGAAAGCGAATATGAAAAAGTCGGGATCAAAAAAGAAGAACCAGTCAAGTAGAGGTGTGACCGGCACACACAGCAGTGGCGATCTAAACACGTTCTTCAGTATAGCTGACGTGCATGATCATGGTACCAATAATGATGCTGACGAGTCTGCTCGAGCTGACGTTACAGCTGCATCAGCTGCCGCCACCGATGGCAAAGAAACTAGGACTTACGAAAGAGGCACTAAGACTAGAGGCTTCCACCGAGTGCATCACAAAAATGAATACAAGAAAAATCAAGAGTTCTACGAAAATGATGAAACGAAAGGGACGACCAACAAAGCTGCAGCAAAGGCATTGGGAAAAGCCCTTAGCGCTGGAGCAGGTTTTAATAAAAGTAGCTTCGATCATAATCGCCAGACAGGCGTACAGGGCAAGCAAGGTTATTTAGATAACGGATTCTTAGAAAAGCAATTTACTGAATTTGAGAATTCCGATGAATTAGATGGCGAATTTTCTGATGATATTATTCTATAAGTGTCTAAATTCTTTACTTAACAATTGTGTTTGACGCTCGTCAACTTATTTGTGAGTCTACGAAAGTTTTAAGATTTTCTTATTAAAAATAAATCATCCAAATTCATTCAAGTAGTTTTATTGTCGTAACTTTGTTTTCATAAAATATATAAAGTTCAATTAACCCTTCTTGGCAGTCGCGTAAAAGGGGTAGAGGAGCTTAACTTACAGTTTTTAAATATTAATATTGGTATGATTTTCAGACATCTGAATTAATAACTCATTGCACGTGTCCAATTCAATCAATGTTTTATGCTTGTAAATCAATCTTAAAATCTTGTTAACGGACAATTTTTAAACTTTGATCATTTGAATTTCGCGGGTCAACCTGAAAACATTAAAATACTACAGATTACAAACGTCCGACGAATAGTCATTGCTAACACATTTAAGAAACGCAAATTGATGTTGAATTCTTATTTCTCATTTTCATTATATCATTTTTTGTGATTTAAAAGTGGTAAATAATGCATTGTTCGTAATTACACATGTTACGTCTTTAGTAAATAAAAACCGATACTCATTTTAGTAACAAATATTATGACAGTAATATCGCAAGAAGACTATTTGTCTATGACTTACAGCTTGTCAATTTCAGCTGTCATTGCTCCAGTCTATAGTCTTTGCGTCGTCGCTGAATGAAGCTAAGTGTTTGTGTTAAATGGTTGTGAAACAAAGAGATTTATACGAAATAAATGAGGCTCGGTAGAGATTTCCTGTTTAACATTACTCATGAGTACGGAAGAGACTCTGTTGAATCTCGATTTCGACAAACCGAACACAACAATCATTACGCCGCCCGATGACGGTGTGGTATCTTTGTCGAGTAGTTCGGAGGAGATTTGTTTAGTGCCAGAGGTCGGGTTCGAGGGCAACGTGGATTCGCCAGGGGTGAACCGGGAGTCGCAGCCGCTGCTAGGCGGCCGCGGCGACTTCGAAGTTTCTTTTAATCATTTCCCAGGTGAGACGAAATTTTGATCCCTAAAACGTCGCACTGACTCATATTACCATTTTAATTGACTTTCAGGCTTATTAGATCGTGCTAAAACACGGGTAATAGATTGTTTAGTATAGTAAGATAGAAAGGAAACGCTTGTGAGACTTCTCATCATGAGTTGTATGGCTTCCATGAACATCGTTAATCTTTTCGCAAATAACAGATGTTCACAAATGCGTATTGTTTACCTTGACGCTGTAACAGCTCACTTATCGCGCACGATTAGAAATTTGTATCATGTTAACATTACAATACCTACCAAATAGCATGTTTTGGTGTATACCATGTTATTGATTGAACTAACTTCAGTGTGCAGCTGAATTCGAAAAGCGTGTACACTTACTAAATGTATGAATATAGCCACAGACTATTTTCAGTGAAGTGTAACGGCCGTGCTGTAGTTTCAGTGCCAATGTTTTCTTTTGTTTTTTAAAAATGGAAGGTCCTTTTGAGTGCAGTGAGTATTTTGTGTTCATTAAAGCAATATGTTATTGGATATTTAGTAGTATTGCATTAGGTAAATCATTAGTAACACTAGTTACTGATAAGCCATATGGCAGGTAACAGTTATAGATATTACGGTACTGTTATACTTATTCATTCATATACTTTTTATGAGTTTGTAGTTAAAATGAAGTAAAGAGGTTTGTTGGCTCAAGGTTAGAACTTATTTTTTGTGCATATTGCATTTTTTTGATGCTGCAACATACTTTTGGTGGAACTATGTGGCACTGAAAAAGTAGTGACGAAACAATTCTTTGTATTGCACTCTAACAACAATTAATTAACAAGATTATGTTTTTGATAAACAATCAATTTGAAGATAGTATCCGTTGTGGTATTTCATTGCTATTGCATTGGGTACACACAGCAACATGTTGTGGTTTATTAAATAGCCAACAATTGTTTACATATAATATACCTATTTTCAGGTAGTTTTATTGCAGGATATTCCACTATAAGACAATAGCATGCAAGTTATTTAACACCTTTACTGCCAGACAAATAGACACATTAGAAAATGTATTGTTTGTCCTTCACCTGGTGTTTAAGGTGTTAAAGTTTTGAATTTAAATGATAATTTTTATACCTTCTTAAAATTAATATTAATAATGCAACTGTCAAGATATTTCACAAAACAAAAATAAGTTCACATCACAATCTAACAGTAGTAACATTTAGTAGAGTCAAGTGTGTATGAGAGGGTCAGGATATGGGTATAGTGCTCCATAATTATTTTATAAGTTCCATACATTAAAAATTATCTGGGTTATATTAAGCTAGCATTCAACAAGATTTCGTTGTAGCTAAAATCAGTAATAAAAACAATAGGGTAGTGTCCTTAAAAATCCTGATTGGTCCAAAAGTTGGATTACTCAAAAATACTGTACACATATTTTTTTATTTTGTCATGTAAAACCAAAAATGGCGATGATATAGTGTGGTGAAATTGCACCTGACGTCACGCAGTGCTACACTTTTAACGTAACAGTGATGTCACAAGCCCTTTCTCCTGAACTTTGATGTGCTATATCCTTGTCACTTTTTATTGATTAAAAAATATGTGTCCTATATTTTTTGGTAATCTTACTGATGGACTAAATAGACTCAATATATTTTATAAGATGCAAAAAAATCAGTACATCTGGATTATATTAAGCTAACATTCAACAAGATTGAGTTGTAGCTTAAATCAGTAATATAAACAATAATGTGCTTGCAATTTTATATTTTACTTCTTTAAGTACCTACTTACATCTGCTGTCATACAATAACCCAATGCAATAAATGCGCTTAAACTAATACTCTTAATCATTATGTGCATAGACTAATAGCAACAGTCTCAACCAGATGCAGTGTATACCAGTATTTTACATGTAGTATGGCCATGAGAGATCTTCAACCCAGAAACTGGATAGCACAAATTCATTTCACATTATCATAATCATAAATATTAAGACATTTCAACAATTCATTAACTTGTAGTCTAGATACAGAGGCCAGCACATCAAGCTACTCCTATGTGTCAAATTTCTTTGATAGGTTTTCAAATTAAATAAGGTTCATTTTCAATTGGGAAAATCTCACAGTTTGGGGTAGCTTGAAGTGCTGGCGTCAGTTCTATCATTCCATAGTTAGCACAAATTCTTTTTACATCCAATACTGTATTTTCTGAAACAGTAGTTGGGTAGGCTGAGGAGCTAAGACATATAGTAAAAAAAATAAGCAGCTCTGACCTGAATATTCACTATTTTAATGAGTTTTTTTTTTACCAATTTACACAAATTGTCTTTTTATGGCGCAATAATAAACTAAATTAAAAAAATGGAGCATTAAGCACAGTTAGCTAAGCACAAGATAGGTTGATAACCAAACAGGTTCCTATGTTAATATTATACAAATACTACTTCAAGGTAGGGCAACATTCTTCGTCACTCATTATGCTTATATTATCAGCTGTTACTCAATTACCTAATGTTTAAAAAACGAATTTTACTTGAAGTATTTAGAACTTTATAGTTTTATTTTTCTTATAATATTCTAATCTGTGATCAGTAGTGAACTTTAAGCGGATGAGTTCAAACTAATCATTGGTGGGAAGAGTGTGACTCCAGCGAGCCATCTACTCCGTATTTGTGCTTAGGTCCCCACTGGTGGGGGCACTACACAATTTCTTCACTTCACTTTTCTTTTAAGTTTATAGATGATCAACAAACAAAACTAATAAAGCATTGTGAGTTTATGTAGATTTTTAGTTCAGGTAAAATAAAATCCTCTTAAAATCAGCTTTCAAATCATTGCTTTATTTAATACCCAGTAGTAGAACTCAAAATTCATATCATTATATCTAAACACTAATATAAATAACACTCATGTTTTTTACACAGCTGGGTAAAAATACCCTCTTGAAAAAATAGCCACAATTTTATAAAAAAAACAGTTTCAAATTCTACCTACAGTGTAGACTTATGCAAATCATGCACCCACATATCTATGTGTCACTTACCCCACTTATTGGCGACACAGTTAGGTAAATAACAAGTGGGGCTGATGCAAATTGATATTAATTGTCTTGTTAGTATCTCTAGTGCTCTCCGATTGTTGATTTCTACATGCAACATATAGGTTGCTTCAATCAGTTCGAATTATGAGTCTGCTAGCCGCGACTGAAAGTCAACTTGAGATGATTCGAAATTCCCACGAGAATAATTCGCTTTTTCGGTATAAAAAGTAGCCTATATGTTAATTCAGTGTATGAGCTACCTTCATAATAAATTTCATCTAAATCCGTTCAGCTGTTCAGCGTGGAGGAGTAGGTAACGAACATACGCACACACACGTACCGCCAAAGTATCGCATTTACCATATTGTAGTGATAGGATTTTTATTTCTGTAAATTGTTTTTAACAAACATAAAATTAAAATATACTGTTTTGAAACTAGATGAGTTTACTGTTTCCTACCTGACCACTCTGAGAAGATCGAAACAAACTCAGTTAGGTGTACGCAGTGTAGTCTGTCTAGTACACAAGCAATTTTCTACTAATATTGGAGTCTTTGAGGGTATGAGGAACAGGGTGTAAAGTTCCTCATCCACCATAGAAAAGGGAGGATCCTCCGACCAGACGAGTGTTGTGTCTGGTGGGCAACTGCCCGACGGTTGTTTTTTTTTTTGGAATGGGCAACTCGCAGTTTATCCTTCAGGGATATTTACTGCTCAACCGAACTTTCCTGTGGGGGGCTTAATTAAAATTAAGGCCTCCAGCCAGGCATGCCCGACGGTTGTTGCCGGGCTCGTTGTTTATATATACTCAGTCGCGTGGATAACTTTAATATCGCGATGTAGGACACGTCGATTTACAAGTCCTATGTAACATAGAAATTCACACTGCATCTCAAGGATATCGACCTAAGACCTCATCCTCAGCAGTAGCACTTGCAAAACATTGTACCCTTACGAGTTATTGTGTACCTAAACCATCCCATGATAACAAATGAATTATTTGAAAAGTGGGTAGTGGTTAGTTTGCATTTCGTATCTTACTTCCCTGCATTATGGAAACTTACTTAGTTGAAACCAATCCTTTAGAGTGGCTTCTAGCTAAATTAATTCTAAAAGCCATAGTGTGCAACCTTATTTATAAATGGTGTAGGGTAGTTTCTAGTGAAAAGGTAATGTATTGCTTATAGCATTTACCATGACTCCGTAACATCTTTATATCTTGAATTTGTTCTCACCAATGAGTTTCTTGATTCATTTTTGTGATGTCACTTGAGCAGATAAAAGCATTTAAACACAAATTTATCACACTCATACAGTGTATTATTATTGATTAATATTAATTCATTCACAATGTACCTACGCTTCATTGCATATCAATACATTTGTGTAGATTGCATGCGTCATTGAGAACGACCCACGTCACATCACTATTACGCGAGATTTCTGTTGGGAAATAGTCTCAGCTTTCGATTCAGATTTACTTGCATGATTTGTGTGCAATAAACTATTTTTAAGTTTTATAAATGTAGTTGCTTTGCTTGGTAGAAATCGCATATCGCGATGATACGCCGAACATGGTATGTTTATAAAAACAAAAGAATTAATGCGTCTTTTCAGCTTTGTTTTTGATACTGCTACCGCATATGCGATGACTCTGGTATATTGCAGTCTCTATAGTCATTGACCAGAGCCCTGAGCACGAACGCTCGACGTAAACGTACGTTACGTCAATTCGAACGATTTTAAATTTCAAAATGCTCGGTTATAATACTTTTTTTTTCTTAAATCATATTTATGGGTGATACTAATAATTGTGCTTGCCTCATAAATGTGGACCTGCTATTGTATTATCGGTTCAAAATTCCTTCGAATTGACGGTGCGTTTACGTGCCAGGCACAGAGACACACAGTATCTATCACGTGTGCCGCCCATCTTTCACTGCCACCCAATAACATCGAAAAGTACATAAACACACTTCGTGACTTTTTTCCTAATATAGTTTCCGTCACGTGGCAACATACGGGTGCCCGTATAGTTTCTAAGCGCGATGTTCCGACACCTTAACGTGATCACAGCCACGTGACTTTAGTTGAACCTGAAGTTTAAAGGGCAATCCTGATCGAAGCTCGCCATCACCGACTCTTGTTTACGTAATTTCAAGATATTTAACGCAGGTAAACCTGAGTCTTTAAATACACCTCTAAAGTCCTGTCTCCTTTAAATACGCCTCTAAAGGCTTACATGAACAGTCAAAAAAATAAGTGGGTTGCCTATGGTTAAAAGTAACCTCATTTTTTTCTGGAGCATCGCCCTAGCCTTAGGAAGCCCTTCACTTAATCCTGAGAAGATTAATTGGGATATTCTGTTTAAAAATGTGAATTAGAATCTGAGGACAATGATCCCTTTATCCTTCGGAACTGTACAAACTTGAAAACAAAAACCAACTCTGCTATTTCATGTTCTAATCTATATTTCTGAATGATATTATATCTACTTAAACAAATGTCAACTTTGTGCCTGTGTAAATTAAGTCAATTTCACAATGACATGCACTATGCTTTGAAAAAAGTCATAGTTGTTGTTGTAGGTACACCGCAATCTGAACATTATGTGTGGGTGATAAAGTTTATTTTTCCGAAGATCATATTTGTTTATATTTTTGTAAGCTAAATTGCGAAAGCAGGCTGCCTGATGAAAGTCGTCAGTATAATTATCCGTTAAAGCTCTCCCACGGCTACAGGTGTCCTGTTTTCTGCAATTAATTTATTGTACAATACTTTTAATTTTATTCCTTTTCACTTTTTTTTCTCACATCGCTGCTTAGGCAAGTGGCGCCGTTTGTTAGCCAAAAGTAAGGATATTTTTTTTATTAAGCTTGTGAACTGTATGTGTTGTGTTATAAAAAAGTAGTACATATTATGTGATTTTGTGTTTTGATCTTTCCATACATATCAGAGACAGGGGCTTCCAGGTTCAGTGTCCTGCCTGTCTGGGAGGGAAAATAAGATTATTTGCACACATCCTGTGTGAATTGGGTTACGTAATGTCCTGGGCCGCAGTTTTTTGACGTACATGCATGCTCTGACGCACATCAAGCTACCCCTATATGTCAAATTTTACCAATTGAACATGAACTTTATACTTTTGTTATTAAGTTGGAAATTTATCAAAGAAATTTGACACATTGGGGTAGCTTTATGTGCTGGACTATCTCTGTACTCTGAGTCAAAAAGCCCAGAGGTCTTAGACAAAAAACTTTTCTGTAGGTACCTAGCGTAAAACGCCAGACGCTAATGTCAAAATGTATGGCAAATGACATTACAAATGTGGAAAGGAGGCACGTGACATCTCTAAAGCTAATGTCAAATCCATACAATTTGATCGTTCTGTTGTCGCGTCCGTAACGCTTACAGAGAAGGGGTTTTGTCTAAGGCTCCCAGATCATACAAGATCCGAAACTGTGTGAGCTTCAAATATTTCTTTGTCTATCCACCTAACGCTAAGCCTTGGTTTCCACGCAAGCAACCGAAGTCAGACGATATTCATTTCTGCCCTATACTTATCATAAGGTTGTTATACGATTATCTGGTAACTGACTTAAACGCCGAATGACCGACAAACAATACATTTTCTATTGTGTCTCGTTGTTTGGCAGTTAAGGTGTTAAGGTACGTCATCGGATGCTTTAGTTATTCATATAGCACTTATATTATTTATTATTTTATTGGAATGGCATATAATATTAATACCGTCCTTTGTTCTTCGCGACTATCGGGTATGAGCTGGTCATCATGAATTATAAATACCTACGTAAATGGTCCTGAATAATTGTTCTAAGAACTGCTATCGTTCCGATTTAGTTAAAGAGTCCGATTTACGTTCGGACGGCACGGCTGGCGCAGTGTCTGAGCGATCGACTGCTGCTCCGCGTGTCGTGGGTTCGATTCCCGCACGGAACAAATATTTGTAGGGCCTACAGGTAGTTGTTCCGGGTCTGGTTGTTCGTGTATGTGAATTTAAATGTTTGTAAAGGCACCCACGACACAGCAGAAATTCCTAGTGTAGGGCAACAAAAAAAAACAGTCCTTTGATCCGAATTCGCAAAAATAACTTGTTGTATTGGGATCAGACGTAGCAGAAAGGCGTTCGATAGTCGAACGAATCCATATTCAAGATTGAATGTTCTTTATTCGTTTATCTTGAGTGCACTGACTGCAAATCAGGTTTAGCCTTACCTGCGGCACCGCAGACGTCAGACCTTTTGTGTTATCAAAGTCTGTGACGCATAAAAAGTATGCGAAGCGTTTTTGCATGTTATTGAGTGTTGCCCTCTCCATTTTTATAGTGATCTATTTGTCAGTGATTGTCAGGGACAATTTAAAAGTTACTAACTTTCTAGGTAAATAGGTAATTACTTTTTCTTTTTTTCTTAATACTTTTTTTTTTTTTTCTGTCTGCGTACCTGGCACTAAAAGAACTTGGTCAAGGACTTTTTCTTTCGTCTTAGGATAACATATTTGGGAATAGTTCTGAAAATGATTTGCCAGTCACCAAGGTAGTGCAATGGTCGTTGTACCTATAGGTATTAAAGTAGGTATAACCCCAATTATAAATAATGCAACCTACTTAGAGTCCATCCCAATTTGGTTTACGATTTTCGGCGCCGATTGTCTTTTTGACAAGCTTAACGAAATTTTGGCTATTTTCATCCCTTTCTCTCATATAAAACAAGAGAGGGACTGACATTTTAAAAGCTGTCAATTTTATTTGAACTGAAACTTTCAAACAAACATGTAGTTGGCATTTAAAAGACAGAACTAAAACATGGTCAAATTCAAGGCATAAACTAATTTGACATTTCTAACTTAGTACATAACTGTCGCGGTCCTTTTCTCAAGCTACCTATGAGAAAGAGATGTCAGTTCTCTCATTCAAGTTTAGTTTGTGAACAAGGGAATCGGCACCAATATCCATTTTTGGCCGAACAATTTTCATTATATTCCACATGCCGATGGAATCAGGCCGAATTCGTATCAGATCCGAAAAAAATATAAATTCGTTCTGTCTCTTACCGCAGTAAAGTACGGCTGTAAAGGAAACGCCACAGTATGCGTAATAATAAACACAGTAAGTCAATCAGGTGACAATTGATCACAATACGTGACTCATTAGAACCGATGTATTGGAGTTTACGTCTGATTAGGTTCACTTATAGTAATTCCCGGGTATAGTTTCGTAATTCCCGGTGTTTTTTACTGGTTCCAGGATCTCGTCCCATTCATGGGACTACGAAGACGACCTATTTCTCGTTGTCCCATTGTATTCTACGGTAATTTTCTATTAATCTACATTTCTGTATACTAAAGGTACATAAAGCTACCCTAATCTGTCAAATTTCCTTGATAGTTTTTCAACTTTATTACAATCAATAAGGTTCATGTTCAATTGGGGAAGTTTGCCAGTTAGAGATAGCTTGATAAGCTGGCGTCTATACATAACACCCTTTGCATTTTATATTTACTTTATCCAATGCATAGTGAAATCGCAAATTGTTTCAGATTTCAAATTTACACCTATTAAGTAAATCTTTGTAACAATCAGCATCATCAGTAAAACATATTTAACAGAAAGCCCCATAAATAGGACAAGATCCTGAACCAAAAAACACTGCTCATTCCTAGTCCAGTACGATGATTTTGTTGTACAAGTGGAGCTG
This sequence comes from Phlogophora meticulosa, assembly GCA_905147745.2. Lineage (NCBI taxonomy): Eukaryota > Metazoa > Arthropoda > Insecta > Lepidoptera > Noctuidae > Phlogophora > Phlogophora meticulosa. The sequence continues at coordinate 12,157,136 of LR990538.1, read as the reverse complement.
AACATTCTAACTTTGGTATGTAAAAAGGCTTATTATGAATGGCTTCGTTGACTGACAAGGGCTTCCCCACATTAGCCGCTGGAAATATAGACATTTATTACACAATTTATTTCGTTCCAAAACCCCGTTAGTAACTAGCTACTAAAATGTTCCTGTATTTTATGTTTACAAACACTTACTAGATCAAACACTTTTACTCAAAACTGTCGAAGCGAAATACGTAATGTTTTGTAGCACAGAAATTGGGCAATAACCCAGCTACGTCTAGCAGACGTATTATAATTTAGCTGGATGTCAGTGCGCCCTCACTTTCTCCCTCAGAGCTCTTCCACTCGATTTGGTAGCCGTCTGAAGCCGAACCAAGGTGCCCTTTACACTCAAATGTTAACTGACGAAATTCTTATCATTCTTTGGCCAAGGTACCTAATATTACCTAATACTATTTGTCCGAAAAGGTCACTATCGTTCGTAAGAACGACCAATTCTTTTAGCTTTGTACGGTTTTAGCCAGGCGGGTAGGGGTGCCTACAAAATATCAAATTAAATTTGTATACATATGTCATTGTGGGCCCTTTGCACTTAAAATCATCACACCTGTATTTCCCTAAGGGTTACACAGAAGTGTGTAGGTGTACTATAGTTATACTCCACCTACATTTCTCTAGTTATGAATAAGTCCCATGTATTAGGGGGCGATCCTATTGCCATCAATCGGGCACTGATCCAACCTTCGAGTTTTCACTGAGAAATTCCAGATGGAAAAACCCAATAACACTTCATCCGACCTGGGAATTGCATCCTCATGCTCAGCTACTGCTGAGCAATGCTTGCAGCCACTAGATATACCAACGAAGCAGTTGGCCTTTTCCACGTGGAAGACAATTAAGCTAGAATCCATCTCTGTCTAAATGTACATGTAGAATAAAAATACACTGAATATCAATTGAGTCATGGCTGATTAGCTTATCACAAAATGATACGCAGTAATCTTTAAAGTACGGAAAACACTGCGGAGTATATATTTTTTTAAATGAACACATTTATACATAAGGTTAATTCAGAAGATACCGTATTAATTATAAACAAAGTAATATTGGTTTTATCAGTTCTTGAGATAACGCAGTCTGGTGAATTTTTAGTAAATGTGAGTTGTTTAGTGAGGTCATGCAATGATTACAAATAAGTCTTTTCAACAAATTTTATCCCGCTATTAAATAAATAATGCTGGACATCCACTCAGCTATCATCTAGCCCCAAACTAAGCAGAGCTTGTGTTATGGGTACTAGATGGCTGACATAATTAATACAATAAATTACATAGATAGATATTTTATATTATACATAGCTAAAACCCAGAACACCCGGAACAAATCTTTGTAGATCGTACAAACATTTGTCCCAAGGCGGGAATCAAACCCGCCCTCCTGCGTCGCAGGCAGACCTTCGCCCTCTGTACCACATAGGTCGTCGCTATTCAGTACATAAATATCGAATCTTGATTCATTTCCTAAGAATATACTTGATGGCGGTTTGTTTAAATATCCGCTCATAACGTTGCTCTAAACTAAATAAATAATCAGAAATAATTTCCATGTTTGTATAATTTTAGAGTGCTGGGTCCCAGAATTACATAAATATGTCGGACGTATGAAACGCATCGCACTTACCTAGAATCGAAAAAAAATATCTAAGAACTGAAGTTTGTTTTATTTATCGTTATAAATTGAAATTTCAGCTAAGAGCAAGTTGCGATAAATAACACAGGCCTGCAAAATGAAGGTCATAACTTCCTCTCTGGAATTTGATAGCTGATTCTGGAGTATTTTGATGCGCTGATTGCGAATATGTACTTAGTTTTTCTCCATCACCTCCTGATTTTTCAAAAAAGCTACAGATAGAAAATTGAGAAAAAAGACAAGTTTTCACTTAAAAAATTATATATTTAAAAAAGTACTTAATTTTTAACTTAAAAAACTATTAACACGTAATAACAACTTATTGCTGGGTTAAAATACACTTAAATTTTATTTGTGGAACCTGGTCCTTTTTTCCTGGAAGCTTCTGTTGTGCGATTTTCGCTTATATTTCCGGTTTGGATCATCACGCTTCAACAACCAACAATAGTCCGCCATCATGCTGACATTCCATCTTCCTTGATACCGGACTTCAAGCTCTTTTAAATCTTGGTGAAATCTTTCACCTTGTTCTTCGCTAACGGCTCCTAGATTTTCTGGGAAGTAATCAATGTGCGAATTCAGAAAATGAATTTAACGCTCATATTACAACCCATTACACCAAAATTCGTTATCATTTTGGCTACTATTTCTTTATAGTCCGAGCTTTTATTGTTCCCCAAAAAGTTTTTTACCACTTCCTTAAATGATTTCCACGCTTGTAACTCGACATCATTGAGTTTTTGATCAAATTTTTCCTCCGACATCAATTTTCTTATATCAGGGCCGACAAAAAATCCTTCTTTTAACTTAGCATCTGATAAAGATGGAAAAACTGAATGCAGATATTTGAAACCTTCCCCATCTTTATTTAAAGCCTTCACAAACTGCTTCATTATACCCAATTTGATGTGTAAAGGCGGCAGTAAAACTTTTTCTCTGGGAACCAAACTCTGTTTAAGCACGTTTTTGATTCCTGGGGTTAGTTAAGTTCTTGGAGGCCATTCCTTTTTGGTCCAATGATGTTGTTTATCCCGGCTATCCCATTCGCAAAGAAAGCACGGGTATTTTGTATAACCACCTTGTTGGCCGAGTAGCATGCTTATGATTTTCAAGTCTCCACACACCATCCAGCCGTGATGTTCGTAAGCTATAGTAGCTAAAAGCTTTTCCAAATTTTCATAACATTCCTTTAAATGGACAGAATGTGCAACAGGTAGTGAGGCATATGTATTCCCATTATGTAGAAGGACTGCTTTTAAACTTCTTTTTGAGGAGTCAATAAACAATCTCCACTCCTTAGGATTGTATTCAATGTCGAACATTTTCATCAAGCCAGGAATATCTTTACAGTACACCAAATCATGATCTTCAGCGAAGAATGGAAGGAAATCTTTTTCTCTGTGACGGTACCATGAAAATGAAGTACCAGGTGCAAGCATATTTCTTTCTTTTAATCGTGATCCGAGGAGCTCAGCTGCATCTTTGGGGAGATTCAAATCTCTTGTCAAGTCGTTTAAATCTGACTGTGAAAAGAGCTGACACTCGTTAGAATCTACTTGAAATACAGGATCAGATTGGGATGCATTCTGTTCATTTGTATCATTAGCAGAATCTTCAATTTGTATAGCTGGATACGGGGGCTGCACCATTTCTGAATTTCCGAAAACTGCAGGCGTAACTGATGACACATTTGGATAGCTTATGTCACTTTTATTTTTAGAATTGTATCCAGTTATGTCACAACAACAAAAGTAGCAATCTTCAACATGGTTGTTAGGCTCTCTCCATAGCATGGGCGAAACGATTTTGAAGCTATTTTTCTGTCCTTTTGACCACTTGCGAAGTTCAAGTAAACAAGTCGAACAAACTTTTTGAGGTGTCCAAGTTTTGTCTTGGTTACTTATAGAATGTCCAAAATAACTTTTGTAAATATTTTTCACATAGTCTGTAATGTTGTTTCGTTGTTTTATCACCATGAATTTCCCGCAAATATAACAAAAACAATTCGAAGAGTTTAAACAACTTCGCGACGACATTTTAAAGTTTAGGTTGCAAGATGCGCACTTCGACTGTTAGTTTTCTAATTCAGAGTAGGTACTTATACAAAAAAAACCTTTTGTTTTCTTCATTATACCCTTTTTGAACAACATTAACAACAATTAGGCAATATCACCTAAACATCGTGTATTAATGAGCTCATTACTAAATGAAGCCAAAATGACCCGTTTTCGAAATGGTTAATGCGAATTACTTACACTTATTATGTAGTAATTAACAAATTACTGATTTGCATTCATTTCTATGTCGTCTTAAACTAATTAAATGCAATAAAAATTAAGCTGAAGTAATTAAGTGACGTTTTATAGATTTTAAAATGTATGCGCTCAGACATTTTTAGTTAAAATCTTAAATATTCAATATCAAAGAATCCTGACGTGATAGATTTTTTTTATTATTTTTCTCGTAATCAGCACATCAGAAACTATAGAAAACGTTAATCAGATCTCAGAGAGGAAAACCATTGCAGACCTGTGTAATTTATAACCCTAGTAGCTACAATGCTAGCTACAAAAAGCTAAAATGTTTTTTGTTTTACTTAGCTTTTTAAATTGCAATTTCATCTAGGTTCTAGTTAAGATATAATAGGACTTTACCTATGAAATTGCCGTTTTGTATGAAAAAATTTAAATGAATTATTTCATGTATTTTTTATTTGTATTAATCGAAGTAATCACCCATGCAATCAATGCATCTTTGCCAACGCAGTGGCAGTTTATTGATGCCCTTCTTAAAGAAATCAGCTGGACGGGAGGCAACAAATTCTTCAAAGGCATTTTGTACTGCCTCTCGGGTATTGAATTTTTTTCCCGCCAAGAAGTTATCCAAATTCTGGAAAAAGTAGTAGTCTGTAGGCGCAAGGTCTGGTGAGTAGGGCGGATGACGGAGAGCTTCCAACCCCAGTTCTTGCAACTTGGAGACCGTCTGCTGTGCAGTATGACGTCGCGCGTTGTCGTGCAGGAGCAGCGGAGACGAGCGATTGACCAATGCTGGTTGGAGATGTGCCAGCTTCTCCATCATTGTGTTCAATTCTTCACAGTACACATCTGCAGTAATGCTCACCCCGCTTGGTAAGAAGCTGTGTTGAATCACACCGGCGCTAGACCACCAAACAGTGACCATCACTTTTCTTGGGGTAAGTTTTCGTTTAGGGCATTGTTTAGGTGCTGAACCAAGATCCAACCAACTTGCTGAGCCCTTGCGGTTATCAAACAGAATCCATTTTTCATCGCAGGTAACAATGCGGTTCAAAATTCCTTCATTTGTGTGTCTGTTGAGCAGTGCAAGGCACGTCTCGACGCGTACTTCGCGCTGGCGATCATTGAGTTCGTGGGGCACCCATTTGTCAAGCTTTTTTACCTTGCCAATTTGACGCAAATGGACCAATATTGTTTTGACGCTAACGTCGAAAGCTGCTGCTAATTCAGCCGTAGATTGTGTATCATCAGCTTCCACAATCGCCTTTAATTCGTCATTGTCGACCAAAGTCTTCGGACGACCGCGAGGTTCATTTTTCAGGTCGAAATTTCCAGAACGGAAGCGAGCAAACCAATAACAGGTAGTGCGTTGTTTGTAGTGTTAGCTCCGTAAACGTCGTTGATGTTGCGTGCCGCTTGTGCCGCGTTGCTGCCACGACGGTACTCATATTCCATAATTACTCGAATTTTTAACGTATCCATGATGACGAAAAAGATTTAAATGCGATGAAAATGTAACACTAATCAATAAACAAATGACTACTTTTGGAAAAAAAAATCCATGTTTTTTAAATAAAATTAATTTGAAATTAGAATTCTTAGCCAAACAAAAAATATTTTGATTTGAAATGGCCAGTACTGCAGAACGGCAATTTCATAGGTAAAGACCTAATATAACACTAGCTACTAGGATATGCATATCTAGTGTCCGAACGAAAATAGTTTTTAGCCGAAAAAAATAAAGAAGCTTCGGCTTCAGTCTTATTTTCGGCCGAAAACTATTTGGTAGCCGTCGTAAATGATTTAGATATAAAGAGATTTTTACATTAATATTTCCGCTGTACGCTGAAATCTTGTTTCTTGTTTACTCCTAGGGAGAGAAATAGGATTATTTTTAAATATGAGAGATGGAGGATGCAAAATTTCGTGCATTTTCAACACCCAGCTTTACGAAATAGACCGAAAAACTCGCGACTATTCACGAATATCAGATTTTCGGCTTGGACGAAGCTTCGGCTGGTTAATGTCCAAAAACTAAAACGAAGCTTCGGTCGGTCACTAGGTATATATCCATATTAGTAACGGGGCCCTTTCCATGTGCTGATGGCGATCACCGGGGTGGTTTTGAACGTGGACAAAAGACTACAAAGCGTCCGTCTTCTACTGCTCCTAAGTAGTGGTTAAAGCTAGAAACTAAAAGACTTATCCCAAATGCAAAAAAATACATTTATTCTACTCTATGCGCAGATGACCCGCAATTCAGCGAGTTGGTATGGCAGGCAGAGGTCGCCATCGACAACGGGATCTTCCCGGAGAGGATATACCAGGGATCCAGCGGGTCTTACTTCGTCAAGAATCCTGGAGGGGTAAGCTTTAATTATTCTTTACTTGTGAAGCCAAAAGGTAAAAATTATTCTGGCATACTATTCCTATCTTGGCAGTGGTTAATGGGATGGCTGTATTTAGCTTAATATAACTTCTTTTGAAACTATATTGTGTGGTGCTCAATAATACAAATCTTTGCAATTATTTTGGTCTTGTGTGTATATGTATTAAGTGGAGTGTCTATTTTGCTCTGTGGTAGTTTCTTGGCTGGTCACTTTTATCTTTTGTGGCAGAGTTTAAACAAAAAGAAAGATATGAATTTATTCACGTGCAAGGCCATCACGCGACTCGTGAGTAAGAGACAAACTAGGAATTCATCTCAGCAGACGCGTACGCATATGATATAAATCTGGTGTTTTCTATTAACAAGCTGAATTGAGCAGAATAACTGTAGTTAGTCCCTTAAAACAAAATTCCGTCAATTCAGGGGTTTCTTAGTCACGTGAGTAAAACCTTTGAGATATAAACTATGTATGTACTTCCATCCTATCATCCGCGCAATATACAGTTGCATGTATAAATACAATAAATAAATAATGCTGGACAATCCCCACAGCATCATCTAGCCCCAAGCTAAGCAGAGCTTGTGTTAGATAGATAGATATTTTTACTATACATAGCAAATACCCAGAACACCTGGAACAAATCTTTGTAGATCGCACAAACATTTGTCCCAAGGCGGGAAACGAACCCGCAATCTCCTCCGTCGCAGGGTATCAGGGTCAGTATGGGATTATACTGTAATCCAATCTTGGTAAAGGGCAAATTAATATCCAATATCAAGTCAAAAGATGTCATTGACCCCACAGGACATTATGAACAGTTTCTTTCTGAAAGCTGTCCATTCCCTCGACATCCCCTATTGACCTTGAATAGATCAAATAATTTTTCCTTGTGTGTGGTCTTACGCGAATGGATAGAATAAGAAATGAGTATGTAAGAGCAAGTCTGATAGTGGCGCCAGTGACACAAAAAGTTGTGTGGAAAACGATTGTCATGGTATGGGCATGTTATGCGAAGAAATGAGGACCACGTTGTGAGGAAAGTTTTGAGTATGAATGAGGAGGGTTACAAGAGTAGAGGGCGACCAAAGAAAAGATGGACGGATTGGGTGAAAGATGATATGGCTAGAAAAGAGGTGACTATTGAGATGACGGCAAGTAGAGATGTATGGAAGAAGAAAACATGCTGCGCCGACCCCAAGTAAATTGGGATAAGGGCAGGAGGATGATGATATCTTTTTTTTCTTGTCGCGAACCACTCCGTATTTTTCCCGCCTTACAGAGTAATGTATATTAATGGGTTGATGACTTGGGAAGTCTTCGTAGGGCGAGTCACTGAACCGTCTTACATGACAGTGTTTATTACTTAGCCACAAAATTGCAGTCTATCTTAGAAACTAGTTTGAATATGAGACGCGAATGCCACATGCGGTTTCATGCGGTGTTGAGTTATAGCTCGTTTTGAGATGGTGTTCATAATGTTCTTTGATGTTAAACTAGATATTTGTATATGGTATACAGTAAGGATATAAACATCGCCGCATAACCTGGTAGCAGTTTTAAATTAAAAAGTTAATAATTCACTTCTTTCAAGCAACAAACTACATGTCAGACATGGGTCTTGATAAATCTTCCTCTAATTGGATGCTGTGTCTTTTTGTTTGTTTGTTTTTGTAGTCATGTGTGTCTAAGACTCTAAGTGATACTAACATACATAGTTTTTAAGTTTAAAACTAACACGCTATGGGCCTTTGACGCGCGAAATTAAACGGTTTTTTGTTATTATTAAAACTCTCAGTGTTTTAAATGAAATCATAACTAGGAAAAAACCGACGGAAAATTTAAACGCTGATTAGGGGTCCAGAATCATGTACTAAACCCATGGTATGTTAGCGTGAGCTCCAGCGTCTGTCTCTACCATCTTGTATGGTATTGGACGACTGATTTTGTTAGTATACTAAAAAATAACATCTCATCTGTATTCTTCGAATTTTCTCATGTATACGCGTACATACACCCCCAATGCGCCAGCTATTTGGAAAGTTCTGACTACATAAGGGAGAGCCAGACATCATCCTGACTCTGGGCTGTCAGTTCCAATTTCCAAGTGGTAACAACCCAATTTGTGTTGAAATATAAGGGGCCAATTTTAACTCTTAGAGTCATTATATGTAAGTTTTATGGGTGTAAAATAAAGATTATTCTATTCATTATTAATCGCTCCTTAATAAATAACCCTGTAAACTTGATATAGTTTTCAGGGAAGTACGTGGAGCGTACATTAAAATGCTGTTATGTTACGGGGAAGGGAGGGCTGGAAGCTTAGCTCCCACTTTTGGTATGACAGATACATTAACACATAAGGATTCAGTTCAATTGGCTGGTTTTTTTCGGGTAAGCTATCTGGCAAAAAGTGGAGATACCTACTATTGTGTATAATATATGTTGTCAACTTCTTCGAGGAATACAGGGGCCATGTTTTTTTTATGGTTTTTATACTACGAGCACTTTGCCCGCGACCGCGACATCGTCCGTAGCGTCGTGTTGAGTCTTCGTGGATTTTGGTTTTTTTTCTTCGAACTTTAACATCCCCTTCACTGGGGGGTGAAGGGGATGTAAGTACTATTTAAGAGGTTAAAGAGTAGTTTTTAAAATAAAATATAACTTATGTCACTTGGTGATAATGTAGCGTCTATAGGTGATGTTTTTTTTTTATCGTTCAAGTCATTTTTGAATTTAACCATTACGAGCAAACAATTAAATCGTTCCTATTTACTTAAAATATTAGTGTAGATTCACATTCAACATACATTGTTATGTATGTTGAATGTACCTGTGTATACATTGTCATAAAACTGGACAAGTAATAGCACAATTTTCTATATTACTTATTCCGTAATTGGATAGCGTAAATCTAAGTTAGTATCTCTCGACACAAAATTGTTTGTTTGTTTGAAAGAGTTAATCTCTGAATCCTGATAAGATTGAAGTAATTCTTTCACTGATAGAAAGTTACACTATTGCGGAGTGTCCTAAGTAGGTAATGTCTATTCAACACCCATAAATCCGAATTCGCTGGAAGAAGGTAGTTAGTATACTTATGTATAAGACTGCAGACAGTAAAAAAATCCACTACTTTTCGACATTAAAGTTTATATCTGCAAACACGTGTTTTTTGAGAACCAAAAGCAAATAAAAGCATAATATCATGCTAACTGATAGTATTCTGTGGAACATACGCCTAAATTATGGTGACTCAGTATTTATTACTAATGCCATAGATATTGAGAGTGAACAGTGTACATAATGGTATTGTTAGAAAGAGAAAATAGGTTACAAAGGCTTGGAGTAAGAAAAGGACATATATTCTTTGTCGCCTTTATAGATTTCCGACCCAAGTCTATTGTAACGTCAGGAACATTCCAACTCTTGACACAATTGGAAGTGTTTATTCCGGCATCGTGTTGAAGCCGTAAAATCTCGCTAAACTATTATTTCTGGGCCAGAAATGAGGTAGAAAATCAGTAGGAAGTTGCGTCGCAGTGGTTGATCGAAGGTTAAGCTATGCTTGCCGAGTTCAGTCTGTGGATAGGTGACCGTTCGTAAAATATTGAGATTCCTCCGTGCCTCGGAAAGCACGTTAAGCTGTTGGTCCCGGCTGTCATTTGTAGATCTTTGGCAGTCGTTATGGGTAATGAGAAGCCCAAAAGTCTGACAACCAGTCTTACCAAGGGGTATCGTGTTGCCCAGTTACTGAGTTGTGGAGGTCAGATAGGCAGTCGCTCCATGTAAAATACTGGTATTCAGCTGCATCCGCTTAGACTGGAAGCCGACCCCACCATAGTTGGGAAAGGCTAGGCAGAAGATGAAGCGTTTGGCAGAAACTGCAAAAACACAAAGTGCATAAATCGCATTTACACAATAGAATAGTAGAAACACATAGAACAAATAAAATCACGACTTGCTTTAGCATTTTTTTACTTGGCAGATTTTCAGTCATTTCTGTTTTGGCAAGTCATTGTTTATTGTATATTATTTTGCTAATGACTAGTCAGACTTGTACGTACACGTGTTATCCCGCCTATTTTATCCAAATGGGTTAGCAGAGATGTATCTATAATACTTACAATTGTTTTTCCTTAAGTTCTGAGTTACACTTTGACTAGACAGGTTCACACATATCTATGTGGCTCTTTCCTCAAAATACTATCTCAGATACTATCGATCTGACCAAGATTTTTGGTCAGTAGATTTGGATGAATTATGTTTCTGTGTTCGTTCTTAGAGTAGAGGAGAAGCAACATTATAGTTTTAGTTTATTATTTTTACTTTTACTTGGGAATTTTGAGAAAATCTACGATTTACATCACCCGTATAGTAGGTTTATTTAGCGGGTTTTTAGAACATAATACACTTCTAGTGCATTGATAAACAATGTTGCATCGACAGATCCTTTATCATACAGATATTAGCTTAACGTTGATAAATATTGATTTAGTAGATAAGTGTTACGTTACTAGGTGTTTTACCCACAATATGGTGGACGTTTTATATCGTAAAGATAAAATGGTCAAACATCAACAATCTGCCCTTTATTAGCACCTACCAGCCAGTTTTATCCGCTTCATGTTGGATAAATAGTTCCAAAATCTATACCATAAGTATCTTTTGTAATTGAATTGTGTGGATATCGGTTGTATGGGCATGTGAATGCGAAGGAATGAGGATCATGTTGTGAGGAAAGTTTTGAGTATGAATGTGCAGGGTTAAAACAGTAGAAGGAGACCAAACAAACGATGGATGGATTGTGTGAAAGATGAAATGACTAGGAAGGAGGTGACTTTTGAAATTACGGCAAATAGAGATGTATGGAAGAAAAGGACATGCTGCGACGACCCCAAATAAATTGGCAGGGCAGGAGGATGATGGATGATGATTATGATGAAGATGATGATTATGATGAAGATGATGATTATGATGAAGATGATGATTATGATGAAGATGATGATTATGATGAAGATGATGATTATGATCATGATCTTTTGTATTACACTAAACCTGATAAGATTGTTCGTTTATTTTTGTTTGAACGCGCTTTGGAACTTACTGTCGGATTTAAAAATAATCTTTATGCGTGTGATAGCCCAATTCTTGAGGAAGATTATAGGCTATTTAACATCACGCTATAGCCCTGAGAGCGAGCGAAACCTTGGGCACACAGCTAGTGTATTTTTGTAGGAACCATAGGAATATAACTTTCCTAAGTTACCGGTCTTTTATAACAGAATTTAGTCCAGTAATCGTTTTATTTACCTTCATATCGCATGCGAACCGCTTGCACGACGAGACCCCTTCGTGCCTCGGAAAGCATGTGGTCCCGACTTTTATTCTTAGATATTTGACAATCGTAAGGAGTAGGTCAGAAGCCCGAGTGTTTTACCAAGGGCTAAGTATCGTGTGTCTGGGTAACTTAGTTCGAAAAAGTCTGGGCAGATGATGACGACATGACGATCAAATACGAACAATGAACAAAGAAAATTTGATCAAATACGAACCTCCTGTTAGCCAATGGCTGTCCGTCTAACCCTTTTGTATTCTAAATATGAATAAGTTTATTTCTCATAAGATGCCATTAACTTGTTAAATTAAATATCCATGAAGGTTCGCTTTCGAAGGCTCCACAGTACCAAAATACCAACTCTTTTGTGGAGGTCACTTAGCTGCCAGTTATTTTTCTGTAGAAAATCAACAAATCTAAATCGCATCCGTATTTTACCTGTAGAACCTTGACAGATTGACGTTTTGCATCTATATTTATCTTAATTGCAAGTTACAAGGTGCATATATAACTCCGTGAAATTGTATAAGTTTGTTATCACGCAGACATTCAGATAAAATGGTTTAGCATCGGAAACTAAAAGCAATAAGCCTGTGCCCTTTAAGAACAGTATAGATTTACAGGGTGGAAGGGACGACTTACATGATTTTGGATCCCCCCAACATTGGAATTTCTCGTCGAGTTTAGAGTTTTTTTTTAATACGAGGGCGGAGTGAAATATCTGGTAAAAATGAAACAAGGAGACAATTTTATTTAAATATTATGATTTATTTTTCAACCTAATTTCCATCTAACTAAATGCACTTCATCCAGCGTTTCTCAAGCTTTTCGATCAAAATAAAAAAAAAGACGAGGTACTGGCTGGAAATTTCAACAAAGTCCCTCAAAAGAGTTGAGTGAACAAGGAGGTTACATGCAATTTCCAATAATTTTATTCCAAAATAGATTTTTACCAGACTTATCACTCCGCCCTGGTACATTAAACTGTAAAAATCATATTCAATGATATTTTAAATGCAAGACGTGAGTGATTTATTTTCTTATTAAAAACTCTCATTGGACTGGAAATAAATGATGATATTCTTATCAATTTTCACAGTTCAGTGTACAAACACACACCAGAACAGATTTAAAGTGAGTGAAAATAACAAATAATTTCGATACTTTACCAGTAACAAATAAATCGCACAACTTAAAAAGTCGTAAAGATAATTATTTCTATTATTCATTTTTCGTTAAATACATGTTTGTTACGGCCGCGAACAACATTTTTAATAACATACAATCTAATACTGAGCTGTAAATTGCATAAAATGTATGGAAATTTCAATTTCGCAGGCTTCCACTACGCATTAACCTTAAGAGTAGAGCCACAGATAACGTAAAACAACCTGTCTCCCTTAGACAGAGGGAACTGATTATCCTATAATCCTCCTTGGCTTACGGGATTTTAATCACTAACTAAAACGTGGGCAGCATTACCTTCCCTTATAGCGGTACAAAGCCGTGTCTGACCTTTCATTCCAGTCGTCTGAGACTGAGCCTAAAGTGCAGTACAATAGTCGTATTGTACGAGGTGATGACATTGATTGTTATCTTTGCGTTAGGCATTATTATTCCAAACTTGTATCCATACAACTCAATTCCTACCAGCTTCTTTTCGGAGGTTTGGGAGTGCAATTCTACCTTCATTCATACATAAACTCACGGCATCTTTTCATCGGGGTCGGCACAAACTATAGAACGCTACCTGCTATGATCTTTACAGACTCCTTTTGCTGTTTACGTTCATACATCTGGTCAAACACGCACAATTGACCTCCATTTTGAAAAAATGCATAGTCAATCGTTTCTACTTTTGCCGAATAATATTACACGTAGTTACACTAAAGGAATATAAAAGTACCAACCTATTACTGTCCCACTGCAGGGCAAAGGCCTCTTCTCATACAGAGAAGGCATAAAGCATAGCACTAAAGGTAAATACATACACCATATCCATAACATTCTACTAACAAAAACTTATAAGGTTACTAATACGAAGCACCTACTTTTTCCTTCGGCTTACCACTTACGAAGATTGTCGCCTCGCCAATACCAGCCAAAGATGCAATGACTATTGTGTTCAAAAATATCTAAATATAAAAAGTAAGCTAGCTAGTAAGTATAGGGTGACAGCTCACTTCACCTTCACTTTACTTACATTTTCACGGGGACCTTTTTACAGAATATCACTTCTGATATTTATACGAGTACAATGTGATTTAGGTAGGCATTCATTTAGATGAAACCTAGTGTTAGTGTAAACGGGAATTATGTAGATTTTCACGTGTTATACCTAAAAGTAATGTGAAACAACATGACGCCTGTAATCCCCGAAGGGTTACTCGAGAGGTTTACCCTATAATACACCCACATTTCGCCAGTAATGATTTAAGTTAGGGGCCGAACATATTGCCATCAATCGGGCTAGCCGGACTCCGGACAGCTACTCAGAAATTCCAGATGGAAACCCAATATCACTTCGTCCGACCTGGAAATCGAACCTGGTATCTCATGTTGAGCAGTAGGACGTGAACCACTAGCCCAACAAGGCAGTCTGATCAATCAGTGAAACTACATGCCTTATTTTTATATCTGACTAGTACTTTGGCCCTCGACTTCCTCCGCGCGAATTTTTTCCTATTTCCTTCGAAGTTTAACGTCCCGTCCACCCTCTTCAAAGCGTAGTTTTTAAAATAATAATAGCCTATAGCCCTCAAGAATAATGTAGCTGTCTAACGCTGATTATTTTTTAGAATCAGATCATTAGTTTCAGAGATTACCTCCTACATACAAACCTATAAACAAACTTTACCTCTTTATAATATTATAGCTGTCCCGGCGAACTTCGTACCGCCTCAAAAGTTAAGTTACACTGCCATCTATTAGAAATGTTTGGAACTTTTTATAGGAAAACCTTTGAACTGCAATAAAAAAAAAATGAGGTCAATAATATCGAAATAAAAACTGTCCTATCTTTTAAGTTTGACCAAAAAACACACTGTGCAAAATTTTATTAAAATAAGTTCAGTAGTTTAGGAGTCCATAGCGGACAAACAACGTGACACGTAATTTATGTATAATAGGTCTTTACCTATGAAATTGCCGTTTTGTATGAAAAAATTTAAATGAATTTTTTTCATGTATTTTTTATTTGTATTAATCGAAGTAATCACCCATGCAATCAATGCATCTTTGCCAACGCAGTGGCAGTTTATTGATGCCCTTCTTAAAGAAATCAGCTGGACGGGAGGCAACAAATTCTTCAAAGGCATTTTGTACTGCCTCTCGGGTATTGAATTTTTTGCCCGCCAAGAAGTTATCCAAATTCTGGAAAAAGTAGTAGTCTGTAGGCGCAAGGTCTGGTGAGTAGGGCGGATGACGGAGAGCTTCCAACCCTAGTTCTTGCAACTTGGAGACCGTCTGCTGTGCAGTATGACGTCGCGCGTTGTCGTGCAGGAGCAGCGGAGACGAGCGATTGACCAATGCTGGTTGGAGATGTGCCAGCTTCTCCATCATTGTGTTCAATTCTTCACAGTACACATCTGCAGTAATGCTCACCCCGTTTGGTAAGAAGCTGTGTTGAATCACACCGGCGCTAGACCACCAAACAGTGACCATCACTTTTCTTGGGGTAAGTTTTCGTTTAGGGCATTGTTTAGGTGCTGAACCAGGATCCAACCAACTTGCTGAGCGCTTGCGGTTATCAAACAGAATCCATTTTTCATCGCAGGTAACAATGCGGTTCAAAATTCCTTCATTTGTGTGTCTGTTGAGCAGTGCAAGGCACGTCTCGACGCGTACTTCGCGCTGGCGATCATTGAGTTCGTGGGGCACCCATTTGTCAAGCTTTTTTACCTTGCCAATTTGACGCAAATGGACCAATATTGTTTTGACGCTAACGTCGAAAGCTGCTGCTAATTCAGCCGTAGATTGTGTATCATCAGCTTCCACAATCGCCTTTAATTCGTCATTGTCGACCAAAGTCTTCGGACGACCGCGAGGTTCATTTTTCAGGTCGAAATTTCCAGAACGGAAGCGAGCAAACCAATAACAGGTAGTGCGTTGGTTTGTAGTGTTAGCTCCGTAAACGTCGTTGATGTTGCGTGCCGCTTGTGCCGCGTTGCTGCCACGACGGTACTCATATTCCATAATTACTCGAATTTTTAACGTATCCATGATGACGAAAAAGATTTAAATGCGATGAAAATGTAACACTAATCAATAAACAAATGACTACTTTTGGAAAAAAAAATCCATGTTTTTAAAATAAAATTAATTTGAAATTAGAATTCTTAGCCAAACAAAAAATATTTTGATTTTAAATGGCCAGTACTGCAGAACGGCAATTTCATAGGTAAAGACCTAATATTAAGATTATAGATGTGTCATTAATGTTTTATTAACATTCCAGAAAATCATAGGCGTATTCAAGCCTAAAGACGAGGAGCCATACGGCCGCCTCAACCCAAAGTGGACGAAATGGATGCACAAGTTATGCTGTCCGTGTTGCTTCGGGCGCTCGTGCCTCATCCCCAACCAGGGGTACCTCAGCGAGGCGGGCGCCAGCCTCGTCGACTCCAAGATAGGCCTCAAGATTGTGCCAAAGACCAGGGTGAGTCTAACATACGATATGGAGATAGAGGGACCCGGTCACTAAGACCGGAATTGTATAACGTTATTAGCTAAGCATTAATTTTGTCGCTGTTGCACCACTGTTAAAATTCTAGTGCAAGATAGAGACGGAAACACAGTCTCAAACAAAACACGTACTAAGTTACGTCAATGTGTCTGACTCTAATTTTAGCATACGGTGCAAATTGGTGATGGCTCAGTTATTTATTTATTTAAATAACTAAATAATATTACAGTATACGTTTAATAAAAGATAGTGTAGTAATTAAGGCTTCGGCTCTCTCGTGTATGAGATTGTGGTTTCAAATCCGTGCTCTGTAGTACAGAGGCCAGCACATCAAGCTACCCAAATCTGTCACAATTTCTTTGATAGTTTTTCAACTTTATAACAAACGAATATCGTTCATGTTTTTTTTGTTCATGCATTTTCGTTTCATCTTTCTATTTCGCATTGAACAGTGTGGTGTCGCGACGATTATTTTTGTTGAGTGTATACAGGTTTTTTGTACATAATATACAAGACATACAAACTTACAAACAAATTTCACCTCTTTATAATATCACTAGCTTCCGCCCGCGGCTTCGCCCGCGTGTTTTATTGATAAAAAAGTAGCTGTCCTTTTCCGGGGTGCTCTCTGCCAAATTTTATCTTAATTCGTTGAGTGGTTTAGGCGTGAAAGGCGGACAAACAGACACACACACTTTCCCGTTTATAATATTAGTATGGATAAATAAATAATGCTGGACAATCCACAAAGCATCATCTAGCCCGAAGCTAAGCAGAGCTTGTGTTATGGGGTTGTGTTACAATACATTACAGATAGATATTTTTTATTATACATAGCAAATACCCAGAACACCCGGGACAAATCTTTGTAGATCATACAAACATTAGTCCCAAGGCGGGAATCGAACCCGCAACCTCCTGCGTCGCAGGCGGACCTTCGCCCGCCGCGCCACATCGATCGTCAAATATAATGGATAGTATAGATATTGATTAGCATAGGGTAATCTAGGTACAAGTGAGTCATGTTGTTTGTCCGCCAGTTTACTTTGGTCAGTTGTGCACCAAGTGTAGTGACCGTGCTTCGTATATTAAGATCTCTGAATTACCTTATCCGCAGACGAAGGTCATGCAAATTGCACAGACCTAGACAAAACAGTTTTGTCTAACGAAGAATTTTTGTTGTGTAACATCTTTCCTCTCGCTTTTCTGCAATCTGTGGGAGTGATTTCGTGAAAAGGGACGGAAGTGTGTATTAGGAAGCCTGGGAAGCGCGCGCTATTTGATTTGGCCAATGAGCGCGCGCAGTAACGATTTTTTTTTCAAATATTACCTGAGTAATTTTTTCAGGATAAAATATTAATGTTGCTTTTATTTTGACGACACGGTTGGCGCAGTGGTAGAGCAGTCGGCTGTTGCGCCGCGTGTTGTGGGTTCGATCCCCGCACGGAACAAATATTTGTAAGACCTACAGGTAATTGTTCCGGGTCTGGTTGTTTGTGTATGTGAGTTTAAATGTTTTTAAACGCACCCACGATACAGGAGAAATTCCTAGTGTGGAGCAACGTTTAAAAAAAAAAGAAAAATAATAAAGATTACCAAGGTGAGATATCATATGCGACTACTGTTAGGCTCGTTTCATTTTAAAACATCCTGTGCTCAATAGACATCGAACGGACTGTAGTAGATCACAGTACGTATGTATGTTGTATTAATGTCATGAGATATCTGTTTTAACAACGACAGACAAAACATCTGTGTTTTGACTAACTTTCGGCTGGAACTTTTAACCAAAAACCAATGAAGGCCACATTAAATCAACACCATCACCAATAGGAATGTGTCCTAGGCAAAAATATACTAAGTCTATTTAGTCCGTCAGTAAGATTACCAAAAAATATTGGACACGTTTTTTTGCTTACTCAAATCAATAAAAAGTTACAATGATATAGCACAAACAAGTTCAGGAGAAGGTGCTTGTGACGTCACTGGTACGTTCAAAGTGTAGCACGGCGTAACGTCTCCCGCAATTTCAACCCACTATATCGTCGTCATTTTTGGTTTACGTGGCAAAAGAAAAAATACATATCCAGTATTTTTGAGTAATCCAACTTTCAGACCAATCAGATTTTTTAAAGGCACTACCCTATTCTTTCTTTCCGTTCCTAAGTGGCTGGAGGTGGATCACTGCGTTGCCTAAATCCTAATGGGCCATGGCAACTTAAGGACTTTTTGTCTCCTTAAATACTAGTTTACATGCAAAGCACGTACATGCAGTACATAAGTTACCGATAAAATACTCCATTCAGTGTTACCTTGTCAATGCAAATATATCGTTGCATTTGGCCTTCGACTCGAACAGCCTTATTACAAAACAAGGTTTATGGCTTATAGGGCTTTTGACTCATGTTTAAACTATTGGGCCAATTTTAGGGTTCCAAATTGTAACACATTCCTTGTATAATTTATGTTTATTTTATAGCTACAAATACATATGTAGTTTTACAACACTTACTAATATTTCGACTGACGTACATTTCCGTTATCTATTTAAATTGTATGTTAGTCCTTAGTATAAATATACCTCAATCACGTTAAGAAACTGCTAATATTATTAAAATATGGATACTAGAATGGTATAAACTCTTTGTCTAGTTATTAATTATTTAAAAATATGCTCATATAATAAACCTGTCTATGATTTTCCGTGACGTGGGTAAGTCTTAAGAGATTTTTTTATCGACACTCCATATAATACAAGTAAATTGAACTAAGATATTAAAGTTGCGCTACTCGTATTTTTTTTCTATTCTAACGTTTTGGAGTTGAGCATGATATCGTTTTGTCTCGTTTTTATCGATACCTGTACTTAGAATGATAAGTAATTTGGAAGTTATGAGCCTCGAAAAATGTATATTTTAACACGTACCCATTTTTCCCACGGGCGTAGGTAAAAACTACAGAACGCCTCCCACTACGATCCTTACACAATCCTTTTTACTAAGTTTACGTTCATACATCTCGTTATGCACGCACACCGGTTGCGTGTACTACACACCTGACCTTTTTGAAGAACATCTCCAATGAGGTCAGTCTATGTCCTAGGGCTTTAACTCTCGGCGTTTCCGATTATGACTGCCTTATAAATACCATAACATTAATTTAAATAAATACATTCAGTCGTTTTTTCACAAAAACCCCTGTTCATTACTGTTGAATGATATTTGGATTATTTTCCTTTTTTGATAGTTTTGCTTTTCTTGTACCTATTGATTGACATCTTTGACCCTTATCTGTGATATTTATACAATAATAAAAAGAGACCAGATGGAATGACCATAATACCTTGGAAGATGGGTAGGCCTTTGGTGTGGGATGCAACATGTGTCGACACCCTTGCGCCATCCCATATTCCTAGTACGGTGGATTGTGCAGGTGCGGCTGCTGCAGGTGCAGAAAACCTCAAACGGCGAAAATACAACAACCTAACTGGAAGTTATATGTTTGAGCCGTTTGGGGTTGAAACACTAGGGCCATGGGGTCCGTGTGCCCATTTAGTTTTTCGAGAAATCGCGAAACGTTTGGTCGACTCTTCACGTGACCAGAGGGCTGGCCTTTTTTTTGGCCAAAGAATCAGCATTGCCATTCAACGTGGCAATGCTGCCAGCCTTCTGGGCACTTTTCCCGTTGACAACGATGCGGATGAATTTTTTGATGCCCTATGATTATTTATTTTATTTTATTTCTTCATATATTAATAATTGTATAATTTTAAAATAAAAATAAACAAATAAGTTATGTTTTCGGTATAAACCATTTTTATTTTTCCACATCGTTTCTTACATACTTACATAACTTTGAGCCTGAATATAAATTAATAAAAAACACAAATATTCAAACAACACGCGTCGAACAATTTCTCCAACTTAATACAATATTAATATTATCTTAATATGCGTTAATAACTTGAGTGCGCGCGCACCGAGCTGACCTCGCGAACATCGGGCTTAACTTATGTTAACTTGATGTAATCTCACACGATTATGTATTCATTTATACTTCAACGACCTTGATTATGGTTTTACGAAAATGTCGGTCATTGGTTCGTTGGGAGGTGCTTACATCTTGATTGGAAACTTTCGATTCACAATTTTTCATGTTTAGTAAGAAATAATTTAAGCATATGATGTGATACGAAGGAATGTGGACCATGTTGTTAGGGAAGTATAGGAAAGAGTGCAGGGTTACAAGAGTAGAGGGAGACCAAAGAAAATATGGATGGATTGAGTGAAAGATGATATGGCTAGAAAAGAGGCGACTCTTGAGATGACGGCAAATAGAGCTGTATGGAGAAAGAAAACATGCTGCGCCGACCCCAAATAAATTGGGATAAGGGCAGAAGGATGATGATGATGATTTTGTATCTTACTGATACTGTTAACCTGCGTTATCCTACTGCTGGGCAAAAGCCTCTCCCCATGATTTCCAGTTGTTTTGAACCAGGGTTAATATGGACGACTGGTCGTTGGTTTTGTTCAGCTCCGCCCGCCATCTTCTGTGAGGTCTGCCGCGATGCCTTCTGGCTGTGCCAGGGCTCTAGAAAGTAAAGATATTTAAAACAATCTAATTTTTTGTTGACATTAAATGTCTTAGGTGTCACTGCATTATATTATCTCCTTTATTAAATCTTCATTATAAATTATATTTTTAAATATTTCAATATAAAAAATACAAAACATTTAAAAATATAAAAGTTATTGGTCCACCTATGTCGGGAGCAGGGTCCAAGCTCCCGGTGGTTAGGTTTGCAGAGGCAGGTACCTCCTCACAATGCGAGCCGTATTGAGGAGTACTGCCTTCTGTATCGGGCCTTTGATCCAACCGTGTAACTAGAGCCTCGACAGATGGTCGTCGAGGCTTTTAGCCAGTAGGCCATTGGCCGTTACGACGATCGGCACAATAACCGCCGAGTCCACATTCCACATGTCGACAACCAAGTGTGCCAAGTCTTAAGGCGTCATTGTACATATATGATTATTATTATGAATAACTTAAATTAAGGGCTAAAGCTGAATTCCAAAAACAAAACACTAGGTGTTCACTACAAATCCTGTTTCTTAGATCGACAACATCATCATTTGATAACGGCTCCACCAATTAGGGTAGTTTTGTTTGTTGTGTTCATAACTGTCAATAACAAGGTGTGTATGATAGAAAATCTTAGAAAATCCACAGGAAAGTAAGAAAAATAGATGATATTGTTTTTTTTTTAAACTTTGACCCACTCTAGGAATTTGTCCTGTATCGTGGGTGCGTTTACAAACATTCAAAGTCACATACACATACAGATAGACCCGGAACAACGACCTGTAGGCCATACAAATATTTTGACAACAACAATTTGGGCTTTCGTTCAACTTTGATATTAATGCCAAATATTGTATATAGTTTAAGTCTTTACAAGGAATTTGATTTTTCTCGTAAATTCTAGACTAAGTATAAAAAAGGAAATTCCTTGTATAGACTTTTGTATAGAAAATGTAAACAAATTATCAGAATATGTCGTATTTCTTTGAAGCTCCTCTGTCGTAAAAACGACTTTTCGAGTTAGCGTAGCGTTCATTGCTGGTGTCGATTTGTCCCGTGCGGGAATCGAACCACGACACGTAGCGCAGCAGTCAATGGCTCAGCCACTGCGCCAACCGTGCCGTCAATTCAGTCAGTCGTCAGTCGTTTTAAATTTTAACCTTTCAGAAACTTAGTGCAAATGTGTGAAATACTACTAATATTTAAAGTTTTATTATGTGTTCTCAGGTGGTGAAGCTGGTATCGGAGACGTTCAACTACCTGCGGATAGACCGCGAGCGCTCGCGGCTCAAGCGCGCCATCACCGAGCAGTTCCCCAATCTGCGCTTCAATAGAATGGGACTACCGCCTAAGGTAATAAAATGATAATTACCTATATATGCTACCCCTATGTACACAAACATAATAATTTATATACATACTAGCTGACCCAGCAAACTTTATTTTGCCATATAGAGGTTGGTGATAGATTAGTGAAAAATAGATAGTAGCCGATTCTCAGACCTACTGAATATGCATATAAAATTTCATAAAAATCACTCAAGCCGTTTCGGAGGAGTATGGTAACTAACATTGTGACACGAGAATTTTATATATTAGATATACCCAATGAAACACACCTAATCTTCTTATATGTAAAATTCTCGTGTCACGGTGTTTGTTATTAAACTATTTAACGATTTTCGTGAAATTTTGTGTGCATATCGGTTAGGTCTGCTAATTGGACAACGTATATTTTTCATCCCCCTAAATTTTATAATAATATTGATTTGATTAAATTACTATTCAGCCCTATCTCCTAAATGTTTGCGTGCCCGACAGGGTCCATATTGTATCTTTAACTTGTTTTTTTACCATCTTTGTAACATCAAAACTTATACACACATATGTACATACATACAAACATAAACACAGGCCTTTTTCCCATGGGCAAAGGCAGAAACTACAGAACGCCATCTGCTACGATCGATGGATCTGCGAAAATCATGACTTTGGTTTAGTTGGATTGTGGTTAAATAAAGTGCAGCCACACGAGTTGATCAAAAGTTAAGCTGCGCTTACCGAGGTCGGTTCGGGGATGGGGACCCATCCATTACACTCCTTTCGCTTCGTCTACGTTCATACATCTGGTCATACACGCACGACGGTTGCAAGTACTACGCACCTGACCTTTTTGAAGAACATTCTACAAAAACATCCAATTAGGTCAATGTATGTCCTTCTAGGGCGTCACCTCCCAGCGTTTCCGGTAACCACTTATTTTTCTCAACATTTCCTGTACTCCAACACTTCCCAAAATGTATCTCGTGCTATTACGCCCGGTTACATCACTAATAAGATATTTTTCGGTAAAGTCACATTCAAAGCCTGATCGTATATGATCGTAGAGCTTTTAAAGTTCTGAGTTACACAATTACTGACAAATGTCTGCATTGCCCGAAAAGATGTGCAATCTATCTCTGCCAAATTTTATCGAAAGCCGTTCAGTGGTTTAGGCGCGAAAGACGGACAAACAGACACACTTTCCCATTTATAATATTTTTCTCATTTATCCATTTATTTCAGGCATCAAGGCCCATACAAACATATACAATACTATAAATATGTATTACATAATAACTAAAACTAGTGCATACGAAGTTATACAAATATATTAGTGTATTTCGGCTCGAGTGGAGCCTGACTGGATGATTGGTGAAGGAGACCGACTTCTTACGGGGTCCATATTGTGTTGAGGGTCGTCATTCGCCATTGTTTAAAATAAAACTGAATTTAAATCGAAATAATTTTAATAATAATTACAAATGATTATAAAATAATAATAAACACAAACAATCATAAAACTATACTAATAATGATGTGATTCAGGCGTGATCTGTGTCACAATTAGAGTTGTGGACGGGGCGCACGCTAGAATCGGAATGACCGCACGTATTTTTTTTTTTTGTTTTTTTTTTTTTTTTTGAATGGGCATCTCGCAGTTTATCCTTTAGGGATATTTACTGCTCAACCGAACTTTCCTGTGGGGGGCTTAATTAAAATTAAGGCCTCCAGCCAGGCATAAAAACTTATAAGCTAAGCCACTATCGCTAAGGGCACCCCCTGCGGGGTACGAACCTCGGCTTAGGACGTCGCTGAAGAGGACAGCAAGGGACAGGCTGGATCTGATTGTGTGACCGCACGTACTCGGCGCTCCGTCTTATAAATGCCGATCCCTTCCACAACTCGCCTGATTCACTGAGTGGTACGATGACGTCGCAGCGTTCCGTTTCTTTTCACATGGCAATAATTTGCTCACGCCGACATGTATATACCTATTTGTTCTAACACACTGTGTTTGTTCGCAGGCGGGTTCATTCCAGTTGTTCGTGGAGGGTTACAAGGACGCAGACTACTGGCTGCGACGGTTCGAGCAGGACCCGCCGCCGCCACATGTTATGAGGAAGTGAGTGCTTTTGTTTTATACCCAGAAGCAATATGTTAGGCTATGAAGACGTCGTCGCCTAGAAAATGCTGGCGTGACGACTTACACGCGTTTGCAAGAGATTGGCCGGAGAAGACCGCATATACGACTGTAAGGCTATGGGGGAGGCCTTTGGCAAGCAGTGGGAAAATATAGGCTAAGGAAAAAAAAAACGAGAGCCTTTTAACTGGCCCCTTGAATTGGGCCCCGTAATATTAAAACTTAGTTTTAGGGCTGATTTAAATAACGTCTCTCAAAAACCCTGTGATCCTCTCGATCTGTGATCTTAAACTGCTGCTTCTGATTCGCCTTCATAAGGTACATAGTTACATTACGAACTCGGCCTTAATTGGTTACAAACAAAAATCGATCTCTACATTGTGATTGAAATTGGCTATGCGTCGGGTTGGTGATCTGTTTCGGTTTGAGCTGAATTTAGAGGCAGAGACAGAGAGCTCATATCGACATAGCGACTTTCACCCTTATTCTTAAGCTAACAAGATTCATTTTTTAACTGTTTGTAAAAAGTTTACCCTCTTATATGTAATATGAGGCAAGGATCGACTTAGCGACACCTTATAAACGAACCAATAATCTTCATTTTTAACGTGTTTCAATGAGTCTATAAAAAGTGGCGAAAACCACCACCCCTTCCACTTCATCTAAAGTGTCGTTAATAGTCGACTGATTAAAACCTCATGCAAGTATGTAGCGACATATATCTCGCCACATACGAACTAAATCTGACGTTTCCTACTTCGCGATATTAAAGTTATCCACGCGACTGATCATATTTATATAAGAACCACATAAGGACAACAACCATCGGGCAGTAGCCCACCAGATACAACACCTGGTCGGAGGATCCTCCCTTTTCTATGATGGATGAGGAACTTTACACCCTGTTCCTCATATTTCCAAACTGTTACATGTTAAATTAAAGATTCTTATATCAAAGGTTAGTATAACAATTTCTTATAGGTTAGCACCGCATGCCCCGTAAAATAATAAATGTTACAAGTTTACCCCGTTCCTCATACCCCCAAAAGTGTACCAACAGAATCTGAGTCTTCATGTCTATACGCCCCCTGTTACAGATTCCAGCTTCAATTCGAGCGCCTGGTGGTGTTAGACTACATAATTCGCAACACAGACCGCGGTAACGACAACTGGCTGATCAAGTACGACTCGCCGAGTCAACAGCCGCCCCCGCACTCCGATATAGACCTTAGAGACCCCTCCGTGAGTTTATATTACTTTGTAAGACTAGTTTGTTAGGAGTACGACTCACCGTGACCATACACGCTTATATAAACCTTACGGACACCTCTTTGAGTTCATATTGCATTGTCTCTCATAGTTGATGTTATAGTCTGTAAGTTAATAACAACTAGCTGATCGTGTTAGACTTGCACAGTCAATGGCCGCCCCAGCATGTAAATATAGACTTTAGGAACTCCTCCGTGAGTTCATTTTGCTTTGTATGTGTAGTTGCTGACTCGTAGAAACTAGGCAGTCATTTGGGCTACTTAAAACTTTGGAATAAATGTCAGTCTGGTCAACATGTCAAATCAGCATGTCGGTGACCCATAAGTTTCGCCCCTGCCAAAATACCTACTTCAATCAAAAATATCGTAATTTGAAGTAACTGCCCTCGATATGAAGCTGTTGACATTGCTTCAGCTGTTGACTCAGTACATACTGACTGTACATTTTTATGTTTCAGGAGTGGACGGGTGCGGAGGTCCGTATAGCGGCCATAGACAACGGGCTCGCGTTCCCGTTCAAACACCCGGACTCATGGCGAGCCTACCCGTACCACTGGGCGTGGCTACCTCAAGCTAAGCAGCCATTTAGCCATGAGACTAAGTGAGTAAACAACCAATCTATTCAAGCTTCTAGTAATTATTGACGGCACGGTTGGCGCAGTGGCTGACTGCTGCGTCGCGTGTATGGCCTACAGATAGTTGTTCCGGGTCTGGCTGTTTGTGTATGTGAGTTTGAATGTTTGTAAACGCACCCACAAAACAGGAGAAACTCCTACTGTAACTCTTATCCGTTAAGGGAGTAATTCTACTCTTTCGTCATACAGGCGAACACTTTTCCAATGAAGTAGCACCCGTTTCACCTGCTTCGTAAGTGTCGCAGCGTGATGTTAAATAGCTCTGAGCCTTTGTTGGGAATAATTTAGACTGGCT
Source organism: Phlogophora meticulosa (assembly GCA_905147745.2). Lineage (NCBI taxonomy): Eukaryota > Metazoa > Arthropoda > Insecta > Lepidoptera > Noctuidae > Phlogophora > Phlogophora meticulosa. The sequence goes on along the minus strand of LR990538.1, from coordinate 12,130,551 downwards.
CTTAATAATAGGCGATTCTACTCATAGAATAATTGAAACTCAAAAATGTACAATGGTAGGTTACAATAACAATGTGACGCATGTCGCGATGCGCGAGCGCACCTGAGCAGGGTGGCCGGTAGCGGAGGTGCGATGTCCTTAAAAAAACCAGAAGATTAAAAATCAATTATCCCCCATTTTCTAATTTAAATAGGACCAACTTTGTGGTTTACCTTAGAAAATAAAAAACAATCTTCAATTTCGGGCTACACCGTAAAAAGTTATGCGTGGTCAAAAAATGTACGTGTTGAATTGAGAACCTCCACCTTTTTTTGATCGGTTAAAAAACAAACGGTATTTAGCCTTATAATTAATATAAGTCTGAAATCGCCAACTCGTCTTGAGCAAGCGTGGTGATTAATGCTCATGCCTTCTCTGTATGAGAAGAGGCCTTTGCCCTGCAGTGGGACAGTAATAGGCTGGTACTTAACTTTTTATTTAGCCTTATTATATTTAGTATAGATTTAAACGAATACAATTTTCTTTCCAGAGAACTAGTGCTTCCATTGTTATCGGATATGAACTTCGTGCAAGAGCTGTGTGATGAACTAAATATTCTATTCAAAGTAAGTTGCATCATTGTTGCCCTATCAACAAATAAATAAATAGATTTATTTAGATATGGCAATAATTCTGATTTTCATCAATATTATAAAAGATTTTTTGTTATTAAACATAGATAAATAGAGCACAGACGCCAGCACATCACTCTATCCCAAACTGTCAAATTTTACCTTATTCTTCTGTAATAAAGTTAAAAACTACTAAAGGAATTTGACAGATTGTGGTAGTTTGATGTTCTGGCTTCTACAATACCTGCTATGCATATATGCATGTGTTATGCTGTAAATTATTTTTCTCATATTTAGCCATTCCACTATAAAGTTTTACTATGGGACTAACCCTGAAATGACGGAAAAAAACAGCTGTTACCTACATTTGGTCGAGTTATTCTATCCTGAATGTATTAATCAGCTGTTTTTTGTTGTTAAATATTACGCCTTAACACACGTATAGTCAGCCGCTGACTGTGAGCGTCTAGTTCAAAATGTATGAAAAAAAAACAACTTCAATTGACTGACTATCCTTTGTCTTGGTGTGAACGTGGCCTAAATAATACTGGCCATAAATCATGTCGTTATTTTGAGATGAGGGGGGGGGGGGGGATAAATAAATAAACAATGACGACACGGTTGGCGCAGTGTTTGACCCATCGGCTGCTGCGCCGCGTGTTGCGGGTTCGATCCCCGCACGGAACAAATATTAGTATGACCTACAGGTAATTGTTCCGGGTCTGGCTGTTTGTGTATGTGAGTTTGAATATTTGTAAACGCACCCACGATACAGGAGAAATTCCTAGTGTGGGGCAACGATTAAAAAAAAAAAAAAAGCTGGACAATCCACACAGCATCATCTAGCCCCAAGCTAAGCCAATAGAATTCATCAGTTCCCATTTCCTAATACCATACCGTATCTGTTCCCATTTCATAAGTAGAATGCATGACTTTACAAAAATGTTCACAAAACAAAACCGACCATTGTCACAGCAGGATAAGGGCTTCGACAAGAGCCTGTTCGAGCGACAGATGTCCGTGATGCGCGGACAGGTCCTCAACCTGACGCAAGCGCTCAAGGACAACAAGAGCCCCGTGCAACTGGTGCAGATGCCCGCAGTCATCGTAGAGAGGTAAACACATCTGCCTAGCCTTTTCCTAACCATGAGATCGGCTTCCAGTGTAACCGGATGCAGGTGTATTTTATATGGAGCAAGTGCCTCTCTGCACTCCATAACCCAGTTACTGGGCAACATACATATTATATACCTGGAGATTGGCTACCAGTGCAACCAGATGCATCAGAATAGCACCCAGTTACTGGGCAACACAATAAACCTTGGTAAGACTGGTTTTTTGACTACTGACTACACATAATAAATAAATAATGCTGGACAATTCACACAACATCATCTAGCCTTAAGCTAAGCAGAGCTTGTGTTATGGGTACTAGATGACTGATATACTTAATACAATACATTGCATAGATAGATATTTTTTACTATATACATAGCAAACACCCAGAACACCTGGAACAAATCGTCGTTGATCGAACAAACATTTGTCCCAAGGCGGGAATCGAACCCGCAAACTCCTGCGTCGCAGGCGGACCATCGCCCGCTGCGCCACATCGGTCGTCAAAAAAAAATAATGACTGTCTATAGATAAAGATGGTTTTTATGTGTCCAAAACATGAGATCTAAGATCTGCAAATAAAAAGCGTAGATTAATCTTCTATCGACCCATGCGGCTGGACAATTCATTTGTAGAAATAGGGACATTATGTCCCATACCCCAAATGAAATCTACACCAGATGAGTCACGGTTAGTGTTGCCATCTGAAATTATGCGAAACTGAGGCCCTTTTATCATGTTTCTTTATTTGTTTATTTTGGTATGTTTTTTTTTGTAATTGAATTCTATTTTTAAATATTTTTATGTTTTTCCCTCCAGGTCCAAGAGCGGCTCCACATCATCCCGCTTCTTCGACTCGTTCCAACAACGCTTCCAGCACAAGTCGCCCTTCTTCTCTTGGTGGTGAGGGTACAGCCCAGCCACTAGATAGGTGAGCATATTACATAGAAACAAATCTACAGTATTTTTACATTAGTGTGGATGGAAATGGAAGAAATAGAAGTGAAACCTTCAAAAAATTTGGCTTCAAGATAATGAGACGAATGTAATATTTTGGGAAGAGGATAACTGTAGGTTTTAGTAATGATCATAGTGATACAAAGTGATAATTATTTTACAAAATTTCCACGACATTAGAAACACATTATAATGCTTTCTACCTCATTTTCTCCCACGCTAAATCTTATGAATTTATGTGTCTGTCTCTTTTTACCGTCGCTTTTTCGTTTCATAAACTTTCAAATCACAACGATGCTAAAGAAGTTTTCACTTCAAAAGCCGACGAAAAATTTCCCTTCCAGATGTCCCTGACACCTTACGTCGTCTGTTCTTCAGCGTTTCTCACTGTTCCATGTGCAGTTCTCATAATAATTAAATAAATATTGCTGGACAATCCACACAGCATCATCTAGCCCCAAGCTAAGCAGAGCTTGTGTTATGGGTACTAGATGACTGATATACTTAATACAATACATTACGTAGGTAGGTATTTTTATTGAATGAATGTTATTTCTTGCTATACCCACTAAGAACTGGATGACTAGCACAGTGTACCACCGAGTTATGGTTAAGGATAGATCCCTTTTTAAGAATATTACGCGTACGGAGGAATGTGATAATTGGCATAGTTTATATACTCGTAGATATCAGTGCAGAAACAAAACTAAAGCATTTCTGAGCGATCACAAGTACTGGTTAATAAAAGTAGCCATTTTGTTTCTTCCACAGACATACAAGCAAAAAATGGTGATAAGTTCCACACTGAAGCGGATAACGTATAGATGTAAACACAATTGTATGTATTTGTATGTATAATGTCACATAGATTAGAAATATTGTAAACTAGCGAATTACTGCTCGAGGTAGATCAAATACGCGACCACGAGCGATATGTTATGGTAAATGAAATATTTGTGTCATTTATTTAAGTTTCTTTTTATTAGTAAATAATTTCTTAAACTATTCCTTGCATCACGTCTTCTATGAAAGAATAGGTTCATAAATCATTTTTCTCACTTTCACTCGCCAGTACCATATAACATAGGTGTTCCTTTTACTTTGTGTATTCGCAAAATGTTCTGGTGTTACCATATACATATGTGTATTTTATTACTCTTCTCTTATTAATGAAATCATGCTCATTGCTTTCTTTTATAAATATTTCTCGTTGTTTGTTATTAAATAATGCTATTATAGAAGAATCATACTAGTTTTATTTAATAATTCAATTTCTACCATTCTAACATATTTCCAAACTATGACATATCGTGCGCAGTTAGCGGTAATTTTATTATAATTTTTATGAACGACTTTGCCCTCAATCCTTGGCTTAAAAAATGTTTATTTTTGTATAATTTTATTTGTGATTTACGCTTCGTTAGGGAAATGAGAGCGCAGCTCTTAGGCCCGTATTACAGGAGCTCACTCACTACTTAAGAGTTTCAACCAATCTGGTGGCTCTTAGTTAGTTCCAAGTAATGGTTGAGTCTTGAGTGAGCTGGTGCAATGCTGTCCTCAGATTTAGTTTCTGATTATTTTGTTAAAAGATGTTATAGAATCCCGCTAGATGGCAGTTTAGGTGACTGGGGACAATCACTAGAAATAGGAATCTTGCCAATTTCTCCCGCTATATGGTCCCTACCATTACACTATAACATAAAACGGAACACCATGACGTTTAGGCCTCTTCTGTCATATATTCGGTGACTGTTATTTAGATTATCTTTTAGCCGTTCGTCCGTTCAAAGTATTTCATCAAAACTATGACATAGTTCTTAGGAGGTTATTCTCTTACCAGTAAGTTATGGCGTGTCTTCCAAAAAATTTAGTAAAGCTAGAACACATTAGATTTGTTAATGTTATCCGGGATATTTCTAACTGAACTTCGTCTTTTCTATAGTGCTATTGATACGATATCTTGACACATTGTGTTTTCTGAAAGACGAACTTCGCCTTAACAGATAAATATGAATCAATAGATATTTACCGTCTTATTACGGATTAAGTTAACTTAACTTTAATCCAAGTTTAAACCATCAAGCCATTTATAGTATCTTGAACTTTATTCTGAGCAAGTTAAAGTTTGTAATACACAAAATTTTCAACTTGGACTCAGATTATAACTTTAACTATGTTTAAAAAAAAATACCAGATCTAAAAATGGTTTAGTGAGTAAAACTTGGATGCAACGATAAGCATGTTTTGTAATAAGGCCGAAAACAGACATTAATACGTTAAGCCAGCCAAATAAACGCCATGCTAGCGGTGGTACAAATATAAATAAATAATATTATGTGTCAGTTAATAGCTAATGTTCAGGCCGCCGTCAGGCCCACTAGTCGAATACAGTAAAACGGGGTGAATCGAAACAAAACTTTTGATGAGATTCAAACGTTGATGCAGCATTATTAATTACTGACAAGGTGTTGAAATTATTCATTTCAATTCCTTAAAAAAAATAAGAGTCCTTGTAGTAACAATCAATGTTAAATTAACGCGAAAATGCCCTTCAAAGTTTTGTTTCTACTCACCCCTGCGTTTCTATTCACCCCGTTTTATGGTACCCTGAGATACATTCAGATATCCATGTCTTATGCATGGACCGTTTTATAGATCCTTCTGACAATGCGCATGCACTTGAGAACTCTTAAGTATCTATGTGAGCCGCAAATCGCTTATCTAAAAGAATAGTTAGTTCACATAAAATAGTACTATTGGTTGGGACCGATAAAAGCCTGTAAAAAGTTCCAAAGTATTATTTTTACCAACTGCATCAAAAAGGAAGGGTTATTGGTGTGTAACATCTTACCTCTCGCTTTCCTGCAATCTGTGAGAGTGATTTCGTGAAAAGGGACAGAAGTGTGTAACAGGAAGCCTGGAACGCGCGCGCCATATGCTTTGACCAATGACAGTAACATCATTTCAAATAATACCTGAGTATTTTTTCCAGGATATAATGTTAATGTTGCTTTTATTACCAAGATGAGATCAGATGTTACTCATCTTATGCGACTACTGTTAGGCTCGTTTTTATTTTTGTTTTTGCTCAATTAAATCAAAAGGAAAGGATACCATTGTTCTAATCATCTGTAAACGTCTGTACACTAAAACTACCCAATGTTGCCATGTCGCAAGTTCATAAAATATGGTATATTTTTAAATTAATATCTTAAGAAAACAATACTTGATACTTGTGAATTTCTTTATTGGGTGACGCTAGTATAACTTGCTACTATATTAATAAATATTCCATAATTAGAAACAGAATTCGAAATACAATCTGTCTGTTGAATTAAATTGTAAATACTTTATATTAATGAGGGTATGTTTTATGCAACTAATGTAATATCCATGTTAAATAATTAATATTTTCCAACTCATACATATTATAATATAGTCATATATTGCTATTTTCAATATATCCAATTTTGACAGACATGAAGTGACTATATTCGAAAATTATTTTATAATGAATACAACATGTAGATTTTTTTAAACACAATAACTACATATAATTTCGGTTATCAATCTCGTAAAAACCATTTTGTAATGTAACTGTTATTAACCGTTAAACACAGTTTAAAAGTGAAACTTTTATATCATCGCCTCAAACTTTTTCGTCCATCTATTGCATGTCGCGTGACGGTCGGCCGCGGAGTAGGGGTAAAGTGTATGGCGCTCTACAGCAGCTGAGGCCAATATGGCGGCGCCTATGGTTCGCACCAGCTGCCCGTGTAGTGTATACACTATTACACATATGTCTAAAATGCGAAAAAAAGTTTCACTTATAACGTGGTTTCATATTTTTTATAATTTAATTTTAAAACTTGTAGCTAAATAAATGCAGTGACAACTTTGATACTTAGATAGGAAGTTAAATCAAATTGTTTGTGATCTTTTTGTTGTTTTAAAATTGTAAACGTGTATGTTGTATATATAACATTTAATGGAATAGAAAACTTATATAAGTTTCGTACAACATTTAATGCTATGAACTTAACATTCTTGGGTCAAATAGCGTTCCCTGAAAACATTAAAACTGCCCGTATCAGGGACAACTCACAATTTCATTCTCACAAATTCAGCTCTATTCAACTTATGTCCATAGAAAACAACGATTTTGTACGGAAACGCTTACGCATCCGTTCAGCCGAAAGGATGCGTACGCATATCATACAAAACTGTATTTTTTTGTATGGACAAAAGCTGTAATGAGCTGAATAAGTGGAGTTAGTCCCTTAGGGTGAATAATCAAAACTAAGCTGTTCTGTGCTCTCTGTAGCTATTTCGCTCCTATGCAGAAGTAAACAAAACATGCTGCGCTGCGCTTGTTTCTAACACAGCAGGGATCTCGTAATCACAGCTCAACGGTGATTGGTCATTCTAGAAACGTAGTCTAGTCGCTATTGGTCGACGAACGTTTCCTTTTAAAAACTGACTTGAGCGTAAACTATAGCAGAAACCACTTTAAAGCAACAACGCCAAGTGCCTCTTTTAAATAAATGACGATTGTTTTTTGTATAAATAAGTTACTTTTGCTTAAAGCCTTGTTACACAGGCGTATTAAAACATAGTACAATCTCTAAGGCGTGCTACACACTTGTCCGGGTCGGCGTTATCCGGCACAGCCGGCCGGGCGGGAAATTCGAATGTATATGTTTGAGAAAAAGCCGCTCGGGTCAGGTCAATGTGTGCCGAGCCGACCCGTACATGACTCAGCGAGGGTAGATGACGAACAGTTTGCCGATCGGTACGTATCTTAAGATAGCCCAATGTGTAGTAATTCGTTCGGATCAAATAATCGACTGTGCCGACCCGAACAAATGTGTAGCACGCCTAAATTATTCCGTATTTGTACAAGTTAACCACTATATAGTTTAAATTAATATGGAAACCGTACGATTTGTAACGATCAAGTAGATGAGAAACTTAAAATAATGTTACATGTATGTATTTATGTAAGTAACTGTGAGAATGTAAGATGAATGAGTGTATTTATAGATTTTTAACTATTTATAGGAAGATATTTCTGTCGTGTATTTTTATTCATTCAATGTTTTATTACTTTGACCATTTTCTTAAAGATTTTTGTGATATTTGTTAAAACCAATGAAAGACGTTATTGTAAGACAATCTTTAGAAAGGGGTCAAATATGGTGTTAAAGATTCTCTATGTAACTGCGATGTAAATTATTTTCCATCGGAATAATATAGTTAATTAGTAAATTATTAATTATTTCTTTATATACCTGCTGTAATATTTAGTTAAATAACTACTTAATATTTTATTTTTAACTATTTAGATAATAAAACAAGAAGATCTTCCTGTAAATGGTTAAATGTTACAATCCCATGTTGTAAATACTTTTAACAACTTTTGTTTGATAGTTATTACAATGTTTATTACGCATTATTATTTAATATTTGAGAAAAATATAATCACCATTGCATTTTATGACTTGTGTTTTATTCCACCAATAGATGTAAATATACAACTCACTTCGCCTGGTCCGTGTAGATTTTGTACTTTTCCCTTCGAACTAAACATATTCTCTCCTCCACCCCCTATAAAGCATAGTTTTGAAAATAATAATAGCCTACATACAAACTTACAAATTTTACCTTTTTATAATATTAGTATAGATATGTAACATATAACGCAAGAACTCAAGTAATGACTTTAAAGCATAATACAATGACTATCACTTATTTTTTTAATTGTCGGTTAAGTTAATTGTCGATTTTGGTATATATAACTTTTTATTTATTTATTTTGGCATATTGGTGTGTGCTAGCTAACATGTAGCAAATTATTTAATTGAATGACGTATAAAGATGATTGACATAATTATTATTTTTGACATAATATGTTGTATAGCTTCAAGTTCTTCAAACCTATTAGACAGACGTGTTGCTGGGGAATTTGTTCCTCCACTTCTTCTTCCCAGCAAAAACACTAGGAAGTGGTGAAGGGTGGGCGTTTTGGGGGACTGTCTTATGTAAACGTTTTTGACGTTCAAAAAGTGCTGATTCTCAGCCTAATTTGAATAAATGAATTTTGATTTTGATTACAGCTAACAATTATTAAGAAAACCATGTTTACCCTAGCATTACTTTATGTATTTGAAATTGAGTCTTATTGCTAGCAACTTAAGATTTAATTTTCTTTGGCTCAATCGGCGGTCAGTATGCAAGATACATACCTTTTGCACAAAATACCACTATTCAAAGTTACTGAAATCTATTCAGTAGTCAATTATGAACTCACTACTTTTAATACTTGCGTTTATACACCTTGTACATATATCATCATCCTCTTGCCCTTATCCCAGTTTATTTGAAATGGACGCAGCATGCCTTCCATACATTTTTATTTGCCATCATTTCAGAAGTCACCTCTTTCCTAGCCCTATATTTTTACAAGGTATGCTAACCTTGTAAAAATATAAAAGAGAAAAAAAAATAAAAAACAAAAATATCTTTCTCATTTTATTTTCAACAGCAAATTCAGGCATTTATTACATAAACAATAACTCATAACAAGTATGTATTTGTGCAAAGAAATAAAAATATTTATATAGAATCAAAGCACTCACTGGTTTTTCTAAGGAATGTTTATAAAAATATATTGCACTAGTGAATTCCATAATGAATTATTGTTCGGGTGTAAGCCTACTCTGATATTCGAAGCGACTTTTGACACAATTTCGAACTATCAATATAACGGTAGCGTTGCAACACCGAAGCTTCAGTTTAAATTTCGAACGGACTCTTTTAGAGTAGGCTAACAGTATCCCTTTTAGACTAGAATTATTTTTAATGACAAGTCGAACACACGTAGTGGATAATACAGATATCATAAACTTTGTATAATATCATAATTATCTTATATGATAAACACGAATAATTTGCCGGTACCCAGCGCGAGCATTCTCATCACGAATTTGTTCGTTGCGCGATCTTTTGTTACGCGACGAACATTCGTTGGCGAAACGAACAAGTTTGGTGAGTGCGTGAATCCAAACACGAAAAGCAAATTCTATGGATTGTCACAAGCTTGGTCCTTTGCCCTCTTGGGGAATAACTACACTTATTTGGCTCAATTCACAGTCGAAAGGACCAAACTGCAAAAAATCAATACAATAAGAGGCCTTATTGAATGCTTAAAGAAGGAATTAAAATCGTGTATTTAGTAGAAACAGCGGTGCAAGCGCGGATTTTTAACGAGTCGTAAATCGTAAAAAAGGTGAAATCAATCGAGTCATCGAGCCTCGGGCATAGATTTTAATCGATATGTTTCGCCCTCACCTCACTTAGTGTAATGTTGAAAAGAGCGAGTATACTATAAGGATTTCTAGTAATTCTTATATCGATATTTTTTTCGACAAGCCTAATTCAAATCTTTAGGTTTCTTTTTTTAATATTTTTGTCTTATGTCGAATCAAATCAATAAAAGTGATTAAAAGATCCGTGCTTGCACCGCAACCGCAGCGTCAAAAACAAAATAACAATAGCTATTTGCTCATGATTTACAAATTAGGGACAAGTAAGGCAGACCGCTATCGATACATTATTGATAAAAATGACGATGTACTAATGACATAAATAGTAGAATATCTACAAATCAAACAGAAATCCAGTCAATATAAATAAAATTGACATGTAATATTAATCAAAGTAACTATTTATTTAAATTTAAAACTGTTAGGTTAAGTCCTTACCTGCATATTCTTTCATGATCATATATTATAGAATATTGCGTCTAATATCTTAAGATGCCATATTATTACTTTAAAAGAATAATGTGTATGCACAGAAAAAAACTAAGAAAACTTAATAAAAATACATTTTTCTTTGATATGAAAATCCTTCATATTGGTTATTAGCAATTGACTGAACTTATATACAAAATATTATAACATAAAATAAATTATATAATTTAAAACAGCTCAACTGAAATAGCAAACTTAGGCTTTAAATGCATAAATTCCCTCTTTGTACTATAACTAAATTTTATATGTAGGTTTAAATAAAGTAATACTTTACAAGATATTATTATGTGTTTATATGACTTTCTCGCGTTCTAACAGGCCACTTAAAAGTTTATTTGGGGCAAGACTTTGCAAGCTCAAAATACTTGCTGCAATACTTCTTCAAATGGACTCTGCATTATGTGTAGTGTTGTGTGATTTAGACATAACATCATAAGTCGCAAACGAATCATTGACGCTTTACAATAAGGATGTGTCCTAGGTAAATATAAACTAAGTATATTTAGTCCGTCAGTTAGATTTCCAAAAGATATTGGACATGTATTTTTTGCTTACTCATATCAATAAAAAGTGACAAAGATATAATAATAATAAATAAAAACAATAATAATGCGGACAATCCACACAGCATCATCTAGCCCCAAGCTAAGCAGAGCTTGTGTTATGGGTACTAGATGACTGATATACTTAATACAATACATTACATAGATAGATATTTTTATTATATATAGCAAATACCCAGAACACCCGGAACAAATATTTGTAGATCGTACAAACATTTGTCCCAAGGCGGGAATCGAACCCGCAACCTCTTGCGTCGCAGGCGGACCTTCGCCCGCCGCGCCACATCGGTCGTCAATAGCACATCAAAGTTCAGTAGAAGGGGCTTGTGACGTCACTTCTACGTAAAAGGTGTAACAAGGCGTGACGCAACGCACTATGTTGTCGTGATTTTTGGTTTACGTGACAAAAGATACATGTCCAGTATTTTTGAGTAATCCAACAATCGGACCAAACAGAATTTTAAAGACTACCCTATTATTTGAAAATAAGTTAAATTATTACCAAAAATATCAGTATTTACCACCATAATAATTTGAATGGATTCTTATGATCCGCGACTCATAATAATATATTTACACTACACTGGCCTATTTTAATAGGTAATGACGTTTAATGATCTTCTCTATTGCCCAAATAACGCGAATATTTGGACAACTATATCTATAACCCGTGTGTACTACACTCATACCATCACAAACAGAGCTACACTATCACAATTTCCCGCCGATCTATCTCCCGATATTCACAAAGCATCTTATCTCTGCATATGCAACGTGTGTTGGTACTTGACGAATGCTACGGCCGCCAGCTCCTTGCAGAATTCTTCCAAGACTATTAGACTTTCTACTAGCTGGTTGTGGTCGGCGCTGAAAAGGAAAATCAGAAAGATTAGTCATCACTTTGGTCCTTTTATCCGGACGGATAACTTATGAAATGTTATCTGCAATTTCTCAGTAGAAGCCCGGAGCCTATAAAGGGTGGCGCTTTAGTCACCTGAGGACTCAAATGGGAATGAGTAATGACCGCATCAAAATATGAAAAGGTTTTCAAACTTGTACATTTCAAAATTAACGCTGTTTTGTAATTAGTATTTCTCCCAAACAACGGCAGTTTGTAGACGCAGCCCTGCGTACATTGCCCCGCCTGGCGCGTACTTGAGGTGTTTTTGACTTAAACGTGCGCGCATCATATGATCGGCACATGAGGTCAACGGCCGGGATTCGCTCCAGATTTGACTCTGCATTAGATCATGTAATTGATATATCGATAAAAATTTAAGGTACTATTTTCTTATTGATTCGGGTAGACTACTGTGGTCTGATTCACCTCCTTAAATCCTGCAGGTGATTAAATCGGCACCCTGGATTTGTGCCCAGGTGATGATAATGGACTCGCCCCTTAGTAAAATGGGACTTAAAACTAACTGAAAAAGTGCGCGTACACCTCTGCATATCTCTTCGAGGAATAAAATCGTGATGTTATGTTTTAAAAATAACAAAACATCGCGCCTGTATTCCTCGGAGGGTAGGACAGAGGTGCACCTATAGTACACCCATATTTCGCTAGTTATGATTTAAGAATATTGTATAATTATTATTATTTTCATACTCACTTCTCATCATAAGAAGGATCTTCACTCATGAGCCAAAGCCGCGTATTCTCAATAATCTTCTTAAAATTCCTTAGCCTCGGTATCTCCATGGTCAACCTCGTCGCTACATCCTGAAGCGTTTTGAACAGCGTCGGCGTTTTCTTACTAGTCGGCAGCATGGGGTTAAGCAAATACTCGTGCAAATTCGGATGGGGGAGCAAGGCTAACTGGGATATTATCGAAGTAAGATGCAGATTCACTTGGTAAGGCTGATTGGGCATGTTGGCGAGGAGTTTGAAAATCATCTTGAAAAAGGGACCTTCATCAAATTCTTCTTCGGAAGTTTGTGACGTTAGGTCTCGACTCCTTAGGACGAGTTTTTGTGAGAAGTGTTTTGTGTCGTTTTTTATTAAGCTTTCGGGTTTATGGGGTTCGAAGGCGTCGTCCAGGTGTATGTCGGCTTCTGGCCGGCTGTCGTAGCTGTGCGTGGAGCTGGCGGTGGTGTCCACCCAGTGGTGGTCGGCTGGCCAGTGGAAAGTTGACGTCGCGTCCAACCAGTACTGGAATTATTGTTTTTCGTTGTTGGTATGTTTCTTAGACTAAAGTGTTTTATGCTTTATCCAAAGGTCGTATGAATTAACCCCTTGGGGATTCTATGTAAACATTTCAACTCTACAAATAAATTCAAATGCGTACAGTGCCCAGTTCCCCGCAAAAACACTAAGGATGCGGTGAAGAGTTGGCTTTTTGGGACTGTCTAGTATAAATTTTGACGTTTAAAAAGTGCTGATTTTCAGCCTAGCTTGAATAAATGTTTTTTTTTGCCGCATAAACCAGTCCCTGCGGATCAGTGGTGTCACGTTGCGCCACAAAGTAATAAACAGACTGACAAACATATCGGAATTAGGTTACTAACAGGTTGCACTTATGACGTCATTTGTGATTCAAAAGTTGCTTTTTATTTTGTATTTTATAGAAAATCAGTGCATTATAATGGTTTATTTTTGATATTTCCAGTACAATCAAATATCCTATTGTAAGGTCAGTACCATCTATGGACATTTGTATAAATAGGGAGATCACACATTTGCGTGGCCACTCTAAGGGAAAACACATGCCGGTAAATTCTCCGCAGTCTTTTCACACCTCAATAGTATCATCATCTTTGAGCCATCCACACATTAGTAATACCCCTCCCCTTGGTGTGACGTCACTTTTTTTTCAATTTAGTATTTAGAAATTGACAATTGAATTAATACAGCAGTTTCAATATTTTTTTTCTATTCATATATAATATAATCTTCAATAAAATGAACATAGTCAAATGTTTTAGATATTTGACAAAACAAAAGACCAATTAAAGAACTATAAAAGATTAATTATGTTAATAAAATATCCTAAACTTAGATTTTTGACGTCACTAAGCTTCAGACCCCTCTGCCCCTTGTCACACAGTGCCACATTTAGTTGACACCCTCCCCCCCCCCCCCCCCAGATTTGACATAATTAATGAATGGCCCTCTTTCTACGTATATTTACCTGGTACCGCCTATGCGCATCGTGTATATAATGCTCGTAGTCGGCTCCCACCGGGTCCGACAGTATCGCCCGCGGCAGTAACAGCAAGAAACTGCAACGAAGGGGGACAATGAAACAAAGGCTCACTTTCAACGCATTTAATCTCATATGTACAGATATGTAGTACATTCGGAAACTATACAGAACCATATCGTTCTACCAGATTTTATTTATCACAAATTATATTTTAGTCCGTATTAATAAATCACTTTCAGAAGTTGTTATCGATCAAAATTGCATATCATCGCCTTAGAGTTCAATGCTCGGAAATGCTGTTTCCAGGGGCGTAACTATATAATTTGGGGCGTCTGGCAAATTCTTTTAATGGGGCCTTATTAAATAAATTCTTAAATGGATATTAAGCTTTAAAAAATGTTTTTTTTTTAAGTAAAATAAGATATAATATAACTCAGGTGCAATGTTAAAAATTTATTTCTGCGCTTGCGGCCTTTTGGGCCGGGGCCCTCTTCGGTCGGAGGTCCGTGGTATTTTGCCATCCCTGCCACCCTATAGTTACGTCACTGCCAGTTTTGTTCATTTATGTTTAAATACAATTTTGGAAAGAAAACCTCGAGATGCACGCCCTAGTTTTACACAAAAATAAGTTTAGTAACCTATAATGATATTTTGGTTGGTTAATAAAAACCTTGTTAAAGCTCGTGAGTGTGAAAAGCTGTGGTAATAAAATTTTACAGGTCGGAGATTTTTGTTTCTCCTGAAAAGTTACCTCTTTCGCATTTTCAGGTTCGATTCCCGAATTGGGACAAATGTTTGTACGATCTACAAATATTTGCTCCGGGTGCCCTGGTTATTTCCTATGTATAAAAAAAAATATCTATATATGTAATGTATTGTATTAAGTATATCAGTCATCTAGTATCCATAACACAAGCTCTGCTTAGCTTGGGGCTAGATGATGCTGTGTGGATTGTCCAGCAATATTTATTTTATTTATTTACGAAGTTTCCTCTCTAAGGTTTTCTATTTTGGAGATCAGAAGTTACTACCAAAATGTAATCATACAAGATTGTTTAACTAATAACACCAGCCTGTTACTGTCCCACTGCAGGGCAAAGGCCTCTTCTCATACAGAGAAGGCATTCAATGAGCATTAATAACCACGATCAAGGCGCGTTGCCGAATTCAGACTGAAAAGTGAGGATTTCACTAATTTGGAGTTTCTTAAATAATCTTGAGAGAGATGTTGCGGAAGAGTGATTTATTAATATAAGACTATAAAATTCAAGACCTTAGCCAAAAAGATTACAGACTCTCACAAGGAAAATAGGAACAAATAGACTATTAATACTAATTATGATCATCACCACTGCCAGTATTAAGCGTTGGTCGTAATATATATATCTCTAGGTCCTGCATCCATTTAACTCGCGTGCTTATATATTTTTTTAAATAAACAATATAAAAATAAATAAATTTCATAAAAAAGTTTCATTTCGACCAGATTCTTAAATTCAGTTCCTTTTGAAGGACGATTTGAATTATAATTCATCATAACGAGTATAATTCTACGTATATTTAATAATAATATTATACAATATATGGCATCATAATAAATAATATACATACCTAATACCTTTCAAAAACGATATTTACAAAATGCTTTAGAAGTATTTAGGCAAATCGATCTTTTTTTTTAATATTTTTTTATAGATTTTATACACAAACCAATATTTACA
This sequence comes from Phlogophora meticulosa, assembly GCA_905147745.2. Taxonomy (NCBI): domain Eukaryota; kingdom Metazoa; phylum Arthropoda; class Insecta; order Lepidoptera; family Noctuidae; genus Phlogophora; species Phlogophora meticulosa. The sequence continues at coordinate 12,114,623 of LR990538.1, read as the reverse complement.
GTGTGAGCAACCATATTTAAGTCAACGGAAGATTTCGCGCTTATTATTTAAAATCCGTATCTATTACTATGATTAATACCGGCATTTTGTAAAATAGCATCACTTGCTAAGTAGACATAAATATAAACATTTTTGATGTCTCTGGTGAGTGTGTTAAATGCTGGCTGGAGTTATTATTGTAAACGTATCTGACTTTTTCAATTATAAAACACGAAATACTCCGTAAATGTGATTCAACTTTATAAATAAAATCATTTAATACCTCCATCAAAATAATCTTTACATTTTACGCTATTTATAACTTAAAGAACTTATAATAAAATGAGATTATGGCAAGTATGTTTGTACATGAGATGATTATGACAACCGTGAGATATCTTACCTAATTTAAATTTATTATACCCCAAACCATTTCCGACTAAATCAAACTAAAACTGTTGCCATAAAAAAAAGACTTGCTGCCAAAAAGTAAGAACTAAAAAGTTTATCATATCCAATACAACCTGTCCCTGTCTTTTTTTAAACGATAACAATACATTTAGTTTAGTCTGTGCTGAACTATATAAGTAATTATTTATTATTAAGTGCCCCGTTGGTCCAGTGGCCGTGAACGCTACTGCTGTTCATGAGGTCCCAGGTTCTATGCCCGGGTCGGACTAAGTCTTGTTGGATTTTTCTATCTGGCATTACTCAGTTGCTCCGGGCAGCAGCCTGGAGTCTGGATTTGTGCCCGGTTAGTGGCAATACTCTCGCCCTCTACTATATAGGGGACTAATACATAACTGGGAAAATGTTGCTGTACCATAGGTACACCTCTGCCTAATGCCTTTGGGAAATAAAGGCGTAATGTTATGTTATAATTGTCTGATTCATTTTGGAAACAAATAAACTTATTTTCAGTCTTTCTTCCTATCTTAAATTTTGTGATTTGTGCCTAGCTTATGAAGGATCGTCCTTTCCTTGTTATCAAAAAGAGTCTAAAGAAATTTTTCAATTACACTTATCATCTGATCTGAAGAAGAAGTCTGGAAGTGGCACGGAATACCGAGAAGAAATCTGGAAGTGGTACTGATGGTGATGATGGAGAATTTGTATGGAAATTGATGGTCATGGTATGGGTATATGATGCGGAGGAATGAGGATTATGTTGTAAGGAAAGTTTTATATATGAATGTGGACAGTTACAAGAGTAAATGAAGAGAAAAAGAAACGATAAGTGGATTATGTTGAAGGTGAGATGTATGGAAGAAGACAAGCTGAGCCGACTCACAGTAAATTGGGTTACAGGCTGATGATGATGAATTAACATCTGATTCGCTCCCAACTACATGGCATAACATTACTGGGCAAAAGTAGGAATTATACACCTTTTCCATCCCTTGGGGATATCCTGTTATATTAAATATAGCTTGCAGCCTAACTTTAGAACATTAATTATCGATATGAAATAAAATTAATAATATTAATCGTTATGTTGAATGTCACTGGCAGTTTTTCCGGTGGGTACGAGTGATTCCTTATGCATCCTATCTTCGATGATCGTTTTGAGGCGTAAAAGCCGGCTAGAAATTTAAGCTCTGGTTAAAATTCGTTGCTTTAAGCTTTTGGTGTTAAAATAATTATAGTATTTATAGTATATATTTATATATTATATATATTTATTATATTTGCTGTGTACTTAAAGCTGTGTATTCATTGCAAAAGCAATATCCATCCACCGGTAGCTATTATGTGATTTTTTTATTTTGGGGAAAATATCTCTCAGTGTTGTTTACGCTTTCTGTTGAAATTTGTATGGCAGTATTATTTTTTTGCAAATATTGTTATAATCCGTATTATATATAAATCGCTTTTAAATCGTATCAAAATAAAGTTCTTAGTATAAAACGAAATTGACGTCTAACAGAACCAAGTCAGTTCAACTTTTTAACGTCTCTTTTTACGATTAGAACGAGACTCAAATGTTCCTTCAGTGACACTTTAAACCAAAGTCTTACAGTTTTCTGTCTATCAACACGGATCTACACTTAAAATATATTCCAAAAACTACTCATAAGATTTCAAAAACTCTTCCATAATCGTAATGTCATTCAAATTCAAAATCATTCATTTCCTAATATGGGTAATTACATAAAGTTGTTAAAAATAGAGCATAGTTCAACTATATTATGCCTTGAGGCATGCAAATAACAATATTTGTCTGCATCACAACATTGTAATACAATTATTTATAATTAATTGGTAACTATGATCAAGATTCAAAAATAAAATCTCAGAACAACGAAGTCGGGGATTAAAGATTAAAGATAGGATTTTTATACAGACCAAAACTACCACACTAACAAAAAAAGAAGTAAAAGGAAGTGTCAAAGTGACAGGCAGACGTACACATACAAAATTTCAACAGATAGCATGACAAACTAGAAGTGGCACAGTGAAGCATCAGTGGCATACTGACCTATTGATGACCCTGTGTATGTTCTCCGACCCCTCGTCGTGGTGCTTGGGGTCCAGCCCCTCGTGAGACAGAATATCTGTGATCTGCTCGTTCACGTGGTCCTCGTGCTGCAGCTGTTTCATCGCCTCTCTGTGGAAGTTAATATAAGAGTTAAATACACACATAAATTGTCTCTGGATGGGTGACCGTTCGTAACATATCGAGACTCCTGCGTCCCTCGGAAAGCACGTTAAGCCGTTGATCGCGGCTGTCATTTGTAGATCTTTGATAGTCGTTACGGGAAGTTAGAAGGTAGTGTTATTTTGCCAGACATTTAACTTTATAATGCGACAACACAATGCTAAAAAATGCTTCTTGAAAATAAGAGAGAAACAAATTGGTCTTATGGAGAAAGACAAAATCAAAATTCATTTATTCAAATCAGGCTGAGAATCAGCACTTTTTGAACGTCAAAACGTTTACAAAAGACAGTCCCCCAAAACGCCCACCCTTCACCACTTTCTAGTGTGTTTGCTGGGAAGAAGAATTGGCGGAACAAACTCCCCAGCAACGAAAGAAGACAGCAAGAAACAAAACAGTATACATTTACAATGTTTAAGTATAAAGAATTTGAATCTTAGCAAAGCGAGATAGCATGAGACTCAGTATAATCTAAATACACCATCCTATTCCCACTTTTTTTAACTACGACTGCCACTGGTCTTAGCGTTTATTCGCCAGTGATCTATGTTTTTTCCTTTTGTCTCATATTGTGATATTCACCTGTTATACTCCCGTTCTCGACCGAGAGAGAGATCGTTGAGTCTGTCTCGCTCATCGTCCTCCATCAGCGGCTGCGGCGCGAAGTACCCGCGTGACGTCACTCGAGCTAGCACCACGCGGTGTATACTGTGCTCGGTGCCCTTTTCTATAATTGTCTGTGGTATATATAAAGCATGATTATTATAACCTTGTGATTTCGTTAAAATAATGACGTCATAGGGATTTTGAGCAGATCAGTATTTTTCTTTTTCTTTTTTCTTTTTTTAAAAACGTTGCCTCACACTAGGAATTCGTCCTGTATCGTGGGTTCTTATACAAACATTTAAACTCACATACACAAACAGCCAGACCCGGAACAACTACATGTAGGCCATACAAATATTCGTTCCGTGCGGGAGTCGAACCCGAGACACGCAGCTCCGATGCCGTATTAACATGGCGCTATATGCAAAAAAGCCGGATAAGATAAGACGATCGCGATCACACTAAGCAGTAGTGAAGAGTATTTTAGGGACTGACTTAACTAATTTTTGATTTAACCTAATTTCACCCTAAAATTAATGAATAATTTTTGATTTTGACCTGAAAGGCCAAGAAACTCCATACAACAAAACCAATAACACCACACTGTAGCAATATTGTAAAAAAATTATTATAGAGATAGTACTCTAAAATATATATGTTTTTCAATAATGTAACCGCAATGCTGACACAGCTAATTTGATGGCACGGTTGGCGCAGTGGCTGAGCGATCGACTGCTGCGCCGCGTGTCGTGGGTTCGATTCCCGAACGGAAAAATATTCTTCTTCAATTATCTTATTCTTACGATAGTTGTTCCGGGTCTGGCTATTCGTGTATGTGACTTTAAATGTTTGTAAACGTACCCACGACACAGGAGAAATTCCTAGTGTGGGACAACGGATATTAAAAAATAATGGGTGCGAGCCTATTGCCTTCATCTAGACACTAATTAAAAACTTCGGTCTGCTATTGAGAAATTTCTGATGAAATGATCTAAGATAATTTTGCCCAGCCCGGGACCACAGGGCCTCACCGCTCAGCAGTAGAACTTGCGATCACTAAACCAAAGAGGCAGTCGACGTCCTCATCTACAATAGTTTTTATAACCACATGCTTACACAGTTCTACTGTTTATCATTATAATGTTATTTTTATCAGAAAAGATCACATTTCGAGTTTACTAGTGTTAAACTCACCTCAAAGAACCGGAGTGTTTCAAGCGTGAGTTCGTAGTTGTCAGTGAGACAGTTGTTGATGAGTGTGTGCAGCAGCGGCCACTCCGACACCTCGCCGTCACCCACCAACCAGTTTGAGAACTCTGAAATATTAAAAAAAATAACAGTCATCGAAATATAGGGTGGAAGGGATATCGACCGACAAACAGATACAGTGAATTTGGTACACGATTCTGGATCTCGCAGCGTTGACATTTTTGTTGGTTTCTTCCTCATTTATACGTTTTTTATAATGATTATTTTAATTTAAACTAAAAAGAAACTTTTTGAGCCCCATCATCTACCTAGCCTTTTACCTAAAAATTTTTTTTAACTGTAGGTACTGTGGAAGCGTACAATATAAACAATACTTAGGAATTGTTGCAAGTTAATGCTTTCGTGAATTGTAAAAAAAAACAATATTATTTTGTCTGAATAATTAAAATGGGTGACATAAGATTGTCAATTATAATATTCTTCGTAAGGTAGGTGAACCAAGCGCAATTAACAAGACCATACCTGGACATCTGAGCTGGTCTGGTCTGGTATTCTGTCTGGACTTATACCACTGATGTAAATAATAGGGCTCCGCTGATTAATTTGAACCTTATATCACTATTCCACAATCAAGAATCCTTCTGCCCTTTACAAAGGACTCGTTCTATATTTAAAATATTTGGAATATCTGATCTGACCTACAAAACCTAGTTACTGGGCAACATGATACCCCTTGCAAAGACTGATTGTCAGACTTTCAGCCTTCTGACTACCAATAGCAACTCTCAAAGATCTGCAAAGACAGCCGGGACAATCGGCTTAGTCCTTCCGAAGCACGGAGGAGTCTCGATATGTTACGAACGGTCACCCATCCATAGACTGCCCTCGGCAAACGTAGCTTAACCTTCGATCAACCCGTGCGGCTGTTATTATTTAGCCACGAGCTTCTCCGTGTGTTTTACTTATACATACATAAACTCACGCCTTTCTCCCATAAGGGTAGGCAGAAACTACAGAACGCCATCTGCTAGTCCTAATAAAGTCCTAATCCTTCGAGTAAGAGAAAATAAATAAAGAATTAAAACATATCATACCGTTTATGAGGTCAGGTGAATCCACAACTTTGAGACATTTAGCTAATATGGCGGTGACGATGACGGCGTGGTGCAGGTCCGTGATGCCGTTCTCCGCGACCCCTTCCAGGAAGTTCTGGCGGAAAGTCCGGGACAGGTGCGCCGCTATCGTGGGGTGGCACTCCTGAGAAAAACAACAAACATTGCCATCATTCGCCTGGCATTTTTCCAGCTATGTTCGGGTCGGCTTCCAGTCTAACCGGGTGCAGCTGAAGCAACTGCCTATCTGATCTCCACAACCCAGTTACTGGACAACACGATACCCCTTGGTAAGACTGGTTGTCAGACTTTCGGGCTTCTGACTACCCGTAACGACTGTCAAAGATCAAGAAACACGAAATATGATGAATGATATTTCTGTAAATGGGTTTATACAAACACGTTTTATTTTTTGTTTAAAATTCTAGATAGTAAAACGTAATGACACTTAAAGACCCGGGAATCGAACCCAATACCTCAGGTCTAGACTAACGGGCAGTGAAACACTATAATAAGAAAAATATGAAAGACTAGCACTTCACCCGCGACTTGGTCCGCGTGAATTCTGAACTTTTCCCTTCAAACTTTAACATCCCTTCACCCCTTTTAAAGCGTAGTCTTGAAAATAAATATAGCTTACTAGCTTCTGCCGTCCGCGTGGTTTGTTGATAAAAAAAAAGTTGCATATGTCCATTCCCAGGGTGCAATCTATCTCTCTGCCAAATTTTATCGATAACCGTTCAGTGTTTTGGGCGTGAAAGACGGATAAATAGACACACACACTTTCCCATTTATAATATATATGGATTTTACTCTCTGATAATGTAGCTTTCTATAGGTATCAGAAATCTGAAAATTTGCGTCTAATTTAACCATTTTTCTGACACTTACCTTCATTAGAGTATCACAGTAGTCTAACCAAGAGAAGAAGCTAGTTAACTCTTTATAACCGTGGAACTTGCTGTATGATTTATCACCAAAATCGTGCGCAACATATCTGTAATAAAAGAAATAAGTATTTAAAAAACAAGCGTTTTTTCTTAGAGGTATATCTTAACATGTGACGCAATTAATGGTAAGTTGTAATCGCCGCGTGTAGACAATAGGGTAGTGTCCCTAAAAATTCTGTTTGGTCCGAAAGTTGGATTACTCAAAAATACTGGACACGTATTTTTTCTTTTGTCACGTAAACCAAGAATGACGACGATATAGTGCGTTGAAATTTTGCGTGACGTCACGCCGTGCTACACTTTTTATGTAAAAGTGACGTCACAAGCCCCTTCTCCTGAACTTTGATGTGCTATATCTTTGTCACCTTTTATTAATTTGAGTAAGCAAAAAATACGTGTCCAATATTTTTTGGTAACCTAACTGACGGACGAAATAGACTTATTATATTTTTACCTAGGACACATCCCTATTGCGACACCAGTCTGAAATCTATACTAATATAGTAAAGCTGCAGGGTTTGTTTATGTTTCGGTTTGATCGCGCTAATGTCCGAAACTGCTGGGTGCAAATTTCCTCATCCTCCGGGTGTTGTGTCTATTTATTTAATTATTTATTTATTTGGTTCACCAAAAATTCTTTACACAGGTTCTATACTAAGAGTAACATGCGAATGTATGTATGCAATAGTGCAACAATCACTTACAGGCAAACTCCGCATGCATAAAGAAGTTGTACAAGTTGTTGTTGTGCCTGGTGGTCTACTGCCCGACGATTGTTATCGGGTTGTTGTAAATATGTTCAATCGCGTTGATAACTTTCATATCGCGATGTAGGATATTTGCGATTTAGTGTAGAAAAGAATACTCTTTATTGTACACCATGAAAAGGTACAAATAAATAGGTGACTTACATATAGTGTTATAATGTGTGGTCTTATCGCTAAAAGCGATCTCTTACAGACAACCTTTGGATGGACTTGATAGAGAAGGACAAACGGTATGTTGGTACTGCGTTGGTATATTTAAATAAATAAATAAATAATGCTGGACAATCCACACAGCATCATCTAGCCCCAAGCTAAGCAGGGCTTGTGTTATGGGTACTAGATGACTGATATACTTAAAACAATACATTACATACATAGATAGATATTTTTTATTATACATAGCAAATACCCAGAACACCCGGAACAAATCTTTGTAGATCGTACAAATGTTTGTAGCAAGGCGGGAATCGAACCCGCAACCTCCTGCGTCGCAGGCGGTACTTCGCCCGCCGCGCCACTTCGGTTGTCCATTTAGTTCGTAAGTGGCGAGATAGATGTCGCTACACGGATCTAGGCAAATCATACAATACAATACTCACGCCCAGGTAATGTTGAGATGGTCCACGTCGCTCGCGATCACGTTGGCCGGCACACACTTGTACTTGGCGGCCAGCTTGTCCACGATGGTCTCACAGGCGGGGCTACAGCTCGTCACTAGGTTAGCTATATCGTCCTCTGGGAGGGAGGATACTATCATTATGCCTTCGCAGGCTCGAAGGACCACTTGGTTGTCCTGGAAATTATTTATAATATTGTTATTCTTTGATAAAGCATTTTTGAATCATTCATCCCCCCTAAAAAATCCCTGCCTAGTTTATCCCAGTTATGTTTGGGTCGGCTTCCAGTCTTACCAGATGCAGCTGAATAGTCTGAATACCAGCACTTTACATGGAGCTATTTCCTAACTGACTTCCACATTCATACAATCATTGAAAATAACTAGATCTGTTCTATTATATTACATATATTCTATTTTATTCACAACCCAGTATCTGGGTAACACGATAACCCCTGGTTTAACATTAGGTCTTCTGACTTTCCGTAACGACTGTCCAAGATCTAAGAATGACAGCCGAGACCAACGGCTTAACGTGCATCCCATCCACAGTCTGACCGAACGGAAAGCCTAGCTTAACCTTGATCGACCTGTGTCGCAGCTAATACTTAGCCACGAGCCTTCCAAAATCAAAACAAATATCGGGAGCCAAAATTGGTAAACATTCTCAACATTTGTTAATTATCAGTTTAGAAATTAAATACCAAAAATGTGAAAGACGCATACCAATATCTGATAGGTTAATCGCTACGAGCTGGCGTAGTCGTGACGTCATCATACCAGCTATGTCGTAGCTGTAGTACAATACACTTACAAAGTTACAAGCATACTCACAGCACTATTTAAGTAAGACAGCAACAGATCTATGAGCAGGAACTTATCATTGTCGTCGTACACCGTCTTGTGGCTCTTACACGATGCGTTGTCATCTGCCGAGCTGCTTGAAGTCGCGTTGCAATTGTCCTCCTTCCCCGTTCTTATTATTGACACGTTTCGTAACGGATTTGGGGGTAGTTCTACCTCAAATAGAGGGTTTTTCTTTGGTGTTTGTATCTGTAAAGTTATATAGCATGGTTGTAATTCCCGCTTACAAACTGTTCTTATTAAATTCTGAAACACAAACCGTAAAACTTAAACATTTATAATAATTATTGCCTATAATTATACAACTTGGATAATGATAGGGATCATTATAAAAGCTTGCGGTCTTAAGATAACTTGTATAAGTTATCCTAAGTCCAGAAATTGAAACAATATTTTGCCTGGGGTAACATGACATCAAGCCTGTGCTCCCTGAAAGGTGAGGCAGAGGTGTACGTAGAGTCATCTGCTTAGCCTTTTCCCAACTGTGTTGGGGTCGGCTACCAGTCTAACCGGATGCAGCTGAATACCAGTATTTTACATGGAGCGACTGTCTATCTGACCTCCACAACCCAGTTACTGGGCATGACGATACTCCTTGGTAAGACTGGTTGTCAGACTTTGGGGTTTCTGACTACCCGTAACGACTGTCAAAGATCTACAAATGACTGAGGTGTACGTAGAGTACACCCACATTTTTAGTACCAAGCAATAGGGCGTGAACCTATTGCCACTGACAAGGCGGGAGTCTAGGGTCAAAGGACCAAAATAGTTTTTGGCTCCAAGATAGGATGTTTCCAGTAGGTATAAAATGCTATGAATAATAATTATAGTTATCCCGAGTTTTAAAAACCTCAAATCATATTCGTTGAAAAATGCTCCTTAATATCTAGAAATGCTATGAATAATAATTATAGTTATCCCGAGTTTTAAAAACCTCAAATCATATTCGTTGAAAAATGCTCCTTAATATCTAGAAATAACATACAGATTTGCGTAAATATCAAAGGTGCCTTACCTTACTCCTGATCGGTATCAACTTCTGTATATCCTCGGGTATACTGAGTAACGTGGACTTATCTTCGACAAAGGGAGTGGTGAATATATTCGCAAGACCTGGCTCTTGACGCACCAAGCCGCAGAGAGTGAGTAAGAGTTCCACTTCTTCCTTCTCTGTCGGTGACGCCGGACTTTCGTTGCATTGTATTAGCATACGCTAGAATGATATAGATAGGATATAGATAGCAAGTTTTAAATGAATTAAAATCAATATTCATTTATTCAAACTAGGCTGATAATCAGCACTTTTTTAACGTCAACACGAAAACAAAAGAGAGTCCTCCAAAACGCCCACCCTTCACCACTTCCTAGTATGAAGAGTAGAATGAATTTGCCAGAGTATCTTCTAAAAGACCATACGGGTTTTGGTCTTAAAACGGATCGCTTGTGCGTTGGAATACTTATTATAATATTACTAGCACAACCCCGTGATTTTACCCGCTCCTAAAATAAAATAGTCTATAACCTACCTCAAGAATCGGGCTATCAAATCTATTAAGATTTCGCTACGAACCTTAGGTGGGGGTATAACCACGGGTCACAGCTAGTATTAGTATAGATAGATAAATGTGAAAATCTTTGTATTTGGAAGTTTCTGCGTTTGAATTTTGGTGTTTTTTAATCAATCGTAACACACCGGCTGCAAGGAGTTGAATGAAATTTGGTATACTGGTAAATCATGACCTGGATTAGAACAGGATAATTTTTATCCCGCAAAATAATTTTCAACATTCAGACGGACAAGCGTGGTGATTAATGCTCATGCCTTCTCTGTATGAGAAGAGGCCTTTGCCCTGCAGTGGGACAGTAATAGACTGGTACTTTACTTTTACTTTTACACGGACAAAACCGTTGTCAAAAGCTAGTATCCAATTCTTAACATCGCGAAATTATTTACACGCAAGTTGCTTTCTTTCAGAAATAGAACCGATGGTAAATTAATGCGTTGTTTTTATCTTTATCCAAGTCAGATCTATTCTTATATGTGAGCTAGAAATGCTGTAAAGCGATGCGAAATATAAAACAATTTATATGACGATACGGTTAATGCAATGGCTGAGCAATTGTCTTCTGCGATGCATGTCACAGTTTCGATTCCCGCACGATACCATTATGGTGTATCTTCTACCGACATTTGACAAATGATTAGGTGTTTCAATGTTTGATAAATCTTAACCTGATTACTACCTTGGGCAAGAACTAATATATTTATGTTTTTTATAATAAAGTAGACCCAACATCTGTAGTCCACAATCTTTCCATTTTTTTTTATTTATTCATATTGTTCGTATTTATTTAAGTACAGAAAATGAAAGTTATTAAATAAATCTGTTATTTCTAACCCCGGCAAAACCAAATTTATGATTGCTTGCCATGCTAAGTAAACTTTAAATTGTGTCATATCTTCTTCCGTAACGTCGCCGTTCCGTGTTGCGTGAGCGCTTCGCATTAGTCGAGCAGGCAGAAAGATTGGTAAGATAACAGACGTACGTTACAAGATGTCTAATGTAAGACACAAATATTAATGTACTTACTACAATAAATCAATATTATTTGCTTTGTGCTAAAATACTTTTGTTCAACGCAATTTCTGTCCAGTGTTTGAATTAATGGACTCCCTTAACTTAATCTTAATATCGCCCTATTTATCCGCCCCAAACGACCAGTTTTTTTTTTTAAAACTTTGTCCCACACTAGGAATTTCTCCTATATCGTGGGAGCGTTTACAAACAACTCACATACACAAACAGCCAGACCCGAAACAACTAACTGTAGTCCATACAAATATTTTTGTCCGTACGGGAATTGAACCTACGACAGGCAGCGCAGCAGCCGATCGCTCAGCCACTGCGCCAACCGTGCCAAATAGAAACACAGTCAAATATAATTTAATTATATTACATACCTGCAGTGGCCTATAAACGTGTGCGCTATTGACGCAGGGCTGCCTCGTCCGCCTCAGTAAGGCAGTTCCAGTGGTGAGGGCCAGCGCCCGCGCACCCGGCGGTCGCTCAGCCGCCGCTAGCGCACATAACGCGTCTAGTAGACAGATGGACCGCTGTACTATTGCTTCCATACATGGTCCCACTGTGCCGCCTTGTTGCTCTTTCTCTTCGTCGACTATTAACTGAAAAAATAGAAAAATACCTAACATCAAGCCTATATTCCCCGAAGAGTTAGGCAGAGGTGCACCTATACTCTATAGTATACCAACATATTATCGCCAGTTCTGTTCAAGACCCATGTAATAAAGGCGAGTCTATTGTTATCAACCGGGCAAAAGTTCAGACTCTGGCCTTAAAACCCAATAACCCAATAGTTTTCCCGACCCGGGAATCGAACCCAGGTCTTCACACTCAGCAGTAGTGTGTAGTGCGACAACTAGACCAACGAGAAAGGTAATAAAAACAAAATGGTGGATTACTGGTTTAATTGACCATCCTCCGTGTCCATTGGCTGATTTTATTGGCATCACAATATTTGTTGAGATTTTTAGCATTAGCAAGTTGAAACTTGCTAATGCTAAAAATCAAGATACTGAGTTCCAGTTATTTAAAAGTAATAGGGGTTTAATATAGCATTCAGTGAGAACATGTTAAGCAACGCTTGCTGAAATATGTCCGTGGATGGGTGAACATGACTTACATACCGATACGAGAATACGTTAAGCCATAAGTCCCGGCTGTGATGCACATATCTTTATGGGTACTCAAGGGTCTGAAAGTCTGACAACCAGTCTTACCGAGAGGTAATAGAGTTACTCAGTCACTAGGTTGTGGAGGTCAGATAGACAGTCGCTTCATGTAAAATACTGGTTTTCACCTGCATCTGGTTACACTGGAAGCCGAACCAACATAGTTGGGAAAAGGCTACGTAGATAATGATAGAATGAAGTGGGAAAATTAAAAAAAAACCTATAAATTTAAAATAATGTAACGTACGACACCAATTCGATTCGATACGACCATAACCGATAACTGAACTCAACTAATTAGCCATATTGGTTGACAAATAACTGGTCTGTGTGATATCATTAAAAGAAATGATTTTTGCTATTTTTATTGGAACTTTTTAGAAAACGTCCAGCAGTCAGTGGATGAATGATGAAGACTGTGATCTAAATACACTAAATATGTACTTTCTGTACCATCCTGTAACTGCCCCTCTGCAGGTCAAAGGCCTTTTGTCATACAGAGAAGGCACGAGCATTAATCACCACGCTTGCTCAAGGCGGGTTGGCAATTTCAGACTTATATTAATTATAAGTCCAGATTTCCTCACGACATTTTTCTTCACTGGTGTAAGTCATTTCTAAGTTAAACTTAGAAAGTACATATGAATTGAAAAAGTCACATTGCATTTGTGCCAACAACCTCATGTATGAGAGGCAAGACAGTTACGACATGTAGGTTACTTTCATCATCATCATTTCAGCCAAAAGACATCCACTGTTAGAAACAGGCCTCCCCTAAAGATTTCCACAACGATCGGTCCTGGCCTGCCCTCATCCATCGGCTTACTGCGGTGCGGTTCTACTCCTCATACATCTTGTGCGGGGCTACCCAAGCTGCGTGTACTTTATCTTCTAGGAAATTATTACTTCGATCCCAAAATAAATAGAAAACAGTACCTAATGTTCGTAACTAAAAGTTTTTAGGGGCTAAAGGGTCGTTCCTTTAGCCCCTAAAAAACTTTATGCACTATACGACTGAGCCATAAAAAGGCTGCTTGAATTAAAACCATAAATATGTACACTATGATAATGACGTATATCAAGGTCAATGATACAGTTAAAACCGCGGCGCCGTGAAATTCAACCGTATTGCATTGCATTCATTTATATATCTGCATAGAGAAAGTGATATTTCACAATTAATTAATGAATATGGCTTTTTTGTTAGATGATGTTTGTAGATCTTTGAAAAGTCGTTACGGGAAGGCAGGAGTCTAACAACCAGTCTTACTAAGGGGTATCGTATTACGTAATAACTGGGGTTTTCAGGTCAAAAAGGCAGTTGCTACAAGTATCTAAAATACAGGTGCACCCGGTTAGAATTAAAATAACCATTTATCATGTATCATACCTAGACTCTAACTTCCTAACTTCTCTAAATTTCACAATGTATCAGCATATGCTGATACATTGTGAAATAGCTAAGATGACTTTTCAAATTAATTTCAAAGTATGTTTTTTTTTTAACTGTGCATGCAGTTAGGAATTATTCCAAAAGTTAAGAACGTTTTTCTGCGGGGCGAGCTGCTGATCGGGTTTTACTGTGACATGGCTCGAGTCACACATTTTATCACAGTTTGGGCGACAAAACTGTATCCTACCACCACGCAATCATTTCTTGTCACAAGCGTACCTAAAACTTTGTCACTATAGCCGCGTCTTGTACGCCCGCGCTGGGCGACAACGGGCGTAAAGACGGTGCTATAGTAAAAAAAGTTAAGGTACCTGTTCGAACTGCCCCATATCAAAAATCCTGTCCCTATTGTAGTTTTTGGTTCCTAGCAAACGATTAAAATACAACTATTTTCCTCATAATAATCGTAAACAGTTAGTATAGGATTATATAGAACACACGTTTTCCTGTAGGATAACGCATTAAATGTCATGCAATCGCTAATCAGCACACTTGCCTAAATCTATACTCTATACTAGTTTTATAAAGAGACAAAATTTGTTTGTATGTAGGGAGTAATCTCCGGAACTAATAATCCAATTCTAAACATTGTTTCACTGTTGGAAAGCTACATTACTCCTGAGTGCTATAGGTTATTATTATTTTCAAACACTTTTAAGGAGACGGAGGGGACGTTAAAATTCGAAGGGAAAAGCACGAAATACACGCGGACGAAGTCGCGGGTGCTAGCTATATAATATACAGGTGCCGTGGTCGAAATTTTACTGTTTTAGCTTTCCGTCCTCCTTCTCTATTTAAACTTCAACTATGCCTAATCTTACACTCCTATGCAAGCAATATGTTAAAAAAACGAGGTACAGGGTTCTCTTCACGTATTAATATACAGATACAAATAATACCGGCCCATTGTCCCACTTCTCATACAGAGAAGGCACGAGCATTAATCACGTTTGCTCAAAGTGGGTTGGCGATTTCAGACTGATAATATTTAAATTTCTGACGATATGAACGACAAGTCCACCGCGCTTACTCTTGATTTTAATTCTGATTGATCGGCCTGGAATTTAGACGTTTCGTACCCTTGAGATCGATGCTAACGCCAAATTCGAGATCGGGCTTGGCGCGTGCTAAACTTTACTCCTGAGATTATTTTGACAGCTGTGTATTTCGCCAAATAATATAATAAAGTAACTGCAAAATTAACATTGGAATTGTATTGGATTTAGACCGGAATCAAAATTAGTTAGAAAAGAAAGAGTAAGGATTTCCCCACTATATTTTCCTACACAGATGCCAGTAATGTCTAAGGTATACTTAGAAAGTACAGACGCCAGCATATCAAGCTACCCCAAAGTGTCAATTTTCCCAATTGAACATGAACCTTATTTCTTTTGCGATAAAGTTTAAAAACTATAAATAAAAGACTATTAAATCTGTGCATATACATTGAAAAGTCACATTAGTACTTTCCCGGATTTTAACCCACAAACCTTCAACCCTCATGATGCATGGCACGGGAGGCGAGGCCTTCACCATCACGGCATTGATTTACTGAATAATCTTAATTAAAAATTTGACAGTGTGCAGCTAACGATTATGGGCTGAGAATTAATTGTTTTTTTTCTTCAGCCATGACTAACGTTATTTGATTGATTTTGTAAGCAATTCAATTGAACAGAAGGATTAAGAAGGTTGTACAGAAAAAAAACATGACCGAGTATTGATGATGACTTACAAGTTGCGCCTATTCTTAAACAATAAAACATAGACCCCAGTCATATCCATAATAAGATTATAATAAAGCTGTAGACTTTGTTTGTTTGGACGCCCTAATCTATGGAACTGCCAGGCGGAGTAGAAAAAGTTAAAAGACTTTTTCTACTCCGCCGCATTTGGGCTATCAAATTTGATAAATTGTAAAATTTATAAAAATTGTTAAGTAGCCTTCCTCATGAGGAAGGCTGGAGGCTATTTAGCATCACGCTACGGCTCTTAGGAACAAGTGAAAACGAGGGGCACAGCTAGTATACCTGACTCCTCCCATTCTGGGTGAAACGGGAGGGCGTGTCAGGCTGACTAAAACCCATCCGTGTTCCGTCCTTGCGTCCGTCCGTCCTTTACGTTCCAGGGTCACGGTAACTCTTTCGTACATCTCGCAACCCTGGCAGGACAGCTACTATACCTTGGCATCCATAACTAAACACTAATTCCGGTCTAATACTCATTTCTCCTGTCATAGAGACACAAAAAAAAATATACAGGCAGTTTCTTTGCAATGGAATAAAAAACTAAATCAACTAATGTGTTATCATTATGTTGTTACAGTCACAAGGTAAAGGTCAACAGAGGTAATTGAGATTATTACGTAAACATTCATTAATCATAATGATTAATCTATTATGAGTAAAGGGACACCAGAGGTTAGTATCGTCTGGGCGAATATAAATGGGTGCGTTGAGGTTGAGAAGTAAATAAGTAATCATGTGTGGCAGCAAACCAATGTTTTCTTTCAACCCATCCGCGAAAAGTTCACTATTGATTGCAGATTGGAACATACGAGTATAAACATTAAGAAAAACAAGATTGTGTGCCGTTGCAAATTTTAGACTTGCGTGTAAGGATTAGATTTGCACAGTATCCAGCCAATGTTATCAGTGCATATTTAACAAAAAGCATAACATGCTAGTCGGTCATCATCATCAGCTGCCTTTTCTCAACTATGTTGGGGTTAGATTCCGGTCAGACCAGACACAGCTGAATACCAGTATTTCACATGGAGCAACTGCCTATCTTACCATCAGAACCCGGCCCCAGTAACACGAAACCCCTTGATAAGACTGGTTGTCAGTCCTTCGGGCTTCGAGATTCTGCAACACAACTAGTAATGGCCAGTACTAATGGCTAAACATACTTTCCGCAGCACCGAGGGATCCTAGTAAGCAATAAGTGATCACCCATCCTTGGACTGGCCTGTGTATATACATATAGACCCCGCACTGCTGTTTTACAACGAGCTCCTCAACATACTGTTCAGTATGTTAACTAATTTCATCACTTTAAATATCCTGTTTTTACTACACATACAATTCAATATGTAAATGACTCCACTGCATAATAGATAAGACTGATTAAAATTCCACATACAACTTCACAACAGATCACGACTAAAATACTATTCTGTAGACTACATAACACCACGCCTGTATTCTCCGAGGGGTTGGGCAGGGCTGTACTTACAGTCGACCCACATTGCACCAGTTATTAAGTCCTATTTAATAGGGAGTGAGCCTAATACCATCAACTAAGCACACTAGAAATCACTGTAGAGCATTAACTTTTGCCATAATATATGGAATGGAAATGGCTTACCTCCCGAGCGCTACACGTAAATAGCTATAGATGGCATGTGACCTTGCCCACCACCCCCTACCATATATACCTGTGAGGTGTGTAAATTTGTCAAACATTGATGGCATACAAGGAAAAAATATTTTTTTTAACTGTTATTTTAACATTTTTCAAAAATTTTAACAAACATAAGTGATACATTTGACAAATTGAATAGTGTTGTTACAAGCACTATCTTTTATCAGCGGACGGATTAATTGACTGTATATACTAATTATGTAGGAAATAGGTATTGTGTTTTTTTATCAAATAATTGACACACCCTCTTTGATTGGTTTTAAAAACTAGTACAAGTTCAAACAACATTATTTCATTAGTGGGTATTGAAGTACGGTTGCAGAATTATTTGCAGAACTAACTCTGTCTATCACCTTCAGGGTTCCAGTAAAAAAAATACAAATTATTTTTTATTATTTATTTATATGGTAGGAGGTGATGGGCTTGTTCAGATCTCATCTATAGCTTTTTATATGTACGACTTGAGAGGCGAGTTCTGGATACATGAACAAACTATTTTTCGACCCGGGAGCCGGGTGCTGGGCACTAAAAGTCTTAACTGTCAGAATACGAGACAATAGAACATCTATTGTATGTCAGTCACCTGGCGTTTAAGGTGTTAGTACCATATTGTCAAAGAATGAATAATAGCAATTGTTTTTTGTATCAGATATGTTATTTAAGTTTTAATTTACCGGTTTGCTTGTTGTTGCAGTTTTTAACGGTAGACCATAGTCTAATAGAAATCAAACAATGTGTAAAATGTAAATGTAACTCATTTGCTTATCAACTGTGCAAATATGTGATGATAATATAAGGAAGTAAATACTACAATATATACACCTGAGACGATAATTCATTCCTATGAATAAGTTCAAAATACCTAATTAGGTAATAATGACATAATTATTAATATTTATAATCAATGACACTGTAAAAATAGAATCGTAATCTGTTTTTATCACTACAAAAGTTGCAAGACATGATTGATTATGATTTCTTTGTAAAATAGAGCTCAAATCATGATAAGTACGTGTTTGTTAGTTACTTTTTAATTACACTGTGAGCAGTTTTTAAATTAAAATGTAATATTCTTAAACAGTACTACTTTTCGTTCCACGGTGTATTAGCACAAGCAAATTATTGCAGCAAAATATGAAGTGAGAAAGTATTATTTATGGTTTAATTTAGAATTACAGTAATTAGTCACAAACCTGTAACATTTGATGCAAGTGATGCGGTATCCTAGTCTCCTCGACATGCAGTTTATTATTCTCGTCATAATTCTGGTAAAAATTGAGTATCATCTTCCAATGATACTCGAAATCCTCCAACCGCGTAGCTGGAGGTGCCAGCTGAAATAATCAAACCTCATTAATTTGTTCACTGCACGCACATTCACCGATAATATTAATTGTTTTGCTCTTACAACGTCCGCCGCAGTTTGCAGCACGTCCGAAAAACGACTCAACATTTTGACGCGAAACAATTTTAGAAATAATCACACATAACAAAAGCCTTGGTTATATGACAAACATGCGATCAGAGATTGTAAATACAGCATCAAATCATTTTAGCTGGCTCTATAAAATTTAATATTTTTATCACAACACAGTAATAATCCGAATAAATACAGAAATGTATGATAAATGTCAGTGTCAAAAGAGAATTACTGATTGACATTTATTTAGGAACAGATGATAACAATAGAGCAGCGCCGACATGATTGAAGGATCGATTAATCCAAAACAGGCCAACGCTGTGGAGTAAATTTCAATCAAATACACCATTTTAATCATCAAAATGTACTCAATAAAAATTTTACACACACCGACAGATAAGAATTTTGCCATAGCCGTTGCCCTATGTTTATAAGGTCTCGAGTTTAACAGGATGTGGTGGAACTTATAATCAAACTGAAGATTTCGTGGAGAAATATGTTTTTTTGCGATTGTGGAAATGAAAGTTGGCATGGGTGCGCTGTGTACGCTAAAGGGAGGGCTCCTAATATTGCTACCTTCCAACACCATATTTTAGTTAAATGTTCCCTGGATACAGATTAATTTTACAAGCAGCTACTGTCTGTCTGGGTAACAGGGTACCCCTTGACAGTCTTAATTTAAAATAAATAAGAAAAACGAAACTTTGTCAGATTGGAGGAAATAGGCTTAACATGTAATAGTTTAATATTCTTCACCTGCACCGCTGTATCTTACTGCGTCCCTTGTCAAACTGACGTACTGACGTCAAAAGATCGAAATGTCATTTTCATTCATGAAATCATTTTGATTCATTTATTTCGTCGGTCGCATCGCATCACTTGGCGAAGCAAATCGCGATTTTCCTGTTGCGCTCGCGCGACATGCGTACAGCAATTTAATTAAATTATAACGCACTGATAAGCGTGTGACTTCGCTAGTGATTGTGTTCGTGATATACATAATGTCTTCGTTTGTGAATCATCGCGAAGACAGCACAGTGACCGTGGAGGAAACTTCAACAAAAGACAACGTTACTTATTACAAAATAACGGTTATAGTGGGGCCAGTGCGTTGGAACGTGTTGCATCGGTACAGTGATTTTGTGGAGCTACACGAGAAGTTAGTTTCGGACCATGGGGTCGCGAAAGAACTGCTTCCGCCTAAGAAGGTTATTCGTAACAAAACTCCAAAGTTTGTGGAGCACAGGCGAGAGGGCCTTAGCGATTACTTGAAGAATGTTTTTAACTATTTAAAGCTCACGATGCCGTCCGAGTTCGCTCACTTCTTAGACTTCCATTTGTATGATATATTCTTTTTGCTACGAGATTTGGCGAAATCTCTTTTTTTGGAAGGTGATAAGTTGTTGCAGGATGAGAGGTCACATCACCTTACACCTCTAGAGGTATGTTGTAACCAATCTCATAACAAAGCTACATAATCTATTTTTTTTAATCTGGATCTGTTTACAATTCAATGTTACATCTAGTATCATTTTACTTAACACTACGAGTCGTCTGTGACTGTTTTAATAACTATACAAGTTATGTTAGCAAGTAATTGATTTACTAACTATCATTTTTGCTAAGAAATGAAATGAGTAATATAGTTTTACTTTGAATTTAATCCATAATATTGAAAACATATTGTGAAAAATCTTGTACAGTGAGTTACATAAAAATTTCACTGATTACTCACTTAAATGCAACCTACTTAGCTAAAATTCAATCCAATTTCCCTCTCTTAAATCACCATTTCTTTAATACCCTTTATATTTCAGTTGCATGCAATAAGTGAACGGTTGAAAATGGCATGTCCGCCAACCGAGAAGCAAGATCAGATGTATGACTTTAGTCATATCCTGGACTTCTGCTCTCAACTCCGATCCCTGAACATTGAAGGGAGTTATGAGAAATTGGGTACGAGTAACATAGTGCCCAATGATCTGCACTTTGATCTGATACCGTTCAAGTCACTGGTTGAGTTGAAGATTCTTGGTGTGCCAATGGCTTGCATACAGAGTGTTGGTAAGTGTTGTTTTGATTTAATTTATTTATTTATTCATTTCAGACAATAATTTGTTAAAATATTTGTAACAGATTGTCTATTATGTTAGGAAAATACCTTATAACTACTGTTAGTAACACACAAACACTAGTTAATTTAAGTAGTAGTTTAGTTAGTTTAAGATTTATGATTGTTTGGCATTCAAAATTCAATTTGACAGAATTATGAATTACGTCGATATTCTTGCAAACCAGCGATTTGTTGTCCTGGTTAAACAGTACAACAAACCGGGTCCATTGTGGTTCTAAACCACCCAAACAAACACGAAAAATTTCATTCAAATTGGTTGAGACATTTTTCAGTTATTTTGAGTCTATCACATAACAATTGATTATTATGTTTATACATAGATAGCCATTTGTCATTAACACCTTAGAATGTGTAACTAAAATAAGGTTTTAATTAGATTTTTATCAGTATAGAAGTTGTGTACCCTGTGTGTATGGGCTCAAGTAACAAAAAAAATCTTGCTGACCTTGTTACCTGTGTCACACCTAGTTATTTAAGGAATGCCTGTGCAAAATTTCATGCTTCTAGGCCCAGCTGTTTAGGCAGTGCATTGTCTCCCAGTGAGGCAATGAATGATTTTTATTAGGTAGATGTTTGATAGTTAAGTCCAAAATTAATTTGGTACTCATATTATAAAAAAAAACAATTCAGATTTAAAAAGTACTGTTTAGTGCTTATATTAACAAAATATATAGCAACAAAATTTTCAATTAAGATGATAGAAAGTACTTTTTTTTTATATAAAACGTTGCCCCACACTAGGAATTTCTCCTGTGTCGTGGGAGTGTTTACAAACATTTAAAGTAACATCCAGACCGGGAACAACTACCTACTACATACAAATATTTGTTCCGTGTGGGAATCGAACCCACGACACGCGGCGCGGCAGTCGATCACTCAGCCACTGCGCCTACCGTGCCGTCAATTACTCCATATCTTTTTATATTATTTCCAATATATTAAACTCAGCAGCAGGAGCTGTCAGTTCTCAGTAGTAGCCCAGAGTCTGGAATCCTGCCCGGTTAATGGCAATAGGTTCACCCCTATCTATGTATATGTGGGTGTACTATAGGCACACCTCACTAGCCTAACCCCTCAGGAATGCAGTTGTAATGTTATAAAATATGTTGTTCAATGTCAATATTGTACTTTACACATCATATTTACAAACAAACTGATATAGAAACATAGTATGATAGTAAACACAAATATTGACAAATAAAAACTATGTTTATTACTTATTATGCTATTATCAAGTGATCATCGAATCCTGTCATATCATCATGTTATCATTTAGAAATTCCATTAGTACAGACGGCAGGTCATGAAGCTACTTCAAACTGTTAGATTTTCCGAATTCAACATGAACCTTATTTATTTTTTCTATTAAAAAAAACGTTGCCCCACACTAGGAATTTCTCCTGTATCGTGAGTGCGTTCACAAACATTTAAACTCACATATACAAACAGCCAGACCCGCAACAACTGCCTGTAGGCCGTACAAGTATTTTGTTCCGTGTGGAAATCGAACCCACGGCACACAGCGCAGCAGTCAATCGCTCAGCCACTGCGCCAACCGTGCCGTCTTATATCTATAGCTATAAAGTTGAAAAATTATCAAAGTAATTTGACACATTGTGGTAGCTTGATGTGCTGGCCTCTGTACATACATAATAATAGTTAATCTGTCTGTCTGCTAGAACTCCTAACATAAAACCTGTTTGGAATTATCCTGTTAAACTGCAATCCGACCCCAACAGGGAAAAGGCGAGCCAAATAGAAATAAAAAAACCTTTATTGTCAAAATTAGCATAGTCTTTACATTAAGACGTGTTTGGAGACTTATAAGCAAAACAATGTGTGTATTAGGACACTGCTCTTCTGTTTTTATTGCAGCATACATTAACCTTTTCACCGCCTAATTTTTTATCAGTTGCCGTGCCCCCCGCGCCCAGCATAAGAAAATCGTCAGCATATTTATCATTTTGCCTGAAATGAGTAATTTTGGGCTAGAATGCAAAGTAAAACCGAGAAATCAAGTTGGACATACAAAGGTTTTATGTCAGATAAATACGACTCAGGCGGTTATAGGGTTATGGGTAAATAAATGTATACTTACATTACCTTCGTATGTGCTTAATTCTGAAACAAAAGAAAAGTACATTTCAGTTTTTTTTATTCGACAATAATGTCCCACTACTTGACAAAGACCTCCCCTAAGTCCTTCCAAGTATTCTTTTCCCGCGCCACCTGGTGCCAGCCCTCAGAGTACCCGTCTAGAACGTCTCGCCACTTGTTTCTGGGCCGGCCCTGACGGTGTCGTCCATCTTCGGACACCCATTATGTGGAGACTTTTGCCCAACGGTCACACTTCATGCGGCTCACGTGACCCTCCCAATCCCATATGAACCTGGCAGCCTTCTTATCCACTTTCATTATTCCCGTTCTGGAACGCAACTTGGAATGCTGTCCTGTATTTTTATGATATGAGATATACAGTAAGAATAACATTAACTTCCTGTTGGTATATGTGGTGTGGTGGTAACGAGACGTAATGTCAATTTAATGGAATGGGCATCTCGCTCTTTATCCTTCAGGGATATCTACTGCTTAACCGTACTTTTCTGAACGGACCTAATTAGAAATTAAGACCTCCAGCCAGGGCGTAAAAACTTAAAAACTAAGCGATCAATCTCTAAGGGCACCCTCTGCGAGGTACGAGCCTCGGCTTAGGACGTTGTTGGGAGAGGACAGCAAGGGACGGGCTGGATCTATTAGATATATTATTTAGGGACTAATTGAATCATTTACTGGCTCAGCTACGCGCGCTGGCTCGAGCAAAGGGTCGGGGGGAACGTAATATCAATGCACAGCTGTCGTATTAAGTACACTTGTGTTGCGCCCTACTCTTCATAATGATCACCCAGCACCTCTGAAGGTTGTCGTCACCCTATTGCCGCTACATCCGTCGGTATGCACCATTCATAATGGGCGCACTTACCCTGAAACTAACAATCTATAATTATGTTTAACAATAGAATAATCAGTAAAGACGTGTATTCAAGACGTCTCACGGCCAGGCCAGCATAAAGTTAAAGTTTCGTGTGTGAACGTTAACTAAGCAAAAGGAAAATGAGTGGATAGTAGCGGGCGGGGTTTTGTTTGGCCTACGGGCTTCCCCTATGTATAAAGGAGTTACTTAATAACTTAATGTATCATCACTACATAGTATAAATGAAAGTCCCCCGCCGCGTCTGAACGCGATAAACTCAAAAACTACCTAACGGATTCTCAAGCAGTTTTCACCAATAGAAAGAATGAGGAACGAGAAAGTTTTTATACATAATTTGTCACGGGCGTAGACGGAGCGGATCGCTAGTGTATAATAAATTATTTATATAATACTTATTTATGTATTTTTGTCTTTCAGGTGGCCTCAGAGACACCCTAGTGAGTCTGTCAGTGTCAACAGCGAGCGTTGTGTCGCTAAATGAGTTCCTGCTTGTCGATATCCTGCACAAGGATCCCTCCAGCATCGCTGACACTGTTGTAAGTGGATAATTGCATTAGATAACCTTATTTCTATTGTGATAGAGTCTATTTTGTTATGATATTATTTGCCGTCTGGTCACTCAATTTGGGGCACAACCGACATTGAAAATTGAATCGTGGTTTGAAGGTTACTGAGTCCAAAATTTGTTGATACAAGTGAGAATAAAGATAAGCGAAACTCTATTTTAAATTGATCAACCTACATTATATGGGTGTTCTACTTCCGGGTTATAATATTGGATTATCCTCATAAAAATAACTACTAAAATTAATAAGCTTTAAGGTTAATGGCCTAGCATAATGCTGTATTGTTCCTGTTTATGATTACAAATTTGGAAAATCTAAAAGAAGGAAACAGCAAAGCTACCTAAGCGATATACTTAGTAATTTTTAATTTTACCAAAACACAAATAAAATAGTAAATATATAACATACAATAATGGCGACATTCTTTGACGTCAATGTAGTGTATAAAGAAAACAAACGAAACCGTGCGTCATGTATTATGAAAAAAATCAATACTGAGAACATAATATTCACTTAAGTATTCAAACGTAGATACGATTTACATTGTCATTTGTGATAGCTGCCACGGCTAGGCGGTTGAGGTAATTCGATCGAATAATACACGATTAAATTAAAAATAGAACTGGCCTCGAATGAGGTTGTACTATACTATATATTCACAGTGATGAGTCGACTCATTTTATACACAATACTGGCTGTTTAAAAACCCATCATCTGCCTAGCCTTTTCCCAACTACATATCTTGAGGTCGGCTTCCAGTGTAACTGGATGCAGCTGAATACCAGTATTTTACATGGTGCGACTGCCTATCTGACCTCCACAGCCCAATTACTGAGCAAGAAGATACCCCTTGGTAAGACTGGTTGCCAGACTTTCAGACTTCTGACTACCAGAAACGACTTTCAACTAAGTACAAGACTTATCGTTGCATAAAAATAATTGCTGGGAAACGCCTTTTGTTTTTGAACCGTAGATACTTTGTGAGATATTAGAGATAGATTATTTTTAGCCCCCGACGCAAATAGGGATTATATAAGTTTTACGAGTGTATCTGTAGTTTCTGTGGTACCATAACTCAAACATCTACAAGGTTGCCTGTTTGTCGGTGTTCTACAGACTGTACACTGTACGCCGCGACCTCTTTCCACCGACCCCCTTCTATCATCGGAGATCTAGACGCACTCCAACTTACCATGAATCCTAACCTAGTTGCCATCCACCAATTTGCACCAATCGCTTCCAAACATCCTTCATAATGCGCACTAAAAGAGTGGAACTCATCGCTTACGTCTGTGTTTCCGAACGCATTCAACCCTAATCTCATCAAAGTTAGAATGAACAGGCATCATCTGGGTAAGCTCACTCCATCGTCGACTTTGTTTCTGTCACCTCTGACCTAGACTAGTATCAAGAGCTCACCCATCTCAAATAAAAAAAGGAAGAAGCTAGATTTTTTTTGTTTTTTAATGGGCGTCTAACTACTGATATACTGTGATGGTAGAAATATCTAACGAAAACCCACATTCCTTAAAATGTAAACGTTTGTAAGTCGCCAGTATATGCATGCTTGATAGCTAAAAAGATACTACAGATACTTTACACCGACGGCGACCGCCAGCCATTATTGATTTTCTAATCAGTTGTGCTAACACAGACTAACTAACAATAGCATACGCCACTTGCTTACTTAGAATTCTACATTCACAGCTGCATTCTATATATCGTCTGAGCTTATTAAAATGTACGTGTCATTTCATATCATGCATATTGTAGGTTTCAATAGTGGAGTGTCCTTAAAATTCTGTTTGGTCCGAAAGTTGGATTACTCAAAAATACTGGACGTAAGAGTAAGTAAATAATACGTGTCCAATATTCTTTAGTACTCTTACTGACGGACTAAATAGACTTAATATATTTTGACGTAGGACACATCTCTATTAGATAATCCGCTATAGGAACCGGTTAAAATTACTTCGATTCTAAAGTATATTAATTTACTGTTGATTTTATGATCTAATGAGTAATACGGAATGACATCATGTCACATAATTATTCATCCATGTATAAAATCATACCAGACATGTATAAGTTATGGAAAATGTAAATATTCATCTTATGCCTAGCCTTTAAGAGTCGGCTTCCAATCTAACCAGATGCAGCTGAATACCAATATTTCACATGGAGCGACTGCCGATCTGACCTCCACACGGAATAGAAAAAGCAAGTGGAGGTGCCCACACAGCTATCTAGCGCTTGTTACAATTATGCGGAAATATATGTAAAATAAAAACAACCTTCGTCAGTTATCAATAAGTAAGTCTTGATTTTGTGTGAACAACACATTCATTTTGACGAAAAGCTTATTTGTTGTTCATAAAGCAAAAGATGTGTGGGAGGATGCGTAGCAGGTGGCTTCTGTAGTTTCTGGGAAAAAGGCATAAGTTTATATATAAATAATAATAATAAATAAATAAATAATTCTGGACAATCCACACAGCATCATCTAGCCCCAAGCTAAGCAGAGCTTGTGTTATGACTGATATACTTAATATGATCATTACATAGATAGATATTTTTTATTATACATAGCAAATACCTAGAACACCCGGAACAAATCTTTGTAGATCGTACAAACATTTGTCCCAGGGTGGGAATCGAACCCGCAACCTCCTGCATCGCAGGCGGACTTTCGCTCGCCGCGCCATATCGGTCGTCATGTATGTATGATGAATGTAAATATCTAGTACCTGTCTAATCTAGTGATGGTAAGCTCGCTTCTGATGTATGCTGATTCATTTCGTCATGGCCATGAATTTTGATCCTAGTCAAAGGGTGTGATTGGGTTTTCATTACGATACTCATTCGTAGCTAAAAGTCTAGATTTGCGGCTGGTTGATGGTATTAGGCTAACTCTTCGACCAAGCTTGTCCAATGAGTTGCTACCAAGAAAGTTCAAGGTGACCAGTTCTAAATACTAAGTTGCACGTTGAAAACTGATGAATGTTTAATGATCAAACATACAAAACAACACGCATATATTCCCCGAAGGCTTGGGAAGAGGTCCAGCGCCTCGTTGGTGCGCGACTGCTGACCTTAAGGTCCTTGGTTCGAGTGTTGTTGAGTTTTTCCAATAGTAATTTTCTCGTTAGCAGCCCAGAGCATCGGATTGTGCCTGGTTGATGGCTCGCCCTCTATTACATGGGACATTGGTGAAATGTGCTAGGTACCAATGCCAGCTCATCAAGCTACCCCAAACTGTCAGATTTTTCCAATTGAACACGAACCTTATTTCTTTTGCGATAAAGTTGAAAAACTATCAAAGAAATTTGACACATTGTGGTAGCTTGATGTGCTGGCCTCTGTACAATAGGCGTCGGCAGGGGGATGCAAGGGGCAACTCCCCTGGCTTGAAACAAAATATGCTAATCCATTCAGAAGAAGCCTCATATAATAACAGAGAAGAGGATATAACCTCTTTTAGCCTACATCCAAGGTGCAGTGCGAACATTATCGAACTCTTTTCACTCAATTCTTCCATCTTCTTTAGTTCCTTAGCTTTTCTTCATAAATATGTAGTCAAAGTTAGTCCCATTTCTGTATGAATGGGTAAAAGAAAACCTATCCTATCTGGGGCGGGGTGCCATAATTTAGGTGCTTGCTTCGCTCACTCAAGTATCCTACATTATTTACATACTAATTTAAATAAATATTAATGTATAAATCCAATATATAAGTAGAAAAAATTATATGTATACAATTAGTTGTAAGCCTACCTACCTACACAAAATGAAAGAGTAGATTAATATGGAAATTGTAAAAAAATATTTATAATAGCCCTCCTCCTAATTTTTAATTTTTATGTTATGTCCGACAAGGCCCACAATGCTCCAAAACTATTGTATGTATCTTTATGTACAACCTACCACCTAAGTTCACATTGTGGAATGCAATAAACGTGTTGAGTATTAAAGTTCCGTTCGTTGACAAATTTCGACCTGTTGACCTAGGTACTGAAAAGTTTCGGTTGCTTCGCTCTGCTTAAAAATATTCTGTCGCGCCCATGTCAGATTCCGCTCGTGGCGTCGCCCGCTTGGTTTGTTGATAAAAAGTAGCCTATGTCCTTCCCCGGGGTGCAATCTATCTCTCTGCCAAATTTTATCGAAATCCGTTCAATGGTTTAGGCGTGAAAAGGTAACATACAAACTTATTTTCGCATTTATAATATATAATTTATGAAGCGATTTACAACCTTTTTAAAGAATATTGCGCGCACGGAGGAGGTTTGGCTTATGGAGACGGAGTGTAGAAAGCTAAAAGCGGTCGTGTGTCGTCCACTGAGCGACCGACTAGTTCTATTAAATGTAACAAATTGCTGTAACGTTATCGTAATGGGGCGACCTCGGCGCACGTGGACAGTGAGTCAATAAGTTTATCTGCGCGTATTTATTATAATTATCTGCACCAAATAGGTCGCGCATCACATGTCTAGTGCGGTCTGATAGCAGCAGTTCATGTTTGGAATGGAATTGATAATATATCAACAGATCGTTTCTTTTTTTTTGGGACAAGCCAGCCTCGCTATTCCCGAACCAGTGCAACTCGTGAAAACCAGAATCAACAGTGGTGTCAACAACGTTTAGGTAAATGTAATGGCTATGTGTCCCATGAAACCTTCTTGGGATACGTTCTCTCCAATGGCCATATTGGTTCAAGGAATATTTATAGTTTAGGAGCGAGACGCTTCTTTTTTTTCTGCTTTCAGTTTTTTGTTTCTTTTATTGCGTCGCAGTTTCTTTGGATATATTTGATTGTAAAAATCTAGGATGGTCTTCGATCTATTAAAATTTTAGTATAAATTAATCATCACCTAAAGTAACTAAAACTTCAGTTGTTGTTTTTTTTTAGACGTCCTGTAATGGGACAGCTTGTATAAAAGTCGGATTATGTGGTATATACATAGTTGGTACTAATTTTAATAACCTGGTGCATAATCTATAATAATACCTTTAAACGAGCAATTCTTGTAGGTATATGTACATGTACATTTATAATCTGAATCTCGGAAACGCTCCGACGATTTTCATGAAATTTTGCATTGCAGGGGGATTCGGGTTCGATAAATCGATCTAGCTGGGTTTTATTTTTAGAAAATGTCGTTTTATCCGAGCAAAGCTCGGTCATCCAGGTACTAATAATATTAATTATGCAAAATAAGCGCAGAGTCGTGGAGTTGCAGATATCGGCCCGTCAAACAATACGATACCCTGGTGCACCACGATTATTTCTAAGAATGTAACTGCTGATTGATCAGATAAAAAGTTCCATATTTAAACCACTGTAAATAAATGATTTTTATTATTACTACCTACTAAACCTACGTCATACTTGGCCTAAATAATTCATTAGAGCAAATTCAAAACGATAACAGTTTATAATAATTTATTTTGTGGATTTAGGCACCGAATTTGGTTGCCAAAGTATCTCTACGGCAAACTGAATAGATACCTACCTACTATAAATAAAATAAATAATAATTTTATTTATTCAAGTAACACGGACTCAATTGTTTACTAAACTGTATGAGCCTCTTTTACGTGATAAGTACATAATTATGGTTACAACTCATTAATTACCATATTTTTGTCAACAGAAATGGAAGAAGCTGTCTCTGATAAACTTCGCGAGCAACAACATACAAAACGTGGATTGGGCTATAAGATTGGTCCCAAGACTCCAGCATCTAAGCCTGTCATCCAACAGATTAAAAGAACTTTGCGACATCTCCTGCCTTCACGAACTAAGGGTGCTCAATCTATCTATGAACAGCTTCGCGACCTGCGAAGCCTGGCACGCCAAAATAGGTAACATAGTCAGAATAGACCTCTCACAGAACAGAGTAAAAAGTCTGCAAGGATTCTCGCGTTTATACTCTTTGGAGAGCCTGGATTTGAGCTGCAATGTCATTACTGATGTCGAAGAAGTTCAGCATATATGCAAACTGCCTTGTTTAGAGAATCTATGGTTGACAGCTAATCCCGTAGCCTCGTCCATAGACTATAGAGTCAAAGTTCTAGAACAGTTCAACACTCGAATGACAGAGATTTGCTTGGACAACGAGAAGGCGTCGGAGAAAGAGTTGGATACAGCAAGAGTGTTGCAAGCCTTAAGAATTGTGAAAGAGGGTAAGACTCCCAGTTTCTTACAAAATAATAATACGAGTCATAGTTTTAATAAGAGTTGACAGGGAATTTAAAATTAGAATGTTGTATTTAGACCTTACGGTGTTGTCAATAACGTTTTTTTAGTAATATAAGAGTTGGAAATCTTTTTTAGAAAAATAACATGGATGTTTAGAAATGTATATTATATTTAAAAAAAGATCTTTATTTTCAAATGTGATTATGTAATTATTTTATTATTGTAATGTTTGCTTTAGATTTAGAATCGCACTGACCAGTTGAACTGCCTTTTGAATACAATTGTGTGCTTATCTGTGCTACAACACCCCATACTTTTAATTGTGATAATTAAAGATAGCTTCCAATGCTTTACAGCTATCTCAAAATTGAATTGTTTCCTAAGCTTGTATTCAGTAAGACTACATTGTAGCTGAAAGCCAATTGCAAAATACGGTATGACTTATGGCTTTTGTAATCATAATTAAGACAGTTGTCGTAGCAATATAAAAATCCATTGTCGATCATAAAACTTATCTTTCGATGCAGAAACATATTACACACACACCTACACACACACACACACACACACACACACACACACACACCTACACACACACACACACACACGCACACACACCAACACACACACGCACCCCTATACACATACTCATATGCTTCATATACTGGGAATCATAATAGGAACGCCTAGGCCTCACATAAATGATACTGGCGGATGGTAACAGAAGTGTTGCCATATCAACTGCAGGTTCATTTATTTCAAATTAATTTTGTCTTTGGTTTGCAGTTGAAATGTAGTTTGTCTGTATAGTGATGCGTATGTTATAACTTGTATAATAATATTATCTCGTTTACAAATGTGATATTTGATAATCGTGTAGTTTTATAAGTATGTAATATAATACTAATGTACTGGAAATGACCAATACTAAATGAAATCTAAGAAAATTTGAATTTCCCGGGCTGCCCTGGCACATCCTTGAAAGTAGTTATCATGCACTCCAACGTAGATGCATTTTTACTTGATATTAACAAGGAGTATGAAATAATATTTTTGTCGAGTTTAGAGAAGTGTCCTTTTGAAATGTACAGGAGTAAAATAATGTGTAGTGAATTTTAAAGTTTATTTATCTTCATAATTTTAATACCTCATATTATTAGAGATAAGGCAGACAATAATTCACTAAGACCATAATAAATTAAATATTAGGTCTTTACCTATGAAATTGCCGTTCTGCAGTACTGGCCATTTCAAATCAAAATATTTTTTGTTTGGCTAAGAATTCTAATTTCAAATTAATTTTATTTTAAAAACATGGATTTTTTTTTCCAAAAGTAGTCATTTGTTTATTGATTAGTGTTACATTTTCATCGCATTTAAATCTTTTTCGTCATCATGGATACGTTAAAAATTCGAGTAATTATGGAATATGAGTACCGTCGTGGCAGCAACGCGGCACAAGCGGCACGCAACATCAACGACGTTTACGGAGCTAACACTACAAACCAACGCACTACCTGTTATTGGTTTGCTCGCTTCCGTTCTGGAAATTTCGACCTGAAAAATGAACTTCGCGGTCGTCCGAAGACTTTGGTCGACAATGACGAATTAAAGGCGATTGTGGAAGCTGATGATACACAATCTACGGCTGAATTAGCAGCAGCTTTCGACGTTAGCGTCAAAACAATATTGGTCCATTTGCGTCGAATTGGCAAGGTAAAAAAGCTTGACAAATGGGTGCCCCACGAACTCAATGATCGCCAGCGCGAAGTACGCGTCGAGACGTGCCTTGCACTGCTCAACAGACACACAAATGAAGGAATTTTGAACCGCATTGTTACCTGCGATGAAAAATGGATTCTGTTTGATAACCGCAAGCGCTCAGCAAGTTGGTCGGATCCTGGTTCAGCACCTAAACAATGCCCTAAACGAAAACTTACCCCAAGAAAAGTGATGGTCATTGTTTGGTGGTCTAGCGCCGGTGTGATTCAACACAGCTTCTTACCAAACGGGGTGAGCATTACTGCAGATGTGTACTGTGAAGAATTGAACACAATGATGGAGAAGCTGGCACATCTCCAACCAGCATTGGTCAATCGCTCGTCTCCGCTGCTCCTGCACGACAACGCGCGACCTCATACTGCACAGCAGACGGTCTCCAAGTTGCAAGAACTGGGGTTGGAAGCTCTCCGTCATCCGCCCTACTCACCAGACCTTGCGCCTACAGACTACTACTTTTTCCAGAATTTGGATAACTTCTTGGCGGGAAAAAAATTCAATACCCGAGAGGCAGTACAAAATGCCTTTGAAGAATTTGTTGCCTCCCGTCCAGCTGATTTCTTTAAGAAGGGCATCAATAAACTGCCACTGCGTTGGCAAAGATGCATTGATTGCATGGGTGATTACTTCGATTAATACAAATAAAAAATACATGAAAAAAATTCATTTAAATTTTTTCATACAAAACGGCAATTTCATAGGTAAAGACCTATTATTAATGACTACTACTTCGCCCGCACATCACTGTAATGCTTGGTTCTCCCGACTCACTGATGTATTGATCGACTCTGTTACGTTGCATTACAAGCATATGCTCCCGGTGAGATGGCACCTTTATATATAAGGTAAGGAACTCGATATTGTCGCTTTTTAACCGCCGCGCCGTTTATATGAGTTTCCGTACCCCCAGCGCCCAGATTATAAATCGTTAATACATATACCATTTTACTCAAAATTAGCAATTTTGGGTAGACTTCAAAGTCAAATTACAATCAAATTACGGACAAAAGGTTTGTGTCGTATAAATACGACTCAGGCGGAATGGATACGAAAATATTGGTTGGATAAATCCGACTTCGGTGGTTAAGGCCACACCAAAACACCAATGAAATCGTTATAATAAGTTGACACTTAAAGATATCGCTGTTCTGAATGTAAATATGTTCTAATGAGGTCAAAAGTGCTGGCAACATAGTTTTCTAATCACTATTTAATGTAACAATATTATGTCTGGATACTTTGATATATTCCTGATCATGTCATGTTAATTAATCGCAAGAATATAAACAGAACTGATCAAGGTCTTGGCTTAGCATAAGAATATCTATGACCTTATACCTATGTGTGTTTGCAGTTTCGTGCAATTAATTGATGTATTCGTGCCCCAGTAACCGTTATTTCTAACGTTCCAAATTATTTTCCACTGGTAATAAAGTTAGTTGTGAAATCAAGATTCTACCCATTTAAAACAAAATAACAAAGATCTGAATTTGTAAATACTTCTGTTAAGACCAATTTTAACCTTTCATACTATCCAGTGATGCCTTGTAAATACTATAACGCTTTTATATACAAAATTGAATTCGATATGGCGGCTCCGGCTCACCTCTCGCTCACACAACGTGCCTGCAAGCGAGAGGCAAATATTTAGCACGTGCAGTCTATTTTTGTTTGTTATATGCCTATTTATTTTATATTTAATAATATTGTCATGTTTATTATGCTAAAAGCACATTTAGTTTATCAATAGTATTAAATGAAGTATTATGTATGTGATCGAAATATAGAAATGTTTTATTTTTAATTGGTGACGATTAATTTATAATTTAATATAAGTTATGGTTTAACCAATGTGTTGTTTTTGTTTATCTTTCCTTAAAACAATTATACTGTTTACTAGGACTCACTATTTAGGGTTTTGGATTTATAGTTGAACAAAAAAAAATCAGTAAGAACACAATAGCTCAAGTGGTACACCTAGTAGCTCCCGTGAGTATGTAACACTTAGTGCCCAGCACCCGGCTCCCGGGTCGAAAAAGAGTTTGCTCATGTCCCAGAACTCGCTCCCCGAGTCGGTACATGTAATAAGCTATAGATTAGATGTGAACATGCCCATCACCCCATACCATGTACCTACGCATTATGTAATTTGCCAAACATTATGACATACAAGTTAAATTGTATTTTTGAACTGGGCAGCGAAAGGGTTAATTGCATGAAACAAATAAAAATAAACCACGGATATTGATGAATTCATGAAAACAAAGTTACTAAAGTATTTTATTAAAAAGGCTTGGCGTGGAGCTCTGGCGTTCAAAAGGATAGGTCACATCTCTTACTTTAGTAAAAGAACAAAAAAGGGAATGGTGGCCCGGTTGT
Source organism: Phlogophora meticulosa (assembly GCA_905147745.2). Classification (NCBI taxonomy): domain Eukaryota; kingdom Metazoa; phylum Arthropoda; class Insecta; order Lepidoptera; family Noctuidae; genus Phlogophora; species Phlogophora meticulosa. The sequence goes on along the minus strand of LR990538.1, from coordinate 12,079,763 downwards.
AACTGACCCGATTTCAGAGCTCGACAACCTAAGCAGGCATGACATTACTTCGTGCAATTTTTTTAATCAAACTGCTCATTAAATGGCGGAGGACAGCATCATAAGGAAACCGGCATGTCATGTGTGACGTCAGCAAACCGCGAATTGGATTCGCACGGTTTATGGCCAGCTCCCACTCATAGAAAGGAGGTCTATGTTCAGTTATGTGAACCTCTTAGGCGGATAGTACAGAAACAAAAGACAATATATTACATTATCATTCATTTATTTAACCTTAACTTAATATATTACAATAAGAATGTGATTACATCACAAACAGTACTAATCTTTAACACCTTAAACGCCAAATTATCGACAGACAATACATTTTCTATTGAGTCTTCTTTTTTGGGAGTTAAGGTGTTAAACAGTGATTCACAAAATAAGTTCGAAATTATAGTCTTGCTAAATAATTAGAACAGTTTTAGTTAACACGTAGAGTATTCAATATATAGTATAATAACATTGGGTAAATCAACAATATATTTTGTAATACATAATTACTTTTACGTCTGTAACACCTTCAACACCAAGTGATACACAAACAATACATTTTCTATTCCAAGAAAGAAAACGATACACCGTTGGCAGGTAAGGTGGTAACTTATTTATTTTTTTATAATGACTACTACTATAATTAATGTATTTAGCTTACACTTTATCGGTACATATTTAGTATGCATTGGCTAGAGTATATCAAAACCTGGAACTCAACCAAAGAAAACCCGTAAATCAAAAACTGATGAGTAAATTGAATAGTACTGTATCGATATTATATACCCTGGCCAGGCGTAGCAGGGAGCTTGAATAGAATAAGAGGCCAGCTACCATACCATACTCAATAGCAACATTTTATCATTAATAATTATATTAAAATACAATAACATTCCCACAATACCCAGCTCCAGTCTTACGTTCATTTAATACGATATTATACTAAAACTAATTACTTATTTATTGCTCATAATAATCAATCATTTTCAATAAGTACAGAAGAATACATTCGACATTTTGTTTTAGAAGCATAAAAGTTGAGATTTACATTTACGTCTTAAAGAGTCAAATATGGAAATTATTTGAAGATTCATGAAAATTATGTTTAGTATAAGAAGCAGGAAGAACAAAAGGATTTTATCTTGACTGTAACCAAAAAAAGATTGATTAAGGGCCAGTTTTTTTATCAAAAGCAATGTGTCAAAGGAAAGTTTAAATTTGTTTCTTCACCATTTTTAGCTGTAACTTTTACTGCTCATCAAGCTGATTTAAAAGCTAAAGTAACTGTCATTTTGTCAAAGTTGTATTTACAGTTGCAGGTTATATTTAATTACTATTGCTACTATTATTGTATGTGGCATGTGTAAAAATAGCTCCCCACGATTTTTGGGGAAATTACGACACTTGTGTACTGGCAACTCTTTTACTTTTATGAAGAAACACGTTTGCCGTATTATCAGTACAGGTCAAGTTAATACTTTCATTGTTACTCAAGTTGTTGATTAAAAAACTGACTGTAAAATACTTATTCCATATTGTTGAAAATGATTAATGTCAACTACTTATATCATAATGCATATTTCACTGGAACATTTACAAACTAACACTCAATAAGCTACGCCTCATAGACAAAAGTAATGTTTTTTTTAAGGACAGCAATAGTTTCTTTCCTGGCTAGTGATAGCTGCAAATATTAAAAAGTAAATGCTTTAGAAATACGATCAGCTGAATTTTCAAATCCGATAACTTTCATACGAAGAATAAAAATGGCGGTTTGACATATTCTCTGCTGTCAAACCACCATTTATATTCCTCAGATGAAAGTTATCATAGTATTGAAAAGTCAGCCCTAAGACTTACAAAAATTGAAAATAAGTTATTGTTAACATAAGAATAAATACAAGTGCCCTTCCCTTAATGGCTGTTTTCACTAGAAAATAAACTCGGCTTGTCTCAACATCTACTGAGAATTTCTTAACTTAAGGCCTATTTTACATAAGCTCACTCAAGACTCAATCATTACTTAAAATTCGTAAAAGCCATTTGATTGGTTGAACTGGTTTTAAGCAATGCTTGAAACTTAAGCTTCTGTAATACGGACCTAAAGCCGAGGAGTAAGATGTTAAGTGTAAAAACTCCGGGGTCAATATTTTACCCATAACCTAAGACTGATCAAAGATTTTTAACCACACAGATTTCTTTCTACCCTCGTGGTGCATAAGGGAATAAACCATTAAGGCTCTGAGGGTAAAACTGATAGTTTTCATCAAGGTTATACAAAATCCATGATTTTTACGAATTAAGGCGAGTCTAGAAGGCACAAGCGATGTGATATTATATTCTACCTAGATGATTACACTATGTTATGTCATCACAAGTAATCTTTGTATACAGTTTTGACAGTTCAGTAATAATAATTGCAAAAAAAGTATGTTAGAATCAACTTATAATACGAGGGAAATATACCTCTCAAAATTATATTTGCAGGAAGTAAGACTATTTCATTAAAAATATGACAATGCCCAGAAAATATTTGAAAAGGGAATCTTTTCAAATATTTTCTTCTTCTCTAAAAAAAAACGTAGATCGAACGAACGTTCGTATTTTAGAAGTCATCTTTGTCGATTTTGGAAGTCCAATGTATAAATTTAGTACGCTTTATCTATTCAATGTAAAAGCATTTTGGACAAAACTGGCAACTTTAGCCTCAAGATTTCCTCTCGTGGAGTCACTTACTCCTTACTACTATACATGTTCAAGTCTACGCAGCAGCCATGGCAGGTAGTGTGAAGTGATGGTCAGGGTTGGTGTGTTGATACAAGGGCGCGCGAGCTCGCACTCCGGTCGCTGTGGGACGCTTCGACGGTTCCTCACTCAGCATCATTTTTAAGACTTCCGTCTGAAAACAACATATCACAATTAAAAGAAGTTTCTGCAATATCTAATCGTGGGTGAGTACAGCCGAGAATACCCTGAATTAACTTCAAAATGTGTTTTAAGGATGAGTTGGCAACGCGCGCAAAATATTGTGCTTATGGGCACAGGTAAGAGTACAGGGATCTTAAGTTAAGTTATAACAATTAAAACTTATTTTCCTTAAAAAATCGTTAGAACCATGACCAAACCTGAGTCAAGTACAAATCAAAAATACGCTGTCATAGGGACTACCAACATAGTTAAATGAAAAATTAAAACTTTGGAATAACTATCAGTTGGAGAATGTCGGTGACGCGAACCCATAAGTTTTGCCCCCACCTAAAATTGCTCAACGCGGCTAAATAAGTTTTGACATTCAACACAATGAAATGGAGAACTATTGCCTTTTTTACACCAGTTATTCGTTTCTTACATCTATTAAACAGCGTGTTAGGTAGATGGACAAACTTTAAGGTAGGCATAGTACTCATGAAGATGAACAACTTTTACTATAAGACCATTCCTGAGAAAATATAAACAGCTGCTTTAGGTTAACTTATGCGAACATAAATGCATGATATATATATGATATGCATTCGCGTAGATATCGTATTACTCCGATACGAGATTACCCCCCCCCCCTACATAAAAACTTACAAACAAATTTTCCTATAGCTGTCAGGAATAATGTAGCTTTCTAACAGTGAATAAAATTTTACAATTGGAACATCGCTTCAGGAAAAAATCCCCCCCCCCCCCCCCCCCCCCTACATAAAAACTTACAAACAAATTTTCCTATAGCTGTCAGGAATAATGTAGCTTTCTAACAGTGAATAAAATTTTACAATTGGAACATCGCTTCAGGAGATTACCCCCCCCCCCCCTACATAAAAACTTACAAACAAATTTCCTATAGCTGTCAGGAATAATGTAGCTTTCTAACAGTGAATTAAATTTTACAATTGGAACATTGCTTCAGGAGATTACCCTACATAAAATCAAATTTTACATCTTTATAATATTACAAGTATAATATTACAAGTAATATGGATTATTATAAACACGAACCTCCTGCGGATAATGCAACATGAACTGCTCAGAATACTGCGACTGTCGCAAGCGCAGCAAACAGGCGACGCGTTCCGACTCAGTGCCGAACGGTTGGAGCAACTCGAATAGTATGAGTCCCAGCGAGTAGATATCCACTTTGTAACTGTACGGACGGCCCAGCAGCTGTTCCGGAGACATGTAGAGGTGGGTACCTGGGAATTTTTGTTATAATGAAGTCCATAAAAGAGCTGGCAATGAATGAGGATTGGAATTTCAAACTACATTATAATGTAACCTACAGGTAGTTGTTCCGGGTTTGGCGGTTAGTGTATGTGAGTTTATATCTCTGTCAAGGCACTCACAACACAGGAGAAATTCCTAGTGTGGGGCAACGTATTAAAAATGAATAATAGTTTAGAAAAACTAAAAAAACACGCTTTTATAGACAATCCAACTAAAAAATATAAAATAAAATTTAATAAATTTGGATTAAGAAAAGTGTAAATCTTTCTATTTTTTAATTCAGTATCGTATAAAACAGTATATAGTATAGTATACAATAAATAGTTTTCTATTTTTTAGTTGAATTTATTATAAAAGCGTGTTTTTTAGTTTTTTAAACTATTTTTTTTTTCGAATTATTGCATTGTCATCGGTCTTTGACAGGTGTGCAAAATTTGAATGAAATCTGATCGTTTAAAGTGGGTCAAAATAGCGTCCCAAGGAGTCGGTTACAAACATACAAGTGAAGCTAATATAAAGCGTGTAAAAAAAGTATTAGATGTCTTTTGTCACAGATGCTGAAGTACTTACCAACTCTATAGGTATGTCTCTGATGCGCATCAAGAAACTCAGTCTTCTCTCCGTCCTGTGACGTGTCGCTCATGGCGGTGACCAGGCCGAAGTCGCCCACCTTGACCCGGCCGTCCGGCGCGAACAGAATGTTGCTGGGCTTAAGATCTCGGTGGATTAGACCGGCTAAGTGAACGTATTCCACCGCCGATACTATCTGGCTGAATAGGACTTTTACCTGTTTAAAAAAAGGTTTTATGTAAATTTAAAGTTTATTGATATAGAATAGGAAACGGCGGGGTTGTGTTTGTATTTTTTTTAGTTTGGATAAGTATGTTGATAACGTGACATAATGCCTGTATTCCTCAAAGGGTTAAGTAGAGGTGTACTTATAGCACAGAGGCCAGCACATCGAGCTACCCCAATGTGTCAGGTTTCTTTTTCAACTTTGTCGCATTAGAAATAAGGTTCATGTTCAATTGGGAAAATCTGACACTTTGGGGTAGCTTGATGTGCTGGCGTCTGTACAAACACATTTCAACAGTTATGTTAAATAATAATTAGCGAATACCCTGAGCCCCTACCTGGCCTCTATTAAATGAGACTTATTGCCAAGCTTACTGGCAAGGCAAAACCAGACTCCTGTCTGGCTACTAATAAATTCCAGATTAAAAAAACCCAAGTATGTTGATAACTATAAAAATCTTCATGATTTTGTAGATTTTTTTAAGATTTTAAATCAGGAATACACCATTATGTAGCGTAACAAATTTTGATTAACTTTCAAACTATAATACAAAAAGTAACGACTCGCAATAAATAATAAAAGATGCGGCTTCCATGCATACCGGTTATAGCTAGTTACCAAGTATAGCATACCTTCTCGGGCCTACCCTCACAGCATCTGTTATCTCTGAGCCAGTCATGCAGACTATCCTGGCGACACAGCTGCATCTGTATGTACAGGTACATCTGTGAGGCGGCGGGCGGGTCTGCGCAGTCCGAGCCGCGCACCACCATGTCCAGCGACCAATGGCGGGTGTGGCCTTTCTGTGGGGGATCAACACAAGTCATTTAAGAAAATTAGCTGTGATGTTACAACATAAACAAAGTTTATTTTTTTAATTGTATTAATTTTCGATATTATAAAGGCTAATCGACAGAGACAAACATACCATAGCAAAACTTTAATTTTGATTTACATAACATATATACCAATATTGAAAAGAGGTAAAATTTATTTTGTAAGTTTGTATGAAATCCGCAACTAATGACACAATTCTATTTTTTTTTCGCTGTTGGAAAGCTACATGATTCCTAAAGTACACTTTTAAGGATGGAAGTTAAAGTTCGAAGGAAAAAAATCCGAAATCCACGCAGACGGAGTCGTGGTCGAAGTGCTAGAAGTGCTATTTATAAAACAGTCGATTTTAAACAAATGATAAATAATCTAGAATAATTAGTTTTCTTGATATAATTACAAGCACTAGAATTACGAATCAAAGACTTCTAGTTACGGTTCTAGAAAAAATCAAGATACTCGTATGAGAGGATTTGACACGTGATGGAGATCACAAATGTCAAAATTTGCAAAAAATTCGAGAAAATGTAAGAAATATTAGAGGATATATTGAGTGAGCTCCTTCTTCCCCATATAACCTTCCTTCCGCCCGTTTCACAGCTGCGAGATGATGATGATGGTGATGCTGTTATCACTCGAAATACGCATGGTCCGAGGAGGTGAGCACTCTTCGGTCCATGCGTACCTCGTATGAGAGCAGCAGTAGGAGTTATATGTCTGGAGGTGACTGCCACTTTATTTTCGCCAGCGAACAGTTTATTGAGACCTGTTCGATATCTCAAAATTTGCAAAAAAGCTCGAGAGAAAGATAAAGATTATCGATTATGGTGATGTGTGCTATTACGACCTGAATGCAGATCTCCTCAACAAACTTGACCGACTTCTTAATAACTGCATTCGATTTGTTTTCAATCTGCGCAAATATGATCATGTGTCCGCACATCGGTTGCTTCTAAAGTGGTTACCCATACGTCAGCGCCGAGAGCAAAGGGCGCTTACCACCTTGTTTTCATTTCTTGTCTCTTCCAATTCCCCTAGTTATCTAGCTCCTTATTTTCAGTACATTTGCACCAACCACGACAGAAATCTGCGTTCCTCCCATAACCGTCTTCTTCAATGCCCGACTCACCGTACTGACTTCATCCACAATTCTTTCTTCGTCCAAGCTATTTCTCTGTGCAATGCGCTCCCGCAGGAAATCAGGATGGCAACCAGCCGATTGGCCTTCAAAGTTAAAGTGCGTGAGCATGTTCGTATGAAGTTGGCAGTGGTTTCATCACAGCGCTAATGTTTTCTCATTAACTGTTCTTATTGTTTATGTATGTGTTTGTGTATATGTTTATTTGTGTATATGTTCTATGTAGGTATTATATTTATAGTTTATAATAATATATATATTTCTTTTCACTTTTCTTTTAAGAAATTGCACCTGCCACTGTTTGTCTCTGCATCACCCATAGGTTGACTGGTAGAAAATGCCTATGGCATTAAGTCCGCCTCTGTACATTTGTGTGCTTAAAGTATTAAATAAATAAAGATGATTTAATGAGTATGCTCCTTCTTCCCCATATACTCTTCCTTCGGCCAGTTTAACAGCTGCGAGATGATGATGATGGTGATGCTGTTATCACTCGAAATACGCATGGTCCGAGGAGGTGAGCACTCTTCGGACCATGCGTACCTCGTATGAGAGCAGCAGTAGGAGTCATATGTTTGGAAGTGACTGCAATATTATTTTCGCCAGCGAACAGTTGGTCGAGGCCCTGTTCGATATCTCAAAATTTTCAAAAAGTCTCGAGAAATAGTTAGAACACATTAGAGGATAAGTGAGCTCCTTCTTCCCCATATAACCTTCCTTCCGTCCGTTTCACATCTGCGAGATGATGATGTTGGTGATGGTGACGGTGATGCTGTTATCACTCGAAATACGCATGGTCCGAGGAGGTGAGCACTCTTCGGACCATGCGTACCTCGTATGAGAGCAGCAGTAGAAGTCATATGCCTGGAGGTGACTGCCACTTTATTTTCGCCAGCGATCAGTTTATTGAGACCTGTTCGATATCTCAAAATTTTCAAAAAGTCTCGAGAAATAGTTAGAAACATTAGAGGATAAGTGAACTCCTTCTTCCCCATATACTCTTCCTTCGGCCCGTTTCACAGCTGCGAGGTGATGATGATGGTGATGCTGTTATCACTCGAAATACGCATGGTCCGAGGAGGTGAGCACTCTTCGGTCCATGCGTACCTCGTATGAGAGCAGCAGTAGAAGTCATATGTTTGGAAGTGACTGCAATATTATTTTGGCCAGCGAACAGTTGGTCGAGACCCTGTTCAACATCTCAAAATTTGCAAAAAAACTCGAGAGAAAGATAAAGATAAGAGAATGTAATAAGTGAGCTCCTTCTTCCCCATATAACATTCCTTCCGCCACTTTCACAGCTGCGAGATGATGATGGTGATGCTGTTATCACTCGAAATACGCATGGTCCGAGGAGGTGAGCACTCTTCGGTCCATGCGTACCTCGTATGAGAGCAGCAGTAGTAAGTAGATTTGCAAAAACATTGGAGGAAAAGTTACAAGATATAAGAAGTTTTGATAAGTGAGTTCCCTCTCTCTCTTATTACTTTCTTTCCGCTAGTATCACAGCTACGAAATGTAAATGAAGGTGAAAAAATTAAAGCTATTGTTTGAAACACGTACCTTTTTCTTTTTCTTCCCACACGAACTGTCAGTCTTATAATCACACGCCTTCACTCTTTCCAATCTCTTATCAAAGGAAGAGTTCCTCTCCGTTCCCTCATTGGAGTGAGCGAACACTATGAACGAATCGTCGTTGCTGATTGGCTTAGCGAGGGACGGATGCTCGTCACTGATTGGCTTGGCTAGCGAGTCGTGAGTGACGTCAGATGGTTTGGACGAATGAGGGGCGTTCTCGTCGAATACTATGCTGAAAGAATCGTTGCAGCTTAGTGATCTGAGAACAAATCGTTTATTTTAGATAGGACAGTGGTGTTTATTTAGAGAATTGACATCTCTTTCTGACAGATAGCTTGAGAAAGAGACGGCGATAGTTATGTGCTACTTTAGATAATTATGTCAAATGAGTCTATGTATGGCTTGAATTAGATCATGTTTCTGGTCGATGCCTTTTAACTGTTTGTTTGGAAGTTTTGTTAATACATATATATATTTAATATTAATACTGGACAATCCACACAGCATCATCTAGCCCCAAGCTAAGCAGAGCTTGTGTTACGGGTATTAGATGACTGATATACTTAATACAATACAGATAGTTTTTTTGTACATATTAAATACCCAGAACACCCGGAACAAATTTTTGTAGATCGTACAAACATCTGTCCCAAGGCGAGAGTCGAACCCGCAACCACCTGCGTCGCAGGCGGACCTTCACCCGCCGCGCCACATTGGTCGTCAAGTTAAAGTTCAACAAAAACAGACAGCTCTTTATAGTTGTCCCTTTTTGTTTTATGAGAGAGAAAAAGTTGAAAGTAGTCTTAATTTGGATTATTGAATCAAAAATTAGTGATAAACTCCACTCGATCAACATATTATCTGTTAATATCGAAATTTTGGATACCTGAGTCTCTTGCTTGGTTCTCCTAGTTTTTTTTCATAGTCGAGCAGGTCAAAGCTATCTGTGCACTTGTTTAGGTTTAGCATGACGTCATTAGGCGCAAAGATGGCCGGCGGCGGAGATGTCGCCGTGTATTCATCTGTCATGGCCACTGACACACCGTCTAATTCCCTAGAAAAAAAAAGAATCGTTTATTGTGACAAAGAGTTTATTTTTTGGGATTCGAATTTCGATTTTGAATTTGAATTTCGATTCGAATAAATTAAGTTATAGATATATTTCGTGGATATTTGCGGTGAACCACTTTTGAACCTTATGTCCTTAGTAATAAGCTTGAAAAGTGGTTCACCTCCAGTGTCCGCGATGGACAGTCAGTCAAAGCAAGCGTTCTCCCAGATCAATCGTACGGATGATTGAAGGGGACTCAGAGCAGATATCCCAAACTGCATTGTGCGGGACATCGTTTCAATTTCGAATGTGTTTTAAGTAATTTAAATACAACAACATAAATCAAAGATGGCCTCTACCTTCACAAAGTTGCACTCCTGAGATTGAATGGACTGGCCCTAAGCCCTCAATCAAGGTAGAACCAGATTTTATTTATTAGTATTTTTATTTTATTTTATTTATTAGGGAAAACAAACAGTCACACATTACATTTTGTAGAAAAAAATACAAAAAGGCGGCCAAATGTGTAACCAACAACATTTTCCACGGAATACACATAACAAATTATAATCTTTACAAACTAATAATAATAAAAACAAATAATTTAAACTAAAACCTAAAAAAATACAATAATTTAAGTTAAGTTACATTAAACAACAAAACAACAAAAATTAATTTAGCATACAATGCAAAAATTCAGAAGGATATAAAATCTTAATCAAAATTATAATTAAAATGACTATTGACTAAGTATTTCGAGAACAATATTTTTGAATCTACTAGCAGAAAGAGCAAACATATCAATATGATGGAATTGTTTATTGAAATTATGTGTAATTCGTCGCAAAGGTGCCCGCATACCTGCGTTACTGCGGCAAGAGGTAACTGCAAACAGCGGCCGTGCACGCACCCCGCGACTTACTGTCGTTCTAGGAACTATGTAACTTATTTTATTTCGGATATCAATACAGTCATATACATTGCTACACAAATCAAACAAAAATACAGTCTCTAGAAGAGTGCGTCTTGATTTTAGGTCAAGTAATTCATATTTCTTTAACAAATAATCATAAGATAAATATGTGTGGAAGCAACGATAGTGCATGGCTTTTAAAAAAATTATTTGAACCTTTTCAATACATTCAGAATATTTATTGTACAAGGGATTCCACACTGGCACTGCGTATTCGAGCTGTGATCTGATCAAAGACTTGTACAAATATAAATAGGTAGAGGGGCGCACAAACTCCCTTGCAGATCTCATCACAAAACCGTACATCCGGTAGGCGTTATTTACAACTTTGTTAATGTGGGCATCAAGGTGAAGTTTATCATCGAGGAGAATACCAAGATCACGAATAAGGGACTCTCTTGATAGTAAAATTTTAACCAAAGAGTACGGGTGCCTGAAAACATTCTTATTCTTTGTGAAACTGATACAACAGCATTTAGATAGACTCAGTTGCAGTTTATTATATTTGCAATATTCACTGAAGCGATCCAGGTCTTCCTGTAATAATGTGCAGTCTTGTAAGCTTTTGATGGGCTTGTAAATTTTGAGATCGTCAGCATAGAGCAAGACTTTAGAATTTCTAAAACAATCAAGTATGTCGTTTATAAATAAAATAAATAAAAGGGGTCCCAGAATCGAACCCTGAGGTACACCAGAAGTTACATTTATATTTGAAGCAGATCTGAAACCGTTAACTACTACCCTTTGAGTTCTGTTCGAGACATAGGAAGAAAACCATCGAAGTAAATCACCACGTATACCGTTAAATGAAATTTTATGCAGTAGCAGCTCATGATCAACCTTGTCGAATGCTTTTCGAAAGTCAGTATTAATGGCATCCACTTGAACACGAGAATCCATATTGTTGAACAAATAATCCATAAATGCCACCAAATTTGTGGTAGTTGATCGATGTTTCACAAATCCATGTTCTTAATGGATTATACTGTGATGAAGAACAGGATATATTTTATTGTGGACTAACCTCTCGAAAAGCTTCGGCAGGACTGACATAATGGAAATAGGACGATAGTTTTCAACATCCTGCTTAGACCCCGATTTATATATTGGTGTTATATTCGCAATCTTCCATACCTCGGGGAAAGTTCCTTGTGTCAGTGATTTACGAAACAAAATATGTATAGGGGTGCAAATATGTTTAGCGGTGGCTTTGAGAAACGTGACTGGAAGACCGTCAGGACCTGGACCCTTAGTTGAGTCTAAAGAATTAATTGCCATCAGTATCTCATTCGTGCTCAGCTCTAAGGTACTGATGAGGGAATTGCGATCAGAATCCCCACTCGAGGAAATACCACTCATGGAGGATTGTTCGTAAACTGAATTAAAAAAATCAGAAAAAAAGTTACAAATTTCTTCGGGATCATTGCTGCTTTGGTCTTTGTAATTCATGTCAGAAGGTATACCAGAACAAGACTTCCGATTTGCAATATACGTCCAGAAGTATTTAACGTTACTGTGAATGCCGTCTTCAACAGACTCCATGTATTTTATGTAGCAGGCATTGCATTCCCTATGGAATCTAGATCTGTATAGTGAGAATGAGTATTATTGATATAAGAAAGAAGATTAGTATAGTATATGTATATTACATTTTTATATTTTTTCCGTATTCTTTTAATGTACATATTTTTTTACATATATTAACAAAAATAAAATAAAAAATAACAATTTTTGATAAAATATGTATTAAAATAGTGCTCCGCCCGCAGCAAGGTGGTAAAACCCAAGCTTACGGTGGTTAGGGATCCAGAGAGAGGAACCTCCTCATAATGCGTGCCGTGTCCATGACGACCGCCTTCTGGCTCTTGCCCAACTGTTTAGCGAAAGTTGCTCCAGATGTTGGTCGAAACTTTTCGCTATCACACCGTTGACTGATATGACTATCGGCACTATAATTTTTGAGTTTATATTCGACATGCTGATAACCTCGTGAGCGAGATCGAGATACTTTATTATCTTATCTTTTTCAGCTTTCACTAGGTTCTCATCATGGGGAATAGTGACATCAACAATTACAGCGCGACTCATCGACCGATCGATTATCACTATATCAGGTTTATTAGCGGGAATAAACCTGTCAGTTATAATCAATCTGTCCCAGTAGAGCGTGATCTGACCATTGTCGAGAACTGGTTCTGGGTGGTATTGGTAATTTACATTTTTATATTATTGTTATTTTATTTTCTATGAAGAAATAAAATAAAATAAATAATCATAGGGCATCAAAAAATTCATCCGCATCGTTGTCAACGGGAAAAGTGCCCAGAAGGCTGGCAGCATTGCCACGTTGAATGGCAATGCTAATTCTTTGGCCAAAAAAAAAAAATTATTTTCTTGAATCCAAATTTTATTTTCATTCGAGCCAGGCCTTTTTTTTTATCTCCTTAAACTTCAAGTTACCGACAAATAATACTTTTTCTTTTGTGCGTCGTTATTTGGGAATTAAGCTATTATATATTTTTTTCGCTCAAAATTGTTTTTTTAGCGTTTGGGATTTTGGTTACGCTTGCGCCCTGGCGAATATAGCAACCGCACCTCTCGTTCTACCATTGAAATAGGCTGTTAGTTCTTTACCGTACAATTGAATTTGCTACATACCTCATCCACACAGCGTCTCGTTGCTGTTGCCACAGGGGAGGCGGCTCCTCCACCCACGCGTTGAAGTACCTCACAATATGTTCGTGTTCTAGCTTCGCGAGTGCCCGCACTTCACGTAACACGCGCTCTCGCTTCGATTGCCTGTTATCAAATGGAAAAAACATTTTATCATACACAAGCAAGTAAGATACAATTTTGCTATTTACACGACTTTCCTAGCCGTGGCCGCATGCCGCTGTAGAGGATGGAGGAGGAACAGGTCGAAAAGTCACTCATCCTCCATAGAAATGTGAGTATACTCCGACCAGTCGATTGGATTACTCGAGTTTCTGTATACACATTAATCGCGCGGATAACTTTGATATCGAGATCTAGGATACGCCAGTTTTAGTTCATATATGGTCCCCCCCATATAACCAGACTGAATACCCCTCAATCAAATAAAGCAGTTGCCTAGGGCATCACATCACATTCGGATCTGTTACCTACTAATTTTGGTAAGATCAGACGGATCTGACAGCGGTACTAATCATCTATGGTGAAAAAAGTAGGTTAAAATGTCGTGTAAATATATATGGCATAAAGCATGAACTTACCTCCTAGGCAAAGTTATTCGCTTGACAGCATAAGAACAGTCATCGATATTGTTCTTCGCCTCGAACACGACTCCAAAGCCGCCGCGCCCGAGACAGCGCAGCGGCGTGAAGTCATTTTCATAGCGCCCCGAATATTCTGGAATATTCGGTCGGGGTGTGGCCGGCTTTTCTACAGGCCAACCCATTACTTGGACTACTACCTGAGGGAATAAATATGCCTATTCAAACAAAACATCTCAGGTGTTTGAATTCAAAAGCTTAAAAAAAATCATCGCCGAAGCTTTTTTTGGAGCTTTTTGTAATAAGCGATCCTAAACATATTTGAATTTGAGCAAAGATGATTCTCACTTGAATTCAGAATCATTGATAAATCAAGGTTTGGAACACACAAAATATTCACAATGAAATAGATTCCCTTAACGACATTATGAATATAATAAAAATCGTTACCGATGTCCTCACCTCCATCCACCAGCAGCTCACAGCTAACAGCTTCGAGATTTGAATGATGGTGATGCTGTTATCACTCGAAATACGCATGGACCGAGGAGATGAGCACTCTTCGGTCCATGCGTACCTCGTATGAGAGCAGCAGTAGAAGTCATATGTTTGGAAGTGACTGCAACATTATTTTCACCAGCGAACAGTTGGTCGAGACCCTGTTCAACATCTCAAAATTTGCAAAAAAAACTCGAGAGAAAGATAAAGATAAGAGAATGTAATAAGTGAGCTCCTTCTTCCCCATATAACATTCCTTCCGCCACTTTCACAGCTGCGAGATGATGATGGTGATGCTGTTATCACTCGAAATACGCATGGTCCGAGGAGGTGAGCACTCTTCGGACCATGCGTACCTCGTATGAGAGCAGCAGTAGGAGTCATATGTTTGGAAGTGACTGCAACATTATTTTCACCAGCGAACAGTTGGTCGAGACCCTGTTCAACATCTCAAAATTTGCAAAAAAAACTCGAGAGAAAGATAAAGATAAGAGAATGTAATAAGTGAGCTCCTTCTTCCCCATATAACATTCCTTCCGCCACTTTCACAGCTGCGAGATGATGATGGTGATACTGTTATCACTCGAAATACGCATGGTCCGAGGAGATGAGCACTCTTCGGTCCATGCGTACCTCGTATGAGAGCAGCAGTAGAAGTCATATGTTTGGAAGTGACTGCAACATTATTTTCACCAGCGAACAGTTGGTCGAGACCCTGTTCAACATCTCAAAATTTGCAAAAAAAACTCGAGAGAAAGATAAAGATAAGAGAATGTAATAAGTGAGCTCCTTCTTCCCCATATAACATTCCTTCCGCCACTTTCACAGCTGCGAGATGATGATGGTGATGCTGTTATCACTCGAAATACGCATGGTCCGAGGAGGTGAGCACTCTTCGGTCCATGCGTACCTCGTATGAGAGCAGCAGTAGGAGTCATGTCTGAAAGTGACTGTCATATTACTTTCTCCGGCGGATGATAGTTGAGACCTGTTCGGTAACTGAAATTTGCAAAAAACCTCGAGAAAAAGTTTAAGATACAAAATTATCTGACATGTAAGCTCCCTCTTCTACATATTAATTTCCTTCCGCCAGTTTAACAGCTGCGAGATGATGATGATGCTGTCATCACTCGAAATACGCATGGACCGAGGAGATGAGCACTCTTCGGTCCATGCGTACCTCGTATGAGAGCAGCAGTAGGAGTCATGTCTGAAAGTGACTGTCATATTACTTTCTCCGGCGGATGATAGTTGAGACCTGTTCGGTAACTGAAATTTGCAAAAAACCTCGAGAAAAAGTTCAAGATATAAAATGATCTGACAAGTGGGCTCCCTCTTCTTCAAATAACCTTCCTCCGACCAGTTTCACAGCTGCGCGATGATGATGAGTGATGCTGTTATCATTTAGAGTCCGCATGGACCGAGGAGATAAGCATCCTACGGACAATGCGAACTCTGTATGAGAGCAGCAATAGGAGTCCTATAACTCAAAGTGACTGTCATATTACTTTCTTCAGCGAATAGTTGGTTGAGACCTGTTCGATATCTCAAAATTTGCAAAAAAAAACTCGAGAAAAAGTTTAAGATATTAGAGAATTTAATAAGTGAGCTCCATCTTCCCCATTTTGACCTTCGTCCCGCCCGTTTCACAGCTGCGAGATGATGATGATGGTGATGCTGTCATCACTCGAAATCCGCATGGACCGAGGAGATGAGCACTCTTCGGTCCATGCGTACCTCGTATGAGAGCAGCAGTAGGTGTCATATGTCTGTAAGTGCCTGCCGTATTATTTTAGCCCGCGGATGTATGTTGAGACCTGTTCGGTATCTGAAATTTGCAAAAAACCTCGAGGAAAAGTGTAAGATATATAATTATCTGACAAGTGAGCTCCCTCTTCTTCATATAGGTAACCTTTCTTCCGCCAGTTTCACAGCTGCGAGATGATGATGGTGATGCTGTTATCACTCGAAATACGCATGGACCGAGGAGATGAGCACTCTTCGGTCCATGCGTACCTCGTATGAGAGCAGCAGTAGGAGTCATGTCTGAAAGTGACTGTCATATTACTTTCGCCAGCGGATGTTGGTTGAGACCTGTTCGGTAACTGAAATTTGCAAAAAACCTCAAGAAAAAGTTCAAGATATAAAATGATCTGACAAGTGAGCTCCTTCTTCTCCATATTACCTTCCTTCCACACGTTTCACAGCTGCGAGATAATGATGATGGTGATGCTGTAATCACTCGAAATACGCATGGACCGAGAAGATGAGCACTGCTCGGTCCATGCGTACCTCGCATGAGAGCAGCCGTAGGAGTCACATTTATTTATTTATTTAAGCTGTTGCCGACGTTTGTACTATTTCCAACATCGAGCAAGACCTGTGAGAAATCTGAAATGTGCGAGAAACGAGATCGAGAAAAAGTTAAAGATATTAGAAGGTTTAGATATTTTCATGATAACAAGCTGCCACCTTCACATTTTGAACTCCTTCCACCAGAATTACAGCGACGAGATGTGAACTTAGATGTGATGATGTGATGCTGTTATCATTCGAAATAAACATGGACCGAGAAGATGGTCACTCCTCGGTACATGCATACCTCGCTGAGAGCAGCAGTAGTAGTCATCCACTTTGTTGAGGTCGACGGCTCCCATATTATTTCCACCACGAAGCAAGATCTGTTCGATCTCTTACATTTCTAAGACACTCGGGAAAAAAGGTTTGAATTTTTATAGTTACAATTTTCCACCTTCCACAAATAGTATAGAAAAGAGATAAAGACGTTGATTTGATGATTTTATGCTGCCATCAGTCGTGAAGTGCATGGACAGAGAAAATGGCTCCTCAGTCCATGCGTTCCTCGCTTGAGAGCAGCCGTAGGAGTTATGTATTTGTCCAAAAGATGGGGCTGGATATCTGAAGTTTCTTGAAAGTGACTGCCATATTATTTCCACACACACAGGAAAAATAGATATGTTTGAGACAGAATTTCTCCCTCTCACCCCCACCATTTTATTTTTTCTTCACCTGTTCCACAGCAATGAGATGATGATGATAACGATGGTGATGATGTGATGCTGTCATCAGTCGAAATACGCATGTACCGAGAAGATGGTCACTCCTCGGTTCATGCGTACCTCGCTTGAGGGCAGCAGTAGGAGTCACATGACTGTATAGAAGATGTGGCTGGGTATCTGAAGTTTCTTTGAAGAGACTTCTAAATTATTTTCTTCCTCCAACCCCGACTATTTTAACTTCCTTCCACCAGTTTCATGGCAATGAGATGGTGTTGATGATGTGATGACGGAGTGACCATCTTCTCGGTACATGCGTATTTCGGCTGATGGCGGTATCACATGTCCATCACCATCTCATGGCTATGGAACTAGTTCCACTAGAGTAATGAGATGGTGATGATGATGCGATGCTGTCATCAGTCGAAATACGCATGTACCGAGAAAATGGTCACTCCTCGGTTCATGCGTACCTCGCTTGAGGGCAGCAGTAGGAGTCACATGACTGTATAGAAGATGTGGCTGGGTATCTGAAGTTTCTTTGAAGAGACTGCTATATTATTTCCACTACTAGGAACTTGGAAAACACACACGGGGAAAATTTAGATTTTTTAGTATAGAAACTGCTTCCGCTCACCCCCACCAATTCAACTTTCTTCCACCAGTTCCACAGCAATGAGATGATGACTAAGGTGATGGTGAGATGCTGTCATCAGTCGAAATACGCATGGCCCGAGAAGATGGACACTCCTCGGCCCATGCGTACCTCGTATGAGAGCAGCAGTAGGAGTCACATGACTGTATAGAAGATGTGGCTGGGTATCTGAAGTTTCTTTGAAGAGACTGCTATATTATTTCCACTACTACGAACTTAGAAAAACACATACACGGGAAAAGTTTGATTTGTATGAGATAGAATTTTCTTCCTCCAACCCCGACTATGTTAACTTCCTTCCACCAGTTTCATGGCAATGAGATGGTGATGATGATGTGATGACGGAGTGACCATCTTCTCGGTACATGCGTATTTCGGCTGATGGCGGTATCACATGTCCATCACCATCTCATGGCTATGGAAATAGTTCCACTAGAGTAATGAGATGGTGATGATGATGCGATGCTGTCATCAGTCGAAATACGCATGTACCGAGAAGATGGTCACTCCTCGGTTCATGCGTACCTCGCTTGAGGGCAGCAGTAGGAGTCACATGACTGTATAGAAGATGTGGCTGGGTATCTGAAGTTTCTTTGAAGACACTGCTATATTATTTCCACTACTACGAACTTAGAAAAACACATACACGGGAAAAGTTTGATTTGTATGAGATAGAATTTTCTTCCTCCAACCCCGACTATTTTAACTTCCTTCCACCAGTTTCATGGCAATGAGATGGTGATGGTGATGATGATGTGATGACGGAGTGACCATCTTCTCGGTACATGCGTATTTCGGCTGATGGCGGTATCACATGTCCATCACCATCTCATGGCTATGGAACTAGTTCCACTAGAGTAATGAGATGGTGATGATGATGCGATGCTGTCATCAGTCGAAATACGCATGTACCGAGAAAATGGTCACTCCTCGGTTCATGCGTACTTCGCTTGAGGGTAGCAGTAGGAGTCACATGACTGTATAGAAGATGTGGCTGGGTATCTGAAGTTTCTTTGAAGAGACTGCTATATTATTTCCACTACTAGGAACTTGGAAAACACACACGGGGAAAATTTAGATTTTTTAGTATAGAAACTGCTTCCGCTCACCCCCACCAATTCAACTTTCTTCCACCAGTTCCACAGCAATGAGATGATGACTAAGGTGATGGTGAGATGCTGTCATCAGTCGAAATACGCATGTACCGAGAAGATGGTCACTCCTCGGTTCATGCGTACTTCGCTTGAGGGCAGCAGTAGGAGTCACATGACTGTATATGTGGCTGGGTATCTGAAGTTTCTTTGAAGAGACTGCTATATTATTTCCACTACTACGAACTTAGAAAAACACATACACGGGAAAAGTTTGATTTGTATGAGATAGAATTTTCTTCCTCCAACCCCGACTATTTTAACTTCCTTCCACCAGTTTCATGGCAATGAGATGGTGATGATGATGTGATGACGGAGTGACCATCTTCTCGGTACATGCGTATTTCGGCTGATGGCGGTATCACATGTCCATCACCATCTCATGGCTATGGAACTAGTTCCACTAGAGTAATGAGATGGTGATGATGATGCGATGCTGTCATCAGTCGAAATACGCATGTACCGAGAAGATGGTCACTCCTCGGTTCATGCGTACCTCGCTTGAGGGCAGCAGTAGGAGTCACATGACTGTATAGAAGATGTGGCTGGGTATCTGAAGTTTCTTTGAAGAGACTGCTATATTATTTCCACTACTAGGAACTTGGAAAACACACACGGGGAAAATTTAGATTTTTTAGTATAGAAACTGCTTCCGCTCACCCCCACCAATTCACCTTTCTTCCACCAGTTCCACAGCAATGAGATGATGACTAAGGTGATGGTGAGATGCTGTCATCAGTCGAAATACGCATGTACCGAGAAGATGGTCACTCCTCGGTTCATGCGTACCTCGCTTGAGGGCAGCAGTAGGAGTCACATGACTGTATAGAAGATGTGGCTGGGTATCTGAAGTTTCTTTGAAGAGACTGCTATATTATTTCCACTACTACGAACTTAGAAAAACACATACACGGGAAAAGTTTGATTTGTATGAGATAGAATTTTCTTCCTCCAACCCCGACTATGTTAACTTCCTTCCACCAGTTTCATGGCAATGAGATGGTGATGATGATGTGATGACGGAGTGACCATCTTCTCGGTACATGCGTATTTCGGCTGATGGCGGTATCACATGTCCATCACCATCTCATGGCTATGGAACTAGTTCCACTAGAGTAATGAGATGGTGATGATGATGCGATGCTGTCATCAGTCGAAATACGCATGTACCGAGAAGATGGTCACTCCTCGGTTCATGCGTACCTCGCTTGAGGGCAGCAGTAGGAGTCACATGACTGTATAGAAGATGTGGCTGGGTATCTGAAGTTTCTTTGAAGAGACTGCTATATTATTTCTACTACTAGGAACTTGGAAAACACACACGGGGAAAATTTAGATTTTTTAGTATAGAAACTGCTTCCGCTCACCCCCACCAATTCAACTTTCTTCCACCAGTTCCACAGCAATGAGATGATGACTAAGGTGATGGTGAGATGCTGTCATCAGTCGAAATACGCATGTACCGAGAAGATGGTCACTCCTCGGTTCATGCGTACCTCGCTTGAGGGCAGCAGTAGGAGTCACATGACTGTATAGAAGATGTGGCTGGGTATCTGAAGTTTCTTTGAAGAGACTGCTATATTATTTCCACTACTACGAACTTAGAAAAACACATACACGGGAAAAGTTTGATTTGTATGAGATAGAATTTTCTTCCTCCAACCCCGACTATTTTAACTTCCTTCCACCAGTTTCATGGCAATGAGATGGTGATGATGATGTGATGACGGAGTGACCATCTTCTCGGTACATGCGTATTTCGGCTGATGGCGGTATCACATGTCCATCACCATCTCATGGCTATGGAACTAGTTCCACTAGAGTAATGAGATGGTGATGATGATGCGATGCTGTCATCAGTCGAAATACGCATGTACCGAGAAGATGGTCACTCCTCGGTTCATGCGTACTTCGCTTGAGGGCAGCAGTAGGAGTCACATGACTGTATAGAAGATGTGGCTGGGTATCTGAAGTTTCTTTGAAGAGACTGCTATATTATTTCCACTACTAGGAACTTGGAAAACACACACGGGGAAAATTTAGATTTTTTAGTATAGAAACTGCTTCCGCTCACCCCCACCAATTCAACTTTCTTCCACCAGTTCCACAGCAATGAGATGATGACTAAGGTGATGGTGAGATGCTGTCATCAGTCGAAATACGCATGTACCGAGAAGATGGTCACTCCTCGGTTCATGCGTACCTCGCTTGAGGGCAGCAGTAGGAGTCACATGACTGTATAGAAGATGTGGCTGGGTATCTGAAGTTTCTTTGAAGAGACTGCTATATTATTTCCACTACTACGAACTTAGAAAAACACATACACGGGAAAAGTTTGATTTGTATGAGATAGAATTTTCTTCCTCCAACCCCGACTATTTTAACTTCCTTCCACCAGTTTCATGGCAATGAGATGGTGATGATGATGTGATGACGGAGTGACCATCTTCTCGGTACATGCGTATTTCGGCTGATGGCGGTATCACATGTCCATCACCATCTCATGGCTATGGAACTAGTTCCACTAGAGTAATGAGATGGTGATGATGATGCGATGCTGTCATCAGTCGAAATACGCATGTACCGAGAAGATGGTCACTCCTCGGTTCATGCGTACTTCGCTTGAGGGCAGCAGTAGGAGTCACATGACTGTATATGTGGCTGGGTATCTGAAGTTTCTTTGAAGAGACTGCTATATTATTTCCACTACTACGAACTTAGAAAAACACATACACGGGAAAAGTTTGATTTGTATGAGATAGAATTTTCTTCCTCCAACCCCGACTATTTTAACTTCCTTCCACCAGTTTCATGGCAATGAGATGGTGATGATGATGTGATGACGGAGTGACCATCTTCTCGGTACATGCGTATTTCGGCTGATGGCGGTATCACATGTCCATCACCATCTCATGGCTATGGAACTAGTTCCACTAGAGTAATGAGATGGTGATGATGATGCGATGCTGTCATCAGTCGAAATACGCATGTACCGAGAAGATGGTCACTCCTCGGTTCATGCGTACTTCGCTTGAGGGCAGCAGTAGGAGTCACATGACTGTATAGAAGATGTGGCTGGGTATCTGAAGTTTCTTTGAAGAGACTGCTATATTATTTCCACTACTAGGAACTTGGAAAACACACACGGGGAAAATTTAGATTTTTTAGTATAGAAACTGCTTCCGCTCACCCCCACCAATTCAACTTTCTTCCACTAGTTCCACAGCAATGAGATGATGACTAAGGTGATGGTGAGATGCTGTCATCAGTCGAAATACGCATGTACCGAGAAGATGGTCACTCCTCGGTTCATGCGTACCTCGCTTGAGGGCAGCAGTAGGAGTCACATGACTGTATAGAAGATGTGGCTGGGTATCTGAAGTTTCTTTGAAGAGACTGCTATATTATTTCCACTACTACGAACTTAGAAAAACACATACACGGGAAAAGTTTGATTTGTATGAGATAGAATTTTCTTCCTCCAACCCCGACTATTTTAACTTCCTTCCACCAGTTTCATGGCAATGAGATGGTGATGATGATGTGATGACGGAGTGACCATCTTCTCGGTACATGCGTATTTCGGCTGATGGCGGTATCACATGTCCATCACCATCTCATGGCTATGGAACTAGTTCCACTAGAGTAATGAGATGGTGATGATGATGCGATGCTGTCATCAGTCGAAATACGCATGTACCGAGAAGATGGTCACTCCTCGGTTCATGCGTACTTCGCTTGAGGGCAGCAGTAGGAGTCACATGACTGTATATGTGGCTGGGTATCTGAAGTTTCTTTGAAGAGACTGCTATATTATTTCCACTACTACGAACTTAGAAAAACACATACACGGGAAAAGTTTGATTTGTATGAGATAGAATTTTCTTCCTCCAACCCCGACTATTTTAACTTCCTTCCACCAGTTTCATGGCAATGAGATGGTGATGATGATGTGATGACGGAGTGACCATCTTCTCGGTACATGCGTATTTCGGCTGATGGCGGTATCACATGTCCATCACCATCTCATGGCTATGGAACTAGTTCCACTAGAGTAATGAGATGGTGATGATGATGCGATGCTGTCATCAGTCGAAATACGCATGTACCGAGAAGATGGTCACTCCTCGGTTCATGCGTACTTCGCTTGAGGGCAGCAGTAGGAGTCACATGACTGTATAGAAGATGTGGCTGGGTATCTGAAGTTTCTTTGAAGAGACTGCTATATTATTTCCACTACTAGGAACTTGGAAAACACACACGGGGAAAATTTAGATTTTTTAGTATAGAAACTGCTTCCGCTCACCCCCACCAATTCAACTTTCTTCCACCAGTTCCACAGCAATGAGATGATGACTAAGGTGATGGTGAGATGCTGTCATCAGTCGAAATACGCATGTACCGAGAAGATGGTCACTCCTCGGTTCATGCGTACCTCGCTTGAGGGCAGCAGTAGGAGTCACATGACTGTATAGAAGATGTGGCTGGGTATCTGAAGTTTCTTTGAAGAGACTGCTATATTATTTCCACTACTACGAACTTAGAAAAACACATACACGGGAAAAGTTTGATTTGTATGAGATAGAATTTTCTTCCTCCAACCCCGACTATTTTAACTTCCTTCCACCAGTTTCATGGCAATGAGATGGTGATGATGATGTGATGACGGAGTGACCATCTTCTCGGTACATGCGTATTTCGGCTGATGGCGGTATCACATGTCCATCACCATCTCATGGCTATGGAACTAGTTCCACTAGAGTAATGAGATGGTGATGATGATGCGATGCTGTCATCAGTCGAAATACGCATGTACCGAGAAGATGGTCACTCCTCGGTTCATGCGTACTTCGCTTGAGGGCAGCAGTAGGAGTCACATGACTGTATAGAAGATGTGGCTGGGTATCTGAAGTTTCTTTGAAGAGACTGCTATATTATTTCCACTACTAGGAACTTGGAAAACACACACGGGGAAAATTTAGATTTTTTAGTATAGAAACTGCTTCTGCTCACCCCCACCAATTCAACTTTCTTCCACCAGTTCCACAGCAATGAGATGATGACTAAGGTGATGGTGAGATGCTGTCATCAGTCGAAATACGCATGGCCCGAGAAGATGGACACTCCTCGGCCCATGCGTACCTCGTATGAGAGCAGCAGTAGGAGATATATGTCTAGACGATGTGGTTATCCGATATCAGAAGTTTCATATAAGCTGCTGTTATTATTTCCGCCACCTTGCAGACTGGTTAGAAAAACTCAAAATTAATTAACTTTTACCCGGGTGTCTTATTATATTACTTTTTTAACGTTTTTCATGATATATGATGATTGCGATAATGTGATGCTGTCATCACTCGAAATACGCATGATATATATGTCGCGAGTATTAATCACCATGCTTGCTCAAGATGGGTTGGACGTCGGTCGATTTCAGACTTTTATTAATTTTAAGTCCAGGTTTCCTCACGATGTTTTCCTTCACCGATGTCAATGTCAAAAATGTCAAAAACAATGGTGATGTTAATATCTACTTAATGAAAAAATAAAATAAAGACACAATTAAATACACATTTGACACATTTTCAATGATACATAGGTACACCGTTGGCAGAACATACAAAACCGTATTACATAAAACAAATACAAATTGATAGTGAAATCAATATAATACAAACAGGATAATAAAGAGTGCTGATATGAAAGCCTGTGAAACAAAAAATACTGTAGATTAACACGATTAAAACATTGGTACATCGAAAATACAAAACCATATTACACACAATAAATTTGAAAAAGAATGCTGATGTTTATGCCTATTCAATGAAAAAAAAAAGACAATTAATTACACATTTGCCACATTTTTAATAATTCTTAGCTACACCGAGGGCAGAACATACAGAACCATTATTCATAAAGCAAAGACAAACTCATAGAGCTGATGTGTACGTCTATTATATCTGAAACTTTTAAAGGTTATGTCATAGGTACGCCGAGGGCAGAAAATACAAAACCATAATTATTACACACAACAAATTTGAAAAAGAATGCTGATGGTTATGCCTATTCACTGAAAAGAATAAATAAAGACAATTAATTCCACATTTGACCAATTTATAATGATATAAGGGTACACCAAGGCAGTGACGGACTAACAGGGGGCGGAAGGGGCAGCCCGCCCCGGGCCTCCGGTCTTGGGGGGCCCCCAAATGCCTCCGCATTCCCCTGATTAAATCCTAAACAAGACTTTAAAAATGTGCTTAGTACCTAACCTACATAATTTCATCAAGATGAAAGCACTACAGCCATCTAAACTTTTTCGCGGTATTTTTCCCGTCTTTGTAGCGTACTTTGAAATTAAATTTCACTTGCCAGATTTTAACGAAATAAACATAAACACTACATACAAATGTGAACTGGATAAAAAGCTTGTAAAACTACATTATTTTAAAGCTGGGGGGCCTCATTCAGCTTTGCCGCCCGGGCCTGTGACGGGCTTAGTCCGCCACTGCACCAAGGGCAAAATATACAGAACCATATTTCATAAAACATGGACAAACTCATAGAGCTGATGACGTCTATTAAATCTGAAACTTTTAAAGGTTATGACATAGGTACACTGAGGGCAGTACATACAAAACCATATTACACACAATAAATTTGAAAAAGAATGCTCATGTTTATGCCTATTCAGTATAAAAAAAACAATATATATAATAAAAAAAACAATAATTACACATTTGACACATTTTTAATGATTCATAGGTACACTGAGGGCAAAACATACAGAACCAAATTACAGAAAAAAGACGGCTGATGTATACACCTATTAAATTTTTAAAACAAAGGAAGAATAGAGATTAAATAAGGTTTTATGTAACGGGTACTGACCTGTTCATGAGTAAAGTAAAAAAAAAAAAGTAAAAAAATAACAAGATATAACAAGAAACTCCCCCCCCCAACACACATACACATTTTATCGTCCAAACCTTGATAGACGGAACATTGCTCAAATTCATATTGACCTATTACGGGCTTATGTATACACCTATTAAATGAGAAAAATTAAAAAGACTGACCTGTTCTTGAGTACTGGGCAACGGAGTGACGTCCTTGATTTTTGGCGCGAAGAATCTCGGCCATATCATGAGGTTCAAGAGCAGCGCCGTGGAAACCGCGATCAGAAGCACCTCCTTCCACCAGTACCTTATGAGCAAACAGTTCTATTACAATTAAATTGAAAATTTATAATCGAAATGAAGTTAACTTAATATGTTGGAACTTGCGGGTCTCGCTGATTGTGTATGTGACTTTATTTGTAAACGCACCAACAACACAGGGGGAAATTCCTAGTGTGGGGTAACGTTTTTCTTCAAAAAATTAAGACCTGTACCAAATTCCACACAGAAAAGAGATCTCCATCATCATCATCCTCCTGCCCTTATCCCAATTTATTTGGGGTCGGCGCAGCATGTTTTCTTCTTCCATACATCTCTATTTGCCGTCATCTCATGGGTCACCTCTTTTCTTGCCATATCCTCTTTCACACAATCCCTCCTTCTTTTCTTTGGTCTTCCTCTACTCATGTAACCCTGCACATTCATACTCAAAACTTTCCTCACAACATGGTCCTCATTCCTTCGCATCACATGCCCATACCATGACAACCGATTTCCACACAACTTCTCGGTCACAGGCGCAACTTTAAGACTTCCTCTTACATACTCATTTCTTATTCTATCCATTCGTGTAACACCACACATCCCCCTCAGCATTCTCATCTCAGCTGCATGTAACTGCCTTTCATTCATGCCTTTTGCGGCCCAACATTCTGATCCATACAAGACAGCAGGTCTAACCATTGTTTTGTAAATCGTCCCCTTAAGTTTAAGGGGAATATGGGGGTCACAGGTTGTTCCCGTTACCTGCCGCCATTTCATCCACCCTATGTTAATTCGGTGCTTGACAGCCCGATCTATTTCTCCGTCACTTTGCACAAGTGAACCGAGATACCGAAAGTCGGAACAGACCGGGAGAAGCACGCTGTTAAGCGACATTGCTTCAGGACTGGAGAGACCGCCGAAATCGCAGAACATATATTCAGTTTTGGTTCTGCTGATTTTCAAGCCCACACTCTCCAGCCTCTGTTGCCATTTCTCCAGTCTGCTCTGGATCTCAGGTCCATCTTCACCGACAAGAACAATGTCGTCGGCAAATAACATGCACCAGGGTGCCTCTTCCTGTATGTCCGACGTCAGAGCGTCCATTATCAACAAGAAGAGGTAAGGGCTTAATGCCGACCCTTGGTGCAGTCCTACAGCCACACTGAACTTGTCGGTGTTGCCAGCAGCCGATCGGACATACGTCCTAGACCGGCTGTACATTGCACGAATTAACTCCACATACTTCCCAGGCACACCTTTCTCTTTCACGGCCCACCACAACACCTCCCGGGTAGGGCTTTCATAACGTAATTACGTAAATACGCAATTACGTAATTACGAACTCATTTTAAAGTATTTTCAATTCCGTAACTGAAGATGTCAATTCCGTACTTACGTAATTATTGGTATCATAAATCAATCAAAATAGTCAACTAATAAAAAAGCAATAAGTATACGTACCATATTAAAGTTATAATGTGGCAACACTATACGATATAAGTACATCGAAACATACAAACGGGTGATTCCCCGCAGTTTATTTTATCGTTTATCAAATCTTGCAAAAAATAGTTCTAAGACGTACAGAATAGAGTTCAAATTTATCAACTCGGCGAGTCGGTAGTGCCGGGGAGTCCCTGGCGAAAAGTCCCTACGACCCAGTGGTCGTAGGGACTTTTCGCCAGGGACTCCCCGACTTAAGAAAGTGAAGAGCATAGTAGTTCCCAGTGGAACTACTATGCTCTTCACTTTCTTAACTAAAACGAAAGTGTAGTTTCATTGCTCAATTATCGGTTGTTCAGTTCGCATCGCTAGACTCTGGACACAGTTGACACTTGATTACTCAATTGAAAGTTGGTGGTTAATGTGCGCAAATATTAACAATTGCATAGCTGTTGTATCTTTTTCGTGGGTGACTTTGCATGTCACAGTGTGGAATCTCTTAAAAGATGTAAGTACTTGAACCAAAGCCTTTTCAGTCTGTAACCCCCTCGAGCATGCATAATTCATACAAAATAATTAGTAAATCAAGCATTTTCTTAAAGTGCATTTATTCCGATTAGATTATAGAATATCTAGGTTCTCAAATACATATATTTAATTAAGAACACTAATTAAAACATAAAACAGGTTAATCCATAACCCATAAGAAAAATAAATTATTTACCAAAATTTTGAAATCTTGTCTTTAAATCAGGAATGAATTAACTAAGCATGCTCTGTCGTCTGTCGCCTATTATAGAAAAAAAAACGTTTGGCTACAAAACACGTAATACGTTTGACGACGGTTGGCCTAATGGCTGAGCGATTGACTGCTGCGCAGCGTGTCGCGGGTTCGATCCCCGCACGGAACAAATTATATTTAAATGATCTGCAAGTAGTTGTTGCGGGTCTGGGTGTTTGTGTATGTGAGTTTCTTTGTTTGTAAACGCACCCACAATACAGGAAGAAATCCCTAGTGTAGCGCAACGTTTTATTTAAAAAAAAAAAGTGTTTACAATGTGAGTTGGCAACCAATATCATTATTATTAACCTAACTTCCTTTTATTTATTTTTCAGGTCCTCTTCAAATAAGACTGTATACAAGGAGTTTTTGAACAAACGTACACAAAGCTCTATCTGGGAACATTTCTTGAGAGCTGATAATGGACAGAGTGTAGAATGTAAGCATTGAAAAAAAAAATTGAAAACTCCTGGTGGCGCAACTGGAGCGTTACACACTCACATGCGTGCCAAACATATCGGAGAGATGCCGCAAGATCAGGAGTCACAAAGACCGAGTACGTCAACGTCTAGTAGTGGTGTAATTCAAACACGAAAACGTACGAATTCGAATGAACCTTTACAAAAGAAAATTAAACTCACTGATTATTTTTCAAATATGGAGGTTCGAGTGACGAGAATGGCTGCACTGGATGGGATACCATTGAGCACATTTTGTACTTCAGAAGATATGAGATCTTTTTAAAAAGTCTGGCTACGTTGTGCCGAAATCTTCTGCGACTATAACACAGATAATTCTAAAACAGAGTGATGACACAAAAAATAAATTGAAAAATCAATTGAAAATTATGAAGTCTGAAAATAAAAGATTTACAATCACGTTTGATGAGTGGACGTCTACCCGTAATAGAAGGTTTATGAATATAAATATCCACAATAAAGACTTTGATATGGCCAAACATAAAAATTTGGGACTTGTACGGATACAGGGATCAATGCCAGCTGAAGTAGGCACCCAATTATTACAGCAGCGTTTGAGTGACTTCGGTTTAATTCTGGAAGATGACATAATTGCTTTCACAACAGATCGAGCAGCCACCACCAATTGTGTTTGGCTCATGGGATACAACTAGCAGTCCTTGAAGTTTTATATAAAACACAAAAATCTCCAGAACCTGAAGTGCAGGAGGATGTCTCAAATACCGGCGCTGAAGAAGCAGAGGAAATTGAAGAAGATGAGGATGCGTTTATTGTAGAATCGACCAGAGTACTAGAATCAAAATACAAAGATACTATAAAAAAATTAAGAGATCTAATAAAATCTTTTAAAAACTCCTCTTTGAAAAACGACTTGTTGCAAAAGTATGTTCTAGAAGAAAATGGTAAAAATATTGACCTAATACTAGACTGTAAAACACGATGGAACAGCTTGTCAGATATGGTAGGCCGATTCCTCAAATTAAAATCATGCGTTTTTAAGGCGTCATTAGATCTGAAATCGAATATAAAATTTACAGACGAAGAGATCCAAGACCTTCACGACATTCATTACAGCTTGGATGTAATAAAAACTACAGTTATGTCATTATGTCGCCGGGATTCAAACTTATTGACAGCCGACGCTGCGCTTCGATTTATGTTGGAAAAACTTGATCGTCAGTCAAACCATCTCAGTGGAAAACT
This sequence comes from Phlogophora meticulosa, assembly GCA_905147745.2. Lineage (NCBI taxonomy): Eukaryota > Metazoa > Arthropoda > Insecta > Lepidoptera > Noctuidae > Phlogophora > Phlogophora meticulosa. The sequence goes on along the minus strand of LR990538.1, from coordinate 12,049,507 downwards.
AGCCACATCTCTTAGAAAGAGAATAAAGGAAAGGCGAACGAATGTATTCGGTGTTTTGCAATATTTGCATAACAATGAGGAATTTTTCAAAACTGCTGCCACTGAATATTTCACGAAACCATCGTCGGATGAAATACGAATGTATATAGTCGAACTGTTGGAACGGTTGAAATATAATTCTACACAAAAATGTACAAATTCACAACCCCAACCGAGTGCATCGGACGCAATTGCCACCAGTGACGATGATGACGAGGAGTTGACAATCGCACAACAGTTGGATAAAGAAATAAACAAAGTGACGGTAAATAAACCAATTTCTACAGTAAACACAGATCTCCATTCCATTATTAGGGTAGAAATGTGCATTTACGACAGCGCTGGCGGCGGTCGCGAAGTGTTTTTGACTGCAGCGTATAATTATTTGCTTTCGATAACACCTACAAGTGTTGAAGCTGAGCGAGCCTTTTCATCAGCCGGATATTTTTGTAGTAAATTTAGAAGTTCCCTGAGTGACAAAACTTTAAATGCTTTGTCATTTATGAGGTCATACTTTCAAGAAGAAAGATTATCTTCGGGAAGAAAAAATATGGTTTGATTTGTTCCTGAATAAATATTTTTTTTGTTTAAATATTGTTTTCATTTTGATAATTCCTTGAATATAAGATAGTAAATGACAATTGTAAAAATTGTAGATACTCTATCTACAATATTTACCAAAAACATAGTCGATTAAAAAAAATAGGAAAAATTACGTAATTACGGAATTTGAGAAAAAAGTTGCGTAATTAGTTACGTAATTGACATTTCCGTAATTTTGAAAGCCCTACTTTACTACCTTACTACCTACCCGGGGCACCCTATCATACGCTTTCTCCAGATCAATGAACACCATGTGCAAGTTCTTATGTGCACGTCTGTATTTCTCACACATCTGGCGGAGTGCAAAGGTGGCGTCCATTGTTCCTCGACCTGGCATAAACCCAAATTGACTTGGGGTAATTTCACTCTCCTCTCGCAATCTTTTCTCTATCACCTTCTCCCATACATTCATACTATGTGACAGGAGCTTTATCCCTCGATAGTTGTTGCAGTCCTGTACGTCCCCTTTATTTTTGAAGATGGGCACTAGTGAACTATTGCACCACTCTTGTGGGATCACTTCCTCATGCAACAACTTATTGAAGAATAAAGTCAGCCACATACATCCATCTTCTTTTAATACCTTCCATACTTCTGCTGGTATATCATCTGGGCCCATAGCTTTTCCATTTTTCATACTTCTAACTGCATTCCTAACTTCATCCATGCTAATTTCTCTCACCAAACCCATATTTACCTGTGTCTCTTGAAGCATACCATTCCATTCATTCTCCTCGTTCATTAACCTATCAAAGTAGACCTTCCATCGCAGTTTTATTTCATCATCTTCACACAGAACCTTACCAGCATCATCTTTAATACATTTAATATGCGTTATATCTTTTGCCCTTTTTTCCCTTGCTTACAGAAAAGAGATCTATTTATTATTATTATTACAAGTTGTCGCTCGCTACTTCTTCTGCGTATATTCAATATTACTTTGTTTAATGAAAATACGTATATGCAAAGTAGCCTACGTCTCTAAATCAGCTCCCAGGCTACGTATCTGGAAAATATCATGAGCGGTTCAGTGGTTTAAGCATGAAAGGCAACACACAGTTGCTTTCCAATTCAAAATATTAGTGTATGACAGTTCTCGGGACCCTGGGGACCCCATACAAGAGGGCCAAAGGCAACCAGCAGAGGCCCATTTGACGTTTTTGATGAAATGAGACGGCAACCGACTTGATCGTTATATGCACTATGCAAGTGTACCCAAGGACAACCCTTGGTACAGAAGAAAATTAACAAACTTAGGTGCCAAGGCATACCCGGATGGAACGTAGTTCCTTTCGATTAATTAGTAAAGGAATTGTAACATTTTTTAAAGTTATAATAATATGTTTTTATCCTGAACAAATATAATGTAATATAAACATAATCAGTGGCTTGTGGTAACTGGCTTGCTGTGAGAAAGAGACAGACAGAGAAACACGCGCACGCCGCACAGCTTACAACTATAGCAAAAAGTGTCGTTATAACTTTGTCTTAATTTTTTCCGTCTAGACCCCTTTCGCAATGCGCGATAAGGAACTTCATTCCAAAAACATTTTTATAAAATATTGCAGGAGGTATAACAAAGGTACTGGCTCTTCTTTTTATTTGGGTCAAGCTTGCCACACTATTCCCAAACCACTGCAACTCCTGAAAACCAGAATCAACAGTGGCGACCACCAGAAAAGCGTCGAGACAATGAAGCCTGACGAGTCTCGGAGAAACGATTCAACTGTCTTAGATCCCGCAACGAAATTGATCAGAAAAGAACTGCAGAGGAGTTAGAAAAATATATCATTTCCACTTTCCACACGATCATGGGTTTGGCTGGCTCAAGTGCTACCATAGACCATAAACTTACCATAAACTATGAAAAGAAAAAAAAATATATTACCATAGCGACGAGATGTGCACGTGGATGTGATGCTGTTCCGTGTGATCGTCACTGATGTTCGGAAGGGAATCGAAGTGGTCTTCCGTTACTTGGACTGATTGATCACATGTTTCTTGCAGGTAGACGAAGTAGCCGTGGTCGCCTATGGAAGAATGAGTTATTTATTATTATGAAACACATACATGTTAATTTAGGTACCGTAGGCTCCACAAGCCCACGTTAAGTCTTGAACTACAAAAATCACCTTTGAGGATATTAAATAAAACATTTGAAATCTCACACGGCGAAAATATAACAACCAAATAATTGAGAGTTATTTATTGGAGCCGTTTAGGGTTGAAACACTAGGGCCATGGGGTCCGTGCGCCCATTTAGTTTTTCGGGACATCGTGAAGCGTGACTCTTCACGTGACCAGAAGGCAGGCGTTTTTTTTGGCTAAAGAATCAGCATTGTTATTAAACGTTGCAATGCTGCCAGCCTTCTGGCCTTCTTAAATTTTACGATGCATTGTGTTTTTTTTTCCTTTCATGTATTAATAGTTTAATTGTAACATGTAAGTCTGAAATCGCCAACCCGTCTTGAGCAAGCGAGGTGATTAATGCTCGTGCCTTCTCTGTATGAGAAGAGGCCTTTGCCCTGCAGTGGGACAGTAATAGGCTGGTACATACATACATACATACTGTTTTATTGGATAAAAAGTAAAAATATAAAAAAAACATTTGACAATGCTAATTTAGTCATGGGAATGTGCTATGAGAGAAGTATGTACATTATGTATCATTTTTACAAGCAAATCAATTTCTCGATGTTTTTTTTTGTTCTCTAATTATAAATATAAAAAAGTAAGATAATTAAAAATATATAAAAAAAAACAATTAATTTTTAAATGTGATTTAATCACTTAAGTTAACAAAACACCGTAATATTTCTATGGGTTAATGCCTGAAATAAACCATAAATAAATAAATAAGTACGGAGTTTCTATAGGTTCTAGAACATAGGAAGATAGGCTTACCAAAATTATTCCCAGCTTGTCCATACAACGTGATCAACGACAGTGCGTTCGTGTCAGCATCGTGTACAGACAAGGCCGTGTGATCATTGTCGGGATCTGTTTCTATCTGAGGCCGGGCTGTCACCAGTTTCCATGGCAACGGCTTCGCGGCCACTGCTGTCTCGAGTTTACGCGAGTAGAATTGACTTTCTTGAATGTAAAGCTGAAAGAGGGAAAAGTAAGGTAACCTGTGTGAGAAGAAGCAGATTCTTATAGCAATGTTGGTGGAAGTTTTTTTTTCCCATTTTTTAAAATACACTAATAAAATGTTTTGGGCGCTAAATTCCGCCTTGAATGAACCTCAGGTTCCATTAGTATTTTTATTTAAACATTGCCCTACACTAGGAATTTTACCTGTGTCGTGGGCGCGTTTACAAACATTTAAACACACACATACAAACAAGTCACACACAACAATTGTTTGTATTTTAGCATTTTTACACTACACAGTACACATTCATAACACATATTGACGGGAAGTACACAATATATTATATAGTTTATAATTCGGCATGATATTCATCATGGCAGATAAAAACTCTTTATCTTTGTCAACTACAACAAAAACTTTGAATGTTTTTCGTGATAAAAGTAAAAAGTATTTCTTGGTCTTGTTGTTAGTATTTTGACAGTAACAGTGTCAACAACCAAAAAGCCAATGAGACCTACTCATTGGCTTTTTGGTTGTTGACACTGTTACTGTAGTAGTACTACACTGTTAGTGTGTAGTTGGCGTCAATATTTGCATGATGACATTAAATCTGGCAATGCCAAGTGTAAATATTGCCACAAAATTAAAAAAAAAAACGTGTGGTAATACTACCAATTATTATTGATCTAAAGCAGCACACGGAAAGAAAACATACTGTTATCATCACCAGTAATTAAAATAATGAATTAAGTACGTATTTGTATTTAATTATGGTGAACTTTTATTTTATAGAGATATTTATTTAGTTTTTATGGAGTTACTAGCTGTTCCGGCGAACTTCGTACCGCCCCAAAAGTTACGTTACACTGCCATCTGTTAGGAATGTATGGAACTTATCATAGGAAAACATTTGATTTGCAATAAAAAATATTAAGGTCAATATAATCGAAATAAAAACTATTCTATCAAATTCAAAATTCATTCATTCAAATTAGGCTGAGAATCAGCACTTTTTGAACGTCAAAACGTTTACATAAGACAGTCCCCCAAAACGCCCACCCTTCACCACTTCCTAGTGTTTTTGCTAGGAAGAAGAAGTGGAGGAACAAACTCCCCAGCAACACGTCTGTCTGATAGGTTTGAAGAACTTGAAGCTATACAACATATTATGTCAAAAAAATAATAAATAATTCAAATACAAATACAAATACAAATAGTTTATTTTCTTTAACAAACTTGTACTACATACTAGTGATAGAAGTGTCCCTTTAAGCAAGTAAATGCCTGTATTAGGACACTCCCCTCTTCCGTAACTTAAATTTACATAATGTACACAAGAAATGCCATTGTTTACTATTTACTATTTATAAATTAATTACAATTTTAAGAATTAGATTAGATTAGATTTAATATAACTTAGTGTGCGTTTTGTGTATGTAATGTGAGGTGAGGTGGGCATAATTATGTGATCTGTGTTATGGGATGTATGTTAGTGAAGGATGTGTGTGTGTGTGTGACCTGTATGTGTAATTGTAAAGGTTGTGCATGAGAGTAAGTGTGTGCATGAATGAGTGAGTTATGATGTGTGAATTAAATAAAATAAATAAATAATGCTGGATAATCCACACAGCATCATCTAGCCCCAAGCTAAGCAGAGCTTTGTTATGGGTACTAGATGACTGATATACTTAATACAATACATTACATAGATAGATATTTTTATCATACATAGCAAATACCCAGAACACCCGGAACAAATCATTGTAGGTCGTACAAAGTAACATTTGTCCCAAGGCGGGAATCGAACCCGCAACCTCCTGCCTAATAATTATGTCAATCATCTTTATACATCATTCAATTAAATAATTTGCTACATGTTAGCTAGCACACACCAATATGCCAAAATAAATAAATAAAAAGTTATATATATACCAAAATCGACAATTAACTCAAGCAAAGCCTGCTAAACTGAATACATAAAAAGCCTCCAAGGCAGTCCAAGGGCGTGCCCGCTGACATGTGCAATGCTGAATTATATCAATACAACTCATTCATACAATGTAATGAGAGGATCATGTCAATCAAAAATAAGGACAAAGAAAGAAACATATACAAAAATAAAGAACTATTAAACAGTAAAAGAACATAGTAACATTGTCCTGCGTTCAACAAAGCGACCAACTATTCTTGTCTTCTAAATAGTCGTTGATTGATTAATATGCTTTAGAACAAAGGTTTGATTTAACTTTAGCTTTAAACGCGTTAAAAGGTAAATCCAGCAAAGAATGAGGTAGCATGTTATAAAAGCAGATACCGAGCCCCACAAATGAGCTCTGGACCTTATGAAGCCGGTGGAAAGGAGCATATAGTTTGTGCTTATTTCTGGTATTAAAATTGTGGATGTCACTGTTTTTAGTGTACATATGTATATTTTGCCTAATGTATATTATGTTGGCAAAAATAAATTGAGAAGCCACTGTGAGAATACCAATCTCTTTAAATAGATCTCTTAAGGAGGCTCTGGGCCCTAATTGGTATATTGCACATTGATTGGTATATGGCATATTATTTGCTATCTTTTAAGTTTGGCCAAAACACACACCGTGTGCAACGTTTTATTAAAATCGGTTCGGTAGTTTAGAAGTCCATAGCGGACAAACAACGTGACACGTAATTTATATAGGTATATTAAGAAGATTATAACTTGAGATATTGTGCAAAATGTAGGTATCGTACGGACTTAAAATAACTATTTAGAATCAAACTTCTTCATTTGTAATAGCCATAGTCAGACCCTTCCCTTACAAAGACAACACTGATGTAACCGAGGCTATTTTTTTTGGTAAATAAATGATTACTTGCTCTCTTTTTTTTATGACGTTTGGAGCCACATGCCGCGCCGGAACGTGTTTGGTGAAATTATATTAAAATGATTTTCTTTTGTCGTAGGATCATCAGTCATATCGGAAACTATCTGCCCTGCCATCTACATCCACATTTGCTGCCGCGCTATCTGATGATTGTCTAGGGCCAACTACTTCTAGATTGAGGATGCGACGCTCATAGGGTTTTTGTTTGAAAAACAAATCGGGCTTATAAATTTGCGTAATAAGGTACGAAATGCTTTATTGTTAAATTTTAAAGTATAATAAATCCGCATTCTTATATAAAGCTTAATTAAAAATTGTTTTGGGAAACATGGACAGGGTGGAGGAAATGGAATATCTTTTACTTGGTTATAGATACCTGCAGCTACTTTACAATTTACATGTTTGGTTTTAAGTGAATTTCGGAATATTTCCTCCATTTTTTCTATATTACAGGTATTCCACAAAATCATCGTAGGATATAATAAAAAAAGTTCGCGAATTAATCTTACTGTAGTCCCGGTACCTTAAATACAGACTCTTTGAGCTGATATTGTAGCTTTTTTGATCGGGTTTTTGACATACGATTTCAAAGCATGACAAAGCATCATGGTTCTCCAAACAACGCTTAAGAAGATACCCACAAATATAAAAAAGTTTTTTTTTCTGGTAGGTATATCTAGCTGATTGTAATCTAAACTAGTAATTTGGATGCTGGGAAATTCTTCAAAATCTGTATTTGATATTTCGTTGGATGATATAATGTATATACATATGTATGTATATACAGATAATGCATCGCTAGTACCTTTTTTGTCTCAATAACTTTCCATTACTCTATTCGCTTTATTTATTCATCCAAACACCTTTTTTTTCGTGAGACAAAAGGAAATACTTATCCATTAAAAAGACACATTATGTATAGCCCGCGCCAAACTTCGTGACCGCCTTGAATATAGTCGCGAGTCCGAACTTGCGCATGGTACAGTCGAGTGGGCAATACGTAATCAACCAAACAATTTTCATTTTATGTCAATTTATTTTTATTTGTTGATTATAAAGTTCGTGTTTATTTCATATGTTATTTTATTTAATTTAATATACAATGTACCTATGTGTTATTTGTAAAACATATAGGTTAGGTAATAATAGGATAAATGGAAATAAAAAACATTAATATAAATAAAAACTATATTCACAATGGGGCCACACCTTCCATAAAAACATCTCCCTTACTAGTGGATGGTTCCGCATCCGAATCACTCTCTTCCCAAAAAATATCCGAATCTTCTTCATCTGATTCATTATCGCTCACGTGAATTATTATTTTTTCAGTTAGGTCATCTATGATGACATCACCCTTCTTATATTCTTCCTCAATATTAATAACTTTGTCGCATAATGCAGTCCACTCCTGTTCACCCATGCTATTTACTTTTTCCTCCACTAGTTTCATAATATTAGTTATATTATTTGTGACATTTTTTTTCGCCACGTAACCTTTTATGGATGCCCAAGCCATTTCTATGGGGTTCAAGTCGGGATGGTAAGGTGGAAGCCGTAATATTGTGTGATTCTGTTCTTCTAAAATTTTATCAATATTAAATTTTTTGAATTTTTCTTTATGTATAGATATTAATTTATACAGTTCTGGTTTCAGCATGTCAGAACTGTAAGGGATATTTTTTGCCGAAAGCCATGCCACCATTTCTGCCTTTTTGTTATTTGACGTCGGCGCTGCATCCTCTAATTTGTTATGATAGGGTGCATTATCTATCACCATCACCGATCTCGGTGGGAGATTCGGCAAAAGTTGTGTGCGTATCCATTTTTCATAATTATTATAATTCATGTTATCATGATAATCTCCGGTTTTCGTACCTGCTTTAAACATCAAAAGGCAGTTGGGTACAAATCCTGATTTGGATCCAGCATGTACAATGACGACACGTTGACCTTTTGATATATTTTTTTTTAAACCTTTAGTGCTTCCATCACTCCATGCCTTCGAAGTGGTATGCGATGAATCGACATACGATTCGTCAGTATAAACTATCGGTCTTCCTTCTGCGCGATATTTCGTTATTTCACGCAAATATTCAATTCGCTTACAGCGAATATTTGTATTTTCAATTAATAATTTGCGGTTGTCTTCAGTTTTTTTCCATTTAAATCCCATTTCATTTAGAATTCTCCTCAAACTCGTTGCGGATCCTTCAAAATTTATATCGTCTTTTAATTTTTTTAAAAGTTGAGCAATTGTCGGCAATTCTTTCTGTGTCAAATGAAAATTGTGGATACATCTTTTGATGACACCTTGGTCAAAATTGTCGATTCCGGTTACCTTTTTTACCCCTTGCCTCTTCTTTCCGGGTGTACGAAAAACTGCTAATAAATCGGAACTTGGTTCATTTGCTACCGATATAATACGTCGTACAGTTCTTTCTGATACTCCTGTAGCGGCTGCAGTCCGTTTATGTACTGCCTTCAAATCGTATTTAAGGCCTTCTTCAGCTTCTTTCTTCATAAATTTATAAACATCGTAGACCATTTTACGAGCCTGGCGTCGTAAAACATTACAACGTCCGGTAGGCATGTTTATAAACAAATAACAACGAGTAATAATAACAACAAGTAACAATAACTAAAAACTATAACAACAAATTAACGAAACGATCGAACAAATTCGAACGCGACAGTACTCTCAGAGCTGAACAAATGTGTGATTCGTGTACGGACGTAGCACTCACACTAAGGCGTGGGTGCCAGCGCGCGTCGCGGGTGAGCGGTGCGGGCGCGCGGGGTGTGGCTCTGCCCCCAAGCTCTTGTGCGTCCCGCTAATACCTGATTTTGTGTTCTGCGCAATGCAATGAGCCTAGTTTCGGGGCGGCCACAAAGTTTGGCGCGAGCTATACCTACCTACTTTATAAGTAAAATTATTTTATAGGCTTACCTTTCAGAGTTTCCAGGTAATTTAAAAAAACTTATGTCTGGATTCGTTATTGACAAATTCATACAACGTAAAACAGCACAATATTTCCTACTCGTCATATTAACTGATTTTTAGAGAAAAAATCGCGCGGTTATAACAACCAGATTGAGTGTACCGTACAAAACGCAACGTTCAAATTGAAGCCATTTTGTAATGCGCGTGTGCGTGCGGACCGCCCACCGCAAGTGTATTATTATCGTTTCTGCGTTTGTGTGCGTGACTTTTATAATACCAGCGCAAAATGATTACCCCAAAATATGGGAAAATTCGGGTAGTTTTCTTATTCGTATTGACATAGGTAATTATGTAGTAAATATATGTGTACAAAATGAAACCCGCCTTGTTATTGAATGTTTGTTACGTTAACGTACGTATGTTCCCAACCGTGATGGTGTAACCAAATGGTGTACCGTAAAACGGGGTGAATCGAAAAGCCTGGGTGAATAGAAACAAAACTTTAAATGAGATTTAATCGTTGATTCATCATTATTAATTACTTACAAGGTGTTGAAATTAACCATTTCAATTCCTTAAAAAAATAAGAGTCCTTATAGTAATAAACAATGTCTTACTAACGTGAAAATGCCCTTCAAAGTTTTGTTTCTATTCACCCTGGCTTTTCGATTCACCCCGTTTTACTGTAACCATTGATGGTTGAACTTATTTGCCGCGTACTGTACGTACTGCTTTGAGAGTTATCACTACACGAACATACGTACGTTAACGTAACAAATATACCTGAAATATTGTTTTGCTCCAAATCCGTTTGTTGACTCAATAATATCACAGTATTTTAAGAGATGGTAAAAGTATTTAATACCCTTGGCAACCATGGATATCATTTCTTTTTTTTGTTAATAATAATGTTGATTTCGTAACATTTTACAATATTAAAATATCGCAGCACAAAAAAGGGGTAAAAATATTTCATACTGTAACTTGGCAATACTCAAATATTATGGAGTCGTTTTGTTTTTATTTAGTTTTCGTAATATTTTCAAAGAAATACGTTGAAATTCATCATAAAATTGCAAACTTGAACGTGAAAAGTAATGTCCATATCCTTGTCTTTTTTTGGAGTGTAGTTTTTACAGGATTTTACCGCACAAACAGTCATTTTTTCTAATATATTTAACAGCGTTAAAACGTAGACGCGCTTTGAACGTCTGTCGCGTAATGGCGGCCTGTGGGCGGGGCTAACGAACTAAGACACTATTTTGGTGTCTTTGAATTCGAAGCATTTAGACAGCGCGTATAATCACCGGCAAATAAGATGGCAAAAGTCGTTAGATGCGCACAAGTCGTTTTTTAGGTCTCTTTGGTGGTCAAGCGGGACGCGGGGTATGAGGTAGCGTCGATCCGAGCGCGCGATTGGTGCATCAGTCGACCCTTGCCTCCCGCACCGCGCCTTCGTCCCTCCCGTTCGCTCCCGATTACATTTCAGTGCACGAAAATTGAACCCTTTGTTTTTGTTGTGTTAAACTAAAGTGTTGTTATTGTTTTTAAATTTAGGATAGAGTTCCTGAAAAGGCATAGCATACGAGGAAAGTATGCTCAAACCAGAGTTATACAAATTAATAAAATTGGAAAAAGAACAATTTAAAACATACAGCATTGACCAAACACTTGCAGAACACAACCATAGTGTTCTGCGATTGCGACTTTCAATATGATGCCAAGGGTAGTTTTATTAACGGATAGTGACGACGACTAGTTAATTTTTTTTTTTTTATATAAACTTTTTTGAATTTTAAATGCACGTTATTTATAACTCCTAATAAACTTGAATTCCTCTCCCTTCTTTAACTTTGTTCTATACAGACATGATTAAATATAAATGATGGCAATAACAATAGAATAATGACGATCAATAAAAATTACCACTTTTTTGTGCCACTAAGTGTACGATGCGCGAACTTACCCCCACTACGCCAAAATCTTGCCATCTTATTTGCCGGTGACTATACTAGGCATCTGGATGTTCTTATAAATCTATGCAGCCGTGACTGTCTGCTGGACTCAGGCGTCTGCGCCCCGAACGATTTGACCCCTCGATCGAGACGCGTAGGTATAAGCTCGCGTTTCGTCCGTTTGTATGAAGTAGGAGTACTTTATTATAATATTACCATGACTGAGCTGTGTTAAAAAAACTGTATTGCGTGAAATTTAAATTAATGTATAACTTGTTGGTTATAAATATTAATTCATGAAAAAATAAAACAAATTAAATAATCACAGGGCATCGAAAGATTCATCCGCACTGTCAACGGGAATAGTGCCCAGAATTATTATTGTTGGTTATTAATTTAATAAAACTGAGCTTTGAATGCTCTGATATTGTGATTATCGACATTTCAGGCGTTTAATTGAATCTATCAAAAATAACATCGATTATTTACAAAAATACAAAACACACGTCTACATTCCTAGCTGGAGACAGTTAGTACACTGTAAGTGTTTGTTGGAAGGTTTGAAGCAGAAAAGAGAAGAATCTCAGTAACTTTTAGCTTTTTTTTATTTACCCCAATTTATTCGCCTAGCCACCCTTGCAATTTTTTTTATTTCGTTCCACAGATTCGCATAGGTAATAAAATTTTTGTTTCTGTCCAGCACACAAGGTTATCTTATCTCTTTTGTTTATTGAGATTTTTGTTACTTTGACAGTGATGTTTCGCTGGATTACCATAACTTGGCACAATAGAGTGTAAGTGTATTATCTATGGCCATGATCATATGTTGTCAAATAAAGAAACTTCAAGATGTTAGTAACTAGGTATTTGAAATCCCGATTTGAAGAGTAAAAAGTGATAATAATGTTTAATGGTCTATCGTGGTACCTATTTGATATTGGCAAAATTGTGGTGTATCTTCCACAAAGTCATTAATGAAGACTTGATGTTGAATTGATAATAAAACTTGATAACTACACGGGAAAACATTAAAATAATAAAAAATGAATTCTAAAGTAGTACTAAGCTCTTCAAATATATTTTCGTGTTGAAAATGTTGTTTAGCATAGCACTTTGTAATATTAACATAAGTAACGAATTGTATTGTTTTAGGTTACAAAAAATGTACCTACCTAAGTATCGGCAGCTTGGAACAACTGCCGTACACCGTTAGTTCAGAGCAAATTTTTATTAAACAAACAAGTCCTTATGGTTATCCAACTATCAGGCTGTAAAAACAGACCTATTTTAATCATAGGGTATTAGGGAAAATTGTGAATGCACCTAGGTAGGTACATCAGTAATTAATGATGACTTTCATTGGAGTTCCCAATGAAAGTCACAACCTGAATGCAGAAGCTCATTAACAGAAAAGGTTAGTTCAGACTACACTATAACATATATAGCATATAGCACAATATCGCATAGCGTACATTTTATATGGACACATTCACATATTAAAAATAATAAAATATTGAACAATAAAGAAATTACACCATAAGCTACACCATATTGTGATATAGTATAGCATAGTCTGAACTGCGCAACACGTGAATGTCAAGACAATTCAGCTTATCAATCAACCACATAATATTGTGACACAGAAGAACAAAACTGTTCCGAGTAATCGCTGAGCGTGCGAGGCTGTGCTAGGCAGCTGAACAGTGCGAGGATGTGTAGTGACGCTGTGAACCAGTATGCAGGTGGGCATTGCTCGGAGGAGCTCCATGTTTACTGTACACTATACATCCACCTCTGACAATCACTGTCTAGCACACATCCTTCCTTGGTTTTGTATGTATGGAAACCTCGCTCCTCTGAGCAGTTTCTGCTAGAGCTGCTCTGAGTAAGGCTAGGTTAACCAAGTGATTCTTTTTGTTCTTAAGATACCTTGCTATGCAGCCTCGCACATCTGTGGTGGAAATGTAGCCTAATCGAAATAGACGTAAGTGGTACCTCTAATCCTAAACATTAGAACAATATTCCCACAGTAAAATAAAATATATAGATAAAATCAAATTACAAGGATAAATTCCATGCCTCGGAAAGCGTGGTAAGCCATTGGTCCCAGCTGTCATATGTAGATATTTGGCAGTCATAACGGGTAGTCAGAAGCCGGAAAGTCTGAGAACCAGCCTTACTATTTATGGGGTGTTGTTATGCCCAGTAACTGGTTTGTGGAGGTCAGATGCCTATCTGACCTCCAAAGTTACTCCATCTAAAATGCTGGCATGCAGCTGCATCTGGTTAGACGAGAAGCCGATCCCAACATGGTTTGGAAAAGGCTTGCCAGATGACGGCTAGAGTAATTTCTAGTCCTGCAAATCTTTCATTCATATCCTACTGTCATGAACAGTAGGCACATGATTACAAGGGTAACTTGATACTTATGATGTACCTACTCTAGTATAAATAAATGATAAAAAATTGTGTTGCGGCTTTCCATTTCCATCAAAATATAGTTAAGTCATTCATTATTTTGTCATTCAATTATATATATAATATGAGTGTGATCCAAGTAAGTAATTCAACTTCACAATAAGGGGCTTATCTTGCATACGGTAAGAGGAGCTTGTGGCTAAATAATAACAGCTACAAGTGTTGATTGAACGTTATGCTACGCTTGACTGGATGGGTGATCGTTTGTAACATATTGAGACTCCTGCATGCCTCGGAAAGCACGTTAAGCCGGTGGTCATGTGATAGGCAGTCACACTATGTAAAATACTGGCAGTTGTATCCAGTTTGACTGGCAGCCGACCTCAACATAGTTGGGAAAAGCCTTGACAAATGATGGCTAGAGTAATTTCTAGTCTTCTTCTAATCTTTCATTTATATTGTAACGTCATGAACATGTAAGTACCTTGGCCAAATATGCTGCTTTGCATGACACACAAATAACAATAGAGGGATTCCAGTTACTTATGACAAGCTTTAAATGGCACAACTAAAAAACTAAATCTTAAGTGCGATCCGCAGGTCAGCCTAGTTGGGTTGCTTGGTTGGTCTAGTGGTTGCTAGAATGGTGAGCGTGAGATCCTGGGTTCAATTTCCAGGTCAGGCAGTGCTATTGTTTGATATTAAAGAAGAAATCAATGTGATTTGTCCACAGTGGTCCCAGGATGAGCTTTACCGTTCAGGTTTCTATTACTTTTTTTTGTTAACAGTTATTTAGTTTACTTATTTTTTTTTTACTATCGAGCTTATTGTGGTTGCCTCTAAGTACACCTTTAATATTTTTATTGTAAGTTAACCATTTCAAAAATTAATATATATTTGTACTGGATATTATTCTGGTATAATAAAATAGTCTCATTGACAATAAAATTTAAAACGATTAAAAAATTTGTGCGAAAACCCGACTGTTCCGACACACGCTTTATTCTTGATTTTGCGCATGGCAGACATTTTGTTAACATCATGTCCACTCATTGTCACATTTTCATCTTCACATTAATTTTCGGATCATTTTCATTTCAGAAACTAGACCTTAGTGTACTGACCTGTCTATCATGACTTCCAATGTAAAGTGATGGTTGTTGAGTGACGCCGCCCTGTATGAGAGTTTGTGTCGCCTCCCATAGCACGTCGATGTTCTGTAGCGTGCCCGCAGCCAAACGCCACATCCCAGCCACTGGCGCGTCCAGCTGTATATAAAGTAATTCAGTCTTTATTCAGATCTAAATATTTATCTTTCTCTGATATGAAGTACTTAACACGGTCTGAACAGCGTGGGTCACCGGCGACCCCAGATGTACTACCGGCAGCGAACGCGTAAATAAAATACCAATTTGTCAAAATTTACACAAAATAGTAGGTAGGTAGGTAATTAATAGAGTTTTGTGAAAGATTATGTCCGGGAAAGTAATCCACCATACCTATTTCTACCATTATAACAAATAGTGAATGGGACATAACCATTACAATAACAGGCACGCGAAACATTACCGCTGTGTCACCGAAATGGCGCCGCGCATGCGTAATGCGAATTTGCGAAAATTTTGGGTATTGAAATGGGACAAAGAAATTGGACCCGCTATGTGGTATATATATGATTTTTCTGTTACAAGCAACGTTACCTTCACGGCGACCGCCGAGTAAAGTAGAATTTAAGTGATGGGGTATCAGACGGGTTGGTTCAGCGTACCGGTCAAATATAATCGATCTTACCATATGCTGCCACAATAGATTAGTTCTCGAAGTATCTTATTATAGCGACCATGCTACCACCACGGCGACCGGCAAGGTACCGGTTAGAGCATTTCACTTACCTTCTGTTGCCATAGTAGATTAGTTTCCAACGTATCTTTCACAGCGACCACACCATCCGGCAACGCAACCGCCATGGCGACCGGCACCGAACCGGTTGGAACATTTCACTTATCTTCTGTTCCCTTAGTAGATTACTTTCCGACGTATCTTTCACAGCGACCACACCATCCGGCAACGCAACCGCCATGGCGGCCAGCACCGAACTGGTTGGAACATTTCACTTACCTTCTGTTGCCATAGTAGATTAGTTTCCGACGTATCTTTCACAGCGACCACTCCCTCCGGCAACGCGACCGCCATGGCGACCGGCACCGAACTGGTTGGAACATTTCACTTACCTTCTGTTGCCATAGTAGATTAGTTTCCGACGTATCTTTCACAGCGACCACTCCCTCCGGCAACGCGACCGCCATGGCGACCGGCACCGAACCGGTTGGAACATTTCACTTACCTTCTGTTGCCATAGTAGATTAGTTTCCGACGTATCTTTAACAGCGACCACACCATCCGGCAACGCGACCGCCAAGGCGACCTGCACCGAACCGGTTGGAACATTTCACTTACCTTCTGCTGCCATAGTAGATTTGTTCCCGACGTATCTTTCACAGCAACCACTCCCTCCGGCAACGCGACCGCCACAGCGACTGGCACCGAACCGGTTGGAGCATCTGCACATTCTCGCCGGCTCAGGGCAACACGATGCTCTGCTACGCTGAAGTTCCATCTAAAGAAGAGAAAAGATTGAAATTAATGGTTTGTTGAATATCAAGCTTACAAATGAGGACCATTCTGAAGTTGTAAAAACTAAACATTCGCGAAAACCAGGGAACGGGGGTAGAGTACTTACCTCCAAGGCGATCCGATTCGAAAAGGAAACGGCGTAGGTAACGATCGATAAAGTTGACTAAAGTTGCCAGAGAGCTCTTGTCAAGTTACCTGTGTGTGCCTATTAAAAAATTAATACTGTGGCAACCCTGGCTAATAGTGACGGCCGTTCTATTTGCGATGTGCCGACAAAATCAATGTCATGGACGTAAACCGGCAACTTTCGCCACGGGTGTCGCTAGTGAGCACTTTTTCTCGACAAAATAAGTACACAAAAACCTTTAGACAGCATCTGACTAAGAGTATCGCGTTGTGTAGTAAGCGGTTGTAATATAAATGGAATTCGTTAATTTCCAGAAGACTTCCGATTAAAAAAACTATAGGAAAGAGCGACTACGATTCGAGGACATATTCTAACTAACTCTTACAATCCATAATTATTGTATTGTCATGCTGTCAAGTTTAAATTACATTCAAATGGGTTCAGTTTTAAGGTAAAGTTTCTATGTTAAGTTCGTATCTCATGAACATCGATTAAGACGCTCAAAAAATGTATGGGGCATGGTATAAGTAGTACGGGCATGAGTGATTAATTATTCATTTGAGCATTTTTAAATAATTCAGTCCTTTTTGTAAATCTGGAAGTGATTTAAAAAATATTAAGCTTTCATCGCCAAAAACATTATTAGGGGTTGGAAACCTTTCGGTAAATAGTGACAGAAATGTCAGCAAGACGACTTGTAGACGAATGGTTAGATTTTGACAATGTCAATGTCATATTTACTTTGCAGCGAAAACATTATTAAACCTCGAAGAATTTAACTTCTGATAGATTACGCATCACGTAAAAAGATTCCATTACCGTATTTTTCAGATCTTTATTTATTGTATCAGTTTTTGGTCTTTTTTAAATATTATTTTTTTACCGTCACATTATAAAGATTGCCCTTTCCCCGTAGATAGTCAAATAGAAGTGTATTTTTTTTAAACCTTATCTTCCAGAAAACGAGACATTACGAAATGTATTGTTTGTCGGTCATCTGGCGTTTAAGGTGTTAATAATTAGTAATTAAAAACAGGTAAGAACTTAGAACACATTATCTTAAGCCCTTATTATGAAAAAGTTACAAAGGAAAATAGATGGTTACGGATTACTGGGATAATATCAAAAACCGATGTTCTTAAGATAAGGTACGAGTAACTTACGTTTATCGGGAGTTTCACAGCAAATCATGGATCACTTGGACTAAGATGGTTCATGTTTGCAAAAAACTTCCAAGATATATTTCTTTTATAATGCTGTCAATTTAAATTTCTAAAATGCAACGTTAATGTCATGCCACCTGGCGAGTTAGTACTTAGTTTAAATTAATGTAACAAGTATCTAGATTTAAACAGATTTATTTCTTAATAAAAATAAATTTGGATTGGCGGGTAAAACAACTTCAACTTCCAATACTTTATAATGGCTTTTGTGGCAGACATCACAATTTTGCCAATATCACGTATATACTAAAACAGACCATTAAATGCTGGAGAATAAATAATCAGTATTTTTTCTACGAAGACAAAAAATACATTGGTAACACAACAAAAATATTTATTTTTATTTATTTATTTATTTAACCATATTTAAGCTATATATTTTACCTCAGACGTTTAAATGTTACCAGACGTAAAAAATCCGGCCAAGTTTGTGTCGATTCACACACAGCGGAGGGTTCTGTAGTTAGGGTGAATAATTGCGCAGGTAAGCGTGATTGATGTTATCCCAAAATGGCGGATTGAATTACGTCATCCGTAGCTCTCGCTAACGTAAGGGTGCTCACTCTGAATAGAAACGGGTTCTATTGTTCTGATATCGATTATGGCGCGATTCGGTACGCGCAGCTAATAATACAAATAAAAGGGTGCTTTGGCGGGAAACTGCCGTGGATTAACGAAAGATGAATCGAATAACAGCGCGAACTAAGCTCTTTCTGACCATCGTAAGGACTATTCTCGCTTGCAGCGCTTGGTCGCTATAGAAACGCTTACCGACGCTTACCATCCAAATAGCATCCCAGTATCGGGTTTTTGGTAAGCCCTTTGTTATTGAAATTGAAAAAAGACAGCAAAAAATCAAAACAATAGTTTCTTTCTCTCCATAAGAAACAGCCAGCTGGGTGGTGCGAATTGTAGTTTGGTTTGAGTAGCCATTGAAAACAAACGCTGTTTAAGTATACCACAATGTTTTTTTTTACAACTATTTTAACCTTTTTTGTTCTATTATGTCCTTCTATTATGAATATAATTACGCATTAGTAGACTCAAAAAGGGCAGACGCAGCTGTGGTGATCATGTTCACGGAATTTTGTTTTCAATATTATCAGATCGAGCGTTGGTTTTATTTTATTTATTAGGGATAATAAACAGCTACAATATGAAATACGACATGCTGTAAAAACATAAGGAGTTTTGACAATTTTGTGGTCCCACTACATTATCCGCATTTTACAAATAAAAATGGTAATAAGTGCCACTAAATAAGTATGGTTGATAAGTACTACACATTTGAACTATGGTCGTTTCTGCTGCAAGACTAGATTTTTCTTTCTTCGCTTTGTAAGTTTTATGGTGATAGACTATTCTATCCTATGAGGAGCTCGTGGCTAAATAAAAACAGCCCCACGGGTTGATCGAAGGTTAAGATACGCTTGCTGAGGTAAGTCTGTGGATGGGTGACCGTTCGTTACATATCGAGACTCCTCCGTGCCTCGGAAAGCACGTTAAACCGTTGGTCCCGTTTGTCATTTGTAGATCTTTGACATTCATTACGGGTAGTCGGAAACCTGAAAGTCTGACAACCAGTCGTACCAAGGGGTTTCGTGTTGCCCAGTAACTGGGTTGTGGAGGTCAGATAGGCAGTCGCTCCATGTGAAACACTAGTATTCAGCTGCAACCGGTGAGACTGGAAGCCCACCCCAACATAGTTGGGAAAAGGCTAGGCAGATGATGACTATACTAACCTATCCTATTCTACTTCTACTTTTATTATAAGCAGTGACAACCAAGTTAAGACTTCTAGAACCTATTTAAAGTAAACCAAATTCTCATAACATGAGACCTAAAGAAGTAC
This sequence comes from Phlogophora meticulosa, assembly GCA_905147745.2. NCBI lineage: Eukaryota > Metazoa > Arthropoda > Insecta > Lepidoptera > Noctuidae > Phlogophora > Phlogophora meticulosa. The sequence goes on along the minus strand of LR990538.1, from coordinate 12,029,748 downwards.
GTACGTTACGTTCAAGGTTTTTTTTATACTTCACCCTAGAAATGTTTCGTCTCTGTATCGTGGGTGCATTTAGAAACATTAAAACTCACAATCACAAACAGACCTGGAAAAACTACATGTAGACCATACAAATATTTGTTCCGTGCGGGAATCGAACCCGCGACACGCAGCACAGCACCCAATCGATCAGCCACTGCGCCAACCGTGCTATCTCACGTCCGTTTGTCATGAAAGGCATTGTGTCGTGAAGATAAGAGGAAGCACTTACTTCTCACTGCCAGTCCTGGGATCCAGCGCTCTCACAGTATTAGAGTGTCTCCTCAGTACTATGACGTCACGGCCTGCGTTGGCCGTCTGCTGTTCACTGCTGCATCCTCCCGAACCACATTCATAGATAACGCCGCCGGTGTGAGCGTCCAGACCGAACCAGAGTGTTTCGCGAGCACCTGTGAAAAAGTGAACATGGTAGGGATTCGTGATGTTTTAAAAGGAGACGATGCACTGAATGGTCATCCGGTGTACCCTGAGGACCTGATAATCTCGTCAGTCATACTCGACATCTGCTTAGTGACGAATCTTGATGCCGATACGCTAGGGTTAAAGAAATAAATATAATATAACGGTTGTTCGAAGGATAAGAAATTATTCAAATTATATTCAGCCAATCAAGCTCTAACCAGTTGCTAGGTTCAAAATTAACAACATGGACATTTATTATATTGTAGGTACGCGATTAGCCTGAACAAGAATTTTTCAGTCGTTTTTTATGGCTCCGTCCCTAGAAATAACGGAACTATTAATGGATCACTTGGTTCTAAGCCCTTTTTCTCAGGAACGGGTACCTGTACTCGTTCCTGAGAATAGCAAGTATTTGAAGTAAAAATAGGGTGAAAAAGAAAAGAATATAACAAGCGGGTTCTGGAAATAATTATCGACGCTTTAAATCAAAAGCAAGTGAAATGTCAATGCGGTTGGCTGTTGAAAATTCATTCAATCAATAACAGCAGTTCACGGAAACCGGGCATCCAACGTAATCAAGAGTAAATTTTGATGATTGTCTCTCCGTCTTTCTCTCCAAAACCTAAAGGCAGCAACTTCAACTGACCAGCTGCAAAAAAAAAAACAAGAAGCAAAGAAGCGATGTACTGCGCTTCTTTGCTTCTTGTTTTTTTTGTGCAGAAAAAACATTCGAAAATTGATAATTTGTAGTTTTATCGATTACATTACGTTACGTACAGTTATAAGACCGTGATGAAGAACGATGTATGGGAGACTATTTTTTGTTCCAACAGCAAATGTACGTTTGTCCTTCAAACCCGAATTAGAAAGTTATGACGCGTACCTATCTAGAATGGTCATTTGTGGGCGTCCAAGCAAAAAGGGTCCAGTAGATTAGAATAGAAGCACGTTAAGCCTTTGGTCCCGGCTGTCATAGACCTTTGACAGTCGTTACAGGTAGTCAGAAGCCCTTAAGTCTGACAACCAGTGTTACCAAGAGATATTTTGTTGCCCAGTAACTGGATTGTGGAGGTCAGATAGGCAGTCGCTCCATGTAAAATACTGGTATTCAGCTCCATCCGGTGAGACTGGAAGCCGAAGAACATAGTTGGGAAACGGCTTGGCAGATGATGATGAGATTGGGATGCTCTCCATGAAATCGACTTATTCTCTATTATACTTGTATCAAATCCATCAAAATTTTAACAATAACTATGGATGTAAATAAAGCATGGATACAGCTTACTAGAAAGGTCCACTTGTCGGTATTTAGTCAAAAGTGAGTACATATGACGGCAATTAGCAAAGTAAAAAACTAAAATTAAATATTTTTACTCTGTTTAGGAACAAACAAAATAACATGACAGGTTTATTTTTTATTATTATTGGAACAGAACAATGATTATTTTGGCTACTGTTACCTTTTATAAATTTAAATAACCACTAGCCAAAAATAAAAACAAAAAATATTCTGTTTGGGAATCGAAATTACGTTTTGGATAAAAATAAATTTCTTCCCTCAAGCTAATGCCGAGAACTGGACCCTTTTTGCTTGGACGCCTACATTTAGGCTTAATTACGGTTTTTAACCAGGTTTTTCGGAAATGCTGGCCCGGAGCGGAATCTACTCGCGTGCGCGCGTGTGTGTGTGTGTAGATTTGTGCAGAGCAGAAATTATCGAGCGAAATTATCCGGTATTTCGAGCCGGAACAGTTCTTTGATGAGAACCGAAATAATATCGATTCGGTTCGAGCAGAAATCAAATAAAAACGCTAGCGCTTCAGAGCCTTGAGCCAAGGGCAGCCGGGCATAGCTTTGAGACGAAACCTTCAAGGCGCGAGTCATAGACACACTAGTCCGGTTTTTATCAAATAAGTACAAGAAAAAGTCCGAAAATAAACTGAAAAAGTTAGTTTCACCCAAACTGAACACAATGAATCATCATTTCTAAATATACATCCAAATGATAAGGCTCTATTACATTATAGACCTACCACCTACCATCTTTATCTCAATATTGAACTTCAAATTCTAATAAATCTCCAATCAGTAATCTTGTAGATAGAATATCTTTAGTTTCCTGTATTATATCTCGTGGCCTACATCTGGATACGTAGTCCCGACGTAAAATATACGATTTGCTTCCTCTTTATCTGCTGATGACGTCAGTAATCAGCTTGAATGAGATGGCATTGTATGTCACGGTTGAATACTCACAAACTAACAATTTGTCTAAAGTTACTTTGTTTGGATAATAGTTAGTCTAGAAGTGAAAGGAAATTGTGAAATATGAGCGATATGCATGCCGTATATCTATATCTACTTAAAACAAATCTTAAATTCATTCATATACTGACAGATAACGCACTGCCCAACCACTGGTGTAGGCGAAGTGAGCTGTTATCGAATACTAATGCTAGGTATCTGTGATGCTGTGTAGCGACATCGATATAATTGTATGACGCCACATACGTACTAAATCTGACGTATACTACATCGCGATATTAAAGTTTAAATGACCCGACAACAACCGTCGGGCAGTAGCCCACCAGACACAACACCCGTCTGTTCGGAGGATCCTTCCTTTTCAATGGTGGATGAGGAACTTTACACCCTGTTCTTCATACCCACAAAAAAGTTCACTCCATGCTCATTTAGCCTAAAATTTCACGAGAAGATTGCTACTTAATAGACCGGCTGTTCCTTATATAGAGAAGGTGAGCACAGAGCGCTAAGGAAGGATTGTGAAAGTTCACTTCCTTAAGATGTTTAATGGAGGATGGAAGTTCGCCATTTTTGACCGCACGGTGGACGCAGTGGCGCTTGGCCATCAGCTGCTGCGCTGCGTGTTGTGGGTTCAATTTCCGCACGGAATAACTATTTGTATGGCCAACAAGTAGTTGTTTAGTTGATAGTTGTTTGTGTAGATATGTGTCTTTAAATGTTTGTAAAGGCAAGGCAAGGAATAAAAAAGAAAATAAGATGGGAAATCCCGTCGCCTGATTGGAATTAATAACGTAAGGCAGGTAAATAAATGACGTTCATTTAAGTCAGACACGTCGCCGCCGCGTCAGTAGCGACTTCCTGTCTAATTAATTGAAATTCTAACGCTAATTCGTCGGTCAAGCGTGATTACAATTTAACCGTAATGGTAGCGGTAATTAAAAAGATAACGTTCTGTAGTAGACGATCAATAATAAGAGTTTTCATCGACATTATTAAGAAGCCTCATACATACATGAATACATAAACTCACGCCATTTCCTATGAGGCTAGGCAGAAACTACAGAACGCCTCCTGCTACGATTCCTACATACTCCTTTTGTTACGTTTACGTTCGTACATCTGGTCTGGAAAAATCTAGTCTGTTTCCTCACGTTATTTACCTTCACCGATGTCATAAATGTCTAAGATAAACTTGGAAGGTACATATGGATTGACAAAAGCACATTGGTATCTACATGCCCGGATTCGATCCTACAACCTAGTACATGAGAGCCGAGGGCTTAACCACTGGGCCAAAACAACATGACTGATTCATCGAATAGTAGACTAACAACACTAGCCGTAGACCAAAATAGCTGGAGATCTTGGCAGGAGGCCTTCGCCCAGCAGTGGGATAATTTACACTGACTGTAACTAGTAAACCAATAAGGGTTCTCTTACAAGCTGGATAAAGCAAGGCACGGTTGACACAGTAGCTGAGCGATTGACTGCTGCGCCGCGTGTTCTGGTTTCGATTCACGCACGGAACAAATAGTTGTTCCAGGTCTGGCTGTTCGTGTATGTGACTTTATATGTTTCTAAACACAGGCTCGCCACAGGAGAAATTCGTGATGTGGGACAACATATAAAAAAAAAAAACAAAACTGTCGTCTAATGTATTACGTTATTCTAATAAAGCGGAACAAAAAAGCGTGTACGAGTTAGTATACCAATCTAGACGTAGCGAACGGAATATGTTTGGTTACGGTATGTTTCTGTACAATATTCCGAAAGTAACAAGTATTTAATCTGAGATCAAACATTTTTTTATAAAGCGTGACGAGTGACGTGGTCAGTCAGTCAACTATTATTTACCCTACTTAATAATCAAAGGGTCGGGCAGACGTGTACCTGCGGTACACCCACATTCACCAGTTGTATTTAAGTCCCATGTAACAGCAGAATTCCACCCAACGGGCACAGATCCAGACTTCGGGCTGCTCTGAGAAATTCATCGCAGATAATCACACCACAAACGTGTTATGATTATCTGCCGTTTGATTTTCTCTCCCCCTCTCAGTTCTTTCATTTATGTACATATATCTTATCAAGGAAAGTAGGTAACCTTGCAGGGTTCAATATAGTTGAAGTAAATTTAGGTACCTACCCTTATTTTTTTATAACTATTTTTATCAAACCAGGCTTGAAGACAGATCATTAATGATTCAACTAAAAATTGTCAATTAAAAAGAAATTTTAAGCAATTTTATCGATTTTAAGCAAAGTTCTTCGATGCTGGCAATATATCAACTTATTTGATTACTGTTTATAGTTAAGTCGATGGAGAGTTTTCCCTTAACTGTCTGGCGGTTTTGAGTACTTTTTACATGACCTACGCTAATGTCCAGCAGATCTCCGATCAGATCTCGTAGCGACATGCGTCGGGTCGTCGAGCACCCTAAATTTGGCTCTAGCTACACGAGTACCATGACCTACTTAGTCATGGCATTTCTTCTCAGGGATCAGTGAGCCAGGAAATGCCGACGTCATCTGGTATTAAAATATTGACCAAACGTTTATGTTTAAAAGTATCTGAAAAGGTCTACTTACAGAACGAAATATCAATTCATTTAATTTGAGCAAAAACAGCAGGACATTTATACCGTTATGCCTACGTTTTTAAGTCCTAAAACAATGATACGCGCAACAAGAAAACATTATCTATTTATATTGAAGGACCACCCGTCTACAATTGAATCTTTATAAATACCATACGAACGCATATTACGTTAACTTCGCCCACGTAGATCGCGGCCCGTGATGTGGTGACACCACATTGGTCAGCTACGGCTAGACACGTAATCACGGCGATTACGCTAAATAACGTTATCTAACAATAACACAAGTTCGTTTATTTACATGTATATAGGTATTTGTTAGGTACATAGGTACCATGTGTCTGATTATGTTAATCTGAATTGGCGACGATTTTCTTGGTATTGTTGATACCGATTAGGTCATTTGTCTGAGGTCTTTGGCCGATGAACTAGTAGTCTAGACTCTTTTTAAAATAATTATAATCATACATGGAATCGCTAGGAGAGTACGCCCTAGAAGGACTAACACTGACCGTATTGGTGATGTTCTTCAGAAAGATCAGGTGCGTAGTACCTACCCGGAACCGGCGTGCATGTATGAACGTAAGAAATATGGTAAGCAAGTATCGTACCAGGTGCTGTTCTGTAGTTTCTGTCTACCCCAATGGGAGAAAAGCATGAATGAAGAGCATGAGCAAAAGTTTGTATTCATGAACGCACATATGCATTTTCATATAATAACACAACTTTAGGGTGAAAAGCCCGGCTTTCATTTGTAGATCTTTGACAGTCTTTACGGGTAGTCAAAACGGGTCTTCCCAGGGTATTGTGTTAAGTACCAAGTTATTGAGTTGAAGAGTTCAGATAAGCAGTCGCTCCATGTAAAATGCTGGTATTCAGGTGCGTCGGGTTAGACTGGAAGCCGAGACCAACATCGTCGGGAAAAGGCCAAAATATTCACTCTAATGGCACTTAGGGTGAATATTTTCGATTTGACGTTGAATAACTGGGTATTGGGAAGCTGAATCATTTGAAGTGATAGCTTCTTTTTACTCCTAAACATCTTATATTCGTAAGGATGGGTAAGGACCGAGGCAACTGACATCCAAACGTCATATCATAAAGAAGAAGGTCACTGGAACTGGTTTTGAAATTTCTATATACAGTTTTTTCATAGTAGGTATGTTTAGCTAGTAAACAGTTATAAACGTGCATATTGTCTAGTTTCATTCAGACATTCATTCAACCACTATCTGTGAGATGCAAAGAATTCGCCTGGTTTACACAGAACAGTATTTAGATAACCATGTTTGCGCCTCGTTGGTCTAGTGGTCGAAAGCGCTACTGCTGAGATTTAGGTTCTGGGTTCGATTCCCGGTTCGAGCAAAATGTTATTGGGTTTTTCCAACTGGAATTTCTCAGCAGCAGCCTGGAGTCCGGAATTGTGCCCGGTTGATGGCAATAGGTCTGCCCCCTATTACATGGGGCTTGAACAAACGGACGAAATTTGGGTGTACTATGTGTGGGTAGGCCTCTGCCCATCCCTTCGGGGATTACAAGCGTGATGTTTTGTCATGATTTTTCATAATATTTTATAGTCTCGCGTTTGACCAAGGAGTAAGGAGAATCCTCGACAGCCGTTGCTAGATTATCTTTTTTCTAAAATATAAGTAGCCTAAGTTACTCCTTAAAACTTCAGCTGCATCAGCCAGTAACCGGACCGACCAAATCCGTCCAGCCGTTTCGGAGTTTACCCCAAACAAACAGACAGACAGACAATAAAAAAAATGTTTTATTTTTGTATGACTACCGTACATTTCATAATGCATTCAGTAAAAAGATGTTATTTTGACATTACAAACAGACACCACAATTGCATTTATTAGTATAGATTAGTCTAGATCCGGGCTACAATATCTCTTTCATGCCTTCATTTCAATTAATTATTTCCCAAAAAAAAATCTAAAAAGTGAAATCCTGCACTCACCAGCTATAACCAGGTCATCGGAGTACTTGAACGACGAGGACAGCAGTTGTTCTGCGTCAAAGGGCAGGGGCTCAATGGTTTCCCCACTGAGACTGTACAGGGTTCCACTGAGGGAAGGCACCAGGCGTACCCATTTGCCTCCTGATGTGAGCTGTGGACGAAATGGTGATAAGTATGACAAACATATGATCACGCCTTTGTTCCCCAAAGGACTGGGCAGAGCTGCATCTATAGTAACACCCACATTTCACCAGTTAAGTTTATGTTAAGTAAGTAATAGAGGGCGAGTCTATTGCCATCAACCGGGCACACATCAGACCGGGCTTCTAATGAGAAAATTCTTATTGGAAAAACTCAATAACACATTGCCCCACCTGGAAATCGAATCTAAACTACGAATAAAACAATAACGAACTAAGTTCGAACCTACAATACAACCTTTTATTGTATTCGATTATCGGGTTGGTGCGTGTAATGATGGTGCCTTCATTTATTCCAAATACTTTTTGCAGTTGTTTTATTTTCAACTACCTCTAGGCAATACAAATATTTGTTCCGTGCGGAAATCGAACCCGCGACACGCAGCGCAGCACACAATCGCTTAGCCACTGCGCCAACTGTGCCATCAAATGTTGAATTATTGCTATCATTATTGTCATCATCTGCCTAGCCTTATCCCGATCCTATGTTGAGATCGGCTTCCAGTCTAACTGGCTGCAACTGAATGCCAGTATTGTACAAGGAGTGACTGCTTATCTGACCTCCACAACCCAGTTACTGGGCAACACATTACACCTTGGTAAGATTGGTTATCAGACTTTCGGGCTTCTAACTACCTGTAACGACTTTCAAAGATATAGAAATGACAGCCAAGACCAACGGCTTAACGTGCTTTTCGAGGCACCGAGGAGTCTTGATATGAAATGAAGTGTCATCAACCCGATCGACCCATACGGTTGTTTTTTTTTAGGCACAAGCATCTCTTGGCTGTATTTATGCAGTGACGGATTAAGACTACTTGATGCCCTAAGCAATCCACGCCTGTGGCCCCGTTATCCGTATGTCAACTAGAATCGGTCTTTAAACCTTTACCGCCTAAAAACTATAGTTGTGTAAAGGCGCGAATTTTCAAATTAGTCCTAGAAACCTAATATGTGAGTGAGACCTGATGCCCTAAGGAACGGTTTTTATTGTGCTTTATCTGATTACCCCCCCAGATGTGATGCCCTAGGCAACTGCTTAATTATGATTTATGATGATTTGTCAAATTGACTAACTTGATTGACATTTTTTTGAAATTGCTACAATTGAGAAATCCTCCAACATTGAATGATTGATCAAGGACTCGTGCTGTTTGCTAGTTTCGGTAAAATTTCAATTCCAATTAAGAAGAAAGGCCACTAATTTAATATACAATTAGGTAGGTACTAGTGATGGATGGGGTCCCTAACCACCTGGCGCGAGTTTCGTAAAATGTGACTGACACTGTGACGCAATTAAATATAATGCTGGACAATAAATAATGCTGGACAATCCACACAGCATCATCTAGCCCCAAGCTAAGATCTAATTTGATTAAGGGTTCATCCGTCACTGTATGTATGATATAGATATTGGAATAGATAAATAATCAAAAGTAGTTGAACATAGTCCTTGGCTTGTCTCACTTGGTATGAATTACGAAATCCAATATTATTATCATTTCCTCATCAAATTGATTATACGGTAACATAATGTTCAAAAAGACAGCAAAATAAAAGAGTAATTAAAACAAAATTGTTATTGCATGTTGCATTAATCTACTGAGAATACTGAATGATAATTGATAAGATATACGTTAATGAATCAGTATTACACTTACTGTATTTTTAGATAATATGAATGAATAGATCAATTAATAACTAACTAATAGACTGCCATGTTGGTCTAGTCTACTGGTTTCTTTTTTTTTACATTGGGGCAACGGAACTAGAAATTTCTCCTGTATTGTGGGTATATCTCACATACACAAACAGCCAGATCCGGAACAACTACCTTTAGGCCAGCCACTAGGCTATTGTGATACATAAAATTATCCCAAGTAATTAATTGTACAGTAATTACCTCAACATGGTGTAAATTGGAGGACAGCAGTGGCTGTGTCTCCAAGTCCCAGGCTTTGATGCCATTCTGTGTTGAGAATGCTGTCAATCTTCCATCTAGTGTGCTGACTATCACCAGGCTGGAAAGAAGTAACTCGTGATATAACGGTAATGACATAACAGGGTGAATCGAAACAAAGCTTCAAATGAGATTTTAATGTTGGTACAATATTATTTATTTCTGAAAATGCGTCAAGACAATTCATTTCAGTACCTTAAAAAAAAATAAGAATCCTTGTGTTGTTAAAAAACAATGATAACAATGTGAAAATCTTCTTCATTATTTTGTTTCTATTTGTCCCGATTTACAGTACATACCGAAGAATAAGGCAGAGGTGTATCTATAGTACACCCACATTTGATCAGTTATGTTTGAGTCCCATTGCAATAAGGCGAGAGTATTAAAGTGTTATAAACCAGTCAAAAAATGTACAAAGGCTGAATTAATGCCTTGGGAATTTTCTACTAGTCTACCTTAGGGTGAAGGGACAGAACATGGTAGATGCACCGTCCAACATGATTTGGTTGGTTTTAATATGGAAATATTAAAAACTTCAGTGCCCAACTGGTTGGTGTTGTGTGTCTGGTCCGGCAATGAAAATTTTAAGAAATATGTATATGTCTGTCAGTGCTTTTTTCAATTTTATCTGGTCTAATTTAACAATAAATCTTTATTAAGTATTTATTTATTTATAGTAAAGTGATGTTGATCATACAAATTATTATTTTAATTTTACACCAACATTGTCACCATTTTTATATTAATAACACAAGGATATTAAATAGATACACATAATAACAAACCAGCAATTACATGTAATATCATTTGGCAAGTAATGGAGATAAGATATCAAGGTTGAAAGTAATTGGATTTAAATATTGTTTTGAAAACAAAATGTATAAATTTCTACTACTATAAGAACTATGTGTGCACTACAAAAGGACAAGCTGTTACGGACAGTTGCATGCACATTCTAGAAGAAACTATTTAAATATTCACAGCATGTCATGACATGTCCAAAGAAAGTTGAAAAGTTTGGTAAAAGTGTTTGTAAATATGACAGTGAGTAAACAGTAGTAATTTTATCATTTAAATAATGAATTGTATGTGTGCTCTGAAACCTGTTTTATTATCAGCACCAAGTATTAAGGCTCGGATTGTTTTGTAAACAAACTTTTGTAAGTACATGAAAGTCTCAAGAAGTACTAATTCCGGTAAATTATTGCTTTGTTCAGAAGTACATCTAAAAGCTGAATGAAAAACACGATGAAAAACTCACTCGTTAAGAGCTGAACCGTCCTTTTCAACACTGGGATTGCAGAACGGTAACTTTTGCACTGTATCCTCAGAACGTACGTGACAAACGATAAAACTTAACGCGAAAGCTGCCTTCAAAGCAATTACCCGCCAATACCAGTCCGACATTGTTTTACAGCTGAATTATTTTTGGACATTTCAAACCGTAAACCGGCAATTTATTTTTATTATGAAATTCTTGAAACAAATTACGAGATGCGCGCAGCTGATGGTAAGTAACTGGTGAGAACTTTTCACCACAGACTGCAAACATTCTCCACGTAATATCTGTCAAACGTGACAGACTGCGTTTCGTTCGACAAACGTTTTCTTTTTTTCTTATAGCAAATCTGGTTAGTGACTCATACAGAAACTTGTTTCACCCATAATATTGGCCAACCAGGTTGATCAACTTTTCGATATAATAATACTTTCATTCGAGTATTATGCAGTATGAATCATCAGAACCTGATGTTATTCTGACCCATTTGTGAGAACAACGTCAAATAATTAGGAAGGTTCAGAAAAGAATGGGTGATGAGCTTGTATTGAATAATTACTATAAAGAAGTTTACAGTTTTATTCACCGTAGTCAACATAAGGAATTGCATCACTTGAGGCAAAGATTCCTGCATGAAAAATGAACTGTTTGCTAAGATAGCAATATTTTGTAAAGGCTTTGTAAACAGTGGCCAATGGTCTGTGACCATGATGGATGACTATCAATGAAGTATCCTATCTACGAAACTAAAGCAAATTACTCCACGGTATATAAATATATGAATCACATGCTGAGAAAGCGCATTTTCGAAAGAGACACAAAAATAAAAATGACTAGCTTCCGCCCGCGTGTTTTGTTGATAAAAAGTAGCCTATGTCCTTCCCCGGGATGCTATCTATCTCTCTGCCAAATTTTATCGAAACCGTTCAGTGGTTTAGGCATGAAAATGAAACAAACTAACATTCGCATTTATAATATTATTCTAAATTTATAAATATAATAGCTGACCCAGCAAACAATTTTTTTGCCATATAGAGGTTGGTGATAGAAATGTGAAAATTTGAAGTTTGGCATGCTGTATCATAAAAAAATAAAAACAAAAAAAATTGTCTAAAAAATAACAAATAAAATTTAGGGGTGGACCACCTTTAACATTTAGGGGGATGAAAAATAGATGCCCGATTCGCAGACCTAACCGATATGCACACAAAATTTCACAAACATCGGTCGAGCTGTTACGGAGGAGTTTAATAACAAACACCGTGACACGAGAATTTTATATGCATCATCAAAAACTGAAACGATATATTTGAAAAATTGTGGTCATGGTAGTTAAAAGTGTCATAAGGGGTATACATTTTCGAAGAATTTCTATTTTTTTAAGTAATTTAAAAAAAAGTAGAGGTATTTTTTTTCTTTTTTTTTCTCGAGTAGTCATTAGTAGGTCCATCCTCTGGTGCCGGCTTATCGTTGAATTTTGGGACATGTATATAGTAAGGATTTGTTTGCCGCGAGTTTGTAAATGATTAGAATACTAGGTTAAGGCAAGTATGTACGGACTGATGCCTGACATCCTGCCTGGCAAGAGAACAATTATTCAGGAATTGCCCCTGCTCGTCAACACGCTACTTTTCACAACTTAGGAAACAATAGAGTCCAAGTTCAACCCAACCTCTACACGACAGCCTAAAATTGAGATTATCCTAAAACCAGGTATGTGATGAAGGAAAAATTTCACTGTGAAACAGTGCCGCGGCGCTGGTGCCACTGACGAGTTTTCACACTGCCCGTCTTTCTTGTTGTTTTCACTCTTCGATTAAGTTCGTTCGGATTCAAATAAAAAACGTCTCATCGACAAAATGGAATTTTATTTTTAATCTGTCTGTGCTGTGTTTGACAACGACAAGTTGACAAATCTTTTATTTTCCATGCTTCCTTTTTCTGCGATTTTCTAATAATTCATTCGTGTTTTGAGAGTATTAGCGGACGATAGTCATCTAACAGTTTGTGTTAAAGTGATTTTCATCTACCTACATATAATTTTTGCGCAGTTAACTCGAATATTCCATCATGACTTTGGGAACTTACAATAGACATCAGGCGCAAAAGAAAAAGTAAACCATTTCTTCCCTCCGTTTGATGTGTTTATTGTTATGGGGTTTGCTTGTTATTGATACTGTTTTCTTTTTCTAGGCAAGCGGCGTTGGCGGCGGCGTTTCCCCAAGGTATCCGATGCCAGAAATGCCTGGAATACGGCCACTGGAGCTACGAGTGTACTGGCAAGCGCAAGATTTTGGTTCGTCCTTCACGCACGCAGGTTTTTAAGAAGAATCTGAAATCGCGGGAAGAGGGATCATGCAGGTATGATCCGATTTTCTCATTAGATCTTTGGTCTGCAAGAGGTTATATATAGACTTTTCTAGAAAAATAAATACATTTTTTACTTCTACCCTTAACAATTACTTTCTTGCAGGTTTTAACTTGTTACAATAATCTTGTTTCATCATTAATTGCAACAAATGTCTGTTATCTTTTGGCAATATGAAATGATGTCATTTTAAAATTATAGTAATATTTTATTTTGACGACACGGTTGGCGCAGTGGTTGAGCCATCGGCTGCTGCGCCGCGTGTTGTGGGTTCGATCCCCGCACGGAACAAATATTTGTATGACCTACAGGCGGTTGTTCCGGGTCTGGCTGTTTGTGTATGTGAGTTTAAATGTTTGTGGACGCGCCCACGATACAGGAGAAATTCCTAGTGTGGGGCAACGTAAAAAAAAAATTTAACAGTCAAATTTTATTAGTACCATAGATGTACAATCCTTTTAAACTGTTACCCTACAGTTACAAAAATCAATATGATACATTTTACAATTGTTCCAGCAATGGCAGTTGCAAGATACCAAACAAAAAGAAACGTACTGAAGATTGTGCTGATTGCTCGGACAACAGTTCCTCGGGAAGCTCATCTGGATCAGATTCTGACAGCTCAGATGATTCAGATAGCGTGAGCAGCAGTGACTCCGAGAGTGACAGTGAAAGCAGCAGTGGCTCTGAATCTTGTTCGGACTGTTAATAGGCAGTTGGTATTTGCTGGCAAGTTACGACTGGTATTAGCTAAGTTCAAATTTATTTTTATACGTCATACTGAAAGGTACCTGTAAATATTACTGACTAACATTGAATTATAAGGTCTTAGTGCACAGATGTTATTTTTAAATGGTAATTTAGTCTTATCTTATAAGGACATGTGCAGTGTGAAATATATTTCATACTTACTTTATTGTTTCACTATAATTTTTAGAATTAATATTGCTCTGTATAACAAACATATTATTGATTCAATCTTATCTGTAACATATTAATTTTTTATTCAGTTTCAAATGCTATTACCAGCCGTAACATACCCTCAATTGAATAGTTACGAATTGAATGTAGGCTAAACTATCACCAGATTGATTCATAATGCTGGACATTAAAAATAAGGTTTTAGTATAAATGACACTGTTTTTAAGATATTTTTAACCTGCAGACAATGTTTATAATCTATTTATTTTTTTAATTTGTGTAAGTAATGGCACTCATCTCATTCAGCCTTTATGTAATAATCAATCACAGATTATAAATGGGACACTGGTTTTCATAGATTATTTAAAGAGTGATTTTTCTAAAGAGTTTGATGTTAGAAAAGAGCTAAATGAGTTTGGCGCCATTCTTCCCAGTTTTAAAGCTGTGAACTTGTTGAATGTTTGGAGTTTAAATGATACTATGAGATGCTAAAAGTAATTTTATGAGTGTATGAATGAGTTATTGAGAGTATGTAGAGATATGAGAACTTTTAATGTAAGGCTTAATTTCCACTGACAAGATTTGGAAACAAAGCACATTAAACATTAATAAAAAGAAGCCAAAGTTGGTTGATGTTATATAACTATAAAATTGTTTAGCAAAGTTAGTGGAAATTTTGTCATATTGTGTTTGTGCTTTGTGAACTGCTGTGTTAATATAGCATAGATTTAAAGTTAATTATCAATTACATATTTTACATGTCATAGACGTAATATTTTCTAAGACTGCATTGTGAAATGTCTCTTCAATTACAAACATAGTCTCATGATTTTAATAGAAGAATGTAAGAATTTTTGATATAAAACGAAATATAATTTAAATGGGATTATTTCTGTTTTTTTATTTATTTACCAGTTTATCTCATAATTTCCTTTAGAGAGGGTCGACTGCGTCCGCGGGGAGCCCTATATACTCAGTGCTACTTTTAGCACTACCGGATTTTGTTCTTGGTTTAACTTTACCTTGTTTCTCCTCAAGCACTCCGCCTCGATTAATGTAGCTTTTCCCTTGTCCATTTATACAGAAATAAGAAGGGATGAATACAAGACGAAAAAGCGCGCGAGAATAGCTCTATTATTTTTATCGACGTGTGAATTTTAAGAATTCAATTACGAAGGTTTTGTTCTTAACGTTTATATTCTGCATAAAGTATGGCTAGCTCCCAAACTGCCTCTTACTTAACTGAACTTATACTTCCAAGCGCCATAGCTTCGGAAGAAGCTGGCGCGAAGTAGGGTAATATAAATATGTCGTATCATCTGTATATACTACACCATGTCTTATATATTTATCTGGCAATAACAAACACGTGGTTTGAGAAGAAAGACGAGCACCTGATCACATATAAAAGTGACCACCACGCGACACAAATCGACTACTTCCTGGTAAAAAGGAGTAGTCTGATTTGTGTCAAAAACTGTAAAGTGCTGCCAGGCGAAGCATTAGTCTCACAACACAGGTTGGTAGTTATGCAGGCTAAAGTAAGTGTGTCCGCCAGAAATAACAAAGAACGGCCCCCACCAAAAACTAGATGGTGTATGTTAGAAAATGAGGAGTGTTCGGATTTGTTTAAAAATCAAGTTGTGGATAAAATGATTGATATGAAGGATATGGAGGGAAAATCTGTGAATGATTGTTGGAATGAGATGGCAGATTGTATAAGAAGAGTAGCAAAAGACGTATTCGGAGAATCGAAAGGGAAAGGTGTAATAGATAAGGATACATGGTGGTGGAATGAAGAAGTGCAAAAAGTACTTAATCAGAAAAAAGTTGCGTTTAGAGAATGGCAGGGTGTAAAAAACGGGAACGATAGTTTGAAAGAAGAAAAGAATATGATATACAAAGAATGGAAGAGGAAAGCAAAACAGGTGGTAGCAGTCGCTAGGGCTAAGGCACAGGAGAAGTTGTATAACTCACTGGATAGCCCTAGGGGCCAGAAGGAACTCTATCGGATTACGAAAGCAAGGGAAAAAAGGGCAAAAGATATAACGCATATTAAATGTATTAAAGATGATGCTGGTAAGGTTCTGTGTGAAGATGATGAAATAAAACTGCGATGGAAGGTCTACTTTGATAGGTTAATGAACGAGGAGAATGAATGGAATGGTATGCTTCAAGAGACACAGGTAAATATGGGTTTGGTGAGAGAAATTAGCATGGATGAAGTTAGGAATGCAGTTAGAAGTATGAAAAATGGAAAAGCTATGGGCCCAGATGATATACCAGCAGAAGTATGGAAGGTATTAAAAGAAGATGGATGTATGTGGCTGACTTTATTCTTCAATAAGTTGTTGCATGAGGAAGTGATCCCACAAGAGTGGTGCAATAGTTCACTAGTGCCCATCTTCAAAAATAAAGGGGACGTACAGGACTGCAACAACTATCGAGGGATAAAGCTCCTGTCACATAGTATGAAAGTATGGGAGAAGGTGATAGAGAAAAGATTGCGAGAGGAGAGTGAAATTACCCCAAGTCAATTTGGGTTTATGCCAGGTCGAGGAACAATGGACGCCACCTTTGCACTCCGCCAGCTGTGTGAGAAATACAGACGTGCACATAAAAACTTGCACATGGTGTTCATTGATCTGGAAAAAGCGTATGATAGGGTGCCCCGGGAGGTGTTGTGGTGGGCCGTGAAAGAGAAAGGTGTGCCTGGGAAGTATGTGGAGTTAATTCGTGCAATGTACAGCCGGTCTAGGACGTATGTCCGATCGGCTGCTGGCAACACCGACAAGTTCAGTGTGGCTGTAGGACTGCACCAAGGGTCGGCATTAAGCCCTTACCTCTTCTTGTTGATAATGGACGCTCTGACGTCGGACATACAGGAAGAGGCACCCTGGTGCATGTTATTTGCCGACGACATTGTTCTTGTCGGTGAAGATGGACCTGAGATCCAGAGCAGACTGGAGAAATGGCAACAGAGGCTGGAGAGTGTGGGCTTGAAAATCAGCACAACCAAAACTGAATATATGTTCTGCGATTTCGGCGGTCTCTCCAGTCCTGAAGCAATGTCGCTTAACAGCGTGCTTCTCCCGGTCTGTTCCGACTTTCGGTATCTCGGTTCACTCGTGCAAAGTGACGGAGAAATAGATCGGGCTGTCAAGCACCGAATTAACATAGGGTGGATGAAATGGCGGCAGGTAACGGGAACAACCTGTGACCCCCATATTCCCCTTAAACTTAAGGGGAAGATTTACAAAACAATGGTCAGACCTGCTGTCTTGTATGGATCAGAATGTTGGGCCGCAAAAGGCATGAATGAAAGGCAGTTACATGCAGCTGAGATGAGAATGCTGAGGGGGATGTGTGGTGTTACGCGAATGGATAGAATAAGAAATGAGTATGTAAGAGGAAGTCTTAAAGTTGCGCCTGTGACCGAGAAGTTGTGTGGAAATCGGTTGTCATGGTATGGGCATGTGATGCGAAGGAATGAGGACCATGTTGTGAGGAAAGTTTTGAGTATGAATGTGCAGGGTTACATGAGTAGAGGAAGACCAAAGAAAAGATGGATGGATTGTGTGAAAGAGGATATGGCAAGAAAAGAGGTGACCCATGAGATGACGGCAAATAGAGATGTATGGAAGAAGAAAACATGCTGCGCCGACCCCAAATAAAATTGGGATAAGGGCAGGAGGATGATGGAGTATGGTCTACTCTAAAGATGCGCCCTGGCCGTTCGCCCGACCTAGCTCTGTCCAACGCCGCTACTGTATCTACTTATTGAGAAATTCTTCAGGCTCTTTGTACTAAGTGTTAAGGTACCAACTACGAGTTACCTTGCTGGCACGAGATAGACCTATTTGCATACACGTCTACCTTCATAGAAAGAGGAATCTTACCTCAGCTCATCCCAAAGAGCTTAGTGAAACATGTCATCACAGTGTTGAAAGCATTCTAGAATGACCTTTCTCAGATCGGAGGAAGCATTGTCTGAAGAGTAATGACAAATAATGAAGTGTGTGTATGTCTTTATATTATTTAGTAAGTATGCTCCTTTAGATTGATGTCTCATGTTATCGCTTACGTTGCGCTATGCATTACTTGTATGCACTAATGCACCTTTTTCATTGAATATACTACTTGTATGGGTACCGAGCAGTTTACCTTCTTATTTTATACCGGAACCTTCAACATACATCTCAATAAAACCCAAGTTATGTTTATAGTAATTGTTTATTACAAACTGAAATCATTGATAGTATTATTATTACAAAACAACTTACAATATTATACATACATATGACCAATTTTGGTTTTGTACTGACAAAGGCACTTGCGACTTAATATTATTCAAATAAAAGAACATTAAATTTTAAATCTATCATGATTAAAAAACTAGGAAGATAAACTTCATAGAACAAATTTCAATGTACCCTCAACAAAATAGTTTCGCCTACAATTGCATGGCAAGGTCACACGATGCAACAACAGGTGTTTCGATATGCTTCTATATTTAAAAGCTACAAAATAACTTTATGCTGCCTTTTAGATATAGAGCTGATGACTAAACCTTTAATAAAAAATAATCGGAGGTAATTTTTTAATACGATTCGTATGTAGTACCTTTAAACGAGCAATTCTTGTATGTAATCTGAAACTCGGAAACGGCTCCAACGATTTTCATGAAATTTAGTATGCAGGGGGTTTTTGGGGCGATACATCGATCTAGCTAGGTTTCATATTTAGAAAACGTCGTTTTATCCAGGTTATCCAGATACTAAGTAGTAATGAGTTGAAAAGCTTTTTAAATGTGGTCAAGATAGACGACGGTACAACGATTTTTTTTTAAAGTGTTTTTGTGTACCAAGTTCATAATGGAATCTTATTAATGTTTCGGTTATCAGATCTCTATCTACATATTTATGAATATTTAAACAGTTAGCGGGCAAAATATAATATTTTCCCAGATATTCGAACGAACACTATTGTTGGGGTTGTTTAACTTGATACCAACAAGTACATAATTATGATTTCTAGTGCCTGCACAGAATTCTTAAAAAAATCAAAAAAATATAAACTTATACATAAAACTTACACTAATGAAAATAATTGTTTTAAGACAATGTTAAAGCTTTATTTAAATGTAGTGATATTTTAAAGGTGGGTATGATTGATGCTAAGTGGATTGGGTATATTGGTTGCTCGTTTTAGCAGGCGAACGGGATGTCTTACTACTACTGATTGATCAGAAGGTCTCTTTGTCCCAATCTCATACACTATTGTATGGTTTAGTTTGGAACATGACCATAATAATTCACCGTTATAATTCAATTTGTGATGTAATCATTGAAACAAAAGAATGTAGATAGTGAGACGAGAGCTGATTATGAAGTTTGGCAGACTGCGGTTCGCACGCTGGCTGAACTATTGGCTGCTGCGCTGCGTGTCGCAAGTTCGTTTCCCGCTCGAAACAAACATATGTATGGCCTACAGGTAGTTGTTTCGGGTCTGGCTGTTTGTGATATGAGTTTAAATGTTTGTAAACGCACCCACGATATAGGAGACATTCATAGCGTGGCAACATTAAAAAAATAAACAGTAAAAATATGTAGTTCATGCGAGATTCATGCAAATAAAAAGTTTTGCGGAATACAAATTAAGACCTCAATCCACAAAGTACAACAAATCTTCAAAAACCAGAAAAAAAAGATAAAAATCTCCCAAAAATTACGTTGATACACTACTGGAAGGTGCGTCCGGCAAGATATGAATAATCACCTTCCTCTTAGCATCATAGCTGAAACTGTTCATCTTAAAAATCCTACTGTCATAAAATGGTTTCAAATCTGAGATGTTGATCTGTCTAGCCCGTTCTAGCAGGTCCCGTTCGGATATCTCTATTGTGGATTGGGAGTGGTTGTGTAAACCCCTCATGTATGCCAGTTGGTCCATTGTAAGTTGACGTAGAATGTAGTAGAGGAGCTCGCTGTGGTCTTTCTTGAAGGATAAGTATTTTTGGAATGTCTGGAATGGAAGAGATTGATTATATTTTGTGTAAATCAAGCAATTTTGTTGTCGGGTCAGGCAGAAGTATTAGACACCAAAAGCTTTTTGTTACGGGCTTCGATTAGCCTAGTTGTGTAGAAATGATGAAGTATTGTGACTGAAATTGCCGTCATACCATACGAAACGAATTACTTATCACGAAAATAGTCATGTGGCGGTATTTTAGAATGATAAGAATACGTTAGTGAGGGGGGTCGTTTATTTTTTATTGGAGCCTGGAGTACCATATACCAGTATTTTACATGGAGCTACTGCGTATCTGACCTCAAAAACCCAATACTGGCTGGCTGGTTTCAGGCATCTGACTATCCGTTACAACTGTCAATGATCAACCAATAACAGCCTGACTAACTGCTGAATGTGCTTTCCGAGGCACGGGTGGGTCTCGGACCAATCTCCACAAGAGAAAATAGATAGTGAAGAATGATACCTGCCTATTCGTATGTAAAAAAAATAATCATTGGTTAGTGATCCGTATTCAAGCACAGAGCTTCTCAAGTCCTATATATGAGGGTACCAGGTCGGAAGATTAAAAAAAAACAGTATGAATGTTACCTGTCGCATGGCTCTCATGACGCTGTACTTCTGTGTCTCCACGAAGCTCTCCAGCATGGTGCGGATGGCCATGTTCACGTCCTCCTCGGCCACTTGCGGCCGGAGGTGCATGCGGGCGTGGGCTTCGCTCATACGGATAACTGGGGACAATATTCAGGTTAGTATACCAAGATAATGCTTGATTCTTCTCTGTTCAAGAAAATTTTGTTCTGCAGAAGGAGACCTAGTATTTATCATGGAAATTATTCATGGGGCATTCTACAATAATTTAAGAAAGGGTTGGAAACTGTTGGTACAACTAAAAATGTATATTGTGGTCAGAGGGAAGAAAAATAAACAGTATTTAGGAAAAATTATCTCATTTGTAAATATTACCACATTAACCTTTTTCACAATTGCATTCACACTTAACACTTCGAATAATGTATATTTGGCATTCAAATTACAGCACAAAGTCTGCACGCTGGTAGGGCTCCAGCAGTACCACTGACAAGTTCATCATTTTAGAAGTTTCAAACAAGGACGTTAGCGTCTAGATTTATTTTCAGTTCATTGAAACGATGTTATACCAATTACAATAATTAACATAGAAACAGAAAACATAATAAAAGTAAAACATCCAGTTGAAAACATTCATAGTTAACATTAAATTAACTTAAAATTACATCTACCACGGAACAGTGGACACCCTTGCAAACTTTCTCTCTCAGAACGACACACATATACGCATTAGTTTACCCCATTCATCCGCAAACACATCACATTATGGTTTAAATAAAACTTTGTACTATAACAGACTCTTGGAAACTGCCCATGAGAAATTCAGCTGGCCACAGGACTTGTATTTACATAAGTGTGTTCATAAACCCTTAAGTGTGTAAGTAAACCTTACCAGATTCTATGTGACGTACGGTGATCGGCAAGCTGCCGGTGGCGAGAGATTCTTGTCGGAGCTGACTGTACATCTTAGCTACCTTGTCTTGATCCATGTTCTGTAACAAGTGTTCAGATTATAAAGTTATTTGAAACTTAATATCACGCCTGTATTCCTCGAAGGGTTAGGCAAAGGTGCACATATTTGCTTTGACCAATGAGAAACCATTTCAAATATTTCCCGAGTCATTTTTTCAAGATATAATGTTGATTGTATTGCTTTTATTACCAAGGCGAGATGTCAGATGTTACACATCCTTTGCGACTACTGTTAGGCACGCTCGTTTTTTATGTTCATACAAACAGCCAAAGGAGAATGTAAGGATCGTAGCTGGTGGCGTTATGTAGTTTCTGTCAACCCCATGGGTAAAATGCGTTAGTTTATGAATGTGAAGATGTGTCAACGATTTTTTAACTTTGCTTTTATGAAGGCTCCGGTCTGATTAGGATTATTATACATACCTGCAGCTTAGGGTGGACATTCTCCCTCGAATACACAATGTATTTCTTCAGCAGATCCTGTTGTAACACGAACTCGGGGTCAGGAGCGTTGCTGTCTTCTAGCGTGGTGCCGCGTTGGGTGGGATGGTGACGTATGTGGGATGATACTACGAACCTGGGATAAACATTATTATTATTAGTGACCGATCGAAGCTTCGTAGAGCGTCATTCGGCCTACTTCGTAGAGCTCGGTGTTATATCATCAATCAATAAACCAAAACCATACATGAAATTATGTAACCCCTAATGGAACTATCGTGTTTTATTTCTTTGAAACCCTACATTTGAAGAGCAAATATAGGTTTTATAGGCATAAAAAGCAAACAAGAGAGATACTTTTTGATCGCTAACCTCTCTTGTCTTGGGGAAGCGTAGTGATTAATGCTCGTGCCTTCTCTGTATGAGAAAAGGCTTTTGCCCTGCAGTGGGACAGCAATAAACTGGTATTATTATTAAAGTTTTGTTGTGTTTTCCATTACTGTAATATTCAGCTTCAGTACAAATTAAAGTTTACATAAACACACATAATATCACGCCTCTGTTGGCCAATGGCTTGTGGAATACAGGCGTGGATTTAATCAGTTATGATTTTAAGTCCCGTGTAAAAGGGGGTAAGCCTGCGGGTGGGGGGTGGGTCCTAGGTTCTATTCCCGCGTCGAGCAATGTGTTATTTACATTAGGAATTCTTAATGTGTGCTGGTTGATTGAAGTTTACGTTAACGTGAATAGTACAAAAACTCGCACTAAGACGTCGGAAGATGTTTTCTTTACTTACTTAGCGAGATGCGCGTCTTGCATGGGATCAGCTTCGTCCCTCACAACGCAGAGCACGTCGAAACGTGACAGGATCGGTTCAGACAAGTTAACGTTCTCAGAAAACGTTAGAGACGCGTCGTATCGACCGCCGATTGGATTGGACGCAGCAATTATTGAACACCTAAAATTGAGAATAGAACATAAGACTTTAGATTATTTAACACTAGCTGTGCCTCGCGGTTTCACCCGCTTCTAAACGTCGTAGCTATGATGTTAAGTAGCCTATAACCTTCCTCAAGTATTGGCCTAGAAATGCAAGTATACTTACCAAGGGGTACAGTATTGCCCAGTTGGACTGGCCAATTCAACTGGGTTGTGGAGGTCAGATAGCACTTTTAGTGCCCAGCACCCGGCTCCCGGGTCGAAAAATAGTTTGTTCATGTATCCAGAACCATTCCAGAGTCGGACATGTAAATAGCTATGGATGCGATGTGAACATGCCCATCACCTCCTACCATATACCTACGCATTATGTAATTTGCCAAACAATATGATATACAAGTTAAATCGTATTTTGGAACTGGGCAGCGACTGTGATAGGCAGTCGCTCCATGTTAAATACTGGTACTAAGCTGCATCCGGTTAGACTGTAAGCCGACCTTTTATTACTTACCTAGCGTGCAGTGACGTCACGATGCCCGCCTTAGATATAGATATAGACTGCTGCTCCATGGCCTCGTGGATGGAGGTGCGGTCTGCGTCGTTCATCTTGTCGAACTCGTCTATCAGGCACACTCCGCGGTCGGCTAGGACTAAGGCTCCCGCTTCCAGGGTCCAGTCTCTGTGGAACACAAAAATGGTTGAAATGAAATAATATTTATTTCTATAAATAGTTCAAAAAAATACTTTTACATAACATTACGCCTGTATTCCCCGAAGGGACCTAGTCCTGGGTTCTAATCCCAGGTCGGGCAAAGTGTTATTGAATTTTTCAAATGGAATTGTCTCATTCGCAGCCCGGAGTCTGGACTTGTGCCCAGCTGATGGCAATAGGTTCGCCCCCTATTACATGGGACTTAAACATAACTGGCAAAATGTGAGTGTGCTATAGATGCATGCTATGCCAAAGTAGGAGTTATGTATGTATTTTATAAGTTTATTTTTTTATTTCTTCATGTTACATCTATCATTACATTTCAAGGTGTGAAGTTTTAAGAAGTATCCATACCTGGTAGTAGGATTCTTCCTCACGTAAGCAGTGAGACCGACGGCACTGGCGCCTTGACCCGTTGTGAAGATGGCTCTGGGTGCGATCTGTGACAAAATAAAGATTTTATCTGAGGTAATACCTTAATGAAGAAACTTTCAAGTATTGATAGTCATAGTGAAGTATTTCAAAGCATAGTCTACACAAATATTTGATATTGTAAATTTTGTAATTTTGAATGTAGGGGTTATCCTAAACTACTGATTCCATTTTAAAAAAATGGTATAGGTGACTTCCGCGTGGACGAAGTCGCGGGCAGAAGCTACTTATTACTAAAATATAAAACTCGGAGAATAGCATGGGTGCTATATATGGACATGTGTGCTGCCTACTATGTTCCAAAACTATGGTTTACAATTTTCAAAGAAACCTACCTTCTCAGTGTACTTCAGGAACTGTGATTTGGCTGTACCGGGATCTCCGCAAATGAGGACATTGATGTCACCACGCACTTTGTGCTTGTCACCTAAAATAAGACAAAAATACTGAGTTGCAATTCAAAATATGTAATTTTTTTTTTATTTTGTCTCCACAAATTACTTTCTTATGGCTCAAGAATTTAAACAGATATTGGCAATTTGTGGGATACCTGAAGTCTAAACTAAGCCGATGCCTGTGTTTTAGAACTCCAGGTCTAGCACGAGTGCATATGAATGTGTGTAGATGATTCAATTTCTTGTAAGTGGGTGGGTGTATGTATTTATTTTTATAAGTAACTTTTCTCTGATAAGTTGGTAAGCTAACGGAGAAATATGAACCAATAAGACAGTATTAAATGTCAGGTGGACAGGGATTATTGGTTAATATTCCTCCGTTTCTCTGCTCCGCAGTCTCGCGTAGCTTCAATGGACAGGCATTCTTAATCTCAGTCTCGACTTTTATCTGTGTTAGAATTTCCAGTGGGATGAAGGTCTTTAAAAAATCGACAACTACTTGAAATAGACACAAAAAGTTTCCCAAACCTGGATTCTTGGGCTCTCCTCCAAACAGTGCCAAAGCCAAGCCCCTCTTGATATAATCGTGTCCGTATATGGACGGCGCTATGCTCTGCACGATCCTCTCGCCAATGCGCGGGTCTTTAGACAGCTTGATTATGGTCGCCACGTCTTCATCTGTCAGAGAGTCCACAATGTGTTTGCAGTCTTTCACCACTATGTAGTTGGCTATTATTACTGTTGCGAATACTGGGAAGCCCTGGATAAGATAGGAAGAAGTGAGTATATCGTCAGTTGCGCCACTTCTTCTAAGCAACAACACTAGGAAGTGGCGAAGAGCGGGCTGTCTTACGTACATTTTTGTCGTTCAAAAAGTGCTGATTCTCAGACTAATTTGAATAAATTAATTTAGTTTTAAAAAATGTGGGTGAATGATGTTATGGGTTCAAACCTGGGCAAGAACCAATGTGACTTTTTCAATTCATATGTATGTACTTTCTAAGTTTATATTGGACATCACTGACATTGGTGAAGGAAAACATTGTGACGAAACCTGGAGTTTTAATTAATTTAAGTCTGTAATCGCCAACTCGTCTTGAGCAAGCGTGGTGATTAATGCTCGTGCCTTCTTTGTATGAGAACAGGCCTTTGCCCTGCAGTGGGAGAGTAACAGTCGGGTATTATTTATTATTATTATTCAAAAAAAGAAAGTTATTTGAAACTGACATGCCAGAACTGTGCCTAGCTGAGCACTTTTTGCTAAATCGTCAACATTACATCACGCCTGTATTCCACGAAGGGTAAGGCAGAGGTGTACCTATAATACTCCCAAAATTTGATTTCTGTGGTAAATAACTTACTTGTTCAGTATTAAGTGATCCATCATAGTTGTTAGTATAGACCCCCGTGAGGTCCACCTCGTCCCCAGGCTTGCAGCGGTCGCACAGATCAGCCAGCAGTATGCACTCCTTGCTGCGAGGGATACGGCCCGCAGGTATGCGGCCTGGTGACTCCTGGATTGTGACTTTCTGGTAGTTGCGGTACACTGTTTGTTCCATGTTTACCTTGGTAAGTAAGAAGTAGGTAAGATAAGATTAAGACAAATCTATACGATTTTCAATACGATTTGGCGACACGGTTGGCGCAGAGGATGAGCGATTGAGTTTAAATGTTTGTAAACGCACCCACAATACAGGAGAAATTCCTAGTGTGGGGCAACGCTAAAAAAAAGCATTAACAATCAAACTTACCATAAAAGGTCCAGCACTCTGACACTCCGGGCAAGACCCAGGCCTGACCTCGGAATTCTGGGTCTGCACAAACGGTCCCAGGATATACCCGCACCTGTTACAGTCGTACTTGACCACGGAGAGTTGCGGCAGCACCCCGGTGGTCGCCGTGATCACACCCACAGTCCTCACAAGCTGGTTTAAGTGAAGCTTCCGGAATGTTCTCAATTCTTCTATGAGTGGTAAGTCGGATATTCGCACGTGGATTTCTGAAGTGACTCGCTCGTAGCTCGGGAATATTTGGAGGACTATGTCTTTCGCTACCTGGAAGGGGTTAAAGTTATATTTTAAATAATAAGTATAAGAGAGCCTTGTTGGCCCAGTGGTCGTAAACGCAACTGTTATAATAGATTACATAGCACATTCATATTCTCACGCCTTTTTCCCTTGGGGGTAGGCACAAACTACAGAACGCCAACTGTGACGATCTTTGCTTTGTTTACGTTCATGCATCTGGTTAAACGTGCACAATTTATTCCATATATTTTTAAATACATATAAGAATATACATCAAACTCTGAATGTGGGTGTGTGTTTTTATTTCGTCACAGAAAAAATTGAAAATCCTTTACCTCATCAAAGATCTGCAACATCTGGAAGGGTGCTTCAGGCAAGAAGTATGCTAGCACCTGCTCCCTCCTCGCCAGGACATCGAACTCCACGTGGAACGACGCCTGATTGTGTTCACACATGCGACGGATACGCTCCTTGTACACAAACTGGCTTTTACTGTTTGTGAATGTACGCAGGAAGTTTTTGAATCTGGAAGTAAAAATATTGGTTTCAAAAAAGTACATACTTTTCACAGACCTTACGTCTCAAAAAAAAAACACAAATAAAATGTTTCTATTTCTGTTTCAAAGGCGATTGAAAGATTATGTGACGATAATCTTTCTCAAATTAAAACTTAATACCAACTGGCTGGCTTCTTCTTTGGCCAGAGGCTAGGCATTGCCATACAACATGGCGATGTCACCAGTCTTTTGGGATCTTTACCAGTCGACAGCGATGCAGAGAAATTTTCGACACCATATTTTAATGTACTTAGTTACGTTATAGTTATGATAATTCATCTAATAAATAAAGATGAATAAACAGGAAACAAGGTTATAAATCCTCTGCAGTTCTTTTCTGATTAATTTTGTTGCGGTACAAAGACAGTTGAATCGTTTCTCCGAGACTCGTCGGGGTTCATTGTCTCGACGCTTTTCTAGTGGTCGCCACTGTTGATTCTGGTTTTCAGGAGTTGCAGTGGTTTGGCAATAGTGTGGAGAGCTTGTCACAAAAAAAAAACAGAAAACATTCTAGGCTAGGCCTCTTATAAATTGAGCTAAAACGCTGGCTATCCTAGTTGAATTGATCTGTGATCGGAAGCACAACTACTTAGAAAAGTGGGTTGGGTTTTCCATTACAGACTGAGTTGAAGCCAGGTTTCTGGGTTTTTTACCCACCTATACAAAATGTATGTGTAGGTATTATACATGTACACTGCATAATGCTAACCTGTTAGCGATCTCAGTCCTCGGCCCCAACATAGAGACCCACTCCTTGGTAGTATATCCCTTGGTGTCCTCCAAGTTCTCAATACTCTCGATCCCCTCCTCCACTTGCTCTTCGCTCCCCATGGCGGCTTTCTCCGCAGCACGGCGGCGCTTCGCCCGCGGTGCGCCTGTGCTTTCCTCGTCCGATTCATCTGTGGATAGTAAAGCAGAGAAGGATGGATGGTATCAGTTTGTGGGTCAATGTCCCTTCCACTCTGTATAAAGCCGTGTAGATGGCAACTTAATACATTTTTACAGTAGTAGTAAAATGTATTTTTACTTGCTAGCCATCTAGTACTAAGGCAGGGTCAGTTCACACAGAGACATGACATGACGCGATGATGCCAGAAGCGGCCCGTGTATTCGCGATGCGCAGCGCCCCACAGAGTGAAGGATCGCGATGTCGCGAGGTGCATCGTGAACGCGCCGCTCTTACCAGCAACAACCACTGCGACGTGATGCAGACCATTGTCGAATTCATTTTCGTGTAGTAAATAAATAAAGTAATATTTAGTATAACTATCTTAAATAATGCGCGCACCGTCGCTTCGCGTCGCGTCTCGGTGTGAGCTGACCCTTCATGTAACTAGTAGAAACCCAATATCTTACCGTACAACAAGTCACGATCATCCCTCCTGATGCGACCTTCATCTCTATCCCTTCTCCTCAACTCTTGCTCAGCAGCCACGCGGTCTTGTGCCGACATGGGGTCATAGTCATCATCGTCCAAGTCTTCAGCATCATAGCGATCTAGGGCCGGCATGGGGCGGTAGTCACTGTTAAACAACATTTACTGTAATATTAGTTGTAAGCAGTTAATAGTTACTCAAAGTCCCTAAATAAATTCGCGTGACATAGAAAATAATCTAAAAAATATGTGATAGTTGCTACCAACTGCATCAGCCAGCTTGAAAAGTGAAATTGTTTAGAACTTTTAAGCTGTTTTCCGAACTGTTTCATCTTTGTTTGGACTGTCGAAATCCATGTTTGTGACAGTTTCCTATGTGAATGCGACCTTGACAGTAAAACATATATTTTTCATGACAATTGAAGTCTCAATCGTTTGACTTGTATGTTAAGTTTCATAAAATTAAAATCCCTTCATTAATTTAAAAGTTTTATTTAAAGAATGTTAAAGTTGCTTTCTTTGCTGAGTTCTTTAGTAGCCATTAAGATCATTGCTGCAGTGTCCTAATAAGGTTAAATAACTTACGCCTCCATATTATCATTGAACAGTTCCTCTCCATCACCCTCTTCTTCCTCAGGGTTGTCTCCAAGGATGGCACCCTCATCTTCAAACATTTCATAATCACGAGCAGGTGATGTCATCCGTGACCGTGCTCCATCTCGCTCTGGTGTGTCGGGGACTGGAGAGCTCTGGAAATAAAATCAATTTACTTTAATGATAGACTGATTAAAAAGTTAGGTTGTGTTTACAAGTATTAGTATTTTAGAAAAAACTTTTTCATATACAGGCACTAACTTGCAACTAATTTTAAAGTATGTTGAATAGTCTATTCTTTAAAATGACTCTGTTAATATGAAATACTCAAGCATAAACATTAGCATGCACACAATCAAAATTAATAGTGGCAGCATCACACAAAACAAATGGAAGAATTCTATCTCATAGGGAAATGAGGTGATAATATTTGAGACGATTGGGAGGGGGTCATGGCTACCGTGACCCCCGTGCCACCACTGTATTGATTTTTACCAAAGATCTTGTTTGACTCTACAATAAGGAGTCAATTTAATCAACTAAGAGGGGGCTATGCACCTGTAACTCCTAAACCTCAGTGTCAAGTTAGCAATTGGACGTAGTTATGCAAAAATGTTTCATTCCACAGTAAATTGAATTTGAGATAAAAGCATTTACGCGTTTCAATGGTATTCTTTTTTATTCTAACTAGTAAAGGTCAATACTAAAGGTATTATTATTGGATTATATTGTGTTTAGATAATCAAATGTTTAATTTTAGGCTATTCACTTTACAATAAGAAAAAAAAATATTATTGGAATTGGAACATTTTAACATAATTAATATTTACACGAACATAGCTTCAAATTAATTTTGCACAAACGTTCCAGGTACTTTTTATCCATCTGTGCCTTAATTTATGATCTAAATTTTACATCATTATTTTACATCTAAATATGCTTTTTTAATAAATATGTAAAACACAAATAAAAGAATAATAATTGCTAATTTTTTTTTTCTAGGTCACAATTTAAAAACAGTATAAAATCTTGTGCTTTTGGGGAGGCCTACGTCCGACCGTCTCGTGCTCATCTTGCGAGACTTTCTGTCGAATCGCACGTTTAGATATCGCGTAGACGGTACGCTATCGTCACCTCACCCTATCCGCGCGGGCGTCCCTCAAGGATCCGTGCTGTCTCCTCTCTTGTTCTCACTTTTCACTCGCGACATTCCTAGGGGTAGAAAGGCCCAGTTGGCGCTTTTCGCCGACGACACGGCCATCTACGTTACCGGTAACAACCCTACCATCATAGCTCGCACTATCCAAACCTCCGCAAACGTCTTAGGCCTTTGGTTCCGGAAATGGAGAGTCGAGGTCAATCCCGATAAGAGTCAAGCGGTTCTCTTTAGGAAACCCGGATGCCGCAATGTCCCCACGCCTAGTCCGTTAGCCATGTACAGCAAGCCTATCCCTTGGGATAAGCGAGCCAAATACTTAGGTGTAATACTCGATCACAGACTGTCGTTCGCCGAACACATAAGACGGTAGACTTTATTGTATGACCAACGAGAAAAGCAAGTTGTCACTCAGGTGCAAATTGCGGCTCTTCGTCTCGGTCATCCGTCCAATCATGACGTACGCTTGCGCAGTGTTCGCTCACGCCAAGCCGTATGGTATTCATAGGCTTCAGACCGTTCAGAACCGGTTCCTGCGCAGAGTCAGGGGAGCCCCGTACTACGTCCGAAATGAGACTCTTCATGTAGATCTCAAAATACCCACGGTGAAACAGTTCATCAAGCGACTCACCCAGCGCTTCATAGACTGTTCCACCGCTCATCCGAACCCCTTAGTGGCATCGGCCGCCCGATACACTCCCTCGCGTATTAGCGCTACCAGAAGACCCAGACACACACTCACAGAGCCAGATGATCCTATCAGTCATCTCCAGGAGAGCGATAAGGGCCACCAGCACTGTTCGCAAACAAAAACGGACATTCCGTCCTCGCCGCCGAGGCCCGTCGATGCCCCCCTCCCGACCCTTTGCTAGAGCCAGCCCGCGAAGCTGAGCCGATTAATGATTAAAATGTCCCTAAATAATAGAACAATCTGATCCAGCCTGTCCCTTGCTGTCCTCTTCAGCGACGTCCTAAGCCGAGGTTCGTACCCCGCAGGGGGTGCCCTTAGAGATAGTCGCTTAGTTTATAAGTTTTTATGCCTGGCTGTAGGCCTTAATTTTAATTAAGCCCCCCACAGGAAAGTTCGGTTGAGCAGTAAATATCCCTGAAGGATAAACTGCGAGATACCCATTCCAAAAAAAAAAAAAAAAGGAGGCCTACGTCCAGCAGTGGACTGCTATAGGCTGATGATGATGATAAAATCTGCATACATCATACTCATCATCCTCTTGCATTTCGAAATCTGGTTCCCCACCAAAACCATTGAAATCATCTGATTCCCTCCGTACTCTTTAGGTTTTTATAAAATTTATGACAATCCTCAGGGATGTACTGAAACATGGATTGTAAATCTGCTAATTTGGCTAATCTGCTAATTATTTTCTGATATAAGACTTAAAACTTGAAACCTTTTTGCTAATTTGACGCTAAGTGTCATAAAAGGTAGTTTGATCACAATATTTCGATTTCGGGTGACTTGTGGGTTGGAACGTTTCTGTATCCAATTAAAGTGTGTTAAAAATGAACCCTTTAAAGATGTTTTTTATTTTTTTTCGAAACAGATTTTTTATTTAGGTAAGTATATAATAGTACAAAATTCATGAAACCTTTTAGGTTTTCAAATTATGTTATTTAGGTCTGAAACATAACGTACCACAAATTTTGGTTCGTTTATACCTCGCTATTGTAATTTTGCAAAAACGTTCCAAATATAAATGGAACATTTGTTATAAAATAAAATAGTTTAACATGGTTTTTCTAAAACGCTACAAGAATGTTGTGGTGTTTTAACAAAATAATTATACTGTTTCGTAAAATATTAAATGTTCCTATCCTCATAGCACATTCTAGTTAATTTACACAAGTTATTATTTGAAAAAGGTTGTGGTTTGGAACGTAAGTGAAAAAAATATTTTCTGATATAAGACTTAAAACTTGAAACCTTTTTGCTAATTTGACGTTAAGTGTCATAAAAGGTAGTTTGATCACATTATTTCGATTTCGGGTGACTTGTGGGTTGGAACGTTTCTGCATAACTACGTCCAATTGGTAGATTTGTTGTGGTAAACTTTTATTAATGTATTTTGGAAACCCAAAACTTGATCCTTTCATCTCGACGGGTTAATGTTATGGTATTAATTAACTACTGGCTTACTCTGACCGATTATCACAGACATACGAGTACAAAGCCACTTTAAGGTTATAATAACTTCTGTATAAGTTTTAATAATAGACCAGTAAATATCCGTATAACTTTCTATTGAATTGGAAAATAAAGGTAAGTGTGGTTTATAAAATCTCAGAAACTAAATTAAACTCTATGTCGATTCAAAAGCACCAAACAGGTATGCCAAAGAGCCCCACAATATTTAGGAAAACAAATTAGTAAATACCGAAACAAAGAAGTAAAACCTTTACTCACCATAGTCTTTAAAACTTACTACTCTATTATTACACAAAACTACACTGAGCTGCACACTTAGTATTGTTTAATTTCACAAATAAACTCTTAAAATCGTCGTTACAAAAAAACAAACAGGTTAGCACAGGTTGGCTTTAAGAATGTCAAAAAAACGCGCGAATCGAGAAATGTTCTGTGACTAACTGTCAAATATGTGTGTAAGCAATTTGCAACTCTATTGCTATGTTTTATAGCGATAGAGTAAGTGATTACAGTGCCCTCTATCATCATTTTGATTAGTTGCGAAAAGATTGGTTGTGCTTTAGTCTAGTCAATTTCGTCTCCCTTAGTTCAAAGCCTATTCCCATCAAAGTTGGGGGTTGGCTTTCAGTCTAACCGGATCAGGTGTTGGCATTACGCCCAGTATAACCTTAGATCGACTCTGTGTGGCTGATGTTATCCACTACAGTGCGACTTTAAATTGTGTGCCGTAAATAAAATAACTTACTTATACTATATTTTAGACTAGTACTATAATTTGCTGGGTATTTCATTTACTATATTCTATGCAGAATTAGTTGTGTCAACTAACTTAGGTATCCTCCTGCCCTTATCCCAATTTATTTGTGGTTTGTTTTGTGTGTTTATTTGCCGTCATCTCAAAAGTTACCTCCTTTCTAGCCATATCATCTTTCACACAATTCATCCAACATACGAGTATGTACTGTATGTCGACGTCAGAGCGTCTATAATCAACAGGAAGAGATAAAGGCAATAACCTGACTCTTGGTGCAATCCTATAGCGACACTAAACATGGTGGTATTGCCAGCAGACGACATGAATTATAAGTACTAGACCGGCTGTACATTGCACTAATTAACTCCACATACTTCCCAGGAACAGTTCTTTTTTCTTTCAAGGCCCACCACAACACCTCTCAAGGCATACGATCATACATCATACCCTTTTTCTAGAACAAGTTGTACAGACATGCTCAAAAGAACTTGCGTTATGATATTCAATAACGCAAGTTCTTTTGAGCATGTCTGTACTACTCGCACAACTGGCGGAGTGCAAAGGTAGCGTCCATTGTTCCTCAACCTGGCATAAACCCAACCTGATTTTGCGTAATTTCACTATTTATTATCCACCTGCTTCTAATACTTTCCATACTTCTACTGGTATTTAAGCTCTAGGCCCATGGGTTTTCCATACTTCTAACTGCTTTCCTCAATTCATCCATGCTCATTTCTCTCGCCAAACTCATATTTACTTATGACTAAAATAATCCTTCCGTCGCTCTTTTATTTTACAGTCATTTTGCACAGAACCTTACCTTCATTTTTCATAATTTGATGTGAGTAATATCTCTTGACCTTTTTTACCTTGCTTTTGTGATGCAATAGAGCTCTTTCTGGCCTCTAGGGCTGTCCAGTGACTAATACAACTTCTCCCGCCCTAGCAACTGCTGCCGCGTTTTTTGCTTTTCTCTTCCATTCTTTGTATTTATTGTATTATTATTTTTTTCGACCTGTGGTTCCAATTTACTACACCCTGCCATTCTGTAAACGTTAAACATTCTGTCAACGAACAGTAGCTAATTAAAAGTCTTACATTAGACCACTTGAAGAGAAGCTCGTGGTTAAATAAAAACTACCGCATGGGTTGATCGAAAGTTAAGCTACGCTTCCGAGGTCAGTCTGTGGATGGATGACTGGTCGTAACGTATCGAGACTCCTCCGTGCCTCGGAAAGCACGTTGTCTTTGTAGATCTTTGACAGTCGTTACGGGTTGTCAGAAGCCCAAAAGTCTGACAATCAGTCTTACCAAGTGGTATCGTGTTGCCCAGTAACTGGGTTGTAGAAGTAAGATGGGCAATCGCTCCATGTAAAATATTGGTATTCAGCTACATCCGGTTTGACTGGAAGCCGACCCCAACATAGTTGGGGCAAGGCTAGGCAGATGATGCCTTAGACCAGTCGAAAAATAACAAAGTTGGATGTGTTCAAAAAATATTTGGAATTTCAAACTTCATTATCACATGAACGCAACATAACCTCAAAGTTTTAACATTGACATGATCATTTGGATCTGACATTTATTTTGCTAGTAATGTCAGTAGTTATTTCATCAATAGTAGCAAAAATATGGCTAAATACATAGCTCAAATTATAGTCCTTGGTGCCCAAGTAGTGGGACGAGCCTTTGCGAGAGCACTCAAGCAAGAAATAGCTGCATCGCAAGAGGCAGCGAAGCGAGCTGGTGGTGGACCCGAAGGCACCCGAAGAGCGGCAGCGAATGCTTCTACAGGTCTCACGTTAGAAGAAGCAATGCAAATATTAAATTTAGACAAATTGGAGAAAGAAAAAGTAGTCAAAAACTACGAGCATCTTTTTCAAAGTAATGATAAGTCAAAGGGTGGATCCTTCTATTTACAATCAAAAATCGTAAGAGCAAAAGAAAGAATAGATGAAGAATTTAAACAAGTGAAGCAGGAGGAGAGTAAACAAAAGGGTGCACAAAGTCAACCAAAGGATACATCATGAAACCTAAGTTAATTTAATTGGACTAGAACTGTTATTTTTGTAGATATTGTTTTAGTTAAAGCAGTGTTCAGTTTTGTAAAATATTTATTGCGTAGAAAATGGATACCACAATAGTGACTAGAATACATCAGTCTTCATAACATACATTGTTGATTACGCATTATAAAAATAACAAAAAAAAGACGCATCAAAACACTGTAAAACCAGACATTAAAACCAATAATGCTGGATCATTATGTCCTTAAATAATTAGAAATCAATAAATATTTGTTATGCAAAACACTGATTTTTACTGCTAATCCCAATACAGCAATAAGTATATTAAGTCAAAACTTGATTATATGGAGAGCTATTATACGTATCTATTGTGCGTAAAAGCTTTTATATATTGAACTTGTGCTCAGCAACATGTCTATTTCAGTCATAATAATTACGTTCAACTTATGTTATGAGTTAAAATGAAGAAGTAACAAGACCAAAATTATGTAATTTTGAATTCAGATCACCAGTCTTGGTTGGTATTACATTATATTATGAGATCTTTGGCTTCCCATTACTTCTGCAATAAACTACATCTTTAACTCTTAATGGATATGTAAAACTCTAACCTAAATACATCTAAGATTACAATTCCTTATGAACTAACAAGTATGCAACCAAACAGGTTAAAAATGACTAGAAATAATTGCTAAGTATGGAATGACACAATGGAAGAAATTGAGCAAAACAATTCTATCTGAATACACATCAATATTTTTAAAAGATCTAAAAGGTAAAGGTGCCTTCTTTTGTTCCCATTCCACGTATAAATATCACTTTTCGAAAATCGCTCTTTTTCCCAATACTCCTCCAAATATGGATTTGAAAAACCTTACTACTAACATTTAGACATACATTTTCTAAGTTAACAATATTATGAAAGGGTATTTTGATTTCATACATATTAAGATATTAGGCTCTTAGAGAATTAGATTTAAATTATACAATTATTAATATATGAAGAAATAAAATAAAATAAATAATCATAGGGCATCAAAAAATTCATCCGCATCGTTGTCAACGGGAAAAGTGCCCAGAAGGCTGGCAGCATTGCCACGCTGAATGGCAATGCTGATTCTTTGGCCAAAAAAAAGGCCAGAGAATTAGAAGAGTTATTTCTACAGCATCGGATGTATATATAAATACCCTTCATTCTTTTGCTGACATTGATACTTATTTGCAATAATATAAAAGAAGGTATAATAGACATCTATAAATGGCAGTGTACTTGACAAGATCACTTTTATCTAGGGCTTAACATCCATGAGAACAACAACTTCATATGGACTACACTCTGACATACCCAATGTATTGCAGAGCCAACCATAAAATCCCTTCTCAAAATCGCAAACATCCTTCCACCAGTTGGCAGCACTGAAAGTAAGCTGGACTATACCAGCGTACAGGCCCAGCCCAATAGTAAAAAGTACTATCAAAAATGGGTATGCCAAAATAACAATTGGGGCAAGGAAAACCTTTTTAATGCAGCTGAAATTCTCTGTTACATGAGAGAAGACATTATACCAAGCCATTGTACCTATGTAGAATGAGTACAAGGCCGAAATACATGCAACAAACGGTATGCACATTAAGCTGAAGAGAAAAATGTGTGGTCCATTGTACAGAGAACATTTGGATATGTCCATCTTGTTGTATTCTTCAGCAACAATTGCCGCTTCAATAATCTCAAGTTCCTCCCTAGATATGTTGAGTTTCACATCAACATTCTGGCCTTTCTTCTTACCTCTTTTGATTGTCCCTGTCATGGTCAAATATCCATCCTTAGAGGTATCTGTCAGATCAGGGGACATGGATCCTTCAGATTCAATGCGCAAGGTAGTTATTTCATTATCAGTGCTATCACCCTCCATAATTCCAGGGACAATGTTGACTCGTTTTTTCCTTTTGGCACTGTTCTTTAGACTGTCAGTGAGATTGCCCATTTCAAAGCTGTTTTCAGACTGCGTTTGTGACAAGCTGTTTGGAGTGGCTGATGAGCTTTCATTCTGATCAGAGTTAAGAATCTTGCAACTTTTCTGTATGTCACTGTCGTTGGCATCTCTCAGGTCACCGTGGCTGGAGCAAGCATCAGATGAGTTTTCATATATTGGTGACAGATCTATTATCTCCCGGCTGTTGTTGAGAGTAGACAAAGCTTGATATCCATTCTTATGGATATTCTGCTTCTGAGATTCAGAGTCTCCATTATAATCATTCATTTCTTCATCATTGACATCATTGATTATTGGAAGATTGATTTTCATGTTGGACTTTAAGCCTTCCATGGTTGAGTGGATTATTCCATTGACCACATGCTCTGAAACTGGTGATAATCCGTTCTTATATTTTGTTTGGGCCTCATCTGCAACTCCCTGTAAAAGTAAAAAAAAAAATGAATTAAAACCATGCTTCCCTAAAACATAATTGACCTACTTTTAATAATAAATAAATAATGCTGGACAATCCACACAGCATCATCTAGCCCCAAGCTAAGCAGAGCTTGTGTTATGGGTACTAGATGGCTGATATACTTAATACAATACATTACATAGATAGATATTTTTATTATACATAGCAAATACCCAGAACACCCGGAACAAATATTTGTAGATCGTACAAACATTTGTCCCAAGGCGGGAATCGAACCCGCAACCTCCTGCGTCGCAGGCGGACACTCGCCCGCTGCGCCACATCGGTCGTCGACTTTTATCCTGGTAACTCTTTCTATTGATATGGAGGGTATCTGGTGTAAATGTCTTATCAGATTTGTTTACACGAATAATTATCACCAATTATTTGTTGTCTAATTAAAATTATTGGAGAAACAAAGACACGAAAGGTGGATATTACATCAAATCTCTGGAACCTACTTCGAACATCAGAAACTCCGAAATAAAAAAAAACTGCATCTCGCGTTAAAGCCGGTACGTTAAACTATATTACTAAAGCAATCACAATAAAACTCAGAACCAACACCGCTTTCGTCGAGAACTAAACGTAGAATTTATAATAATTTCACTGCCTTATTACAATAACTGTACACTAGAATCTTCAGAAATGTTATCTGACCGCATTCAGACATAAATCACTGACGATAATGCCGCAATTAGAACGTAAAATATTATATTTACCTGTACAGTAATTATGTGGTCTACATGGCTGGCTATTGTGTTCTGTTTCTTCCCATTTCGTTTCTTCGGCAGTATAAATATAGGCTGTTCCACTTTAGCCATAGCTGCTTACAGTTCGGAGAGCGTAAATATGCGGTTAGAACACTAATTATGCACAAATATGTTAAAAATTTGCCGAAGAGTAATAACAACAAACAGCGCCGGCCACACTGAGGCCGGCCATTATTTCATTGAAAACCACAGACTGCCACAGAGTATATACCTAATCGCTTCTTGGCTGTAATTCACTCGTTTTAAACGAGACTAGATGAAAATGATTGTACTGTGATGATTGAAATCTAAATTTTGTCACATTTTGTGTGAATGTTTTAGCTGAAACTTTGGTTGTTATATTTGATTCATTTTTGCCTCCGACTTCAGAAACCTTTTACGGTATTTTTGAAGTCAGGTTAAACCCTCTTTAATAAATAAAGAATTAAGAAGTCAGGTTAGGGAAAATGTTTTTTTGTGGGCCTCTCCATTGGGTTACATTTATGATTTGATATACGGATGCCAGATTTGGACACACAAGAATAATAACTATAACAGACTAGTGCATTGAGCTATGCACAAAAAATACATGGAAATGGGCAGTTCACGTAGCGAGGTTTACACATGAGAGATGGACATTAGTTGTTTATGAATTAAAAATATTTACAGATTGGTCTTAAAGAGACGTCCAACGCATGGCATAGCGTGAAAATGTTCACACTTTCTTAACATAACGGTGCAACGATTGGAATTTTCTCACTGGAATAAACACGGAACGCGCGCTATTTATTGAATCCGATTAGGATTGTGTCAAACTGACTTATCACATTTTGACATTTCTTTAGTAGTTTAGTACTGTTATCAGTGTTTACTACTGAGCTAATCGTTAGAATAACTGCAATTTACTTGTGTGTATGTACCAGATACACTTCTGAAGTACAAAAATGTTAAAAGTAAGGTGGTTTCTGTAACCATTGCATTTATCATTCATGAATTTGCTATTGTAAACATAACCTCAAATCTAACCTCTTGCAGGGAATGGTAAGCTTGGTAACTGGCGGAGCTTCGGGCCTAGGAAAAGCTACAGTTGAAAGATTTGTGAAAAATGGTGGGAAAGTGGTTATTCTCGACGTACAAGGCACAAGAGCAAAGCAGGTGGCTCAAGAACTCGGTGAGAACGTAGCCGTGGCCACCGGTTGTGTAAGTCTAAACTATCTAAACTAGTATTTTAAAGAAGAAATATCTGTTTGTTTGTAAAGGATAAACTCAAAAACTGCATAACTGATTTTTAAATTCTTTTACCTATATAAAGATCCATTATCAGCGAGGAACATAGGATATATTTTATTTATTTATATTTATATTTTATTTCCAAACTACGCTTTAAAGGGATTGGAGGGGATGTTAAAGTTCGAAGGGATAAGTTCGAAATCCACGTCGATAAAGTGCTAGGTTTGAATAATTAAGTGCAGTTTGATCACCAGGCAGTTTGATGATTATAAAACCAGGGTCTTTATGGCTATGGTGATCATCAGAATCTTAGTCAGATTGCTTGTAATAGTTTAATAAAAACTGGTAAATGTGTCAGACACTTGCAAATGAGTTCTATACTGTATTATAGTGCAGACTATGCAGTAAAACATTTTTTTTCTCTCTAAGTAATATGAAAATACTGCAAGGAAAAATATATACATTGAAACAGAAGATGGTGTGACCAATGACAACCATCACATAAAAACTATGAAAACTACAACTCATTCTGCTCTATGTCACTGCAGCTGTACTATACCAAAGAGGCTTTAACACTAACTTAGGATTAGGCAGATTATTTTTAATTGTTAACTAAACTGAACAGACTGGTGTGGGAATAAATGGAAAATGCAATTTATAAAATATTTAGCATTTTTGTTACTTTGTATCCTTATATTCTTTTTCACCAATAACTGACTCACATACCTATCCTGCACTTGCAATTAAGTTTTCAAAAATGTGAACAAAGTTTTTGGAAAGACGACTTTAACTCCCACGTTTAAAGTTTAGTTTGCAACACAACTTAAACAACTTTTATGAGCTTTCCGGTAGTCATTGTAGTAGACTTTATTATTTTAATCATAAAGTTCATATTTGCACAAATGAAAATAACTTCAATTGGAAACATGACTTTGAATATGGAATAGTCACTGTTAGATTTAAGTTTCCTTCAAAGAGCAAGAGCTATAAACCTACTTTTAATTAATAAGAACACGGTAATTGCTGAAGACATAATTATGCAGCTTGAAGTTTGCTGCAGTGTCAGTAATTAACATATTTATAGGTTCTAGTACAAGTTAATGTTTCCTTTAACATTATATTTCCTATGGGTTCATTTTATAGCCTGCCTTTACTTGACTAATGATATGAATATTGGCTTCTTTCCGTCAAAGGCAAGTCATCATTTGCTTAACCTTTTCCCAACTATTTTAGGGTCTACTTCCAGTCTAATCAGAGGCAGCTGAATACCAATATGTTACATGGAATGGCTGCCTATCTGACTCCACAACCAAGTTACTGGGTAAAATAATACCATTTGGTAAGATTGGTTGTCAGACTTTTGGGCGTCTGACTGTCCGCAACTATCAAATATCTACATGTGAATGACAGATGGTACCATTGGCCTAAGTTGCTTTGCATGGCATGGAGGATCTCAATTTGTAACTGATGTTTGTCTATCCACAGACTGACCGGAGCATAACTTAACTTTCAATTGATTTAGTGGCAGTTATTTTTCCTTGTATGTATAAGTTATGAGCCTTCTTGAGCAAGTATATATGTACAGAGAAAAAAAAACAAAATAATATCTTCAAATTATTCTTACATTTTTAATAAGCTCTTTCACTTAGGCAAGAACTTCAACACAGAGGCAAGAACTTTGTATCACCCCAAATAAAAGGAAGAAGGTGTAACTATTCCAAGTACATACATAAGATCATGCCTGTATTCCCCGAAGGGTTGGGCAGAAGACAGTGCACCTATAGTAACACCCACATTTCGCCAGTTATGTTGAAGTGCCATGTAATAGGGGGCGAGCCTATTGCCATCAACCGGGTACAAATCTGGGCTCCAGGCTGCGATTGAGAAAATTCCTATTGGAAAAACTCAATAACACTTTGTGCGACCTAGGAATTGAACCCAGGACCTCACGCTCTGCAGTCGCGCTTGAAACCACTAGACCAACGAGGCACTCCCTAAAGTCCGGGGTATTCCAAGTATTTTTTTTTAATACAGGTAACATCAGAGGCAGACGTAAAGAAAGCGTTGGATATAGTAAGAGATAAGTTCGGGCGGCTTGACAACTTGGTCAACTGTGCTGGACAGTCAGCCACACATCAAATATACAACTTCCACAAAGACAAGTGCTGTGAATTGGATGATTTCGTCAAGTGTATAAATGTAAGTACATACCTACATACATAACGCGTTTTTCCCATGGGAGTAGGCACGACCTACGAGACGCCACCTGCTAGCATCCTCACATACTCCTTTTGCTTCGTTTACGTTCATAACTTCTAGTCATACACGCACGCCGATTGCGAGTACTACGCACCTGACCTTTTTGAAGAACAACAGCGATTTTCTCCCGAAGTGTTGATATTCTATTGTGTTACAAAGAGTAGTTTAGGAAATCACATTATTCTAAAGTATTAATTATCCACGGACATATTTAGTCGCATTTTACGACATCCCCAGACAAAGGAAAAGCCAAGCAATGCAACATGATGGAAACTAGAAAGGTGCATACAGCAATTTGTTTCTACACACATAACATCACGCCAGTATTCCTCGATAGGTTGGGCAGAGGTGCACCTTAGAGTCACACCCACATTTCGCCATTTATATTTAAGTCCGATGTAAGGGGGCGCGCATATTGCCATACTCCGGGCTGCTAATGAGAAAATTCCTATTGAAAAAACCCAATAACACTTAGCCCGACTAGGCAATCGAACCCAGGACCAATTTGGGTCATAAAATATGTGACAAAATTACCTATACGAATATCCTAAAACCCATTTGCAATTTCAGATAAATACAGTAGGCACATTCAACACAATTCGGTTAGCAGCTGGACTAATAGGGAAGAACAGCCCAGATGACAACGGACAAAGAGGTGTGATAGTCAACACAGCGTCAACAATAGCGTATGAAGGTGATATAGGTCAGGCGGCGTACGCGGCATCGTCTGCTGCGATCATAGGCATGACGCTCCCGATAGCAAGAGATCTGGCTTCACAAGGAATTAGAGTTGTTACCGTTGCCCCAGGTGAGATAGCAGCAGAGGTATTTTGTAAAAATCTACGTGAAAATCTAGGTGGAGTAAAGGCGAAGTGAGCTGTCAGCCAAAATCAAATTTCATTTATTTCAATTAAGCTGAGAATCAGCAGTTTTTAACGCCAAATATACACTTCCTAGTGGTTTTGCTGGGAAGAAGTGGCCCCAAAAACTCCCTATCAACACATCTATCTGATATGTTTGAACAACTTGAATCTTCTAGTACGGCAGACTGTGCAGGTGCGGCTGCTGCAGGTGCAGAAAACAATCTAATTGGTAGTTATATGCTTGACCCGTTTGGGGTTGAAACATAGGGCCATGGGGTCCGTGTGCCCATTTAGTTTTTCGAGACATCGCGAAGCGTTTGGTCGACTCTTCACGTGACCAGAGAGCTGGCCTGTTTTTTGGCCAAAGAATCAGTATTGCCTTTCAACGTGGGAATGCTGCCAGCCCTCTGAGCACGTTTCCCGTTTCATTATTTTATTTTTTCTTTTCATGTATTAATATTTTTATCATGTTAAATAATAAAAAACGTACAACTTGAATCTATACAATATAATGCAAAGTAAATTATAATAATGTTAGGTATTGAACTATTGACAGATTACTTCACTCTTATTTCGTCTAACTCTTCCGTGCAAGATTGTGTGGTCTCTCTATCCTTGCCCAGAATCGGGACATCTATTCAAGGTGTATCTGTTTTCCTTAAATGAATATGTGTTGTTTTTCTTAAAAATTCAGTCTTCATTCAAAAGGCGTGAGATATCTTCAGTGGCTGGTTATGTACAGTAGATACGAATGGGAATGGCTTTTTCAGAGTGTGTATTAGTGAAAACGATTCATAAATGTTTACGATTCTACACTCGTGTTTATTTGGCTATTTTCAATGTAAACGTAAAGAAGAAAGAAGAACGTACGAGAAGTTTTGAGATCAAATCTAGTCGGGCAAACCCGAAATAAATGTTATGTTATTATATTATGTAAATAATATTAATTTCTGTAATTATATTTAAAAAACCCTTGTATAATACACGTCATAAAATAAAATGAAAAAGTAGAATTAGGTTAGTCGATAAATATTCGTTTAGGCATGAAGCCCAACATAGTTGAGAAAAAGCTAGGTCGATGTTTCCAAGCTGACTACTCTGAGAAGAAATACCGAAACAGACTCAGACATTCTAAAGTCAGATCGATCAAATAAGAACCATGCAGATTAGTG
Source organism: Phlogophora meticulosa (assembly GCA_905147745.2). Classification (NCBI taxonomy): domain Eukaryota; kingdom Metazoa; phylum Arthropoda; class Insecta; order Lepidoptera; family Noctuidae; genus Phlogophora; species Phlogophora meticulosa. The sequence continues at coordinate 11,985,840 of LR990538.1, read as the reverse complement.
TCTGATATGGACTTTTGAGAAAAGAATCACACAGAGTTTGACCTGACCAGTCAGTACACGTTTGTCAGTCAGCAATCGTGTAGCTGTACTCAGTATTCAATAAATAAACACAAATGGATAAACAGTTCTGTTAAAATTCCAAACCTCTTGCTCTGTTCTGTCTCCTGCTTAATATGGAAGGAAACGAAAATTATGTATTTTTTTAACTCCTCCGCTGTTCTTTTCTGATCAATTGCGTTGCTGGATCCAAGACAGTTGAATCGTTTCTCCGGGACTCGTCGGGCTTGATTGTCTCGACGCTTTTCTGGTTATCGCCATAGTTGATTCTGGTTTTCAGGAGTTGGAGTGGTTTGCGCATAGTGTGGCGAGCTTGTCCCAATTAACCTCTTGTTCTCTTGTTCCCAGGTCTATTCGAAACGCCTCTCGTAACCTACCTACCAGAGAAGATGCTGGAGTTTATAAAACGCATGACGCCATTCCCCTCTCGTCTCGGCAAGCCAGATGAATTCGCACACCTCGTCACCAGTATAGTTGAAAACCCCATGCTTAACGGCGAAGTCATACGACTGGATGGGGCGCAACGATGGTTTCCGTTGTAGAATAATAATTAAGTATAAGCTTTAAGACTGTTAATAAATGTGTAGGTATGTAGATTCGTTTGTTTTTTTTGCTGGAATGAGCTCAGTCCAGCCCTTTTCCTAAATTGACCTCAGCCAGACTTTTTCCTGGATGTGTTTCCTTGTTGGCGATTTAGTAGCAGCTGGAGGTGCTCGTGGCTAAGAAATTACTGCTGGACGGGTCGATCTTGCAAGGTTAACCGTGGGTGACCGTCCATTACATTATTGACCCCAACAGTGATGCAGATGATGTTGGCGTTTTAATTAAAACAAACATGTACAAACCATAACCATATGACAGGTTGTCTGTCAGTTGGGAGAAAAATGGGGGTACGAAGAACAGGGTGTAAAGCGAGGAGCTTTACATCCTCCAGAGAAAAGGGAGGATCCTTCGACCAGACGGGTGTTGTGTCTGGTGTACCTACCGACGGTTGTCTACGGACAAATGTATTCTAAATTCTCCTTTGTACGATTTCCTAAGCGAAAATGTAAATTTTCGAACTATGGAGTTAGATATAAAAATATGCGTGGGCTTTATTTTGATAGGTGAGTCTCCTGCCATTATCGTTACACAGTCCTGCTCCGCAGCTGAAATTTAAAATGTTTTGACCTCTTCCCATCGGAAGCTTGAATTTAAATAATTTACGACTAGTTGTGCCAGCGGTTTCGCTCGCGTGGTCGTTTTATTTTTTATTAGTAGCCTAATTCTATTTATTTAAAATGAAACCTTAGTTACTACTTATAACATTCGCTATCTGCTAGTTAAAGGCCCGTCAAAATAGGTCCAGCGGGTTCGGAGATTAGCCAAAACAAACAAACAGACAGTCAATAATTTTAAAATTTGGCTTTTTAATATAAGGTAAGATATATGTTGCATATAAAAAGCTGTTATTTGGATATTATAAGCAGACCTTCAATTTTATTTAGGTATTTGTACTTATAGAGTACCTATCTATAACTAGTTTTTTGAAGAAATACTTATTCAAATATTTCTGAATCAGCATTCACTAAACGAAATTGTCCAAGCTTCCGTTATATTCGAAAGGGCTTTCGACTCCGAACCGGACACTATTCGTTATCGCCTCCAAACAGAACCGGCTTAAACGGACAATACCAGCGAACGGCAATAACTTAATAAATGATTACATATTTATTTCAATCGCTCTGTTTGTTTTCTGAGCGGACCCGGTTGTTTATCATCGAGTTTATTGCTTTATACGCTGTCAAAGTGACAGTTGGCGTGGCGCGACGCGCATGCGCGGTGGGGTGTCGACGCGCGGGAAATACATGCGCGTAGGGATGTGGCCGCTGTCGATTGATCGGGACATTGGTAGTCGCTCGACTGAGTTATGGTTGGTCGTTAAAATTAAAAGTATGGCAAGGTATGTGAATGGAATGGCTGTTGTATTTTATTTTTTACGATTGTTTTCGTTCGTATGGTTACACTAAGTAGTCTATTAAATATTTAAGTCTCATGGTTCTTGCAAACGATAAATTATATTTATTTCTGTAAATAGGTTTTGAGGTGTTGTATGAGGTTCAAAGGAAAGTAGGGGTAACCAAAACCGCACGAAATAGTTCTTAATATATTTTAGTCCAAGTTCAGAGTTCCTCGTGGTCAAGTCTGAACGTACAGACTCCAGCACATCAAGCTAACTCAAACTGTCAAATTTTCCCAATTGAACTTGAACCTTATACCTTTGTAATAAAGTTGAAAATCTATCAAAGAAATTTGAGAGATTGGGGTAGCTTGATATGCTGGCCTCTGTACAACGAAACGCACCTATAGTTTTCAGAACGTTCAGTGTAGACCCTCTATTTCTCGTTTCAATTTCCTTTGCGTGTTCCAAATATATATTTATCTTTCTGCTTCTTTGTTTCTTCCTAAACCTAGGCAATGAGGTGACGGCACGGTTGGCGCAGTGGCTGGATGTTCGGCTGCTGTGCTGCGTGTTGCGGGTTCGATTCCCTCACGGAAAACATGTTTGTATGGCGTACAGGTAGTTGTTCTGAGTCTGGCTGTTTGTGTATGTGAGTTTAAAGGTTTGTAAACGGACCCACGATACAGGTGAAATTCCCAGTGCGGGGCAAAATTAAAAAATACGAAACGAAGGAAAGACATATTTATTTTGTCTAATGCTTTCTCAGTATGAGTAGAGGCCTTTGCATTGGAATGGGAGTAACAGGCTGGCATTATTATATTTAGTTTTTATCGCCATTTTCTTTATCACACTGTCGTAGTTCTGGCTAGTAATAATAAATAAATAATAATAAATAATGCTGGACAATCCACACAGCATCATCTAGCCCCAAGCTAAGCAGAGCTTGTGTTATGGGTACTAGATGACTGATATACTTAATACAATACATTACATAGATAGATATTTTTATTATACATAGGAAATACCCAGAACACCCGGAACAAATATTTGTAGGTCGTACAAACATTTGTCCCAAGGCGGGAATCGAACCCGCAACCTCTTGCGTCGCAGGCGGACCTTCGCCCGCCGCGCCGCAACGGTCGTCAAACTACAGTCTACTCGCACTTTGGCATTTCAGTACACTTGTGCCAATAATGAGCGAACTGTCTTATTGGTCTAGCGGTCGCAAGCGCTGCAGCTGAGCATGAGATGCGGGGTTCGATTCCTAGGTTGGGCAAAATGATAATGGGTTTTCCACATCTAGGGATTCTTAGTTGCAACCCGGAGTCCGCATTTGTGCCTGGTTCGTGGCAATAGGCTCGTTGTGGGACTAGCATAACTGGTGAAATGTGGATGAACTAGATAAACTTCTGTCTATATCTTCAGGGAATGCAAGCGTGATGTTATGTTGTACCAATAATCTCTATAAAACCATATAGTACTAACGTTTTCAAATAGCTTAGGCCGGATTATCTGCGTTGTAGACATTTTAATAACACAAGTCCTTAGCTTAGGCCATTCAAACCGGGAAGTGTTAGTTATCCACCACCAACATTTCCCAGTTTAAATGCCCTGAGATAGGTCAATAAATAAAACCTAAGTCTCACCTTAATACGGAAGAAAATTATGCAAATAGTTCTGAAATCTGTATCCTTATTGCAAGTCGTAGATATGCTTAAGCAAGCTGCATTCAAGTAGGTTCAAAATATACATGCAAAGATAATTTTAAAATAGATGTGCTATAAAAACGAAATTCTTCAATTATTCAAATTAGGCTGAGAATCAGCACTTTTTGAACCTCAAAACGTTTACAAAAGACAGTCCCCAAAAACGTCCACTTTTCACCACTTCCTAGTGGTTTTGCTGGGAAGAAGAAGTGGCGGAACAAACTCCCCCATCATCATCTGCCAAGTCTTTTCCCAACTTTGTTGTTTGGTAGTTTCTTGTACAAGTATTGCCTAAAACTGTTCAGTACGTGCTCTAACGTTATTGAGTCCATATGAAAGCACTATGTTCCAGATGACTCCTGACCAGTTCGTCATACAGGACTCTGACTGTTGCACTATTGGTGAAGTACCTCGTCTATCACAGTACGAATCCCACGTGTTATGATAGGGATTGACAGTTCACTTCACGCTTAGGCACTTCAGCTGATTTCACGGGGTGATTTTACAGAATAGACCGGCTGGAGTCTCAAGTATATTTAACAAACATCCGGTTTCTAAAAAGCTAACCATAGCTTAACAGACTATCTAGCTCTGTTCTGTCTCCTGTTTGATATGAACGGAAATGGAAAATATGTATGTTTCTAACTCCTCCGCTGTTCTTTTCTGATTAATTTCGTTGCGGGATCCAAGACAGTTGAATAATTTTATTCAGGACTCGTTGGGCTTCATTGTTTCGACCCTTTTCTGGTGGTCGCCACTGTTGATTCTGGTTTTCAGGAGTTGCAGTGGTTTGGAAATAGTGTGGCGGGCTTGTCCCAAAATTACCTATAGACTGTTGAACTTAAGTCATGTGATTTATTGGCTACTGCTATTTCAGTCAACCGATCAGCAGCATATTTATTGTGACCATCTGTTACATACCATGACTTCTCCGCGCTTCGGAAAGCACTTTAAGTCTTTGGTCTCGGCTGCCATCTATAGATCATCGACAGCCGTTATGGGTAGTCAGAAACCCGAAAGACTCAGTCTTTGACAACAAGGTCAGGTTATTCTGAGTCCCACAACCTGGATACTGGGTAACAACCCAGTATCTACGCTGTGAAAATCAGATAGGTAGTCGGTTTTTGTAAAATACTGGTATTCAGCTGTATCCTGTTAGACTGGAAACCGACTCCAACATAGATAGGAAAAGACTAGGCAGATACAATAGACAGAGTAGTAAAAGTCCTCATCAAAATGATTGCCTGATCTTAATATCAAAACAAGTGCCTATCGGTCGTATGTCACCGTCGCCTACTGGACCGGTAGGGTAATAAAAAGAAATACAAGACAATAATAACATTTTATAGTCCCTGCTCGATTTATGTAATCATAACCGCTGCTATTGTTCAGGGGCACATAAATTTAACAAGGAATTCAAACACAGTCGTTACCAAATCGTATCTGTTTACAGACTTAAGGACTGTTTTCACTGAGGCGTAACGTAACTTTATGTTACGATGAACCTTTAGTCAATCCTGCACTATGATTGGTTAAAATATAAAAGGGCACTCGTCAAGAAAATGTTAAATCAATAATAAAAATAAGAAAACCAGCCTGTTACTGTCCCACTGCTAGGCAGATACCTCTTATCATACAGAGAAGGCACGACCAAATAACGCTCGCTCAAAGCGGGCTAGCAGTTTCAGACTCATATTAATTAAAAGTCCAGGTTTCCTCTCGTTATTTCCCTTCAAGAATATCAGTGATGTCTTATATAAAGTTAGAAAGTACATCTTCATCCTCATCATCCCCCTGCCCTTATCCCAATTTATTTGGGGTCGGCGCAGCATGTTTTCTTCCATACGTCTATTTGCCGTTACCTGAAAAGTCACCTCCTTTCTAGCCATATCATCTTTCACACAATGCATCCATCTTTTCTTTGGTCTACCTCTACTCTTGTAACTACTCATTCATACTCAAAACTTTCCTCACAACGTGGTCCTCATTCCTTTGCATCACCTGCCCATACCATAACAACTTAGTAAAACTTAGTAAGTACATAGGTATGACATGAAAAAAACACATTGGTCCTTCCCCGGATATGAACCTACAACCCCCAACCTCGAAACGATAATTTATGATATTTAATACTGTAAATGGGTTTTATAAACACTTTAACACGTCACCAATAAAAATAAATAAATTAGAACTAGCTGAGGCCGATGTTTTCTATCTGACTACTTTGAGAAGTATCACCGAAACAAACTCACATGTCTCTTTTAAAATAAAGACAGCAGACATTGATGTTTTGAAAGAAGCGGTAATGAAAGTGTCCAACATTGTAACGTGGCAGGAATCGTGCGAGACCGAAACCTTAGAATGAAATGTCACAAAAAATTCTTGAAAAACTTGTAGCAGACGCCAGCCTATTCAAAGTACTTTAAAAAATATTTTCCAATACTTTCTTAGGCACCTAAAGTGAGTATGACAGCCACAGCAGTGGTCAAAAAACTTAAGCAGCTAGCCTTCAGAAAGGGATGAAAGAAACTACCGCCCATAGAAATACCTTTACAAATATCAAAGCTTTGGAACAAACATCAATAAAATGTATGTAAAACACAAACGGCCCAAGATCGTAAAGTCACAAAGTAGATGTGCTGAGAAGGACTACTTACAAAAATATTATGTTGAAAGTATATAAAAATGCTAAGCAATCCCCACGGGTCGAACTTCTTTAAGTTAAAGCAACGCTTGCCGTGGATGGGTGCCCGTCCATTACATAGCGTGACCTCTCCGTACCTCGGAAAGCACATTAAGCAGTTAGTCCAGTTTATCATTGGAAGATCTATTTGGCAGTCGTTACGAGTAGTCAGAAGCCCGAATGTCTAACAACCAGGTCTGATAGGTGGGGAGGTCTAAGTAAGATACTGGTATTCAGCTGCATCCGGCTAGATTGGAAGCTGACCCCAAAGTAGTTGAGAAAAGCTAGGCAGATGATGTGTACAGAAATACAATTTAAAATATCATGTCATACGCGCCGCTATAATACACTCGACGACCGATGCGACGCAAGAGGTTGCGGGTTCGATTCCCGCCTTGGGACAAATGTTTGTACGATCTACAAATATTTGTTCCGGGTGTTCTGGGTATTTGCTATGTATAATAAAAATATCTATCTATGTAATGTATTGTATTAAGTATATCAGTCATCTAGTACCCATAACACAAGCTCTGCTTAGCTTGGGGCTAGATGATGCTGTGTGGATTGTCCAGCAATATTTATTTCTTATTTTATATTTACCCACATTTCGCCAGTTATTGTGGTGCCTATTCCTATCAACTAAGAATCCGTTCTATTCTGCTGAATATGAACCCGTGTGATTTTAGACAATAGTACTTTGAAATTGACCTATCAACTGTCCGTGGATGTGTAAAGACACAAACACATTTGCATTGATGGCGATAGGATTTATGCCTGGTAGGCACATTTATGCTGGAATCCAACACTTGGCTTCAAAATAATGGATCAAAGCAAATAATTGTATTCACCGTACACATATTGACCCAGCATTTCAGTCCAGTGTTTTGGGTCGAAATCAGTGTACTGTCAAGTGTTACAACAGTAAGGTAAGACCAAAGAAACGATGATTAATGGAATGTGCGAAAAGGAGGTGACTATTGATATGAAGGCAAATAGAGATATATGGAAGATGAAACCATGCTGCTTAGACCCCAAATAAAGTGAAATAAGAACAGGAGGATGAAGATGATAATTATATCCTGAAGTGTTTACGTCAGTATCGATGTAGTGTTACTGAATTCTAGTGCTCTCATTGATTCAATCAGGTCCCGTAATTTGAAGAACGTTCGATCGTTCTAATCTATTTGTCAATCTGTCAAAAATACGTCTAATTTGACATTGACATTTTGGATAAGTTTTTGACATTGATTGTAACTGTGATGAGATTCCTTCGTACGTTTTAGTAAGTTTCGTAGCCTTCAGCTTATAAGAAACTTATCTACATAGTGGCAAAGTGTTCTTAAGAATTAGATTTTATTTTGTTCTTTACTACTCTTGTGGCGTATTTTATTTACTGCCAGTGCTAACACGACGCGTTTTGGCTTATGCCTTAAGTTCGACCTGTATTTTAGTGAATGTGATTTTTAAATGGCCGCTCGTTAGGGGATTAATATGAGAGATTTCTTGAGTTGTTCGACGCAGTTGGTGAAACAAAAATTTCAAACGTGCTGATACCGGTTTCATATTGATAAAAGTATTTTTTGTTGCCAAACAAAGGTCATGGTGAATGTAATTAATGTCACTTTATTTAAACAGCTTTTACTGACAGATAGCTTCGTTAAGAATATAATTATTGATGACTAGCCTTCTCTACCCCGCGGGTTTACGCGCTTCTAGGGGTTTAGCTTGCTGTTAAATTTAATATTTCTCCACAATTGGGCTATCAACTCCAAAAATATTTTTTCGTTTTCGAGTAGTAGTTCCAAAGACTGGCACTTTGAAAAAAAACAAACATCTTCTTAATTTTATTAGTATAGATAAATGATATTGCCTATGGCATTAAGTCCGCCTCTGTACATTTGTGTGCTTAAAGTATTAAATAAATCAATAAATAAAAATTGGTTTCTGTAAATAAGTTATTGGGTGGATGGTTGGTTGGTAGGTGTGAGTTAGGTATATGATGAGTATTTTCTAAAAGTATCATCATCCTCCTGCCATTAACCCAATTTATTTGGGGTCGGCGCAGCATGTATTCTTTTTCCTTTCATCTCTATTTGCCGTCATCTCAAAAGTCACCTCCGTTCTAGCCAAAGCAACTTTCACACAATCCATCCATCGTTTCTTTGGTCTTCCTCTGCTCTTGTAACCTTCTACGTTCGTATTCAAAACTTTCCTCGCAACATGGTCCTTCGCATCACATGCCCATACCATTACAATCGATTTACCACACAGCTTCCTTTTTTCTTTCTAGTCTTTCCTATAAGCGTCATGATAAAATAATAATTCTGAATTCAGTTTTATGTTCTATCGTAGATACATATATACATAAACACACGCTTTTCCCATGGGGGACAGAAACTACAGAACGCCACCTGTTACAATCCTTACATACTTCTTTTGCTTCATTTACGTTCATACATCTGGTCATACACGCACGCAAGTTGCGAGTACTACGCACCTGACCGTTTTGAAGAACACCACCAATAAGGCCAGTGTATGTATGTCCTCCTAGGGCGTCCCCTCCCGGCGTTCCCGCCTGCCCTATAATAGGGATGTGTCCTAGGTAAAAATATAATAATAAAGTCTATTTAGTCCGTCAGTTAGATCACCAAAAAATATTGGACACGTATGTTTGCTTATTCAAATCAAAAAAAGGTGAGAAAGATATAGCACATCGAAGTTCAGGAGAAGGGGCTTGTGACGTCACTTTTACATAAAAACTGTAGCACGTTTCAACGCAAATTTCAACGCACTATATCGTCATCATTTTTGGTTTACGTGACAAAATACGTGTCCAGTATTTTGAGTAAACCAAATAAAATTAAGAACACTACCCTATTGGTAGTCGACTTTCATTCACCCTCTCAACGTTATTATTTTTTTTTTTTTAAACGTTGCCCCACACTAGGAATTTCTCCTGTATCGTGGGTGCGTATACAAACATTCAAACTCACATACACAAACAAACAGCCAGACCCGGAACAACTACCTGTAGGCCATACAAATATTTGTTCCGTGCGGGAATCGAACCCACGACACGCGGCGCAGCAGTCAATCGCTCAGCCACTGCGCCAACCGTGCCGTCAAAATTACGTAATTTGGTTACGTTCCATCTAAGCATACTCTTTTAAATTTTTGTCACTGCATCTTCTTTTAAACCACAACGTAGTCTTGTAACATCACTCCTATCGTATGTGTATTAAAAGGTTTGTCTACTAACTCTGGATAGTTTTCTTACTTCGAAAATATATGTGTGTGCCTATTGAGAAAATTACAACATTATTATAATATTCAATCGGAATATTATGGTGTATTGTTGTGGTCTCCGAAGTTATATTGTTTGATGGCGTAATACGGGTGGTTTTATAGTTTATTCACAATTGAGAGTTTTGATACGGGTATTGTGGCCAATATTCTTACATTTATTACTTTGTTGAATTTACTTTTCAACTGACATTCATTATTCTGCTAGAGGAGGGGCTCGTGGCTAAATAAAAACAGCCGCACGGGTTGATCGAAGGTTAAGCTACGCTTGCCGAGGTCAGTCTGTGGATGGGTGACCGTTCGTAACATATCGGGACTCCTCCGTGCCTCAGAAAGCACGTCAAGCCGTTGGACCAGGCTGTCATTTGTAGATCTATAGCAGTCGTTACGGGTAGTCAGAAGCCCGAAAGTCTGACAAGCAGCCTTACCGAGGATATAGTGTTACCCAGTAACTTGGTTGTGGAGGTCAGATAACTCCATGTAAAATACTTGTATGCAGCTGCATCCGGTTAGACTGGAAGCCGACCCCAACATTGTTGGGAAAAGGCTAGGCAGATGATGATACATAGTCTGTTAACAATGGTTTCCTTTGCATTTTCGTAATGAATCATTTCTGAAATTAATGTAATTGTATTTGTTTTCGTTTTGTTCTAAGTCGTGGAAAAACAAATCAAAACTACAATAATTTATTCGTTTAACGCGTCCTGAGGAACGCAAAACACAGGGACCAGTGGAAGGCTGTGGGGGAGACTACCCAGCAGAAGGGCAATTAAAAAAAATGTTTTGTATAAATATCTCGACTGTTTATTTATTTATTTATTTAATTACGGCACTCCAACGACTTATTCACTAATACATTTTTTGGGGTCCTGTTACAATTGAGCTGAAAATCTAGTGAATTTGTCACTTACAGGTGTGCACAGCACTTATATAATCCAAGTTTTATAATATTACATATAGTACAATTTAGGCTAGAAAATAACCAAGACTACTTGAAAACAAGATTGACAATTAAACAAAAAAGAAACGATATAACTAAATCTATTTTTTACTCAAGAGAATAACACAGTACTGACAACAATAAATGAGTAAGTATTACTGTTCGACTAAGTACCTATCTATCGAGTGTGCAAATTGCTAACTTAGGATTTATAAGATTCACTTTTGTTTCTTACCATCGGGATAGTCGATCTATACATTAATATATTTTAGTTACCTTTGTAATGTCTTGGAATTATCGTTATTATTATATTAGTGACCGACCGAAGCTAAGAGGAAGTCTGAAAGTGGCGCCTGTGACAGAGAAGTTGTGTGGAAATCGGCTATCATGGTATGGACACGTGATGCGAAGGAATGAGGATCATGTTGTGAGGAAAGTTTTGAGTATGAATGTAGAGGGTTACAAGAGTAGAGGGAGACCCAGGAAACGATGGATGGATTGTGTGAAAGTTGATATGGCTAAGAAGGAGGTGACTTCTGAGATGACGGGAAATAGAGATGTATGGAAGAAGAAGACATGCTGCGCCGATCCCAAGTGAAATTGGGATAAGGGCAAGAGGATGATGATGATGAGTGACCGACCGAAGCTTCCCTTTTAGTTTCCGAAAATCAGTTTATCAATTGTCGGCCTAGTTCTTTTTCGTTTTAGGCTGAAAATACATTTTTGTTCGGACACTATCTATTTTTAAACCCGAATTACTACCTGCCTTATCCCTTACACTTTAGCAAGTGTCACTGCAGGTTTGCAGCGCTTTGCAGCACTGCTGATTCTGAGCAATAAACATCAGCAATTAATGTGCTGCTGAGTCGATCAAACTATGATATACACACACAATATTTGGTACAACCTCTTTTTAGTATGATGTACTCGTAATGTTCTTTCATGTCGGATTAGGGTCATGGAAAATAGAAAAATGAAACATTGAATACGTACCAGCGGGCGAAAGCTAGCCGGGAACAAAGTGGATCGCTTTCGGTAACATAAAGACATCTTATCTAAATCTCTATCGAAGAGGACACGTCAAAATTTTAAGAAATACATTCTTGTACAACCCCATACTGCGGTACCACGATATCCTTAGACATTACTCCTCCTTTATGCATATGTGAATAAGGTTTGTTTTCGTTCAATGTGGCGATAAATGGTTGTGGTTAGGTAGCATTTAGAAGGGTCATCAATCATATGGGACATAGAATGTTATCCTTTTGGACGGGCGAGCAGTAACATTTGATTTGGATCGAATGCATTGCCGCTTTGTATCTAGAGATAAATTTTAGATTTTATCTGTTTTTTTTACGAGTTTGTTACGCACGATTGGTTATGTGATGCACCTTGGGTATGTCGAAGTATGTATGTTGGTGCATGCATATCTTGTCGGTACTTATAACTTCGTTTTGTGAATGCCAGTGAAACATGCCAATGGTAGGTTCAGCGTACTAGTGTTACAGGACTCTGAATGCGAATTAATAATAAGTCCCTAAGGAGATATTTTTAGGCTTTCGTAGTTAAATGTTATAGAACAACTTTTATAATTTGGGTATGTCCATCTGATCAGCTGATCATTTGACTGACTGACCGCCTGTCACAGCCAATTTGCTTCGAATATACTGGACCGATTAAGTTAAAAATTGGTAGATACACATTATTTTCTTAATTTCTGTGACTCAAACACGGACGTGTAACGTACATAAGTGAATTTTGAATGTTTATTTATTTAATACTTTAAGCACACAAATGTACAGAAGCGGACTTAATGCCATAGCATTTTCTACCAGTCAACCTTTGGGTGATGCAGAGACAAACAGTTGCCGGTGCAATTTCTTAAAAGAAAAGGGAAAAGAAATATGTATATTTTATAAACTATAAATATAATACCTACATAGAATATATATACACAAATAAACATAATGTACATACACAAACATAAACAATAAGGACAGTTAATGAGAAAACATTAGCGCTGTGACGAAAACACTGCCACCTTCTTACGAATATGCTCACGCAATTTAACTTAAAGTACTGTTGACGTTTTTTTTAAAGTAACGCCTTCGTGTGGTCCAGGCATTATCCAACGAAAATCGCTCCGATGCCCATACTAAAAAGTTCTGGAAAAAACGGGCAATTCGTTTATTTACTTGTGGAATTGACGGCCTCATATACACTGTGTCACCCTCAACGCACTAGAAGCTCTATAGATCACCAAATTACTCAGAGAACGCATATATTTCCTGTGCACCGCATTTAGCACAGAGCTAGCAATGGTAACCGACCATTAAGAATGCAGACGCACAACATACTCTGAGCATAACCTGCATACCATAAGGCTAATAGTCGTACCTACCGCACACGGCGCCACTTCTAAGACACTCATTTGCCACTAATTGTAACTAATCGCTGTACGCTCAATTATAAGGATTTCTTACATATCATTCTGCCTGCACACTCAAAAATGTGTGTGGTTACGTGATTATATTAATATAGTAGATGGTAGAGTTTGTTTAGTGGAGTTGCAGGAGGTTTGCGTCCTTAAATAGTTGTTTTGGTATCGAAAATGTATGTTAGGTGCATGCAATGGTGAAATTATATTTCATTCAATTAATTTGTGTACATTACGTTACAATAGGTGTTATACAGCCGAATAACCCACTCGACATGAATTGGAAAATCGTTTATATTTGTGTTAATTAGCTTGGAAACCGGGTGTGAGCTGCGCACGAGCGCATTTTCAACGCTAACGACATGCTCTGTTGAATTCTCAACGCTCACCTCAACGTCAAGAGTTGTAAATTCAGTGCAAGGATAAAAAAGCTATGGGTTAATTCAGCGTCCATGGAATTAAATGCTCAAGAAATCAGAGAATCAAAGCCATTTACCAACATTGAAATCCTCTTACAAAACAGCCTACCCTCAAACAAGACCTTAGCGCCATATCAGGCAAATTGAATAAGTATGTGCTTAATAATGTTGTAGAGTCCATTGTTGGTCGCGAACCGTTGGTAACCGCTGCTAAACATTACAATGTGAAATATCTGCTGCGCGATATAAATAACCCTCTCAGTGGGTCATTGCATGGCGCCGAACGGGGCTAGGCAGGGGCACACGGGGTAATACAAGACGGAGCATTTTGTTGGCAGTGTAGAAAGAAGACTTGCAGTGCTATTCTGTAAAAGTCTCCTCGTGACAATGCGATGTAAAGCTGTCATCCCCATACCAATGCTAGGGATTGACAGTTCACCTCACATAACTTTTTGTGGGGAGATTTTAACAATGGCTGGTCCATTATCCGGAGTAAAATATTTTTTCTGGATTATTAACAATACAAAGATACGTAACATATCACGCCTTTTTCCCATGGGGTAGGCAGATCGATCCTTACATATTCCTTTTGCTTCATTTACGTTCTTACATCTTCTCATACACGCACCCCGGTTGCGAGTACTACTTACCTGAGAGTAGCGTTTGCGAGAACTCCATCCACTTTTTACAAAATGGTATTTATGTAGAAAACATTATGTTGAGTGATCTCTACAGAACAGAGAGAAATAAAAAAAAAACTAAATAAATAATGGCCTATACGGAAAAATAAAATAAATAGTAAGTACCCAACTTACCATTTTAAATATTTTAGGCATGTTATCTTCGTCAATCAAATCCAATGCATATTGCATACAAAGTTCAAAACGTACAGCTGTTTAGCTGGTTACTTTGATGTTGCCTGGTTATATTGCCCGTATGTATAGTTCCAGTTGCTGCATTGTTATAAGCCCAAGTCGACCAGTTATGCAACTAAACAATTGCATAAAACAAAAGCGTACCGGGCGGCACTAGCATTTTTGTGTGTCTATTGAGAAAGTAAAACCTTAAGGCTGGGAATAAGGTGAACTACCTCTTTGCTGGCGTTTAAGGCAGCGGTTTTTGGTTGATATAATTTGCCACTGCATAATGAGTTCTAACTCTTTAAACGCCAGATGACCGTAACAATATGATGGAAAGTGATGTACAAGTCATAATCACATAAGTATATATTTCATTATAACTGAACTGATTTTTAGTTCTTTTGAGAAATAATGACAAAAAAGGAAGAAAATCATTTATTTGGTTTACGCACAGGAAATACAATAAAACAAAAACAAAAACTAAAAAAAAAGTTCTGGTCAAAAAAGCTCCCTATCTCAGCACAATTAAATTATGTTTATTTTTGTGAATTGTTTTTAACACACTCTTCTACTCATAAAACAAGCTATTTTTAAAACTAAGTGAGGTTAGTGTTACCTCTCTGACTGCTCTGAGAAATAACACCGAAACAAACTCAGACGGCACAGTCTCTTTTAAAGTCCAGACATTATCTTGGTCAAATCATGTGAGGACTATGCAGATGAGTGTGTCCAGTGAGTGCACACATTTGTCTCGATTTCCAGAGTTGCAGGCAAACACAAATATTATTAATGAGCAAATTACGCTCCAAGAAGTTTAAGCGCCTTTTGTCTTTTTTTTAAACTAGTTTAACGCCAAATGACC
This sequence comes from Phlogophora meticulosa, assembly GCA_905147745.2. NCBI lineage: Eukaryota > Metazoa > Arthropoda > Insecta > Lepidoptera > Noctuidae > Phlogophora > Phlogophora meticulosa. Next base: position 11,970,631 of record LR990538.1, on the reverse strand, counting down.
GACAAACAATACATTTTCTATTGTGTCTCGTTGTTTGGCAGTTAAGGTGTTAATCAATTCTATTCGCAAATGAATTATTTTCGGTACCCAGAGGTTCCAAATTCAAAACATACTATCGACCATCGGGTTATAATGTAAAATTAGTTCCCGGCTGGACTCATCATCATCCTCTTGCCCTTATCCCAATTTCATTTGGGGTCGGCGCAGCATGTCTTCTTCTTCCATACATCTCTATTTCCCGTCATCTCAGAAGTCACCTCCTTCTTAGCCATATCAACTTTCACACAATCCATCCATCGTTTCAATTAGTTCCCGGCTGGACTATTGGGCTGTAATGACTTACTTTGGGTTAGGTTTGCATAATAATATAATAATAATCCTGGACAATCCACACAGCATCATCTAGCCCCAAACTAAGCAGAGCTTGTGTTATGGGTACTAGATGACTGATATACTATATACCCAGAACACCCGGAACAGTACTTTGTAGATCGTACAAACATTTATCCCAAGGCGAAAATCAAACCCGCAGCCTCTTGCGTCGCAGGCCGACCTTCGCCCGCCGCTCCACAACAGTCGTCATATGTATGACTTGATTTCATCTAGCAGGTGGGAAAAAATAGTTAATATAGTCTCTTGTCATGCTGGGCTTGCCATTAGCATCCCTTTGTTGGCAAGGTATTGTTTGCTTAGGACTCTCTAATTGTGACCCTTATTTTGAGGGTTAAAATACACATCGCATCGCATTGAATATGATTTGACATCATATTCAAATCATAGCAAATGTTTTGTGGCATATTTTTTAGGGTTGCGTATGATGACGGAAAATCCGGACTATATCTGCAGCAGTTTTGCCAATTCATTTTTAGGAAGAAAGCTAGATGCAATCGAAAACCGAACTTTTTCGAAAATAGATAGTATATTAAAAATCAAATAGCATGTCTATTACTGAGCAAAATTTCCGAAAAAAGTAAACAACATCTAAATAACTATATATTTTGAGCTGGGAATATAGAAATAATGCTTAATTTACAGCCCTGATCTACAGGCTGCACAATAATACACTTAATTTCACTTTTACATTTCCAATATAATATAGATTTTTGTATTGGATATTTGAATCGTTCATTTGAATTCATTAACAAACGATCATACAATTCCTACGACGAAACTTAAACTTTTGGAATGGAACTCTGACCGACAATCTTTCCTCCTGAACGATTACAAGGTTGAATCAATCATTTTAACTTGAATAAACTCCAAACTCTATGTAGAACAATACAAAACGGGTAAAACATAACACAACACGTTGTACATAACTCAAAAAAAAAGAAAGAGAAAAACTTTTTATTCACGTGAAAGTGTTACACACATGTTCATAAAACTGGTGAAATGTGGGTGTACTCTAGGTACACCTCTGTCTAACCCTTCGAGGAATACAGACGTGATGTTATGTTATGTCTATTTAGACCAATAGCCCCAAACGTCAAAACTCTAACACAATGACGTAACTCAAACAGGATAATTATAAATCACTATCATTAATTATTTTTTGTTGAACATTAATTTATTTAAATTAATGCCAAAGCACTGTGGTGTAAACGTAAGGCATGTGACATTTAAAGACATAAGTCCTAAGATTGGATATTGCAAAAGTGCAGTAACGCCGGTAACAAATGATATGGCGCCCACGCATCAACACATTAAACGTATTCTGAATTGACTCAATCCACTTTTACGAGTGGCGTGGGCAGAAACACACACATTCTTTTGTTTCGCTTAATTTAACATTTGCGTTCAAAGTTGATGGGGTGAATCTTGTTTTTTTTTTACTCGCCTGCGGTGAAATCTAGAAGGGCAGTATTGTTTTTAACTAATAACAAACTTGTTGAGAGTAAATCTGTAACAGTAAAATAAAGAAAGAAAGAAAAAAGAAAAGGAAGAAAAAATGAAGAAAGAAAGCAAACAAAGAAAGATGATCTGTCAATTTGGGAAAGATAAACTTCTATGCAGCTGTTAAATAAAACTTAGTAAGTACCTACTAGGAATTTCAAAAGATAGTGGTAATAGATATTATTCTTATATTATGCATTATTTAAAATATCATCAAAACATAATTATTGTAAAACAAAGTCGCCTTTCTTGTCTATCTGTGTGACTGCTAAGATCTTCTAAATTGCACAATAGAATGTGACGCGGTTTAACAAACATTAATATTTAACTCTAATATAGCACATACATACAAGGTGTTTTAACATGTCGTAAGAAGCAGAGGCGGGTTACTTTATGCAATATCAAAATTTTATATCATTATGTCAATCCCTGAAATTATACTGTTGATAGATCACACTTTTTTAAACCTTCATTAAAGTCAACAATAGACATACTTAATTGTAGGTAACATCTTGGTATAAAATAAAAATGACCCATTGTATTGTATGAGAACTAGTTTGATACGCTCCATATAAAAGACATAAACGCGCTCGCACCTTCGGAGTCAGATATCAAAATGTTTGTAAAAAGCATGTCACATTTTTTAATTATGTTAATAGATTATTATTTGTATTATTTTTAGGTTCTTTTAAAAGCTATTTAGTGTAAATGCAAATTGTTGGAATATAAAAATTCACGTATATAAATACCCAATAATATGCTCCTATTTAGTTAATTAATTATCACAATTATATAACTTTAAAATGTTCACAAGAATTTTATACTATTATGACTTATGTGGTTGAACTTATTTAAGTTGAAATATGTAATCTAACGTGCATATTTAACTCCTGAAATAGCAGATACTGTCAGAGAAATTATGTCTTCAGATAACATCCCTCAATAAATGTATTAATTAAAATTGATAAAAATTGATAAAAATTACAGTATGCCTTTCTGTAGTTTATAATCATTTAAGCAAAAACAATATACTATAACTCACGAGATGGTCCAGTAATAAAAAATAAAAAAATGGTCACGTGTGAGTCGCCAATGTGCGATAAAAAATAAAAAAAAAATATATATTCTTAAAACATATATTGTTAAATTTATTATTTGTAAGTACATAAATTATTTTTATTCTTTTCTCTTTCTTGATTCAGGTTCTATTAAGTAAGTAGGTAACAAACGCAGGGTAACGTTTTAATTTAGATTTACTTAATTTACATATATTTCAATTTGTATTGAATAGGAATAAGCACAACATAGTTATTCAATGCACATTCACGTACATTAAATCTAACGTTAATTAAAGAAAGAAAGAAAAAACATTTATTCAGCACAGGCTCAGGCACACAACGATATTATACTAAACACTGAATAAACTGAATAAGTAACACAATAAAAAATAAATGTTTATACATATATTTATGCAGCTCAGTAAAAATGCCAGACAACTAGTGCGTGACGCTGGTTATCAGCTGGACCTGATAATGCTATCGAATAAGCATAAAAACTCGTACCAGGTTCTCTGGACTGCTTGCAGCTCTGCTTCCAATAGAATAGAATAGAATACTCTTTATTGTACACCATTAAAACTTACAAATAATAATCATACTACTTACGGACTAGGGACAGTACTCTCAGTGCCCCTAGTCAATAGGCTAGTCACTAGTATAGCTACTGATCCCGCCACGATACATAAATAACTCTGTTTCACCAATTTAAGCATGACGACACGGTTGACGCAGTGGCTGAGCGATTGCTTGCTGCGCTGCGTGTCACGGATTCAATTCCCGCACGGAACAAATATGTGTATGGCCTATAGGTTGTTGTTCCGGATCTGGCTGTTTGTGTATGTGAGTTTAAATGTTTGTAATCCACGATACAGGAGAAAATCATAGTGTGGAGCAACGTTGAAAAAAGGAAAAAACATACCAACTTAGGCAACTGGGCCTAACCCAGTTGTAAACGTCCTCTAGTTCCTATTGGCCTAGCTCTGTTCAGTCTCCTGCTTGATATGGAGGGAAGTGGAAATTATGTATTTTTGTAATTCCTCCGCTGTTCTTTTCTGATTAATTTCGTTGCGGGATCCAACACAGTTGTCTTGACGCTTTTCTGGTGGTCGCCACTGTTGATTCTGGTTTTTAGGAGTTGCAGCGGTTTGGGAATATTGTGGTGGGCTTGTCCCATTAAAAATATATCACCAATAAAACCCAACAAGAAACCACGAAAAAAACCACCAAACCACATAATATCTCACCAATAACTCCAGTACATACACACGTAATCACTTATCTCCACGTACGTACCAAGCAACGCAGGGTTATATAAAAAGCACATAATGCATGTATCGGTGCAGGCAGATAATCGAACCTGGAGAATGTTTTAATTAGGTTAACGATTGGGAGCGGGGGACGAGCCTCGTGACGTCATCCGCTAATGAACGCCGGCTCCACAGATAATGTGCTGTACAGATACTTTACTTCGTACATTTGTTGGAGGTGCACGCACACATGTGAAGAGTGTGTCTGTATGTAAATTTGCGGGGAGTAAAGGGGGAAGATGTCTGCCTGTGATGGCCCAGTTAAAGCCTGCTTCTCATCTACGAGGTTGTGGGCAAATCGGGGCAAATATCAATGTGAACTTTTCAATTTAGGAATACTGTGTAAGTTTATTTTTTTCCTTATCTTTTACCAATGTGAAAGAAAATATCGTGAGGAAACTTGGACTTATATTTAATATAAGTTGGTAATCGCCAACCTGGCTTAAGTCAACGTTTTAACTAATACTTGTGTATGAGAAATCTTTGCTGTATTAGAAGAGGCCTTTGTCCTGCAGTGAAACAGTGACAGGCTGGTAATATTACCAACGTTGAATAAATTGCAATTTTATAATTATTAATCTATCACTTCTATGAAATCGATAAACTTTCTGTTTCATAAATCAAACCATCGGGCTTGAAAACACGGGTATGGCGTGCTTTCCATCTTTACTAAATAGTGCCAGTGTGCCCAGCACAAATGCTTGACGTAAAAGTACTTACGACAACGTCAAACGGATGCAATGTCAATTCGAACGATTTAAATACTTATTATCGAATATAATTATTATTTTATTTTTCAAAACTATCATATCTATGGGTTATTTTTGAATTGTGCTTGCCCTATGAATTTAAACCTAGATGCTACAAAATAGTTCTATTTCCAATTTCAAAATCGTTCGAATAGACGTTAATGTCAATTTTTCGTACCAGGCATACAGGTGTTTGCATCGTACACGTAAAATTCTGGAAACAAAAAACAAAACTGTCTGTGGGTGTGTGTGTGTGTGTGAGCTTAGAATAAAATATAAGCAGTAAGTCTCTGTATATTCAACATTCTGTGCCCCAGGCAGGTACCGTTTCCTATCGATACGCATTTCGATTCAATCGATGTTAAAGATTATCGATAAACGTTGATTTATTTTGACTGAGTTTTTTGTTATTTATCGATTGCGGATCGTTATTTCGCTGTGTAGCTGTGAGTATGTCCATAAATTAGATGCGAATGGCGCAGTGGTGGAATGTGATAATGGTATTGGGTTTGATTCCCTGAAAAAAATTAGACACAAACTATTTTAAGTATATTAGAGAGTCTGTTTGTGTTCTTGTGATTGATGTATGTTAATTGACATGACATATACATTCGAATTCACAATAAAACATCGCTGTCTCATTCTTAGACAGCCTGTAAGAAAAAGACAGCAATAACCTCAGCTTAGCTTGGCAGATAGATGCCTCGTTTTACGAGCTTTCTATGACAATATTGTGATGATACTTCTACATTATATTTACTGGCTACTTAAACAGATATCAACAAAACATACAGCCATATAAAATAATTTTAGGAAGACAATAAATGTCTCCGGAATATATGTTCATACAATCCAAATACTCGGGTGTACGGGCAACACTTGGCTTGGAACATACATACATACTTTTTCCCTATGGGTTTAGGCAGGAACTACAGAACGCCACTCGCTACGAGCCTTACATACTCCATTCTGATTCTGTGTTTGATTGCCACTCGGACCCTATGGCTCTAGTATTATAATCCCAAACGGGTTAAATATTTATCTCCCAAAAAGGTGTGTGTGTGTGTGTCTATGTAATGTTACTGTTATATAAGTCAGAAACTCCCTGACCCTCAACTTCCCTTATTACTGATACTAAAAACATAGGATATTGGAGATTCTTGAGAGGGTAAAAAGGTGTACAAATAGCACGTTGGATCAAAACTGACAAAACGAAAAACAACAAAAAAAACTGTGAAAAAAAAACGCATTTCTATATGTTTTGTCACAGTAAAATAAAAAGGCGATCAAGACGCTAAGGCGTCAAAGTACTCCTCCGTATTGGTGCCATCTGTGAACGTAAAAGTCTGGCAGCATTGCACGTTGGATGGCAATACTAATTCTTTGAGCAAATTATGAGCCAGCCTTCTGGTCACGTGAAGTGTCGATCAGTCGACGAGAAATTTCCTTGTACAGGAGACGTGCACTCCGGCCCAATCACCCGAGCGTTTCAACCCCAAACGGCTCAAACTGTAGTTACCAATAAGGTTACATTATTTGTGCTATTTGTGCCTTCAATGTCATGATGACCCAGTGGTTTAGGCCTCGCCTCTTGTGCACGAGGTTTTGGGTTCAAACCTGGGCAAGTACCAATGTGAGTTTTTCAATTCATATATACTTTCTAAGTCTATCTTGGACATCACTGACATCGGTGAAGGAAAACATCTTGAGGAAACCTGGACTTATAATTAATATAAGTCTGAAATCGCCAACCCGTCTTGAGCAAGCGTGGTGATTAATGCTCGTGCCTTCTCTGTATGAGAAGAGGCCTTTGCTCTGCAGTGGGACAGTAATAGGCGGTTATTATTATTATTTTTTATTATTATTTGTGCCTTTGAGGGCCTCAGCACCCGCCGCGGCAGCGCCAGCATAGCATGCCGAAGAGAAGAAAAGAGAAGTTATCAAACGGATTTTAATTTAGGTCATAAACATGTTTTAGATTGTCACCGCATATTAAATGGGGCTAAGAATACATATATTGATTCTTAGCCCCATTTAATGCAACTCAAAAGTACGAAATTATCAACACAAATTTATTATTTGTATGGATAATTTCGTACTTTTGAGTTTCTAACTAAGCAATCCCGTATTTTGAGTTGTCTCAGTTTTAATCTAACGGTAGGTTTCTTAGCGATGATTCACTAACTGATTGCCATACTTTTATTCTCATCGTCATCTGCCTAGCTTTTTCCCAACTGTGTTCGGGCCGGCTTCCAGTCTAACCGGATACAGCTGAATATCAGTATTTTACATGGAGCGTCTGCCTCCACAACCCAGTTACAGGGCAACACGATACCCCTTGGTAAGACTGGTTGTCAAACTTTCGGTCTTCTGAGTTCCCGTAACGATTGTCAAAGATCTACAGATGACAGCCGGGACCAACGGTTTAGTGTGCTTTCACAACAGAGTAACATACTGTTACTCGGATTAACATATGTATTGTGATCCTGGTTTACTTCTCTTTTCAATTTTCACTACATCTTCTAAAATATATAAATAAATTAGCTGACCCGGCAAACGTAGTTTTGCCATATTAAGCCAAAAAAAAATTAATTAAAAATAATGTTGAGAGTGGACCACTCTTATCACTAAGGGGTTTGAAAAATAGATGATGGCCGATTCTTAGACCTACCAGATATGCACACAAAATTTCATACAAATCGGCCTTGCAGTTTCGAAGGAGTTTGGTTACAAAAATTGCGACACGAGAATTTTATATATAAGATATTTAGATACATTATGTACATTATAAACTATAAATATAATACCTGCATATAACATATATAGTAATAAACATACATACACTACTGTACATAAACAATTAGAACAGCTAATGGGAAAACATTAGCGCTGTGACTATATTCCTATAGTCCACCGTACAATGACCTCAATAGGCAGTCTAGCGATGTAATTGGGTCCTCCTGTTAGAAAAAAAAGACAGTCATAGGCTGGAATTGGCTGATAAATGGCGCCAGGCTGACACCCTATCACTTTGTGTGTTAATATCGCCATAAGAGAGCCGTGGGCGTACAATAGTATGTTTTTTAGATATATTTTTTTTAAAGAGGGAAAGTACGACAATTATTTCTCCAGTCTTATGAATGTATAGTATATAATGAATAGAAATGATAGTGGACCGTTTTGGGTGTGTATCTGGCTGGCCTGCTCCCCGGCTTATGCTGTTGTGAAGTGTATCGATCAAATGTACTCTACTTAATAAGATTATGTACCTACCTAATTTATTTCATAAGTACCAGAGTACCAATTCCCGTATTTTTATGAAAGATCGTATTGCAATCTTATTATCAATCTGTGAAAAACATGTCTAATTATGCAGTATTTTTGACGAGTTATTATTGACTTTGGTTCTTAATGAGATGAGATCGCGATTTTAAATCTTTTTACATATATACACACATTGCGAAACTACAGAACGCCACCTGCTACGATCCTTACATACTCCTTTCGCTTCAAACCTTTTTAATTACGAGAATTAGTCTCTGGTGTCTTCTTTATGTCATACTAGCTTTTACCCGTGGCTTCACCTGCGTGGAGGTCAGTAATTATCCCAAGGGAGCGTGCTTTTGGGATAAAAGTATCCTATATCCTAAGGTCTTGCTCTATCTGTTTGATAAATTTGATCGAAATCCGTTAAGTCCTTAAGGTGGATTATTGGTCAATAGAAACACAATAAAATCACAACCCCCAGCTGAAGTACAGATACCTTAATGTTAGGCTTACTAACATTAAGGTATCCAAAACTCTAAAATGTTACCAATTGAACATGAACCTTATTTCTATTTCGATAAAGAAGAAAAACTATCAAAGAAATTTGACACATTGGTGGCTTGACGTGGTAGCCTCGGTACTACTTAGTTTTAATTATAACTGACGTTGAGGTCTCGGACTGAATTTACGAATACAATTGTATACTGAATATTAAATTGCAGCATCATTTATTATTAGATTAATATTGCCACTTAAATATTTACATCACCATTACAGAAATGAAATCGAAGGAATTCAAATATTATGCAGAAAATTACAATTTCAAAATGACTGGTACGAAACAAATTGACTTAGTCATTTTATTCAAACCAATTAAAGGATTATGTTCTATTAATATTTATAGGAATTGAGATAGCCTTCACGCTCGTTTTATTGTAACGGATCAGCAGGATTGACAGATATGTAATTAATTCTTGTTAGTGTGAATATCTATACTTTTTAACTAGAATAACGCCTGCGACTTCACTCGCCTAGATTTTGTTTTTCTCATCGATCTTTAACATACTCGACACCCCCTTTAAAGCGTAGTTTTGAAAATTGATAGCTTTCGAAAGAATTAAAAAAATCGGTTAAGCAGTTTTTGAATGTATCCATTACAAACAAACCGACCTTACCCACATAATACCCTCTTTATACCTAATATTAGTTTATAGTACAGATAAAATAAAGCTGAAGAGTCTGCTTCTTGGAATACGCTAATCTCTGAAACTACCAGTCGGATTAAAAAAAAGAAAATTGCAAATGATAGGCCAATTTTTGAGGAAGGTTATAAGCCTACTATTCACTACGACATCCTCCGCTCCTTAGGAGCAGATGTAACCATGAGGCAAAACTAGTGTTATCATAAAAATCCTTGTGAAAGTAACGGTCGAGATAAATTCAACCTTCTGCTCTTCTACCTGGTCATCATCATCTACATCTCCTTTTCTCAACTATTTGTTTTTATTCACGGGAAAACTAGATAGAATCATGTATATACAATTATACCATAAAACTAACTATACACATATGTATTTACAAAAACAAAAAAATAAAAAAAGCCGACCAGGACACTCAGGCGTCAAAGTACTCCTCCGCATCGCTGTCATCTGGAAACGTGCCCAAAAGACTGGCAGCATTGCCACGTAGGATGGCAATACTAATTCTTTGGGCAAAGAATGAGCCAGCCCTCTGGTATGATAGAATATGATATATATATGATAGAATCATTTATTTCAAGTTTACATGCAGTACATTACAGATTTCAAAAACCTAAGGCGTTGAATATTGCAGAATTAATAAAAAATACTATCTAATATACATATCCGCTTATCATTAATTATAAATCAATTGATCGAAAAACAAAAATCGAATTGAAAAATACACACAAAATTATTTAGGAAAATTACAAGAAATATAAAGGTTAGTAAAAATCAAAGGAAGTTATACAAATAAAATTTAAATACTCGTATTACACTTTAAAAACGCAATATCATCATCTGCCTGGCCTTTCCCCAACTATGTTGGGGTTGGTTTCCAGTCTAACCGGATGCAGCTGACGTAGCTTAACCTTCGATCAACCAGTGCAGCTGTTTTTATTTAGCCACGAGCTCCTCAAAAACCACAAGCTCCTCCCCCTCAAAAACGCAACAGTAATACCAATTATTATAGTACAAAAAAACTATGTTGGGGTCGGCTTCCAGTCAAACCAGATGCAGCTGCGTACCAGAATTTTACATACAGGAGTGACTGCTTATCTGTCCTCCATAACCCAGTTCTTGGGTAAGACGAGACCTCTGTTCCCTCTTTTGAAGGGGATTTGAAACTACATAACTATCTACTTTTCAACTTTGTTACGGTTGTTATCGCATTGACAATATTTTGGGTTTTACACTAAATGTATTTTACAAGGTGTTAGGCAGAACGAGGGACATACTTTAAGGGAAGCTAGTAGTCATCAAAACGAACCAATTTTATAAAGGGATCCACACTGAAATCGCAAAAAAATAGCTGTTTCTCACATTTTATTAAGCTAAATAATAAAAAATAAAAAAAATATTATATTGTTATTATTTTTTCGCAATTTTATGGGTTGTTCCATTGTCAAAGTTGTTTATTTTCACGAGTACTACACGTCTTTAAAGTATGTCCCTCGGTCTACCTAACACTGTATATATAAATATGAGTGTCTATTTCCTATAAATATGAATCCCTATTTCCCTTGGTCACGGCATCACTCGTGAACGGCTGGGGCAATGACTCTTATTATTTTTGTGTTGTGTTTGTTATTGCAAGGAAAAGGTTCTAACGGAAAGAAAAATTGAGAAAATTGCGCAGAAAAATGGAAAATTTTAGAAAACTAAACGAATATTTTAACTTCGCACATTCGATAGTTCGCGCCATTGACAGAACGATGTCTGTCTGGTCAGCTAGTCATAAATAAATAAAGATTACTAGTCTGTTGCTGTCCCACTGCAGGGCATAAGTTTATCATAGTACAGTAAAAAGGAAGCAGGAGCATTGATGACACACTTGCTCAAAGCAGGTTGGCGGTTCTCAAATTAATTTTTCCATCACTGATGCCAGTAGTGTGTAAAATAAACATGGTAAGTACATTATGAATTGAAAAAGGCACATTGATAATTACCCAGATTTGAACCCACAACGTCGTGCATGAAAGACGAGGCCTTATCCACCGGGACATCACGACATTCAACCATAAACAGCGAATAAATCCGGTTGTCCGTCAGTCAACATTTTGAGATTCAAAATTATTTAAATAAACAATTAGATTTTCTTATACGACTACCGTGTGATTTTCCCACAGTGTTATTCTATCTATGCAAAGTATACCTGCAATATCTACATACATCCTACAATGATTGAGGTGGTACTTAAATTGTAAGCACACCTTAACTAATCATCTGAGCGTGTTATGGTCAAATTATGACTTATGACCACTCCGTATAAAATGCGCACCATACTTTTTGCATTCCAAATGCATAACCCCTCCACCATCACAATCTATGGGAAAGTTATTCCTGGAATGAACGATAAGGGAGTGCTTCCTTCGGTGTCGCCGTCTCGCTCTAACGTTGTGGCAGACGCGTGTGCGAAAGAGACGGCGCTGTTTAAGGAATGTCACACAGCATTTTATTATTATTCATCGAAAGTATCATCAAGAGAGGACGGTTATAAAATTATGTTTTGTATTAATCTTTGGATTTTGTTGACATACTGCTGTGATTACTTGTATGATAGTTTGACAGCTGAGAGGTAATGTTTTTTGACTGTTTGCTATAAAATAAATATTGGATTTTTTCCCTAAAATGGGATCTGGGAGCAATAACCTTCGTTGATCGATCATCATCTGTTCGTCAAGCGTGTTGAGAAAGATTGATTTATCGTATCATTTCACTAAAGCGGGTACAGGAAGCTCAATGCTCAGGAGTTAAAGTTAGAAGTCTAGTTTATGCTTCATCACCATCGTCAGCCTAGCCTTTTGCCAATTATGTTAAGGTCTGCTTTTGACGTCCAACTGGGTACAAGGAAACCGCTTGGTAAGACAGGTTGTCAGGCTTTCGGGCTACTGACTGAATTATATTTTATGTGCAAAGGTAATGTATTTTTTTTTTTAATCATTATATTACCGTTTATTTCATAAATTAGATATTCACATACATACAATTTTACTATAAAACTAAATATATACATATTTACAATAAAAAAAAAAAAAAACAAAAAAAAGCCGACCAGGACACTCAGGCGTCAAAGTATTCCTATTTACTTGTCTTCTTCTGTCTTGTCTTGTTGTAAATATGTATTATATATTTTTAAACTCTCGTACAATTTCAGATGTATCCCATTGACTAAAGTTAGCCTTATCCGAAATGTAATCCTGTTTCCGCTGTACTGATCACCTGATTGCGCTTGCGCATGTATGTTTAATCTCATTGGTGCACCGTAAGGCTACATTCGTCTGGACTGCCTTATTATGTTTAAAAAAAGAGTAACTGGATTTTTGAAAATGACGTCGTTTTCAGTTAAAATTCTGAATTGAAGTGGTGAGATATAGAGATCCGGGCTAGTTTCACATTTGTAACTAGACGCTCCTTTCCTGGATGATTGAATGAATAGGGACTTAGAACTTTTTGAGGTCGAAAGAGGCTATTTGATGGTAGCCGTCGAGGGCAATTTTTTATGTTGTTTTTTTTTGTTTTATTTAATGCCACCTTGTTCTTGTACAACAATTCTTATATTTATATGTGCGTCACATCCACGTGAATAAAAAGTTTGATGTGTCTTAGCAAAGTGAAATGTAGGAGAAAAAAAGGTTAATGTAGTTAGAACAAAAGGATAGTAACACCATTCGCAACTTGTCCTCAATGGAACTTAAAGCAAAATTATACAAAAAACAAAGATTCAGATCTCGAGAGCAAGGATCGTTACACTTGATATTCTTATACGGATACGCCCATATAAATGATAGCTCGATTTTATTGACCCGTGTATTTTTTATTCACATTTTTAAGTACTAACCATCACATGAGAAATTTTTAAATCTTAATTACAGCGAAACAACACGGCCAATAATATTATCATCTACAAGACCCCTTAGGCGAGTAATTCTAGCTAACCCGATAACTGCATTTACACAAAAACAAGCATAAAACCTAGCATTAAAATGCTCATTATGTATTTATTACCTAATAGCATATCTCGTTAAATGCGAAGTCTGTTGAAAAAATAAACAGTTATAAATATTAAGTTACATAAGTTGTTTTTATTTAAATCGTCGGTTAACAAATTACTGAGTCGTTGTGGGTTGTCTACGTATTGAGATGACGGCTATTATGTTCGTTGACGACTCGAGATGCGGCGCGGGCGCAGGCTGGAGGGGCAAGCTTTGTTGTTTGTTGAGAGGGTGTTTGAGTCAGCTGATCGAATACTGGCAAAGGATGATTTTCTTTATGATTTGAAGGCTGCGTAAATTTGGATTTGTGTTAAATGCTCGACTATTTATTTATTTGTTTAATAAGCACACTAAATGCTTATACAAAGGTTCGCTTAGCAATGAAGTGATTTCAAAGAACTATGCGAAAATGATACTAATATTAATATTGTCATAACAACAAAATACAATACTTAAATTAATATTAAGATAAATAAATATGGTTTTAATAAAATAACGACAACAAAACTCAATACAACATACAATTGACTACCATATCTACATACCAATTCATAATTAGATTATCTAACAAAAAATAGTCTTGAACTGATCGAAACTATTCAATAGACTTATATTCGAACCAATCAGCCCGCTATCCATATACTCTAGTCAAGAATGATACCGCCAACGCTACCAAAAGAAGATGTAACTCGTAATCAAAGAACCTGGTCATTATTATGTACTTTCAAAATAAGTCGGGTTATGTCTAAACGACCGTAACTCTTACCATCAATATTATCGTAGTAAGACCGCTTCAAGTTTTGCAAATTTATAGCGCGTCACAAGAAGTATGGTTGTCTCTGTCTTATATATGGTTAATGCAAAGTGCGATAGAGAAGGGTGACGAAGCTCGAGTCCCACTAGCGGGACATCGACCAGCAGCTTTCAGAAAAACTTTGACGTAGTACCGTAGCTTTGCAACTTGAAAATTTTTGGTTCGTTGTTGTAGAACTTAATATTAATGGTTTTGTAATAAAATTGTAGTAGTTGTTAATACATTTTTACGCACACAAATCAGATAATACCAAGATTAATAACGAAACATTTAGATGAAAATATTGTTAAATTATGTTTAAAAAAAATAATGGTCAAATCACTTGCATTTGTCTTCGAAGGATTAAATAAAGGATACAAACCTTAAACCACAAACTTGTATTAAATGTACGTTTTGTCAGGTACACTCTTAATTAACGCCTAGCTTGATGACAAATAGATCTCCACGTCAGAAAACTTGTCACTAATATTAGCCATATTTAGAAAATCCATAAAAATACCTTCGTAATTCTCGAGCTACAACGCTATTCTACTAAGGTTACTTGCCCCGTGGACATCGACAAAAACCGTGCAGCCTGCGTTTGTCTGTGTGCGTGTTGTCGTGTTCCTATGTACTCACACACAGACGTGTCCGCATACCGAGCTGCGCGCGCGCTGGAGAAACCGTGCGCTTTGCATTCAACACTCAGTTGTAAAGCAACTTTAGAGGTCATCAAACGCATTATAGGGACCCCTTATAACTTCACACGTCAAATTATTTTGACATGTTTATTAGAAACTATCAAAAATACAACCTTAAAAAGTTCTAACTTAACTACAATAAGTTAAAGTGTCGTAAGAGTTGAGTGCTACTTGAAAGTTGTCATAGTGCTATGAACATTGTCATCCCGGTTCCGACGTGTTAAGTTGGGTTTAAGTTAAATTAAGTTTGTGTTAAGTGAAACTATGAGTGGTTGTGAGTTTAGTGATTGATACTCGCTCTCATGTTGGATATGGAAGGATTTGACTCCATCTGAAAATGTGGGAAAACATTTTCTACGTCAAATCTGTGAGGAAAAAGGGGACCAGTGTATAGGTAAGCCTCATTTGCATGACATAGTCGTAACTTAAGTTATATTTAACTTAGGAGTACACTTTCTAAACAACTTTGATTCAGAGTCGACGTTATGTTACCAACTTCAAGACTGTGTGTGGGACATGTCGAGTTGACTTTACGTTCTTTACCGGCAAACAGTCATAACTTGATATGCCTTCTTTGGAATCTTCTTCTCTAAGCACCTTATGTTGATGTTGGTGTTAATTTGATGGTGTGTTAAGACGTTCTGGAATTGGAGTGAAGACTTTTTTTAAATACAAGTCGTGTGCCCGATACGAATTCCTATCGGGCATTTCACACGACCGTTAGGGGATGATATAAAATAAAACTATTAATAACAGAGATCTAAGTTGAAATCTCCACGTGTCATGTGTACCACCAACTTGCATCCCCTAAATAACACCGGAATTTAATGAGTTTTCGTAAATCCTTCTTAGTGATCCATTTTGTTTATACTATGTAAGTAGTAACTTTTGTGCAAAATTTCCTGCTTCTAGACCAGGCGGCTTAGGATGTCTGTTGTCTGGTAATGAATGATTTAAATTATGATTTTTATTAAGTAGTTATGAGTACCAAAATCAAATAAGAAACACTTCCTTGCAATACTCATTCTAGTCTTTCGAAGGAAAAAGAAAAAGAGAAAGAAAAAGGATTTCGAAATAGGATATATGTATATTCGCAATATGGAGCAGCTTAGGAATTCTTGAATGAATTTGTTTAAACATAGAAATGGACAGAATAGTCCACCCTAAGATTGCAGGAGGGTTATTGCGAGATGTCTAAAAGACGATTAGGTAAGTACATCCCAAAATATGTAAGCATAACATCCGTCATCTCGTCTGTGTTCCCCACAGGCGTGATATTAGGAGGGAAGGGTTGGGCAGAGTTGGGTGCACCCCTCTCTCTATAGTAACACCCTCATATAAGCCAAAATCAATATGTAAGCCTTCCTAGAAAAGAAAAAGAAAAAGATGTCGTCTGGAGAGTAGTAGAAACTTTGACCGAACGAAGCTAGAAATCATGGTTCGGCCATACATTTTCGCTTTCGGCTATAAACCAGCCAAAGTTTCGGCCAAGCCGAAAATCAGGATTTTGTGACGCGTCATTCGGCCTACTTCGTACAACTCGGTTTTGGATTGATTGATTATATAATATATACCTTATGTAAATTAACAAGAAACACGGCGAAATGGTATCTTCTAACGGAATTATCGTGTTTTATCTTTTTTAAAGCCTAAATTAGCTATTTCCTACCTTGGTGAAAAAAATACGAATAAGGTTTAATTGTTTTCCATTCGTTTCTATGAATTTGCATGCCTCAAGGTAGAATGTAGTGAGGAGACCTTCAGTTGTTGTATCATCTTAAACGTGTACCTTCTATTGTAAATAAATCTGCATCTGAATCTGAATTGTACAGCGGAAATATTCGGTAAAGTTTTTTAATGTCTAAATAATTTTCGTTTTAGGCCGAGAATAAGACTAAAGCCGAAGCTGTTTCGTTTTCGGCTGAAAATCTTTTTTCGGTCGGACACTAGTAAAAACATACACATTCTCCTAAGTAATGTTATGTTCCACTATATAAGATGACGTTATAGCTGTTCTTCTAAGATCAACAATCGCTTTGTTTTCTTTCTTCCTGTCCTTACACTTCTTGGGGTCGAAGCAAAATGTTTTGCTCTTCCATTCGCTTCTGTCAGCCATTTTCCATGTGACCAAACTTATGGTCTCTTTTCCATATTAATAGCAATTGACGATCTTGAGTTTGAAGGCAGGCAAAGAAACAAGATAACCCGTTACTATAGTCAACTTGACTGCCTCGCCGGTATAGTGGCATTAAGTGCTACTGCTAAGCAAGAGGTCCAGGGTTCAATAGACGAGTCGGGCAAAGTGTCATTAAAGAAAGAAAGAAAAAAAATGTAATTAGGATAGGAACCATCTTGATTTTTCTATTAATAGCCCGGAGTCTGAATTTGTTACTGGTGGGACCTGGGATTTACGGACACAAATCCAGACTGAGCGACTGAGAAATTCCAGATGGTAAAACACAATGACAGTTTACACGACCTGGGAATTTAACCAAGAACCTCATTATTATCAGTAGCCCTTGCAACCACTGGACCAATGAGACAGCCCAAGCGATGCAGTGGTGTAATATCGTTGTCGAATAATAATAATAATTTATGTTTTAGAAATTTAATCTTGTACCAGCACGCACCGCTTGCGTTTGTTCCCTTAAGTCCAAAAGCAAAAACAAATAAATTAGAACACATAATATCTTCAATACACAACCGAATGTCCTTTATCTCGCTTTACTGTTGCTGTACAAATCTAGTCTAACACGCCACTTTATTTGGTACTTAACTTGCGCAAGAGTGCATTAAACGTTTAAAATATAGTTCTGTAACTAGGTCTCCTGTACTGTACAGCTAATTGAATATATAAATATGAACTGTATATAAAGTTCACTATATATGGCCGGCATAAGCCGACTTACAATTACTATCACAATCTTGAATTTATAATTTGAACTTTATTTTTTGAACGACTAAGCTCAAGATTGCTTGTAGTTTTGAAGGATAGAGTTGTCCCCTGTTAAGAGCTAAGGTTCTGGTTATTAAGATCCAATTAACAACTTGAATAGGTTCGCATATTAATCTGAGAATAAAATGAACACATTAAGATCAAGAATCAGTCATTTATCATCCCTTTCTTGTATGCCTGGACTTAGGCATAATAATGCTAAAAATAACCAGTAATTGTTCCACAGCTGGACGACCCACCACGACTTAGACATACTTAGATGCAAACGTAGACTTTTCTAAACTAATATTTTAAAGAGAAAAGTTTTTGATGTTTTGTATAATTGTTTGTAATGGATAAACTCAAAATGGATTATTAAAAAGCCTTAAACCAATACAAATTTTAATATATGAAGACACAAAATAAAATAAATAATCACAGGGCATCGTAAAATTCATCCGCATCGCTGTCAACGGGAAAAGTGCCCAGAAGCCTGGCAGCATTGCCACGTTGTATATATATATTTTTAAAGTGTTTGTGTGTACACACGTATGAAAAGAAACTTTTTCAAAACAATGAAAAAATAATCTCTCACTTTCACTATTCATTTAAATGAATTTCAATAAGTTCATTTATTATATCATTTGTTATCATTAAAATATTTCTTTATAATTCACTCCTCAATTTAAGTAAACACGCATGGCGCCGTGACTGTCCAATGTGATAGAAAATGTGACGAGTTATTTCAAAATGGCGTCGGAGGGTGACGATTTTTTTTAGCATTGCTATACGATTTCTCCCATAAGTCGATAAAGAACTTTAAAAATACGCTTTTAAGGGGGTGAAGGGAGTGTCAAGATTTGAAGGAAAAAAGGACGAAATCTACGCGGTTGAGGCTCGGGCAAAGTGCTAGTAGTGCTAACTATATTGCCAATCAGTATTAGCCTAGCCTATGAAGGCTAGAAGATGATGATGACGTCATCTTCTTTTGTTCTTAGCAATTTATTTGGAGGCGTAGCACTTATTCTTCCATACATCTTTATGAGCCTTCATCTTAGACGTCACCTCCTTTCTGGCCATATCATTAATTTATTGGGAATCATATTCTGCCTTGCCGTTTCCGAACTTTGTTCTTCTGGCTTCCAGTCTAACCCAGATGCAGCTGAATACCACTATTTCACATGGAGCAACAGCGTATCTGACGACCTTGGTAAGACTGGTTGTCAGACTTTCGGGCTTCTTAGTACCCGTAACGAGTTTCAAAGATTTACGAATAACAGCCGGGACCAAATGATTAATATAATTAACGTGCTTCCTGAAGCACTGAGGGCTTTCGGTATGTAATGGATTCCCATCAAAGGATTGCAACCTAGCATTATAGAAACTATATTCGGGCTGGTTATGATTCAGTCTAACTAAATATGGAAGTTGCTATAGGTACATATCAACTGCTCTGTGACTTCCACAAACGGATTTGAGGGCTCGACTATCACATGCTGACCAACTCGCAACTTATTTGAATTTTGATTTTACACGCTTTATATTGGCTTCACTTTTTGATTTTTGATTTTGGAACCACTGTCATAATCATACACACACATTTAAGCTTTATGAGGCGACTGTAAATAGGATATGATCTTAGGGTTACCCAAGGTGTGCTATTGTACACCCACAGATATGAAATAACGGTATTGTAGGTCCCGAAGCAAGCTTGTCGCTATTTATCGCTCAGAATTATAACTACAGGCTGTAAATTTTCTGACAGGAAACTCGAACAAGTTCACTGAGTTAGGAATGAAATTAAGGACATCCTTGTTTATAATTTTCTCGGGTCTCCTATTTCGTAAGATCTGATCTGAGGTACCCGTACTGTTGATATAATAAAAGCATCTCCTAATGTCCGTTGTCAACTTAGATTTGTTTAAAATATGTACTTTTTATCTTAATAAAAATAACAGCTGTCGAATGGTAAAGTGCCCAAAGGAGGAGAGAAGAGAAATTCCTAGTTCATGCTCTCTTTTAAAGTCCAAACATTATATTTTATACACCCGGCCACTCTGTGCTGTAGCTCATTCTGGTATTAATTATAAGGGGATGAGAATACAATTTATCAAACATCCATTTACAGTAATGGTGGCAATAGCAGTGGTGGTGTTGTGTTATAATTTGCAGTCAATCCATCGCTTTTTTTTCGAGTTTTGCAGAACGGAAACATACCGAAGCTGTTTTTTTATATAGATTAAAAAAACATTGTATGTGAGGCTAGCGATGCAAGATAGAGCAAGGTATTACCTCAAGATGACTAAAACTGCTGTGTGAAATCGCCCATCAAAAAGTATTTACTCACCCGAACATACCTTGTGTTTAAGACGTTGTTACAAGTAGAGTAGAGTTAAGCGTATAGCGACGTAACCTAGGTCCTAAGAGGCTTAAGATATATTCAGAGCCATAGAATATTCACTAGGTAGTCTGTTCAAGTATAAAATTAATAAATAATCCTCAGTTTGTCTAAGCCCGGTCTATGTAGCTCCCAAATAGTAAAGCCAGACTGTTACTGCTTCGTAGGTCTAGATTCTAGTGGTTGCAAGCGCTACTGCTGGGCTAGAGGGCCTGAGTTTCCCGGGTCAGGTAAAGTGGATTGGGCTATTCCATCATGGATTTCTCAGAAGGAGTCCCGGTGCAAGTTGTACCCGGTTGATTGGGAAGTTACTTTAAGTGTACCTCTGCCCAGCTTTCAGGGGAATATAGGCGAGATGTTGTGTTACATTATAATATTCACTCAGTAGTCCGTTCAACTATACTGTGACCGAGAAGTTGTGTGGCAATCGGTTGTAATGGTGTGGGCATGGATGCAAAGGAACGAGGACCATGTTGTGAGGAAAATTTTGAGTATGAATGTGGAGGGTTACAAGAGTAGAGGGAGACCAAAGAAAAGATGAATGGATCGTGTGAAAGATGATATGGCTAGAAAGAAGGTGACTTTTGAAATGACGGCAAATAGAGATGTATAAGATGAAGACATGCTGCGCCGACCCCCAATAAACTGGGATAAGGACAGCAGCTGCTTTCTCTGCATGAGAAGAGGCCTTTGCCCTGTAGTGGAATAGTAACAGGCTGGTTTTTTCTATTTTATTTATTATTTAAGGGCAGGAGGATGATGATGAATCTATTTAACTATCAAATTAATAAATATTCCTAAGATTGTCTATGCAGATCCCAAAATAGTATTCAAATATTTCAACACATCGTAAGTAGTCTGGCCTGTGATATAAATTAGACAGAGGAAACAATTCAAGGCCATGTGAATTTACCGGACAAATTAAAACAAAACACGATTCTTGAGACACTCAAGTCTGGCTTGCTTGGCTGACTGATTCTCTTTGACATTTTGCAAGTTAATGTGACCACGTGTACAATCATCTTTGTGTTGCAAAGGATCTTAAATCATGCTTTATTTATAGACATTAAAACTTCTAGACTTTTTAAATAGTAAGTACAAACACCACGAACTACCAACATATCTTTTCTACTTCTCTATCAAGTCTATCCAAAGCTAGTCTGTAAGAGATCGCTTCTAACCATAAGGTCGCCCATTGCAGCTCATAAAGTCATTATTTGTAAGAATTCATCTTCTTCTATACATCTTCTTCATTAGATCACCTTTTTCCTGGTCATGCCATCTGCCTAGTCTATTCTCAACTATTTTATGGTCGGCTTCCACTCTAATCGGATGCAGCTGAATACTAATATTTCACATGGAGCGATGACTATCTCACCTCCACAACATATGGGATGTCGGGTAGTCACAATCTCAAAAGTCTGGCAATCAGTCTTACCAGTCAGACTTTCGGGCTTCTATCTACCCTAACGGCTGTCAAAGAGCTACAAAAGACAGCTGAGACCAACTGCTTAACATGCTTGTCGAGGCACGGAGGAGTCTCGATATGTAATGCGTGGTCACCCATCTTCAGACTGATCTTAATAAACTAAGTTCAGTTTTTTTCTGTAGCATTTACTGTCCCGATACTGAGCAAAGGCCTCCCCCAAGTCTTTCCAAGTATGTCTTCCCCGCGCCACCTCGTACCAACCCTCGGAGTAAAAGAAGAGCCTAAGTTCAGGTTGATAACCAAAAAAATAATTAAAAAACCTTTGTTCTGCGTTTTAATATTAAACCTTCATACATAAACGCCAGCCCATAGTGACACTATCCGATTTCACCAATCATTTAACTGTATTTAGCCAAGAGTTATGGCGTCGGAAATCAAAGTGCTAACAAATCTATGATTACTTGATTAGACATCAGTTACACGTAACGGGTTTAATTGCTTGTGATCACCTGTCATTTTATCATTGCCATATCTAGTTAACCCCTTTCGCTTGCCAAGTTATGGCTGATTGGTGAGATTAAAGTTGTGTGAATGGAACGTGGTGGAAAACTTTCTGATGAGCGAGAATTAAATCTTAGTTAGTAATCTACTTACTGTTGCCGTTCGTCGTTTAGCAAGTTAGAGGCACTTTAGTCGCTGCGTGCTCTCTCATGTAACATGTCATCAAAATTCATATGACGACCACTGTGGCGCGGCGGGCGATGGTCCGCCTGCGACGCAGGAGGTTGCGGGTTCGATTCCCGCCCTGGGACAAATGTTTGTACGGTCTACAAATATTTGTTTCAGGTGTTCTGGGTATTTGCTATGTATAATAAAAAAAAAAATCTATCTATGTAATGTATTGTATTAAGTATATCAGTCATCTAGTACCCATAACACAAGCTCTGCTTAGCTTGGGGCTAGATGATGCTGTGTGGATTGTCCAGCAATATTTATTATATTTATTTGTCTTTTATTAGCGTTTGAAACTATGGTTTCGAGTCTATCTGACCAGCTTTTGCCTGCGGCTTTGCTTGCGTTTATGTTGATTTTTCTATCCCTCGGAAACAGTCCTTCTTTTATAGATGAAAGGTAGGTATGTCATTTTGTACCCCTCTTATCCTCCTGTACCCCTGACAAAGTGTTTGACAAAATTTCATGATAATCGGTTGAGTATTGAAGGCGAGAAAGCTTTACAAACAAAATAAATTCACATATGCATTTAGGATATCGTTAGGTTAGTTAAGATTACTTCTATTTTACGATTGTGCAATTGTCTAATCCAAAGGGTAAGTGCGTGACATGATTCCAAGATTTACGGTAACACAGCATTGTGTTAAGAAAAGAAAGAGTTTCCTTACCAGCCATATCACACATGATATGGCTGGTAAGGAAACTCTTTCGCTACTTTTGAGATGACGGAAAAAAGAGATGTATGGAAGGAAAAGACATGCTGCGGCGACCAAAAATAAATTGGGATAAGGACAGGAGGATGATGATGCGAATTTGAACGTGTTGCCAAAGTTGTTTTCAAAGGTTTTTTGTTTCTTTCTTTCCATTTGTACATCTTCACAAAATCATCATAAATACGAAAGTAATTATATTAATAGGATAGTAGGATTTAGTTGTAAGCTTTCCCTATATCCTGACAGCGGCTTCAGCGCTGCAGTCCCATTCATCGATAAAACAAGACACACTTTCTCGAGGAAAGTGCATACAATCAGTTAATGATCTACGCATGCGCGGGCTCAATGTTGATTGAAGTAACTAGGCCATGGCAGCTGTCATTGCTAAGTTTACAACACTGGTTTATTGACACTTCTTAGGAATATTCCCAGGAAAATTATTAGTTTTAAGATTACAGACTCCAAATCGGAAAGTGCAGTTCATAATTTATACAATTAATTATGAACATCCAGGGGAAATCGTCGGTTGGGGCCTCATTTCGTTAAAGAGGTTTAATGTAAGTAAAGCCTATTACTATCCCACTGCAGGGCAAAGGCCTTTTCTCATACAGAGAAGGCACGAGCATTAATCACCACTCTTGCTCTTGATCTTGATCTTGATTAGTGCTCGTGCCTTCTTTTTATGACATAAGGCCTTTTGCTCTGCAGTGGAACGGTAACCGGCTAATATTATAAATAAAACAAATAAGTAAATAAATATGCTGGACAATCCACACATCATCATCTAGCCCCAAGCTAAGCAGAGCTTGTGTTATGGGTACTAGATAACTGATATACTTAATACAATACATTACATTACATTTTTTATTATACATAGTAAATGCACAAAACACGTGGAACAAATCTTTGTAGGTCCTACAAACATTTGTCCCAAGGCGGGAATCGAACCCGCAACCTCCTGTGTTGCAGGCGGACCTTCGCCCGCCGCGCCACATCAGCCATCAATTATTATTGATTATTATGCATAGATGACTCGCCTCTCATTCCACAAGTCAACAACTGCCTTTATTTACAAGCCAAACAAAGCCACGACAAATCCCGATCTATCCATCTTATCTGCAATATTCGTGACGTGTATCAGATGCCAACAATAAGGAGATAAATCTGGAGGCTAATCAATACTCAGGGATCGGACGCTCGCGGCGTTCCCACGAAATCGATACGATGTTACCGAGTGATTTGCGAAATGATAGCGGCCGAATGTGGGGTGAAGCGTTCTGCTGGTACAATTTAGAGAATAGACGGTATTGGTATTGTTAGAGAGAAACTTGTTGCTAAACAAAAACAGCCGGCACGGGTCGATCGAAGGTTAAGCTGCTCTTGCCAAAGTCAGTCTGCGGATGGGAGACCGTTCATTCGTTCCGAGATCTTCCGTGCCTCGGAAAGGATGTTAAGCCGTTGGTGCCGGCTGTCATACGTAGATCTTTGATGGTCCTTACGCATAGTCGGAAGCCCGAAAGTTCGACTACTAGTCTTACAAAGAGGTATCAACAGCCTATTAAATGAAAAGAAGGGAAGGAGAGGAGAGGAGAAAGCACGAGCATTAATCGCCACGCTTGCTCAAGGCGCGTTGGCGATTTCGGACTTTTATTGATTTATTAATCAGGTTTCCTTACGACGTTTCGATGTCAGTGACGATGTCTCAGATAAACTTAGAAAGTAGGCGAGGCCACTACGACATCTAGGCTTATTAATATTCTATGAAAATATGTAAACATATTACTGTCCTTTGAAAACCAGAATATAACAAGTTTTTGCGAAATGTAATCGAAGGTAACTTTCGTGCTAGACAAAAACGCACCTAGTCGATGACACACATCATTTGGAATCATCAATACGGAGAAGAAGGTATTCTAACAGCCTGCCGGGATTGCGGGATGTTCGAAAGAGTTACCGTGACCCCGGAACGTAAAGGGCAAGGACGGAACACGGATGGGTTTTAGTCAGTAAAAGTCTGACACGCCCTCCCGTTCCACCCAGAACGGGAAAGTCATTGGATGATATCCCATCCTTAAAAATAAAAAAGGAATTCTAACAGCACGAGATCAAACAAACTGGTATTCAGCTGCATCCGGTTAGACTGGAAGCCGACCCCAACATAGTTGAGAAAATACGAGGCAGATGATGAGACCTAACAACGTTGTATGGCAAACCAACCATTATTTGAAATTTAGTTAGTTTAGGTTGAGAATCCAAAAGCAATCCGGATGGTTAACAGTAAAAAAAATCGAACGAAATCGATATTTTTTTTAAATTGCGTGATCAGGAGAGTGCAAATAAAAATATGAATTCTAATAAAATCTTTACTTTAAAACGCTCAAGTAAACGGTTCTCTCACGCTGCCACATTTTTAGCACGCGATCCATGTTAATAAAAATAAAATAAACGTAATATTATGCAGCTCCGCTACATATTCATCCAAGCGTAGCGTTGGATCATAAAGGTGTGCTTATAACGGATGCAAGACAAGGAAAACTAGTCCTACAAAGCTCAAAGATGCAAGCACTGTTAATAAAAGTAGATAATCAACTTGGTGTTAAAATATAAATCTTTGAAATCTTTGTAGTAAATCTGGTAATTATTAGGTCTTTATGAAATTACCGATTTTTTATACTGGCTAGTGTGAAGATCTTTATGTTATTTATAATTCCAAATTCAAAATTGTTTTATAATAAGTATCTAGATCGAGAAATTCTTTTTTAAAATCATTTTTTATTTGTTTTCCCGCGGTTAGATTATATTTCACATTTCAATTTAAAAATAATACTAAAGTAGAACTATAATCAATCATGTCTTTTTAGAACCGACTGATTTCAGCAAAGATCTTGACTTCATTATTGATAGACTCTGATACTTGAGCATCGTGCATGGAAGAATAAAAGCCTAAGTACGTTGCCTGTCATTCTATTATCTATCAATAATGGCACTCAAAAAGGGTTGAAATGCTCGCATATATTCTCTCACTTGTCTTGTTTCGCTTCGCCTCGACTCTTGTAAGGGACAAGTGGCAATGGACCTTTATAATGAATCAATCTACATAGGGCTTGGAGGAAGTCGTAAAAATATTATAATTTTTATGTTTATTGAAATAGCCCGTATATTTTGTTACACAACATAAACTAATAAAACGCGTAGATTTTAGTGCTTCGTTTTATTCGACTGAATGGATTATTGGAGAGTTTGACATTTAAATATTTTTCGGTTATTTTTATGGGGAATTTAAATGTTTTTTTTTGTATTCTGTTGCATTAGTTGCTACCTTAATTATGCATAACGCTGTTGCTAACGTTGCGTAAACATTGATCGACTGATTTATTTTATTATATGAAGATTTGTTTGTTGCTAAATAATACATGCCGCATGGGTCCATCAAAGGTTAAGCTCGCTTGCCGAGGTCGGTCCGTGGATGGGTCAGTTGGTCCCAGCTGTCATTAGTAGATGATTTGACAGTCGCTACGGGTAGTCAGATGGCCGGAAGGCTGAATCAATCTTAACAAAGGTTATCGTGTTACCCAGTAATTTGGTTGTAGAGGTCAGATAGGCAGTCGTTCCATGTGAAATACTGTTATACAGCTGCAACCAGTTATACTGGAAGCCAGCCCACAAATAAAGTCTATTTGAAGTATGTACTTATATTATCCTAACATTTCCACTAACCATTTTGAGTTTTATCTCTTCTTAGTTCAAGAACTACACGTAAGACAAAGGAATCTCGACCAAAGAAGTAGTATGTTAGTTCTAACTTCACTTTTATCATTGAACAGAAGCCTCTCCAAATGTTTTAAGTAAAGAGTTTCTCAGAAATGAGTACTAATAGGTTTTAAAAGCAAAAAAAAAACGACTGATCCAATGAATGGAAAGAAGCGTTCTTTTTTAGCGTTTTTCTCAATGTTAGTTTAACGGCCAAAGCTATTCCTACGTTATTCAATATCGAGGAAATTGATGCCATTCTTAGCTAGGAATTACGATACCTGTTTTTGATGCAAATTGTAAGGATTGATAGAGGGTAATAAGTATATATGGTCCTTGTAGGTGCTCAATGGAATGGTTCAGTAAATCCACTTCGTTGGAAATGGGAAGACTACGTTGCGTTATACCATACTAGATGACTGATATACTTAATACAATACATTACATAGATAGATATTTCTTGTTATACATAGCAAATACCCAGAACACCCGGAACAAATCTTTGTAGGTCGTACAAACATTTGTCCGAAGGCAGGAATTGATCCCGCAACATCCTGCGTCGCAGGCGGACCTTCGCCCTCCGCGCCACATCGGTCGTCCCTAACCTCTAGGTAAGCTCCATAATCGCCCACATCATTGCTTGCCATTAACGGGGCGAGCATTGCTACTGTGACATAGCTTGAGTCACACATTTTATCACAGTTTGGGCGATAAAACCGTAACATACCACTGTAATCATTTCTTGTCACGTCTTGTGCAGGTGAGATAGTAGACAAACATAAGCAAAATAAAATAACTGAAAAATATGAAATACTTTGAACTTAAATTTTATACATAACATCTTAACCTTTACGTATGTAAATTGTATGAAAGAAAATGTTTTTGCCTCCTTTCCGATCAAGTTAATATAAATAAGTAATATATAATATAATATATATATAGTAATATATATATATATATATATATTACTATATATATATATATATATATATATATAGTAATATAGTAGTAAGAGAGCAATTATTTTTAGTAATAAAGGTGCTTGAGTTTGTTACTTAACATCACGCCTGTATTCCCATAAAGGATAGGCAGAGATGTCCCTGCAGCACACCCGCATTTAACCAGTTATGTTGTAACACCCACATTACATGGGACTTGAACATAATTTAAGTCCCATTTAATAGGAGGCGAGCCTATTGCCATCAACCGGGCACGAATCCAGACTCCGGGCTGCTAATGAGAGAATTCCTATTGAAAAAACTCATTAACACTTTGCCCGACCTGGAAATCGAACCCAAGACCTAACGCCTGAGTTTATTATTTTTTTATAAAATACTTTTTGCCGTTTTTTCGAATGGTCCTTCTGTAGCTTTTTGTGTGGTCCTTTAAGCGATATTCTAGGAACCTGTCAGTGCATGCAATTAGTGCTTTATTGCACTCTTCAATCTGACTCGTTACGGTAACGAGAAGGTCCATGTACCGTGACGACATTCGATATTATCTGAAATTAATAAATGACTTTATTTGCACAGAAATAAAACTATTTTTAATCATCGCTAGGTAAAGTGGTTTACGAGAGATTAATCTTGGGATACTGGATCCAATCATTGTAGTGCTCGCATGACGTTGTTGGTTAAGATAATTATTTGATAATTAATAATTCTGCTATCGGCATTTAGTCAGCCCTACCTAAGAAAATACTTCGCAACTTGCAACCTTATTCCATTACAGTACATTTAATTAGTTTTTGAGAAGAAGGATTTTGAAATAAAAAACTTTGTTGGAGACAAACAGAAATACTGAGAGCTTGAGCTTTTTCAACTGATACTTTATATTGCTCAAATTATATTAGTCTGGGTAGTTTGGTTTTACCGCCCGTATTGGTATGTACATAACATTAATATGTTAAATTTTAACTTTGGCGGTTTATCGTTATAGTTGGTAGTACTGTTTTGATTACATTCTTTTATTTTATTCGTTTTATTCATATACGAAGACTAGGAAGTGGTGAAGAGAAGAAGTGAGAAAGTATTTGGATCGAATATGTAGTAATAAAAATTGAATAATAATAATGTGTAAATTTATCTAGTAATTTAAAGAAAAAAATTAAGTATAATAATCAGATAATAATTTTTAAATATTTGCATGCTGAACGGTAAAATGTGGCTGAGCTGTAATGTAATCCTAAGAACTATGTACTACCCATATTTGCAAAATAAAATTCTATTCTATTCTATTCTATTCTATCATTAAGTGCTGGTCTTCAGCCTGATTTGGATAAATGAATTTTGATTTTCATTCTTGAATTGACTGCCGGTCACATTTTTAATTTCTTAGTATGTTTAGTTTAGCTGTGATTCCAAAGGAAATTAATAAATAAATAATTGGTTGAAGACTCAATATGAAAGTAATTGGTACTTAAGTAAAATTAAAAAACGTGTTTGTGTCTGTATCCCGTCTTTTTCTGACATAAAAGCCTGACTAACCGTGAAACCTTATCGGTTTCACATTACTACGACACCATTAAGCCAAAAAAGCGAATAAAAAAAATGTAAAAACGTGACAAGTAGGCAATAACATAAAAATAACACGAACCAGCATTATCTTATTATACAGGCTGATCATAAAAGCTATTCGTCGTAACGACGTAATTCAATATTTTACGACGGCTTAAGTAAATAATGTCAAATATCGACATCCAGCCGATAGATAAATGGATGACGTAAGATTTGAGAATAGTATGCGCTTTTTAATATCGTTATTTATTGGATGTTGTGGGAAATTATTTTGAGGTTAAGTTCCGTGCGATCTTAAGTTAGTTGGAGAGAAAGAAAAATGTGAGGTGGAATATATTTTTATCTTATATTTATGTAAATGATAGAACTGTAGGTAAGGTTAAATAAAGGTGCTATTTGGTGAAAATTGTTGATATATTCGTAATTCTCGACGGGCATAACATCACGCCACATTTTACCAGATACGTTTTTATGTCCCATGTAATAGGGGATGAGCCTATTGCCATCAACTGCGCACACATCCTGACCCTGGGCTGCTACTGAGAAATTCCCAATACAAATTCCCAATAACACGTTGCTCGATCTTTTAATCGAACTCAGCGCCTCACGCTTTATGCATCATATTTAATTGATTAAAAAAAAACGAATGTAGGTACTAAAAAGTAACATGACCTATATACAAACAGATGTGTACATAAAAGGTCATAGACATGATAACAAGCACAGACAAAAACAAACATTCACAGACTTACGATATGTCTGCTGCAGGATTACCGGATACGTATGTAAAATATAATAATATATTGAAAGAGATGCAATACTTTGACAACGATATCAATTAGGAACATATGGGTTAGTCAGTCTTTATTTGCAGCCCGATCGATGCAGCTACTCGTAAGTTCTCATCAAAGATTTTGCAAGACTTTGTAGGATGGAAGCGTAGGTTTAAATAAGATAATCCAAAGTTGATAAATTTCATTCTCCTTGCGACTGAGTCATTGCTGACCTTTCGTTCGTAATTTACTTCATCGTCATTTAGAATAGACAAAGTCCTTTTGTAAGCATATTCAATTTACGCGTTTTGTGGTATCTGTCGTGATAGCTCATCAATCATCTGTACATAGCCTATCATTGAGGACTATGTCGAAATATAGGCGTTCAACAATAAGCCTAAAATATATATGGTGGAAGGGACATCAACGCACTAACTGAAACCATGAATTCAGTTCATGATTCTGAAATACGCAGCTTAGAAATTTATCGTCGGTTTTCTAAATTTCTACGCTTTTTGTTGACGTTGTTTTTTAATATAAACAGTAAAAAAAATAGAAAATAAACTTTTAGTAAGAGACGTAAAGTAATAACTTTATGGTTAAAAATCTCGTTACGTTGGATGAAAATGTTGATTTTCTCATGACTTTTAAACTGTTTTAAGTTGTACTGTTACAAGTAAAAACACTCCGGAAAAAAACGTTAAAAAAAGGAAAATGCCAACGAAAAATATCAACGGTGGGGGTTCCAGCATCATATACTGAAATGACTTCAGTATATGATGCTGGAACCCCCACCGTCATCAGTTTATGTGGTAACTTGAGCAGTCGCGGCAAAAATAAACGACATAACACGACATCTGCCTAGCCCTGCGGAGAATACAGGCTTGATGATGGTTCTATTAGTTATCCAAATAGATGCGTGTAATCAATTTTAGTCAATGTCAACGCTCTAATTAATTAAGTCCCAGACCTATTTATTTACTTGAAAGCTTTAATAACACTTCCACAATACACTGAAATAATTGTATCCTCAGTCTTCACCGTCGAAGTGTCTGGAGTTTAGACGCTGTAGCGTTAAAGGAAGGATTTAATACATTTTGAAGTTTGAATAGGAGCCACCCAATTACAAGACAGGCGGGTAACTGCGAGGGCTCTTTCGAAAGGTGTTGGTTCTCCAGGAACTGTTTTATTTTCCTTCTATTATTTCCTGGCATCAATTTGCGAGGCTTGAGAAGCTTGTGGCTAAATAATAACAACCGCACGAGTCGATCGAAGGTTAAGCTGCGCTAACCAAGGATGGTTCGTGGATGTGTAAAAAATAAAAGTAAAGTACCAGCCTATTACTGCCCCACTGCAGGGCAAAGGCCTCTTCTCATACAGAGAAGGCATGAGCATTAATCACCACCTTGCTCAAGACGGGTTGGCGATTTAAGACTTATATTAATAAGATAAGTCCAGGTTTCCTCACGATGTTTTCCTTCACGGATGTCAGTGATAAAATAAAAAGTACATATGAATTGAAAAACTCACATTGGTACTTGCCCAGGTTTAAATCCACAACCTCGTGCACAAGAGGCGAGGCATAAACCACTGGGCCATCATGACATCATCGTGGATGTGTGACCAACCATTACTTTTCGAGACCCCTCCGTGTCTCGGAAAACACGTTAAGCCCGGCTGGCATTTGACCTTTGACCGTCGGTCGTTACAGGTAGTCAGAAGTCCGAAGGTCTGACAACCAGCCTAACTAGGGATATCGTGCTACCCAGTGACTGGGTTGTGGAGATCAGATAGGCAGTCACTCTATGTAAAACACTGGTATTTAGCTGCATTCGGTGAGACTGGTAGCCGACCCCAATATAGTTAGGAAAAGGCTAGCCAGATGACGATGAAGTTGTGAACTCGTCGTGTATTGGAGTCGTCTTAAGGCAGGGATTGAACTCGTTTCAGTATGTTGCCATGCAAGGCAAAGTAGAAGGTATGAACCCGATAAAAATGGTAACTTAAACGATGAACTGAGCACGCAAAATGCTTCAGTATGTGTGTTAGCAGCACTACAGACCTACCTGATGACCACAACTCCAAGACAATTTTGTCGACAATTTTCTGGGACCAGTAAATAGCTCTTTGAATTGTAAATGTTTTAGGTAAACGGCTTTCCAATTCCAAGTTCGGAAATTTGTAGGCTTGCCTGGCCTGTAACCAACAAACGAAACGTTTAACCTCAAACACACTTCCATGGAAGCAGTAAAATATTTAGCAACGTAAATAGCATATAAAATCTTACAGTCCAGCAAAACTATGCCTATGTAGGTTTTATGTAAAAAGTGGTAGTCATGTGCAAGGAGTGTTACAAAAGTAGAGGAAAACCAAAAGAAACGATGGATGGATTGTTTGAAAGATGATATGGCTATGTAGGAGGTGTCTATTAAGATAGTGACAAATCAAGTAATGAATTGTATGGAAGGAGAAGTCATGCTGGATGCAGCATGAATTCTCTTTACATATATTCCAGATCCCAAATAAATTGCGAGTGAGCATTCAAAATGGTAATATCGACCTCATCTAAAAATAAAATCTTGCTAGATCGATGTATTGCCCCCGAAACCCTAACTGAATTTTATGAAAATCGTTAATCGTTTAGCCTATAGATTTTTGGCTGCTTTGACGTTTAAAAGTGTGTGTTCACAAACAAAAAAATCAATAATTTATAATGTATTATATCATAGGCACCAGCTAGGTACGTGGTTTGTTTTAAATTAACGTCGACTCAGCGAAACAAAGATAATCAATCAGAAAAAATAATGTGGTTTATTTCTAATCCGAAACCATAACCTCCTTCTACTTCGTACACTAATCGCATTTCTAGTTTCTAAGCATTTCCGATTCGAAAGTGAGTAGGTTTTAACTTATAGGTACGATTAGGCTTTGTTTAAGCCTACACCCTCCTTGCGTAACTCCTTAACAAATGATTGTACCAACAGAACCAAAAAATTAATGTGGAGTTATCGAGGACCCACAACATTTATTGATGGAATGTGTCCAGTAGAAATAATTCAGTAAGTTCCTTGAATTTTTCCTTGAAGTTTTGACGACACGGTTGACGCAGTGGCTCAGCGATTGACTGCTGCGCCGCGTGTCGTGTGTTCGAATCCCACACGTAACAAATATCTGTATGGCATACAGGTACTCGTAATTGTTGCGGGTCTGGCTGTTCGTGTACATATGTGACTTTTATATGTTTGTAAATGCACCCCCACACGACACAGGAGAAATTCCTAGAGTGGGGAAAAGTTAGAAAAATATTTTTTTTTTTTTTTTGAACAGTGCTGATATAGTCGTGTTCCATACAATTCTATCCCAAACAAACGGCGAGGATGCGAAGGATTTGTTCAAATTCATGGCCATTCGTCTTCTGAATTGGTATACGATAGGACTAACAAACGCTGAGCGTAAAATATACTTAAAAAAAAGAACCAAAAAATAGGTATGGGTTGCTAAAAACACTTTTTAAATCCAATACTCAATATCTTTATTGCTTTCCATATCTATTATTAAGTGGTATCTTTATAATTGAGATCATTATGAACCCTGTTGTTTTTTTAGCATTCCTTAAGTTGTTAATAGATATAATTTCTAACTTAAGAATAATAAAAATGAATACCTAAGTTTCATTTAAAGACTGTACTGTGTAGTAAGGTCTATGGAAACATCGAGTGTCTTTTGTTAAAAAAATATCAGTCTAGTGGTACTGCTGAGAGTATGTCTTGGTGTTGGCACTCACCACACTATAGGTAACCTCTGCCTAACCCTTCGAGGAATATAGGCAAGATATTATTATGTTATGGTACATACATATTAGTATAAGAGGAGCTCGTGGCTAAATAAAAACAGCCGCTCGGGTTGATCGAAGGTTAAGCTACGCTTGCCGAGGTCAGTCTGTGGATGGGTGACCATTCGTAACATATCGAGACTCCTCCGTGCATCGGAAAGCACGTTAAGCCGTTGGTCCCGGTTTCATTTGTAGATCTTTGACAGTCGTTACGGGTAGTCAGAAACCCGAAAGTCTGACAACCAGTCTTACCAAGGGGTATCGTGTTGCCCAGTAACTGGGTTCTGGAGGTCAGATAGGCAGTCGCTCCATGTAAAACACTCGTATACAGCTGCATCCGGTTAGACTGGAAGCCGACACCAACATAGTTGGGAAAAGGCTAGGCAGATGATGATGATGACATACATATTAGTATAAATAAAAGTGTCTGTTTGTAATGTTAAAATGAACGCTTTTTACTGAATGCATATGAATATGCATATACGGTAGTTATGCGAAAAAATAATTTTTTTGTCTGTCTGTCTGTTTGTTTTGACTAATCTCTGCAACAGCTCGTTCGATTTTGACCGGAATTTCACAATCAGAGTAACTCAGGATACTTTCAATTTAGAAAAAGAATAAGAGTACCATGCAAAAGAAAAACGAAACCTATGAAATCAACGCGGACAAAGTCGAGGGCAAAAGCTAGATTATACTAAGAGTGTACAATTGGACATAATCCAATTTATTAATTCCAGACGGCACGTTTGGCGCAGTGGCTGAGCGATCGACTGCCGCGTCGCGTGTCGTGAGTTCGATTCCCGCACGGAACAAATATTTGTATGGCCTACAGGTAGTCGTTTCGGGTCTGGCTGTTTGTGTATGTGACTTTAAATGTTTGTAAACGCACCCACGACACAGGAGAAATTCCTAGTGTGGGGCAACGTTTAAAAAAAAAAATATATAAATACTCTCAATACATATCAAAATGTGGTTCACGCTACGTGGAGCCCACGAGTCTAAACCAGCTATACTCTGAAAGTTGTCTAAACTTGTACGAAAGTTTAAGTTCAACCTAACTTGACTTAATTTGTTTCATCTGTATCAGGGACTGAAATAACAGATTTGGGTCCATTGTGTAAATAAATTATGAATCTACAAACGATCACTTTGGCTGCCTTGATGGTCGAGTGGTTGGAAGCGCTACTGCTGAACATGTCCTGGGTTGGATTCTTGTGTCGCGAAAGCTGTTGTTGGGTTTCCCATCTGGAATTTCTGCGTAGGAGCCCGGAATCTAGATATTTATAAATAAATAAATAAATAAATAATGCTGGACAATCCACACAGCATCATCTAGCCCCAAGCTAAGCAGAGCTTGTGTTATGGGTACTAGATGACTGATATATTTAATACAATACATTACATAGATAGATATTTTTTTATTATACATAGTAAATACCCAGAACACCCGAAACAAATATTTGTAGATCGTACAAACATTTGTTCCAGGGCGGGAATCAAACCTGCAACCTCCTGCGTCGCAGGCGGACCTTCGCCCACCGCGCCACATCGGTCGTCAAATTTGATTGGTAGATGGCAATAGGTTCGCCCCCTATTAAATGGGACTTAAACATAACAGGCGAAGTGTGGGTGGACGTACTATGACGTACACCCCTGCCTAAACCTTTGGGCAATACATGCGTGATAATGAGATGTTGTGTATTTTGTTTTAAGCTGAAAAACAGAACCTTTGTTGACAAATACATACTTTAGCTAAGGTACTAATAAAATGCTTCGTAATTAGCGAACAACAAGACCGTGTACATTTAACCCAAAAATGGTGAATTCGATGTTCAATTTGTGGGTAAAATTCCAAGTATAAGGTTGAGTCAAAATTGGTAATTGCTGTATGAAACGGATTAATTTAAAATGACTTCATCCTACCTTTTATTTCCCGTTTGACCTTAATTTTTGTATTTAACTGAATTATTACTTTTATTTTAAAGAATAATTTATTTCAGATAATTTTTTTTAGTATGCTTTTAAGAAGAGTTTTTATTCACATATATACAATTATACTATAAAACTAACTAGGTATATACATATTTACAAAAACAAAAAAAAAACAAAAAACAAAAAAAAAAAAGCCGACAAGGACACTCAGGCGTCAAAGTATTCCTCCGCATCGCTGTCATCTGGAAACGTGCCCAAAAGACTGGCAGCATTGCCACGTTGGATGGCAATACTAATTCTTTGGGCAAAGAATGAGCCAGCCCTCTGGTCACGTGAAGTGTCGATCAGACGTCGAGAAATTTCTTTATAAAGATGACGTGCACTCGGACCCCATGACCCGAGCGTTTCAACCCCAAACGGCTCAAAACTGTAGTTACCAATAAGGTTACAGTATTTGCGCCGTTTGAGGGTCTCAGCACCCGCCGCGGCAGCGCCAGCACAGCCTGCCGTGCTTGAAACATGAGATGGCGCAAGGGTATCGACGCAGGTTGCGTCCCACACCAAAGGCCTACCCATCTTCC
Source organism: Phlogophora meticulosa (assembly GCA_905147745.2). NCBI lineage: Eukaryota > Metazoa > Arthropoda > Insecta > Lepidoptera > Noctuidae > Phlogophora > Phlogophora meticulosa. The sequence continues at coordinate 11,934,039 of LR990538.1, read as the reverse complement.
AAGGCAACAAAGTCATGCCGTCTGGTCTCTTACCATCGTCTCGTACCAAGCCGTTAGGTTCTAATACCGCTGGTACGCCGGCGGTACCAAGAGCTCGACGAATAATATCATTGATGCTGGCGTGCCGTGCTATGCGTCCTGCGCTCCTGTAACAGGACAGGCCATGGTGCCCGAAGCTGTCGACCGCTTCACCACAGTGACACCGATGCGGAGCAACACAAGGGGCACCCAAGCGAAGACAAGTAGCGAGCCGAAACGATGTGTCATCCATCATAGTACCTATGGTGGCTGACGGGAGTGCCTGAAGCCAGAGGCCCGACTCCCATTCTCCCACGGCCAACAGACGGGCACGCTCAGCAGTACTAGGTGACGTGTTCAACAGAGAATTCCGTATAGTACTGCAGAGCGGCACGTCCCATCGCGCCTGGGAAGACAGGTTGTCGGGCAAATCCGTATTGGGACAAGCCATTTTCCAGGCGTTCAACGCATCGGTCAAACACGGTACTTCAAAATCAACCAGTGAGAAAGCTAAAATATTCCTGGTTAATCTATCGGTACTATGGACCGAGGAGAGGAATGCCGGTAAACTTATACTGGAAATTTTGCGGATAAATATATTTTAAAGTAATAACAAAGTATGTCAATATAAGAAATTCTCGTTTAATATAATTTTCGTATGCCCACAGGCACAATGTAGCGAACTTCCTATAACTCAACACCTTTTGTATTGTACACCTGCATTGACGAATAAAAAGATTTGATTTGATTTTTTGATTTGATTTTTATATTTTACGCCGTTCAGGCAAAACATGACAGGGATATAATTTTATTTAAAATCCTGTGTGCCATTTGTATGTTTCGGACAAATAAATTGAAAGAAAGAAAAAACATTTATTCAGCACAGGCTCAGGCACACAAAGACAGAATACTAAACATAGAAAACAAAAAAAAAAACAAGAAATACATTAAAAATATATATACGAGTAAGTATACATATATTATAAAGTATGTGTAAATAAATAAATAATGCTAGAAAATCCACACAGCATCATCTAGCCCCAAGCTCTAGCAGCAAAAAGTTTCAAGCGCTGTGGTGTTAATAGAACATTTTTCAGTATTCCCACAAAGCCATTTTTACAGTCGTATAAGTTTGCCCTAGATTCCCATTTTACGAATAATAATAGATTTATTCTACATCTTGAATAGAAAATCAGACCATCTATACGCTCAAAATCTTGAAACTTTATTTAAGACTAACTTAAGATTTCTTCGCCCCAGTAAAATGCTTTTCGAGTCGAGTTTGTTGGAAAGAGTAGTCGTAGGAATCTTCCTCTTGAAAAAAAAAAACACGACTGCAAAAACCAACAAAAAATTGTAAACAAGATGACTTTTCAAGCAGTATGATGCAGTTGTTGCCAGTAATTTTATTACTTTAGTAACTGCAACAGACTGCATGAAAAGTATTCATATGCTTAATTTTTGTTTGTGGTTTTTAGAAGTCGGGTTTTGTGATACCTTAGTTTTTATTTTTTACATTTCCCTACTCGACTGGTCTGGAACAAAAACATTTTTATGAAGCACAAATAATCATTATCATCCTCCTGCCCTTATCCCAATTTATTTGGGGCCGGCGCAGCATGTTTTCTTCTTCCATACATCTCTCATTCATCTATTTGCCGTCATTTCAAGGGTCATCTCTTTTCTTGCCATGTCAATTTTCACACAATCCATCCATTTTTTCTTTGGTCTTCCTCTACTCATATGCACGAATAATATGGCACTTAAAATACGCCATTTTTTTTTAATATATGGCGTTTGTGTTGCCAAATAATCCAACAATTGTAGAAATCTGTCCAGCCGTTGCAATAAGGCGAGGTACTAAAGAATATTACAAATAGAAACACATAGAAACGCTTGAAAAACATTCCATACTCTTTCTGGCAGTCAGGTAATAAAACTGTTTTTGATTTGCTTTTTTGAAGCATATGCTTAGAACATGAATGTTATTGATATGCGATTCAAACCTTCCACTCAAAAACAGCATCCCTATAATTTATGCGAGCCGGTATAAAATATTCGTGGTCTGTGGTTTACGATCAGTGGTTTCACATCGCCATAAGCGATGGGGCTAAGGTATGTGGTTAGTTGTCATTCAGGGGGAAAGCGACTGGTGTCGTATAGGTGTTTGTTCGTACAGACTACTGCATGTCAATGTTCCTATTCTTAGCGAGGCGATGAAGGCTCGGTTGGCGCAGCTAAGCGATCGGCTGTTGCGCCACGTGTCGTGGGTTCGATTTCCGCACGAAACAAATATTTATATGGCCTACAGGTAGTGGTTCCGGGTCTGGCTGTTTGTGTTTGTGACTTTAAATGTTTGTAAACGCACCCACGAAACAGGAGTAATTCCAAGTAAAAATTCATGGTTTTTTAGAAACCCAATGTGATTTTTAATGAAAGACAGGATTTTTTTAGATAAAGCAGAAAAATCAATAAAAAAGGTATATTTGTGATTGCGATCATCGATTGAATCGTCCCCCTACCCTAAATCTAAGTCTTCCTCTTCCATGCATCTTTATCAGACGTCATTATCTTAGCATTCACTCCCTTAGCCATATCATCTTACACAAAATCAATCTAACAAAGAAAACAATTATTTGGGTGCTGTCCTACAGGACAGCACCCAAATAATTGTTTTCTACAACTACTTACTACTTACTAACTTTTGTATTCAACAAGTAATACATTACTTGTTGGTTTCATCCCTTTATTTTGATTTCGAAATTGCACCTACCGCTGTTTGCGTTTGGATCGCCCTTAGGTAGACTGGTAGAATCAAAACCAAAATTCATTCATTCAAAATCAAAATCAAAATTCATTTATTCAAATTAGCCTGAGAATCAGCACTTTTTGAACGTCAAAACGTTTACAGAAGACAGTCCCCCAAAACGCCCACCCTTCACCACTTCCTAGTGTTTTTGCTGGGAAGAAGAAGTGGCGGAACAAACTCCCCAGCAACACGTCCGTCTGATAGTTTGAAGAACTTGAACAACGTATGTCAAAAAACAATAATTATGTCAGTCATCTTTATACACCATTACATTAAATAATTTGATATATGTTAGCTAGCACACACCAGTATACCAAAACTATATACCAAAATCGACAATTAACTCAAGCAAAGCCTGCTAAACTGAATACATTCAAATTAGGTTCCGAATCAGCACTTTTTGAAAGTACAGACAGTCCCCCAAAACATCGCTCTTCACAACTTCCTAGTGTTTTAGCTAGGAAAAAGATGTGGCGCGAAGTCCCCAGTAGAAAATCCCAACGGCATTAAGTCTGTCTCTGTACATTTGTGTGTTCAAAGTATAAAAGTCACTGTGTTCCAAAAAAAGGATTTTTTTATTCTTGTTTTGTTTTTAAAGTTTGATCATTCTGTATTAAGTATAATTCTTACTTGACTAAGATAAAGATAAGATAATACCAGCCTGTTACTGTCCCACTGCGGGGCAAAGGCCTCTTCTCAAACAGAGAAGGCACGAGCATTAATCACCACGCTTGCTTAAGACGGGTTGACGATTTCAGACTTTTATTAATTATATAAGTCCAGGTTTCCTCACGATGGTTGAGTTTACTTGACTTAACTACTTGAAAAACTATTACCTACATGAAAACACATTTCTTTTTTTCTGTTCCCTTTTCTTTTAAGAAATTGAACCTACCACCATATGTCTCTGCATCACCCAAAGATTGACTGGTACTCGTAGAAAATGCCTATGGCATTACGTCCACATCTGTGCATTTGTGTGCTTAAATAAATAACAAAGAAGAATCACGGGGCATCGAAAAATTCATCCGCATCGCTGTCAATAGAAAAAGTGTCCAAAAGGCTGGCAGCGTTGCATTTTGAATGGCAAAGCTGATTCTTTGGCCTTTCAAAGTATTAAATAAAACCCTCAATCGACTTACTGCTAAAACTCCACATGCAGTAAATAGAGTTAAGATACACAGAGAAAGTATAACAACTATGTTACCCGTTTCCCATCTTGATAATAGCTTACTTTATTACTTTCTATAGCAGGAAATTATTATAGCACTAATTGACATACAGGTACCTATATGTACGAAGTCTTATAACATTTCCTAAGTATAGGAACGAGTATGTTTTTGTGTACTGACGTTTGTTTATGAGTTTTCATCATTGTGCATTGTCATCACTTATATAAACTTACTAGCTGACACGGCAAACGTAGTTACGTTCAGCTAGTAAGTTTATAAAACGTAAGTTTTTAAAAGTTGTTGCTATTTTAAGCAAAAAAATAAATGTTTACAGTGGACCACCCTTATCACTTAGGGGTAGGGAAAATAGATGTTGGCTGATTCTCAGACCTATCCGATATGCACACAAAATTTCATACAAATAGGTCCGGCCGTTTTGGAGGAGTTAGGTAACAAACATTGCGACACGAGAATTTTATCAATTAGAAAGATAGCATTTTACCCGTTGACAGTGAAGCGGATGAATTTTTTGATGCCCTGTGAATCTTTTTTTCTCGTATTAATAGTTTTATCACTGTTGAAGAAATAAATATAATCTCATACATATAAAACGACACGTAAAATAGTGTGTGAAGGGTGGGCGTTTTGGGGGACTGTCTTATGTAAACGTTTTTGACGTTCAAAAAGTGCTGATTCTCAGCCTAATTTGAATAAATTTGATTTGATTTGATTTGATTTGTCAGTTTACCTCGTACCTAGTTGTAGGAAGATATTTGTAATATAACATCAGATAACATCACGCTTGTATTCCTCGAAAGATTAGGCACAGGTGCACCTATACTATTCTACCCACATTACGCGTATAGTTATGTTTAAGTCCTAGGTAATGAAGGGCGAGCATCTATTGCCATCAACTAGTCACAAATCCAGACACCAAGCAACTGTAAAAATCACGATTTATATCTTACCCAATGATTTTTTAAAATAAAATGTTAGTTCGGTTTCGGTAGAATTTAAATGACTGAATTTAAATGAAAGAACCGAACTAACATTTTATTAAAAAAATGGCGGCTTCAGGTAAAAAAACATCATAAGAAAACGCAAATATTAGGAAAGGTTCCTAATCTCTGAACTCATGGTATCGGGTTGTGGGTCGATGTGGAATTCCACCCAAATTGTAATCACTAACTGGCCACAAATCTAGACTGATTAATCAGAAAACAAAATTGGAGAGATAGGTATAGTTTCAACATTGTAGTGTAGGTAAGTGTCCTGTGACTATTTAACCCCCGACGAAATAAGGGGGTGTAATTGAACACATGTTAAACTTATTAACTGTGTGTGTCGTGGTATTGTAACTCCCAAACGAATGGACCAATTTCGATGCGGTTTTTTGACTAAAGTACCTATATGTGGCCACACTAGTCACGGTATTCAACCATTAATTTCACATAAGCATTTCATATAAAGGATTCATACATAAATCGGTATGTCAGTATATAAAATTATATATTCAAGTGCTTATAAAATCTTTCTATAGATCCCATGTCGATTGCCATGCTAATCCAAGCTGGGCAAGGCGTGCATTCGCCGTAAATTTATCATACAAGCCCCATACAAGATTCCGTTTGAGATTTATAATATTATGTAATGGTGTTCGAGTATGGGCCTATCATAATTTAATGGAGGCCTGAAAATTATTACCGGACTATATAATTACTTCATTGCGGTAAATGCGTACAGTTTAAATAAATATGGTGAGCTTCATATCGTTTCAATGTCTGTTTTTTTTATGGGGTTCTGTAGATTTTCGATAGGCGATGGAATTTGTGTAATAATTCATTTTCTGTACATACTTATAATGAAATTGTAACAGGCCGATGTCTGTGCATTATGGATATCTAAGAAACATTTATTACAGCAGGTTTAAATAAACCTAGATCGGGCGGGTCGCCACCTAACATTCTAACTCCGAACAATAATTATACATACATGCACCTGTACTAAAAATAATTAAACTTTAGTTTATTATAAGGCACTATAATTGTATAGGAGATTTACTACTGTTGTTGGCCAAATGTACACTTTTTGTAATCGTTTTTATTCAATAAATTTTATTTATTTATTTATTCATTACATTATTACAATATTATTTATAATGGAACAGAGCAACATAAGCCAAAACAGCAGTTATTAGAATTTGAATTGTTGTCTGTCTGTATACTGTGTAAGAACTACTGCATGGAATTTAATGCAGTATTCAACGATGTATTGCTAGAGTCTAACTTAACAAGTAGGCTCCATTTTTTCTTCTAAATTACACACGTATGAAGTCGCGAGTAAAGCTTGTTTAAAATAATAATAAAATTGGTATCTATTTATTTCTAAGGATATGAGGAATAGGGTGTAAATTTCCTGATTGTCCTTAGGAAAGGGAGGATCTACCGACCAGATGTGTCGCTGTACCATATTGATGTGTCAGCGGGCTACTGTGGGTATTGCCCAATGGTTGCCCCCTGTTGTTGTCGGGTTCTTGTGTATACATTCCAATGAGATTTTCAACGAAAGACGAAATGTTTTAAAGTTTAGATTAAAAATATCACTGGGTTAGACAGAAATGATATTTTTCATGACTTTAAACTAGCATTGCCCGACTAGGTAATCGAACTCAGGGCCTCATACTCAGCAGTACTTGCGATCACTAGACCAACAAGACGCTGGAAAAAATATAATGGCTTCTAGAAAACATGCCATGGAATATTTACGTTTTTCCCAATAAACAATTTCAGGAGCAATTCCCTGAAACTAAATGAAATTATGAAATGATTTTTTTTATTTGCTATGTATAATAAAAAATATCTAACAATGTAATGTATTGTATTAAGGATACCAGTCATCTATTACCCATAACACAAGCTCTGCTTAGCTTGGGGCTAGTCGATGCTGTGTGGATTGTCCAGCATATTTTTATTAATTATTTATTTCTGTAATTTTATTTTTAAAAACACTTTTATACGTCATAAAACACTAACACTCGTCCTGACTCGACACTCGAACCCAAGACCGCATGCTCAGCAGTAGCGCATGCGACCAATAGACCAAAGAGGCATTTCTTTTTAACACACTAGGAATTTCTCCTGTGTCGTGGGTGCATTTACATGTAAAGTCACATCCACAAACAGCCACACCCGGAACAACTACCTGTAGGCCATACAAATATTTGTACCGTGCGGGAATCGAACCCACGACACGCGGCGCAGCAGTCGATCGCTTAGCCGCTGCGCTAACTTGACTAAGTAGACGTGATTTTCTTTTGTTTACACACATTAACACACATAGCCTTTGCATTGCTCTTACAGTACTTTCTACTGAGCACGGAAAATTTGTGTAAATATAGCAAAGCGAAACAGTAAGGCAAGTAAAACAGCAAACCGTTTCCTGATACTCGTACCGTGGGACTGGTGACCGTGTCAACCAGAAGACGCGAATTTTAACGACCACAGCCAAGTGTATGGTGGGACAATCAACTGGGTTCCGTTAGCGTTTAATAAAGCTTAAGCGACAGAACATTCCACATTTAAGTTTTAATTGCGGATATATGGTACCTAGTTAGTATTAGAAAGGGTGAGAGAGAGAGTAAGATAGATAGATAGATATAATAGTTTTGTTGAATAAAGTTTTAAAAGTCGGTCTACTGATCAACATTTATTGCAATTTAATGAATTATTATATTTGGTGGTAAAAAATACTCTTATGTGGCTAAACAAAAATATCAAGAGTGCAGACGCTACTGCTAAGCTGCTGGGATCGGATCCCAGCTCAGGCAGTGTTTTTTTTATCTGGAATGGCTCAGTATCAGCCTGGAGTCTGAATTAGTGCCCACTTTGTGGGAATAGGCTCGCCCCCTTTTATGTGGGTGTACCTACCTACACAAAACGAAAGAGTAGATTAATATGGAAATTGTAAAAAATATTTATAATAGCCCTCCTCCAATCCAATTTCTAATTTTAATGTTGTTATGCCCGACAGGGCCCACAATGCTCCAAAACTATTGTATGTACAACCTACCACCTAAGTTCACATTGTGGAATGCAATAAACGTATCGAGTATTGAGTACTATAAGTACAACTCGGTCTGACTCGGCAGGGTACAAAGGCGTGATGTAAAATAATAATAATACCAGCCTGTTACTGTCCCCCTGCAGGTCAACCAAAGTCCTCTTCTCATACAGAGAAGGCACGACAACTATCACCACGCGTACTGCTTAAAAGTGAGGAAGTAAAGAAAGATAAGAAGAGAGAGAAAGAGAAGGGGATAAGTTATTTCGTTATAAAATTGATCTACTTATCACCACATATTGCAATTTAAAGTTTGAATATATTTATTTGGTGGTAAAAAAATCCCAGATGCGTAGCGAAATAAAAATATGTATGTAGAAAAAAATGAAGATTATGCAATCAAATGAGTCAATTTCGCTATCATAAGCTATTAACATTAAACATGGAACAGTGAACCGGGTTCCGTGTACCACTGACAGTTAATACCGGTTGTCGCAAAATTGTCGACGTCAATTTGCAAAGGACTTATCGGAAATGTCAGTTGTCAGCGTCAAATTTCTAGGTCAGTTACTCTATGAATATTATATGCCCAAGTGTTTAATCTAATGTACAGAGACGTTTCCGATCTATTCTCGATACGACATCACGCCTGAAAGCCTCGAAGCGATAAGCAGATAGTGTGTACTATTGGTATCCATATTTATTCTTATAATAGAAGGCGAGCCAATTGATAAATTATATTTATGCCTATGAATTGGTTTTTAGAAACACTTTTAGATGTTAGCAAGTAATATATTAGGTCTTTACCTATGAAATTGCCGTTCTGCAGTACTGGCCATTTCAAATCAAAATATTTTTTGTTTGGCTAAGAATTCTAATTTCAAATTAATTTTATTTTAAAAACATGGATTTCTTTTTCCAAAAGTAGTCATTTGTTTATTGATTAGTGTTACATTTTCATCGCATTTAAATCTTTTTCGTCATCATGGATACGTTAAAAATTCGAGTAATTATGGAATATGAGTACCGTCGTGGCAGCAACGCGGCACAAGCGGCACGCAACATCAACGACGTTTACGGAGCTAACACTACAAACCAACGCACTACCTGTTATTGGTTTGCTCGCTTCCGTTCTGGAAATTTCGACCTGAAAAATGAACCTCGCGGTCGTCCGAAGACTTTGGTCTACAATGACGAATTAAAGGCGATTGTGGAAGCTGATGATACACAATCTACGGCTGAATTAGCAGCAGCTTTCGACGTTAGCGTCAAAACAATATTGGTCCATTTGCGTCAAATTGGCAAGGTAAAAAAGCTTGACAAATGGGTGCCCCACGAACTCAATGATCGCCAGCGCGAAGTATGCGTCGAGACGTGCCTTGCACTGCTCAACAGACACACAAATGAAGGAATTTTGAACCGCATTGTTACCTGCGATGAAAAATGGATTCTGTTTGATAACCGCAAGCGCTCAGCAAGTTGGTTGGATCCTGGTTCAGCACCTAAACAATGCCCTAAACGAAAACTTACCCCAAGAAAAGTGATGGTCACTGTTTGGTGGTCTAGCGCCGGTGTGATTCAACACAGCTTCTTACCAAACGGGGTGAGCATTACTGCAGATGTGTACTGTGAAGAATTGAACACAATGATGGAGAAGCTGGCACATCTCCAACCAGCATTGGTCAATCGCTCGTCTCCGCTGCTCCTGCACGACAACGCGCGACCTCATACTGCACAGCAGACGGTCTCCAAGTTGCAAGAACTGGGGTTGGAAGCTCTCCGTCATCCGCCCTACTCACCAGACCTTGCGCCTACAGACTACTACTTTTTCCAGAATTTGGATAACTTCTTGGCGGGAAAAAAATTCAATACCCGAGAGGCAGTACAAAATCCCTTTGAAGAATTTGTTGCCTCCCGTCCAGCTGATTTCTTTAAGAAGGGCATCAATAAACTGCCACTGCGTTGGCAAAGATGCATTGATTGCATGGGTGATTACTTCGATTAATACAAATAAAAAATACATGAAAAAAATTCATTTAAATTTTTTCATACAAAACGGCAATTTCATAGGTAAAGACCTATTAGTTTGTATAAACAAGGTCTGTGTTTCCCTATCTGACTACTTTAAGAAAAAACACCCAAAGAAGTGTTTACAGTCCCTTTTAAAGTTCATTATGTTGGTCAGATCGTGTCTGAGGAGGCAGATTAATGTCTCGAATGGTCTATTGATACCATCATCCGTCATCTAGACATTGCCACTAACCGGGCACAAATCCAGACTACGGAGTGCTATTAAAAAAAACTAATCGTAACATCCAATAACACTTTGAAAAAAAAAAAAAATATCCATTTAAAATACGATGCATTATTTGTTAACAGTTAAACAATCATTGTGAATATATTATGATTCATCAAAGAGTTATTTACTAAAATTAACTTAAACACGTTCTAAGTCAAAATATAAATTCGCAATTTCGGTCCTCTTAACCACGGAACTCTAAAAACGGGTTATAAATCACAGAGCGGACGTATAAAAATGTCCACTCTATTGCTTTTACGGAACTGGATAGGTGAAGGAACTCGGTGATACACTGGCGGACACGATTTGTGGCCAGTGGGTAGTCATTATTTTTACTTTGATTTAGTGGGTAATTACCCGTGCTGACCTGAAAAGGGTTAAGACCCTGACCTTCGTCAGGTCATCACAGGTGTTTGGAAAAACCCGGGGAAACGTTATTTTATGGGAAATTCCTGTAAACGTCTGTCGGTTTACGTCATTATGCACTACCGTAGCTTCACCTTTAACCCTTTTTAGGTTCTTACAAAGAGTGTTCTTATTTTTACCGCAACATAATATTATGAACCAAAAATAGAAAATAATAATCCCGTTATTAACTCTACGAGCATTGATTAACACAGGAAAGTAGACTATTTATATTATTCTATAAACATTATCAATGAAGCTATTTGTTAGTAATCAAATTTCATCTTCTTAATTCTGGTATCTGTAATTTAATCAAGATACACAAGGTTTACCTAGTTTGGGGCCAATGTCAATATTTCGCAATATTATTGTGGGTTTTTTTTCACTTTTTTATTTATTTAGGTAACCAACAGCGATACATAAAATATTTTACAAAATATGCGTGTTATACTTATTATGGCCAGTTATAAGTTTCCCTGTATAACTTGGATATATGTATAGTATATGCGATAAAATTTATATATATTTTTCTTTCTGTATTGGGAGATCCCCATTAAAGGGTTACAAAAGCAGCGTGTACAATAGTCGTCCTGTTGCAGTGTAAGAAATGTTACGTATGTACACTTTTACCTTCACCAATACCATCGTGGGTCTCTAAACCTGTCTCCCACTGTACAATGTTCTATGACCTGAGTTAGCACACAAAGTGGACATTTCAATTTTATAGCAGAGTTTTATCACTGGCCATAGTTTTAGTCTTAGTTACTAGCCTATAAGAAGATATTATGACTATTATTTTCAAGATAAAGTAAGGATTATGCTTTTATTGTCTCGTTGGTCTAGTGTTCAAAAGCACTGCCGCTGAGAACAAGGTCCTGGGTTCGATTCGAGGCTGGAGTCTGGATTTGTGCCCGGTTGGTGGCAAAAAACTCGTCCAAGGACTTTAACATAACTGGCGAAGTGTAGGTGTACTATAGGTACACCTGTGCCTAACCAATCAGGTAATACAGGCGTGATGTTAAATTATGTTTTATGTACTGCTGCTGTGCTGACCCATCAAACGTAAAACTTTGGCGAGTTTAGAATTAAGCAACACCTCTGTATTAAAATTTCTTTAAAAAAAAAAAAAAAAAAAAAAAAAAGTAAATAAATAATACTGGACAATCCACACAGCATCATCTAGCCCCAAGTTAAGCAGAGCTTGTGTTATGGGTGCTAGATGACTGATATACTTAATACAATACATTTCATAGATAGATATTTTTTTTTATTATACATAGCAAATACCCAGAACACCCGGAACAAATATTTGTAGATCGTACAAACATTTGTCCCAAGGCGGGAATCGAACCCGCAACCTCCTGCGTCGCAGGCGGACCTTTGCCCGCTGCGCCACATAGGTCGTCAAATAAAAAAAATAACGTTGTTTTGACATATAGAGGTTGGTGATAGAAGGGTGAAAATTTGAAGTTGTATGTATTTTTCAATGCTAAATTAAAAAACATTTTTTATTTTTTTTTAATAAAAATACAATACATAGGGGTGGGTCACCCTTATAATTTCCGGGTATGAAAAATAAATGTTGGCCGATTCTCAGATTTCTGCACACCAACATTTCAAGCAAATCGGTTCAGCCGTTTCCGAGGAGTTTGGTAACAAACATTGCGACACGAGAATTTTAAATACGAGTATTAGTAAGATTTTATTTCGCCCCCATTGACAAAATAACGGATCGAGTTTCATTGACTAGACGCTTTGTTGATGGTCCGTTGATTCTGGCTTTCAAGAATTGTAGAATTTGGGAATCATGTGGCGAGCTGCAAAGGGAATAAGGAAATAAATGGGATCTCTGGAATAGAAAGGAATTAAGCCAGCTTAGGTTGCACATCTCCGGAGACAAAACACTATTTAGATTATTCTAGTTGGGATCCACTGGAGGATGAGAGTAGACTGCACTGGAACGCTGCTCTATTGTATTAATCGAGCATGCAATGTACCTACTACATTGGTTTATTTCAGATCATATTAGCGGTAGTATATCTTTTCGTTTTTTTTTTGTTTTAAGTGACATCACTGAACCTCCGGGCCAATAGCGTCAGAGATTAGTTGTCTGGCATTTGTGCTGAATGTGTTATGTTGTGTGGGTGTTATTAAAATATATTTTATTTTTTGATTACTTCTGTTATTAGATATTCTTTTTGTTTTTAATATCCTTTTCGTGCCTGAGCCTCATCATCACCTGCCTAGCCTTTTCCCAACTATGTTGGGGTCGGCTTCCAGTCTAAACGGATGCAGCTGAATACCAGTGTTTTACATGGAGCGAATGCCTATCTGATCTCCACAACCTAATTCCTGGGCAACACGATACCCCTTGGTAAGACTGGTTGTCATACTTTCGGGTTTCTGACTACCCGTAACGACTGTCAAAGATCTACAAATGACAACCGGGACCAACGGCATAACGTGCTTTCCAACCTGCCTGAGCCTTTACGAAGTATATGATTTTTCTATCTTTTGCTATTTTCGTATGCAGCCTCAAAACTTTGTGGTCAAAGTTGCGCTTCCGTTCGCCCGTTCACCGAATCTTGTTAGGTCGTCTCCTTGGTATTTACTTTACCATCCAAATAGGATCTCTGGAAGATAGAACGAGTTTTGTTGACCCGTTGCCTTAGACACTGGCAAATAAGATTTGCTTTTAAGATTCATTCTGAACAGCCAGACGCAAATGCTTTTTATTTAATCATCCCAAAACTTTACTGTTTTTAAATTATGATTTAAAAACTATTTTTACAGTTATATTAGGTTAACGAACCAAAAAAAATAAAAGTCTGTAAAAAAGGAAAGGAAAGAATGATAGGGCATTAAAAATTTCATCCGCTGTTAACTGTAAAATGCCCAAAAGGATGGCTGGCATTGCCATGTTGAATGGCAATGCTGATTCTTTGACCAACAAAACAGATCACGTGAAGAGTCGACAAACCACTTGGCAATATACATATGACTATTTTTCCTTTTTTCATGACATATACCTACTTATAAATTACATTTTAAAATAAAGAAATATAAAAAAAAATACGTATGTGTATATGAAATAGTAGCCAAATAAGGCAGATGCAAGCGGATAGGGAGGGGACACCCTAGAAGGACATACACTGATCTTATTGGTGATGTTCTTCAAAAAGATCAGCGTGCGTGTATGACCAGATGTATGAACGTAAACGAAGCAAAAAGACTGTAAGGATCTGTAGTTTGTTTCTGTAGTTTCTGCCTACCCCCATGGAAAAAAAAGTGAGTTTATGATTGTATGTGTGTAAAATAGTAGCCCACCGGTGTCAAGAAGAGGGTTATTAAAAACTGTGAAAGCATACATAGGTCTTGCCCTCGTCGAGTGCCATAATTACACCCTACCTTAAATACAAGGAGGTATATATATTGTCCTACTTAGGACCTAGATAACAGCCTACCACAATTTTATCAACATGCTTGTTAAATAGGCGAGTGACTGTCAACTTGTCACCAACATTACATGCACTAGTTCTGGTAATTTACAAACTTTGGTTCCATGTTGCTGCCAGAGGTGTTGTCTAATTCTAACAATCAGTATTGTAAGCAGCTTTGTTGAATTTGTTAACAATCTAAATCGTGTGGTCAGAGCCAAACCTTATGCTCCATCTACACGTTGGCCCAACGCGCGCCAATATTGGCCACAGAATGTCAATATAATAATGATAAGTTTGCCCAAATGGCGGTAGGTCAATGTGCTGATGACAGTTTAAGTATACTTTGGCGTTTATTGGTATATTTTGGCCCAACGCATACAGGATCCTTCAGATCAACACTTGGTCTAAATTATAATAAATATATAAATAAAGAATAAATATGCGTTAGTGTTGCTGTCATGATGACCCAGTGGTTAAGGCCTCGCCTCTTGTGCACGAGGTTGTGGGTTCAAACCTGGACAAGTACCAATGTGACTTTTTCAATTCAAATGTACGAGTACTTTCTTAGTTTATCTTGGACATCACTGACATCGGTGAAGGGAAACATCATGAGGAAACCTGGACTTATATAATTGATATAAGTCTGAAATCGCCAACCCGTCTTGAGCAAGCGTGGTGATTAATGCTCATGCCTTCTCCGTATGAGAACAGGCCTTAGCCCTGCAGTGGGTCAGTAATAGGGTGGTATTTTACTCTTTTTATGCGTTAGCGTCACATTCAGCGCAGACAGAGCGATAACTGCTCGAAATGTTTTCCTTCACCGATAATAGTGACGTTTAAGACAAACTTCACAGAGTTACATTGGACGTACCCGATATCAATTTAATTTAACAATTTAATTTGATTGAATACAGACTTCTTATACTGTGTAACAATCACCTTCAGTTAAAAAATGAGGCGAAATATCAAACCAATAAAACACTAGTCAGTCAGACTGAAAGCTGACGGCAAAGTGTCAAACATCCGTTTTCAACTTAACCACAAGTACTGATCCGTCTTCTAACTTACCTTAAACCACTTAACCGAAGCCATGACAACTGCACCATAAAAAGCCTACTCCTCAGCCTATCCAACACAGATACACGTCCGCAATGACACAGAGTACGCCGACATTAGTCAAGCGGCCCGTTTGTAGGAATGTGACCCGTGGGTCAACTGGTCCCCATTCTGGTTAATTTATTGGCATGTGGTACGGTAGTCTGTTGTCTCCCTGCCTTTTTGGTGAGGTGGCTGAACATTGTAATTGTATGACTACTTGACTACTTCCTAGTCTAAGAAGAAGGGTTATTTATACGAAGGCTCACAATAGCATAGATAAAAGCTCGTGGCTGCATAAAAACAGTCGCACGGGTGAATCGACGGTTAAGCTTTACTTGCCGAGGTTAGTTTGTGGATGGGTGACCGTTCGTGCCATACTGAGAGTCTTCTGTGCCTCGGGAAGCATTTGAAGCCAATGGTCCCGGCTGTCATTTGTAGATCTTTGACAGACGTCACGTCTTACCAAGAGGTATTCTGTTACCCAGTAACTGGTTTGTGGAGGCCAGATAGGCAGTCGCTGCATGTAAAATACTGGTGTTCAACTGGATCCGGTTAGACTGGAAGCCGACACCAACATAGTTGGGAAAAGGCGGATGATGATGCTCACAATAGGATAGTTGGGAATATTAAACAAACACAAGGATATCGGGGTAATAACATAACATGTCGTTATTCTCGAAATGGTTAGGCAGGGATGTGCCCATAGTAAACCCACATTTCACCAGTTACCAAGCCCATGTAATTGGAGGGAAAGCGTATTGTCATCAACCGGGCACAATTCCAAACTCCAGACTGCTACTGACAAACTCCAGGTGGAAAACCCAATGACAGTTTGTGCGACCTGGCAATCGAACCCAGGTCTTCATGCTGAGCAGTAGCGCATGAGGCAATATTTTTAAATTGGTTGTAGAACTTAACTGCCTCGGTGCTCTAGTGGTCGCTTGTGGACTGCTCGCATCCTGGGTTCAATTCCCGGAACGAGCATATGTTTTTGGATTTTTTTACTAGGAATTTTTTAGTAGTCCTGAAGTCTGGATGTGTGTCCGGTAGGTAGCAACAAGCTCACCCCCTATTTCATCATCCTCTTGCCCTTATCCCAATTTCACTTGGGGTCTTCTTCTTCCATACATCTCTACTTCCCGTCATCTCAGAAGTCACCTCCTTCTTAGCCATATCAACTTTCACACAATCCATCCATCGTTTCCTGGGTCTCCCTCTACTCTTGTAACCCTCTAAATTCATACATTCATACTCAAAACTTTCCTCACAACATGATCCTCATTCCTTCGCATCACGTGTCCATACCATGATAGCCGATTTCCACACAACTTCTCTGTCACAGGCGCCACTTTCAGACTTCCTCTTATATACTCATGTCTTATTCTATTCATTCGCACAACACCACACATCCCCCTTAGCATTCTCATCTCAGCTGCATGCAACTGCCTTTCATTCATTCATTCCTTTTGTGGCCCAACATTCTGATGCATACAAGCTCCCTATTACAAGAGACTCAAAAACATAACTGGTGAAATTTGGGTGTACTGTGGGTACACCTTTACCCAACCGTTCGGAGATTACAGGTGCGATGATGGTGACGACACGGTTGGCGCAGCGGTTGAGCCATCGGCTGCTGCGACGCGTGTTGTGGGTTCGATCCCCGCACGGAACAAATATTTGTATGGCCTACAGGTAGTTGTTCCGGGTCTGGCTGTTTGTGTATGTGAGTTTAAATGTTTGTAAACGCATCCACGATACAGGAGAAATTCCTAGTGTGGGGCAACGTTTTCTTTAAAAACAAAAAAAAAAAAAAAAAGATGTTATGTCAAAGAATCTGCTATAGGTTATTCTGTATCTACGTATATCATAACAGTTATATAATCGTTGAGTTGTTATCCTTAACGGGATGATTGGTGCTGACCTAATTAGTGCATAGGCACGTCTTGGCGCATCGCTGAGCATAAGTACCTCCACCAGTTTACTGTTAGTAAAATTTCACTCCACCACTAACGCGTGTTTATTAATAAAAGCTATTAAGTAAAAAGCTCGTAAAGAGCGTGTCGGAGTCGCCCACCGAGGGTTCCGTAGATTGGTAGGTGAAATATGGTTCCGTATTAATAAATAAATAAATAAATAAATAAATAAATAAATAAATAAATAAATAAATAAATAAATAAATAAATATTGCTGGACAATCCACACAGCATCATCTAGCCCCAAGCTAAGCAGAGCTTGTGTTATGGGTACTAGATGACTGATATACTTAATACAATACATTACATAGATAGATATTTTTATTATATATAGCAAATACCCAGAACACCCGGAACAAATATTTGTAGATCGTACAAACATTTGTCCCAAGGCGGGAATCGAACCCGCAACCTCTTGCGTCGCAGGCGGACCTTCGCCCGCCGCGCCACATCGGTCGTCAAATATAGAATATAGTATTGAAAGTTTTATGTGTTTTAAGAGTATTACAGTAAAACGGTGCTAATTTGGGAAATCGTTTAATTTTTCCTGTTATATTTTTACATAAGCTTCCATCAAATAATAATAAATAAATAAATAATGCTGGACAATCCACACAGCATCATCTAGCCCCAAGCTAAGCAGAGCTTGTGTTATGAGTTCTAGATGACTGATATACTTAATACAATACAATACATTACATATATAGATATTTTTTATTATACATAGCAAACACCCAGAACACCCGGAACAAATATTTGTACATCGTACAAACATTTGTTCCAGGCGGGAATCGAACCCGCAACCTCCTGCGTCGCAGGCGGACCTTCGCCCGCCGCGCCACATCGGTCGTCCATTTATGTTCAATTTTACATTTAATGACAATTTGGAAGTTATGAGAGGGGTGGGGGGGAGGATTGGGCTTATTTATATAAAATGTAGGAAAATAACAATGTTGTGTTTTTTTACAATCAGATCCAGCCTGTCCCTTGCTGTCCTCTTCAGCGACGTCCTAAGCCGAGGTTCGTACCCCGCAGGGGGTGCCCTTAGCGATAGTCGCTTAGCTTATAAGTTTTTATGCCTGGCTGGAGGCCTTAATTTTATTTAAGCCCCCCACAGGAAAGTTCGGTTGAGCAGTAAATATTCCTGAAGGATAAACTGCGAGATGCCCATTCCAAAAAAAAAAAGTTGTTTTTAATTATTTCACCTGCTTAAACTGTTAAAATGTGTAGTTATTAGCTAAAATAGTTATTAGCTGAAGTTAATAGATATTATAGTTATTGAAATAGTTATTAGCTTCTTGCACAGAAGCTTTGTTTTATAACTAGTTATTTATAATGTATTATTTTAATAATTTAAGCATACAATCACCACAAAACAAAAGAAAAAGCTAAATAACAAAACAAAAAAAAGAAATCCAAAAAATAAATGTACAGAGGCTAACTCAATTACCATGTTTCGAAGACAACACTAGCTGTTCCCCAAAAAATTGGGCCAGGTAGTATTAATGGAATAACATTACATCCCGCTTGTATTTCAACCTTCAGAGGCGGACTCACCCTCTGCCTTAGGCTGCGTTTCCATTGAGGCGGGCCGAGTTTATGGTGCGTGCATTAACCAATCGCATTTCTCCTCCGCCTTCCTTCTCCGCTCCGCTTCAGTGTAGACATTGTGGTTGGTTAACTCATGCACCGCTAAGCTCCGCTCCGCACAGCTCCGCCTCAGTGGAAACGCAGCCTTAGCAGCGATTTACCCACACTTTAAGTACCATGTAACAGGGGGCAAGCTTATTGCCATCAATCGGGCATAAAAAGGAATATTGCGGGCATTAAAGAAACGACCAAAGCTGTTTTCCTTCGCACTATGAAATAGTAAACTCTGCTAGAATATTACTTATAAGGAAAATTTTAATCGTTATTAAATATAATTTCGCCCCATAAGGGTGTAAATCTAGAATCCACACGCTTGGCAATCGCACTCCTAACTCCAACATCGTGTCGCTATTGTACTTATCCAGATAGGGTAGGTGGTCTCCTAGTAACGACCGGCAAAACTTAATGATACTAGCCATAAAACATTTACAAAAACCAAGCATTTAATAAAGACTGTGCAACAAGGACAGCCCTACAATCACTACTTGCCAGAAAGAGATAAAACACTAGCTGGTAATAAGCGAACATTAAGATGGGGTACACTAAGCCCTGCCTATTGCTTCTGGCGACGATAAAACTTGCCAATATTAAAAATATTATTTTTGCGCGTTATTTCGCTCCGGTTACGCCTCAGGAAAATATTGGATTGGAGTACATACGAGGACGATAAAATGATGCTTTAATATTGATATTGAATTATGGTGCTCGTATTGTGTGCCCCGAACAACTTAATTTACGAAGGGAAAGGTCTTGGTTTATTGGACAAGACCTGTAATATTTCCGGAAATAATAACAAAACAAACAAACACAAAGAAAGAACAAAATAACAAAGAAATAATCACGTTTATTTGATAGACACACAACAGATTATTAAACACATATGGTACAGAGGCCAGCACATCAAGCTACCCCAATGTGTCAGATTTATTTGATAGGTTTTCAACTTAATCACGAAAAAATAAGGTTCATGAACAATTGGGAAAATCTGACAGTTTGGGGTAGCTTGATGTGCTGGCGTCTGTACACTAGAATAAAAATTATAGTACCTGTATAAAAATCAAAATACATAAATTTAAGTGGGCTGAGAATCATCAGGTCAAAAATAACATAAGACCGTCCCCCAAAACGCCTGCCTTTTACCTCTTTCTAGAGATTTTGCTTCGATAAAGGACTGTATGCTTTAGTATGAATGCGTTGTAAGAAGTGTGGTGTTCTCTATATAAATGCCATATTAAAAAAAAAACATTTGGTTTTTAAAGTTATAATAGGTATTATACGATATCATTTCTACCTTTGGTAGGAAATTCGCAATAGGGTAGTGACCTTTACAATTCTGTTTGGTCCGATAGTTGGATTACTCAAAAATAGTGGACACGTATTTTTTCTTTTGTGACGTAAACCAAAAATGACGAAGATATACAGCGTTAAAATATCGCGTGACGTCACGCCATGTTACACTTTTTACGTAAAAGTGACGTCACGAGCCCCTTCTCCTGAACTTTGATGTGCCATATCTTTGTCACTTTTTTGTTTGGAGTAAGCAAAAAATACGTGTCCAATATTTTTTAGTAAACTTACTGACGGACTAAACAGACTTATTATATTTAGACGACCGATGTGGCGCAGCGGGCGAGTGTCCGCCTGCGACGCAGGAGGTTGCGGGTTCGATTCCCGCCTTGGGACAAATGTTTGTACGATCTACAAATATTTGTTCCGGGTGTTCTGGGTATTTGCTATGTATAATAAAAATATCTATCTATGTAATGTATTGTATTAAGTATATCAGTCATCTAGTACCCATAACACAAGCTTTGCTTAGCTTGGGGCTAGATGATGCTGTGTGGATTGTCCAGCATTATTTATTTATTATTTATTTTATTTTTACCTGGGACACGTCCCTATGTCACGCAGTTCTTTAGATCTGTGTTTGAAGATAAACCTTACAGGCTCAATCCCTATTTCATGGCTTGATGACTTTAAGCCGTCATCGGCTTACAGTAGGTGTAAGCCCGAAGTACCTCCACATAATCCCTAGAGTTTTGTAGAGAAGATTGTAGGCGTAATGTTTATAGGTTATTAATATTTTATTTCTTAAGTAGCTGGATATGTTTAACACCTGACATAAGCCTTTGTTGATTACATTCGGTTAAGGCACCACACCAACGTACCTACTTAATTCGTGCGGTATTACTTAATATGTAATAAAATATGCATGCAAGCATTATTAATGCCCTCTAAGGTACTACGCAGAAACTAGTATAAATGGAATTTGATAGAATATCTTAATACTTAAATTTACAACTAGCTGCGCCCCGCGATTCAAATTCACATTCATAAGACGTGACAGCTTAAATAGTCGTTCAGTTTTCTGAAATTTCCAATTTTCTGAAAAGTATAAGAAAACTAATAAAAAAAGATGAAGAATCAGATTTGATATCGGTAAAGTCGTTCTCAAGTTATGGCGTGACCAAGGGAAATAAGGATTAATTTATAAATACCTATACATATAAAAATACGGTTAAGTAAAATATAGCCAGAACTTACAAGTTTTTGCATACCTAATAGTAATAAGATAAGTTATGCATACACTTACTGTCAAAAAAGTGTTTGACTCTATAGAAATAATGGATAATCATCTGTAGTATAAGTATATGTTTTTGTTAAAGAACATCTTTGGGCCCCGTTTTAAGCACATTGCACGCATGGAGGAGTGTGAAATTTGGCATAGTTAAAGTTTATATAGAAAAGGAGTGCATAAACCTAAAATGGGTGTATTTCAACCCCTGGGCTACCAATAGTTCTATCTGCTGCCCGTAACTTTATCCCCGTGGAATTTAACAAAATTTAATGGATGATTTTATTTTTTTATGCAGAACCCTAATTCATTTCATAAAATAAAAGTTGCCCAAATTACTCCTTAGGTCATTAGTTATCTGTTAAAGAAAGACCTGTCAAAATCAGTCCAGCTGTTTCGGAGATACACTCAAACATACAGACAGAGAGACCAAAAAATTTGATTTGTTTGTTATAAAATTTCAGATGCATTTAGTATAAGGCTGTTATTTGGACATGTAATGTCCAAATAACAGATTTAACTTTAACTTCTTTTTACTTTAACTTTTAACAGACATTGAGACACACAAACAGACGCTTCAATTTTATTTACTTTCAAAGGTTTAGATTATAAGGCTATGAGGTTCAACATTGTAACTTGTAACACGTCTTACTATAAATACCTTGTAATATTTTTTATAGAGCTCTCTACACCTATCAATAATACATTTGTTGCACAAATTCAAAATAAGCGAACAACATTTTTTCCTGATTTAATTTACATTTTTATCTGGGAAAGTATGAAAAACGTGCTAACTTTGTAACAACATTATAAACTAACATACATAGGAGGCTTTAGTATTCCGCTCTGCTGAATATATAAAAGTTCTATACGTAGGAATATGTTGAAACTACGGAATGTTTTAAACTTACATAGTTCTTTCCATCCTTCCATTAACATACAGCTTTTCATACATTCCTGCATTTTGTTAATATGTTGGACTAAAACAAATTTCGTTTTCGTATCGAATTGGTGTTATTTTAATTATTTTGGGGTCCGTGTGCCCGAGTTTTTGAGAAATCGCGAAGCGTTTGGTCGACTCTTCACGTAACCAGAGGGACTGGCCATTTTTGTTGGCCAAAGAATCAGCATTGCCATTCAACGTGGCAATGCTGCCAGCCTTCTGGGCACTTTTCCCGTTGACAGCGATGCGGATGAATTTTTTGATGCCCTATGATTATTTATTTTATTTTATTGCTTCACATTAATAATTGTATCGTTTTAAAGAAATAAAAAATTAAAGTGTATAAAAATTAGTGTTCTTTCAAGGTGATTTTGTCTCAAAATTTCTATGTAACCCTGCTCTACCCTTTATATTAATGTGTAAGGTAAAACAATTTATCTTGAGGTCTGTTTTATTTGATTAAATTTGCTTGAAGTCTCAATTTATAATAGTTGTCGCTCAATACTCATCCGTTTTAGCTTACTGCACTACTTTTCTTTAAAAATCATCTTTGTCAAATCTCAAAATCCTCCGTATGCGCAATATTCTTAAAAAGATATCCGTAGTTATCAATTCACGGGTTATTGTAATAATAATAATTTACTTTTTCGTCTCGACGTCTTTCGTTGTCTTTCACTTTTAATTCCACTGTGTTGTCATGCCGATCCTATCATTCCCCATTCCAATAATGTTGCCAGTCATCCTACCTCACATTCCCATATCTAAAACAGCTCGATCTACTCCATAGTTCGGGTTAGAAAAACTCATAGCAACACTATTAATAATTTGCCTTCTTTTCTCATTAGAAAACCCTCACGGCTAAACGTATCATCTCAACTACTTACCTATTCAACCATCGTACAAACTATTTAACCCTATTCCGCCACAATAAAAACCTACTAGCTACTCCACATACTTCAGAACAATCGGATTCTCAACATAATTAAGTCGTTCAGCGCCATTTTAGTCACCGCCGTCGCAGGCGATTAAGGAGGATCACGATTTTACCTTTTTGCGTATGCACCATGTTTATTTGCGTCCTTTGAATGTTGTTATTAACAATAAGGACCGTGTAATGGAGGCACATTTAGGTTCAGCACCTGATATGGAGCGGGTTAAATTGTAGGTTAGCAAAAGTAAGTGTTATATTTTCTTTTGTGCTTTTATCTTTAGACGACCGTTGTGGCGCGGCGGGCGAAGGTCCGCCTGCGACGCAAGAGGTTGCGGGCTCGTTGCCCGCCTAGGGACAAATGTGCTGTATTTGATACGTTATCGGGCAATGGATATTAGGTTTACTGATTTTGAATTTCTGGATTTGAGTACGGTTGGTAACAATAGGTTCGCCCTCTATTACATGGGACTTAAACATAGCCGGCGAATGTAGGTGTAGGTACAGAGGCCAGCACATCAAGCTACCCCAATGTGTCAAATTGCTTTGACGACCTATGTGGCGCGGCGGGCGAAGGTCCGCCTGCGACGCAAGAGGTTGCGGGTACGATTCCCGCCTTGGGACAAATGTTTGTACGATCTACAAATATTTGTTCCGGGTGTTCTGGGTATTTCCTATGCATAATAAAAAATATCTATCTATGTAATGTATTGTATTAAGTATATCAGTCATCTAGTACCCATAACACAAGCTCTGCTTAGCTTGGGGCTAGATGATGCTGTGTGGATTGTCCAGCAATATTTTTTTATTTTTTTTATTTATCTGGTAAAAGAAAGAATGAATGGTTAGAATAAAAATGAGTATACATATAAGGGGATGCTTGAAACTGGCGTCGATGACGGAGAAGTTGTGGGGAAAATTTCCTTGTCATGGTATGGGCATGTGATGTAAAAGAATGAGGATCATGTTGTAAGGAAAGTTTTGAGTTTAAATTTGGAGGGTTACAAGAGTAAAGGAAGACCAGGAAAACTATGGATGAATTGTGTGAACTGTTGAGATGACAGCAAATAGAGATGTTTGGAAAAAGAAGACTTGCTGCGCCGACCACAAAACATTTTTGTTTTGTTTGTGTTTTGTTTTTAAAATCGTTGCCCCACACTAGGAATTTCTCCTGTATAACTGGTGAGTTTACATGCATTTAAAGTCACAAACACAAACAGCCCGACCCGGAACAACTTGTATGCCATACAAATATTTATTCCTAGTGTGGGACAACAGCCGATCGTTTAGCCACTGCGCCATCCGTACCATCAAAATGTAAAAAAGGAAAGGAAGATAATTATCTGAGTGTAAAGAAATAGATAGTTCGAGTTACGTTGTACGGTTATGTAGGCTAAAGCTTTACATTTTAACATCTTCGTAGCACTCTGTGAACGGCGACACTATACTATAGGGTCAGCTGTATAATCTTAGGGTATTTCCCTTAGGACCTCGTCGGTGTCTGGTCCGCTCCAAAGGGTTTCAAAGAGCTAATTTTATGTACGGAGTTTGGCCACTGTTAGGTTGTAGTAAGTAGAACCACCAATCGGATTCGAAAATATCTTTTTACTTGCGGTTTCATTAGCTCCTTAGAGTCGTAACGTGATGTTCAGTAGCCTATTAACTTCTACAAGAATTTGATATTCCAATAGCTAGTAAGCTAAACGATGGTATCGCTACTCTTGGAGCCTGTTTCAATATATTATCTACTAGATGAGCCCGTGACTATGTCCGCGTGTAATTTAACAAAACATTGGTTTTCATTTTTAGCCCTAATTCTTTTTCTAAAATAAAAGTAGCCTCAGTCAATCCTCATAACATTAGCTATTTACCAGTGATAGTCCCGTCAATATAGATTCGGTGGTTTCGGTAATTTGCACTAACAGACAGACAGACAAAAATGTAAAAATACTTTTTTGTTATTACTACCGTGTTTACATTTCATATGCATACGTTAGTACAGTTTGACACCTGAGTGTCTTGGTCAGCTTTTTATTTTGTTTTTGTAAATATGTATATACATATGTAGTTAGTTTCAAGGCGTTCAAAAATTAAAAAAAAATAATACTTATTTAAATAGTAAAAGCCTGTTATTTTAACAATACAAAACGTGACACCTCAATTTAATTTATTTGTATAGATTGGAATAAACGAAAGACTACGAAAACAAAAACAAAAAAAAATGGTAGTCGCATTCACGAATTCCCGATTCCCCGCTGATCCATCCACACAAAAAGTACAAAAACCACCCGCAAAAGTTCTACGTTTATCTCGTTCTTAAATACTTATAGTAAAAGATGTAAAGTACAGTCAATTACGGTAATTTGTTTTAAACAGCGTCGTTGGCGCGACAAATGCCATGCAAATGACCTATGCAGCCCAGCCTCGACATACGAAGGCATGCTATGCGAAACATTCTTCAGCCAATGCGTGTCAATTAATACTTTTAGCCCATTTCAACAGGGCTATGGGAGATTGTGTCAGGTATGTACTATCGTGTGTTCATGTTGGGAGTGTTTCTTTGTGTGAGATTTTTGCGCGTGTAGTTTTTTTTTTCTTGTTTTTTTTTTTTTTTTTGAAACGTTGCCCCACACTAGGAATTTCTCCTGTGTCGTGGGTGCGTTTACAAACATTTAAACTCACATACACAAACAGCCAGACCCGGAACAACCACCTGTAGGTCATACAAATATTTGTTCCGTGTGGGGATCGAACCCACAGCACGCGGCGCATCAGCCGACGGCTCAACCACTGCGCCAACCGTGTCGAAAGTTCTGTTGTGGTTTCGATGTTAAAGATGAATTTATTCATTACACAGCACTGGCGGTTAAAAGCGAACAATAGGCGATAGCTGCTGACCATATTTTATCAAATATAATATACTAGCTTTCGCCCGCGCGTTCGCTCTCGTTTGGAAGTGGGGTTTTAGAAAGAGACAAAAAGTAGCCCATGTCAATCTAAAAAATCAAGTCAATTTGTCGCTCCGTGTTGCCGTGAAAGACGGACAAACAGACACACACACTTTCCCATTTATAATATTAGTATGGATTGACATTGCCGTGTGTCTACATCTATGAGATTGCTAGATTCGCAATAACTAACAAACATCTTTGTAAACAACTTAAAGAATCATATGTATTATAAATTAGAGGATTTTTATATAGATTGTTTGGAAATATGCTGGTCCTGCTCCATAAAGGAGTACCGTAGAACGGGGTTAATAGAAACGCGGGGGTAAATAGAAACAAAACTTTGAAGGGGATTTTTGCGTAAGCTTAACATTGTTCGTAACTAAAAGGACTCTTACTTATTTGAAGAAATTGAAATGAAACATTTCGACACCTTGGCAGTAATAAATAATATTGAATCAACGTTAAAATCTCATTTAAAGTTGGGTTTCGATTCGCCCCATTTTAACGGTATGCAAGGATCGTAGCAGATGGCGTTCTCTAGTTTCTGCCTATCCCATGGGAAAAAGGCGTGAGTTTATGTATGTATGTATGTATGTATGTATGTATGTATGTAGAAGATGGAATTTTCTTAACGATAACTCTACTTTGTATTTTACTACATACGGCTCGGAATCCCTCCTATTTTAAGTAACAACTAGCGATACCTTGCAACTTTCTGTGCAAGCATTTCCGTTCAACTAAGATCTAGTTTCTATATCCCTGATCATCATTATATCTTCGATACAGAAAGTAATTACAGAATCTTGTTTAGCTGCAGTGCTCCCTGCGGTTTCAACAGCCAAGTACTAAATAAGTTAGTTCTAGAGAGTTTGTGTTTTATTAGTCTGCTATGACTATAAAATTGAAACTAATCACCGCTGACTACAAATCTTTGTAGATCGTACAAACATTTGTCCCAAGGCGGGAATCGAACCCGCAACCTCTTGCGTCGCAGGCGGACCTTCGCCCGCCGCGCCACTTCGGTCGTGCAGTTATGAAAGTTAGAAGCTAGAATATGTACGATTCAATAGATATTTTTGACTGTCTTTCCACAAATAGTCACTATACTATTTTCATAGTATAGTGACTATTTGTGGAAAGACAGTTTCAATGACTGTCTTACTTCTAGAAGTTGCCATGGGGTTTCTTACTGGTTCATCTCCATTCAAAAATATCTATTGAATCGTACATATTCTAGCTTCTAACTTTCATAAAATTATGCCCATGTTGGTTTATGTATCATACTCAATACCTTTACTGAGATCGAGGAGCTCGTGGCTAAATAAAAACAGCCGCACGGGTTGATCGAAGGTTAGGCTACGCTTGCCGAGATCAGTCTGTGGATGGGTGACCGTTCGTATCATATCGAGACTCCTCCGTGCCTCGGAAAGCACGTGAAGCCGTTGGTCCCGGTTGTCATTTGTAGATCTTTGACAGTCTTTACGGGTAGCCAGAAACCCGAAAGTCTGACAACCAGTCCGTGGTAGATAAGTGGTATCGTGTTGCCCAGTAACTGGGTTGTGGAGTTCAAACAGGCAGTTGCTCTATGTAAAACACTGATATTCAGCTGCATCCGGTTACACTGGAAGCCGACTCCAACATAGTTGGGAAAAGGCTAGGCAGATGATGACTCAATACCTTTATTACCTATGACGACCTACGAGTATGTGGCGCGGCGGGCGAAGGTCCTTCTGCGACGCAGGAGGTTGCGGGTTCGATTCCCGCCTTGGGACAAATGTTTGTACGATCTACAAAGATTTGTTCCGGGTGTTCTGGGTATTTTCTATTTATAATAAAAAATATATATCTATGCCATGTATTGTATTAAGTATATCAGTCATCTAGTACCCATAACACAAGCTCTGCTTAGCTTGGGGCTAGATGATGCTGTGTGTATTGTCCAGTATTATTTATTTTATTTATTGCTTCCATACATATTCTTGAGTGGTATCTTTATAATTGACGATTATGGACCCTGTAGGGCACAGCAAAAGGGTCTGAGAGAGGAAGCCCCTATATCATAAGTTCATAACATAACGCCTAAATTTCCAGAAAGTGAAATTTGAGTAACACCCACATTACGCCAGTTATGTTTAAGTCCCATGTAAAATACGCGCTACGTCGTGGAGTTGCGGAAATCGGCCCGTCTAACAATACAATACAAAATCGGCCCGTCTAACAATACAATACAAAGGGTCCCATGTAATAGGAGGCGAGCCAATTGTAATACTAGGCACAAATCCAGACTCCATGTTGTTATTCAGAAATTCCAGATGGATAAATCCAATAACATTTTGCCGGACCCGGGAAGCTAACCCAAGTTCTATAGGCTCGCTCCCTCTTGCCATTAAGCGAGCACCAATAGGTTTACGTGTAATAGAATATTTTAAATTTTGATTTCATTTTCTTTCTTTTAATCAATCTCAAAAATAAAGGTTGAAGTAAACATTTTAATTATAATAATTATTATTGTTTAAAGCGATATCTCAGACACAGCAGTACTAATTTCGACGTTACCATAGGAAGTCTTTCTAATCCAATAAATAATTTATTTATTTAAGTAATAGAACCTGGAAGACTCTTTTAGTTTTAGCTGTAAGCTAAAAACAAAAGACAATTACAAGTCCTCACGTGTAGAAATAGACTGGATATTCTAAAATGAGCACACAAAGTAAAATTAAAATGTAAAAGATAAGTATAATATATTTTTCATACTTTCTTGTTAAGATTTTTAATGTGTGTGTAAATAATATAAGCAAACTGGTTGCCAGAAGGCTTCAGGCTGCTAACTGTATGTCAGGTGTCATAACATAGGTATTCGATTCGTATTAAAACCGGGACCGGTTAGATACACAGTAAAATCTCTGAGGTGTATCGACGTGAGTCATCAATCCCACTTTTGAGTGTGGAAACGTTGCTTAACATTGCAGCTTTAGGCCAATATCACACTGGAGCTTGATAAGAGACTGCGGTTTTAGCGTTACTTATTCTTAGAGGTAACAAAGTTTGCATGAAAACGCACTATATGTAACGCACTGACAACCTGTCATTGTACGGAGACGGCAAAGAGTTGAACGCAGACCGGATCGTGATGATGGTGATCGACCTTGCCATGATGGTCGCAGAACCGTATTGAGGTCGATCAGAATTTAAATAAATACCTTATTTCAATAGTGATAAATGGTGGTAAATGAAACACAAGGGCCATGGGGTCCGTGTGTCCATTTAGTTCTTCGGGATATCGCGAAGCGTTTGTCGGACTCTTCGGCCAATAAAAAGGTCAGAACTCTGGTCATGTTGGTACATGACCAGAGTTGACCAGAGGTTCTGACCTTTTTATTGGCTAAAGAATCAGCATTGCCATTCAACGTGGCAATGCTGATTCTATTCCAGCCTTTTGGGAACTTGGCCCAGTTACCAACGCGATTCTTTTTTTTTATTCAACTGTAAATAATAGTTTTATTAAATAAATTTATGCTTCAATTAAAAAAAAAGTATTAAATTCAGTTGATATATTTAAAATCCTCTGCCGTCCCGTTCACCAGTGTGCGCATGCTATTATAAGTTCCGGTGTGATATCTGCCTTACGGATGCCGTATACAGGTAGCCATTTTACCACGAGCACTTTTGGTTTCATAAGCATTTGATATAAACTCTATTTATGTCGTGACCAAGCAGCTGTCAATTTATTACCCAGTTAAAAGGCTTTTAGTATGCATTAACGATACCTCGAGAAATATTTTATTATTTTTAACATTTTATTTGGGAATTTATGACAAAATGCATTCTGCTTAGGGCTGTAATTTTATTTATACGGGAGATCGCTCAGTATTCGAAATTCGAGCGTTCTAGCTTTGTGCAATTCTTCTCTCTGTAAAAATTACCTATGCCTAAGACTCACAATTATCCGTGCGCGCAATATGTTTATAAAAGAGAACAAAAGAATAAAAAAAAAAGTAAAAACTGCTCCAATTAGATTTTATTTATAATCCTAGTTATAAGTTTAACATTTTTGCAATCTATATTATCTCTTTTAGTTCTTTAAAACGACACAACTATTAATATATGAAGAAATAAAATAAAATAAATAATCAATATTTTGCATGCCAAATAGTAGAATGTACCTGCATACATACACATACATTCAAAGCAAATAAATTATTCTATTCTATCCTCTTTTTTTTAAACGTTGCCCCACAATATTTCTCCTGTATCGTGGGTGTGTTTACAAACATTCAAACTCACGTACACAAACAGCCAGACCCGGTCCATACACATATTTGTTCCGTGCGGAAATCGAACCCACGACACACAACGCATCAGTCAATCGCTCAGCCACTGCGCCAAAGTGCCGTCAAAACTACATATTCTATATTATTATTATCATGTATATTCTATTCCGATAGTTGTCTTTATTGTACACCATAGTGTACAATAAAGATATTCTATTCTCCACTACAAAGTTTTCCGTTTTTTTAGATACTGGTCAAAATTCAACCGTTTCAGCTGTCCGAACTCCACATAAACTTTAACTATGCCAAATCTCACACAGCCCCGTGCGCACGGTCAAAAAGGAATCCGAAGTTTCCAGAATCTCTTTTATATCTAGTTGCGAGATTTGTTTTTTGGCTGTTTTATTCACGGATGGTGTGATTGCGAACTAAGTAGCTTTTCGAAAGAGAGCTCGACTGAATCGCAATTTCCTTATGCCAAGCAATAAACCAGTATCGTAATAAAAGCAAGAACCAACAGACATAAAAACTACCTCACCGCGACATTTCTGGAGTTTCAACACCTCGTAGTTTGATCGGCTATAAGTCTATAATCTCCACAGGCATGCTGCATACGATGCGGTGAGAATATTACATCATAACAGCCTCCATATAAAAACAGTGTTGCATGCAAATCCGCCTTAGTATTACTGCGTGGTCTATTAAAATAAAAACATTTATTCCGGCCATACACTTTTATTGCATCAATTTCTATACATGAGTCTTATTGCTATATAAGCGTATGTTATTCTTGACTTAATTCTAGACGATCGGAAGGAATTTAAGGATGTGTATGTGTGGTGGTTTTATAATGATTATTGTTCGATGTCTAACTTTATGAGTCTGCCTCGTTAGTGTAGATGTCGCTCTACACAGTACTGAGCACGAAGTCCCGGGTTCGATTTCCGCATCGGGCAAAGTGTTAATACTTTTTTTAAATGTTACCCCACACTAGCAATTGCTCCTGTATCGTAGGTGCGTTTCAAAGATCCAAACTCACATACATAAACCACCATACAAATATTTGTTCCGTGTGGGAATAGAACCCACGACAGGCAGTGCAGCAGTCAAACGCCCACTTTGCCAACCGTGCCGTCAAAAAACTCGTAAGGTACTGTTTGGGTGTTACGTCTTATAAACTCCTTTTAGCCCAGTAGTTTGTTTGTCGTATGAAATGAAGAAAGATTGCCCGAATAACGTGTGTCCGAAAGCTCGCTCGATTTGCCAATGAATAGGGATGAAGTGTGGGTAAAAATTTGACGACACGTTTGGCGCAGTGGTTAAGCCATCGGCTGCTGCGCCGCGTGTTGTGGGTTCGATCCCCGCACGGAACAAATATTTGTATGACCTACAGGTCCGGGTGGCTGTTTGTGTATGTGAGTTTAAATGTTTGTAAACGCACCCACGATACAGGAGAAATTCCTAGTGTGGGGCAACGTTTAAAAAAAAAAAAAAAAAAAGAATATATAAGATAAAACGTATTAAAGATGTGGACTGGGAGCTCGCTACGTCATATGTGGGTATCAAATCTACTAAGGTGTGACGTCACGCTACATGTATCTCCCGGACGGACATAAACTATTTTTTTATCATCATCCCTATTGTAGATCGACAGTACGATTGGTCTATATAAACTTGAGTGAAGAAATCCAAAAATGACTTTTGATTTTTTACTGCTCTTAACATAACACTACGCCTGATTTTCCCGAAAGGTTAGACAGAGGTGTCCGGAGGTGTCAGGAGGTGTGAGGAGGAGAGAGGTGTGCGTGAGGTGAGGCTAATGTCAGGAACTACCAGTCAGGTTCGAAAAAATCCTTACTTAGTTGATAGCCCAATTTTCGATTAAGGTAATAGGCTATTTAACATCACACCACGACTCTTAGGAGCAGGTGAAACCTTGGGGCACAACTACCTTAATACAAACGTTCATCCTTCCATCCTATATCCAATTGACGACACGGTTGGCGCAGTAGTTAAGCGATTGGCTGTTGCGCTGCGTGTCGCGGGTTCGATCCCCGCACGGAACAAATATTTGTATGGCCTACAGGTAGTTGTTTCGGGTTTGGTTGTTTGTATATGTGAGTTTAAATGTTTGTAAACGCACCCACGATACAGGAGAAATCCCTAGTGTGGGGCAACGATTTTTTAAAAAGAAAAAAAAAATGTAAAGATCAAACAGGCGTACAGTAAAATATGCTGCAGGGAAACTAGTTGGCCCAGTGTCCCCGGCGCGAGACATTTGCATTCAAATTGATTATAATTGCAACACAGTGAATATCAAGTAAAAATGCATCGGTTGACACTTGCTAATATTTTATGAACGAAGAATCACTTTTTATGGGCTTTGAATTTCGCTTGAGGTGGTCCACGGAGACAGGCTGGTTATTAAACTTATATTTTTCATTGTATTCCTAATTTGACTGAAAATATGAATACATACGGTCATTGTTTTATTATTTATGTTTAGTGTAGATGGTGCTTTTCTTTTTGAAAAAATACTGATATATTCTAAAATTTTATTTTATTGATAGAGTGTCTTTAATTACTGTAATTGGTTGTCGGAAGAGCTCGTGGCTAAATAAAAACAGACACACGGTTTGATCGAATCGCCATCATGCGTAAAATTTGAATTTGTCAGAAACAAATCACTATAATAAAATATATAAATAAAATAAATAAATAAATGTAAGGGACCAAACCATGTATGTAATTGAGTTATGAGACTAACAAGTTAACACAAAAGCATTTCATACCATCTATGTTACGAGAATACTATATTAAATATTAATTATATCATATTAAATTATGAATACATTAAAAAATAAAATAATATAAATAGTCACAGGTCATCAGAAAATTCGTCCGCATCGCTGTCAACGGCAAAAGTGCCCAGAAGGCTGGCAGCATTGCTACGTTGAATGGCAATGCTGATTCTTTGGATAAAAAAAAGGCCAGCTCTGGTCACGTGAAGAATCGCCCAATCGTTTCGCGATGTCAATAAATAAAATAGAAATATATGTAATGTTTGTAATTTTCATTTATTTTGCATCCAAATAACTTATTTAAAAGAACTTCGCCCTTATTTATTTATTTAATACTTTAAGCACACAGACAGAGGCGGACTTAATGCCATAGGCATTTTGTACCTTATTTCATTTTGCATTCAATTATTTCTTTAATTTGTGCGGCGCATCGAACAAAATGGGACAGTTTCGAATTATTTCAATTAGTTTCAATATTTAGTCATGTTACGTACAGAATAAGAGCTAAGGGAGATGTGTGGTGTTACGCGAATGGATAGAATCAGAAATTAGTATGTAAGAGAAAGTCTGAATGTGGTGCCTGTGACCGAGAAGTTGTGTGGTAATCGGTTGTCATGGTATGGGCATGTGCTGCGAAGGAATAAGAACCATGTGGTGTGGTAGAAGAAGAAAACATGCTGCGCCGACCCCAAATATATTGGGATAAGGGGCAGGAGAATGATGTACAAAATTACATATCCTATTGTTTTTTAACTTGTAGTTACAAAAGGCGTGCTATTAGTATTAGAACCTAGATGACCGAGCTTTGCTCAGATAAGACGATGTTTTCTAAAAATGAAACCTATCTAAGAACCTATTTAGATCGATTTATCACCCCCAAAACCCGCCGTTTCCGAGATTCAGATTTGTATATATAGATATAAGAATTGCTCGTTTAAAGGTATCACATTATATCCTTGGTACATACTCGTAAATATATTACCAGGTTGAAATAAAATACGTAAATACTCGTATTACCTTTTGTTCGCTATTCTGTGAAATAGGACCCTCATTAACATTTACGGAGTTAGGTATGTCATTGTTTGGGACAATACAAATTATAGGCAAAATTTAACACATGAAATTACAAACATTAGTAGTAACATTCGTTTTATTTCATGATTCCAGTATTTCACCTCTCTAAAAAGGTTTTATTTTAATGAGTTTACCTCCTAGAAATTATAAAATCAAAATTAATTTATACAAATTAGGCTGAGAATCAGCACTTTT
This sequence comes from Phlogophora meticulosa, assembly GCA_905147745.2. Lineage (NCBI taxonomy): Eukaryota > Metazoa > Arthropoda > Insecta > Lepidoptera > Noctuidae > Phlogophora > Phlogophora meticulosa. Next base: position 11,899,378 of record LR990538.1, on the reverse strand, counting down.
TAAACGTCAAAACGTTTACAAAAGACAGTCCCCCAAAACGCTCACCCTTCACCACTTCCTAGTGTTTTTGCTGGGAAGAAGAAGTGGTGGAACAAACTCCCCAGGAACACGTCTGTCTGATAATTTGAAGAACTTGAAGCTATACAACATATGTCAAAAAATAATAATTATGTCAGTCATCTTTATACATCAGTAAATTAAATAATTTGCTACATGTTAACTAGCACTAATGTGCCAAAATAAATAAATAAAAACTATAAACCAAAATCGACAATTAACTCAAACAAAGCCTGCTAAACTGAATGCATAAAAAGCCTCCAAGGCAGTCCAAGGGCGTGCCCGCTGACATGTGCAATGCTGGATTAAATATATAGGGCAATGACTAAAGTCACTAATCATAAACTAGTGATAAACTGGGACCGACGAAGTAAAGAAAGTAAACATTTAATTGATATTACAATAACAAAAAAAATAACCATGGCCAACAAGACGACCAGTCACCACAATAATAAGTCATCTTGTAGATCATCATCATCTGCCTAGCCTTTTCCCAACTAAGTTGGGGTCAGCTTCCATTCTACGGTTAGAATGGATGCAGCTGAATACCAGTATTTTACATGGAGCGACTCATGGGATATGGTCCCAGTTACGGGGCAACTCGATACCCCTTGGTAAGACTGTTTGTTAGACTCTCGAGCTTCTGGCTACCCGTACCTAATGATTGTCAAAGATACAAATGACAGTCAGGACCAACGGCTTTCCGAGGCACGGAGGAGTCTCAATAAGTCACCTTGAAGACAGCGCCCTTAATAAAGATGTACTTATTGAGAGCACAAAAAACAAAGGGTAATAAGCCGTATCTACCTAAGAACGGCCTTGGTCATCAACGTACTTCTTTTTATAAATTCAAGTGCTGTCAAAATGAAAAAATAGCACAATACCCGATTGATGGGTTGACATTCCTGATCGGCGCACCTTTTCATATGAAATATCTTATAGATGCATTGCCCGTAGCATGATGCACGCAGAGGTATACATGGAAATTTTGTGCGTGTCTTTTTGTGCGTTTTTTTGAGAGATGGCCTTGTGATATTGAGAGTTCTTGACTGTAGTGACTTAATTCAATTTTTATTTTCATCTAGTAAGACTGGTTGGTGAAATACATAAACAATTTATTTCATTAAAATGATACAATTATTAATATATAAAGAAATAAAATAAAATAAATAGGGCATCAAAAAATTCATCCGCATCTTTGTCAACGGGAAAAGTGCCCAGAAGGCTGGCCAGCATTGCGAGTTCTTGACTTGAAGATAAAAAGGGGAAAAAGGCTTGTACAGCTTTTTATTCAGTTTTTCGGGATGTTAATTGTTTTGCAATGTTAACATAAAGAAGTGATCCACATTCGTAGGACGATCAATTCTAAGGATTTAACCTTAATTCACACATATAACCATCATTAGGGTCGACGCAGAATGTCTTTTTCTTCCATCCCTCTCTATTTGCCGACATCTATATAGTCACCTCCTTTCTAGCCATATCACCTTTCACACAATCCATCCATCGTTTCTTTGGTCTTCCTCTACTCTTATAACCGTCCACACTCAAAACTTTCCACACAACATGGCACTCTTTTTCACATTTCCACACCAATTCTCAGTAACCTGTCAGATACAACTGTTGGTTGAAAACTGGTATTTCGGTATTTTCTAGGAAAATCGTAGGGATTTTCATTCTGTATACAACACGCCAAATTCAACCCACTCGATCGGCTGTGTTGTAAAAAACAACAATTTTTTTTCATTTTACACCAATTCAACAGCAATCAGGACAAAAGATGTATTCTACATTTCATTTGATTATTTTTTTTGTTCTTTTTTATTGGTTGATCATTTCAATTTTCATCATTTTAATTTCACTATGTCATTTATCATTTCATTTCACCATTTCATTTAATAATTACATTTGATCATTTCAATTCATCATCATCATTTCATTTTTTTTATATAAATATATCTTTCTTAAATACCATGCAATAAATACCTAAGGCATGATAAAAAGATCTCTCGCTGTAGAAGTAGAAGTAGAAGAACAGTTAAATTATAATAATGCTATCACAAGTAAAGCAATGGTTCACCTAGTTGATAAAATATGTAAATGCCCAAATGACGGTATACAGAGAAAAGTTCTTTACCTCCCGTGCTAGTCAAGGACTGTGTTACGGCAAGGTAAGATTCTCGCTCATTAATAGTCATAATGTAAACACGTTAAGACACTTTTTACTAAATACATTGGTTTTGTTTTGAATCATAGATGACGATAACGAGTTACAAGCTTAGCGTAAAACAAGTAGTATATGCAAAGGAATCAGGCAATGCAGCTACTAACGTTATTTTTTTTTTTTTTTTTTTTTTTTTTTTTTTTTTTTTTTTTTTTTTACAAAAACAATGTTTGTTTCGAATTTGTAATAAGACAATCACACATATACAAGCTGTGTGCTATAAAACTGTTTCCCATTAGATGCATCTGCAGGTGTAATTAGTGGACAACAGAGCATCGGCTTCTATTATCGAGATAAATGATGTACGACTGCATTTTGTAAAACTATATAAACGTCATCTGTATACAAAATAATTTAATTATTCATTTTCACCTTTAGACTAGAATATATAAGATATAAATTTATTTGCCATGACTCATAATTTAGCCTAGCCTTTTCCCAACAACGTTGGGGTAGGCTTCCAGCCTAACCAAATTTAAGACAATTAGTTAAACAAACTTAATTAGGTACGTGTAAATTTATCGTCTAAGTAATCCTGCTCTGAATAATAACTCTCTTCTACTAACAATGGTATAAGATGTTTTTTAAATTTTCTTAATGTTGTCTAAAAAGGTTGCCAAACCTTTTTATTGTAAAATGGCGATGCTTTCCGCGTGGAATATGGTTTATTTTTGTGTGGTAACGTAATTCTTTTTTTAAAACAAAAGTAGCCCAAGTTAGTCTTTATAACATCGGATATCTTCCAGTGAATAAGAAATCCAGCTGTTTCGGGGATAAGCCGGAACAAACAGACAAGACAGACAAAACTGAAAAAAAAATGTACAACTATCGTATACATTTAGTAAAAAGCTGTTAATTTAAAATGACAAACAGACACTTCAATTTTATTTATTTGTATAAATAGCAGGTGCCATACACTTTACATTTTTCTTCAGCAAGGCAGTTTTATAGGCCCCCTCGTACCTTAAAGTATTAAATATCCGAAGGTTTCCAAGACAAAAGAAACACCTACTGGAGTACATAGTTACATTACAATAATTTCTCGCAGTGTGCTTTCCCGCGCCGTGAGAACAGATGCGATAGTGTGGAACCTAATTACCATAGCCAATTTTAGTGTGGACCATCCAGTAATTTATATTGCACTCAATGTCCCTTGTGAAGGCCTCCATTACAGTTTTATAGTTTGTGCAGTAAATCATTTTAATAGGTGAACGAGGATTAACCGTTTCCTTGTCTTTTCGTATTTTCTGTAAATTGGCGAGAGTTTTTGCTTTGACTGATTTTGTAGATGGCGCTGTTTCGCTTTTAAAGTAAGAGACAAGAATTCGGATATGTCTAGGTTTCATTTTTGTAACAGAAGTCAAACGATGCTAATTAAAGTTGGGTTCACATTTTAGACATTTCAGTGGACGGGTAAAGGCGCTTTATGGCCGTTTCTAATAAAGAATCTGTTTTTTTTTGCGTTTCGTTGCCCCATTCTAGGAACTTCTCCTGTATCGTGGGTGCGTTTACAAACATTTAAACTCACATACATAAACCACCATACAAATATTTGTTACGTTCGGAGATCGAACCCGCGTTACGCAGCGTGGCAGCTAATCGCTTAGCCACCGCACCAACCGTACCGTCAATTTGAAGATACTGAATTAAATTTAGAACACAATTTGCCGTTTCCCTCGTTCACCAAATATTTTTAAATTAGAGAATTGACATCTCTTTCTGACAGATAGCTCGAGAAAAGGACGGCGATAGTTATGTACTAAGTTAGAGATGTCTAATTAGTTTATGCTTGAAAATTGGCCAAGTTTTAGTTTTAGCCTTTATAAGGAAAGTTTTGAGTATGAATGTAGAGGGTGACAAGAGTAGAGGGAGACCTAGGAAACGATGGATGGATTGTGTGAAAGATGATATGGCTAAGAAAGAGGTGACTTCTAAGATGATGATGATTTCAAATAGAGATGTTTGGAAGAAGAAGACATGCTGCGCAGACCCCAAATAAATTGGGATAAGTGCAAGAGAATGATGATGAGATACACATTGTGGGGTCAGATAAAAAATAGACAAAAGTCAATGATAAAATGACTGATAACTAAAAAGCCAAATAGTAAATAATAATAATAATATAACAAAACAATTCATAATAATCGGTTCAATTTGTCCGATTCCTTGTAACACCAGCAATTTGCCAATATCTCAGACGTCAGAACGATACAAACGCTAAACGGTATCAGATTTATATCCATTAGCGACATAGTTTGAATGCCTTCGCTATAAATGAACCAGTGAATGCCCCGCAATTCTCAGTTTTAAGTACATATCAAATCTACCGCAGACCGACCGCGAATGAGCAAGAACATAATTAGGGCAAGAATGTCATGTCGCCTCAGTGCAAGCTTACAGTGTTTTACATTGGAACTAGATGTTATAGGTGGCTTTTCTATAGCGAGGCTTTTCGTTTTGAAATTTAAATCATATTCAAATTCATATTTATTTACATTCCACAATGTATAAGAGATGTTACAGAATGGCTTAGAGCTAAGTACAATCGTGGACCCTGTAGGGCACAGCAAGATAAAATTAAACTTACATCTAAAATTAAAACAATTAAAAAAAATATATATATAAAAATTCAACAAATGTACTTTCATTAAACTTCTACTACTTCTACATTTATTTATTTTACGTATAGGAACTTTTAATAGATGTAGGTATTGTTGTCAAGTCATGATTCAACATACTCGTCCTTCTTTTGCCAAATATATGTATTTGGAGTCGGCGCAGCTAGCGTTGCCAGGCATCCGGATAATGCGGGACATAGGTAGGCTTTTTTATTAAGGTGTTCGGCAAAAATAAACGGTGTCCGGCTTGTCCGGCTTTTGTAAGTTTTGTTGCATACTTAGACCGATGTTTCTCAACTGCCCAACACGATACAACAAACCATACGAACACTATTTATATACAATTTGTTTGTCCGGCCTTTCTACCCAAATGTCCGGCCAAACTGGCTGATCGGTCCGGCTATTAGGTTTGGCGACCTGGCAACCCTAGGCGCAGCATGTCTTGTTTTCCCAAACATCTCTAATGGCCGTTATCTTAATAGTCACATATTTCTGAAAGGAAGACTCGGCCCTGGTACGAAAGGCAACGAAGGAACAGGAGTGGGTTTTTAGTCAGTAAAAGTCTGACACTATCTCCCGCCCCGCCCAAGAGCGGGGGATGTCATAAGATACCGCCGAAAAAAAATAATCTCAATAGTCACATATATAGCCATGGTTTTATTGAAAAATATTCCAATTAGTAGCTTTCTCTGCTATCAGTTATTTATTTTATTAAAGCCTCTTAAACTCCTTTGCAACAATTTTATACAGTATTTTTCTTTTAGTTATTTTAACTGAGGACTTCTCGATGAGTATAGTCTCCTTCATCTCATTCCACTTTTTCCTATCGTGGGCTGTTCTCGTTGTTGCGTTTTATAAGTTCATCTGCCCATCTTTCCAAGGGGCGACCTCTTTTTTTTCAGGGGAGCTCAGCCCATGTAGTTATGTTTCTAGTCCATCTATCATTAAGCTGATGTGCAATGTGACCAGCCCACTTCCTAGATGGAAGTGGGCTTTGTGCAGTGGGTTAACTTTTTTCCTTTCTCTTATTTAGCTGCGTCGTTTGTAATCAGTGAAAGCTAGTAATTAGAATACTTTTCTAACTGAGATGTTAGTTACATCTCAGTTTGTCATTATCAGTCTCTGTTCTTCTTGACACCTCTACCTAAGCCGTCGGGCATAACAGGCGTGGTGTAAGAAAAACCTGATACGGTTTTCTATTGAGTTGATGGTCTTCGTTTGTAGAACTAAAATATTCGATGAATAAGCTAGCTGGCCGTACAATGGCGGATTTATTGCTGCAAGATTGGTAGATATATCGTTAGATGAATCGGAAAAATCAGATAAACCATCAGAACAGCCATTCAACTTGCTGCTCCAATAAAGGATGGCTGTGGCTGCAATAGTTGCTTTATATTCGGATTTGTAGCGAACCTCCTACCTCATATCATCAGCCTTTTCCCAACTATGTTGGGGTCGGCTGCCAGTCTACCCGGATTCAGCTGAATACCAGTATTATACATAGAGCGACTGCCTATCTGACCACCACAATCCAGTCCATCCAGTTACTGGGCAACACGATACCCCTTGATAAGATTGGTTGTCAACCTTTCGGACTTCTGACTTGAAGATGATTGACATAATTATTATTTTTTGACATATGTTGTATAGCTTCAAGTTCTTCAAACCTATCAGACAGACGTGTTGCTGGGGAGTTTGTTCCGCCACTTCTTCTTCCCAGCAAAAACACTAGGAAGTGGTGAAGGGTGGGCGTTTTGGGGGACTGTCTTATGTAAACGTTTTGACGTTCAAAAAGTGCTGATTCTCAGCCTAATTTGAATAAATGAATTTTGATTTTGATTTTTTGACTACCCGTAACGACTGTCAACGATCTAAAAATGACCAGCAAATAAATTTTTCGTATGTTTTTTTTTAATTTTCAAATTTTTTAGATGTTTTGCTGACCTCACAGTGTCAGGATGTGCATCGATGTCCTTTCCACCACAGCCGTTGTTATCCTTTTCGTCACTTAGACGACGACGTACAGACGTACAGACTCGATTAGCATCAACATTTTCGTCAATTGACAGCGTAGACACTAATCTGACAGATTGTTCTGACAGTAGAATATCTGTCAGTGATTCAGGTTTCAATAATGCAGCGAGGTGCAGTTGCTATTCAAAGTGCGATGTCGTCATAATTGCTTATATGATAAATGGAAAATGCGTGTACCTTATTGTGTCTGTAATAAATTATACAGTAATAGTGTTTCGCAATAGTTCGCTTGTACGTGATCATAATATCAAGTCGAGTTACATCTCCAGTCTCTCGATGTGTAACTTCATAATTAATCAAATCGTGTATTTGCATTACGCAGATTTATAAGTTTTCACAGAAGAATAGAGGTACACTGTATGTTATTATAACCTACTATAAAAGTTAAATAAAACGTCACAATTTAATAATAAGTGAAAACAGTGAGTTAAATCTTGCTGTCACATCAGTACTTAAAATAAAAAAATACATGACGCTTGTATTCACCGGACGGTTGGGCAGAGGTGCACCTATAGTAAGACCTACATTTCACAAGTAAATCTTAAAAACAAAACAGTTTTGTATCGGACGCTGCACATAGGCAATCATTGCAAATTTAAGATAATAAAAACCTGTGATATTGATTAAACTGTTACAATACCTTAGTCTTGGGGGAGGTCTTTGCCCAGCAGTGGGACAGCATAGGCTAATATAATAAATAAATAATGCTGGACAATCCACACAGCATCATCTAGCCCCAAGCTAAGCAGAGCCTGTGTTATGGGTACAAGATGACTGATGTACTTAATACAATAAATTACATCGATAGTTTTTTTTATTATACATAGCAACTACAAAGATTTGTCCCAAGGCGGGAATCGAACCCGCATCCTCCTGCTTCACAGGCGGACCTTCGCCCGCCGCATCGGTCGTCAATAAATAAATATCTACTGAAAATCCTTTTAGAAGAATAATTTGAATTCGAAAATCCTAAAATTAAGAAAGCATTTGATCTATCAAACTGTATCTCAACTCATACCTTAGAAATAGCGTAAAAAAAAGTTGATTTAGAAAGAATGCAACCAATACTTGTAATGCTATAGAACTATGAGCGACTTGCAAATCGGGCCATAAAGTTGTCTAGAATTTACGGAAAGACAGATGGTCGATGTAAAGTACTATTTATGGTTTGAAGTGGGAGAGAATGTTGGCAGTTAGCAATGCAATAGTGTAAGTTACTGGTTCACTTCGGAGTTCGGACAATAATTTGAGAATGCTTTGGTAGAAAATAATTTGCGGAGTAGGTAATTGTGTTCGTTAAATAAAACAGTTGACTGACGGTTTACTACTAGCTTGGAGCGATTGAGAGGTCGTGAGGTCGATTCCCACACGTTGATCTTATACGATGTGCGCATTTCTAGCAACGGTAAATAATTATATTTATTTCTGTAAATAGGTTTTAACAAATAATTATTTTTAAATGAAGATGAAAGAATGAAAGAAAAAACATTTATTTGGGACACGCACATGTAATAAAAACACAAAAGAAGAAATAAACTATGAACTCAATAAACAAAAAAATAAAATATAAGGTCCTTTTTATGCTGAGGCATATGCTGTGATATTGAAACCACGAATAAATACGACGGCATGGTTGGCGCAGTGGCTGAGCGATTGACTGCTGCGCTGTGTGTCGTGGGTTCGATTCCCGCACTGAACAAATATTTGTATGGCCTACAGGTAGTTGTTCCGGGTCTGGCTGTTTGTGTATATTTATTTGAATGTTAGTGACCGCGCGCAATACAGGAGAAATTCCTAGAGTGCGGCAACGTTTTTAAAAAAAGAAAAAGAAATACAGCAACGCAAAAAAAAAAAACATTAAATGAATTCAAAGCCATTCAGTCGGCTTGTACTATTAATGCTGTGTATTTAAGTACATTCTACGATCACAATGACTAATTACTTGGGATTAAGGGTACTATTAACTTGAATACGAGGAGTATTTCAATTTATTTACTCTTTGTGATAGACAAAGGCCATCATGCGTAAAATTTTAATTTACCAGAAACAAATCGCTCCGTAAATAACCCATTATTTAGTTTATGGTGGTCTGAGGTCTTAGGAGCTTGCGGATAAATAAATACACCCGCACGGGTTTCGCATCTAAGGATTAGGTACGCTTTGCCAAGGTCAGTCTGTTGATGGGTGACCGTTCGTAATATATCGAGACTCCTCCGTGGAAAATACGTTAAGCCGTTGGTCCCGGCCGTCATTTGTAGATCATTGACAGTCGTTACGGGTAGTCAGGAGTCAGAAAGTCTGACAACCAGTCTTACCAAGGGGTATCGTGTTGCCCACTAGCTGGGTTGTGGAGGTCAGATTATATAACATTATTTATTACTATTATTCAGCAACATATTTTTGAGCAGGGCTCTTATTTAATTTAAATTAATCTAAAACACATAAACAATAGGGTAGTCCTTAAAAAATCTGCTTGGTCGATAGTTGGATTACTCAAAAATACAGGACACGTTTTTTTCTTTTGTCATGTAAACCAGAAATGACGATGAGATACAGCGTTGAAATTTCGCGTGACGTCACGCCGTGCTACACTTTTAACGTAACAGTAACGTCACAAGCCCCTTCTCCCGAACAAAAAAAAATACGTGTCCAACATTTTTTGGTGATCTTACTGACGGACTTAATAGACTTAATATATTTTTACCTAGGACACATCCCTATTGTATTCATAGCCGGTATTTGAAAACGCCTCAGAAACCGGATGTCAGTGTTCAAAAGTAATCAGAACCTTCAAACAACAATCTACCTTTGAAAGGATCACTTAAAAGTCAGCCATATTTGAGTGATTCTTATCTTCTTATCAATCGCTAGCTTTCTGGCCACAAGTTTTCCGAAGCTAGGCGCCTGCCCGTCGGCGGCGTCGCTCCGAAGCCTTCTACTCAGAACAATACATCTTTCGAGGCTAGTATAATTTTAGAGCTTTATTACACTAAATAATCGTTTGTTGCTTAGCATTATGCTATGTCGTAATATTACATGCATGACATTTGCAGTTTATGGTAGATATGTTTTATGTTAATTAAGAAATTATGTAATTATTGTTTTGTTATTTTCGCTTTCGAATCGTAGTTCGCGAAAGGAATTGTTGTGCTCGCTGCCTATGTTTGGTGTTGGCTTGTTGATTATGTCACTAGTTTTTTTCATAACTGCAGGCTATTGATTAAGGTACAGAGGCCAGCACATCAAGCTACCCTATTCTGACAAATTTCTTTGATCGTTTTTCAACTTTATGACAAAAGAATAGCGTTAATTTTCATTTGTGAAAGTTTGACAGTTTGGGATGATTCAATTAAAAGCCTGCATTTTGAAAAACTGTTCTCAATCAATCAATCAATCATATTCCTCATTCAGTACAGAACACAAGTGTTTAATGACATCATTCAGCGATTTACCACCTTTTAGACATACAATTAATCTTTATTATCTTATAAAAATGCAAAAAACAATTGACATGTAGGTCATTTAGTTTTGTATCATCATTTTTACTCTTAAAGACAATACAATAATTAAAATTGAATTAACATAAGGTTATGGCAGAGGTTTGATACCCACATGTTGCCAGTTACATAATAGGGGCGAAAATAATAATAATTATGTTTTATAATGAAAACTTAAAATCTAATAAATAATATTTCTTAAATAATAATTGAACGTAAATGAAGTAAAATGAGTATGTTAGGATCGTAGCAAGTGAAGCAAAGGCGAGTTTATGTATGAAAATCCAATCTTTATAACAATACTTTTGTTGGTACCTAGTTAGATTTGTAGAGTTAGTTGTTAAGCATACTAATAATAAGAAACGATTTAAATTTCGCATACATTATGGCTTCATTCTATAAAGAATCTAAATAAATTAAATCTTGATTACAAAATAGATCGTAGGAATCGGAATTTATTTCTATCCACTCATGATCAGAATTAATAAATGACTTCCCGAACTAATTAAATTATACACGTTTTAGCTACGGTAATTATAACTAATTAGTATTTATGAATAATCCTCATCATGACTCAACTTCTTTTTTCAGAGTTAAATCGTTCGAAGCTTTAATTTAAAGCCATAATTAATATCAATTCATTATCTCTTTTCAAGACACTTTTATAAACTTTAGTCTTCATCTTTAAGTGCTGCTAACAATTCTAGAATTCTAGCTTTTGGCCGCGGCTTCGCTCGCATTTATTCGTAATTTGAAAACCAATTCGGGTTGCACTCGGCTTGTAATAAAATATTAATAATTCAATCATGAATCTAAAGACACGTGGCGCCATCTCTTATCATAGGAACGTTATTGTTGTTTTCCTCGGGAACATTACATTTTTACAGGATAAAAGGTACTCTATGTTCGTTTCTGTATACCTGAAAACGTATATGCCAAATTTCAGGATGCTCGGTTCAGTTAGGCGTGAAAAGGTAACAAACAAACAGACAAACTTACTTTCGCATTTATAATATTGGCTAGGATTAGGATGGTATTTTTAACACCTTAAGCGCGTGACCGACAAACAATACATTTTCTATTGTGTCTCGTTTTTTGGCAGTGAAGGTGTAAGACATAAGCAGTTGTCAGATGGTCAGAATTCATTCGGTTCGAATCAGTCGAATCGAGAATCATTAATGCTCGTGCCTTAACTGTATGAGATCGGGGCCTTTGTCCTGCAGTGGGACAGTAACAATCTGGTTTTATTATTATCAAAAAATAAATATTGTTTTCAGTATTATCGTCTCAAAAGATTTTGTGGCCTAGAAGTTTGTTATATAAAAATGTAAGAAGAATTTTTTGCCCAATCTTGTAATTGGGTACGAAAATCCTCATCTAGGTTTTAGTTACATAGACTTAGTCGCAACTTAGCCTCTGGAGTACAGTCTAGACAGTAGACAGCAAAAAGAAAATAAAATCTTCTTTTATTTATAAAGATACCAAGGAATATCTTTCGAATATTTTCTTGAATATCTATCTTAAGAAATGTTAGAAAGTAGTTTTTTGCTAAATAAGGATTCTATTGTATAGGTTCTTACCTTAACGATATCAACCAATATAATTGGAAGTTATATGTTTGAGCCGTTTGGGGTTCAAACAATTGGGCCATGGGGTTCGTATGCCCATTTAGTGTTTCGAGAAGTCGCGAAGCGTTTGGTCTTTTATTTCGTTTTGGTCGTTTGATTATTTATTTTATTTTATTTTGTCATGTATAAAATAATATTAAATGTATTTTAAGCTGTTTTCATATGTACAGTTCATCGCCTGTCAGTAGTAGCACGTTGACCTAGAGCAAACCCAGCGTTTTATAGAGTTTCAATAGACAACGAGGCCAGGTTATACTGGTTTGGTTACCAACGTAAGATCACTTGTACCTATAGTTGTCCTTTGTAGCCCCACTTGTATGTCGCAGGATCGATATAGGCTGCTAGATAGCAGCCTCGAAATAACATAGCGCGGACATATTGCAGCTCTGTATTAGGTAGCAGTTATTGAAAACGTAGAGAGCAACTAGTAGTGTAACTTTTATGTTGACCTATTTCGGCCACAAAATGCGATGGGATCTCCCATCGCATTATGTGGCCTCTACGTTTTCAATAACTGCTACCTAATACAGAGCTGCAAATTGCAAAACAATCTAAAACAATAGGGATGTGTCCTAGGTAAAAATATAGTAAGCCTATTTTTTCCGTAATCTAACTAAGATAACCAAAACAAATTGAACGCGTATTTTTTGCTTACTCTAATCAATAAAAAGCACCAAAGATATAGCACATCAAACTTCAGTAAAAGGGGCTTGTGACGGTGATCAACATACGTTGTCGGCAAACTAAAGACAACCGGACCGTAATCTCAAGGTGGGAAAAGCAGATATTTTGTACGTTTGGCTCTCCATTTATATTCGGAGCATCCGCCTCCAGCACCTCGGTTCAAAGTAATTGTTAGTACTTTTAATAGATACCATATTTAGTCTTCTTCTACCTAGCCTTATCCCAACTGTGTTGGGGTCAGCTTCCAGTCTAACCGGATGCAGCTGAATACCTGCATTTTACATGGAGCGACTGCCTATCTGACCTCCACAATTCAGTTACTCGGAAGCCCGAAAGTCTGACAACCAGTCTAACCAAGGGGGGTTAGACTGGTTGTCAGACTTTCGGGCTTCTGACTACCCGTAACGACTGTCAAAGATCTACAAAAGATAGGCGGGACCAACGGCTTATCGTGCTTTGCCGAGGCACGGAGGAGTCTCGATATGTCGATATATTCTTAAGTGTGTCGTCAAATTTTAAGTTTTGCATATTGTATTCAAATATTTTTTTTCTTTATTTGCAGGTAATAACAAAATAAATCAAGAGGACTTACTTTGGTTGCCATGAAAGTGTCACCTAAATTGTAGCCGTTTTGGTAATATATTATATTATTGCGATCATCACTTGCCTTCACAACCCAGTTACTGGGTAATACGATACATCTAGATAAGACTTTACCAGTCTTATCTATCTGACTTTCAGGTTTCTGACTACATGTAACGACGGATGAAGATAAGCTTAGAAAGTACATATGAACTTAATACTCACATTGATACATGTCCAGATTGGAACCCACAACGTCGTGCATGAAAGGCAAGGCCTTGACCACTGGGCCATCATGACCTAGGAAATATAAAATGTCTTCTTTTATGTCGCTTTTAGTCTTAAATCGCTTAAATCACAACTCACTTAATTACAATTGTACTCAAATGTGACTGACATGACTTCATAAAATAATTATTCTCAGAATTTGAACGCATAAAGTCGAATTGCAATAAACATTTGTTAGGGTCGCGAATGACTTTTTGAATAGTATACAACTTGATACTGAGCTGCAAAAAAAACAAAAAACTTATGAAAACATTTTATCATCGCGGGATGCCACTACGAATTCGTAATTGTACAATAGAACACACAACTATCATCCTTTGTCATTCCTAACAAGAAAACAATCAATTTAAATGCCACAGGACCGTAAATATATACGTACATACTTTATTTTATCGCTAATGTCAGCATAGCTTTAGGTGGAGTGCAATCCCACCCGACTAACAAAACGTGGGTTGTTGATCTACACACACAGCTATTTAGAACCTACCGCACTGGTATTTATGATGATTTAAGCAAATAATACCAGTATTAATAGAACCACAATCATATGGATACACGTATTATGAGTTTTTGAAGTGTTAGTTCAATTATGGTTAAGGGCTCGCTTCTCATGCGTGAGGTGGTGGGTTCAATTCCAGGAAAGTACCAATGCGAATTTTTCAATTGATGTGTGCTTTCTAAGTTTATCTTAGACATCACTGACATCGGTGAAGGTAAGCCTGGACTTTTAACTAATATATGTATGCCTGAAATCGCCAACCCAACTTGACGAAGTGTAGTGATTAACGCTTGTGCCTTCTTTGTACAAGAAGACGCCTTTGCCCTGCAGTAACAGTAACAGGCTGGTATTATTAGGTAAGTAGTATGAAGGGAAAGTGGATTGTGGAATAGTGGAAACTCGATTCTCTTTTGTTCCAACAAAGGACATTGTAATGTTGCCAAGTCAAATAATAACTTAAACTACACGCTTGGCTCAGTGGCTGAGCGATTAACTGCTGCGCCACGTTTCGTGGGTTCGATTCCCGCACGGAATTAATATTTGTATAGCCTATAAGTAGTTGTTTCGGGTCTGGCTGTTTGTGTATATGAGTTTAAATGTTAGTAAACGCAACCACGACACAGGAGAAAAAAATCCTAGTGCGGAACAACGTTAAAAAAAAAACAAAAAAAATTCACACAACAATTAGACTATTTGCGGATACTTTTGAGCTGTCAAAAGCGTTCTGACAGTTACTCAAAAAGTTAGTTGCCCGTACCATAGTGTGGATTATTAAGGACAAGAATTGTCAAGGAACCTCGTAGCTAATTTAACGTCAAGTTATTTCAATCTATTGTTAAGTGGTTAAAGGTGCTTCGTCTATTACCTAGGATACTTGCAAATAAAATTCAGATATTTATAGAACGTAGGTACTTATAGTGCGTGTTTGACGTGAGTTCCATTTCCTCTGCTCCTATAACTGACGTTTACACCTTAAGGGAAGATATATTGACGTTTTTAAATACGAGATAGCAATTAAAATAAATAAAGTAATACGCACTCGGTTTCAAACGAGGTGTCCGTATGTATGGATGAACATAAAAAACGTTGATATCTCTAGTAAGTTTTTATTCGAAGAGATTCTTATAGGGTTACGTGTAAATCTAAACGTTTTTTTATTTATTTATGTAAAACTAACAGGTATCTAGAAGAGAACATTTTTACATTAAGCCAATTACTTGTTCTCACGACTAGACATATGAGGTCTTAAAAGATCAATAGTAGCAAGCACAGACATTAAAAAATTAGAAAACTTAATACCAACACAAAAGTACACAAGTAAAAAAGAACAAGTGCGAGTCTGACTCGCACACTGAGGGCTAAGAACAAAAGTTTGGTAATTTTTCAGCGACTGTCACACAAAATAATTTATTAATATGACAAGAAATAATTTTCTAAGTGATATAACAACATATTTACGATTTTGGGACGTTTTTCCTTTACTTGTGCTCTGTGAGACCTTGTCTCCTGCCTAATTTGATGATTCTAGATCAACGGAAAGTATCCTGTAAGTTTTGTTTTACTTGCGAATGTCACAATATATCATAATCGCATAAATTGCCGCATTTTTTTGCATTGACTTAGAAGCTTGATTATTTTAGAGCTTCAAGAGACCGTAACTTCATATTTGATTTTAATTTCAATTTGATGCCTTTAAGCGTTCTTGAGAAAAAGGTTCATGACAGACAGATGTATAACGAAGTGATCCTATAAGGGTTCAATTTTTTCCTTCTGAGGTACGGAACCCCAAAAGCGGGAATAAATCGCAAAATTGGTGTTAATTAGTTTCCGAACTTCCGAAGTAATCAGCGGCTATTCAGTGTGGCCGGACAGTAATGGGAATCCTATCGGTATTCGCGTTAACAAATCGAGAAAAGATATCGAAAATCAACTTTTTACTAACATCCCGATTAATCAGATGGTCAATTGAACTTTGTTAGACCGGAAAACCAGAAATCCAAAACCTTTGTTTAACTTCAACACCCACACAACAGTCGCAAAAGGTTTTGATAGATTTTTTCTCTGTCTCTAACACAAGCAATTCCTTGCTTAAAAGGTGATCTCCAACATTAGTGTGTCTAACAAGCCTTTTGTAATTGAAATAAACAATTTTTTTTATTTTTTTTTTTTATTTTTTTTTTTATGATAGAATAGGAACCAAAAATATTGTGGTACTGAGGTACATTGCGCGTACCTCAGGACCACAACCTAATAATTACTTTATTTAGTTATTTATAGACATAAACAACTCCAGTCATTACTTCCCGACATTTCTCATAAATAAATTATTGTTCAACACGCGATTACACACAAACCTCGATAGGGATGTGATCGTCAGATAGGAGTCGGCACGTCACTAGCTTGCGTGCGTTTTCTTGATTTATCCTCTAGATGGCGCTCGCTCGCTTATCTTAAGAGTACCTATTACGACACATGTTTGGCTTGTAGGACCATATTGACGACACGTTACGCCATTTGCACTGGTTAATTATTGCTATGTGGTGTAGCTTCTGCCTGACGTAAGTATCTGATGAATAAGTATCTAATATAATTGGCAACAAAGGATTGGATGTTGTTAAGAGTAAAAATAGCGCCCTCTTGTCATAAACCACATTGAGTTAGACAGAAATCATGATTTTTGACAGTTTAAAGATTAAAAAAAGAACTCAGAAAAAGTTAAAATTATTAAATAAAACAACTTACATACTATTAAGTATACCCGTACTAAATAATAATAGGAAGTATCTTATTTTGTTTATTATGCATCTGTGAAATAATTTCATTTTTTATATTAGACGTACATTTTCAAAATTACCAGCTTTTTAATAATGTCCGACCGTGTTGTCGCGTATCGATAGTGTGTTTTCAAAAACAATAAAATGATTTATAGTTGTGATTGGTAGAAAAAGAAAGTGTTGTCAAGTTAGGCAACAAAGTTTCGTTTGTGGTAGCTTGTTTTAGGGTTCCGCATCGAAAGGGAATGGAATGCCATTGTTGCTGTAATGTTGTCTGTCTGGTAATAGCGCTTACTACCTAGATTCATATGTGTGTGTTGCACAAACACTACGCGAAAATATTAATGTGAATGCGTAGTGTGAGCCCGTAAAATACTATTATTTATAGGTTTATTAGCAGTTTAGTATTAGAAAAGAAAATATTAAAAAGTTATTCGCGACCGTAACAAATGTATCACTAGTTATTAATAGGTAATCGAAATAATTTGTACTTTTATGGCATAAACGTTCGGTATGTCAAAACAACCTACACACAGTAGATGTGAATTTCAAGTCTAAGTCTGCCAGTGTTCTGTAATTAATTTAATATAGTAAAACCATCCGGTTACTGCCCTATTGCAGGGCAAAGGCTTCTTCTCATACCGAGAAGGCACGAACATGAATCACCACGCTTGCTTAAGGCTGGCTTACTCATTTTTTTAAACACCCTACTAGTAATGAGTAATAGGCCAAAATTCTATTTAAAAAAAGTTTTAGATAGGCCACTCAGGTTCTCATGGCCTCAAATATGGAGTTTATTCATTATCTCTTCGTCATCAAGGTCACCTTCTTTACCAGCGATATTGAAAGTGATCACAAGTGGCCCTGGTCTAGGATCACGATAAGACGGGTGCGTCAAGGGCGAGCGTGGGCCAGTGAATGTTGGCGCCGCATTGCTTTAAGTAAAGCGCAGAACTCAATTAATGGAAACTATTTGAATCATGGAATTAGTCGTGCTGACCCAGAGGTTTATAGATCCGGCGGGTTTCAAGCTTTCTAAGTTAATCTAATATATATTAATTACGTGTCACGTTATTTGTCCGCTATGGACTCCTAAACTACTGAACTGATTTTAATAAAATTTTGCTCACAGTGTGTGTTTTGGTCAAACTTAAAAGATAGGATAGTTTTTATTGCAAATTAAATGTTTACCTATAACAAGTTCCATACATTCCTAACAGATGGCAGTGTAACTTTAATTTTGAAGCTGTACTAAGTTCGCCGGGACAGCTAGTTTAAGATATAAATCACATCACAGGCTCATGGTAAAGTACATCGTAAAGATACTTGTAGTCAATGATTGGAATTTGCCAACACCTGGTTGCCAAATGGCAAATAAGCAGGCCAGGTGTGGTGCCTTATTATTTGTGTTTGTTCCTTTTCATCAATGAGCTTTGGTACATATACTATCAACCTAGTAGATACTACTACTTACTACCAGAGATTCTGGAGCTCTTCTTCGCTGCGAACAGCCACAGATTAGGTCTAAGAAGAGACAAAAACTGAAGAGGATTAGTGGAAATCCTAGTTAAATATGAGTGCCTCATTTGTAGTACATACTCGTAGTTTTACGAGGTTTGTGACAAGGGTTAGCATTTTTTGCGAAACAGCGTAATTACATCGTGTTGTCTCACTTTGTTTCGTCTGAGATATCTGCCTTTTCACTATCTTGGAGTCGGCTACCAGTCGAACCGTATGCAACTGAAAACTAGTATTTGACACGAAGCCACTGACTTTCTGACCTCCACAGTCCAGTTACTGGGTAACACGATACTTATACAGTAAGAATGCTTGTCGGATTCTTGAAGTTTCGTAAACACTGTCAAAGATCTATGAATAACACCCGGGATTAAGATTAACGTCTTTTCCGAGGTAAGGGTCTCCGTTTGCAAAAGGATGTTCACCCATCTACGGAATAATCCTGGCTTGCATTGCTTAACTTACAGACGATCCGTGCCGCTGTTATTATGTAGCCACAAGACCGTCTTTGTGTAAATGAGAGACATCATTAAAATACAAAAAGTCAACATTCTTAGTAAACTGTTCCAAAGTTAACATCTTGCTCATTACTCGAGACTTACCAACTATTTGAAACTATCTTTGCTCTTTGTAAAAATAGAGGAGTTTCACAAGTTCGTGTGAAAATGTCCTCGAATATCGGAAACTTTTTGGTTCAATGTCTTGTACAATGTTTTCAACATCTTAACACACGCAGCCCTGCCTGTTAAGGAAGAAACCACAATTATTATTATTTTATATTTAAATACCAGTAGGCTCAATAAATGGCGTTGGCATCGAATTAGATCACGCTATGGTTTTGTTGTTGTATAGAACCAAAACTTATAAGAAAAAAGTACCAGCTCAGTTCAGGACAGATTTGTGGTTTTTATTTTGAAGTCTATTACTATTCATAACATTAGTCCAAAATTACCAGTTCGGTAAGAAACACAGCCAAGCCAGCCAGCAAGTGGAGCAATAGTGACAGAATGGTACCAAGGGACGGTCAAAGAAATCGGAGAAGGTCCGGCCCTCTGGAAGGAAGAAATAAATCTGACAGCAGGTCCAAACTGGAGGACAGTACCTTACGATAGACATCAATGGAAATTGTTAGAGGATTATGCCACAAAGCATAAGGCATTCTGTAATATTTCAAAAGAAAATCATAATAATCAAGCATGAAATTTCAAAATTTCAATATTGTAAAATTATTTTGTAAATGCATGGAATAAAAAGCTTTTTTTATTTATTTTATTTATGCTATAAGGGACACCGAAATTCGAGACATCTTGTGATTTTTGTTTTGACCGTTATTGTCAGTGTAATTGTCCGGTTACGAAATAAAAGGCTTTCATCATCCTCTTGCCCTTATCCCAATTTCATTAAGGGTCGGCACAGCATGTCTTCTTCTTCCATACATCTCTCAGAAGTCACCTCCTTCTTAGCCATTTTAAAAGGCTTTATTCTTATTATTAATAAAACCAGCCAGTACACTTCGCCCGCAACATTGTATGAACCAAGCCTTTCTCAAGAGTACGTATGATGATGCGTGGGCGGGCGGGGTTCGCGCTTGGCGCCAACATAATACAATTCAGAAGATAAACCCCAGGTTCCTATTAAAATACGCGGTGTAAAGTTGTACCAATACTAATCCTTGAAAAGCGTGGGTAATTTGTTTGTTATTTTATTCTGCTTTTATCTATTTATTTCGAAAGAAAACTATTTATAAAGGACACGAACATGAAATGTAAATACAAAAAACAACTAAAAATAAATAAACAAAAATTAAAAAGGGATCTGTGCAACGGCAAAAAGGCTCCTATCCCAGCATAAGCTGCGATATTTAAACAAAGAATAAAAATTAAGAAAATATATAAGGGCACATATCATGAACCCCTTTGGGGGAATGCATAAAGCGTAGTATTTTAGAGAAGTTTATATTCAATCAATTAG
Organism: Phlogophora meticulosa; assembly: GCA_905147745.2. Classification (NCBI taxonomy): domain Eukaryota; kingdom Metazoa; phylum Arthropoda; class Insecta; order Lepidoptera; family Noctuidae; genus Phlogophora; species Phlogophora meticulosa. The sequence goes on along the minus strand of LR990538.1, from coordinate 11,879,004 downwards.
TCAAAAACCATGTTTTCGGCTCAAAATCAGCACTTTTTGAACGTCATAAATGACATAAGACAGTCTCAAAAACAAGAGCCTTTCATCACTTCCTAGCATTTTTGCTGAGATGAAGAAGAAGAGGAGCAAATAACTTTTTAGAGTCCAATTTTCTCAGATTACGATACAGATTATAGATTACGTTTTTCAATGATAAATCAGAACCTATTGACCATAATGAAACGATCGGTTTCTGAAAGTGCGGCAGTGTTACAGTCAAAGGAAGCGTTTCATAAAAAGTTTCACCAAAGGTAGCGTTTTGTTGCCAGGCCGTATTGAATTAGAAAATATCATGTACTGAACCATTGTATCAGGTTATGCAGCTTCATTTCCACCATATATATAAAGGTACTAATAGATATAAAATATATATATGACGGCGCGCTGATTATCGAATTACGATTTTAAATAATTATTAATCATAACATGATTTGTTGATATTGTTTTAGTTAAAAATAAAATAAAAAATATTAACAAATCAAGTTACGATTAATAATAAATTTTTTATTAATTATTAATCATAACTTGATTTGTTAATATTGTTTTAGTTAAAATAAAAGAAAAACGATACTAACAAATCAAGTTATGATTAAGAATAAATTAAAATCGTAATTGGATAATCAGCGCATCGTCATAAACTTAGGAAAGGAGAAGAAAAACTAGGGTGTAATATATGCACGTTTCCAAGGTATAAAAACAAGAGTTGTTTATTAAAGTGATTTTTTAAATTCTGTTTGAACAAATCAAGTTACGATTAATAATTAATTTTTTATTAATTATTAATCATAACTTGATTTGTTAATATTGTTTTAGTTAAAATAAAAGAAAAACGATACTAACAAATCAAGTTATGATTAAGAATAAATTAAAATCGTAATTCGATAATCAGCGCATCGTCATAAATTTAGGAAAGGAGAAGAAAAACTAGGGTGTAATATATGCACGTTTCCAAGGTATAAAAACAAGAGTTGTTTATTAAAGTGATTTTTTAAATTCTGTTTGAACAAATCAAGTTACGATTAATAATTAATTTTTTATTAATTATTAATCATAACTTGATTTGTTAATATTGTTTTAGTTAAAATAAAAGAAAAACGATACTAACAAATCAAGTTATGATTAATAATAAATTAAAATCGTAATTGGATAATCAGCGCATCGTCATAAACTTAGGAAAGGAGAAGAAAAACTAGGGTGTAATATATGCACGTTTCCAAGGTATAAAAACAAGTGTTGTTAAAAGTGATTTTTTAAATTCTGTTTGAACAAATTAACCTTCTGTGTGTCAACATGCGGTGGTACAAGATTATTTCGTAAAACTCATATGCGAAGGTCTTCTGCTCCGTTAGCGACTGGTTGTTTGTAAGTTAGACAAGCTTATTATGTACAAACATTGGAATATTTGCTTGTTCTATATCCAAACACACGAGGTTCCTGTAATTTCAATTTCGTGTTATTACTTTCTTGTCTCTGTTTTCCATTACTTTGTTTCTTTTGGCGACAAAGACGCACAGACAAAAAGAAACTCCGAGAAGCTATAAGTAAATATACAAAAACATAATATAACATCACGCCTGTATTGATTGAAGGGTGAGGCAGAGGTGAACGTATAGTACAGACGCCAGCATATCAAGCTACTCCAAACTATCAGATTTTCCCAATTGAACATGCACATCCTATTGCGATAAAGTTGAAAAACTATAATAAATAATAATAATAATAAATATTGCTGGACAATCCACACAGCATCATCTAGCCCCAAGCTAAGCAGAGCTTGTGTTATGGGTACTAGATGACTGATATACTTAATACAATACATTACATATATAGATATTTTTTTATTATACATAGAAATACCCAGAACACCCGGAACAAATATTTGTAGACCGTACAAACATTTGTCCCAAGGCGGGAATCGAACCCGCAACCTCTTGCGTCGCAGGCGGACCTTCGCCCGCCGCGCCACATAGGTCGTCAAAGCAATTTGACACATTGGGGTAGCTTGATGTGCTGGCCTCTGTACCTACACCTACATTCGCCGGCTATGTTTAAGTCCCATGTAATAGAGGGCGAACCTATTGTTACCAACCGCACTCAAATCCAGGAATTCAAAATCAGTAAACCTAATATCCATTGCCCGATAACGTATCAAATACAGCACCACAAGCTCAGGAGTAGCGCTTGAGACCACTACACCAACGAAGACGTGACAGACAGACGTGTTGCTGGGGAGTTTGTTCCACCACTTCTTCCCAGCAAGAACTAGGAAGTGGTGAAGGGTGGGCGTTTTAGGGGATTGTCTTTTGCAAACGTTTTTTTTTGACGTTCAAAAAGTGCTGATTCTCAGCCTAATTTGAATAAATGAATTTTGATTTTAATTTTTGATTTTGAAGCAGGCAAAACAACAAAATTAAGGAAAAAGTAAATATAGAGCACTTCTAAGTATCTAAACAAATCAGCATTAAAGAGAGTATAGAGGAAATTGCTAAGCTGACGAGAGAGCACTTACATTAAGATGGATGGATTTTTTTGTAAAAAGGAAATCATGTTCAACTTGACTAATATAATCTTATTTTTGCCTTTACCGACTCTTAGCATCAAGTATCACAGTTCAGAATCCCTATTGTCATTTAAAAACCTCCATTTATTGTTGCCAGTCTCATATCTTAGTCGCAAATACATTTTACTGTAGTAAATATATTACTATGTCTCGGGACATAAGTACCTTAGATAAAAACGCAAATATCTCAAGTAAGGGATCACGCAGACAGGCGCGACGCGACATCGCTACGCGTTTGGGTTTGGCGCTTTCATAGATATTGTTCCACGGGTATTATAGAGAGTATTAGGCAAGGCGATGGGAATACTTCAAGGGAGTGTATTACTTAGGGAAGTGAACATGTTTCACTATGAGACAAACTTTGAATTCGTGATACAAGTGACTTCTGTTCTATAAAATATCAACATCATCTCTATCTCTCTCATTCGCTAAATTTGATAAAATGTAAGGACAGCTGTTTATTTTTTTCGCGATTTCAGGATGAACACAGAAACATTTGTTAGTTTTCATGTGTTGGTATTCCCTTTAACTATGTATACTGTGCTACCTAACACCCTGTATATCGCAAAATCGTGCCTGATTATCTTGTCGCGCCAGTCTGCACGAGCCTTAAGGCGTACTTAGTTGAATGTAATTTATTGACCCTAAGACGATCTAAGGACAAAATTGCGAGGGTAGTTTGAAGGCGTAGAGTTTACAGTAAACATCAGGATGATGTATGTCGTGATGGCTCGGTGGTTATAGCCTCGCCCCTCGTGCACGAGTTCGAGAGTTCAAATCCGGACAAGTATCAATACGAAATGTTTCAATTCATATTTACTTTCTAAGTTTATCTTGGACTTCACTGACATATCGGTGTAGGACAACATCATGGTGAAACCTAGGACTTGTAATGAATATAAGTTTGAAATCGCCAATACGCCTTGAGCAAATGTGACCAATGCTCGTGAATTCTCTGTATGAGAAAAGGCTTTTACCTAGCAGTGGGACAGTTTCAGGAAGATATATAATCATAAAGATAAGAATCGTTCTTTGGGCAAAGTCAAGAATTAAATGTAATAAGACCAGAGACACGAAACACTCACAAACAACACAAAAACATACACACAAACACATAGACACACTCAGACAAAATATAGCCACACAAAACAAACACACACACACACACATACAAACAAACATACCTACACGTATTCACACATACATCATATAGACACATAACACACACACAGAGACACAGTCACATAAACTGTCAATAAACGGGATAATTTTGATTACTCCAGATTCTTCAATATATCAAACAAAACCCGTAGCATTTTAATTACTTACTTAAAACACTTAAACGTATACGTAGCTGTACAGAATAATTGCGTGAGTGATAAAAGTGTTAGGATACGTTGTTTATGGCCCCACGGTCTGTCAGTGGATTAAAGGCTTTAATAATCCTGTCAGATTGTCTTTTTTGTTCTTCTGTTATTAGTAATTATGTTCTGTCTTAAGTCTGGGCTACACGGGTGACTTTCGATTAGTTGAGAATTATTGCACGGGGTCACAGTACTCATGAATGTGAACAGCTTTCACTACAGGAACTAGGGAACTGTTCTGTAAAAAATCTAACCGTGATAACTTAGGTGAAGTGACCTGTCAACAAAAAAAAACTAATTGACGTGTAAAAGTCTTTGTAAAAACCTATTTACAGAAATAAATATCGTTTGTCACTGGCAGAATAGACGACATCGGCTCTGTTACCAAAGAAGAAGAAAAAGTGAGCTGTCAGTACCTCATGCTAGGAATTGACGAATTAAGTACGCGCAAGCTAAGTCTGCGCATGTGTTTGAACTTCAAGACTATATCCCTGCCTTCACTAGTAATCAAATTCGTCATAATGATAGCGATATTTACTTTGGAAAACACGGAACACAGCAAGCTCTCATGCCGCTTGATATAAACGTCAAGATGGCGGAAAACGATTATTTGACAGCGCTCGAACTTAGTTAGCGCTGATTTTAATTACAATTATTGCGATCAGTTTTGAGAATACCTCTTAATAATATTACTCATAAATCTTTTTGCTTATATTTTGATTGCCTCAACATTATATTTTTACACCCGTACATCTCTGCCTAACCTATGGGGGAATACAGGCGTCACTTATGGTATGCTATATTACTACTTAAGCTGGGTGACACTGACTGCTCACTTTACTGCTCTTTTCACGAAAGAATTTAGTTGTTTGTTACATTTTATCGTGTAATTGGCGACCTATGTGGCGCAGCGGGTGAAGGTCCGCCTGCGACGCAAGAGGTTGCGGGTTCGATTCCCGCCTTGGGACAAATGTTTGTACGATCTACAAATGTTTGTTTCGGGTGTTCTGGGTATTTGCTATGTATAATAAAAAATATCTATCTATGTTATGTATTGTATTAAGTATATCAGTCATCTAGTACCCATAACACAAGCTCTGCTTAGCTTGGGGCTAGATGATGCTGTGTGGATTATCCAGCATTATTTATTTATTTTATTTTAATGCGAACATACAACTATGTATGTTCGTAACATACGGTTTTTTTCTTCAGATTTGATCCCGTAGAGTCATCATCCTCTTGCCCTTATCCCAATTTATTTGGGGTACAACATGTCTTCTTCTTCCATACATTTCTATTTGCCGTCATCTCAGAAGTTACCTCCTTCCTAGCCTTGTCATCTTTCACACAATCCATCCATCTCTGTCACAGGCGCCACTTTGATCCCGTTACATGTGTATATTATTCAGGAGTGCTTTCATCTTCTGAAGGATTGCTAACGAATTAAAGGCATCCTGTAGAGTCAAAGGGCTAGCACAATCTGAGAGTAAATTGATATAGGACATAAAATATGTGAGGCACCCTCTATATACGTTAGATTTTTCTTGTGGTAAATGATAAATTTTATTTATTTCTGTAAAGGTTTTTACAAACAATTTTAAACGTGAACAAAGGTCGGTACTTAAAATGTAGCCTGTCTAAGTCTACTTCAGCTTTCAGGAAGTTAGCAGTGACCACCACGGTTGAAGAACAAGGTTTATGTGTCAGATAGTTTGACCCATTAAACCACCCAAGTCAGATTCATTTGTCAAAATTTTGTGAATATTTTCACGTCAATCCCGCCAGTCGTATGTTTACTACAAAAAAGCTTTGTTTGTCTAATTTGATTTCTTGGTCCTATTTAAGAGTATACCCAAAAACATCTAATTTCAGGCAAGATACTGATGATTTATAAGGCTCTGGAGGTACGGCAATGGATATAAAAAGAGAAAAAAGAAGGCGAAAAAATAGCAAACTTCGTAGACCGAGACATACACTAACAGAGCCTGATGATTACTCTCCTACAGGAAAGCAATAGGGCCACCATCATTGATCACAAATCATTCATCATCCTCCCCATCGAGGCCCGCCGCGACGACCCCGTCAATGTCCTACCCGCCCTTTGATCGAGCCAGCCGGCGTTGCTGAGCCAGTAGTTGTTTAAATTTGACCCTAAATAATATCAGATCTAGCCTGTCCTTTTGCTGTCCACTCCCAGCGACGCCCTAAGCCGAGGCTCGTAACCCGCAGGGGGTGCCCTTAGCGTGTAGTCGCTTAGCTTGTAAGTTTTACGCCCTGGCTGGAGGCCTTAACTTTTGTTAAGTCCCCACTGGAAAGTTCAGTTAAGCGGTTCATAACCCTGAAGGCTAAACTGCGAGATTGGGCATTCCAAAAATAAAATATGAATATTTTTATTTATCTAGTAGATAGTTCCTATCCGAGGACTAGAAAACAGGCTTTGTTGGATGAATCTGAACTCCGCAGTAAACACAATTTCTAAGGTCTCTCGCATTTCTGAGAAACCGTTCTCTAAGAATTTATATTGCAGAAATGTCACTGAAGGACTGACTTTGGCCCAAAAGTTTTGTCATTACAAACATACCGATGTGTAATCAGTAACGAGTTTCCCAAACATTAATTAAAGAGGTTTGTCGATGGCCCAATGATGATAGAACTGGGTGATTGGCTCAACTGATTGGTACTTTGACATGAGGTATCTATTTAAGAGACACTAAGATGATGTTAGAAGGAGTATAAATAAAGTAAGGAAAGGCATTTTCACAATAACATTATAAACCATCCATATTAATATTAGGTCTTTACCTATGAAATTGCCGTTCTGCAGTACTGGCCATTTCAAATCAAAATATTTTTTGTTTGGCTAAGAATTCTAATTTCAAATTAATTTTATTTTAAAAACATGGATTTTTTTTTCCAAAAGTAGTCATTTGTTTATTGATTAGTGTTACATTTTCATCGCATTTAAATCTTTTTCGTCATCATGGATACGTTAAAAATTCGAGTAATTATGGAATATGAGTACCGTCGTGGCAGCAACGCGGCACAAGCGGCACGCAACATCAACGACGTTTACGGAGCTAACACTACAAACCAACGCACTACCTGTTATTGGTTTGCTCGCTTCCGTTCTGGAAATTTCGACCTGAAAAATGAACCTCGCGGTCGTCCGAAGACTTTGGTCGACAATGACGAATTAAAGGCGATTGTGGAAGCTGATGATACACAATCTACGGCTGAATTAGCAGCAGCTTTCGACGTTAGCGTCAAAACAATATTGGTCCATTTGCGTCAAATTGGCAAGGTAAAAAAGCTTGACAAATGGGTGCCCCACGAACTCAATGATCGCCATCGCGAAGTACGCGTCGAGACGTGCCTTGCACTGCTCAACAGACACACAAATGAAGGAATTTTGAACCGCATTGTTACCTGCGATGAAAAATGGATTCTGTTTGATAACCGCAAGCGCTCAGCAAGTTGGTTGGATCCTGGTTCAGCACCTAAACAATGCCCTAAACGAAAACTTACCCCAAGAAAAGTGATGGTCACTGTTTGGTGGTCTAGCGCCGGTGTGATTCAACACAGCTTCTTACCAAACGGGGTGAGCATTTCTGCAGATGTGTACTGTGAAGAATTGAACACAATGATGGAGAAGCTGGCACATCTCCAACCAGCATTGGTCAATCGCTCGTCTCCGCTGCTCCTGCACGACAACGCGCGACCTCATACTGCACAGCAGACGGTCTCCAAGTTGCAAGAACTGGGGTTGGAAGCTCTCCGTCATCCGCCCTACTCACCAGACCTTGCGCCTACAGACTACTACTTTTTCCAGAATTTGGATAACTTCTTGGCGGGAAAAAAATTCAATACCCGAGAGGCAGTACAAAATGCCTTTGAAGAATTTGTTGCCTCCCGTCCAGCTGATTTCTTTAAGAAGGGCATCAATAAACTGCCACTGCGTTGGCAAAGATGCATTGATTGCATGGGTGATTACTTCGATTAATACAAATAAAAAATACATGAAAAAAATTCATTTAAATTTTTTCATACAAAACGGCAATTTCATAGGTAAAGACCTATTATTATAAATGATAAAATAACTCTGCCTGACAATCTGTCCGTCTGTGAGTTACTTTTTCACGATTAATCCGCTGAAACGCTTTATATGAAATTAGGTATGGAGATATTTTAGGACCTTGGAAAAGACATAAGACAGTTTTCATCAGCAACCTCGTCTGCATTTGCCATTACCAACATCCACGCGGACCAAGTCGTGGGCAAAAGCTAGTACAGCTAGTAAAGAAAAAAAAACAAAATAATAATATTAGTGGTTGGTCTAGTGGTCGAGGACGCGACTGCTAAGCATGAGGTCCTGGGTTCGATTCCTGGGTCGACCAATGTATTATTGGGATTTTTCATGAGGAATTTCTCAACAGGCTCACCCCATATTATATGGGACTTAAAAACATGTGGGTGTACTATAGGTACACCTCTGCACGTGCGGCGTGATCTTAAAAGTAATAATTATTATTATTGTGTGCCCTACGACGGCAGCAAATAGGTTCAGACCCGCAGTCTGTGTTAAGGTTAGAATTACCGCAGACGGTGGCAGACCACAGAATCTGTCGCATCAAACGATTATGTGATAAAAATTTCCCAAAATACATTATTTATTCATCGGACGACGTGCCATCTAAGCGGATTAAGTTTATTTTCGGCGACTAAATATTGGGTTAAACTTTCAGAATCAGATTTGCGTCTTAATCTCAACTTAACATAATAACATCACGCCAGTATTTACGGAGGGATTAGGCAGAGTTGTACCTACAGTGCAGCCACATTCCGTCAGTTATGATTTAATTCCACGTAAAAGGGCGCGAGCCTATTGCCACTAATGGGGCCTCACTCCAATTTCCGGGCTGCTACTGACAAAATTCAGATGGCAAAATCCTAAATACGTTTTCCGACCCGTTAATAGAACCCAAGACCTCATGCTTAAAAGTAGCGCTTGCAATCTCTAGACTAACGGAACGACTTGATAAAAAACACTAGTAATACTGCCCTCCTATGTTGAGGTATAATTAAGATATTTTTAAATGACATCAAGCTTGTTTTTAATAAATTTACAGCCTGTATATACGTAACCAATCTCCGAAACACTAATTTATTAATTTTAATGATTTTATAACGATATAATCGTATGAAAAGCTTACAAATTTTTAGGATCTCGAATATTTTATAAACAGATATGATTTTTTGTCCAATTAGTATCAAATGGAATCTTCATTAATAAGTTGTTTGAATAAAATTGATCTAAGATTAACTTTGTTATTTATTGGTCCTAAGATACGAATGGCAATGTTTGAATCAGATAAGAATATTAAATCTTTGTTGTAGTTCTAAAACGTTTATGAATAAGAATGGGATTTGGAAATAAAGACTCAGATTAAAAGAAAATATATCTATAATAATACCAGCCTGTTACTGTCAAACTGGGCAAAAGGCGTCTTCTTACACAGATAAGTCTTATGGGGGGGTTGGCGATTTCAGAATTATATTGATTACTAGTCCAGGTTTCTTCACGATTTTACCGTAACCAATGTGACGTCTAATACTCGTATAAACCTAAGAAGGTAAATACAGTTCATATGAATTTTGCAAGACATATTGGTACTTGCCCGGATTTGAACCCATAACCACGTGCATGAGAGGCGCACTCTTAACGACACGGGCACTGTACACTGAGCTATAATATATATAATATTCACTTGCTTCATCATGTACCTAACCTTTTCCCAACAATTTTGGGGTAACCGAATGCAGCTGAATACCAATATTTTACATGGAGCGATTACCTATCTGATCTCCACAACCCAATTACGGGGCAACACGATACCCCTTGGTAAGACTGGTAGTAAGACTTTCGGGCTTCTGACTACTCGTAACGACTGTCAAAGATCTAGAAATGACAGCTGGGACCAACGGCTTAACTTGCTTCCCAGGCACGGACGGATTCACTTACAATACGACAGACATAAAAGAATTTACATCCATAACTTTATGTACAAAATAAAATTTCACATTTCTTTATGTTTAAATAAATATATGTTTACTAATACATTTTCTTAGGAATTTAATTCAATGTATCTAGGAGCATATTTTTTAGGTAATCGCTGACCGGCCTTAGTATAGCCTCGCTATCCAGCCCGCGGCGATTCGATGAACACAATAATTAGTTGTTTCAAGCCATCTGGACGTGAAAGGTAGACAAAGAGTAGGAACAGGAAGATTTTATTTAAATACGGATTTAATTATATGTACATACTTTAATTATATGTAAAAAAATGTCATGATGGCCCAATGGTTTAGGCCTCGCCTCTTGTGCACGACGTTGTGGGTTCAAACCTGGACAAGTACCAATGTGAGTTTTTTCAATTCATATGTACTTTCTAAGTTTATCTTGGACATCACCGATATCGGTGAAGGAAAACATCGTGAGGAAACCTGGACTTACATAATTAATATAAGTCTGTAATCGCCAACCCGTCTTGAGCAAGCGTGGTGGTTAATGCTCATGCCTTCTCTGTATGAGAAGAGGCCTTTGCCCTGAAGTGGGACATTAACAGGCTGGTACTTAAATACTCTAATATTCTACTCTTACGTTTGTTTTTTTAAACTAGCTATTGCCCGCGACTTCGAACGCATGGAATTTCGAAACAAAAGTCAATATTTTTATTTAACGCAAAGGCAGTTGAGAATTAATTACATAGCAATAAAATGAAGCCTATATTTAAGGTAGACCTTTGGCAATACATTGGTGAAAATTGCATTCAATGCCGTACAGTAGTTTTTGCGTGATGCGAACACAAACATACGAACAGACAAAAAATCTTATTTTTGGATTCTGTTGCTTTAATAAAGACTCCACTTGTTAATTTTTCTTCAATATCTATATTGTACAGACGCCAGCACATCAAGCTACCCCAAACTGTCAAATTCACCCAATTGAATATGAACCTTATAATTTTGTAATAAAGTTGAAACACTATCAAAGAAATTTGACTTATAGGAGTAGCTTGATGTGCTTGCCTCTGTACACACATGGGCCTGTTATAATTTTATTATATGTAATTCAGCCGCTGCGCCAACTGTGCCATCGATTGGCGCAGTGGCTCAACAATCGACTGCTACTCCGTGTGTCATGGATTCGATTCCCGCACGGAACAAATATTTGTATGGCCTACAGGTCGTTGTTCCGGGTCTGGCTGTTCGTTTATGTGACTTTAAATGTTTGTAAATGCACCCACGACATAGATGAAGGTCCCAGTGTGGGGCAACGTTTTAAATAAAATTATATGTTTTTGTACATGAGGCTTTCTCGTGTACAAAATCATATTCTAACAAATCTTTCTTTCTTTTAAATAAGAAAATATCCAGTAGCGTAATGGTCGCTTAGTGCTCACCTCGCCACGCAGAGTAAACATAATTATTGGAAGTACTTTTCAAGTGCAGTCAATGGGTATTGAAATAACACCATGGCTAAGCAAATAGTGTTTGTGTATGTTAATGGACTGGGAGCGGAGGAGGACTGGTAGGGTTGTCTAATAAGAGAGAGACAAAAGATCACGCTGTTTCTGTTTTCAAAATCACAATTCTGTAATTCAACAACCGATGTTGCGCGGCGGGCGAAGGTCCGCCTGCAACGCAGGAGATTGCGGGTTCGATTCCCGCCTTGGGACAAATGTTTGAACGATCTACAAAGATTTGTTCCGGGTGTTCTGGGTATTTGCTATGTATAATAAGAATATCTATCTATGTAATGTATTATATTAAGTATATCAGTCATCTAGTACCCATAACACAAGCTCTGCTTAGCTTGGGGCTAGATGATGCTGTGTGGATTGTTCAGCATTATTTATTTATTTATCTATTTAAATTCAGTTGAGGATCAGCACTTTATGAACTTCAATGAATAACTACATAAGACAGTCCCCAAAAATCCACCCTTCAAAACGTCCTAGTGTTTTTGCTGGGAAGAAGAAGTGGCACAACAAATTCCCTAGCAACACATCTATCTGATATGTTTTAATTTAATATAATAATCTTTATACATATAACAGGGACCAAAAAATAGATGGATGGATTGTGTGAAAATTGATATGGCTAGAAAGGAGGTGACTTTTGAGATGACGACAAATAGAGATGTATGGAAGGAGATATACCCTAACATAAGTGGTATCAACAATTTTTTTGCGCGATTTCAGCGTTTCAGTGTTGGACCGATAGTAAAAGTTCTTCATAATAATGAGTGCAATGACCCCTTAAGAAATATTGCGTTTATTCGGTTATACGTTATATATCTAGATGTCACAACTCTGAGAAAGAAAGAAAGAAACATTTATTTAGCACAGACTCAGGCACACAATGACAATACTGAATATCGAAAACAAAGAAAGAAATAATAATAATGATGACAGAAGTATGTTTACTTACAAAAAAATAATATTAATTATATGCCTTACGGCTACGCCAAATGGGTCCAGTCCAGCAAAAATGCCATCTAGACTTTTCTGACGCTGGTTTTCGACTGGGCCTAAGTTTTCAACTGGATCTGAGACAGCCCTGTTTGTCTACGACGCGACACTGCAAGCCATGTGAGCGTCTGATGAGCGGTTAGCCAACCACCATTCTAGGGTCTTCAGTTACACTAATAAAGTTCTGACGACATGACACTTTGTAATTTAAGTGTCATAGAAAATGAACTGTGGTTATGGCCGTGTTATGGGGGACATTAAGAAAGTAGTTTGCAAAGTTAAACGACTTTACAGCTGAAAACGTATAATTAAATATGCTGTGAGGAAATAGGTGCTTTATTTGTTAAACGACACAACGTCACGTTTGTATTCTTCAAGAAGTTAGGTAGAGGTGTACCTATGGAAACCCCACATATCACCAGTTATGTTTAAGTCGCATGTAATAGTGGGGAGCCTGATGCCATCGACCAGGCATGAACCACGTCTCCGGGGCTACTTTACGAAAGTATTTATAGTTTAGTATTTGTAGTTAGTACTGACTAAACAATATAATTGTGTTTGTCAAGTTTGAATGTAGTCCCTCATTGGTCTAGTGGTAGCAAGCGCTACTGCTGAGCATGAGGTACTAAGTTCGATTCCTGGTCGAACAGTGTTATCAGATTTTTCTATCTAGAATTCCGTATTCCGTAACTGTGAAAACTTTACGGAATACTAACTGACTTATTTTAATTGTGCGTTAGATTTTTATGTGAACTTAATGCATCGAATTAAAAGTCGTGCTTTAGTTAGATTGTTACATGTAAACCCTATTGAAAATGCTGTTAAAAGTTCAAGCCACTACGCTAACGTATTCAAGCATTATTTATTTAAGTAAGGGCAGGGTAGGGACACAAACAAAGTTTTAATTTCATTAAAATTACAGTCACAAATCAAGTGGCAACCCTATTCCCACTCCGAAGTGTGGAGCCAGTGATCAACGGCCAACCATCTCTACAGGGCCTGTACAGTTAGAATTTTAAATATGTTGTTTTACGCGTGACACTTTTGACAAGATGGCGTTTTATTTGTTAGAAATGAGGCTAAATACTTCGGATATTTCCGTTATATCCATTATGGTAAACGGAATAATACTGTATTGGAATTCTAATGATAACCAGAAATTAGTAATCGTTTTGTTAATTTAGTATCTTTTTGAGTAGATTAAAAAGACATGTGCATTCAGCACTAAGAAGTAACGGCTTTAAGTATAAAAATTAAAAAAGCCCCTGGCCGACGGTTACCACGTGTATGTATAACATCCAGTAAGATTTACCCAATTAGGTTGAACGTCAATATATGTATGTTTGAGGAAAATCGATTTGTATGAAACTTGTTCGGGGAAGTACACACATCTTTCTGCCGCTAATAATTATTGTATGTTTATGAAGACTGAGTGGGAGTTTTGGTGAATTCATTTTAACCATGTCACGCCATCAATCACGACGGCTCGGTTCGCGCAGTGGCTAATCGATCGGCTGCTGCGCCTTGTGTCGTGGGTTCGATTCTTCCACGGAACGAACATTTCTATGGCCTACAGATAGTTGTTACGGGTCTGGTCTGTTTGTGAATTTAAATGTTTGTAAACGCACCCACGACACAGAAGCAATTCTTAGGGTATGAGGCAACGTTTTTTTTACAAAAGAAAAGAAAAGAAGAAGTAATCTGTTACTTAATCTCCTTATATGGTACCATACTTTTTTGCCATAATAGCACCTGAGCCAAAATGCATCAAAACTAGTGGATTAAAAGCTACTTGACAAATGTATGGACTTACTGGATAGGTCGACTCGGATCTGATGATGTGATTCTTTCGTCAAAAGACCATCTCAGACACCAATCTGAATGGTCCTCCTAAGATCGACCTGTGTAACACATCGACCTTAAGGTGTCCTGATGAAGTACGGAATTTAGAAACTATGCGAGGCCAGCTTCCACTGGGCTTAATACCACTGTAAAATTGGATGGATTTTTCGGTCTAACTGATACTTGAAAAGAGTTCTATTGAAAACTTGTAATACATTGAGGGAGTGAACAATTTAATAAGCAGTATATTTTTGGGATTTTTGTTCATCATAAAGTAAAACGAGTATGTTAGGTTGGCAGGTGGTGTGTAGATTCAGCCTATCCGAAAAGACGTGAGCTTATGTATATATATAATATGCTGCTTAGTATAGTTTATGAAGACGAAAGGAAGTAAAAACACATTTTATTAATCTTCGCTGACAAAAAAAAATAAACAAAAAAAAAACTAAAAAAATACGTTTTTATAAAAAAAAACCACAAAAAAATAGAAAGTAAAATTTAATGTATTTTGATTAAGTAAAATGTAAATAAGAAACAAATGTATATTAATGGAAAAAAGCGTGGGGTGCATAGTGTCAATTAATAGTTATAAACATTTTCTATTTTTCCATGGTTACTGTCATTCACAGTGGGCTACATGTATTGGCGTGTATTCTTCAATATTAACACTATGCACCCCACGCAAAGCGAGTTTTATGACCATTATTCGATTTGATTGAAGTTTTCATCATCATTAAAATATAAGATAAGAAGTGCACCGTCAAAGACTCATCACAGTATCCATTTAAGTTCGATCAGCCCTAAGGGCTAAATGCTATTAAAACAGCCAGTGATCTTACTGACAATCTAAAATTAAGTCTTGCTAACCAATCCAATAGCAAGTCCAATCGAAATAACCATAGCTCATAAATGTGCATGAGTGGCACAGATGACAAACTCGTTTGATTTATACCTCCATTGTAAAGATACGCGTTTAATTGTGAAATAAGGTCGGCAAGTACTGCGGTACTGTGGTCAGAGAGTACAGAAGTGCCACTCCTAGTAAAAGTTCAATTTTTTTCATGTTTAAAATAATGATTGTGTGGTTTTATGAAACCACGGTATAAGTGATGGTATATACACTACACGGTCAGCTGATGCGAGCCATAGGCGCCGCCATATTGGCCTCGGCGCCTTTCACTTTACTCCTACGCCGCGACCGACCGTCACGCGACATGCATTAGATGGACGAAAAAGTTTGAGGCGATGTAACAAATGTTTCACTTTAAAAAGAAAAGAAAAGAAAGAACGTAGTTGAGTGCCTCGTTGGTCACAGGATTTAATTAATTACTAGTCAGCAGACTGTGTTCTTGAGTGGAGACCGCGACTCGGCAAACGTAGTGTAGGACGTCCTCTGACCAGGTGGGCTGACGATCTGGGCTGAAGACAGGGCGCTATGGCGCTCATTAGGAGAGGGCTATGTCCAGCAGTGGACTCATAAAGCCTGATGATGATGATGATGATGAGACTATGTTAGATGCGTTTTAAATATACTTATACAATGCAAGGGGTTATCGAAGAAGATATTATACAGGGTGAAAGAGACATCGACACACAAGTCGATACCATAGGTACCGAAGAAGTGGTTGCAAGAAATTTTCTTTGATTCAGACACACCAGTGTAGTGACATCTATCTCGCCACATACGAACTAAATCGTAAACTGACGTCACGGCGCAGCGGCTGAGTGATCGACTGCTGCGCCTCGTGTCGTGAGTTAGATTCCCGCACGGAATACGGAAAATTAAAACGTATGGTCCTTCTGACG
This sequence comes from Phlogophora meticulosa, assembly GCA_905147745.2. Taxonomy (NCBI): domain Eukaryota; kingdom Metazoa; phylum Arthropoda; class Insecta; order Lepidoptera; family Noctuidae; genus Phlogophora; species Phlogophora meticulosa. The sequence continues at coordinate 11,862,862 of LR990538.1, read as the reverse complement.
TCCACTTTACAAGTCTGAGAACCAGTATGTGATGTGTGGTGTACATCAAAGTCGGTCTGTAAAGCGATGAAGATACATGCTAGTGAATATTGTAGGTTACCCTCTTATTTATAAAGAACTGTTATAGTTGGCTACAATGCTCTTTGATATGTGCTCACGGATCTTTCTGTATAAAGCCTTTGGGAAAATCGTCTTATAATATTTTGGTATCTATTCTGTTCATTAAATACTATTATTATTGCGTATATGGTAGGTTAATGAACATCGGACAATGTCATGATGGCCTAGTAGTTTAGGCCTCGCATCTTGTGCAAGAGGATATGGGTTCAATCCTGGGCAAGTACCAATGTGAGTTTTTCAATTCAAATGTACTTTCTTAGTTTATCTTGGACATAACTGACATCGGTGAAGTTAAACATCGTGAGGAAACCTGGACTATAATTAATATAAGTCTGAAATCGCGAACCCGTCTTGAGCAAGCGTGGTGATTAATGCTCGTGCCTTCTCTGTATGTAAACAGGCCTTTGCCCGGCAGTGGGACAGTAATAGGCTGGTACTATATGGTAGGTAGGTAGGTATAGGTGTATGAACGTAAACGAAGCAAAAATAGTATGTAAGGATCGTAGCAGGCGGCGTTCTGTAATTTCTGCCTACCCCCTTGGGAAAAAGGCTTGAGTTTATGTATTTATTTGTATTATAACCTCATGTTTTACTAAGATTTTAATCGCTTTAATTTCCTGAAATGTGTATGAGTTTAATATTTCAGTAGCTCACGAGTCATGTGGGAATTAATCCAAATTTCTAATTTCATAAATGAATAATGAATTTCCACACAAACGTTCACTGGATCGAGTAAACAATCGAGGCACGAAATTAATCAAAAACAATCAAAGCTAACACAAAATAATGATTAAAAGCTATATATATATATTTTATATATATTAATATATAAAAGCTAAATCAACTAAAAGGTGCAAAATAACTTTAGTGTCGGAAGTGAGTACTTCCGACACTAAAGTTATTTTGCACCTTTTAGTGTTTTTTTGGAGACAGTTGTTTCTTTTGTAAAAAATATTTGAACATAGATTTATGTAGTAAATTATTGTTATTATATCTACGTTTTATGAAGAATTTATACATTTTATAACTTGATTTAAAGTGTAAATTACCAAGTTCCGATTTGACTTCGAAGTGCCTTCGAATCTTCAATGAATTCCGAAGTGACTTCAAACCTCGTTACTAACACCTTAAACGCCAGGTGAACGACGAACAATACATTTTCTATTGTCTCTGGCAGTTAAGGTTTTAAATAGCCAAGTTGTTTGCCCCAGAAATCATTCATTCATCAGTCACAGTTGGTTTCTACACACCCTGTTATGAATATTTTACATGTAAATCTTTTAAGTCTGAAATCACCAACCCGTCTTGAACAAGCGTAGTGATTAAATGCTTGTGTCTTCTCTGTATGAGAAGAGGCTCTATAAGGAGTGCTAAGCATGAGGTCCTAGGTTCGATTCCCGGGCCGAGCAATAAGGTATTGAGATTTTTCATTAGGAATTTCTCAATAGAAGCCCGGAGTCTTTATGTGTGCCCGGTTGATGGTAGTAGGCTCATCCCGTATTACATGAAAAAACAACAAAAAAAAACATAACTCGTGACAAGTGGGTGTACTCTACCTCTGCCTAACCCTTCAAGGAACACAGGCGTGATGTTTTGTTAAGTTATTAAAATGTGAAACGACAACTTCGGAACACTCTTTAAGAATCTCACGGTGGAGTGTGGGACTTGAAAAGTGCAGAAAGCTTAAAAAAGTCGAACTATACTGAGCGACCACTAGTTATTATTAATGATTGACGACCGATGTGGCGCTGCGGGCGAAGGTCCGCCTGCGACGCAAGAGGTTGCGGGTTCGATTCCCGCCTGTTTGTATGCCGACAAATGTTTGTGCGATCTACAAATATTTGTTCCGGGTGTTCTGGGTATTTGCTATGTATAATAAAAATATCTATCTATGTAATGTATTGTATTAAGTATATCAGTCATCTAGTACCCATAACACAAGCTCTGCTTAGCTTGGGGCTAGATGATGCTGTGTGGATTGTCCAGCAATATTTATTTATTTATTTATGATACTTCTATCACAAAACTAACTGTACTTAAAGGCATTTAGCACATACAGCTGGTGTGTGGTAACATAAAGAACCCGCGCCCACAATTAGCAATCAAACCTCCACAAATACGTATAAAATGATAATTCTGCGTATTAATTATATACATAGGTACAATTGACAGATTCACAAACAATAATTAGCACCTATACTAAGTTACCGTCTTTTTGTATGCTAATGTACCTGCACGTAATAAATAGTTTAATTAGTCAAGTACTAGGAATTTTGTATTAATGTTTATTATGTCTGTGAGATTGCTTTCGTGTATCGCCTTTTGATAGGGCCAGATGGTTTCTTTCTGAAGTTACTTGTGAGTTTAGATTTAGTTGAGTATATAACTGTATATTACCACCCTTCCCCAGCTCCAGGGTTATTCTTCGAATCACACTACTAAACACCGTAATCAGAGTGACGGAGTAGTTGTGTACATCAATTCGAATCTTGCATTCAAAGTAAACGAACCTGAATTTCATAACTCTGCTTCGGGTTTGATCATCGAACTTACGCCTAATGTTGCTATCCTCTGCGTTTATCGATCCCCATCTAACGAGAGTATTGACATATTTCTCAAATCCTTGAATGAAATACTATCTTCCTTGAGCACCTTTCAAACTGTAGTTATAACAGGTGACATAAATAATATATAAACATAAACACAGATAGCACAACATCAACTATGAGCAATTGGTCACACGAATACCTTAACTCTCTTTCTTATCACGGGTTTTTACCTGCTCACCACCTGCCCACTAGAGGTAATAATTGCCTCGACCACACAATCCTTAAAACCAAATTACCCTCTTCCACCTTCATTTTTGATTCCACAATTACTGATCACTTTTCTACCTTCTTCTGTTTAAAATTGAGGCTGCCCCGTAATTTTTCTAATAATTCAATAATAAAGACCGACTTCGCCTCACTTGACAACTCTATGAAGAATCTGGAATTCACGCATATTTTTTCCATAGATGATCCAAACGCTGCTACTGACTGTCTGATCCAAACTCTATTGCAGGAGATTAATAATCACTCAACCCTGAAGCCTACAGCTAAACGCAAGAGAATCCTGAAACCATGGATTACTCCAGGACTTCTCCGATGCATGAGGAACAGAGACATTTTACACAAAAGATACAAACAGTGCCCAGTTAATGAAATTCTTAAAGCCACCTACACAAGATACAGAAATTTCTGCAACAAGATCCTTAAAAAAGTTAAAAGACAGTTCGATACAAATGAAATTACCAAAGCTGGTCGCAACACAAAAATGTTGTGGGATACAGTCAAGCGTGTCACAAACACAACCAAGATTACTCACCCTCCCACGGAATTACTTTCCTCCTCGGAAACTCCTTCTCAATCTCTTAACGATGTTAACTCGTTCTTTGTAAATATAGGAAAAGATCTCGCTGATCGTATTTTGAATGCAACGGATGGCTGCCCTCCTAATTCCCAGCGCAATAACTCCAATAGTTTGAGTTCTTTCGTTCTCTTGGAGACAAATCCAGATGAAATTGTTTCTATTATTATTTCTCTAAAGCCCAATGCTGCAGTGGGGTTTGATGGCATTTCTTCAACGTTCATAAAAAGGTACTCTGCAATCCTCGCACCCGTACTTTGCCATATTTTCAACCTATCATCTCGGGTACCTTTCCATCTGCTTTCAAAAAGGCTATTATTCATCCCATTTTTAAAGGGGGGGACTGCGCATCTGTCAATAATTACCGCCCTATTGCAGTGCTACCTGCCATGTCCAAAATCTTAGAACGACTCATTAATAATAGACTAACCTCATACCTTGAAAGCAATAATTTACTGTCAACCAACCAATTCGGGTTCAGGAAGAAAAGGTCAACTTCTGATGCAGCCTTGGCACTGATAAATGGAATCGTTGATAAATTAAATCAACGCAAAAAATGCCTCACTGTGTTCATTGATCTCGCAAAGGCATTTGACACCGTTCCTGTTCAATGCCTTCTAACTAAATTAGAATGTCTCGGCGTACGTGGTATACAACTCCAGCTTCTCCACTCATATCTCTCAGATCGTAGGCAGATTGTTAAAATCGACGGATGCCTTAGTGATGAGCTGCCTATTTCGATCGGAGTGCCTCAAGGTAGTGTTTTAGGCCCTACTCTGTTCCTGGTGTTTATAAACGACCTGTGCAACATGCACCTGAACTCTGGTAGCATTATATCTTTTGCCGACGATACTGCAATCACCTTTCATGATGAGTCATGGGCTAAACTGGAAACAACTGCTCAAACTGGTTTTGACTTAATTTATAGATGGCTTATCTCTCACTCACTCACGCTAAACACGAATAAAACTAAACTCATAACATTCTCTTTAAACTCCACTACGCAACCCTTGACACCCATCACTCTAAAAGCTCACACCTGCCAACCCAATTTAGTTCTTTGCAATTGTCCTAAGATTTTCTCTACTGACACGACTAAATACCTCGGTATCATACTAGATCAACACCTAAACTTCAAAGCACATATCACCCACCTTACAGGTCGAGTTCGCAAACTCATATATATATTTAAAACACTCAGACACATTGCCAATACTTACGTGATACGCACCGTATATCTTGCCGTCTGTCAGTCAGTGATATCGTACTGCATTAGTATTTGGGGTGGAGCTGCGAAAACTACACTCAAACCCCTGGAAGTGGCTCAGAGAGCCATTCTTAAGGTAGCTACTTTCCGACCCATGCTCTACCCAACCTTTGAACTTTATAAAAAATGCAAAGTGCTTACGGTCCGCCAAACATTTATTCTCAGTTCTTTATTACAACAACACAAACAAACTCCTTTTATATTAACTCAATCCTCACTTCGACGTAAGAACGAAATCTGCAAAGTACCCTTCACACGCTTTGCTTTTACCAAACGATTCTTTTACTACCTTGGCCCAACTTTGTATAACAGAATAAACAAAAATATACCTTTACATCAATCCGCTTACGATATGTGTACGATATGTCTTCCGTTCTCCTTTCCCTTCCAAAACACAGATATACATACCTACATCATAAGACACACACACCACACTTACATCACAACTCACACACACCCACTAACAATTAGTATTTAGTTAAATATGTTTGTAACTAAGTTAAATCCTAAGCAGTCTATTAATCTGTTTTACCCCTATGGGAAACTGGCCTGGCGAACCTTAATACAGGTTACCATGTAACCTAGCTAGGACGCCAGATCCACCTATGTTACTATTTCTACTCTATTTAATCCTAATTTGTACAACTATACTTATATGTTTATTGTAACAGACTGTACCACTCTTTTTGAATAAATAAATTATTATAAATTATTATTATTATAATAATAATAATAGTTTATTTCAGGCATTAGCCCATAACTCAGTTTACACAATTACAATGTGATTGCCGATTAGAAAATTATAATAATTATAATTTTCTAATTGGCATTGGAGGAGCAACATGCCTGCCACAGCAATGCCGGATATAAGGGCAGTCCAGCCTGTTGGCGATCATCGCCAAGATGGCATTGGGGCTGGCCCGCACCCGCCGCACCAGAGACGCACACCGCTTGCGCAAGGAAGCATGAAAACAATCAGTGCGTGTCATCGCGAACATCCCCGATGCGCTACAGTATATAAAAAAGCTTTTATACAAAGATTAGAACTTTTTTCTGTCCCAATACGCCCTCTTAACTGTAGAGTTGTTCTAGTCTTAGCACACCCCCGATTTATGAGATTAAAACGTTCTTGTATTTCCCGCACCGGGCGATTGGAGATGGCTATATCCTCATCAAGCGAACGCAGTGCTGAAAGGGTTGTATAGCAATGAATCCAAAAAATTATATATAGGCTGTTATTAAAATGCCCAATGACAGCATTCTACATAAACTCACACTTTTTTTCCAATGGGGGTGAAACTACAGAACACGTTACGTCATGATTTTCTATTGAGGAAATATTGTATATTGGTTAATTTCATTATCATATGCAAAATCATATTTTGGATTACGCCGCCCTTGTCAAAACAAGTAGGTGTGATTGTGACTGAGTTTTATTTTTACAAGCTTTAATCTGTCTGGGTAGTGTGTTTTTGTCAGTAATCAAATCTTGCTTAGTTAAATTTGACCCACTTCCTCTTATCCTAAGTTGACATTTTACGTGTTGAGTCAGTTCCAAGGCAAATAGCGATTTATATGGTAAGCGTGACCTGATTTCATACCCAGGATTGTTGCTTAAACTTAATTGAGATTTGCTTAAACGTATGTAGTAGTAGTAGTAGTAGTACCAGCCTATTACTGTCCCACTGCAGGGCAAAGGCCTCTTCTCATACAGAGAAGGCACGAGCATTAATCACCACGCTTGCTCAAGGCGGGTTGGCGATTTCAGACTTATATTAATTATATAAGTCCAGGTTTCCTCACGATGTTTTCCTTCACCGATGTCAGTGACGTCCAAGATAAACTTAGAAAGTACATATGAATTGAAAAAGTCACATTGGTACTTGCCCAGGTTTGAACCCACGACCTCGTGCACAAGAGGCGAGGCTTAAACCACTGGGCCATCATGGCATACGTATGTTGTAATCTATACCTACTTTCCCATCTATAAGTTAATGCAATAAAGCGAAAGAGTTTGTTGGTGCCAAAGTTTAGAAAAAAGGTTTTTGCATTTGATAGAATTATTCTCGAGGAAAGTTATAAATGATATCTAACACACTACGGTACAGTGTATTATAACTAAATTTGTGTGTAAAAAAACTATTGTGTTTTCACCGTATTATTGTCAAGCAGAATGCGATTAATTTCTGTGGATAAACTGAAGACACAAATCTTTGCGACTTAATTTCTAACACCGGCAATGGATTAGCAATTCTTGTGCATTGCAGCTGTCTGCTAGCTGTGAAAACATTCAACGTTACGAACGAAAACTGACGTCTTAAATTAAGTTAATCCTTTACTTTGCAACTCAATCAAATTTCCCAAGATTACGATAATTTGTTGGAACATTTCAAGCAAAAGCAGGTACCATAATCTCAGTAATTGGCATTTGTAGATACTTGTCAACGCAACCGATTTATTGTAACAATTTGTTACGATTAACATTCTAATGGAAACAGCTTCGTTAAAGTTTGCAATCAAATTAAGTCATATTTTCTATCCTGGCGTACTTTATGATTCCTGCAACTATCTCAAATTACGATTGACTGTAATCGTTTTGTTTGCGTATTTCAATGATATGATTAATATACCATATGGCTACGAAGGAGGGGACTGTTGATATGACGTCAAACAGAGATGTAAGTTAGAAGAAGACATGCTGCGTCGACCCCAAATTAATTGGGATAAAGGCGGGATGATGATAATGATGATCAATGTCTACATCGATTCAAATCCACGTAACTTCATTTTATAAGTTTTTTTATCTACGGTAACTACTAAGTATGAGAAAGTATACTCGATCTATGTAAAGTTTAATGTGCTTAGGAGTAGATGGTAGTATTTTTAGCTCTATTTTTAATGAAGCTCGTCCGTAAACACTATATATGTGGGAGGACAAGAAAAATATTTTATTTTGCACAAAATGAAACACACACTTATACAAAGTAGCCAAAAACTATTTTTTTCAAAATTTAAAAATTTTGCCAAAAATTATTCGACAAGTAAAAAAAACAAGAAAGGAACTTTTACGACTTCAACTACATATAACTTGATGTCTACAAAATAAAAAAAAAACCTTTTAATCATTTTATCAAATAAAAAAAACAAATAAAATAAAAAAAAAAACGTTCGAAATAATAATGTGTACTGCCAGTATATCTTTAAATATCGCTAAACAGCATTGCTAAAAAACGAATGATGGTGTTTCTTCAAATATAAGACCTAGGAGTGACCTTCGACCGCTCTCTGACTTTCAGAGATCACGTTTCGACCCTTGCTAAAGAGTCTTTCCTAGGTTTTGTTTTGCGAAATGCTCGTGATTTTCACAACCCGCATGTTGTTAAACTACTGTACACCACCCTAGTTCGCAGTAAGCTGGAGTCTAGTAGTTGTGTCTGGCATCCCTATACTACGGCTCAAACACTAATGCTCGAGAAAGTGCAGAAAACTTTTCTTCGGTATCTTTTTAAAAGAACCTACAATTTCTACCCTTACATGTACCCCACCAACTATATCCTAGGGACTTTGGGTTTCAACTCGTTGGAGGTAAGAAGAGGTCTTGACCAGCTCACGGTAGCTTGTAAGACCCTTAACGGTCGCATCGACTGCCCTGAGCTCCATGACCTCTTCTGTCAACTATTCGTACCGGACAAATACATCTGTCACCGCCAAAGCCGCCGACACAATCTGTTCGCGCAACTGCCCTGCAGAACGGTCGCCAGAGCTGAATCGCCAGTGTGTCGTACCTTGAGGATGCTCAATACTCTCCTGACGGCCAACCCGGAATGTGATGTGTTTGCGGACGAATGGAGTAAAATTAAGCGCGTATGTATGTCTGATGTTCTGTGAGAGACAGTATGCAAGGGTGTCTACTGTTCCATGTTAGTAAGTAGAGAATAGTTGTTTTTGATTGTATTGTCTGCATTGTATAGTTTTTGTTTTGTTTCTATGTTAATTAATGTAATTGGTGCTATGCCGTGTTAATTAACTATAAATAAATAAATAAATAAATAAAATAAATCTCAGCTATGACATTGGGATGCCAACTTACCCGCAGGTAAGATGTGATATCCTAATGTCAGGCCTTTGTTTTCGCAGTTGTGCATAGGCAGCGATGACACCTTACTATCATGCCATCATGTAGGCTGACTGTTGTTCCAATAGTAATACACCTTCCGTACATATTTTAATTATCTAATATCTTCTTTCCAGGGTCTCGTCATGTCAAGCGGGAGTTGTTCAGGGCCGGGCGTGTGTGGGGGGGCGCGGCGGCGCCCGCCCCCTCCCCCCGAGCCCGCGCTGTCCCTCGCCGCAGACCTCAGCGAGCTCAGCCTCGACCAGGGGTACCATACCCTTGCTGACTGCGGCCCGCCGAGGAGAAGAAGGGATAATACCCTCAATGACGCGCTGTGGTTGAAGATTTTGTCTTACCTTGAGGTTGGTTTCTAAAGTATAACATTCCTAATGTAAATTTCATCTTTAGACTGGTGATGTAAAACTCTAGCGACAGAGCTCTACCGAGGAGTAGAAGTGATGAGATCCTCAATGATGTCCTGTGGATGGAGATTTTGTATTATCTTGAGGGTGGTGGAAAAGTATGTTCTTGCTTATCGCTCGTCAGGGTCTATGCCTGACGAGTGTTCATCATCTTCAGCTCAGTTCCTTGTCTTGACCAACATAGTCGCAGACTGCAGATGACTGCAGAGTCCTGGACATGATAATATGAAACCATTCAATTTTCAAGCACCAGTACTTGTGTTAAGTATTTCTGGTCTTAACTAAGTGTATTTCTTAGATAGTGTAGTACCCGCCGGGACAGTAAAACAAGTCCATATTGTCCGAGAAAGAAAATAAATCCAGGTACAAAATCTGTAAAAAAATATGTTTCCAGGTTTCAGACCTCTGCCGCATGTCCCGGGTGTGTCGTCGATGGGCCAGGTTGACCACGCGACTGATCACGAGGCCCGAAGCCTGGAAGAAGGTCAGAGCAGCAGGACCCTTGGAGATTGCTGCGAGATGTGCAGGCGCTAGGGCAGGACCTTGCGTTAGCTCCGTCAGAGAATGGCGGTCGAAGAACTGTGCTGTAAGTTTTTTAAAGCCTACCCTTATCCCAGTTTCTTTTTCCAAATCTCTATTTGCCGTCATTTCAATAGTCACCTTTTTTTAGCTACATCATCTTTAACACAACCCATCCATCATTTCTTTGGTCTTACTCTACTTTTGTAACCATCCACATGCAAACTCAAAACTTTTCTAACAACATGATCCTCATTCCTTATCGCATCACATGCCCATACCATGCTACCGACTTCCACACAACTTCTCGGTCACCAGCGCTAATTTCAGACTTCCTCTTACATACTCATTTCTTATTCTATCCATTCGCGTAGTACCACACATCCCTAGCATTCTCATCTAAACTGTATGCAAATGTGGGTAAATCTACCGTTGCAATATGTGAGAGTGAGCTCCATGCATTTACCGACATGCTTAATTTATCTATCTGACTTCGCTTTGTTACACTTTCGATCTATTTTAGAATAGAACATTAATCTTAGGCCCGATGTATAAGCATACAAAATATTGTGAGCCGAGAGTGTTATATTAAAAGATTGAGAATCTCTTCCCCATTCTTATTCATACGAAATTACATTTAGGAAAGGGCAGCTAGAATAGGGTCCTAAAAATTCTGATTGGTCTGAAAGTTAGATTACTCAAAAATACTGGACATGTATTCTTTCTTTAGTCACGTAAACCAAAAATGACAACGATATAATGCGTTGAAATTGCGCGTGACTTTACGCCGTGCTACACTTTTAACGTAACAGTGACGTCACAGGCCACTTCTCCTGAACTTTGATGTGCTATATCATTGTCACTTTTTATGTTTTTATTGTTGTTTATTTGTTTAAAATGATACAATTATTAATATATGAAGAAATAAAATAAAATTTATTGATTTGAGTAAGCAAAAAGTCGTGTCCAAATTTTTTTAGTAACCTTACTGACGGACTAAATAGATTTAATATATTTTTACCTAGGACACATCCCTACACTTTTTTTTGTAAATATTTATATTCAAAATTACATTTTAATAGCTTGATTGATATAAACCTGACTTTGATTTGAAAAATAAAACAGAATGTCTATTACTGGAGTTTGTACGAGTACCGAGGCAGTCAAATATGGCTTCACTAACATAGATTGATTCGTAACTGAGCTGTATTTGTACTATTCCTGTGTGCTATATATGTACATGATTGAACTGTCAAAAGCTCACACGTCTATGTACCAATTAGGAATGTGTTTGGACGTTTCCTTTATCGCGTGTGTATAGGTTGCAGTTACCCTACCATACATATTTGTATGATGGAAACGTAGCATACCAGCTGTACTATTCTGTAAAAAACTAGCCAAGCGTCAGTTGGACTCGTACAGGAAGGGTTAAGTTCTATTCTTCGCGTTACATGCCCATACCATGACAACTGATTTCCACGCAACTTCTCTGTCACAGGCACCACTTTCAGACTTCCTCTTACATACTCATTTTTTATTCTATCCATTCGGGTAACACCACACATCCCCCTCAGCATTCTCATCTCAGCTGCGTATTCTTGTATCTTGTGTAATTTAAATATTTGTCATATTCAACAGGTAACAGTAGCAAGTGCCCAGCTGCTGGTGGCTACGTTCAGGAACCTGACGCACCTGGCTGTGACGGGCTCCAGCAGTATGGATGCCAGGGCCATGGCGCCTCTCATCACCGACCTCACGGACTTGAGGCATATAGACCTAACAGGTTACTACACAGATTTGAGCATTATTTATACTGTGACATGGCTTGAGTCACAAGTTTTATCACAGTTTGAGCGATAAAAAAGTAACACACCACAGTAATTATTTCTTGTCACGAACGTCTTGTACGCAAGCAATCTGATCAGACAGTTCGTAAAGTCATGGGCCTTTCTAATCACTACTAATGAATAACAATGCTTGGTCTAGTGGTCCCAAGTGCGACTGCTGAGCTTAAGGTCTTGGGTTGGATTCTCAGGTCAATAAAGTGTTATTGGGTTTTTCCATCTGGAATTTCTTTGTAGCAGCCCTAAGTATGGATTTGTACCCAATTGATAGCAATAGGCTCGCTTCCTATTACATGGGACTTTAAACATTACCCAAAAAAAACTTCTCCAGACCCGGAATACAAACCCAGTACCTCATGTTCAGCAGTAGCGTTTGCGACCACAAGACCAACATGTCAGTTAACCTCACATTTTCTAATAATATAATATTTACAGTTTATTAATTACATAATTACAAGCATAACTTAACCACTAAAACTTAACCTTAACTAAGTTATGATTAAGTGATGTTCTAAGAGATAAGTATAACAAAAGCCAACTTAAACAATTACTAGTGCTGTAACTACCAATTTTCATTATAGCGACATCTATATTGCCACATACGAACTAAACTGGCGTATCCTACATCGCGATATCTATTAATTTATTTAATACTTTGAGCACACAAATGTACAGAGGCGGACTTAATGCCATAGGCATTTTCTACCAGTCAACCTTTGGGTGATGCAGAGACAAGCAGTGGCAGGTGCAACTTCTTAAAAGAAAAGATAAGGGAAAAGAAATATATAGATTATAAACTAAATAATATAATACCTACATGTTATTATTGTACGCCATTAATGGCAAAACATGCAGATCTGCCTATTATTTTTAAGACCTTGCACATATTGTTTGATGTATACTCATGTTTTACAATAAATATATTCTATTATATTCTATACATAAAATATATACACAAATAAATATACATACACGACTATACATAAAAAATGAAGACAGTTAATGGGAAAACACTAGCGTACTCACGCACTTTAACTTTAAAAGCGATATCAATGTAATACGTCAACAATCGTCGTCGGGCAGTAGCCCACCAGACAAAAAAACCCGTTTGGTCGGAGGACGATGAATTTTCTACTTTATTCCTTATTCCCCTAAAACATCACTAGGTTTTAGTTGGCTTTAGAATTGAATTTGAAAGACCGAGGGGATAAATTATGCCTTGTGTCCAAAACTTAACTATCTATCTAAACAATGAATAAATAATTGTCGTCCAATTTGAATATCTGAGGTGGACTCAGTGTTATATCAAGTTCTGAGCTGGGTCAGGTTGAAGGCCAGTGTTCGACCGAAGCTTTGTTTTTGGACATTTTACGAGTATGCCACAAAACTATGAATCGGAAATATTTTCGTTTTCAGCTATTAACCAGACGAGAATCAGTACCTAATTGTTCGTAGATTGTCACGCGTCATTCTTGGCCTACATTGTAAAGCTCGGTGTTGTATTGATTGATTATATAATATAAATTAAATTATACAGCAACAAATACACGAATGTTGATATCCCTAATGGAACTATCGTGTTTGTATAGAAACATCTAGTCATCTGCATTTGCTGATCTGCTCTTTCTCTCCTCTAGTGTACAGCGGTTATATTTATGTCTTTTTAGTGTTTAATCATTTTCGTTTGTGGCCGAAAATAAGACCAAAGCCGAATCTTCTTTTTCGTTTCGGCTTAAAACCCATTTGTGGTCGCACGCTAGAAACAACCCTTTGTGTGTTGCATTGGCTGCTGCTAGGACTTGGTCGTTAAGAACGAGCTTAACTGCTTCGTTGGTAAAGTGGTCATAAATGCTACGGCTGAGGCTGCGTGTGCACCGGAGATGAGCGAGGCTGCGGAGCGAAGCGGAGATTTTATGCAATCCTGTTGGTTTCTAACTCCTCCGCTGTTCTTTTCTGATTAATTTCATTGCGGGATCCAAGACAGTTGAATCGTTTCTCCGGGAGTCGTCGGGCTTCATTGTCTCGACGCTTTTCTAGTGGTCGCCACTGTTGATTCTAGTTTTCAGGAGTTGCAGTAGTTTGGGAATAGTGTGGCGGGCTTGTCCCATTACAAAAAAATTCTGTTGGTTTAATTTTCTACGATTCTCCGCTCCACAGCCTCGCTCCACTCCGGTCCAGGCAGCATAATACTTGTATTACACGGACACAATTACACGGTGACTCAATTACACTGCCCAACAAGTTGGGCAGTGTAATTGAGTATAATTGAGATTTTCCATTAGGAAATCCTCAGAACCAGCCTGGAGTTTGTATTTGTACCCGTTTAATGACACGGGTTAAAAGTTTTCATGTTATTAGGTATATCGTGGAAACTTATTATTAACGACAAAATCTCTGTTTTTATCTGCCTTCAAATGTACTTTCTGAGTGCGTTCGTAAGGAAACCTGTACTTATAATTAAATAAGTCTGAAATCGCCAACCTGCCTTGAGCAAGTGGGGTGGTTAGTGCCTTTTCTGTATAAGAAAAGGCTTTTGTCCTGCAGTTAAACATTATTAGGCCGGTATTATTATATCTTTTTTTTACACTAGACTAGGAATTTATTCCGTAGGTGCGTTAACAAACATTCAAACTCACATACACAAACAGCCAGACCCGGAACAACTACCAGGTAACAGGCCATCCAAATATTTGTTCCGTGCGGGAATCGAACCCACAACACGCGGCGCGTTAGTCAATCAGTCAGCCACTGTAAACAACCGTGCTGTATCTCTTTACTCATGTCAAATCTCCTTAATTATGTCATCCTTTACTATGGACGCTCTTATTGTGCACGTCTTTCTACATCGTTCTCACAAATATATGTATAATCTCAACATGTATGATGTAACCAAGCTTTTGGAACAATATTCTGATTTAAAAGATTGTCCATGGAGTTTCTTGCCCATTCTTCTCCAAAGAGATCTACAATCTGGAATGTGCAACTAAATTACTTTCTCAAATTATTATGCCTTGTGACTGTGACTGAAGCTTCGTTTTTTTTTTGACATTCAAAAGTGCCGCAATGGTCTGATTGAAATTGGTGGTTTGAATTTTAGTTTGCTATATACTCTGCTAATATTCTCAACCACCTCATTCAAATCCTTTGGGAAATTAAGTTTTCGGTGTGTGCAGCTGTATTGATATTTATTACACTTCCCTAATTCCTCGTACCTGGCAACTTCGACAGAAGCCTACTCGTTAAACTTGCAAACTTGCAAAGTTACAATCTTGTATCAAGTTTTGAAATATTGCTCGTAAACTATGAAGACAGGGAAGCTCGTTCCTTTGAGACTAAATAGTGGTTTATATTAAAGTTTACTAGCAATATATTTACTAACACTATTATTAGAGATTCCTTGTATTCAGTTTTTTTTATTCTTACGTCATACACGTACCTATGTCCTTTGTCGCAATTCTTTTTTCTTTCTTTTATTTTAATTTAGTAGAACAGTATATGCACTATGCAGGTAAGTACCTAATATCCAAAATGTGTGTAAAAATGGGACGAAAGAATCATAGGGCCACAAAAAATCATCCGAAGCGGTATCGGGAAAAGTACCCACAACACTGGCATCATTGAAACGAAAAAAGTGTGTTAGGTCTTAGGTTACCGAAGTGAGATTTTGGTTAAGAATGTTAATCTGTTTATTGGGATGTTTAATTAGATCTAGTAAGAGATTCTAGTTCTTCTTCTCTTGAGCATCTCGATAGCAATCTATATAGAATTGGCCCAGAAATTAGCTACGAAAACGGCACCATCAGTAGCGTTAAAGAGGAGCTCGTGGCTAAATAGAAACAGCCGCACGGGTTGATCGAAGGTTAAGCTACGCTTACCGAGGTCGGTCTGTGGATGGGTGACCGTTCGAAACATATCTAGACTCCCCGATGCCTCGGAAAATGCGTTTAACCGTTGGCCTCGGCTGTCATTTAGAGATCTTTGACAGTCGTTACGGGTAGTCATAAGCCCGAAAGTCTGACAACCAGTCTTACTAAGGGGTATCGTGTTTCCCAGTAACTGAGTGCTTTTTAAATTCTAGGATACACATTTTTAGCCAATTTTTTTAATTAAACAATACGATACATTTTTAAGTCATACTCCACTATTACAATATTACATAAACCTTTTTACCCAGGTTGTCCAAACGTGGACTGGCCAGACTGGGCTTGGTTGGAGACGCGGCTGGCGACCCGCAGACCCCCTGTGGAGTACATAGACCTCACGGACTGTGGGTCTGTGACGGACGCCGGGCTCTGCGCGCTACTCCACACCTGCCCCTCTCTGCAGTATTTGTACCTTAGGAGATGTACTCTAGTCACAGGTAAGGGACCAATAAAATAAATAAATAATGCTGGACAATCCACACAGCATTATCCAGCCCCAAGCTAAGCAGAGCTTGTGTTATGGGTACTAGATGATTGATATACTTAATACAATACATTACATAGATAGATATTTTTTATTTTACATAGCAAATACCCAGAACCCGAAAAAAATATTTGTAGATCGTACAAACATTTGTCCCAAGGCGGGAATCGAACCCGCAACCTCCTGCGTCGCAGGCGGACCATCGCCCGCCGCGCCACATCGGTCGAATGATGATGATGACCAATGATACTTAAATAATACATGGTGGAAAGGAGATCGATACTTTAAACTGTAAAATACTTGCCTTAGCTTGTGCTTAAAGTATCAGTATATTAATATATTTTGGGGAAGTCAATAAAATATACCTATTTTAAACTAATCAATACAATATACTTCGATGCTTAATAACACTTCCGACATATTCACACTGTTTAAGCGAGTCATGGTGGTGCTATGTACGATGCAAAAATGTTAAAATTCTGCCAAATCCAGTAAATTAAATAAATAATTCAATCATTTATTAGTTGGGAAAAACTCATTGAATCATTCCATGATTTTCCCAAAAACCGCCGACGGAAAAAAATGCTAAAATTAACGCGTTTAATAAGTTATAAAGAAAATATTTGAAGTTCCACCGTTCCATCAAAAAATATGCTGGAATTTCTTAAAAGCATTCCGAACATATACGTCTAGAACTGAATATATCTTTTGAAAAATAATAAAGTTTCTTTACTTTTCATACAACAGGGAACCAACGTAAAGGTGAGGTCACACGTATGGCTACCTTAACAAAACAAACTGCCACAGGCGCTTTGCAAAAATACGGGGTTTTCTAATATTTTTCAGCGTATTTATACTGGAAGCCGACCACAACATAGTTTGGAAAAGACTGGCAGATTATATAATCCAAAAGTTTAGAATATTTCCACCAAGGTAATGCTGAAGAGTTAAGCTTTTTCGATAATTTAACAGTTGCTAATAAACATATTAAACATAGTTAAAGGACGACCCCTAACGGAATAGGCTTAAACGGCAGTCTTGTTCTACTTTTACGTTATAAGTAGTGCATGGTCAATCTAGCAGGAGAAATTGGCAGTAAGAAAGAAGAAGAAGTATTTAAGAAGTTTATTATATTAGCTAAAATGTAAAATCACTCGAAAAACATGTTGTTTTCTTTACATAATATATCTTTTGATAGATAGTCTGAAAAACTCCGGACTTATTTTCTTAACCCTGAAATGCTTTTTGGCGGAATAATACAAATAAGTTACATAATATTGCTGACATAAATAACAAAATTTTCTTAGTGGTCGAGCAAATAATAAATAAATCAAGTTTTTTTTATTATCTCCTATTCAAGTATACCTAAGTCTAAGTGATAGTCTTCCATGATAATAAATTATATTCCGTGGCTTCTGTAAATAATGTTTGTAGGTCATATTTTACAAACAGCGTATTTGTACAGACTGGCTGGCTCTCAAACACTATAATCCCGCTTTGAACAGTTCGGGGCTCGAGTTCAGAAACATGGTTTATACGTGAAATTTCAAGTGCCCAGCCGAATGCTTCACTCGGCTTAAAGCTCATTATCAGCATGTTCCTGTTCTAGTAGTGACTTAATAAATAAATAATGCTGGACAATCCACACAGCATCATCTAGCCCCAAGCTAAGCAGAGCTTGTGTTATGGGTAGTAGATGACTGATATACTTAATGCTATGCATTAGATAGATAGATATATTTTATTATACATAGCTACAGCCCAGAACACCCGGAACAAAGCTTTGTAGATCGTACAAACTTTTGTCTCAAGGTGGGAATCGTACCCACAACCTCCTGCGTCGCTACGGACCTTCTCCCGCCGCGCCACATCGGTCGTCAAAATGTGTTATAGGCGTCTGCTGTGACGTACGTATGCCGTATCTTCAGTCGTCGTAGCATGTGAGTTTTATAACTCCAGTTTTCTCTAAAGCAATTTGCTTTTCCTGTTTAATGCAAGATAAATCTTAATTAAGTACGGTGTTTGCGTACGTTTAGCGCCTACCAGTTTACAAGCTAATTGAGGAAACCAGGATTCAACCTAGAAATTCTGTCCGATATGGCATTTTCTAATCTATGTTATGATTGGTTACGGAGCATAACTTTGTCAATGTCTGATAAATGTTAGATTCAATATTTACCCCGCTACAAATAAACGCGTAGTAAAGTTTCAACCAGTATAAACTTATTTATTTATTTCAAGGATTATCAATGAGAAAAAAAGAGACACTTGGGCCACACTAGGGTCCGTGTGTCCATTTAGTTTTTCGGGACATCGCGTAGCGTTAGGTCGACTCTTCACGGCACCAGAGGGCTGGCCTTTGTTTTGGCCAAATAATCAGCATTGCCATTCAACGTGGCCATGCTGCCAGTCTTTTGGGCACATTTCCCATTGACAGCGGATGAATTTTTCGATGCCCTGTGATTCCTTTTTTTATCTATTCATGTACATAATAGTTTTATTGCCTTATAAAATAAAACAAATATAAAAAGGCCATACAAGAAATACATTACACTTTATAAAAATAAAACTTGTATAGTATACATCATCCTGCAGTAATGCACACTCAATTACAGGTAATTACAGTTTACACATTTTTCCATACATGCTCTGAATACACAAATTATATTAAATTTACGTGCAAATAAACAATTCAACTTCAGATTTACTTTACATTTTTGAGGTTTAGTATTGGCATAATTTTATCGTGCGTTATGAATTGAGTTTGATGGTCCGAAAGATTGCTTTGTCCTGCATTTGGACCACAAATAAATTCCACAATTTTGTTACCGTACGATTTTTATTAATATCATCTTCAGCTTGGCACTTTTTAGTCTTCCCACTGGTACCTATGTATTCTAGGAGTTATTATTTTATGCTTTAATGCATTGTTAAATTGTTAATAGTGATATGCCGTATCCGTATCAATATCCGCGGATATCCGAGGGAGAATAGAGATTTGTATCCGCACCTATACCGTTACTTTTAAACGGATCTTGAACAAATCTATTACATAATTCATTAAAATTACGTACATAAAACTTCAAATAAGTGTACTAATAACATTAATAAAATGTACTAATAAAATTGGATTTGAATTAATTTTTATTTTACAACATCACATACTATCGTTGTGCTTTCCATCAATGGGGGGTTTGGACCATGTCCCGCCGCGCTGGTCCCGTGCATGTTGGCGGGTTGCCAGAGCCTCGTTGGTCGAAAGTAGGGTATAACATGAGTAGGTGAGGTTGACTTGAGTTCCTAGGCTGTTATAGGGAACCCCTTATACCACAATATCACATATCAACGCGTCAACTGTAATTTTAAGGTCGCACACGACACATACTGAGTAGAAAAGTTGAGGTCCGTATCCGTATACATATTTGCGGATCTGTACACTAATGACTCCGTATTCTCAACGATGCAATACATCACTACTTGTTATGCATTCATTGCCCCTTTAATTTCGAACAAAGCTGCATCTTCATATCATATCTACTAACCAAGATAAAAGTATAGTTTAGAAATTTCCTTTCCTACTATTTTATCAGAAGAAGAAATAGATTGAAATCATAATAACTGTTCCTAGTATTTTAAGGGCAACACCGTTTCTAGCAATCAATAAATTGAATGGTTCCGCGAACCACCCGGCCAATACCGTTGATCTACAAATATAACCATACTTAACGTGTTCCCGTTATCTCTGATAAATTATACGGTCAGCTCGGACAGTAATCACATTATTATTCAGAAAAACATCAACCTAATCGCCATGATCCGCGAGTAACGTCTCTATTAGATCGGTCGCCTCTCTAGTCGACTGGTCCAGCTTGTTCGTTCAGTTTTTTGAAAGCAAGTAATTGCGTGTACTAGATTTTCACACAAGATTTTCTTGTTCGTTGAATATAGATGTTTTAAGGTTTGTTTGTGATGTACTTACCAGTTTTCTTGGTTTTTTATGCTCTATTTAAATATTCAGCACTATATTCTACTATCTCGTATCGTAGGTTAAGCTACGCTAGCCGAGGTCAGTCGTGTGTGGTGACCATTTCTAACATATCGAGATTCCACCGTACTTCGGAAAGCACGTTAAGCCTTTGGTCCCGGCTGTCTTTTGTAGATTTTTGACAGTCGTTACGGGTAGTCAGAAGCCTGCAAGTCTGACAACCAGTCTTACCAAGGGGTATCGTGTTGCCCAGTAAACTGGGTTGTGGAGGTCAGATAGGCAGTCGCTCAATGTAAAATACTGGTATTCTGGTACATAGTTGGGAAAATGCTAGGCAGATCATTTTCGCTACTTATGCTATTCTGTAACGATACGTGCACACATAATGCATATAGCTGTATGGGGTATATCCATTTTACCCATTAATATAGGGTACATTAACAAAAAAATATTTGTACTGGGTACGTTAGGACACAACGCGCTAAAGACGCGACGGGACTTGCCTGGACTCACATCTGCCTCATAAATACATAGGTTTTCATTATTAAATGATTTTGATTTTGTATTTATGAGGCACGTATTATTAGAGATTTATATATATGCGGCTAATATTTAAATATAAGGCAGATTTGTGTGGCAACGCAAAGCAATAGTGCTTTTGGTTAAAAATTGACCAGTACGGCCATTAGGTTTTAATTGAAAAACCGTCAATGGCATTGCCATACGCAAATAGGGGTAGCGCTTACGATACACCAATTTATTTAACTCAAAAGATTTTCTTTTTATGCGCACAACTATTTATGATTTGATGTGCCCGTAACTTTAAAAATAATTAATTAATGTTACGAACAAATTTGATATTAAGTAAGTAGTGGGTGAGATCGTCATGCTATTTATTTTAATGTAATGCAAAGAAGTGCATTAACATTTAAAACTTTCATTATTCTCTTATCTACATCCTTGTTTCTGTTACGAATATTGTTGCAAAATTATTGTGACAAATTGCTTACCTGATTACTGCTTCATTGGTGTAGTGGTTGCAAGAACTACAGCCGAGCTTGAGGTCCTGGTGTCGATCTCCGAGTCAGGCTAAGTATTATTAGGTTTGTCAGTCAGAATCGAACGGTTACCCATCCATAGACTGACCTCGGCAAGCGTAGGTTAATCTCCAATCAACCAGTGAGGCTATTTTTTATGTAGCCACGAGCTCCTCATACTTATACGATTATCTAAGTATGATATCAAAGAGTTTCTAAAACACATTAAAATTAGGTATATAATTTTTGGTTGTGTATTAAAGTTTTCTTGCCCGAAGCATAACCTGCGTAGGATGAAGGTAAAGGAACTTTAGACAATTAAAATTATAGGGGTACTGTTTAACAAATTATTTTCCAACCTACTGATAAAACTCTTTCAGTACCCTGAATTATAACCATGTTGCGTCTGTTACAAAACAAGAGATCTTAAAGGATAAATGACAAAGGGATTGTTATAAGCCAACATTATGTAGGTATTTTTGATACCTCTTGTCATCTCAGGTACAGAACAGTGTGTACGTCAAGTACCTACAGGGAGTTATTATATTATACACAGAATAACAAGTTATAGGCCTAGTTATACTTAGGATGAGTCATGATGGCGCAGTAGTTTAGGCCTCGCCTCTTGTGCACGAGGTTGTGGGTTCAAACCTGGGCAAGTACCAATGTGAGTTTTTCAATTCATATGTACTTTCTAAGTTTATCTTGGACATCACTGACATCGGTGAAGGAAAACATCGTGAGGAAACCTGGACTTATATAATTATTATAAGTCTGAAATTGCCAACCCGTCTTGAGCAAGCGTGGTGATTAATGCTCATGCCTTCTCTGTATGAGATGAGGCCTTTGGCCTGCAGTGGGACAGTAATAGGCTGGTACTACTACTACTATAGTAGGATTTAGTAGGATAAACATTCGTTTAGTTATTGTTTTTTTTTTATTACCCTGTATTTTTGGTGTATAATGGTTGGTGATTAATGCTCGTGTCGTGAATATGAAAAGAGGCCTTTACCCTGCAGGGTAACAAGGGCAATAATAAAAAAAAAATTGGTGTACCTTCCAAAATTTTATCTCTGCCTATCCCTTTGAGGAATACAGACGTGATGTTATGTATCCTATATTGTATGTCGTAGGTGTGTACATGGTTAAACGGGCAGCCCTATCAGAATCGCAGCACTATTCTGAGAGCCTCTTTGGTCTTGCACGGATTAGTTTTTTTTATTTGCAAACTTATTTGTAAAGTTAAGTTTTAGATTTTTGTGTTACCTGCGCGTACTTGTTTTTCTTACTTTCTTTCTAGTTACTAGGACAAAAAATATCACAAAATTAATGTAAAAATTGTCAAACGCGAGTAAACTCAGTACTTTACTCGTGTTTGGTGGGTCGAATGTTTTTTTAACGGTCAATAATTTCTGTCCAAAAAACAATTGAAAGCTGGTTAGTAGATGGTTCAAATTTATACCACAACATATTCCCTTCGTCTGCCACAGAATTAGCAAATAATAGGTCTTTACCTATGAAATTGCCGTTTTGTATGAAAAAATTTAAATGAATTTTTTTCATGTATTTTTTATTTGTATAAATCGAAGTAATCACCCATGCAATCAATGCATCTTTGCCAACGCAGTGGCAGTTTATTGATGCCCTTCTTAAAGAAATCAGCTGGACGGGAGGCAACAAATTCTTCAAAGGCATTTTGTACTGCCTCTCAGGTATTGAATTTTTTTCCCGCCAAGAAATTATCCAAATTCTGGAAAAAGTAGTAGTCTGTAGGCGCAAGTTCTGGTGAGTAGGGCGGATGACGGAGAGCTTCCAACCCCAGTTCTTGCAACTTGGAGACCGTCTGCTGTGCAGTATGAGGTCGCGCGTTGTCGTGCAGGAGCAGCGGAGACGAGCGATTGACCAATGCTGGTTGGAGATGTGCCAGCTTCTCCATCATTGTGTTCAATTCTTCACAGTACACATCTGCAGTAATGCTCACCCCGTTTGGTAAGAAGCTGTGTTGAATCACACCGGCGCTAGACCACCAAACAGTGACCATCACTTTTCTTGGGGTAAGTTTTCGTTTAGGGCATTGTTTAGGTGCTGAACCAGGATCCAACCAACTTGCTGAGCGCTTGCGGTTATCAAACAGAATCCATTTTTCATCGCAGGTAACAATGCGGTTCAAAATTCCTTCATTTGTGTGTCTGTTGAGCAGTGCAAGGCACGTCTCGACGCGTACTTCGCGCTGGCGATCATTGAGTTCGTGGGGCACCCATTTGTCAAGCTTTTTTACCTTGCCAATTTGACGCAAATGGACCAATATTGTTTTGACACTAACGTCGAAAGCTGCTGCTAATTCAGCCGTAGATTGTGTATCATCAGCTTCCACAATCGCCTTTAATTCGTCATTGTCGACCAAAGTCTTCGGACGACCGCGAGGTTCATTTTTCAGGTCGAAATTTCCAGAACGGAAGCGAGCAAACCAATAACAGGTAGTGCGTTGGTTTGTAGTGTTAGCTCCGTAAACGTCGATGATGTTGCGTGCCGCTTGTGCCGCGTTGCTGCCACGACGGTACTCATATTCCATAATTACTCGAATTTTTAACGTATCCATGATGACGAAAAAGATTTAAATGCGATGAAAATGTAACACTAATCAATAAACAAATGACTACATTTGGAAAAAAAAATCCATGTTTTTAAAATAAAATTAATTTGAAATTAGAATTCTTAGCCAAACAAAAAATATTTTGATTTGAAATGGCCAGTACTGCAGAACGGCAATTTCATAGGTAAAGACCTAATATAAAGGCTTGTCGACTCATTACTCTAAAGGTAGAAATCCCTACAGGGTAGGATCTGCATTTGAGTTGAATAATTTTGGACAATATTAGTAAGGATCCTGTTGAACATCGTAGTTAATTAATTAAGTCATGTTCACTGTCGGTGAAATTGCTCATGAATTTTCGTATTAGGAATGGTTAGAGATCTAACTTATTCTAAGATCACATCATAGCGTAATATGATAAGCAGATTTGGACATCATGTACTGTTATATTACCCTATATGTAGTAAAAAAATAATGTTAACAAAATATTTACATTAACACATTAGAATTTCTCTCTCTGTGGCAAATAAACATTTTTTCTTTCTTTTCATATTTATTTCTCTCTTTTTCTTTCTTTATTTTCTTCCTTCTTCCTTATAACAATATTTTTTGTCGAGTATTCAGAGGCCCGGAAGTCTGACAATCAGTCTTAATAAAATATCAGTATTTTACATGGAACGGATGTTTAAAACATTAAATTGTAAAATATTTAAAATCCAATTATATAAATGGCTCAATAACCATCATTTCTATAATGATTTTTTTAATTTCAATTGTATTTTCTTTTTCGACTGCAATTTGTAGGCTTAAGTTTACATGCTTTAATTTTAAGCAAAACATGTCAGATCTCATATTTTAAAATAACACCTTGTATACCATGTTTTAAGCAAATATTCTATCCTATTCTGTTCTAACGACTGGCTATCTGACCTCCGCCTCCTCCTCCTGACCATGGAACGACTTCCATCCATTATTCCAGCTGGATCCGGTTAGACTGGAAGCTGACCCCAACTAAGTTAGGAATAGATAGCCAGATGATGATAACTGTCCCCCGTAAAACTTACGACTGTTTTCATTTGCATCAGTATAGATAACAAATTAATAATGAAAATGAGCTGCCTCATTGTATTGTGTAGCAGAATATGCGTGAAGTGCGGTATCGCTTTGATGAGGTTTTGCTTTGTAATTACTTCACATTCCAATAATTTTCAGCATTATGTAAACTATACAATAATAATAAATAATAGGTCTTTACCTATGAAATTGCCGTTTTGTATGAAAAAATTTAAATGAATTTTTTTAATGTATTTTTTATTTTTATTAATCGAAGTAATCACCCATGCAATCAATGCATCTTTGCCAACGCAGTGGCAGTTTATTGATGCCCTTCTTAAAGAAATCAGCTGGACGGGAGGCAACAAATTCTTCAAAGGCATTTTGTACTGCCTCTCGGGTATTGAATTTTTTTCCCGCCAAGAAGTTATCCAAATTCTGGAAAAAGTAGTAGTCTGTAGACGCAAGGTCTGGTGAGTAGGGCGGATGACGGAGAGCTTCCAACCCCAGTTCTTGCAACTTGGAGACCGTCTGCTGTGCAGTATGAGGTCGCGCGTTGTCGTGCAGGAGCAGCGGAGACGAGCGATTGACCAATGCTGGTTGGAGATGTGCCAGCTTCTCCATCATTGTGTTCAATTCTTCACAGTACACATCTGCAGTAATGCTCACCCCGTTTGGTAAGAAGCTGTGTTGAATCACACCGGCGCTAGACCACCAAACAGTGACCATCACTTTTCTTGGGGTAAGTTTTCGTTTAGGGCATTGTTTAGGTGCTGAACCAGGATCCAACCAACTTGCTGAGCGCTTGCGGTTATCAAACAGAATCCATTTTTCATCGCAGGTAACAATGCGGTTCAAAATTCCTTCATTTGTGTGTCTGTTGAGCAGTGCAAGGCACGTCTCGACGCGTACTTCGCGCTGGCGATCATTGAGTTCGTGGGGCACCCATTTGTCAAGCTTTTTTACCTTGCCAATTTGACGCAAATGGACCAATATTGTTTTGACACTAACGTCGAAAGCTGCTGCTAATTCAGCCGTAGATTGTGTATCATCAGCTTCCACAATCGCCTTTAATTCGTCATTGTCGACCAAAGTCTTCGGACGACCGCGAGGTTCATTTTTCAGGTCGAAATTTCCAGAACGGAAGCGAGCAAACCAATAACAGGTAGTGCGTTGGTTTGTAGTGTTAGCTCCGTAAACGTCGTTGATGTTGCGTGCCGCTTGTGCCGCGTTGCTGCCACGACGGTACTCATATTCCATAATTACTCGAATTTTTAACGTATCCATGATGACGAAAAAGATTTAAATGCGATGAAAATGTAACACTAATCAATAAACAAATGACTACTTTTGGAAAAAAAAATCCATGTTTTTAAAATAAAATTAATTTGAAATTAGAATTCTTAGCCAAACAAAAAATATTTTGATTTGAAATGGCCAGTACTGCAGAACGGCAATTTCATAGGTAAAGACCTAATATAATAATAATATAAAAATTTTATTCAAAATATAAGTAAAACTAAGATTTACATTAATCGTCATAGAGGAAAATTAATTCTAACTATAACGTAGACCTGCCTGAGCTAGGTTTATGAAAACCAATAAATGCAATCGGATCTTCTCAAAATATTCGGCTAGAAGTGATCTCATCTAGTTTAAGGAATAAATATTGACGTTATACTGACTCGATTTATACAAAAATATAAGGTATTTCCTATGTTTAATAAAAATATCTATCTATGTAATGTATTGTATTAAGTACGAGTATATCAGTCATCTAGTACCCATAACACAAGCTCTGCTTAGCTTGGGGCTAGATGATGCTGTGTGGATTGTCCAGCATTATTTATTTCTCTAGTCCTCTTAATCAGCAACTAATGGTGTTCTCATTTTGTTACAGATGCAGGAGTGCGGTGGATACCATCGTACTGCGCACTCAAAGAACTCAGTGTGTCCGACTGTACCGGCGTCACAGACTTCGGGTTGTACGAGCTGGCGAAGCTGGGGCCGGCACTACGATACCTTTCCGTTGCGAAGTGTACACAGGTACGTAGTCTGGTGGAATATCTGCGGTAAAGGGAAGGGCCATCGACTCATAACTTGTGAACATGAGTTCAGTACATGATACAAGATTTAATTTTTACTTTCTACCTTTTTTTTAAATATTGCCCCACACAAGGAATTTCTCCTGTATTGTGGGTGAACTTTCAAACATTCAAACTCACATACACAAACAGCCAGGATCGAAACAACTACCCGTAGGCCATACAAATATTTGTTTCGTGTGGGTATTAAACCCAAAACACGCAACGCAGCAGTCAATCGTTCAGATCTTCTAAAATTTCGTGAGTGCTTTTGACATAATAGTCTGCGTTAAATTTAGTGTAAAAAATCCCAATATCAAATTCTAACCTTCGTAAGGTTAGAATTTGATATTGGGATTTTTCACTAGGAATTTCTGAGCATGAGCCCGGAGTCTAGATGTGTGCACGATTAGAGGCAATATTCTCACCCACTATTACATGGGAATTAAAAACATAACGGGTGAAATGTGGGTCTACTGTAGATACAAATCTGCCCATTCCTTCGGGGAAATACAGGCGTGATGTTATGAAAAGGTAACTTCCCTACGTCTAATTGACTCCAAACCACTTTTAATGAATCCTCATAGTTTCCCTTATAGTTCATAGTTTGCATGACTAAAATATTCACTTTATGCCAAACGCTTAGTTACTTTGCTTGTCAAGACTCATAAAATATTCAATGATCTTCTATTTTATGTAAACAATTGAAACTCGATTGGCGCATCCTTTCTGTCTCACAAAAATATAGAAAAATCGTTTTGAATCATGAATATTTTTCTAAAATGAAAGTTTTATATAAATGAAATCTCAATTGAATTAAATTCCTACAAATACGAGGATAAACTGGATTGAATCGTAATTTCATATTGGCTAAGGAATATCCTGGTAAATTCTGGGTTGGAAAATACCTCACATACGAAAATATACCCTATAAAGTTTGTTTATTCTTGTTAGCTATAAATATCAAGATAGGAAGATAAACCCACTTAAACAGTGAACCATTGGGAACTTGTGAGACTAGAAACTAAGTTACGTCTAGACTGATGTCTGAAGAGTTATGAACGTGTGACTATTTGTTATGTTAATACGTCATATTCCTGGAATTTCCATACTTACCTTCGTTCAGTCTTGCTGTCTCCTTGCTTTCACTTGAGTCATGGTTCGACGAACGTGATCTAGTTCTAGAAGATGAATTGAAAGAGACATTTTGAATCCACCTGTTTTTGGATTCAAATTTATCAATAATTGCGTCAATATTAATTTATATAAAAATGGGTTCGCCGCTATTAAGAAAAACGTTCACGAACCAACTGACACCGACAAGGCGGTCATCATGCAAATGGCGTTACCGCTTTTTGACGTTAGGAATTTCTCCTGGGTCATGTGGGTGTGTTTATAAACATTTAAACTCACATACACAAACAGCCCGACACGGATCAACTACCTGTAGGCCATACAAATATTTGTTCAGTATTGGAGTCGAACTCACAACACGCAGCGCATCAGGCGAACACTCAGGCGCCGTCATAGGTATTACGGCCGCTATAAGCTGGTACCGTTTTCTTCGGAAACCAGCATTTAACTGAATCGCACCATTGCCAATTATAAAAACTTGAATAAAGACGAACGAACTGAATGAGCTCTTGTACTGCAAAATTCTAAGAAACTTTTTTAATTAGTTGTGTGGACTCTTGGCTTGTGCCCTGATGGTGGTTTCTAAGTAATTTGTAACTTGAACTTGTAGTTCTTCTTTAATCAACCGTTTCCACTGTGCTTTGTAAATGTACTGTTGGTCTGTAAGTTGTCTAGCATTGATTGTTCTACTTCTACTTTCTTAACGGCACGTTTTCTCCACGCAATCGATTGTCATGGTATGGGCATGTGATGCGAAGGAATGAGGACCATGTTGTGAGGAAAGTTTTGAGTATGAATGTGCAGGGTTACATGAGTAGAGGAAGACCAAAGAAAAGATGGATGGATTGTGTGAAAGATGATATGGCAAGAAAAGAGGACCCTTGAGATGACGGCAAATAGAGATGTATGGAAGAAGAAAACATGCTGCGCCGACCCCAAATAAATAGGGATAAGGGCAGGAGGATGATGACGTGCTAAAGGACTCGTATATATGTATATCTTAACATCACGCCTATATTCCACATACGTGTACCTATAGTACACCTAAATTTCGCTTCTTAAGTTAAAGCCCCATGTTATAGGAGACGAGCCTGTTGCCCTCATCCGGGCACAATCCAGAATTCGGGTTGCTACAGAAAAATTTCTGGTGATAAAACCCAATAACACTTTGCCCGATCCGGGGATTGGACCCAGGATTTCAAGCTCAGCAGTTTCTATACAAAAGCTGTCAAACCGCAATATCAATTGCCTACACAGCTATCTCACTATTGAAAAATCCACCCTCAATTATCGTTCTTGTTAAAATGACCGACTACTTACCCGATGACAGTCTGGTATCTAGCAGAGACCCAAAGTTCTGACACACTTAATTTCTGTCAAACGCGAAATAACATTCACTTAGTACTAGCTTAGACAGCACTTGAAAATAATAAGCAGTCAAGTTTAATATGTTTTGGTCACGTTGAGAGGTTGAATGAAAGGCGACTAACGAAAAGTATTTTATAATATGATAAATGCCAGTGGAAACTCAGGGAGGGGATGCCCTAAAGGGTCTGGCCTTTAGGGCTTTTGGTGATGTTCTTCAGAAAGGTCAGGTGTGTAGGACTTGCAACTTGACGACACGGTTGGCGCAGTGGTTGAGCCATCGGCTGCTGCGCCGCGTGTTGTGGTTTCGATTCCCGCACGGAACAAATATTTGTATGACCTACAGGTAGTTGTTCCGGGTCTGGCTGTTTGTGTATGTGAGTTTAAATGTTTGTAAACGCACCCACGATATAGGAGAAATTCCTAGTGTGGGGCAACGTTTTTAAAAAAAGAAAAAAAAAAAAAAACTTGTGAGCGTGTATGACCAAATCAATGAACGATAATGAAGCAAAAGGAGTATGAAAGGATCATAGCAGGAGGCAGGTATAAAAAGAGTGGCCATGGAGTTTCTTGCCCGTTCTTCTCCATAGGTAACTACGCTTTGGAATGGGCGACTAGCTTCATTTTTCAAAAGTACCTGTAATTGGTTTATTTGAAATAAATGCCTTGACTTTGACATTGGTGGCGTTCTGCAGTTTCTGCCATGGGTAAAAGGCGTCAGTTTATATACATTGTGGAAGAGCCTTCACCGCACAACGTGAATCCATACGTGGATACCATAAGTTCATACATGATACTGGATCCTTGAATTGAATATTTTTCATAAATTAAATAGTAAAAACATGTTATATTTGTAATAGTAATGATATATTATAAAATTTATGATAATGGTATTACATTTGAAATAGTCGCTGCATGTAAAATACTGGTATTCAGCTGCATCCGGTTAGGCTGGTAGCCGATCCTAACTTAGTTGGGAAAAGGCTAGGCAGATGATGATTTGAAATAGTGCGAGATATAAAAATCTATGTAAAAATATGTAGTAAAGTTAAACATAGTAAGTAAAAATATGTAGTAATAAAAATTGAATAATAATAATGGGTAAATTTATCTAGTAATTTAAAGAAAAAATTTAAGTATAATAATCACATAATAATTTTTAAATATTTGCATGCTGAACGGTAAAATGTGGCTGAACTGTAATGTAATCCTAAGAACTATGTACTACCCATATTTGCAAAATAAAATTCTATTCTATTCTATTCTATTCTATTCTGTTCTGTTCTGTTCTGTTCTGTTCTGTTCTGTTCTGTTCTGTTCTGTTCTGTTCTGTTCTGTTCTGTTCTGTTCTGTTCTGTTCTGTTCTGTTCTGTTCTGTTCTGTTCTGTTCTGTTCTGTTCTGTTCTGTTCTGTTCTGTTCTGTTCTGTTCTGTTCTGTTCTGTTCTGTTCTGTTCTGTTCTGTTCTGTTCTGTTCTGTTCTGTTCTGTTCTGTTCTGTTCTGTTCTGTTCTGTTCTGTTCTGTTCTGTTCTGTTCTGTTCTGTTCTGTTCTGTTCTGTTCTGTTCTGTTCTGTTCTGTTCTGTTCTGTTCTATTCTATTCTGTTCTGTTCTGTTCTGTTCTGTTCTGTTCTGTTCTGTTCTGTTCTATTCTATTCTATTCTGTTATATTCTGTTCTATTCTATTCTATTCTATTCTATTCTATTCTATTCTATTCTATTCTATTCTATTCTATTCTATTCTATTCTATTCTATTCTATTCTATTCTATTCTATTCTATTCTATTCTATTCTATTCTATTCTGTTCTATTCTATTCTATTCTATTCTATTCTATTCTATTCTATTCTATTCTATTCTATTCTATTCTGTTCTATTCTATTCTATTCTATTCTATTCTATTCTATTCTATTCTTGTGTATACAGGGTGCACAAACTTGATTACTTGATTTTGGACCCCCGTGTTAAAATTTGTCTTTTACATTTTTTTTTTTTCACTTAAAACAGAGATTTTTAATTGACAGTTAATAATTTGGTGCGTTTATTGAAAACCTCTGTGGGTTAGATAAAAATCATGATTTATAACAGTTTAAATAACAAAACAAATCAGAAAACGTAGACATTTTGAAAATCAGACAAAAAATTTCAACGCTGCGGGGTTTAGGATTATGTACTGATCTTACGGTATCAGCTTGTATGTTGATGTCCCTTCCACTCTGTATATACTTGAAGAAATAACCGGCTAGTGCGATAAATTCAATCTAAATGTAGACGACGGCAATCTAGGCGTTCGTATTGCTTCCTACTTAGTATGCTCGACACTGCGTCAATTTTCAGTCCTACAGCGTGTTCCAGATTCGATTAGATTTATCTGAGCTAAAATGGAAGCTAGTTAAGGTTTAAAAACAGTACCTGGATGTAAATATGCCATGTCGTGCGTAAGCGACGCAAAACACATAAATACATTGCATGAATAATTGTATATTAACACCTTAAACGTAAGGTGACCAATAAACAATACATTTTCTATTGTGTCGCGGTGTCTGGCAATTAAGGTGTTAAGTAAAGGGCCAAATCTCCGAACTTTTTTTTAAACTCGTAAGTAGTTACGAGTTTAAAAAAAAGTTCGGAGATTTGGGGCGTCTGAGTAACAGATTTGGTGGTTGGAGTTTGTCATTTTCAATCTTTAAATAAAACTTAGTGTAACCATGCTTAACTCACCAGGTCTCCGACTCCGGTGTCAGGACCCTGGCCCGAAGGTGCTACAAGCTCCGCTACCTGAACGCCCGAGGGTGTGGGGCGCTGGGAGACGACGGCGTGGAAGCCATAGCCAGGGGGTGCTCTAGGCTCAGGGCGCTTGATCTTGGGGCTACTGATGTCTCCGAGCCTGGGTTACAGGTAAATAATGTTGTTAGCTGAGTCTATATCTGTGTGTGTTTTAAGATAAGGTTCTGCAGTGGCTCTCTTCACAGATTAATCTCTTCTAAGAAGGGATTCTTGACAACTTGACCTTATTGATCTTCTTAATCTCATAGATTACTTATTACTTTCACACAGTATGATGGCAACTGCTTAAGTTTTTTCTAGTCCAAGATTAACTTCGAATGTACATATTATGTTCATATAAGGAACGGAATAGTAATTGGCTCATTCTTTTATTAAAAAGGGGCTTTCTCTTTCTATTCTCCTAGATGGCTGTTGCCGGGATTCCGTAAAAGTTTTTACTAATAATAGTTCCATTTTTTTTAATCACGCGGATAACTGTGATATCGCGATTTAGGACACATGAGTTTTAGTTTGTAGTGATATACTGTACGTCTGTCGATAAGGATAATTAAATTAGGCTTGTGACAATATATTTCTAAAATGCTGTTAATCATCCTCTTGACAGTCTTTTAGAGGTTTTAGAGCCCCCCACGAAAACCGTAGATGTAGCCTTCTCATAGGCAGGTGTTAAGACAACCGATTTAAATATCTTCTTCTCTCCCAGATCCTAGCTCGATGCTGTCCAAACCTCAAGAAGCTGGCTCTTCGGGGCTGTGAGCTTATCGGTGATGATGGACTAGAAGCCGTCGCGTACTACTGCCGAGGGTTGACGCAGCTCAACATACAGGACACACCGGTCACGTTACGAGGGTACAGGGCCGTCAAGAAATATTGCAAGAGATGTGTAATAGAACATACTAATCCTGGATTTTGCTGAGGAGATATTGAGACCAAATATATCGGTTTTGAAATTGCCCTGTCATTGGGCAAGATTAGACGTTTGATGGTACCTATTTGCATGGAACAAAACAGTAAGGTATTACTGAAAAGTTTTGTGTTAATACTACCTTTGCCTCGCGGTTTTACCCGCGCTCCTATGAGTCGTAGCATGATGTTAAATAGCCCATAACATTCCTCAGGAATGAGGCTATGCAAAAGTTGTCAAGCCGAATAATTGTTTGATTTTTAATGATTCATACCTCATACCTCACAGTTGTGGTACCTGTGTCCGTCGACATCTTAATTAAGTTTTGAATCTTAATAATTGAGTCCCTAGACCTCTTCTGAAAGCTTGTGCCGATAAAAAATTGTCATTGAGAGTACATATTAATGCGGACTGAAGAGTACCTCGGTAAATGAATCGCTAGGAATGTACACCAACTTGAGCTGATGAATACGCTTCAAAATAATGGAACAAATTTAAATCATCATTCTGTCACTGTCATCTGCAAACGATTAGCAGAAACAGAACGATGTTCGAAATTCATTTAGCGGTTCACGTGTTAAGTAATGAGGTTTAATAATTGTAAACCTGATGAGGTTTTCGAGTTTCTGTTCAAAACTTTCCTATTTCATGTGTATATAGTAAAGAGATTTTAGTACACTAACATAGTTTTATATAAATGTAAATGCTTTAAATATAAATATAACCGAGTAAGATAAAGTTTTAATGTATTTTTTGTAGTTTTAGTTATGTATTTATGTACAGGGTACAAAAAATAAAGGGTGTTTTATAAGTACGGGTGGGATAGATAGCAGGGAACGAAACTGCCTTGGGATCTTATAGTGGCTGAAATCACTTAAAAGTGCCTGTCTTTCTACCTTACACCCGTTTAAATATTCTGTTTCACGAAACCCTAAACATTTGTTACTGATTTATTACTTTTCTGAATATTGAATAATCAAGATTTCAATCGTCACGTTTCAAAAATGTTTGATATCAATCTATGAAACCATTGTAAAGATAAATATAGATAAAATTTCTCACGTTGGTACGAGTCCATCTATTCAGTAAAAACTGCTGGCTCAATTATTATTTTCAGTTCAGGTAAGAAGACGCCGAATCATTTTATTTTTATAGATTTTATGAAGTCAAAGTTGTATTTATGACACATGATTTGGATGCAATAAAAATAAAAATGGCGGTGTATGTATACAGAGTGGATATTTGAATTCCGAATGTTTCAGAGAAGTCGTTTGAAGTTGTCACGGGACTTATTCTTTTATTTGAAATGTCAAATGACGTCATAAGATAAAATAGTTGATATCTGTATCTTCGAAGACAAATTGTAAGAGTCTAATAAATTATTGATATTGGTGCTGCTCCCCGTATTGAACAGCTAAACAAAATTTAAGCTAGTTCCATCTTTTTTTCTCTTATAAAACGAGTAAGGAAATATACAATCAATTTTTTTACAGTAGATGTCTTAAGGGTTCATTGCGCTCATCATTATTAATTACTTTTTTAAGGAACTAATTCCGACAAAAATAATGTTTTTCAGTACATTTCCTGTTCCTTAGATCAACAAAATGTATGAAGCAGCTAATTTTTGGATGATTTCAGGGTTGGTCTCATATTAAAAGTTCATCATAATAATGAGCACACTGACCCTTAAATGGCTTTGGTGTAGTAAAAAAAAACATTGTACCTATAAAAGTAAATTTTACTTGAAATTAAGCTTCCAAACAAACGTAGTTGAAATTTGAGAATGTATCGAATAAAATTAGTTCTGATCTGTCGCCGTATTTTCTCGAGTTGTCTGTCAGAAAGAGATGTGAACTCTCTTATTTGAGTTTAGTTTGGCAACAAAAGGATCGGCGCCAATAAAGCTCTTGCAATTTTTCACACGATCTGCAAAAAATATTTCCAAAATTTTCCTTGAAAGATTTTATCACAAAAATAAACTGATTTGAATATGCCAAATGCTGGATCGTAATATTTTCATAATAACTAATCATTCGGACAAATAATGTGCCATAGAGTGTTTCGTTCTAAAATAAGACTAAAATTGACTTCAAATGGAAAAAGTTTGTATTTTATAATACGTATAAAGCTGTGTCTCCACTAGCGAAAATGGCTTAGCAAGACTTAAACACGCCTTACAGACCAATATTGTAAAATTAAAAGTCGTATGTAGTTTTACCCAAAAATAAAAGTATTCAAAGTCGCTTTCG
Source organism: Phlogophora meticulosa (assembly GCA_905147745.2). Taxonomy (NCBI): domain Eukaryota; kingdom Metazoa; phylum Arthropoda; class Insecta; order Lepidoptera; family Noctuidae; genus Phlogophora; species Phlogophora meticulosa. Next base: position 11,827,574 of record LR990538.1, on the reverse strand, counting down.
CTGTCGGAAACGTAGCTTAAAACTTATAAATATGTAATTATAGCTAATATCTTCAAAAGATATGGCGATCTAGTATAAAATTATTTCTATATTAACTGAATTGCCATTGTTGATTTAGTTTTTATTATTAAATTATATTTTTTAACAAATATTTCAATGTTATTATTTGGTACCGGTGAATAGAAACGCATGGGTGAATTGAAGCAAAAATTTAAATGTGATTTTCACGTTAATTCAATATTATTTCGACATACATTAAGAATTAAGACATCTTGTGCCTACAAGATGTCTGAATTCGCGCGTGTCGTGGGTTCGATTCGCGCATAGAATAAATATTTGTATGGCATACAAGTAGTTGTTCCGGGACTGGCTCAGTCAGTATACGTGAGTTTTAAATGGTTGTATACTCACCGATGACAACGAAGAAATTCCTAGTGTGGTGCAACGTTTAAAATAGAACATAAAATATATTTTAGAGGTTTCTACTCACCTGAAACAAAACAAAACAGAATCGTGAGCAAAACCGCCACATAGTTAATTAAAAATGTTAACGTCCTCATTATGTTGGTAACTAGAACTCTGTACCCATATTAAGTCTTCATATTTCCTTCATGGAGGATTTCCTTCGTACAATATTATAACTAACATGTGAGCTTATGGTTCGTATTAAGTGCGTTATCGTCTTTGTTTTGGTTGGCTTAGCCTTATAGATTATTACCACTTTTGATACCGCACCTCTACAGCTTCGTTTCGCTTAGAAACATCATGACAGAGGAGGTCGTGGCTAAATAACAATAGCCGCTCGGGTCGATCGATGGTTAAGAGTTCCGAGGCCAGTCTGTGGATGGGTAACACATCGATAGTCCTGCGTGCCTTGGAAAACACGTTAAGCCGTTGGTCCCGGCTGCCACTTGTAGATCTTTGATAGTCATTACGGGTAGTCAGAAGCCAGAAAGTCTGACAACCAGCCCAGTGTCTGACAACCATGTAAAATAATTGTTAGTAAAACAAAAACACTTTCAAAACTAAGGTTAGTACAGTAAATACACGTTTGATTTCTAAATACTAAAATTAGCTTTATTTGGACAATCCGACACCAGTGCGCGTATTTACGTCAAGTACACTGTTTGACTGCGCTTGAGCTTCGGAGAATCCCAGCGGTCCAACAATACTGTCAAGATGCTGTTGGTACTAGCACGCATGCATGAAAGGATGGTGGTGCAGCGTTTACACATGAAGGCACACATTTCAAGAAAAGAATCGTCACCATATCAAGTCGAGCCGTGAAGTATTCCTTGTTTGAAACTACAACGAACACTAATAGGGAACGTAACGTAATCGCCTCGACTCGAGACAAGCTCTAGGCGAAAGGCGATACGGTAACGATCCCTTTCCAAGTTCATATGTGTGCCATGACCTTAACAATTACGAAGCTGTTTACGTTGTTTCGTATTGTGGTACTGCAATCGCAGAGCACTGTATGTCCTCTGCGATTAGACAACCCACAGGCCGCACCAAAGCATTCAATTGACCCTGCAAATCGTTGGTATAGTTCTGTAATCTCACGAAGGCGGTTTGTTCTTCTTTGTGTGTGTCTGTTGTACGTATACAACGTGTCTACGTGTGTAAGGCCGAGCCGCCTTCACTCACACAGACACAATGTGTACGTGCATCTAAAATCCTACACATACACTAAAGGTCAGCCCGCCTTCCCCGGTTATAACATCTATACTTAAGCCAACACTAGATTTTCCAAATCAAGATTAACACTAACTTTTTTATTTATTTATTTATTTATTAAAATCTCCCTTACAACTATCATTACAGGAATGTTCCTAATGCGATAGGTCGGTCTCAAAATTAAATTTACTTATTTACAATATAAAAACATTATATGATAAACCTAAAAAAAATAAAATAAACAAAAACAAAACACTAGGTAAAAATCTTAACATCTTTTTCAGCCTAGCACAGTTAATCCAAAATTTTCTGGAAACTGAGACTCAATTTATATTATACGGAATAAGAAACATGACAGCAGCAACGTACCTACAGGGTGTATTGTTAACTTAATTGGATGAACTTGAGAGAATGTTACCTCAGGGCTGGCCCGTGTATGCTAATATGGTTGTTTGTTAAATTCAAATAAAGGGCATTTTCCTTGTTCCGGAGAAAGAAAACTATAAGACGGTTACGAAATGACATTTCAGGGTTCTGCTACATTTTTTTTTCACATATCATTTTAAATTACAAACATATTTCTGATGGTCTAATTTTGGCTCTTAATTTACAAAGTGTTATACCAACATTAACATTGAGTCCTTGCAGTCGAGATAAAGTAAACAAGCAGGAGAAACAGTCGCTTTGTCAAATTCAAGTGAAAAAAAAAGAATATATATTGAACTAAAACCTACATGTACCAGGATTCGCAAATAGTAAAAATAGTAAAAAGCTTTGGCTAGGTACACGACATTGAGACCCTGATCTCTAAACTATATCTTAGAGGTCTTAGGTATCCCTGTATCTTAGAGGTCTTAGAGATGTGAAACTCATTAAAATCTCCTGCGTATCGATTCTGTACACTTCAGGTAAATATTAGGTCTTTACCTATGAAATTGCCGTTCTGCAGTACTGGCCATTTCAAATCAAAATATTTTTTGTTTGGCTAAGAATTCTAATTTCAAATTAATTTTATTTTAAAAACATGGATTTTTTTTTCCAAAAGTAGTCATTTGTTTATTGATTAGTGTTACATTTTCATCGCATTTAAATCTTTTTCGTCATCATGGATACGTTAAAAATTCGAGTAATTATGGAATATGAGTACCGTCGTGGCAGCAACGCGGCACAAGCGGCACGCAACATCAACGACGTTTACGGAGCTAACACTACAAACCAACGCACTACCTGTTATTGGTTTGCTCGCTTCCGTTCTGGAAATTTCGACCTGAAAAATGAACCTCGCGGTCGTCCGAAGACTTTGGTCGACAATGACGAATTAAAGGCGATTGTGGAAGCTGATGATACACAATCTACGGCTGAATTAGCAGCAGCTTTCGACGTTAGCGTCAAAACAATATTGGTCCATTTGCGTCAAATTGGCAAGGTAAAAAAAAAAGCTTGACAAATGGGTGCCCCACGAACTCAATGATCGCCAGCGCGAAGTACGCGTCGAGACGTGCCTTGCACTGCTCAACAGACACACAAATGAAGGAATTTTGAACCGCATTGTTACCTGCGATGAAAAATGGATTCTGTTTGATAACCGCAAGCGCTCAGCAAGTTGGTTGGATCCTGGTTCAGCACCTAAACAATGCCCTAAACGAAAACTTACCCCAAGAAAAGTGATGGTCACTGTTTGGTGGTCTAGCGCTGGTGTGATTCAACACAGCTTCTTACCAAACGGGGTGAGCATTACTGCAGATGTGTACTGTGAAGAATTGAACACAATGATGGAGAAGCTGGCACATCTCCAACCAGCATTGGTCAATCGCTCGTCTCCGCTGCTCCTGCACGACAACGCGCGACCTCATACTGCACAGCAGACGGTCTCCAAGTTGCAAGAACTGGGGTTGGAAGCTCTCCGTCATCCGCCCTACTCACCAGACCTTGCGCCTACAGACTACTACTTTTTCCAGAATTTGGATAACTTCTTGGCGGGAAAAAAATTCAATACCCGAGAGGCAGTACAAAATGCCTTTGAAGAATTTGTTGCCTCCCGTCCAGCTGATTTCTTTAAGAAGGGCATCAATAAACTGCCACTGCGTTGGCAAAGATGCATTGATTGCATGGGTGATTACTTCGATTAATACAAATAAAAAATACATGAAAAAAATTCATTTAAATTTTTTCATACAAAACGGTAATTTCATAGGTAAAGACCTATTATAAATTCTGCAGACGATTTATGGCTCCAATTTCACTAGAGGAATGCAATAAGCTAGAACAGCCGATAGCCAATCAATTCCTTAGCATTCCAGGGGAGGAGTTAATTAAAGATCGAAAGAGGATAAGTACCTAATAAGATCGAAAATCAAGTTTTCTTGTGAGTAAATTTTGGCTCTCAAATCCAATCAAATCATTTATTGGTTTGCAAGCATGGGTATTTAGTACATAGATGTTTTATTATAAAAGTCACACATTCATTCGTGACTGAAGTAAATGTTACCTGATCAGAAAGCTGAGTTTAGTCGAAAATGCTGTTAAAGATATTATTAATCTGTACGCGAATGGACCCCAGTAAATTTGATTTTTAACTCACTTAACAATATTGAATCTGGATGAGTAAAAGGCTATTGCGTGTAGCTGAGATAAAAAGAAACTCATTATTAATGAGAAATGTGTGTGTAAGACGAAGTCTGAAAGTCACAAAGGTGACTGAAAAGTGTGTGAAAGAGTGGAAATTCGCTGGTCATGGAATGTGTGTCGTAGGCCGATCGACTTCTACCTGGGCAGATGACGACACGCCGCCATTTCGTGATTTGGCTTGTCTAATACTCGTCATTTCGTACAAGCTTTACACGTCTAAAGCAAAGTGATCGACAAACAATAGATTTGCTATTGTGTCTCGTTTTCTGGCAGATACCGTAGGGTGACCAAAGTAAAAAAAGTATTATAAAAGGTAACTAGCTGTGCTATCGAAGTCTTCAGTTGTTTTTGGACTTTAACGGTATTTTTTAATTTTCGAGTGTTATTTCGTGATTTTCTTTCTAAAAACATGTTTGTTTTTTCTGTATCAGGGATCTCTGTATGGGGGTGACCAGCTGAGCTGTTGAGATTATCAGATATGCATTAATAATCATGAATACAAATGTTGAGTCTTCATGTCGCACAAGAATGACGTTGAGCTTCAGTGTGTCGCACAAGCGTGCATTCGAACTATAGTGAGTCACAGTACAGTTTTGTTGCCCATCCATTTGTCGAGTCTTCGTAGTGCATTCAACTTTCTGTGGGTAAGTTATTTAAAAAAAAACACATGTTTGCTAAATAAATCGATAACGAAGATTAGAAGCTGGGATCGTGGAACAAACGAGACTAGCTAGCTGTATACATACCCATTTCCGTAATCGAATGTCTGTCATATGAGTTTAGGAATTTGAGCTTGAGAAGTTGTATTCATATAGGGCTGCCAGTTTTGATATAATTGGAGAGTTTGTTCCACCACTTCTTCTTCCCAGCAATAACACTAGGAAGTGGTGAAGGGTGGGCGTTTTTGGGGACTGTCTTTTGTAAACGTTTTGACGTTCAAAAAGTGCTGATTCTTAGCCTAATTTGAATAAATGAATTTTGATTTTGATTGGATAAGCCTAAAGTATAAATGTCGTGGAAGCCTTGGGTTCAAATCTGGGCAAGTACCAATGTGACTTTTTGAATTCATATGTACTTTCTAAGTTTATCTTGAACATCACTGAAGTATCGGTGAAGAAAAACATCGTAAGGAAACCTGGACTTCTAATTAATAGAAGTCTGAAATCGCCAATTTGTCTTGAGCAAGCGTGGTGATTAATGCATACTTAAACCTTCTCTGTATGAGAAGAGGCCTTTGCCCTGCAGTGGGACAGTAACAGGCTGGTATTATTAAAGTATAAATACCTTACCAATACCTTTTGTTGGTCGCCATTCATTCATTTTCCTTCCCATCCCTCGAATGCATTAAGTAAGTAGTGTTTAAGATCTTCGCTTGGGGCCAGGAGACCCAAGATACAAGCTTTGCTTAGTTTGGGGTCCTGTCTCTCTTCCAATTTTGTACTGATTCTAATTTTTGATATGTTTTAAGGGAGAAAACGAATTGATTATTATTTATTTTAATTATCCTCTCAATCTCGATTTCGAGTATCTGATTTGAAATTTTTATTACTACATTTTTGTTTTTGGAAGCACTGGGAGGTGACGCCCTAGAAGGACTTACTCTAGCCATATTGGCTCTTCAGAAAGGTCATGTGCGTAGTACTTGCTACGTGCGTATTCGCCCAGATGTATGAACGTAAACGAAGGAAAATAAGTATGTAAGGGTCGTAGCAGGTAACTTACTGTGATTTCTGCCTACCCCTATGGGAAAATGGCGTAAGTTTATACAGGGTGTTAGGCAGAACGAGGGACATTCTTTAAGGGAAGCTAGTAGTCATCAAAACGAACCAATTTCACTTAAGGATCGACACTGAAATCGCTAAAAAAAGTTTTAATTGATTTTGACCTTTAGGAACATTTATATTAATACGACTACGAACGAAAATTGGGAAGTTTCAAGGTCGATTTTTTCGATATTCTTCTGAGATGAATGGGCGAATCAAAAGCAACAGGGGTTATAAAGCAAATGCGGTTAAATAGCAACTATGGTTAAAAATTCAACTTGATTCTGCTGGATGCTTTTAACCAAAATTGTCAATTCTAGGACAACCTGTACAAATTTAAGCTAAAAGGTTTTGGGTCGTTAACCTATTTGGTAGTTCCTGTTGACCTAGATTCAAGAAATTTGGCAAAAAGCAAGGTTTTACAGCACAAGTAAATGAAATATTCCAAAACATAAAAAAATGAAAAATAATGGGGAGCTACGGAACCCTCGAGCGACAGTTCTTGGTCGCCAGGATCGGGCGAGTCCTGTGTCTGCTAGCAGTAGTGAGGACTATGCTGACGTGGGGACTCTGCTCGCCCACCGAATGACCTCAAGGAAGACAGTGGCATAGTGAACACGTGTCACCGTGCACAGCTAGGTTCAAGGGAGACTTCTTTACCTCTCTCCTTAGGGATGTGCCCTAATAGGTGTTGCACAGAGGGGGTCCCGGAGTGGTAACGGGGCCCCTTCCATGTGCTGATGGTGATCACCGGGGTGGTTGTAGTGATTTAAGAATCCCACACTTTCTTGACCGGTTTTTTTTCTGTATAAAAATCTAGCCTATGTGTTAATCCAGGGTATCAGCTACCTTCTTGATAACAAATCATCCAAATCCACTCAGCCGTTTCAGCGTGAAGAAGGTGTTACAAACAAACACACATACACAGTCATACCGACAAACTTTACTCACTTATAATATTAGTGTTATCCTACAACTGCCATCCTTATTCGTATTAGCATATTAACATTTGAGAACATACCTTCAGGCGTAATCGGATTTATACGACGTACATGAAATACCCAATAAGATCATATTCCCGAACAAGCTTACGAGATTCCGTGAATTTTGACTTATTGCCTGTTTGTTATTATATACTTCTGACTTAATACTCGTACATGTTAGATACTTACTATCGCCTTTCTAAGTTTATCTCAGAGATTACTGACATTGGTGAGGGATAACATCGTGAGGAGACCTGGGGCTAATAATGCTTCTAGGGCTGCAATGGGCTGGGCTAGCTTTTGCACGCAGCTTCCCTCGCGTTGGGTAGTGGGGGGTTAGAAATAATAAATAATAAATAAATAAATAATAAATATTGCTGGACAATCCACACAGCATCATCTAGCCCCAAGCTAAGCAGAGCTTGTGTTATGGGTACTAGATGACTGATATACTTAATACAATACATTACATAGATAGATATTTTTTATTATACATAGCAAATACCCAGAACACCCGGAACAAATATTTGTAGATCGTACAAACATTTGTCCCAAGGCGGGAATCGAACCCGCATCCTCTTGCGTTACAGGCGGACCTTCGCCCACCGCGCCACATCGGTCGTCATATAGTATATAAGAGACAAAAAATTTCCTATGTCACTCTCCATCCCTTGAACTAAAAAAATCATGTCTATTCGTCGCTCCGTCTTGCCGTGAAAGACGGACAAACATACACACACTTTCCCATTTATAATATTAAGTATGGATATAGAGTGCAACCTCGATATAACAAATCGGAAGGGAACAAGTAAATATTCGTTATATCAAGTAATTCGTTGAACTGAGGTTTGTTATGTTGAGGTTAGGTTCTAAAATTCGTTATAAAGAGGTAAAAAAATAGTTTTTCGTTCACCTTTTACGTTTCTGAGCCATTTCAACTTGAATCTTTACCAATAGTGACAAGCAGCAGTGTTTACATTACTTTCCATCAAACAACAATGATTGTTTTACGAACAAAAGCGTGTCGAAACCTGTCGCGACATGAATCACATGCTATGAGATTAAGAGTCATACATTGGTGGGAACTTTATATAAAGGTTTTGGATTGACAATATTCGTTAATTAGAGGTATTTTACTTTTTCTTGATAGTTGAAAATTGGTTATAAAGAGGTTGTTCGCAAAAAATGTTCGCAATGTAAAGGTATATTTTACATTGACTCTTATGGACAATTCAAGGGGATTACGAAGAATTTGTTAAATCGAGGAAGTCGTTATATTGAGGTACGTTATATTAAGGTTGCACTGTACATATTATATAGGTTTGAAATCGCCTCGTATTGAGCAGGTGTGACGGTTAATTATTTTTATTTACTTAATAATCAGATTACACGATACACAATGATTAGTAAAAACAGGAGCTTATAGACTACGTTACTTGGTACAGAATTTAAATATCAAATACAGTTAAAAAAAAGTTAGTTAATGCTCGTGGCTTCTCTGTATGAAGAGAGGCCTTTGCTGTGAGACAGTTGGGCTGGAATTATTTACTTTTAATATATGTACATATTATCTCCAAGTTCACTAGCGGAAGTTCATAAGCTGCTTCATGATAATCTTTGATTAGTTAACGTAGGCACGCTGAGATAGATGGCGTTACTACAAACGTTGGATGAAATACGGTGTCAGTCAAGATTGAATGTCGATTGTTTATTGTAATCCATTAATCTTCATATTCATATTTATTTGCGTTCCACAAGGTAAAAAATAAGATGTTAATGAAAGGCTTAAAGCTAAGAGCCGTTGTAGACCCCGACAGGGCACAGCAAAGTAAAAGTAAGTAGGAGAGAGGAGGAAGAACACTGTGTGTTTAATGTAATAAGTAGAAGGTAAGGCATAATTTATTGGGCGCTTCTTTTATTTTATTATTTACAATTTTTTTTTTTGTATTTATGTGTAGGCCTATCCGTAGTGAGTATTTATTTGTAGGCAAATTTACAAATAAATTAAGTAACTTCATAACTACATGAAGCTACTAATATTTTGTGAGTAGATAAAGTAAGAGACTTTTAGCATTCTCTCTGGGAACGAATTCAATAAATTTAAATGCGTATTTTTATCTCGCATGAAACACAGTGTTGCCAGCTGAAGTCTTTGCAGTCGGTGCGCTATGACGGAGTCTAATGACCGGAGGACGAAGGCTCGGGAATTAACAGGAGTTTTCTCCAGTCATCATCTGTCTAGCCTTTCCCCAACTATGTTGAGGTCGGCTTCAAGTCTAACCGGATGCAGCTGAATACCAGTATTTTACATGGAGCGACTGCCTATCTCACCTCCACAACCCAGTTACTGGGCAACACGATACCCTTGGTAAGGAGTTTTCTCCAGTCTGTGGTTTTTATGTTTACGCAATTTTTTTTCGGTGTTTTCCGATTTCCACGATTCCTTTTTTAAACCGACGCCAAAACGACGGGTAATCGCTAGGTAAATGAAATAAACGGCTGTAAACGTTTACGATTTCCCGACGCGAGTACGAGGCTAATTTTTTGCTTTTAGAGGTTTTTGTGCCGGGATTTTTTTAATTTTTTTTACAAGCTTCATATTATGTCTGTATTTGCAACCCTTTTTTCAAGTACTCGTCTGATCGAGCTGATGTTTTTATTGGATAGAGGATACAACAACGTTGGTCCCATTTAAATGTTCATAAAACGTCTAATTTAAAGGGGTTCGTCATTTCTGCCGATGGGAAATCCCATTGAGCACACAACTTGTTTGAATACACATCATATCAAGTGTGTATTGTGATATCCCCAATCTCGCTATAATTTTTTATTACAAATATGTAGGTTACATTAACGTATCTTCATCGATAAATTAGTGCTTGAGTGTTAGTAAACGGTTTGTTCAAGCAAATAATAAATTGCGGAGGAGTTTAATAATAAACACTGTGACACGAGAATTTTATATATAAGAATATTATAAATTATATCAGACTCTAAGAAAGTGCTACAGACTTGTGCACTACACTATTCTTAGTTTTAAGATAATTTATCACGTAGCATAGAAAGTTAGAGTAAAATTGCTTATTGGGGTTTATATAGGATAGATCGTACTTAATTGTCAAGAGTACTTACTAAAAAAGAAAAAAAAAAGTAGGTCACTTTTAAATCACAACGTGGTATGTTTTGTGTATGGTCAGGCAATGTAAGTAGTGGTCAAATATTAGGTACCTACATTATTTATTTTTAATTTTACTCGCTTTTTTCTGATCACTCACTCATCATCATCCTCCTGCCCTTATCATTGGACGCCACCTTTGCGGAGTGCAGCTGTGTGAGAAAAACAGACGTGCACATAAGAACTTGCATATGGTGTTCATTGATCTGGAGAAAGCGTATGATAGGGTGCCCCGGGAGGTGTTGTGGTGGGCCGTGAAAGAGAAAGGTGTGCCTGGGAGATGTGCCGGTCTAGGATGATTTCTGATCACTCACTGTGATATCATAACGTGTGATGGCGCTTTCCGTGATCCAAGGGCTTTTAGCTCAGCCAGAGGTTAAACATTGGCGTTCAACGTGGTAATACCGCCAGTCTTTTGAGATCTTTACCAGTCGACAGCGATGCGGATGAGTTTTTTAGGTGTGGAAGATACATGGACGCACAAACTGATATATTGAGTTGCGTACATGATTCTGGATTCCCCAGCATTGAGATCTTTCGTCGGTTATTCGTAATATCTACGTATTTTCAGATGTTTTTTTTAATGAGAATTATAATACATGAGATTTTTAATGAGAGACGATAAAAATGTCATTGGATGACATAGAAAAATGATGATTATCTCAATCAGTAAAAGACGTAAAAATTCGTCCCCGAATCCGACGTAAAATTTCAACGCTGGGGAATCCAAAATCATGTGCTGAATACGGATGTGTCCTAGGTAAAGATATATTAAGTCTATTTGGTCCATGAGTAACATTGCCAAAAAATTTTGGACACGTATTTTTGGCTTACTCAAATCAATAAAAAGTACAATGATATGATATAGCACATCAAAGTTCAGGAGAAGGGGCTTGTGACGTCACTGTTACGTTAAAAGTGTAGCACGGCGTGACGTCACGCGCAATTTCAACGCACTAAATCGTCGTCATTTTTGGTTTACGTGACAAAATAAAAAAATACGTGTCCAGTATTTTTGAATAAACCAACTTTCGGACCAATCAGAGTTTTTAAGGACACTACCCTATTCATTGTGTCTGTTTGTGCGTCGATGTCTCGTTCACCCTGTTTTTTTTTGTACATATGTGTTTTTCATTCTTAAATCCATCATTGTGATTAAATGGCGTTTCAAATCACGACGCAAAGGTTAGAACGTATTGGACACTCGAACGTTATCAGGTTTTATATTAAACCGTTATCTTGGGAAATATTAATTTACTTATTTTATTAATTGAGTCACTACAGTATCTTATCGTGTGTGATACGCGTGTGCCCAAATACAGACTGTTCTGGGTCGATATTAATAAATCTGAGTTCGTGTTCATTCTTTAATCAATTTGGACATAAGGTGCGGCTGCGTCAGATCATATAAATGTGTCAGTTAATTAAAAACATTACGTGCTTATCGATACCCGCTATAATTTTATTAGTTTACTTTAACTTTATTAGATGAAAATGCTGCACGCACGGGTTGATCGAAGGTTAAGCTACGCTTGCCTTGGTCAGTCTGTGGATGGGTGACCGTTCGTAACACATCGAGACTTCACCTTGCCTCGGAAAGCACGATAAACCGTTGGTCCCGGTTGTCATTTGTAGAACTTTGACAGTTGTTACGTGTAGTCAGAAACCCAAAAAACAAAGTTTGACAACCAGTCTTACTAAGGGGTATCGTGTTGACCAGTGACTGGGTTGTGGAGCTCAGATAGGCAGTAGCTCCATGTAAAACACTGATATTCAGCTGTATCCGGTTAGGCTGGAAGCCGACCCCAATATAGTTGGTTAAAAGGCTAGGCAGAGGATGAGATGAGAATGCTCAAGGGGATGTGTGGTGCTACGCGAATGGATAGAATATGAAATGAGTATGTGAGAGGAATTTGTAAACGGCGCCTGTGACCGAGAAGTGTGGAAATCGGTTGTCATGGCATGGGATGCGAAGGAATGCGGACCATGTTGTGAGGAAAGTTTTGAGCAGCAATGGTTACAAGTGTAGAGGGAGACCAAAGAAAAGATGAATGGATTGTATGAAAGATGATATGGCTAGAAAAGAGGTGACTCTTGAGATGACGGCAAAAGAGATGTATGGAAGAAGAAAATATGCTGCGCCGACCTCAAATTAAATTGGAATAAGGACAGGAGGACATCACTGACATCGGTGGAGGAAAACATCGTGAGGAAACCTGGACTAATATAATTAATATAAGTCTGAAATCGCCAACCCGTCTTGACCAAGCGTAGTGATTACTGCTCATGCCTTCTCTGTATGAGAAGAGGCCTATGCCCTGCAGTGGGACAGTAATAGGCTAGTACTTTACTTTTACTTTAAGGGCAGGAGGATGATGATGATGAAGTGAACTTTATTGAAAAACTCGTTCGACGATTAAACTCATGAAAGATATCTGGCAAAATGTGGGTTGTATCAATAGGTAACTTTTGCCTAACACTTCAGTGAATACAGGCGTGTTGTGTATATGACCAATCATACATATAGATTTCTTGATCTGTCTTCAATTTGTTTGAATTGTATTCAATTCACATTTGTCCTTTTTAGATACCAGGTACAGGACTATAGCGACTTAAAATAAAAAGATGGCAGATTTCCTGAAATTATAGTAAAAAATTAGCTTTGACTTTCTACTCCCTATTACCAAAAGTTTCGCATCCACTAAGATTATAAAAGACTTAGTATTTCAGGACTTCAGTTCTTTCCAAAAAAGAAAACCTTTGAACACGGACACAGCTTTTTATTTTATATTTACTAACACCACAGAATATGTAATATTAAAAAATATCATTATTCTATCATTTTTCTATGGCAAATAAACATGTTTTCTTTTTTCTTTTTCAGTGAAAACACGAGATATGGGTGGTGTAAAGCCTGGGATTCGGGGTATCGTAAATACACGTGTTTGCTCTTACGTTCTCAATGGACGTCTGTCAATGCTACCGCTCAGCCAAATACGAGATGTCAATATCAGCGGCGAAGGCTTCAGAGATGGCTTCAGAGACATGTCGTGCAAATTCCAAACTTGAGCGTAGTGTTTGTATGATTCCATTCAAGGAGAATAACTTTCCCATCTGGATCGTGCTCTATTGAGTAAAAGCTGCTTTATTTTAAAAACATTGACATCTCAAATGACAGAGCTTCGTAATATTTTAATACCGAGTGAGTAGAAATGTGTTTGTAAGACGAAGTCTGAAAGTCGCACCGGTGACTGAAAACTTGTGGGGGTCATGGTATGGGTGTCGTAGGCCGATCGACTTCTACCTGGGCGGATGACGATACGCCGCCATTTCGTGATATGGTTGTCTAATAATCACCATTTCGTACCAGCTTAACACCTCAAACGCCAAGTGACCGACAAACAATATATTTTCTATTGTGTCTCGTTTTCTAGCAGTTAAGGTGTTAAAGTAATTAACTAGAGAAGGCGGCATGACCTGGATGTCTTCCTGAAAAATAGGAGGTGGCGCGGAATTTTGACCGCTGGAACAAATAGAGGGAGCCCTTTGCCCAGCAGTGGGATAGTTTAGGCTAGGCCATTTCCACGCCATCTGAGCTGTCCCACTGAGTAAATATTTAGTTGCAGATTGTAACTTATGAGACAATTCGTAAGAAAATTTGTTTATGTTACCGTAAAAACTCGATTGGTAACTGGTAAATTTTAGGTATTGATTTGAAATTTTTTTGTCAGTTGGTAAATGTGTAAGGCTTGGTATAAGATAAGACGATTACGCGGACTTTTATCATAGAGATTTGGCACATACTAAGTTTTTCCTAATGATGATAATGATGATGTGAATATTAGTTTGGTAACTAATTTTAGATATTACCTAGTACAAAAACAAATGTACTTGTTAGAATACAACAGAATAGAATATAATATATTTATTGTCAAACATGAGTACCTATACATCAAATAAATGTGCAAGGTCTTAAGATAACAGGTAGATCTGCATGTTTTGCCATTTCTGGCGCACAAAACTTGAGTCTACATAACAAACTCTGAAAGTAATAACTTAATCCTCATGCTATTTTTATTTTAGATTTGAGGATCAAATTGTTAAAATGTGGTAAATTGTAAAAATATTTTAAATCGTTGGTCCCGGCTGTCATTTGTGGATCCTTGATAGTCGTTACGGGTAGTCAGAAGCCTGAAAGTCTGACAACCAGTCTTACCAAGAGGTATCGTGTTGCCCAGTAACTGGGGTGAGGAGGTCAGATAGGCAGTCGCTCCATGGAAAATACTGGTATTTAGCTGCATCCGGTTAGACTGGAAGCCGACCCCAACATAGTTGGGAAAACGGCGTGTAAAAGTATTTGTAAAAACCAATTTACAGAAATGAATATCACTTATCTTTTATCATCATTTATGAATGTCGAGAATTTATTAATTTGGGAATAAATATTTCATTCGAATAAATTTCATCAAAATAGAACAGTAAGGCAATACCGAACGTATAATAAAGAGATGGCCCCCAGAGGATAGATTCATAGATATTTGCCATTACAAAAGTTACGCTCAGCCGAACTGAAGTAATAAGAATTGCCAATTAAGAGAGATATTGTTGTCGTATTTAAGGCGTGCTTATTCCCTGGAGATCGTAATACACTGTTCTTATTATTTATGTCGTGGTCGTAATAATAACTGTAAAAAAAGTAAAATTTTCTGACTCGTAAGCCTAGAGGACGCAAGCGCTACTTAGCTTAAGGAAAAGCTGCATTAGGGTATTCCAAAACGATGGTTTTTAATAACTCGTAGAGACAGAGATTCCACCAATCAACGATTTCCCGCCCATATCGCGCCCAGCAGCCCGAGTTGACCTGGGACGTCGAAATCAACGGACGAGCTCTATCTACATGAAGCTCTTTGTTCTATTTACATCGCCCTTCGTCTCTCCCCGAGGTCCTAGTGCGTTGTGCCTTCACTACACGTAAGCAATCAGGAGTGCGTAGTGATGTGTGTGTCAGGCACTAGTTGTCTGTCTTTTTTGCTGAACTGGACCCTTTTAGCGTAGCAGTAAGGCACATTCTTAATAATTTGGTTATTTTTTTTATAACTTCTGTTTATTTTTTTTTTCTTTTTTGTTCTTTCTTATGTTTAGCATTGTTTCGTTGTGTACCTGTGCTGGATAAATGTTTTTTCTTTCTTTCTTTTCTTTTTTATGCCACCAGCGGATTCACTAGACTCTAGAAGTAGGGAGGACTCGCCATCAATAGTGGGAGTTTGTTCCAGGTCTACCACGGGTGTCCCTGCCGTCCGAAGAAACGTAATGTCAAAAAATCTCTATAAAAATGACCTATAAAGGGTGGAAGGGGTATCGAAGCACAACCTTACACCTTAAGTTGAGTACATTATTTTGAAAAAACGTTGAAATAAAAAATAAAAAAATCTGGTGGTTTTTACTTTAAACTGTAAATATTAATATTGCTGGACAATCCACACAGCATCATCTAGCCCCAAGCTAAGCAGAGCTTGTGTTATGGGTACTAGATGACTGATATACTTAATACAATACATTACATAGATAAACATTTTTTATTATACGTAGTAAATACCCAGAACACCTGGAACAAATCTTTCTAGATCGTACAAACATTTGTCCCGTGGGAATCGAACCCGCAACCTCCTGCGTCGCAGGCGGACCTTCGCCTGCCGCGCCACATTGGTCGTCAAAACTGTAAAAACTCGTGACTTCTATGTAATCTGGGGTGTCCAGAATCATGGGCTAAACTCCGGTATCAGCTTATATGCCGCTCTTCCTTCCACCTTGAAACGTTTTATTTTATACGATCATTTTATCGTATAAAATAAAACGATTTGAAACGATGAGTTCCCGGAGCGTAAGACAAAATAATAAAAAAGGCTGAGAGAAAAAAGCAGTTCAAAGAAATATGTAATACGTGTGTTACACTTAGGCACGTGCAAGTATATTGTAAGAAAGATCGTTGTTAGGTACGTGTCTCGTGCGAAATGCCTTTATTAAAAATGCATGAACGTCTTGCTATACTCCAAGACTTTTGACTGACGAAGTAGAATCGAAAGAAATACTCCGATGTAAGATTTCAACTAAAAGTATGGTGAAAAAAAAGGTTTTAGAAAAAGAGGGAGCGTGTGACGTTGAGAGGATGAATGAAAGATGACTAACAAAAGCTATTTATCAGGCGGATTTACCGAAGCGGAAAAGCCGGGAGAGTCGCCCTAGAAGGACATACACTTATCTTATTGGTGATGTTCTTCAAAAAGGTCATGAACATAGTATTAGCAACCGGTTTGCGTGTGTGACCAGATGTATGAACGTAAACGAAGCAGAAAGAGTAAGTAAGGATCGTAGCAGGTGGCGTTCTGTAGTTTCTACCTACCCACATGGGCAAAAGGCGTGAGTTTATATTTGTATGTGAAAAGGATTTATAACTGCTGCGAGTTCAGCTGTGACATCGTGTAAGAAGCGCTATAAGAATCAAACTCTTGACTAACTGACGGATTATGCACAGCCGCTGAGACTTAAATTTGGAGGGCGTATTTGCCTTGATGCGTAGAGGATGTTGGAGGTTACCAAGAAAGGTTTTTTTATTAATTCAGTCCCTAAGGCGGGAAAAATCGGTGAAAAGTTTATATGAGAGACTACTACTTTTTGAGTTTATAGTTTTGAAAATTAGTATTTGTATCCAAATACTAATTTTCAATAAGCTCATTTAAAATAAAAAAAATAGACAGTCGTCAGGAATGCCGATAGAAGTTTAAAACTTAGTAATAACTGTCATTTTGACAAATATCACATTAGCATGTCGGTGACGCGAAGAAGTTTTCACAGTTTTAAAATGGTGTTTTGAATAAAATGGGGCGGAAATGACAGGTAACTGATTTTAAACCAAACCTAGTTACATATGATCGGCCCGTCTAACAATACATAACACTTACACTTAAAGTAAGCAAAAATGGGTTTTAAAGCTTACCCAAAGCTAATATTTGAAAATAATAGCCCCATTCGATACTTACAAAAATAAAAGCAACACAGCTGATGAAAAGTGGGTGTAAGATAGGTACACCTCTGTCTAACCTATGTTTCGTATGAAGAATAATCATGTATTATTGTGTAAAGGCATTTAAGTAAGTATACGCTATCAAAGGAATATTTGGGAGTTACGGTAGCTAACTGAAATTCGAGTGGCTTGATTTCAGTGGAATTATGTTGGCTAATCGTTCCTCTTCGATTGAATGAACAGACTGTTTATTCGCGTATTGGGGATATTTGCGGTTGCGAGTACCAACTGTTTTCAAAGCTTCTATGCAATAGGGGTGCGCACCCCTATCGCATAGAAGCTTTTATTAAGCGTTATATTATACCCCACTGCTTGGCAAAGGCCACCTCCTGTCCTGTCAAGTATTCTTTGCCCGCGCCAACTCGACTCGACTCGACTCGCCACCTCTTTCTGGGTCGGCCTCGGACTTATTATTACAATGTTTTTTTAATCACTTCAAAACGACGGAGTGTTAAACTACATATAATATACGTAGTAGTAGACACGCTTCAATCAACAATCAATCGAAACACGTAATTATGACACGTCAACTTGCAGAAAAACTCAGATTCAAAGGGTAAAATACGGATAACTTTTGAACGGCTAAATCGACTTTTATCAAACATAGCTAAGAACACCTTCCACTAATTCACATTTAAAATAAAAAAAAACAAAATCTAAATCGGTTCAGCCGTTCGGGAGCTACGACAGACACACACACAGACACGTTGAACTTATAACACCCCGTCGTTTTTGCATCAAGGGTTATAAAGAAAATAAAAAAGGGTTATATTGAGTTAACTAAGCTAATAACGGAACTCTCACGACAGTTATCCTTATGATCAAAGATCAATCATAGTTAATGAGATGTCTATCCTTCCTTACATTATTACACCAACTAGCTATTCATACGTCTCATACCAGTTTCCTCATAAATTATTTCCATAAGTTTTGTGGGAATATTAGCACCTGCAACAATGCTATGATAAATGATGATATTTGTTTCTGTATATCCGTTTTTGCAAACACCTTAACAAGTCATTTTTATAGTTAATTCAAAACAATGAAACTGATACAGATTCGTAGGTCTAGTAGTATAAAGCGCTAATTCTGAGAAAGAAGTCCTGGGATCGATTCCTGGGTCGGGCAAAGTGTTGTCAGATTCCTCCATCTGGCATTTGACAGTAGAAGCCTGGAGTTTGGATTAGTGGCCGTTCCAAGTCAATAGGCTCGCCCCTATTAAAGTTAAAAGTAAAACACACAACAGAAAAAAACGTAAAAATTACGAAAAATCCGACGAAAAATTTGAACGCTTAGGGGCCAGAATCATGTACTAATGAACTGATGGTATCAGGTTGTCAGAACCTCACCTCACCATCAGGTTGGAAGGGACACCCCCACCACCCTGTAGGTACCTACACCTCTGCCTGACTCTTCGGGGAACACAGGCGTGATATTACGTGTCAAATTGAAGAAAACTTCAGACAACTTGAGAGGGCTCTAAGAATAAATTAATTTTCCAATGAATTTTTGAGACAAACTCAAGTTAACTTAGCAAAAGTTACCGAAGGATACGACAATATTCAGCAAACAAAATTTAATAATGGCTATTTTCGAAACGCAACGACCCATTTCCAATTAGGCGTACTTCCTAAGCTACGCAAAGAAAGTCGAAGTTAAAGAAACGTGAATGTTCGTGATGAGAATATTATAATGATTTCCTGTAGGTTTTAAAACGAGACCGGACGCTCAGCAGTTACGTTTGCAAACCATAGACCGTGGCGTCTGATCCATCTTCCTAGCTTTTCTTCAACTATGTTGGAGTCGGCTTCACGACTAACCGGATGCAGCTGAATACCAGTATTTTACATGAAGCGACTGCCTATCTGACCTCCACAACCCAGTGACTGGATAATACTCGTACGAGCCACCTTGGTCATACTTTCGGGCTTCTGATTGCCCGTAACGTCTGTCAAAAATCTAACATGACAGCTGGAACCAACGGCTTAACTTGATTTCCGTGGCACGAAAGGCTCTCTATATGTGTTAGACGGTAACCCATCCAAGGACCGCCATCGACAAGCGAAGCCTAAACTTCGATCGACACGTGCGTCTCTTTCATTTAAATTCGGTACATCGAATTATTAAATTAAAGCTCAAAAATTAACATCAACACTTTACCCCAAGAGTATTTAATAACACAAACAAAACACTGATGACTTCGAATATTACGGAGACTGTAAGAACCGATCAACTTCACAATGAAGTTTGATCAATGGACCTTTTTTTTTTTTTTTTTTTTTTGGTGCGGGTTGGAAAATCCTCATGGATGTCCTTCGCTCTGGGGGAGCGAAGGGGTCTGTCAGACTCTTACTGACTAAAAACCACCCGTTGTTCCGTCTCACACCTACGCCGGGGGTCGCGGGAACGTACGATCCTTCCGCAACCCCCAGCTAGTGCCGGCCCGCCTATGCAGGCCTCCTCAGGACGAGGGGCGGAGTGAGGTGTTTGACTCCCCCCGCGACGTCTAAGAGGGGCGCGCGTGGAACACGCGCCACCACCTCGGGTCCTGGTGTTAAGGGGGCGACAGACGTCCCCAGGTCCGTCGCCCCTGGACCCATTTAGGGGGGCTGGAAGAGGGCGTTGTCCGCCCTCCGCCGACGCCCGGTGCGTCTGCTGCGGGCCGGGTTGGAGGAAGATATCTCCCTTTCCCGTTCCGCAGCCTCCTTCCGCGAGATAACCGTCTCGCAGAAGGACACCACCGCGTTCCAGGCCTCCTCGCTGCCAACCATCGATGACACGACGGCCGGCAGCGACAGGTCCCTGCCTACTTCCGCAACGAGGGCACGGCGTGGATCCTCCCAAGCGGGACACTCTGCCAGCGTATGCCACGCCGTGTCCTCCCGGCAGTCGACGCAGTGGTGACACCGGGCGTCCGGCTCCCTGTTTATGCGACACAGGTACTTCCCGAAGCAACCATGCCCCGAGAGCACCTGCGTCACCCGAAACGACAGGGAGCCGTGCCTCCTCCCGAGCCAGTGATCGAGCACCGGCCGGACCGCCTCGATGGTGACGAGGCCGGCGGTAGGGCGTGAAAGCCTTTCCCGCCATTCCGCCACCAGGACCTCACGAAGCTGGGACCGACGCAGCTCCATGTGTCGCTGCGTCAGTCGCTCGCCTCGCGCCCGCGCTTCCTCGCGCCACCGGTACAGTGACGCGAGTACTTTCGCCTCCAGGTCCCAGGGCGGGGATCCGGCCAGTGCACAAGCCGCCTCGCAGGAGATCGTGCGATATCCCCTGATGACTCTGACGGCCATCGCTCTCTGTGGCTTCCGCAGAACAGAGAGGCTACAGGCCGTCAGGTCAGCCGCCCAGATCGGGGCCCCGTACAGGGCCATCGATCGCACGATCCCTACGTAGAGCCGCCTACAGGCGGCGCTCGGGCCCCCCAGATTGGGAAGCAGCGTTGATAGCGCCCCGGCCGCGCCCAACAACTTGGGCGCCAGCCGCCGGAAGTGGGGTCCAAAATCCCACCGGCTGTCGAGCACCAATCCCAGGTACTTCATGGTGGACTCGACAGCTATTCGGACCCCCCCGACCACGATGTGTGATCCCGGCGGCGGCCTCCGACTTGCTGAGGGCCACCTCCAGGCCTAGGCGCCGTATGCGGCTCACCACCTGTGAGACCGCCGCCGTCGCCAGCAACGCTGCCTCCCTGTGCGAGCTCCCCCGGGCCGTGACCAGCGTGTCATCCGCGTAACACGTCAGGTCTACGCCCGGTTGGAGTCCGCCCCTCAGCACCCAGTCGTACCCGATGTTCCACAGGAGCGGACCTACGACCGAGCCCTGTGGAACACCGCACGACACGCGGTGCTGGTGTCCGCCATCACGTCCCATGTAGGTGACACACCTCTCCGCCAGGTAAGCCCCAACGATGCGGCGGAGGTAGAGAGGCACCCGATGATACCGCAGTGCCTCCCGAATGCAGCTCCAGGGCAGGGTGTTGAACGCGTTGGAGATGTCTAAAGAGACCGCCAACGCCACCCCGCCCCGGGACACTGCTTCCTCCGCTAGGACTCTCACTCTCGACACAGCGTGAATAGTGGAGCGCCCATGCCGAAAACCGAACTGGCTCTCGTCTAGGTCCGGCCCCTCTCTGCACAAGTGGTCGACGAGGCGGGCTGCGATTATCCGCTCGAACAGCTTGCCCACCTCGTCTAACAACACAATGGGCCGGTACGCGGACGGAGAGTCCGCGGGGCGCCCCGCCTTCCTGAGCAGGACCAGGCGGCCAGACTTCCACAAGGAGGGAAACTGGCCCCGCTCGAGGCACGCTGTGTAGAGTCCTCTCAGTTGGGGCTCTAGCTCCTTCAGAGCGAGGGCTAACACGCAGCCGTGAACCCCGTCGGGCCCCGGAGCCACGTTCTTGGCCCGGAGCCGCGTCACGGCTGCCCCCATCTCTGTCCGTGTCACCTCTGGGACGCTGGTGGCGTTGTCCTCTGCAGGCTCTGCGGCTGTGGGCAAAGCCATCGGCGGCGGAGTGTGCTCCGCTCTTGCCGGGAAGAGGGCTGCGACTATAGCGTCCAACAGCTCGGGTTGGAGACTCTCGGTGAGTGGAGGCGCCGCGGCTCGGAGTTTCCCACGAACCGCACGATAAGGGCGCCCCCACGGATCCCCGTCCAGAGTCCCCAGCATCTCCTCCCTGGCTCGCGTCTTCGCCTCGCCGATGGCCAGCCTCAGAGCCTGCTTAGCCGCGCTGTACACCTCATACAGCGCGGCCTCTTCGTCAGGAACCCGACGACGTCTTCTGCGGTATCGGGTGTACCGGCGCCAAACCGTCGCGCACGAGAAGCGCAGTTGCGCAATCTCGGCGGACCACCAGTACACCTGGCGCCTTGCAGACTGTGCGTGGACGCGGGGCATGGAGGCGTCGCAGATTTGCGACATCGCCCCACGGAACCACAGCGCCCCCTCGTCGACGTCGTCGGGTTCGGTCGTTGCCGACTCCCGGATCCAGGCCTGGACAATGGCGGCCTCCTCGAGAAGTTCCCTGTCGATGCGCGTACGCGCCCAGCGCGGACCGTCCGTCCGCGGAGCCGATGGACTGCGGCCGCCGGCGGTCTGGGCGGAGACATCAAAACGGATATATCGGTGATCCGATAACGTCTCCGCCTCCGCGGCGACACGCCAGTCGCGGACACGGCTAGCGACAGCAGGGCTAGCGAACGAGACGTCCACTATAGACCCGCCCCGCTGCCGCACGCATGTGTGGACCGAGCCCCGATTTAGGACGGTCAAACCAGTGGTGACCGCCCACTCCTCCAAAACCTCACCCCGAGCATCGGTCGCCGGAGATCCCCACGCCGTAGACTTGGCGTTGAGATCCCCTAGCAACAGCACAGGGCGAGGGTGGAGTCGGCCCACGACGCCACCCAACTCGACAAGGAAGTTCTCGAAGTCGGCGAGACTCTTGTTGGGCGAGAAATACGCCCCAACAGTGCCAATACCGTTCGCGAGGACGGCCACCCAGCCGTGACCTCGCGACGGGTTGACGAGAGCCCCGCCAATTATGGCCACCAAACCGTCCAGATCGCCCACCCAGTTATCCCTGGGGGGGACAAAGTACGGCTCGGCGACCACAGCCACGTGAATCGACCACTCTGCCATGCTCTGGAGCAAGAGATCCTGAGCTCTGGCACAGTGGTTGATGTTGCCCTGGAGGAAATGGTACAGCGCCATTAAGCGCAGTCCATCCCCTCCGCACCATGCCTAGGCCGGGAGTCGGCCGGAGGGCGGCCAGGCTGAGGGGGGGGTAAAGAGCCCCCTTGATCAATGGACCTGAGTTGACTTAATAAGGAACCCGAAAATTTTGAAGACAAACAAAATGAAATAGAAAAGATTTATGGAACGCAAGGACGCTTTTCCAATAAAAATAAATCTACGCAAAAGACTTGAAAGCAAAGGAGGAAAAAGAAGAAGGAAGGAAAACAAGTAAGGAAGGTTGGGAAAGATACCTCATCTTTTCAGGAAAAAGGAAAGTTAGGACGAAACTCAGTTTTTTTGTTGTTTAAAAGAAAACGTTGCCCCACACTAGGAATTTCTACTGTATCGTTGGTGCATTTACAAACATTCAAACTCACATACACAAACAGCCAGACCCGGAACAACTACCTGTGGGCCATACAAATATTTGTTCCGCGCGGGAATCAAAACCACGACACGATGCGCAGCAGTAAATCGCTCAGCCATTGCAACGGCCGTGCCGTTAAACCGTCAGTATTATGCATTGCATTACATCACGCACGTATTCCCTTTATTTAAAAAAAAATGCTGGACAATCCACACAGCATCATCTAGCCCCAAGCTAATCAGAGTTTGTGTCATGGGTACTAGATCACTGATATACGTAATACAATACATTACATAGATAGATATTTTTATTATACATAGCAAATACCCAGAACACCCAGAACAAATCTTTGTAGATCGTACAAACATTTGTCTCAGAGCGGGAATCGAACCCGCAACCTCCTGCGTTGCAGGCGGACCTTCGCTCGCCGCGCCACATCGGTCGTCTATGCAGATTGATGCATAGGGAGGACATATCCATGTAGAACACTCACATTTTGCCAGTTATGTTTATATTTCACGGAATAGGGGGCGAGCCTTTTGCCATCATCCGGGCATAGATCGAGACTCAAGACTGCAACTAAATAATTCCAGATGGAAAACCCCGATTGCACTTGAATTTTACTTTTGGCTTTGTAAGAGTGGTAGTCCTCAGCGGTGTTCACTTCTTGTAAGTAATAAACTATGAATGGCAGTCTAACACATACATATAAAGGACTGTTTCTCACTAAAACGACGTCACGAATCATAGAAGAGAAACCACAGCATTGCAGCACTATGGATCCCACCCATTTTAGGCAGGATAACTTTGTCACGATATTTACTACCTGCTTGTTTAAACATCGCAGCTCATGATGAGTCTTTTTGGTCTCGCACAGGTTCCTTTATTTTATATTTGTATTTTTTTATTGTTTGTTTAGTTTTTAGTTTCTTTTTTCTTTTGTGTTTTTGATACACGTGCGTGTTAAAAAAAATGGCGTTTATTTCTTTCTTTCAATTACCGAAAGTACTAAAATAGGGTTGAATTTCATTATGACTGCATGCATGCCATCTGTCAGGACAGGTCAACTCAGGGCGGCTCTTTCTTCAAAAGCCCTTTCCAGACTTTAACGTAAAACGTTAGACTCACATAATAACTTACTAAAATGTTTGGACTTCAAATGAGACTTTACTTCTTTGTTTTATTCAATTTTTCTTTTTCTTTTTTTTCAGACAGTCTTGAACATAAATACATACGCAAACGTAATTAAACTTTATATTCGAGAATTAAGGTTTCATAATAAACAGTAGTTGTTAATCATATAAAATGTTTTTTATATGATTAACAACTACTGTTTATTTTTTAATTAAGAATACAAATCTAAAAATATGCAAATGTGGTTACTTAAGTAATGAGTTTTTGTTCGTTGTCCTTTATGACATGGCTTTATGATTCAATATCCTGATTCGTTTCCCCTTCTTCAAGCACCCGGATGTATGCATTTCTTTCAATGTGGCCTGAGTGGCGCGTATATGTTTATATTTTCCTTATGTCTATTTGGGTCAAACCATCCAGCTCGGTAGACACAATTTTGACAAATAGGCCGACAGGAAAATACTGTTGGGTTGGGCAGCTTTTCGGAAACTTTGTCCAATCTTCTTGTCTCCAGTAGGTAGCATAGTTTAAAGCTAATGTTTAAAAAAAATGAGTCTTACCCGCTACTATATACGGTGTTGAACCGTGGACACTGATAGTCAGGTTAGTCCGCAAATTCAAGGGTTTCTTTAAATGATAAAATTCGAAATAAATGTGGAGGGTTACAAAAGTAGAGGGAGACCAAATAAAAGAAGGATGGATTGTGTGAAATATGATACTCGTATGATTATAAATGAGGTGACTTTTGAGATGACGATAAATTGAGATGTATGAAAGAAGAAGACATAGGTACTGCGCCGACCCCTAATACATTGGGATAAGGGCAGGAGTACGATGATAATGGAGGATGATGACTGTGCGGTAAAAGCTTGTAGGGTTAGGAACCTGAATTCACAGCGGGTCAGCCATGTTTGTCGACATTTACAACGTACATATATCATATAAGCAACTGGCAATCAACTCGTAAACTTCCAATAATTTAAACTGTCGCCATTTTCGGTATTTCAAATATCGGTATTCGTAAAAATTCCGACGTGCCAAATATCGAAATGTTGAATATTTTTGTTATTGCTAAAAAAATACTGCATTACTCAACTACATTTTTAAGCATGGTTATATAACCATGCTTAAAAATGTAGTTGAGTTAAGTTAAACCCTAGCTTAAATATAAAGCTCCATCTAATTAACAGCTATTGAATGCAAATTTATAAATTGCAAATTATTAAATGATTTTGATTTTGATTTGATTTGATTTGAGAGTTTATCAAAGGAGTTCGAACGCCTGGAATCAGTCACTTTTATCCTCAACGATAATGTCGTTAGCTTCTAAAGACCCCACTTGTCCAAGGATACATTTCCGGCACTCCTTGGATCGATCAAAACATGATCCACAAAGCCAACAAGCTGAAAGCTAATGAGTAGAATGTGCAAACAATACCTGTGGAAACCAAACCTTTTAATTACTTTCCACTTTACAATTTCCCGATATTTAATCGGGAAAAATTCAGAAGTTCTGATATAGACAAGGGATTTTCGACATATTAGTACTATATAATTTGGTCGGACTGTGATAAAATATGTATTGCGGTAACAAGAGTTATCTCTGCGTGATGTTTTTGATGATGTCAGTTCAGTGTTGCTTGTGACGACGGCGTGGGTGGTCGCGTCGCGCTCGCGGATATTTAGTAAAACATCGCGAAAACTTCAAATGTACTAAGTTCTTTGTGTTGAATATTTCTTTGAATAAAGTGTTTTGTTCTGTGATTCTGTGTACCAAGTGAGTGTGTGCTGTTAAAAGTGGATTATTGTTTCTTTAAACGTAAGTTGCTGTGTTTGTTTTGATACTATCTTTACTTATGTAATTGTTTTGACAGAATTTTATGCAAAATTGCATTGATTTTCGTGTCGATTTCCACAAGAAAGGAACTTTTAGTTAGGTATCAGTAAAATTTAAATTAAATAGAAAGATTTTTTAGAGGTGGGTCTTAAGATCTGCGAAAGTTTTAGCTTTTTGTGCTATTTTCCTTAATTATCGTTATTTCGATTGAAAACACGTGCTACAATACACAGTGTACAAAATACTACCCGCTTACTGATAAAATTAAAATATTTCTTTTTGTATTTGGATTTTTATGCATAGAATAGGTAATCATAGGCAGTAAGACGCATTTGAGCGTACTTGGTTTAGTTCGTTGAAAATATTTATTATCGTGCAGTTTACATAGGCGTAATTATAACAGCTGAAAGAGTCTTTTGAAGGGTAAGCTGCACTTGTAGAGGTCGGTCCACGAATGAGTATCCGTCCATAACATATCGAGACCACTCCGTGCCTCGGAAAGCACATTAAGCCGTTGATCCCGGCTGTCATTGTAGACCTTTTACAGTCGTTACCAGTTATCAGAAGCCCGAAAATCTGACAGCCAGTCTTACCAATTTGTGTTACGTTTTGCACAGTAACTGGATTGTGGATGTCAGATAGGCAGTGACTATGTAAAATACTGCTATTAAGCTAAGAGTAACCCTCAACATAGTTATGAATAGGCTAGGCAGAGGACAATGATATACCTATATACCTTTAAGAGGAATTTATTCGTATTTTTAGTCTAACAAAATATTTTTATAATATCCTAAAGCATGACGTACAATAATGGCAAGTACAAATAATGACTATTCAAATACGTCATTAATCTGCTTATTTCTTGATTAAAAAATATTTCCGATAAAACTAAAACTATATTTAGATCGCCTGCCATAATCCACGACTAGAATAATGTTTAGTGCAAGTAAACTTAATTTTATACAAATTTACACCAGTTTAAGCATGTATTTCCCGAAGGGTTAGGCAGAGGGACTATCTATAGTACGAGTATATCCACATTTAGTCAGTTATGTTTAAGCCCAATGTAATCGAAGGCGAGCATATTGGCACAAATCCAGACGCAACCAAGAGTCTGGATTTGTGCCCAGTCGGTTGAAAGGATCTGAAACATTCCAGATCAAAAAAACCAGTGACACTTTACCCGACCTGGGAATCCAACCCAGAACCTCATGATCAGCAGTACCTTTTGAAACCAATATACCATCGAGGCAGTCGCTAATTGACCAATCAGCATGAAATGAATTCTAAGAATAATGATTTACAGCCGTCTGTAATCAGTTTCGTTATCTTAACAAAGCTAAAGAGTCAGGTAAATATAATAAATCGGGGATCATGGCCGATAATATTGATATTGCAGGTTTGTTTTAAGATACTCTACTTAAAAGTATTATTAGTTGTCTGGTTTTCCAGCTAAGAATACTCAATAGTATCTTTCAAACTGAATGTCGTAAGAGGCTAACATGATATTATCAATTGAATGAGTAACACTATCTCCGTGTTCGTTGATAGCATTATCGTCATCAATGTTGTTTATCAGTTTATAAATGTCCATCGTTCAACATGGGTCACTTTAAAGATCGCAATGATGATTCTCTGTGTCTGATCGATTATTTATACTTCCTACTATCCGACAACGATGATGATTTTGGTTATCCGATATCCACTAAATTTGTCCATTTATCAAAAAAACATTCCTTTAAGTATTTTTCACACCACAAGTACGTGAAGCATGACCACCATAGAAACGGTGTTTGTCGTCGAAAGAATAGGGAACATGACATATTTCTACCATCCTAAGAATGCGATGTTAAAACTGAAGATAATATTTTTTTCTATTCTCTACAGTCTACAGAGCGCCCCGTGCTAGGGTAGAAGCTTCATTCGTTGGAAGGAAGTAACGTTGTCTAATATTGATGTAATAGACATAGAATTGGTCATGTTACGCGTGCTACTCGACAATGTCAAATTATATGTCATGCAAGCGTAACCTAATGACACGGTTGGCGCAGTGGCTCAGCAATCGACTACTGCACCGCGGGTCGTGGGTTCAATTCCCGCACGGAACAAGTATTTATACGGCCTATAAGTAGTTGTTCCGGGTCTGGCTGTTTGTGTACATGAGTTTGAATGTTTGTAAACGCACCTACGACACAGGAGGAATTCCTAGAGTGGGGCAACGTTTTTAAAACAAAACAAATAGTAGATAACCCATCAAGGGGAGCAGGAGATTCAAGCTAGCCCAAAGCAAGAGGTTCAAGTTAGCGCAAGGCAAAGACTACTCTTATTTTTACATCTTCGGTGATACAATAAAAAGCAGCAATAGTAGAATAAATTAATTTATTAAAGTTACAAGTACAGTTATTAGACCAATTTAAACTGATATCGAAAAAAGGTCATTAGACTTGTAAAGTAAGATTATGTGCCATTAACCAATTTTCAGTATTCGTGCCGATAGTGTTACCAGCGTCTTAGCGGGCCGTTACAGACGTAACTTTATCCTGAAAAGAATAAATGATCTAAAAAGCAACGTTCTAGGTTCTACGCTTTGCGAGTATCAGCAAGTCTAAAAAGACAAAAAAAAAAACAAAACAAAAACGGATAAAAATTTAAAATCGTGAATCGAAATGAAAAATAACAATAAATTCTTGGAAATAATACATTAACAGCTAACAGTTTCATGAATATCCTCCGTGGGCAGGAATTGTATCCACTTTACATCCCTTGTCTGATAAATGAAATATTTGTACTTGTAACATTCATGGTTTTGCTAACTCATACGTAAACATTTTTTTTTTAAATATATTAATACTATTTAGTCCGTGAGATTACCAAAAAATATTGGACACGTATTTTTTGCTTACTCCAATATTAAAAAGTGACAGTGATAAGGCACATCAAAGTTCATGAGAAGGGCCTTGTGATGTCACTGTTACGTTAAAAGTGTAGCACAGCGTGACGTCACGCGCAATTTCAACGCACTATGTCGTCGTCATTTTTGGTTGACGAGACAAAAGAAAAAATACGTGTCCAGTGTTTTTGAGTAATCCAACTTTCGGACCTATCAGAATTTTTAAGGACACTACCCTATTCTTTACCGCGATGAGGGATTGAATAACCTTTTACAACTGTTAAACAAAAACTTCGAATGCAGTCTCTGAGTTTTTTTTAATATTGTACATACTTTTTTGGTCATTATTTTATCACGTCAAAACAATGACTTTGTCAATTCATTAAATTGTCGTTACAATTTGTCATTTTATTTAACTTACGTAATGTAGGGTACGTATTTAGTCTCACACATCTGTTCTCAATTTAAAAACGTATTAAAGTTTTTTTCATTAGTTTTGTTACTTCTTAAAAAAAGCAAATACGGAACTTAAGGTGCTTGACCTTTTCATTATTTAACTGTAGCTATGTGACGATAACCCTTTTTGCTCGTTCAGTTCCTTGAAGTGAGAAAAATCGCGAATGCATTTGCATTCGTTACCCGATCTTTCTCGCTTTACACTAAAGAAAAAGGTATTTCACCAATCTCCAATAAGGAATATTCATGTTTTTGCTTTCATGATGCCATTGGATATTTTTTTTTCTTTTACTTTTTTAAAATCTTTGCACCCACTAGGAAATTTCTCCTGTGTCGTGAGTGCGTTTATTAAAAAACTCACATACAGGAACATCCAGACCCGGAACAACTACCTGTAGAGCAAACATATATTTGTAATGCATGTATTTGTATTTCTTTTTTCGGGAATCGAATTGACGACACGCGGCGCAGCATTCATTCGCTCAGCTCGTCAAATAAATACTGTTCAATATTACTTTAAATTTTCTTTTTCTTAATAATTGGGTACCTATTGATGTAGACGTAAGAATACCTAGGCCAATCGAGATCTTTTCTCATCTCATTGTAGCAACATAGACGTATCGAGATGTAGGTCAAATTGACTGACTCCCTAATTATTCCCTATTTTGGCCAATTTGCTTTACACTTTTAAATAAACAAACTGGGGAGATTGTTGCGTCACGTCTTCTTCTCAGTAAAAACATTACGAAATGTTGAAGGGTGGTCATTTTGCCGGACTGTCTTATGTAATTTTCATTCAAAAAGTGCTGATTCTCCACTTAATTTGAATAAATGATGATGATTTGATTTACACTGAAATTCGTCGCAAAGTCATTAAAATCTAATTATGGATATTGTCGAAAACACTGCGATCACCTGAATATTGTAATCTGCTCAATCAGGTAGAATTATTTCAGCTGAGTGGATTTAGGATAACAAAACTATTAGATATTATCCGGTTCTAATTAGTTTTTCGTTAAGATTACACTTATCCACTCATAAACTCACGCCGTTGTCCCATGGAGTAGGCAGAAACGACAGAACTCCACTAGCTGCGATCCTTACATACACGCACGCCGGTTGCGAGTACTACGCACCGACCTTTAGGCCTCTGCCTCGAATTTTGCGGGCAGCGGGGCGGCGGCGGCAGCGGCGCGGGAGCGGCAGGATCTTATGCTTAAAATCAAATGGACCAGTCCTCGAAAACAGCGGCGTGGCAGCGTCGCGGGGGCGGGTAACGAGCGGTGCGCTCCAGTCAAGCGGTGACCGCCCGCGTTGTGCGTCTGCATTGTAGTATAGTTTTGTATTCGTTATTGTCGATAAAACTCGCCATTTATTTTCCTTGCCCTATAGTACTTCTACGCTCTATTTAGTGTGGGCAAAAGACCCACAATAAATCGAGCGTTATGAATAAATTTTAATCAAAAAGATGTCGCCGTTTTTCAGACATTTCGTTCGCGAATGAAAACAAATATCTCGAGAACACAACACTAAACCGCTATAGTGCTGCGCGATCTGCCCGCTGGTTTGGAGAACAGGTATGCGTTGCCCGCCCAGCTGCCGCGCCGCCGCCGCCGCCGCCCCGCTGCCCGCAAAATTCGAGGCAGAGGCCTTAAGCTCAGTGTGAACATCGCCAATAAGATCTTTCTAGGGCAGGGATGGTGAACCAATGGTAGGCGTGCTAGATAGGGCACAGGATAAAATTATTCGGGTACGACATTCATGTGTTTGATAGAAAAAAAAAAACTACGACCCTTACGAGAGGGTAAAACAACGTGGCAAAGCTAGGGCTGAATATAAAATTAAACACAAACATCCGTTAAATTTCCAGCTGACTCGTTGTTGTATCAAATCAATGTAATTAATTTCGTAAACCTACATATTATTAACAATTTCAGAAATATTCTTCCTTCCTTATACACTGTTCCCTTCAAATTAATGTTAAAGTTTATTCAGAATATTCATGTTAACATAACGTCTACCCTATAGTACAGACGCCAGCACATCAAGCTACCGGAACTGTCACATTTTCCCAGTTGAACATGAACCTTATTTCTTTTGAGATAAAGTTGAAAAACTATTAAAGATATTTTTCACATTTAGGTAGCTTGATGTGCTGACCTCTGTATATCCTTATTTCACAATTGAGGGTGTGCCTATTGCCTTCAACCGGGCACAATTCCAGACTCCAAAGCTGCTACTAATCAATAAGTTCTAGATGGAAAAACCCAACATCACGACTCGATAACCGAACCCAGTTCCCTTCATGCTCAGCAGTAACATTTGCATCGACTAGAACGACGAAGTAGTGAAATCAAATTCATGTTATCATCGTTCGTTCAGAATATTCATATTTCTTGAAGCCAGAACCCAAACAAGCATGGGCCGAGTCTTGGCAAATCTAATTACCAAATTGAGTTACTAAAGCAAGGCTCATATGTTCCACAGATTAAGCCCTGAGTAAATTACTTGTTACGGGGCTCAGCGGACTTGCTATATTTAGCAGCGGTGACCAGCGTTTTACTATGTAGTATTTAGAAAGACGATATTGAACCAATGTATGTATTTCAAATATTTATGTATTGTATATATTTAAATAGTAGGTACACCATAAACTACCAACATATCTTTTCTTCTTTTCTATCAAGTCCATCCACAGGTTGTCTGTAAGTGATCGCTTTAAGCGAGAAAACGGCGGCCTTATCGCTTAAGGCACTAGTTGTCTGTCATTTTTGCTGAACGAAGAGCTACATAAGGGGTTCCAATTTGCCAATTGTAACCCCTTATCCTAGCTCATAAAATCATTTTTTGTTAGTTTTCATGGTGCACAAAAAGATCATTCTATTGTTTCTTAATAAAGAAAGAAAATATATAAAGCTAGTAAAACTTTTGATTGGGATCGCACAGTAAAGAAAGAAAGAAAGAAAAAACATCTATTCAGCACAGGTTTAGGCACACAACGACACAATCATCATCCTCCTCCCCTTATCCATACAATACTAAACAAATAAAAATAATAATATTATATGAAACAGAATAACAGAATAAGTAAATAAGATTTTTTTTTATTAAGTATGTGCCTTACGGCTGCGCTAAATGGATCCAGTTCAGCAAAAATGCCAGACAACTAGTTGACGACACGGTTGGCGTAGTGGTTGAGCCATCGGCTGCTGCGCCGCGTGTTGTGGGTTCGATCCCCGCACGGAACAAATATTTGTATGACCTACAGGTAGTTGTTCCGGGTCTGGCTGTTTGTGTATGTGAGTTTAAATGTTGGAGAAATTCCCCACTCCAGGAATTTCTCCAACATTTTAAAACAACAAAAAAAACTAGTACCTGACGCTGGTTTGCAACTGGACCTGGATCAGTAAATAAAAACCGTCCAAGTGCGAGACGAACTCGCTCACAAAGGGCCCGTACCCGTGAGCTAAAAACGCCGATCACGTTTCGATCATGAAAGCTCCAAACGTTACTGTGACGAAAAGATAAATAGGATTGAAGGACAAATTAACATTGTTGTTGATAAAATGTCCTCCCATATAAATTAACGAGTTTTGGACATTTGCCTTTACTTGTTGCTGTGACACCTTGCTTCCTGCCAAATTCCATTATTCTAAATCAACAGTACCCATCACCATCTGCCTCATCATCTGCAGTTGTATCCATCATACCTATAGATGCTGGCGGGAAAAATTCCGAATCATTCCCGTAGAATACTTCGGAAGTATTCCGAAATATTCCGAAACTTTGGGAATATTTCAACTGTCAAAAAAAAACCAGGGAAATCGACCTTACTACCTATTTCGCGCTAAGAAGTTGTAAATTATATTATCTTTAGTTGTGTTGTGAACGGTAGGTATATTAAGTTAATTGAACTGATTAATGAAAACACAAATTAATGATTGTAACTTTAATAATGAAACTAAAAGGGATCACAAAATACTTATTTCGAATAAATTTTCAAAAAACAAATCAAATATGCTAGGCCTGGTTTTTTATTCCACAACTGACATTCATAAAAATAGCATTCGATTTCGAAATAAGTAGGTACCTACCTAATACAAAACAATAAAAATCCTGTTAATAGCATGCTAACATATCTATAAAAATCATATACCTATAAAAATATCAACATATACTTAATATAATAAAATAAACATTTATATTTTACTTCCGTATGTGCCACTGAACAATAATTGACTCACCCACCACATCACAAACAAACACGTTTATTCCCATGAATGATGAAAATGAATTATTCGGGCGAAACATTCAATTGCGGGGTACGAATCTTTCTCGCGGGGGGAAAACTTCTCCGGGAAGCATCTCCCCTCTTACCGCACCCCGCACCGCCATCGCCTGCACACACGACTCGCGGGATCGACGATCGATGCAAAATACGATTTTTGAGCAAAAAAAAAAAAAAATCTTAATTAAATCCATTTTGAATAATTCTGATTTACAGAATCTTTCCCAGAAGTATTCCGGAATTATTCAGAAATTTTCAGAAGTTTTGCAACTATAATCATACCAGTATTTTACATGGAGCGACTGCCCACCTGACCTCCACAACCCAGTTACTGGGCAACACGATACCCCTTTGTAAGACTGGTTGTCAGACTTTCGGGCTTCTAACTACCCGTAAATACTGTCAAAGATCTACAAATGACCGGGACCAACGGCTTCACGTGCTTTCCGAAGAACGGAGGAGTCTCGATATGGTACGAACGGTCACCCATCCACAGACTCACCTCGGCAAGCGTAGCTTCGATCAACGAGTGCTGCTGTTTTTATTTAGCCACGAGCTCCTCCAAGTATCCATCAACAGTACCCAATAAGTTTTAATTTATTGGCGAGTTTAAAATTATGTCGCATAAATGGCCGAAATTTTATTGCGTTTATACAAATGCTTAACTTTTTTAGAGGTTCAAGGACCCGTAGGCCTAAGTATTTGGTATTAATTTCAACTTGATCGCGTTCCTGAAGAAAAGTCTCAATAGACAGATAGACGGATAACGAAGTGATCCTATAAGGATTCCGAATTTTCCTTTTGAGATACGGAACTCTGAAAAAGACCTGTGTGAGGCCAAAAAGCTCCTATCTAACAAACAGCACTATCTGGCTCCGTTGGTCTAGTAGTCGCATGTGTTACTGCCAAGTATAAGGTCTTGGGTTCGATTGGTGTTTATGTTTTTTTTTAATAATAATAATAATCGCATTGTGAGGAGGTTCCTGCCTCCGCAAACCTAACCACCGGTGGCTTGGACCCTGCTCCCGCCATCAGTGGACCACTATTTTTAAATGTTTTGTATTTTTTATATTGAAATATATAAAAATGTGACTTATCTTCTTGTATGTAAAATTCTCGTGTCACAATGTTAGTTACCATACTCCTCCTAAACGACTTAACCGATTTGTATGAAATTTTGTGTGCATATCGGGTAGGTCTGAGAATCGGCCAACATTTATTTTTCATCCCCCTAAATGAAAAGGGTGAAGACCCCTAAATATTGTTTTTATTTTTTTTGGATTTTTTTGGCTTAAAAAGGCAAAACAACGTTTGCCGGGTCAGCTAGTAAGAATGAATGTTAAATAAAGGAGATAAGAATAAATCGTTTATTAGGTTAATAACGTACAGAAGGTTGACATTATAGATCAAATTGATCTCTTATTCTGCCTTTAATTTCGGCGTGCAAATATAAAACATAGTATTTGAAATTAAATCAATTATTGATTAAAATCATGTACTCATTATACAGATATTTCCATCTGTAATAACTAGGAGTCTGGATTTGTGCCCGTTTGTGGCAATTAGCTCGCCGTTATAACATGGGACTACACGTACAGCGTTGCCTAACCCTCACGGGAATATAGTCGTGATGTTAACACTATCGGGTCGATAAACTCCGAATAACAAATGGTAATGCATTAAAGAGATTAAAAAAAAATTACGGGGACTGCCAACAGAGGTAAAATAATAATAATAATAATAAATAAATAATAAATATTGCTGGACAATCCACACAGCATCATCTAGCCCCAAGTTAAGCAGAGCTTGTGTTATGGGTACTAGATGACTGATATACTTAATACAATACATTACATAGATAGATATTTTTATTATATATAGCAAATACCAAGAACACCCGGAACAAATATTTGTAGATCGTACAAACATTTGTCCCAAGGCGGGAATCGAACCCGCAACCTCTTGCGTCGCAGGCGGACCTCCGCCCGCCGCGCCACATCGGTCGTCAAAAACTTAAAACTTTCGACTCCTCGTCGTATACGTTACATTAGCATGTCAGTGACGCGACCCCATTAATTGTACCCCTACTAAAAATCGCACAGCGCAGCTAAAGAAATGTTCGCCTCAAAAATAATGTTCAAGTTCAAGAAACAAAGGCGCACATTGCCGCTGCTTAAAGCAAAATGTCTGCTAAGGGTTTATATAGGTACATACATATATAGAGTTAACAAAGATAATAGGTCAAGGCTAAGAACTGTTCATGGGGTGACATTGTTTGTCTTTACGCTTATGCTATTTTTAAATGAATTGGAAACTTTTCTGTATTGGTTTAAGGACGATATGGGACGGCTTAATGGTTCTACAATATCCTATAGCTTGTTGCTGTAAGTTGTAGAATTTTTTTTTTTGAGACGAGTCCGCCACGCTATTTCCAAACCGTGACGAACACCAGAAAAGCGGCAAGACAAAGAATTTAACTGTCTTGGATCCTGTAACGAAATTTATCAGAAAAAACAGCTGAGGAGCTAGAAAATAACAGTTTCCACTTTCCTTCATACCAAGCAGGAGACAGAACAAAGCTAGACCAATAAGTACATAAAAAAACCTTTATTTTGGACCAAGTAATCCATAGTGGGTTACTAAACCGAAATCTTACGACTATATTAGCAAAGGCTCAATATTATTATTTTGCGACAAGATTATTCGGAGAGATATGCATTATCGTAGCGTAGAGTCGTATCTCCCAGCTATAATTTTCAGGATGGAATTGGGGCTCGCCCGCACTCTGCAGAGCAATGTGGCAGATTCCTGTCTAATGATGGCATGGAAGCCAGCAACGTCACTTTGCGCGAATACAGTAGATGCATTGCAGAAACGAGGCAACCCCAACAGCACTCTGAATCCATTATTATATTACAATCGTAGGGCGCTGATGGCTCGCTGGGTGTAATTAGTCCACAGGCTGCATGTGCAAAACGCTTGGAAGTAAGCTTTAAAAAGAGTGAATATCACAAACACACATACACATAGGACATAGGGACGTTTCCAATGGTTAAACCCATTTGCCTAGCATCATGGATTAAAATGAATACTGATTTAATGGGTCCTAAATTGTGAGCTGTTACACTTTATTCCAAACGTAGGTATGGCAAAAACGCTTTGAATTTGATCTAGTTTCTACATGGTCCGTATAATAAACAACTCCGGATGCAACCTGCACACTATCTAAAATTATATTTCGATCATTCTACCAAAAAGTACATTCCCATTAGACTTGAGCAAATTGTACGTGTTCACGATTTGACGTATTCACAGTCTGATGTAGAACATTGATACAAAGGTCAGGCAATAAGCTTAAAAGAAAATAATTTACTTTTAAAGTAGCCATGACCAGCGAGAAATTACAGGTATGTCGCAGATGGTTGAAGCCGTGTATAGCGTAATATAGTTGTATACATGAAAGCGGTTCATAACTGTCTTACTAGGTCACTAGGAACACACTAAAGATGCGAGCACGATCTAATACTATTACTATGTTACTAATGAATTGTAGAATCGTAGAAACACAAGGGCAAGGGCAAGGGCATTAAGGGCACCCCAACCAATTAGGTAAGGTTAGGTTAGAACTGTGACGTGTAGGCAGGGACCTGTAGCTGCCGGCCGTCGTGTCAGAGATGGTTAGCAGCAAGGAGGCCTGAGACGCCGTGTTGTCATTATGCGAGACGGTTATCTCGCAGGAGGCTGCGGAACGGGTGGCGGCGCGTTGTGCTCCACGCGCGCCCCTCCTAGACGTCACTTAGGGAGACCAACACCTCACTCCCCCCCACGAAAAAAACAATCAATTAAATAAAAGTTTAAATACCTACTCAAACCACTAATCTTTAATCTAGTGGAAAAAGTATGATTGAAAAAAAACCATTTGACAATTGAATTGACAATTGACATTTCTTTACTCTTTGCAATATACGGAGACCCAGAGCAGGAAACACCATTGGACGCGGCTGACGTACCTAGATATAAGATGTAAATCGGTAAACGTGTTTTATGTGTTTGGATATGAGAAGTTGGGTCGTAGGCGTCAAAGCATCGGTCGGCGTACGCGTAATGCAAGAAGAGTGTACAGTCTTCGAAATAATGAGACGGAAGAAGAGCGATGTCAGCGTTTGGAGGCAAATAAGATGAGAATTTTTCAAGCGAGATCTACCACCACCCAGGAACAACCCATCCCATCGACTTCAAGCGAGAGGCGACCAAACAAACGATCAAATGCAACAATCACCTATGAACGTTTAGCGTTTAGATATGATGCAACAGTCGATTACGCTGGTGATAAATCGGTTGATTTTGAAACAATGAAAATACTTTTTGTCGATATTGCAATTCTTTGAGGTTTCCACTGGAACCGACAGGATTATGTTGCATGAATTAAATGCAAATAACCGAAACTAATGGCACCACCCGAACCACTCAATTCACTAATTTCAGGGCAAGATCCTCTATGAAATCATTTCATGATGAATATACAAAGTTACAACAGTATATTCCAAATGATATCATTTGGTGCAAATGTTAATAAATGTATTCCAATATTTCCCAATAAACAAATTAATATGATGAATATATACAGTCGTATAATTCTATTGTAACTTTATTGCAATAAACTTATAACAGGAGCTATTGTTAACTATTTTTTTTAATATTGCCATAAAACAAAGTCTTTTAATTTAGAAAATATGGCGGAACAAAGTTCACCGGGTCAGCTAATTTTAGAGTAAATTCGCATCTTGGTGGTGTTGCTTTTGTGGCTATTCAGACTGTCAGTACTACTCTGCGCTGCTCCAGATAAGGGTGTTATAGAACTCTAAGCTTAATGTAGCAAAGATTCGAATCACGGCTAATGTCTATCCGTTAATCTAGCTTGGAGAGTCGCTCTTTATAAAATTAGTCTACTATGGAAGGAGCTTTAGTATTCCAAAAGGGCAGATCACACATATCAATGTTAAGAGAAAGTTAACTAAGAAATGGCTTTTAAAAATACATTCGAGAAACGATTTAACTATCAAAATTAAAAATGACTACATTTTGTAAATGATTTATACAAATAAAATAAATAAATAATGCTGGACAATCCACACAGCATCATCTAGCCCCAAGCTAAGCAGAGCTTGTGTTATGGGTACTAGATGACTAATATACTTAATACAATACATTACATAGATAGATATTTTTATTATACATAGCAAATACCCAGAACACCCGGAATAAGATAGATCGTACAAAGATTTGTCCCAAGACGGGAATCGAACCCGCAACCTCCTGCGTCACAGGCGGACCTTCGCCCGCCGCGCCAAATCGGTCGGCCAATAATACAAAACTAAGTAATTAGGACTAACTATTCATACACACATGTCCATTACCTAATGATAAACTAAAATACGGCCTCAAAAAGTTCGTCCGCGATTCGTTGTGCCTTAAATAAAATAAAATAAAATAAAATAGTTTTTAATTCAGATAAGCAGCATCCATTTGGGTTAGTAAACAAAAAGATAACTTATACCTATGTTAGTAAACTAATCTATTTAGAAACAAGGCTGTTGTTCAAAATGCATCTTTGAACAACATCACCTAACAAAGGCGAATCGTACCTCCCCGCTATTTATTTATTTATTTATCCATTTATTTCAGGCATCAAGGCCCATATAATCATATACAATACTATATTAACAATATAAAACTTAAAATACTATAAATATATATTACATAATAACTAAAACTAACGCACACGAAGAGTTGGCGTCGTGTTTCGCTGACTGGTGTCATGTAGGCGGCCACGAAACCGGCGATACACAACACCTTTCGGCTAGAACTCTTCCTTGAGGAACTTCTCGAGATGGTGTGTCGGAACTCGCACCACGAACGACTTGAAGTTCGTGTTATGACGCGGCTCCAACCTCTCGACCCTCAAAGTCCAGTTGGTCTTGACGCGCACGTACTCCACGATCTCCTCAACCTTCGTAGAGTGGTGCAATCTGGACACGTAGAGCAGCGTTGTCGGTACTGCTGGGTGTAGCAGCACGTTGGGTCCTACCAGCGCAGTACCGCACTGGTTCCGACAAGGAGGCTTCTTCTTCTTCCTCTTCTCAACCTTGATGAAACCATCCTTGTCGCTCATGTCCTTCTCTGGACCCTGCCTATTCTGAGCCTGTTTTGGGTTTGACAGGATCCGTTTACCCCCTTTCCCTTTGTCCGCTAGTTTACCCTGCGAGTTTTGTGGCTCAACAGGTTTTTTAGCGGCGGCTACAATTGCTATGGTCTTCAGGATGGAGTTGGAGCTGTCCCGCACTCTACAGAGCAAAGAGGCAGATTTATGTCTGACGATGGCGTGAAAATCATCGACGTGTGCCTCTGCGAACATACCTGATGCACTGCAGAAACGGGGCAGCCCCATCAACATCCTGAACCCGTTATTATATTGGACCCGTAGGGCGCTGATAGTGCGCTGAGTATAGTTGTTCCACAGGCTGCACGTGTAAAATACCTGGCAATAGGCTTTAAAAAGCGTTATTTTAACTGGCCTACCACAACATGCAAACCTGCGTGCCAGCATGTTACATCGGACTGCCAGCGCCCTACGTTCCCTCTCAATATCTACTTGGTCCTTGAGGTCGCAGGTGACATAGTGCCCTAAATACTTAAATTGGTACACCCGTACTAAGTCATTCCCATTCATTTTAATAGGGGGTACATCGTCAGGACACCACCACCGACAGCCTCAAAGACCAAGAACTCACTCTTTTTGACATTATAAATCAAGCCATGTTCCCGAACTAACAATCACAACAACTGAGCAGCTCCCTAAGCGCCCTAACCGTTGGGCTCAACAGCACCATATCATCCGCATAACTGATGTTATTGACACTTAAGTTATTAATGCGGCATCATTAAAGACTGGCGGGATTACCAAATGGTATGGCAATTCTTAGCCTCTGGTCAAGGTAAAAGCCAGCCAGCCAACCAGAGACTGAATTGACTGCAATACATATAACTATCACGCCTGTATTCTTCGAAGGGTGGGGCAGAGGTGCGTCTATAGTAACATCCGCATTTCGCCAGCCCTATGTAATAAGGGGCGAGCCTATTGACATCAACTGGGCACAAATCCAGATCCTCCGGGCTGCTAATGAGAAATTTTCTATTGGCAAAACTCAATAACATTTTGCCCGCCCTGGGATTCGTAACTAAGACCTAACGCTAAGCAATCGCGCTTGGGATCACTAAAACAACCAGGCCTAATGCAATAATCCATTAAAATAATGAGTTCGTACCACGATCTATAAGTTTAAACTCGGTATTTTTATGGAGAACATCATAATTTTTTTTTAAGACTATTTGCTAGTAGATGGGTCGTTAAGAAATACTAACGTTCTTTATTTAAAGATTTACCCTGCAGTGAGAAAATCCAGGGAAATAATAATGATTAGTAAGTAAAGGTTGTAAACGTTAGGTACCCACAAAACCCATATGTGGCCCAAATATATGGCCCTGTAGTGCTATCAAAAATAAAACCTCTTACGTGAGCCAAAACCTTTTAGCGGAAAAAGGCTCTGTGGTCTATCGAGCCAATTGTTTTAGTTATGCTCATAATGGAAGCCAACGTTTGTAGGTACGCCGAAGCAATTGGACAAGTATTTTTCCACGCCCATCAATGTCATGATTGTGATAGCTACATCTAAGATACAATTCTTATCTAAATACTGTATCGTGGCTGTCTGCGGCTCTTATTTTTTGCCAAATAGATTTAGTGATCTGATTATATTGTAACACGCTTTTCCTTATATTCGACTGACTCGTCATTCGAGGAATGCTCGGAAAATATTTGTGCAAGAATAACTTGAATGAGATTTTGATGAAAATTCCAGCATTTGTATTTAAAACTGTTGTTTTTTTTTTACATTCTAGGTGACCTTTATTATTGACTTTCAAATAGTTTGTCTTGTCATAACTTTGTTTGGCTTTAGCGTGTGTC
The DNA here is from genome assembly GCA_905147745.2 of Phlogophora meticulosa. Classification (NCBI taxonomy): domain Eukaryota; kingdom Metazoa; phylum Arthropoda; class Insecta; order Lepidoptera; family Noctuidae; genus Phlogophora; species Phlogophora meticulosa. The sequence continues at coordinate 11,785,524 of LR990538.1, read as the reverse complement.
GAAATAAATTGATGTTCACGAATGTTCTGTCTACGTCCGTAGTCCAATTTTGGGTTCATGTACAATTAGTGCTCACGGAACCCTCTTAAAAAGGGTGACGATGTTTGCTTGTCTTTTTCAATAAGGTGAAAAACTAAAATCAATTAAAAGACGTAAGTGTATGAATAGAATAGACTATAATAGAGTAGAATGGAATAGATATATTTATTTACAATGAATGTAGGTACAAAAGTTAGGATACATCATTTTAGCTTTTCCAAGTACATTCTGTCGTATTATAAGCTTGTACGGGTTTACATACTTGGTTCATAATGCAAACTTATTTTAAATGGACCTTTTTTTTTTTGAGTTGTTTTTTAAATATTCTCAATGGATGATTTTATTATATTATTTGGTTAAAAATTACAGGTGCCATACAAATTACATTTGTCCCTAACAAAGTAGTTTTATAAACTCCTGTGCATAAAATGTTTTGATATTGAGATCTCATGGTGTTAGTTCGATTTTTAGGGTCATTTAAGGTGGCAAAGAGATTTTTATTCGATATGACAATATGGAATGACGATACTTACATGTATATATATAAGTAAGTGTGCAAATATGATTCGCTATTCAATTTGTAAGAAAGGTAAAAGAAATTACAAAACTCTGTTAAATATTTGTATAATGTAATGACAAGGGCGACCTGTTCGTGTACACACTGAACAATGTCAGGTATGAAGGGTTGGTGAGGACACAGTGGGATGAGATTCCGTCCTTCAATCGATCCTTGTCGGATGATATTTGTACATCCTATAATACGGTACGGAAATATGTACCTAGATTTGGGACCGCAATATTTGCCAGAAAATAAAGAACATGGATGAATCTTCGCGTTTTAAAGGTGATTTTAGGTTAACAAATTGACCTTTTGAGGACCTTGTGGCTACATAAAAACAGCCGCACGGGTTGATCGAAGGTTAAGCTACGCTTGCCGAGGTCAGTCTGTGAATGTGTAACCATTCATTACATATCTAGACTCCTCCGGGCTTCGGAAATCACGTGAAGCCGTTGATCCCGGCTGTCATTCTAGATCTTGTACAGTTGGTACGGGTAATCGGAAGCCCGAAAGTCTGACAACCAGTCTTACGAAGGGATGTCGTGTTACCTAGTAACTGGGTTATAGAGGCAGTCGCTCCATGTAAATTGCTGATATTCAGCTGCAACCGGCTAGACTGAAAGCCGACCCCAACATAGTTGGGAAAAGGCTAGGCACATGATAAAGTTGAGCTTCCATAATTCACAGGGTTTTTTTCAACTATCCTTTCCTCGTTTTATAAGTAGGCTCAATTATTGACAGTAATAAGTTATGTGTAACTACTAAGTTAAGAGGAAAAAGTTCCAAATCTCGTAAAATATTTCTAAGTTTAACCTTAAACTTTTTACCTATTTCAACTTCGATCAGAAATAACTTCCCCGAAATCACGTAGGTATATTGCTCGGGTCCAATGTCAACGAAGTTTGGATTCTTTATGTGTGCTCTTCGAACTTTTACGGTCCGTTCAATTGCCGGTTGAAAAGATTTATCTGTCAGACCTGAAATCAGTTTTCGTAGTTGTTTGGACATTTACTGAGATTTGTTTTTAGAAACTACCTCTTTGGTCTAATTGTCGCAAGTGCTACTGTTGAACATGAGGACCTGAGTTCGATTCCAGGGTCGGGCAAAGTATTATTGGGTTAGTATATATATAATGTTTAATAATAAAGTTGACATAAATTATGGATTTTACAATTACTAATTCTTGTGTTTTAGCATAATGGATTTACTTTGACATAATTTACTTTGACTATAATTGACAATTTAATTTAATTTCATTAACATGTAATTATGAAATTTAATGTATTTAAGTTTTTAATTTAAGGTCTAACCACGTTCCGAACTAAATGTTGCATGCCTAGAGCAGAATATGGTAACACCAACAACTTTCCTGTTCTTCATAAGCCCACCTGTAAAACTACCCATATTTGCAATAACTGAATTTGAATTTAGTTCATTCTGGCATTTCTTAGTAACAGCCCGGAGTCTGAATTTATGGCCGGTTGGCTATAGGCGCGCCGTCTAATACTTGGAACTAACATACATGGGATTACAGCTTCCGAAGACAGTGGACCAGGATAGAGTGAAATTCCGTCTTAATGGCCCTCAAAGACCTCCCCCTCTCTGAGTCCACAAACCAAATAAGAAAAAAAAAATGGCGAAATGTGGGTGTACTACAGATTGAACTTCTGCCTTACCTTTCGTGGAATACAGGCGTGATGTTAATGATGATGTTGTTTGCAAATATTTTTCTGTGCTCACGGAAAGCGCGCCAGGCAAAAGTAAAAAAAAAAAACAAAAAAAAAAACCTGTTCTTCACTCCTTGGTATTGCAGAAGTTTATAATCAAGGTACATACAACTTTGCAACAGATGGTCGCTGTCCGTCAGTTTGTAGATTGTAAAACACCATAATATTTAACATGAAGTTATAAATGCTATCGGTAAAATGTTTGTACTACGCTCACTTCAGCGGGACCACACGAGTAGATATAGAATGGAGACCTAACTTGTGGCTGTGACTGGCACATGAAGACGTTAAGAAAGAAATAAAGAAAAAACATTTATTCAGCACAGGCTCAGGCACACAACGACACAATACTAAACATTGAAAACATAAAAAAAACGAGTAAAAAGAAATACATTAAAAATACATATATATACGAGTAAGCATACATACATTATTAAGTATGTGCCTTGAGGCTGCGCTAAAAGGGTCTAGTTCAGCAAAAATGCCAGATAACTAGTGCCTGACGCTGGTTTTCAACTGGACCTGACGTACACATGTATGTATGTGCCCCGATCGATGCAGCGTTCGGCTGATTACTTCAGTGCATCGAAAACTCGTGTAAATATATCCTGCATTTGCAAATTTAGCTTCCAAAAATATAATAAATATAAAAATAATGGTTTTGGTTAAATGACTTCATAAGCGTTTAATAACTTGACACTATTTATCAACATTGAGAATTTGTACGGCTTTTTAATAAAATTTGAATAAAATTTGGAGTATAGTATCAATGGATACTATACTCCATTCATAATAAAATTGGACAATTTTTATTATAACTTCGTCTTTATGTACAGTCAGCGTTTGATGACCTCCGTGATTTCACGATCAATACAAAGCAATGTATTTAGTGGACTACATATTTATATGTGAACTTTAACACTAAAATGCAGTTATTTTAGCAAGATTACATATTAACTATTTATTATATACTATTTATAATATATTATCCAATTATCGAATTGGCCGTTATTTGTCTAATCATATTACAAATGCAGTATTGTCATTGCAAAATCGTACTTCATGATTCATTTATGCTACAACTTTGAGAAGTTTTTATGACAATTTCATTTACATTTGTAAAATCAACTTAATTTAATAAATAACAACAACAATAATAATATTTATTTAATCAAAACAAAGGATGGTGGTACACGTTGAAAATATAGTTTTACAAAATCAGTACTATTTCTAAAAACGTGTGGGTGTAAGCACTGCTCTCCTAGCTAGGTTATGGAAACCTGTGTTAAGGAGAAGCAGTCCGGTCCCCTAAGGTACAATGACGTAAAGGTACATAGTGCTTATAATGTTACTACTACAATTTCGAAGAATTGAGTAAGACCATTAAAAGTTCATGATTCGTTTAGTTAACACTAAAAATAAAATAGATTAAGATAAAAAATTAAGATAAAAATGTGTGTGTGTGATTGGGTGTGGTGTGTGTGTATGTGTGTGTGTGTGCGTGATTGGGTGTGTGGTTGGGTGTGTGGTGTGTGTGTGTGTGGGGTTGTCGATGTTCATCACCTATGTTAAGATCTGTTCAGTTTCGTCATATGACTTATTTCGGAGGTACGATTGTACAATCTTTTTGCATTTGTAATACGGTAGTTCGTAGATTTGACACTCTTCGTTTATTTTGTTGTACAGAAACGGACCAAGACATAGAAAAAATCTCTTGACAAAAGTTGAGCGTACACGCGACAGGGTGCATATCCCATCTATTTTAATAATAAATAAATATTATTTAATAAATATTATTTAATAAATATTATAATATTATATTATATTTTAATAATAAATAAATAATAATGATACACAATCCACACAGCATCATCTAGACCCAAGCTAAGCAGAGCTTGTATTATGGGCAATAGATGACTGATATACTTTATACTTAATACAATACAATACATTACATAGATAGATATTTTTTATTATACATAGCAAACACCCGGAACAAATATTTGTAGATCGTACTAACATTTGTCCCAGGGCGGGAGTCGAACCCGCAACCTCCTGCGTCGCAGGCGGACCTTCGCCCGCCGCGCCACATCAGTCGTTGAAATCGTCGTTTATACTAAGTTTAAGTTGATATTTGTTCTAGTGTTAATATGGAGTTTGGCATGAAGAATAATGCAATATATGCCAAGACTGACAGTTCTTCTATCGTAGCGAGATTGTATGAAGTTCGGTCTCTGTAGGTTTACTTACTCATGCGCCGACACTTTGGGGGTCACCATACCGTAACAACTTTACTACATTGTTATCGTTGTATTTTGTTTTGCCGCTATCCGTCCCGTTATAAGGTAATCAGATTACTGACGTCAATTCCCGTCGAATGTAGACGAATTTTACGTCAATTATTGATAATATGTTTTCTTGCCGAGAATGTTGCGATTAGGAAGCCAGTCCTAATATTTTACACTACTAGCTTTTGTTTATTGTTCAACTGTACTGGGGCCTTACTCTTCAAACTAATTTTGATTCCGATCTAAAGCCAGCTATACCAATGTTAATTTTGCAGTTACGTGATTACATTATTCGGCGAAATAAAAATTTGTCAAAATAAACTAGATCTCAAGAGTACGAACCGTCTTAATTCCAATGTCGATCGATCGGAATTAAAATCAAGAGTAAGCGCGATGGCGTCAGTCTGAAATGGAATCTTACAAGTTGAATTTGATCCACTTATCGTTGTTCGACCGAGCAGAAATTTTGAATAAATAATATGTAAATCCAAAGATTTATGTAGAAGACAATGGTTGTAGGCACAGTACACTATCACTTTGTTGATGTTGGTATAGTTATGGAGTACAGAGAAAGAACCACAACTTAAGTTTATAATTAATAGTAGTACAAGTTTAAGTAAGTAGTAGTGACGGTTCTTTCTGTAGACCAGTGGGCAAGGCAGATCGAGTCAGACTTCAACTGTGGAACTACAGTTGAAGTCTGACTCGATCTGCCTTGCACGAAAGGTTACCCTTATAGCGTAATATTTGCGACGCACGACATCCAAGTAGGTTGCTGCGTTCGCAAAATAAATGTACGTTTGATGAGACCAGATTAGAAGACAATATTTTAGTATCAAAGATTAATGTCATGGTGGAACCGGAAAGTGACGTAATAAATACAAAGGAACCTTATAAAGTTTGGGTTAGTTTGATATATCCTAGAGGTGTACCAGTCATACCTATAGACCAGCCTCTAGCAGTAAATAAAACGAAACGGCCATCTTGAACTTTAAAAAATAATAGTTTAAAAAACAAAAAAAAACACGCTTTTATAGAAAATCCAACTAAAAAATAGAAAATAAAATTCAATAAATTTGGATTAAGAAAATTGTAAGTAAAAAAGAAACAAATGTATAATAACGGATAAAAGCGTGGAGTCCAAGAGAGGTTATCAACAAACAAACATACAAGTGAAGCTAATATAAAGGGTGTAAAAAGGCCTCAAGCTTTAATGAAAATATTAAACTTCCATGATCATGTTTATTGTAATAATAAAAACCGCCTGTTTACTGTCCCAGTGCAAAAAGAGTGAAATCAGTCTATAGGATTGCAGTCTTTTATTAATTATAAGTCCAGTTTTCCTTCACAGATGTTAGTATAGACTAAGATAAATTTAGAAATGAGTATAAATTCAAAAAATCACGTACCTTCGCTTAGTGTATATTGTATAGACGTGTACAAATGTCCACAACCTACCATAAGACCTGTTCTTATCCGTCCAGTATCTTTTCACGACATTTTACATAGGTAAATATAAAACATTTTTTTGGGCAAGCCACACTATTCCCGCACCACTGCAATTCCTGAAAACCAGAATCAACAATGGCGACCACCAGAAAAACATCGAGTTAATGAAGCCCGACGAGTCCCGGAGAAACGATTCAACTGTCTTGGATCCCGCAACGAAATGAATCAGAAAAGAACAGCGGTGGAGTTAATAAAAATACATTATTTATATAAAACATAACAGCACGCGTAGCATGACCAATTCTATATCTATTCTACTAAGAATAGACAACGTTCTTTCTTTCCAACTTTACAGTTCGTAGAGTGTAGAGGGTAGAGGATAGAAAACCGACGGTAGAGTTTGAACAGAAGAACAGATTTCTACCGTCCTAAGCGTGGCGATGTTAAAACTGAAGAGAAGAAATCTCTTATCTCTCTTTCTTCTTGGTAAAAAGATGTCATAATGTCCATTCTTCCGTCGACAAACTCCGTTACTGTGGTGGCCATGCTACGTGTCCAGTTATTTGTTAAAAACACGTTCAATAAGTAATTAATCTTGTTATATTTATTTAGGCGCAAATCATAATCAATCGGAAATATTTGCCTAATTTTGCGTAATACGGTAATACCAACTCATTTTCAATGTTGGTACGGTTGGCATACGTTTTTAATTTATAATTGTTTAGATTACCCACAAGCTTTACCCAATCAACATAACGTTTTTAATGTGTTATTAAGTGTTTTTTGTGTATGCTATATTTAAGTGTAGAATCGGGGGAATTGGTAATTGGTTGCATGACTTCTGCAATATGTATAGGGATTTTTCTATGTTTATAAATATTTGCAAACATGAGTAATTAATGAGTATGTAAGAGGAAGTCTGAAGCTGGCGCCTGTGACCGAAAAATTATGCGGAAATCGTTTGTCATGGTACAGGCATGTGCTGCGAAGGAATGAGGACCATGCTGTGAGGGAAGTTTTGAGCATGAATGTGCAAGGTTACATGAGTAGAGGTAGACCAAAGAAAAGATGGATGGATTGTGTGAAAGATATATATATGAAGGCAAATAGAGATATATGGAAGAAGAAAAAATGCTGCTCCGACCCCAAATAAATTGGGATAAGGGCAGGAGGATGAAGATGATGATATATAATTACACCACGGACTCCTTCTCTATCAGATCTCTCAAAAGGTTGTCTGTAAGAGATCACTTTTAGCGATAAGGCCGACCGTGGTAACACTTCTTGAAAGTTATTATTTGTAAGGTCCAAAATTATTATTCTTTTAAATCAATCACTTGGCTATAGAGAGTAGAAGGAAGTAAATAAAGTGGTCAAAATAAAATCACCGATAAATACTTTGAAATTTATAATCAAGTACCTACACAAAATTGCAATTCATGTTCAATAACATGACATCTTTTCTTTAAGTAATTTAAAAGAATTAATACGCTTTGTGGCGTGATACAATTGGCATCTCTTCAAGTAATGCCTGTATACCGAAGGTAAATATAACAATTCATTAAACGTCTGTACTTATATAACGAATACTATTTTTGTGTTGGAGTTGTCGAGCGATTTGTGTATGTCTGTAATAATAATGAAAGTAGTTTGATTGATTGAAACCGTGCACCTTAATATACGCCCAGAACGAAGAGTAACAAACTCGTGCAGTCCGGACAGCCAAATTTTGCTTAATAGTCAAAGCCCTGACTGAAAATCCGTATACCTAACTAGTTTACCTCGAAACCAATAATTAAGGCACCAAAAACAGTTTTGGCGGTACAAATACCTCGGTGCCTCTAATAAACAAAATAAGGTTCAAAATGCAATGTCAGATTTATAGGAATGTGCATCCCCAAAATAATGAATAACGCTAGTAGTTTGGGAACACAGAATTACCTACCTGCCAAATCCAGATTAACAAATCGCCTCCAAATTGCCAGATTAGCACTGATCTGAAATAAATTACCATTTGAAACTAATAGAGTCTGATATTTTTAATAGATGAGATTGGGGAATGTATTTCTTTTTGACTTTACGATGTTTATTTAATTGTGTATTAATCTATATTGTTAAAACCACTGTTCGACACAAATGTAAATTTGTTAAGAAATAAATAAATAAAAGGAATTCTTAATACCAGAGATGTCTTAAGAACAATTTTACAAAAAGGAGAAAACTCAGCTTAAAAATATGTTTTTCCTTTCCTCTGTAGCTTTAAGCCGTGAGTAGACGAGCCTTTTCTTTTTCTTTATCGTCTCACAAAGTATATCTACAGGGATTTATACCTGTTCTAAGATAACGTCACGTCAGTAATACCCGCAAGATTAAGCATACCTATAGTAAAAATACATAAATAATGCTGGACAATCCACACAGCATCATCTAGCCCTAAGCTAAGCAGAGCTTGTGTTATGGGTACTAAATTACTTGTATACTTAACGCAAAACATTACATAGATAGATATTTTTGTGATACATTGCAAATACCTAGAACACTCGGAACAATTTTTTGTAGATCGTACAAACATTTGTCCCAAGGCGGGAATCGAACCCGCAACCACCTGCGTCGCAAGCGGACCTCTCCGGCCGCGCCACATCGGTTGTCAAATAGTATCGTCGTATAGTAGATAGGCATTCATCACTTCCCCCTATAGACTATCCCCACTTACACATGTAAGTTCTTTGTAATAGGAGGCTAGTCGATTAAGTCCCATATAATTTATTGATCACTAGCTAACCTGACAGACGTCTTCCTGCCAATCACGCGAACTCTCAAATGCACAAAGTTAAAATAGTCGTTAAGTTTTCTGAAATTTTCCAATTTTCTGTGCAATTTTCTTAATTTTTCTTTCCGTAAAAGCCTTCTCTTTACAAATAGCAAACACAGCAAAAAATAATGCGTTATTGGTCCACGCGTGATGCCGTGACCAAGGGAAATAAAAATGAATCCCTTATTTTTACTAAAAGCTTTTATGTAGCTTAAATTTCGTTTACATACATATATTGATTTTAACACTGCTTAAATCCCTCTCGACCCTTTGCTAGAGCCAGCCCGCGAAACTGAGCCGGTAAATGAATAAAATGTCCCTAAATCATATATCTATTTGCTCCAGCCTGTTCCTTGCTGTCCTCTTCAGCGACGTCCTAAGCCGAGGCTCGTACCCCGCAGGGGGTGCCCTTAGCGATCGGTCGCTTAGTTTTTAAGTTTTTACGCCTGGCTGGAGCCCTTAATTTTAATTAAGCCCCCCACAGGAAAGTTCGGTTAAGCAGTAGATATCCCTAAAGGCAACTGCGAGATGCCCACTCCAAAAAAAAAAAAAACTGCTTAAACAAATATGCCGTATAGATCGAAAATGAGTGGACGCTTGGTTGTTGTCAGTTTTATTATTTAACTTTGGAACGGCAAGCGTAGAAAAAGATTACGATAAAAAAGTTTACAAAGGAAAGAAGAAAAAATACGGTTGTTTTGTACTGTGGCCTTAAAGATCTTAGTGAGTTGCCAACTCAATTATCTTGTCGCCTTCTGGGTTTTAATTGAAGTTGTGAAAGCTGGGAAACGCGAGTAACAAATGATAATGCTGACTGCTTTGTTGGTGTAATATTCGCAAGCGCTACTCCTGAGCGTGAGGTCCTAGGTTCAATTCCCGGGTCGGCTGATGTGATAATGGATTATTCCATTTCATTACATGCACGCCGGTTGTGAGCACCTGACCTTTTTGAAGAACATCACCAATAACGTCAGTGTATGTCCTTCTAGGGTGTGTGTGTGTCCCGGCGTTTCCGCTTACATCTGCCTTATAAATACCTAAGGATACATTAATATAAATCATTTTAATTATTTTGATAAAGTTATTTATTCATACCTGATCCTATAAATAAAGACGAAATAGACCTCAAATAAATGCAACGTGGTAACTTTTCCCGCTTTTTTATGTTATACTTTTTTGTTGTGGGTGTACTATACATATACATTTTTCCGAGTTGAAGAAAAAAGCAGTGAAATTAAAGATATTGTATGTATAGAGACCAGCACATCAAGCTACCACAATGTTTCAAGTTTCTTTCATTTTATAGTTTTGCAACTTTTCTTTCAATCGGGAAAATCTGACAGTTTGGAGTACCTTCATGTGCTGGCGTCTGTATATTTTCACGCGCCGCCGCCGTCGCGCCGCTCGTACCAGTCAGTAATCGCTGAGCTGTGGCTGAGAGCAGTCGCTCAGTATGCGAAAAAATAAAATGTGCCAACAAAAATTAAGTATTCTGATAAAATTATGAAGCTAAAAGCTATAATCCATTAGGTTTTGTAACATAATCAAGTTTGTAATTCGGATAACGAGGAATCCCCGCGAGATTCAAATTTAGATAAGAACAAAACTCCGCTGATATCCCCTAATCCTGCAATTAAGCTTTGTGTTCCCAGAAAGGGATTTACGTTTTTTTTTGTCCTGGCAACCCTTGAAGTTTTTGCTGTGGAAATTATCACAATGCGGCATCAAAAATTTTCGCGGTTGGTCTGGCTTTCTGTGTGGACAATATACGAAAGTAATTTCTATCATTAAATGATGATAAATGATAATTAATTTCTGTATTTTTTTTTTCAACACGACAAATAAAAAAAAAACCTGGGTCGGTGTTTCCCTATGTGACTACTCTGAGAAGTAACACCGAAACAAACTCATAGGTGACAGGTCTCTTTTAAAATCCAGACATTTGAGGTCATGTTAGGTCCATGGAGATAATTGTCGAAGATGGTCTATGTCTGGATGTGTGCCCAGTTGATGGCAATAGGCTTGCCCCTAATGATACGTAAACATATGTAGCTAGAAAAACGTAGGTGTAATATAGGTACACCTCTGCCTTAGTCTTCGATTAATACAGCCGTCATGTTATGAAATAAACCTTTTCTGATTTTTACATTATAATGTAGAATAAATTATTCATTAATTCATTCATTTATTTCAGACAATGCCCATATGTATAAAAAATGAAAATCTAGCCAAAAAAACGATTACAAAAATAGACATTAAAATTACATATACAATGTTACATACAATTAAATTAAATACACAATGTCATAGATGCATTTAAAATCAAATACAAAATGTAATAGATATAATTAAAAAAATATAAATGAAATAATACACATTAATATACCAAATTAGAACAACACAATAATTAATACACACCGTCAAAAACAATACGGTCAAACAATACGAGGAGAAGCGCTTATATGAAGCTGCATCCTACAACAGGGACAGATCCCACCGCTTGGACAACTACATTATTTATTAATTATTAACAACTATACTAATTTTTAACGATATTATTTACTAATTATAATGAATGATTAATTAAAGAATAAAGAAGGAAAGGAAACCGTAAAATATTATAAAAGAATATACTTTTTGTAATATGTATTAATTAATTGTAATTTAATATACGTAAGTTTATGGATTGACGTAACTTGACTCACTGAAATTATCCGATGAGTTCGTGAATATATTTTAATTTAAATAACAAAGGAAGAGCTCGACCAGCTTTTGTGTTGGCATGTTAAAATTAAAAACTGAAAATAGATAGAATTCTGAAAGAATAACAGTTACTACCAGGAGTCTTTTAAGGCGGCGCTCAAATATTATGCACATGTGTTTTAAGAGCATAGTTATAATAAGTAAGGATAAGTATGTGGTTAAGACCTCGTCTATCATACATGACCTATTTAAGTCTATCCGAGACATCACTGACATTGATGAAGAAAAACGTAGCGAGCATACCTAGATTTATAATTAAAATAAGTTTGAAATCGCTAAACCGCTTGAGCAAGCATGGTGATTAATACTCGTGCCTTCACTGTATTAATGGCGTTGCCTTGCCACCGCAAAATAAATAATACCAGCCTTCTACTAGCTCACTGGTTAGTATTTTATTATAATATGTAAGAAAAGGACGTTCGTTTCTAATCAAGTTTCTCTTTCTGCCTTTCAATGAAAGAAATATTACGAAAAGTGGTCCTTATGTACGAACAGCGTAAGTACACACATTCATTGTGATTTTATTGCGTGATATAAATAACAATTTATACGTGTTTGTCTACCAATTTGTTTCTCTGTATCCTACAAATTGTGTTGTTTATTCATGAATATTGGTTTACTTCACTAAATATGATTATCATAATATGCCTCAATATTTTCTATCACGTTTCCAAAGACTTTTATTGGGGTAACATTTATCTTTGCTTGAAAGATATTTGTTTTGAGTGTGTTTTTTTGTTATTTATTTCATTGGTACAGTGTTTAGTATGCTAGACCACGTTCGTATCAACCAAGAAAAAGAAGGTTCTTGGCTAATTATGAAATATTCAAGGATGATGCCAAATTTTGCGGAACAAAATAATAATGTCTTAAAAGGTGATGAAAGTGACATCCGGAGGTCATATGTAGTTAACGAATGTTGAAAGTAAAAAGCAATGATAAAATTCAACAATCAAAGAAGCAGACAGTTGACAAAAGTCAGTTGAACTAAGATCTTAACATTTCCAAGTTTTCTATTGCCCTGTAATAGATTTTCATTTGTTTAACTCTCCACCAAGATGTAGTAGAACCCTTATTACATTTACAGATAGAGAAGGGTTTTGTCCCAGCAGTGGGAACATTATAGGCTGGCCATACTTATGAAGTATTAAGGCAAAGAGCTCACCAATAAACAAAGGAGATATTATATAAGGTAAATAATATGAACCACAGCTTATTTTAAAGAATTAGCAAGTTGAAGTGGCAGTGGGCTGGTCATATCTCGCGAAGAACCGACAACCGCTGGGGTAAACGTGTTCTTGAGTGGAGACCGCGACTCGGCAAACGTAGTGTAGGACGCCCTCTGACCAGGTGGGATGACGATCTGCGAAAGACTGCAGGCAGATGCTGGATGAGCCAAGCTGAAGACAGGGCGCTATGGCGCTCATTAGGAGAGGGCTATGTCCAGCAGTGGACTAGTATAGCCTGATGATGATGATGATGACAGCTTATTTTAGGAAAGCCAAGCCCGTTCATCTTTGGCCACAGATCGCTATTATAATTAGCTCCAATGATTTATACTAGGTATTATTCATAATTATGATAGTTATTAATCTTACTTTACAAATAAAGTCCCTTCGGTTCCGAATTTATATATTTATTCTGTAATTTGTAATAATAATAATTGAGATTTTAGTAGCGACTCCCTGTTTTCGTAATGGATCTGTTTTATTATTCTTGGTGAAAGGCAATTGAGTCATATTTATTTATGTATGGAACTAGCTATCTGCGCAAAGAATGCTGCTTTTGATCTACAAATATGTATCTTAAAGGTTCTCGTTATAAGGCTAAGATAAGCGCTATTTCCTTGAACGGAAATCTAATAATCCTTTCTAGAAGATGTAAAAAATATACGATCCGTAATCCGGCTCCAAGGTTCGTCTTTGTTTTATTGTATTGGAGCCAATTAACCTTTTTTATTTACTTGCCTTTAACGGGGATAATTTAATTCTTTATTGTAAGCTCAAGCCTCTTTTGCATACTGATTTTAAATCCCTGTTTAGGATAATCTTTTTACATGCTTGATGTTTAATTTCGTTCTTGATAGTTAATTCCAAGATTGTAGGTTCTATGATAAAAGATAAATAATATTAATTTCTTTAATTGTTTTAAATAAATAAATAAATAAATAAATTTAAATAGGTTTGAAAAAACACGTTTACATGACAAAACAAAGCAAAATACTTTTTAAACCTGACGAACTTCGTATTTTCTATCCGTATAGTCCGAGAGGTATCGAAATACAAGTAGGAACAGAACAGGTCACACTCTCTTTCAAAGAATCTTTTGTATAAAGAACAATATAGATCTGAGTGGATGCACCTAGTCAGTGCATGCATTTTTCAGTAAACGTGTAGCTCAACTCAGATCTTAAAGGGCTCAACGTCTTGAATAACAATACCAAAGAAAGAATATACTGGTCGGTCACATAAAGTACTCAAACTGCCAGACCAAAATAACGCGATAGATTCCATAGAAAGAGCCCAAATTTCAATATCGTATCTCAATCCCAATCTAGGGATCGATCTTTGCTTGTTACCAATCAATGGCCGAGTTTGCAAACTATATCCTTGAGAAGGCGACTCAAATGAAACAGTTTTAGATCTCAGATTGAGATAAGGATTGAGATACGATATTTATGAAGACCAAAACAAAGTGCCTATACTATTAATTAATGGGTATAAAAATGTATGGCGAGACGCAAAAAAAGCAATACTTACTCTTTTGTTACCTTCATCAAAACCAGTCGAGGTTAAACAATAAAAGGCGTGATTAATGTTTCCTTTTTTATTACTTTGAGTCAAAATAGACGAAAGGTGGGCTCTGAGAAAATTCATGAAAAACTATTTTTTTATTCTGAAATGAGACGACGTGGTCAAAAAATGTAGTCTTTTTTTAATTTAAAACCAACTTCAAAGTGAAGGCTATAGTTTTATATTCTTGTAATTCTTGATCTGGAGAAGAACTTTTAAATAACTTCTGAGCAAACATTTTTTTGTCTAAAATTAATAAAATAAAATAAGATCATTCGATTTTTTGACAATTTTACCGAATAAATCTTAAAGTATGGTTTCTGTGTTCATTTGGTCTAAACCTCTGCTATATACGCACATTTTTTAATTAAATGAAATAATAAAGACATCTGAAAAATATTCCTAGACTAGTGGAAAGAGAGTACCCCCGTTTTACCCCGCAGTGAGAAAAATCATGCTTGTAAAACATACCAACTTAGTTACAGAATAATAATATTAAACATTATATTATTATTGTCGGCCCAGAAATCTTAATGTCCGATCGATGCTATACAATAATATGTACTTACCTACCTGCTTGGTTGTAATTTTTAAGACACAGGAGACTCGTTTTCACGACACAGGGTTTCCTAGTGTGGAAGCTTATGCTACATAATTCTGTTTGAAAATTTTGTTCTTTAAAGAAAATAATCTCATAAAAAACAAATATCTAAGTGTTGTAGACCGGGATCTTTAACTATTATAAATAATAAGGCTTCGCTGCTTCATATGGCATTTATTAAACAACAACAACAATATGGATCACTTCATTACAAAACAAGAATCTTCCCTAACGGCCCGTGTTAGGGAAGATTCTTGTTTTGTAATGAAGTGTCCCATATCCCATATTCTCAACTATTCTCATGATGAACATGAGCGGTTGTAACCAAAGAGAACCAAGGTTCTACCAGCCTGTATGCAATAAGGTCTGTTAAAACATTAAACCTCTACAGTATTGTTTATTTAAACGAAATAGAGCATAAGCCTTTAAAAATAGTATTGTTCTGAAATTTCAGATAAATGAATCAATCATTCCGTGGTTGGGAAGATTAAGTAGCTAGAGTAAATGATTAATTATGTACCCTGACACAGACTGTCGTAAATCGATGTTAATATTTGTAAACTGTATTTAGCATGTCTACAGATCCACATTTCATTTTTTTTAAACCGTCTCCACACTCGGAATAACTCCTGTGCCGTGGGTGCGTTTACAAACATTTAAAGTCACAAACCCGAACAGCCAGACCCGGAACAACTACCTGTAGGCCATACAAATATTTGGTACGTGCGGGAATCGATCCCACGACACGTAGCGCAGCAGTCGTTTGCTCAGTCACTGCGCCAACCGTTTCGTCATATTAAATGATAAATGATATATATTTTGGAAATCGGTTAAAAATGGCACTTTCACACGTCAAGATTTTTTGTGTTAATATTCATAGTAGATAATGTCAGTATTTTCTAGGCATCTACTCTGAGAAGAATGACCGAAACAAACTTAGAGGACGCAGTTTATTTGAAAGTCCAGACATTATCCTGGTTAGATCGATCATACGAAGATAAAAAAAAAACATCTCAGATTGTTTTTTCGAGTATAGAACCACGGACCTATCCAGTCAGTAGACGCGTTTGCCAGTAATCGTGTAGCTCAACTCAAAAATTAAGAAGCTCAACTATTCAACGAATAGGAAACTATATTTTTGTCGGTCTTACAAAGTACTAAACTGTCAGACATAAATTTGAAATTGTATAGAAAATAATATTCACAAAATATGAATGGGTACTTTTTATGTGAAAAAAGATACATTGGTCCTTTTGTCCATATAGTACACGGAGAATTTAATGTAAATACCTTATGTAAATACCTATGTTTCACAGATAAATATTCAGCTTCTGACTTTGACCGATATTGTCATTACTACTAGTACTTTCATCAAAGGGTACTGACGTTATAGCGATGTCAACCATACCGAATACGTTCTTCACAACCAGCTGTTTGTTTATTGAAGCACGTAAATATCTCAGCTTGACTTGCGATTGCTATAAACAAAAATCACATAGTTTATTTTACAGCCGTATTTGTCTTTTTGAGTGCCATTGCTACTCACAACATACTAGCGATACGCCCCGGCTTCGCCCGTGACTAATTATATATAAAAAACCTTTTTCTTTTGTCGCTCTTTCTATTGGAGAAAACCACATGAAAATCCGTTCAGTAGTTTTTGAGTTTATCGTGTACAGACGCGGCGGAGGACTTTGTTTTATACAATGTGGTGATGTGATGTTAAGACATCTCGTCTGTGTTCTCCAAAGGGCTAGGCAGATATATACCTAAAGTACACCTGCATTTCGTTAACCTATAGTTATATTAAAGGCCTATGTAACTGGGGGTAAGCCTTTTGCCTTCGACCAGGTACGAATCTAGAGCCTGGGCTGCAACTGAGGAATTCATAACGACTAATAATAACATTTTGATCAGCCAGGGAATGGGACCTCGGGTCAGCACGAAGACTTATCCTGCAATATCAAAATCTGTTTTATTGTTGACCGGACTGGACTTTTTCTTCTGTGTGAGTTTTTTGGTCCTTTGGGAGCTATTCGAGCCGAGACTGTTAAATCCGCAATCTTGTTTTTGTGATTGAAACAATGTCTGTATTTGTTCCAATAGTTTTAGCAGAAATACTAAAATCTTACATTTTACATGATACTTATACTAAAGTTAATTTAAACCTAAACAATAATTATTCAAATACAATTATAATAGCATTTCAACAATGTTAGCCTATTCCCGACTATGTTGGGTTCTGCTTCCAGTCTCGGTTAAACTGGTAGAATGCAGGTGAATACCAGTTATACACGTGGAGGTACTGATTAAATATCTGACCTCCACAACCTAGTTACTGGGCAATACGATATCCCTTGGGCATCGTATCGTGTAAGGCAGTTGTACCAGTTTATCAGATTTCTGAGTTTCTGACAACTAGAAATTACTGGTTAAGATCTACATGCAATAGCTGGGACCAGCGGCTTGAAGTGATTTCGGAGGCACGGAGGGGTCTCTAATAGATGATCCTCCATTCGCTATTTATATCTTCGTTGGATATTGAATTGATTCAAATTTGTTGAAATATGTGATGTTGAAATTATTTTTGATTATCTGTGGAGCA
Organism: Phlogophora meticulosa; assembly: GCA_905147745.2. Taxonomy (NCBI): domain Eukaryota; kingdom Metazoa; phylum Arthropoda; class Insecta; order Lepidoptera; family Noctuidae; genus Phlogophora; species Phlogophora meticulosa. The sequence continues at coordinate 11,767,889 of LR990538.1, read as the reverse complement.
GGTGCCTACTTCTTTGTTCTGTTCTGTCATGTTACTCCACAAACTTTACCGGACAATAAGCGTTGATTCGATTTCGCGTTTATAATGAATTTCCTAAAAAATTAATAATAATATACGAGTAGTATTCGAACAGAGTTCCAAGCATCAATATTTTAAACATAACAAATATAATTTCCGCTGGGATTGCCAAAAATGCGCGCTTTAATTAATACTAGGAAAAACCTAAATGACAGTCAAATACTATGGCAATATTGGGTTTTCAACTCTCGACTTTTTCGACGACACGGTTGGCGCGGTGGTTGAGCCATCGGCTGCTGCGCCACGTGTTGTGGGTTCGATCCCCACACGGAACAAATATTTGTATGACCTACAGGTAGTTGTTCCGGGTCTGGCTGTTTGTGTATGTGAGGTTAAATGTTTGTAAACGCACCCACGATACAGGAGAAATTTCTAGTGTGGGGAGACGTTTAAAAAAAAAAGAAACGCACTTTTAAATTTTGAAATTTAAAAGTGCGTTTTTTATTACAAAGGTCGAGCGCTGAAATATGAAATATCTAAAATGGCTGTCCTAAAATGCAGAGAGTTCATGCCAATCATGCTCAGAATTTTTAATAATTTGTAAGAGGCTTTATAAATACTCCATAAAGGTACAAGCTCTCGATATGAAAACCTTTGTTCATCGTTTTCCAGATGAGTAATGCATTTTTATGAAGAAAACATAAAAATGTACGTACTGTTTTTACTCCTTACGAATTCAGATATTGATATTCCACTTATATGGTGCAAGGGTCGCTGTAAAATAATAACAGCCGCACGGATCAATAAAAGGTCAAGCTACGCTTGCCGAGGTCGCTTCGAATATGTGTGTCTATCCATTTTATATTGAGTCCTTTCCGTGCCACGGAAGAGAACGTTATGTCTCTCTCGGCAGTCATTTGTAGATCTTTGACAGTCGTTACGGGTAGTCAGAAGCCCGAAAGTCTAACAACCAGTCTTATCGAAGAGTAACCCCTGCGGAGTGGGTTTTACAAATAGGCCGTCGCTCCGTGTGGAATACTGGTATTCAGCTGCATCAAGTTGGACTGGAAGCCAAACACAACATATGCTTACGCTTTTGTGCACTTTTTACGAAAAGGTCCTTAATATTTTAGAAAGAACCCTGAATACACTTTCCCTTGCAATGTTACATGTGCACAGTTATCGTACATCCATACATACGTTTAACATACTTAGCTACATATCAGTGCTGCAAACCCTAGTTTGCAGAAAAGAAGATTTATTTTATATAAAATCCAACATACAGGCCAGAGAAAACGGAAATATGTGCTTTTGCGTTCCTCGAGAACTATTAGTAGGTATTGTGAGCCACGTGGAGTCGCGATGTCAGCATCTAGCTCACAGTAAATTTTAAACTCACTGCATTTTTATCAAAATCACATTTTATATGGAAATAGCATTTATTCGTTACCTGAGTTTTATACATCGCCCGACAGCCGTAAAATTCATCTCTCCTTTCTTGATGTGCTCCAGAGACTTGCAGGAGGCAATGCGTTAAAGCAATAACCGACGTGCGTAATTCGTTCATAGCACCAGTAATGACGTAGGAAAGTATTATTGCATTAAGCAAACATGAGTTGGCAGAAAGTACAGGACGCCATCTGCTACGATCCTTACATACTCCATTTGCTTCGTTTACGTTCATACATCCTACGCACAGTACTACGCACCTGACCTTTTTGAAGAACATCACCAATAAGGTCAGTGGATGGTCAGTGTGTGTGCATGTGTGCGTATGCATTTGTTGAAAATTCAATTTTGTAAAGGTTCAGACGACATTTTGTTATTTTTTAAAATTATATCTATCATTATATGTGTTGAGGAGGAAAGGCAAAAAGTACAGACACCGCTGAAAAACAAAAATTATGGTACAGTTTTGTTTAAAAAAATATTTTACCATTCACACGACAGAATATTGTTATTTGTAAAATGAGAGCAACATTCTTAAGAGCAAGGCTTCACTAAGGACATCGTCAGCGTCAGACCACTTGAGATAATCGTCCACGCTCTGCTACTCACACTATCTTTTACTTTTAAGGAAAACTGCGAATGAAGGTAAAGTACCGACAAATCTACGGAGCCATTAACTATGACTCGTAAAAGTAAAGGTGGTCTTTCTAGTCAAAGTTTTGGTCGTTGAAAGAAAAACAAAAGACAAATTGGCGACACGGTTGGCGCAGTGGCTAAGCGATTGGCTGCTGCGCTGCGTGTCGCGGGTTCGATCCCCGCACGGAACAAATATTTGTTTGGCCTACAGGTAGTTTTTTTTTTTTTTTTTTTTTTTTTTTTTTTTTTTTAAAAAAAAAAACGTTGCCCCACACTAGGAATTTCTCCTGTATCGTGGGTGCGTTTACAAACATTTAAACTCACATACACAAACAGCCAGACCCGGAACAACTACCTGTAGGCCATACAAATATTTGTTCCGTGTGGGGATCGAACCCACAACACGCGGCGCAGCAGCCGATGGCTCAACCACCGCGCCAACCGTGTCGTCAAAGTTGTTCCGGGTCTGGCTGTTTGTGTATGTGAGTTTAAATGTTTGTAAACGCACCCACGATACAGGAGAAATTCCTAGTGTGGGGCAACGTTTAAAAAAAAAATTGTATATCTGTTACAGAAACAAAATATGTACTAATAATACAAAAGATAAATTTAGAACTAGAATGCCTAATTAATAAATATTTAATAGCTGGCCTTATTTTTTGCCAAATAATTGGCATCGAAATAAAAGAAAGAAAGAAAAAACATTTATGTGGGACACGCACAGGTAATAAAAACACAAAAGAAAAAAAGAAAACTAAAGTCTAAACAATGAAATAAAATAAAATACAAAATAAAAGGATCTGTACGAGGCCAAAAAGGCTCCTATCTCAGCATTGCCATTTGGGCACTATTCCCGTTGACAGCGATGCGGATTAATTTTTCGATGCCCTTTTTTTGGATGTACATAATAGTTTTTTTAAGTAAAGTTATGCGTACACAATCCATTGATAATATTGAAGTAGGTACTTATTATTTCTGAATTGCTTTTGTAAATGCTTGAGTTTTGCTTACTAGCTGTTGAAAACCGTTAACAATGCGTGCAGTGAATGTTAGAATGTAGGGTTGTCGAAAAAATTACGATATTTATCATTCGTTATATCGATATCTTTGGCCATTAAAAAAATAACGAGTATCAAAAAGAGCGATTTTTTTCGATAGGTGTATAGACACCTATCGAAAAAAATCGCTCTTTTTCAGAACGTTGGAGTTTATTTTTTTTTACTTACTGGTTTTTTATTGATAGACTACAAATTGTTCTCCTGTAACGTGAGTTTAAATATTTGTAAACACACCCAGCGTTTACAAATATTTAAACTCACATACACAAACAGCCAGACCGGAAGAACTACCTGTAGGCCATAGAAATATTTGTTCCTTGTGGGAATCGAACCCACGATGCGCAGCGCAGCAGCCAGTCGCTCAGTCACCGCGCCAATCTTGCTGCCAAGATTTCGCTTTTTGCCGTTCAGATTATGCCCAAAAAAATACAGCGCCCTAGCCTCGTTCAAAATATTTTCTTTTGGACTGTATTGAAAACGATATCAGTACATTTAAAAATATCGATACAATATATATTATGTATATCGATACATTTTGACACTCAAAATATCCCTAAACTGATGTGTCATTCTAATTGCGGGTAGGAAATCGGTCAAGGCTATAAATAGATACACTACTTATAAATGACTATTCTATCTATTAATAATCATACTCGTGTTGTACATAGTTATGTAGTGCGTGTCGTTGACAACGATCGTCATGCTCCTGCTCTCATCCCAATATGTTTGGGATCGGCGCAGCATGTTTCCTTTTTCGATTCCACTATTTGCCGCCATTTCCATTGTCACAACCTTGCTAGCCATATCATCTATCATACAATCCATCCATTACTTCTTTGGTTTCTCTTCTTGTAAGTCGCCACATGCAAACTCAATACTTACCTGGATCTGCTTTTAATTATCATCATTGCATCATATGCCCAAACCATCATCATCATCTGATGATGCCCATACCATAACAGCCAATTTCCACACAACTTCAAGGTCACGGGCGCCACTCTCAGATTTCCTTTTACGTACTCATTTTTTATTCTTTCCTATCGCGTACACATCCCTCCAATACTTCCCTATTACAATAGGGTAGTATTTGACGCCTATCAATATACGTAAACAATTAATCTCTAGAAAATTTCATTTGTCAAAAAAGCAAAAAAATCGGTGGAAAAATGGAAAAGTTATACGCTTTTGAAGTTTTTCTTGAATCCTTGTCACTAAAAATGCCTTTGTACTGAATGGTGCTTAGTCACTATGGCTTGTCTCTCTAGTGATGTCAAATGCTAGTAGTGTTGTCTCTTTTCAGCATAGATTTGAAAACACTTACAACTTCGCAATTTTGTAAGATATATCTAAATTTATTTTTCCGTGGCTTTTCTTTTTTTAGCTTCGGGAACTCTTTAAAATAACTTGGGTTACAAGAGTAGAGGGAGACCTAGGAAACGATGGATGGATTGTGTGAAAGATGATATGGCTAAGAAAGAGGTGACTTCTGATATGACGGCAAATAGAGATGTATGGAAGAAGAAGACATGCTGCGCCGACCCCAAATAAATTGGGATAAGGGCAAGAGGATGATAAAATCTTAAAATAAAAATCAAGTAAAATACCGTATTGCCTTTTATTCATCCCTTCTGTGGCCCAACATTCTGATCCATAGTATGTATCGTAAACAAATATATTGTTAAATAAATAACTCAACATTATTTCAGCAACAAAATCCTTTTGAGGAGAGCTGTCAAATTAGGTAAATGGAACCACGAAGAAGCCTCATTGACTACTTTTGCTTCGAACAATAAAATTATTTAAAAACTATACAAACAGAATTAACGCATGACCTTAAGATACGTTTTCGTTTGAGTTATTTGGTCTTCTTTGGACAGTTTTAACTTAAAACTTTGTCTTTGCCTAGGCGAACCCGTTCTTTTGTAACGTCCCTTTGGGAAATTCAGATTTCACATAATTTATGCATGATCATAATTGCTAGCGGTCGAGCAAAATTTTCAGACAGTGTTTCCTCTGATTTACAACTCGCATTACTGAAAGATCAGACGTCTATTTCCCAGGGAAACTCTGACGACGTGTGGCCTAAATATTACGACGCAGAAAGCGACATTGGCTTTGAACTATCAGTCATCAAACACCGACAAGTTTGCGGTTTCCGGACGAGAAATCTTTTATTTATTCTGATCAGATTCTAGCTTTGTGATTCTAGAAGTTTCATTTGCAAGTTATGTTGTAGTATTAAGCCATGTTACATCATCGCCATTTTTTCTGTGCAAAAATATCAATACTACAGGGTTTTCCAATAAGAGGTGTTATTTTGATATTCAAAATAATACCTCATATCCCCATAACCACAAAGAAATAAGGTCTACGCCAACAGCCCAGCGTTGATTCAAGACCTCAAAGATGGAATTCGTGAGGCTATCGAGGACATAGAGCAGCCACTTTGCCATTTGGTTATGGAAAATTTCATTAAAAGGATATGATCCTGTAAGCGTGGTCGTGGTGGTCATTTGCCTGATGTTATTTTCCCATACCATACCTACATACACATACATACCACGGCATACCTTCCTCTTTCTAATGAAATAAATATCCGATCATTTACATTAAAAAATGGCCATTTTTCTTTGAATATCAAAATAACACTAATTATTGGAAAACCCTTTATAATGTTTCTGTGAGGCTCTTGGCTACATAATAATAACCACGCGGGATCGGCTGAAGGTTAAGCTACGCTTGCCGAGGTCGGTCCGTGGACCATCCGTTATATATCGACACATGCAAGTTCAACTGTCGGGCCTGTGCATTTGTAGATCTTTGACAGTCGATACGGGTAGTCAGAAGTCCGAAAGTCTAACTACCAGTCTTACCAAAGGATATCGTATTACCCAGTAACTGGGTTGTGGAGGTCAGATAGATAGTCTCTCCGTGTGAAATACTGGTAACCCAATGCTGCTGGATACAGTATTTAGCCCAAGATGATGGTGATAATGATTTATTTGTGTATAATAAGTCATAAGTCATAAGCATTTATTCATTACAAATTACATTTGTGTTGAATTTTTTACTTACATGCTACATAAAAATAATTACAAGAAAAAATAGTTGTTTTTATAAAAAGAAAAGAAATAAAATTAAACATAACCCCAATATAACGGTTTATACATTTGACATGCTATCACTTTTGAACTCCTCAATACTGTAATAAGATTTTTTTAACAAAAACGCTTTCAATTTAGTTTTAAAAATATGAACACTATAAATATTGTTCATATCAAAAGGGAGTTTATTAAATATACTCACAGCTTGAACCTTAGAACTGTGCTGTACAACACTTAATCTTGTTTGTAAGGTTTGTGACAAATCTCTTCTACGACTATTTTCCCTAATAATAAATTCAAACGGTACTACACCAATTACAATAAATAATATAGTAACAAGTACATTATACATTTTTACATTACATCATAGTACTTATTGGCCCTTGTATTTATAATTTTGTTCTATCGTGCTTGTTAGTGATCCTAAGATTTCGAATACTTTTTTTCTGTTTTTACCCGTGGGAACCTGTAATTGGCTTCATGTTTCGTATTCAATTATTATACATTTGGTATAGCGGTTGGTTCTCCTATAAATAAATAAATAAATAAAGTCTAATTTTGACAAATTGTGTCATAAATAATTTAGTTTCAACTAACATGGGATAAAACTAAGTCCCAAATAAGCGATGGCGAATGTTTTGGAATAAGCCCTTACAATTAAAGTACTCTTGCCCCAAATGTCCACGTCCAAAGGGAGTCCCCGTATTTTTAAGGACGTTTGCATTTTATAAATTGAAAGGGATGAATATAAATGTGAACAAGACGAAGGTATTGGTGTTTGAAAGACAGGAGCATATGTCGGTGTGTGATGTGAGAATAGAATTACAATCATTTGACATTATACCATTTACAATACATTATACTAATACAATGACTATTAACAATCCATTGACATCATATTTATTACAGTATTTAGTAAAATGTATATTGATTATTATTTGTTGATTGTTTTGTATTTTATGTGTTGACTATTCACTGTTCCAAATTAGTATTTATTGTTTTAAGCTGTTATAAATGAATTGATGTGATGCGAAGGAATGAGGACCATGTTGTGAGGAAAGTTTTGAGTATGAAGGTACAGGGTTACATGAGTAGAGGAAGACCAAAGAAAAGATGGATGGATTGTGTGAAAGATGATATGGCAAGAAACGAGGTGACCCTTGAGATGACGGCAAATAGAGATGTATGGAAGAAGAAAACATGCTGCGCCGACCCCAAATAAATTGGGATAAGGGCAGGAGGATGATGAAAAATGAATTGATGTAGGACATTTCTTTACTGTTAATTAATGTAATCCAGACACAATGCAAATTGTAACATGAATAAATAAATAAAAATGAATAAATAAATTATAAAAGTGTAAAACAAGTGAATTAATTTGTAAATTTGGGGAGTCTGTTAACAAGAGATGGGAAGTTTGATGCTGATGTGGAAAGGAGAGTAAATGCGGGAAATTAAGTAAATGGCGCTAAAAACTTGTAGTACTCACAACTGGTGTGCGTATATGACCAGATGTATGAACTTAAACGAAGCAAAAGGAGTACAGTAAAACGGGGTGAATCGAAAAGCCAGGGTGAATAGAAACAAAACTTTGAAGGGCATTTTCGCGTTAGTAAGACATTGTTTATTACTATAAGGACACTTTTTTTTTTAAGGAATTGAAATGGTTAATTTCAACACCTTGTAAGTAATTAATAATGATGAATAAACGATTAAATCTTATTTAAAGTTTTGTTTCTATTCACCCTGGCTTTTCGATTCACACCCCGTTTTACGGTATGGAAGGATCGTAGCAGGTAGCTTTATGTAGTTTCTGCCTATCCCCATGGGAAAAAGGCGCGAGTTAATGTATGTATGTACATATGTTCGCATTTTAATCTCAGTCTAAATCTGTCAAAATGACGTCATCGTTACCAAAATTTTTGACCATTTGACATTGATTGACGGTGAGATGAGATAGCGACTAGATTTTGAAAGATTTTAATGACGGGAATTGACCTTCGGATCTGTAGATGCGACTCCTGCTTTATCCTTAATCACAGATGTAGCCTGAAGGCTCTTATCCTCAACAAATACATGATCGCTCTTGGCAACGTTTCTCAAATATTATTACAACCCACTAATAGTTTTATCCATCCTCTCTGGTATCGATCACGGCTCTTAGATATCGTAGAAGTGTAACGACCATATCTTATCTGCCCAATACAATATAATAATATAGATTTGCTTCTCTTTTATATGTACCTAGCTTTAATGTGTGAAAAAACACCTGGGTGTGTGCGTTAGCTTTTTGATGTGTTGTAGGATCGACTTGTAGATCGACGCGCTCAAAGCTAACTGAATTCGGAAACGTGTTTCAAATTGAACTACTTCTAGCATGATCGGTGTCTATGTTATGAGTACCTGATTCCCTTTGCTGATCTTTGACAGCATGGTTGGCGCAGTGGCTAAGTGAGCGGCTGCTGCGCTCCGTGTCGTGGGTTCGATTACCGCACGGAAAATATATTTGTATCGCCTACAGGTAGTTATTACGGGTCTGGCTGTATGTGTTGAAAACGTACCCACTAAACAGAAAAAAACCCTTGTGTAGGGCAACGTTTTTTTATTTTAAAAATCTACCTCTGCGACCCCTAAGGCTAGATCCGTACCCCACGGGGTTCCCTTAGCGCGTTGTGGCATAATTAATATTTTTTTATGACGTGTCTGGTGGCCTTAATTTATTTGGGCACCATAAGATAGTTCGGTTAAGCAGCCAATAAAGTTCTAGGTTGTCCTGCGAGATGCCATTCAGAAAAAAAAGTGTATTGTCGTGGTCTGCTTTCACTGAGTCTTTCAGACGTCATTCATTAATCAAGCTTTCTACCACAGTGGCGAGCTTATAGCAAAAATTCTTAGATTTATGGCAGTGCTAGGTTAAGTGTATAGAATTAGGTTACTTTCATAGTTTTTAAGAGAATAATATTAACACAAATTAAATAAATAAATAATGCTGGACAATCCACACCGAATCATCTAGCCCCACGCTAAGCAGGGCTTGTGTTATGGGTACTAGATGACTGATATACTTAAAACAATACATTTTTATTATACATAGCAAATACCCAGAACAAATCTTTGTAGATCGTTCAAATATTTGTCCTAAGGGGGTAATCGAACCAGTAACCTCCTGTGTCGCAGGCGGACCTACGCCCACCGCGCCACATCGGCCGTCAATATGAATTAATTAAGAATTTTAAAGGTCGGCAATGGCAGATCTTACAATTTCCTTTGTCCAGTCCGGGATCTTTGTTTTTTTTCTTGCTTATTAGTTAAATAACAGTGCTTACTAGTACATTTTGTTTATATCGAAATCACATTTTTATGTCGAAAGGAATCGGTCCTATTTTTTGCTGTGAACCATCCTTTGTTCCAACTCGCGTCCTCAGCAACCCACCAACCACTCTCATTGCTACATAAAAATTAAATATTTAATAAGATTTCATAAACGCACAGATTTTAATTTAGAAACTTCTACTTAATATTTTAAGATTTGCTATCAAAATGTCACAAACAAATATACTGTAACTTAAATTACTTAGCTTAGATTTAGAACTGCCTACGGTATTCTAAGCAAATCATTGTTGAATTATAAATGGACTGGTTTTGCAAGTACATACATTTTCATTCACCTGGTACTGTCCCACTTTTATACACTGCCCACTTCTGGGCAAAATATACCACAATTTTTTCTGATGATTGTCGTTTCATCCACTGCCACTTCAAAACAACACATTTTAGGTAACTATTTACTTTATATGGAATTTGCACTGAACAGGCGAGGCCTCGAATGGACTTAAATGAACGGATTAAACAAATGGACTGTTAAAGCCCTGGATTGCCAGCTTTTGAGTCCAAAATAACATAAAATTCAGAGCTGTATTCCTCGAAAGATAAGGTAGAGCTATAGTAATAATGGAATACCCACATTTCGCCAGTTATGTTTAAGTCCCATGAAATAGGGGCGAACCTGTAGCGATATCTATCCTACCAAATACAAATTAAATCTGACATATCCTACATAGCGATGTCATGATGGCCCGGTGGTTTAGGCCTCGCCTCTTGTGCACGAGGCTGTGGGTTCAGACCTGGGCAAGTACCAATGTGAGTTTTTCAATTCATATGTATTTTCTAAGTTTATCTTGGACATCACTGACATCGGTGAAGGAAAACATCGTGAGGAAACCTGGACTTATATAATTAATATAAGTCTGTAATCGCCAACCCATCTTGGGCAAGCGTGGTGATTAATGCTCGTGCCTTCTCTGTATGAGAAGAGGTCAATGCCCAGCAGTGGGACAGTAATAGGCTGGTACTACTACATAGTGATATTAAAGTTATCCACACGATTGACCATATATACAAGAACCCGACAACAACCGCCGTCACACACAAAACCCGTCTGGTTGGAGGAAATTTACACACTGTTCCTCATTACCACCAAACTGGTGACTCGAGCATGAAGGACAGCGCAACCTTCGTGCAGACGACGTCAGCATGACGTCATCATCACTTTCTCAAGCTTTCAAGCAGCGAGCCAGCAAGAATCCACGGCTGTAAATACCTTTACAATGGTTGATGAGGAACTTTACACCCTGTTCCTTACAGAAGCCCATTGCCATAAATCCGGCACAAATGCAATTACACATTGCCCTACACAGAAACCAAACCCAGGACCTCATGTTCAGCAGTAACGCTTCACGCAGAACCACTAGGTTAGCGAGCTGTGAAAATTTCTGCGGACACTGCGAACACATTTTAACGCAAATTAATTTGAAAAAACGTAATTAAACAGAGAATTTACATTATTTGCTTTCCAACAAATGCAGGGTTTGTACTAAAAAACCATCAAATATATGCTCAAGTATCTATTTAGAGCACTGTGAGAGCTAATTAAAACCTAGTCTCACGTTGATTTGCATATGAAGCTGAAAAAACACGTCTGAAAAAATACAAAAAGATTCTCTCCGGCGGGGAATCGAACCCCGGTCTCCCGCGTGACAGGCGGGGATACTTACCACTATACTACCGAAGACTTGTAAATAGTGGCGAAATTTACGTTTAGATTTAGATAATCTTTTCTTACAGACATGCGTTGTCTGCCTACTGACTAGTATTGTTTCGTGCACATATGTATTTTCGGATTATTTAGTTTCTGAAAATGACAGTGATATTTTCAACATTCAGTTTAAAGAGATAAACAGTGTAGCGCAAAAAGATAATCGTCTGATGATGCATAAACTAGACTAGCAGGAACGTATCGTGAGTGCAAACGTATAATGTGTTGGATAAATAATTATATACAAAGATAACCCAATGAACCTCACAGTACGAGTATGTGATAAACAGTTCATGAACGATGAACGAATTGTGTTACTTCCGCTTTCGAATCATTACAATTTGGATAGGGTACATCAGTTTATATACCTGGATTATGTAATTACTGAGGACCTTATGGGCACCATTGATATTTAAGGCCAATGAAGGACGCTGTCCGTGAGAGCAAGCATAACTGCTCGCAGGTTTTCCCAATGTACAAATGAGGTATAAATAACTCTCTTCAGAGCCTTCTGTGCATTTTTATACACCTGTAGCCTGTATGCAGTCTATACTCAAAAAGCGTACACTGCTCTACGGGTACAATACAATGCGCCTAGAACGCATTTACGGCTGCACCGCAACTGTAGTGCATCACGGCGTGTTTTGCGCAGACGCGTATCACACTGCCACGCACCACAGTAGCGGTGCTCACGGAGGAGTCTCGATATGTTCCCATCCATAGACTGACCTCGGCAAGCGTTGCTTAACCTTCGATCAACCCGTGGGGCTGTTTTTATTTTGCCACGAGCTCCTCAACCGCGCCTTATCCCTATTTGATAAAAATACATTGTCACATGAAACTGACAACACACAGCGCTCAGACGAAAAATGGAGTAACGAAGTTAGTGTTTCGTTCGTTAGAGGGATTTGTTATGTATTCGCGCAACAAAAAATGTATGTACATGTGTCTGCAGGTGACATAACTGTAAAAAGACTTGTCAAAGCTACACTCTAAGCGCATTTGGGCAACCTTGGAATCTGAAACATTTGAAAATAATCATTTGAGTTCATGTTTCTAGTTCACCAAATCGAAATAACAGTTCTTTAAGTAAAATAATATTGAATGACCTCTTTTATATACTGCGGTGAGTTAAAAATATTTTCCTCTCTTATTTTCCTTTACAAAAGTGTATGAAAAGCCTCATGATCAAAGAGTAATACTGTAAGTGAAGTTATGAATGTGTGGACCAATTAGATTTTCAAAGGACCGTCGCTTCATAGCAAATTGTTCTCAACATCCAACATGCAAGGTCAAGTCGGTGTTGCCAGTTATAGCCATGTAAAGTAACCGAAAAGGATAAGCTGTAATGTACTAACATGTAAAATAAGTACTATGATTTTTTCGTTTTAAAAAAAAAATTACCCCACACTAGGAATTTCTCCTCTGTCGTTAGAGCGTTTTAAAAAAGAACTCACGTACACACAAACAGCCAGGCCCAGAATACGCAGCGCAGAAGCAAATCGCTCAGCCACTGCGTCAACCAATCTTTATTATTTTAATTTTAATTTAAAACTGAAGATATTTTTAAAAGTTTCCAAAAAAGAGAGAATGATTTTTCCACGAAAGAAAATTATTGCCACAACAGATGGCTTACTTACAGAAAGCATTATAAAATATATATACCAGATCACAGTATTTTTGTACAAATATCACTTGTTAGCAGTAAGCAAGTGATTTTTGTACAAAAATACGAACAATATTAACTATTAGAAAGAGCTTTAGCTAAAAGCTAAAAAACTTTTAAAAGCTAAAAATAAAAAAATAACAAAGGGCTTTAGATCTTCTAAAGCTCTTTGTAATAGTTAATATTGTTCGTATTTTTACACAAACATCAAAAGCCGTATGATCAAAGAGAAAGAGATTATCCAGTAACAAAATTACAGTGTCAAAGGTTGGCTCTGATACTGTGCTCGACGAAATCCATGCAAGGTCATGCGACAATGTTATCAGTACCACTAATAAGATAAATACAGAAGGTAAAGTAAGTACCAGCCTATTACTGTCCCACTGCAGGGCAAAGGCCTCTTCTCATACAGAGAAGGCACGAGCATTAATCACCACGCTTGCTCAAGATTTCAGACTCATATTAATAATATAAGTCCAGGTTTCCTCACGATGTTTTCCTTCACCGATGTCAGCGATGTCCAAGATAAACTTAGAAAGTACATATGAATTGAAAAAGTCACATTGGTACCTGCCCAGGTTTGAACCCACAACCTCGTGCACAAGAGGCGAGGACTAAACCGCTGGGCCATCATGACATTAATACAGAAGGTACAATAGGGTAAAGAATAGAGTGTGACTGCCTCGTTGGTCTAGTGGTCCTAAGCGCGACTGCGGAGCGAGAGATTCCGAGTTCGATTCCCAGGTCGGGCAAAGTGTTGTTGAGTTTTTCCTATGGGAATTTTCTTAATAAAGGGATGCATTTTTTTACAACTGACCTTTCCCGTTATGGGTGTTACTGGAGCCGCGCGTTAGACTTCACTGACTAAAACCCATCCATGCTTCGTCCTTGCCCTTTATGTTCCAGGGTCACGGTAACTCTTTCGATCATCCCGCAATTAGTAGCCTGGAGTCTGGATTTATGTCTCTTTGATAGCAAAAGGCCCGCCCCCTAATACATGGGACTTAAACATAACTGGCGAAATGTGGGTGTTATTACGAATACGAATGACGACACGGTTGGCGCAGTGGTTGAGCCATCGGCTGCTGCGCCGCGTGTTGTGGGTTCGATCCCTGCACGGAACAAATATTTGTATGACCTACAGGTAATTGTTCCGGGTCTGGCTGTTTGTGTATGTGAGTTTAAATGTTTGTAAACGCACCCACGATACAGGAGAAATTCCTAGTGTGGGGCAACGTTTAAAAAAACAATAACGAAAAAATGATTATATGCCACAGAGGACATAAATATTAGAAGTAGTAGTAGTACCACCCTATTACTGTCTCCCTGCAGGGCAAAGGCCTCTTCTCATACAGAGAAGGCATGAGCATTAATCACCACGCTTGCTCAGGACGGGTTGGCGATTTCAGACTTATATTAATTATATAAGTCCACAGGTTTCCGGACGATGTTATCCCGCACCGATGTCAGTGATGTCCAAGATAAACTTAGAAAGTATAAATGAATTGAAAAAGTCACATTGGTACTTGCCCAGTATTGAACCCACAACCTCGATTTATATTCAAGATTTATATTTCTAATCAACCCGTCTTGAGCAAGCGTGGTGATTAATGCTCGTGCCTTCTCTGTATGAGAAGAGGCCTTTGCCCAGCAGTGAGACAGTAACAGGCTGCTACTTTAATAAAAAAATATGTAATGGCGGGCTTGCCTACTTGATAAAGCGATGAAATTCTTATTGCCCCTCGTGACCACTCACTCATGTGAGGGTAGAAATTTACACCTGGTCCTGATAAAGTTGAAATACAGGAATTGACTGCACGCAGAAATTGAATTAAGATTGATATTGAGCGACATTCTATGAGTCTCCATTTGCGACAAAAAGAAAGCCCAGCCATGTTACATTAATTGATAAATAATTGTAGGTAATTATTTTTGTATAAAACACTTAACAAATTGTTTTATCAGATCATTTTCTTGGAAGTCTAATAGAACGGACGGATATGGAGCTGGAAGTTTGAGTAACTCTGACGTACAACAAGAGCAAGCATACTCGCGTGTGGAATTTCTTTGAGATAGTTTGAGATAGCGCCTGTGTGTATGCACCTCATTGTATGGAGCCGACCTTCTTTTATTTCTATTTTGTGCCAGTGCGGTACACCGGAAACAGAACGGAATGGAAGACTAATGGGACCTTAATGAGTGTTTTCGTGTTGTTAAGCCGTTCTTTGGTACAAGGTAGGACACTAAAAGACAAATACACACATAGCCATTAACATTCTATGTAAACAAGTACCTAAATAATCATTTTGGAATAGTCTAATGTGGATTGAACATTAAGGATCGGCCTATACATCTAAGAATGTCGTAAGTTTCTCAATTAAGCAGTGCCTTTTTGCTCGGGAATCTGACAGCTGGTTGACAAATAATAAATAAACAAAATAAATGATGTAATGATCTTACACATATACAAAAACTACACCTTTACAATCACACAGACTTCACACACAGACAGTTGAATCATTTCTCCGGGACTCGTCGGGCTTCATTCTGGTGGTCGCCACTGTTGATTCTAGTTTTCAGGAGTTGCAGTCGTTTGGAAATAGTGTGGCGGGCTTGTCCCAATCACACAGACTTATAGTGCCATAATTTTCAGCTTTCCCACAAATAATCAATAAAGTAGTCCAAAATGAGTTTTTTTTCGTAAAGTGACCCATACTTACGAGTATAAAAGTAATTTGTTATGTAATTCATATTGTTACTTACTGGTTTTGTCTACTGTATTTCTTGTCTTAATATGGTTGTCAACCATTTCTCATTAAAAAAAAAAATGTTGTGAGTACGAATGTGGAGGTTTACAAGAGTAGAGGGAGGGCGATCAAAGAAAAGATGAATAGATTGTGTGAAAGATGATACAGCTTGAAAGGAGATGACTTTTGAGATGACGAAAAATAGAGGTATATGTAAGAAGAAAACATGCTGCGCCGACCCAAAATAAATTGGGATAAGGGCAGGAAGATGATCATGACCAAATTCGTCACCGTGTGGTGGTGTCGACTACATACATTAGGTTCATAGTTTAGAACTATTTCCTACATATTCCACGACCGTTAACGAACATTACGACATATTACAATCAGAACCTAGATGACCGAGCTTCGCTCAGATAAAAATACGTTTCTTAAAAATGAAACGTAGCTAGATCGATTTATCGCGCCCGATACCTCCTGCATTCTAAATTTCATGAAAACCGTTGGAGCCGTTTCTGAGATTCTAATTACATATACATATATACAAGAATTGCTCACTTAAAGGTATTAGATTCACGGACTCGTATTCAGTTACTAACTCCCAATCTGTCTATCTAAGTATTTTTATATATTTTTTTCCATCATTCTTTGTTTAGTATTATTTTTATTTTTTATTGGTTTACCGTGCGTATCTTAACCTGTTGCCAATGAAGGTGAAAGTTTTGGTTGATTTTTTTGTGTTCTAATGTTTTAATCTGGGTCGAATAAATTTATTTTCTTTCTTTCTTAATATGAAAATAAAGAACATCTGCTAATGTTCGCATAAATTTCTAACTTCTAAGGAAAGTCTGCCTTCGGAATTTCCCGGAAGTTACCCACGAATTGTATGTTAATAGAAATACATTGAACTGTTTTAGAGGCCTTTAGGTTTCGTAACCGTTCAAATTATACTGTTGCCCGGCGAACCAGTAAAAGCCAGCTGCGCCTCCAGCGTAAAGGTAATTTAATTTCCTGGTAACAGAAATGAAAACACGATTTTCTACTTGCGGAAGCTGTTAAAACCTTGTTATACATCATGTTTTGGCGTTTAACATCTCAAATCACAGTGACCGTTTGGACATCAAAACATTGCTTGGATGATTTTGAAAGAATAATTAAGTAGTTTTATTTTATTTTCCTCTGGGCTTTGATCACCAGGGAACTTTTATGCACTTTACCTAACACAAATAAGATTTTTACTCGGCATAAGTTGGGTTCAAAAAACGGTCATACGTTATATTGTTGAAATATAAATAAGATTTTTATTTGTTTAGTCTTTGGTATCGACCAGTTAGTTACTGACGCCATATCCTCGCCATAAATGCGGGTTAGCAAAAATCCGATGTCTATAGTAAATATCAAAGTATTCGTAGATATGTATCAGCTTAGATATATGTACATATATCTTGATATACCATTTAATTGTTTGCTTCTTTTTCTTATTCTTGAATATATAAAAAAAAGCAGAAAATAAAATGGTAGGAGACCAATGCAATTCCCAATTTTTATCATCACAGATAAACTAAACCTTATCATGTTAGAAGTAAGGTTTGAATTTGCAATTGTAATGCACATAATGCACTTAAATGCGCGTAAGCTCAAGGTAAATTCCTTTATTTCTGATAAGATAATTTCGGGAAAAGTAATCATTCAATAATCAGTGAAGTATTAATTGAAACAAAATGTGGGGACAACAATACGTCAATAAATGATAATACTGGCAACACCTGGGTGTTATAGGAGTAATCGAAGGAGTAATTTGAAACTAAATCTTAATATTGAATTGAAATACTCGTAAAACATTTTTGTGCAAACAAAATAGTAGTGATGGCCCGACAACAAGTTTTGCCGATCTTTGATAAGCTAGATTATCTAAACTGTTGGATAGTTGTGATTGATTTTTTTTTATGCAGACTGGGAATGCCAATAGACATACGAAGTTAAAATAACGGTCGGATTGTCGCCTCCACATTGTATATCCGCATACATATCAAACGATAAATAATATATCTATTCGTGCCTCGTTGGTATAGTGGTCCTAAGCGCGACTGCTGAGTGTGAAGTCGTGGGTTCGTTTCCCAGGTCGAGCAAAGTGTTAACGAGTTTTTCCAACAGGAATTTTCTCAGTAGCATCCCTGAGTCTGGTACTGTGCCCGGTTGATGGTAAGAGGCTCGCCCCCTGTGACTTGGGACTTAAACATAACTAGCAAAAATGTAGGTGTACTATACTATAGGCAACTCTGCCTAACCCTGAGAAGATTACAGGCATGATGTAATGTTATATTTATATCAGCAAACCCTGCCTTGAACCCATTGTATAGATGGAGCTGCACTATGCTGAAGTTTTACTACCGATTCGAAGTCAGCCATACTGTACCGTTTACTCACACCAAATCCGATTACAATAATATTTGTGTACACCGCCATCTTCGATATCCATCAGTACCCACTCCTAATGTCGGCACGTAATGTAAAGTTTGCTTTGATCATTCTGTATTTGACGTTCGTACGATTCAAGGACTTGTGGTTAAAAATAGGTTTAGGTATGAATATTTGCGGTCCGCTGCTGTCCAATCAAAAATGGAACAAAAATAAACTTTTCTTGCAAATTCAATTAGGGATGGCCTTGCATACTGAAACCCTGATTGACTCTCAGGAAATATTTTGCGTTCATCATTCCGATGTTTGCAGAATCACACATGTTTTTTTTCTTCCTTTATTTTGGTTTACTGTGTTTGTAAAATAATTTGTGATCATTGACAATCAATCATTGTTTTTGGGGGGTCTGTGTGACAGGTTTTTCCTAGTGCAGATACCAGTCTCCCACAAAAGATTTATCAGATGAAGTTTTTAGGCGCCTTTGTGGAAGAGAAAATAAATGTTTATTATCATTTTTTACTATTAAGAAACGATGATGATATAAAGATGTAACTTCGTCACTGAGATTTCGATTTTCTGTTCCAACTTAATTAATATTTATCTATACACTCGTATCATTGGCGACTACATAGGTAGTATTTTAATTGGAAATTAAACACCGCTACACGCTATGGAAATAAAAAATGTGAACTGCGTTCAGTTAATAAAATTTATTTTGTAGCAAAAGGTAATCAGATTTTACTTTCAATTATACATATTACAACAAGTGCTTCTCATAATTAATAATTAAAATATGTTTACTTTGAAGTTATTTCCATATTTTTAACAAAATATGGTAAATTGGTAATACTTTTAAAGTATAATGTTATTAAGTAGATTTTATTTATAATTTCGGCTCGTATAGTCTTTCACTGTTACCTAGTTTAGTTACCTAGTTAAAAAGCTTCTTCTACTCCCTTTATTGCAAAAACACTAGGAATTGTTGAAGCTGGTGTTTTGGGGGACTGTCTCGAAAAGCATTCTGAACCGAGAATCAGCAGTTTTGTGAAATTGTTTACTCAAATCAGGTTTGTTTTGAGTATTTTTTTATATGATTTTGTTTTTGATGATTGATATCTATTTTTTAATTTCATGGGAAAGAGTTTTGGAAAATAGGTACTATATCCCTTCTTGATAGGATCGGTTTCAAGCTGCTGAATCGATCCAGTGGAGGAAAATCCTCAAAGCATGATAGTTATTCTTATGCTTTGTGAATAGGTATATGGGATATAATAGGTATTTATAGGTAATATGAATGGAAGCTTAGTAAGAGAGCATTTGTAACTTGCAGGATCAACAAACCAGTAGTACCAACTCCTTTGTTGACAAGCTTAAATTATTTTTGTCTATTTCCATCTTACTCTCTCTTATAAAACAAGAAAGTGACGGTTATAAATATAAGAGCTGTCAATTTTATTTGAACTAAAACTTTCACACAATCGACATTTCAGAACGCATTAACCAAAAACGGTGTAAGTTCAAGGCATCAATTTACTCGATATCTGTAACTTATCACTTCATCAGGTCTT
Organism: Phlogophora meticulosa; assembly: GCA_905147745.2. NCBI lineage: Eukaryota > Metazoa > Arthropoda > Insecta > Lepidoptera > Noctuidae > Phlogophora > Phlogophora meticulosa. Next base: position 11,748,130 of record LR990538.1, on the reverse strand, counting down.
ATCACCCACCGTCCCTTTCTCGAGCTGTCTGTCAGAAAGAGATCTCTATTCTCTTATGTATGTGTATGTTGATTAGATTCAAGTTCTTCAAACTTATCAGACAGACGTGTTGTTGGGGAGTTTGTTACGCCTCTTCTTCTTCCCAGCAAAAACACTAGGAAGTGGTGAATGGTGGGCTTTTTAGAGGACTGTCTTTTGTAAACGTTTTGGCGTTCAAAAAGTGCTGATTCTCAGCCTAATATGAAATTTGATTTGATTTTGTTTTGATTTATGGCAATAGGCGAGGGCCTATTGCCATAAATCAAAATCAGTTATGTTTAAGTCCCATGTAATAGGGGTATTACATGGGACTTGAACATAAGTGGCGAAAAGTGGGTGTAACTATTAGTGTACCTCTCCATAACCTTTTGGGAAATACAAGCGGTATTTTCCACTTCTAAGTCCCTTCGGTTCAGATGTAAGTTATTCAGAGGATATATAACTAAATAAAATAAAAAATTGTTTAATTTGTGAACAACGGCGTTCGATGCCAATACTGTACTTCAAATATAAAATAAACAAAAAAATGGGGAGAAAACGGAATAAATCATTATAACAGTGTTGTTATTCGTGGTTTAAAAGCCCATAAACGTAACAAACTGGCTAAATACACAAACAAATGAATACTTTATCGGTCGTATATCTCTTGCGTTAATGGCGGATGAATTTGTTTTTGACATGTTTTATATAACTATTACGCTTGTATACCCTGACGGTGTAGACAGAGGTGATTTTGATACATAGGCTAAAAATCAAATGAAAAACGAATACTGCGAAGCAAAAACTTTATCTTTGAGCAAAGTTTATTATCACTTTAAGTGCTGATTGAACATAGTTTTGGTATTATATAAAACATGCGAAACATTAACACTTAAATTAACAGATGAGAATTAAAAAAAAATGAAATGCGTCTAGCTCCTTAACTATAAATAATATGACCGATGTAGTGCGATGACCGATGTAGTGCGGTGGGCGAAAGTCCGTCTGCGAAGCAGGAGGTTGCGGGTTCGATCCCCGCCCGGGGACAAATGTTTGTACGATCTACAAAGATTTGTTCCGGGTGTTCTGGGTGTTTGCTATGTATAATAAAAAAATATCTATCTATGTAATGTATTGTATCAGTCATCTAGTGCCCATAACACAAGCTCTGCTTAGCTTGGGGCTATATTTATTTGTACATGGGGGTGTTTTAGAAAACCCTTGGAGATGAACCCTAAAATGTTTTTGGACGTCCTATAATGGGGCAGCCTGTACGTTATGTATATTCTTTATGAGTAGGAGTTACCTACAGAGATAAAATACATTGGAGAGACAAAACAATGATACTTAAAATGAAAAATCATTAACAAAATTGTCAATAGTTAGTGCAGCCACATATGTATACGTGCACCAAAGAGAACTTAAAACTAAGGAAAATAAATAAATAATACGGGAAAAACGATAAAAAATAAAACGAGAAAAGTGCCCAGAAGGCTGGCAGCATTGCCACGTTGAATGGCAATGCTGATTCTTTGGCCAAAAAAAAGGCCAGCCCTCTGGTCACGTGAAGAGTCGACCAAACGTTTCGCGATTTCTCGAAAAACTAAATGGGCACACGGACCCCATGGCCGTAGTGTTTCAACCCCAAACGGCTCAAACATATAACTTCCAGTTAGGTTGTTGTATTTTCGCCGTTTGAGGTTTTCTGCACCTGCAGCAGCCGCACCTGCACAATCCACCGTACTAGGAAGATGGGATGGCGCAAGGGTGTCGACACATGTTGCATCCCACACCAAAGGCCTACCCATCTTCCAAGGTATTATGGTCATTCCATCTGGTCTCTTACCATCGTCGCGTGCCAAGCCACTGGGTTCTAAAATAGCTGGTACCCCGGCGGTGGCAAGAGCACGACGGATGATGTCATTAATACTGGCGTGTCGGGTTATGCGACCTGCACTTTTACTGCAGGATAGGCCATGGTGTCCGAGGCAATCGACTGCTTCACCGCATTGACAACGATGTGGAGCTCCGCAAGGAGCGCCCAGACGCAGACGTAGATGTAGCATAAATTAAATAATTAAAATGTATATAATTCATTATATACATTTTCATAGACTTAAAAGAAGGAAGTTATTATGAACTCAAGGGAAATGACTTATTATAATCTACGAGCTAATGACAGGTTAATTACCTTGAAAGCAGATTTTGAAAATCTACTGGGAGTTGCTCAGAATAAATCAATGTCTTAAAAGTATTAATCGCCATCAACCGGGCTCTAATCCTACCTTCAGATCGATGAAGGAAGATGCCTTAAGATATCGACCAGTAAACAATTATCCCCAGAGTTCCAAGAGTTCACACGGAGTACTTAATTAACCTCTGAATCTTCTATTCCGACAAGGAAATTAAACTAAGTTACTAAATTGACGACACGGTTGGCGTAGTGGTTGAGCCATCGGCTGCTGCGCCGCGTGTTGTGGGTTCGATCCCCGCACGGAACAAATATTTGTATGATCTACGGGTAATAGTTCCGGGTCTGGCTGTTTGTGTATGTGAGTTTAAATGTTTGTAAACGCACCCACGATACAGGAGAAATTCCTAGTGTGGGGCAACGTTTTTTAAAAAAAAGACAAAAAAAAAAAAAAAAACCACTAATAAATTCGTAATTTATTGGCAAAAAACGATTAAACTTACAGGTTTTTCCCGGGTTTTCGGGGTCTCATCTAACCGGATGCAGCTAAATACCAGCATTTTACATGGAACAACTGCTTATCTGATCTCCACAACCCAGTTACTGGGTAATACCATACCCAGTGACAAGTAAAGTTGTCAGAGTTTCGTGTTTCTTCTGACAACCCGTAACGACTGTCAACGATCCGATTATCCCAGCTGTCATTTCTAGACGAAACGACAGTCGGGATCATCGGCTTACATTCTGAGGCTCGGAGGGGTCTCGACATGTAATGGATGGTCATCCATCTACGAACCGAACTCGACAAGCGTAGCTTAACCTTGAATCGAACCGTGCGGCTGTTAATCTTTATGTAGCTACTGCATGAAAATTTAATGCTAAATAATTATTATAAACTAAATATATTTACTCACCTGAAATAATCACAGTTTCTTATGAACCTATCCTATGATCCACAATAAATGTTTTTGATTTGAATGATGACAGAGGTATACATACATTTCATACTTAACACCTTATCATACTCAATACGAGTATAACCACAGGTTGGTTGAAATTAACTAGTTTCCCACAATAGTCGCGGTTTCTAAAGTTGTTCAGATAATAAAAGCAATAGCGTGAAAATTACAAGGCTTTTTTAAGGCTACCAAGTAAAATTTTCTTGTAGTTATACATTGTCTGCCAGCTGACCGACATATGTGGCGCGGCGGGCGAAGGTTCGCCTGCGACGCAGGAGGTTGCGGGCCCTGGGACAAATGATTGTAAGATCTACAAAGATATGTATGTTCCGGGTGTTCTAGGTATTTGCTGTGTATAATAAAAAATATCTATCTATATAATGTATTGTATTCAGTATATCAGTCATCTAGTACCCATAACACAAGCTCTGCTTAGCTTGGGGCTAGATGATGCTGTGTGGATTGTACAGCATTATTTATTTACCTATGGCTTTCACGGTAGTGGCATTCGTTTCAACTGATCCCCAGTTGGCAGCCACTTGATTGATTGTAAAAAAAAGTCTTAACACAATGCATCAATGCCACGTTTAAATCCCTTAGTTGGAGAGACAGATGCGTTTACAAAAAAATAGCCAATATGGGGTATTGATTACATGCGACAGCTGGTTGACGTGAAGATTATCATTCGTTACCCGTTTTCCCGGTAGGTCGACCCATTACCGGGTCTATGGGTAATTTTATAGCTTGCTGCCAGGAATGTGTCCTAGGTAAAAATAATAGGTCTTTACCTATGAAATTGCCGTTTTGTATGAAAAAATTTAAATGAATTTTTTTCATGTATTTTTTATTTGTATTAATCGAAGTAATCACCCATGCAATCAATGCATCTTTGCCAACGCAGTGGCAGTTTATTGATGCCCTTCTTAAAGAAATCAGATGGACGGGAGGCAACAAATTCTTCAAAGGCATTTTGTACTGCCTCTCGGGTATTGAATTTTTTTCCCGCCAAGAAGTTATCCAAATTCTGGAAAAAGTAGTAGTCTGTAGGCGCAAGGTCTGGTGAGTAGGGCGGATGACGGAGAGCTTCCAACCCCAGTTCTTGCAACTTGGAGACCGTCTGCTGTGCAGTATGAGGTCGCGCGTTGTCGTGCAGGAGCAGCGGAGACGAGCGATTGACCAATGCTGGTTGGAGATGTGCCAGCTTCTCCATCATTGTGTTCAATTCTTCACAGTACACATCTGCAGTAATGCTCACCCCGTTTGGTAAGAAGCTGTGTTGAATCACACCGGCGCTAGACCACCAAACAGTGACCATCACTTTTCTTGGGGTAAGTTTTCGTTTAGGGCATTGTTTAGGTGCTGAACCAGGATCCAACCAACTTGCTGAGCGCTTGCGGTTATCAAACAGAATCCATTTTTCATCGCAGGTAACAATGCGGTTCAAAATTCCTTCATTTGTGTGTCTGTTGAGCAGTGCAAGGCACGTCTCGACACGTACTTCGCGCTGGCGATCATTGAGTTCGTGGGGCACCCATTTGTCAAGCTTTTTTACCTTGCCAATTTGACGCAAATGGACCAATATTGTTTTGACGCTAACGTCGAAAGCTGCTGCTAATTCAGCCGTAGATTGTGTATCATCAGCTTCCACAATCGCCTTTAATTCGTCATTGTCGACCAAAGTCTTCGGACGACCGCGAGGTTCATTTTTCAGGTCGAAATTTCCAGAACGGAAGCGAGCAAACCAATAACAGGTAGTGCGTTGGTTTGTAGTGTTAGCTCCGTAAACGTCGTTGATGTTGCGTGCCGCTTGTGCCGCGTTGCTGCCACGACGGTACTCATATTCCATAATTACTCGAATTTTTAACGTATCCATGATGACGAAAAAGATTTAAATGCGATGAAAATGTAACACTAATCAATAAACAAATGACTACTTTTGGAAAAAAAAATCCATGTTTTTAAAATAAAATTAATTTGAAATTAGAATTCTTAGCCAAACAAAAAATATTTTGATTTGAAATGGCCAGTACTGCAGAACGGCAATTTCATAGGTAAAGACCTAATATATTAAGTCTATTTAGTCCGTCAGTAAGATTACCAAAAAATATCGGACACGGATTTTTAACTTACTCAAATCAATAAAAAGTGACAATGATATAACACCTCAAAATTCAAGGGAAAGGGCTTGTGACGTCACTTTTATATAAAAAGTGTAGCACGGCGTGACGTCACGCGCAATTTCAACGCCATCGTCGTCATTTTTGGTTTACACGATCTACAAAGATTTATGCCAGGTGTTCTGGGTATTTGCTATGTATAATAAAAATATCTATCCATGTAATGTATTGTATTAAGTATATCAGTCATCTAGCACCCATAACACAAGCTCTGCTTAGCTTGGGGCTAGATGATGCTGTGTGGATTGTCCAGCATTATTTGTTTATGGTAAGCGTTCTGTAATTTAAGAAATCCAGCAGTTATACAAATGCTGACTATGAGTCTTGCTCTTGGTAAAGTCTAAAACACAAATCGATAATAAATGCATAGTTATCCATGTTTGGACGCAACCACGATGTGACATAGTTATAATTTACAAATCTAACCAGTAGTGCTCGCGGCCACCTATTATCAAAAGTTAATAGAATAAAATTAATTTGCGGTAATTTTTTTTGTTAGGTTAGGTTATAGGTTTTATAGTTAAGGAAAAGTTAATTATTTCGTATTCCTCGGTAGAAAATACTCATGTACAAAAACAGGGTTTTCCAATAACAGGTGTTATTTTGATATTCAAAGAAAAATACCATTTTTTAATATAAATGATCGGATTTTTGTTCATTATATAGAGGAAGGTATGCCGTTAATAGTGGAAAATACCACCAGGCAAATGACCACCACGCCCACGCTTACAGGACCATATCCCTTTCATGAAAATTTTCCATAACCAAATCGCACAGTGGCTGCCCTATGTCCTCGATGGCCTCACGAATTCCATCTTTGAGGTCTTGAATCGACGCTGGGGTGTTTGCGTAGACCTAGGGTATCGCGGACATAGGGCAGCCACTTTGCGATTTGGTTATGGAAAATATCATGAAAAGGATATGGTCCTGTAAGCGTGGTCGTGGTGGTCATTTGCCTGATGTGATTTTCCACTGTTAACAGCATACCTTCCTCCTTGTAATGAAATAAACATACGATCATTTATATTAAAAAAAAATTGAATATCAAAATAACACCTCTTATTGGAAAACTCTATAATTATAGCGTTGGTGGAGACGTAATTGCAGGACGATTAGTCGGTCACGTCATTTTTTTTTAAACTTTGCCCCACACTACGAATTGCTTCTGGATCGTGGGTGCAAACATTTTAACTCATATACACAAAAAGCTAGATCCGGAACAACTTAGTAGTTGTTCCGGATCTAGCTTAAGTATTTCATACTAGTGTATGAAATACTTAAAAATATATGTTCCGTGCAGGAAACGAACTCGCGCCAACCATACCGTCAAATTCATAAAATTTCACAGAAAAAAAATTGCTACCGAAATGAATCACTGAATGAAATCAAAACCTACAAATATAAATAGGCACGTTTATTTTATCAACGCGTTTTATATATCATTAAATCTTTAAGTAGATACGTATACCACATGTTTTTTATAATTATTGAGTACCTAATCAACAGATTAACCTCAAAATCATCCTTATGTACACGTCTGTACCTACTCCATACAAATAGAAAGAATTCAAGCGACTGTCTGTAATGTCAAAATAACAGTTTGACGACTTATGTGGCGCAGCGGGTGAAGGTCCACGTGCGACGCAGGAGGTTGCGGGTTCGATTCTCGCCCTGGGACAAATGTATGTATTGTCTAAAAATATTTGTTCCGGGTGTTCTGGGTATTTGCTATGTATAATACAAAATATCTATGTATGTAATGTATTGAATTAAGTATATCAGTCATCTAGTACCCAAAACACAAGCTCTGCTTAGCTTGGGGCTAGATGATGCTGTGTGGATTGTCCACAATTATTTGTTATTTATTTTTTATAAATAAATAAAAAAAAACAAAACTAATAACATTTTCGTACAACTTCAGAAAAAGTATTTAAGCTTAAATAGTTGTTTTGCGTTTCTGGCGTATTGAGATAACGCGCCTTTTTTGGTTAACGTTCCATTCCCTGTAAGGCTAAAATAATAGAATAATATTAAAATTATTCTAACTGTTAAATGATTATTCATTCTCGTCATCCTAATAAAATTCATATTTTGTATTATTTTGTATGCTATGAAACATTTTTTAATATCTTTTTTTCTTGTTTATACAACGAAACAGAACGACATGACAGGTCCGACTTTCGCCATTTTGAAGTGAAAACTTCTTTAGCATCGTTGTGATTTGAAAGTTTATGAAACGAAAAAGCGACAGTAAAAAGAGACATACACATAAATTCATAAGATTTAACGTGGGAGAAAATGAGATAGGAAGCATTATACAGTGTTTCTTATGTCGTGGAAATTTCATAAAATAACTAGCTGAACCAGCAAACGTTGTTTAGCCATATAAAATGTTTGGGGGTGCACCACCCTTAAAATTTAGGGAGATGAAAAATAGATGTTGGATTCTCAGACCTACCTACGACCTCGATATTCACACAAAATTTCATACAAATCGGTCCACCCGTTTCGGAGGAGTTTGGTAACTAACATTGTGACACGAGAATTTTATATATAAGATTATCAAACTTTGTATCACTATGATCATTACTAAAACCTACAATCATCCTCTTCCCAAAATATTACATTAGTCTCATTATCTTGAAGCCAAAATTTTTGAAGGTTTCACTTCTACCACGTGTGAATGCACACATGTTTTTTTTTTTTTTCGTTTGACATTTTATACTCGCTGTGCGTGCGTTTGTTTATTATTTTTAAACTATGCGATATAATTTCTCCATATCGACCATTAATAATAATAATAATAATGCTTTATTCAAAACAAAGTAAGTACTTACACAGTTACATAAGCGCACTGCCTCCCGAACTAGGTTGTTAGCCTGTATCTCAGGAGACAGTTCCCTTCCGGTTTACATAATTACTAGATTCTTACAGTGTTCTCAAGTTGGTTTAGGTAAATACAAAAGAAGAAACAAAATAAAAAAAGGTAAATTTAAATAAAAGTAAATTATAAAGTAAGCTCAGTGCGCACGTACATAGTGTGGTTATTGTGAATATTGTGATAAATGATGGAGGTGTGTATGTGTAACCATTGCTTTTCTACACGAACTGATTCCATTGCCCAAAGATTATTTAATGATTTTTAATACGGAACACATTGTAAACTGTTTACACTGTTGACACGACCATGACAAGTTACTGAACTATGTAACTTTATAGTTCATTTTAGAGCATACTTAATTTAAAATAAAGCAAAATTCGTTAACGTACATGATTTTTTAGATGCTATGCAGAGTGCCCTTTTATATGTAAATTGGCCATCTCCTTAACCACATGTGGAAAATAATTTTTACTTCTATTTCTGCTATTGGACAGAACTTTCTAAAGAAGTTACTATGAACGATTCGCGTTCTTTTTCTTGCTGATAAAGTTTGTAAAGAAAATTTGCAATAGAGCGGAAATCACTCGGAAACTACCGACATTAACTGCATTAGGAAAGTTCATAAAAATATCTTTTAACGGTAGAGTTGTGGAAAATTGCGATGAAATCATAAAAAAAAGACTGCCAGAGAGCGAGTTTCTTGTTTAAAGTACGGGTTCCTTGGACTACATGAAATTGTTAGACAGCACACGTTTTCGTATACGAGAAAAGTATCGGAATGTTATTGTTTGAGGGAAGAAAAAGAAAGAAAGAAAAACATTTATTTAAAAGCAGGTTGAAACACTGACGGTAATATAAAAATTGAGTGTGAGTTAACATGTGGTAGTCATTTCGTCCTCGCCGCCGAGGCCCGTCGCGATGACCCCAATGCCCCCCCCCCCCCCCCCCCCCGACCCTTTGCTCGAGCCAGCCCACGTAGCTCAGCCAGTGGTTGTTTAAGTGAGTCTCTAAATAATGTAACTATTAGATCCAGCCCGTCCCTTCGCCCGCGTAGTTTGTTGATAAAAAAAAGTAGCCTATGTCCTTTCCCGGGGTGCAATCTAACTGTCTGCCAAATTTTATCGAAATCCGTTCTGTGGTTTAGGCGTGAAAAGGTAACAAACAAACTTACTTTCACATTTATAATATTAGTTAGGATAGCATGTCTCACGGCAACGCTAAAAAGGTCCAATTCAGCGGTAATGCCAGACCGGTGCTGTCTGACGTTTGTTTTAAGGGAACCATAAAAGCATGTTTTTATTTCGAACGAGTTTATGAGATAACATGGGATTAACACATACCTGGTGAAATATGGGGTTACTGTGGGTTCACCTCTGTCCAGCCCTTAGGGGACTGCAGGCATGATCATCATCACCCGCCTAGCCTTTTCCCAACTACGTTGGGGTGGGCTTGCTTCGTTTATGTTTATACATCTGGTCATACACACACGCCGATTGCGAGTACAACGCTCTGACCTTCCTGAAGAACATCACCAATAGGTTCAGTGTATGACCTCCTATGTCATCCCCTTCCGGCTTTTACACTTACATAATCATCATCTGCCTAGCCTTTTCCCAACTGTGTTAGGGTCGGCTTCCAGTCTGACCAGATGCAGCTGAATACCAGTATTTTACATGGAGCGACGGCAGTCGTGATTTTTTATTTTCAATAAATCCATAATAATATAAATTTAAGGGATTGTTTGATTATCATCGTTTAATATTTTAAATACTCCAATTGCGTTAAATATCTATTAAATAAGTATTCCAGTACTAAATTCTCCTTTTATATGTACATATTTCATATCTGTAACAGATAACACAAGTGACAGGAGTGATGTTACAGTGTAATAAAACCCAATCCAAAATCCACATTGAAAACCGGCGACTTTTCCAAAGAGGAACCCTAAATAATGCCGCCCGAAATGAAACGAATAAAATTTTATGAATCTTCCCTTCTCATTACATATTTGATCACCTCCATTGTTTGTTTCTGAGCTTTACTCCCCGTTTTCAGTGAGGAAAAATGCGTTTATACGTGGAAACATATTTTCACGAAGCTTTCCAAAGAGCTTATGTTGAAATAAAAAAATGTTCCAGTTAGGTATTCTTTATGTTAGTACTCAGTGTACCTATGTACGTAAATCTTTTGCAAACCGATTATTTCCTTTTCTTTTTTTGAAACGTTGCCCCACACTAGGAATTTCTCCTGTGTGAATTCAAACTCACATACACCACAAACGGCCAGACCCCGATCAACTACGTGTAGGCCATACAAATATTTAGTGTTCCGTGGGATTCGAACCGACGATACGCGACGTAGCAGTCAATGCGCCAACCGTGCCGTTTATTTTCAGTACTCTCCAACGATTCCGCCTTAGGCAGTGCGGAACAAAATCACTGTTAATTATAAAGCGGCTTCTAAATAACTTAATGGGCTATAAAACGATTAACATTGTCTTGTACTAACTTCCGGAACGTTGGACTGACAGATTTCCTTACTAACGAATTTAAATGGCTTCACCCTCCCAAACGGCTTGGCAAATTGAACAGCAAAACGGCTGTTAAAAAGTTTTGCGTTCGATTAGTAAGTAAAGAAGTATGTTATTTTGTCCGGCAGATAGTTTATTAGAAAATATTGGACGCGTTTGTTTTCTTTTTATGTAATCAAAAGTCGACACATGTACATAGTTAAATTGTTGCATGACGTCGCGCATGATGGCCCAGTGGTTTAGGCTTCGCCTCTTGTGCACGAGGTTGTGAGTTCAAACCTGGGCAAGTACCAACGTGAGTTTTTCAATTCATATGTACTTTCTAAGTTTATCTTGGACGTCACTGATATCGGTGAAGGAAAACATCGTGAGGAAACCTGGACTTATATAATTAATAAAAGTCTGAAATTGCCAACCCATCTTGAGCAAGCGTGGTGATTAATGCTCGTGCCTTCTCTGTATGAAAAGAGGCCTTTGCCCTGCAGTGGGACAATAATAGGCTGGTACTACTACTATGACGTCACGTGTCTATAGATTTTATACGTACTTGTGACGTAGCGACCCCCGCTCACTAGATAGAATGCCATCTGTCTAATACTTTTTAGTATCTGAGAGACTAAATATAATTTAATTTTGTACACAGGCATCATCCTCCATACAAATAAATAAAATTCAAGTGTCTGCTTGTAATGTCAAAATAACAGTTTTTCACTGAAGTATTTACGGTAGTTACAACAAAAGACTATTTTTATTTTTTTTGCTTGTGTGTCTGTTAGTTCTGGTTTAACTCCGAAACTGCAGAACCGATCTCGACGGGACTTTCACTGGCAGATAGCTAACGTAGTAAGGAGCAATTTAGGCTACTTTTATTATTATTTTAGAAAAAGAATTAGAATACCGCACAAAAAATAAAAACCTAACATTTTTTGGTAAATTTTACGCGGACAGTACAGCTAGTAGCAACATTTATCATCAAAACAGCAAACCGCATTTACATAAAACAAAACAAAAACTTTAAAAAGTATGAATATTACCAGCACTGTCAACTTGCACGGCACTTATAAGCTACCTACTTAGTGTTAGCACCTACTTAGCTACTTGAATGTTTAAAATGGACATTAGTCTTTTGAAACAATTATTTTTCTATTGTGTCTGCTAATAAGCACTTGATCAGTTAGTACTTTCCTCCCCAGATACAACTCACAAGAACTCAAGGTACAACTTTGGTACTAAGTAATAAATTGAACAACAATCCTGAAAGTTTGAGGCCTAAATTAACATTTGCTTACGCACTTTCAGGCACGTAATGTTATCAATATTACGTGCCTCATATCTACATTATGCCTCGGAATCCAGCTCAACTACAAATATTCTTTACGTGTTACAATTAGTGTGTAGCACGTAAAGATTACAAGCGTTTGGGCCAGTCAAATTGAAGTGTCTAGTAATTGCGTCGGGTCGGTTTTTTATGTACAGACGCCAGCACATCAAGAAATGAGTATGTAAGAGGAAGTCTGAAAGTGGTGCCTGTGACCGAGAAGTTGTGTGGAAATCGGGCATATAATGCGAAGGAATGAGGACCACGTTGTGAGGAAAGTTTAGAGTATGAATGTGGAGGGTTACAAGAGTAGAGGGATACCAAAGAAAAGATGGATGGATTGCGTGAAAGATGATATGGTTAGAAAAGAGGTGACTATTGAGATGACGGCAAGTGATGTATGGAAGAAGACAATATTCTGCGCCGACCCCAAATAGATTGGGACAAGGGCAGGAGGATGACGACGCCAGCACATCAAGCTACCACAAACTGTAAAATTTTCGCAATTGAACATGAACCTTATTTCTTTTGCGACAAAGTTGAAAAAACTATCAATGAAATTCGACACATTGGGGTAGCTTGATGTGCTGTCCTCTGTACATCGAATACTGCCGAATCGAATGAGCAGACCCGAAACATTTACAACGTTACTTTTAGTACGTATACAAAAACGGAAACATGTGTTTTCATAAAAAGAATCTCGATACAAAACTTCAAATATGTATCAGCGTGCTTTAAACAGATTATATTTTAAATTAATTTTGCATTTTTTTTTATAATTTTGACTTAATAATCTTGTTTTTTTTTTGTTTATTATCTTTTAATTGTATAATTTAAAAGTTTTTAAATTCAACCCACTCCAAAAAACACTAAAACGTGTGGCATTACATGTAACAAACGAAACAACCAAAGCCATTACACGCGTCGGTTGAAATATTTTGTTTTTTTTTTTTGTAACCTCCTCATTTTGTTATGTCGGGAAAATACAAATTTATGCAACAAAACTCTTCTTTGGAAATCCTTACAGGATTAGGGTTGATTTAGCCCCGCTTCCCTTTGGCCAGGTTCTGTACTTAGGTATTATTGGGGAAGTATTGAAGGATAGTCTTCAGCTTGCCTCAAATACCATTTTTTTTAAAGAAAACATCTACCTACTTACCAGTAATAGAATTATTTATGTATGTAATTATTCAGTTTTCATGTACAATTTTATTTTAATTTTTAACTGTTTTGTTTTGCCCTTATAGGGTCTACAATGGTTCATAGCTCTAAGCCTTTTGTTAAAATCTCGTTTTACCTTGTGGAATGCAAATAAAAGAATATTATATTATTAGCCTATACTGTCCCACTGCTAGGCGAAGTCCTTGCAAGTACTCTTTTTCGCGCCACCTCTTGTCAGCCTTCATAGTATGCGTCCAGGCCGTCTCCCCACCTCTTTCTGGGCCGGCCTCGGCGGCGCCGTCCATCTCCAGACACCCACTGTGTGGAGACTTTAGCCCAACGGTCACAGTGCATGCGGCTTACGTAACCCGCCTTAACCCATTCGAGCCTGAAGAGCTTTCTTTCTCAAATCCATTATTCCCGTTTTGGAACGCAGCGTGGTGTTCCGTATTCTGAATATGAAAACAGCTCTTCAGCTATTAGTCTCCCTCACCACTCTGCGGTCGCCGCTTGCGTTCACTGATAACGTTGCTACTTCGCTAGTAGTTAAACACGCAGGTTGTATTGCAAGCAGTGTGGTGATAACAATTTCTATCACACTTGCAGGCTTCGGTCTATCGTAATGGTCAACTGTAGCTAAGTACTTTTTTCACCGACGAAAGAAAAGGAGGTCGTCAATTCGAAACGTAGATTTTTGTCCAAGCGTTACCTTTTTTCTTTTTTTTTTTAAACGTTGCCCCACACTAGGAATTTCTCCTGTATCGTGGATGCGTTTACAAACATTTAAAGTCACATACACAAACAGCCAGACCCGGAACAACTAACTGTAGGCCATACAAATATTTGTTCCGTGCGGGAATCGAACCCACGACACGCGGCGCAGCAGTCGATCGCTCAGCCACTGCGCCAACCGTGCCGTCAACTATTTACTATTCGACTATCGACTATTTACAGTGTCCAATTTCCTAAAGTTGGTCCCATGTAAATTTTAAATTAAATTTTGACGATCACTTGACATTAGTATTTTATTCTTGAGTAGGTATATCTAGGTCTAGTATAAAGTTTCGCTGAAGTAGTTTTATTTGTGAAAGTTGCTGGTGGACTAAGCCATTTTCACAGAGATTATTTTAATGGATGGTATTAGTCAGTGAGATGGAAGTTGGAGTTTAATCTCATTTTAACTCTAAAGCTACTCATAAACTTTACATACCTAGACGAAGTAGTAAGTAAGTACTAAGTTTTAGATGGCTTTGAAAACTAAAAATGTTATTTATTTACTTAATACCTTTTAACCGAATAACGATCACATTCGGCCATTTTGAGCGCGGTATCATTCGATTAACGTCAACGGCGAGCGCACCACACATTCGACGAATCGCTTTTGTTCCAAATATATCAGACACCACACACACACACATTAAAACAAAAACAAAAAACTTTTTGGTGTCATTAATAGATGGAATGCCTCATCATCATCTGCCTAGCCTTTTCCCAACTATGTAGGGGTTGGCTACCAGTCTAACCGGATGCAGCTGAATACCAGTATTTAACATGGAGCGACTGCCTATCTGACCTCCACAACCCAGTTACTGGGCAACACGATACCCCTTGGTAAGACTGGTTGTCAGACTTTCGGGCTTCTGACTACCCGTAACGACTGTCAAAGAACGACAAATGACAGCCGGGACAGACGTCTTAATGTGCTTTCCGAGGCACGGAGGAGTCTCGAAATGTTACGCACGGTCACCCATCCACAGACTGACCTCGGCAAGCGTAGCTTAATCTTCGATCAGCCCGTGCGGCTGTTTTTATTTAGCCACGAGCTCCTCAAAAGGAATAAAAAACGGAACCCTTTGAGATCACTAAGTTGTCCGCCTGTCCGAGCGTCCGTCTATCTGTCTGCCAATATCCTTTTCATATCTTGGAAACGCGTGGAGGTACTGACTTTAAATTATAATGATATACTCCGGTCTACAGTATCTAGAAGCTGTGAAAAAATCAAACTACTAAGGTAACGTAAAAAAAAGATACGGCCGAAATAGATCTAGAACTACGAAATTTGGCAAGAAATACCGTCTTATGCTACTAGTATAAGTAAAAAATCTGAAAACTATACATTTGTACATAAATAAGGAAATAAAAAACAATTTTTGATAATAAAGGGTGTCTCAGTAAAAGTGCACTTTTTAAAATTGTTTTTTTTTTCATGCAAGTGGCATCTCTGAAATTTGACAGCTGTCAGCTCTGTTTATTCCGATTATTAAAAATGGAGCGCTTTCCGACAGAACTACGCGTTATAATTGTGAAAACTCATTACAAAAATGGGGAAAGTTACGCTGAAACCGCTCGCAAACTTATTAATTTTATTCCATACTTAATCGGAACATTTCTTCTTTACAATACCATAAAAAATATCACAACTCTGTCATAAAATACTAGTTTTTATTTTAAAATGGAAAAGTGACACAGATATACCTATTTTTGTTTATATGTACCAGTCAGTATACCAGTAGGAACCCTTGGTGGCCGCATCCGACTCGCACTTGTCCGGTTTTTTTTCTTCTTATTTGGCCTCTGAGTCAAAGTCGACTATGCTGCCAGGACCAATATTGACGGAAGCCCAACGAGGTGAGCCGCTGTACCTTGCCCTTTGTGGTAGATAAATGTTAGTGCCAAGAACGTAGGCGTGATGTAATGTTATATCCAACATTTTTGACATCGCGCCGTTCAAATCATTCTACAACCTATAATTTTGTCTTTAATTTGCCGTGTCTATTGTCCTTATGTTCCGAATGCAAGTAATTTTGCAACGATAGACAATTCTATTGCCATAAACTGAGTAGGTACAAATTCAGACTCCAGGCTGCTGATTTGATTGCTTGACGACCTATGTGGCGCGGTGGGCGAAGGTCCGCCTGCGACGCAGGAGGTTGCGGGTTCGATTCCCGCCTTGGGACAAATGTTTGTACGATCTACAAAGATTTGTTCCGGGTGTTCTGGGTATTTGCTATGTATAATAAAAATGTCTATCTATGTAATGTATTGTATTAAGTATATCAGTCATCTAGTACTCATAACACAAGCTCTGCTTAGCTTGGGGCTAGATGATGCTGTGTGGATGTATATATATTTTTTATTATACATAGTAAATACCCAGAACACCCGATACAAATATTTGTAGATCGTACAAACATTTGTTCCAGGGCGGGAATCGAACCCGCAACCTCCTGCGTCGCAGGCGGACCTTCGCCCACCGCGCCACATCGGACGTCATATTGTACTTATATCGTATTCTTCGACAACATGGCGGCCTCATAACACACTGTAAACTGTAGTAATACCTACCTAGTAAAGTCTATGACGTCACGTACGTACATATCAGAAAATAACAACAAGTTATTGTATCGGCTCACAATCTTGCACAACGCTATTTCTTAACTTCAGGGAAATATCGTGAAATCCTTGTTCTTATCGGCATGTCACAAATGGCAGATGACTGATACGTTATTATTATTGTTCGTAGGTTATTTTATCGCTAAATCAAAGACAGAAATAAACTCGCTATCGCACTTTTTCTTGTCCTTATCGATACCGATAAAAGTGCTGTGTTTATTTGTAATATCTTGTCGTGCCGTTGTAACGAGTGATTGAGTTTGTAGTAAAGAATTGAATGGCAAATATTTATTCTTGTAAGTTCCTGTAAGTAGTTTCAGAAACCTTATTGATATCAGATACTAATTCCTCAATTGTTAATAATTATAAAACAAGACGGCGATTCTTTAGCTGACTGGTCACAGAGAATACCAATCTAAACTCAGAGCTCACCATGTCTTTTAAAGTTCGAACATAGAGCCATTTTAGCTTTGAGTTGACCTTGTTCCTGACTAAAAACCACCACGGTGTTCCCAACGTACTCTTGCAACGGGGATCATGGGAACTAGTGCGCCTTCCACGACCCCCGGCTAGTGCCGGGCCACCTCAGGTAGCTGTGAGTTGACCTGTCCCGACAGACGGTCATGCATGCATTAGTAATCGTGTAGCTAAACTCAATTTTAGGAAGCTCAACAATCCGCCGGACGACAGTGCCAGTTCTGCAGGAAACAATATAGAATTGTTTTATTTAAGAAATAAAATTTTACTTCGTTGACCATTCCGTTACGTAACATCAGGTCAAATAAGTAAATGTTTTATGGCCGAACAGGGAACTTTTCTACGACAAGGGACAAAAAGTCTCTTCCAAAAACCGAACTGTAGTAAAGCCGCTTCTAAACAACGCGACGGGTCATAAAATTATGGCTCGGTAAGATCGGACAAAATAAATGTTATTGGGTTTTCTATTGGTTATTGGGACTATCTCAGTAGCAGCCGGGGTCTGGCTTTGTGCATGTTTGTGTGCTAGGCAATGGGCTCGCCAGAAATCGATAATGTGGGTCGTACTAATATACCTCTGGTTGGGGCGACAGACGTTATTAAGCCCTAACGCATTTTTTTAATGAATATTTTGGGATGAATATTTCAATAATAACACTAAATTACATGTGTCAGGTGAAAAATAAGTTCGAGATATTTATTGGGAACTTATAAAAAATATTGGGAAAGATTTACTAATATTTTTATATACTTATAACTGAATGTTAGCGATACCCATTACTGCAATTCAAAGAAAGAAAGAAAAGAAATTTGAACAGAAAATTAATTGGGGACACGCACAGATAACAAAAAAACACAAGTGTAAGTGTAAGCTGTGGTTACCTGTAATTAAGTGTGCATTATAGGATAGTGTATACTGTATCAGTTATAATTTTGTAAAATTTAATTGTAATGTATTTCTCGTTGGTGATCCTTAAAATAAATAAATAAAAAAATAAACAAAAGACAAAAGGAACTAAAAACTATACAATAAAAGGACTTGTGCGAGGCCAAAAAGGCTCCTATCTCAGTATATGCTGCGATATTTCAGCAAGGAGTAAAAATACCGAAGCGGATTGTTCCGATAGGGCTCGCTGTGATGACACGGACACACCCGCGGGCACGTTTTTGCCCCCTAGAGGGCTGTAATGTATATGTCGGTCCCATCGGTGTTTATCGAAGTCAGACATATTGATGTTTTGCACCAATATATATATATATTTATATATGAATAATTTTTTTTTAATAAAACGTTACCCCACGCTAAGAGTTTCTCCTGTGTCGTGGGTGCGTTTACAAACATTTAAACTCACATACACGAACAGCCAGACCCGGAACAACTACCTGTAGGCCATACAAATATTTGTTCAGTGCGGGAATCGAACCCACGACACGCAGCGCAGCAGTCGTTCGCTCAGCCACTGCGCCCACCGTGTCGTCCTATAATTATCACACTAATACACAGCACTAGGCAATATTAGAATAATGTTTAAGAAGAGTTTAAAGAAAATACCAAGAGTATTCTAGGAGCGGCGAACCAAGAAGCGTCGTCCATTCGCAGTACAACAGTTTTTATACACAAAAGTACCGCCAAACTTTACCGCCAATTAGATTTTATACAAACCAAGCAGATCTGTCAAGACAGATCCTTAATAACAACATGGAATCAAAATAAACTCAATCGGAAACTCACATTATTTTAAATTAATCAAAAGGGAGTAACTAAATAGAAACTTAATATAAATTTAACTGGATTTAAAATCAACCGGAAAGAACAATATTTTAAAACAACTTCTAGTTCATCACTTCATCTTTTTTACATCAAAATAAAGGTTAACATAGATTCAACCGGTAATATGTAAGAATTAAATAAATTAATAACATGGTAGTCAAATGAACAACAGAATAATCGTGTGAACAGAACAGAAAAGTGCGTGAGCATGTTCGTAAGAAGTTGGCAGTGGTTTCATCACAGCGCTAATGTTTCCTCATTAACGGTTCTTATTGTTTATGTATATGTTTATTTGTGTATATGTTCTATGTAGGTATTATATTTATAGTTTATAATAATATATATATTTCTTTTCACTTTTCTTTTAAGAAATTGCACCACTGTTTGTCTCTGCATCACCCAAAGGTTGACTGGTAGAAAATGCCTATGGCATTAAGTCCGCCTCTGTACATTTGTGTGCTTAAAGTATTAAATAAATAATCAAACCAAGCTTAAAATTAAAATCAAATAATGGTTTGGCGCAGATATACACAGCCCTCTAGGAGGCAAAAACAAAAGAAACAAAAAAGCAAAAAAACAATAAAAAGGATTGTATTTGTATTGTATTGATTTGTAATTAAAAATAAATAATTTAAAAACATACAAAAAAAAGAAAAACGAAAGTATACAAAAAAATTAAAACGATGAGGTCGACCGCTTACATTACACAGTGATTCACAATCAATGTTTTAGTGTGTGGGTGTGTTCGTGTGTGTGTATACGGCTTATGAAACCAGCGAAATGTTTTAAAGGTCCGCTATTAATTTGCGTCGTGGCCTGTTTTCAGAATGCACCCTATCAACGAATTGATACATGTACACGTTTGCTATTTATGTAGTTCTGTATACGAAACAAAGGTATCATTAGAATTTTGGTGTAATAAACGCTTCAATAATCAGTACATGTTGACTGTCAACAACACAGTTTTCCACCACAAAGGACAATATTGATACGCAAATAGTAATTTGCATACAGCAGCCCTTATTTATCTGGGAGGCAAAGAATCAAATAGAATACTCTGTAGTGTACACCATGAAAACTTACGACTAATTACTTTAAGAGCTACCGAGGCGCGCTGCGGACTGCCTCGTTGGTCTAGTGGTTGGAAGCGCTACGGCCGAGCACGACATTTTGGGTGCGATTCCTGGGTCGGGGTTGTGTGTTATTAGGTTTTTCCATCTGGAATTTCTCGGAAGCAGCTCGGAGGCTGGATTTGCGACCGGTTAATGGTATTAAGCTATTATGCCTATTACATGGGACTTAAACATAACTGGCGAAATGTGGGTGTACTATGGGTACGCCTCTGCCTAACTCTTAGGGATCAGATTACAGGCGTGATGATATAGTAATTTTAGCTACATAGGGTGTAAAGGAGGGTATTATGATTGTAAGAAGCTAAGACTATTTTACTTCTGCTATAATGACGACCGATGTGGCGTGGCGGGCGAAGGTCCGCCTGCGACGCAAGAGGTTGCGGGTTAGATTCCCGCCTTGGGACAAATCTTGGGACATTTTTGGTTTACACGAACTACAAATATTTGTTCCGGGTGTTCTGGGTATTTCCTATGTATAATAAAAATATCTATCTATGTAATGTATTGTATTAAGTATATCACTCATCTAGTACCCATAACACAAGCTGTGCTTAGCTTGGGGCTAGATGATGCTGTGTGGATTGTCCAGCAATATTTATATGTATTATGCTGCGATATTTAAACAAGGAATAACCGTTGTTTTGTCTGAAGGATACCTTACTCGTAATAAGCTATGTTTGTGTACAATTAAAGATTAATTGAAAAATGTTCATTTATTTTAACTGACCAGCTTTTATTTCGGAAAACATGAAATGGAGATTTTTTTAAATTGGCCACGTCACAAAAAGCTGTAAAATATTTCGCGTTTTCATTTTTAACCAATATCAAAGTAAAATATTGCTCAATATTGTACCTACTCTATTCAGCTGCTTCTTTGGTATGTATGTGAGAGATACTAAAAGCCCTCAATTGACAAAATCTATCGTTAATTTATGTGGATACATATTAACGTATGGAGATTATGTGCGTAAGAAGCAACAAATTTGATACTAGAATAAACACGAGACGTGGGATTTTCGTAGGCAATGTACATATTTAAGTAATTAGAAATATTTACTTAAGAATCAGCATTGCCATTTAACGTGGCAATGCTACCAGCCTACTGGGCACTTTTCCTGTTGACAGCGATGCGGATGAATTTTTCGATGCACTGTGATTTTTTTTTTTTTTATTCCATCTTTTCATGTATTAATAGTGAAATTAAAGAATGAAATATTTACTTAAGTGTGAGTTAGTATAATATAGGCGCCGATAAGTGTTAAAACCTCTTTCGTCCTACCATTTATTTTACAAACAATTTGCTGTAGTTGAATTTTCAAATTGAAAATAAGGAGAACAATGTCCAAAAACCTTAATTATACGTTCAAAGGCCAGAACAAAGCCATTTATAAAACCACCAGCTACATACAAGCACAGAACTTATATATTTTGGGGAAAACGACCAAAGAAGAGCAAAGGCTAAAGCAAATTATAACAAAAAAATGGCGGTTGGAAAACACAGCTGAACTCATCTGGTAAAAAAACAAACAACTTACGTGTAAAGTGACATAGGAAACATAAAAGATCATGCCTGTATTCCCAGAAAGGTTTGGCAGAGATGTACACCCATATTTTTAATTTATTTATCAACAATTTATTGAATACTTAGGTACAATATAATTAATAATTCATCATTTATCATTTGACGGAGATAAAATCCCAGAAAATGAGCTCATCATGCTAGACGGTAAGATGGAAGGCGGTCTAGCCAATACAGTATTGAAATTTTTAGTATATGTTAAGAAACAGTATTTCTTTCTTCATATTTTATGTACAGAGAGAGGCCCATCAAGCTACCCCAATCTGCCATATTTCTTTAATAGTTTTTCAATTACAAAAGAATAAGGTTCATATTCATTTGGAAAACTGTACATACTTATTTTTAATATGATACGGCTAGAAAAGAGGTGACCCTTGAGATGACGGCAAATAGAGATGTATGGAAGAAGAAAACATGCTGCACCGACCCCAAATAATAATAATAATAATAATAATTTATTTATTTCACTCTTCACAAAGGTTCACGTAAGAATACAACATATGTATACAAATAAATTAACCAATATGCACTAAGCATGATCCTTTGTGAGAGACTGGAGTCCATACTAGGATACCCTGTGTGACGGATCACCAGGCTCTCACCCTGTAATTGCGTTAATGGCTAATTACTGTGTCTGAACAAATTCTATACATCGAGGCATTAATAACTGAACAAAAAGGCGTAAATAAGATGAGAAACATAAACAGTTAAATTATTTTTAAAGTAATAATGTAAGAATCAGTTTAGTTGTGGCATTTGAGTCAAATGAATTGATCTGCTTCTGACTTAAGAGTGAACTTGAGAGTATGGTATCTATAGTATATGTTATGAAGAGATTAATAGAGAGGTGTGTGTAGTATGTCTAGTGTATGTGTGTAGTGTAGTGTAGTGTAGTGTGTGTTGTGATGTGTTGTATTGTAAATATTGTAAATAAACAAGGATAAGGGCAGGAGGATGATGACATACTTATTTTTAATTTCGGAAAATACATATTTGTTTTGTCAGACCAGCGCCATTGTTCATTTTCCAACATTATATTTCCTGTTCAGTAAAAAAAGTTTGACGAATATATTGCAGGTTTGTTAGGACACATTACAGGTTTGTTTACAAAAGGCAGAGTCTGTTTGCTGATCGATGTCTACTTGTTATATTCTCAAATGCTTAGTGAGAAGTCAACAAGACATCGGTAGTGCAATTTCACGTAGTACATGCAAGGTTACCACTGTGGACTTCCCCGCAACATTGACAATGACTCAGTTTGCTATTGTTGCAACACTGTAAGCTCCTTGTTACAACAAAGTTTATCTTACTCTTTTATTTCGCGTTCATTGCGTAAGACGATTGCAGCATAAGAGCGAAGCCACACGACGCGTTGCAGCAGCTTTGCGTCGACGTAGCGCTTTTTTACACACAAATATCCAAAGTGTACAAAGACTGTGTTGCAACTACGCAACGTGCCTTGTGGACTGGCTCTAAGGGCAAAGACAAACGGGTGAGTTGCGCTGCAATGCATCGTCACAGCGCTGCGATTTCAATAATTCATTGGCCGACGTTGCAGCGCACCGTCTGAAATACCATGGATATTTGTATGAAATACGATGGATCCTCAACGCTCAGTCGTCTGTCGCAACGCGCCCCTGTTCATATGTCTAAGGAAGCATCAATGCCTCAAACGTTTTCTTCATTCGAATAACTACAGACTACAGTTTGACCATCAATAAAAGTTAGGTTGTGTAGTGTTAGTGGTCAATGACGTTGCTTATTTGAAGTTACAAAAAAAAAAAAAAACAAAATTCATTTATTCAAATTAGGCTGAGAATCAGCACTTTTTGAACGTCAACAAAACGTTTACAAAAGACAGTCCCCCAAAACGCCCACCCTTCACCACTTCCTAGTGTTTTTGCTGGGAAGAAGAGGTGGCGGAAAAAACTCGTCTGTCTGATAAGTTTGAAGAACTTGAATCTATACAACATATGCATGCCAAAAAAATTATATCAATCATGTTTATACATCATTTGTTTATACAAATTAAATAATTTGCCATATGTTACTCGTACCTAGCACACACCAATATGCCAAGATAAATAAATAAAAACTAATATATACCAAAATGGACAATAAACTCAAGCAAAGCTTGCTAAACTGAATACATAAAAAGCCTCCAAGGCAGTCCAAGTGCGTGCCCGCTGACATGTGCAATGCTGAATTATATCTATGGGGCAGTGACTAAAGTCACTAATCATAAACTAGTGATAAACCACTAATCACGCTTGCTTAAGTCGGGTTGATGATTTGAGACTTATATTGTCCAAAACTCCGGATTTCCTCGCGGTATTTTCCTCCAGCAATTTCAGTAATGTCTAAGTTTAGAAAGTAGGTACAAAATTACGAATTGAAAAAGTCACATTTGTCCTTCTACTCAATTTGGAAACCCCAACCTCGTGAATGCGAGGCGAACGTATTTACCACTCGCCCATCACGACATAGTATTTTTACATTTTATCATTCTCTTGCCGTTATCCCAATTTATTTGGGGTCGGCGCAGCATGTCTTCTTCTTCCATACATCTCTATTTGCCGTCATCTCAGAAGTCACCTCTTTCTTAGCCATATCATCTTTCACAAAATCTATCCAGCGTTTCCTAGGTCTCCCTCTACTCTTGCAACCCTCTACATTCATACACAAAACTTTCCTCACGACATGATCCTCATTCCTTCGCATCACGTGTCCATACCATGACAGCCGATTTCCACGTAATTTCTCTGTCACAAGCGCCACTTCCAGACTTCATCTTATATACTCATTTCTTATTCTATCCATTCGCGTAACACCACACATCCCCCGTAGCATTCTCATCTCAGCTGCGTGCAATTCATTCCTTTTGTGGCCCAACATTCTGATCCATACAAGACAGCAGGTCCAATCATTGTCTTATAGATCTTCCCTTTAAGTTTAAGGGGAACGTGGGGATCGCAAGTTGTTGACGTTACCTGCCGCCATTTCATCCACCCTGTGTTTATTCTGTGCTTGGCAGTCCGATCTATTCCTCCGTCACTTTGCACTAGTGAAACCGAGATACCGAAAGTTGGAGCAGTATTTTAACATTTGTAATATCTAAATGCTGTTTTGTATCATTCTACACATGGCTTAGCGTTGATTGAAGGAATAAATAATGGAAGACTTTTATTTCACGCCTGCTCACTTTAGCCGGCAAACAAAAGTCAGAATCTATGGAATTAAACATTTGAAACACGATGACAGCGATTACGTTCAGAGAATTCACAAGGCCGAGTTCGACAGCGAATCGTAAGACCGTAAAAATGGCAATAAATTACGATTCAACGAAATTTATTCATTTTGATTGTAAGGCATAGATAGAAATTTGAGGTATTATGTTCACACAATTGAATATTCCTCTGCCTCGTTGGTCTAGAGGTCCTGGGTTCGAATTCCAGGTCGCAGAAAGTGTTTCCGACCTAGAATTTCCCGGAACAGCCCGCAGTGAGGATCTATGCCCGGTAGCTTGCAATAGGCTTGCCCCTTATGTCGATGTTCTAATAGGTACTCCTGTGTACAGGAGTGATGTTGTGGGCGTATTTATTAAAAATATTAAATTAGCCGCGTGTCGTGGGTTCGATTCCCGCACGGAACAAATATTTGTATGGCCCACAGATAGTTGTTCCGGGTCTGGCTGTTCGTATATGTGACTTTAAATGTTTGTAAACGCACCCAAGACACAGGAGAAATTCCTAGTGTGAGGCAACGTTTTATAAAAAAAAAAAAAAAAAATATTATATCTATTACTATAAATTAAAGGAAAACTTCAACACTGGAGCACAAATGAATGAATGACGGGCATTTTGAGGGTTTGCTTTATGTAATTTCTGATGTCAAAACGTGCTGATTCTGAGTGTAATTTGAATAAATGATTTTTGATTGTGATTTGGAAATATATATTTTATTTAAAGATAAGGGTTTCTTCAGGGGCTTTATAGTGAAATAATTTAAGAGGAAAGAGTCTTGAGAATATCTTATAGATTACCCCGTACTATCCCAAATAAGAAAAAAACTGCATTTAAATATTAGTGACTATTCCCATCCTGGTTTCACAGGTAAAGCTTACTGGCGCAATGTTTTAAAAGATAAAAAAGAAAATCACTACTTTATCTATTCTGGTTCACTTTCCTACGGACATTTATCTTTTCTCTAAAAGATAAATGAACGATTGCTAGGTATGAGGGAAAAAGGTTCGCATTCTAGTTCTCGGAAGCGTTTCATTGGAAAAAGGTACTTTTTGTGTAGTTTTTTATATTAGGTGTCTTTATATTTCTTAGTAACTTGAGTTCCGGCAAATTGATCCTGTTTGAAGGATCTAGCCGTAATAGGATGCGAATTTAATGTTTATTGATATTCTATTCTTCTAAATAAATATATTTGCTGGTAGACTTAATACATAAATTGATGATAATCGTTTTTTTTTTTTAAACACTAGGTATTTCTCCTGTGTCGTGGGTGCGTTTAAAAACATTTAACGTCACATACACAAACAGCCATACCCAGATCAATTACCTGTAGGCCATACAAATACTTGTTCCGTGCGGGAATCGAACCCACGACACGCGGCGCAGCAGTCGATCGCTCAGCCACTGCGCCAACCGTGTCGTCATCAATACCGAATTTATTTTAAGAACGGTTAGTTTTTTCATCTGCCTAGCCTTTGCCCAACTATGATTGTATGCTAGTAGTCTAGAACTTATTGGTGATGTTCTTCAGGAAGGTCAGATGCGTTGTACTCGCACTTGGCATGTGTGTATGACCAGATGTATGAACATAAACGAATCTAAAGGAGTATGGAAGGATCGTAGCAGGTAGGGTTCGGTAGTTTCAGCCTACCCCCATGGAAAAAAGGCGTGAGTTTATGTATTTAGGTATGCATGCATCTAAGTTTTCTCATTTTCTCTAAGTGAAATAAATATTCATTTTTAAGGTAAGAACAGTATCAAGTTTGCGTTATTACCTTTAAGTCTTAAGTTCTATATGCGAAGAACAAATTACGACTTAGCAGAGCTTATAATACTTTAAATTATCTTCTCGTCCTAAGCTATATGAAAGTTTGATTGTAAAGCCTGATTCATTATGCATGCATTTAGCGTATGATTATATGCAAAATATAGTTTCGTTCTCTTGTTAGTTCTTCCATCGCAAAAGAATAATTTTAAACTACAGAAGCTTTTGAGAACTTCATCATATATTTTTAAGCGAAGTTAGTAAATAGATGTGTTAGAAGACACTTTTTTGTGTTGTTTATGTCAATATTGCATAATTATTTTATCCGTGCAAAAGGTTTGGTTTTTTTTTTCTGAAAGGCTAGGCTACATGTCAGACATTTATTTATTTATTTTTATATAGAACGGTCGAAGCCAATTACACTATTACAACTTATAATTAATTTTAATTTTAACTCAGTCATGCATCCTTCTCACAAAAATTCAAACATTCTGACATTATCACCTTCCATCAATGGGGCTTTATAAATCTTCTTGATGCTGTGTTTTTTCTTGTACTCATGTGTGCCTAAGTGTTAGTACTAACATAGTTTCAAGTTATTTTTTGGTATAACTAACACCGAGGCCGTCGACCGCGACGCTTGAAAATGAACGATTTTCTTTTGTGAAGGAACTTTGCATCCTCTGTGATCTTTTTTTACTTTTCACCACAAATATGAATGGCAAAATTATTGCATCATTAATGTTTGCATGTAAGTTATGTATTATTGTTTAAATCCTCAAGGGTACCGTCTTCCGTCTGGGGACAACCAAGGGTAATACCGGTCTCCTGACGATAACAACTCTATAGTTTTAGTGTATCTTGAGTCCTAGGCCCCGGAGATACTCGTATAGTTGCGAAACCCCGACTTGGGGCCTTACCTAAATATGGATAGAACTGTAACGTAAAATAGCAAATTTTAAGAAAATTGTAACCTATACTTACTTTTACTTAGCAACATAATATATATATTTCTATTTCTACCTAATATTTAAAATTCTTGTGTCACGGTGTTTGTTATTAAACTCCTCCGAAACGGCTCGACCGATTTTCGTGGAATTTTGTGTGCATATCGGTTAGGTCTGCGAATCGTACAACATCTATTTTTCATCCCCCTTAATGTTAAGGGTGTTCCACCCCTAAATTTTAATTTTAATTTTCAGACATTTTTTTTTTGTGATACAGCATACAATAATACATACAAATCTAAATTTTCACCGTTCTATCACTAACTTCTATATTGCAAAACAATGTTTGCTGGGTCAGCAAGTCTATATATAAAAATGAACCCCTATTTCCCTTGGTCACGCCATCACGCGTGAATAGCTGCACCAGTTACGTTCATTCTTTTTTTTTGTTGTGTTTTTATTGCAAGGAGAAGGTTCATAAAAGAAAAAAAAAAAAAAACTTAACGACTATTTTAACTTGGCGCGTTTGACAGTTGTCTCTTGACAGGACGACGTCTGTCAGGTCAGCTAGTAATAGTAATAAGCTCGTAATAATAAAAAGCTGCTTATAAATGAATTATTTAGTTTACCAATTGTTATGTTTTCGAGCTAGCTTTTGTATAATCACCGGCACGTAAGTTGGCAAGGTTTTGGCGTAGTGGGGGTAAGTTCGCGCATCGTGCACTTAGTGGAACAAACTAGTGGTGACTTTTATTGATCGTCATTATTTTATGGTTATTGCCATCATTTATATTTAATAATATCTGATTAGAAGAAAGTTGAAGAAGGGAGTGGAATTCGTAAAGTTTATTGGGAGTTATAAATAATATGCATACGAGGAAAGTATGCGAAAAAAGGCATACCTTTTTGCCTTATTTTTTTAATTTAAAACAACAACATTAATATCAACTCGTAACAAAAACTAAATTTAAAAACAATAACAATAACTCTTTAACATAAACACAACAAAAACAAAGGGTACATCTTTCGTGCACGCAAGTGTAATCGGGAGTTCGGGAGGCAACAGTCGACTGTTGCACCAATCGCGCGCTCGGATTGACGCTACCTCATACCCCACGTCCCGCTTGACTACCAAAGAGACCTAAAAACGACTTATGCGCATCTAACGACTCTTGCCAAGTTACGTGCCGGGGACTATAGTTATCGTGCCAAATTTGTGTACTTAGTGTTTCTATTTGGTGGGAAATTTATACAACTACGCATTTGTATTTTTTTTGTACAGATTTGTGATGCATAAACTAAAATCATAAAATACGAAGTTTAATCCTTGGAAGCGCGCACAAATACTTCCAGAATTCCAGCATCTCGAACAGTTCCAATGTACTTTTATTGTTCCAATGAAATACCACTACCTAATTAATAGGTACGTGGAAAGCAGAAACAATAAACCAGGAATTGACAATAAAAATCGGTTACGATGAATTCTGCTGACGATATTATTTGAAATTGTTAAAACAATTTCCATGATAAACCCAAACACACAGCTAAATTTACAAAAGGTTTAGCATATTATTGATTTTGTATTGGTACATCGTGCAAAGTCAGTTTTCCGTGTGTCTTGATAACCAACCTTGCGCAAATCTAAGATTGTAGGATCTTGAATTTTCTGAAGAATACACGCATAACATTACGCCTGTATTTCTCGAAGGGTTGGGCAGATGTACCTGAAATACAACTACGTTTCACCAGTTATTTTTTAAGTCCCATGTAATAGGAAGTGAGCCTGGATGTGTGCCATCACCTGGACACATATCCAGACTCCAAGCTGCTACTGAGAATTTCCCAATGAAAAATCCCAATAACACATTGCTTGACCGGTGAATCGAACCCCGCTTAGCAGTCGCATTTGCGACCACTAGAACCACTAACCGGTAGCTGGAGAATAATTTGTAAAAAAAAATGATGAATATCAGAGCGTTTCAGCCTCTGTTTAACAAACGCTACAAATCACGAGAAAGAGTCAAATTCAAATGGGTTTGATTTAAGAACAATTAATAGCGATTAATTGAGTTTAAGGGCTTAAAAGACTTAGACTTGACTTTATTCCGTTTTACAAATTCAATTCGATTGATGGTTTTTGTTTGGGTATTTCGATGGATGTTTTTTGGCATACTGCTGGTTAAGTAATAAACTCTGCGCGGGTTGATCTTCAAAGTTAAGTAACACTTGCCGAGGCCAGTCCGTGGATGGGTAACCACACATTATATAATGGATGGTTACCCATCAACAGACTCACCGAGACTCACACTTCCCTAAGGCACCGCGGGGTCTCGATCCCAGGATGCCTCGGAAAGCACGTTAGGCCTGTCATTCTTAGATATTTGACAGTTGTAATGGGTAATCAGGTACCCGAAAATCTGACAAACAGTCTTGCTTGTACATCCATATCCTAAAATATAGCACCTACTGAAATAATCTAACCATTATCATTAGCCTAGCCTTTTCCAACTAAGTTGGGACCGGTTTCCAGTCTAACCGCATGCAGATGAGCGCCAGCATGGAGCGAAATAATGAAATTGTCTAACAACAGCTATGTTTATTCAAGAAGAACATCACAGTACTGTTACTGTTTCAGCTTGATTAAATATGAATACCAACGTTGCTCAGACAGTAAACAAGTTAGCTATGCTTAGAAATCACTGAATCCAGAAAAGGAAAAATACTAAATACTCAGAGCATAGTTGCTCTATGGGGATAAAAACTTATAAACAAACCTTATTGGTAACAGTATCTTTGCTCTGACTTTTCTTTGATGCCCGTTCTAACCGTTACTTACTTCTTTTGTTTCAGATTTGGTGCAAGTGTTATGAAAAATGTAGTGCAGCCATGTGAAGTGACCGTTTTATCGATAAAAAATCCGCGTTCTAAGCTCAAACTGTGCATCCGTTAATTTCAAATCCGAAAGTGTTCCAATTTCAAATCTAAAAGTGTTTCATGTTCGATTTTATTTTTAATCAAATATGAGTGTGTTACAGTTTAAAGTTTTTCGTTAAAGCCACAATGCTGTGGTGTGTATTTCTATTGTTAGGTTTAGTGAATGTGGGTGTGTGCCTGAACTGTCGCGGTGAAAAGCCAAGGATTCGCGATTGTGACAAAGTGTGCGATGATATTGGTAACTGCAAAATCCGAGCAGCGTTGTTGCTGCCAAAGAATACGACTTATGATGCCTGTTTGGCAGCTGTGAGTATTCATTATCATCATCCTCCTGCCCTTATCCCAATTTATTTGGGGTCGGCGCAGCATGTTTTCTTCTTCCATACATCTCTGTTTGCCGTCATCTCATGGGTCACCTCTTTTCTTGCCATATCCTCTTTCACACAATCCATCCATCTTTTCTTTGGTCTTCCTCTACTCATGTAACCCCGACATTCCGTGAGTATTATAATAGTAATTAAAAGTTCATCTTTAGTACTTTATTCACTCACGTTACAATAGCGCCGATTACTTATTGTCTCCCTTGCCTTTTTGCAACTATGTTGGGGTCGACTTTCATTTTAACAGGATGCAGCTGAAACAAGTATTTTACAATGGAACACCTGCCAATCTGACCTACAGAACTCAGTTACTTAGTTAGTTACTTTTACTTTACTTTACTATAACACCCTTTGGTAAGACTTTCGGGTTTCTGATCGTTATGTCTATCAAATTTCAACGAACGACAGCCGGGACCAGGTGTTTGAAAGCATCGTTTACTATGTTATGATAATAATGAAATACCAGCCTGTGAATGTCCCTCTGCAAGTTAAAGACTTCTTTCTTCTCATACAGAGAAAACACGAGGAATATAAAGTGATTTCAGATTTATATTAATGATGACTTCAGGTTAGCTATTTAATTTTGTACTCTATTCTATTCTATGCCTATGGCAAAAAGAAGAAAACAATATAAGAAAATCCACTGAAAGTTACTTCATACGGGAACATCTTCATCATCATCCCCTTATCCCAATTTATTTGGGGTCGGCGCAGCATATTTTCTTCTTCCATGCATCTCTACTTGCCGTCATCTCAATAATCACCTCTTTTCTAGACATATCATCTTTCACGCAATCCATCCATCTTCTCTTTGGTCTCCCTCTATTCTTGTAACCCTCTACATTCATTCTCAAAACTTTCCTCACAACGTGGTCCTCATTCCTTCGCATTACATGCCAATACCATGACAACCGATTTCCACACAACTTCTCGGTCACAGGCACCACTTTCAGACTTCATATTATTATACTTCATACGGGAACATATAAACATATAATAACCTTATCTTCGTTGTCTATTTATAGCTAATGGAAATAGAAGTACGCACTATACGTTTTTAGATAAGATCGGAGTAAATTCGATAAAAGTGATAACATATTTCACATTCTATTATTAGATACACGTATAACATGAAATCTTTTCATCAATTCGATTAGTTGAAGTCGATAAAATGTTTATCGATAATGTCATGGCGCCTCACTATCAATTTAGGTCGATGTTGCAATACAATGGAGCATTACATAAAACAAGTAATGTTTTCAACTTACCTTTTTTTTACTTTCATTTCATAGGAATAGTGGTTGCATACAAACATACCAGAAAGACTATACGAGTATTTGATGTACGTAAAATTTATATTATTTACATAGTGGCACTGAACTTATAAGTAACATGTCTCAATGTCACCCATCCGCCTGGAGCAAGCATGGTGATTAATGCTCGTATCTTCTCTGTATGAGAAGAGGCTTTTGCCCTGCAGTGGGATAGTTTCAGAGTGAAATTAATACTTAATACATTTTCTCTTTGATAATTAATATAGCGAAACATGCAAAATGTAGCCATTGAAATGGTAATGACGGTATCAAAAACAAATTTGTCGATCCTGGGTTTTGAAATAAAATAAAATGAAAACATGAATATGTCAATTCAGCAAAGCCGAAGGGAGTTTTGGGTGAATCGTCACGTACTGTACCCGAGCGACCCCGTCCTGTTAAATCTTCGCTAAATTTGCATTTATTTTTCACTACAGAAAGAGAGAAAGAAAAACAGTTATTTGGGACAGGACAAAAACTAAAACCAATTAAATTGAGTAAGAGAGAGAGAAAGAAGTAAACTTACAGCAATTACAAACAAAATAATGGCTGCGAAAAAAAAATTGCGTACCGCAGCGCTGTTTCTATATGATAAAGATAAAGATATAGAACCTATAAAAGCTGTCTTTATTCTTTATTCGTGTCCAGGTCATAGTTTATCTATGTGCCCATTTATTCAAATTAGGCTGAGAATCAGCACTTTTTGAACGTCAAAACGTTAACATAAGACAGTCCCTCAAAACGCCCACCCTTATCCACTAGTCTTTTTGCTGGGAAGAAGAAGTGGCGGAACAACTCCCCAGCAACACGTCTGTCTGATAGATTTAAAGAACTTAAATCTATACAACATAAGTCAAAAAATAAATAAATATAAATCATCGTTATAAATCAATAAACTAAATAAGAAACTGATCATAAAGCTAAATAAGAAACCAATATAAAAATCTGGTAAAATTTATTGAGTTAAAGACAACCTAACTCATAAATATTTAGACTTCCACGTTGTTCTAAATATGAGTAAAATCCCTTATTTTCTGTTTATTGTAGTTCGACTAAAGAAAATCTGAAGGCTCGTTAATTAAACGTTCATACGTTTGAATAATCTTTAAATAATGACATAATGGATAAAATTTATAATAATTTTCCCAAATTTGGGTGAGAATCCGCACTTTTTGAACGTTTAAAATTACTGTAGTTAGTAGTAGTAGTTATATCCTAGTGTCAGAGACATCTGTCTGTTATGCTAAAAGAACTTGAATCAATATCTATTGTAATGAACTTACATATATTTCATATTTTTTTCATTATACATATAAAAGTATTTGCCACGCATCAGCTCACGCTTTATTATGCAAAAACAAAATTGATTACTGAACACAAGCTTCGAAAAACCCTACAAAACTGAATAAAAAACCCTCTTGGTATTCATCCAAGCATTTCCCCAACCATGTCGGCTTCCTGTCTAATTGAATGCAGGGGAATACCCGTATTTTAAATGAAGCGCTTGCATATCTGACCCCAGTCACTGGGTAACGCTATACCCTTCGGTAAGACTGCTTGTCAGACTTTCGGACTTTTGACTACCCGTAACGACTGTCAGTGACAGTTACAAATGACAGTCAGAACCAACGTGCACGGAGGGATCTCGGCATGTTCTGAGTGTTCACCCATCCATGGACTGGCCTCGGCAAGCGGAGTTTAACCTTCAATTTGAAGAAATAGTTAATTTAAAACAATTTTTTTTTAACTGCAACTTTAATTATATATTTTTTTAATATCTTAAGTTTAGTATACATGATCTAAATGTAATTACAGAAAAATGTACTAACATTGCATATTTACCCTTAAGGTCACAGTACACTATAATATCAACTCGTGTTAGTATTAGTGTACGACAATGATGTTGAAAGAGCGGAGCCTTCTAATACAGGCATTGTTTGCCTAAATGGGGACTCCAAACCCAATTAACATGTAATGTAATGTCTAATGTAATGTAATATTAAAACTTATTCATTCTTATTTAACTAAAAGAAAACAGATAACAGAAATTAGGAAAATTAACTTGACAAATAAACGAGAAGAAATTTATCGATCATCAGAACGTGAAGTCACCTTTGGTGTACCGCAGGGCAGCGTGCTGGGTCCTCTTCTATTTATTTTATATATAAACGACCTACCTAAATACATACAACATCCACTAACATTATTCGCTGATGATAGCACCGTGACTATACCCTGTAAAAACTTAGAAACATATGAAAATGATATTAATAAAACTTTAGCTTCAGTCGTAAAATGGTTAGATGATAATAATTTAAATATTAACAAACAAAACTAATGTAATTTATTTTAATCAACGAAACCCCATAAAAAGCCCATTTATAATACAACATAATAAGAATATTATACAAGAAGTTGAAAACACTAAATTCTTAGGCCTCCAAATAGACAAAAAGTTAAACTGGAAATCGCATATAGATATTTTAAATAAGAAAATTTATAAATCAGCGTATGCTTTAAGCTCTCTATCACCGATAATATCTACAGACGCACTCTTCACTGCCTATTATGGTATGGCAGAATCCCATTTACGATATGGTTTAATATTTTGGGGCAATTCAACTGAGAAAGAAACAGTATTTAAATCACAAAAAAGATGCATACGGTCAATGTTTAAATTAATGTCTACCGACAGTTGTGTGCCATATTTTAAACAGTATAAAATATTAACCTTGCCTTGCCTTTACATTATGTAAGTAGCTGTATTTGTGAAAACCAACCCAAATCGTTTTACACGTCTCGCAGACATAGCTCCTCGAAATAGGCGCGATGATAGCAGATTATGTATGCCAACCTCAAATACAGCACTCATGCGCTAAAGTGTTTTCTGCATGGCTCCATTCATTTACAATAAGCTACCTAAATCTTGGAAGGCATTAAATCTACCTTCATTCAAAAAAAAGCTACGCTCTTTTCTAGTGGGTAAAGCCTATTACAACATTTCAGAGTTTTTTGCAGAAAAAGAAAATGCATTTGTTTAACTATTAAACACGGCTATCACTAAATGTTGAATGTTATTATGTAATAATTATTTTTGTTGCTGGTCTTGGACCTTTCGCATGCCTAATGGTAAAATGTGGCTGAACTTTGCTTATTATTTTTTACACCATGTACTGTACCCATATTTGAGAAATAAATAATCTTATCTTATCTTATCTTATCTTAATAACACAATAAACTATTGTGTATTTTTTTTCAGTACTTTATGTGTTAGGATTTAGGAACAAAATTATATTTAGGAGGCTGTAATACATTTAAACTAATCCGACATTTGAACCCTGAATGTGTTCGAAATTATTCTTTGCGAGGAATAATGTTTTCCGCCACATTGAATTCGTAACAATTCACAGGTACCGGTGTAAGGTCGCCATTAATCTTTTAAAAAGAGGGCATAATATGCTCTTTCTTGCCACAAATTGTTTTCTTTCCCATAACATGTTTCTTTGACTTACGACCTCCCTAAGTTGGATAGATAGGTACGGTTTGTTCG
This sequence comes from Phlogophora meticulosa, assembly GCA_905147745.2. Classification (NCBI taxonomy): domain Eukaryota; kingdom Metazoa; phylum Arthropoda; class Insecta; order Lepidoptera; family Noctuidae; genus Phlogophora; species Phlogophora meticulosa. The sequence goes on along the minus strand of LR990538.1, from coordinate 11,712,411 downwards.
TTTTCAATTTTTTCTGGCAAATTGACAGGTTTTATTCTTATCTGGCTGTTACTGTCGAAATAACAAACGTAATATTTTTAGTATATTAAAGTTTGTTTAATAACATTTTAATATTCGACTTTTCTTATATTACGAGACTTATTAATCATGTCGAAAACTTAAGCAGACTGAAAAGTTTGATAAGACGTGTATTAAATAATTGTAGTACCTAATCGTACCTAGTTAGTAGTAGTAGTTCAATATTGCGAAAACACGACAATATGACGTTGTTTTTACGGCGGTAAAACTTCTCGGCCAGGATATTTAATTGTGTGTCATCATTATCTGCCTAGCCTTTTTCCAACTATGTTGGGGTCGGCTTCCAGTCTAACTGGATGCAGCTGAGTACCAATTGGAGCACATGGAGCGACTGCCTAGCTAACCTCCACAACCCAGTTACTGGGTAACACGGTACCCCTTGTTAGGACTGGTTGTCAGACTTTCGGGCTTCTGCCTTTACGGCTTAATGTGCTTTCCGAGGCACGGTGTACAGTCGATATGTTACGAATGATCACCCATGTCCATCCACCGACTGACCTCGGCAAGCGTAGCTTAACCTTTGAGCACCCGTGCGGCTGTTTCTATTCAGCCACGAGCTCTCCTTTGCTCATTTAATTGTGTGTCTGATATTCAATTGAGAGGTTCCGGGTAAAGATGATTCAAGTTCTTCCAACTCATCAGACAGATGTGTTTCTGGGGAGTTTGTTGCGCCACTTCTTTTCCCCATCAAAACACTAGGAAGAGGTGAAGGACGGGTGTTTTAGGGGATTGTTTTATACTGTGCTGGTGCTGATTCTCAGCCTAATTTGAACAGGTCAATCGAAGATTACGCTACGCTTTCCGTGGTCGGTCCGTGGATAGGCCACCTGCATTACATATCGTGACGCCTCCATGCCTCGGAAAGTACATGAAACCGTTCATCTCAGCTGTCATTTGTAGATCTTTCACAGTCGTTATTACCTAGTAACTGGGCTGTGGAAGTTAGATCGGCAGTCAGTAAGACTGAAAACCCATTGTCTCACACTTTCTTCCCCGTATTTTACGGAACATACAGCTGTATAGGGAACGCTCAGTCACTTTTGCAGTCTATGAATTTTACAAAACTAGTTAGTCTAGTGGTAGCAAACATTATTGTTGAGCATGTGGTCTTGTCTTCAAGCTGAAGACAGGGCGCTATGGCGCTCATTAGGAGAGGGCTATGTCCAGCAGTGGACTAGTATAGCCTGATGATGATAATGATGATGATGTGGTCCTGGGTTCTCGGGTCAGCAAACTGCTAGTAGTTTTTTCCATCTGGAATTTCGCAGTAGCAGCCGGAGTCTGATTTGTGTCCTGTTGATGCTTATTGTTAGCTTTCGCCCTCTTTTACATAGGACTTAAACATAATTGGCAAATGGTGTACTTATTATCGGGACAACTCTGCCTGACCCTTCGGGCAATTCAACCATGTTGTTATGCTAAACCTTGCTTTCTAAAAAGTAAAATATCTTCTTCAGGTGGGGCCCGCTCTCGACTTGGCCATGGAAGACCCGGTCATACAGAACGCCTTCCCGCCCTGGCTGACTGTGGAATGGATGAAGTATGACGTCACAGATTGTGACGCTGCCTACGCAGTGATATCAGCCATAGATGCCTACAACGACTGCGCTCACGTATTCTTCGGACCATCCTGCGATTTTGCCTTGGGTGAGTGTTTATACTTGATTTTCTATACGATACTAACTGTGCCCCGCGGTTTTACCTGATTTTTAAGGTCATAGTTGTGATGTTATATAGTATAGAACCTTTCCCAAGAAATGGGTTACCAAATGCAATTTTTTTTTTAAATCATACTGGTACTTCCGGAGATTAGCGCGTTGACACAACAAAACAAACAAACTCTTCAGATTTATTTATTAGTAGGATATAGAGACTTGGGATTTGGATTTGATTTAAATGATCCAGTGGAAATGCCGGATGACATTGACAAAGTCGAACTGACAATAAATTGGAAAAACTGAATTAGGTTCCGATCCGTCGGTGTCGTTTGTAGCTTACAAACGACATAGACGGCGACGCGGCGTTTGAAAAATAAAAAAGAATAAAATATTTATTTGCCACAGAGGACGTGCATAATACAGAAACTTAAAATAAGAAGAAATCTAATGAAAGTGTTAGCAAATATTCCGCTTACTATTGGTCTCTCGAATAAACTTTCGAGGATATCGTCTGATAAAAAATTGTATAAAACACTTTTTTGTAAAAAATTAATAATTTTAGTTATTTAACACTTCTTAGTTGTTTTTTTTTTAATTTGCCCTTTTTAGTGCGTCAGTTAATAATTTATTTAAGTTACAAATTTTTCTATAGCCATCTATTTAAAAAAAATATCAGTACTTTAAAAGTCAATCATTCCCAATTATTTACACCTAGGGGTGGATTTTCATTTTTAAATTTAAATGGGACCAACTTTGAAGTATACCCTATCCAATAAAAAAAGGTCATTGAAATCGGACAACACTGTAAAAAGTTATGCGTCATACATAAACAAAAATGTATATATGTATATGTCGAAGTAAGCTGTGAGTCAGGTTGATTATTACTTATTACTTATTGGACACGTCAAGTACCTATATATATTTATGTATCGAATAATACGTGTCGAACTGAAAACCTCTTCCTTATTTTTCGTGGGTTAAATACGAAATATTGGTACTTCAAAATACACATACAATTTCAGAAAAGCAACTGTAACATGCATATCGCGGCTCCTGGCTTGGTCTTTATTTAAAGTTTTCGTAACCCACAGTGTATAAGCATACTGTTATTTCTCACAGCATATTTTTTTCCTTCATCCCTTACTTTTGATAAAGATAATATCTATTAGCCTTCAGGAGATTTTCCACTCTGCTTAATGAAAGTTTTTATTTAATTTGATTTTAATCTTACTTCCACCATCTCTGGTTAGGTTTTATTTTTTCTTTTTAAATGTTAAAATGACAGACTGACACAGATAGTATGAAATGGTCAAATTTCAAAGTTATTAGGTGTAATCTAAAATTAAATCTGTGGTTTTCGTGTAAATGAATGTAACAGAACCAAATATTCTGTCGTGAAAAACATACTTTTAGTCAAAATAGGGTAGGTATTTTGTTTTAGTAACGTGTATTGTCCGATTTTATATTTTTAATATATATATATTTTTTAATATTAGAAGTAAACACTCAGTGCTTGCTCCTCTCTCCCATAATTATTCTATGCTGTGCCCGACAGGGTCCAAAATTGAGTCGTTATTACAACCCACTAGCTAATGTAAACTTACAAATGTACATGTTGGAACGCAATAAAGATATTGAGTATAGATTTATGGGCAAGTCTCTCAGAGGTGTTTTTGGGCCATGGGCTGGAGCAACACACAGCGAAGAGTGGAGAAGTTTATAACAGATAACTAACAAAACAAAAGTGAACTATTTTTTTGTTTAGATATGTAGGCAGCAGTACTAAGTATTTGTTCTTGTCAAAATTATGTATACTAATTCAACCTTTCTAGCTTACTGAAATCCTTCTTCATACACATTAACTATGCCAAATCTCAAACTACTCCGTGCGCGCAATATTCTTAAAAAGGGATCCGAAGTTTTTACTATAACAATTTTATTATCCACACACCTACTTTACGAGCAAATAGCAGATATTTAATTTATGACTCCAAAAAGATGTTATGATAATAGATTGTTTAAAAATAAGCTCAAAATATAATGAGTAATGTGAGCTAATATTTTAAATTCATCTTACACGTTTGTTTACAATATGAAGAGCTGAAAGATTCATGAAGCTGCCAGTAGATTTAAGATTTTCATAATTTACCGAAGCTTTTCATTGGGTTCCTTATAATTCTTATTCGCAATTTATGCAAAGAAGATTGGATCATATTGTTTAGTTTGATTTACTGTGTGTGTTTCAACGAATTAAGTTATGAGGTGTAAGAAAATGACTGCATCTGTAAAAAGTATTTTCATTTTGCAAGAATACTTCTTGGTACTTTTATACCAATGTTTGATGTTCATATATTATTGTATAATACAGACAACGCCAACCATTATAACGACCTATGTACCTCTTAAAAGTTATTATTGTTTTAAGTTTATACAAAAGTAACATCACGCGAAAATTTTCTAAGGGTTAGGTAGAGTAGTACCAGCCACGTTTAATCAGTAATGTTTAAGACCCATGCAATAGTGAGTGAATTGTTTTTTATTTACAATATTTTGTATATAGGTACATAAGTATGTGAATGACAGCCCACTTCATCTTAATTGTTATGTGGATATATTGACAAAATAGCACTGCGATTCTAGGTGCATGCGGATAACCGAGCGATTTTAGAATCGTTTTAAAATATAAAACATATCATTTTTTTAATGTGTTGCAGATTTCTTTTGGATGCACTTATGTAAAGACGCTTAGTTACCATAATTATATACATCAGCCCTATAATTGATATGCTGCTAGGATTCGAGTTATAGGTACAGTTTAAATGTACATCATAATATGGAAATAGCGGATACGAAATTCACGTTAGTGACGTGACTTTGGACGGATACAACGGGCTCGTCACTAAGTCTATTATGGTGTGAATCTAATTACTGTGACCCGAGCCCCTAATATTAAGGGCTTATTATTAACGAAAGTATAAAGTACCGAAGTAATAATTCCTCGTTTTGTAATTCATTCGCACACAAAAATAGGTTGCGTCCTTACAATTATGTTTGGTTCCACGGACAGACTAACGTATGGCATGCAAAATGTTTTTTTTTTAAACGTGCTCCACACTATGAATTTCTACTGTATCGTGGGTGCGTTTACAAACATTTAAACTCACATACACAAACAGCCAGACCCGGAACAACTACCGGTAGGCCATACAAATATTTGTTCCGTGCGGGGATCGAACCCGCGACACGCAGCGCAGCAGCCAATCGCTCAGCCACTGCGCCAACTGTGTTTTACATTAACATTAAATCAAATCGGAGGAAGTTTTACTGCTTGTGGTATATTTTTTTAAATTCTTAATTCTAAAAATATGTCTATAGTTTGTCGGGTTTCATAAAATATTTTGCATTTGATAGCCCAATTCTCGGGAGAGGTTATAGGCTATTTAATATCACGACCCTTAGAGCCAGGTGAAACCACGGGGCACAGATAGTTCTGAATAAAACTCGTAAGCGTAGAATAGTACTACTTCTGCTATAATGACGACCGATGCGGCACGGCGTGCGAAGGTCCGCCTGCGACGCAGGAGGTTGCGGGTTCGATTCCCGCCCTAGGTCAAATTTTTGTACTTTCTACAAAGATTTGTTCCGGGTGTTTTGGGTATTTTCTATGTATAATTAAAATGATAGATATTTTCAGGTTAGGTTCGATTCCCGCCTTGGGACAAATGTTTGTACGATCTACAAATATTTGTTCCGGGTGTTCTGGGTATTTCCTATGTATAATAAAAAAAATATCTGTATATGTAATGTATTGTATTAAGTATATCAGTCATCTAGTACCCATAACACAAGCTCTGCTTAGCTTGGGCTAGATGATGCTGTGTGGATTGTCCAGCATTATTTATTTATTTAGAACCGGGCAAAACCGCGGGGCACAGCTAGTTCTGAATAAAACTTGTAAGCGCAGAATTCTACTACCTCTGCTACACAAGGGGCAAAACCCTTTGTGTCTGTGTAACCACATTGTGATATACAAGTGTCTATTAATCATCCCTGCACCGCGGAAAGCACTTAAAATAATTACTCGGACGACTTAGCACCAGCGGGGTACCAACAGACGTTTGAATAAATCACTGCTCACAAAGTAGAGCAATGAGAATTACTTAAAACTACCTGTTACCTGCAACTTTGTTCGCGTGGAATTTAACATTTGTTTTTTGCACGAAAAAGATTATTTTCTGAAATAAAAGTACATAATTTCGTATCATCATTTTCTTATAAACACGGTGGTCAATAAAGTTAGTGCGACACATTTTTTTTTTTAAACGTTGCCCCTCATTTTGAATTTCTCCTGTATCGTGGGTGCGTTTACAAACATTTATACTCACATACACAAACAGCCAGACCCGGAACAACTACCTGTAGGTCATACAAATATTTGTTCCGTGCGGGGATCGAACCCACAACACGCCGCAAATTATACCGTAGAATTCGTCAATTCTCCTACTCTACTAGTGGACTTAACAACAACAAGCTGAAGTTCGGTGTACCGATTTCAGGAATGTTTAAAAATATATTTGGCACTCCGCACCCTTAGGACAAAAACACTCGTAAAAAAGAAGGCATTTAGGAATAAAAAGGGGCAACTTTTACGTCGTACTATGAAATATGTATACGTCGTAATATGAAAGAAGAATTTACTATTTTGAAGACGAAGTCACGCAGGAAACGGATTGACGAATTTACGAATTATTAATGTTGTTACCTAAGCACAAAATAAGAATCTAAATATTTATAGATTAATTTATAGATTGTTGAATTTTTTTACCGAGAAAGCTGTTAAGGGCAGAAAAAGGTGGTCATATATATAAAAAAAGCAAAAATGTACTCCTAACATAGTAATCCTAAGAAAGAATCATTAAGTTACCGCAGTTGGTACCAAAATTGTCCCTTCAACGTGGGACCTAATGGGAACCTGGCTTATTCTGGAGTATACGAATGTGAGTATTCTGGTAACAACATTATCTTGAAAGCTTCCAATGCTAAACCAAGTTGTGTGTTTGAGGGAATAGACAACTCAATAAATGTTCCTTCGTAGGGCAAAAAGTCAAAGATTTCCCCGATTTTCATGACCAAACATGACTGGTCTTGGAAAGCAACTAGAAATAAATAAAAAGTTTTTGAGAAACACAGAAAACGGGTTTCTTTTAAGGAAGATTGGGATTCACGACTTGCACAGTCTATTTGATGGCACATGCACATAATAACATCGAAAATTAAGTAGAATTACTTCATTAGATAAAGTACCTTTTACTACACAAAAATAGACAGTCAGCCTTTTTATAAAAAAAAACCATTAACTCATCCATTATCAATATTAAAATCCGTCATCATCTCTCAATTTTGATGAATGATCTTATTATTCCTAAATCTAAAAAGTATGAACGTGTACGCATTTAAGTAATATTGGGAACAAGCCATCGCTGTCATATCTCAATAGATTGATCACAATCGAAAACATGTCTAATCACGTTCCAGGAATATTTCTGTGAAGCCCTAAAGCGTTTTGTTTCACATCTTTCTATAATAACTGTTCAAAAAATAAAACCTCAATTGTTAATAGAAAAACATAACACACATTTGGCAACACGGTTGGTGCAATGGCTGAGCGATTGACTGCTGCGCCGTGTGTCGTGGGTTCGATTCCCGCACGGAACAAATATTTGTATGGCTTACGGGTAGTTGTTCCGGGTCTGGCTGTTTGTGTATATGAGTTTATATGTTTGTAAACGCACCCACGACACAGGAGAAATTCCTAGTGTGGGGCAATATTTTAAAAAAAATAATCTCTTTTAACACATGCTGGCGCAGAGCTAGTACTAATAATTTTATAGTTTTTTTTTCATCCTTCTTACATCAAAAATATCCGCAAAAATCATAAACAAATAATCTTTGCTGACGCGACTTTATTGGAATCATAATTTAAAAAATCTTCGGCACGATAAAACAAAAGAAAACGATGTCCTCTATAACGAACAGTCAAATTGTTTGGCAGCCACGGGCTGCTACATAAATTTGCCTAATGTCAGTATCCGAAAGCTCACATTTTTACCATAATAATGCGTACGAATTCTCTGAGGAGTGATAAAATACTAAAACAAAACCAACATGTTAAGAAATTCTTGCGATAAAAAAAAACTGTCTTGACGTTTTTACGTCAAATCCGAGGTACGAGCGTATCATTCACCACTTCCCAAGGGATGCAAAGATCCAAGAGAGTCCGCCATGTCATTTATTTTCCCTCATCCCTTACCTACAGTGAAAAAGAGTGGACTCAGATGGCTGACAAAAAAGATACCCAACGGCCTTAGTTAACCGTGACATAGAAGGGATGACAGGTTCCTGAAATACTGGTTTTAAAAATAAAATCCGCACTGGGCACGTGTTACGGTCTACGCCCACTGACAGAAAAAAGTCTAAGTCCCAGGAGTGAGTTATTTCTTTTTTTTTTGGAATTGGCATCTCGCAGCTATGTGGTTGTCTATTGCTTGACCAGACTTTACCCAGCAGTGAGAGAATTATAGGCTGGTTATATTGGGTGATCTAATTTGGCTTATTCTTAAAGTTTAATTCTTTCCTACATGCTTTACACGTAGATACTTATTTCTTTTATTATTTTAAACCAACATACAAACAGCTTATAAATTGAAATATTTATAAAAAATGTGTTAATAAGGCGCGTAATTCAAACGTCATAGATTAAATTAAACACACACACATTGACGACTACATGCTTCGTCAGTTCATACACTAAAATTGGAACGTAACAGAGAAGATTAGCATGGCCACTGCACATGGATGTCGCGCTAACTCGTTTAGCGTGCCACATACTGTTTCAACACTATGTGCATTTTTTTATTTTATTTCACTTTTTATTTTCTCTTTTACTGTACACACTTTTATCCATATAACATAGATATTGGCAGAATTGTTGACATCAGCACAATAGGGTAGTGTCCTTAAAAAATCTGATTGGTCCGAAAGTTGGATTACTCAAAAATACTGGACACGTAGTTTTTCTTTTGTCACGTAAATAAAAATGACGACGGTATAGTGCGATGAAATTGCGCGTGACGTCACGCCGTGCTACACTTTTCGTTAAAAGTGTAGCACGGTGTGACATCTCAAGCCCCTTCTCCTGAACTTAGATGTGCTATATCATTGTCACTTTTTATTGAATTAATTAATCAAAAAATACGTGTTCAATATTTTTTGGTAATCTTACTGACGGACTAAATAGACTTAATATATTTTTACCTAGGACACATCCCTATTGCTATAGAATAAAAAGAAAGACTAACTATCTACATACGAGTTTGTTCGGAATCCTCGGTGTGCGAGACATGTTCGTACTTGTCCGTGTTTTTAAAGATAAAGATGTTTTTTTTTTACTTAATTGGTTTTGTTATTGAAGCTTCTACAATTACTACGTAAGGGACAATGATAAATAATACCAAATCACAGATTCAATTCTCAATTCAATTCTTTAGTGCATATCACATGTGTTTTATAATATTTTAAATAGTAATATAGTTCACATGGAGGGTCCATGTGTGTGATGTTTACTTTTTATGATACTAAGTGACTTGGGAATTAACACTAAAATAGTAAATGAATAGGTAAATAAGGAGTAATTTAAATAATGTTAAGTGTTTCAGTGTTCCTTGAAAATAATTAAAAATAAATAATTCACTTCTTTCATTAAAAATCTTAATGGGTTAGATAGAACTCATGTTTTGTACAATTTCAAGTAAAAAGAAAAACGTAGAAATTAAGAAAAGCCGGCGAAAAATTTCAACTCTGGGAAGATTACGGTCAATTTAATCAATGGACTGCCAATATTTATTGATGTCGTTAAATAATTTCGAACGAATAAACTGTTGCAGAACGCCCAGAGACGGCCTATTTAAATAATTTAACATAATTAACGAACATCATTCTTATATATATATATATCTGTATATCTATATATAATCTGAATTTCAGAAACGGCTACAACGCTATTCATGAAATTTAGTATGCAGGGGGTTTCGGGGGCGATAGGTACATCGATCTAGCTAGGTTTCATTTTTAGAAAACATCGTTTTATCCGAGAAAAGGCCGGTCATCCAGGTACTGTTTATTATTAGATTAATCCTACCAATATTATAAATGTGAAAGTTTGTGAGGATGCGTGTATGGATTGATAATCTTTCACGAAAATACTGACTGAACGGGTTTTGTTGAAACTTTACAGTAGTACCTATTGCTTATGCTTCAGAACAACACATAACACTTATAAATTATATATTACTAGCGGCCCGCTCCAGCTTTGCACGGGTATAATAATTATTTACGACATCACATTAGAAACCTCAATAATAACAATATTTCTCCACTATTTAATGGATGTTATTATACATATAAACCTTACTCTTCAATCACTCTATCTATAAAAAAAAACCGTATCAAAATCCGTTACCAGTACCAGCCTATTAATGTCCCACTGCAGAGCAAAGGCCTCTTCTCATACAGAGAAGGCACGAGCATTAATCACCACGCTTGCTCAAGACGGGTTGGCGATTTCAGACTTATATTAATTATATAAGTCCAGGTTTCCTCACGATGTTTTCCTTCACCGATGTCAATGATGTCCAAGATAAACTTAGAAAGTACATATGAATTGAAAAACTCACATTGGTACTTGCCCAGGTTTGAACCCACAACCTCGTGCACAAGAGGCGAGGCCTAAATCACTGGGCCATCTTGACTTCTCAAAATCCGTTGCGTAGTTTTAAAGATTTAAGCATACATAGGGATATAGGGACAGAGAAAGCGACTTTGTTTTATACTATGTAGTGATTATGACTTTGTGTGTGAACAAATATACCCACATGGTGAAAGGACATCGACTTACATCCTGAAATCATGTGTAAATTACATGATTCTGGACCGCTCAGTGTTGAAAATTTTCATGGGCTTTTATTTTGGCAGGTAATGTACTGACCCGAAAGTGACCCCGGCAAAATTCATTTATTTAGACACAAACACATCATCATCAGGCTATACTAGTCCACTGCTGGACATAGCCCTCTCCTAATGAGCACCGTAGCGCCCTGTCTTCAGCTTGCCGTAGTGTAGGACACCCTCTGACCAGGTGGGATGACGATCTGCGAAAGATTGCCGCATCCAGCATCTGCCTGCAGTCTTTCGCAGATCGTCATCCCACCTGGTCAGAGGGCGTCCTACACTACGTTTGCCGAGTCACGGTCTCCACTGAAGAACTCGTTTACCCCAGCGGTTGTCGGTTCTTTGCGAGATATTATTTATCACACGAGTGATCCTAAATAGGTGTGCAGCTTTTTAATTGGGATATACGGAACCCAAAACTAAAGTACTAATCTATAACTAACTAATACTAAACTAATTAAAGTAAACTCGAATTTATTGTTAATTACCCGATTGGAGCGAAACCCAGGATTGTAAAGTTTCTTTCACAGGTTGCTTAAAACAATATTATCCTTATGCATGGTGGTTCAAACTGCAAGGTTTAACTCATCTGAGATAGTAAAAGTAACTCCGAAAGGGTCCAGCGGAGTCTATGGGCAGTTACTGAGAAATTTCAGAGAAGTTTGCGAGATACTTCTTGGGTCAAAATAAAAGAAAATGGTTAAAAAGTCGTAAGCACGTAAAGTTGGGCCCAGTTTTACGTGTAACAAGAATGTGCTCATTTACGAGAGTTTTCACGATGACTATAGTATTTCTCTTTACTGCCTTATATTTTTTTACTCTTAGCGTTATGCGTCTTTTGAGGTAGAGTTGCCAACCGTCCCTTTTACCCAGAACATGTCCTGGTTGTTATAGTGTCCTGGGATGTCCTAGTTTTTAAGGAGCGTCCTGGTAAAGAGCCCAGATAAGGTCATGTGTAGTGGCGGTCAGAGTCTTTGACTGCAACCGCGCCTGTTTATGTACCTATTTTAAAACTCCCGTGACTTTTTTGCAATCCTGACGTTACGAGCGGTCTCATATCTCGCGAAGAACCGACAACCGCTGGGGTAAACGTGTTTTTAAGTGGAGACCGCGACTCGGCAAACGTAGTGAAGGACGCCCTCTGACCAGGTGGGTTGACGATCTGCGAAAGACTGCAGGCAGATGCTGGATGCGGCAAGCTGAAGAAAGGGCGCTATGGCGCTCATTAGGAGAGGGCTGTGTCCAGCAGTGGACTAATATAGCCTGATGTTGTGTGATGTGAGCGGTCTCACGCATGGTTGGTAATGAACTGATAAAATTAATTAAAGTAGTAAAGGTATTCTGGGATCGAGATTGTCGTTTCATCTCTCCATTCATTCATAATATTGCCTTTTGTTATAAAACCACAGATCGACGAAACATTTTATTCATTCGGTGTGTTTCTAAAACATGTATGTAAATCTTATTACGGTCCCTTGGAGCTGTAACAAAACGAAGCCTCTGAATCATTGCAATAAAAATAAGTGCGAAGCGAACTCGTACACGCAGGGTCCTGTACGTGGTCGAACCAAAATCACCGAAAATATTACGCTTCTACTATGAAAGCACCTACCATTACTGTGTCGAAACTATAGGATTACACTTAGCTGTGTATTAGAAAAATAAATCTCCCGTACATCGAATAACGCACGGTCAATGTAAGTTTGAAATTACAAAAAAAAAGAAATGTGATAACACTACATATTAACGATTCTTGGACTTTTTCTTTTATTAGCACTGTGAGACCTTGTTCTTGCCAAATTTCTTGATTCTAGTTCAACGGAACATACCCTATAGGTTTTGATTTCTTTCTTTTCTCTTTTTTTTTTTTTAAAACGTTGCCCCACACTAGGAATCCCTCCTCTGTCGTGGGTGAGTTCACAAACATTCAAACTCACATACACAAACAGTCTGGCTGTTTGTGTACCGGAACAACTACCTGTAGGCAATACAAATATTTCTTCCGTGCGGGAATCGAAGCCGCAACCTCCTGCGTCGCAGGTGGACCTTCACCCGCTCTGCCACATAGGTCGTCGTAGGATTTCTTTGCAAGTATCAAATAATGTCGCACAAACCACAAATTCCTGGCGCTGGATTAAATTAATCCGACTGTTTTTATTGAAAACATAATATGTACCTGTCTTCCTTTGATAGTCTTCAAGTTTATAACAAACCAATAAGGTTCATGTTCAATTGGGGAAATTTGACAGTTTGAGATAGCTGGATGTGCCTGTACATAATCGAGAGAAAGTTCCCGAATTGCTGACAACAAGATAAACACAATAAAAATCTGAAGGCTTCCATGTACCTATTATCAATTAGAACAGGTACAATAGGAACAATTTGTCAATCGGCCTGTCTGTCCTTAACAAAAGACCCATTTAATGTAAATAGTTAATTGTTTCCGGTCTGAATGCGTTACACAGTAAAATTGCTGTTCAACTGATGCTGAAATGTGGGAGATAGATGTTTACTGCTTAATTCATTAGCTTTTACTAATTATTTAAGGGTATTCTATGTCCAATGAAAGCAATTTGTAGATGTAACACTTTGACGGCAACTAGATTTTCAACGCCGATACTTAAAAATCCACAAATGAGATTTTACTTAGGGACAAGCCCTGACTTGCGGTTTCATAGACTTCTAATTGTCGTAGCGTGATGATAAACAGCCTATAACCTTCGTCAAAATAGGGGCTATTGAATCCAAAATTAATTAAGAATATTGAATCCAAAAGAATATTAAATTCGACAGATAGTTCAAGGGATGAGCGCGTTCAAACGAACAAACTCTTCAGCTTGTTATATTACTTGAGATGATATTTAGATATTATATATATATTTTACTTAATAAAACATTGCCCCACACTAGGAATTTCTCCTGAGTCGTGGGTGCGTTTACAAACGTTTAAAGTCACATACACGATCAGCCAGACCCGGAACAACTACCTGTACTGTACCTGTACTGTGGGGTCTATTATTAGTGAAAACGGACACTTAGTTCTTAATAAAACCACTTTAGCTGGGTATGCTGCACTACGTTGCAATACAACATAAGCTTCACGAAAGTACATTAATAACTTCTCAACCATAAATGTATAAACCACTTCATAATGATGCATTGATATGAAATGATATTTGTTTCTGTAAATGGGTTTTAAAAAACTGTTTTACACTTCATGAAATAGAAGTGAAGTGTTTCCCTACCTGACTTCTTTGAGACGAAACACCTAAAAAAACTCAGAGGTCTCTTTTAAAGTCCAGACATTATCTCGATCGTATAATTTGAGGACCACGCAGATTAGAGTCTGAGATGATCTTTTGAGGAAAGACCCACAGAGGTCATAACTTGGGCATTGCTGGGCCTTATATAATACAACGGGTACAGATAGCAACTACGGACATGCCCACTAAATATTTATCCGTGTAATCTTCATTCCAATATAGCTTTATATTATCGTGGTGGCGGGCGTTAATTGCTGAGGCAAGTTCTAAAACTACTGCATTTAAAATTTACTTAATTCCTTTACCTAATTCTGCCCCTTATCTTGATTGTGCAGAACCATACCTGCATGAAGGAAATTTCCGTCAAAAATATCGATGTATTTTATTTTTGGAGATATTTAATATTTCAATGTTTCGATATCAAAATAACGAATAACGATAACATATTTATTTCATTAAAATGATGCAATAATTAATATATGAAGAAATAAAAAAAATAAAAAAATCATCCGCATCGTTGTCAACGGGAAAAGTGCCCAGCAGGCTGGCAGCATTGCCACGTTGAATGGCAATGCTGATTCTTTGGCCAAAAAAAGGCCAGCCCTCTGGTCACGTGAAGAGTCGACCAAACGCTTCGCGATTTCTCGAAAAAACAAATGGGCACACGGACCCCATGGCCCTAGTGTTTCAACCCCAAACGGCTCAAACATATAACTTCCAGTTAGGTTTTTGTATTTTCGCCGTTTTCTGCACCTGCAGCAGCCGCACCTGCACAGTCATAACATATTAAGAAAAAATATTTTTACGTCTTTAAAAAACTGCCTTAGCTCAAAAGGCAGATCAGTAAAAAAATACAACACCCACTAAGCTTAACCAAAAAAAAATATCGATATTTTATTCGATGGTTTCTGTATTTTTAACACTTCTGACATCCCTCTTCAGTTGTAAAGCTGCTTATTTACTTTTGGTATAACAGGTAATGGAAACTTTATGCCTTTAAACTTTTTGTAAAGCGGCAACTAAGTTTATGTAGAGAGAATTTTGATTGATGTTTTCTCTTCGTTCCGTTAGCGAGTTGGAGGCGTCATTACTGTTTTTCGCCCTTCGTTCCGCCTGTTATACAATGTTTCACTGCCAAATATTATCCAAGTCACTAGGCAAACTTTGGTAGTAGATCTGAATTCAATGAGAGAAAAGTTAATAATGACTTAATAACTAAGCTTTTAATTTTTACTATGAGAAAGTTTGAAGGAGCTCGTCACTAACTTATAACATCTTAATAGCTTGACAAGGACAGTCTGTGGATGGGTGACCGTCCATTACAAACCGAGACCTCTACATGCTGTTATTCGTTGATCTTCGACAGTAGTTATGGGTAGTCAGAAGCGGTCTAACCAAGGGTTGTATTACGCCGTAACTGGGTTGTGGAGGTCAGTTAGGAAGCAGTCGCTCGATGTAAAATACCGCAAATCAGCTGTGTTTGGTTATATTTTTTGCCGAACCCGACTTAGTTGTTTACATGAGAGATTCCGAAAATGATGGACCACCATTAACACCACTAAGAAGAAAACATCACAGATAATTAAACTTACCTACGAATCTGAATATTAAATGGTTCAAATTAAATGGTTTAATCTGGGTGAATGGGTTTTAAAAAACAGTTTTACACTTCATGAAATAGAAGTGAAGTGTTTCCCTACCTGACTTCTTTGAGACGAAACACCGAAAAAAACTCAGAGGTCTCTTTTTAAGTCCAGACATTTACTTAACTTAACTACGAATCTGAATATAAAGAGCTCATATAGACTCTTGTCTATATGAGCTCTTTATATTCAAATTAAATGGTTTAATCTGGGTGAATGGGTTTTAAAAAACAGTTTTACACTTCATGAAATAGAAGTGAAGTGTTTCCCTACCTGACTTCTTTGAGGCGAAACACCGAAAAAAACTCAGAGGTCTCTTTTTAAGTCCAGACATTTACTTAACTTAACTACGAATCTCAATATAAAGAGCTCATATAGACAAGATGGTTCATTCAGTACCTATACAAAAACCAGGCAGTGACAAGTCTCCACCGAAAAGTAGGTAAAAGGTAGTAGGTACGTTAGCAGAAAAAAGTTTTTCAATTCTATTGGAACATGAATCGGGAGGAAACACCAAATCTGAAAGATGAATCGACGCTCGGCGGGACAACGACATACCAATAAATGGGAGGAAGGGTCGCCATGTCACCTAATGTTGAAAATAAATCTTCCTTAAAAGGTTGTTGAGTATGTAAGGTTAAGATTTGTGAGGTAGGAGTGAGCGAGAAGGGAGATGAGTGGAGCGAGTTTTGTGCTTGAAGTATTAAGTAAGACCCGTGTAGTCACAAATACTGTTCGGGTAGGTTCCATCATATTGCAATGTAAATTCTCACTGCTGAAGTGAGTGAAGAGAGTGTTTGCTTGTGATCACAACATCACGCCAGTATGTCCCCGAAGGGTTGGGTAGTAAACCTACATTTCACCAGTTATGTTTTTAAGTCCGATTTAGTAGGGGTGAGCCTATTGCCACCAACGGGGCACACATCCGGACTCCGGGCTGTTACTGAGAAATTTTGAATGAAAAATCCTGAATTGAAAGAGAAATTCCTAGTATGGGGCAATGTTTAAAAAAAAAGAAGATGGGGTGACAAACATTGAAAAGAGTACGCTAAGATGACTTTCAAAAGGTATTTATAAGGCAGATGATATAAGCGGAAACGCCAGGACACCACCGTCCTAGAAGCACTGACCTTATTGGTGATGTTCTTCAAGAGGTCAGTTGCTTAGTACTCGCAACCGGCGTGCGTGTATGACCAGATGTATGAACGTAAACGAAACAAAAGGAGTATCAGGGGATCGTAGCATATCGTAGTAGCGTTCAGTAGTTTCTGCCTATCTCCATGGGAAAAAGGTGTGGGTATGATGTTTGTAAATTATAACACTATTTTAGTTATAAACTGTGAAGACCATGAAAATTCGAGCAATATGTTTCGATGGAACACTACCTTTACATTTAAATTGGTATCCCTGTTTGTGTATACTGTATTTATTGGTTTTAAAAATTGTCTATTTAGAATTCGAAATGTTTATGTTTAGTCTAGTATTAATTGAGCTCACGATGGTTTTGTGTTTCGAAATCGATTTTCAATTGTAGTGTTTACACGTTCTGCTGAGTCATCTTATTTTAGAGGTCGCTCAGGTGATTTTAGATCCGATTTGTTAATCAACAAACTAAACATAATATTTAATTTGAACATTCTACAATATTTTGGGGAAAAATTTATAATTTAGATCGACTGTTAAAATTTATATTTAAACTACGCAGTGATAGTTTTTGTTATATCAAGAGAAAAGTACTATAAAGCTCTTGCTTTATAGTACTTTTCTCTTCTTCTTCTTTCTTGCGGCCAAGAGATCTTTCTCTTGGCCGCAAGACGTCACTTATTTTCTGAGGAACGAAATGTGTACTAGTATGTATTATGATCGCATGCCTACTTGCTAGCTTGGTCAGACGGCCATTTTCCAGGTTTCAAGTAATCTAAAAAACGTAAAAACATTACTTGTCTCACGTGAATTCTCCCAGCTGATTTTTAGGTACGAGTATGTGTGAGATATCGTTAAAAATAAGTCATCAATTCTCCTAGACATTTTAATTCGGTATTGCTTTGCAGCGCTTTGTAGAACCTCTCAAAATATATACCTACTCAATTTCACGTCAATTCTTAAGATACATGTTTATATAGGCATGTTAGCCAATTAACTATTTTA
This sequence comes from Phlogophora meticulosa, assembly GCA_905147745.2. Classification (NCBI taxonomy): domain Eukaryota; kingdom Metazoa; phylum Arthropoda; class Insecta; order Lepidoptera; family Noctuidae; genus Phlogophora; species Phlogophora meticulosa. The sequence continues at coordinate 11,694,615 of LR990538.1, read as the reverse complement.
ACAGTTCAAAAGAAGGCAGACCGATCCAAGGGGCCAATCATCCCCTAAAACCAAATTAAGAACCCGGAAAAACAAAAAAAAAAAAACAAAGAAATGGCCTCCAAAATTTCAAATTTTATACGCTTTTTTCCAATTAATATTATTTTTAGCGCTTCTGTTATTAGATATTCTTCTTGTTTCATGCGTTCTTGTCGTGTCAGAGCCTCAGCTAAATAAATGTTTATTTTTTTCTTTAAATTATAATTTGCAGCGAGTTGTATTGCTGTTTTTACTTCAGTAAAAACAAATTATTACTTCTTTAATAACACTCAGACTAACACTGAGCTGCAAATTGCAAAAAATCTTGTTTGTCACTGGCTATCCTGGCAAATCTACTTAAGACTTAAAGGCTTTTAACCCAGTACTTATTCAGGTAGTTTTGATAGAATTTGCTCATTGTTAAGTTTTGTAAATACTGTAGGTAAAACAGGAATGATTCCAATATAATATGATTGCAGTGCTTGGCTTAACTTCCTTGAGGAAAAAGAGGATATTGTGTCGAGCACCAAAGAAAAGCTTTAGAAGTCAGCGCTTGACTACTACTTGTACAAAACCTAGCCGAATGCGTGAACCTTTCCGCTCGGGAGAACTCTAAACTTCGACACAATTACTCACCGTTCCTTGCCGTACATTTACAAGCACAAAAGAGTTTAGGTACCAAAAAGACCTTAGCTGTACGAAAGAAAAATTGCGAAAGCTATTTGGAATCTCGATATGGACAGAACGAATGTGAAACATTTCCGTTGGCAACGCGTCTATTTCCGACGATTATCCAGTTGGATAATCGTCAGAAGTAGTTGGTTACTCTTTGCTTTCCACAGCATTGTATCGCATCAAAGGACGCGTCGTATTGAATAAAAGTTTTGCCGCAACGTAGGTGTCGATGAAAGCAAAGCGACGCGTCTCTAATCTCTACCAAACCACCATTCGTGCCGTTTTAACCGCACCCATTCTATCTCGTTCCTGGAACACTGATGCTGGACCTTAAAGGATTTATCAACTGAACCCTTTAGTGCTCGTTGGTTGAATGCCAGCAGTGGTTTACTCCAGCAACATCGTCTTAAATCAGTTGTAAAAAATAAGCTTTCACTACTATTTAGGTACTGGTTTGGTTATAAGGATTATGTAGTGATCGAAGTTTGAGTATGAATATGGACAGTTAAAAGATCACAAAAGACACTAATCTTGTATGACTGAAACCTACTTATTGAAAGAACTTAAATTATATTCGGTGATTACCTACATTGATTTAAAAATGAATAGATTTGAAAGGTGTGAATAATGGAATTTTACTTAAGGTTTCGTTTCAAAAGTATATGAATTTTATATTGTGTTATAACAAGAATACTAGGAAGGAGATTAGTTTGAAACCTCGAGCATGAGAGGTAATGGGGTGGAATCCAGGCTTTTATAATGTACTTTCTCCGTTCGTCGACGTCACTGACATCGGTGAATGAGGAATGAGGATCATGTAGTGATTAGAGTTTTTAGTATGAATGTGTTACAAGTCTAGAGAAACACGAATGAAACGATGGATGGATTGTGTGAAAGATGATATGGCTAGAAAGGATAACGAGTATTGATATTACAGTAAATGAGATGTAAGTATAGATGAAGAAGGCATGCTGTACCGACTCGATGCAAATTGGGATAAGGGCAGGAGGATGATGAACCATGTTTGGACGAATACGAAGAGGCACCATATAGTTTTCGCCTGCACGTGAAACATTGAAAAAATCTATGAATTATATCGATAAAACAGGGCCAATAGGCAGCAAATTTTGTTCCAATAAAGCCAAAAATACTATAGAACCTTTTTTTTGTCATGAAAGCAATATAAAAACACAAGTATAAATAATTTTACGTCCCTGTGGTACCCCGTAGTTTAGTAATGGCGTTTATTAAGGGCATAACTCCATAGCTGGCATAAAAATTGCTCTTAGTGACATTAATAAAAGTGGAGTAACCGTGTCCCTGGCATTTCGTGTGTTGTTTCGCACAAATTAGCTTATGTGTGGTCAGCCGGTTTTATTGGTTCAGGGGCTTGTATATTATGTTATATTATAACACCACGCCTATATTCCCATATTTTGCCAGTTATGTTTCAGTTGTTGGTGAGTCTATTGCTATCAACCGTTCAAAAATCTAAACTCTAGGCTGCTACTGAGAAATTCGAGATAGGAAAATCCAGTAACACTTCTCCCGACCCCGAAATCGAACCCAGGATTTTATGGTTGTATGTATTAGTATATACTAAATCACTATATAGTGACAATCAAATTACTATGTCGTGGTTTCCTCACGATGCTCTCTTTCAGTTACGATATCAGTGAAAGTGACTACTACACCCACATTTCGTCAGTTATGTTTAAGTCCCGTGTAAAAGGTGGCGAGTCTATTGCCCGTAAAAACTCAAACTGTTATAAGCTCATCATCATCTGCCTAGCCTTTTCCCAACTATGTTGGGGTCGGCTACCAGTCTAACCGGATGCAGCTGAATACCAGTATTTTACATGGAGCGACTGCCTATCTGACCTCCACAACCTAGTAACTGGGCAACACGATACCCCTTGATAAGACTGGTTGTCAGACTTTCAGGTTACTGACTACCCGTAACGACTGTCAAAGATCTACAAATGACAACCGGGGCCAACGGCTTAACGTGCTTTCCGAGGCACGGAGGAGTCTCGATATGTTACGAACGGTCACCCATCCACAGACTGACCTCGGCAAGCGTAGCTTAACCTTCGATCAACCCGTGAGGCTGTTTTTATTTAGCCAGGAGCTCCTCAAACTGTTATAAGCTATCTGGCACAAATACCTTATACATAGGTTCTTCAAGTTAGGTTATTCAAGACACAGGAACTTCCGATTGCAATTTGAAAGTTCTAAACCAGAGTTGCAAACTTTGAGCACGAGTTGTAGCTTATCTATGGAACCTTATTGGTTTAGTACAGTTGGTACCGATGCTGCATATGACGTATAAAACCCTCATATTCAGGATCGATGTGTTACCAAACTCGTTGTCTTTACTAACTGAATAAGTGCGAGCTTTTTCCTTAAGTACGATACAGGAAACGAGATATTTTCTTGTTTCGGAAAATAAAACTTTAAACTAATATCATTTGGTATTTTCTTTTGACATTTTCGTAACAATTGTCACAAAAATTTGCTTATAACATTTTTTATAGCTTCTGTCAATATAAAATCAACTCAGAAACCATGCAATGAAAGTTGATATTCAGATTAACAGCGACTTTACACACGATTTTATCTCGTCTCACTCGTAGTACTATAGAAAGAACCGTAAACAAGATTATCAATAGTTTAAATTCGTTGAATATCTCGAGAATCAAACAAAGTTACCAGAAGTTTCTAACCTAAAACAATCTGACGTAGCTTCTCAAACAACGGGTGTAAATTAAGGTTAATTAATCGTCCTGAAACTTAACGAGTTGACTTCAAGGGATTTATAATTAGTGATTACACTGCTCACGGTTCGTTAGGGTTGCGCTTACCTTTTAATATTGTGAAAAAACTATGATTACCTCTTTGGCCTAGTAGTCGCATGCGCTACTGCTGAGCATGAGGTACTAGGGTTGATTACCGGGTATGGCATTGTGTTATTGGGTTTTTTCATCTGCAAAATCTCAGTAGCAGGCCGGAGGATTTGTACCATGTTAATGGCAATAGGCTCGCCCCGATTGCGTTGGACTTTTTTTTGGGACAAGCCCGCCACACTAATCCCAAACCACTGCAACTCCTGAAAACCAGAATCAACAGTGGCAACCACCAGAAGAGCGTCAAGACAATGAAGCCCGACGAGTCCCGGAGAAACGATTCAAATGTCTTGGATCCCGCTATGAAATTAATCAGAAAAGAATAGCAGAGGAGTTTCAAAAATACATAATTTCCACTTCCCTCCATATCAAGCAGGATACAGAACAGAGCTAGGCCAATATACACAAAAGGACGTTTACAACTAGTTAAGGCCCAGATGCCTAGCACCATGGTTTAAAATTAATACTGAAATAGTTAATGGGTCCTAAATGATTACTGAGCTGTTAAATTTGATTCCAATAGTAGGTATGGCAAAAACGCTTCAACACACGTAAATTATACACACACTGACGACTAACATAACTGGTGAAATGTGAGTTTACTATTGGTACACTTCTTATTTATTTATTTATTACGTTTTTAGGAAAACTTACAGCTAAACAGACAGTGAGTAAAAGTTTAGACAAAATATGACCAATTACAAGTTTCCATATGTAGTATATAAATAGTATGGCATCAAAAAATAATAATAATAAGACTATACCATACAAAACCAAACAGAAAAATGACTAAATACGCTCGAAGAAGCTATTGGATAATGTCTTCTTCAAATTAGCGATACTAGTATTGAGAATGTCGATATCAGTTCTGCCTTACCTTTCCGGAAATAGAGCTGTGATGTAGGTTTAAGAACAACTTTATTTCTCATATGAATAGGGTAATTTCCTTAAAAAATCTGATTGCTCCGAAAGTTGGATTACTCAAAAATACTGGACACGCATTTTTTCTTTTGTCACGTAAACTAAAAATGACGACGATATAGTGCGTTGAAACTGCGCGTGACGTCACGCCGTGCTACACTTTTCGTTAAAAGTGTAGCACGGCGTGACGTCACAAGCCCCTTCTCCTGAACTTTGATGTGCTATATCATTGTCACTTTTTATTGAATTGAGTAAGCAAAAAATACGTGTCCAATATTTTTTGGTAATCTTACTAATGGACTAAATAGACTTAATATATTTTTACCTAGGAAACATCCCTAAAATTATGATTTATAATTTGAGCGCACAGATTATATGGGTATACAGATCAATAGTGACATATTGTGATCGTAAGTTTAACAAAACACAACATGGATTAATTTTGATTTTTACTAGATGTGGCATAGATGGCATAGTCTGTTATTAACAGGTTGTTATTTAACGTCCCCTAGAGTATTTTTGTTACAATCGTTGCGGATTTGGTCATTGTTTAATTTCCACGAATTCTTCTACACTCAATCAGTTGAAGTCCCTTTTGGAAGTTTCTTATATTTGAAATTACAGTTTCCATAAAGTATTAACGGATCAATGCTATTTTACTTGACAGTGTCATGAAGTAGTTTTAACATTTATTTTATGTACACTATTATAATACTTATCACGATAAATTAAGAGATAATGTCATATTTTTTTATTTATTTATTTAATTCATTTGGGAAAACAAACAGTAGTATATTAAGTATACACAAACTTAGAACTACTTAAAATTAAAATTAACAAATATACTACCCACAACATCTTCCACAAAAAAAGAAAAAACAGGACAGGATAAAAGGACAGGAAAAAAATAGGACATACACTGACCTTGCTGGTGATGTTCATCAGGAAGGTAAAGTGCTTAGTACTTGATAGTTATGAGTAGATGTATGATCGCGAATAAAGCAAAAGGGTTATGTAAAGATACTTTTCGCGAGGGCGCGAATCTTACCCGCAACCTCCTGCGTCGCAGGCGGACGTTCGCCTACCGCGCTACATCGGTCGTCAAGTATGACTTGAGCTTCAACCCCAAACGGCTCGAAACTGTAATTATTAATAAAGTTACAGTATTTGCGCCGTTTGAGGGCCTCAGTACCCGCCGCGGTAGCATCGGCACAACCCACCGTGCTTGAAACATGAGATGGCGCAAGGGTATCGACACTGGTAGCGTCCCACACCAAAGGCCTACCCATCTTCCAAGGCCACAACGTCATTCCGTCTAAAAAAACATACATAAACTCACGCGTTTTTCCCATGGGGGTAAGCAGAAACTACAGAACGCCACCAGCTACAGTCCTTACATACTCTTTTTGTTTCGTTCACGTATACATATGGTCATACACGCACGCTCTTTTCGAGCACTACGCTCTTCACCTTTTCAAGAACATATGGTCCAACCAATAAGGTCAGTGAATGTATATAAAAATTTATAAAATAATAAACACAATTTTTGCACAGGCAACACACGTAACTTATCAAACTGGCAGCACCACGCGTGAACATGTCGGGTAATATAATTTATCACTTAGATTTATTTTGTGATCGCCCTGACAGATGAGGCGTAGTCAAAATAAATTTGCGTTTTATATGCCTCGGTAAAGATAGGAATAATTTATTGAGTTCGGGTAAATAAATTACCGTACTATTTTAGTTTGAAATCATTTCATGAATGGTTTCTTATCAATGATATCACAGAATAGGGATATTGACACTGATTCCAAATTCATCTTAAGTTACATATAAATTATTAATTTTATTCTTTAAATAAAATAGAATAAAAATATTTTAGGTAGGCGTAAAATATTTTTATTCTTATATAAAAAATCCAAATAAATTGAATAAGAATAATATAAAAAACTTTAAATATCAACTGAAGTCACGTGACTGCAAACATAAATCAAAGCGCATTACGATAAGCAAGCTGTCAATGGCCGTCCTAACATACGAGTAGCAATAATTTCGCTGCGTACAGACTGATGAAAGGTAATACGCAATGTAACGTTAAAGGAGCACTTCATCATGCTGAAAATGGTGGAATGAATTAGCAAGCCCTGGTCACGTGAAGTCTCTCTTTATTTGCATTCGATAAAAAGCTAAGATACAATTACAGAGGGTCCGTACTAGTAGGGCACTGCGAAAAGTACACCATCACATCTGCATAGCCTTTTCCCAACTATGTTGGGGTCGGCTTCCAGTCTAGCCGGATGCAGCTGAATACCAGTAAATACCAGCCTTTGCCCTCCACAACCCAGTTACTACTTTTGGGCTTCTGACTACCAGTAACACACACACAACTGACAAAGATCCACAAATGATACTATACTATACTATACTATTTATTCATAAGTTCACATATAAATTACATAGAAGTGACATCAGTACAGAGTTACATATTAAAATTATTAAGCAAATATTAAACTATGCCTAAAATAAATCTAGTGTAGGTATAACCGGGGCCAACGGTTTATCGAGTTTATTTACCGAGGCACTGAGGAGTCTCGATGTATGTATAATATACTGACATCGGAAAACCTACTTACCGTTTTTATGCAAATAAATTTTATTCTATTCTTTTTTTTTAAATCATAAATCATTTAATCGTTTGTTAAACATAGGTAACATAAAACGGTCTTAAGCTATAATACATAGTGCGCTATGTTTTGTCAACAATGACATACAAACAAATTCAATCAAATTAAATTATTATACAGATTAATTAAAATTGTCATTAGAATGTCATTCTACAGATGTCAATATCATTATACAAGTTAATTAAAATTGTCATTCATAAACTGGTCCAATGTGTAATAGCATTTATTAAGTAGTAAGTTCTTTAAAGTTTTTCTGAATTTTTGTACTGGCATACATTTGATTTTGTCAGGTATTTTATTAGAAACTTGGGGAGCAAAACCAAAGAAACTTTTCTTCATCAGTGCAGTTTTACATTTGACATGGCATAATGTGTGCGTATATTGAGAACGTATGGGTAATTTCTTGACTGCGGCAAGTTTTTTAAATAGGTGGGGATTATTTTTCACAAACAAGGAGTTTCCAGAATGTATAAACAAGGAAAGGTTAAAATATTGTTTTTTTTTTAAATATGGAATACAACTGTCAGTTCTGTGCAATCCAAATATCGACCTTATGCATCTTTTTTGCACTTAAAATTTTTTTCTATTCGTACACCTGTTTCCTGTAACGTAGCGTAAAATGAGCATTTCATACTGGTTCAGTACGTGTTCACTACACAACCCTGGTGCTCTGTGCACATTGCGCGACTAAAGAGTCGCGCAATGTGCACAGAGCACCAGGGTTATGTACGCTTTTTTGAAGGAACACAAAGGTGTTCCTTCAAAAAAGCGTACATTGCATGATGACATTAAACATATGTAAATAAATAACGCCGGACAATCCACACAGCATAAACTAGCCCCAAGCTAAGCAGAGCTTGTGTTATGGGTACTAGATGACTAATATACTTAATACAATACATTACATAGATAAATATTTTTATTATACATAGCAAATACCCAGAACACCCGGAGCAAATCTTTGTAGATCGTACAAACATGAGTTTGTGTGTACCGGACCTCTAGGTACGTGTGGAGGCGCCACTGCTACTGGTACCTACAGCTAGAACTAACTTGCTTGCTAAGGGGGGTGCCTTAGCAAGCAAGTTAGTTACCAGAGCTATCCGTATCATGAAACATCTCCAAACACAGATCGATGTGTTTACATGTTCTTTGGGTGAATTCGCAAGGCTATTACTATAATTATATATTATGGTACAAGCAAAATAAATTGTAATTTATTAATATTGATGTAGATAAATTAATGTGTTATTGTAGTGTAGTTTAAGTTTATTAAATTAAGTTTTTACGTATGTACTACTGTATAAAATGATTTTGTGCCATATTTTGTGTTTATTTAATTAAATTGTTTAATATTTTTATAAGTTTGTTTTTAATTTGTTTATTGCATTGTATAAAGTTTATTTTAGTCTAAGTTTAAGTTTAGGGTCTTATCTGTCGCATTCGGGTAAACCCTGTAAAGATAGAATAAGTTTTGGTAAAAAAAATAAAAAAAACTTGTCCCAGGGCGGGAATCGAACCCGCAACCTCTTGCGTCCACATCGGTCGTCAACATTGAACCATTTAGAACGGCAAATTCTTTCATTTCATGTTACTTTTCATCAGTCTGCACGCAACATGTGATTGACATGTAATAAGTACTGTGTGTCGGTTTATGACGTAAATCAAAGTCATGAACATCTCTCACTGTTTTACGTAGAAATTTGAGTTATTTCTTTAATATATCTAAGTTTTCTTTTAAATGAAGTTCTTTTTTTAAATATTTTTTTTAATTAGGGGTCTATTCATAAGATGAAAGAAGTTCCAAAATATGTCAACATGCACCGTTTTCTTTCACTCCCAGCTCCTGAATAAAAGGTCACCACAAAGTGTTCTTGCCTTGATGAAATTTATTTTTAAAACCCACGTGGCCAGGGTTAATTAGGGCGGAGATTTTTTGTTGATATACCGAACCTTTTAATGGATGTTGAAATATGCCCAAAAACTGCCATGGTAAACAACTTCAGAAGCAATTTATGCTTGTCTAAGGTAACCCAATTAAAAGCAAAATTATATTTTCTTTTTTACCAGTGACCAATCTACATAAAAAAACTTTTCGCGCAACCCTAGCAAATTACTTCCGTAGGGTTGTTCGTGAAAGGTTTGAGGCCTAAAAATGAGCAAATATTTACCAAGGCCCGCAAAAAAGGTTTGAATAGAATTCTATTCAAAGAGGGTATTCTTTTAGCAGCAATGTGCGACTCACACTTGACTTTTACACCGTTTGCATACTTTCAACACACTTTTGCATAAGACTGTCGAACCTGAGTTGAAGCAAATACTTTTAAGAATGAAAGAGTAGAACAAAATGTGTTAAAAGCTAGTAGAGGAAAGGTGTAAGTTCAGTTTTGATTAAACTATTTTTTTCTATACCTTACTTCATTAATTCCTTAAATAGTTTTTGGCTGTAGAAACAATACTAGTCTGCAAACAAATAATATGTATGTGAAGAATATCAAAATTTGTATTTTTAAACTATTAAGATTAGCTTATGTCAATAATTTATTTTGCATTTTGAAATTAAAATTACCCACATATCAAATTTGATTTTGACGACCCGGTTAGCGCAGTGGCTGAGCGTTCGAATGCCCAAATTTTTGTATGGTCTAACAAGTAATTGTTCCGGGTCTGGCTGTTCGTATATGTATTGTATTTTATTTCTTCATATATTAATAATTGTATAATTGTAAATAAATAAATATAATCCGACTCCAGATTCCTCCTCCGATTCTCCACTTCAGATCCTTTACAAAACAGAGATCCGTCGTCTTCGACTCTTTTCCCCGGTGTATGTGATGAAATCACGGCACGACGCACATCAACGGCATGTTTGGCGCAGTAGCTGAGCGATTGACTGCTGCGCTGCGTGTCGTGGGTTCGATACCCACACGGAACAAATACTTGTATGGCCTACAGGTAGTTGTTCCGGGTCTGGCTGTTCGTGTATGTGACATTAAATGTTTGGAAACGCACCCACAACACAGGAGACGTGTGGGACAACGTTTTGTAAAAAAGAAAAAAATAGTAAAAAAACATGTTAATTGCTGTATGAAATGGATTAATTTAAAATGACTTTATACTTGTGTAACATCCTACCTTTTTATATTTGTAGGCCGTTCAGGCAAAACATGACTGCGACATAATTTTATTTAACATCCTGCATGCCATTTGTACGGTATTACTCGTGTTTTGGACAAATAAAAACTATCTTTACGTTTAAAATCTATTTGTTTAAAAGGACTTTTTATGAAGTTTAAATAATCAAAAACATTAGTAAAAAAGTACTAGCTGACGTTTACTAGTATTTATTTTTTCTTCTTATTTCAACCGATCACTGCTATCGAATTTTTTTTTGTATTTGTACCAGCCTATTACCGTCCCACTGCAGGGAAAGGCCTCTTCTCATACAGAGAAGGCATGAGCATTAATCACCACGCTTGCTCAAGACGTGTTGGCGATTTCAGACTTATATTAATTATGTAAGTCCAGGTTTCCTCACGATGTTTTCCTTCACCGATGTCAGTTTACATACTTGCCCAGGTTTGAACCCTCGAATCGAAATGATATTACAACGCTATTTTGTTTTAAGAAACAACTGATTTCAAGTAATATTATTTTTAATGTCCGCCATCCGTGAGCTTGGCAGTTTTAAATTAACGTTCTTTTTCCTTGGGGCATGGGTGTTCACTTCACATACACATTTTCCTTCCTTTAATACACTGTTCAGATCAAATTCCGGAACAGGAAGTTTATTCTGGGGTTTTAATTTAACATAAGAAAACACGGAACTCGATGTCCCAGGAAACAAAATGGCTGCATATTTTTTCTATAAGACTTTTCATGTTATTATTTTGTGCTATTGTTTCACTTCTAATATAAACAACAATATGCGTATGAGTACACAAAAAGTTTTTGATCAGTATTAGAAACAGGATCGATTGGCATCAAAAAAGGTTTTTGTGTAAAATGGCTATTTTCTTGCTAACAGTATTTTTTTTTAAACTGTGAATGGGGATCAAAATTCCATCTGCTAAGACCATTTTCGCGTAGCTGCAACGGATAAGGTACTTCCCCTTACTGACCCGCTGAAAGTTTCCACCCTGTATATATAGTTCCTTCTCTTTATTAGTGCCTAGAGGCGTTTGCCCGACTGTGGCACAGTAAGAGATTGATATTAATTTCAGTACCTACAGCAACGTGGTTTTGCATCCAAACTCACGTTTTTTTCCCACGGGGGTTAGCACAAACTACTGAACGCCAGGGATAAATGTTTGTACGACCTACAAATATTTGTTCCGGGTGTTGATATTTGCTATGTACAGTAAAACATATCTATCTATGTACTGTATTGTATTAAGTATATCAGTCATCTAGTACCCATAACACAAGCTCTGCTTAGCTTGGGGCTAGATGATGCTGTGTGGATTGTCCAGCATTATGAATATCAGCCTAATCTTTCAGGGAATGCAGGCGTTAGGTCTTGAAAATCAGTAAAAAGAAGTTTGGACACGGATAAAACACGAATCTATTTCGAGAAATAATTTTTTTTTTTTTTTAAACAAAATCGTTGCCCCGCTCTAGTAGTTTCTCGTGCATCGTGGGTGCGTTCACAAACATTTAAACTCACATACACAAACAGCCAGACCCGGAACAACTACCTGTAGGTCATACAAATATTTGTTCCGTGCGGGGATCGAACCCACAACACGCGGCGCAGCAGCCGATGGCTCAACCACTGCGCCAACCGTGTCGTCAAAAGATTATGTCAAAAAAATGTGAATAATGATCTTCGAAGGGGCGCTTTTCCCGCCCACGGCTCCTATTTACCTTTTCACTGCTCAAAACGTGATAAGACTAGATTTAACCTTAATCTAAAGTTTTATAGAATAACCGTGAATTTTACTGCCTCATGTCATGTTGGCCCAGGGGGTTAGGCCTCGCCTCTTGTGCACGAGGTTGGAAGGAAAGGAAGGAGGGTTCAAATCTGGGCAAGTACCAATGTGGCTTTTTCAATTCATATATACTTTCTAAGTTTATCTTGGACATCACGGATAACAACATCGTGAGGAAACCTGGACTTATAATTAATATAAGTTTAAAATCGCACACCCGTCTTGAGCGATCGTGGTGATTAATGCTCGTGCCTTCCCTGTATGAGAAGAGGCCTTTGCCCTGCAGTGGGACAGTAACAGGCTGGTATTATTATTTCCTTTATTCTTTTCTATGCATATAAATTATATTTTTAAATATTTCAATATAAAACAAATAAAAAATAGTACCCCACCGGCATCGGGAACAGGGTCCAAGCTACCGGTGGTTAGGGCTCTTGAGAGAGGAACCTCCTAACTATTATTATTATTATTACTGCCTCGTAGGTCTCCTGCTCAGTATAAAGTTCTGGGTTGTATTGGGCAAAGTGTAATTAAGATTTTCCATCTGGATTTGTCAGGTTCGGTTCAAAGCAACAGGCTCACTATAACATGGGGCTTAACATATAACTGGCGAAATGTGGGTGTACTATGTATACCTCTGCCTAATCTTTGGGGATTACTGGCGTGTTGTAACTTGCAATGAATTTGTTCAGCATGTAATCGAACAAATATTTGTATAGATTATAGGTTTGTTTCGGGTCTGGCTGTTAGAGTACGTTAGTTTAAATGTTTATTAACGCAACCCACGATACATGAGCAAATCCTAGTGTGGTGCGGGCGTTTAAAAAAAAAGAAAGAGAAAGAAAGAAATATAACAAGTAACTTTGAATTGAAAAATTGAATGATGCTTTATTTCTTGAACATAAAACATTCAACATTTCTGACATCAGCACGAGTCTCGACTCGTTTTTATTAATTAAACAATTTTTAGACTTAACTGGTCAACGGAATCAAGCTGTGCACCGCGTTGCTACCCGCGATTAAAAATCCATTTTCATCGAACGCGTGAACTGTCAAACGTGCGAAGTTAAAATAGTAGTTAAGTGTTCCGCGCATCTTTTTTAGTTTTTTCTCTATAAGAACCTTTTCCTTACAGTAACAAACACAACAGAAAAAGAATTAGCGAAATATGCCGTGACCAAGGGAAACAGGGTTTCATTATATTATTCATTAGATTATTCAGTACTACTGCTTAACTACTAACGTATAGTGAATACAGCTGAGCCTAGTTACGTAAAACACGTATTGTGAAAGATAAAAAACTTACTACCAAAATACTACCATAGACTTTTACTACTTACGACTTTCAATAAGTTCTAACTATAAAATTATAAGTAGAATGTGAATTTATCTGGAACGATTAGGGTGACCATGTTTTTTTTATTTAACTTTTGCCCACACTAGTCATTTCTCCTGTGTCGTGGGTGCGTTTACAAACATTCAAACTCACATACACAAATAGCCAGACCCAGAAAAACTACCTGTAGGCCATAAAAGTAAAAAGATGAAAGATGATGATGTGTTCTTCACACCACCAGTCATTGCGGGATCAAACGATCGAGATGCCAGGCCACAAACGCCCCCTCGCCGAAAAAGGCCTAGCCTGAGAGGTTGATCACCGCTGCCGATCAGCTTGTAACATGCGGATCCTAGTGGTCCGCTTAATGTGCGTCCAAACTATATAACATAACATGTCATATAACATAAAACATGTTACATTTGTATCTGTGATAATTGCAAAACGTTATGTTGTATAACATTTTATGTTATATAGTCTGGACGCACCTTTAGTCATCCCTACGGTGGTGTAGTGCGCCGCATGCAATGGACGAGTGTATTAAATAAAACCGTCATGCTGGCATAATATTTGTCTAAGAAGTTAATATCCGCCGCGTACAAAGGTATACTGCGGAAATTGACGACTGTTTAAAACTTTCAGTACATAGGGAGATATTGTAAACTTCATTTGAAAGATAATATAAAAGCGTAATCAGCCGACTCAAAATTAAGCAAAATTGTCCTTGATGTTAGAGAGGGGTGGTGTCCAGTAATGAATGCTAATTGTACTATATAACTAGCTCCTGGTCTTTGTCAGGTTATGACGGATAATGATACTTTAATTCTTAGTATTTATGATGATGTTCACGTTTTCAATTTAAAAAAAAACGATATAAAATCAAAAACACGAAACAAGGAATCGCAAAGAGAATAAGAATGAAGTTAAGTTTGATATGTTTATTTGATATATTTAATGTTTAGTTATATTTTAAAATATCACTTTTACTAATTATGGGGATACCTGGAAATAAATAATAATAATTACTTAAGCTTTTTTTGTGTGTTTCCGGACCGTGTTATCTCTCGAAGAGGTCACCGAGATCTTGTGATTTAACACCTTGCGACTTCTTTGTTTGAGGCCAAGTGAAAGAGAAGGTCTACGCCAACAGCCCAGCGTCGATTCAAGGCCTCAAAGATAGAATTCGTGAGGCTATCGAGGACATAGGGCAGCCACTTTGCGATTTGGTTATGGAAATTTTCATGAAAAGGATATGGTCCTGTAAGCGTGGTCGTGGTGGTCATTTGCCTGATGTTATTCTCCACTATTAACGGCATACCTTCCTCTTTATAATGAAAAAAAAATCCGATCATTTATATTAAAAAATGGCATTTTTCTTTGAATATCAAAATAACACCTCTTATTGGAAAACCCTGTTTTTGTACTTATATTATGAGTATTTTTTACCGAGGAATACGAAATAATTAACTTTTCATAAATTCTGTGAACTGAACCAACATTTTCTGTTAAATTTTACGCGTACAAAATCGCTTATAACAGCTACTAATTAGTGTAATAAAAAAACAATTGACGCATGTATGACAGATGACTAATGACGTCATTAATTCGGCATCATTTCCTGTGCCGTACTGGAGTAAGGCGCTGGAAATAAAACACACATCCTTCGTGACTTCTGGCTTCTCGTAAGCCCAAGAAGTCATTGATCCACACAAACAAACTCTAGAAAATGTTAGAACAAATTAACAGCGCAATCAAACTTGGCGCAAGCTTAATTCAGAGACCGTCTATATTCTCAACGGTGTCACGTCGGTACATAAAAATTAAATGTAAATGAGCAATAAACCGCCTGGCCTTGTTTCCGACGCGAAATTATTTACTTGACGTTCTAGCAATTATTGTAACGAGTCATGCTGAGCCAACTTGATTACTTTCAAGATTATTATTTCTCGTTACGATTTGAACAGGAAATTCAATACAATTTTTCCACTAAAGTATAACATATAACTATAATATATTTTATACATAAGTTTATATAAGTGGAAATCTGTAATTGGCTGTTTTCTACTTATTATTTCTTACTACTCAAATGCATTAGCTGTAAGTTTTCTTGCGTGAAGACGTGTTGCTGGGGAGTTTGTTCCTCCACTTCTTCTTCCCAGCAAAAACACTAGGAAGTGGTGAAGGGTGGGCGTTTTGGGGGACTGTCTTATGTAAACGTTTTTGACGTTCAAAAAGTGCTGATTCTCAGCCTAATTTCAATAAATGAATTTTGATTTTGATTTCTTAAAATAAATAAATAAAATAAATAAAATAAACTGGCAGTAAAACCATGGCATCGTCAATATTTCGGTTTCATATTATAATTTCACCCCGTTACTGTTCCACTGCAGGGCAAAGGGTTGCTTCTTATACAGAGAAAAGGCATAACTGCTTGAGAAATAATCAACATGCTTGCTCAAAGCGGGTTTTCCAGGTTACCTCACGATGTTTGGAAAAGATGAGCTGTAGAATGGCATATAAACTCCTTTTGTCATTTCAGAACTCTGACGCGTTTCGTACAACAGTGGTGAGCACCCTTTGTGGTAGTTTGACACATGTGACATCTGAATTATCGTGGGCTTTTACATGCATGGCCCAATTAATGAAAGTTGTACCCTCAAAGTACATACACAAACAACCAGACCCAAAACAACTACCTGTGGGCCATACAAATATTTGTTCCGTGCGGGAATTGAACCCAAGACACGAGCCGCGGCAGTCGACCGTTCAGCCACTCTGCCAACCATGCAGTCGGTCAATACTATAAAATCTAAATATCTTCTCTCTAATATAAATATCTCCCCGTGAAGGCGAAGTGAGCTTTCATTCCATAATAATGCTACGGATTGACAGTTCACATAACGCTCTTCTTGAATAGACCAGCAAATCATCAGCATTACCTTAAACTGATTTAATTAGGACCATCATCTATTTTGAAAAAGACATTTAAAACTATTGCACGTCTCAACGCGAAGCGTTGAGTTGTGCTTTACTCTCACTCTCTCAAGGTCAAGCAATTATCTCGGCTTAAATTGCTTTTATCCGATCCTTTTGGACTTTGAGTATTAAATGAGTTGACAAATATCAACAATAACACTTTTTTATGACAGTAGATACTTTTAAAAAACACTATTTTTGCTAGATAGTAAATAAAAAACCGTTTTGAAAACTATTTCAGTGGACGTCGGTTGTCTGTATGTTCGGATGATGTATGTGGTCACGATATCGCCCAAAAAACTTCACTTTTTGAGTCATTTTTTTTTTCATCCGCTTCAGTATCATTCTGAGTAATAGCCTATTGAAAATTACCGTCTAATTCAATCAAGTCATTTTTGTCATAAAATGAGCGTTGAGACGTGCACTTTTGGATTTTCCAAATTTTATTTTCTTAGTACAAGTCGTTAAAAATATCTCTATTGAGACCTCTAGAGATATTTTTAGTGACACAATTTTTTTAATAAATGTTTACCAACAGATTTTGTGCACAACATATGTATATATAGGTTTTTCTGTCTTGGACTTACACAGTCGCCAATTACTATTTAACCAACATTCTTTAAGATTTCTTAGCATCCTCTCTTTTATGTTTCATTAAGTAGGTATTGAAAGTTGACTTCACAAAACTGTACGGGGGAGAATTTTACAGAATCGACCGGCTGATTTCGAAGAATAATAAATAATGCTAGAAAATCCACACAGCATCATCTAGCCCCAAGCTAAGCAGAGCTTGTGTTACGGGTACTAGATGACTGTTATACTTAATATAATACACTAGCAAATACCCAGAACACCCGGAACAAATCTTTGTAGATCTTAAAAACATTTGTCCCAGGGCGGGAAGCGATGTTGTCAATAGTAAAATATTAAAATTAATGATATGAATACTTAACTCTCTCATAAATTGGTCCAAAGAAAAAAGGTTTTATTTTATTTTCTCATCCCTATAGCAATAAATTGAAAGCCGTACGTTTAGTAAAGTTACAAAAAACACCATAAAAAGAAAACGTGACGTACTATAGTCATAAAAATAATACGACGGTAGCTTCAAATGGGATGATAAGGTGACGATATTGAACGAGATTGGGACGGATTTGGATTTGTGCGGTCTTTGGTGGAAGATGAATGTATGTAAAGGGCAATAGAGCCAACAATATTAATATGAATAAGGATAGTGGAAGAATAGAACAAAAAATATATAGCTACATTCTAAAATGTTTACCAAGGGGTATCGTCTTGCCCAGTAACTGGGTTGAAGTGATCGGATAGGCAGTCGCTCCATGTAAAATACTGGTATTCAGCTGCATCCAGTAAGACTGGAAGCCGAACACATCATACTTAGGAAAAGGCTAGGCAGATGGAATTAGACTATACTTTAAATAAGTGCAAACAGAGGCAGGTATGTAATAAATTTAAATCTGTGCCTTTACAAATTTAGCTGGCCTTAAAATTATAGACGGAAAGAAATATCAAGAGAAATGTTGTTCATGTTGGACTATCCATACAATTATTACCATTATCCTGTCTTACTTTTACCTAAACAAACCCATTATTTTATATTTACTGGCTACAAAGGCTTAGTAGAAAGGTTTACCATTATTGTAAAATACCGTTACCCAATAATGTCCCCAAATAAAATGTACGGTCACGTTCGCATAAATGTATTGTAAAGCAGAGTTCTGTTTGTAATTGTTTTCTTTTTCTTTCTTTTCTATCGGCGTACATGCATTCAGATCGAGTGGAGGTAAAAAACTAACTCCGAATCCCGCACTGGTTTTCACACAGTGTTTTACGAATGAAGCATTCGGTATAAAGATATTTATTTCTTATAACAAAGAACATTACAGTTTGCTTACATATTAGGAAAAGTACAATATAATTTCATTAAAGTAAGGGAAGTCTCTGTGATCAAAACAAAAAGTAATATTCTTTTCTTTTTTTTCTTTATAAAAAACGTTGCCCCACACTAGGAATTTCTCCTGTATTGTGGGTGCGTTTACAAACATTTAACCTCACATACACAAACAGCCAGACCCGGAACAACTACCTGTAGGCTATACAAATATTTGGCCGCGACACGCAGTGCAGCAGCCAATCACTTAGCCACTGCGCCAACCGTGTCGTCAATATATTAAAACATTAAAGGTGATATGCGGTGATAGTATTTCTTTCTAACGTGTTCTTCATTAACTAACAATCCCAATTTCAAATATAGAAACCAAGACAATGACGCATACTAACGTAACATTACCTGAATTCTCCGAAGGGTTAGACTTAGGTGTATATATTCCTTAACCCACGTTTCGCTAGTAATGTTTGAGTCCCGTATGAGACAAAGCCCATTATCATCAGCCGAGCGCAGATCCAGGAACCTGGCTGCTACTGAGAAATTCAAAATGGAGAAACCCAATAACACGAAAACCAAACGCTATATCACAATTTGCCTAGTCTTCTCTACTAGTTGTGTTCTTGTTAAACCGGATGCAACTGAAGACCAGTATTTTTCATGGAGTGACTGTTTGTCTGACATTCACGTCCTATTAACTGGGCACCCCAATACCTCTTGGTAAGACTGGTTGTCAGACTTTCGAGCTTCTGACTATCCGCAACGACTGTAAAAAGAAATAAGTATCACAGCCGGGACTAACTTCTAAAGCTTGAACGTGTTTTGAGGTACAGAGGGGTCTCCACGGGAGACCACCCTTTACCCGTTGAGAACCCTCGCGCTAAAACGCTTGCCGGGGTCGTTCTGTAAATGGGTGAACAACGTTTTTTAACCTATCAAAATAGGCCGTGCGGCTGTTATAAGTAAGCCACAAGCCCGTGAAAATCCAGACTTATTTGTGGGGTCATGAAGTATATTCTACGTAAAAAAATACAAAGTGCTCTTCCTCTTTTTACTTATTTTGAAATATTTGCTGTGCCCAACAGGGTCCATAATTGGTTATATTTTTTTACTTACCACCTACCCTTTTATTTACTAAACTTTGATTATGGATTTACCCCTTTATTGCATTACTTTTATTGACGATTTTTACCCACGGATTGCAATAAACTTTGATAAAAATAAATGAATGCAACATGTTTCAAAGGCTCTAATGGACATTCCGATTGATGTCAACTATTCAGAAAAGTGTGTTGATCTACAAAGCTTTGAGATCAGGTTTCTCGAAACTTCCAAGTGAATCGTGAACGAATTCCTTGACGTGGGAAGATGTGGCTTTGTCAAGCGAATAGTTTCCGACGGTTCTGTTAAGTATGAATTTGCGTTGAATATGTTTAGTTTGGTGTCGTGATGGATTAATGCCTCGCCTGTAATGCTCGTCTCGCCTAGCCTGTAATGTTGTTTAGGCCTCGTCTCTTGTGCACGAGGATATGGATTCAAACCTGGGCAAGTACCAATGTGACTTTTTCAATTCATATGTACTTTCGAAGTTTATCTTGGACATAACTGACACCGGTGAAGGAAAACATCGTGAGGAAACCTGGACTTTATAGTTAATATCTGTCTGAAATCGCCAACCCGTCTTGAGCAAGCGTGGTGATTAATGCTTGTGCCTTCTCTGTATGAGAAGAGGCCGTTGCCCTGCAGTGGGTCAGTAACAGGCTGGTACTCTGTAATGCTCGACGTTGTGGATTCAAATGCAGAGAAGTACTAATGTGAGTTTTTCTTATCATAATAATCACCTGCCTAGCCTTTTCCCAACTATTTTGGGGTCGGCCTTCAATCTAACCGGATGCAGCTGTATACCAGTGTTTTACATGGAGCGACTGCCTATCTGACTTCTACAACCCAGATACCCAGATACCCTTGGTAAGACTGGTTGTCAGGCTTTCGGTTTTCTGACTACCCGTAACGAATTTCAAAGATCTACAAATGACAGCCGGGACCAACGGCTTAAAGTACTTTCCGAGGCACGGAGGAGGCTCTATATGTGACGAACGGTCACCCATCCAAAGACTGACCTCGGCGTAAGCGTAGTTTAACCTTTGATCAACCCATGCGGCTGTTTTTATTTAGCCACGAGCTCCTGGCTAGCTCCTTTTCTTTTCATAATATCGGATGGAAGGTACATCAACGCAGAATCTGAATACCCTGAGTTCAGTACATGATTCTGGCCTCCCAAGTATTGAAATTTTCCAATTTTTCCCACAGGAAAGTTAGGTTAAGTAGTAGATATCCCTAAAGGATAAACTGCGAGCTGCCCACACCAAAAAAAAAACAATCATGGGTTTTAGTTAGAAATCATGTTCTTTTTTCAGTTTTACCACGGTGACATTGAGTCTTGCCATAAATATATATATCACCAAGCGCTTTGAAAAATAAATTTCGTGGTACATATTCCTATTTTCGTAATAACTTATTACAAACAAATTCGGACCTACTAATGACACAACTATGCATCATGCTATTGCTGCTCTCACCAAATAAAATTCTGCCTGTCTATACCATAAACAAATCCATATTCCCAATAGATATTATTTCCACTCTTATAAATAGCAACTTTATACTAGTGTATATTAAGTTGATTCCCAATTACTTAGTCTAGAAATTCGCAATTACTTAACTAGTCATTCAAGTTATTGAAGTTGTAACACAAACTCAACTTGGGTGGTAAGGTTTCTCCATTAACAAATATTTGTTTACATTTTTGGAAACTAAATTGCAAACACAGAATACGTCAACAATGCTTTGATCAGAACGCCTTGCATGAAAAGAATCTCGCCTTCCCCTTGGATATGAGCATGATCGCCTCAAATATCAATTTGTGTGGATATTGTCTGCTGAACGTGCAGTATCTTCACAAAGGATTTATCACACAAGTTTGAAATTGCTCCAATGTATGAAGATAACTAGCTGACTCTTCACAAAACTTGAATAAATGAATGAACCGAGACAAAATTGGCAAGGTCAACATTTTCCCTTATTATATCTTTTTGTGAGTCCTTCGGTACACAGAATACGGTTCCAATTTTTTTCTAACGTGTTGAAGTGGGACTACAATAGCATTTAATTTTATTAGCCCTTAACGAAATAGCAAGGCCATCGAAAGAACTTCATTCATATGTACATATGTACTTGAGATAGGATTTGAAATAAAAAAATAAAATGGCAATCTATCTTCTAGTTATCTACATAATTGTCTACACATATATTGTTATTAGTATACAAATAAATCAATTGCTAATGTATCACAATGCAATTGCTCACTTGAGAATGAATCGACCGATTTGGGTGTCATTTTTTGCTGTGTTCGTTATTGCCAGGACAAGTTTTTGGAAAATCCATTGGAGTAGTGTGTATGAAAATCGCATAAAAATGTGTGTACCCATGTGAAGCAGGGGATGGTCGTTACATTTGTATAATTTTGTAACGTTAGTATAACATACTAAATATTCACCTCGTACTAAAGCTCAATTAACCTCGGTAAGTTATTGGAAATGAGATCACTTCTAATTATCCAAAATGCGACGTAAATTCTATTTATGTCAACTATAAACACTGTCGAAAGGTTATTCGTTATAATGGCAACATTAGTCTTATCGGAACTATTTAGTAGTTTGTGCGATGCGTGGGGCAACATTATACGATATCAATTCGGTACGATATTTTACAAAGATTACGGCTTCACAGAATACGATATACAGACGTAAGTTTAGTTAAACTTAAAGGGAAGATCTATAAGACAATGATTAGACCTGCTGTCTTGTATGGATCAGAATGTTGGGCCACAAAAGGAATGAATGAAAGGCAGTTGCATGCAGCTGAGATGAGTATGCTAAGGGGGATGTGTGGTGTTACGCGAATGGATAGAATAAGAAATGAGTATATAAGAGGAAGTTTGAAAGTGGCGCCTATGACAGAGAAGTTGTGTGGAAATCGGCTGTAATGGTCCATACCATGACAGCCAATTTCCACACAACTTCTTCAGCACGTGATGCAAAGGAATGAGGATCATGTTGTGAGGAAAGTTTTGAGTATGAATGTAGAGGGTTAAAAGAGTAGAGGGAGACCCAGGAAACGATGTAAGGATTGTGTGAAAGATGATACGGCTAAGAAGGAGGTGATTTTTGAGATGACGGCAAATAGAGATGTATGGAAGAAGAAGACATGCTGCGCCGACCACAAATAAATTGGGATAAGGGCAGGAGGATGAGATGAGACGTAAGTTTAGTGAGTCAGTATATGGTAATACCCACGTGTGCCATATCTTTTATATTATATTGGTACAAAAGACGATATAACCAACATCAGGACGTCCATCTTATACTTTAAAAATTCCTGCAAAGAAAAAGCTGTTTCGAAGTAAACTATAATTATTTTTATGTTTTGGTATTACTATTTTTCCTTAATATATTGTTTTTTTTAATAATTCATAGTACATAAATGCTAGCTCGTGTGCATAAAGTTCCAGAATAAATTTTGAAAAGTTAGATGAAGTTTTAGACATTTCAGATTTAGTATAGGGATGACGGCAAAGTTCACTTTCACGGGGAGACCTTTGCAGAATACTATTGCTGGGCCTAATATTTACAGAGACAATATCATTACGGCGACAAACAGTAACTAATTGCACACTACCAGGGTTCAGTTTATTGTTTGAGCTTCAATTTGTTGTTGTAGTTGATGACCTATGTCGCACAGCGGGCGAAGGTCCGCCTGCGACGCAGGAGGTTGCGGGTTCGATTCCCGCCTTGGGACAAATGTTTGTACGATCTACAAAGGTTTGTTCCGGGTGTTCTGGGTATTTGCTATGTATAATAAAAAATATCTAACTATGTAATGTATTGTATTAAGTATATCAGTCGTCTAGTACTCATAACACAAGCTCTGCTTAGCTTGGGGCTAGATGATGCTGTGTGGATTATCCAGCATTATTTATTTTATTTATTTATTTAATTTGCAGACGCCTGCCAATCCACAGATCGACGCTCAGGAGAATATTAGCGTCCTTGCTTATCACTCAGGACAACCTGCTTAAAACGGTTGCGGTTGGGCCTCGAACCCTGGCATCGCGCGGGTATTCCCCGAAGCCTTAGGAAGATATGTACTTCTATAGTAAATCCGCGATTTTTGTTTGGAAGTGGCATCTCGCAGTTTATCCTTCAGGGATATCTACTGCTTAGCCGAACTTTACTGTGGGGGGCTTAATTAGAAATTAAGGGCTCCAGCCAGGGCGTAAAAACTTAAAAACTAAGCGACCAATCGCTAAGGGCACCCCCTGCGGGGTACGAACCTCGGCTTAGGACGTCGCGTCGTAAAGGAGGACAGCAAGGGACGGCCTGGATCAAATACATACTACTCTGTCAAGAAAGTACCGGGAAAAGATCAATAATACACAAAATGTCTGTTATTCATCCAAATTTATTTTATCACCTTCAAAGTATGCTCCTTTAGAAACGATACACTTGCGCCAACGAATAATCCATTCATCAAAACATTTTTTAAACGCTGCTTCCGGAATTGAGTTCAGTTCTCGCCGCGAATTCTCCTTTATGAATTCTATCGATTGAAAACGGGTGCCACGAAGTGGTAATTTGAGTTTAGGAAAAAGAAAAAAGTCAGCAGGAGCCATATCTGGTGAATATGCCACCATATTCACCAGATATGGCTCCTGCTGGATGGTATTTGTTGAGTGTTTGGTCAAAAATTCGTTCACAATGATAGCTTTGTGCGAAGGCGCATTGTCGTGGTGCAAAATCCAAGAATTTTCTTTCCACAAATCTGGCCTTTTTCGTCGAATTTGCTCTCTTAAACGCCGCATAACGCTCAAATAATATTCTTTATTTACCGTCAGATCTTCCGGTAAGAATTCAGAGTGCACAACACCGCGATAGTCAAAGAAAACAGTCAACATGACTTTGACTTTTGATCGACTTTGGCGTGGTTTTTTCGGTTTCGGTTCAGTTGGAAGGCGCCACTCCGAAGCTTGTTGACTAGTTTGCATGTCAAACTCGTAAACCCACGTCTCGTCACCAGTAACAATGCGTTTCATGAATGTTGGGTCCGAACTGACTCGTTCTAGCATGTCCTCAGCGACTTTCATGCGATTGAGTTTTTGGAGAAAATTCAGATCTTTTGGGACTAGCCGAGCAGCGACAATTTTCATACCCAAATGATTAGTTAAAATGGTACGGATCGACTCGTGAGATACAGAAAGTTCGGCGGCTATCTCTCTCAGAGTTGAATGGGGATTTTCAGTCACTATTTTCTTCATTTTTGCGATGTTAACTTCAGTTGCAGACGTTGACGGCCTACCAGAGCGAGGCAAATCTTCCATCACATCTCGACCGCTTTTGAACGCTTTGAACCACTCATAAGCACGAGTTTTTATAAAGTCGATTCACCGTAAGCCTTCTGTAACATTTTCAGTGACTCCGAACACGAAATTCCATTGGCGATGCAAAATTGACGACAAACTCTTGTTCGATATTTTTGTCCATTATGAAATTCGCAATACACACTATATATGATATGACTAAAACCAGCACTGTATTTAATATAAATAACAGATGCAACTCAAACTCCGCGCCAAAATGGAAAACAGTTGTGCCAATCTAACAACTACAAAAAAACAAAAATTTGAATTTGGAACCATAAACAAATCGTCCATTCCCGATACTTTTTTGACTGAATATAGGGACTTTTTAAACATTTACCGGCTCAGCTTTGCGGGCTGGCTTGAGCAAAGGGTCGGGAGGAGATCAATCCGCGGTCTTCCACTGCTGCTTCTGAGTCACCCTGTCTTAGTTACAGATTGCAAACTCGGCCATTGATTGGTTACAAACAAAGATCGATCTAGGTATAGATTGGGATTGACATAAGTATAAAAATCGGCCGTTAGTCTTAATACTTTATTTCATAACATAGCGTGGTGTGATTTGTGTGTGTAATGTGAGCCTATTTCCATCAAAGTTAGTAAAGGCAATAGGCTCGCACCTGATGTCTTTTGTGAAGCGTTTTATCTAAGTCATTTTTTATTAATATGACAAAGCAAAGAATGATGAGATGTATGAACGCAACGAAGCAAAAGGACTATGTGAGGATCATAGGAGGTGGCGTTCTATAGTGTCTGCCTACCCTCGTAAGAAAAAGACGTGAGTTTATGTATGTATGTAAAGCAAACAATATGCATCTTATATTTATTTATCACCTGACTGACGGAGTAAACATAATTATTTTTATTTTACCCAGGCTTCGTCCCTACCGCTCCTCTATTTCCTGACTCTTGTGTCTACTCGCTATTTCTAAGGCCTTGAAATACAAGCAATCGTGATCCACAAAGAGCCTCGAAGGCTTTGGTAGCATGTGCCGCTAAAAGTTTGTTTGGACGTTTCTAATTGTTTCCTTTGCTATCTTCTGCCTCTATTTGTATTTACCTTAGCAGGTATACACTCTGACAATGGACGATATTTCAAGGTGATGAACGGAACCCTTTTGTACGCCTGGTAGTTTCTGGAATACCTACTGTACATATATTGAATATCAAGAGTAGGTATTCCAAATTATCGAATATTGTAGGACTTGAAGATACTTTGCGATTTAGAGAGACGTGACGACGAATATTCCCAGAAGTTTATACTGTAATATAACTAAGCAGAAGTGGGTTTGTTTTTTTTTTATTGTTTCTACGCACTAACCTCTGGTACTCCAGTCGGAATAGAAAAAAAACGTTTAACATTTGATAGCCCAATTTTTGGGGCAGAAATATTTACTTAGGAACGTGATGTTAAACATAGGTTTATCAATACGCTACGGCCCTAAGAAATTGATAATAATGCGGGGCATAGCTAGTCCTTTTTATAATTACATTGAAACAAATTTCGTAAGCGCAGACGGGTGTGTGGGAGATGAAACAGTTGAAGCTTTTTCGCAACTACACTTCATCTCATCTGCCTACCCTTTTCCCAACTATGTTAGGGTCGGCTTCCAGTCTAACCGGGTGCAGCTGAATACCAGTGTTTTACATGGAGCGACTGCCTATCTGACCTCCACAACCCAGTTACTGGGCGACACGATACCCCTTGGTAAGACTGGTGTCAGACTTTCGGGCTTCTAACTACCCGTAACGACTGTCAAAGATCTACAAATGACAGCCGGGACCAACGGCTTAACGTGCTTTCCGAGGCACGGCATATTCGCAACTACACTTACGAGTAAAAATATGGTATCATGCACGTGTCTTCCAACTTGTTATCACCATAATATATGACATATTGAGTTATAAAAAGAAATTGGTATCATCATAATGTAAGTCTTGAAAATTACTTAGATTTCAATTATCACCTCAATTGATTCTATACTGAAAATACGTTGAAAGAAGCTGGTGTGATTCAATATTTTTGCTCGTAAGTATACATTTAACATTCCTGATGTACTTATATAGTAGATATTTATTGGTATTTGTACGCGCATACAAAATACATGTACTTATACAATCGTTGTGTTGCAATTGTTATATTTTATGAACGTCTTGTGTGGGATAAGGAAACAAAAAGCAATCGCCCTACATGCAATAGTTTGGGTTTTGTTTTTTATTTCTTTTTTTTAAGGATCACCAACGAGAAATACATTACAATTAAATATAACAAAATTATAACTTATACAGTCTAAACTATCCTGTAATGCACACTCAATTACAGGTAACCACAGCTTACACATTGTCGAGTATACATGCTCTGAATATTTGAATAAATAAAACATACTTAGAAATAAACAATCACAGACTCGCTAATAATTGTTATTAATTAATTAATTAATAAAATTCATTGGTATTTGGTTAAAAATACAAGTATCCAATAGCATTTGCATTTAAGTTTATGTGGCAAGCACCCATAGATATGAATGAAGTCTTAAAAATAAATACGGGAAGACCTGGATGTGTTCCTTGAAAAATGCAGGAAGATGGTCGAATGGTGGTGGCTTGGTCGATAAAAGAAATGGAGGGAGGCCTGGCCTTAGCCCAGCAATGAGACAGTTCGGACTAGTAAAAACTAATAATATTATTAAGAAAAAGAGATAACATAGAGAAAATATTGATAAAAGATACATGAAAAAAAACCGCGACTTATGCCTTTCACTGTCACTTTCCTAGTGTGGGGCAACGTTTATAATAAATGACATTAATACATTAGCATTTCAAAGTATTTTAGTTAAATATAAAAAATAAATTAATTGCAACCCTTTCGCTGGGAAACTAATTGTTGAAAATAAGCTTATCTGTTAATTTGTATTATAGAAAGGGGATTACGAGCCCTGTCTCTAAGCTGAGGCTGAGGTGTTAAAAATAACATTAGGAATGAAGTGGTACTTATTCCCAGTATGAAATACTTTAGGTTATTATTTTATTTCAGGTATGGATACTGACCAAGCAAACGTCGAGCTTACGAAAAATAAAAAACATTAATTACACGTAAATTAAAATACAACTGGCCAAGTGCGAGTCGGAATCAAATACGAAGGGTTCCTCACCGTCGTACAAGATTGCCACCTAACGGGTAAAAATCCAGACTCCGGGTTGATACCAAAAATTCCAGATAGAAAAACCCAATAACACTGCCCGACCCGGGATCTGAACTCAGGACGTCATGCTCAGCAGTAGTGCTTGCGACCACAGCGAAAACACAGCATTAACAAAGATCAAAAGCAATATCACGTAAATTCACAAAGAACTTGTACAATCATATACATATTTTCAAGAAAACATGTGCAAAAGGGTCTCCTTATATAAGTTACGGACTACGAGGCAAATGCTTCAGTAACTTTTGAGCGTTCCTTTTGTTCATATTTTATTATAATACGTACATACGTCTACGATATCCTTTGAGACGGAAATATTGAGAAAATCTATTGAATTGCTTTTATCCTTTTTGATTTTGTAATTTTTCTATTCCTTGCAGACCTAGCACTCGATATAAATACAGTACATTGCTACTTTCAACAAGGTTTTCTTGTTAATTGGGACTAACTAGGGAATGCAATCTCGTTCTCGCTCTAGTTCTTAATCTCGCTTAAATAGGCCGAGATCTCGTTTTCGCGAAATCTCGGCCTTTTATAGCGAGGTTGAGCTCGGCCAAAAACTGGGCGAGAGCTCGCGAATTTAACGAGATTGCGCTCGAGCATAAAAACGTCTTATTCAATTCGTATTAATGGCATGTAATGTGAACTGAACAAACCTAACTACCTTTAACCTTTCCTTTGATTGGTATATTTTGCTAATAAATCTCTAATTTCTAATAGATCAAATCAAATCGAATCATGTATTATTGCAAACCCATGTTTGCAATAATACATGATTCGATAACAGACATCCATGTACCAATTACCCATGTAATTGGTACATAGATGTTTGTTATAAAAATATAGTCCTCCATGTTCTACCGTCACATGGGCATACAAATAATCTTAAATTCCGAAATTACAGAGAAATTCTATTGATGCCAAGTAAATATAAATGTCAAATCAATAGGATTACAAAAAATAATCAAATATCAAACTAGTAACAGAAATAAAATTTGTACGGTAATGACAAAAAGAATAATATAGCATATCAATCAGAATTGGTAATCAGAGAAAGCAGAAAGATCTATGAAGATCTCTCTGCTTTCTCTGATTACCAATTAAAGAAAAGTACACCTTCTCATGAAGGTGTAGTTTTCTTTAATTGGTAATAATATCTTAGTTTAATAGTCAACTCAAATTAGTTCTTAGTTTTATTTTAGTTTTTAACTTCTTGTTGTTTTGTTGTAAAATAACTGTTTTATTATTAAAAGACTTTGTTTATATTAGAAGAGAAGACTGGTTGTTAATTTTATTTTTTATTTGATTACATACGTCAAAGTTTACCACTTAAAGTTTACTTAAAAATCACCGTAACCTGACCGTCTAAAAAAAAAGTAACGTAACATCACGCCTCTTTTCCCCCGTAAGGGTAAGACTTTACATCACTTATATTTAAGACCGATGTAATAGGAGCGAGTTTACATACTTATAAGTTATACCATCAATCGGGCATATCGAGACTCCGACATTGTGCGAAAATTATGTATCCTTATCTGAAAATCCCTTATTGTTGCTTTTTAACCTAACACAATGTTTCGTTGTCCACAGCCTCCGTCGCCAGAATCGCCAAGTTCCTGGGAGGGACCGGTACTCCTCTTGTGACCACCGGCGGTTTCACCTTTGACTTTGTTAAACCGAAGCAAACATGCCAGGACGAGTTCTATATGCTAGTGCGAGCTGGGCCACTGGGCTTCGAGGACTTGGCTTACTTTATCATTGATGTGATGAGGAAGTGAGTAACTATCCTATCTTGTAATTTTATTCGATTTCATAAAATTTTATGGTAGCGTCCCCCGGCACTTCTTTTTCAACTTTTGTTCAAATTATCATTCGTTCAGTGTTACTGTGAAAGCCCAAATATTGGTATTTTTTTGTTTTTACTAGTCATTCTTAGGAATTACCTACATGAGTCGGTAAATGTAAAGTATGACACGACGACTCGACTCAAAGACTACTTTTCAGGGTTTAACCCATAGAAAAAACCTACCATCTCTAATAAGAGATGGTAGGTTTTTTCAATGACG
The DNA here is from genome assembly GCA_905147745.2 of Phlogophora meticulosa. Classification (NCBI taxonomy): domain Eukaryota; kingdom Metazoa; phylum Arthropoda; class Insecta; order Lepidoptera; family Noctuidae; genus Phlogophora; species Phlogophora meticulosa. The sequence continues at coordinate 11,664,518 of LR990538.1, read as the reverse complement.
ATTGGTTTTATTAAAGGCAAATATTGGTGTTGGGAAATACCATACCATAATATAGCATCAAGCCTGTTAATCACCCTTCGGTTGGGCAGAGGTGTAGCTAGAACACAAAACAATATAATAAGTATCTTCTACAGATTATTCTTAGGTATCAATAGTTTCAGGTAAGTTGGCTCCTCATTATGTTAAGATATTTAAAAGAGTTTTAAAACTATGTATCGCTAAACTGCTTAAAACTAAATTGTTTAACCAACATAATTTAAAATCAGTCATTAATACCTATTGTTTACGCCACTCTAAGTACAATAACTAAAATTAACGATAATCACGAAACATTTCAGAGTTTTTCCAATAAAATATTAATATCTAGTAAGCTTTTTACTAGAATTAAGGTTTTACTAGAAAATCTTAGGAATTACCGTAGTTTGAGATTTTACAGTAACATAAAAGAACATATATTGTTTAGATACCATATTTTTCTCACCATTTGTTAAGGCGTTGAAAAAGCGGTTGCGAATGGGGCTCTAATATTAAGTCCATCATTGATACAATTCTTCATCATTGGAAGTCCTATGGGTAGGTACCAGATAAAATGGGGTGAGGAGAAATGCAGGGGTGAACTGAAACTAAATAATATTATCATTTGTTACTAATGAGGAATCGAAATTATTAACTTCAATCTATCTATAATTTTACAATAAAGTTAAAGAGTTTATTTGGTTGGACGCGCTGATATCAGGAACTCCCAATCGGATTTAAAGCCTTTTGGATTTGGTACCCCATTTCTTTTATAAGTAGGTATTTTGATTAGGCATATAATTAAATCGATATCTGTATATTCCCAATTGTTACAAAGTTATTTTTATATGTATTAAGTATTTTTAGAACCTAACCTAAGCTAACCTACCATTCAACAGTATATTTAATTTGATTTACTTAGTGTGTATTATTTGAATGCAAATCAGTATTTTTTGTTCAACTTTGAAATATTTTGTTCGGAAAAAGGGAATATACAGATATCGATTTATGTATTTTTGATGAACAATTCGTATTTTTGTTTTATAAAATCATATACCCGATGTACGAACCACATTTTTGGTGAAAATTCGATGAAAAGGTCAATTAGTTTTGTGTGATTTTTTAGTTTTTTTTTGTAGGACATGTTCGTTTTTCTGGTATGCATTCAGTTGATTAGTGTGCTGAAAAATTATACAGATGTGCATTTAAAAATATTCCTTTTTATAGTTAGTTTTTATATTTTGACGACACGGTTGGCGCAGTGGCTGAACGATCGACTGCTGCGCCGCGAGTCGTGGGTTCGATTCCCGCACGGAACAAATATTTGTATGGCCTACAGGTAATTGTTCCGGGTCTGGCTGTTCGTGTATGTGAGTTTAAATGTTTGTACACGCACCCACGACACAGGAGAAATTTCTAGTGTGGGGCAACGTTTTTTCAAAAAATTAAATAAAATAAATAGTTTATAAAACATTTAAATACAGGATTTTGTATCTAAATACAATTTTTTTTCTGTTCTCTTTTCTTACGGGATTGCACCTACCACTGTTAATCTCAGCATCGCCCAAAGGTTGGTAAACATTTTTTTCCACACAAATGTACAGATATGTATGTGCTTAAAGTGTGAAATAAATAAATTCTTGAGGCATTACTCTTAGGAGCGGATGAAACTGCGAGGTATAGGTAGTTCAGTATTAAAAAAACTAGTCCTTGTATGTATCAATATTAAAGTTTATTGCAAACATATTGTACAAGGGTTGGAATAAGATTAGATTAAAAGTTTCAAACAGGGTGCACCTGTAAGGGCACTGCAGAACAAATATATTTCATAACTAACATGCAGCAATATTAACCTAACGTGCAGTGCCCCTTCAGAGTTTTATATTGTTCGCTGACCTCGTAAAATCTACAACATGGTCGAGGTAAGCGGGAGTAGCAACAATGAGTCATCAACGTTAGAATATGTACATCGACATAGATGATTAAAGCGATTCTTTCAGAAATTGAGACACGTGACAAATTGTGAAGATATCTTCAGATCATACTATCGAAGGACGTCGATAAGAGCTGACGATAAAGCTAAGTATTGATGTTAAAGGAACTAAGTAGCTCTGGCTTGATAGAAAACTGTCTACACAAAGTTGACATATTGTTTTGTATGGGTTTCCAGATTTTGCATTGTTCTTAGATAAACTTTTACACCTTCCTAATATGTGTTTAATAGTATTTCCTGAAATTCTCTACTGCCCAGATTTTACTGCATACAGGGCTAAATAATTCGGTAACCCGGTTACTCTCCGAAAGATCGCCAGCAACGTCAGATTGCTGCTGGCCTTTCTCGAGGAACTGGGGTGGATCAAATAAGGTATTGTCCCACCCGTTACGCAAAATACGCGCAGAGTCGTGGAGTTGCGGATATCGGCCCGTCAAACAATACAATACAATAGATAGTATTTCCTGTATTTTCTCTCTGCAAACCTCCCCAACATGTTTCAATTTACCCCTGTGTTTCTTTGAACCCGTTGAGATTAACACTCTTGTCCAATATATTATCATAGCTGTATTTTCGAGCTCCAAGTTTATTAGTAGTGTTCGTGTTAAAGGTGAGTAACCAACTGTTTGAAAGCTTTGGTGTCGGGTTTACTGTGGGTTGTTAATAAATGATATTACGGTTTTGTAAATGTTACATTTGTCTGCTGAGCTTGAGAGCATGAGTTTGATTCTCGGGTCGGGCAGTGCTTAGTTTTGTTTTTTTACTTTTGGTGATTAAATTCAAGTTGTTTTCACTGATAATCAAGTTGTAGGTCCTAGGTAAAAATATATTAAGTCTATTTAGTCCGTCAGTAAGATTACCAAAAAATAATGGACACGTATTTTTTGCTTACTCAAGTCAATAAAAAGTGACAATGATATAATAACACATCAAAGTTCAGGAGAAGGGGCTTGTGACGTCAACGTTACGTTAAAAGTGTAGCATGGCGTGACGTCACGCGCAATTTCAACGCACTATATCTTCGTCATTTTTGTTTTAAGTGACAAAAAAAAATGTGTTCAGTATTTTTAAGTAATCCAACTTCCGAACCAATCAATATTTTTTTAAGGACACTACCCTATTGTCACTAAACATTCACTGTTATTATAGCCACGACGTCAACGAACTAAATTTCCGTGACGAAGAGCCTGGCTTCAGTTAACGTACTCGACGAGTAATCTTAATATGTGTCGTTCGTGTGAATCTCTGAACGCAAAACTTAAGCTGTTTTCAAAAACAGACATGGATGTGTCTTCCTTTTATTTTCATATTTATTTATTTATTTAAGGAAAAACAAACAATAGCACAATAAGATATAGAAATATTATCCTAAATATACATTTTGAACAATTATGCTACCCACTACGTTCTCCACAGAGTACAATAAAAGAGTATTTAAAACTAGCTAGTAACACAGATACAAAATCTATAGAACTGTCATTGTCCTAGAAATCTGGATCTGAATAATATGTTCATTGGAATTGAAATTTCACTTCGAAATCATCCTTCGGCTTTTGGGACAGCCAAGTACCTATGCTCAATAGATACTAGGAGTGAGATACACATAGTTTATTTTATTTCTTCAAAAATCTTACAACGATGATACAGATATTAAACATATAATTAAGGAAGGTCAATTACAAGTTTCCAACGGATAATATTATAGAAAGGAAAAGGACTAGGGGAGAATGTAGTGTAGTGGTTTCAGTGATCTTCGAAGAAGTCGTTACATTATTACTTCTGCAGTTCAGCTATACTGGTGTCCAAAATACATATATAACAGACTATATTCCCTAGAGGTTTAGGAAGCTAGGTGCACCTGTAGTACACTCACATTTTACCAGTTATGGGTAAGTCCCATGTAATAGGGGGCGAGCCTATTGCCATCAACCGGGCACAAACCCAGACTCCGGGCTGCTATTGAGAAATTCCAGGTGGAAAAACCCAATAACACTTCTTCTAACAGTCCAACCTGCGACCTCATGCTCAGCAGTGGTGCTCGGGACCACTATACACGCAAGGCAGACAGGCAGTGTAAAAAAAAACATTCACAGAATACCGTATTGTAACTCATAACCTCTTTCCTGTCTTATGTATTAACCGAAGAGTAAGCTACCGCAATAAGGGAGAAAACCTTGAGATACTTAAGCCCTTACTAAGCCTATAGATATACCTAAGTATATTACGTCGTGACTTGGGCTTTTCTCTGCTTTTTGTAATTTCCGTGGTAAGATAAGATACTCTTGGTGTTTTCATTTAAGGGCATATTGTCTTAAATTTTAAATATCGTGATGGCCCCGTGGTTAGGGCTGCGCCTGTCATGAGCGAGATTGTAGGTGTAAGTAGTAATGTGACTTTTTCAATTCATTTGTCTAATTTTATCTTTGTCATCAACCTTTGTGAGAAGGCGGTGACGTAAATTTATATATATATATATAATATAATACATATATAAACTCACGCCTTTTTTCCATGGGGGTAGGCAGAAACTAGAGAACGCCACCTGCTTCGATCCTTACATACATCTTTTGCTTCATCTACGTTCATACATTTGGTCTTAAAGTTGATATAATCTAGTCTATAACCTGCCTTGGGCAAAACGTGTTGATAAATGCTCCTGCCTTCTTTTAGAAGAGGTCTGTGCCTTGCAGTGGGACAGTAACATAATGGTATTATTATGTTTAGTGTAGATTTAATGTTTAGTGTGTGATCTTCACATTACTTTAACAATCCGTAGCGACATTGAATTTACATAAAGTCGCTTCCAACTACTGAAATGTGTATGGCGTTTCAATATTTGAAATCTGTCGTAATAGCTTTGTCAGCTACCATTACTCAAGTTATCAAAGGACGATTGTTTTCAATGGAAGAAAATCTAAAGTATATTAAAGATCAACCTTTAAGTAGATTTAAAACGTACCTTAAAAATGTTATTATTCTGTATCAGATTTTTTAATTTATATTATAATAATATAAAAAGTCAATGTAGTCTATAATGTCATAATATTTATTAACAAAGTAGTAAATAGAATAAGTAAATATAATAATTGTAGCATAAGTAAATACCTAAAATGTTGCTTGCCTTGAGGCAGAATGTATAAGGATCAAAAATATTGTAACACCTAATTGTACTAATTACCTACATTCTAAGCAAATAAATAAATTTATCTAAAATCTGTACAAATGGGGAATCTATATCCGATTTTTCATTCATTTCATTTAAGAGCATTATAACTGCTTATACTCTGGAGGAAATTTGTATTGTCACTGTATTTATGTTTATTACTTTCTATCTCATTATAAGCGGACTGTATGTTCTTATGAGAAATAAATTTCTTTAAACCGATTTTCCAGAAATAATAGAAAATATCGTGAATTTTCTGCACTTAAAAAATTGGGGAAATTTCGATATTTAGTTTCAATTTTGAGTGAATGCAGTTAAAATAGCAGCTGCACCCTTCTAAAAGATCTTACAAATTGTATTAAGAAAGAATTATTATTTATATTATTATTTTAAATTGTTTTTGACGACCTATGTGGCGCAGCGGGCGAAGGTCCGCCTGCGACGCATGAGGTTGCGGGTTCGTGTCCCGCCTTGGGACAAATGTTTGTACGATCTACAAATATTTGTTTCGGGTGTTCTGGGTATTTGCTATGTATAATATAAAGTATCTATCTATGTAATGTATTTATTGTATTAAGTATATCAGTCATCTAGTACCCATAACACAAGCTCTGCTTAGCTTGGGGCTAGATCATGCTGTGTGGATTGTCCAGCATTATTTATTTATTTTTGTAAATATGTAGGTATATAAGTTAGTTTTATGGTATAATCGTATATATGTAAATACGTAAATAAACAGACAGGATAAGTCATATGTACCTAAGTTTCGCCAAAAAACACTTTAATGTCGCTTTTGTGGGGTACTCTTTTTAAATTGAAATAAATAGTTGAGATGGAGATATCATGTTAAAAAAAAATAGTTAGTCAGAAAGTAAAACACTTGTTCCACAATGCTATGCCACAATGCGTGATGTAATATTTACCACATTACATCACGCCTATCTTGATGAAGGGTAAGGCAGGGAGGTACATCCACATTTCGCCAGTTATATTAATTTAAGACTCATGTAATAGGGGGATCAAAATCAAAATCAAAATTAATTTATTCAAATTAGGCTGAGAATCAGCACTTTTTGAAGGTCAAAACGTTTACATAAGACAGTCCCCCAAAACGCCCACCCTTCACCACTTCCTAGTGTTTTTGCTGGGAAGAAGAAGTGGCGGAACAAACTCCCCAGCAACACGTCTGTCTGATAGGTTTGAAGAACTTGAAGCTATACAACATATGTCAAAAAATAATAATTATGTCAATCATCTTTATACATCATTCAATTGAATTGGATACCTGTTGTACTCATAACGGGTAACTAATTATTATTAATTGTAGGAGTTAATTGAAGACCGCAGAAATGTAACTAAGCTAACGGTAGAAGTACTTAACTGTCGGAAACTGAACATTTAGCTCGAATATTTAACGTACAGCCGTTTGATGTTTTCCCGGAATATTATCTACTTACCAATTCTACCAGACCTCGGCAAAACCAGAAGAAATATAGAAATAAACCAACGATTTACATCTTCTTGTCATACTAAAACATACTCTACTTGAAAAAAACCTTAAACAATGCATAATGTTTTAAGTTTTGTACGGAGACGAACTCGGATAGCATCATCATAATTATAATTCCAGTCAGAAGACGTCTACTGCTGGCCAACTATCGGTCTGCGCGACTCTCAACCATCGGATTCCTACGATCTTCACCAGTTCGTCAGTCCACCGCGTCTTCCAGTACGCGGTCGCCACACGATATGTTTTTTTTTTTAAACATGTTGCCGCACACTAGGAATTTCTCCTGTATCGTGGGTGCGCTTACAAACATTTAAACTCACATACACAAACACCCAGACCTGGAACAACTAATTGTAGGCCATACAAATATTTGTTCCGTGCGGGGAATAATCTTTTCACCCTAGCGGCTATCGGTCCTGCGAGCAATGTCACTTGTCTCATCTGCCTCCCCACCCACTTTCTCTTGAGTTTGGCAATTCTCCGGGCGACATCGTTTGTTTTGGTTCTTCTTATTCAATCCCAACTCCGATTCCAATAAGAAATTGCAAAAAAAATATGAATTAAATACGTCTACTATTTTAACACGATTGTAGTTTTATAGAAGAGGAGCTCGTGGCTAAATAAAAACAGCCGCACGGGTTGATCGAAGGTTAAGCTACGCTTGCCGAGGTCAGTCTGTGGATGGGTGACCATTCGTAATATATCGAGACTTTCATTTGTAGACCTTTGACAGTTGTTACGGATAGTCAGAAACCCGAAAGTTTGACAACCAGTCTTACCAAGGGGTATCGTGTTGGCCAGTAACTGGGTTGTGGAGGTCAGATAGGCAGTCGCTCCATGTAAAACAGTGATATTCAGCTGTATCCGCTTAGACTGGAAGCCGACCCCAACATAGTTGGGAAGAGATGGCAGAAGATGATGATGATGTAGTTTTATAGAAAGTATCGATATAATATAAGGTAATAAATAAAGTAATCTCGTTGTTAATAAAATGAGAAATTGATCTGGAAATTGGTTCCAGGCTTCAAAGGTGTGTCTTGTAAAGTAGGAAGTAAACAGATGGTTGATGGCTGCGATCAGAGCGAAGAGCAAACATCATAATTCTTAATAATCACACCATCCGATTCATCGCTACCGCTTATGTTAGAGGACACAAGTCCAAGCCCGTGTGCTTGTACCAAACGAACACAGCGTTCTATTAACCCGAACGCATCGTCGCGCCAACAGAGGGCGCCTCCCGGTTTTCCAAACAAATGAGTGATTAATGATCCCAACGATTGCGTATTCACGCGACGTTCACTTCCTATTTAATTAATGACAGCACGGTTGGCGCAGTGGCTGAGCGACTGCTGCGCCGCGTGTCGTGGGTTCGATTCCCGCACGGAACAAAAATATGGCCTACTGGTAATTGTTCCGGGTCTGGCTGTTTGTGTATGTGAGTTTGAATGTTTGTAAACGCACCCACAGTACAGGAGAAATTCCTAGCGTGGGGCAACTTATAAAAAAAAATAGGACATGGGGTTACCGAACTAGGCGAGTTCATACTGACTGTAAGTTAAACGTTATCTTTGTCGTAACTCCCGTAAGTCGTGTATTAAACTGAGATAATGGCAGGCCATTGTGTACATCCATTCCCACTGATGGTGTTAGAACATATGCCATTTAGGAGTACAAATACCGTCCGTTTGGAGGGCAGTTAAATAGAGTGATGCACGAGTTGTTAGAATGGCGAACAATAAAGAAGATTGGGGTGCTTTTTTTTGGATAGGATGCGCCATTAATAGTGGTTTACCACATAGTGGCTTTAAAGTTAGACTTTTATTCATAGACATGTATATTGCTTAATTGTTTGTGCCAAAGGGTGCCAACGGGACCCTGTTACGGACTGTGGACCTAAGTCCACCATGCCAGCTGTCCGTCAGTCTGTCCGTTTGTATGTATGTCAGCGGGCTGAATCTCATGTACCGTAATATTGAGACGGTAGAAATTTTCTTAGAGCTATTTGCCGTACAAGAAACGCGTCATTTTCGGAGCTTTTTACTCGACCATAACTTTGGCTGTATCTATGTGTAATATTGTACGATGATACGTTATCCTTTCAAAATCAAAAACAAAATCAAAATTAATTTATTCAAATTAGGCTGAGAATCAGCACTTTTTGAACGTCAAAAACGTTTACATAAGACAGTCCCCCAAAACGCCCACCCTTCACCACTTCCTAGTGTTTTGCTGGGAAGAAGAAGTGGAGGAACAAACTCCCCAGCAACACGTCTGTCTGATAGGTTTGAAGAACTTGAAGCTATACAACATATTATGTTAAAAATAATAATTATGTCAATCATCTTTATACGTCATTCAATTAAATAATTTGCTACATGTTAGCTAGCACACACCAATATGCCAAAATAAATAAATAAAAAGTTATATATACCAAAATCTACAATTAACTCAATTTTATGTGCAAATCCTATTTGTACTTGGCCCGATTTAAAAAAAAGAACTTTATTTCGGATAAGCAACATCCATATGACATATTTTGACGACACGGTTGGCGCAGTGGCTGAGCGATCGACTGCTGCGCCGCGTGTCGTGGGTTCGATTCCCGCACGGAACAAATATTTGTATGGCCTACAGGTAATTGTTCCGGGTCTGGCTGTTCGTGTATGTGACTTTAAATGTTTGTAAACCACCCACAACACAGGATCAATTCCTGGTGTGGGGCAACGTTTTTTTTTATTATAAAAAAATAAAAAATTGGGTTAGTAAACAAAAAGATGACTTATACCTATGCTAGTCACCAGCATCAAAACATCACCTAGTAAAGGAAGGTTGTAAGCATGCCATTTTTTATTAATTCCATTCTACCGAGCGCGTTTCAAGACCTGTTGCCAAATAAAATTTGAACTTACTTTCATTTTATTACCAAATAAACAAAAGGGATAACGAAAGTAACGAAGATTTTATTTATTCAACAAAGGTCTCGTATTGATGTTCATTGTTGCCGTTAAGATAAGTTCTTTGCAATTCATCTTGTTGTATTGACTTTAATCTTTGATCTCAATTCTTACAGTATTAATTTAAAGGTGCTCCGTCACCAGTGGGCGAATGCCTATAATGTTACATTTCAGAATTTAACTGACGATTGATTCTAACTGACGATTCTTCCCTGACTGACTGAGCTTTCACTTTGAACGCTACAATTCGAATACGATTTTGAGCATTTGCCTATAGCTGGCTTAGTAGAAGACTACTAATAGTACTAAAAGAGTACTCACTAATGTCACAATCATCATCATTATCATCATTTTCCTGCCCTTATCCTAATTTATTTGGGATTCTTACTCCATACACTTCTATTTTCCGTCATCTCAGATGTCCTTTCTAGCCATATCATCTTTCACACAATCCATTGTTTCTTATGTCTCTCCACATTCATACTCAAAACTATACAAGCTGTATCAAAATGTTACATACTGTATCACTCACTTGATGTAACGCTCGACTCTGTAACGTTACATTACAGGCGAATGCTCCCGGTGAAGGTACACCTTAATGTAGCTTTTCATTTTAAATGTTCGTGTTTTGAATAAGGAGTAGTACTTTAATGTTCAGTGAGTTGGAATTAGTTATTGCTTTAATTATGTTTTTGAATAAATTTGTAGTATTTATGGCTACAAAGTGTCTTGTTTATCTTTTACTATCCACGTAAATTGTCTGCTCGATGGTCTGCTGGACTCAGGGTTCAATAAAGACTTAGTAGATTTGTTTGACGGTTATTTTCAATACTGCATTTTTGGTGTAGTGGTCGCAAACGCTCATGCTAAGCATAAGATCTTGGGTAAGATTCTCGGGTAGGGCAAAGTGTGATTGGGTTTTTCCGTTTGGAATTTCTCAGAAGCCTGGAGTAAGGATTTGTGGCCCGTTGGTGGCACTAGTCCTGCCTCCTATTACATGGGACTTACACATAAATGGCGAAATGTGGATGTAGATACTATAAATACACCTCTGTCTAACTTATCGGGGAATTCAGGCGTGATGTTATGTTAAATTGTCTGGTTTAATCCCAACTGCCATTGTTAGAAAGTCAAATGTATTGGCTATAATAATCGTGGATGGGATGGCCAAAAGAATCGTATTCTAACTAAAAATATATTACTGGATCCCTTAAAAATCTACTCAGATTGAATAACTATACTGTCACAAACAATATCAGCTCTTTCATGCCTTCTCACATACGGACATGTTGTAAGCCTGTTGTTTGTAAATGACAGTAGATATCTGTAACAAAACACCGAAATAGTTTGTTACCGAAATACTACCATTTTCCCTTCTATTAATAGAAATTTCGTTAAGTTATCTACAAGTTGTCACTCACATGTCCGAAAATAATAAACATTTGAGCTTTCAGCCTTATCAGATTTATCTATATTTGTTCAGCAAAGTACGTACTTACGCATGAAATGGACGCCACTTGACATATTGTTTAGTATAATGAATGTAATACGGTGACATACTGTCTCTAAGAATACAGGCTATCCTAGTCTAAGAGACAGCGTTATATACTTTTTGTACAGATTTTGCAACTAGTAATGTACACTAAAAATGTGTTTCTGGATTTCTTTTTGTGAATAAACTTTATAATTATTATATTATTACTAGCTGACCCAGCAAACGTTGTTTTGCCATATAAAATGTTTGGGGTGGACGACCCTTATCATTTAGGGGTATGAAAAATAGATGTTGGCCGATTCTCAGACCTGCCCAATATGCACACAAAATTTCATAAGAATCGGTCTAGCCGTTTCGGAGGAGTATGGGAACGAACATTGTGACACGAGAATTTTATATATAAGATTATACTTCTCAATATAGTGATTGTTAATGAAGACAACCTATCTGGTGATACAGACCTGATATATTTATTTTACTAACTTATCGGTTGAAAACCAACTAAAGTAAAAGTCACAGTTTATGCATATTACAGTAAAATCACATTAAAATTAAATTCAGGTTAAAACATTTAAAAAAGCTGACAACACTATCATGAATCCCTCTTAAAGAAGGTACTTCTGATGTGATTTTTTGGCCATTCAGCCCGCAAACAGATCGCTCGATGATTAGAATACAATACAAGAAGTCATAAAGTGCGACCCAGAGTGCGAGGTACAGAGGACAACATATCAAGCTACCCCAATCCATCAAATTTATTTGATAGTTCTCCAATTTGATTACAAAATAATAAGATTTAAGTATGTTAAATTGGGAAATTTTGACAGTTTGGGATAGCTTGATGTGCTGGCGTCTATACTAGGGAGTTAGCACGCGCAACGGTGCAACACACAGGCACAGCGGACAGCCTGTGCTTTCTGCCGCGGCGGTAATTGTCTGGGACAAAGAAGCGAGTTAACACAGCATGTCGGTCACGAAAACAGCCCAGGACAAGGAAATATACTAAAATCATGATTGTTAGCGGGGCTTCCGGGATGATCTAAATTCATATTCAAATTCAAATACCCAGTTTTTTTGCAAATATGGGTAATAAAAAAAAGAAGACGACATATTATCGATATATTAAACAGATTATGCGGTCGAAAATAACAGATTGAAAATAGAAAAATACTTTTTCCTCCCGTACTCTCGGTGTGTAAGTCCCACTCGCTCTTTGCCGTTTTTTAACTACCTACTTCTCTTACATGGATTACGTGGCAGAAGAAATAATATTTAAATTACCAGTTAAAAGTACCTAAAAATGCAAAAGAATATTATCGATAATACGAAAGATTCGATTCAGAAAAACAGTTTATTTTGTAGTAAATCATAGATCGAAAATATCGAGATACTAGAATAGTCAGTGAGATTATTCAGGGTTCTAATAATCGGAAATAATAATAACGTTACCTAAAATAAATATGTTTCAAGAGTGGGTGTGTGACTTAATTTTTGTGATGTCTTTATGCACTTTCTACACAGTTTGGCTTTGCTAACACGTTTTTATTTCCACGCCCTCTAGCTTCGAATGGAAGCAACTGCTGCTCATCAACGAGCCCGAGTCACAGTTGCACGTCGCCGGCAAGTCGACATGCCATCTCATGATGAAGTCCTTCGCCAATTTCCTGAAGAAAGAAGAAATTCTTTATACCCCGTGGGACACAACATCTGACGCTGGCCAGAATTACACAGAGAACCTGAAGTTTTACCTCGGCTACAAATACACAAGTAAGTTTAGAATTAAAAATCTCCTGCCATCTCTTGGGTGTACTGGTAAGTAAAGCGCCGCGCTGCATCGCATGAATTCAGAAGATTACGTTTGAAACAGAGATGGCGCTGTTACCAACTCTAAAACCAAACGAACATTTTACATTCCGCTACTCTACAACAGATGTCACTAGCATCTATTGTAAGCTTATTTCGGTTACCCACAGATTCGACTGGGGTCGCGCAGTGTTAATATACGATACTCCGGCTTACGAAACTATTGTGGGCGGAGGTTTTGGCGGATACTTGCTTGCTGCCACTGTCCATAACTTCATGCTGGCCGAAGGCATAGATGTATTCGGATGGGAAATAATGTCCCAACAATCTTCAGAAGACATGTTGGTTCAGATTGTAGGAAACACCTATGCGAGTGAGTTGAGTTTTGGGTAACGGCTGAGGGATCATTAACACCAGTTTTATGTAGATTTAAGTATTGGGTTACCCAGGCTTTGGATTGTTATTTTTAAACAATTAACACTTTCTAAATAAATATCCCCCACTGGTGTTATTGCGCAAATTAATATTACAGCATAAAATTATATGATAACAAGCTCAAAACACAGCCTTAATCAAAACTATCTTTGTTTTTTTCCGCACGTTTGATGATTGAGTTTTTTTTGCACACAATGATTTTTAACACGGTGTTGGTTCACGGAATCACATCACTTTTCACCTTATAGATCATCTATCCAATAAAATTGTTATGTAAAAAGTCTAGGGTCTGACGAGAAGCGAAGGATTTTTACGTTCTATTTTTAGATACGTAGGCGTCTCAATCGAAAATCTATCTAGAGTATAAGATTTGGCGAAATTCTAGGATGGGTGATAAAAATTGGTTGGTTTTATTATGTGATAATATTAAGGTTTTAGTGTTCACACGTATAAACGCCTAGATTTAGACTTTTGTTTTAGCAAAATAGTAAAGAGAGAAAAATCCGTTCGGAACATTGGTTAACGATACATAACTAGCGGTGGAGGGTGCGGAGGACGTCCATCACTTCTTGGTGGAATGTGTCAAAACTAAAGCTGCGAGAGGCTCTGGTGAATAGGTAGACTAAAAATACATTTAAAAAATGAAGGCTTTTTAAAGTATTCTGTCAGTGCCTCCGCCAGAAGCAGCCATTTTAATGTACAAAATAGTTGATCGTTTAAAATAAGAATGACTCTGTTTAGGTACAATGGGGCTGTAATGGCCTCATTATGACTGAAAGTCTCAAACTCAATATTACTACATAGTCTAAAATAAAGTCACTTTCTCTGTCCCTATATCTCTATGTATGCTTAAATCTTTAAAACTACGTAACGGATTTTGATGCGGTTTTTTTTAATAATTAGAGTGAATGAAAGGAAGGTTTATATTATAATATATATATTTTATACCCGTGCGAAACCGGAGCGGGCCGCTAGTATGAGATAATAATACAAAAAAATAGCGAGGTACCTTACAGGAATTGTTTTTTTTTGACAACGAAAGCACATTTTTGAGATATGATTTTTAATTTCTGTAAATGCTAACCATGTGCTACAGTAAATATTAACCAAATAATATCCTAACTAACTAAACCTGTAAAATAGCGCTAGAGGCAGTTAATTATATTAACGTTCACTGTATTTTTGTTTAATCTTTCTTAATAAAAACAAACAACTGAAAATATTATATCTAGGACTAACAAATTGGTTACGATCTACATTTCTACTAGTTTTGATGTTATTAGTTACTTTTACGTAGCTTTGAGCGATTACTTTACAGAATCGCACCTGCGTCTGTAATAACAATGGTAATATAATCTGAAAACATCTCTGGCTACGATAAATTTTGTTTTATTACATTTCCCAACTTGATATGCAAAATATGTTATGATTGCTTTTTCTTATGATGGGGATGAAAGAAAAATACGCGAGGAATTATTGCCATGTTAATCTCATTGCCTCAGGAATTGAATTTAAGAGAATAATCTTTAATGTACACCTGTAATGTAAAAACTTACAAATAAAACCTCTAAGAGCTACATTGGGTGTTATAATGGGAGGCTGTCGGGTCCTGATCAAAAGGTTTCTCTTGAACATTTACCCCTCTACAGTCAATTTGAGGGAACTCTGGGGAAACCTCTTCAGATCTCTGAATCAGGGGTCATCAGTCTTATCAACCCTCCACCACATCTCCTGGACCTTCGGGGTCACTCCCCTCAGATCAATCTCACCATCAAGACCCTTCAGTGGTTAGCTCTCTAGAGACCCTGGTGGAGGAATTTGGGAAAGGATCCCTATTCAACCCAGACATAACAGGAGCTCTGGAGATCCTCTCACTTACAGCAGAGGGTCAAATGCTAAACCAACCTGAGCTGATCCTGAAGACATTGGAGACCAGGTCAGCCATTGGAAAGAAGCAGCTGGCCCATTGCATGTCCTTCATGGCTCGAAAAGGAATCTCCTCCTTATTTGGATGTCTAATTGGGATGGAGACAATGCTGAACGTTACGCAGTCCATAAATGCCAGTCAATTGTTAGGAGGCTGGAGCTGATAGACAACGTCGCAGAAAGAGAGAAAGGCCCAAGAGCAACACAAGGCTTCACTGGAGAGTTTAAACGATCTCACCCTCTGCTTCAATAAATCAACAGAAATGTTCCAAAAGTGTACAACTGGAGCAGAGACCCTCCTTTTTACCATCCAAGATGTTCAATCTAAGATTGTTCATGTCCCTGCGTCGACTCCCCAATCTATATCATCTGCTGTCTCCAGAGCGAGAGAAGCCCCAGTTCCTCTGTTGGAGACCCTTGGAACGTTCTCATGTCCGTATGGAACACTAACCATCTCGGAAAAAGGAACCAGCTTCAATGGAACAGGGAGGGAGGCGTCGTTGATCTGCGACTTGGCATCAATATCTCCCAAGATATCAATATACCAAGACCTTCTCAATAAAAACCTTGAGCAATTGATTGCTTATCTCGACTCTCATCCCAAGGTCATAAAAACTGTAAAGGAGGGGGATCGGGAGCAAAGAAGAGACCTGTACACCTATCTAATGGAGACTCTGGATGAGGCACACTATCAATGAAATGAAGTCAAGCCGTGAAAGGCCAGACCTAAGAATAAGATACTGTAATATATATAATTTATATATTTGTATAACATTATACAGATATATAAATTAAAGTGTTTTATGCAAATAATACCACACTGTGATAGTATCCCAATGTAGGGCGAACGCCTCTTTCATTCAAAGAAGGCAGGAGCATGAATTACCACCAGTGCTCAAAACAGGTTGGCATTTTAGAGTAATAAGGAAACCTGGAGAGGTTTCATCGCGACGTCGTTTTCCTTCAGCGATGTCTGTGATGTCCAAGATAAACTTAGAAAATGCATTTGAATTGAAAAAGTCTCATTGGTCGCTAATTAGTTTGTGATTCCTGACGTCTTGACTTTTTAACCTACGAAAAAAAGAAGCTATTTGTTTTTTTACTATAAAGCCCATATTTTAATACCTCGAAGTTGTTCTGCTTAAAATTAAAAAAAAAATCTACCCCTAAGTGTAGAAAATAGGGTGATTGATTTTTACTTACTGAATTTGTTAAATGGTGAATATAGTAGCAGTTGACATTGGGCTATTTCATCTCAAATAAACTATAAACCGACTCACTAAAAACCAAGTTATTTTTTTTTTTTTCATTTCTATTTACTTCATAAAATTATCAGCAATACGAGAAATGAAAGAGAAAAGATTTAAAATATTTCGTTGTGAAATGTTTTCAACAAATAACTCAGTGGATTTAGGAGGTATTATTGCAGAAGCAGGAAATTTCTCTCTGGATTATAGTATGAAAGTCGTTTGATCAAACGTCAATCTTCAGGCTTGTTAAATGTCAGTTCTCAGGATCTTAAGGGCTCAGCAGGTTTTGACAAGCATGTTATATTCTCACTGCTATTTTTCATATTCTGGAGTACCGTGATTTCGTCTTTATTATAAAGAGTATAGGCATCTTAGTTGAGTAATATTCTACAACACATATTGTCAACGTTATAAAGACGAATTATTTGATTGTTTGTATATTTGTTTGTAATAGAAAAACTCACAAATAAACCAATTAAAAAAAGTATTTCACTTATAGAAACTCACATAACATATAACATCTTAATATATATAAATTACGTGTCAAGTTGTTCGTCCGCTATGGACTCCTAAACTACACAACCGATATTAATAAAATTTGGCTTACTGTGTGTGCTTTGGTAAAACTTAAAAGATAGGATAGTTTTTATTTCGATTATTGACCTTAATATTTTTTAATGTAAATTAAATGTTTCCCTATGATAATTTCTAACAGATGGCAGTGTAACTTAACTTTTGAGGCGGTACGAAGTTCGCCGGGTCAGCTAGCAGGATATAATTTATAAAAACTAAGCTTTGAAGCGGTTGGAGGGGATGTTAAATTTCGATGGTAAAAGTACGAAATCCACGCACACGAACTCGTGGGCGAAGTGTTTATACATATAGTAACTAACTTTCGTCAGGGGCTTCGCCCGCGTATTCAATTATTATCCCACGGCAACGTGTTATCGTCATAAAACGTATCCACTGTCCTAACCCAGGTCATGGTATATTCGTGTACCAAATCAAGTCTAAATCATTCAATGTTCAGCCGTTCATTTGTGAAAGCGTAACAAAGAAACTCACATATGCATTTATAATATTACGTTGGGATTTTGAATTTTGCAACGATGATTTGTTTTTATACTACATGTGAAATTAAAAACTTACAAATTTGCTTTTAATTTATAAAGTGTTACCTACTTAATAACCTCTTAAAGGATCGTTGTACTTATCTTTAGAACAAATACTTAAATAAAAATAAAATAACATCGGATATATTTACTTTTACTCTGAAAATCTCATCGATTTCTTCATAAGCACGTTGTCCCGATACGCTTTAGTGCTCGCTAAGTACACTTGAGGCCGACTCTCCCTTTATGTATAATATCATCGACAGCGAAAAGTTTCTGTCTTGAGGTCACTGTTTCATGAAACATAAATCTTCCCCAGCTGTTACTAAAGCAACAAAAACTATGAAGGGCCTATATTATTAGAAGGGACCCTTTTTTGTTTGCTCTCCGAGAAGCAAGCATCATATTGGTCATAATTTCCATTTTGGGGTTAGGGAAAAACGGGAATTGATAACTAATGATGCTTGAAAGATAAATTGAGATATCTTTTTGGTGTTTCAGTGAAACTTGCCTATAAATGAAGGCTTGCAGTCTAACCGGATGCAGCTGAATACCAGTCAGTTACACGGAGCTGCGACTGCTTATCTGGCCTCTTGATACTTCTTGGTAAGACTGGTTGTCAGACTTTCGGGCGTCTGACTACCAGTAGTGACTCAAAAATCTGCAAATGATAGCCGGAAGTTATCCCGGCTGTGCTTTCCGAGGTACGGAGGAGTCTTGAGATGTCATGAACGGTCACCTAAACACAGGCTGACCTCTGCAAGCGTACTTTAACCTTCGATCGAACTGTGTTGCTGTTTTTACTTAGCCACGAGCTCCTAAAAATAAATGGAGGCCTTATCAAAGTAAATAAGCAATTATTTGAACTCATCTTACCTGTCAGGATGCTAAATAAAGTGAAAACACTTAATAACATTGTGTTGCTTTCCACCAATTATCATAATTATCTACGTAGTAGTTGATAGAAGTCTGTCGACGAGTAAAGGATACATTTAACTTACGCTTCAAACGCATAAAAAGGAAAGGTTTGCGAATAAAGCTAGCTAAGTAGGGTAGCCTTGTTATAAAAATGGATACCGAGCCCCTCAAATGAGCCATGGTCCTTAATGTCGGTATAAAGGAGAATATAATTTGGGCTTAAAGTTAAAGTGCTTCTGGTGTTAAAGTTGTGGGATACCACTGATTTTGGTGTAATGATTTATATTTTGCTTAATTTAGAAAATGTCATGATGGCCCAGTGGTTTAGGCCTCGCCTCTTGTGCACGAGGTTGTGGGTTCAAACCTGGGCAAGTACCAATGTGAGTTTTTCAATTCATATGTACTTTCTAAGTTTATCTTGGATATCACTGACATCGGTGAAGGAAAACATCGTGAGGAAACCTGGACTTATATAATTAATATAAGTCTGAAATCGCCAACCAGTCTTGAGCAAGCGTGGTGATTAATGCTCGTGTTCTCTGTATGAGTAGAGGCCTTTGCCCTGCAGTGGGACAGAAATAGGCTGGTGCTTTAGTATTGATTCCTAGCCCCATTTAATATACAGTTATATTCTACAACATATTTAAGAGCTAATATAAAATAGGGTAGTGTCTTTAAAAAATCTGATTGGTCCGAAAGTTGGATTACTCAAAAATACTGGACCCGTATTTTTTCTTTTGTCACGTAAATCAAAAATGACGACGGTATAGTGCGATGAAATTGCGCGTGACGTCACACCGTGCTACACTTTTCGTTAAAAGTGTAGCACGCCGTGACGTCGCAAGCCGCTTCTCCTGAACTTTGATGTGCTATATCATTCTCTTTTTTTATTGAATTAAGTAAGCAAAAAATACGTGTCCAATATTTTTTGGTAATCTTACTGACGGAGTAAATAGACTTAATATATTTTTACTTAGGACACATTCCTATTCGGTTAGATAACTTCTCTAACAAAATATACAGAAATGCGTTTTTTTCATCTAAGTACTGAAAAAAATATTTTGTGGAGTTGTGTCAGTTTTGATCTAGGTGTGCGATGTATGTGCCGCTATGAAGTTTGACATCTGATGTTATGCTCAGAAAAACCACCAGAATTACCAACTCATTCATCATAGTTATGAGTTATGTTAGTTGATGATATTAACCCAAGATTTTTAACACTACGTTAGGCGAACTTTTCATATCGTTTTCTAGGCATTGTGAACTAAATTATTTGTCGTAACGAAATCCTTCTTCATTGAAAGTGCTCTGTTTACGTCATCAAAATCTTTTCAATTCCAATCTACTGCAAATGTAAGAGAGGTATTATCTGGAAAGACAGAAACGATGCTATTCAAACCCGAACGTTTTGTAAAATCCGACGTACCTATAATACGGGACTAATTGATTTTATTTCAACATTTTTGTATTAAGAACCAACCTCAAAATTGTACCGCAACAAAAAACTGGATATTTGAGGAAAACCTCGAAAATAACTACAAATATCGTACTATCAACGAAATGTTCTAAATGACCCGTAGAGCGTTGATCTCAAGACCGTCTTTGAGCAAAAAATTGTGGATATGAACACACTTCAAAGCTTATGCAAAAAGTGTCATTTATGCTCTGAACATTTCAACCATAATTGTACTCGTATACAAGTGAACATGCTGCCACGTGAATATTACACAAAAACAAACCTTCCTTTGTGTAGGGATGTCGGAAAAATCTTAGTATAAAAATATCGATATCGCATTCAATACATTTATATAAAAATATCAATATATCGCGCCAAAATAGTAGTTCTCAGCTTTTGTAAGCATCAGTAAATGTGTGTTATTTCTGTATTTTTATCGCGGATAAATGTTAAGCTTTTTCCTACGATAGGTATAAAAATAATATCGATTTTGATACGTTTTGATACAAATAAATTTATATCAATATATAAAACTGCCCCACGGGTCCATAGGAAGTTAAACTGCGCTTGCCGTGGTCAGTCTGTGAATGGGTGACCGTTCATTACAACGAGACTCCTCCGTGGCATGGAAAGCACGTTAAGCTGTTGGTCACGGCTGTCTTTTGTGGATCTTTGACAGTCATTACTACTAGTCAGAAGCACGACAGTCAGACAGCCAGTCTAACTATCATGTGCCAAGTAACAGGAGGCAGTTGCTATATGTCAAATACTGGTATTCAACTTTATCCGGTTAGACTGGAAGTTAAACCCAAAATAGTAGGGAAAAGGCTAGGCAGATGATGATGATTTCGAAATATCAAAGATCACCAAAAACTATCTTATATCAAATGAATAATGGCCATAAATACCGATGTGTCAATATTTTTTGTAAACCCATACCCATGAACTTGATTTGAACATACCCAGCAGTAGGTTCAAAAGTAAAACATTACTACTGAAAAATCACGTTCTTAAAAGTATGAAACAAGAAAACATGTATCCCCGTCGAGCCGGCTTATTACTCAGTAACTAATAATACTAATAGTTTTCCGGTTTTATACTTTTTAGAGCGTGAGTTTTCAGTAGTCAGCTTTTTGTTTTTGAACTAACTTTTTTTTTAATTATTTCGGGGTAGCAATAACTACTTTTTAACAAACTTAATTGGGCTATTTCACACAAAACGACCTCATTTTTGACCTGCTTAATCATGATCCGAGAGGTTATTATTTGAAATCACCATCCGTTCCGCAGTCCATTCTGTATATATATATATGCCTAGGTAATAATTGCAACGAGCAGTCGAGAACGATGTGATTGCATGCTTTTGTTACCTTTTGTTCCGAGAACTTATCGACCTGACAATGTTAATTAATATGCTCTTACGTCAGATCTAGAAGCTCTTGGAATACACAATAGGCCTTGTTTCCCTTTCCGTAGGTGACGTCAAAGGCAACTTGGGATTAAACTGGAACGTAAGTACCCTTTGAGGTATCTATTACATACAGACATGACATCACGGCTGTATTCTCAGGAGGGGTAGGTAGTATTACACACCTACGCCTTTATTTCTGGTAATTGGAAGTAATATTTTCCAGAGGGGCTCGAGGGTTACAGTCGGACGGGTCGATTGAAGGTTAAGCAGCGATTGTCGAGTCCGATCTGTGGATGGGTGACTGGCCCGTTATATACTGAGACACCTTCATGCATTGCAAAGTTAGTTCAGCTGTTGTGGTTCCGTTTGTCATACGAATTTCTTTGATAGACGTCGTAACGTCTATCAAAGAAATTCGTATGACAAACGCTTCTCACTTTGGTTAGACTGGAGAAGCTGATGACCCCTACAGAGTTGGGAATAGGGTAGTCTATGGACTGCCTCGAGAATTGCTACAAAAAGCCGGTAACCACCAGACCAACGAGTAGACTTTTCACTTCAATTATTACAGGAAAAGTTGTTCAGTGTGGCCATTGGCTATGTGCAAATGCCACCGAGTGTACTACGTCAGCTCGACAAATCGATGTGCGAGTAATGCTAATGTAAATGCACGCTCGTGCAACTCTTTAATCAAAATTCCTATCTTCATCACCTAAGAAATTAATAATAAAATGAAGTATTCTTCAATGGCAACTTCATCAGATTTCTGCTCAGAATTTAATTAAAAAATGCTTACGTTATTAAGGACCGAAATGTTTGATACTTTACGTAAGAAAAGGTAGGATGGTAGTCAAGTTTATTTATAGATGTTTATTTATATAATAAATGTTCTGATTTGGGTCGCGGGTGTTGAACATCAAATGGCGCGCTCAATGTGTACAATGACACATGTGTTCGAGAATTTATTACGATATACCTCTCGTTATTAGTTTAGTGAGTAAGATTTATTAAAATAAAATAACGAATTACCAACTACCTAGCTTTACGACATGTTATACTCAAAACTTTATTTCTCTTTAAGTGATTACACAAAGTTATTAGTTTGACGGGTCTAGGCTTTTAAGATCGTATTTTATTTAAAAATAAAAGTCAACGAGCGAATCGAGCCTGCTAGTCGAGGGTTCCGTGCATCAGTATATTTTTTTTTCCGTGTTCCAAATCAATTATTAATTAATTGCGCCAACACGCCACACAATCACGTGATAATTTTACAAAACAGTAAAAAAATAATCTCTAATTTACACTATTTATTTAAATGAATTTCAATAAGTCCATTTATAAACACGCATGGCGCCGTGACGGTCCAAAGTGACAGAAAATGTGACGATTATATTCAAGATGGCGTCGTAAAGTGTGATGATTTTTTTAACATTGCTATAAGATTTCTCCCATACGTCGATAAAGAAGTTTCACTCCAACAAGCATTGTTTATAATTCCAATAAGCAAGTCACTTGCATCTCAGCAGTTATATAAGCAGCTGTTACAAACAAGACATAAAGAAGAAGTCGCTCTTTCAGGATTCCTTTCATACCATTTTGGTACGGAACCCTAGAACGAACTACATAAAGAATATACAGCATAAAAGCTCAGCAGGTTGCTAGGAGGCCTGAGCGCCTCCGGACGTCATTATAACACTTAGAGGGGCCAAACTAGCGGCTCTCGACTTAGTTTGAAACTCACATAGAACGATATATGTTATATTGGGTTTCAGCTTGTCCAGTCCCGTCCTTGGATAGACATTTTATGTTACACAACGCCAACGCATTTGACGGAAATAATCAAATAAAATTACTTAACGGAATTAATTAAATTATGTTTATTTCTATAATTAGATCTTTTCAGAAAATTTAACACGGCAATGTATTGTAAATATTAGGTCTTTACCTATGAAATTGCCGTTCTGCAGTACTGGCCATTTCAAATCAAAATATTTTTTGTTTGGCTAAGAATTCTAATTTCAAATTAATTTTATTTTAAAAACATGGATTTTTTTTTCCAAAAGTAGTCATTTGTTTATTGATTAGTGTTACATTTTCATCGCATTTAAATCTTTTTCGGCATCATGGATACGTTAAAAATTCGAGTAATTATGGAATATGAGTACCGTCGTGGCAGCAACGCGGCACAAGCGGCACGCAACATCAACGACGTTTACGGAGCTAACACTACAAACCAACGCACTACCTGTTATTGGTTTGCTCGCTTCCGTTCTGGAAATTTCGACCTGAAAAATGAACCTCGCGGTCGTCCGAAGACTTTGGTCGACAATGACGAATTAAAGGCGATTGTGGAAGCTGATGATACACAATCTACGGCTGAATTAGCAGCAGCTTTCGACGTTAGCGTCAAAACAATATTGGTCCATTTGCGTCAAATTGGCAAGGTAAAAAAGCTTGACAAATGGGTGCCCCACGAACTCAATGATCGCCAGCGCGAAGTACGCGTCGAGACGTGCCTTGCACTGCTCAACAGACACACAAATGAAGGAATTTTGAACCGCATTGTTACCTGCGATGAAAAATGGATTCTGTTTGATAACCGCAAGCGCTCAGCAAGTTGGTTGGATCCTGGTTCAGCACCTAAACAATGCCCTAAACGAAAACTTACCCCAAGAAAAGTGATGGTCACTGTTTGGTGGTCTAGCGCCGGTGTGATTCAACACAGCTTCTTACCAAACGGGGTGAGCATTACTGCAGATGTGTACTGTGAAGAATTGAACACAATGATGGAGAAGCTGGCACATCTCCAACCAGCATTGGTCAATCGCTCGTCTCCGCTGCTCCTGCACGACAACGCGCGACCTCATACTGCACAGCAGACGGTCTCCAAGTTGCAAGAACTGGGGTTGGAAGCTCTCCGTCATCCGCCCTACTCACCAGACCTTGCGCCTACAGACTACTACTTTTTCCAGAATTTGGATAACTTCTTGGCGGGAAAAAAATTCAATACCCGAGAGGCAGTACAAAATGCCTTTGAAGAATTTGTTGCCTCCCGTCCAGCTGATTTCTTTAAGAAGGGCATCAATAAACTGCCACTTCGTTGGCAAAGATGCATTGATGGCATGGGTGATTACTTCGATTAATACAAATAAAAAATACATGAAAAAAATTCATTTAAATTTTTTCATAGGTAAAGACAAATTATTTTAAAATTTAGATAGCGCCGGTATCTTTTATCTGAATGATCCCTGAGAAGGAATGCCGAAGGGAACTCGAAAGGTCATGGACTCATTTAATGTGTTAGTATTATTGCTTAGTGGTGGTAAATGCTGTGGAAATGCGTTCCTTTGGAAGTATTTGATATTACAAGGTTTTGTTCTTGTTCTTTAAAAAAAAAACGTTGCCCCACACTAGGAATTTCTCCTGTGTCGTGGGTGCGTTTACAAACATTTAAAGTCACATACACAAACAGCCAGACGCGGAACAACTAACTGTAGGCCATACAAATATTTGTTCCGTGGAAATCGAACCCACGACACGCGGCGCAGCAGTCGATCGCTCAGCCACTGCGCCAACCGTGCCGTTAAAGTTGAAGAGGATGCATTCATCCTCTCCTCAACGTGACCAACCATTTAAGCATATTGTTTTCAATGTTTGTCACTACAGAATCTTCTTAAAACTTAAACCTTGTAATACAACATAATTCCTCAATCTGTCATCATATTTGCACCACACATAGGTACTTCCTGAGGAACGCATTTCCACAGCAGTTTTCTTTCATTAAAAGCGACTAACAAAAGGTATTTATTATAAGGCAGATCTAAGTTCGATGCCCTAGAAGGACATATACTCACCTTATTGGTGATGTTCTTCAGAAAGGTCATGTAGTAGCTGTGACACGAATATTTTCTTGCGAGAGTGTTTTTAGTCAAAGAAAATTTGTTTCATGTACGTAATGCAGAGGCGCTGTTCTTACTACAAATCTTGACGATTTCTGTTGATAAACTACTCCCAAGAAATTCGTGCTAGTGCTGCTTTTGTGTGAACGTAAACGAAGCCAAAGGATTGTACTTAGTGGCCATCTGTAGTGTCTGCCTACCGCTATGGGAAAAAGACATGAGTTTATGTATGTATGTATGCAATGTGTAGCACGATTGCATGAAACTTGGATTCTGTAGGACATCCATACAGTACTTCGCACTTTACGCAACTACATTACATTGTTAGTCAATTACAACACCCTAAAACTTACTACACTATCACAATTCCCAATATAGATAAAAGCCACGAACACACACATTTTCAATATCTTAATACTTAATCGCCAGATGGAATAGCCAATAAATATACTATGTTTACCTAAAATTGCCTTTCTTTCAGAAGCAAGATTGTTTGTCTTCAAGTTTCGGTAATAGTCTCATTTCTTTATCAAACAACTTCTTATTTATCTGCGTTTAATAGAAAAATGTATTTTTATTATCTTTTGGGATTTCAGAAAAATACGAGTATATTTAGGCTGGTTTCAGATATAAGTGCTTTACTAGCGATTAGATTCGCGTAGTATCAATATACTATGTGCGTTTTAAATATTTTGAGTGATTTTGAAATGCATTGAAAAGATATGGAGATATTGAGAAAGCTATCTTTTCTGTTTAATTTTTTTGTGGGATCCAAGACAGTTAAATCGTCTTATAGAGACTCGTTAAACTTTATACAGCTGACGAAATACCTTATGCTCAGTATATTACATTTATTTCTTGCATTTAATTGAACAAAACTTTTACACGCCAAACAAGCAACAAAAAGATAAAACTAGACGAGGACAGTGTTTCTTATCTGACTACTCTGTTATAAAACACTGAAAAAAATTCAAAGGCCACAGTCTCTTGTAAGTCCAGGTATTATTTTGGTCAGATCATATGATGACGATGCGGATTAGTGACTGAGATGGTATTTTAAGGAAATAAGAACAAAGATATGAGTGTATGCATTTGTCAGTAATCGTCTATCTTAACTGACAACTTAAGGGGCTCAATGAAAAATAGGTATCATCATCAGTCCTCATCAGACAGTACAACCAACGGCTAAAGTTAAAACTTGTACTAGGTTAATACAACAAATGGATTTTTAGTATGGCTAAGCCATTTTGGTCATCTCCCCTTTACGTAAATTCCAGCCTCATCATCATCATCATCATCAGGCTATACTAGTCCACTGCTGGACAATAGCCCTCTCCTAATGAGCGCCATAGCGCCCTGTCTTCAGCTTGCCGCATCATTCCAGCCTGGATGTACGTAAATAAACTACTTTACTGCAATTTGTAAAATTGTTAAAACACGTACAGACAAATCTGTTTTTCGTTTGAGAGATTTTCTGAATCACTTTAGCGGCAATGGGAAAAGCTGTACCTATATCCGGAATGAGTTATGGGCGTGTGGCCGCAAAATTCATAATTCCAAGTGAGTGCCAAAATTGAGTGCACTTAAACCGTATTTTTCACTTATTCCTTTTTAAGCTTGTGCCTCTGACATCAAACAGGAGGGTTTTTATTCGTTCTAAATGTTTGTAATGGACGTTTAATGGTTTTCTGAGGAGATAATATTGTTTTATTGTAAACCTGGAGTTTGGAGTGTAGAGGTTGGACCAGGATTTATGAATACCCGATTATTTGCTGGGGAGTTTGTTCCTCCACTTCTTCTTCCCAGCAAAAACACTAGGAAGTGGTGAAGGGTGGGCGTTTTGGGGGACTGTCTTATGTAAACGTTTTGACCTTCAAAAAGTGCTGATTCTCAGCCTAATTTGAATAAATGAATTTTGATTTTGATTTTGATTCAATTCAATTCAATGACCAAGGCATAAAGCTACGAAAAATCTTGTTAATACTTGCCTCTGCTTAACTTTTCCATTGAACTTCAATCCAATAATATCACCAACAAGCATTTTTGCCCAAAAATACTTTATAAAAACTATAATACTTGGCTTAACCCCAAAATTCTATTATCTGTCCGTAGCTCCGTCATTTTCGTCATACATTGTCGGTTTTCTATTGTTACCCTAGATCGGCCGGACATTCTATGCTTCATTAAATCCTATACATTGACCGTGACCGCCTTTTGTGTACACATAACAAATAAGATTTTATCTTTTTAGATTACCGATAAAATATTTTGGGATTCCTACGAGATTCAGGTACTTTAACACAGAGAGAAATAATAACAAAGTACGGTAAAACGGGGTTACTTTGCGATCTGGGGCGACTTTGATAATTGTTCAGAAATGAATTATTGTCTCCAATTCACCCGTTAAAGGGAACGCACACGATCATTCATTCGTCTATTCGAAATTCTAGTCTATATTTTTCCAATGCGTTAGTTATTAGAGTTAGTTCTAAGTAGATGAAAAACAGTAAAATTTGAAACCCTGAATTTTGGTCGAAAACGCATTCTAGATAGGGGTGACTTTGAACGGCAATTAAATAATTATGTGTTATCAAAACATTTCAATATCGTTTCATTATCGTTTTCATTTTCAATATCGATTTAATTAATAATTTTAATTTATTTTTCCATGGAACTATTAATATTTTTTTATTAAAATATCGTTATTTAGTTATCATTTAAAGAGTCCTCAACCGTTTTATTTTTTCCGACTTTTTATTTAAAAACTTTAAAAGATACATGGGAATCAATTTCAAAATTAATCAATCTAACCTCGTTTTTCGACCGACGACCTGGTGAAAGTCGCGGGAAGGGCATGGATGCGGAAGGCGCAGGACCGGTCATTGTGGAAATCCTTGGGGGAGGCCTTTGTCCAGCAGTGGACGTCTTTCGGCTGAAATGATGATGATGAACCTCGTTTTACGGCAATAATTTTGTTTATACGTATTATCTGTCTTGTGATTTGTTGGGCGCTACATAAGCGTTAAACTCGCAGCTAAGTTCTAAGCTGACTTAATATAGATTGCTATCGTCGTTAAATTGAGTCTGGCAGTTAAATTGTAATAGCGAGCCATTATCAAAATTTTATTTCAATGTGCCAAATAAATCATTTCGTTTTAATCCAGCCTTACGTGTACCTCACACCTCAACCAATTATAGGCAGGCAAACAGTTTAATGAAATATGTAAGCAGCATGAATTGGATCCCTTTACGACTAATGTGACGTCGGCTAGGAGGTTCAATTTTTTCAATTAGTCACTTAACGGTCAACACGTTCGAATCAAAAATTGTAAACCAAATAGTTGTAATATTTGTTTTTTACATTTGATTTTACTTTGTGTGCTCACTTTAGAATATCCAGCCTATTTCTACACGTGAGGACTTGTAATTGGCTTTCTGTCGTCTATGTTTACCACGTCCTTTCTATTATGTTTTATAGCTGTAAGTCTTCCGTGGCGGCAGTATTTCAAGTGGCGGCAGGTAACGGGAACAACCTGCGATTCCCACGTTCCCCTTAAACTTAAAGGGAAGATCTATAAGTCAATGATTAGACCTGCTGTCTTGTATGGATCAGAGTGTTGGGCCACAAAAGGAATGAATGAAAGGCAGTTGCATGCAGCTGAGATGAGAATGCTAAGGGGGATGTGTGGTGTTACGCGAATAGATAGAATAAGAAATGAGTATATAAGAGGAAGTCTGAAAGTGGCTCCTGTGACAGAGAAGTTGTGTGGAAATCGGCTATCATGGTATGGACACGTGATGCGAAGGAATGAGGATCATGTTGTGAGGAAAGTTTTGAGTATGAATGTAGAGGGTTACAAGAGTAGAGGGAGACCCAGGAAACGATGGATGGATTGTGTGAAAGTTGATATGGCTAAGAAGGAGGTGACTTCTGAGATGACGGGAAATAGAGATGTATGGAAGAAGAAGACATGCTGCGCCGACCCCAAATGAAATTGGGATAAGGGCAAGAGGATGATGATGATGAGCTGTAAGTCTTCCAAGTTCTATTAAATAAATAAATAAATACAAGTTACTCTGACAATATTCCACCAATGAGCTTGCACCAACGAAAGGACTTAGTAAAAGCGCGCTGCATCTTATTCACCTCGTGCTTGAAAATAACCCTTGGGGAAGTACCTAATCAAAATTCAGCTTCCTTCAACACATACTAAACACTATGAAATAAAGTATTATTTCTGCAGCGAAGACCAACTATAGTGCTCTTCTCTTTCTTACTTTAATATATTACAACTATGTTAGGTTGTATGGCTTTATAACATATGTTTAAATGAATACTTGATATCCTTGTATGTTTGTCTTTACACCTACCCTAATGTTTGCCTTAGAACCAATATTTGGCCATGATTGGATCAAATATTTGAGGCTGTTATTCCCTCAGTGTTATGCTGTATTTATGGTTATTATATATTGTATGCGCTACTTGTTGGTAAAAGTGTTTCGACTGATTTCCGTTAATCCGAGAGTACGGATAGCACTAAGTATTTTCTATGTTGGTCTAAAAAAACAACGGAACTGTTATTTTACTAAAACATAACTTAAAGCACCATTCGAAACGCAATCTAAGATTGATTTAATTAGAAGATTGAACTCGTGCAAGGAGGGAAAAATAAACAAAAATTGTTAAGTTCTGGAAATAATCCAATCAATTCATTAAAAAAATATATACTGTGTCTGAGATCATCGCAACTACCTATAGGCAAATAAATAAAATGTCATAGACAATAATAACACTATAAAACATCAAACTAAATACTGTAATAAGAACGGTCCGCGTGGGTTTAGTACTTTTCCCTACGAATTTTAACATCCCCACCAACCCCTTTCAAGCCTATTTAAAGTAGTAAAGTAAAGTACCAGCCTATTACTGTCCCACTGCAGGGCAAAGGCCTCTTCTCATACAGAGAAGGCACGAGCATTAATCGCCACGCTTGCTCAAGACGGGTTGGCGATTTCAGACTTATATTAATTATATAAGTCCAGGTTTCCTCAAGATGTTTTCCTTCACCGATGTCAGTGATGTCAAAGTTAAACTTAGAAAGTACATATGAATTGAAAAACTCACACTTGGTACTTGCCCAGGTTTGAACACACAACCTCGTGCACAAGAGGCGAGGCCTATACCACTGGGCCATCATGACGCCTAAGCTCAAGCCTATTTAAAAAAATAAAATATAGCCTATGTTACTCTTGGATAATGTAGCTTTCCTATGGTGAAAGAATTTTCGACATCAGCATAGTACTTTTTGAGTTTATTTATTACATACAAAAATACAATCTTCCTCTTTATAATATTAGTGTAGATAGAAGAGTGGCTGTTCTAAAAGGGAAGACGGTAGAAATTAAGTAGTATAGTAGCGGTAGCTTCAGCCATGCCACCCACTATCAACGCCTCCGATCTATACAAAATAAACAAAAAGAAATACTTTCTACCTACCCACCATATCATCGGAGCCTAATATCATTACTGAAGGGTATTGCGAAAGTAAAAAGGGATTGGTTGCCCTCGTCATTAATTAGAGGCTTTATCAGACCCCACTTTGTCCCTTCTGACGGCGCTAATTTGGAGTGTCGTGTCAATTTTCCTAATGATATGAGGTGTCGAATCGTTTTGAGGGGCGAATTAATCACATTTTTTTGATGGCTTATTTTCTGAGCACATGGTTTTAGAAGGTAAGTGGAAAATTGGCTTTGTAGGGATTGGTTTAACACTGCTGGATTCAGGGTTCAATAAAGACTAAGTAGATTTGTTTGACAGTTATTTAAAATACTGCATTTTTGGTGTATTGGTCGCAAGCATTACTGCTGCGTGTGAGGTCCTTGGTTTGATTCCCTGGTTGGGCAAAATTGTGAAATGTCAACCAAGTACGGTTTTCCGATTTACATAATATTTATTTTTTGAATGAAATATAAATTTACTTAATTTACCTTTTTGTTTATGAATTTCAAATTTAGATCCATATTTCTAGGACAATGACTGTTCTATAGATTTTGTATCTCTATTACTAGCTAGTTTTAAATTCTTTTTAATTGTAATCTGTGGAGCACGTAGTGGGTAGCATAATTGGTTAAAATGTATATTTAAGATAATATTTCTATATCTTATTGTGCTGCTGTTTGTTTTTCCTTAAATAAATAAATTAACTTAATAAGTATAGGACTTATAAGTAGTATTTGTTTCTTAAACGGATATATATAAATTATAATCTGATCGAATCGAAATCGATAAAATTTAAACTTGGTTAATGTATATTTCAATATTTTAAATAACTGCCAAACAAATCTGCTCGGGTCAGCTACCTACATAAATGGGCAAACATGTAAATATTCAGCCGGACCAAACTTTAGAGATTAAAGTGTCCGGCTTTATACGGACATATGTCAACCGTTAGCATAGATGAAGCAAAACTAGCGTACACCCGGACAGATGTGAAGCTATACATACATATAAATATGACATAGATCCATAACTACAAACGTACAGACGCAATTCAGGACGGCCCCGCATATACATGATTTTTCGATTACATTTGCTAACTCGTGTGAAATATGTTCCATGTTTCCGAAGAGAATATATAAGAACGTATACGCCACGTAGACCACTTTCCATGAAATGCGTTCGTGTGCCCGAATAAGGAAATGGAATTAGTGACTTGAACCAAAAAAGCGTTCATATGCGGCCAGCTTTTGTCACTGAAAATTTAAACAGTTGAATTTTGAAAATGTTAGGTATAGTCCCCGGCACGTAACTTGGCAAGAGTCGTTAGATGCGCACAAGTCGTTTTTTAGGTCTCTTTGGTAGTCAAGCGGGACGCGGGGTATGAGGTAGCGTCAATCCGAGCGCGCGATTGGTGCAACAGTCGACTGTTGCCTCCCGAACTCCCGATTACACTTGCGTGCACGAAAGTTTGCACCTTTGTTTTTGTTGTGTTTATGTTTAAGAGTTATTGTTATTGTTTTTAAATTTAGTTTTTGTTACGAGTTGATATTATTGTTGTTGTTTTAAATTAAAAAAATTAAGTTATTTAAATTTAAGATATTTAAAATGAAGTAATTACGCATACTTTTTGAGCATACTTTCCTCGTATGCATATTATTTATAACTCCCAATAAAATTTACGAATTCCACTCCCTTCTTCAACTTTCTTCTAATCAGATATTATTAAATATAAATGATGTACAATAACCATAACCATAAAATAATGACGATCAATAAAAGTCACCACTTTTTTGTTCCACTAAGTGCACGATGCGCGAACTTACCCCCACTACGCCAAAACCTTGCCAACTTACGTGCCGGTGACTATAGTCGTACATATTTTCCGAATTCAATTGGTTCGATTTTCGAACACCGTCTCCTAAATGGATCTTTTCCATACGAATCCATATTTTAGCATTAATAAAAGGAAATCGATGCTAATAAATAAAATTGAAGTGTCTGTTTGTATGTCCAAATAAAAGCTTTTTACTAAATGCATATGAAATATTGTCCGACTGTCTGTTTGTGTAAGGTAATCTCCGTAATGGTTGAACCGATTTTGACGGAACTTTCACTGATAGATAGCTGGCGTGTTAAGGATTAACTCAGGCTATTTGTTTATTGTATAATTGAAAAAAAATAGAGTAGCGTAGAGGTGCGGAAGACTATATTTTTTTCCAAAATACAAATACAAGTACGTCAAAAATATTAAAAAAAATATATATACCTGAAAAGCCATGTTTTGTTAAATTTGACGTGTACAAAGTCGCGGGCTCAGGTAGTTCCAAATATATATAGTAATATACATAAGTGTCTCATGTCCTAGTTAGTGTGATAATATCCTGACCACTCTTAAGTAGGTACCTAATGGTGAACGAAGGTTCATCATTTCTTAAGAAGGTTCATTATTTCTTTTGACGACCGATGTGGCGCAGCGGGCGAAGGTCCGCCTGCGACGCAGGAGGTTGCGGGTTCGATTCCCGCCTTGGGACAAATGTTTGTACGATCTACAAAGATTTGTTCCAGGTGTTCTGGGTGTTTGCTATGTATAATAAAAAATATCTATCTATGTAATGTATTGTATTAAGTATATCAGTCATCTAGTACCCATAACACAAGCTCTGCTTAACTTGGGGCTAGATGATGCTGTGTGGATTGTCCAGCATTATTTATTTATTTATTTATTTATTTATAAGTGCGGCGTAAATGTGACTCACGTCTAATGGAGTTCTGTTAGCTGTTATACCACTGAGAGTGGCTCATTGGTCACGTATCCTTGATATCAAGATCGATCTTTATTTTGAGTACAAACATCAGTATCTGTCTAGCCTTTTTCCAACTAATTTTGGATCGGATTCTAGTCTTACTGAAACCTTATGATAAAGATTGATCTATGTTAAGATTGATCTATGTTAAGATTGATCTATGTTTTGACTACTATCAACATCATCATCTACCTAGCATATTCGCAAATAAGCTCGGGTCAGCTTCCAGTCTAACCGGATACAGTTGAATACCAGTATTTGATATGGGCCAACTGCCTATCTGACCTCCACAGCCCATTTACTAGGTAACACAATACAGCTAGGCAAGACTAGTTGTTTGCCTATTCAGTGTCGGGCTTTTGACTGATATTTGTTGACTACTTAGTTTATAAGCACACTATAATGGCATTACTCACTCTTATTTTTTTTTATTTTTTTAAAACGTTGCCCCACACTAGGAATTTCTCCTGTATCGTGGGTGCGTTTACAAACATTTAAACTCACATACACAAACATCCAGACCCGGAATAACTACCTTTAGGTCATACAAATATTTGTTCCGTGCGGGGATTAAACCCACAACACGCGGCGCAGCAGCCGATGGGTCAACCACTGCGCTAACCGTGTCGTCGAAATTTTTGAACACATATTGTGGCCGCATGCTGTGGGTTCGATCCCCGCACAGAACAAATATTTGTATGACCTACAGGTAGTTGTTCCGAGTCTAGCTGTTTGTGTATGTGACTTTAAATGTTTGTAAACGCACCCACGATACAGGGGAAATTAATTATGAGGGGCAAAGCTTAAAAAAAAAAACTCAAAATTTAACACACCGTGTTTGCATAGAGTGTGTTCCGGAATTAGGCTGCTGGATAAGTGTCACTGATCGTTATGAATCGTTCGGATGATTTACAAGCTATTTTTGGTTTACAAGAACAACTTTATATTGTTAAGCATTATGATCTTTTTAATGTTTACCATTCTACCTTTCAAACATTATTTATAACCACAGAAAACATTCCAGACCAAAATAAACTCTAAGAACGAAAGGAATGAAAAGAATTTATGACTTAATACAGTCATCTTTGACGGCAACGATGTAATAAAAAGCAAAAAGGCTAGAATACAATACCAGGGAAATATGAACGGGGACGAGCCATCGTAAACCGTTGGGCGTGCGTGAAATGCCCCGGATACGACGCGCTGTAAAACTGAGGCATTCACTGTTACAGCAACTTCATGTAGGTATACATTGAAATGGAGGCTTGCTATTTCATATGGCCTTTTATTTTCCGCTGCAATTTTCAAGAGACATTGTAGTTTTGAAGTATTACTTGACGATCGATGTGGCGCGGCGGGCGAAGGTTCGCCTGCGACGCAAGGGGTTGCGGGTTCCATTCCCGCCTTGGGACAAATGTTTGTACGATCTACAAATATTTGTTCCGGGTGTTCTGGGTATTTCCTATGTATAATAAAAAATGTCAATATATGTAATGTATAGTATTAAGTATATCAGTCATCTAGTACCCATAACACAAGCTCTGCTTAGCTTGGGGCTGGATGATGCTGTGTGGATTGTCCAGCAATATTTATATTTCTTTATTTATTGCCAGTTATAGTTAAGCCAGTATGCCTGGATTTGGCAGAGGAGTACCACAGCTACACACATTTTGCTAGTTATGTTTAAGTCCCATGAAATAGGGGGCGAACTTTTATATTTCACATCAATACTTACTCATTTATTGTTGTCATTACTGTGTTATTCTCTTGAGTAAAAAATAGATTTAGTTATATCGTTTCTTTTTCGTTTAGTTGTCAATTTTGTTTTCAAGTAGTCTTGGTTATTTTCTAGCCTAGGTTATTTTCTAGCCTAAATTGTACTATATGTAATATTATAAAACTTGGATTATGTAAGTGCTGTGCACACCTGTAAGTAACAAATTCACTAGATTTTAAGCTCAATTGTAACAGGACCCCAAAAAATGTATTAGTGAATAAGTCGTTGGAGTGCCGTAATTAAATAAATAAATAAACCTATTGCCATCAACTCGGCACAAATCCGGAATCCGAGCTGCTATTGAGAAATTCCAGATGGTAAAACCTAATAACACTTTGCCATACCCGGGAATTGAATCCAGAACACGTGTCATACCTAGTTACGCGTTTGATTTACCTAAAGAGAATAAATTGAAGAGAAGTAAGAAAAACAAAGGAAACCAACTTCCAAAAACTCCCTATTAGCCCTAAAAAGTAAAAATAATATTAAATCGAATCTACTTAATCTTGAAAATCTAACCTATGTAACCTTACCGACCTAACCTATAACAAAATTTAACAATCTAAAGGGCTAATAGGGAGCTTTTGAAAGATGGATTCTTTTTTTTCAAAAAGCTTTTTATTTTTGTATTTTTAGTGATAACATTTTATACGGTATTATAAAATATGGGTAAACCTGAATACGAAATGATACGATTGCGTAGACTTATTTCATCATCCCTGTCCTCCTCGATCCTCCGCGATCCTTCTCGAAGTCAATCAGCTGACCAACAAATCATCATCTGTCGTCAAAGCGTAGCTTAACCTTCGATCACCCCGTGCGGCTGTTTTTATTAAGCCACGAACTCCATCCATCCGAAAGTCTGACAACCAGTCTTACCAAGGTGTCTCAGGTACCAGAAACAGGGTTCCTGAGATCAGATAGGCAGTCGGTCTATGTAAAATACTGGTATTTAGCTGCATCCAATTAATCCCGCAATAATTGGGAAAAATTCAACGCTTGGAAGTCCAGAATCATATACTGAACTCATGATATCAGTTTGTGTGTCAATGTACCTTCCACTCTGTATAATATTCACTAAGATTAGAGCCAATTACTAAACGTCGGTTGACATTTAAATGACAGTCTTAATTATCCAACCTTCACACGTTACGTAAGATATATTAGAAAAGGGTCTAGGCATCAAGACAAGAGAACCTAATGTCTAGACTTCAGACACGAAATCAAGGCAATCGTTGTATGACTTTACATGTACCTGGTTGTTCATGTTGCCTAGCAACTCATACGATAATGTGTGGAGGAAGAGTACACTTAAACAATTTCTGCTGTTTAAATATAAGACAATAAATATGTACTAGGCTATTGTCACCCGTGAGGTAAGTTGAAGGTGAAACGTGGTTCGCTGATTACAGTCTGTAGTCACAGTATTTTCTTGTTTCGAATTTATTTATTAAAAAAAAAGGTTTATTGCAGAAACTTGTACAACTTTTACAGTTAATCTTACATGATATATTTATTATTTTTCTCTTGTGATAAACACAATACAACAGATCACACACATACACTTCACATTTTCACTGACATCACGCTGTACCTATGTAAATTACATCATAATTTACTTCACATAATCATACCATACTATATAACTGTTTTACATCCGTGACATCTCACAATCTCAGGTCCAGTTAAAAACCAGCGTCAGGCACTAGTTGTCTGGCATTTTTTGCTTAACTGGACCCTTTTAGCGCAGCTGTAGGCACATACTTAATAATATATACTTATATATGTTTTTAATGTATTTCTTGTTACTCGTTTTTTTGTTCTTCTATGTTTAGTAATGTCGTTGTGTGCCTGAACCTGTGCTGAATAAATGTGTTTTCTTTCTTTCTTTCTTTTCTTTACTTAGGGAAAAGGAGGTCTTTTAAGTAAAAGATATACGAGTACCTGTGCTAGGAGTAAAGTATTTATTAATTTGTTATCAGGCATCGGAGGCCCACAGACACATTCCATAACCTAAACATACATATTCTAAAACTAGCTGTGCTCGCGACTTCATCCACATGGAGTTTGACCACATTTCTAGGATGTCATTTCTTTGCGCGGAACGGGGAACCCTAATTCTTTTTCTAAAATAAAAGTAGCCAAAGTTACTTACTCCTTAACACATCAGATAACCTTAGCTAAGTCTCGTCAAAATCGTTCCCTCCGTTTCGGAGATTACCTCAAACAAACAGACATACATAAAAAAATAAAAATTGGTTGTTTGGTACGTATCATCATCTGCCCAGCGATTTCCCAACTATGTTGGGGTCGGTTTCCAGTCTAACCGGATGCAGCTGAATACCAGTGTTTTACATGGAGCGACTGCCTATCTGACCTCCACAACCCAGTTACTGGGCAACACGATACCTTTTGGTAAGACTGGTTGCCAGATTTTCGGGCTTCTGACTACCCGTGACGACTTTCAAAGATCTACATTTGACAGCCGGGACCAACGGCTTTACGTACTTTCCGAGGCACCGAGAAGTCTCGATAAGTTATAAATGGTCACCCATACACGACAGACCTCGGAAAGAATAGCTTAACCTTCGATCAACACGTACCGTGTTTGGTACGTATAACCACCGTATAAAATTTGATATGCATTTATTGAAAAGCTGTTCTTTTGACTACAGACAGACACTTCAATTTTCTTTTTTTGTATAGATATACAGTTCGTGGAAATGAAACTTTAGCCTAACATCGGTACGACTTCCCTTGAGCACTAAATCACGGTGAACACGAAGTTGACGTTGTCACGCTACTCCATCAGCTGCACTCTCGTCGTGTTCTCAGTATTGGCCCGACTTATGTGAGCATTGGTGGTCGTGTGACAATGGGCCCGAGTTACATAGCGTAGGTTCGGGGAATCCGGCATGTGTTAGAACCAACTGTTAGAAAACAAGTGATGTTCACAGACCCGGATAGGGCCCGCGTTGTGGATTATGGCCCCCTTCTTCTAATTGAGAGGCGGCTTATATTCTAGCAGTGGGAACTTTACTGGCTGACCAGCTTTTGCCCGCGCTTTCGCCCGTGTGGATGTTTTAATTATGATAAGTAAATTTACCTACGACCGGGATAAAAGGTATTCCGTGTTCCACGCAGGTCATGAGCCAGATTTCGTAGAATCCGTTAAGGTGTGAAAAGGTAACAAATAGACAGACATGATGAAATTAACTATTTCACGTACTCACATCATCATACTATGCAACTGATTTACGACATTAGTTAACTGACATTTTTGCTGAACTGTACCCAATTGGCGCAGCCTTAAGGCATGTAATTATATTTTTTGCTGTATATATGTTTTCGTTTTATATTTTAAGGATTAGGTGTCTCATTGTGTGCCCGAGCCTGTGCTAAGTGAATATTTTTTTCTTTTCTAGAAAGAGTTGCTTTCTCATCACTAATATAAAAGCTGATTATGCTTATTTTTTTGCTATCAGAGAATATCTGATTCCATATTAAAAAATAAGCCGATCAGCAGGGTACACCGGGCTTAGGCATTTAAGTATCGCCCGCCACCCGTGATGCTATTTTGAGGCTAATATCGAGAAAATAATGCTGCTCTTAAACTGGGTTAATAACTGCCAATACTCTTATTTTGGTTCGTTTTTAATTTGTCTAAGCCAAAAACAACAGGCTGGGCACTAATCTTAAACAAGGCCGCGTCGCGTGACGCAATCTTATGAAAGGAATACTTAATAAAAAAAAATAGGTGCTTACCATGATGATGACACTTAAATCTAATTTTTCAGTAAGAACACCAAACAACTAATGCGCAGTAACTAACTGCATTCTGTAATTTGAAATCCAAACCGTGGAGTTGAATGGTTGTACATTT
The DNA here is from genome assembly GCA_905147745.2 of Phlogophora meticulosa. NCBI lineage: Eukaryota > Metazoa > Arthropoda > Insecta > Lepidoptera > Noctuidae > Phlogophora > Phlogophora meticulosa. The sequence goes on along the minus strand of LR990538.1, from coordinate 11,625,214 downwards.
CTTTATACATATTACGATATGAATATGTTTTTTATTTATCCGCTTAATATTTTTCTGGAGTGGGGTTAGGTTAGTGTTTTTTTTTATGTAGGAATATAAAACAAACTATAAAATATTGTCGATTCATCAACCCAAACCTCTCACATGCAGATAGATGGATCGATTGAACACAGCCGTGTCTATCTTGTCTGCTATCATATTCAGGATGCTGATGGTATTACCCGTATATTTTTAAGACTGACGCGGTTTGTTCCGCTAAATAGCTATCACTAACACATATTTAACTAAATGAAAACTTAACATGATTAGCGTATATATTTAATGTTGTTTCTATACAGAATATGTGTGAAGTCCTTTGATCTTCACGATTACCAAAATAAGCAAAGGGTCGTTGGTTCTATGCTAATTAAGAAAATATACTTACATATGATTGGATGCGGATTTGTTTTGCGAGTATCATAATATGTAGCGTAAATGACCGTACTTTTTATGCTCTAAGGGACTGTAGAACTATGGGTTAGATATTAATTTCAATATTAGACCGCCACGCGATCCTGAGAAAAAAGAGATAGATGGACAGCAAAGTGATCCTACAAAGGTTCCACTTTTACCTTTTGGGGTCCATGGAACCATAAAAGTTATTAGAAAATTTAGAGGAAGTTCAAAAACATACGCATGTAAATTGAACAGTAGAACTATTCAAAAGATATGTTAAGGGACCTCTTATTTTGTTATACATACATACATACATAATGCTGGACAATCCACACAGCATCATCTAGCCCCAAGCTAAGCAGAGCTTGTTTTATGGGTACTAGATGACTGATATACTTAATACAATACATTGCATAGATAGATACTTTTTATTATACATAGCAAATACCTTATAATAAGTTGAATAAGTTATTATTGACCATTAGAAAGAAAAATCTTGATACTGCAATTAAATATAGAACATCGATACAGTTTCGATCAAACAACGTTGCTTGTTAAAAGCGCACTGTGCTAACAATCGTAGGTCGCTTGGAAAAAATCCAATTACCGAAGAGAAAGGTCGGGGTCCTACCTTTACTGATAAATCTAGTCTAGGCCGAGACAAAGACGTTAACTCACTATCTAGACGAAAATCAAATTAACTATGGAACAGTTTAGGTTAAGCGAGTTTATAAAAGAGTTTTGTGGAAAAAGCTTTTAAACGGCCTGTATGTGTAGTGGCCAGCGTTGCTGAATATGAGGCTCTGGGTCCGAATTCCAGGTTTTCCATCTTGGATATCGCAGTAACAGCCCGTAGTCTGGATTCGAGGTTATATGCTCACCCCCTAATACATGGGCCTTAAACATTACTGATGAAATGTAGGTGTAATAGTAAGGCACACCTATACACTTCATAGAATACGGACGTGATGGTGTTTATTTAAATAAGTATGTTTGTGATTAATTTTGTTTTCAAACACGAAATAGATTAAAACCAGATGTAGTAACGTAAACGAAGCAAAAGGCGTATGTACAAACCGCAGCAGGTGGCGTTCTGTAGTTTCTACCCCGTGGGAAAAAAATCCTGAGCTTTTGTATGTATGTAAAAAGTTGTTTTAGACTTTTTGGGATATGTTTTTTTGATGTATGTAAACAAGGAAAAAAGAATATGTAAAGTTATCGTTGCAGGTAGCGTTTTGTAGTTTATGACTCAAAAGAGGCGTGAGTTTATGTAATATGTTTTTTATTTTTAAGTCGTTTGGATTCGAATGATACAACGTTATGCAGGCGCATTCGACGGCACGGTTGGCACAGTGGCTGAGCGATCGACTGCTGTGCCGCGTGTCATGGGTTGGATTCCCGCACGGAACAAATATTTGTATGGCCTACAGGTAGTTGTTCCGGGTCTGGCTGTTTGTGTATGTGACTTTAAATGTTTGTACACGCACCCACTACACAGGAGAAATTCCTAGTGTGGGGCAACGTTTTAAAAAAAAAACAAAACAAAGCAGTCAGCTTTGTCATGTGTACTCAAAACTACTTGAAAAACATTTTTATACCACACTTTACGAGCAACATATTATCTTTGAAAAACTAAGTAGGTAAACAATAATCGATGGCATAACAGCTTTTAGCAAAAACTCGCAACTGAAAAGTTTACTTATGAATAATGAAACATATTATTTGCAAAGGTTTTTGGTGGTAGCTGCTTCTCAAGTATTAGTGATCCATAAGGTATTTGAACTTACAGTAAAAGGTTCCCACGATGTCACTAATCCGACCAAGGTTCGAAATGAACATTTATTTAACCTTTTCACTGCTGCAGACGTTTACGGTAGGCCACACCTCAGTGGTAACAAGAAATGGAATTAAATAAAATGAATGAAATAAGATGAGATTACATTTGTTTCTGTGAGTAGATCTTTTTAGTCACTTTCGTAAATATTATGGTCAATTGGTTGTTTTGACCAAGAACAGTATAAACTGGCCTCCAGTTACTGTCCCACTGCAGGGCAAAAGCTCTTCTCATACAGAGAAGGGTCGAGCATTCATCACCACGCTTGCTATCAAACTGATATTAATTGTATGTCCGGGATTCCTCACGATATTTTCCTTCGCCTATGTCAGTGATGTCCAAGATACACTTAAAAAGGACATAACATATGAATTGAATAAGTTACATTGGTACTTGCCGGATATGAACCAACAACCTCGTGCATGGCAAAGCGAGGCCTTAACCACTGGGCCATCACGATATTGCAATTCAAAAAAAGAATTTCGTATCACGTTATTTCAATAAAATAAAACACGCCTATAAGGATAAAACAAAACACACACAGCCATATACATAGCTGTGTGTGTTTTATTGAAATGCTTTCAATTCTTTCATACATTATATTACATACAAATAAATAAAATTGAAGTGTATGTTCGTAATGACAAAATAACAGCTTTCTACTAAGCATACAATTATAAAAGTATAAACAGCAGTTTTACCAAAAAAAACGTACTTATTTTTTTTGTCTATCCGTCTGTTTGTTTTGGCTGATCTCCGAAACGTCTGGACTGATTTTGACGAGAATTTCAATGGCAGATAGCTAATGTTATAAGGAGTAAAATGCTCCTTTTTTTAAGAAAAAGAAACATCATTCCGCTCATGCGGACCAAGCCGCGGGAAACGGTTAGTTTAGCAATAAAATTGCTCTCTTTTTGATCTTACAATCAACCATATATTGTTTGCCTGTAACGAGATACATACAACATACTTTTTTGATTAACGTTGTATTGAAAGCATTTTCGAAATTGGAAAAGTTTAATTTGTTCAGTTGTTGCCTGCTTTTGCTTACTCGAGTAGTCTTTCTTGTATACCCAAAACCCCAAATTAATTTAACTATATGGAATATATGTAGCTTTAAGTAGGTACTAAGTATACCAACTGCAAACAGTCAAAAAACAAATGGTTTAAAGATCCTTATGGTCAGGGTCTGCGTAACAATGTCTTGTGCTTGTCGGAAGGTCGCCCAAGGGTTAAGTACGGTCGCTCCAGAACCACAAAGGTAGAGGTCCTTAGACACAATATGTAGAATCTTTATGAATGTGATACAAGTACGGTTGCTGGCATTACACGGAATGTTTCAAATGTAGATGCTGGAAGTGTCAAAAAGTCTCGCTTATCAGGATGCAGGGCACGAAATAAATAAATAAATAATAAATAAATAATAAATGGGTATATAATATATAATATAATATATAATAAGTGGGGATATAATATATAATATATAATATAATATATAATAAGTGGGGATAAGTAATAAATGGTATGGGACCCACCCTGACATGGCGAATAAATTAACAGTTGTACATTTCGTCAGGTTTAGCGAGTTAAGATGTGAACAAACGTATTGTTTTGTCGCGTTCTCAGATTTTGCCACATGGTTACTGAGATGTTAATTTCCATTAGTACTACAATATATCGATTCATCGTTATTTTTTGGACATTCCTAGTGGCTGTTGTACTTTTTTACGAATCTGATCTGCAACTTGCAGCTAGGGTATTGTTTCATATCGGTGTAGCAATATAGCTTTTGATACGTTTCCGTTACTCATTAATTTGATATCAATTTATCGACGAACCCGCTATCTGATGCCATACTATTACTTCGAGTCTTAATTTTTTTCGAAAAGAAATTACTACGCAAGAATTAAATTCTTGCGATGACTTGACCTGAGCAATAATATTGTGGGAACACTGGATTTCTGTCATAATAGAGATCAGCAATTACCCAGTGCATTCGTTGTGAAAGTCAAATAGAAAGTCGCTCCATACAAATTACTGGTATAGGTACTGGTAGCTGCATCCGGTTAGACTGTAAACCGACCCCATCATTGTTAGGAAAAGTTTTGGCAGATGATGACTTGATTTTATTTACCTGCTGTCATTCTAAACGATGTTGATGAGTAATTTTTACCTCGAACACAAAAATTATCGTCACGAAAAAAAGCAATTGAAAGTCCTCTGACAATTTTTGACAGCATTTAGGCGTTTTTATCAATCATCTAAGTTTTATTTGAAACTATAGTGCCTAAGAAGGCACTATTGAGATTATTGAAGTCCATCTACACTCTGCACGAGAAGATAATGCCTTGTTGGTCTAGTGGTTGCAAGCGCTACTGCTGAGTATGAGGTAACTGGGTTTGATTCCCGGGTCGGGAATAGTGTTTTTGGGGTTTTCCATTTCGAATTTTTCAGTAACAGCCCGGTATATAGATTTGTTCCCGGTCTGTTGCAATAGGCTCGTGCTGAATTTCATGGAACGTAAACATAGCTATCAAAATGTGGGTGTACTATAGCAACACCTTTGCGTAACCCTTCTGGGAATACAGTCGTGATGTTATGATGAAACAATATGGTAACACGCTGTGTTGATCTAATTTCGAATATGTAGCGACATATGTATCTGGCGTTATTGGAATCTGTGGTCATTGTTAGCAAGATTGCATATCCGATCGTTATGCGATTGTAATAGCTTGCACGTCTACACGTATAGCTGGTACATCTGAGTGGTGTGGCTTGTCTTGGGATGTTCCAAATAGTAGATGTAATCACCATCTAGAAGGATTTGTTGACTATCAGAAAAGTCCGCCTCTGTAAATTTGTGAGTTTAAAGTATTAAATAAATAAATAAAATTAAAATCGATTTTCTTTGCAAAACTTGTCTACGTCAAAAGAAGACATGAAAAATTGCGAATTTAATATTCTTTGTTGCGATGTAACAAGAATTGAAACAGAAAAGTACAATCTTCGATCTCATCGCTCTTGGCGCTTTGTGCCCGACAACCTCAGGTAAAGCAATATTTGTAACGAAATAAAACGGTTAGATACACGTGAGAAATACACTCATGGATATAATTAGAGGAACGGAACAAAATAAACTCCAAAACTCCACCATATGACTCCCTTCCGACAATGTTACACTGAGCGTATCTTTCTCCGGGTCGTCACCAAACTTTCACCCTTCTATCATCTGGCTTAAGTCTAACAAAACCTAGACTCGTCAGTGAACAATATTTTCCCCCAGTCAGCATCATTCCAATTTTGTTATGAGCGAGCAAAGTTAGCCCGAGCTACTCGATGATCTGTGGTAAGTAAGGGTCCTCTAGCTGGCAAGTATGGCTTTATTACAGCTTCGTCTTCTTCTTACGGTTTTAGTGCTCATTGTCACCTGTCAAACGTCCTGGAGCATAGATCTGACTTCAGAAGAAGTCATTTAGTAATGCGAGTATGTACCTATAACCCCTTCGTGCCTCTCAAAGCACGTTACGCCATTGATCCCAGCTGTCATTTGTAGATGTTTGACAGTCGTTACGGATAGCCAGAAACCCGAAAGCTTGACAACCAGTTTTACCGATTACCCGGTAACAGAGTTGTGAAAGTCAAATAAGCAGTCGCTATATGAAAAAAGCTGACCCCAACATACTCGTAGTTGGGAAAAAGCTAGGCTAGTCATCATCTGCCTAACTTCGACTTTCAGTTTAACTGGATGCAGCAGCAGTTTAGCTGAATACCAGTGTTTTACATAGAGTAACTGCCTATCCGACCTCCACAACCCAATTACCGTTCAACACGATACCCCTTCGTAAGACTGGTTGTCAGACTTTCGGTTTTCTGACTACCCGTAACGATTGTCAAAAATCTACATATGACAACCGGGACCAACGGCTTAACGTGCTTTCCAAGGCACGGAGGAGTCTCAATATGTTACGAACGGTCACCCATCCACAGACTGACCCCGGCAAGCGTAGCTTAACCTTCTATCAACCCGTGCGGCTGTTTTTATTTAGCGACGAGCTCCTTCAAATAATGTAGATATACAACTGTATGCTGTATATTCCCAAAGTAATATATTACCCAGATATTATATTCCAAGTTACGCGATACCATAAGCAACCGACTACCGAGTAAAACAATTACATTTCTTTTATATCCCTTTCTTCACATCGTATACTTTGGTATAGCGTCCGTAACGACATAGTTTATGTGTCATACTCCTTTTATGGAACGTCCCAAAATGTTCTTTACAAGTTCATGATTGTGTTTACGTATGTTATAATCTTTGGAGTTCGAATAACTTTTTTTTTTTACACTAGGAATTTCTCCTGTATCGTGGGTGCGTTTACAAACATTCAAAGTCACATACACAAACAGCCAGACCCGGAACAACAACCTGTAGGCCATACAAATATTTGTTCCGTGCGGGAATCGAACCTGTGACACGCAGCGCAGCAGCCAATTGCTCAGCCACTGCGCCAACCGTGTCGCCATCAAATATCTTTTGCTTCTTACAATGATAAATTAGATTTCAACACTAGGATTTTAAATCTATAACTCCATTCATGGACACTATTTAAACCAGGATTCGCTTATACATAATAAATAATAAATTCTTTATTTGCCTTACACAAAGTTCATATTATGCAAACTAATGATACACATTGATAAATGAGCATACACGAGACAATTCAGCAGGAGTGACAGTGGGTCCCAAACTAGGCACAGTCTGTATCTTGGTGACCCAAAATATATAATATTCAACCATTTGTCTTGTTCTGCTAGCGCAGGTTTGAGCGTTACAGGCAAAGTGCAACAAAAATACATCAGCCGATAATAAAGAAACATACCATGTACATACATTAATGAAATAATAAACAAAAATCAGACAGAAACAGTTATGGTGAGTTGAGGTGTGGGTGTGTGAAGGAGTGTATGTTGATCGTGTGTGAGTGGTACTAACTGGTACTACAGAGTAGCCTTTCCGTTTCTTCGTAATTTTGGCCCTGCAGCCACATATACATCAGCGGATAATAATTATGACACTTGATGTTTTAGCATACATATAAATAATACTACGAATTGATACTTTACTGTCTTTTGAACTAGAAATTTAGAAGACCAATGATTTAATCGGCAACGCTTAGCTGAAATCTATAATATCATCTTTTTTCCCAAAATGGCAATCTTATGAGAAATTGGGCTTTTTATTTAAATTTAAACCTTATGTGAATATCATAAGGTTGAGTTTAAAACAAAATAATACAGGTAACACAAATTCCCTTGTTCTTTTGGCGTGAATAGTTTTCTGCTTCTTTTTACAAGATTATATTTAACTTGAATTGTTCGTATGTAAGTTGTCCTCAAAAACAAGCCATTTTCTTACCACTTGTTGTGTGTCCGTCCAACTGGACTGAAATTTGTTCTGATTCTTCAAATATCCGATTAATCATCCTCTTATCCTCCCTTATCCCAATTTATTCGGGGTCGGCGCAGCATGTCTTCTTCTTCCATACATTTCGACTTGCCCTCATCTCAGAAGTCAACTCCTTCCTAGGACTCCCTCTACTCTTGTAACCCGCCACCTTCATACTCAAAACTTTCCTGACCACATGATCCTCCTTCCTTCGCATCACATGTCCATACCATGACAACCGATAATATCTGATTAATTTTAAATATCGGATTTTCGGGCACCCTGCGTTAAACAGCTGTAAAGGTACCCTACAATAATAAAATAAAATCAGTTTCTAAATCGTTGTACCCTTTTAAAATAACTTAAGTAATTGCTCGAATAACTTAAGCCTTTTTTGAGCAAATCCTTCGTGGCGTGATGAGGGTTTCTTTTTAAATAGGGTTAGCTATATTAGAATCTGACATTTTCTCGACTTCTCAAAGGTAAGGGGTCACGTCGCGTCGCAGTGAAATAAGATGAATGATCATTGTTCAAGGAATTTATAAATCCTTTGGTTCTTATGGCTTCTATTGGCTTTGAAGCATCTGGTAATTTATGAAGAGTTGACTTGGTGAAGTATTATATGGAACTTTACCTATAAAGGAAAGTGCCTTAACAATCAAAGTAATAAAACATGAGGTAAACACATTAGTACAGTGATTCATGTAATATATCCAGCGTCTTGTGAAAAACAATTAGTCTATTTGACTGCGTCGTTGGTCTAGTGGTCCCAAGCGCGACTGGTGAGCTTGATGATTGAGTTTTTGTAGCAGCCCTGGAGTCAGGATTTTTGACCGGTTAATGCCAAAAAGTTCACCACCTTTGAATATACCTTCGGGGAAGATAGGTATAATGTTATTTGTTGCTTGGCTGACAAGGATAAATTTAGAGAAAGTAAAACAGTGATACATATTTATAAAATAGTAAAATAAAAATGCTGTGACAAAATATAAAAAATAATAATATAATCAGTAAAAGTTAAACTAAACAATAGTTCAAAAATGTAAATACAAAATACCATTTCATTGAACTGTTCAAACGTGGGATTCAATCTTATGCTACGCGTATTTTGAAACAACAGCCTATGCTCGAAAATCCCAAAATAAATCGAATTGAAACTGTAAATGTGAAAACGAAAACTTTGTTATTTAAATGTAACCCCAACTACGAATAATAATAATAATAACTGGCAACTCTGGATGTCAATTTTTATCATTCATATTTTAATTTAATTGTTTTTAGTATCATGTACCTTAAATATCATACAATTTTAAACTGTAACGTTAAATCAAAAGAAAACAGTAAATAAAAATAATCCTGATAACATGAAAATCAACGAGTGTTCCCGCTACCGGTGCGCGGTGGTTGTGTACAGAGCATGAGATGGACTCAGTCCATCAACAAGAACGTCATGCGCGCATATTACGGGTCTACAGAGGGGGGAACTAACCTCACTGCATACCGTGTTAGGATGCTGTCTCTGTTTCAGGGATTGGAACCAACCGTAAACGTCTCGGCCCAATGACTGTCGGATCAAGTGCGGGTTATTCAACGTAACCACAGGTTGGGCGATACCGCACTTAATAGGCTGCGCTCAGAGGTGCTGAACAACCACATCGTCTTGACTTCGACACAGACTGCGGTGCAAGCGCCAATTATTAACGCAATACCGTCGACGTCCAACCATGTCAGTGAAGAAGCAGATGATAGGGTTGTCACAGTAAGTAGCCAGTGCAATGAAAAACTGAGGAGCGCACTAGAGGATGCGCTTCGTGAGTCTATACTCACGAAACGCATCCTTGCGCCTTGGTAACCAGGGTTTAAGTTCGGTCGGTGTGGACATAGGTCCACACCGACCGAACTTAATGCACGAAAAAAATTGAGCGCTGGTATGTACCTTGGATTCGCTGGTTAAGGATTTATTCGAGAGCAGCGGAGACCTCGTCGATATACACTCAATCCTGCATTGCGTGGCTGTTTCGAAATGTCGTTTAGCTAACGTCAAGTTCCCAAATAATGTCGTAGCTATTCGACCAAAGCCAGCTGTACCAGCCTGGCAAAGCAGGATTGAGCGCCGTATCGATGGGGCCAGGGAGCTCATCGGCAAACTATACTGCTTCAGGGAGAGCGATACAGGCCACAGCAGTTCGTCCGTTACCGAAATGGAAGTCACTGGAACCGGACGGACTGCACAACTTTTGGCTAAAATGGCTTAGTAGTTCACACACGCGCTCGGCATCACATTTCCAGTTATTTTTAGAGTCTGGGTCGCTACCCCAGTTTCTCACAGGTCAGACAGGCAGCCGCTCCATGTAAAATACTGGTATTCAACTGCATTCTGTTACGACTGGAAGCCGATCCCACCAACATAGTTGGGAAAAGGCTAGGGAGATGATGATGATAGCATTTGTGTAAAGTGCGTTGAACCTTACAACACAAAAAAATTTCGGGTAGGCATTCAAATTAGAAAAAAGTTATCTGATTGTTCGTCGAGTTGTGCCTCTCATCAAATCAATAGTACTGCCATTAAATAAGTTTTCCTCATTAGGGAAATAAAAACACGACAGCAAAGAGAGTCCTTTCTACCGCTACATAAAATTTAAAACTTTTTACGCCGACAACACTGTTTTATTTGTTCAAAAAGTAGTCTAAGGTGCGGGCCAAGTCTAAGCGGAAACATGCTGCGAAATATTGTGTTTAAAGCATATTTTTGGAAGTAATGATAAGAACTATAAAATAAATAATAAATACATAATGCTGGACAATCCACACAGCATCATCTAGCCCCAAGCTAAGCAGAGCTTGTGTTATGGGTACTAGATGACTGATACACTTAATACAATACGTTACATATAGATATTTTTTATTATACATAGGAAATACCCATAACACCCGGAACAAATATTTGTAGATCGTACAAACATTTGTCCCAAGGCGGGAATCGAACCCGCAACCTCTTACGTCGCAGGCGGACCTTCGCCCGCCGCGCCACATCGGTCGTCAAAATATATATAATTATGTAGAATACTACATAATTATTACTGGTACATAAATATATGTACCAGCTATAGTTTTGGCGCACGCCAAATAATAACTTTGATATGCAAATTGTTGGTCCCTTGAGTTACATCATTGCAGTTTTGGCACTAATAGAGATGCCTACGATAAAAAAATAAATACACCCTGTTACTTGCTAATGATGTAGCATTTCTATAAGAGTTTTTGAGTGTTTCCATTACGAATCAAATCTTTTATATTTATAATATTAGTCCAGATATAGCATCATGCGCCGCGGGTACAGGATACCGCGGGGTACAGCTAAAATAGAATATGATTGATTTATTCAATACAGCGAATTTCCACTCTATCTTAACAAATCAACATGTTCTGTGTTGCTTACCTAGATGCCTAAACTGGCAGCTAGGTATAAAAAATACGTTTGCGATGTACTGACATCGCCTATTATAAACTAAATTACACTCGAAAAGTTCCGTTGCGTTTTTTTCATATTTGTCCGTTAGCATAAAATCTAGTTTTTCATTTATTGATCGGATCAATGAATCACACTATGTAGACATAGTGTGAGTGATTTAATCTATACCAATAAATACAATTTAAATGTCAATTTGTAATGTCCAAATTACAGATTTTAACTAAAGGCATATCCAAAAAGAAAAAAAACTGACTGTCTATTTGTTTGAGATAATCTCCGAAACGGTTGACCGATCTTGATTGGAGAGCACTGGCTGATAGCTAATGTTATAAAGAGTAACTCAGGCTACTTTTTTTTTAATAATTAGGATTCCGCGCAAAAAAAGAATAAGTTAAATTCCACGTGGACTTTTTCGGGGGCACAGCTAAATAAAACTTATATAGTTACTAGCTGTCCCAGCGAACTTCGTCCCGCCTCAAAAGTTGAGTTACACTGCCATCTGTTAGAAATATATGGAACTTATTAGAGGAAAACGTTTAATTTGCAATTAAAAAAATATTAAGGTCAAAAATCGAAACAAAAACTATCCTATCTCTCAAGTTGGATCGAACTGCACATGGTGTGCGAATTTTATTATAATCGGCTAAGTGGTTTAGGAGTCCATTGAGGACAAACATTGTGACACGAGATTTATATATATTAAGATAATAAATTTAGGTGTAATTGGGGTAGCAAAACTAATATTAATTAAACTATTTCTTATGAATCAAGAAAAAACAGTACTTTTGCCGCAGGCAAAGAGTAGGTAGTTCAGTTAAAAAATGGAAATGGGACGTAAATGGGACTGCCCCGCTTTTTAGCGCTTCTAATATGTTTACACGGGTTGATACACTTCCAAAGTAATTTGTAAACTACGAGTATTTATAAGCAGCAATTACGGTCGTATAGTCTGATTATATAAATAAAGGAATTAAAATTGAAATGTTTACCTACCTACGTAATTACAATACATCTAAATTACACGTGCTTGAACTTTAGGCAACCTTGGAAATCAATTGTTTATTATTAACACAAAGTTATAGACAGGCTTACATTACCATTTAATTCGTTCTTGGAGTCGAAACAATTAGTAGAACGACTGAATCAGTACTTTCAAAACATCAAGAGGTATTTTCAGTTTGATAAAATCTATTATTTGTCCTCTGGCTTAGACGGTTATGAATAATTCGATTTGATTATGATTTCGTTTTTTACATTTTTAAATCACTACATAGTATAAAATAAAGTCGCTTTCTCTGTCCCTATGTATGCTTAAATTGTTAAAACTACGAAACTGATTTTTATGCGTTTTTAACAGATAGAGAGATTGAAGAAGAAGGTTTATATGTATAATATATATATTTTATACCCGTGCGAAGCCGAAGCGGGCTGCTAGTGTTATATAAAATATAAACGCGTTTGAAATTATAAAAATACTAGCTTACTGTTATCAGGAACAGAGTTCAAGCTGCCAACGGTAAGGGCTCCTGATAGAAACGGATAAACAATACAGAGCGTATCCAGGAGTACCAGTTTCTGGATCCAACTGCCCAACAGCTGTTCTCACATCCCATCCATTCACTATTACAAACAAACAATGCCCGTTAAAGTCACAGTCAAAACATAGCTTCCAATTTTCAATTAAAAGGTAAAAATCTTATGGCAAGCTTGAGATTTTTGAAAAAAGAATCCGCCTCCAGAGCACCCAATATATGGAAAAATAAAAAGGCATAAGCATAATATACGAACTGTTATTATCGACATGTACTGGTATGTATGGATGGGTTCCGTGCCTCGTAATCCACGTTATGCAGTCGGTCCTAGCTGCCATCCGTAGACATTTGGAAGACATATGTGGCGCGGTGGGCGAAGGTCCGCCTGCGACGCAGGAGGTTGCGTTACAAACAAATGTTTGTACGATCTACAAAGATTTGTTCCAGGTGTTTTGGGTGTTTGCTATGTTTATTAAATAAATCTATCTATATAATGTATTGTATAAAGTATATCAGTCATCTAGTACCCATAACGCAAGCTCTGCTTAACTTGGGGATAGATGATGCTGTGTATATTGTCCAACATTATTATTTATTTATTTATTTGACATTTGATATTTGACAGTCGCTACAGCCCAAAAGACAGAAGCCCGATAGACTGTCAACCAGTAATACCAAAGGATATTGCGTTACCTAGTAACTGGATTTTGGAGGTCAGATTCCATGTATTTAGCTGCATCCGGTTACACTGAAAGCCGACCCTAATATAGCTGGGAAAACGCTAGGCAGATGATGATAATTTATACAAACAACACTAGAAAAGAATAAAGGCTAAAACTCTCGTAGTTAAAAGAACGTTGTAAACGTGTACACATAGGACACACCTCAACTCGACACATGTTCCCATTACCATTTCCTTACCATTTTTAGGACATTCTCGTTATATTTTACTGTGCACGTGAACGCGAACCATTTTCCTTCTAAGCTCGCATTCGACGATATTTTGGCAGACGGAATATTATAGGGAAATTCTCGGCGTTAAACGAATTTGTTTGAATGTTGGTACGTGCGGACATAATAATGTGATTCATTTGCTTTTACGTGGTGTTTGCATGCAAGTTTTGATACATAGCGCCTTGAAGTTGAATTAAAGGTGACTAAACTTTAAATTAAAATTGAAAAAAAAAAACGGGTGGAGACGTTATTAATGATGTTCTTCCAAAAGGTGTTCTCGATACTCGCAACCGGCTTGCGTGTATGACCAGATGTAAGAACGTAAACGAAGCAAAAGAAGTATGTAAGGATCGTAGCAGGTAGCATTCTGTGGTTTCTGCCTACCCCTACAGGAAAAAGGCGAGCTTTAGTATGGTTGTAACTATGTACGTACATATAACTTCATTTTATTTTATCAACAGTCATCATTACCTAGCTGTCCCTGGTTTAGTAAACTGTGACTGGTGTCTAGTTCACATAGATGCCATTACAGGAACAAACATTCAGACTGGAGTGCAAACATTTGTCCCGAAGCGGATATCCGTTCTAAGAGACAGCATACAGAAGCCGCCAGGCACTTTGCACTAAAAACATACCAATTTGAGTCCATTTAGTGGTCGATTTCCGAAGTGCTGATTAGTTTTGTATTCTACAAGACCTTCACTTCGAGCAACCCGGGAATTAAGGCAGTCATTCATTGAATACCCATCGACTCTTAAAAAAATACTTCTCACAAACTGTAAACCGTATTCTTAACACAAACAGCCTTTACTCCGGTTTATGTAACTCTTAACAGTCACATTAAAAAAAAGATCCCAAAATATCTGCGAAACCGATGTTCGACCAAGTTATTTTTAAGAGAGCAGAAAGTAGTTTTTATTTTGAAATGTCAAAAAGTACTGGAAATACCTGTTTGTTTTATATTGGTCATGTTCAAATTGAGTTTAGTGCGAAATATAACTTTCGCAAGAGAGTTCCGTACACTATGTTCAGTTGATGTCTGATCCTGATTCGGTTTAAGTTGGCACGACCAGACGTAGTCAATAACAAAATTGTGCCTCTCAGCTCTGACAGGCGACTGCACTGTTCACTCTTTGAATTGCGATCCTCTGTTGGCGCCATTTCAATTTCACTCCTCATAGAAATTCCATACTAGGGGCCTTGTATGAAAATCGATTCGAAGGATAAACTCAAAAAAAAAACTTAACTACCTATACCTACTTTTTTTTATTCTTCCTGAACCTAATCAGCGTGTGTTAAAACTAAGCTTTTGTTAAAATTAATATACAGTTCAGGAATGTTTTTACGAGGTGGGTATAACAAAATGAGATCTGGTGGAATAAACCTTTTTATAAAGCCTAAAAATATCATATTTACCGAACTTTTTATATTGTTGTATAACTACAACATTATACATACTACAGTTGGAAACTAAATGATAAAGTATTGCCTGCCCCATCTTCCTAACAGCCCATTACTTGCTTCACTAGCCATGGAAATAAGGTCTTATCCTGATTGACATGACAAACAGTAAGGTTACTATTGAGTCTGTTTATTCCCGAAAAACAAAAAATAAAATCTTCCTAAGGAAATTCTGTGTAACAAAGGCTTTTTTCTCATTTCTCTGATGTTTCTTAAGTGGTAAGACCTTTTAATTAACTTTTCAATTATAATGGCTTTTTTGTTATTTTTTATCGAATTATACTCTTAAACAATATGAAAAAGAATCTATTATATTTAGGTTGCCTCGTCACGAACCTACAATAACGACAGATGGTCCTACGATACATAGGATTACTGCTTGTTGCATTAATGGTAAGGACCCATGGAATTACAGTAATTGAAGTTGCTTATTTTTTAATTACTACAAAAAACAAAGTTGTGGGTTTTTGTAAAATTTGATCTCATACGATAACAACTACCTAACCTATTCAGCCTAGCGAACCTGATTGCGACAGTTTTAATAATTATGTGCATCCAAACTAGTAACATTAAATTAATAACAATAGAATACGAACAATTACAGAGTGAATTCCAAGATATATTATAATTTTAAAGCTGTTGATATTTGTTTTATTAATTCCAAAGCGATTTTTATCAAAAATATAAATATTGATATAATTTTGATGATGACATAACAGGAAAACAAAAATTTCAAATAAAAATTGAGGTACTTGGTGTACCCCAATTCTTTTTCAACCGCGTCACATTCACAAGAGCAGCGAAATAATACTTGTTTCTCAAATTTATGGAAACAACTATTCTTATTCTGTGTTATTTTTGGCAGTTATTATATTAACGGGCTTTGAAACCGGTCGCGTTAAGGTTACATTCGTAGCAAAAATATATAACCCAACGACGTGATCTGATCATGTGAAGCGTCACCTTTACTTAGCCAGTGTGCTCTGCGCCGCTGTGGGGGGCGTACACGTCGCCATCTTGTTTACGCGGGAAAATCGCTTACGTATTTCGCGCGCTCTAATTTGAAAAACGAATCCTGTGTTCGGAAAATCGTGGGGCTATCTACCATTGTGATAGAAAGTGAAGTTTTTAGTGAAGTGAAAATTGTTTTAGTGAGTTTGTGATCGGAAGTTGAACCGGTTTTTAAAAGTGATTAATTAAAAATATAATTATGTTCTAAAATTGTTATATTGAATGCGATGATCGTAACCTGTTTGCTGGTTTGTTGGATTCAGCTGTACAAACGTACGTGGCTTGTTTCGACGCGGATTATGCAAATTTACATACAAAAGAATTTAAATTTACAACGTCTGAAAACGATAATACTTGCAAACTGACGCCGTTCCTACAAATACGGTGTAAAACGAGTTTTTCGTCTAAAAAAAAGGAAATTGTTTTTACCTTCGCGGGTAGGGTCATTACGTACGAGTGTTGAATTAGAATTCACATACTTAAAATGTGTGTTAGAAATAGAACATAAGTAAATAAGTAATCACAGTGTTACAACTCATGTTAGTATCGTGAGATTTGTAGTTAATTAAGGTCAAAACCTTTTCACATCGTAAAATGCAGTTTCGGTTGTTTCCCAGCTTGATTGAATGATTAATCTTAATAAATACTCAGTACTTTGTTTTCACACTATTATGCGTTATATAAAATATAGTAAGTTTAAATTATGGGCCCGGTCGGGCACAGCATAGTTCGTAGGACAGAGGAAGAGCGCACAAAATATGAGACAATCGATTCAACACAATTATTGATAATAATAGACAAACATTTGTATAAAATTTGTAGTTTAGTAGATATTATTTTAACTTATTATTGTTGCTTTTATCATGAAATTGGTTTTTGCCATCCACATGAATCCACAATAGTATACGTACTCATAAGTTATAGTATAATTATACAGTATTAACCTTGCTTCTAAAGCCAGACACTTTAAAATTATAATAATATTCCATTTAGTGTACTGTGTTTTAATTAACTATATTTTATTTGATACGTTAGAATAATAACAACGAGAAGTAAAATTTTAAGGAAATTTGTTTATATATTAATTTAGGTATTATATGTATAGGTATTATAGGTATTATTATATAGGTAGTTATCAAAATTTTCTTTTTATGGAGTTTTCGGACACTACATAATATGTTGAACATATTAATATGTACGAAATAATAAATTTATTTCGTAAATGGGTCAATAACACTTACACGCGAATATGTAGGTATTCATAAAAAAGATGAATTCGTTCTCTTAAAACTTTAAGAAGAACCTTTTGATAGATGCTTAAAGGTATTAAAATATTAATTACCTGTGACTAAGTATGTTTTGAAATCTATATAGTAAGTTGGTATCACCCGTCATTTAATACAAAGTTGCGATTGTCTTTGAAAATAATCGTTTGTGGAGATCCGAACGCCAAAAAGGTTTCTCTGCTAAAAGTTATCCGACATGTCAAAGGTCGATCTTGAGACTGATATAAAAATGTTCGTGACTTTTTATCCATGACGTAGAACGGAATGGTGTAGATACGCAATTTATGTATTTGGTTATTGCTATAAATTTATCTTTACATTACAACTTGATGCCGACGGCAACGCAAACCGTATTGTCGAGGGTGAAACAAAATGGCTGAAAATAGACCACATTTCTTTTTCTAGTTAACAATGAGGCCTGCCATCAAGAACGTGAAAATTGTAAAAAAAAAAAATAGTCTCAAAAAGTGTGGTAGAGTCTGTTTTAAGAAGTATAGTTTTACAATTTAAGGATGAAATACATTGCAAATCTTGCTCAGATTTCATAGAGATATCTGTATATTTGACATTAAACGGTTCATGATGAACGACGGTGAATTTATCAAGAATTTTAACATTATCTACTGCCTCATTGGTCTAGTGGTCGCATGTGCTTGGGTTCAAATCATAAAAGGTCGGGTAAAGCGTTATTGAGTTTTCCCATCTGGAATTTCTAAGTAGCAGCCTGGAATCTGGATTCGTGCACTATTGGTGGCAATAGGCTCGCCACCTATTACATTGGACTTAAACATAACTGGCGAAATGTGGATGTAATATAAGAACACATCTGCCTATGCCTTTGGGGATTACTTACAGGCGTGCTGATATTATGTTTCCCATTAAAAATAAGGTCTTATTGGAGCCGATTCCCTAGTTAGTTCAAACTAAACTAAAATTATAAAATGGACATCTCTTACTGACTGAGAGCTCGGGAAAAAGGCGGTCACATATAATTATGTAAAATGTCAAAATGGTTAATGCCTCGAACTTAACCATATTTTTGGTCGATGCGTATATTGGCAGTTAAATTGGCATTTTTATATTTTTCCGACTTATTTCTTAGGAAACATGAAATAATAAGATGGGAATAGCCTAAATTAAGTTTAATTTTATAAGAGCAAAATCTGCACGAACCTACACGGTCTAGGACAGTAAAATTGAGACGTAAAGTTATTTATTTAGTTTCTTGTGTTAAATGACTTACGCTTTGTTTATATTTTGTACATTAATTAAATTAAGCTTATAATTATACGTAGTTGGAGTCTTAACCTTTGAGTTAATGCACAAAATTACATTTACGTACTACAGACATGGGAGCGTACGAAATAGCATACGAAAAAGCGTGAGTTTATGTATTTAACATAAACTCACGCTTTTTTCCCAGACAATACGAAACACGACCTGCTTTTTACTATTTACCTACTCACCAAATAAATTTAACCTTACAGCATAATTACTTATTTTATCGTGTCTGCACCAATGACGTAGGAAGCCGCGAGTTTTTGATGCATGCCTAATAGCAGAAGTTTGTTCAACTTCACCTTCAAGAAAAGTTATGTTATCGTCGTGCAAAAACTCTTTGAAATCGTACTGTCTATGATTTATTTTATAACTTCTAACAAAGGAGTATCGTGTTGCCTAGTAACTGGGCTGTGGAGGTCAGATAGGAAGTCGGACTTTGTAAAACACTCTTATTCATTTGCATCCGGGTTAGATTGGAAACCGACTCCAACATAGTTGGGAAAGGGCCTGATAGATGATGTAATTTCTTTTTTATAAAGTAAGCTGTTAGCTCGGTTTACCAGTTTGCTGTTCTTCCTTTTGTCTTACAAGTAAGGTAGTAACATTGAAGCCATTACAATAATTAATTATCGAATGAATGAATGACACTTAAAAAAAAACTTTGAAGCAATAAGAAGTTTGCCTTATTTTTGTATTATGAAAGTTTAAAATAATTGTCGTCTTCTCTATTTTGGTCAACATCACAACAACACTGATAATACGAATTTTATTTTAAATTTTACATCTGAGAGAGTAAGATGAATTCCTGAGTGGACGATCATTTTGTTTGTCATAAAAGCTTCATGCGCGCTATATTTTTTTTATAATTAATTTACAATGCTTCGTCTTGCTTATCTGTGGTCCGACACACTATTTTACTTTTCTCTTTGCATAATGGAAGCAAATATGAGATTGAAATGGATTTTTATCAGTAAACTACCTTATAAAGTATATTTGATGATGATTGCATCGGGCAGAAACGAATAGCGTTCTTCTTTTACGAGTTTTGATAAAGAAATCAGTATTTATTCCAATTTTAAAATACTATGACGAAGACATTAAGGATTTGAATTAAAAAAAAGGAATTAGAAAAATGCAATCATGTTTTTGATTAACTTTTATAATAGATGTTGAATACGAATAGAGATACGCTACCATGCACACATAATACCTACATACCTATATAGGTATTTCTTTCTACAACTGCTATGTCAAATATAATTCAAAACATATTAATATGTTTTTTTTTTGCGTTTTTATATTGAAATATTTGAAAATCGAATTTAAATATAAACACAATAAATACAGAAAATTTGATGTCTTTATATCAGATATCAAAGACTACTCAAAGGTCTAGTATGACAAAAAAATGGTTAGCGGGAATTTTAAACATAAAAGAATCCATAGATCTTTACCTCTGAAAATAATAACATGAGTCTGGCCCCAAACACGACCATCAGGATTATTAAAAATGCTGCAAGCTATTGTTGCTGAAGACTGTTGCATATCATTCGATCGATCTAATATCCATGTGCCAATAACTCAACGAGGCTGTCCCAATGTGTAAAGGGCTGTAGACGCGCTCAAACTGTAATTTTCAAACAAAAGCCAATATTTTATCTGTGATCCACCATTTTAAGTAACACCAATCTAGAAGATAGAAAAATCAATCCATGGTAATTATCAAACTTCACCCACAGTATTATGGAAAACATTATTTTTGAATTGTAGATGGTCAATAACGATCTATAACTTGTTCGTTTGAGAAGTCAAAGATCATTTACTAGCCTTTTCCCAACTGTGTTGGGGTCAGCTTCCAACATAGCCCTGTGCTGTATAAGATTAGTTTCCAGTTTAAACAGTTTTGAATATATCGGTATGTGCTGTGGCTAGATATGAATCATTAATCCTACTGAACTCTTTACATTTTTAAAAGAAATATCGTATAATATTGTATAAATTTACTTTTGATATTTATCTTCAACTCACTTGAAAGTTATTAGCCAGCGAATTGTCTCTGCGAAAATATTTGTCTTCTTATTGAATTACCTAGCACGATAAAATGTAGAAGTTGCAAGTTACAACATTGTGATAACTTTGAGCTGTATATTTGCGGACTTAACTGAGGCACAACCTGATTCATTTTTTTTAATAAAAAGGAAACAATTTGTATCTTTCATTAAAAATCTCATTGGGTTAGATAGAAATCATGATCTTTCACAGAAAATTAAAGAACAACCCGCTGAAAATTTTCAGCCCTGGGGGGTCCAAAATTATGTGCCAAACTACTGATATCTATCAGTTTGTATGTTGATATCCCTTCTACCCGTGTGTACGTACGCGATATAAAGTTCACTTTCTCCGAAAAGCCTGCGATGTTGTCTATAAATATCTATATTTTTAAAGAAAAGACGCTATACTTTGAGAAAAACCCTTTTAACATTTTCCCGGTACCTATCCGTAGTTTTCCATACCTCCAGATTCCGGGACGTAAAATTGAAGTACTTGTCTGAAGTTCCGGGGATAAAGTTCGTATTTTTGGATATATTGTGATGACGTCATGATTTCGGGACTACGTGTTATAAGTAAAGTGGCGGAATGGTTATAACAAAGAGGATAACAAGAAGGATAAGAATAATACCGCCAATCATAAAACTTGTAAATTACATTTTTTTTTTATATAATACTAGATACAAAATAAAAAAATAGTAGCCCACAGAGATCCTAGCTACCAGCGGTCATTATCATTAATTCCTTTAATAAAAAATAAATTAAAAAAAAAGAGTTAGGTATAAATAATTATTAAAAAACATATAACGTATTTAGTATACAGAATCAGCAATTAAAACGAAATAAAGTTAAATAATCATACAGACATAATACATTTTATTATAAAAGCTGACAATTTTAGTTAAACTTTAACTTAAAATACCTGAACATAGTTGATATTTCAAAACCAAAAACATTGAAAGTTCACGGCAAAAAATAAAAAGAAAAAAACTTTTGTTTTATAAAAGAATATAAAAAAGATATGTTTATTTGCCACAGAGCATTGCATTTGGCTTAAACTATTTTAACATCGCTCAGTGCGTATCTGTCAACGTCAGTTATCGTCCGTTTCTCGACATGCAGAGATATGTCATTCTCTGACAGTCAGCTCAAAACGCATCTATCTACCAAAATCTATCTACGAAAACTTCAGGTCATATTGACAGAAAATAACAGAAGAAAACATGTTTATTTGCCACAGAGGATATAATTATAAAGGTATTAACTATTTTAACATCTCTAACCTCGTATCTGCCCTAATGTACATTTTTAATTAAAACCTTTTAGTTTGCGGGGAGAACTGTAGCGACGTTATCGTACGAAGTGTAGGTACCTGTAGTGGTCCGTTTTTGTATTTAAGTTCGTAACACACATTAGACGGAGTCAAAAAACCTGTTATGCTTTGCATGGATAATTTTATTATTGTACCTACTTGTTTTGTCTTTTTGAAATACAGATAATATATTGGATGTTCTGTTAGACTTTTCTGATTATTATTATTAATTTCTTTTTATTTTTTCACTAATTAAGTTATTGGTTTTTTGTTCCAAACTATCATGGTAGTCAAGTGCAATTTCTTTTTTAACTGAGCAACCCTGATTTTCTGAAGACTTTTTTTTCCTGATATTTATTTTACTATTTTATTAGTTTTAAAGACTGATTCCACTGAAACGAATGTACGAGTATTTCCCGAGAACCGACTTATGGTACTTGAAGGAACCGGGTGGGTTTTAGTGCGTTAAAAACCAACATAAACATCCGATCTTTTCACATAAGGACTTCCCCACTACAAAAGGAATATACAGCGATATTACTCCAACATAGTCCTCCAATTGTTATGGTCTATTCCGTATCTCTTAGCAGTTATTTACTGAATTTCTGTATCATCCTGCCTCCATCTCTAAATAGGTGATCGATCATCATTGAATAGGTGATCGATCATGAGGTAAACGGCCTCATGATCTTTAACCTTACACCAGCTAGCCATGACTAGACGACGTGCTTATTATTTTTGCCCACCCGCCGTGGCTATGGACGGTACGGTTCAGTTGCGGTCTCAAAGTCATGACCTCTGCTTTGTAACACGGGTTATTAGTGTCATGTCTATGAATTTTGAAACCACTGGCACTGTGTGAAAATCGGTGCATCACGTACCGGAACTGTAGACCTGTCGCTGGAGGAGCAGACCGATGGCGTTGTTGCGTCACATTTTTAGGCAAAAAACGGATGATGAACCTGATGATTTTGCCCTGTCCGTCCGTCCGACCAAAAGTTATACCGCCATTATACTCGAAGACTATTGGCACGTGCCATATCTAAGTATATTTGGAAAGTAGATGTAATTTATGAGCCACATTAGAACGGTGTAGTGATATTACGAGAAAACATACTAGATAATAAGCTCGTGGAGGATTGTTGGATACCATAACGGAAAAGCGGAGATGCTTCAAAATATTTTTTTTATTTAATTTAATAGTTTATCATTTATTATCGGTTACAATACAGCCGCAGAAATCACTGTATTTTAAAAGTGTATATTGCTGAGTATTCGAAGTAATAAGAACATTATTTTAGTTCATTTTTATATGACTGTGAAAATAAAAATTAGTTAAGGTTGTGTCGTTATATTGTATCTAATATATAGTGGTGAAGGGTGGGCGTTTTAGGGGACTGTCTTTTGTAAACGTTTTTGACATTCAAAAAGTGCTGATTCGCAGCCTAATTGGAATAAATGAATTTTGATTTTGATTTTGATATATTTTGGTATGTTGTGGGTAAAGAAGTTTTTGTTGCAATTGTTTTGTTTTACGTCATAGATAAGATATTAATCTATGATAATTTTGAGGCCTCGCTATCCTGTAATGATAAAGTTTAAATAAATAATAAATGTAGTTATATTTAGGAATCTTTTTCAAAATTTGGTCACTATAAAAAAATAAAATAATATATGCATTGCAAGGCTTCGTCAAATACATAACCTTGCAAACAAACTTCGAGGCCCAGTTTGGGGAAGCAGGTCGACTATTACTACCTGTCCCCTTTTTATACGCGTCTCATGAGGTATTCGCAGTAAATAATAAACCGACTAGGGTTAACTAATTTGGGTTAAATAACACACGGTAAGGTTACGGTTACACTCTAATCTAAAACTAGTAGAATATAAAGTGAACTTATTTTAATCCAAACGCGTGTCTCGCAACGGGCGACGAACCAGACTGTTGTGTGCCTTGGGAAGAGACCCTTCGTAATCCCTTTTTGTGTTGCGACTTGACAGCGCGGCGATGTTTATACATATTAGACGTGACGCCACGTATACTCATGATACGTGACGCCACACCCGATTTACACGTCTCCAGTCATTAAATAGGGTTCGAGCTATTACTTTAAATAATGTGACTTGAACCATGTTAACAAGTTGATTAAACTTTTCGCGTTAATAACAAGCCTATAATTAGTTTTATCGTTTTCTAACCCACTTTATTACGTAGTATACTTCAAAAACTCGTTTAGTTGTTTAACATTATATTTATAAATAGTTTTTGTTAATTTTATTCATGTAATGTGATGTGTCTGAGTTTTCGAGCGAGTCAAGGTCCGATTTGGTTTTATTAACATTTTTTAACAACGGTTTTGCTATGCTAGTGAGCATAATAGTTTTCAAGAAACATACGTAATCGAGATCATTGTTGACCATACACACACTTAGAACGATGGGTAGCAGAGCGGCTACTACCCATCATCCTAGCCATTTTCTAACTGCGTTGGAGTCGGCTTCAAGTCTTACCGGATTCAGCTGAATACCTCTTACATGAAGCGGCTGCTTATGCCCCCTAATCCAGTTACTAGGCAACACGATACCCCTCGGTAAGACTGGTTGTTAGACTTCCGGGCTTCAGACTACCCGTAACGTTAGTCTATGATTGACGAATGAGCGCCGCGCCCGCGCCGCGGCAAACTGCTTCACCTGTTTTCCGAGGCACGGTGAGGTTTCGGTATTTAACGGATGGGCTATCCATAGTCCGACCTCGGCAAGCGTAGTTTAACCTTCGATCTACAAATCCAGCTGGTAGTATTTAGCAAAAATACTTGAATGGTCTCGTCATCATGGTCCTTCGAGCCGGATAATACCTAAAAATACAAAGGAACTATGGAATAACTAGCTTTATCCCGCGACTTCGCTCGCATTAGGAAGTGAGGGGTTAGAAAGAGACAAAAAGTAGCCTATGTCACTCTCCATCCCTTCAACTATCTCCACTTAAAAAATCACGTCAATTCGTCGCTCCGTTTTACCGTGAAAGACGGACAAACAGACACACTTTCCCATTTATAATATTAAGTATAGATTGATGTTACACGACCAGAAGGATCTATTTTCGCATAACATGAACTCATTACATTATTATAACAGATTAAACTTTATAAACGATCGATCATAGCCGATGTGTTTGTCTAAACCAAAGCAAATGTTTGAACACAAAATGGTTGGTGGCCAACTATTTTTAGTTTAACTGATAAAATGCGAGCTACTGAAGTTTACCTTATATCTTATCTCCGCCTGATAACACATTTTGAGGTATATTAAGACTCCCAAACGTCATCGGGGACACTTACCTACCGCAACATCTACTAGTGTTGTGACACCAGTCAGTCCATTCACGTGACTACTTTAATACTGTTTTCCTCCGATGCCAAATTGATCGAAGATCACTATTCAATGCATGCCATAAGCGTGGCATGACTCTCGTAACGCATTCTGTCTAAACACTGAACATTAGCCAGACTGTCTGGCATGACTATGAGCGGCATAAGACTATTAATAAATAGTATAGATAATGTTTCAATTACGTCCGTTTGAAAGCAAACTAATATTAATTTCAAATGTGCATAGTTAACATCACGCCTGTATTTCTTGAAGGGTTAAGCAGAGGTGTGCCTATAGTACACTTCCAATTCGTTATATTTAAGGCCCACGAAAAAGGGGGAGCCATTAACCGGGCAAAAATCTAGACTCCGGCCTGCATCAAAATCCAGATGAAACGTCCCACTAACATTTATGACCCAACCCGGGATTCGAAACCAGGACCTCATGCTCAGTATAAGCGTTTGCAACTACTAGACCAACGAAATATAATGCGTAGCTTAGCGAGCATAGTTCCTCTAGCAAATTACGTCAGATGCAAATGTTCAAGCCAATCTGGCATTGATAGAAGTGCCTGTCTAGGTGCGGATTGTAATTAAATAAAATTATGTTGCAATTTAGAGAGAATTTGTAAACTAAAGACCCAGGATATAATGGAACTATTCGCAGAATTATAATGGAACTTCACAAATTACTCGGCTTGTATTATTTTGTTTTCCAGTCCTTGGGTCAGACCCGTAACCTCAACCGCGGTGAGTTACGTCGTAAATAATAAGATCGTATACTGGGTGGAAGGTACATCGTAGCACAACCTGATACCATGAGCTTAGTACATGATTCTGGACCTCCCAGGTTTGACGACACACTATGCCGAAATTACGTCGCGTCATAGCGTACATCCTAACTTCGGTAGGACGTAAGCGGCCACTTATTCCGTGAGCACACATTATACGCGACTCGGTTTGCCGACGAAGATACGGGGGCCGCCCGCGCCCCGCGTGTCCGCTCGTAGTGTTCATTTCGCTTCTGCCAGCGCTTCAGCACTCAAGACTCTGAATACACACCCAAAGTTGCGGAACTGAATTTCTGCCGCGTAAGTTCGGCACTTACGGTGTGTCATATCAGCCGAATACGACGGAACATAAAATCAGCTGTCGAACTTCGGTCGCGTAACTTCGGCATAGTGTGTTTAGACACTTATACTATGCTGCAAATTGCAAAAAAAACCCAAGAAAATTTGATTTTCGCGGTATGCTGAATTAGCCTTACTTTTCGGTTACTATAAGAGGTTGTTTAACAAGTGATACTAAATGTATACTAAATTAACCTATGTGGGTTCCTTCTTAGTAGAAAGACTTTTCGTGTTGTTAAAATGAAACTAATGTGGGTACATACATGCTGCGGGAGTATATATAAATACGATGGCATGGCATGGCAACCACACGTTATACGGTATGCCGCACAATAGTGGTAACAAAACCAGTATATGATGACCTTGCATTCTACCGTAGCTCTGTACTACGATAAGCCAGCTCAAGGCTCGTCAACCACTGACGTGGTGACTGTCGTACAAAACGCAATCAATGTATCATTTAAAACGGATTATAGATGGAAAACAATCTGTGTAATAATTTGTAATTACTATGAAAACGTTTGCTAAATCAAAGACTACACGACGACTTGCATAATTATGAAAACAACATTCTAGAAACAAATGTGACTAAACGCACGTGAGGTGAGAGCCAACACTTCTCAAGTGCCAATATTTCTATAGTTTGTCATCGCAGTATGCACGTACTTTGCCAAATTGCAGCAATTCTCTGTGATACTTTTACGTACTGTTGATGAGTATAATAATTATAATAATTGGACGGTGAAAAATCAGGGCCCTAGCTCCACTTTGTGAATGCATTAGTGGTCTCTTGATTTTGGTGCCGGTTAGTACCAACCGGAACCAACGGCTTAATGTGCTTTCCGAGGCACGGAGGAATCTTGATATGCTACGAACGGTCACCCATCCACAGACTGACCTCGGCAAGCGTAGCTTAACCTTCGATCAACCCGTGCGGCTGTTTTTATTTAGCCACGAACTCCTCCTAACATCTCAGTAACTATGGGGCAAAATCTACTGTTGATAAGTATAATAATTGGACGGTGAAAGATCAGGGCCACTCCACTGATTTGTGAATGCATTAGTGGTCTCTTGATTTTGGTGCAGGTTGGTAACAGAAGCAATTCAACGACTGTTGCAGGCCCCATATACACTTGACAACACTTACAAAAAAAAGGAAAGTAGAATGCAAGTGCCAGTGGATCAAGCCCAATAATGTTAGCATCTATGTTTTAGATGAACGGTCTTATATTTACGGTTCAAACATAAATAAGAGTTACTTAGCAGTGAGAATTAAGACAGTATGAGATGCAAAAGCAAGCAAAGTTTATTTTCATATCATCAAACTCTCGTCAGAGCGCAATTCCATTGTTATTAATTGATCACCCGCCGGCTCAACGACACAGACAGGTCGACATGTTGCGACTGTCGTCCTATCAGTTTCAGGGCCCACCTAATATCCGTTTCATATGCTTAGGAAATACTGCTCTAGCCAGTTTATTACGCGGTGATATTCAAAATGTATCATAGAGATTTTTTTTATTTCTATTGCTGTTTATGGTGGGGACCATAAACGATGCTCTAAGCAATAACTTAGTTCGCACCTATTTAAGACTTTGTGTCTGAATAGCAATAATGAATGCGTAGAAAGTTGATAACTTTGAGGCGCACATTTTTTTTTTATTAATACTAGCAGCTATCCTCGACCACGTCTGCATATTAATTATTTTAAAATTATATCCTACTTGTTGTTTTAAAGTATCAGCAATGTTATTTATTGGTTACTTTAAGTATACAAGGTCTTAAAAGGTGGCGTTCTGTAGTATCTGCATACCCCGATAGGTAAAATCGTGAGTTTTTTTAAATGTTATTAAGACTAGGTACCGCAAAGTTTCATTAAAATACGTTAAGTAGATTTTGCGTCAAAGAGTACCAGACATTCTCCCAAACATTCACATAAATACAATGAAATACAATTTGAAAAAAAAATTGGTACCTTTACTACTATGTTCAATATTTGATAATACCTTTTCAAATGATTATAATTATTTAACAATACATTTGTGGCTCAAAAGTGAGCTTTGAATAATTTTCGTCATTACGCCCAGCGCTTGGTATTCATTCCATTCTTTATTGCTTATTAGACCCCAATTAGAAGTCAGTAACAATACCTATTGTTTAAGGTTTAAGCGAACATTTAATAACATCGGAAGGGAATCATTTTCAAGCGCTTTGTTCACGGAGATTAATTTTCTCTCTGAGCGGTTTTCCTCAAATAAGCTATCGCACATACAAAGCAACGAGGGCAATATAGCTCAGATATCACTACACTTTACTGAAGTCTACATTCATTTATCTCAGAGTTCCGTTGCTCTATTGCTTCAACGTCGATTCATTTCAATAGGATAGCCTAGACTTCACGATTCAACCAGACCTAAGAAAAACAAACGTAGTTTTTTTTTTGTCGATGTGGATTATCCTCATGGATGTCCTCCACCCGTCCCAGGGCGGTCTGTCAGTCTATTACTGCCTAAAAACCACCTCATGGGAACTAATGCGCCTTTCACGATCCCCGGCTAGTGCCGGGCCGCCTCTACGGGCCACCAAACGTATCCCACCTAGCTAGCGCAAAACTAGCGCTCCCGTTCAAACGCGCACGAGTTGCGTCCGCCACCGTGCACAATCATCTTAATGATACTGTATCTTGCTGAAGCAATACTTATATTGCTAAAGACAAGCTTTCCAACAGACCGCTTATAACAGTTCTGAGAAGTTATATTCCTGGCACTAGACTTAACTGTCCTTTTCGATTGCTCAACAACCAAGTAAGGCAAACACCATACCATTATAAAATCGTTCACTCATCCGATCACGTTGATTTCCGATGCTGTTCCGCTCTTCAGAGATTTATTAGATATCTATGAAAATTACACTTGTCTAGACTACGCTAACATTGGTTGAATAAAATGGGTATTCTAGTTTACATTTTTATGCACTTTTGAACGCTTTAATCGGTTTTAAGAGAAACCGGTGAAATTGCCGTTCTGCAGTACTGGCCATTTCAAATCAAAATATTTTTTGTTTGGCTAAGAATTCTAATTTCAAATTAATTTTATTTAAAAAACATGGATTTTTTTTTCCAAAAGTAGTCATTTGTTTATTGATTAGTGTTACATTTTCATCGCATTTAAATCTTTTTCGTCATCATGGATACGTTAAAAATTCGAGTAATTATGGAATATGAGTACCGTCGTGGCAGCAACGCGGCACAAGCGGCACGCAACATCAACGACGTTTACGGAGCTAACACTACAAACCAACGCACTACCTGTTATTGGTTTGCTCGCTTCCGTTCTGGAAATTTCGACCTGAAAAAAGAAACCTCGCGGTCGTCCGAAGACTTTGGTCGACAATGACGAATTAAAGGCGATTGTGGAAGCTGATGATACACAATCTACGGCTGAATTAGCAGCAGCTTTCGACGTTAGCGTCAAAACAATATTGGTCCATTTGCGTCAAATTGGCAAGGTAAAAAAGCTTGACAAATGGGTGCCCCACGAACTCAATGATCGCCAGCGCGAAGTACGCGTCGAGACGTGCCTTGCACTGCTCAACAGACACACAAATGAAGGAATTTTGAACCGCATTGTTACCTGCGATGAAAAATGGATTCTGTTTGATAACCGCAAGCGCTCAGCAAGTTGGTTGGATCCTGGTTCAGCACCTAAACAATGCCCTAAACGAAAACTTACCCCAAGAAAAGTGATGGTCACTGTTTGGTGGTCTAGCGCCGGTGTGATTCAACACAGCTTCTTACCAAACGGGGTGAGCATTACTGCAGATGTGTACTGTGAAGAATTGAACACAATGATGGAGAAGCTGGCACATCTCCAACCAGCATTGGTCAATCGCTTGTCTCCGCTGCTCCTGCACGACAACGCGCGACCTCATACTGCACAGCAGACGGTCTCCAAGTTGCAAGAACTGGGGTTGGAAGCTCTCCGTCATCCGCCCTACTCACCAGACCTTGCGCCTACAGACTACTACTTTTTCCAGAATTTGGATAACTTCTTGGCGGGAAAAAAATTCAATACCCGAGAGGCAGTACAAAATGCCTTTGAAGAATTTGTTGCCTCCCGTCCATCTGATTTCTTTAAAAAGGGCATCAATAAACTGCCACTGCGTTGGCAAAGATGCATTGATTGCATGGGTGATTACTTCGATTAATACAAATAAAAAATACATGAAAAAAATTAATTTAAATTTTTTCATACAAAACGGCAATTTCATAGGTAAAGACCTATTATTATAAAGAGTAAAGATTTAATTGCTTGTATGTTTGTTTGTGATGGAATAACTCAAAAACTGCTTAACCGATATAAACAATTCATTCGTCTATATAAAACTACAGTTTCAAGGGAAGGGATGTTAACACTGGAAAAGTATGGAATCCACGCGGACGAAGTCGCGAAGTACTAGTCATCATCATCTAGCCTAGCCTTTTTCCAACTATGTTTGGGTCGGCTTCGCGAAGTGCTAGTGAAGGATAAATATGGCAGATTGAAGGATAATGTAGAAGCGTAAATCTTACTTCCTATGCAGCTAAATATTTGAAAATCGGCTCTCAGTGCAGTAAGTTTAGACTGCAGCTTCCGTGAGTGACAAAATTAGGTCAAACTAATATAAGTATCGTGCTTTAAAACATCAACAAAAATGAGTTGTAGGTATATATCATTTGCTTTCCGATATGAAAAAACGACTGCGTATCTCTTCATGGAGATATGCAGTAGCTCCATGTAAAATACTGGCGATAAACTGGATCCTCATAGGCTGGAAGCCGACTCCAATATAGGGAAACGGCTAAGCAGATTTAATCATTGTATCCTTGGACACGAGGAACAGTCCCTGCGCAGTTGACCTATATTGACATTGGAAAAATAAGTAAAGAGACCAAAAATGCTTCACTGTTCGTTTTGTGATGATATTTTTTAATTGTTGTGTCGTTTTCTCATCTCAGACACTAATCTGCATGGTCCTCACATGATATGACCAAGATAATGTCTGGTTTTTAAAGTGACTGTGACCTCTGAGCTCATTTCGGTGTTTCTTTTCAAAGTCGGATAGGGAACCACCCGACCAATTTAAAAATAAATATTTTACCATTACAAATTCTGAAAATATACGAATGGCACCCGAAACCATAGGTTTACCATGCTTTCCGAGGCATGTAGGGGAACAAAAATGGATGGTAACCCATCCACAGACCGACCTCGGCAAGTGCAGCTTACCCATCGATCGACCCTCATGGCTGTTATATTTAGCCCAAAGGATGAGCGCCATGATTAAATTTTCAAAGTCGTAGCATAGACTTCATTGTATGTGGAATAGATTTGTGAGATATGTGTGGTTTGTATCAAGCCAGGAACTTCCCCTCAATCACAGTGATTGTCGTTCCGTCTGAACAGGAATTATTGGAAACCTCTCTCGGTGATTAAATCCGTCCTTAACGACGTTTTAAATCATATTGAGGATATTGCGCCAGTATTGATTTCCTACTATATTGGTAATTGTTAGAAGGTAAGAGACGTAAAGTTAAAACATAATGTGATTACTCTTTTTTTGGGAAATGTAAAGCGCTTTTCCATAAAAGTCAACTTTGACTTTTTAAACATTGAAATACTATCTATCACGACTGCGTATTAAACAAAAATAAATTCATTAGGTATATCATTATGTTACGTATAAAAAAGCGTGTGTCTCATTATAGCTGTAGTTGCTGCGAAATAAAAGACGCCCAAGATACAATTTATTGAGAAATAACTGTGGCATACTCTAAAAACGCTAAAACGGCGCATTTAAACAGAATACATTGAAGCTAAGTAAGGGCCATTAGCATCCATAGTTGCATCATTTTATAGCTACAAGTCTTTTCAGTATAGAATAAAATGATTCCAAGTATTTTCTGTACAAATGGAGGAAAAGGTTATATGTTTTAAAGAAAGTTCCGTAAAATTGATAGTTTTACCTCAGTTTTGGTATCGTGAATATTTTCAGACCTTCAAAGATATTTTATAAGTATAATACGTCCTTTAAAAAGTGTGTTAATCAAATCATCCAGTCACTGGCTGTGAAGAGAGAGTATCCTAATTTTAGACGCACCAACAAACGCGACGAGCCGTATTAAAAATGAGTGCATAATGAACAGTTTTCGACACTTGCCGAGCGAATATTGAACTTGATCTGAAGGTTGGCAGTAATTTATAACAACTCAATATCGCTTGCTTATTGTTGCTATTTGGATTTTTTCTGTCACATAAAAACAACGATAACATAACATAACATCATGCCTGCGGGTTGCTACTGAAACCTACGATAAAACAGTTCATAAAGCGCCTCACCCAGCGCTTCATGGACATTTCTATCAAACATTCCAACCCCTTAGTGGTATCGGCCACCCGATACACTTCCTCGCGAATCAGTAAAGTCCAAAGACCTCGACACACACTAACAGAGCCTGATGACTCTATCACTCTTCTCCAGGAAAGCAATAGGGCCACCAGCACTGTTCGCAAACACAGACCGCCGTCATTCCGTCCAGTCGCCGAGGCCCGTCGCGACGACAATGTCCTCATCCCGACCCTTTGCTCGAGCCAGCCCGCGTAGCTGAGCCAATAGTTGCTTAAATTAGTCCCTAAATAATATATCTATTAGATCCAGCCAGCCCGTCCCTTGCCGTCCTCTCCCAGCGACGTCCTAGGCCGAGGCTCGTACCCCGCAGGGGGTGCCATTAGCTTGCTTTTTAACGCCCTGGCTGGAGGTCTTAATTTCTTATTAAGTCAGTCACAGAAGAGTTCGGTTAAGCAGTAGATATAACTGAAGGATAAACTGCGAGATATCTATTCCAAAAAAAAGCTTGCTACTGAGAAAAGTCCGATGAAAAAACCAAAATAACAATGCCCGCTACGGGAATTGAACCTCGTGCTCTGCAGTAGCGCTTGGTTAGTACAACGAAGTTCAAAAACAACGATAAATAATTAATTCATTAAAGTTCCCATCTACCTGATATGGCTACACACTCACATACTTCTTCGACTTTTCCGACTTAATTTGATTACTTTTACCGAAATACATCGCACGATGACATAATCCATCACGCAGACTGTAAACACAGTTACATAATGCCTATCTATATAAACACATATACCGAATTCACATTATTGGGATCTTTCTTTATTTCTTTCATTGTCATCTGCCTAGGCAGCCGACCCAGAAAGGGCTAGCTTTTCCCAACTCTGTTGGGGTTGACCAGTGTGACCAACGGAATGCATCTGAATACCAGCGATTTCCATGGAACAACTGGCTATCTGACCAGGTACTGGGTCACACAATTCCTTCTGATTTGAAGCCCTAAAGTCTGACAACCAGTCTTACCTGTATACCTCCGGTTTTCTGACTACTCATACTGAATGTAAAAAATCTACAAATGACAACTGGGACCAACGCAACGACTTGAAAGTGCTGTCCAAAGCATGGAAGGGTCTCGGTTTCTTTCTATTTTTCTTTCTCCTCTAAATTGTATTAAATTGGGATCTATTCCGGGCGTAAGCGGGTTTTAGAAGAAAACTCGCAGTAATTGCAATTTTAATTATACTAATTAAAATTGCTATTACCTACTGGGAATGTTCTTCTTTATGACTCATAAAACTAATATAGTGCGTTCCCGTTACCATTAATCTGGACTCAGATAAAATTTACTGTTACGAGAGTGAACAAACGTTGAGAATTTGATGAATTTTCAATACTGAAAACTGTAGTTTTCATTAAATACACTTGCAAATAATGAAAACTACGGTTTGGGGATTGGTTGGTCTGCTATGCGTGTAGCAAACCCGGTGCCAGATTTAAAAAAAGCTGTTACAGCCTTATGTATTTATGTGTAGGTTGTGAGTTGAAATCCGGGCAAGTACCAATGTGACCGTTTCAATTCATACGTACTTTCTAAGCTTATCTTAGACATCACTGAAACCGGTATAGGAAAACATCGCGAATAAACATAAACTTATAATTTGTAAGTCGGATATGGCCAACCTACCTTGAGCAAACGTGATGATTGATGCTGGCTTCTCTGTACGAGAATTGGCTTTTACCCTGCAGTGGAACAGTTACAGGTTGGTATTGGTTTTGGTACATATTATTTATAGTATATATGTTCCAACCGCCATCACACTTCGACATTGAGCTGGCGTGGGCGTATTTCCAAGTTTTTCAATTTACTTTAAAAAAAATATGTACATCAACAACTTACACATAGTACAATAATTTGTAAAAGAAACAGAGTACCTACCAGTTTTTATTTATAAAACAATTAGAGGCACACACAACATTCACGAGCGAATGCATAATTTTGAAACCATAAAAGTATAAAAACATAAAACAGCTCAAATATAAAAATGTAAAGAGTAAAAAAAGTTTTTAAATAGTAGTACGAGGGCAACTTAAAATGGTTTGGTTACCACTGATGTGCCGCCTAAAGTACTGCCAAATATACTCGTAAATACTTCTAACTGAAGACCAAAATTCTTATCTACTCTTAGGTACTATTCAGCAAATCTCCAACTGTCCTGTTTACTCGGTTCGCCTTCGTCGTTCCGTTCGGTATCAAAAGAACATTACGGAAGGTCGTTTTTTTTAATACTTGCATTTATTGCTTTTGCAACCGGGTTATACTGCCAGCGGAAGATTTTCGGGGTTGAGTTTTCATGTCTTTGAGAAGTGATTTATATATAAATGATTTATAAGATAACTACGGACATGATAGTTTATTACGAAGTTTTTAGTTGGTTTTCCTTCAGTTATTTACCCCAGAGCATCGTGATGTGACCGAATATTTACCTTGAATATATCCCTCTTTTTGAGAAGATCGTTGGCCTGTTGTAGTACTTCGAAGATTTATATAGGTGTCATCAAAATCCATAGCAAAAGGTAACAGCCTGCAGCCGCAGTCTATACTTACCTTATAGCCGAACTCTACGGAAATCTAAGATGGCGTCGTCCCAGTGCGGTTCCATCTATTCCCAATTAATTCTTAGTACCGGAAATTGAACGATCGTATGTGTTGCATATTCTAGGCTTTCGCAGTACTTGCTGCATGTAGATTTTAGTGTTCATTTAATACATTCAGGTACGAAAGTTAAAGTCAAATAATTTGTTTCAATTAGACCATTATGAAAAGCACTTTGTTCGTTTATACAAAATATTGTAATATCAAATCACATGGTTGAAGTTCTGGGCTCAAATCTGGACCTGTGACAATTACTGTGTGCTTTCTAAGTTTATCTTAGACATCACTGACATCGGTTAAGGTAAACGTCGTGGGGAAACCTGAACTTGTAATTGTTTTAAGTCTGTGCGAGTACGAGCATTAATCACTTATTATTAAGGCACGTGCCTTCTTTATATGAGAAGAGGTCTTTACCCTATGGTGAGACAGTAACAGACTGGTATTGATACGAGTATAAACATTATCTTTCTTCCTCGTGGAAAAACTCTTGCCAGTTTCGCCCAAAACCCCTTTCCTAGTTAAGTCCGTAAATCTTGGCTGGTTTTTGTTTTTTACTGTATCCTTTATTGCTATGAAAGTCAGACTTGTTTGTGAAGCTGTGAATTTGATTACATTATACAGTTCTGTTTACGAAAACATCGGGAGATCTTAATTGCGTTTCAGATGTTTATCTGTTTCACGTAATTAAATCCAGGACTCGAGTCTAATTCGATATAATTTCAAGGGGTAAAGATCTTTGTGTGTTCGCCGGGAAACAGCCCTTGGCTTCGCGCGAGTTTGGGAGATGTAATTATATTTATATTAGGGAATGAACCAAATTAAACCAGATGATATCAAGTCGTTGGAGAATAAAACCCACCACCTTTCAAAATATACTTGCAAAGAAAGAACTTTAATTGATTCCAGTCTTCGCCGATGCATCTGAATACCGCTATTTCAAATTGAGCGAGTGCCTATCTGACCTCGACTATCTAACTGGGCAACACGATGCCCCTTGGTTAGACTGGTTGTCAGACTTTCAGGCTTCTACCAGTAATGACTTTCAAAGATCTACGAATGACAGTCGGGACCAACTGCTTATCGTGCTTTCCAAGGCACATACCCTCGTATGTAAAGGATGGTTTAACATTCACAGACCTCGCCAAACATAACTTTCAATCGACCTGTGCGGCTCGTTTTAAGGACCCACGAGCTCCATAACGTGAACCAATATTTAAACGTACCTTCAGAAAATGCCTCCGACTCAAACTAGAAACGCAGTCTTCCAATTTTTATTAAATAAATAAATAAATTTTCATACGTCTTATTATTGTCGTAGTATGAGTAGACGGTGCGCATGCTTGCTTTGTATGGAAAGTGTTGACAATGCCGCCTCTAGCGGCGTCGAGACGTCTTTGTGCTCTCTAGATGATGACGATTACAAATTTCCGTGTAGCCGCCTAATACTTAAGCAACTATTAACCAACTTTGGAATAGTTTTCCACGAAATGGGGTAAATTTCAAAGTACAGTTATACTTGATTGAATTTCTCGGTGTGTTGTTTTTAGTTTCGAAACATCCATCGATTTCAAATCGTGATACAAATTGTGAGTATTCTATTGGCACTTTGACATTTTGGCAATAAAAAACTTGTGATTGCCCAAAATGATTAACAAATATACTTAATAAAAATATGCAGCTTTGGTATGTTATTTTTATTGGGGTTACTTTCATTACCAGTTTTAAATAATGCCGAAAATGTAGGCTGGTACTACAAAAAAACCTTACCGGCTTAACATATTTGGATGTTTGATAAGATGCTCCTAGAGATATTAGTAAGTTATCATCGTATACTGTTTTAAAACCCGCTGTCAAACGAGCTACGCCTTTATCGCGCGTAATTACATCTCCCATGTACTCGTACAAACACGTAGATATAGGTACATATGTATATATGTCCTCGATTAAGTTTTGGTATAAGTTTGAAGGTTACACTTTGTCTTCGGATAACTACAAATAACAATATAAAATACAATAGATAATTATTTGCTCGTGCAAATTATATTTAGGTGTCATTACATTTGCTATACGTTAGTCTTTTGTTCAGACATAATCGAAGCTAATTTAGAAAAGAATAGAGTACTCTCTATTGTTTAACATAAAAACTTACAAATAATAACTTTAAGAGCTACTCGTACTTAACAATATTCATGGTATGTTTATTTCCGGATTCCGCCACTTGAAATAATGCCAGCATCGAAGCTCAAAGCCTAAACAACGCATCAGCCGATGTATTCTGTAAAAATCTTACCGAGAAAAGTTAGGTATAGTGAGCGTAAAATAAAGTGTCAATCTTGGGATTGACAGCCAAACATTTGTTTGGGAAGACAGGTCACATCGCCGTCATTTCACGCACATTTTCACTGGGAGATTCATCATCATCTGCCTAGCGTTTTCCCAACTATACTGGGGTCGGATTCCAGTCTAACCGGATGCAACTGAATACCAGTGTTCCAGTGTGTTGACCTCCACAATCCAGTTACTGGGCAACACGATACCCCTTGGTAAGACTGGTTGTCAGACTTTCGGGCTTCTGACTAACCGTAACGACTGTCAAAGATCTACAAATAACAACCGGGACCAATTTTCACTGGGAGATTATAATAGTGATTAGTGGTAGAATGCATTTATTTTTAATGAATCGAGGCCGGCTCCTCAACATTACTTAATATTTGTTGCAAGTAGTCATATTTTTACGCAATTGCCCTAATGCAGCAAATATAATTTCAAGAGCTTTATTGGCGAGATACATTACATACTGAGACCCCTTTGACGTTTTTACGGATAGACATGAGCTTGAAAGTCTAAAAAAACAGTTAAGTCTAGGAGCATCATGCTACCCAGTAACCGGGTCGTTGATAGCCAGCCACTCCTTGCAAAAGACTGATATGCAGCTGTATCCAGTCAGGCGAAACCGACCCCAAAAATGATGACAATAATGTTTTATATGATTATTTTATCGCAATAGCCGCACACTGAATTTCATTAACATTCAAAGTAAAATAACGCCACAATTTGCAAAAACCTTAAGTTTGTTTGAATTCTGTTGACTATCTTTCAGATTCCTCATGTTTTAAAATTAGCTTTACTCGTAATACCAGCTAAGTATTGAACGAAAGTCTTAGGTAGGTAGAAGATGTGATAAATTCAGAACACATAGGCCCACCCACTCCTAATGTAACGCCTAAATAAAATAAAATTGATTCAATGATGAGGGCACGTGATACAATATTTTGGATGTAGGTACTTCAGAGCAATCCTTTTAAGTGCATCTTTAAACCGTCTGTTTAAAGGATCATTGCTGAATGAATTGTCAATAGGATCCTCTTTAGTATAAATCGATGATTTATATGGCCGATACGAACGGTGACTGGTCGTAAACATCATCAACATTCGAGAACTTATAATAACTTATTATTCATGGTTACGTGGAGACCTTAACGTATCATCTTTGTCTCGTAACAAAGATGATCCTTTACATCACCAAGTGACTGTCGTGAACAATGGTTTTATAGTTTTAAATAGTTTTATTACTGTTGTGAGTCAAAACAATGCGAAATTTGTAATTAATTTATTGCTTTTTGAGACTAATATTTTCTGGAAAAAATGTCTTTTTATTCATAGAATTCTCATTAGTATTAGACGGTGTAATTTTTTCCCCGCGATAAATAAGGCGAAGTGAACTACATTTTTACGGGGACATATTCACAGATTGGCACTGCTGTTGGGTTAGTATGGATGTGATCTCGAATCCGTTCTCTCTTCTTACTATTGTACACTCGCACATAATCGTACTCCCATGTATAAGTATTCCCATGACCCTACGGATCTCTGCGAAAGAAAGTTGGCTGTTCCTTCTGTCTCTTTTTTACGTGGCCCAGAGCGGGTTTTGATCAACCGTACAAGTGCGCGTATGCCTCGCGCCTTGAGGGTTCCGCCTTAAAGCTGCGGTTCCACTTACTGGCACCCACTTCCTATGAGATACTATTTAATAGACTACTCGTAGATCCACGATACTAATTAATAGACTTTAAGATACGTCCTTTAATTTGCTTAACCGGATTGCAGGAAAATATGGGAAGTCACTTTTTTAACGCTGCAAGCAGCGCGCCAGCGTTCTACAGCGCAGCCATCGTTCCAACTACAAATATTAGTTTGTATATTATATACAAAAACTAATATTATTATGTGATAAAATTACAAATTAATAATCTTCGGACTTTCGTTTACTTATTCTGTAAGTCTGTGGCAAATTGTTTATGCCGTTAGGTCAACGACCTGTAAGGTTTTAAATGGTAAAATCATCAAGTGACTTAACAAAACCGTGTCTCTTGATTGCGTTGACTTAGAATCTTGATTTTGTCAAATGTTCCCGTAAAAGGTGGAAAGGACTTGACAAGCGGAGTGATGGACGCCCAATTAAGTGATCCTATAAAGGTTCCGTATTTTTCCTTTTGAAGTACGAATCCCTTAAAACGTGGTATTGTATCCAATTAAATTGGTTGCGAGACTTTTGTCACTTATTGAGCATGAAATCAATCGTTTCAAAAGATTGTGTCTATATAATTATATTTTCTCTCGAGTAGGTTTTTCGTTGGATACATAAGTATTCCTAGTTTCTTTTCTTTTCTTTTTCTTTTTTCTTTTTTTTTTAAAAACGTTGCCCCACACTAGGAATTTCTCCTGTGTCGTGGGTGCGTTTACAAACATTTAAACTCACACACACAAACAGCCAGACCCGGAACAATTACCTGTAGGTCATACAAATATTTGTTCCGTGCGGGGATCGAACCCACAACACGCGGCGCAGCAGCCGATGGCTCAACCACTGCGCCAACCGTGTCGTCTGTTAGCGTTAGTTAACGGTAGCAAAATGGCACCGGAGTGGTCTATCAAGAGGTGCCTTCTTCCGTGTGCGGATGGTGTCCATCAGGGTTGTCTTATTGAGGTAAGAATCCTGCACTCGCCGGTTTAACCCCAAAGCCTTATAGGTTAGTCCTACAAAGA
The DNA here is from genome assembly GCA_905147745.2 of Phlogophora meticulosa. Lineage (NCBI taxonomy): Eukaryota > Metazoa > Arthropoda > Insecta > Lepidoptera > Noctuidae > Phlogophora > Phlogophora meticulosa. Next base: position 11,584,554 of record LR990538.1, on the reverse strand, counting down.
AAAAAATCTCTGAACTTAATAAACTAACCATCATTTTTATTAGGGTTTCATACCCGAAGGGTCCAAACGGAACCCTATTGCTGTCACTCATGTGTCTGTCTGTCTTTATGTCGTCTGTCAGACAGGTTTTGTTCCGAAGTTCTTTTTTAACTTCTCACCTGTGTAATTCAAATTTGGTGTTAATGTTTATTAATACGTATATATTACAAATAAATACCATAAATTATCCAAACTAATATTATAAATGGGAAAGTGTGTGTGTCTGGTAGTCCGTCTTTCACGGCAAAACCACTGAACGGATTTCGACAAAATTTGGCAAAGAGATAGATAGCATCTCGAGGAAGGACATAGCTTACTTTTTATCAGCAAACAACGCGGGCAAAGCCGCGGGCGGAAGCTAGCATATAAATAAATTGACAAATCAGATTTTTTCTTTGATATGTTTAGCACCGAATCCTAAATGTGCGAAGTCCGACACGCACTTTGCCAGTTGTTAATAACTTTGTCACAGTAGATGGCGCCAACCACTAATCACCAACCCGTCTTGAGCAAGCGAGGTGATTAATGCTCGTGTCTTCTCTGTATGAGAAGAGGCCTTTGCCCTGCAGTGGGACAGTAACAGGGTGATAGGTAGGTAGGTAGTAGATGACGAGTCTAAGCGTGCTTATCCTACAACATTATCTTCTAATTATCACTATCCATTATCTTTTATTTTGCAATAACAAGAATATTCTTAAACTTAGCGTACAATATTAACTTCCTTATTGCCCTTGCGGGTATGAAGGCGTTTCTTGTTTAAATCTCTATCTATAATTAGCAGAATGATATTCAAGATGTAATGGAAATAGACGGATGATGTCATAATGTCGTTGTTTGGTACCAAAATAGATATTGCTTGATCATCGTCCGAGAGTATCGATTAAAACATTTGATCTAACATAGGATCACATCTGTATCCCACTAAGGGTCAGCAGACGTGTACCCGCATTTTGCTAAGCTGATTAGCGAACTGAAGCTGAACCAACCAGGCATTCAACATTGGATCTTTTAGTAATTAATTTTGAAACTGTTACTTAACAGTTGACAGACGGTTAGAAAACTAAAATAAATAATTAATAGCTAGAATGTGACTAATACCTACTACTAATAATTGTTCTTAGTTTTTTTCAAACCCTGTTTTTTGATGTAAGTGAAAAAGTTTCTAAAATGGACGGACTTAATAAGTTTTTTGTTGACCATACTAGTTTTAGGTAATTATTTTGGAGCTCATAAATGTTGGATCATATAACACGCGATACCATCTACCCACGGCTAAAAATAAAATTCGAAACGAGATAAATAACATAATATCCTTAATAAAAACTTAAGAACAGATATGATCAGTGCTAGAGTCTAGCATATTAAATAAACTGCAGACACTTTTAAGTGATTCGCAGATAATAAACACTACATTTTATGTTTTAGTCAATTATTTTTTTATATGCTTGTCAAGGAAGTCTGTAGCTATTATGGTTTTTGTTCAAGTACACTCATTTAGGTAAGTTTCATATCCTAACTTATACAGATTTGCATTCGTATCTATATTAGTTATGTGTTCATAATAAATTAATTACAATCATAGAGTGATTGTAATTAATTTATTGAGTAAGCACTAATAATGTAATATCTCATCTTGCTGTCCCGCTGCAGGGCAAAGGCCTCTTCTCATGCAGAGAAGGCACGAGAATTAATCACCACACTTGCTTTTGTTATATAATGCAGGTGATTTGGTATTTATATTTTGGTATGTAAACACTCATGTAGGTACTTGAAGGTTCAAAAGCAACGACTCACCGAATTTAAGTTAAGCGATTATCATGCCTAAAATTATTCAAAGATAATGTTTGATTTGGGTATATAAATATGTTTACAGTGGAAACTATGCAATAGCAATAAATATCTGTGTAATCTATAACATATGATAAAAAAGCTACTTCGGTAAACACACCTATTAATAAGTTTACTTTCTCTATCCCGTAAATGAAAAATAAATAATATCAGCCTGTTACCACCCAATTGTATGGCAAAGGCCATACAGTTGGGTGGTAGGTAGGTCATACGGAAAAGGCACAGGCATTAATCACCACGTTTGCGTGGCTTACCTCATTGATAAGTCCAGGTTTCCTCACGACATTTTCCTTCACCTTGGTCTGTAATGTCTAGAAAGTGAAAAACTAGAAAGTGAAGAAAGAAAAGAAACACAACAAAGAACACGAGATGTGAGCTGAGATGTTGTTGACGAAAATTAATTATCTAATAAAGCTAGGAAAACACAGAATTCTAAACGCAAAAGGTTTTTTAAAGGACCTTTTATGTATGCCTGCCTACCTACTTACTTATACACCGAGGGTTCATTTATAATACGAAGATCTTTGCGGAGTCACTGATTTAAATTAAATTATACAGTCAAGTAACTCAGTACCGTAGTACGAGGTTAGATGGATTTATATTTTAAAATGAAATGTGAATATATTTTACAATTGTAAAATATAGAATCGGAAAAAAAGCAGTTGACGGGTAATTTTAGGGATGAATAGAAATTCAACTGGTTAGTTAGATTAATATAAAAAACAAGGCTATTTTGGTAATATCCAATTATTTCACTGCCATTCTAAGTCACCGCTATCTAGAACACATTTTCGACAAAAATCAGGGTAAACGGTAATAGCTAACACATTGGCAAAATAATATATATCCTTGCATTACCAATAGATGTATAAATGGACGGTCGCGTTCCTTTGTAGGCGTTAATTTTAGTAAAATATTTATTATAGTTCTTAAAGTAACCTCGTATTACGCACACATCGTCAAGTTGTCACCGAAATAGCGCATGCCTAATTATATAATTTGTTTTGTTTTTATTCTAGATACGTACAACGTCAACAGCGAAAAATAATGATACACGTGTAAACTGCTATATAATTATAGGCACGTGCCAGATTTTTATATTTACGCTTATTAGGTGTTTTTTTTACAAAACTCTCAGTCAAAATCAAAATCAAAATCAAAATTCATTTATTCAAATTAGGCTGAGAATCAGCACTTTTTGAACGTCAAAGACGTTTACATAAGACAGTCCCCCAAAACGCCCACCCTTCACCACTTCCTAGTGTTTTTGCTGGGAAGAAGAAGTGGAGGAACAAACTCCCCAGCAACACGTCTGTCTGATAGGTTTGAAGAACCTGAAGCTATACAACACATTATGTCAAAAATAATAATTATGTCAATCATCTTTATACGTCATTCAATTAAATAATTTGCTACATGTTAGCTAGCACACACCAATATGCCAAAATAAATAAATAAAAAGTTATAATAGGTCTTTACTTATGAAATTGCCGTTTTGTATGAAAAAAATTAAATGAATTTTTTTCATGTATTTTTTATTTGTATTAATCGAAGTAATCACCCATGCAATCAATGCATCTTTGCCAACGCAGTGGCAGTTTATTGATGCCCTTCTTAAAGAAATCAGCTGGACGGGAGGCAACAAATTCTTCAAAGGTATTTTGTACTGCCTCTCGGGTATTGAATTTTTTTCCCGCCAAGAAGTTATCCAAATTCTGGAAAAAGTAGTAGTCTGTAGGCGCAAGGTCTGGTGAGTAGGGCGGATGACGGAGAGCTTCCAACCCCAGTTCTTGCAACTTGGAGACCGTCTGCTGTGCAGTATGAGGTCGCGCGTTGTCGTGCAGGAGCAGCGGAGACGAGCGATTGACCAATGCTGGTTGGAGATGTGCCAGCTTCTCCATCATTGTGTTCAATTCTTCACAGTACACATCTGCAGTAATGCTCACCCCGTTTGGTAAGAAGCTGTGTTGAATCACACCGGCGCTAGACCACCAAACAGTGACCATCACTTTTCTTGGGGTAAGTTTTCGTTTAGGGCATTGTTTAGGTGCTGAACCAGGATCCAACCAACTTGCTGAGCGCTTGCGGTTATCAAACAGAATCCATTTTTCATCGCAGGTAACAATGCGGTTCAAAATTCCTTCATTTGTGTGTCTGTTGAGCAGTGCAAGGCACGTCTCGACGCGTACTTCGCGCTGGCGATCATTGAGTTCGTGGGGCACCCATTTGTCAAGCTTTTTTACCTTGCCAATTTGACGCAAATGGACCAATATTGTTTTGACGCTAACGTCGAAAGCTGCTGCTAATTCAGCCGTAGATTGTGTATCATCAGCTTCCACAATCGCCTTTAATTCGTCATTGTCGACCAAAGTCTTCGGACGACCGCGAGGTTCATTTTTCAGGTCGAAATTTCCAGAACGGAAGCGAGCAAACCAATAACAGGTAGTGCGTTGGTTTGTAGTGTTAGCTCCGTAAACGTCGTTGATGTTGCGTGCCGCTTGTGCCGCGTTGCTGCCACGACGGTACTCATATTCCATAATTACTCGAATTTTTAACGTATCCATGATGACGAAAAAGATTTAAATGCGATGAAAATGTAACACTAATCAATAAACAAATGACTACTTTTGGAAAAAAAAAACCATGTTTTTAAAATAAAATTAATTTGAAATTAGAATTCTTAGCCAAACAAAAAATATTTTGATTTGAAATGGCCAGTACTGCAGAACGGCAATTTCATAGGTAAAGACCTAATATATACCAAAATCGACAATTAACTCAAGCAAAGCCTGCTAAACTGAATACATAAAAAGCCTCCAAGGCATTCCAAGGGCGTGCCGGCTGACATGTGCAATGCTGAATTATATCAATACAACTCATTCATACAATGTAATGAGAGGATCATGTCAATAACATAAAAATAAGGATAGTAGAAGAAACATACACAAAAATAAAGAACTATTAAACAGTAAAAGAACATAGTAACATTGTCCTGCGTTCAACAAAGCGACCAACTATTCTTGTCTTCTAAATAGTCGTTGATCGAATAATATGCTTTAGAACAAAGGTTTGATTTAACTTTAGCTTTAAACGCGTTAAAAGGTAAATCCAGCAAAGAATGAGGTAGCATGTTATAAAAGCGGATACCGAGCCCCACAAATGAGCTCTGGACCTTATGAAGCCGGTGGAAAGGAGCGTACAGTTTGTGCTTATTTCTGGTATTAAAATTGTGGATGTCACTGTTTTTAGTGTACATATGTATATTTTGCCTAATAGATTATGTTGGCAAAAATAAATTGAGAAGCCACTGTGAGAATACCAATCTCTTTAAATAGATCTCTTAAGGAGACTCTGGGCCCTAATTGGTATATTGCACGAACAGCTCGTTTTTGTAGCACAAATATATTTTGAATATCTGCAGCTTTGCCCCACAACAGCATACTGTAAGACATTACGCTGTGAAAATAACTAAAATAGACTAACCGAGCTGTGTCCACGTCAGTGTATTGTCTCACTTTCCTGACAGCGTAGGCGGCAGAGCTGAGTCTCCCTGCTAGGGTTGATATATGAGGGCCCCACAGTAGTTTGGCATCTACTGTAATGCCCAAAAAGACTGCAGAGTCTACCGTATCAAGCACCTCATTACTAATGATTATATTCGGTCCAAGATTTCTAACATTAGGTAAGGCGAACTTTATACATTTCGTTTTCTTGGCATTAAGAACTAGGTTATTTGTCATAAACCAATCCGTGACCATTGAAAGTGCACAGTTAACATTATTAAAATCTTGTCTATTCCGTTCTACTTTAAATATGAGAGAGGTATCATCTGCAAACAATACAACATCACAGATACCGTTTAAATAGAATGGTAAGTCGTTAATATAGACCAAAAATAAGAATGGACCCAGTATTGAACCTTGAGGTACACCTAATAGAACTGGTAGCCCGGAAGATTTCACACCATTTACATCTACACATTGAAGTCTATTAAGTAAATATGAATCTATTACGTTAAGAGCTTCGTTTTGGACACCGTAATGAACTAGTTTACGCTTAAGTGTGTCATGAAGTACGCAATCAAAAGCTTTTGAGAGATCACAGAAAACCCCTATTGCATTTTGCGAGTTCTCCCATGCATTAAATACGTGTTTCAACAAAGCGACACCCGCATCAGTAGTTGAACGACCTTTCGTAAAGCCATACTGTTCGGTATGGAGGAGGCTATTTAAGTTAAAGTGTCTTAGCAACTGCTTGAGTATTAATTTTTCAAATATTTTGCTGAAGGCAGGTAAGATAGAAATAGGCCTGAAATTGCCAATGTCATTTCTGTTACCTGATTTAAACAGTGGAATGACTTTACTATTTTTCATGAGGTCAGGGAAAGTACCTAAATCAATGCATCTATTGAAAGTAATGGCAAGATAGGGGGCTACGATGTCTATTATATTATTCAAAAGTTTAATGGAGATGCCCCAGTAATCACCAGTGTTTTTAGACTTAAGAGAGTTAAATACATTTACTATATCACGTGGTGTTACATGTTCGAAAATAATAAGCGGCTACATTTAGGTACGCTAGTGAGCAAAAGATTCACAGCTTTAGACGGGGATGAATTTAAGGAGCGAGTCGTGGTTATAGGTATATTGGCAAAAAACTCATTGTGAAAGATGAGTGAACCTGCTAGAATGTCTTAAATGAAATGGTTTAAATGGGTATGGACACCGGATGCGAAGGAATGAGGATCATGTTGTGAGGAAAGTTTTGAGTATGAATGTAGAGGGTTACAAGAGTAGAGGGAGACCTAGGAAATGATGGATGGATTGTGTGAAAGATGATATGGCTTCGAAGGAGTGACTTCTGAGATGACGGGAAATAGAGATGTATGGAAGACGACGACATGCTGCGCCGACCTCAAATAAATTGGGATAAGGGCAAGAGGATGAGTCGGTACGGTTTAAAGTTGTACACGTTGGTACAGCTTTTGAGTAGCGTCGTAAACGATGTGCCTTAATGTTGAAAATATTCGGTAGGTACAAAAATATAATTTGATTAGGTAGCTAATCAAATTATATTTTTATTTTATATTTAACATCACGCCCATTACACCCACTATTTTTGTCCCATGTTACACTCGAGAGCAATGAATCCGGGTCACTTAAAGAATCCTAAAAATCTCGGAAACTAAAAATGCTAGGTTAATGCAATAAATTGTATTTAATAGACAATGTAATACTCCTTAAATGAAGGTATTAAAACTTCTTAGTTATTGTAAAGTTATATCATAAAAAAATCAAATTTGAAAAAGGGCCACTTTCGAAGATGGAACTACGAAATTACAGCATTTGGTTTTGCTTTTGTTTGTAATCTGTCATTTATGTGGGTACATAAACCATGTTGATAGTGCTCTATATTCATTATTCAAGCTGAAATTATGTCGCTTACGCCTGAAGAATGCACCAGAATACTTACAATGCTGGAAACCGGCCGGATTCAGCGCGATACAGCCAGGACTGTCGGTGTGTCGCTGTCAACAGTACAAAGAGTTCTCCGACGTTACGAAGAAACTGGTTCTAACCTACGCAGACCAGGAACGGGCAGAACCAGGTGTACCACAGCACGAGAAGACCGATACTTGGTGAACACCATGCTTCGAAATCGCTTTCTCACAGGAACTGAACTCACAAATCAGTTTCGACGCCTCGGAGGAAGTAACCCAAGTGCATGGACAGTAAGACGTCGGCTTGCTGAATCTAACTTAAAACCCCTTAGACCTGCAAACGGCCCTAAACTGGAGCGTGGGCATCGTATTTCAAGACTAAGATATGCCCAGAGCCACGTAAATTGGAGTATTGAAGATTGGTCAAAAGTTATGTTCTCCGACGAATCAAAATTTATGCTCTACAAGCACGATGGAAGACACAGAGTGTATCGAAGACCAGGGGAAAGATTCAAGCAAGCATGCATCGAAGAAAAAGTAGCCTACGGTGGTGGGTCTGTACTTGTGTGGGCCAGAATTTCTTCTGAAAGTCGCACAGAGCTGGTGATCATAGAAAACGGCTCTTTAACTAGCGTAAGATATGTGGAAGAAATCTTCAATGATCACGTTGGTCCATTTATGGTCAATTTAGGTGAGGATGCTATATTTATGCATGACAATGCCCGACCTCATACAGGTAGGATTGTGAATGACTACCTTCAAGAGATGAACATTACTCGTATGGAGTGGCCAGCGCGCAGCCCGGATATCAACCCGATCGAGCATGCTTGGGACGAGCTAGGCAGATGCGTAAAACAACGAAACCCTCCCCCAATCACGCTTCGTGAGCTCAAAATTGCTCTCACAGAGGAATGGGAGAATATTCCCCAAAATCGTATAAGGAACTTGGTGTACAGCATGCCAAACCGCGTAAACGCAGTAATGGAAGCACGAGGAGGCAATACGAAGTATTAAAATTCAAGAAAATCGTAATAAAGTTCAAAAATTTCATGTTTCCTATTTTTGTTTTAAGGAGAGATCAGCAGTTTTTTCTTTATGTAATTTTGTGTTAATAAAATGTATGGTGACTCATATTTTTTTTACTTTCATTTAAGGAGAATTACATTGTCTATTAAATACAATTTATTGCATTAACCTATCATTTTAGTTTCCGAGATTTTTAACATTCTTTAAGTGACCCGGATTCATTGCTCTCGAGTGTATTTAGGCCAAGCCCATTGCCACCAACCGGGAATAAATCCAGGCTCCGGACTGCCGCTGTGAAATTTCAGATGGAAAAACTCAATAACACTATGCCTGAACCGGGAATCGAACCCAGGACCTCATGACCATTTGACCAATGAGGTAGTCTTTTTTACATTATAGGGAGTAACATTAATAATTTACACTTTCGCGATGGGAATTTGACTGTTTTTATTATAAATGTGACTGTCACAAGTATATTAATTTAAATTTCGAAGTGAAATAGTCATACGGTTCGTTTTTAAACCAATGCCTCTCTGACCTTCACAAACCAGTTACTGGGTAATACAATACTCTTGGTAAGACAAATGAACAGACTTTTTGACTTCTAGCTGTAACGAATGTCAAAAATCCATGAATGACATCGGTGTCGACGCGCTAAGTAGTCGTGCTTAGCGCAAAATACTTTTGTATGAGTTTAGAGTTAGGATATAAAAAAAAAGTACTTAGGTATTGAAAAGAAAACTATATCTACTCTAATATAATAAATGATATCCTTTAGGATAACATGCAATTTCTGTGAAAGTAACCAACAAAAAGTTAAATAAATACGTTTTATAATTAAATAAATACCTATCATTATTTATATCACATGACTGATTCTAAACAGTAGTTCTGACTGGCTCATTATTTTACACAAAACATGGTGTCGGTATTGTACATAACTATAAAAAATTATATATATTTTTGTATTCATATACGAATATCGTTCGTTTATGTATAATAAGTAAGAGAGATTTGTAGACACATCTGTTGGAATAATAAGTTATTTTTAGCTTCGAAGGTTAGACGTCTTTAAAATGGTTATTAGCATTTATAATTTTCTGTTTTTGTAACACCTAACACTGAGATTTCACACGAACTAAGTTTCAGTTTCGCCATTTTGAGTACTTCAATTTGTGGGATGTTATTTTGAATAAAATAGGATATAAGGTTTTACACCATAAAAAGTTATAAAATTTATAAAAGTTATAAATTAAATTATTTTTAATACATTAAGCGACCTTATCGCTTAAAGCGATCTCTTGAAGACAAAACTTGAATGAAGTTGATAGAGAAAGAGAAAAGATATGCAGGTAGTTCCAAAAAGGACTATAACGCATCGGGTACAACAATATAATAAATAATTTAGATTCAAATCACAGGTGAATAGGTAACTCTTTAAGCAAGCACACACCAAGTGACTGTCATCGTCGACCGCACTATTGTTTTAGAACAGGCAAGTGAACGAATAAACGTGAGTATATTCAAAACAAAACAATATGATGCAATAGCCAAACTGAAAACTAACATTCACGTGTTTATTTGCGGCCCCAGATAGTAAAGATTAAAAAAAACTATATTATATCCATATGTATAATTAGAGGCAATGTTCTTAAATTGATTGATCCTATATGTCTAATAGAAAGCAAATCACAGCAATCTCAAGAATAGATCGGACCGATAAAGAGACTACGTATTTGTCCTAAGAACGTATAGCTAAATTCGGTGTACCCCAGGGAAGCGTTCCGGGACCATTATTATTTATCATAAACATAAACGACTTTCCAAAATCTATTGAGCATTCAATTACTCTTTTTGCAGACGATAGCACAGTCTCAATAGCATGTAAGAAAACCGACACATATGAACTTGACATTAACAATTCTTTAGCTTCTATAATTTACTGGTTACGTAATAATAATCTAAAAATTAATTTAATTAAAACACACATTGTGCACTTCAGTCAAGGAATAACAATAAAAAATGTCATTAACTTAATCTATAATAATTATGTACCCAGAGTTGATAGTGCGAAATTCCTTGGACAAACCATTGGCAAAAAACTTGACTGGAAAGATCACATTGATGAAATTAGTGATACAATGAGTAGCTCTTCGTAAGCATTGCTTAAACTCGCCCCAATAGTAAATACGGATACATTGCTTACTGCCTATCACGGACTCGATGCATCGATCCTTAGATATGGCATTATTTTCTGGGGAAACTCTACAAATAAAGAGGTTATATTTATAATGCAAAAACGATGCATTAATGCAATGTTTGTTCTTAAAAATACAGACAGTTGCAAACCATAATTTATTAAACATACAATTCTTTCACTTCCTTCCTTGTTTATATTAGAAATGGTGTTATTTGTTAAAAAGAATCCCCAACTGTTTCTGAAGTCTTCAGATGGCTCCCAAAGAAGTCGACGTGATAATAGGAGACTTCGTGTACCGCCTGCTTAAACGGCTCTCATGCGTAAGAGTGTATTCTTAAAATTATACAAAAATATACATTAAGATTAAAAAAATATATACATTAAGGTTTCATTTAATATCAAAGATTTGGATATTAATAGTTTTAATAAAAGCATAGAGAAACTTAAAAAAAAAATGCTACTATAATGTTGACGAATATAAATAAATAATGCTGGACAATCCACACAGCATCATCTAGCCCCAAGCTAAGCAGAGCTTGTGTTATGGGTACTAGATGACTGATATACTTAATACAATACATTACATAGATAGATATTTTTATTATACATAGGAAATACCCAGAACACCCGGAACAAATATTTGTAGATCGTACAAACATTTGTCCCAAGGCGGGAATCGAACCCGCAACCTCTTGCTATTTAAATGATATAATTTAGACAATTGTATTATTATTTTGATTTCTGTACTTTTAATTTTAATATTATCGGGTTATGTATTTCTACGCGTTTCTAGGCAAAACATGTTGAAACTTTTTATTTTTCTTAGCGTTCCAACTGATTCTTAACCTACACATGTTTTTGACACATAAAATTTATATTATCTTATAAAAATGAATCCCTGTTTGTCATAGTCAAGCCATAGAACTTGAGAAAGACTTAACCGATTCATGTTCATTTTTTAAATACTTTGTAGGAAGCTCTTACACAAAAAATTGAGAATTTTCAGAAAACTTAATGACTATTTTAACTTAGTACGTCTGACAGTTTGTTCGTTTGATGAATGTGAATTTTAATCACGGATAAAACCGCTGGGCGCAGTTAGTGTCATATAAAATACGGATCTAAACTTTAAACAAACAGTACATAACAATGAGTAAATAAATACAGGTACAATGTACAAGTTATTTCTGTACTACGACTGGTATTAAACAAGGGTCAGCATAAGGTCGAATAGTACAAGTCGACAATGGCCGGCGTATAAATGTATTGAATGAAAAATGCATGAGACCTCTTGGTTGTACTAATGTAGATGTAAAATACGTTATTTAACTTAATGCTGGTCAGCAAACAGAAAAGCTGCGACCTTTAAGTTGCTGTTAGAAATATAATATCACGCTTCAGTTTGTAAGGAGGTAGTCAGACACGTTTGTAGGTACTGTGAAGCTTCAGAGGTACCGATTTTATCAATGATAGACATTTTTTATTTATTTATGAATCGGAAAACTATAGATAAAAATCGAAACAGTCGAACAATAGAACCTCCTCCTTTTTTGAAGTCGATTAAAATTGGAAAAGTATTATTATTTAATGCTTTTGAAGCTTTTTTGTTCCAAGTTTTGGAAAACGCAAGATTTTTTATGAAATTGGGACAATCCTAAGAGCTCCAAAGACATACCTCCTATAATGTACAGTCACACAAGCATAAATACATAAACTCACTCTTATTTCCCATGGGGGAAGGCGAAACTACAGAACGCCGCTTCGTACTATTGTTGTTTGCTTCGTTTAAGTTCATACATCTGGTCACTTATTACATCACATCTGCTCAATATTCAAAACGTTTTTTTCCTACAGTATTGATAGAATTAGACGACACGGTTGGCGCAGTAGTTAAGCGATTGGCTGTTGCGCTGCGTGTCGCGGGTTCGATCCCCGCACGGAACAAATATTTGTATGGCCTACAGATAGTTGTTCCGGGTCTGGTTGTTTGTGGTATGTGACTTTAAATGTTTGTAAACGCACCCACGATACAGGAGAAATTCCTAGTGTGGGGCAACGTTTTTAAAAAAAAAAAAAAAAACGATTTTAAAGTTATGAGCATTGTATTTTCAAAACCCTAGGTACAAAGGCCAACACATCAAGCTTGCCCAATGTGTCAAATTTCTTTGATAGGATTTCAACTTTATTACGAAAGAATAAGGTTCATGTTCAATTGAGAAAATCTGACAGTTTGGGGTAGCTTGATGTGCTGGCGTCTGTATATTTGTTAATTACATATTATCTGCTAAATTGCAGGGTAGTTTGTCGGCATTGCAATTTTGAAAAGTAGCGTTTGAGTTGAATGCCAGCTACATTATATTTCTTTGCCAAGTCTCGTTTAAATAAGTAGTGACATAAATAAACAAATTGTCCACGAAATTTACCATAACGCTTGCTATTTGTGGAGTAATGGGGCATCTCATTCCTAACTTAGCAATTGTAATGTAAGAAGGCACCGCCCAAAAGATCAGTCGTTATTTATGACTTGTAAATGTCTGGTATTTTTAGTGGAAATGCAAACGATTGTTGAGGAAAAGATAACTGTTGAAAAGATAAAGATAACTTGGAAAAGATATTACGTATTGCTTTGTCTTTTCTTTATGAAATGGGATGGGCACGGTCGACAGTCGCTCTTGGACAGATGGTCTGACGAGTCTAAAATAATAATAATAATAATAATCTGTGGCTCGACTGTCAAACTGACGGACGCATTTTTTTTCTCTCCGATTTTATTTATAAATATTTTTTCAAAACAACTATACAAAATGTCTGCAAACACAAATTTAGTAACACCCACATACCAGGAAATGAAAATAAATATATAATAGTTCAAAATAATCAAAAATAAGAAGATGACAAAAAAAATATCATGTGTGTCGCCGTGGTATTTTACGAGTAAATCGGAAGAAACTCAAAAATGCTAATAAGAAGCCGAGCCCGAGTACTGAATGCACCTACAACATCTTCGGGTTCGTCGCTCAGCTCCGCCTCCCAGCTGCCTTGCCAGCGGACTTGCTCCAGACGTGAGTCCAGTGACACCGGCCGCTGCAGTTGCGTCGAGCTCGAGCGACGAATACTACTCGCCGCCGACGTCGCCACCACCAGTACGTCGATGTGGAAGAGGCCGACCACCGGCCAGCTTGGGACTCCAAGGCCCACCAGCCTCTGCTAGGGTCCCCGCTTCCGGTGGAAGTGTGCAGCGCATGCGATGGACACAATCCATCAACGAAAATGTAATGCGCTCATACTATGGGGCTACAGAGGGGGGAATTAACCTGACTGCGTACCGTGGTCGGATGCTCTCTCTGTTTCAGGTACTTGAGCCAGCTGTCAACGTATCGGCACAACGACTGTCGGATCAGGTACGAGTCATTCATCGTAACCATATGTTGGATGACGCCGTGCTTGATAGACTACGACTGAACTCACGGAGTAACCGCGTTACGCCTGCTTCGCCACCGGTCGCGGTGCAACTACAAAATTTACCTAGTGTTTCACCGCGACCTGACTACGTTGGTGAAGAGGATGATGACGCAGCTATATCCGTGAGTTCCCAATGTAATGTACGCTTGAGGAGCGCTTTGGAGGATGCATTCCGAGAGTACCGCTCCACACCGCCTGGGCTTAGACAACGTTTACCTCGTCTGCCCATGCACAAGAAAAACAAGGCGTTGATGTGTACTCTAGATTCACTGTTGTCAAATAGTTTTGACAGCAGCAGAGACCTCGCCGATACCCACTCGATTTTGTACTGTGCAGCTGTAGCGGCATGTCGTGTAGCTAATGTAAAATTTCCCAACAGTGTGAGATCTACACGACCAGCCATACCAGCTTGGCAGTGCAGGATTGAGCGACGTATCGGTGAGGCTAGAGTACTCATCGGCAAACTTATCTGTTTCAGGGAGGGTAATACTCGCCCTAGAGTAATGCGCTTTGTGAGGCGGGCGTTCTCGGGGACTGATATTAGTTCTCGAGACTATTTAACCCGCGTCACGGAGCGCATCGACTTCCTGAAACAGAAGATCTGTGCATGGGCAAACCGTATTCGTCGGTACAAGCGGCGAGTGGAGCGATACACTCAGAATCGCACATTCCGGAGCGATGAAAGGTGGGTGTATAGGACTTGGGAGCGACCGGACCAAGGTGTGACTGACACGTTCCTGCCGGATGATGAGGCCATGTGTTTATTTTGGCGCAGCATCTGGTCGGTGCCTGTCAGTCACACTGAGGGCGATTGGACTAGGGAGGTCGAGCGGACGTGTGAACCATTACCAGAAATGGGGGCAATCAACATCAGCCCCCAGGATGTAGCTTGTGCAGTTCGTCCGTTACCTAATTGGAAATCTCCAGGACCAGACGGGCTGCACAACTTCTGGATTAAATGGCTGAAAAGCTCGCACGCTCGTTTGGCATCTCAGTTCCAGTCTGCCTTAGAGTCAGGATCGCTGCCCCAATTTCTTACAACAGGAATAACCCACCTGCTCCATAAATCAGGTAGTACTGCGGAACCCAAAAACTATAGACCAATCACTTGTCTACCGACGGTCTATAAAGTTCTTACATCCATTTTGAGATCTAAAATTAATAATCATATCGACAGCACTTCGATCATGTCTGTCTCTCAAAATGGATGTAAGAACGGGTCCCGTGGTACTAAGGAGCTGCTCCTCATAGATATGGCCATAAGCCAACAGGTTCGTCGTTCCCGAAAGGATTTGTCGACATGTTGGATAGATTATAAGAAGGCCTATGACTCAGTGCCACATACATGGCTCATGAGGGTGCTGGAGTTGTATAAAATAGATGCAACTCTCCGCACCTTTTTAAAGTCGTGTATGGGGCAATGGAGGACGGTCCTTCACTATCCAGGATGTCGGCAGTTTCAGGAGAACAGCGAACCGATAAGGATCGAGCGAGGCATATTTCAGGGTGATAGTCTCAGTCCGTTGTGGTTTTGTTTAGCCCTGAACCCTCTAAGCACGTTGCTGGAGGGTTCGGGTCTGGGCTATCGGTTGAGAAGAGGTGGTCAGGTCATATCTCACCTTCTTTACATGGATGATCTGAAACTCTTTGCCCACAACAATTTGCAACTAATGAAGCTACTGAAGGTAACAGAAACCTTCAGTAGCGCCATCAGGATGGATTTTGGTGTGGACAAATGTGCAGTCATGCATGTAAAGCGAGGGGGGATTGTGGAATCCGCGGGAACCCAACTCTCGGATTCTATATACCTTAGATCCCTCTCCTCAACCGAAACCTACAAGTATTTGGGTATGTCGGAAGCGTTAGGCATCAATACTGCTGACATGAAACAATCTTTGAAGGAGCGCTTCTTTGGCCGCCTGAATAAAGTGTTAAATAGTCTTTTATCAGGCGGCAATAAGGTGCGCGCCTTCAACAGTTGGGTCATGCCAGTTTTGATGTATTCTTTCGGCATACTCAAATGGACTCAGACGGAACTTGACGCCTTGGATAGGAGGGTCCGCACATTGTTGACCGCAAATCGCATGCATCACCCACGATCGTCGGTGATGAGACTGTATATCTCGCGGAAATGCGGGGGTCGAGGCTTCTTAAATGCTAAGACCCTGCACAACCGTGAGGTATGCAGTCTCAGGGAGTACTTCCTTGAAGCCGACGTGGGGATGCATAGAGATGTGGTCGCGATGGACAAGGCCCTCACCCCGCTCTCCTTGGCTAATGAGAACTGGCGCAAACCCATAGTATTAGATACTACTGACCGCATGGAAATATGGAAGAGCAAAGAGCTTCATGGACGCTTTTATCGGGTCTTACATGGACCCGATGTAGACCTATCAGCGTCCGTATCTTGGCTGCGCTTTGGTGACCTCTTTGGGGAAACCGAAGGTTTTGTCTGTGCGATTATGGATGAAGTTATCATGACGAATAACTACCGGAAATACATTGTGATGGACGGTACGGTTGACATCTGTCGGGCATGCCACCGACCCGGGGAATCAATCCGTCACATTATTTCTGGTTGTTCTCGTCTTGCTAACGGAGACTATTTGCATAGACATAACCTTGTTGCCAAGATTATCCACCAGCAACTTGCTCTGAAGTATAACCTTGTGGAATCAGAAGTACCATACTATAAGTATGTGCCCGACCCAGTTCTTGAAAATGGCAATATCACGTTATATTGGGATCGATCTATCATCACTGACAGGACTATTGTTGCTAATAAGCCTGACATTGTGGTGATAGATCGATTAGATCGTCGCACAATGATTGTTGATATAACGGTCCCACATGACGAGAACCTCGTGAAGGCCGAGAAAGAGAAACAAATCAAGTATCTTGATCTGGCCCGCGAGGTGGTCGACATGTGGGATGTAAATACAGCAGTCATTGTGCCGATAGTTGTGACGGCCAATGGTATAATAGCCAAGAGCCTCGACCAACACCTAAGGAGGCTCTCGTTAGGCAGCTGGATCAAGGGCTTGATACAGAAAGCGGTACTCCTGGACACGGCGCGTATCGTCAGGAGATTCTTTTCTCAAGAGCCCTGACCACCGGTAGCTTGGACCCTGTTCCCAATGCCGGTGGGCTACTATTTTTTATATTTTTAAATGTTTTTTGTTTTTTTTTTTATTTTGAAATATTTAAAAATGTAATTAATATGTATATAAAGAAATAAAGGAAATAATAATAAAAACTTTTATTAAGATAACTAGGATCCAATTGGTTAGTAGTACAATAACTTATAACTAGTGTTAGTAACAATACAACCTTAATCTACTCGCCCCCTGCCCGACCCATGAATCGATGTATCAATAGTCATGTGAGCAGTAATACATCGATTCATGTACCGACAGTCAAGTCTACCGGCTATCATACTTAAAACGCTGTTGCGACTAGCCCGCACTCTGCTCAGCATCGACGCGCACCGCTTGCGCAGAGTAGCGTAGAAGCAATCGATGCGCGCCTCAGCAAACATACGTGAAGCACTACAGTGGCGAGGCAGCCGCAACATCGTTCTAAGCGCATTATTGTACTGTACGCGCAGGGCACTGTACGCTCTTTGAGTATAGACTGCCCACAGGCTGCAGGTGTAAAAGGATGTACAGAAAGCTCTGAAGAGAGTGATTTTTACCTCATTAGTACATCTCGCAAACCTGCGAGCAATCATGTTTGCTCTAACGGACAGTGCCCTACGTTCACGTTCAATATCCGTGTCGTCCTTAAGGTCTTCGGTAATAAGATGTCCCAAGTATCTGAACTGATGTACTCTAGCCAACTCATTTCCATTCAGTTTTATAGGGGGCACTCTAGAGGGACACTTAGTACCAGCCTTAAAGACAACATACTCGCTTTTCTTCACATTGTACATTAAGCCGTGACCATCTGCGTAAGTTTCACAAATTTGTAACAATTTTCTAATGCCACACGAGGCGCTCAGCAACACCATGTCGTCCGCATAACTCAGATTATTAACACATACATCATCTATGCGACAACCAACAAAATAAAGCGGTGCTACTAAGCATAAGGTCTTGGGTTCGATTCCCAGGACGGTCAAAGTGATGATGTTGGACTTGCTCAGTAGTAGCCCGGTGTCTGGTTTTCTGCTCGGTTGGTGGCATTACGCTCGCCTTATATGACATGGAACTTAAAAAAAAAACTATTGAATTGTTTGTGAACCTACTATAGATACACTTCTGCCTGACTCTCCGGGCAAAGGAGACATGACGTTCTGTATTATTAAATTATCAACATCACCTTAGTCGCATGACCTCCACTGTCGGATATAGACCTCCTCCAATCGTCACTACATCCACCAGTCCGGTGCTTCTCGCATTCAACGAAATCCCGCGGCCCTCGCTTGTTCCTCAGTCTACTTAGTCCGCCATCTTACGCTACGTCTCCCAGTATGCTTCAGTTTGATTGGTTGTAAGTAGATTGACATTATGTTGGCCTCTGAGTCTGTATATACATATAATCTTTTAGCTGGATCAAAAAGAAAAAAACATATGAATGTCGTGTGCTCACTTTCAAAGCAAAGCCAGCAAAACTGCTTGGCACAAAAAAACCGGACAATTACGAGTCGGACTCGCACATGCAGGGTTCCGTACCATCGTATAAGATAAGAGACAGCGATTGTTTAGTTTGAGCTGTAAACGCAGAAAAAATACGATTCTTGTATCAATGGTTATTGTAAATTATTTGTTTTTATGGCGGCAATATAAATACACACTGAAAATATTACCAATACGGTTTATGAGATACAGCTCACTGGCAGTCAGACGTATGTATAGCGGAGGTTTAGTGACAGGGTCCCATTGGTACCCATTAAGACGGATCCCTAAAAATAAGAATGATTGTGATACTTCGCCGACGAGCACTCTCAGAAAAAGCTCTTTTACTAATAAAACTGAATTGCTCCATACTAATTATTGACCGCAACATTCCATTTTATGCCAGACTTTCATTGAAGGTAGTACGTGTCTAATTCCAAAAGGTTTTATGATTATTGGAAGCCCTTTCAAGTTATGACTATTGCGTACTAACAAAAGGAAGCTCGAAGTTGGGGTATGGTATTGTTGAAATCACGATAGTAATTTTATTTTCAATGGATTTCGTGGTATGGGCAAAACGTGAATTGATATCCTATTTTCATGTGCGATTTTAGATAAAATTCGGTTTATTCTGTAACTTTGTACGTTGTAGTTATTTGATTCCGGTTTTTTTTCGGTAGTACCGGTTGGCATTTTAAAAATAAATGTTTTCAGAACCAAAATCAGACTCGGAAATGTCGATTAAAGGGATCAACAAAGTAGTATCAACTTAAATATTATATATACACATGCCCCAGCTTCCGGAGCGTATAATCATTTTCACAAAATGAATGTGTCAGAAAGTAGAAACTGCTGTGATTGGTTGAATTTTAATCTTCCAATTGCATCAATAGGCTTACATTTAATTTGTGCCGAGTCGAAATGCAGAAACGAAATTAAATTGTAAAAAGGAGTGTAAATGGACGACGGAATGTTCATGACAATCAAACCCCGTAATAAAGATAGGTAACAGTTTCAAAATATTTTAAAAATTATATTATACGCATCACCGACAAGATAAAATGCTCCAGATTGAACATGTTTAGTATTCGGAGCCTAGTCAGCATCACATAGTTCTGCCCTTGAAGCCAAAGGAAAAAAGGAGATTATCTTATTTGTCAAAACGAAAAAGAGGTAGTGCCTATCGCATACTTAACATATAATTAAATCTATTTATTTTATACAACTTTTCATGACACATTTTAATATTTTTATTTTTTGACGACCTATGTGGCGCGGCGGGCGAAGGTTCGCCTGTGACGCAGGAGTTTGCGGGTTCGATTCCCGCCTTGGGACAAATGTTTGTATGATCTACAAAGATTTGTTCCGGGTGTCCTGGGTGTTTACTATGTATAATAAAAAAAAATATCTATCTCTGTAATGTATTGTATTAAATATATCAGTCATCTAGTACCCATAACACAAGCTCTGCTTAGCTTGGGGCTAGATGATGCTGTGTGGATTGTCCAGCATTATTTATTTATATCAAAATAGCGCTAATTTAAGAGTTAAGTCACATAACTAGTATATAATGGTATGTAACACCTAATAACATACCATTATATACTAGTTACAGGCTAAGAACTTACACGCAGACCTAGTATAACACTGTTGAACCATAAAACCTCTCCTCATCACAAAGCCGTTCTAATTTGCAGTCCATTTTGACTTAATCAAAGGTCTTTGACATGTTGGCCTACATTTTTCAAAGGGGCCTACATTTCCATCAATGCCTGATGCAAAAATGTTTCACCACGAGGGACTTCACATTTGGTTTCGTTATTACACAATAATGATGAAGCGAAAATTTGTTCTTTACGAAGCAACAATAGTACATTTCAACCTCTATTTAACAAGTATCTCACAAAACTTACTACTTACTGGGCAAGTACCAATGTGAGTTTTTTCAATTCATATGTACTAAGTAAGTCTAAGTTTATCTTGGACATCACTGACATCGGTGAAGGAAAACATCGTAAGGAAACCTGGACTTATATAATTAATATAAGTCTGAAATCGCCAACCCGTCTTGAGCAAGCGTGGTGATTAATGCTCATGCCTTCTCTGTATGAGAAGAAGCCTTTGCCCTGCAGTGGGACAGTAGGCTGGTAGTACTAGTACTAGTTACAAAACTTATTTTATAGTTACAAAGCTCCGGAGTAGCAAGTGTAAACACATTTTTAGAGTTCCGTACCAAAATGGTAAAAAGGTGTATTGAAATTTGGATCAGTTATGTTATTTAAGTGCTTGTGCACTCACAGAAGCAAGCAAGCAATCAATTATTTATTGATATAATACTTTATTTTCATTGCGATGGAAGCCGTAATAGGGGCTTAAATTTTTGAATGGGGTAACTACGACAAATACATGAATGTGTTTTTATTTGCATATTGTAAATCATGTTTTGATTTTTATTGAAGCCACATGGTTTATGACTTATGGTGAATAATGATCGTAAAGTAACATTGCCCCTCTTATCTCGGTAGTTTGCTAACCGTAAAATCTGTAATAAATCTTGTTTACAGAGTTTTATGTAAATACCAAAAGACAAATTAAACGACGTCTATAACTAGCACTGTTTTACTAATCAGCAAACACCCTCTACAAACAAAACTTACATTTTGCGGTTGGTATAAATTAATATTTAATTTTGATCATCAATAAATAGTTTTCCTATCAAATAACGAAACCCTCGGTGGGCAAGTCCGACTTGCTCTTTGCCGATTTTTTTAAATATATTTATAGAGTGTAAGGGATGTGATATATCGGTTTCAGATTCGATTACGGATATGTCATCAAATGTAATGGGCGGGTCTCTCGATTTTATGTACGGATATTATACGTGATATCCTCATGGTATGTGAACTTGTAAATCTACTGATAAGCCATCAGAATTTAATGTGCCAATTAAGTGCGGATGGTACAGGTGGTAATAATATGAATTATTTACATGATTTTAATGAGTGACGTAATGGATATGTTTATTTATATGATGCTTAATTCCGTGTGATTGTAATATGTGCTTAAAAAGGTTCTTAAATGTCGGTAATCTGTTTTTTTTTAATTTACCTTTACTTTGACGTAACGTATCGTTAAATAGGGTGAATAGAAACAAAACGTTGAAAAGGATTTTCTATATAGCTCAACATTGTTTGTTACCTACAAGGGCTCGATTTTTTAATGAATTTAAATTTATAATTTCGACACCTTGTAGCAAATAGTATTTACTTTACGTGAAGATACCATTTACAGTTTTATTTTGATTCATTATTATTAATAATTGAAATGTATGTATTTATAGGTTGTATTATTATTACTATAAACAGTAGCCCTGCCTTTCTTTCGAGAGTTTACCAAGCTAAAAATCCGTCAACAGTTTGTACTAAGGTTAAAACAGCTCCTCTACAATACGTGCAAGAAACTAATTTTATTTGACAAATATCTAGGTAGTCTGACGTTTTCGATTGTTAAACTTTTCGCAAGAAATTCTTGCTAACAGTAGTGAAATGACGAACAAACTACAATTCACAGTGTTCTTCGAATTCGACATGTTCGTGTCCCAAATTATCAAGGTTTAACCTTGCCTTAGTGTTTCACTGATATTGTTCGGATTATTTTCTTATTCCACACAGATCAATCAATCAGGGAACTACTTAAATCTTTTCTTTAGGGACTTTCACCTGCGATTGATGAGGTTCTTATCGTTATTTATAGCTTATAATCTTTTTTACTTCAAAACAGGGATGCCTGATGAGTAGAGCATGCTATTATTTATAATTTTATAGATATTTTGTAAAGATCGGTTATTGAATAAATAGCTCCACGCTTTTAATTTCAACAACAATAATAATATAATCCCTGTCTACCCTGAAGGGTTATGCAGACGGTAGGTAGGTATGTCGTATAGGTCTATAGTACACCGACTTATCACCACTTAAATGTTTAAGTCCCAAGTCATAGGGGGGCCAGCCTATTGCTATCAATCAGGCACAAATCCAGACTGTTACTGAAAAATTCTAGCCGTAAAACTACAATAGCTCAAACTGACCCGCGAATCGAACTCAGGACCTCATGCTCAGCAGTAGTGCGTTAACGAGACCAGCCAATAATAACAACAGAATATTTCACAAATAATTTGAAAGCCAGAATATTTTATTCTTGGATCTGGTTCAAGCATCCACGATACAATTGTAACGAAAATACGGGTTCACTTATCGGATATGGGACGATGCAGATAAGGCCCATAAAGGTGACTTCCCATCTTTGCCGAACATAATCCCGGTAAATATGTTCGTCTATTATAATCCTTGTACCTATATCTACATATCAAAACCTTTCCGAAGTATTGAATGTTTTCCTTGTATGTATCTGCCGGAATTATATTAACTTCAGGAATGTGTTCTCGTGTATATTTCACTTACCTATTGTTACTGTTGTTGTGTTGGTACAAAGTAATTTTATTACATATGAATGGCTTGTGCGCTTGACAAAGAAAACTCTTATCTGTAAGTTACATTTTCATTCGCCAAACCTCGATTTTTATTACATTTCTCTTCGGAAGACAAAAAATGTTTTGGTGATAAATCGAGTTACGGAATGTTTGTTATATTTTTCGATACATCTCATTTCTTCAAATAAAAAGTAATCAAAGGACAAATCGCTCTCAGATACCCAACAAAAGAATTATCTGAGTCGACGTTCCCAGGGATTAGATCAAGTCGATGTCACAATACATAAAATGAGAATTTTTTCATATACATCTTCGTAGTCACATTTATGAGAAGCCCCGGAAAATTGAGAGTAGCAAGCCTACCTTTCGGTAATAATATTTTTTCGTTTATCTCACATGTAGAAATAGGTTTAGTGTTTGGATTATTTACTTTATGAAATTTGATGTCACGGTGGTATTTTTTTTGTTTGTAAGCCTCGCGTGTCTTGAATTTTAAATTAATTAGAATGATGATGGAAATTGTATTGCCACACGGTTCAATCTTCAAGGTTAAGCAACGCATAACTGAGACCTAACCACGGGCCCGAACTTTAACAAAAGTAATCTATTGGAGAAAGGTTTAAAAAAAACGAAATTGTAAAATATAGGCATTATATGAACCTACCTACTTGTACTTACTTTTAAATCGAAGTTCATTCATAATAAATGATGATCTTTACTGAATCAACAGACAGTAGCTCGGTAGAGATGCTCAGAGGGCTGTGTGGTGATACGCGAATGGATATAATAAAAAATGAGTAGCTCAGAGGAAGTCTGAAAGTGGCGACGGTGACTGAGATGTTGTGAGAAAATCGGGTCTCATGGGGTTGAGGAGTTTTAAGGAGGTTTTGAGTTTGAATGTGGAGGGTTACAAGAGTAGAGAAAGATCAAAGAAACGATGTATTTGCATATAGTGTAAAAGATAATATGTCTAGAAAGGATTAAAATATTCAGATGACGGCAAATAGCAATGTATGGTAGAAGAAGATATGCTGCGCCGGCCCCAAATAAATTGGGAAAACGGCAGCCGGATGGTGATCATGATGGGTACAGATCAGTAGAGATCGTCAAGCTGTCACCAAAAGAGCACCTGACTAAAAAGAAATATAAACAAGATGGCACACATCCTCTATAGTTATTTTTCTTATACTTACGCAACGGCACCAAACACGATACACGTGTAAACTGTGTATGTGAAGGTGGGCGCGTTTGTTTATTGTATGTTATAGCACTGTTATTTCGACATCAGCTGACATGTCACCACAACAGTAGATTGCATTCGTGCGAAATAGGGGCGGGTCGCTCTAGTATTAATATTCGAGTTCAATTAATTATAATTAATTGAGCTATCGAATCGTTGATAACGTGTCGCCGGCGCGACATAATGGGGTGTCAATCATGCTGATAAGTTCTCAGTTCTTGACATACCTACATCACTCCTGATTTGGTTCCTACTGGGTGGGTCTGATTAGGTATCGTGTTTCACATCCCAACCTGTTTTACTTACCTGCGATATGTTACGTTCCTACCTAATTAATAATAATAAATAAATAAATAAATATTATTATAATATAATTATTAATGTTAAAGCTGGATTATTATAATTGTATAATGTTGTGATGGCCCAGTGGTTTAGGTTCTCATAAACGAGATTGCGGTTTGAATCCGGGCAAGTATCAATTTGACTTTCTCAATTGATATGTACTTACCTTTTAAAGTATAAGAGACATGAATGACATTGATGAAGGGAAACCTGGACTTGTAATCAATATAAGATAAGCCTAGGCCTTCTGCCAACAATCGGGCACCATTCCATACTCCAGAATGCTAGTGATAAAGTCCAGATGGAAAAACCCAATAACCCAATAACGCTCGGAACTTAACGCTCAGCAGGATTGCAGCGAGGCAGTAAAGATATATTACTGGTAATTTCATATGGCTCTGAAAATAAAATGGGACGACATACAAAATGAAATAAATTTCGCTCCATCCTGTCGCCTCGGTATGTAAGTGAATTAATTTTTCCGTAACTTGGCTAACGATGTTGCGGATAAGAGAGACGCGATTAATGTCGCAATCATGACAAGCTTATTTTATTTGACACCTTGCGTTCAAAGGGTTAATTAGTCTGTATAAATAAAATTGCAGTGTTTGTTTGTAATGCCAAAATAACAGCTTCTTACTAAATGCGAAAGTATGAGAGTATGTAGCAACTATGACATTATTTCAAGGTACAACAAATTATTTAAAAAAAATTGTCTGTTCGTTTTGGCTGATCTCTGAAATGGCTAACCTGATTTTGAAGATTCTTTCGGTCGAGCCGTTTATTATTAAAGTATCCCGTTTATTATATAAGAAGATTGCAAAATTATAAAGAGTAATGTAGGCTACCTTATTTTCTTTTTTAAGAATTTGGAATACGCGTCAAAAAGTAAGGCCCATGAAAATGTGAACGAAATAGGAAAGTATACAGTAAGTATACACACATCCAATAAAACCAAAAAAAACCAGGCCAGGTGTTTGACGACATCCACGCGAATGAAGTCACAGGCACAGCTAGTGGGGACACAAATGTGTAGGTATGTTTTTATCTGGACGATACATTAATTGATAATTGATGATGTGTTTATTACTCGTTAAGGCCATAGTTCATCTTAATGAGATGAAATGAGTAGGTTATAATAACTGATTAGCTTTTACATTGATAAGGGGGTTGCCGTACCGGGTCTATCTTCAAGGTTAAGTAGGTCCGTGGATGGGTGATAATTTATAACGCCCCTCTCCGTGCTTCGGAAAGTAAGTTAAGCCGTGTTAGTCTCGACTGTCTGAATTAATAGATTTTAAAAATCCCAATGTCAGACTTTCGGGTTTAAAAATCCTGAAAGTCTGACAAAGTCCTTCCTCCTAGTCATAGACCTATCGTGCTTTCCAGTAACTGGATTGAGGACATCAGATGGTCCAGTGGTTACTCCATGTAAAAGGCTGATATTTGGCTGCATCTTGTAAGACTGGAAGCCTACCCAATAGGGTAGGCTTCCATTCTTTCTTTAGGGTAGGCTTTCCATCTGCAATAGCAGATGGGAAAAGGATAAGCAGATGATGATTTGACCTACAACAAACATACCTATTTCCGTTAATAGTTCTGACTTGCAAATTCAATATTGTTTGTTTTAGTTGATAATCCTTGGTCAGAACCGAAAACTAGATAGATGAGTTTAAATGTCATCGCTACTGTCAATGTCAGTGTGAAATATTGACAATGACAGATCTGGAAATCTGTTAAGATCCTGTGACTTTGGGAAATTTTTCTCCAATTAAAACTAATTGGAGAAAATTTCCCCAAGTCACAGGAACATCACCTAGACCGCACCACATAGATCACCACACCTAAGAGATCACCTAGTTTAGGAGTCTTGGAGTATTAAAATATTGAGGTCAATATTTGAATACTCTAAGAACAGGGGACAAATACGTGCGAACCTTTTGTAAGAAGAAAAACAAATGAATACTTATAATACAGAAATTTGTTACGATAGTGTTAGCAAATAACATACTTATACATATTATATTATACTAATTAATTATATACTATCGTATACACTTTCATATACGTTTAATAAAAAGGTTGTCATTTTGACATAACAAACAGACACTTACCTACATATATTCACCAATTCAATTCTGTGAGATTTAAACGGTGGTACGAATTTGCCTGACTTATTTGTGGTTATTACGTCATTGTAAAATGTTTATGCGCATATTTAATACGCATACGTTTTGAAAAGCAAAAGTTTTGCCTTCTTATACATTCAAGCCGCGATTATCTTTTGAAATATTCGAGTTAACTGTTACTTTGGTTTATTTATAGCCATTTTCGTGGGCACAAAGTGACAAGGAATGCGTAATGTTTTGTATTTACTAGTGCCTACGTGACAGCAAGGATTTCAGCATTGAATTTTAACATCAAGTGACTATTTAGGTTTTTCTGAGAGTAACTTTTATTTATTTGGTACCTTTAATGAACTATCCATTAAAAACTATGAACGATGATTTATAGAAATGCATAATTTAGCACTAGAACACCTGGACGTGTGTTAAATTTATTAGTGAAAAGTAAATTAAGATGCGGTTCGGTCGGACATCATAATCCTTCAACAAGTGACTTAGACACTTATAGTCTAAGTCACTGGATTTTGTTCTGGATTTTCATTTAAAACTACCATCAGCATTTTAGCTGATAAAATATTAAAATAACAGTATCTTATAAGTTATAACAGGTCTCTCTGAATAATCAATGAATAAATATCTTCTACCTACCTATCTTTATACATATAAAAATCAATTGACGCGCGTTAGAACTTGGAAATGGCACGACCGATTTCTTTGATTATTTTTGCTGTGTGTCCTGGAGAGTTCAGATTAACAATTACCTGTTAATATCCGTATAAAAATCTGGAATAGATAATGTCTGACACAGTCTAACTATTCTGTAGGTGTAATTAAATTTGAAGTGACCGGTTTGTCAAACGAGTAGGTTGTTTTATGCATTTTTATTGCATTTTTAGTATTGTTAGAAGTTTTTATTGCATGTGCGTGAATGTAATCACAATAGCGGATATAGCACGTGCACGGTGATATACGAACTTTTTTTATTTAAACACTTGTGTCCATGTGTTGTTCCAAGTATACTAATATACAAAATACCGTAAAACGGGGTGAATAGAAACGCAGGGGTGAGTAGAAACAAAACTTTGAAGGGCATTATCGCGTTACTTTAACATTATTTGTTACTACAAGGACTCTAAATACCTACTTATTTTTTTTTAATTTTGTACATCTTTATGCATGCGGAGTTTGCCTGTAAGTGATTGTTGCACTATTGCATACATACATTCGCATGTTACCACTTATTATAGAACCTGTGGAAACAATTGTTGGTTTTTTTTTTTTAAGGAAATGAAATGAATCATTTCAACACCCTGTCAGTATCTAATTAATAATGTTGAATCAATGTTTAAACCTCAAATAAAGTTTTGTTTCGATTCACCCCGGCGCGGCGTTTCGATTCACCCCGTTTAACTGTACCTGGTCATACTTGAAGTACTCTCTAAAACCTAATATACCTAGGTATATTAGGTTTTAGAGAGTATTTGGCAAAACAACAAAATGGCAGTTTTACCTAGGTAAAACTGCCATTTTGTTGTTTTGCCAAATATTAATAACACTTTCATTGTATACATGTGTTCTCATGTATGCTAGTTAATGCGTGTAATTTTGTAACATTATAAATAATTTAGGCACACGACCTTGACCACGCTCATTTACCTAGTCACACTCAATTTATCATTCTATTTTTGTAATGTTATGTGTCTCGCAAAAATATGTAGGATGATTGACCTTTAGTTTCGTTTTAGTATTAAGATTGGCCTTAGTAATGTCAGAGTAAGGCTTGGAGCTGCCAAAATGCCAGTTGCATCTTTGATTAATAAATCCTTAAAGCCAGAATGTAACTAATTTACAGCATGTATCTTGATTTAAAAACTGTCTGATTTCATACTTACCTATTGGTTCTATAATCGATTTATAAACGGTCAATCTTTCATGGCCACGAGCGAAAATACTGAAATAGTGATTTCAGTATTTTCGCTCGTGGCCATGAAAGATTGACCGTTTAGCATAGAGATTTGCCAAAAGCCAGATAAGGCAGAACCATCTTAATATCAATAAATTAAAATGAACAGTGCTGTTAGACCAATAATAATTCTGATTGGAATTCGGATTTCACTGCCTCTTTGGTCTAGTGGTTGCATGCGCTACTGCTGAGCGTGAGGTCTGGGTTCCATTCCAAGGTCGGACAAAGTGTTATTAGGTTTTTCCATTTGGAATTTCTCAGTAGCAGCCCGGAATCTTGATTTGTGCGTGGTTGATGGCAATAGGCGAACGCCCTATTATTTGGGACTTAAACATGATTGGCAAAATACCGGTGTCCATATACCTCAATCCCCTCCCCTTCGTGTATACAGATCTGATGTAATGTTGTACGTAAATATATTAAAAGATTCTCCTTTTTTTCATGTTAGATAAACAAATGAAGCTCTTTATATTAACATCTTTTGTTTAACGAAGTGGGCAGCTATCCAAACTATTTGCAGTATAAACAAGAAACTAGGTGTGTATGTGTAGTGTTAATTAGATAATGCAATGCAGCTCACATGTCTCACATTTGGAGTAGAGGACAAAGTTCACTTCAAAATGGTCATAGTTCATAAAATAAATGTAATTTAGTACAGAGGCCAACACATCAAGCTACCCCAATGTGTTAAATTTCTTTGATAGTTTTTCAACTTTATCGCAAAAGAAATAAGGTTCATGTTCAATTGGGAAAATCTGACAGTTTGTGGTAGCTTGATGTGCTGATATCTGTACATAAATTCGTCATGCTTAACAATGACGATTTTATCTCTATACCAGCATCATAAACTATGCTTGTAATTTTTGTATTTGGTTTTGAACTGTGAAGTTGTCATTTTGATCCCTAATTAGGAATAATATTATTGGGTTTTCCATTGAAACATAACGTGACGTCCTGAAATCTGGATTTGTACCCGGTTAGTTACTGCTTCTCTTTAACTTCATGATTGTTCAATTTACAAAGGTTTTTGTTAACAAAAAGACAGACACAATTATTGTTAAAAGTAAACTAATATACAATATTTGAAATAGGGTTAAATTACCGCTTCTAATATGACAACAGTGAGGCTACAAATGATTAAATAACTAGCATCTCGCCCTGGCTTCACACGGATGCAAACATTCTTTCATTAAGATTTTCATGCATAAATTCCATACAGGTTTCAGACTTTTCCGGTGCATTTTCCTTAAAAAATCTTTCATATTGACTTAGTCCTGATAAAACGAACACAACCATAATAAAAATCAGATACATCGGTCAAGCCGTTTTCAAATGATTAAATGGTAAATAAATCTATAAAGACAAAAGAAAGTTGTAGTAAGGCTAATATCCGCAGCCCGCGAAATTCAATTTTTCTGAGGTTTTTTATTTGTTTTGCAATTTGCAACTCAGCAGTAGGCATGTTATTGAAAAAGTTATTCGCGACCGTAATCATTACATGGGACTTACAATTGCCAAGATATTTGTGTAGGTAGTGAACCTATGTTTATCCATTTAGGATACTGACATAGTGTTCTAACTAATGCCAACTCAAGGTCATTCAGTAACAAACTACTATATACAAACCCAGAATGTCCGGAAACAAAATAGTTTCTTGTCTTGTCCAAAGTTAAAGTAATTATTGTAACATATATTATGTCTCTTTAATTGCCCTGGAGGTATCGTCATAAGGTCAAAGTCCTTGAGCAGTCCAATTTAAGCTCGCGATGGACAAACAGGAAAACTGTCAGTGTAGTTGTCAAATTAACTATAAGACCGAGCGCACACCAGAGTCAACACAGTATTGTATGTCGAAAACTAAACAATTATTTTTTGAGTAGAAACAGTTTCTAGAATGTTTTGTTGATGTGAAATGTTATTTGTCTTCGTTATTTTGTCTTGGCTCGAGTTTTCAATGACTTGGACATTGAAAACTTTACGCCTTAAATAATATGTTAACCACATTTATTATTAGGACCTTTAGAGACTTAAAACATAATTGGCGAAAAGTGGGTGTTTTAATAGGAACCATGTCTGCCTAGCTCTTCGGGGAATATTGTCATGATGTTGTGTATATTTATAGTTACATTGATTAAAAAACTGTTGTGGATCTAACCGGCACCGAAATATACATAGTTATTATTATGCAAGTAAGAGTTAAAAGTTTCTTGAGAGCGTACTTGAGACCATCCATAACGTACTAAGACCCGTTCCTTTATGCCTAGAAATCATGTTACACCGTTGGTCCTTGATTTCATTCGTAGATCTTTGACAGTAGTTGGTTAGTCGGAAGCCCAAAAGTCTGACAACAAGTCTTACCAATGAGTATCGTGTTTGTGAACCCCTAACATATTGGGGGAAAATCTAGGCAGATGATAAAGAAACTGCACTGATGTTGGCAGCGATCTCCTGCTTCTTTCCTAGTCACTATGATATTTCTTCGTGGGTTTTCCTACAGCGTTTCCTTATGATGTCATTATGCTTCGTACGGCCCATCCATTCCATATGGTTACATAGAGTTTCATTTAGTTTGTAGGTCTCTAAAGGCTGCGAAGATATTAGGGGGAAAAGTTGGAACAGTATTATATGGCGGCATATAAAAGCGAACGCTGATTCTACATACATAGTAAGTCTGCCTATTGTCACAGATGGAAAACCCCAATAACACTTTGGTTGACTCGGAAATCTTACCCAAAATCTCCTGTTAAGTAGTAGTACTTGCGACCACTTGACCAACAGGGCAATCAACTGGGAATTGAACATAACGACTATAGGTAAAGCTCTGTCAAAACCTTTGAGGAATACAGGCGTGATGATATAAAGATAATTAAAAATCACAATTGTGACATCACCATACTATTTCAAGTTTAATTTCATGATAGCAAGTATACTGTAATGAATGGACAAAAGAGGCAATAAAACGCAATGCGAAGTTGAGTACTACAATGTTTGTCTTCATTAATTAGGTATAATATTATTGGGTTTCCATTAAAATAAAACGTGACTTCCTGAAATCTGGATTTGTACCCGGTTAGTTACTGATTCTCTTTACCTTAATGATAGTTTTATTTACAAAGGTTTTTGTAGTTTTTGTTAAGTTTCATTTCATGATAGCAAGTATCTCACCAAATAATCCGTATTGTTACTTAAATTGCTGTAAATTGATTTATTAATTGATTAATTTTGTTTTATTTATATGTACCGATTTTTGTTTTTTTTTATTACTTTTTAGTGGGTATTATTAAATTGCACCGCATGAAGTTTTTAAAAACAAATAATTAAAAAATCTATATTCTGTGGAAAATACCGTTGGTTACATATTTAACCATCTTCTGTAATTATTCAAATTCTAGTAATTTGTAATGTGTAACTGTTTATTTTCCTAAATAAATAAAATAAAATTGTAATAGATGGACATAAGAGGCAAGAAAACACAATGTGAAATTGAGTACTACAATCATTCTCTGTTAAGGGGAGACTTTTAGTCGACTATTTTAATGATGTTACATAACTAGGTATATAATAACTATTTCATGCGGAGTTATGGGGATCATGTTAATAAGAAAGCTTTGAGTGTGAATGTGGATTAGGATTACAAGAGTAGAGACATACCTACATAAACCATAGATTGATGGATTGTGTGAAAGGTGCTATGGCTAAAAAACAGTAGCGATGACGGCAAATAAAGATGTACGGAAGCAGACGACATGCTGTGCCGACTCCAATTAAATTGGATTAAGGGCAGGAGGATGATGATGTGAAACGCTCGTTTTGAACGCCATAAATAACAACATACAAATGAAAATCGCGTCTATATTATGGATAGGCACGAAAGATAAGCCTGCATGCATATTCAATATCATTGGATTTCATGAAGACCGACCAATGCGTTATTTACTAGGGCTAACAATTAATACAATCAATTAATCATTGATCAAACATTCAACCATCATCATCTGCCAGCCTTTTCCCAACTATATTGGGGTCGGCTTCCAGTCTTGCCGGATATAGCTGAGTACCAGAATTTCACATGGAGCAACTGCCTCTGACCTCCACAGCCCAGTTACTGGGCAATACGATACCCCTTGGTAAGACTAGTTCTCAGTTGCACGAGTCTCGGTATGTAATGAACGGTCACAAATGATTGCAAAAAACTAAAACTGTCAAATTTCAAGCACTAGGCTACCAGTCTTTTATATGGTTAGACCATCTACATATTTTTCTGAAACGCGATCAATACCTACTTACTACGCATACAATTCCATAGTAATGCACACACGCACATGTATCAACATATGACCCAGACACAGCGGTAAATCACATCACATCAGATAATCACACACGCGACGAACACGTCATAAGATCATCTACATAATAATTCTTCAAGACAAAGTAGGTACAAGTTCGCAGTCGCGAGCGTACGACCTTCTTAAAGCAATATTCCAAAAGGAAACGGCCCCGAATTTTTCCTTTGCACTAATTATAGCTGTCCATCAAAACAAGAATATAAAAGCTAAAAATATTTCTGTCGAGGCCGGCGGTAGAATAAGAGTTACCGCAATTGTTTGTTTACGAAAATTGTAAAGGAAACTGACGATTCGCCATTTATTTTTGATCTATACAATTCCACTGTTATTTGTGGGCAAACAAAATTTAATTTATCGTCATAGTATGACGTATTTGAATCGTG
Organism: Phlogophora meticulosa; assembly: GCA_905147745.2. Lineage (NCBI taxonomy): Eukaryota > Metazoa > Arthropoda > Insecta > Lepidoptera > Noctuidae > Phlogophora > Phlogophora meticulosa. The sequence continues at coordinate 11,551,034 of LR990538.1, read as the reverse complement.
AAGCAGAAGGCTGTGTTGCTCTTTGTTTTATTTATTTATTTATTTATTATGGCACTCCAACGACAAAGTCACAAAAACATTCGTACAAACAAACGTACGATTTCTTAAATAATACTATAGTGACTTTGTCACTTAAAGGTGTGCACAGCTTTTATATTGCGATACAATGTTAATGGGATAGTAGTGAAAATTGTACACAAAGCATTGTAGAATCATTAAATGAAATCATTAAAATATTTGAAATATTACCATACACGATTAAAATTACTGTATAAAATTAGATTATAAAATTAAGAAATTAAGTTAAATTATAACATTAAATTAAGCTATTATATAAAATTTAAATTAAATTAAATTAAGAAATAGTTTTATAATATATAATAAATAGTTTATATATATATCGTATTATATATATAGTTTATAATACATTCATAATAAATAGTTTTATAACAATTTGGCGTTGAATTTTGTTTCCTTGCCTTTAAGATGTTTAGCCGGCTCTTTGCTAAGAACAAACTGGCTGTAAAACCGCAAGCACTAATATTGAAAAGTTAATACCTGCCCACTTTTACTGTCCCACTGCAGGGCGAAGGGTTCTTCTCATAAAAAGAAGACCGCGAGCTAAAATCACACGCGTGCTAAAGGCCGGTTGGTTATGTCAGACTTATAATTGTAAGTATTCATGTTTCTTCACGATTTTATATTTTAGCGATGTCAGTAATGTCTAAGATAAACTTAGAAAATACAAGTGGATTATAAAAGTCACATTGCCACTTGCTAGGATTTGAAACCACATCCTTGTGCATATGAGGTGAGGCCTTAACCGCTGGGCCATTACGAAATATCGACACAAGCATTAATGAGATCGATTGATTTATTACCAAATAGGAATAAAGTGTACCTAGTGGAATAAACATTATAATATGTTATTTTAGAATAAGAATAAGAATAATTTATTTATAAAAGTATTACAAAAATGTACATTTATGTGCAGCAGTGTTATTTCTAAAACAATGGTATAATTAACTAAAACTAAACTAAAACTAAAATATGTTTATGACTTGCACCTGTAGGTGCAAGTCGGTAATGATGGTTCGAGATTACAATGTTAGATAGCGACCCGCCCGATCTAGGTTAATTCAAACCTGTGTTTCAGGCCATCACTTTACATTTAATTTAAAGAAAGCACTAAAATTTAAAATTAAACTGAAATAAAATAATCTATAGAAAAAACTATGAGAAAAAAACCTAATTATTAGTACATTAATATCTAAAACTAAACCTATGTAAATTTACAAAAGTAAAATACTTACGAGGGAATAATATATCATCATGACAAAATTTCTAGAAGTTTTTCTGTGTCTGTGTAATTGAGTATCGCTAAATATTCTGTTAACAATATACTACATTTCTTATAGCTTACACTATAGAAGCCTAGTAACTTGTTGAGCCTATTATACAGAAAAGGTCCTAAAAACACAAAAAATCGATTAGCAAACGCATGACTAGTTTGAGGATTTATGCAAACCAAGTCCTTCCTTCTCTTGTCGGTAGGTACTGGGTCAAAAGGAAGTGCCGTGTGCTGGTGTAGTACTGTACTTAGTATAAATAATTGCCGTACTGTTAGTACATTACATGATTGGTAGAGCTCGTGCGTAGGAAATCTAAAAGGGCGAAAGGTAGCAACCTTTAGAATTGCTCTTTGAGCACGCTCTAGAGGGAGTAGAATTGTTTTTGCAGCCCCACCCCAAGAAGTTATGCAATATGTAAGAATGGATTGACACAAAGCTAAATAAACCTGTTTAATGAGTTTATAGTCTGCTATGTTCCGTAAATTCTTAAAGACATATATTAATTTGCGCACTCTAGTACATAGTAACTCGTTATGGATGCTGCCAGGCTGAAATGATTAAAATCCTCTGAATTTCTCGGTTCCCAACAACATTCCGTCACTTGTCGCCATTAGCGGAAACTTTCATGACAGCTGTCACCAAAGAATTCAGCGGACAGAAGAATTACTATTCATTCAGTTCCAATGGTAACTACCATTGGGACTGAATGAATGGAAATTCTGTTAATTTTCCATTGGATACAATGTTTTGGGAAACCATCAGAATTGTGCAACACTTCTAAAACAAAATGATTAAATGTGAGTGCAATAATTTAAAATCAATATTCATTTATTCAAATTAAGTTTGAGCACTTTTTGAACGTCAAAAACGTTTACAAAAGAGTGTCCCCCAAAACGCCCACACTTCACCACTTCCTAGTGTTTTTGCTGGGAAGAAGAAGTGGCGGAACAAACTCCCCAGCAATACGTCTGTCTGATAGTTTTGAAGAACTTGCAGGCTACAACATATGTCAAAAAAATAATTATTATGTCAATCGTCTTTATGCCTCATTAAATTAAATAATTTGCTACATGTTAGCTAGCACACACCAAGAAGCCAAAATAAATAAATAAGGCTAATTAAAAATATATGTAAAGTCATGATGTCTGACCACTTCTACGATATTTTCCTCTGGTAAAATGATGAGAAAACAACAGCTAAGTAACAAAAAATGGGTAGGTAATCTTATATTGTACACAAGGTAATACAATCAAGTTTCCGTACAGAAGGACCAAATTTGTAAACGGAAGGACCAAGCCCTTCTTTGTCATGATACAAGTAGGTAATTTTGTTTGTGCGACGGTATTACGTTGACAATATCTTTGTCATAGGTAGCTGTTTGTCTTGACATCCTTTGTACTTGATACCAAAGGAAAAAGAGGATTTTGAGTACGTTTATTTTATTTTTATCTCTTCATACAATTCTGATTGTGCAATTTTATGAGCATTCAGAACTTGAAGAAAAGTGCGAAAAAAAACTTCAAAAAAGAACAGATATCAAACCAGTTAAGCATCGGTAGCGACATCTATATCGACACATATGAACTAAACTGACGTATCCTAAATCGCGATGTTAGTGTTATCTGCGAGATATAATGCTTATACTGTGTCGGTTATTAAGTTTGCTGTCAAAACGTCGGGTAATAACCCATTAGTTAATACCCATCTGGTGTAACTTGTCTGGATGGAGGGTCCTCGGTTTTCTATGGAGTATTGAGAAACTTTACACTCTATTCCTCATAAATCCTAAACCCCAAACTATATTTATTTACAACCCAATCATAAAGTTTTGCAGTGATACATCCACATGAAATTGAACTCTACAGGGTATCCATCAATTTCGTGGTATGGAGACTACAGACTCGAAGCGCTTTCAGCTGGTTTTAAAAATGGCAGCCGTTTTTTCTATTACGACACTGTTATGGGAAATTGGAGATCAGTGAAGCCATTTGTCCTTGTATCCGACAGATGGCAGCCTAAACGCCAAAAGTCCCGACAGCAGGCGGTCCATATGTCATCGTTGCCATCACCGACCCTCATTTGATAGAATTTGATCCTGAGCGTTGTAACTGATTTCAATATAATAGCGTTCATTTAGACATCAAAACATGGCGGACAATTTTGTATTACGAAATGATGCTTTTAGAATGATATGTGTTCCTACATTACTTGCTAATTCTGACTGAAATCATTGAATACTGTTCGTGTTGAACGACCCGTTTTAGAGTTACTGATTAATATACATTTTGAAATAGTTACGTTTAGAATAGGTAGTAACGTGCGGTTAGCTATTCAACGATCATCATCTGCCTAGCCTTTTCCCAACTATGTTGGGGTTGGCATCCAGTCTAACCGGATGCAGCTGAATACTAGTCTTTTACATGGAGCGACTGCCTCTGACCTCCACAACCCAGTTACTGGGCAAGACGATACTCAAACTCGACTCGACTGTCCAAGATCTACAAATGACAACCGGGACCTTGGTCCCGGTTGTCATTCAAGCCGTTGGGCTTAACGTGATTTCCGAGACACGGAGGAGTCTCGATAAACATATCGAGACTCCTCCGATCTCCGATCCGATCTTGTTGTTACCGTTTGTAACAACAAACGGTCACCCATCTATATACTGACCACGGCAAGCGTAGCCTAACCTTCGATCAACCCGCGCGGCTGTTTTTATTTCGTCACGATTTATATAATTTGCTGGTCAACAATACATCAATAAATAAAATTAAGTAGTTGTTGATCCATTAATGAATAAATATAATACATTAATCCTGAAGGATTTAATGGGTCTATTTGAAATATGCGGCCATTAGAGCATAGTATGAATTTACATAAATTGAAAATTAATATTAAAATTACTTATACGTGAATAGCATTACAACAAGGTACACAGGTATTTATGTAAATAATACACACAATAACATTTTAAATAACAGCTTACATTACATCAGATGCTGAATAAGTTTAGACAACACTATGTTGACTCATAGAATGATTATGAACTGCGTACGCACTCCTATCCCTGTGTAGGTATGGGCAAAGTCGGAGAGATAACACATCAAAATAATATTACATATTTCGCCAGTTATGACTGTTTTCGATCCAATCTAACATGTCTCTTTACTACCCCCTAAGCAGCCAACAACCTCCAACTTGGAGGTTGTCGGCTGTTTAACCATTATTTTCCATATGACTTGTAGTTATGCCGGAAATCGAGATAAACCGTTTTTTGCACTTAAAACCTCACCCCCTTCTACTTCCCGAGCTCAGATTGTCCGTAAATGATTTTTCCTTTCATTTTTGTTATATTCTCTTCCTTTCCCAATGGTTCCATACTACTATATTTTTTTTGGTTTCAAAAATTATTGACGCTACTAATAGCTGCTACGGAAAAACCCAATGACACCTTTTTCCCAGGACCTAATGGTCAGCAGTAGCGCTTGTCACCAGACCAATGAGGCAGCCCCAAAGTACTCGTGAGAAGTACCAAAATAAACGAATGTTAAGCCTATACCACACCATGCACTAACTTGTCAGTTTACCTGTAACTAGAACGCCGAGGCTCATCTAAAGACTAATTAAACTCGAAAACATACAGCCAAATTGACCTTAATGTATGCGCTTTGTTTTCAATTAAAACCTTATTATTACTGTACCCCATGACCCTCGGGGTTAAGCAAGCTTTGCCAAACTAATTATGGAGGTAAAGTTGCGATTTGTGGGCTGACCAACTAAAACTGAAAACGGTTGCAGATAATTTTGTATGCGAAAGCATTGAAGTCTATCTTACAAAAAATGTAAGTTTTTGACGCATATAAAGGACCAAAGGATGCATCGTTTTGATAATATTGAATCATTATTAACCTATCATGTTTGGCTTTCAGTCTATCCAAATACAGATGAATAGGTACTAGTATTCTACATGGCGTGACTTTCTATCTGATCTCTACAATCCAGTAACTGGATAACACGAGACTTTTTGGTCAGACTGGTTGTCAGAATTTCAACTATTCGTAACTACTGCCAAAAACTCACAAATGACGGCCGGTAACAATGACTTAACGTGCTTTTTGCGGCACGGGGGGGATAGTTATGTCACTCATATATAGACCGACCGAGGTAAGCATAGCTGATCCATCAATCGACTGACCTGGTTGTTATTACGTAGCCACAAACTCATTAGATACAAGTGTATTTAAAAAAAATACTTTCTATCTTGCAAATACGTATTTTCCATAATATGTACGTTACAATCATACATATTAGTGTTTTTTTTACAAATAGCTGCTAATTACCACTCAACATAAACATAGCTGAAAGCAATGTTTACTCTTTTTATTAATAAAAAAGAGTACATTGGTAGACAATCATAGATAATAATTATTAAATAAACGATGCATCAAGCACACACGTATTTAATTTCAACAGTGGCGACGAGGTGAAAAAAAACAATTGAATTTTGACAAAATGTCGATTGGTTAAGTGCGTGATTATTCAGTTTAAGTAGAAACTGGTCCACGTATATTGATTTAATGAGGCAGGTAGAGCTAAAACTACTTACAATATCCTTTATGGGTGAGGAAGCACATGAACTTTTGTCTATCTTAGCTAGCCCTTTAAAACTTACGGAACTGTCATACAAAAGGGCAACAGAAGTATTAGCTCTACATTTGAAACCTTAACCACGTTCTTACTTTGCTATTAAAAATCTTTGCCACCACATAAAAAGTCTGAATAAATGTAAGGTAGTATCTCGTTTCAAAATAGTTGTCCCAGCGTCCTTTTTACAACAGATGGCTATAGAACAATGACACTTGAATCTATACGCCATCAAGTAGTCGAGGGCTCTCGAAATGGGTCCGTCTATAGTAACATAAACCAAAAATATAGTACTTTATGTATATATTTGATTGTGACCTTTATTGTCATTTTACACGTGTCAATTGGTATATATTTATATATACCAATTGACACGTGTACGTTTATATTAAATAGATTCCTATATCTATTAAATATCCATTACCATTTTATGAGGTCTATAAAACAAGTTACCGATTTTTTCTTTTTAGCCTGTACATGACTTCAATACCAGCCAAAAATCTGTAATTTCCAACACACGTAGGTAGTGTATGTACAGTGGCGTGCACAAAGATTTCAGACAGGGTATGCACAAAAAAAAACTTAACAGCTTGTTTTACATACGGTAGGTACAACAAGCAAGTTTCTAGGTAAGCATGTTTTTTTTTTAATTATAGTTATGTATCGTTTAGAGGGGCATGTATACATGTACATATGTATGGGATCACAGGCTATGGAGTGCACGCCACTGGGTATGTACGCCTTTTGGTATCCGTTTTGAGATTAAAATAGAATTTTGGACATAGATAGCTTTGTTAATTTCAAATATCGCTAGCAAATCTATTGATCAGGGATCCGTGTACACGGGGACATTAGTATCAAACAATGCCGTGTATGGCAACCAGCCCGAACGGCTGCCTTTGTACGTGGCCATGTTTGATTTCGAGACATTACGTCAGATTGAACGTGTCAATATCAAATACAATCTTACCCCTTGTATTGTTGTGTGCAACGAGCCATGTAGTCCACTAAGGGTGAGGGACAATATTGCTTTTGATATTGTGATATGATTACTCTATTCTAAGTGTATTCTTCCACAAGGGTAAGGTAGTGTCTCCTTCTTGCCAAAAACAACGTATGACTTACGTATACCAGCCTGTTGCTGTCCCTCTGCAGGGCAAAGGCCTCTTCTCATACAGAGAAGGCACGAGCATTAATCACCTTGCTTGCTCAAGACGGGTTGGCGATTTGATACTTATGTCAATTATAAGTACAGGTTTCCTCACGATGTTTTCCTTCACCGATGTCAGTAACGTCCAAGATAAACAAAGAAAGTACATATGAATTGAAAAAGTCACATTGATACTTGCCCAGGTTGAACCCACAACCTCGTGCACAAGAGGCGAAGCCTAAACCACTGGGCCATCATGACACGTATGACTTGTGTGCTTGAAAATCGCACCCATCGCTTCTGAAAACGGGATAAGTTTTCTCCACGAATTTATTGCGTTCCATAATTGCGCATATATTATTGCCCGAAGGGTTAGGCAGAGGTAAATTAATAGTGCACCCAAATTTCGCCAGCTATGGTTAAGTGCCATGTATTAAGGGGCGAGCCTATTTCCATCAACAGAGTGCAAATCCAGACTCTCGGCTGCTACTGAGTAAAAAAAATAAAACAAAAATAAAGCTTTGAAAAATAAGAAAGCTTAATAATATTATGAATAATAATATATTCCATGATCAGATCGTGCAAATAGTTGGCATTCAACGTAATTAATTGTAAGGTTGCACGATAAATAACATACATATATTGATAACCAATACGATCAACATATTCTCGAACTTTTAAATTAATTACAACCATTTGAAGCCGATGGAAAGCTTTACGGTAAATATTGATTTACAATGGAAATACTCGTATACTGTGTGGTTTAAAAAAAAAAAATTATTGCTGTTGTTGTATTCATACTTTTTAAGGTATAGCTCTCTTTCACTTCAACTGAATTTCGCTTTTGTTCGTATACACTGATCGCCTTGCTTGACTTTACATTTTAATTAAGTCCGATAAAGGATAAGCAGTACATGGCAGTTGCATGCAGCTGATATGAGAATGCTAAGAATGCTAAGGGGGATGTGTGGCGTTACGCGAATGGATAGAATAAGAAATGAGTATATAAGAGGAAGTCTGAAAGTGGCGCCTGTGACAGAGAAGTTGTGTGGAAATCGGCTGTCATGGTATGGTCACGTGATGCGAAGGAATGAGGATCATGCTGTGAGGAAAGTTTTGAGTATGAATGTAGAGGGTTATAAGAGTAGAGGAAGACCCAGGAAACGATGAATGTATTGTGTGAAAGTTGATATGGCTAAGAAGGAGGTGACTTCTGAGACGACGGGAAGTAGAGATGTATGGAAGAAGAAGACATGCTGCGCCGACCCCAAATGAAATTCGGATAAGGGCAAGAGGATGATGATGAAAGGATAAGCAGTACGCGCATCTATTTAGGAGGTTTTCGTTATTTCTTATCTTGTTTCGGGACGTTAGGTTCAAGTCTAGCAACGTAATATCTATCTTTATTGATCCACTTTACTTAGGACCTGCTTTTTGGGTGAAAGACTCCCTTGCCATTTAATATCCTCTTAACTCTCAACTTTATTAATCCTAACCAGCGTTAGTTACTAGTTGTGTGGCATTTAATTATTTTTCTTTTTGTTTAGTACTGTGTGCTAAGTAAATGCTTATGTTTTTCTTTCTTTACATCTGTCTGTCTGTTTTCTTTCTTTCGTTCTTTCTAATATTACAGTTCTAAACATGTAGAAATAAACACAGTCGAGTTGTGCTATGTATTTGAAAACCTTGCTGTCTAATAGAGTTATTTTTACATATCGCGTGATGGATTGTCCCGTCACTATTTACGAAGTAGTGATTTATAAACCCACACTGTAGTGACGCTGCTATATATGGCTTCCAGATATAATGAATGGATTGCGCTCTTAGTTGTGACAGCCCATCCTCGCGGTAAAAATTGGTAATTGATATCCAAATTTTTTTGTTTGCAAAAACTCAACTAGGTTTCAATCTGTTTGTGTAAAGTATTATCTAGAAATATTATTTAATGTGTGGAGAACCAGTTTGTTAAAGCAAGATAGACACTGAGTCAACGGTCTAGAAAAAAAAACGTTTGAGGAAACTGTCTTCTAAAATTCTGATATGTGGAAAATTACTGCCTCGTTGATCTAGTGGTCGTTAGTGCTACTTCTGAGCATGACGTCTTGGGTTAGGCTCCTGGGTCATGCAAAGGGTTAAGATTTTCACAAATATGATAAACTTAGAAAGTAGTAAACTCGCATTGGTACTTGCGCAGGTTTGAACCCACAACCTCGTGCATAAGAGGCGAGGCCTAAACCACTGGGCCATCATAACATATGTATCATATATTTTCATATAGCTGACGAACATAGTTGAAAAGATTTCTTATTTCTATCAGAAGATGTAAGCCAGTACCCACAATGCTGCTTACGTATCGTCTTTGCTAAGCGAAATCTTGTATCAGCTTCGTATTTCCATTTACAATATTGACTTCACAATTTTTATCCAGCTAGATGCAACTAGGATGGTATCGAAATACACGGGAGTTAAGCTGTGATATATTCCTTTGGCCACCTCGTCATATTATATTGCATGGTATAGCAGGTTTCGGGTTATAAATTTACCTCGGAGTCCGGTTTATTTGATTTTCGAATCACGTAAATTTATCGATGATCTGGTTAAGATCACAGGAAGCCGATGGATGAGGGTGGTGCAAGATCGATCGTTGTGGTTTTTTTTTTAAAGAGGCATATGTCCAGCAGTGGGACGGCTTTTGGCTAAAATAATGATGATGATTTCGAAACATAATATTCGTCTTAATACTTCAAAGTTCCGGCTTTTTTTTTTTTTTTTTTTTTTTTAGGTAGGGCCACTCGCAGTTCAGCACTATAAGGCTGTTTACTGCTTAACCGGTCGATCCTGTGGTGACCTTACAAGAAGGCCCCCAGCCAGGGCTAACTACAAGTTACATTTAAACGACCGCTCGCTAAGGGCGCCCCCTGTGGGGCTCGAACCTCGGCTTAGGGCGTCGTTGAATACTTAACAAAAACAAAGGCTGGGTCTCGTTATTATTATGTCGGGGGGTTTTTATACTACTGACTCAGCTACGCGGGCTGGCCTTGTAGAATCTAAAGATTGAATTTACATTTAACTAACTAGGGGGTCGCGCGTCGCGGGCCTCGTCGGCGAGGCCGGAATGTGGGTCGGTTTGTGTGAGTGTATTTCCTAAGAGTGCTAGTTTCCCTACTGCTCTCCTGGATGACGGTTGTTTCATCGTCTGGCTCGACTAGGGTATGCCTTGGGCGGCGAATCTTACCAATTCTGGTAGGGAAGTATTGGGAGGCCGAGACGACAAGTGGGTTTGGGTGTCGCTCGGCTGATTCGAAAAAGCGCCCAGTAAGACGCTTCATGAATTGCTTGATGGTGGGGATTTTTAAATCTACATGGAGTCTTACGTTCCTAACGAACCACGGGGCTCCCGTGGCTCGACGGAGAAAACGGTTCTGTAAAACCTGCATCCTATGGATATAGGAAGGCCTTGCATGTGCGAATATGGCACACGCGTAGGTCATAATAGGCCTGATGCACGTGGTGTAGAGTCGCATCTTGCACCGAAGTGACAATTTGCTGCGTGCATTGATCATGGGATGTAACCTCCCTAGAGCGAATGCGGCGCGCGAGCGCACCGTCATTATGTGCGTCCGGAAGGTAAGGTGTCGGTCAAGGATGACCCCCAGGTACTTAGCTTGCACCCCCCAGGGGATCGGCTTGTCATACATGGTGATCGGGGGATCAAAGTTCCGGCTTTAACCCGGCTGGCTTTATACATTTTTGACAGTCGTTACGAGTAGTCTGATGCCCGCGGTAGTCTGACAACCAGACCTTTTGTTACAGTTCTGGTCGTTTAATATTTCCTGCGCGTCTCCTGAATAAACTTTTTCGTTCTTTCTTTGCCTTCCTTTGTTACCCGGTTACTGAGTTGTGAAGGTGGGGTAGGCAATTGGTCCATGTAAAGTTCTGGTAAGCTAGTCTTTACTAGGCAGATGATTAATAACCTTGATGGCGCAGAATTGCTGACTTTCACATAAGCCAGAATTTCTGCCCTGTCCAAAAATGATCGCAGCCAGTTACAACATTAGTCTATTCAAAGAGTAAGAATGTAAACTAGATGAGAAGATATGGAAGATAGGGTTATAGATGGGAGGAAGGGGTACACCAAGACGACAACTTACATTTTGAAGTATACCGAACTTGGTTGATATCAATCTCTAGGATAAAAATGCGAAAAGCAGCAAATGCGCCAATTCTTGGTGAGAAACGATCAATTCATATATCACTTACTACGAGTGTCGTTGAAACCCGTAACAGATTACATCAGTTGAAACTCAGCATCAATTATTCATTCATCTTGTTTGTTTTTTTAATGCTTCCGATTCGGATGCCGATTCCGTCTTGATGCAACTTGTATCATTTTAACAATTTTAGAGATACATTTACCTTCTATTCCAAGTTGGAAAAAATGCGAAAAAATATCTAGATAGAAATACACACTTCGCATTTTTTCTAAGTAACTATATATTTCATTATTAGATATTTTTGGATGTCAGTGAAATGATCAGTGGATAAAAAAGTATAAATAGGTAAACCCTTTTTCATAGATCACTTATTTGTAAATGTTTGTCCTGTCTTTATCATTTGCTGTACAATACATATTTAATAAATAAATAAAAAACTGTCTACGTGAATAAAACTGGTTTACTAAAGGCCTCCAATAAGATCTTTAATTCTTACTTCCTCAGGATTGGAAGACAGGTCTGCAATCGGCTTAGAGTGCCGAGTTTAAATCTGTCTTGTATTTACTGCAGTGGCTAAGACACTGTCGAGAAAACTAAAGGAATAGGGTGATAGTGATGGAAGGCAAAAATAATTCAAGTAACTTTCTTAATACAACTATTCTTAAAACCGACTTCTTTACTTCGTATAAACTTATTTCTTTTTAAACTACAAATTTAAGTTTAGTAAAGGATAAATTATATCTGATATACCTAGACCACTGAGCATTGCTGTCATCGGAAAGCCCCGAATATTATTCGTCTATTTTTGACAGCCGTTACTAGTAGTCAGTTGTTGAAAAAATAATTGCACGGTTCAATAAAATACTTAAATGACGTTTATTTGTCATATTTTATTTATTTATTATGGGACTTATTACTTAGCAACCAAAACTCCGCAGAATTTATGGGGATTGATATTATCATCGAATGACGATCTAACAAAATAGGAGTATTGCTGGTTAATATATGCTATTCACTTTTTTTTTGCCATAATAAGAAGGCACGGCATGAGATTTTGAAAAAATCGCACAGCTCTGTCTAGCGTTACATATAATTATCAATGGCGTACTTTTCCACAAAATGCAAACAAAACATGCGTCTTATACAAAAATGCAATTTTAACCTAAACGCGGTGCGATAAGAGCTAGTCTTGGAGCCAGCGTTTTTAAAAAAAAACTATCCTCGACAAAATGATAAATGATATAAGATTTAAAAAAAAAGACTTAAGAATTGCAAATAAAATTCTTGTAAAAGAACAACAGGTGAACCATCTCCTTATAATTAAATTTCACGTTAATCGCGACCACCTAACCAAAATCTCAAGTCACATCCCCAAAGTCTATTTCATTCAACCTTACAACGCTCAACAATCTCCGGCGCTGATACCTGAGGCTGCAGAATAAACCCCTTTACCGGGAGGATTTATTAGTTTACGTGGCTGCAACTTGACGACGAGACGGGTACCTACTGTTCAAAGGTCGTTTAGTGAAGTATTGATTTATAGTACACTAGTTGTTACCCGCGACTTCAGCCACGTGGAATTTATATTATATTTTTTTGCGGAACACTAATTCTAATTCTTAAATTAAAGTAGATAAAATTACTCCAAGATCAGCTATTTGTCAGTAGAAATCCCATCAAAATCGGCTCCGCTGCTTCGGGGCTTAGCCGGAACAAAAAGACAGACATACAGACGAGAAAAAATAAAAATAGTTTTGGGTATAACTACCGTATATACTTTCATGTAAATTTAGTAAACAAGCAAGTTTCTTTGAGATTACATATAGACACTTCAATTTATTTCTATAGAATAAAGGTGTAGTTATTATCGAAACCTCACGTTCCTGACTTTGGGTTTGCAATTAAAGGCGTTCCGTATACGGGGTTATTCGTAAAACTTAAAAACCTTTCGAGGAAGTTAAAGTACTTATTGTATGTAGTCATTATATTGGATTATTACAAACTCACAGAGTGGCTACTTCAGCAAGACTATGATCACACTGAATCAATATTAACCTACATAGCCTAGTTTATACACACACACACACACACACACACACACACACACAGGGACACACACACACACCAATTAGTTTAAATTAGGTATACATTAAACATAAGCCCAGTCTCCTTATTATCGTGTATATCTAACACGATAATAAGGAGTAATAAGGATACCCACTAACAGTGGGTAGATCGATAGGCTCCTCACTTGTAATAGGTTAAAATATACATAATCTTATGGCCGCCTACTGTCTCTTAGGTACTACCTAGTTTAAGAAACAGGGTATCGCTAATTGTAAACAGATATACCTTAAACTTACATACATTATGATCTACCTTTTATTGTATACTCTGGCTGTAACTAGTTTTTAAGTCTCTCCTTACACCATCTGTACCCCTTTTGGATGAATAAACAATTATTACTCGTATTATTATTATCTGTCAGCCAACGGCTGTTTGTATAATCTCTTCATATTCTAAATCTGAATTTATACCATCAAGTTATTAAATATCTATAAAAGTACGAAAGCGCTACAGTACCTATTAAATAATGCCCTACCTATATATTCCAGCGTTGTACCAGTCTTTTTAAGTGTCATTTTTGCACGTTTAACCTTTTTGGAGAAAAAAATACGGCTTTTAGAAAATGATGATCACAGATATAGTCAAAATACATAAATTGCAAACTGTAGTCCTTATAAGTGTTAGGTGTATGCATACGTTGCTGACAATTTTAAGTGCGACGCGCGACGTGGCGTTTCAGCGATGAACGTAATTTGGGTGCAAGCATTTTCAAACACGAATGGAAGCGTGAATTTGGTTTCACAATTTTATCCATCGCAGCAGAAACTAACAAGTTTGTTCGGATGCTTTAAAAACAAAAACGGATCGCACACGATCCGTTTTAACTCCATTACAAGACAAAAATAGAATGTTACTTTAAATCCAACCAGCAAAGTGCGAATTGCGAAAGATTAATATAACAGTAGAACTTGCAAGTTTGTGAACTCAGCTCCATAGAATCAATATTTAGAAAGTAGAATCACGTAATTGAGAGAAAACTTATAGGAAGAGTAAAACCTTCTTCAGACGCGTTGGGAAATTTTTGGCATGGGCAAAACTTATGGGTTCACTGATATGCTAATGTGACGTGTTGCGTCAGACTGACAGTTGTTCCAAAAGTTTAAAACCTTTGATTATTTACATGTTTAAAAGTTTTCACTCCTTTCGGCAGTCCCCATGAATACCTATTTTTTTTACAATCTGTCCCCGTGGTCTCGCCTACGTCATGTTATCACATGTTAGTGGTCAACCACTTCCGACATAATATTTTCTAGTAAAAAATAGCTCAAATAAAGCATAATAAACTACAAAAAGAAGAGGAAGATGCGGACCGTTAGATGTATTAAAGATCATAAATATGTTATAAGCTTTTCATGAGTGATATACTTTTTAAACCTTCCAATCTCACACACTACCTCTATATAGTGAAGTGTGAAGGGTAAATAAATATGAGTACTTCAAAATCAGTCATTGATAACCCTGTTAACTTTTTGCTGAACTCTAAAAGCAGAGAAGAAACTCGTTTAACCAGACCTAATTCAATTTGCGATTTAAAAATAAAATGCGTATCCTCGATGCATGGAAAATGCCAGTTTTAACTTATCTCGCGTAAAAATGTAATGTTATGTCTTTTATTTACATGGTTATTGTTAGAACGGAAAAAAAAGATACCGTACGGATTCCATAAAGAAGGTCGTTGTTTAAAATACCAGCATGTGAATGTGGACATTTATAAGTTTTGGAATGTTTGGATACAGTTGCAATCATGTTTTCGTGTAACCCGTACTGTAACACTTACCTAAATACTTACATATACATCATTAGCCTGTACGTTTCCTGCTTGATTGACGTTCCAGGGAAAATTGTATGGAGTTGACATTAGCTTTACATGTGGAAAGAAGTGACGTGTCATCTCTAAAGACAATGCCGTACATTTTGACGTTAGCGTCTGGCGCTCTAAGCTACAGAAAAGTTTATTGTCAAGGCCTGCTGGCCGTAATTCACCACGCGGCCGGGCCTAGTGCAAGAAGATGTGTGTGTGTGTGTGTGTTTGATGGTTTGTATGGGTGTATACCTATGCTCTAGTACACACCGGTTTCTTTATTATGTTTCTCTTTACAGTTCAGAATACTCATTTAATACATAGAACTCACGCCTTTTCTCATTGGGTAGGTAGAAACTACAGAACACCACTATTCACAATATTCTTTTTACTCCATTTGTGAATGGATATATCATGGATAAATCAACAAAGGATATTTCATTCATACCTACATCTACTCAAACCTTGTACGTTGGTAGCGAGTACTACGCCCTAATCGTTCTGGAGGACATAAAGAAAAAAGACAGTGTATATCCTTCTAGGGCGTTCCCTCCTTGCATTTCACATCTGCCTTATAAATACTTTTTGTTAGTCGCCTTTCATTCATCCTCTCAACATGTCGAAACGTCCAACTATTATTATCGAAACATCTGACTATTATTTTAAATTTTGAATTCCTTTTATACATGATCGATTGATCGCATGTGACGATCCGGTGACATTAGTATGAAATATCGCACGTCAATTTATTGTTTGATGTTGCGTGACTTGCATCCTTGCCGACTAATAATATTAAATCTATCTTTTAAAATAATTTGTATGCTTAATGTGTGTTTTCATGTTGTCATTTTCTTTGGTGAAATTCGCCCAAGAATTTCACAGATGAAAATTAACCCGATCAGCACATCTAAACTGGGTTAAAGAGCTGTCTACGTCAATAAGTCCAAACAATAATGACACTGACAGCTCTTGAACGCGGTCGTTTAATTAGTGAAATTCGACCTTATTGTCTTGAATGTTAGGAATCGTCAATTTAATCTTTGTTATATCCTGACATTCCTGATACTTAATACGTGTCTAATAAGTGTGTATATTAATCTTTTGTCTATTAAGATGCGAGACTTAATTGAATTTAAAACTTTTTTTTCTAGTTTGACGACCAATGTGGCGCAGTGGGCGAAGGTCCGCCTGCGACGCAGGAGGTTGCGGGTTCGATTCCTGCCTTGGGACAAATGTTTGTACGATCTACAAAGATTTGTTCCAGGTGTTCTGGGTGTTTGCTATGTATAATAAAAAATATCTATCTATGTAATGTATTGTATTAAGTATATCAGTCATCTAGTACCCATAACACAAGCTCTGCTTAGCTTGGGGCTAGATGATGCTGTGTGGATTGTCCAGCATTATTTATTTATTTATTCTAGTTGCTATTATTATCTTATAAACTAGAAGAAGTACTTAAATAATATAAAAAGATTTATAGTTAGATTTAAATTTTGGCTATGTGTCATATGATAGGGATAGTATAAACACAAATAGGAACATTTCCACTGCTGGGACAGAAGTCCCCTTTCTGTGAGATCCCAGTTAAGATCCATTCAAAACACACCATTTTCATACTAAAACCTGAATTCTGTTTTCAGTTTCAAGTTACGAAGAATTTCATGAAACGAAGTCAAACATATTTTATAGAATGGATGTATTTGTGTGCCTTGACATGAGAAATAAAGTAAAAATTTAATGAATTCCAACAAGTTATGTTTAAGTATGTACTTAACTTCCGAATTGTATGCCACAGTACAACTTTTAATTAGCTACAGGATTTAATGTCACTAGACAAAAGCCCACATAATGAAACGATACCAAAAAATCTGCTTTAAGTATAACAAAGAAAATGTTCAGATACTAAAATATTAAAACGGACTCTTAGGGCGAACCTTTTTATATTATAAAGCTATATAACGCAAAAAGCACTTACAACATCTTTATTACCAGCTAAGACATTGTCCTCGCTGACTGTGTCACGAAGAAAAAAATATGAAAACAAAATAATTAAAAGTATATTTTATGCATACTTTGACGTATAATATTCTAAGGCTGCGTTTCCATTGAGGCGGAGCTGTGCGGAGCTGAGTTTATGGTGCGTGCATTAACCAATCGCATTTCTCGAAATCTCCGCTCCGCTTCAGTGTAGACATTGTGGTTGGTTAACTCATGCACCTCTAAGCTCCGCTCTGCACAGCTCCGCCTCAGTGGAAACGCAGCCTTAGACTTAAAAATTGTAAAGCTAAGAAAATCATTGTTAGAATAAATAAAATATAGGAGTAAATTTCTTTTAATAACTTAAGTTAGGTGCGTAAACAAAGCAAAAGGAATACGTAAGAATCAGGTGGCGTTTTGTAGATTTCCTCTACACCACATAGGGAATATGTATATATGTAGGTAACTTAGGTTCCTAACTACTCTTCAGAGCGTATAAAAATCAAACGTCAGCTATCTGAGTCATAAAAGATAAGGAGAGAAACCTCTGGAATGTTTCCCAGAAGACTGTTAAACGCAGTCGTGCCCCACTTATTTCGAAGACTTTTCTTACGTCATTTAATTTTTTCACGCCTTAAGACCATTGAAATTCTGTGGTAAAAAATATGTCCATAGTCTTTAGTCAGCGAGAATCGGGAAATCACAATATACTATATAATTATTACTGTTCATTGTGCTCATGCTTCTAAAAAAATATTGGCATCTGTTAGAAATGGGTCCAGCTTTGAAACTCAACTTTTTCTCAAATAAAACCAATACCAGTAAAAAAAACGGTGGTTTTCGATAACTATTATTTGGGAAAGGTATAGCTGTATCTATATCCGATATATAGCTATATCCCAGTGCGGTTAAAACTTTAGCCGACTTACCAATCTATTGTGTAGCTTCAAGAGCAGTAAATCATTGCAAATAATGTTTTATACGCTTCTGTGTACCATAAAAGACGTTTTATTGACCCTCTTAAGGCGCGCGGCGAGCGGGGTGTATAACGTCGCGTCTCGTCGCAGTCGGTCATAATTCCACGCACTGATTTCAATTAGGTCTAGTATTGTTATGTCAGTAATACAGAAAAGCTTCTTGCGCTCGTATATTTTGTATTCATCATCTAGTGCTTGTCTAAACCTTGAAGCTAGTTATTGTATTTTGGACTTTGGAACGGCTGCCGTAAACTTGATAATAAATTGGCATTTTTGACTCGGTTTCAAAGTCAGTTTTTGTATTAAGAACTTTGTGTTCGCCGTTATAAAGTTTAAAACACAATAACAGGCTCTAAGGTTTGGACTACAGTCTGAACTCATTTTGTAATGAGACGGAAAGGGTTTGGGTTGTCATACATTATTTTATTTGGGTATTGAAAGGTAGGGATATACCCTTACAATTTAAAGAGGTCGTCTATTTTTGGATGGGACTACATTGAAGTTATAATTTTGAACATAAAATATAGATGGTTGTTTGTGGGTAAATTCTAACCGCCGCACGGGTCGATCGAAACCAAACTTGTCCAGGTTGGTTCGTGGAGATGTGATCTTCCATAACGTACCAACTCGTTGGTCTCAGCTTTCATTGTAACATCTGTGACAGTCGTTACAGTTAGTCAGAAATAGTGAATAGAGATTGTCTTACTAAGGGTTATCGAATGAACCCAGTAACTGGGTTGTGGTGGTCAGATAGGCACGCGCTTCATGTCTGACATTGAGCTGCATCCGGTTAAACTGAAAACCGACCACAAGGTTGTTGGGAAAAGGCTATGCTGATGTTATTCATCATAAAAATACGTGAAGCGATCATTTTGGATCCCTCTTTAAGAATATTGCATATGGAAAAGGAGTACCGAAACCTAAAACGGTCGAATTTCACAACAACTAAGCGACTACTAGTAAAATATAGATATCCTATTTTTATTTTTCTTTTTTAAAACGTTGTCCCATACTAGGAATTTCTCCTGTATCGTGGGTGAGTTTACAAACATTCAACTCACATACACAAACAGCCAGACCCGGAACAACTATCTGTAGGCCATCCAAACATTTGTTCCGTGCGGGGATCGAACCCACAACACGCGGCGCAGCAGCCGATGGCTCAACCACTTTTTTTTTTTTTTTTTTTTTTTTTTTTTTTTTTTTTTTTTTTTTTTTGGTGCGGGTTGGAAAATCCTCATGGATGTCCTTCGCTCTGGGGGAGCGAAGGGGTCTGTTAGACTCTTACTGACTAAAAACCACCCGTTGTTCCGTCTCACACCTACGCCGGGGGTCGCGGGAACGTACGATATGGCTCAACCACTGCCCCAACCGTGGCGTTAAATATACAACCCGTACCTAAGATAAGCTAAACAGTGTAATATACTTCGATTACTATATTGCAGCCTTAAAATATATCAGATATTACAAATTTTAGTTGCAAGCGGTTCGCTGGCTTAGTATTCTTTCCTCGAAACGTTACTGTATATATCATATTGAATTTAGATTGACAATAAGGTCTCGCTAGACGTGAGATGCCTTGCCAATGTGTGACAACTAACTGCATGTATGTTGGCTGCTTGTAATATAGTAAACTTATGACTCAATTTCGCAGTTATATTATAATTATTTACAAGATCCCTCACCACGGAGGAGTGTGTGAGTGTGTTTTTGTAAATATCCCAATTTGATTGCATACATGTCTTCTTCTGTCATACGTATGTCTATTTGCCGTTATCTCAAAAGTCACTTCCTTCTTAGCCAAATCATTGTTCACACAATACATCCATCGTATTTATTATTTTTTGTTTATTTATTATTTTATAATCTAGGTATGGTGGCTATGTAGATCTACCTAGTTTTTCAGAAGTACAATTAACATAAAACGTTGGTCATAATATCCTGATGGCCCAGTGGTTAAGGCCTCGCTTTTGATGTGCGTAATTGTGGGTTCAAATTGAGCATTTACCAATGTTACTTTTTATTAGATACATTGGACATTGGTGATGAAAAGAGCATCGTGATGGAACCTGGACTTATAAATAAGATAAGTGTGGAATCGCCGACACGTTTTGAATAATGTTCGTGTCTCCTCTGTATGAGAAGAGCTTTATGCCCGTAGTTGGACAGAAACAGGCTAGTACGCTTATTATTAGTCATGCAGCTACTTTCAATAACAACATCTTCGCCGTAGTGGTAAATTATGGCTGGTAGGTATAAACAATGATTGTAAATACATTTCAGCAAACAAATTACCATTGTTTCGCCACCATTCTTGATATTGTTCCATCGATAAACGATCTCTGTTTGGCAGCTCGCCAAGGGTCGGTGAGCCCGAGACGAAAATAAATGATGCGACAATTAGTGGTAACAGTTACGATGGTAATATTCGTATTTGTTCGTCTATGTGAGGAGTCATTTCTTTTGTAGCTCAATTTTGGGACTTGATCTATAAATAATGATCCACATAAAGGTAGTACTATATCAAAATAATAAATCATCTATTCTCATTTGGAGAGTTTACGTGGACATCTTTTATAATATTGGACTTACAAACAGGCGCGCCTTGTTTATTATTGCCCCGTAAACAAATATCAACTTTATTAAGTGACATTAAAGTTAATTATACAATGAATGTTACTATTGAAACTGTCACAAAAACGTTTGAAGTTGTTGCGCAAACTGAATTTTGTGTGCAAGCTCCCAATTATTTTTTTCAAAAAACAAATGTATTTAAACTCACATGTTTGAAACTTAATCATAAACACTGGATAGGTATAATATTTATATAAAGTTCATAACATTAAATAGCGCTATCGAATGTTTTAGAGCATGGGTATCTCCAGCTAATAAGATTCAATATATTCGTCCGTCAACCACTGAAACCATAACGATTCGCTAGACCCAAAATTATTCTATACCCAAAACATTATTCTATTATAATATAAGGGCTCAAAACTTTGGGTACGCCAGCTGCTGTATCCATCTGCCACCAGTATTAGGTAACAACATGTTGTCCAATTGATTATATTAGCCCTTCAGGATGGAACTATCAATCTTGTATCGTGGTTTTGTAAACTGAAAAATCGACAATTGGCGCATCCATATCTATTGGTAAGAAGTTTCTTTCGAGTATAGAATCTAATATTGCTATTTGGATAGGATGAAAACAATAATTGACGACATGGTTGGCGCAGTGGTTGAGCCATCGGCTAGGCGGCTGCTGCGCCGCGTGTTGTGGGTTCGATCCCCGCACGGAACAAATATTTGTATGACCTACAGGTAGTTGTTCCGGGTCTGGCTGTTTGTGTATGTGAGTTTAAATGTTTGTAAACGCACCCACGATACAGGAGAAATTCCTAGTGTGGGGCAACGTTTTTTGAAAATCCGAAACCCGAAATCAACCTGTTATTTTCCCACTGAGAAAAAGTCTCTTTACATACAGAGTACGCACGATAATTTAAGAAAATATGATTCTGGCGAAAAATAACAAAATATGATCCTATAAGTCCGTCGTTAGAAAATGTTATTAGTTAGAAAGTCCTTGTTTTAATGAACATAATATGAATAAATAAAAATGTAAAACAACATAAAGAGACTCAGTAATAGGCTTACCTACGTAACGTACGACCACAAACTAAGCTTTTGTTTAAGTAGGTACTTAGAAGAAAGCATGCAGTGAGTAAATCTCTTGTAATAACGTGCTTACAGTAACACAGACTTTACATTATCTACGAGTACGTACTACTATAGGAACCTGGCGTTCAATAAAAGTGGTATTTAATAGGATTTATTTCTAAATTGAATCACTTATTTAGCAAATGCAAACCGCGAGTCGTCCGCCAACGAGTCTCGAGTTTATT
The DNA here is from genome assembly GCA_905147745.2 of Phlogophora meticulosa. Taxonomy (NCBI): domain Eukaryota; kingdom Metazoa; phylum Arthropoda; class Insecta; order Lepidoptera; family Noctuidae; genus Phlogophora; species Phlogophora meticulosa. The sequence goes on along the minus strand of LR990538.1, from coordinate 11,528,887 downwards.
TTTATTTTTATTTTTATTTTTATTTCTTTGGGACAACAAACAATTGCGTAATAATGCTTAATACTACTACATAGATTATTATAGAACATTTAGGTAATAACGCAACCAGCACCGTTATCCACAAAATAATATAGTAAAAACTTAATTAGGTACAAGCAAACTTAAGCAACAAAATAATTAACCATTATTATGATTTACACAACACTTATTAAAAGGTGAGACAAATTTTTAACAACCGACTTCGAAACCCATCAGATCAAGACAAAATGTTCAAAAAGTTCTCAAGTCTTTCTATCTAAATACAGTGACGACCTATGTGGCGCGGCGGGCGAAGGTCCGCCTGCGGCGCAATAGGTTGCGGGTTCGATTCCCGCCCTGGGACAAATATTTGTACGATCTACAAATATTTGTTCTGGGTGTTCTGGGTATTTTCCTATGTATAGTAAAAAAAAAACTATCTATGTGTATTAAGTATATCAGTCATCTAGTACCCATAACACAAGCTCTGCTTAGCTTGGGGCTAGATGATGCTGTGTGGTTTGTCCAGCATTATTTATTTATAAATATGAATAAATGTTTACCTCGTTGGTCTAGCGCTACTGCTGAACATGAAGTTCTGGGCTCAATTCCCAGGCGAGACAAAGTATTATAGGGTTTTTCCATCTGGGATTTCTCAGTGGCAGCTGGAACTTGAATCCGGCCCTCGCCCCCTTACATGAGACTTTAATATAATTGGCGAAATATGGGCGTACTATAGGCTCGCCTCTGTGTAACCAATCGTAGAATAGAAGCGTGATGTTATTTTACGTCTAAAGGTTCTATAAAGGTTTCATTGAATTAATAAAAAGTCTACTCAGGTACTTACATAAAGGCACACCCTACCCTATTTCTTTACCTTCCCAAGCCAGCCAGAACTTTCCTAGACTACTTGAAAACATTTTCTAGTGGATTTTCGAATGAAATCTCAGAGTTCAACATCCGGATGATATCTTCACATGTCAGTGACACTTCAGTGAAATCCTTTGATATTTTCAGTGTAGATATCGACGAATTTGTTTTGAGAAATGTATATTTCAGTTTAATTTGAAATAGACTGATTTCAGGTAGAAAAACCTTTTAGTATTTGAATCGGATTTTTTATACAAACTATACACATAGTTTGTATAAAAAATAATCTCACTAATGGGAAAAATAACTATCTTTGATACAAAGTTTGCTTTCCTATTTAAACCCCTTAAAGGTTGAATTTACAAAAGTCCGTTCTTACTTGGTTATATAAGAAACTCTTATGCCATATTTCATACTGCTAAATCCAGCCGTTTAAGCTGTGTTGTCTGTCAGTAAATGAATTGAAGATTTTTACTAAGTAGATGATAGTCTAGGAATGAGACATAGACAGGTGTGATCCTCTTCGCGGATTTTTTTATTTGGAGTCTGGAGGACTGGTAAGCATATATTATTTTATAAAGCATTTAAAAAAAATCACAAACATCCTTCATCGTGAACAAGTCACATTTAATAAACCTTTTGAGATAGTATCTTCTAAATAGGTCAGTTGATAAATAGGTACATCCACAGTCGAAATATTAAATAAAATCCGGCAAAAAGTTAGGGATAAACTAATTAATTGACGACCCCCGTTAGCTTCAGTTAAATTTGAGAGACCGCTAAATAACTTTCGTAATTGTTTGGAAACGTAATCACTTAGCCAAACAATAAACCGAACAAAACCGCAGACTGTAAAATCTAATCAGATATTTCTGTGTGTTCCCAATCTTGACACACGTTGCTCAGACTTGGTGATTGACTAACATCTAAAAGTCTAAACTGAAGGTTTACTTTACTAACTTGTTATGGAGCACAGTATCTTAAGTGTTAAGTCACCTTAAAATTTCGACTCAAATGTCAACTTGAAATGCACATTAGTAACTGTGGCGAATAAATTTTTCATTCATATACCTAATATTGAGCTGCAAATTCCAAAAAAAAACTGAGATAATTTGAATATCGCGGGCTGCTTCCACATATTCACTTTAAACTAACAATCAGCAGTGCTATTGTGTAAAATTCACTCCGTGAAAAAGTAGGTGAAATGAAGACGAAGTGAGCTAGACTGACAGTTCACTTTACGATTACTTCACCTAACATTTCAAAGGGTGATTTTACAGAATATCCCAGCACGTTCTAAACACCACATTGCGCAAAAATTCCAGATAGCCGACTTTGCTCAAAAGTTAACCTAGCTTAAATGGGGCTGGGCAGAACATGTTTGAGAACGAACAAACTGCGGGCCTGTATAAAAAGGATTAGTGCCTAGAAATAGCGATAAAGAGTCGTGGGAGACCACGGAGGTGATGGTGGGATGATTTGGATTTCTTCCTAGAAATCAGATTGGTTTGAGTCTAATTTAAAGAGGAAAAAGATAACCTTTTTACACATTTCCAGGAATGTATATTGTAATTGGCTTTTTAATTATTAATTTGTTGATTCACCGTAAAGCATCGTCGACAAGGTGAAATTTCTAAGATGAAACTAAAAAGGGACAAGTTCTTTTTAAAGTTTTAAGTAGATAAAAAAAACTCGTTTGGCGCACCATTTCCATTTTCCGATGCAAAAACTGAACATTTTGTTCAAATTATCCTTAGTTTTTACCGGACTGAACTAAAAGTAAACTTATGATTTTATAAAATTTCTACTGTGTGAATTTTATAACATCAACTGTTACTTTCTGATTGTCTAGTTCCTTAAAAAATACCAATTGGATTGAGAACCTCCTCTCCTTTTTATAGTCGGTTAAAAATAGCACACAATTTCATTATGTACTGAACCCTTATTTTAAAGTTTTTATTGACATTTTAAATCTAGTAGTCTCCTAAATATAAACAAAGTTTGAAATTAAATAACTTTCAGTTTTCTACAATCAAACTTTAGTGCCCTTGTGAAGGCAATTTATAGCAAAGTTTTGTACATCAGCCCGTAAAAGTTGTGTAAAATCACATGTGTTTGCGATAAATCGATTATATTGCGAAGTGCACAAACATTACTGAACAATTTTACTGTCAGTTGCATTGTTACTTTTACATTGTTTGAAATGGTATTAAGACGTAGAAGGTATAAAGGTATCTGATAAGTATTTTGAAAGGAGTTTCTGCCATCATAGAAGTGAACAAATGAACAATGAATGAAAATTAATAAAGTTATGGAATGAAATGATAATAATTTTGTCATTTCATTTTATTTCATCACATATAATTAAATTTCATTAAAAAACTGAAATAATTAATAAAATAAAGGTAAATCTCGGGAAATGTAAAAATCCAACTCAGTCATTACGTCAGTGCAGGACTTAAATGATTGAAGTTGATTTTACCACATTATAATAGCAGGTGTTATCCGTATTTCTTGCCATCGTAGGCATATTGTTTATCTATTTTATGGTAATATTATTAATTATCCTTTATTTACGCTCTCGAGTAATTTGAGCGTTATTGTTAGAATGTTGGCGCAGGAAGTTTTCAATAATACCTCATTACGGAAAACTGGGGGAATTATATTTAGATAGACGTCCTTACTCGGTAACCTATTGTAATGTTGGAATTACTTTATAATAAAGCATAAAAATAAAGCTCATTTTATGGAAACAATGATAGGGAGTCGCCGACAACAATTTGTAAAATCATTGTTATTTTGTTGGATCGCTCTCCTTTTCATCAGGCGAGCTTTTAACCTTTTCAGTTTGTGTATCGATATTTTAAGACAAAACATATAAGAGAGAGAAATGACCCTGTAGTACTCTACTAGTACAGTTTCACGACCTCCCAGGTCGGACTTTTGGGTTCAGTACTTATCTGTACTTGTCGTAGCATGTTCCAAAAAACTACATGCCTTAATAGCTCTTAGCCTCGGCCCTGTTGACTATTAACTGACAATGCGACATATTTGTCAAAAGATGACATAATTGTGACATTTTCCCGACAGGTGTTTGATTAATAAAGCAGCAAATTTACGAAAGAAACTGACAAAATTGTCGGATTGTCCCCTGTCACCGGTCGGTTGAATTAAATAGGCCCTGGGCATTGCTAATTAGGGTTCATACAAAATATACGCAAGAAATCTGTTTATACTCATCCCCCTAGGGACACTAGGTCCCAGAAGGCCCTGACTCTGGTACGCTGTCGATGGATCTATAATCACTATTCCTAAATCAGGTAGGCAGGAACTAGAGCACGATAAGTACTTAACTGATTAACATCCAAGGCACGGTATGGGTTTCAATAAATATAAAACGACGTACTAAGTGCTGTAGTCATGGGCATGGAATATTTATCATAGTTACATTAACATCAGCTGCGTACTAACTAACCGTTGGTATGAAAAGATGTATGAATATGGAGGAAGCAAAAGGTATGTAAGTAACTGAAGGTACTTTTATAATATGCACATTAAACACATAGCATACATTGTTTGCTGATATGTTTCTGCGTTGTGTAATATATATCTTTAGTTGTGGTTCATTCCTAAGATGGTTAGCTACTGAATATTCCGCATTGTTGGAAGTGTTGGTTTTGCCTACTTATTGCACTGTATAACGCTGCCATTTACCATGTACGTGGTACTATAATAAATCGCAAAAAGTTGTGTCCCATACACATTATATCTTTAGAATTAATGAGATTAAAAAAAAAAAAAAATTGAAAATTCCAACCGGTCGATTCTGTAAACATTTCCCCGTCAAAAGTTGAGTGAAATATTTATTTCACTTTATGACATCAACGCACAACCTGAACCCATGAGTTTCTTACATGATTCTAGATCCCCAGCTATGAAAGTTTTCGTTGGCTTTTCTAATTCTTCCCGATTTTTTCGAAAAAATCGGTCTGACTGTAAAAATCAAGAGCAAATTATCATTTTTTCTAACTCAATTCAATGGGTTAGTTATTAAGTTCATTAAAAATGTCATATTCACATTATTTTTACAAAATGAAAAAAATAAGCATTAGATAAAATTCGGAAAACCCGACTATACTTTTTCTGATGTAATTTTTACTTGAAACTGTAAAAATCATGAGCAAATTATCATTTTGTCTAACTCAATACAATGGGTTAAGTATTAAGTTCGTTAGAAATGTCATATTCACATTTTTTTTTTACAAAATGAAAAAAATAAGCATTAGATAAAATTCGGAAAACCCAACTATACTTTTTCTGATGTAATTTTTACTTCATCATCCTCTTGCCCTTATCCCAATTTTTCATTTGGGGTCGGCGCAGCATGTCTTCTTCTTCCATACATCTCTATTTCCCGTCATCTCAGAAGTCACCTCCTTCTTAGCCATATCAACTTTCACACAATCCATCCATCGTTTCCTGGGTCTCCCTCTACTCTTGTAACCCTCTACATTCATACTTAAAACTTTCCTCACAACATGATCCTCATTCCTTCGCATCACATGCCCATACCATGACAGCCGATTTCCACACAACTTCTCTGTCACAGGCGCCACTTTCAGACTTCCTCTTATATACTCATTTCTTATTCTATCCATTCGCGTAACACCACACATCCCCCTTAGCATTCTCATCTCAGCTACATGCAACTGCCTTTCATTCAGTCCTTTTGTGGCCCAACATTCTGATCCATACAAGACGGCAGGTCTTATCATTGACTTATAGATCTTCCCTTTAAGTTTAAGGGGAACGTGGGAATCGCAAGTTGTTCCCGTTACCTGCCGCCATTTCATCCACCCTGTGTTTATTCTGTGCTTGACAGTCCGATCTATTCCTCCGTCACTTTGCACTAGTGAACCGAGATACCGAAAGTCGGAGCAGATCGGAAGGAGCACGCAATCAAGCGCAATGGCTTCAGGGCTGGAGAGACCGCCGAAATCGCAGAACATATATTCTGTCTTGGTTCTGCTGATTTTCAAGCCTACACTCTCCAGCTTCTGTTGCCATTTCTCCAATCTACCCTGGATCTCAGGTCCATCTTCACTGACAAGGACAATGTCGTCGGCAAATAGCATGCACCAGGGTGCCTCTTCCTGTATTTCCGACGTCAGTGCGTCCATTATTAACAGGAAGAGGTAAGGGCTTAAGGCCGACCCTTGGTGCAATCCTACAGCCACACTGAACTTGTCAGTGTTACCTGCAGACGACCGGACATAGGTACTAGATCGGCTGTACATCGCACGAATCAACTCAACATACTTCCCAGGCACACCTTTCTCCTTCAAGGCCCACCACAACACTTCCCGAGGCACCCTATCATACGCTTTTTCTAGGTCAATGAACACCATGTGCAAGTTTTTATGTGCACATCTATACTTCTCGCACAACTGGCGGAGTGCAAAGGTGGCGTCCATTGTTCCTCTACCTGGCATAAACCCGAACTGATTTTGGGAAATCTCACTCTCTTCTCGTAATCTTTTCTCTATCACCTTCTCCCATACTTTCATACTATGCGACAGGAGCTTTATCCCTCGATAGTTGTTGCAGTCCTGTACATCCCCTTTATTTTTGAAGATGGGCACTAGTGAACTATTGCACCACTCTTGTGGGATCACTTCCTCATGCAACAACTTATTGTAAAAATCATGAGCAAATTATCATTTTTTCTAACTCAATATTATGGGTTAATTATTAAGTTCATTAGAAATGTCATATTCACATGTATTTTTTTTGAAATGAAAAAAAAATCATTAGATAAAATTCGGAAAATCCGATGATACATGTCAACGCTGGGAGTCCACATGTCATGTACTGAACTCATAGTAACAGTTTGTACGTCGATTCCACCCTGTATATGAAGATGTAAAAAAATATTAAATAAAAAACGGTAATGGTTAACTACCCATTTTAGGTTTATAACCATGATCTCCGAACCAAGCCATGGTCATCGCTGCTATTACGCGAACCGTCTTGAAGTTCAGGCAATGTTTTTATTACATATTTATGTTGAAACTCTTCACATACCATTAAGTAGAGTCGTTAACAGTCGCATCAATAGATAGGGATGCTAAAGCTATTCCGCACTAAGTCCGGTCTGACTTTGAACGTTATTGGCACCTTGACCCAGTTGGTGGAAGCTGTATTCGACTCTACTACTAGCTGTTACTCTATATTGATTACTTTGCAAACGTCGAAATCAATGGTCATATATTATGATTATGTTTTAAAAATAATGTTTCGAATAACGAATATATAATTCTTCCTAAATTTCTGATCAAGGTTTCAATCATAAGCCAATCCGAGTTCTTGATTAAAATTCAGTTCATGAATTTTAATATTTTTCCGAACCCGAAAGTAAATGCAAAGAGCGCAAAGTAAATTACCATTACCATTAAGGTAAGGAAAATCCGTTCATTGTTAAATTACTGAGAAAATTATAAGGTATTTAGGGAGAAAGTAATTAAAATGCAGATGAAAGGAGATCGGATTTAACTTGTATATCGATTTTTTACTGTCTTCTTTTGTTACCAGACCGACCTCTCAGACGCTAAAGCTGTAACGTTACGAACTTATATATTCACCATTTTTTTTTTAAATATCGAAGTTGAGAGAAGCTCGTGGCTACATTAAAATAGCCGTACGGGTTGATCGAAGGTTAAGCTACGTTTGCCAAGCTCAGTTTGTGGATGGCTGATCGTTCGTAACATATTGGGACTCTTCCGTGCCTCGGAAAGCACGCTAAGCCGTTCGTCCCAGCTGTTATTTGTAGATCTTTGACAGTCGTTACGGGTCGATCTATCCACACAACAACAAGCGATTTAAAAATCGTTTAAAATATATTATGTGCCGTTTCTTTAAGAAATAAGAGATTTATTTTTCGACGCGCTACTGTAAAGGCGTATCCTAAATAAACATAATTTAACCATCGGAGTACTATCATTTAAAGAGGTGCTATGAAGCAGTTCTTATAAACCAATTGTCTTATTGTACTTCTACCCAGTTCTATAGATAAGTACCTACATGAAAACAAAAATAGATCAGGAGGCCATTAAAGACATTCCATCAACAAAATAATACCTTAATGCTGACTCACTGTGTGTCTATTAACAGTACTCCTTATTACAGCTAAATGACATAGCAGATATTTACATAGGTACTTATTTCTTTATTTTAAAATTACATAACGTCATGTCTATTCCAAACGAATTATAATACAGTTTTTCTATCAAACTGTGCCAGACGGCTACCTTGTCTGATATTAATAAATTAAATCCAGATAAAAACTAGCTGAAGGTAGATCTAATGTGAAGTAAACCCAGCGTTTCATTTACGCGTGGACTATTACACAACACATGATAAGCTATAAGTGATAATCTCGAAGAAGAGTGTAATAAATCAGTGAAAAGTTTTTAAAATAGAAATTAGCCTGCGATAACCTGTTAGGACTTTCATTGGATGTAAGCTACTGGAGACTTTGAGATCTTTGATGTAAAAAAATGCAATATCTATCTTTTATTTGTTTTACTAGACTCAAATGCAATGTAATGTTAACATTTAGATGTAAGGACACATTGACACAAGCACAGGCAAGCAAAATAATCCTCGCGAACATTAGTAAAACGCGCGCAAAAAATATGCGTGAATGAACTCAGAGCTTAAGTTAAATGTAAATTGCTGACCAAAAACTTGTTACGAAAATATCCAAGATTCAAAGTCGTCAGCTATTTTTAGATTTCGAGGTGTGTGGAGTCATGGCCGCACTTGAGTCATTTGGCGGTCGATTGCCATTTAAGACGTTTTTTTACGTTCTCCGTTTGTTTATTACTTTGTTATTTAAGCTGTAAAAAGATAATTTTATCTTCAAAAGTTTGTACAAAACAGAATTTTTTTTATGGTGAATGTTAAGATGTTTGTTGTGTGTTACTTTCCATAAACACCGTTTGGTATTCAGATGTAATGTTATTCAAAAGTTAGTGTGCATAAAAAGTAAAAGTATTTTAGGTCCTAAATATCGTATTTGTTGCTGTTTTACAAAGACTACTACATTTAAGACCCAAAGGACCAGAGTTTAAAAAATGTAGTACCTATAAACACATCCCTATTTGAATCCTAACCACTCTTAAGATCTTTGTCTAAATGACACAATGCAATTTCCTTTCAACACGAATCTTCGATACTAGAACAGATCTTTGTTATTACGGACAAATCTGTATTCATCTTACATTCGCTAGAGCTAAGGAAAAATGCCATTGACAGGCATCCTCACAGTATGAATGAGACAAGGTAACGGGACGCTTTTGGCAATGGGAAAGTTCAGTTATTTATAACTAAACTATTCTTTATTGCAATGAGCACACGCTTTTTAATTCCCGTAAAAAAAAAATTAAGCATAATTATCACTTCAATTGTAGCTTAAGTATTTTTTTTTTGAAAGCGTTGCCCCACACTAGGAATTTCTCCTGTCTCGTGGGTGCGTTTACAAACATTTAAAATCATATACACGAACAGCCAGACCCGGAACAATTACCTGTAGGCCATACAAATATTTGTTCCGTGGGGGAATCGAACCCACGACACGCGGCACAGCAGTCGATCGCTAAGCCACTGCGCCAACCGTGTCGTCAAGTTTATTTGTAACTGACATTAAATAACGTGCCTAAAATTGCTTCCTGATTTACTTTAGCAAGTAACTTTAATGTGATCATTCACAATACTAAAATAATGCTTAGGTTTTGTAAAACTACAAAAACCACGCGAAATGTGTGAGACATTAAGATCGTCCTTGTGCAGATCATAAAATAACGCCGGCAATCCTCGAAGAGGCACATTTCAACAGTTATTCTTTTCTTCTTTCTTTATTCTTTAAAAAAACGTTGCCAAACACTAGCAGTTTCGCCTGTATCGTGAGTGCGTTTACAAACATTTAAACTCACATACACAAACAACCAGACCCGAACCATCTACCCGTAGGCTATACAAATATTTGTTCAGTACGGGAATAGAAACCGCGACGCGCAGCGCAGCAACCGATTGCTTAGCCACTGCGTCAACCGTGCCACCAGTTATATTTCAGTTTCATCTAATAAGAAGAAAGTATTACCATCAACTGGGCACGAATCCAAACTCCGGGCTGTTACTAAGAAATCCTAGATGGAAGAACCCACTAATACAAAATAAATATTTTACCCAACCTAAGAATTGAACACATGACCTCATTGTTCATTAGTAGCGCTTTGAATCACTATTCCACTGTGGCAGTCATTAGTAAACAAAAAATAAAACTGCAAGAGTTGGCCACCAAAACTCAAAACAATCTTTACTTCTGAAAGCAGGGAATATTGCGAAAATGGGCACTTGTTTTTACGATATAGGATAAATTCACATAAAGCGCTCTATAACTCGATTCATACTATAAGTTGGCGGCCTTTTTCGAGTTCTCTCACACCATTTGTCTTACATTGTCTTCAGAATTGTTTCCGAGAGCGGGTGAACTAGCAAACTACCTCCGGTTTCGTCTATAAAAGAGGGAACGTGGGTTTATGTTTTTTATTTTTGTAGAGGAACAATGTGTGTAGAACTTTTATTGTGCTACTATGTATTTGTAAAGATCCTAGCAGTTTTATTTATAAAGGTTCGTTTGGACCGCTCTGTTTCATACATTGTTATGTTGATGTTGGTAACATCTTTTTTCATCGAAAAGTGAACATTTTAAAGATCATCACATTAGCTTGTTAAAAACCCCTTGATATATAAAAATATAATTGCATGATTCTCAAAATCTCTGAATTTGCATGCAGCGATGTTATAAACGATATGAAATGATAATATTAATATTTAGCTCCAATGATTCATAGACTACATAGATTATTTTATTAATGATCAGAGGAATAAGCAAATATATATAAATGTGTAATATCTATGGGAGTTTTCCTTACACATTTTTATTAGAAGTATTTAAATCTACGCAGAATTTTGGTAACATATTTTGTCTACATACATTTTTACGTGGCGTGCATATTAATTAATATGTATTCAAAATTATATCTTCATTATTTTAAGTTATGATGAATTGTGATTAATGAAAGTGATTAAATTATGCCTCCCATGTAAGCCTCAATATTTGTATAATTATGTACTTCTCAACACGAAATTATTATTAAATACCCTAAGATTCTAGAAATTTTCTATTTTTTATTTCTAGTCTGGGGTTCGAATCTTTGGTTAGGTAAAGTGTTATGGGGATATCGTTCTAGATTTTTTTACTAGCAGCCCGGAGTCTGGATTAGTGATCGGTTGGTGGCAATAGGCTCGCCCCTTACTTTATGAGACTTAATCAAAATTGGCAAAATGTGAGTGTTACAATAGGTGCAATATGTGTGTGGTATGTGGTCCACTACGGTTTTAGGCTAAAAAGCTAAAAGAAGAAAGTATGCAGCAAATGAATAAGATCACATGATACAATGATATTCTTTTCATAAATGATAATGCAGTAAGTAAAACCATTGTACGATAATTATGTAGGTCTCTTTACAAAACTTAGCTGTTCTAGATTACTCGATATTGGGTGTTCACCATTTACCAAACCAATTTCCCGACAAAACTGTGACATACTGGCAAAAATTGTTTTAGCCAAATTCTCTTCAAATAATTGCAAGCGATTTCGAGGTTTAATTTGAATCCATTTTAATGGTGAAGTTACAATAATAAATATAAATCTTGCGCACGAGTCTATGCCTTTTACAGTCTTACCCGACATAGGAAGTAATGAAGGACAGGTACAACCAGATCTATTTTTAGCCATGTCTAAGCTGTAATCTATTAACTCGTTCTGACAAGGTAAATATAAAGCTTAGATCGGATTACAAGATATTGATTTAAATGCAATTAATAACTTCCGAGTTTCGGCCTAGCAATAAAATAATAGGTCTTTACCTATGAAATTGCCGTTTTGTATGAAAAAATTTAAATGATTTTTTTTCATGTATTTTTTATTTGTATTAATCGAAGTAATCACCCATGCAATCAATGCATCTTTGCCAACGCAGTGGCAGTTTATTGATGCCCTTCTTAAAGAAATCAGCTGGACGGGAGGCAACAAATTCTTCAAAGGCATTTTGTACTGCCTCTCGGGTATTGAATTTTTTTCCCGCCAAGAAGTTATCCAAATTCTGGAAAAAGTAGTAGTCTGTAGGCGCAAGGTCTGGTGAGTAGGGCGGATGACGGAGAACTTCCAACCCCAGTTCTTGCAACTTGGAGACCGTCTGCTGTGCAGTATGAGGTCGCGCGTTGTCGTGCAGGAGCAGCGGAGACGAGCGATTGACCAATGCTGGTTGGAGATGTGCCAGCTTCTCCATCATTGTGTTCAATTCTTCACAGTACACATCTGCAGTAATGCTCACCCCGTTTGGTAAGAAGCTGTGTTGAATCACACCGGCGCTAGACCACCAAACAGTGACCATCACTTTTCTTGGGGTAAGTTTTCGTTTAGGGCATTGTTTAGGTGCTGAACCAGGATCCAACCAACTTGCTGAGCGCTTGCGGTTATCAAACAGAATCCATTTTTCATCGCAGGTAACAATGCGGTTCAAAATTCCTTCATTTGTGTGTCTGTTGAGCAGTGCAAGGCACGTCTCGACGCGTACTTCGCGCTGGCGATCATTGAGTTCGTGGGGCACCCATTTGTCAAGCTTTTTTACCTTGCCAATTTGACGCAAATGGACCAATATTGTTTTGACGCTAACGTCGAAAGCTGCTGCTAATTCAGCCGTAGATTGTGTATCATCAGCTTCCACAATCGCCTTTAATTCGTCATTGTCGACCAAAGTCTTCGGACGACCGCGAGGTTCATTTTTCAGCTCGAAATTTCCAGAACGGAAGCGAGCAAACCAATAACAGGTAGTGCGTTGGTTTGTAGTGTTAGCTCCGTAAACGTCGTTGATGTTGCCTGCCGCTTGTGCCGCGTTGCTGCCACGACGGTACTCATATTCCATAATTACTCGAATTTTTAACGTATCCATGATGACGAAAAAGATTTAAATGCGATGAAAATGTAACACTAATCAATAAACAAATGACTACTTTTGGAAAAAGAAATCCATGTTTTTAAAATAAAATTAATTTGAAATTAGAATTCTTAGCCAAACAAAAAATATTTTGATTTGAAATGGCCAGTACTGCAGAACGGCAATTTCATAGGTAAAGACCTAATATATACATATATTTATTATAGTGAGCTCTGATGAAAGGCAGTGCTTTTATCCGAAACGGCTGGACCGATTTTGACGGGAGTTTCACTGGCAGATAGCTGATGTTTTAAGGAGTAACTTAGGCAATTTTTATTTTAGAGGAAAATAGGGCTCCGCGCAATCAATATAAAACCTATGTAATTTTGACAAATTCCGTTTTTGAAGTGTCATGGATGAAGTCGCAGGAAAGTTAGTCAGTAATAAATAAATAATATTGGACAATACACACAGCTTGTGTTATAGACTAGTACTAGATGACTACAATACATTACATAGATAGTTATTTTTTATTTTACATAGCAAATACCCAGAACACCTGGAACAAATCATTGTAGATCGTACAAACATTTGTCCCAGGGCGTGAAACCAACCCAAAAATCGAAATAATGCACACCATGGAAGTTTAGGTGAAGTGACCGATGATGTGAGCTATCAGCGACATCCCAACTGATTCTAGGGATTGACAAAGAATTTCATTGCTACAATGATAAATAATCGAGAATCGAAATCACCTTATATATTTTATGCTAATGTAATTGATGAAATGAAATGAAATCATCATTTTGGTCGGTGTAGTATTTTATTGAAAAAATGATAACTCATTTCTAAACACCTCTCGGTCACCATCTTCCATCTAGTTTGTTATTTTACTCATCAGCCGATGATCCGTTCATTCACAACTGGTAAGTAAATATGAAAACTTAGTCAAATTTAGGTACACGATAACATCATGCCTGTATTTGCCGAAGGGTAAAAAAAATAATCAAAATCAAAATTCATTTATTCAAATTAGGCTGAGAAACAGCAATTTTTGAACGTCAGTACCTACGTTTACAAAAGTAGGGTAAGACAGAGGTGTATTTACACATTTCGTCTGTTCTGTTATAGTTCCAAGTAATGGGGGCAGAGCCTATTGCCATCAACCGGGGACATATCCAGATGAAATTTCATATGGAAAAACTCAACAACATTTTGTCCGACCTGGGATCGAATCGGGCCCAGGACCTTTAATCAGCAGAAGGCGTTTGCAACCACTAGATCAACGTGACAGTTTTAAGTACTAAGTAATATAATTAAATAAACAACAACAGCCAACATATTTGACATAGGTACTTCGTATATAAATTATTCATTAGACAAGTGAGGGAAGCCCTTTGTCTTGTACTCACTGATGGAAGGCAATTAAAGATAAACAATGCTAATAGTTTCGGCAAAGATGTTTTGGTACTTATAGCTTCTACTTATAATTACTCCTTGTGTTTGAGTGATACTGCTGAGCCATAATGATCCTTACTCTTTCGTATAGTCTCCATAGAGGGTGGGATAATATATTTGTTTTCCTTTAAACAGTGAAAAGTCATGAGAGTAAAGTAAAAAAAAAACAACATCAGAAAACACGTAAAATTAGGAAAAGAAGACTGTGGGATCTGGAATCATTTGTATTGAACTCATGGTATCAGATCGCGCGTTGATGTTTCTTCCACCCTGTAAAAGAATATCAATATTATAAATACAACTCGTAATGTCACCGAATAATTGTAAACAACGATAGTTTATAATTAATCTTACGAGATATAAACTCTCGATAAATTTAGCTTTAGTGTTTTTTTGCTGTGAATTTGAGGAGTTGGCGACCGCAGTTCCCGGTTTTTCAATTTTTCTGATTTTATTATACTATCGACACGTCAAATTCTTCACATTCCTTCCAAAAAAATCTTTACTTTACTCAGTATATGATAATTCAGTGAGTTAGATCACGAAAAGTATGCTTCTCACGATCTATTAACCAATAATCCATATCCATTAGTATGAACTTCTTGTTAAATCCACTAAGGTATAAAAGCTAATGCGGCACTCACTAAGATCTTAGGGATAAGTAGCTAGTAATCCAATATTTCACAACAATTTTCCACGAGTAAGTTTCCTTCTAAGTGAAAGTTTCAGAAAGAAAACTATGGCTCAAATACAATCAACTTTTATCTAAGCTTTCTGATCTTATTTGCATAGGCTTCAGAAATAGGATAGAAAAAATACACAACAAGTAGTAAAAACTTCACACCGATGTTTTTCTCAGTTTTTCTCAGGCCACTGAGCACTTTGCATATAAAAATTACTTTTCCATGTTTTGCTTCGAAACCTTTTATTTATTTATTTATTTATTTACCATTGAGGTGAAATATTGAATAACATACAGTAGGCTGAACAATATTTCAAATGTAAAGTCGATAGCATTACGCAGTCCTGAAAAGAAGCAGCTATGACCGAGAGATTGACGAAGTTCCTCCATTTACTGTTTCGTTACGGAACCCTTAAAACACAATCGTCAATTTTAAGTTTCGTAGCACGCTAGAAAAAACTGCACCCTCGATTTTAAGTCAATGCCTGTTTTCTTCACATTGGGGTCTGTTACTCTTAATTTAGTATTTTATTTTATTATAACGGTTCAATTTTACACCATTAAATAAAATCATTTCAAGCCTGATATTCTACTTATTTTCATAACAATAAATGTGTTCCCATTTTGTAAAGGAAAAATCGCTGATTTGTTTTACATTTTAATATATTTATTATTTCAATTGAATTCGAAGCGAACAAAAGATAATTGATCGACAATGTTTTTTTTTTAATTTCCTCTCGGAGATCGATCTTGTTTTATAATATAAAAAGTCAAGCAAAAAACAAAAAACATTGGGACCTGTAGATCAAAGTCATGATCATCATCATTCTCTTACCCTTATCCCTATTTATTTGGGGTTGGCGCAGCATGTCTTCTTCTTCCATACATCTCTATTTCCCGTCATCTCAGAAGTCACCTCTTTCTTAGCCATATCATCTTTCACCCAATCCATCCATCATTTCCTAGGTCTCCCTCTACTCTTGTAACCCTCTACATTCATACTCAAAACTTTCCTTACAACATGATCCTCATTCCTTCGCATCACGTGTCCATACCATGACAGCCGATTTCCACATAATTTCTCTGTCACAGGCGCCACATTCAGACTTCCTCTTATATACTCATTTCTTATTCTATCCATTCGCGTAATACCACACATCCCCCATAGCATTCTCATCTCAGCTGCGTGCAACTGCCTTTCATTCATTCCTTTTGTGGCCCAACATTCTGATCCATACAAGACATCAGGTCTAATCTTTGTCTTATAGATCTTCCCTTTAAGTTTCAAAGTCGTGAAACCTTTTATTTGTTGGATTAACACTTGTTCATAAAACAACTTTGCTTTAAGAACAATTTTATAGCTCATACAAACTCGTCTCTGTCGTTACTGACCTCCGTGACGGGCTGTCACTACTGTGCCAACCTGTCCAGAGGGGCATATAACATGTGTCTTGCCAAAGGCTCTGTTACGAGCATGTTGTATTGTGCAATGCGTGACTGAATAATAAAAGTTTACCCTCAAAGAAAACCTATATAATAACTAGTACCCCGGCCACAATGTCCAATTGGATAAAATACCTACGTGTTAAACATATCCCAAAGCTATTTAGGTTCACAATATTCTGGTACTTATCGTACTTACAAATGCGCCATCAGGCCACGAAGTCTTTACCTTTGATTGGCAGCCGTATTTATTCTACGTGTATATATATCAAATATGTACACATGGAATACCGGTTGCGAGCAATTTAAAGTACTAGCCTAACCTATTTCAAATCATGTTATCATGTGTTATCAAATAATATTAGGTAATTATGACACATATACATACTCATACTAAAATTTTATTATTAATATTATGTTAAAATTATTATTTTGTTGCCGTGCCCTAACCGGGTTCTATGTTGGTACTTACCTACTTATAACAACTAAATGTACACATCAATTTCTAGTAAAACCACAATTCGCAGCGTAGTATGTCATGGTTCCGAGCAGCAATGGGAAACCAAACCAGTGGATTTCGTCATGTGGAATTGGAATTACAGGGATGCGAAAATATGTGGTTTATTGAAAACCAACCTCTTTTTTGTCCTACCACTATAACACTCGGCATAGAAAAATATAAAGTAACCCTCAAACGACAAAAATAAATTTCGGCCTTAACCATAAAAGGCCGCAAAAGTTTTGTTTATTAGACTTAATGAGCTCCAAGGGTTAATAAAAAGTAAAGTAGACGCTTGTTGTCTCACTTGATGAAGCTGTAGGGGGGATGGGTATAACTCTAATTTGTTATGAAGGGTTCCTCGTTCATTAACAGGAAAATAAATATCATACGCAACACTTATTTTTTGAGCTTGTTTTTATACGTTTTTGAATAAAAATTACATAAGATTTTTACAACACAACATAGATTATATGGCGTAACGTTTGTACTGTTGATGATATCGTTAGATGTGGAAATCACAAATTGTCCGCTTAAACTATTCTTTAAAGATGAAAGATATTATATTCAAAGGAAAACACGTGTAGCGTTAAGCTCTAAGCCCTATTATTGGATGGTAACAGTATTGTGATTTGTTACTTTTCCAGTAGGTACTATAACGTCACGGTTGACGGCACGGTTGGCGCAGTGGCTGAGCGATCGACTGCCGCGTCGCGTATCGTGGTTCGATTCCCGCACGGAACAAATATTTGTATGGCCTACATGTACTTGTTCCGGGTCTAGCTGTTTGTGTATGTGACTTTGAATGTTTGTAACCGCACCCACGACACAAGAAAAATACCTAGTGTGGGGCAACTTTTTTTTAAAAAGAAGTAAAAAGAATAGAAGAGTTGGTCCACAATACTGGTACTTAAAAAAGCATTTGCAAAAACCTTTTGGTAACAGTGCAGTTTATCGGTCGATATAGTTATTTGGATCATGTCGTGATCCTGTATACCATAATGACTCTATTAGAGTTTATGTTATGATCTCGGGAAGCTTTAGTCTCCAACATAAGATTCAGTATACTTATGACCCATCAGAGCAAAAGTGAAAAGGAAGCTTTCTTTGATAACTTTTACGGTTATATGATCGTGAACATAGAGATTCTAGTTTTTTAACTACATCGTACCATTTTAGTCAAACGTACACGTAACGTAACGTAAAGTACTTCCTCTTTTTTTGAAGTCTCAAAATATAAGGTTTTATGTTCAAATGTATGTTTTATTTTTAATGTTTGTACACCGATTTATCCCGTCATTTGAAAACCGATTTTGAAAATTCTTTTGTGTTTGTTAATAAACTTTCTCTCCATTTTATAGTCTCGAGTTGGACCCATTGTCATCAAGTCACGATCGATGGTGGGCTTCGTTAAACTCGGTGTTGTATTGATTGATAATATTAGGTTAGATTAAGATTTGGAATGTTAAAAGCAAGTAATAAAAGGAGGCAAGGCATAAATATTAAAATGTGTAATTACATGATTTTATATTACACTCTACACTTTATTGAAAACCAGTCTCACCAAGGGTATCGTGCTACCGTAACTGGGTTGTAGAGGTCAGATATACAGTCACTCCATGTAAAAAAATACTGGTTTTCAGCAGCATTCTGTTTGACTGGAAACCGACCCGACCTTAAACTGTATTAATGGCGCAAATCATAATCTCTCTGCTTAAAAATAATAATATCACGAATTTAAATTTAGTATGTTAAATTACATTAAAGTATTGATGGCCCGGTGGTTTAGGCCTCGCCTCTTGTGCTCGAAGTTGTGGGTTCAAACCTTGGTAAGAACCAATATGACTTTTTGATCTTGGACATCACTGACATCGGTGAAGAAAAGCATCGTGAGGAAACCTGGACTTATAATTAATATAAGTCTGAAATCGCCAACCCGTCTTGAGCAAGCGTGGTGATTATTGCTCGCGCCTTCTCTGTATGAGAAGAGGCCTTTGCCTTGCAGTGGGACAGTAACAGGCTTGTATTACATATTACATTGCGGATTTATCAGTTTATACATAACTCAATGTTAATAAAATACCCACCTAATTAATGTTTTAATAGCTGAATCGCAATAATTTTAACTGAAGTAGGTACAAATTGAATATAATAATATAGAGAAACCAAATTGCAGAAAATAAAATAAAGCCACATTGCACTATATTTTCGAACTCTTCAAAAGAGCCCAATTTACATTGGTGATTATTTACAAGTGATTAGATGAACATAGTACAGAATATTATTATTTATTCCGATCAGCATGTACTTCAAGGAGTTAAAATTACATTTCCAAATGAAGACCAATCTTGTAAAGTAATTTAATATTTCTTCTGGCATGCTGCCTTAATATTCTAAGCACGGCTGCAAACTTTAGCGTAATTTGGCCGAATGTCTGCCGTCGGAATGTAAATTTTGTCATTGTTTAAATAGACACCGGTGATAATTTATAGCACTTGGGTAGATCTTTTTTTTAACACGAGTGGATCTTTTATAGAGTTTAAGGCACGTGCCAAATGTAAGCGCGTGTCGTGCTCGGGCACAGATTGGGGCAGGCGTCTGAAACTTTATCTCACCTCATATTCTATATGTACAAATACTTACATACAATTGAAGTGTCTGTTTGTAATGTTAAAATAATATGTTTTTTTTTACTAAATACATGTCAAAGTGTCCAAGGTAGTTTTATCAAATGCATTTTTTTATATTTTGACTTCCAAATGTCAGATAGCTGATGTTTCATAAAATAATAAGGAGGAATAATAATGAGTTTATAATAAAAAGCGTCGTTAAATCCTGTTAAGTCTAAAAACTGTAAAATAATCAAAATTTCATAGCATAATGATGACACAGCGCACTATAAATAGCCTTAACTAATCGTACAACCTTAAATGAGAGGATCTAGACACCTACTCAAAACAAAACATGCGAGGTCAAATACCTCATCCTAAAACCTGAGACCTCTCATATTTTGAATCTAAAACTAGTCAGCGAGACTGATTGTATCTATGAAATGGCGATTAACTGGCTAGACAGTTAAAAATACTCCATTAGTCATTTCCGAATATATCTAAGTTTTCCCATTCTTAGCGCTATTTTATTGATGATGGACTTGAATGAAGTGAATTGACTATTCAATTAATCATTTGTTTAAAAATCTTATAAAACCACTAGCGGACACGACAGACGGTGTCGTGCCCGAACAGCGCCATCTACCGGGTCCAATTGTGAATCTAAACTATCCAGTGACTCACTCGAACACTCATAGTCTTATTAAAATCGGTCCAGCCGTTTAGGAAGAGTTCAGTGACATACACATGTATAGTAGAATTATATATATAAAGATTAAAATGTAGGCCGCTCCAGTTTGACATCTATCTGATCCGCATTGTCCCCAGTTCAGTATGGGACATTGAATACATATTCTTTAAGACCCCGTGTTAAAATCGTAGTAAGCAACGGATATTATTTTTTCTAAACCTAGTGATACTGTGGTGGACGATGGTGGCACACTTCCCTAGAAGAGACCCATTAACTCTTAACTTAGAAATCTCAAGGTTAGATTTTAGGGAACGGAGATTTTCCATTACTACTATAAACTTGTTATTATTTCAAGTAAGTAAGTATAGTAGTTTATTTCAATTTAGCATGTTACTTCTCGTTCTATTACAATACAATTTATTGACCGATCTCGTGGTTGTGAATATTTTCAAAACATGTGCGCATCATGCAAAATCATTTGATATTCAAATTAAAGTTCCAGATTGAGTAAGTATCAGAATGCTGAAACTTCAAACATTTTAATTAAAAATACCGATGTTTCATGGCAAATACCAAAGATAAAATATCGAATAATTTGACATATTTTACAATCATTATATCGAAGTTTAAAATGTCTACCTCTACAAAATACAGTAAATTAAGTTTATAATAATAACTGATAATACACTCATAATTTATCATCCTTCTTTATGTTAATATTTGTCAAAAGCTGGATACGTTAACACATACGAGCTAGATAGTTATAATTACTAGATTAGATAATTAAAGACAGATATTATACTTTTCTACCTTTTTAAGTGATTATTTGATTTCAGAGGAATACCGTAGAGCGTTCTTTTGTGTTATTTGATTTCAAAACGGATCTGCGGAACGATGTGAATATTTTTATGTATATAATACGAAATTGTTGCCTAGTTGACAAAGAGTCATTAAAGTGTTAGATGTCTTTAAACATTGAAAATGCCTTATTGTACCTCAATAAAGGCACCTGGCATTCTTTGAATACAATATAAGTATTCTTAAAACGCCAGACGTTTTCATAGTAAATAAGATAGCCTTAAAATAAAACTCTCATACAATCAGGTATTTTACGTGAAAATATCTTAGAAAACATATAAAACACTACGTATATCATCACCAAACAAATGTTGATGATTACTATACCTACAACGCCTTATTATTTAACATCTATATAGACGATTATCATTTCTTCACGAATTGTTTAAAATTGGCGAAATATTACTAAAACAAAAACCAGTTATTTCAAACGATCATCGCATTCAATATTAATAACTATTAATCATTTGACAGCTACGACACCACCACAATGCGGTGCATAAAATAATCTAGTAAAATGATAAAATTTTGAAATAAAATGTTAGAGGGGATCGTTCACACGATACTCCCGAGCACACGGACATTAAGGTGTAAAAAAAAACCTTTTGCCAACCGAGCAAATAACAGGAAGCGACGAAACAAAAATACAGATGGAAATACAGATAAAGCTTTTGGAGAACTCAATATATCTATGGACAATGCTGAAGCACACACGATTAAAATACCGAGATTTAAAGTGTCCATGTTGATGTCATCCCTCATTTTCTATGTATGTGTTATAAATGTGATAATCTCGTGTGATGTTAGTATTAGTGATGTAAATAATAAAGAACGAAAAGGAGGTCTCTATGAACGTGAAACCATCAGAGAGTTGCCCAAATACTGGTATGGACATAAACATGATGGCTACGACAGTCATGGAAAGAATCTGCGAAAAGGTCGAGCGTCAGCAAAAAGACAGACAGATGATTCTAAACCAGATAAATACGGCCCAGAAGCTCAAGAATTTATTAAGTATTATGATTACCTTAAGGATAAAGACGATGTACCTAACGCAACTGAGTTTCCAAATTTTTTTCAAATGGGTAATTACATTCAAGATGACTCGCAAGCTGTTGGTCATCCACACGATCTCGCTTCCTATCCTTATTTTGTTAAAAATATTCAATTCAACTTGAGGCCAGAAAGACACTTGTTCAAGGAAAAAATTTTAAAACTTGGTGTTTTGTTACCTGCTGATGCGAATCAAATATTTTCGCTCGGAAAAGTTTTGCCCATCATTGAACTGGCTATCCCAGCTGTTACTGGTGCTGATGGACCCTTACCAGGCTGGACTATATTGGTGGATTACAGAGACACAAGGTGCTCATCCGTAGAAGGACCTTTAGCTGCTTTTGAATTCTACGTCCACGAAGCTGCTGGTAAGCATTTATTAATTTTTAAGAAATTAATCAATATTTTTTAATTTGATGATTTTGGAAAAGTAATGTCAATGACCTTTCATATACATATGCCAATATATTCAATATTATTATAGCTTTGATCAATTTGAAAGATGGTAAGTATTGCCGTCGTTCCAAGATTGTCAAGCATATACATATTGTCATTGATATACATTTCAGATGCGTTTATCGGGCCTGGTTGTGAGTACGTGATAGCTCCAGTGGCGAGGTATGCAGGACCTTGGGGCATACCAGTTCTGACGGCAGGTGCTCAGGCAGAAGCTTTTGGTTACAAGCTACCAAGTTACAGCACGTTAACTAGAATGATGGGAAGCTACACGCAAGCTGGAGTCGCGATCCGCAAAGTTTTTGAGGTAAATCCATGGGAGTTATGTATCAATGTTGTAAATGTAAAAATTATTTGCGTTCTCTGTGACATGTGATGTTTTATTTTTTGTTTGCGTTATTTTATTTTATTACGCTTTATCGAGTTTTGAGTTTTGTCAATGTTTGTGCTTTGCCTTTGTTTTAAATTTTGGTCCAAATTAGTTCGAAAAAAAATTGCCTTATGGAAACCCAAATAAACTTTTATCTGTTTCTTAAGAATGAGGTGTACCCATTAGTGACGCTAAAGTTATGTTAGAAAACTAAAGAAGGATTTTTAGATATACATAGATAAACAAAAGAGAACAGAAAAAAATCCTGGGTCATAAATCATTCTAGGGAAACGAAAAAACCAAATCGATATTTAAAAACCCGAGATATAAAAACAGTTGTTGAAATACAATTTGACGTACCTATATATCTAATCGTTATTTGCTTGTTCAATATTAAGTTAGGATTTGAATAAACCTCATAGTAAATCGATTACCGTCCTACATTGGTTAAACTCTGACTTCTCATACATCGGAAAAGTTTAGTTTACCTACCATAAAACATTTTAAGATAGCTATTACTAATAATAATAGATTTATTGATGTATGGATGTATGGATCAGAATGATGAGCCACAAAAAGAATGAATGAAAAGCAGTTGCATGCAGCTGAGATGAGAATGCTAAGGGGGATGTGTGGTATAACGCGAATGGATAGAATAAGAAATGAGTATAGAAGTTGTGTGGAAATAGGCTGTCATGGTATGGAGGTTTTGGAAATTGTTGAGTATGAATGTAGAAGGTTACAAGAGTAGAGGGAGACCCAGGAAACGATGGATGGATTGTGTGAAAGTTGATATGGCTACGAAGGAGGTGACTTCTGAGATGAAGGGAAATAGAGATGTATGGAAGAAGAAGACATGCTGCGCCGACCCCAAATGAAATTGGGATAAGGGCAAGAGGATGACTATTAGTGATAATAGAGAAAAAAACATAAAATAAGATAAATAAAAAGAGCTCATCTGCAACTTGACAAAGACAAGTGAAAGAAAGAAAGAGACCAGAAGAGGAAGTAAAGGAGCCCTACAGTCAAAGTCAAAATCAACGCTGAACTGGCTATCATGTTAGTCTTTGACAACGCAATTGTGATCCTATAAATATTCTTGAAGCTAATTTCAGGCTTGGTACGTTAATTTTTTTTCAATAGAACCGACTGTCTCGTTGTTATTATATCTGCAATATTTCTACGTCTAATCATTTGGTGGAAAGAGATAGTAAAAACGTCCCTGCTTTAAAATATCACAAACGGGACCGTACGCTGTGCCGCTCTTTACAAATTGTGTCAGTACCACTTCCGCTGTATGAGATCAGTACGCAACAACACGTTCAGAAGCGAATACGCTTTCATATCCAGACGTTGCTAGCATTTAATATTACATCAGCTCGGAAACAGTATAAACTATCACAGAAATATATATGAGCAAAATGAATCATCTAATCAAACTTCCAGAGTTTTCAGTACTTGTTGATAGAAACACTCCTGGCTTTATTTATGTTAAATTTAGACCCGACACTTAACTATGTGCTTTGTGTAGTCCCGATGCACTTAGTGTTGAAATCATTTGGAAATCTGCCCACTCTTGATGGGAAGCGACTGCAAAGATAGTAAGCTAATTCAGAAACTCACAATAGTCACGCATTCACCAAAAAACATTTTTTTTTTGTAAATGAATAAATGAAAAAATGCGATATTTACATGTTAATATTTACATACTCCTTTTACCTACATTAATTACCATTGGTAAATTGTTATAGATTGCAGGATTGAAATCCAGATGACTTGATTGATCCTAAAGTGTTTTTCGCTAGAAGTTTCATTGCATTACATTTGTAGTAAAAAAAGGAGAAATACATATATGACACCAAGCACAAAATATGTAAGCATTAGAAATTCCTTGAATGATGTTTTTTTCTTCGTACAAATATGTACGTATGTGACAAAGAAACATTTTTCTTTATTTCTAAACCAAATAAGACGTAAAGACAGAAAAAAAGTGGGGACACAATAACGGCGACTTCAGTATGATGGTTGATGTGCGTACAGTACTTCTCCAACATTTGACATACAAATAAGGACGTGAGTCGAAAGCAAATTTTACCAGACCAATAAGAAGACACGAACCGAAATAATTTGACTATCCTATCAACCAAGGCTATATCCAATAATTCTTCTCCATCAAAGCGTATCCATCCATCCATAACAAAAGGTTTTTTACGTGATTTGACTCCTACTTTTATAGCTATCCCTGACCTAATATTTAACTTTGTAGACCGTAAATTTAGGACCAATCTTGGGTATTGTTTAAGGTACAACTTATTCTTTAATGCTAAAATTTTTAAATGGCATGTAAAAATGAAATTATTGAATTACATTTTCCTATTTAAAAATGCTTCTGTGGCTAGTGGTTGTAAGCGATGATGTGCCCGAGGTCCCGGGTTCAATTTCCGGGTCGAGCAAAGTGTTATTGGGTTTTCCGGACTGTGGCAATAAGCTCGACCCCTACTACATGGGACTTACAACATAACAAGCGATATTTGGGCGAACTATTATAGTTACACCATTGCCTTCTATATCGGCAGACATAAAGGCGTGAAGTAACGTTATTTATTGTACAATGTAATTATTATAAGTATAATAATTACATTGCGTACATTGCATTACATTTGACGACACGGTTGGCGCAGTGGTTGAGCCATCGGCTACTGCGCCGCGTGTTGTGGGTTCGATCCCCGCACGGAACAAATATTTGTATGACCTACAGGTAGTTGTTCCGGGTCTGGCTGTTTGTGTATGTGAGTTTAAATGTTTGTAAACGCACCCACGATACAGGAGAAATTCCTAGTGTGGGGTAACGTTTAAAAAAAAAAAAAAAAAAAAAAAAAAAAAAAAAAAAAAAAAAAAGAATAATTTACTTTATAGGGTTTGTATAGTAAAAGTCATTAAAAAAATGGTGATCAGCACACGACGCAACTAATCCAGCCACCTAGATTGTGATTGATTCCGTCGTGTGCGTACCCCATGCTTATACCAGTGTGCTTTGACATCATCTTATTGGTGATTAAATACTAACTGGTGTGTTTTGTCTAGCGCCGTGGACGGCAGATATAAGCGGAATAGTGCCAGACAAATTTTTACCATGCCTGTGTTCCATTTTACTTAGAATCTGAAGTTATGCTGACTTATTTATGTGAAGCGTAAACTTCGGGTCACTTATAAAGAATAATGCGCGCAATGAGGACTGTTAAATTTAGAATAGTTAATATTTACATGAAGAAGAAGTGTTAAAAGCTCAAACGGTCGAATTTCAACCACTACTCGACCACTAGTTATCACGTGAGACATTTTTTACTGTATCTTAGATAGAAATATTAAATTAAATGTGGATCGTTGCGAATACGTTAAGAGAGTGATGACAAAATAGCCGAGTTTCATTTTAAGACTTGATTACATATTATTCAAGGTGAAGATTAATGTTAGAAGCTGTAATAATACCTAAGCAAGGCAACTGATACAACGAATGATGACAACTTCTACTCACACAACACATCACACCTGTAATAGTACACCCAAATGGCTGTTATGTAATGGGGGCAAGCATATTGCCATCAAACGGGTACAAATCCAGACTCTGGGCTGCTACTGAGAAATTTCTAGGAAAAAAAACTAATTACACTTTGCCCGATATGGAATTCGAACCCCAGTAGCGGTTGCCACCATTAGACCAACGAGGCAAACCAGTATCCCCGCAAATACATAAAATCACTTCTCTAGATTAGCGTCTGAATCTTATACGCATTTATTCACTGATAAGTGGGGCTCGTGGCTAAGTTAATATAGCAGCACGTGTCGATCTTCAAGGTTTAGCAACGCTTGAAGAGATTGATCCATGGATAGGTGACCTTCCATTGCATATCAAGATCCCTTCGTGTTCTAGAAACCACGTTAAGCTGTTGGACCTGGCTATCATATTTTGTAGATCTTTGGTAGACGTTACAGGTAGTCAGAAGCCTCAATAAGGAGTGTCGTGTTACCTCGTAACTGGGTAGTGGAGATCAGAATGCAGGCGTTCCATGTCAAATTATTCAGTTGCATCTGGTAAGACTTAAATCCTACCTCAATATAGTTGGTAAAAAGCTAGGCACACTTTTAAATCTAAAAACTTGCATTCGGTAGTTCAGTTTCTTCTCAACACGAGAATCATTATAATATTAGCCAAACCGTGCAAGTGTTTTATTAAATAGTGATGGTGGGTCTCGATCTTATTAAAAAGAAATGATACTGGATAGTATTTAGTTTGTTTCCTATTTATTTTGTGTATTGGGTTTGCGTTTTCTGTGTTTTTGTTTGTTCTGTTGCAGCTGCACTTGTGTCTATTCTTGTATTATTTTATTTTTATTTTAGATATTTATAGACAATCTTTTAATCTAAATGTGAACAATAAAATGCTTTTCAGTGATCTGTCTTTTGTTTATTTATTTTTTTCATTTTTTTAAACATTTCAAGGCTGTACGTTCTAAAAGTTGGCCGCGTCGCAAATGTCTTTAAACGATTTTGCGGTTTTGATTAATTTATCAATATTACTAAATGAAGTTGTGGAATATTTGCTCTATAGTGCAATAAATATTGATTAAGTTTACAACTAACATTGTTGTCACACTAATATTTTGTTTTAGCTGTCAAATAACCACTTGGAAACGAAATTGAAATGTCACAACACCTAATATTCAGTGTTATTATTTCAATAAAATTTATAATCATTATTAGTGCACACGATAGAGCGTTACTTCATAATTTAATTCAGTAATGTTGATAATTTTGACAGCTTTATGAGACGCTACCAGCTTTGAGAATCCACAGCCTTAACACCAGTTGTTTTTAATGCTTCGTTGCACTGTACAAACCTGCCCGTATTTTTTTTTATAAAAATATATTTTAAAACCTTTTTAACTTTTAAATATGCAACCCTTTTTTTCTAAACACAAAAATGCCGCATTTTTGCACTGAAAAAGACGTACAATCTTTTATATTGTTTCAGGAATTTAAATGGCGACGCATTGGAATGCTGTACCACAACTACGAGCCGGCCACGGGAAAAGGCAACAGTCCTTGTTTCCTGACGCTAAGCGCTGTTTTTACAGTTCTGAACAAGAAAAACAAGGGGTCAGATTTAGGGTCCGCGCTCCACTTCGACGAGACCAACATCACCACAACAAAGATAAAGGAACTACTACAAAAGTTATCATTAAACACCAGAAGTAAGTATTGAAGAGATGGTGCAGCTTTGAATATTGAGAAATGGAGAAATAAAATGCTTAACCAAAAGATTTTGGATGTATTTTTTAAATCACAACTGTTTTTCGCTTTCTTCAGTGGTGGTGATTATAGAGGTAGACGACATATTATGCAAAGGTCTTTGAGGTCTGTGACATGTTTTATATTTTAATACGTTAAATTACGTAAGCCAATTTAGAACGAACCGGACGACGGGTCCGAGCGCCAAAATTACGCACGCCGTAGAAAAGACCTTAATTTGCATTCTTAGCGTTTTAAAAAACCGGCACGCGAAGTGTTCCGTACCATCGTACAATCATCAACAAAAACTGCAGGAAAACTCAGGTTTCTTGTATATTTAATTTAATTTAGTCATTTTTTATTTTGGCAGCAATAGAAATACACTATGTGAAAATGTCAACTGTCTAGCTATTACGATTTATGAGATACAGCCCGGTGATAGACAGACGGATGGACGGACCGACGGACAACGAAGGTTTAGTTATAGGGTCCCATTAGAACCATTTGAGTGCGGAACCTTGAAAATGGCGACTATAACAATTTAATAAACATCTGTTACTGTTATACGCTTTAAAAGCCTTATTAAGTCATATTTTGCAATGCAATATTTTGTTAACAAAAGTATTACAACAACCCTACATACATATATGTACGATCAAATTTAAATTCAAATACTTAATAACTTTCAAAAATAATCCTCGAACAAGTACCTACATAGACTTGTTCCAGGCATAATTTGCATACGTTGGCTTGTTAATGTAATCCTCTTATGTACTGAGTTCAATCCCTAGGTGCCCCCAGCTTTGTAAAATAAGTGAACAATTAATTCCGTTAGGTTTCATATTCTCAGTACATTTATGGGCGAGTATTGCAATTACCGTCCACTGTAATCATCTGTAGGTGCTTAGTAATAACCATTTGCTGATGATAAGAGAACAAAACTTACCGATGCGCTGTAATGTTTGGCCCGCATGCGGTTGTAACCTTTACACAATGCAGTTGGTATATTTACTATAACGTAACAGAATTGCACTATTACTGTAAAGTACCAGCCTATTACTGTCCCACTGCAGAGCAAAGGTCTCTTCTCATACAGAGAAGGCACGAGCATTAATCACCACGCTTGCTCAAAACGGGTTGGCGATTTCAGATTTATATTAATTATATAAGTCCAGGTTTCCTCTCGATGTTTTCCTTCACCGATGTCAGTGCTGTCCAAGATAAACTTACAAAGTACATATGAATTGAAAAACTCACATTGGTACTTGCCCAGGTTTGAACCCACAACCTCGTGCACAAAAGGCGCGGCCTAAACCACTGAGCCATCATGACTATTACTGTGACTCTACGTATTACTATTACATAACACACAGTTTCGCTCACCTCCTGCCAGTCACACAAAAGTCTAGAGCTGTAGTGTACCGTCAGTTTAAAAATAAGGGTGGGTGCCCCACTACCACAACGGTGTACGGGCGGCTTGCGTTACTTACGTTTGTACGTAAAAATTCGTCAAAAGTAGAAAGCAACAATCTCCGCTTTTTGAAAATTCCTCGGATTTGTGGGATTTGTGCTTCATGGAAATCAAACGTACGTAAATTCCGCATGATTCCCGTTGCTTCGTGCTCACTAAAAATGAAGAAAAAAGTTATTTAATAAAGAAAAATTCTATTACAGTTTGATAGTTTCTTTTTTATAAGCATGTACCTACATGCCCAATTGTGACCGTAGTAGGTATTATTAAAAAGCATTAGAATTAATGTATAATATGCAATTTTCACATTCAACATTCTTTTACACGTATACTCTCCTTCCCATATCAGCGTCCATCTTTCCATCTCTTGTTAACAGACTCCCCAAATATACAAATTTTCTAGTTTCTTTTCACATTACACACCAACACATTCTCCTCGATTTCAAACACCATTAATTTCATCAAGTTAAAATTTATATTGATCCCTTTCATCATTTATGCTCCATTAATCATAGTCAAAAGTCTTGCAACTGTTCAACGGACGATGCAAGGAGAACTTCATCGCCAACTCATTTATCCTCAATCCACATTCATTCTCTTTTAAATTTATCAGACAATTATCCATGTATAAATTGAGCAGCAATGGTGACGCCACACAACCCTGTCTAACACTTCTAGAGATGCAAAACCAGTCCGTGTAAGCACCATGTATTATGTACTATCTGCGCCCCATCGTGTTACCCGCCGTCCAAAGTCAATATGACATGATTCGATATTCCCTCGGAAATACTTCACTTTTTGGTAGAAGAAAGTAGTCCATGAGTTAATACTGGGCATGAGCTACCTTCATAACAAATACACATACCGACCAATTTTGGAAAATATAATTTAAATCTTAATGTGATAAGATTAACACTCGTTTGCTGAAAAGATATTATTCATTCCGCACAAATAAACGCAAGTAAAGTGATGTGAGTAATTCATTCAATCCCATCCAGGTGGCGCGCGTGATAATATTGCAATAGTTTCAGTTTCAGATATTATAGGCTTACTACTATAATACTATTACAATTCGATATAACATTGTTTGGTGCAAAGAATGAATTTTAATAGCATATTACAGATTATAAAATAAAGTTACTTTCATATCTTTTTGTATACGCGTCGTTATTCGAAACTACGCAACGGATTTTGATGCAGTTTTCACCATCATTTAGAAGTTTAATTCCGAACGGTTTATGTGTGTAAAACATTAATATTAAGCTTACGTATATTATAAAGAAATCTCCAAGTATTGTCCAGTCCTAAAAATCGCGTGAAGCAGGGATGATTTGAAAGTAGGTATAATACATATTTGTATAAAAAATGTTTATTGACCTTGGACTTTACATGTGACCTTTAAATATTGTGCTCTCGGCATATTAATATGAATAAATTAAAGGTCATACAAGAAGCCTAAGCCCTGACTCCCAAAATAGGACACCATTTAACTTGAACAACGAGTCCTTCGCAGTCTGACTGCTAATCCTCCAAAAATAACGAGTTTGAAGATAGCACGGAAACATAATGCACAACACTACTTCTTATTTGGACCGCATTTATTCTAGCCACCTGTTTCGCATATTTGCATCGACACAGAAACTCGATGTGATACTATTTGAATTTTAAATCTACAACTCTGTCACATGTGTATCGTTGGTGAAACAAATCTTTAGTATGCAATATCCCCGGTGTTTGATTTATTTCTCTTTGAAACTACGCGATTTGTTTTCAAATGCAACTTGCATGCGTTTAAAAACTTAAAGATCGTTCAAGCGATGGCAACACTGTTGAATACTGTCATTAATCTGTAATTGTTATGTCACTGTTTTTTTTTAATCAGAAATTAAGACATAATAATGAAAATGCGTTTGACTTGGAGGTGCCTCTTTACAAAATGATTTAAGGAAAAGTGATATTTGTTTTGGTAAAAGAGAAGATTTAGTGGAAAAATCGTGTTCTAGTTTCAAACTGTCGGATACATTTAAATAATAACTGCAATAGACAACTTGTGTGGATTCTCTAGCGCCATCCCATCATCCTAGATCTGCGAGCTGTGCTGGCGCTGCCACTGCGGATGCTGAGAAACTTAAGCGGCGTAAATATACCTTGCCGGTGGTAGTTATATTTTCGAGCTGTTCGGGGCTGAAACTCTAGGGGCCTTGAGGTCAGAGTTCTCATTATTCTATTTAAAGAGATCTCAAAACGTTTGGTTGACTCTTCACCCAAGGGGAGGCCTCTTCTCTGGTCAGAAGTTAGGCATTGATATGCAGCGTGGCAATGCCGCATATTATAATTTACTGTTAACAAATATGGCTGGTTAGTAAGTATATGATGTATTTATACTTTTTTAAATCTGTTATTAACTTTTATAATATTTATTTTTAATGAAAGGAAATATAGTTTTTCGGGACATGACATCATAATAATCCTCTTGCCCTTATCCCAATTTCATTTGGGGTCGGCGCAGCATGTCTTCTTCTTCCATACATCTCTATTTCCCGTCATCTCAGAAGTCACCTCCTTCTTAGCCATATCAACTTTCACACAATCCATCCATCAATTCATTTCGGGACATGACAATGATATGCAAAATTAATGAATCCACAAGACAGTAAATTCCCTTCTGCATTATGAATTAATGTAGTTTTCAACCTTGCCGATGTTAGAAATGCAACCGCATGCAGACATGCAGCTTACGGTGATGCGCGGAGCGTTGGGAAATCAACTCGATGTAATATGTTCCATTAGTATAAGTCTAATCCGCAAATCCCCAAGTCTTTGAGTAATGTATTTGTCTCTCTTATGATCCCTAAAGGGTAAAATCTCAATTGGGTTACAATTATTATTGCCAGTAGCTCTAGTACGAATTCCTTGAGAGAAGTTTACCGACCGAAATCGTCAACAGTTTGTACTAAGATTGAAAAAGCGCCTCTATATTACGTACGTGAAACTAATTTCGTTTGACTAATATCTACATTTTGATGTTTTCGGGTGTATACAGAAAAAGATATTTACGGTCAAACCTTTTTGGCAGTATCTTGCTGAAAAAAGACGGAGCACATGGTTCGCTTGGTGAACTCTCTCCCGCCTGACATAAGAGACCGACAATCACTCGCAGTTTTTAAAAGCAGAGTAAAAGAACACTTGTTCCATTTCGTCATAGTAGCGCATAATTACTTTTTTTATGTATATTTAATAGTAGTTATGTATGTACTATATTACCATAGCGTATGTTTTATGTATATTGTAAATGGGTTTATATATATTTATTGCTGCTTTTTTATCTCTCTTTTAACACACATATGTCTTATTCCCAACCTCTTATCCCAGGTATGCTGAAAGAGATTTTAATTTAAGTAAACACCACCTTTTTGTTTCGTTTTTTTGTGTATTGTTTGAACATTCATGCTTTTAAAAATAAATACAATTTCTCAGAATACACGTTGGATGCAATTTTTTTTATAACGTCAATAGAGGTAATGTAATAAATATCTTTCAACCATTTTTTATCCGTGCCGTAATATGTCTGGCAGTTTAATAAGCTAGCAATGCCAAGAGCATGCCAATAAAATTATTATTGCGTCTAGTAGTTACGCTTTGGCATTCACACTAAAGACTTGGGTAATCGATCGACTAAGCAAAACAGTTTGGTCTGTAAACACTTGCTAACTCTTGCAAGGCACCAGCTTTGTCGGTAACTATTTCAATATAAACATTGCTATTTAGTAATTTGACACTAAAGCTATGAAATGGACATATATTTATTGAAGTGTCAGAGCTAATTTAGGATTATACTGAATTTGAGAGTAGTATATTCTGGTCTCGCATTTTGGTACGAGCAGACATTTTCAACTAAGTATAATAACAACCAGTAAAAAAATAATTAACTGACGCTATAAAAAAATCTCGTGATACAAAATAAGCGTGTTTAAGACAGTGTGTGTGAGGTCAATCTTAGAGAGGGTCTGACGATTTCTTATTAAGAATCACGAGCATTCGTTTCGAGATTTACGAAACGATTAACTTTTGCTACGCAACAAATATTCATTCGCATAACGAACATTTTGGTAAGTACATGAATCCAAACATGAAAAAAATGTGCTCGCGAACATCATAGCTGCATAAAGTTCATAGCAACGAACACAGGACCTTGCGGTGATTACCGTCGAATAGAAGAGCTTTCTCATAGGTATGTAAATCGAAGATGTATCACCAGTCATAAGTTATTATAAACCATGCGATTTCGATTCTTATTACGATTTTCATGACTGCAATAATAAATGTTTTACGATTTGTGAGCGTTTGTGAGCCAATATTACACATTTGGTTTCTTTTGAAGTCTCAAATAATATTTGAAGTTGTAAAAATATATTTTGGTCAGAGATGAAAGATTGTGTGCTGATGCGTGAATGCAAAGCTCAATTTATGTGTAATAACTGTAATGTAAACGGTTATAAATTATTGCATCCCATGTACTAATGTATCCGGGCCAGCTGTGCAAATTAAGTATTTTGTGCTGATTACGAGAATGCTGAAAATAGTTTTAAAATGTTATGTAAAATAAAATAGTTCCACTTTAAATAGCATTTCTTTAAACAGTTTTTTTTCTGTCTTAAGAAAATTGTCATTTTTTGCGAGTTTTTGCCAAAGGCGTAAACTCGGTTAGTTCTCATTTTGGTTTGTTTGAGTCTCGACTGAGGCTCGAAGAGATTTTATCCTCAAAGAAAATGTACATAGGTGGTTGTTATTTTATAAAAGTTATTCAATTTTAAACCTATACTGTCCCACCGCTGGGTAAAGGCCTCCCCCAAGAACATCCAAGTATTTCTATTATTTTATATTAAAAAAAAATGATTATCAAAGAACGAAACTTTCTTAAAACCTTAACTTACTCTGACTCCTATTGTATGCTAGGATGCTTTTTTTATCACTTAGCTTCTGCTGACTAATCAGGCGGTTCAGAAACTCTGCTTTAAAACCTTATGACAATTTTTTTTTTGTTGCCCCACACTAGGAATTTCTCCTGTATCGTGGGTGCGTTTACAAACATTTCAACTCACATACACAAACAAACAGCCAGACCCGGAACAATTACCTGTAGGTCATACAAATATTTGTTCCGTGCGGGGTTCGAACCCACCACACGCTGCGTAGCAACCGATGGTTCAACCACTGCACCAACCGTGTCGTCATTTGTTTTATTGTTTCAAGCTAATTCCATTGAAATAATTCAATTGATTTGGATTGGTTACCTTATCTTAGCTAATTATATGTAGATAGTTTGAGCCATGAGAAGACTTCTTGAAGACTTCTTCTTTCTTCTTCTTAGCACGGGTTGACAATTTCAGACTTATATTACTAATAAGTCTAGGTTTCCTCACAATGTTTTTCTTCACCGATGTCGAAGATGTCTAAGATTAACTAAGTACGTCATGTCAATTGAAAAAGTAATGTCGATACTAGGTTGGATTGAACCCACAGCCTCGTACATGAGGCGCAAGGCCTTCACTGGGCCACTGGTCTTTAAAACTGGTCATGGAATAAGATAAAGATATAAAGTAAACTCTTGGGATATATCTTGGTATTTATCACGATCTTAACATTATTATTTGTTACAGTTGTCGTAGTGTGCGCTAACCCGAGTACCGTGAGGGAAATAATGCTAGCAGCTGACGATCTCAACATGGTGTCGTCCGGAGAATACGTGTTCTTTAATATCGAGCTGTTTTCCAAGTAAGTATTCCACATTCTAGTTCTTATTAGAAATAGAGTTTTGTATTGGAAGTCTTTTTAATTGTCTCACAGTCGCGTTTTTGTAG
The DNA here is from genome assembly GCA_905147745.2 of Phlogophora meticulosa. Lineage (NCBI taxonomy): Eukaryota > Metazoa > Arthropoda > Insecta > Lepidoptera > Noctuidae > Phlogophora > Phlogophora meticulosa. The sequence continues at coordinate 11,493,197 of LR990538.1, read as the reverse complement.
CGCGTCCGGCATTTTTGACGACGCGGACGTTGATATTTTTTCGGTAATCATGCGCAAGAAATGCGCATCTCTGCTGCACCGCGATCGGACCAGCTCTCTTAGAACGTTGACTGATAAGTGGTACTCTCCGATCGTCGTCGGTGGATACGACTGCACTCAGTCAAGTTCACATTCCCCAGGATCAGCATTCCTCAACGTTGTCAAGAACATGTTGTCAAAATAAAAATTAGTACCTGTTAAAAAAGCTTGAAAACGTATAAAATAACTCCTAAGTTTAAATATTCGAAGTATGTTATGACAACATACATATTTTATACTTTAACGTAGATTGTCTTTGCAAAGCAAACATCTAAGAGACATGACTTTGTCTAACACTTAACACAATGATTGGTCATTCAACTTTAGCTATTGATCACGTACACAACACGATATATTACGATTTTATCTAGACTCTCAACTTGTGCTTCTAACTTCAGAGGGAACTGAGAACAAACTCACAAACAACAATGGTCTTACTCACCGCAGACTTATTTATTACCCTGAATTGTAAATATACGGCATTCATGTGACACTTAAGTTGTAACCGAAGACCCTACTCACATCATCATCTGCCTAGCCTTTATCCAACTTTGGTGGGGTCAGCTTCCAGTCTAACCGGATACGGGAGCGACTGCCTATCTGTCTTCCACGATCCAGTAACTAGGTATTATGATAACAATTGGTAAGACTTGATGTCAGACTTGCCATCTGCTTAATCTTCCAAGGCACAGAGGGGTCTAGAATGTAATTGATGTTGTAACTAAAGACTTCTCTTGCATATACGCACTAAAAATAAGCTGAACAGTTTAAGTATCATTACTAGTTATTTGGTAACAAAACTTCATACTTCAAATCGAGATTCAGAATTTAATGTCTTCATAGAAAATATTCAACATAATAGGGATTTCAATCTTGAAATTTTCCAAAAGAATCCATTTTCCGGTTATCTACTCGTACTTCGGCTTCAAATATATTAATCGGCAAATTGTTCAAAATCATCTTAACTTTTTACACAGCCTCGCATCAGCATCATCAAAGGAACCTTGGAAGGTGGAAGGTGACACCGATGAACGGAATGAAAAAGCAAGAAGAGCATATAGCGCTGTACTCACAGTCACCAGCCCCGCTCCTGAAAAGAAGGAGTACCTAGAATTTTCAGATAAGGTACAGTATTACAAATGCATAGCATTATGAAAAATTATTTCTTATTGGGGCATGACAGTACTGAGAACATCAAAGACAGATTTTATGTAATCACGAAATACCTGGAATAAAGCCACGACCTGTAAAAGTAGAACGCAAAGAGGATTATTTGAATTAGTTCTGTTAGTGTTGTAGTCTTAGTTAGTAGTGTGTAGTCTCCTGGGTTCCCCTCATTCACTGACGAGTTATTTAAAGCCGAATTTACTATGCAATCCCAGTAAGTCTTAACTTCATTAACAGGTTACTAAATTGCCTCGAAACTTATCGTGCTAACGTTGAGCTTCTTAATTGCAACTTGTTGTTTTTGAAGTTAAAGTTCTAAACCACACTTTACAACGTCTACAGGTAAAAGCCTTAGCTGCTACGAAATATAACTACACGTTTGGAAAAGGCGAGGTAGTGTCTACGTTCGTAGCAGCCTTCTACGATGCAGTGCTCCTCTACGCGCTGGCACTCAATGATACGCTACGCGACGCTGAAAACCCCAGGGGGCCTTTGGATGGCGCTGCGGTCATACGAAAAATGTGGAACAGGACATTTCAAGGTATGTGTTCGGATACTTTTTGATATGGTGATCTGTCTTCTTGTGTGGTTTGGCAAATTATTGCTGACCTTTGATGATGATTATGTGTCGTAAACAAAACAATATTATGGACACAAGAAAGTGGAAAGTGTCTTAAAAACAATTCTATAAAGGTAAAGGTATCTCCACTGCCAAACTACATAAAATTACAAGCGTAACGATTATTGTGTTCCTGTAGGAAAGTTTTGTGGAGTAACTTCTAAACTACTGAACTAAGTTCAGCAATGAATGGGAATGAGTTTGTTAGACGGCAAGACTTAACTATGTCAGAATTAGGCTTTTCTTCCTTGAATACTTTTGCGTCTCACGTTGAAACTGTATTACAGACATAACATCATATAATAGGTCTTTACCTATGAAATTGCCGTTTTGTATGAAAAAATTTAAATGAATTTTTTTCATGTATTTTTTATTTGTATTAATCGAAGTAATCACCCATGCAATCAATGCATCTTTGCCAACGCAGTGGCAGTTTATTAATGCCCTTCTTAAAGAAATCAGCTGGACGGGAGGCAACAAATTCTTCAAAGGCATTTTGTACTGCCTCTCGGGTATTGAATTTTTTTCCCGCCAAGAAGTTATCCAAATTCTGGAAAAAGTAGTAGTCTGTAGGCGCAAGGTCTGGTGAGTAGGGCGGATGACGGAGAGCTTCCAACCCCAGTTCTTGCAACTTGGAGACCGTCTGCTGTGCAGTATGAGGTCGCGCGTTGTCGTGCAGGAGCAGCGGAGACGAGCGATTGACCAATGCTGGTTGGAGATGTGCCAGCTTCTCCATCATTGTGTTCAATTCTTCACAGTACACATCTGCAGTAATGCTCACCCCGTTTGGTAAGAAGCTGTGTTGAATCACACCGGCGCTAGACCACCAAACAGTGACCATCACTTTTCTTGGGGTAAGTTTTCGTTTAGGGCATTGTTTAGGTGCTGAACCAGGATCCAACCAACTTGCTGAGCGCTTGCGGTTATCAAACAGAATCCATTTTTCATCGCAGGTAACAATGCGGTTCAAAATTCCTTCATTTGTGTGTCTGTTGAGCAGTGCAAGGCACGTCTCGACGCGTACTTCGCGCTGGCGATCATTGAGTTCGTGGGGCACCCATTTGTCAAGCTTTTTTACCTTGCCAATTTGACGCAAATGGACCAATATTGTTTTGACGCTAACGTCGAAAGCTGCTGCTAATTCAGCCGTAGATTGTGTATCATCAGCTTCCACAATCGCCTTTAATTCGTCATTGTCGACCAAAGTCTTCGGACGACCGCGAGGTTCATTTTTCAGGTCGAAATTTCCAGAACGGAAGCGAGCAAACCAATAACAGGTAGTGCGTTGGTTTGTAGTGTTAGCTCCGTAAACGTCGTTGATGTTGCGTGCCGCTTGTGCCGCGTTGCTGCCACGACGGTACTCATATTCCATAATTACTCGAATTTTTAACGTATCCATGATGACGAAAAAGATTTAAATGCGATGAAAATGTAACACTAATCAATAAACAAATGACTACTTTTGGAAAAAAAAATCCATGCTTTTAAAATAAAATTAATTTGAAATTAGAATTCTTAGCCAAACAAAAAATATTTTGATTTGAAATGGCCAGTACTGCAGAACGGCAATTTCATAGGTAAAGACCTAATATAAATAAGAAGTATTTCCAACTAAAGAATATAATTATTATTCTTAAGTTATTTTCTATCTATGCAAAAATATAACAAAACAGAAGAGCACACTGCACCTAAGACAACTGCAACACTAGCTATGTTTTTTTTCTTTAGGTCCCGTTTGGAGAATGGTATTTTATTTAAATTTGGTCAGGAAGAAAATTCAGCTAATACGAAATCGTGCTCGTATCTAGTTATATTCCTCGTAAGACAGTTACGAACCGCTTTCATATTACGGTATAGGTATGCATTATATAGGGATATAATGTATACCACGGTTTCAACCGTCTTACTGCGACATTATTGCTCTATTACTGATATTACTGCGGATACATTTAATTACCTATGACATGAATATTAAGGTTTCCCAATATTACATTACTTGATGATTAATAAGGTTATTTTTGACGACAGCTAAAATTAGGCAGCTCAATTTAGAGTGTTTGCTGACAAAACTCATTTTGAAGGTGTTAAAAGCCTCTTTAGCTAGCTAGCCGTTTAAATGATGCCATATAAATATGACTTATAACACGAACGGATTTTCAAGTCTTATATACAGGATGGATGGAAAATCGACGTACCCGATCCCGACGTATCGATGACCCTTCTACCTTGTATACAGGGTTGTTAACTAGTGGAATGACTCTACTTTCCAACTGAATCTTTCAGTGACAGGAAAAAAACATACAGTTGTAATTCGACTACGACCCCGTGTAATGCCCTCAGTGTGTGTTAAGACAACTGGGGCCAAACAGATCGTGGCCTGCTTCACTGTGTCGCGAACAACAACAGTTTTAATTCGGATGGACTACTTAAGGGGAAACCAATGAATTCAGAGACGATAACGCATATTAACGAAAATAATCATAAAGTTCGATTAAAAGTTGTTGCCATAAACAATAATACCAGCCTGTTACAGTCACACTGCATGGCAAAGGTTTCTTGCTATACAGAGTAGGCACAAGCATTAGTAACCACGCTTACCCAAGGCGGGTTGGCGATTTCAGCCTTATACTTCTAAATAAGTCTAGATTTCTTCAAGATGTTTGCCTTCACCGATGTCAGTAATGTCTAAGATAAACTAAGAAAGTACAAATGAATTTTAAAAGTCAGAACGTTGATCTAATTGGTTCTTATTATTTATACACTCTTAAACTCTACACACTGCTTAAATTGTAATGAAAGCTTGACATAGCTATGTTGTAATTTCACTTAAATAATAAATAATGTTGGCTTAAAAAAAAAACCGTTTCTCTTTGCACCGCAAAATAAGTGTAATATTCTTGTGTACATGAATCTAAGATTAGGTTAATTGAACGCCACCGTGTTTCTCGATGATAGATCATGTGGATATAATATCTGTATGTACAAAGAGCAGGTTTCATTATGCGCGGCCGTCACCAGAGATTATTAATACACAGAGCTTGGAGTCATAACGAAATGGTTTGCGGTTCTCTGTATATGAATGTAATGTAAACATAGGTAGAAAACGTAGGTAAAAAGAGAAAATCCACAGTCGCATAAGGGGTGGAAAATTCTTTTTTTTTTTTTTTTTTTTTTTAATAAAAAACGTTGCCCCACACTAGGAATTTCTCCTGTGTCGTGGGTGCGTTTACAAACATTTAAAGTCACATACACGAACAGCCAGACCCGGAACAACTATCTGTAGGCCATACAAATATTTGTTCCGTGCGGGAATCGAACCCACGACACGAGGCGCAGCAGTCGATCGCTCAGCCACTGCGCCAACCGTGCTGTCAAATTTAAATTCAACTAGGTGCAACTTTTTCGTACAACATTTCCTGTGGTATTCTACAACAGTGTTACTTAATTTCTAATAGTGAAAAAATATTGGTTACTGCTCAGCTCCTACCGACAGAAAAAAATGCCTCTTTATGATAATATAAAGTTGAATATAAAAATAGTTTATTTGTAAGGTTTATCTTTATTATTCTCGCAGGCATAACTGGAGAAGTGATCATGGACTCCAATGGCGATCGAGTGGCCTCCTACTCACTTCTGGACATGAATCCTGTGACCAGCAAGTTTCAGGTCAGTGCGTTTTATTTTCTTCTTTAGGAACGATTTATTTTTTGTAACTACTTTCGTACTAACACAGGAAATATGCTTGTTTACAAACGTGTATACCTCTATTTGTGTTGTTGTGTCTACGACGTCTGTAGTACCAAAACCATTTTTCACTTTACACTTGCCTCTCATTCTATTGAAACAGTGGTTTCATTAACAAAAGGCCGAGAAACTGCAAGAACAGGAAAGATGGTATCTTGCTGTTGCGCAGAAATACTTCTATTTATTTAACCCCTTTTTTCCTTAGGGAAATTAAATTTTGCAGTGTGTGTATTTTGCAAAAACTTACTATGTTTGCAGTAATATCAGCAATTCTTGTAAAGAATATATTTACAAATGATAAATTATATTTATTTCTGCAAATAGAATTTAATATACAATTTTACACATCAGAAAATAAAAAATGAATAATTAGTACAATTAGTCGCATTCTTATTGTTAATGAGTTTACCTTAATTACTGAAAGATTACTCGTTTATTTTCTATTCATAAAATAGTTAATTGGTTACAACTAAATAAGGACAGCTTCAGTTGGATTCATCAACCAGCCGTCACCTTAAAGCTAAGATAATTATGGTCTTGTCATATCTAGACCCATACTGACAAAAGTTATTACGTGTACGTGACTTGTATGCCAAATAACGGTGAAGGGTCAACAGAAGTTAAGCTCCGGGATGCGCTTCGGTTGCTAATGACTTTCATAGTTGGTATGCATTTAATTTTGCGGCCAGATAAGTTCATTTCATAAGGATTTTATTAAATTTGCATTTAAATAGCCTTGTTCGCTTGTCTAGACTTGCTTAATATAATTTTTGATGCTACGTGGTGAAATTCGCTGAAATGTTGACAGTCTTCATAAAATTCAGCGACCCTTAAATAAGATAAAATTATTATTGAAGACGTTTTATTTCATTTTTAGAAATAATATCTCCTAGAACTGTTAAATTAATTTCTTTAAATTTTAAATATCATTCATGCTGCTTCGATTGTAAACTTATGCTTTAACCGCGTTTAATATAGTTTAAGGGTTGATACTACTAAAGTATGAAAGGTGGAAAATTAACGAATATTACTGCTATTTACCTTATTTTAACTACTGTTTAATTTACCTACAGGTAGTCTTTGACCAGAAACGTAAGGTAGTTAGTTCGTTGGAAAATATTATACCAAATTAACGTTTGATTACATAAGCACTTCTGTACATGATGTAAAAGTGAAAGAAGAAAATGAGGCCAAATACTTATTCATTTTCCGTGTTACAAAATCCTTCCGAACAAATTACTTCAAAAAACCACCATCAAAAGAAAATCCAGGAAACGTTCAATTTCTGAAACCCACACTCAAAATCAGGTTTCGCTAAAAATAACTTTCCCTTTTCAAAGAACTCTTAAAGATACATAAATAAACCTTCAGAGTTGACCCTTTTGTGGGCCGTTTCCGTTAAGTCAGCTACAGGTTTAATTTTAAACAGTTTTGTTAGGGCTATTGAAACCTCGTGTTTCCCCGGGTTTTTGGTTATGTAAACTGAAGCTGGGACCGTTTTGTGGTTATCGGAAAAGGGAGAAACTGTATATGATAATGTTGAAAAAATACATCATAGAAAGAATAAAAACAAGACGAAAACGTAAACAAAATGAAGTCACTTAAAATCTGATGAAAGAAAGAAAGAAAGAAAAAAATTTTATTCAGCACAGGTTCAGGCACACAACGACTATACTAAACATAGAAAACATAAAAAAACGAGTAACAAGAAATACATTAAAACATACATATATAAGTAAATGTTATTAGGTATATGCCTTACGGCTGCGTTAAAAGGGCTGATGGGCGATAGGGCTGAGAGGTTCTGGAGTAGCGATTTAATGCCCGCAGGATTCCTTTAGGTGTAAAAAACTCAGGACTAGGCAATGTGTGTATCCAAGCCTATGCACATATGTATATCCAGCAGACGGGAAACCATCCAAGCTACTTCGTCGGAGAGGTCAGACCTGAACAAGCGAATTGCGAAGATGGTACGGCGCGACCTTCGGAGCTCCAACACACGCCTCATCGAAGAGGCGATAAAGCGAAACTGAGGGTCCAAAGTATTCACTCAGCAGCTTGGCAGGAGCCACCTGACGAAGCTTAAAACGAACGATGGGAGGACCGTATTGTCTAAACCAGAGATCTCCGCCGAGATAGCCGATTATACGCTGCACATGCACCTCATTCCCGACGAGATGACCACGATTCCAGAGCAACCCTGATGCGCCACTACACCGACAAACTGCCTGACATCAGTCAAGACGAGATCGTGTTAGCTCTGAGGCAGCTTAAAAATGGAAAAGCCCCCGGTGAGGACGGAATAACATCAGAGCTTTTGAAAGCTGGAGGAGCCCCTGTTATAAAGGAATTAACGAACCTCTTTAACACCGTCCTTCACAGTGGGAGAACTCCAAAGGCGTGGAGCGGGAGTTTGGTGGTGCTCTTTTTTAAGAAGGGTGACAAAGCCCTTCTTAAAAATTATAGACCCATCTCGCTCCTGAGCCATGTCTATAAGTTGTTCTCACGAGTGGTCACGAATCGTCTCGCCAGGAGACTCGACGAGTTTCAGCCGCCGGAACAGGCCGGGTTTCGAGGAGGATATGGCACCATAGACCACATTCACACGGTGAGGCAGATTATACAGAAGTCCGAAGAGTATAATCAGCCCCTGTGTCTGGCCTTTGTGGACTATGAGAAGGCCTTTGACTCTGTCGAAACCTGGGCTGTTCTGGAATCCTTACAGCGATGCCAAGTACACTATCGTTATATCGAGGTGTTGAGATGTCTGTACGAAGCCGCGACCATGAGTGTCCAAGTACAGGGCCAACAGTCTAAACCGATCCAATTGCGCAGAGGAGTGAGACAGGGGGATGTTATATCCCCGAAACTGTTCACAAGCGCGTTGGAAGATATGTTTAAGATGCTGGACTGGAAAGGAAAGGGCATAAACATAAACGGCGACTACTAGACTAGTCTTAATGGCGGAGTCGCTAGAGGAGCTGAACCAGATGCTGGACGGCCTAGCTTCAGCCTCGCGACGTATCGGTCTTGGCATGAATTTGGATAAAACCAAAGTCATGATCAATGGCCACATTGATCCAATACCGGTCGTCGTACATGGCCACCTTCTCGAAATCGTTTCCGAATACACTTACCTCGGGCAGATTCTGCAGTTAGGTAAAAACAATTTCGAGAAGGAGGCCAAGAGGAGGATCCAGCTGGGCTGGGCAGCGTTTGGGAAACTGCGCCGAGTCTTCTCGTCATCCATACCGCAATGCTTGAAAACGAAAGTTTTTAATCAGTGCGTCCTACCCGTCATGACCTACGGAGCCGAGACATGGACACTTACGGTAAGGTTGGTCCACCAATTCAAAGTCGCTCAGCGAGCTATGGAGAGAGCTATGCTCGGAGTTTCTCTGAAGGATAGGATTCGAAACGAATACATCCGACATAGAACCAAAGTCACCGACATAGCTCAAAGAATTAGCAAGTTGCAGTGGCAGTGGGCTGGCCATATCTCGCGAAGAACCGACAACCGCTGGGGTAAACGTGTTCTTGAGTGGAGACCGCGACTCGGCAAACGTAGTGTAGGACGCCCTCTGACCAGGTGGGATGATGATCTGCGAAAGACTGCAGGCAGATGCTGGATGCGGCAAGCTGAAGACAGGGCGCTATGGCGCTCATTAGGAGAGGGCTATGTCCAGCAGTGGACTAGTATAGCCTGATGATGATGATGATGATGATATCCAGCAGTAGACTAGTCTTTGAGCTGATTTCATAATGGAGCATATAAAAGTGTTGTATTTTTCCAATTTTGTAATCCGTTTCACCTATGCACAACTGCGATAAAAAGAAACAAACCTATATCTTACTCCGAATCAAAATGTAAAAAGAAAAAAATATCTAATATACGCAAAATTTCATGCATACGTACGTACGTTGGTACGTTGTATCAAACTCTGAATAACGAGACTCTCTAGATATTTTTATAATGTTGTTCTAGGTATTATAATGTTAGTTTACAAATTCTTTGAACGTAACACAACTCGTAGGACGCACGCACCCTGTTACATCTGCCATCCCCTTGTCAAGAGTATCTTTCAAAGAGAACTAAAGAAGGACGGATCTTTTGTATTACAACCTACTTCCATAGGTACGGTGGAGCCTTCAATCCTTCTCGGATATTTAATAAGTTAATGGCATGTTATGAGATAAACTCTAATTCATAGTTAGAACAAGAAGGTGATTAGACAGGCAGTTTGTGTTGATATGAAAGGAAACTATTATAGAAATACGTCTTATATTATAAACATACAAATACACCTATAATAAGCCGACACTCAAGGAATGTTAGGTTTCGATACCTACTACCGTTGCTAATCTGTCTGCATTTAGTAAATAATAAAATCGGGTTTCATAGACTAGTCCAGTACTACGAGTCTAGCGAAAAAAATCAATTCCAAAACTCTTTTTATTCGGTAACGTTTTTTTTTAGCCATCGAAGACAATATGTGACCGGGCACAAAATTCGGTGTTGCCAGTCACTAGTTTCAAATCAAAATTGAGCATTCCGGGTTTACATTGCTTATACGTAAAATGGCAGCAACGAATACCTCTATACCATACCACTTTAATGTAATAAATATTTGGGTACGTAGGTAAAGATTTACAGCCACCGACCACCACAGATCGTGACGTTTTTTGGTGCGTGTCGCATCCATCGTGCCACGCAACCGGAACGAAGTCCACAACTCTATCTAAAAAATATAAGTATAAGAGGTTTCAATCAATTATGTTAAACCGAAGAGATTTGAGGTGGTTGGTCATAACCAAACACCTCAAATCTAATCGGTGTTCATGAGTAAAATAAATCACTTTTCAGCTGACGCTTAATAAGCTGTACCTACCTATGACAGAGAATATAATTGACAGAGAATAATTGGAACTGCGGTAAGAGACTATCGATATTTACTGTGTCAAATAAACTCTGGTATTGTGGTCATCAAGCAGATTATTGTTCAAAGTTACAAAATTGAAATTACTCTAGAACTATATATTGTATTACTTGTCGAGCTCGTGGAACCATCTATTACATAGCGAGACCTTTCCGTACCTCGGAAACTGCGGTAAGCCGTTTGTCCCGGTTGTCATACACGGATCTTTGACGGTTGCTACGGGTGGTTATAAACCTAAACGTTGCCCCACACTAGGATTTTCTCATGTATCGTGGGGTGCGTTTACAAACATTCAAATCTTCATCAAACTGGGTAGTTGAGAACAGATAGGCAATCGCTTCATGTAAAGAGAGACTAGAAGCCGAAGCCTGTACACAATCGGGAAACAGTAAGCCGGATTATAAAGAACGCCAAAAACCAAGGGGAAATTAAACGAACAACTCCGAAATGTTGAATTTAATCCGCGTCCAAATCCGCATTATTTCAAGAAAGAGAAGTAAAGAAAGACAGATGTGCTTAATTTTGAAAGTTACAAGCGAAATCACGAGACTGAAGTGAGATGTAAAACAAAAAGTACATTTGTGTGGAAACAAAGTAACGTATGACTTCAACTTTTGGAAATAATTATGATGAATAATCTTGAGGTTATTTAAAGCTAAGCCATAACCCCTTAGGTTGATAAATAACGAACGCCTGAATTACAGTATGCATTGTGTCTCTCAATTGGAATGAAGCAATCAAACTGAGTCGTGGAAACGTGAATTTATTGGGTGAATCGTGCTCAATATACAATAAATAATAAATGGAATATTGCTAGTCATAGTTTACCAGCAACCTGGTGGGTGGCCGAGGATTTTTTTGAAGAAAACAAATAATACATCAGACAAGAAAGGTTTTTCTCATTCATTCTAATAAAAAGCTAATTCAATATAAGTTTATCCAGTCTGAAAGTGGCACCGTTCAATGAGAAGTTGTGTGGAAATCGATTTTTGGTTGGCTTGGGCTTGTGATGCGGAGGTGTGACGAACACGTCGTAAGAAAAGTTTTGAGTAGGAATGTGGTAGGTTATAAGAGAAGGGCAGAGGAATCAAGAAGATGGTGATGATTTGTGTCTATAGTGTGAAAAATAAAACAATGATTTATGTAATGTCATACCACTGCAAAATTTAATTGTATTTAAAAATCGTGGCAAACATCAAACGACACGTTATGAGGGATTAATTTTACTAATTATCGATAAATTATTAGAAAAAATAATTGGATTGTGTTTGATAGATTATAAATTAACTAGCGCTGCCTCTGCTTCGCACGGTTTTTGTGACTTGAAAAAACATTGATATTTTTTTCCTCCCTTTGTAAGCTCAGCGTTTATGATTTTCATACACCCTCTGGAATAATTGATGTGCCTAATTGATGAAAAGCACAACGACTTAATATCAAAACTTACAAAGAATAATACGGTTCAACGAATATTTTAATTAAATTATTGATCTGCCGTTAGTCTAGTGGTGCAAACGCGACTGCTAAGCATGAGGTCCTGGGTTCCATTACTGGGTCGAGCAGTGTATTATTGGGATTTTTCATTTGGAATTTTTCAGTAGCAACCCAGAATCTGAATGTGTGCCCAGTTGATGGCAATAGGCTTGGCCCCTATTACATGGGAATAATATATAACTGGTGAAATAAATAAATAAATAAATAAATATTGCTGGACAATCCACACAGTATCATCTAGCCCCAAGCTAAGCAGAGCTTGTGTTATGGGTACTAGATGACTGATATACTTAATACAATACATTACATAGATAGATATTTTTTATTATACATAGCAAACACCCAGAACACCTGGAACAAATCTTTGTAGATCGTACAAACATTTGTCCCAAGGCGGGAATCGAACCCGCAACCTCCTGCGTCGCAGGCGGACCTTCGCCCGCTGCGCCACATCGGTCGTCAAATGTGGGTGCACTGTAGGTACCCTTCGTGGAAAGCAGCGAAAGCGTGATATTATGTTTGTTGATATATTGGATGTTTAAGGAGGGAAGATACAATAAAACAGTAATGTTAAGTAAGCCATATTAGCGTAATGTAACAAGGACCATTCAGTCTGGTTCTAGTTCATATTCAATCTGTGTTGTTTTATCTCTCAGTTGTTTCTTATAAATAAACAGACATTTTCGGTAATTGGTGGTAGACACAACCTCCGTCACAAAGGATAAACACTGGATTTATTTGGGCCAAATACAGCGTATAGTTAGACCTACGTTTGGTCGTAAATTAAGGTCAAAGCAAAATATTGGCATCTCACCTTCAAGCTATAAGCGTCTCAGTTACGATGGATATTAAAGAAAATTAAGGCACATTATGCAATAAACAGACAAAAAAAAGGTGTAATTTGAAGAAGGGGTCGTTCTGCTAGTTACGGTCTACCCTAACGAAAAGACCTGAGTTTCTGTAGGAATGTATTTTATCTATGGTACTCGACATCGAAATATAAAAATAATAAAAACATAAGGCACCACTTTTATTTCATCTCGTTCAAATAATCTAATGAACATTATAATCAAGTAAAACGTTACTTGTTTTCACATCTTTCTGATTCCGCAAGTGCTTTCCCCAAAATCACGAAAGATCGAGACCGTCGAACAAAATTCATTCGCTTGAACTTGAGGCATGTTTGAGCTGAAATTCTGTTATTGACAAGTGTTCAAGTAAAGTTAGAATAAGTAACAAGTTTAAGGCAAAGTTATATGGAAACGTCTAAGTATGTCAAGGGTGGTTTGTGTAGATATTTGCTGGGAGGTAATATTAATCGAGTGGGATATAATCAAAACGATGAATATATACCGATGCCTAGTGGTTGGATTACAACATAAGCTCTTAAAAATACCCGCTGCAGAACAGTTATTTTTAAGATATTATGTTGTTAAGAAAGGTGACTCAAATCACACGTAAAGTAACCCTAATTAGGACCCAAATATATTTATATAGTACATGCTTGGACTCTCAGATACTAACAAAACAGAATAGACTTATTCCAAGTCGACTAACCCGTATTTCCCCTGTAGGTATGACATCGCACTTACGACCCTTTGGGCACAAAGCATAAGTAACTATTAACCTAATTGGATCACAAGAGGATATTTCCACCAAAAAATAGAAATGGTGCGTAATACCTATTTCTATTTTTCATCATAAAAATCAATCCATGGAAATCAATCTTGAACAAGTCGCCTAGAGCAAAAGCCAACGAGTTCTAACCAAAGAAAAAATAAATAGAGCCTTTATCGAAACATAACGAGTTCTCTGCCTGACGACGGAGCAAATAAGAAGCCGAGCTAAGATCGTAGAAACAAGGGTGATATGCTATATTTTGGCTCTCTCTATCTTTAATATAATATAGCATTATTATATTAAAGACTAGCTGTGCCCGCGACTTCGTTCGCGTGGATGTCGGAACTTAACAAAGCAGCATTTTCAAAAAAAAGACTGAACCAATCAAAAAAATATTTAACCAATTTTTTTTTTAAATAAATGAATTTTTGTAAAATAAAAGTAGCCTATGTTACTCCTTATTACATCAGCTACCTGCCAATAAAAGTCCCGTCAAAATCGGTCAAGCCATTTCAGAGATTAGCGATTACAAACAGACAGACAGACAGACAGACAGACAAAAATTTAAAAAAATGTTATTTTGGTGTATGTACCGTATATATATTCATATGCAAGTAAGAAAAAACGGTTATTTCAATATTACAGACAGACACTCCAATTTTATTTATATGTATAGATAGAGAAAGCCGCGTGATGTCATTACAGACGCTACAATATACATATTATGCTGAGTTTAGTTTAGTAAGTTTTTAGTGACTTAAGAAAGCGAAGTTCTTGACGTAAATTTATGTTTTTGTCAATTTAATCGATTTATGAATGGTAGAATAACGAAGACCTTGCGTCCTTTTTTGGTCTCTACGGCCTTACCGTGCGTGCGTTGTGGATCTCATCTGTATCAGTGAATAAAAGTTAAAGTGTGTATAATTAGCAAGTCGTTTTCAATCTACCACTAAACAAATACAAGAAGGTAACACCCCCCACTAATAATCACGAAGTAAAGGTATGCCAAACCTAATCCTTGAAAAATGTATGGTAATTCTGAAGGTTACTTTACTCCGTTTTTTTTTTCGTCCGTATTATTTTAATGTACCTACATATTTTTTTACATATTTTAACAAAAATAAAAAGAAAAATAACAATGTTTGATAAAATATGTATTCAAAATCAAAATCAAAATCAAAACTCATTTATTCAAATTAGTTTTTATTCAAAATGCTTACGGTGGTTAGGGATCCAGAGAGAGGAACCTCCTCACAATGCGTGCCGTGTCCATGACGACCGCCTTCTGCATCTGGGTCTTGACCCAACTGTTTAGCGAAAGTTTCTCCAGATGTTGGTCGAAACTTTTCGCTATCAAACCATTGACTGATATGACTATCGGCACTGTAATTGTCGAGTTTATATTCCACATGCTGGTAACCTCGTGAGCAAGATCGAGATACTTTATTATCTTGTCTTTTTCAGCTTTCACTAGGTTCTCCACGTTTATTATTAAGGAGTATGAAATTAAATAAATTTTGCGTATCTGTCTTGTTTCTATGATCGAAGGGCAGACAGATCTGATTAAGGGAGATCTAGATTCTTTGGCAAGGTTCTTTGGATCTTTACGTTTTGCTGTAGGCGGGTGAGTAGAATGATAAGTATTGGTTGGCCTCACCAACCGTGGCTAAGAGCACCGCAATTTATTTTAGGAGATATGTCAGCCAACATTTCTGGGAATATTTATTATGTGCCAGAATGGTTTCAAATTGTTTAGATTTTCCCAGTCCTTCTCGATAAATACCATATAATATAAATAGTGACTTGTTACTTTACGAAATGGGTTTCGGTACTGATTAGCGGTTAGAAAACCTGGTCAGAACCCTAATTTTGGATTTATCATAGATCGCGCATGTACGAAGGGTTAGGCAGAGGTATTTCTATAGTACACCCACATTTCGGCCGCTATGTTTATAGGATAGCTTATAGTCATCAACCATGCGCAAATCCAGACTCCGGGATGCAACTTAGAAATCCGAAATGGAAAATCTCACTAACACTTTGTGCAACCGAAACGAATCAAACCTAGGATCTCATGCTCAACGGTTGCTCTTGCGAAATCAAAACTAATAGGTACTTGTTGGAACAAAAATATTAGTTTTTGTTAAGGTTATGAGACAATTAATCAGTCAGGCTCTAATAACTGCAGCAGTCAGTACCTATAAACTCTTTTTTTATCAAATCTCCCTTTTTTTGCGTCCGACTTATCATACCATACGTCTGCCATCTGTAATGAAGCCTTGGCTGATCTCAATAGCCTCAAAGTCGATCAACCTGCGTCTTACGATATAATAGTGTGGTTAGGCGAAAATGACATAGATAATGTTAATGAGGAATAGATGAAACTTTAACGCTTATCTTCGAAGCTCAGCGATATTTTATGTTTGAGCGAGCATTTTCAGCGGAGATAATATAATCGTATTATCTTTAGAGTCTCTGCACGAGATTATCTGTCATATCTTAAGGAATTTTTATCAGTTTTAAAACCTTAGGATTGTATAACTCTGAAAGTTTACTTAGATGACATTTTTACGTTTTACGTTTCGATAATACACTCGAGAGCAATGAATCCGGGTCACTTAAAGAATGTTAAAAATCTCGGAAACTAAAAATGATAGGTTAATGCAATAAATTGTATTTAATAGACAATGTAATACTCCTTAAATGAAAGTAAAAAAAATATGAGTCACCATACATTTTATTAACACAAAATTACATAAAGAAAAAAACTGCTGATCTCTCCTTAAAACAAAAATAGGAAACATGAAATTTTTGAACTTTATTACGATTTTCTTGAATTTTAATACTTCGTATTGCCTCCTCGTGCTTCTATTACTGCGTTTACGCGGTTTGGTATGCTGTACACCAAGTTCCTTATACGATTTTGGGGAATATTCTCCCATTCCTCTGTGAGAGCAATTTTGAGCTCACGAAGCGTGATTGGGGGAGGGTTTCGTTGTTTTACGCATCTGCCTAGCTCGTCCCAAGCATGCTCGATCAGATTGATATCCGGGCTGCGCGCTGGCCACTCCATACGAGTAATGTTCATCTCTTGAAGGTAGTCATTCACAATCCTACCTGTATGAGGTCGGGCATTGTCATGCATAAATATAGCATCCTCACCTAAATTGACCATAAATGGACCAACGTGATCATTGAGGATTTCTTCCACATATCTTACGCTAGTTAAAGAGCCGTTTTCTATGATCACCAGCTCTGTGCGACTTTCAGAAGAAATTCCGGCCCACACAAGTACAGACCCACCACAGTAGGCTACTTTTTCTTCGATGCATGCTTGCTTGAATCTTTCCGACGGTCTTCGATACACTCTGTGTCTTCCATCGTGCTTGTAGAGCATAAATTTTGATTCGTCGGAGAACATAACTTTTGACCAATCTTCAATACTCCAATTTACGTGGCTCTGGGCATATCTTAGTCTTGAAATACGATGCCCACGCTCCAGTTTAGGGCCGTTTGCAGGTCTAAGGGGTTTTAAGTTAGATTCAGCAAGCCGACGTCTTACTGTCCATGCATTTGGGTTACTTCCTCCGAGGCGTCGAAACTGATTTGTGAGTTCAGTTCCTGTGAGAAAGCGATTTCGAAGCATGGTGTTCACCAAGTATCGGTCTTCTCGTGCTGTGGTACACCTGGTTCTGCCCGTTCCTGGTCTGCGTAGGTTAGAACCAGTTTCTTCGTAACGTCGGAGAACTCTTTGTACTGTTGACAGCGACACACCGACAGTCCTGGCTGTATCGCGCTGACTCCGGCCGGTTTCCAGCATTGTAAGTATTCTGGTGCATTCTTCAGGCGTAAGCGACATAATTTCAGCTTGAATAATGAATATAGAGCACTATCAACATGGTTTATGTACCCACATAAATGACAGATTACAAACAAAAGCAAAACCAAATGCTGTAATTTCGTAGTTCCATCTTCGAAAGTGGCCCTTTTTCAAATTTGATTTTTTTATGATATAACTTTACAATAACTAAGAAGTTTTAATACCTTCATTTAAGGAGTATAACATTGTCTATTAAATACAATTTATTGCATTAACCTAGCATTTTTAGTTTCCGAGATTTTTAGGATTCTTTAAGTGACCCGGATTCATTGCTCTCGAGTGTATATTGAAATAATTTACATTTTAATTTAACTACATTTTCTTTAATCTTTTTCCCAAAGTTCATGAAACATTAATCTTCATCTTCTCATATATTTTCTAAAATCCCAACTTGGAACAAGAGTCACTATCAACTTGGGTTTTCCAGTAAAACTCCTTATTTATTGGCCTATTGGCAACATATAGGTACGTCAGCATTTTTGTTGGAACAAAAGAATTTTCACTTTCGAAGCGTTTTTGTAGAGGTTTTGAGAGAGGTTAACAAGGCAGTGAAATGGTTTTCATTGTGTTCTTTAAAGAAAAGGTTTTGTAGGTGGATAATAACAGGTCAAAGATTGACTGAATCAATATAACTACGCCTGTAACTATTCACCGAAGGGCTAGGGGTGCACCTACAGACACCCATATTTCACTAGTTATGTGCGTGTTTGGGACTGTCATTTCTCCCCCGACCCTTTGCTAGAGCCAGCCCGCGAAGCTGAGCCGGTAAATGTTTAAAAAGTCCCTAAATAATATATCTATTTGATCCAGCCTGTCCCTTGCTGTCCTCTTCAACGATGTCCTAAGCCGAGGCTCGTACCCCGCAGGGGGTGCCCTTAGCGATTGGTCGCTTAGTTTTTAAGTTTGTATGCCTGATTTTATTTTAATTAAGCCCCCCACAAGAAAGTTCGGTTAAGCAGTCCCTAAAGGATAAACTACGAGATGCCCATTCCAAAAAAAAAAAACTGTCATTGCTACGTATGGTCTTTCAGTATTTATTTGTTTTATATATATTTAATGCTACATGAACAATAAAAAACACACTAATACAAATAATTATCTGAAAAGAAGTAACTCTTTGCGAAGAAAGTTGACGACACGGTTGGCGCGGTGGTTGAGCCATCGGCTGCTGCGCCGCGTGTTGTGGGTTCGATCCCCACACGGAACAAATATTTGTATGACCTACAAGTAGTTGTTCCGGGTTTGGCTGTTTGTGTATGTGAGTTTAAATGTTTGTAAACGCACCCACGATACAGGAGAAATTCCTAGTGTGGGGCAACGTTTTTAAAAAAAAAAAAAAAAAAAAGTTTACCAAAATTGAGTTGACAATGTTAATGAGTATCGTATTAAAACAAGTATTAAGAAGCTATTACAAACAAAACATAATTAAATAACTTTGGGACGGTACTTACGAGAAAAAGTTTAAAGATCAAAATGCTTTCAGAATATTCATTGATCATTAACCATTTTTGCTATCAAAAATATATCAGACGCTTGGAATTTAATGGCTCATTAGTTATATAAAGTTGAGATGATATTAAATATTAAAATTACACTAATTTTTAATTACTAGATAAAATAATGTCGCAAACGTTGTTAACATGTTACATCTGTTACATCTTACCTAAAATTATAGAAATTCAAAACATCGTATCTTAAAATAACGAACAACTGGAAATGTCTTCATTGGTTATATTAAAGTTAGGTGTCTACATATGTTTCATTGCCAATCGAATAATAATAATAATCCAAAATGATCTAACAACTATAATAGTAACTGGAATTTGTATGCCAAGCAAGCGGCAGTCGCTCCGTGAAAAACTGGTATCCAGCTGCATCCAGTTAGATTGGAAGCAAACCGCAACACAGTTGGGAAATAGCTAAGCAGATGAATGTTCAAAGTGTTTTATCACTTTGGCCAAATCATTAATATGTACAAAACATTTTAACACGTTTTTAGCAATCAGTCTTTGATTGTTCTTGGTTTCGACACGGACAGTTAGTTTCAAGGGGCGCGGTATATGGAGGACCGAGCAAAGCGATCGACTGAAGCCTTCATTCCCTTCGAGTTAAGTTCCTTTAAATCAGAAATATAAACCCCGCGCAGTGCAGGGAATCGGTAGATACTCCTAATCGAATTAAATCTACGCTTTGCCCGCTCTTGGTCTAATCAGTCGATCGGAAGATTAATCGTTGGTATAAAGTAGGGTTGGCGAAAAACTGTACATTTAATGTTTACGAGCGTTTATTTTGTTCAACGCGTCCCGCTGTCTCCTCAGTTTCAAAAGTTAATATTAACAGTGTAGTATATACTAACTCTATCTAATAAATAAAGCATCTACTAGACGTACGTAAAAAACTTGGTCCGCCAAAACGCTACGATATTCGTACAAAGATTAATCGAAAGTTTGCGTGAAGACGTTCCAAGCGCGCCCGTTTGTATGTACCTACATCTTTTACGCCAGTCTGTCTTTGTCAAGTAGAGAGCACATTTATATTTTCAATAACCTTTTCAAAGGTCTGAAGGTCGTTTTTTCTAGAGGTTTCGGGTATAGGAGACAATAAAAGATTATTGCAGTTTTTGTCATAGATAAATCCATCTTTATTGTGTCATTATTTTGACGGACTTGTTTGACATTTTGTCGCAGCCGTTTCTAAACCAGCCAACAGGTCTTGTCAACCTTTTGTCTTTTATGTTTCCATTGTTAATAACTTTGCATTATACAGGGTGGAAGGAATATCGACGCACAGCCGTGAGATCAGTACATGATTCTAGACTGTATGTAAAAAATATGTACGTAAACCGCTTTCCACTACGGAACGCTGTTATTTCTTTCTATTCATTTAGAATTAAGACACAAACATTTATCGTCAATGACGTCACTGAAATTGTTATTGACTGGTAGTGAGACATTAATAATATATGCTCTTATTTACTCAGGTTAGGTTTGTTTGCAATATTTTACCCAAGACATACAAAAATACATTTGTCAAGTAAATAGTTTTCGTGAACCCTCGGGAATAGGTTCAAGGATAAACAACAACATTTTTTTCTAGATGACGGAATATTATTATGTTTTTCTAGAATTACGTGTAGTAAAGGACGATATCAACAAAAGTATTGGTGTCATAAAAATTGGTTTTAATGTCTTTATTTTTAACAACTTTTATAGTACGTTTGTTTGTCTTGTTTCCATGAGAGCATCAATAAACTATTTTGATTTACGCTACATTATTTAAATCGACTGCCTCGTGGGTCTAGTGGCCGCAAGTGCTACCGCTGAGTATAAGAACTTGGGTTTATTACCCAGGCCGGGGAAAGTTTTATTGGATTTTTCCATCTTGATTTTTCAGTTACAGCTCAGGGTCTGGTTTTGCCCGATTCGAGTTCCTTAACAACTGTTAACTAACTGTTTTAAGTCCCGTGTAACTACACGGGACTTAAAACACAACTGGTACACAAATGTTGGTGTACTATACCTATACAATAGGTACACCTCTGTCTAACTTTCAGAAAATACAGGCGTGATGTTAGGTTTCTAGTTGCAAATTTTCAGAGATTGTCAATACCCTGAATGGCGAAGCCTGATTCATCTCTGCCTATGCTCGCTATTTATACTTGCGCAATTGTACTAATTAAAATTATTGATGATATTATGAGTAATAAGCATAGTACATATATTTAAAAGTAAGGCCAATAGTAACTGTTTACAGTTTTATAAGTGAGAAAATGCATATTGAATTCGTGCTGAAACTAACCTAAAAAGCGCTACCAATTTCAAAGACAAGGAAGTTTCTCGTGTGGAATTTCCTAGAATCAAATGGCTTTGGAAGTTGTCTCTGAAATGTTAAGAAATGCCAAAGAAGTATTTCCTTTTGAATATATGCTGAGTGCTACTGACAGCTGTCTTAGTTCACACTCGTCTTCAGCAAACCGAGGTGGATTACTTTAATATCACAATTCATAGCATTACAAGTAATTGAGATTGTTTGATTGTAGTACAATAAGTATTTCGAAAGAAATCCTATAGCGTTTTCTAAAGTAGGTAACAAAACAAGAATATAAGTAAGTAAATATGATAAGCATTGTTTGATCGCACCCCAATAAACATGATTAACATTTCAACTAGATTTTTTAAACATATTTTTGTAAAGTGGTTTAAAATAAAAAGTTAATGGTGAAAAAGGGACATAAAATGTCTAAAGGTAATTTTATATTATGAGTATGGAAAATGCCATCAACACAAACTATGTCTGACTTGGCGGACTGCTCAAAACACATAGAGCAAGTTTCTAGGAAGATATTTCAGAACGCATAGGAAATAAAATGGCTTGATAAATAAATGTGGTAAATAATTTCCATTTATAGACCGAGAAAATGTTGCTCTTTAATTGAGTGCGTGCGTGAATAAAAATAAGATTTACGTCTAACGATGAAACATCTTTACTATTCCTCGGATAGACGGATAAATATAAATATCTAAGCGTTGGAAAAATCAGCCTTTAAAGACTTTATCTAATAGATTAAATAAAACTAGGCTTGCGGCGTCGCCATTCCCAAAAAAAACTAGACAAGTGCGAGTCGGACTCGCCCACCGAGGATTCCGTACAAATTTGTAGGTACATTTTATGAAAAAGTCTTACAGCGCAAATAAAGAAAAAATAGCGAAAAAAAAATAGTACTTACAAGTTTTCACGAAAATCTAAATTTGCCCATATTTTTGTATCGTGTTGCCGCAGGACCTTGATTTGTATACACCTAAAAGGGACTGTAGACTCGGTAGCTGGTATGAATTTCAACTTGCTCAGTCCACCCGAAAAATTGGTGGTAACACACGGACAAGAGAGTAATCTTATAAGGGTTTCCTTTTTACCTTTTTAAGTTTAGAAGTTTTCGAAGATTTTTCCGATTTGTATAAGATACGCAAAAAAGCACAAGCTCATTGGTGACAACTTTCGTGGGTTAGCTTTAACCGCAGTCCTCTTATAACCCGTAATATCAAACATGAAGAGACCACAGCCACTGGAAAATTCACAGATGACAATTGATAGTGTGGCGGGCCTGTCTCATTAAAAAAATATATATGCCGTCAAAGCGAAGTTACCTAAGATCAGAATCACATTTAAGTGAACACGTGATTAAGACTCTGATGAGGGTCCAGCTAAAATAAGCAAGTACAAAACAAACAAAGACGACCAATAGAGATAGCTTCTGTAGCTCTTAAGTTATTCATTAGTACATAAGAATTATTACAGGGAAAAAAAGCAAGGTTGGCGCGTTTCAGTTTTATAACAAACCTTTTACCTACTTCAAAAAAGAATTGAAAAAGGCTGAGCATGATATTTGCAAAGTTTGAGACGAGGTAGACTTTATGTAAATTAAAGAAATGCAAATTATGAAGTTCTATAAGATTTACCTAGAAGTTCTAGAGTTAAAGCGTATTTTGTGACGGTTAGGAATGTTTAGTTATAGTCGCCCTAGCCGTAATAAGACTTTATGATGATGCAGCTAGTTTTAGAAATTATTTACAGCTAACAGGGTTGTGTTTACAAACAGTTGACCTAATAAAAAGACTGATATAGATGTCAGATCTCATAGTATAAATGTCTGTGCATCATAATCAAATTCTACAAAGATTTGTTCCGGGTGTTCTGGGTATTTCCTATGTATAATAAAAATATCTATCTATGTAATGTATTGTATTAAATATAATATCAGTCATCTAGTACCCATAACACAAGCTTTGCTTAGCTTGGGACTAGATGATGCAGTGTGGATTGTCCAGCATTATTTATTTATTTATAATGCTTCTCGTGAACTCAAAATTAAATGTAAATTATTTATCTGCAGGTGGTTGCAACATACGTAGCGGCGAATTCATCCCTCCAGTTCATCGAAGATCGGCCTATCCATTGGGCTGGTGGCAGGACCAGTCCACCCCCTGACACTCCCGAGTGTGGCTTTGATGGATCGCTCTGTCCGGATAACTGTGAGTACTTACTTCTTCTTGAATGTGTTATGAATGATATGTGAAGCAACGGGCCTATGACGCTACGCATGTACCACCCGTACATGCGTTAAAAATAATTTCGATGTATTAATTAGGAATTCACGTTTCTTAATATAACTAATTATGCTTGTCGCATAAACGCTAGCGTAAGTTGAATATTAGATTAATCAGCAGTTGAATTTAGTTACGTTTGCTCGGCGCGATCTTGCTAGTTCTATAGTTTGCTGTCTTTAACTTAGATTAACTGAGCATTATTGTATACTTATTTGAA
Organism: Phlogophora meticulosa; assembly: GCA_905147745.2. Lineage (NCBI taxonomy): Eukaryota > Metazoa > Arthropoda > Insecta > Lepidoptera > Noctuidae > Phlogophora > Phlogophora meticulosa. The sequence goes on along the minus strand of LR990538.1, from coordinate 11,469,337 downwards.
CCAGTTTTCTTAGAAGAGAGTCTTTAAGAGTAGGTATCAAATGTCTACAAGTTTAACTTAACTTCGCTCTTATCTTATTTTCTCCCATCATTACAAAAAAGGCACTCTTAAATGAGGTGTTGTTTACCTTCCGACTGAAGCCACTTAAGTTCTTATCTACCACTTCAATGTACTTTCTCGCTTCTCTAAAAATACCTATTTTTTATTAAACTTCAAGAGATAATAAGACTTAACTTCACACCGTTACGTCACATTAAGTTCTCTTAGTAATTTAAATTTGCATGCAAGCATGCAAAATGCATTTGACACTCACGGAATGTTCACATCAAGAGTGCCGTTAACACTATAATATTATGTTAAAATTTGAAATTCATTTTAAAGTTTTAACATTTTAAAAGCAAACGTGAGATGATTATCACATCATTACAAAATGGGTTACATTTTACTTGTACTTTCTAATTAAATGAAAATCATCTCACGTTTGCAAGTCGCCATTTTAAGTGCTATATACCCAAAGGTCGTCTACACAAAATTGTTTTGGATCGATGGAATCAAATCGACTTTATCTTTATCCATTTCTGCCAATCTGAAACTGTGTAGCAAGCGACTCCTTTTCTTAATAATATTATAGGGTATTTGAGTAGATCGTCTGCAATTTTCTCCGCTGCCATTTTTTTTAGTCGTTGAATGGAAACGAAGTACATATTGAACTATAATAGTGGTAAAGTACATTTAAGAGTAAGGGTATCGTGTTAAAGTTGTAAAGTTACCTTCGCTGCTACATTGACCATTTGGGAAACGCTACCTCAAATATAAAAAGAAAGAATTGATTGAAGAATTGCCGGAACGGTTGGCGCAGTGGCTGAGCTACCGACTGCTACGCTGCTTGTCATGGGTTCGATTCCTGCACGGTACTAATATTTGTATGACCTAGGTAGTACCGGTTGGTTCCGGGTCTGGCTGTTCATGTATGTGACTTTAAATGGTTGTTAATGCACCCAGGTTTAAAAATAATAATTCAATAGTATGGCTAGTGGTAGCTATATCACGTGTAATGGTGGCAACTAATGGTGTCAATCTACATAGGGACAGAGAACGATTGCTATCCATACACCCTATATTTCGTTTGATTTTTACATTAAAAACTTTTGTTCACTGAAAAATTATAACATGAAAAATATAGATATTCTAAGGCAAACACAAAGTATTAAATAATACAATTTTTAAGAAGGACATACTATTTATCCATATAAAAACTAAAAAACCATAAAAAAGAATATTGATAATTATGAAGATCTCATAGCGAACGAAATATCGAATTACCGTCTATAAGGTATTCATACCGTTACATTTCATGCCAATATTGACTTTCTGTATGCCTAAATTGACTACCCAAGCATAATGCAATTAGCTCTACCATCACCGATATACTCGTATGTAACAAATAAAAAATAAAATAAAATGAAATTTATTGCATTAAAAGTTTCTCACAGTTTTGAACATTGGTCCCAAACTAGGCAAACAGGCTTGCCTAGTTAGGAAAACCCTCCATATTGGTACCCAAGATACAGATCTTGGGTACCAATATGGCGGGTTTGCACTTATACAATTTTAAATTACATAAAATAAAATGAAAACAAAAGATAAAATGAAAAAAAAAAGTGTGTCTTCGTCTTCGTATGTTAGAGAAAAACTAGTGTTTTGATTGTAAGTGTGAGTAAGTCTGAAAGTGTGGTGTGGGTAGGTATATGTTTTAGAGTGTGTAAGAAAGAGACATGAGGGACATGAGAGTGGCAGATTTATGCAATAAATGTGTCCGAGAGCATTGAATAAATAAACTCTTGACTTTCCTGCAACAGTCTTATATTGCACACAATCACAACACAATCATTTGATAAAAATAAAGAGTGATCATACTCATTCAAAAGGAAAGTGTAATTTAGTCATACTTAGAAGTGGTTTTTTGAATGCTTGTGACTCTTTCTTTTCTGAAGGGTATTAGTAGGAAACAAAAGTTAGCTTTGATCGCATCCACACTGCCCTGACACCACTTGTTATTGTTTCATAGTAAAATTAGTGTCACTTCGACGCCGCGTAAACGTCGTGAAATCGCAGCATAGGTACACATTCACGCCTACGCCACATGTAAAGAGTGCCAAAAACCTGAGTCCTACACATAATCGAAGTTACAATATGGGCCGAATGTGGGCGGCCACGTGCTTATTAATTATTTATGCTCGTAAATCGAAAATAAGTCAAATTTGGCCTTGTAACTTCCGTCCTAAAAAGATCCTGTTAGGTTTTACTGGCTGCATTTAAGATGATATGTCTAGAAAGGTGACTATTGATATGACGGCAAGAGATGTATAGAAGAAGACATTAATAATAAATTGGGGTAAGAGAATGAGGATGATGATGTTATTAGTCTTTAAGCAATACATTGACTCACATCAGTAAATAACTAAACAGATCGTTCCTGTGGATTTAATCACGCACATTAAGTTCCTACACTAGATTGTGATCTGATGCATGAGTTGTGTGTAAACGATCACTGTTTGATGTACATATATGTTGGCGAGTTGCCAATATTAGTGGGGATATCGCTTGGGGTGAGGGTGCATTGGATATTAAATATACATCCAGTACCAGCCTATTACTGTCCCACTGCAGGGCAAGAGGCCTCTTCTCATACAGAGAAGGCACGAGCATTAATCACCACGCTTGCTCAAGACGGGTTGGCGATTTCAGACTTATATTAATTATATACGTCCAGGTTTCCTCACGATGTTTTCCTTCAACGTTGTCAGTAATGTCTAAGATAAACTTAGAAAGTACATATGAATTGAAAAACTCACATTGGTACTTGCCCAGGTTTGAACCCACAACCTCGTGCACAAAGGTCGAGGCCTAAACCACTGGGCCATCACTGCTTTAATATTATATTTTATATTAAATATACATGAGCTTATCATATTCACGAGTTTTCCTTTGTTTTGTAGCCACCATGAATGAGTTCCTATTCGTCTATCCGTTTAACGGGAACTTGTAAATTCGATTTTTTACTATCTAGCTAAAAAGGCCAAACAAAATCCTAGTTGGGGAAGGTTTTTGATCGGAAATATGTTTATTTATTATTCATATGAATATTACTTTTCAGAATATTGTTACAATTGAATTGTAACAATTCTGAAAAGTCCATAACGAAATCATGGGCGATTAAAATGGTGTGAAAAATTGGCGGTCCTGAAAACTATTAATAAACTTTTGATGTAATCATAGACTCGCAAGTTTATCTCTTGCTAAATTTTGCATAACGTTTTACATAAGATTTTCACGCCATAACGATCTCGATATAAAAGGCTACAAAAATGTCGAATAAAACGTACTTCTGTACAAAATCTATGCGTATATTACTTTATGCTATTATAACGATGTTTTTACGCTAAAAAGTCGTTTAATAAATGCTACACAAACTCTCAAAACAAACTCATTCACAAACTCATAAATGCTAGTTTACCTATGTTGGACACTTGCAATGCATTAAAACCTGAAGTAAACATTACTGAAATATAAGGGCAGATCTTTCTACTGATCTTTAATAGAAATAAAATAGTTTAGAAAGTAATTAAATATAAGACGCCGTAAGATAAACAGAAGACCATAATGAGGAAGAGTGAAAAGAAAACGACCTACAATTTATAAAACTTTATCGTAATTGAAAATCCATGCGTTAGGCCTATGATGATATTGTACAAAAAAAATGCACCTTTTAATATATCGCTACGGATTTTTCACACGGTAATTAGTTCTAATGCCAGACTATAGGATTACCTTTAGTAGACTGTAAGCTAGGAGATAAACATTTTGTTTCATCTATATTCTGTCTACTCCAAACATTGTATCGCAAGGGAAATGAAAACTGTTACCCGGCAAGCAAACATGTTGCACGCCAAAAGAGGCAATTTTTGTTTACCAAACATTTTCATTCGGAACAAGTGAGACTGTGTTTTTACGTTCCTTGATGCCGTGCCATACCAGGCACTATTTCACCAAACATCAAACTGTCCATGTTCCAGAATGAGATTCCTGTAGACAAGAGCCGACAAGCGTTGTACAAAAAGGAAAATACAACTCGGAGACACATTAAATTATCGGGCCTGGCACAGTCGTGTTTATTTCGGCGTGAAATTAACTTTTATCAGATTTATTACGATAATTCATTTTAGGGAGGAACGATACAATAAATTCTTGAAAGAATTTCTTTAGCGACAGTCAAACTTAAGGGTTTTTATGATTTACGAGGTCGTACTTCACAAAGTTAGTTTATTGAACCTAACGTTGCACAGTCATTGATTTCTACAGAGACCTTATCACCGAAAGAGTAAGGGAGTAGGCAGGAATACATCATGTGGACGTCTCCAAGTATTTGAGAAAGAGGGAGACATTTTGATATAAAGTCTGTTGCTCGTATAATTTCAATGTACTCGTACATAAAACTAATGAATCTTATTTCTTTCAGCGTTACCTGTGTATGCGATTTTGAGCATAATCCTGAGCTCGGTAGTCGTCGTATTGGCTATTCTCTCCGTGTTCATATACAGGTATTTATCAAAAGGTTTTCTGCGTTATAACGAAATGCCATTTGTGAACATTTTTATTCTTTTTTCGTACAGCGACGACGGCATCTTCATGTTACAATACATTTCAAACGAAAACGTAGAATAAAAAAGTATAGCTGACTCTGAATTGAAAATGACCATTGAAAATCTGAAATGAAAATTTGTATTCGTAGAATTATTGATTATTGAATGCGCGTGCTGAAAACTCCTTACGTGATTTCTACTAGACTACAATTTAAACATTTGAAATCACGTAAGGAGTTATCAACTAAGGTTTCCAATAAAGGATAGTTCCTTTATTGGAAACCTTAGTTGATTTACCATTTTGAGACCTCAATGTCAACACAAAATAGCAATTGTAAACGTTACTATTTTTATATTCTAGATCTTATTAATTTCATTATAAACGATCCTTTTTACTCGAAACAGCAGTTTTTGGTGTACCGTTATACTTTCATTTCTAATAAGTAGTGGTGGGTGGTACAGCAGTTACCCTGAATATGTTTGCTATGACTAAGTTAAAAGCAGAAAATACGGAATTCATTAAAGAATAGCAACCAAATTCTGACTGACACAACATGGTGTAATTGAAATTTCTGTTAAATTGGAAACTCCTGACACCGGAATTCTTGTGTACAAAACCACAAATCCGGCTAGCCACGGCTGAAGTTTATATCTCAGCTTCAAAATACTAAAACCAATGTATTAAGGTATGAAACTTCATGACTTCAGACTTGTATGTCAACCAATCTCATTGTGACTAAATGTCAACTCTTATAAAAAAGTGTGAATAGATAAGGTAAAGATAGGCTTGTGGCTAAATAATAACAGCCACACAGGTTGATTAAAGACTTAGCGATGCTTGCCGAGGTCGGTTCGTGAATAGGTTACCATTCCATTACATTCCATATCATTCGGGATGATCCCGAGATCCTCTGTGCCTTGGAAAGCATTTCAAGCCATTGGTTCCGGCTGTCATTCGTAGATCATTCACAGTCGTTGCTGAACAGGAAAACAGATGCCCGAATGTGGCAGTCAGAAGCACGAATGTGGCAACCTGTCTTACCGTGCTTATCATAATCCGGTTCCTGGCAACCCAGGAACAGTTAACAGGCAGACACTGTTGAGTTAACTGGGTAGACGTCGGTCGAGATCGATTCTAACTTGGTTGGGAAAAGGCTAAGCAGATGATGAAGACTATACTATATAATTAGAGTCACAGCAACTGTTTACGGAAGAGATATTGTAGTGGTTGTTAAAACACTCTTTTGTTCGACCAGGCATTACAAGTTAGAAGCAGAGATAGCTATGATGACATGGCGAGTCAGCTGGAGTGACGTGTTGCAGCCAGGCGGACGATTGCGCGGTAGTTTGCACTCTTTGGCGCGAAGATACAGTACTGGGGTGAGTTTGTGCTAAAACATACAATTTTTAGGTATCAAAAGAATAAACTGATTTAATTTTTTTTTGACATTTGTGAGAGTAAACAATATCAAATATCGATCTATATATTTTCTTATTGAGAACGATTTGAATAATAATAAAAACGACACATACCATCTAAAAAACAAAACAATAAAACTGACTTGACGAAAATAAAAGTCCCCTTCACAAATCCGCCACGGCAAAATTACATTCTAAAAAGGGTCTATAAATATACAAGGCATTGGGAACGACTTATTTATCCACGTCCCCCGAGATCTTTCGGGTTGGAAGAAACATACAGACCGACAATTCTTCGGTAATTTTAAACTACGCGTGACAGGTTTTTTGTGATTTTTTTCTTTCATACCATTTTCTTCTTTTCCTATTTAATTGAAATCGGCGGTTTAGCTCTAAAATAACATTTCCATTGAAACCAGTCGGTTTCATTTAGTTCGGTAAAAAATAACTGGAAACTACTGCTAAAAGCTTTACTGTCAGCAACAATAATTAATTTAACGTTAAAATATTAAAACATCAGAATTTAGATTATGATATTTTCACATTTGACCATGTTGCTCAACATACTTTTTCAAAATGAGACAAAGCGATATAATACTAATGTGCAGTTTTATTTGTATTATACCCTAAATGCGGTTTCAGGTTCCAATACAAAAGACATAGATTGATAGTCCATCAATTTGCTTGACAGTTCCTTTTCCGGTTATTACAGCATCTATCAGTTATTGTTTCCAATTCATTTCACTTGTTCTTTCAATATCCTCTTTCAAAAATACAATCAAAAATCGCTACCTCCCTCCTAAAATGTCATAATAAAACAGTTCATTGCTTTGTATAGTAATAAGAACTATATAAATTCCATTTTAATTTTCACATTTATATTTTATAATGTATGTCTTCAAACAAAACATAACTGATGTTTTGTTTATTATTATGTGAATATAAACCACGAACTAAGAAAAGATATGTTGGTCATATCTTTTCTCCTTTTCTACTCTATCAAGTCCATCCATAGGTTATCTGTAAGAGATCCCTTTAGCGATAAGGCCGTACATTGTGACACCCTATGTTGCTCTTAAAGTTACTATTTTTATGTTTTCATGGTGTATAATAAAGAGTTACATAATATTCTCTCAGAACTGTAATAATCCCAAAATTTAAAAATATTGACTGTATATAGGAATAGCGCGTATGACACATCAACATATTGCGGTTGCTGGGATTACTCCCAACAACTCCCATTTATGTATAATACCTATGTTGCTTTTTTGTGATACTGTGCCAATAATGTTATTGATTAACCTAGATTCGTCGGTCGTTGTAAATATTTTAGTAGACCTAAAACATCGATGACAAGTATGACGGACGAATGAATTAATGACGAGTATCTATGTAGGTTAAACACGAAACGAACTTTAATGAACCCACACGGGTATTGACTCGCCTCTAAAGAACCACAATCTATTTTTAAAACTTTTTTACTTCTGAATAAAAAGTACAGAAAGTCTCAAATTGATTCATGATTGACTTTCGGTTTGTGGGTAGCAAAGTTGGTAAAGTTATAAATGTCAAGTATTTAGAGATCGGTTCAAACTTCATCCCTCCCTCCTCAAGAACGTTAATATTCTATGAACTCTTAGTGGACGTTAAGAGATTTTGTGAGTGGGATAGCTTGGGGAGTTGCAACTACAAGAAGTCTCCGTTAATCCTAAAACGTTTGGGGCCAATCTATAACCTTGTGGCTTTTAATAACCAGCTTTAATATAAAATTGTTTTTGGGTATGTATGTCAAGAATCGATCGCAACTTATTTACCTTATTGCCGAACGCTTACATACATGATTTAAAGTAACAGAATTGAAATAATGATATTTTTTACTTGCAGACTACATTCTCGGATGAAGCTACATCTTTAGCTGGTGACAGACAAGTATATGCACCATGTGGATTATATAAAGGCTGTCGAGTCACCATCAAGAAAGTGGACAAACAGCGTATAGACCTTACCAGACCTCTTCTTCTTGAACTAAAGAAGATGAAAGATCTTGAGCACGATCATCTAGGAAGGTTCTATGGAGCCTGTGTGGATCCTCCACACTGCTGTCTCCTGACCGAATATTGTCCTAAAGGATCCTTGCAGGATATCTTGGAGAATGAGTCTATTAAGCTGGATTGGATGTTTAAAGTCAGTTTGATGCATGATATTGTAAAGGTAAGTGTGGCTTTTCAGAATTGTCTTTTTTAGGGTTCCGTACGAAAAGGGTAAAACGACTCTATTACTGAGACTCCGCTATCCGTCCGTCCGTCTATCACCAGGCTGTATCTCATCAACTATGATAGTTAGACAGTAGAATTATTCATAGATGATGTATTTCTGTGGCCGCTATAACAACAAATACTATAAAAACAGAAAAAAAAACATTTAAGATGGCTCCCATAAAACAAACGTGAATTTTTTGCCGATTTTATAGATAATGGTATGGAACCCTTCGCGCGCGAGTCCTACTCGCACTTGGCCGGTTTTTACTTCTTATTTGAATATTTTACGATTCTGTCAGGTACAGGGGCATGCAATTACATTCCAAATATAATACCGCTCCTACAAGCATGAAAATGGTTTAGTTAAATTTCTATGTGCCAGGAACACGTGTCCTATATAGTTCAAGAGCTAATGATGAAAAGTTCATAGCAATATGGATAAAACCTTACACTGAAAAGTTCGATTACTCTTAGCCAAAAAAGAGAGTGTGTTTACGTCACGTCTTACTAGACCACATTTTCAAAAGCTTTTACGGAGCTGTATGATAGCAATACTTCAGAATATTATTGAAGGTAAATGATGGATCTCAGAAATCGAAAGCACGATGTTCAGAAATATATAGAGTCGCGGATAGCTAGGAAACCTTTTTTTTTTTTAATAAACCGTTACTCAATAAAATTCATTGACACTTTTATTTTATTAAAAGCTCATGAATCGATTTAGTGTTTTCTCTGTAACCCGTGGATTAGAACTTCTCTTATACTGGATAGAACAGGTAATAAATAAGCTCTGTATTTATTCCATAACGGTAATCAATCGGAACGATGCTTCCTTTCTTAACGTTCAGGTTCAGGTGTAAAATGGTATAAAGGCCCAATACGTTTCTCTTTCCCAAAAAAATACCTTTTTACGTAACTTTTGTATTCACTGAGGCCTTAGTACGAGAGCAAAATGACGAAAATTTAACGTAAATTCGAATGATATTTCAGAATATACGTAGCATTTCCTATCCTTTAGCACTTTGGTTTAAATTTATGAAGCACAATGATGAGTACAAATAAATTCTTCAAAACTTAATATACATATTTGAAAATAATACATTTCAATTTTAAAATCATTCGAACACAAACAAGCAACAATACTATATGCAATTTACATTCAAGCCACTATTCACTAAGAAGTGTGGCCAAATTACGTCGTACTATTCTCAGAATTTATTTTATACAAAATAGTATACTACATCATTTTCAAATGACTGTGGGTAATACCTGCTTTTTTCAAAGAATAACGCCCGACAAGCATCCGAGGCAGAAACAGACAATCCAAAGAAGCCTGTCGTGTGTATTTTATCGAACAAGACTTAATCGGATAAGTTGCTGCTGTTTCACGAGCTCCAAGTAAAATCTCAAAAGCTTTACAAGTACCTATTGTAGGAAACAGCTAACGTTCCGGATTACCCATACCAAAACGCAATGTATTTTGTTGCAAACGCGGTATTGCAACAAAATACATTTCGATTCTGAAAATAGGTTTTATTACCATACTGAATTACTTTTTGATAACTTACTAAACTCCTTTTAGCCAACGGTTTTCTGTCTTCTCTCTTTCTATTCTAAATATTAGTTAATGTTTATATCGTAATATGTCATTAACTTATCAAATATTCGTGGCGGTTGAAAGACTACAACTCCTACTCTTAACCACAAACATTAAAATGATTTATCCTGACAGCAATTTAGTATAGCCGCCACGTGTATTAATCAATTCCCTCATTCAGTGTAATAATTAGCATTTCGGTATAACCACGTGTGAAACCACCACATTGACGACCTATGTGGCGCGGCGGGCGAAGGTCCGCTTGCGACGCAGGAGGTTGCGGGTTCGATTCCCGCCTTGGGACAAATGTTTGTACGATCTACAAAGATTGGTTCCGGGTGTTCTGGGTATTTTCTATGTATAATAAAAAAAAACTATCTATGTAATGTATTGTATTAAGTATATCAGTCATCTAGCACCCATAACACAAGCTCTGCTTAACTTGGGGCTAGATGATGCTGTGTGGATTGTCCAGCATTATTTATTTATTAATTAATTTCTTCATTACTTAATAGTTGCTTATCTCAGTTATGTTTAAACGACTTTCAATAATTACCGTTTAGATTTCAGCTTTTCCTCATAATATGTATTATTTGTGAAATTACTACCTACGTTTGCATTTCTGCACCATTCCTCCATTCTTGTTTCATACGTACAAATACTGTTCCGTTTGAATTGCTCTAACTCTCTCAAATGTGCCCAATACTGGAGATTGAGACACGGCCTGTAAATTCAACTCGTAAATTGTATGGGCATTTTTATAATAATGCAAAAAGGGCATGCAGCTCTCACGTTTACTTGTAAATGAGTTTGTAAGTTAACCGATTTAAGTTACGCTTATGATACTTTGGCATTGTAGAAAGAGGGTTATCTAAACGTGTTATTTATTATTTAGGGTATGCATTACCTCCACGGCTCGGACATCAGGTCTCACGGTGCTTTGAAGTCCAGCAACTGCGTAGTGGACTCACGATTCGTGCTGAAGATCACAGACTTTGGACTTCATGCGTTGAGGACCTCTGAGAAGGACGCTAGAGCACATAGCTATTGGACTCGTAAGTATTAATTTTAAGATATTTTTACTACTTGTCCCGGTAATCCAAAATAAAAAATTCCTTAATAAATGTAAAATACAAACTTAAAATCTGCTAATCAATTGGTAAGGTTTAAGAAGCTAGTTATACGTCCAGCTTTATGATGATCTAAACTAATAGAAAACTTTGAAGCAAGTATAAAGCCATACATAAACAATATGGCGGTTCGAACCTCCTTCCCTTATGCGACACGTGTTTAATTCTACGTATTTTCAAGTAATTTAGATGCTAGTGAGATTGTTTGACTTGAAGTAAACTTATATCAACCGCTTCTCTAAGTAAGCCAAGTCTGGGCAACTTTTAATTTCGTTTTCACTTTGTAATTGACTTTGTCTTTACTTTCTTATTGAAGGGAAAATCAACATTCAATACCATTTACACCCACTTTGACTCTAAATTTTATCATCATGAACCTGTTAGCTACTCGTACTTTGCTATTTTAATGGTGAAAAGTTCTTAACTTTTTCCTTTTTGCCATCAAGTCTATAAGGGAACGTGAAGCTCTATTTGGAAAATTATTTATTATTATAATTATACATAACGAGCTTGCTTACCATTGAAATAATTATTTATAGAGATTAGTCCTAAAATGTTAAAAAAACAACCCTTAGGTGCACCCTTCGTCTATGTGTCAATCACGTCGGAAACAAAAGGTCGATCTGTTTAACTTACACAATTTAGTTATCAGCAAAGTCTGTCTCCAAATACACTTAGTTTAGTTGTTGTAAAATATTTAAATGTAAATATGTTTATCCTACCAAAATACGGAACCCTGGTGATTGAATCCAACTCTTTAGTGGTTTTTTTTCAAATTAAAACAAACTTGCTACCTAGTTCATAAACGTGCAGATTTCTTTAGCGTTTTATCAACACAGTTGCACAGTTATTGCAATACCGCTTTTTAATTACATTCACTACAAACAAAAGGCGCGTACCAGCACTGGCAATTTATACTGGGAATATTGAAGGACTATCGGTGAAGTCTGGCGCTGGACAGATTATTTTTAGGCTGCAGTGAGCCTTCTAAGTGAGTAGGTACACATATGTACATACAAACATTTCTATAACCGTAACTATTTTGCAGCTTACGGCAAAATGCCGCATGCAAAATCATAAAATATTCATTCAAATTACGCTAAACTAGCACACGAGGACGTCAAAATTACGACCGATTATTCTATCCTTTTTTTTTCTTAGGATTACTTTGGACGGCACCAGAGTTGCTTCGCACAGCAGAACCACCGTCGGAAGGGACGCAAAAGGGCGATGTCTACTCTTTTGGTATCGTCATGCACGAAATTGTCAACAGACAGGGAGCGTTTTGGCTCGGTCCTGGCATTGAAATGGCTCCGAAAGGTAAGTTCAGCTAAAACTAAATTGATTTTTTAGTATATTATATATTATAAAGCTGTCCCGGCGAACTTCGTACCGCCTCAAAAGTTAAGTTACACTGCCATCTATTAGAAATGTTTGGAACTTTTTATAGGAAAACATTTATTTGCAATAAAAAAATGTTGAGGTCAATAATCGAAATAAAAACTGTCCTTTTAAGTTTGACCAAAACACACACTGTGTGCAAAATTTCTTATGGGTTCATAGCGGACAAACAACGTGACACGTAATTTATATATATTAAGATATATAATATAGTATAGCAACACATACTGAGATCAGTACTTGAATGTGACCATGCATTACCGAGACTCTTCCGTGCCTCGGGAAAAGGTCTCGGCTGTCATTTGTACATATTTGACAGTTACGGGAAGTCAGAACCCGAAAGGCAGACTGGTAGTCTCCCTTAACAAGTTACCACTGTCTTGTTAAGGGAGACTACCAGTCTGCCTTATGACCCACTGCAAGACAAAAATCTGTTCACATACAGAGATGGCACGATTGTTGATCACTGCGCTTTCTCTAAGCGGGATTTCAGAATTACATTAATTTGAAAACGAGATTTATTCACGATGTTTTTTTTCACCGATGTCAGTGATGTTTAAGATAAAAGTGAGATAGTTGAAAAAGTCACACTGAAACTTGCCCAAATTAGAACCCACTACCGTCACGTCAGAAAATAATTTATTTATCCACCACTCTGCTACCAAATTTACTATTTTAGAGCACCCACTAAACGAAACTTGTGCTTATGTCAGTTCAATAGCGTATTGGGCGTTGTGCAGACATGCATATTGCTGGTAAGAGAATGCACAGGAATCTGAACTAAACCCGCATTGTTCGACCTATTCTACCTTCCATTCCATTAAAGTAGAATATAATAATCATTGTTCAGCCTAAAGACATATTTCACATTTTTTCGACATAAAGCATATTTTCTTTTATTTCCAATCCTGGCGGAGCGGACATAAGGAGCGTAAATAATTTCCGTGATTTGTACCAGGTTAGCGTACATAAAAGGCAATGGAATTACACTTTAGATAAGCCACAAATCAAATCGTTATTTTTTTTTATCCTTCTCACTAGATTTTTTGTTTCCTTCATTTCACGCTTTCTTTAGGTTCATAATTTATGAGCTCCTTTTTGAGAGATAATTTCTTGGGTAGGCCACTTGTAATGATCACAAATCGTGCACACTTTTCTTCTTAAGAGACTCCCCAGTGCCCAAAGAATGATGAATCTATCTTTTTCTATTATTAAAATGGTTTACTGACTGTTCGCATTTGAGTCTTTTTTACATCGGATAGTTTTCGAAACAGGTGTTAATTGATTTTAGAAAACAAAGTAGTCTCATGAATGTACATAGCTGGTATAGTCAGTTAATTTTAATAATTTAAAATAACGTTTGTATTACTCGTATGTTCCTACCCTCCGTTCATTCGTTCCTCCACTCCTCTGTTCGTAACCTCTACAAAAAAAAACTTTACGCGGTGGAAGTCGCGGGCGAAAGCTAATATATGTTACCAGAGATGATTCTGATTGCTCCGTGGTTAAGGCCTCGCATCTTATGCACAAGGTTGTGGGTACATATCCGGGCAAGTATCAATGTAGGTTTTTCAATCATATGCACGTTATAATTTTATCTTAGACTTTTAACTGACATCGGCGAAGTAAAACATTGCGGGAAAATAATGATTTATAATAAAATATGAGTCTTAATCGCCAAACCGCTTTGAGTCTTAGAAAAGCATGGTGATTAATACTGGTGCCTTCTCTACTTCGAGAAGAGCTTTGCCCTGCAGTAGGAAAGTAACAGTCTGGTATTATTGGGATCACTGAGAATTTGCATAAAGGTTACATATCAACAAATTTTCCAATATATCCGGGAACCTAACCTAACCCACTCAGTACCAGAATGTTTAATACCATCGAATTATCGGTCAAAGGTAATTTTTATTAAATAAACGAAATCCTGTTGGGTTTTTCCGACAGTGTAGGGAACGCTCAAATACTATTTAATGTTATTAACACTCAAATAGTGTTTAATGTCAATGTTTTATTGGTTTGCTGAACAACGCCAGACACATTTTATTACAAATTCTTCGTGGGAATTTTTGAGAAAATAGCTTCAAATCCGTTTATTACGTGTAACGAAAAGCGAGATTTTTCTATGAATGAGTTAATATCATGAGTTGATTGATACCATTTTCGATAAATGAGTTAATACCATGAAAGCCAATACAAGATATTTTATTTTGTAAAACATGAGTGTAGGTAGTTATATATAGGTATACAGGTCTTATAAATAATAAGAGGTGCTACATGTTTTGCCAATCATGGCGTACAAAATTAGTTGAACTAAGACAAATATTACAAAAAAGATAATTATGAAATCGTTATTAATAAATGAAAACAATGACTTACAAAGAAAAAAAACATAGGATTAAATTAAGATGTCAACAATTTAAATTAAATTTAAGTAAAATACAGATTAAAAAAGATAATAACACAAATCCCCGCTCTTAAGACACCACTTCCGCAGTATCATGAACTTTTTTTACGATGACTGTCTTTTCTGGCTGTTCCTTAGTCCTAGAGAACCGCGATTACAAAAAGATAATGATCATCATCTGCTATCATCATCTGCTATGTTGGGGTCGGCTTCCAGTCTAACCGGATGCAGCTGAATACCAGTAACGACTGTCAAAGATCTACAAATGACAGCCGGGACCAACAGCTTAACGTGCTTTCCGAGGCACGGAGGAGTCTCGATATGTTACAAGCGGTCACCCATCCACAGACTGACCTAAGCAAGCGTAACTTCACCTTTGATCAACCCGTGCGGCTGTTTTTATTTAGCCACGTGCTCCTCCGTACAAAAAGATAATGATATGAATGACAAATCGGACTGTATACATTCTCGTGGAGAACAGTCTGTTAGCCCGTGTCCTAATAGAAAGCGATTGTATATAATATGTGATCGACACGGTCGTTTATATGAATTATGAACGACGATCGCTGTCTTATATATAATCCAAGGCATAGTGGGGATAGCCTTAAGATGTATTCACATTCTAGCACAAGTGAGAGAAGTTTGCAAATGTTTAAAGGAACAAGCAAGAAATAAATTATATTTATTCGACCCAGATTAAAAGTCCGTAATAATAAAAAAACAATAAAATTAAATTATAACAACAGGATTGTGTGCGAATCGGCAAACGCCCGGTGACTATTCCCTTAGTTCCAACTGGAATGTTCCGGAAACTGTACCCCGCCAATAACATTTTTTTTATCGTAGAAATAATCGAGACGGTGATATCAAGTGGTCTTCGCCCGAATACTTCACACCACCGGTCGTGTGAGGTTGATGATGCCACCGAGCTGATGCGGAGGTGCTGGGCTGAGGACCCTCTGGAACGACCTGTCTTCGCTCATTTGAAGGGAGCGATCCGGCGCCTCAATAAGTAATAAATTATGTACATATATGTCTTCATCTTCTGGAGTAGATTAACTGTTTATTTCTTTAGCTGTTTCTTTTGTGTTTTGTTTTCCTTTTTTAGTAGCGTTTTGTGTTGGTTGGTTTATAACAGAGTCAAGTGTTCTAAAATTGCATAACTATACCATGATCTCAATCTACCAACCCTTATCTATATTTCTATTGTTTGATGATATTTTTATGTAAGTTCATGCAAACAACATCCTAAGCAAATTAATGCCAAATTGTATTATTATATTCGATCTAATACAACAACCTCTTCAAAACAATCACTTGACAATAATATTAAAAAATCTACTTAAACTTTGCTGCTATTTAATTTGGCATAATTTGAAACTTTTGCTTTTTAATCAATTTCTTATTTCACAAAGTTGTTTTAAGATAATAGTATTAATTTCTATTCCTTTTACCCACAGAACTCAAGAAAGTAGCAATATATTAGATAATTTGCTTTCCCGTATGGAGCAGTATGCGAATAATTTGGAATCATTAGTTAGTGAGAGAACTCAAGATTATTTAGAGGAGAAGAAGAAATGTGAAGAGTTACTGTATCAGCTTTTGCCAAAGTAAGTAACTGTAATAATGTTTAAGTAATAAATATTCGCCCACCTCTCACGTACCGTACCAACTTTTAAGGATCAATCAATGCTTACTAACTTTCTTCTAGTCTGTGGCAGTTAGGAGGTAGTTAAATAATTATAACATTACATTTTCAGTTACAAAGACTAGCTTAATTATCTTTTATATCGCACTAATCGTTTGTGCTTCTTTTTAATTAAGAAAACCACCAAAAGTTATGACTGGTATGAACAATTTGTCGCAATTAGTCCTCTAATTGCGAGAAATTGTTTATACCATTGTGTGTTTGAAGTATCAAACGTGTTCTTTTCAAGGCTTTGGAAATATTGCTACATAAAAAAGATAGTGACAGAAGAAACTGGTCATATTTAATTTATAAGATTTAGTCAAGCTTGACAAATAATATGTTTGAAGATATCGTCAGTTATTTTATTTTTTAAACTCGCACACGACTCCTGACCAAAATTTTTTTTTTAAGACTCGTACAACTTATTTTAAAACTAGGCTTAACAGTTCACAAACAAGGATTTAGCTTTCTGAGAGACTAGCGCCTTATGTAGTTTTCTATAGTCTGTGTGTCTAAAGTTTTTTTATACAGGTTTTACAGAGAGTATGTTTTACATCTTTAGAATACAAACCTATAAAAACAGTTACTTTAACTTTAGTAGTACCTATAAACATATTGACGAAATACTAGAGTGTGCGAAGGAAATTGGATAGTGAAAAAACATGTTTGTTTTATTGTAACCCAGGTCCGTAGCCTCTCAACTGATCAATGGCCAATCAGTGGTCGCTGAGACCTTCGAGCAAGTGACAATCTACTTCTCAGACATCGTTGGCTTCACCGCATTATCTGCTTCCTCCACGCCAATGCAGGTGGTCGACCTGCTAAATGACCTGTACACTTGCTTCGATTCTATAGTTGAGAATTATGATGTCTATAAGGTAAGTTCTTTTATATTAAATACGGTGTAGCTACGAAGCAATATGTCATGATGGCTCAGTGGTTTAGGCCTCGCCTCTTGTGCACGAGGTTATGGGTTCAAACCTGGGCAAGTACCAATGTGAGCTTTTCAATTCATATGTACTTTCTAAGTTTATCTTGGACATCACTGACATCGGTGACGGAAAACATCGTGAGGAAACCTGGACTTATATAATTAATATAAGTCTGAACTCGCCAACCCGACTTGAGTAAGCGTGGTGATTAATGCTCATGCCTTCTATGTATGAGAAGAGGCCTTTGCCCTGCAGTGGGACAGTAATAGGCTAGTACTTTACTTTCGAAGCAAGAGGCCATCATTCTTGTTGCAAAGAAGAGTAGATAAAGTAATATAGGGTCAGTGAAGGGCGCGTGTAGACTTATCTAGTTTCTAAGACAAATAGTTGGTTCCACCGGGGAACCCGTTAATAATTTGAATAGTTTTTCTCTAAATATTCTTGACATTCATTGTTTACGTAACATTCGTTTTGGACTTTGTGAGTTTAGTTGAGTTCGTCAGTTTGACTTCACGGATATATTATAAACCATCAAATATTGACGTGTTAGTGAAATAGTGTAGTGTTCATAATATTTCGAAAGTCCATTTTTTTTTTTTTTTTTTACAAATATGTGCTTCTTATCGAGTGGTGGTAATGTAAGAGTAAGTATTATGGCGCACGGTAACGGGACACCCACGATTTTCACGTCGCTGTCTGATTGCCTTTCCGGCTGTAGCGTATGCGCAGCCAAGTGCAATGGTCCCGCAGTGTGATCCATTGCATTCTAATAATGTACCTTCTTCACAAGATGTAGATAATTTAGCAATAGTAAGAGACAAGGCGCGACCTATATAACAATCAAACATTGTATTCGCACGAGAACTTCGCACGAATGAATCCTAATTCGGACCAGTTCACACCAGTAGTTTTGATCGCGATTTCGTACGAATAACAGTTGCTCGGACTTGCGATGTAGTCACTTTCTAAAAGTTAGTAGCGTAACGCTACAAGTCGAAATTGTGGGTACTTTATGACCATGGTTTACCATAACCATTAACCAAGAAGCCTTTTTATTTCAAACATGTTGAAATTAATTTCTATTACCCAATCCATTACACAGGTGGAAACCATAGGCGACGCTTATATGGTGGTATCCGGTCTCCCAGAACGCAATGGCACACGGCACGCTTGTGAGGTTGCTCGGATGTCACTGGCTCTCAGGGATGCCGTCAGCAGATTCCGCATCAGGCATCGGCCTCAAGATCAGTTGAAGCTCAGGATCGGGCTGCATTCTGGTAAGTTATAGATCAGTGTTTATAGAACAAAACCTCATTTTTAACAAAAATACAAAACCTCATTTTTAACAAAAATACAAAACCTCATTTTTAACAAAAACTCTAAACCTCATTGGTGTCACAGGCTGTAGTTGATAAGGGATGTAGGATAAAAATAAAGGGATAAAAACTGAATAAACGTTTTAAAATAAAATCTTAACATAATACCAATACAACGAAACACTCATTTAGCACTTCTGCCAAAAGGGGAAATTTAATGGTATATATTTTTAACCATTATCTTCATTGCATCTAAGTTTTAGACAGCTAAATGCAATGTGTACACTTCTGTGAAGAAGCATATATTTACAATATTAGTATCATACTATGACAGTAGTATATCTTTAGAGTTGTGTCTTCATCGAAATAATTTACCACAAGTCTGAAAGCTGTCACTAAGTAGATAAACTATTTAGGATTTGAGTTTCGACGCTGTCCAAACATTTTAGACGAAACATTTTCAGTGCTTATAACGCATAAATGTCTCTTACAGTTGCGTTTTTAAGAGAGATTAATGCGTTATTGTTTTAGAACCTTCAGAACTTCTACGCGCAGATCATCTACGGATGATCAGCGAGTTAATGCTGTGCTAATAAAATATTTTATGTGAATGTGGGTTTTACATGTTTTGCCTGTCTTTTTATGATGTTTTTATCAAATTTATCATAATATTATGTTAACAGTTACCAACTTTATTTACTTGTCCCGATACTAAAGAATAAAACTTAATTTATCTGAAGAAGCCACATACCTACTAAAGACTTGTTAAAATAAAACGTATGAAACCAAGAAAATATACAAAATCTTGGCAAAAGTTTATTGTTTCGAGGATAGTACCAAGTCTTCCTAAAACATATTCAGTATTCAAACTTGAGGTCTGAATTTCTGATGCGGCCACTTTCTGATGAACGAATAAAATATAAGCAAAATAGCTATAAGTTATATTCTGGAATTGCTAACAAAAATAATGGGCTGGTAGAGGAGCTGTAAGATATCATGATTGCTACCCCTACAGCAATGAGATTTTTAATGAGAGACGTAAAGTATTAACTTTTAATTACAAAATTCTTTTGCTTTGATAAAAAATTCTTATGACCTTCCACTAACACACATCAGAATAAAAAGCAAAAATGAGGAAAAGCCGACGAAACTCTTCAACTCTGGGGGGTCCAGAATCGTGTAGTGAACGCATAGTATCAGTTGGTGCGTCGATGTCCTCTTCCACCCTGTATAATAATGAGATTTTGATTACTTACTCGATGAACGTACTAATCTTGCAGCTGGATATTGGAATATTACGCACTGAAGAAAGAATCACTGATTTGGTTTAATAAAGTCGTAAAAAAGGCCCTATTACGTCAAAGGTATAAACGAGCCAAATAAAAACGGAAATCGCGCCAATTTAATCGTTACCAAAATTGTGGACCCAGTAAATTACCAACCGACCCCAAACCACCCTAACATGAAACCAACAATCACGCATGTCGAAAATCAAAAGGTTAAAAAAATTCGCGCCACAAATCACGGAATTATTTTAACGGAAACAGTGCCAGCTGGTTCCTTCCTTTCATGAGCTGTGGCGAAAAGTACTCGGATATGTAAATAAAATACGAGCTAGCTCTTGTGGGCACGTAAAATGTTATTTTTGTAGGAATCCTAATTATTTTCCCATCATGCAAATGCGAAAGGAGCTTATTATTTAGATATTAAAGTGAAGGACGCTCGTTGTAGCTACTTGGCTTATGATTTTAATTAAATGGTACATTACTTCTGTTTTCTTCGTTATATTTTGTTAACAATCCCACTTGTTCTTATGAAATCTTGCACACAATGACTATCACTATAGTACATACATACATAAATAAAATCATTTCTTTATTCCCAGTGTTAGTCAGAGGTGTATTGTTCATTGGCCTATTGCTATCAACCAAACACAAAATATCCAGACTCCGGCTAAACAGCCTATTGTTGTTGTTGTTGTTGTTTGACGGGCCGATATCCGCAACCCCACGACGCGCGTATTATTATTATTAAAAAGCCTACTATTTTTGAGGGCAGTGTAAAATCTTCCAAGCTAATTAAGGTGCTATAAATAAATTGAATGTTTAATGTTTATTCTTTCGTATTCCATCAGGCCCTTGTGTAGCTGGCGTGGTAGGTCTCAAGATGCCGCGCTACTGCCTCTTCGGTGACACCGTCAACACTGCATCGCGAATGGAGTCCAATGGAGAAGCTCTGAAGATACACGTGTCACCAGATACAAAGGCACTGCTAGACATATACGGCACCTTCAATTTGCAGTGCAGAGGGGAAGTTGCTATGAAGGTAAAGCCATGACTGGTTTTAAATTATTTTCAATTATAAGTCATGAAAATAACAACTATTTAGGAGCAGAATGTATCATTATTAAATTGTACCTTTGTCACAAACTCAAATTTGTTTTATACTGCTAGGTACCCTTGACTCTATTTTTATTTTTTTTTATTTGATCGTGTGCTTTCATTTTAGTTAATAAACTCATTCAACTACTCAATAGCAGTATTATGTTATTTCAATACGAATTCAATCAAAACCTATTACAAATTTCAATAGCACCTTTTATAACGAAACAGCAATCAAGTTTATAAAAAGCTGTTTGAAAGATTCCAGACAGACTATATAACCAAATCTAGGTATCTCTTGATATTAATTATTTATCATTTATTTTAAATTCTCGCGATCACTACCCTTATAAGAAATAGTCAGTAATAAATACAGCCTGCGGGAATATTTCGAGTTGTTTTTGTTTACAAGTCTGTTTATTAGAATTGAGTCGGAATGAATTTTCAGTTCAAATTAAACGTGAGGTCAGTGTAACATTATTCATGAAATAAGAAATTATTTTGTTTAATTAGTATAAATATATATAGTAAAATTGTTTGTGAATATTATCAGAACCATCTAAAAAGACATATTGGTCACCTGTAAAAAAGAGCATCTAAATAATAGCTTCTGGAGTTCAAGTGACATTTTATTTCAATCTCGTTTTTGAAGAAAGTGCAAACTTAAAGTAACGGCAGAACAGAGAAAGGGATACTTCATTGACATGCTAAAAAAAGTGTTTGTTACAGGGTAAAGGAACTCTAGTCACATATTGGTTGCTAAGCGAAATAATAGATCCAAACGCTCCGAAAGAAAAATCGTTATTAGTAAAAACTCAGACACTGTCGACAGAAAGTGGATCACTGTCACACTTGACTCCATTCAGACAACGATTGGACCAAAGTTCCAGATCTTCGAGTAGAAGAGGATCAGGAATATTCCAGCAGAAAACAGACATGAACAAATTAGAGAAAGAAGCTCAACCCTTGCTACAAAACCTCAGTATTCAGAGACAGCAATCTGATCCTACAGAACCAGTTACAAATGGCGCTACTGATAACGGAGATGACTTAGACAAGCAAAGCGTCTCAAACTCCATATCGTTGAATGTCAATTCGCTGAATCATAATTCAGTTAATTGCAACCAGCCGAGAGTCAAGTTGAAAGACTGTCAGACTACAAACGCAATCGCCAACTTCAAGACGAACAAAATAGGTAATAATAATTGGATTTCCAAGTTACCCACAGCGAGCTCATTTGACAACGGTACCAAGAAAGGCGCCGAACGGTTAAAGGATTACAGTAGTGTGCCATTACTGTCAAAAGCTGATACACCAAACGATTCGATTGTGTAGATTTTCTGTGAATTTAGAATGGACGTAAGAAACTTTACATCCATTATTGCGAAAAAGTTGTGCGAAAAATTCTTGCTTCCTTGTTATTTCGGTCATTAAAGTGGATGTTGTATTTTTGCTCTCACTTGCTCGTTCAAGTATTACGTGCATATTGTGCATATTTAAATTTAGAACCTTAAGTCTATTCAAGTCCTTGTATTATTTCCACCTGATGTTATTGCCCCGTATACGATTAACAACTTTCTAAGAGTGCAAGTTGATTTCTGAATGACTTCCTAGTCATTTTGAAATCAACTATTGAAAAAAATCTAAAATTTGTTTTTCCAGGAACACGATATTTATTTACATGTTTGGAAACTACATTGAAAATACAGTATATATTTACACAAAATCGTAAATGAATGATCCCCTAGTGGCTTACTTAACTAAGCCATTTGTCTCAATTTATCAGGCAGTTTTAAGTGGTGATCGTTTAGACTCACATTCATCTTTTCTACGGAATAGGTACCTTTTTAATTTACTAGAACTAAAATTACTTACACTTAGCTTCAATGACGTAGTTTTAAAATCTGTTTAAATCGAGGCGAAGGTAAAGCACAAAATTCAGTCGCGCCGATGTTGTGATGGATCAAGGTGGCGCGAATAGTGGAATGGCTTCTATATCATAGATCATAGACCAATCGACGTGCTTACCTTCCGCATCCCGCACGGTATTGACCCCCAGTTTGACTAGAACTTTATTTATTGTATTTTCATGTTTCAATTATCTTATTTGTCACCTACTCGTAGAAAATAATTAAGATAAATAATAACTTCGTACAATGGAACTAAACAAAAGTAAGCTTTAGGTGTAGCAAATAGTGTCAGTTCAGATTTATAATGAACGATATAAGATAAAAGCGAAGCAAGGTTTTACCTCAAACCTTTAGCTACATAATTTGTATAATTTACTTGTAAAGTTACATTTCATAGTTTCAAAAGTGAATGTTATGAATTAAATAAAGTTATTTATATAAAATAATAAATGTTTAATGTCAATAATAGGTTACTTGGTGTTTTAATAGTTAAGGCAGCAGTAACCTTCGATATCGAACACGGTGTGTTAATAATTTCGGTGTATCTTGGTTTTAAAACAATCATATTTTACTTGGATACATTCCCGATAAAGAGTTGTAAATTCTATTCTGCTATGTGCTGTTATACTTAATAGAAGAATCAAGATAATTTATCTTCTCAAATGTTCCGATTCAGTGATTTTGGATTTAACACATTGAGCAATTCAGATGATTTGATGAAATTGTCTGTTTTCCGCCTACTGCTTGGTAAACTTATTGTTTGTAGTTGAAAAGTACGAAACGAAAACTAAAATATGAAAAATTTAAAATGAGACATTCCATTTTGATTTTTTCATATTTTCCTAGGTATGTAGAAAAACTTGGATGATTTAGAAAAGAGACAGATAAACTTAGATGATTTTATAAAAGAGACAATATATCATATGAACAAAGCGTCTAACTAAATCTAACTAAATCCCTTCTGGATTTACTTATCCACCCGCTAAAACTATGGTAGAAATGTTCTTCATTACATATTCGTGTATTGAAATTAATTTCACATTTAATTAACTCCACCTTGCGGGCGTTTTATCTCGCAGCGTATAGATAACATATTCCTTCCTGTTTGGTTTAATATAATTTTTGGCGTATATTCAAGTAGGTACAGAGATAATTATCTGTTTTGTCTTCGTTTATTGAATCAGACATGTGTGCTGAGGAAGAAATTAAGCAGCATAGTAAAATTAATGTACGTTTGTAATCATTCGTTGGTATGTAAATCGAGAAATTTCGATATGGGTACCGCAGTATCAATTAGGTTGTTTTTACATGGATTTTACGTTACGCGTTTATTTATAAAATTAAAGTTTTAACATAATAACTGCTAAAATAAAAGCAATACTGCAAAAAAGTAAACTAATGCATACTAAATGCATTAATTTACTTTTCATGTAACTGAAAATGTATGTAACGTAAGCCCAAGATTTAGTACTCAAGAACCCTGTAGTACCCAAGACACAGGTTTGCCTAGTTTGTGGCCTATGCCATTTCTTGTAATATATCTGTGGTAGTATTTTTTTCTTTCTTTCATATTATGAACTTACATCAACGGTTGTATTCATAGCAAAATAGAGGCTATGAGTACCTTCTGTGTCAGGTATTTGATTTTAGTGGCTCTTAAACTTCAGCAGTCTTCCAATGAAGGCTTCCATTAGAAAGCTAAGGGGATGCCCAGTGGGGGTCCTAAGTTTTTATAGGGATACTCAGCAGTAGTGCGTTTATTGTAGTACAATGTATGTTCGCTGGGAATGCTCAAACGCAAACACAGTTTTAAATGCTCAATGTGTATTCTCCTTAACAATTCATTTAACCCTACTTTAGGACATTCTATTTATTACAAGTGATGAGACTAGTTTGTAAATATTATGTACTTAATTTTTTTTTATTTATTGTAAATAACATCTTATAACTATGTTGTGATCTTAGAAAGGTATATTTATAATTGTAGACGGTTAAAAGAGAACGTAAATGTTTCTTAAACGTTATAGCAAATATAATGAGTGAGAATTATTTGAAGTCTTTTATTGAACCTTTTATTTAAGTACATCAGACAGAAGACAAGGTGCGTCAAATCCAAGAAAAAAGGGATAAAGACAGGAGGGTGATGAGGGTTATGAAGATGGGGGTTGAAGTAACTTTACTCCGCATTCATTAATGTGGTAATGAACGCGGAGTAAAGTTACCAAGTTATCAAGATTATACTTCGATTAAATCTTAGATTTTTCGAGGTTTATCTTCAGCATGACATATTGGGCGTATATAAATCAAAAGTAAGTAAATAATTGGTAAGTGCCCGTTCACACGTAACACCATAATTTATCTATTCAATTAAAATAATAAAATTGAAGTGTGTTTGTATTAAAATAACAGCTTTTTAAGAAATGTATAAAATTAAGTATTTACTAGTTACTGAAACCATAAGAAAAAAAAATGTTTTGACCGTCTGTTTGTTTGTTTTGACTAATCTCTGAAACGGCTAGACAGATTTTAAAAGGCTTGTCGTAGTGTCTCCGAAACAGCTCACCAAGCTAAAATACATCATCATTTTCCACACTAACAATATAAGGCCTACATGTATAAGATGGAACTGGTCCCTTAGTCCACTCTGCCTGTGCACGCTGTCGTACCAGTATTTAAACGCAAGCTAAACCCTATAGAAACCAGGACCATTGCTAATTTCAGACCAAACAAATAACAAGCCAAAGTTTATTTATTAATTCATTTCTTCTCTATAATATAGACTGTTTCTAACATTGGGCTAAAACAATTTAGACAAAGACGCGTCTGGATTGAATTGCTTTCATTTGTCTAACTAGTGTCTTGGTCCTTCATATCTCAAGACGGTTGGGTAATAAATCATCGATATTGAACGCTACTTGTTTATTCTTAATATTATAAGGTTCAAAGTTGCGCGGATAGTCACAAGTCGATGTAGTAATTGGTGAATAATAATTACAAGAATCTCCAATTTCTGTTCCTAACTACCCGTATTGTCTTCTAAAAGTGCTTTCGTAGAAATAATGTTTTAATCTTTCCTTGAGAATAAAAGTTTTGAAAGAAAAAAAATGGCAGCTCAACCTGCTGCCATTTTTTTTCTTTGAGAAATGTTTGTAAGATCTGTTTGCTATGTATAATAAAAGATATCTATCTATGTAATGTATTGTATTAAGTATATCAGTCATCTAGTACCCATGCTCTGCTTACCTTGGGGCTAGATGATGCTGTGTGCCCAGCATTATTTATTTATTATCTTTAGACTCGTTGGTTTGGGCTAGATTGAGTAATTGGAAGTCAACAAGTTTGGTAACCAGCTCACTTGACCTGATGTTGCAGCTACAAACGTCTGAGGACTAATCAAGTCCTCTATAATATACAGCATACGTGTCATGATTGTTCTCGATGATTCGAAACAAACACAGCATATTCTCACACACACACACATTCACGTAACTAGTTAACAGAAAATGTATTATTGTTTCCATTGATATTTTCCTGCCAGTGTTTTTACTTCGTCGACCAACCAATTTTATGGTTCTATTGTATGTAAACAAAACAATAAAATTGTTGTGGAATAGTGTCAATATTTTGAAATGGTTATTAATTATGTATTATAACCTGATTACGTGACGATGTTTGCGTTTGCGTTCAGAGTAGGTGTTTGTTCTAGCCATGTGCCGACAAAACAATATTTAGTACATTTCATGTCATGTCATCTATCAAGATTTTCCCAACTATGTTGGGGTGGTCTTCCAGTCTAACAAGATACTGCTGAATACGGAGTACGGCGAATAATTTTTGATATGGAGCGACTGTCTCTAAACTCCACAACCCAGTTTACTGGGAAACACAGTAACCACCGACCACCACAGTCACCCTTTGATGAGACTGGTTGTCGTTCTTTTGGGAATAAATGACTACCCCGCAACGACTGTCAAATATTTTCGTTGTACAGCAAAGACTTACGGCTTAAGGTATTTTCCGAGGTACAGAGGGTTTCAATATGATATGGATGGTAACCCATCCTCGGATCGCCCTCAGCAAGGAATTTACTTTCGATCGACCCGTACTGCTTTTACTTCTGAGCTATGGGCCCGTAGCGAGCAGCTTTGAATGCAAACCATATTATTACGAACTATGTCATCCACTAGCACAGTTACACATTACGTCAGCTGTTAAAAGTGTTCCCGCATCAATTAATTTTCAAAGGTAATTTTAAAGCTGGCAACCAGAGTCGTTTCATGTGTTTCTGGGTAAACATAAATCCTAGTTTATTTAATAGATACTGTCGTTTAGGGACTTCAATGAATGTAATAAAACAAAGGAAGCTGATGTCAAACAGGAAGGAGGGTGTTGCATGGCCCGGCGGCGTGAGGGAGTCCCTTAGAAGGTGCATGTTCTATGAGTTTCTTATCCTGTACCTACCTAAGACAAAGTCAAATAATTTATTACAATTAGAGGAATTAAGGGAATAAAATAAAATAATATTGTGCGCAAATTCTATAAAAGGCAGTCTTGTATGGAGAAGAATGGGTAAGACGCTTCATAACAAACTCTTTTTAACTAGTTTTATAAAAACTAGTTTTTGCCCGCGACTTCGTCCAACTAGTTTTTTTCTAAGATGGTTAGTAATAACACGATACAAGTGTACACTATATTTACTTGTTATTATTTGTACTTGAGCGAAGAGTATTTTTATTATGTTTTATATTATATTTTCCCCACCGTCACTGCCAGCACCTATACGTCTGCAGGGGAGAGGCCTGCCACCAAAGAGCTTGTGATCCAGGGGCCTACCGGCTCCGAGCCAGGTCCCCGCCACCGGTGGTCAGCGGTTACAGCGCATGAAATGGACTCAGGACATGAACGAAAATGTCATGCGCGCATATAACGGTCTACAGAGGGGGGAACTAACCTCTATAACTGCATTCGATTTGGTTTCAAACTGCGCAAATATGATTATGTCTCCGCGCATCGCTCGCTTCTAAAGTGGTTACCCATACGTCAGTGCCGAGAGCAAAGGGTGCTTACCACCTTGTTTTAATTTATTGTCTCACCCAATTCCCCTAGTTATCTAGCCCCTCATTTTCATTACATCTGCACGAACCACAACAGAAATCTGCGTTTCTCCCATAACCGTCTTCTTCAATGCAATACTTCTGCCGTACTGACTTCATCCACAGTTCTTTCTTCGTCCAATCTATTTCTCTATGGAATGCGCTCCTCCAGGAAATCAGGATGGCAACCAACCGATTGGCCTTTAAAGTTAAAGTTCGTGAGCATGTTCGTAAGAAGTTGGCAGTGGTTTCGTCACAGCGCTAATGTTTTCTCATTAACTGTCTTAATTGTTTATGTATAGTCGTGTATGTTTATTTGTGTTTATATTCTATTCAGGTATTATATTTACAATTTATAATGTATACATATGTGTATACATTTCTTTTCCCTTTTCTTTTCTTTTAAGAAATTGCATCTGCCACTGTTCGTCTCTGCATCACCCAAAGGTTGACTGGTAGAATATACATATGGCATTAAGTCCGCCTATGTACATTTGTGTGCTTAAAGTATTAAATAAATAAATAAATATAAAATCGAATTACTTACCTTCATAAAATGAATTTAATTGAGAGTTTTATCCAGTT
This sequence comes from Phlogophora meticulosa, assembly GCA_905147745.2. Lineage (NCBI taxonomy): Eukaryota > Metazoa > Arthropoda > Insecta > Lepidoptera > Noctuidae > Phlogophora > Phlogophora meticulosa. Next base: position 11,440,575 of record LR990538.1, on the reverse strand, counting down.
CATCATCTGTCTGCATCTCCTTACCTAGCCTTTTCCAAATCAAGTTGGGGTCGTGCAACCTGATGTAGCCGAATACCAGTGTTTGAGATGGACGGTTTCCTACCTGACCTCCACAGCACACACCACCCCTTGGGTAAGACTGGTTGTCAGATTATCGGGTTTATGACTACCAGTTACAACTGTCTCCTACTACCTGCAAAGTTACACTTTACTAAAAAATGGGAAATGGATGTCTTAAACATGCCGTTAATAAAACTACTCAGTGCATTAGAAGTGCCACAGTTAATTTCATTGGTGAAATCAATAACAACATTGCAAAAACTCCTGAATATGCGTAACAATACGACATATTAGTGGTATCTATCTATCAGAAGTATCTATAAAAAGAAACCTTAATACATTGCAACAATCTGCCATTTATGTAGCAAAATTTTTGACAGGGTGTCCTTATCCAGGGCTATTTTATTTATAAGAAATATCAAAAGTTTATTTATTTATTGTAATTATACGAGTAGTAATAGCTAGTAGTAGGTAGTCCTAGGTACGAGATATAATTGTACCTATATCCAAATTGTTTATTGGTCAAGAGAGAATAAATTATTAGTTACTCCAGAAATAATACTAAGATTACTTATTAATATTAATTAGGTAATTACTACGAGTATGTTAGTACAGGGAAGAGTTGAAAATATTGAAACAATGTCGTGGGTGAAAATGTTATTAAAAGGTTTAATGCAAAATATATATTCATACGAGGTCGCTCAAAAGTTTTGAGCAAATATTGAAGCTTTTATTTTCCGTATTTTATAGACTTAGGCAAGCACACCCTTGCATGAAAATTTAAGAGATCAGGGATATAAACCAAAATTGCCAATGGCAAATTCGATATTACATGAAATAGAAAAGACCAAGATACAAGCATGAATAGTTAATTTCCATAGTTCTTCTCTGAACTAACATCAATCAGCGACACCAAAACAAACATCCACCTAATTGTAAAGATTTACATATAAGCTATTTCACTTCAAGTGCGGGCGCCGGTATCAAAGGGAGCACCACACTCTTTGAACTAGATATTTTGACGAGCACGTGTCGGTTGGAATATAAATTTCATTCTTAAAAGTATAGAAATAAGAACTAAATTAATTTGCACATCGCGCGCGTTATGACACGTGCCAAAAGTGGCATGCGGTGTCCTTAGTAATACGATACCTAGGATAAATTGATATTGTCATTCGTGCCTAAACTTAACGAGCTAGCTGTGTTGGATTACAGGGTCAGCCAGAGTTGAATATAAATATAAACCATACCCCTTGCACACTGCGCCTGAGTATCACACACCCCTTGCCTACCCTCGAGTAAAGCTGACCCTGATAGTAATTGTAATAAGAAGATAATAAATAATAATAAAAAAAAAAAAATCAGACAAAAAAGTCCATAGGCAAGACAAGATTGTTAGTAACAAGAATTTTGCTTATATCTATTGTTAGTAATTAAAAGTAGGTATCGGTAACAAACTGGACACACCGTCTACCCCTGCACAGTAGGCTCACCGGTCCCGCAACACAAGGAGTTCAGTGAACCTACTGAGCAGAACAGTATCGGTTCTCTCGCCAAACATCCTGAGGACGGTATTCGGGCTCCCCCGTACTCGGCGCACCACCGACGCTACTTTTTTACGCATAATTGCGTAGAAGTCATCTACGCTAGCGTCAGCAAACATGCCGGATGCACTGCAATACCGAGGGAGCCGAAACAGAGCACTGAACACATTGTTATACTGGACGCGCAAGGCATTGTAGGCTTTCTGTGTAAAGTTTGCCCACAGGCCGCTCGTGTAGAACGTCTGGCAGAATGCCTTGAACATAGTTATTTTAACTGGAGCAGTACAACGAGCGAACCTGTGTGCCAACATATTACCACGAACCGACAATGCCCTGCGCTCCCTCTCGATATCCAATTCGTCACTCAAATTCTCTGTTACAATGTGACCAAGATATTTAAACTGTGCAACACGACTTAGAGGTACACCGTTAAGTAATAAAGGTGGTATAAAGATAGTTTTTATTTTTACATTTAAATAACATGAACTCACTTTTACTTTCGTTGTACCTCAAGCCATGTTCCACAGCATAAACCTCACACACCTTTAACAGCTGTCTAAGACCACCAATTGAGGGGCTCAGCAGCACCATATCATCAGCATAACTCAAATTATTGACACATATGTCATCAATATGGCATCCAACATGCATACTGCTGAGCTCCTCAATCAGATGGTTAACATAAATATTAAAGAGCCGTGGGGAAGTCAGCCCGCCCTGCCTAACGCCACACTCCAAAGAATATTCATTTGAGTATACATTTCCCCACCTGACTACATTAAGCTGCTCACTATACCAGTAGGCGAGGATATTCACCAGATCTGTTGGGACACCTGCACTTCTTAATTTCGTCCAAAAAATAAAGGTTGAAAATTAAAAAAAAAACATATTTGTGTCATATACAGACGATTTAAGGGACAGTCTAGATGCTGGTCCAAAGGTTCTCGCGCTGTACAGGTGTTACCATTATTTATTTATTTAAACTGACACTATTTAAGGCCTACTTACTGTCAAACATTGTATACGTGCAACCTTTGAATAAGATGTACACTAAAATCGGTCAATGCTCTTCGTGTCTGATATAACAATGCATTCAGGATGCTGTAGGGGCAGCCCCTACAGCATCCTCGCTTCTGTAGCATGCCAGGTATGTTCGCGGACGCGCACACTGACTGCTTCGCTGCGATCAGACGAAAGCGTACAGCGTCTTATTACACAGAGAGCGTTCCAGCAATAATATTCTCCTGTATGTCATTGCTAATAAACTGGACTGTCCTATTCTTAAGTATTTAAATGGACTGCAGTACCGTGCACACTAACACAGTTTTTAAGTGTTACTTACATTTTATACGTGGATTGTTTTGTGTCTGAAATTAATGAATTATTAATTATTATTATTATTATAACTACGACTAACAAAAACTTTAGGGTTATTTTTTTTTGACAAAATCTATTTATCTCTGAATGGCAACCCTAAAATTCACCGCTCGATATACTGTAACTTCACAGGAATATCGAAGAAACGCTTAGTATTCATTCATCATAGTATATTGTAGTATAGCCTACAGAGTGCGATGGCGCGGGAACCAGCCGAAAAGAAGGATGGGGCTCGTGGTGAATCATTCTGGGAAGCAAAGGGGGTAAGCGAATTTGTATCGCTGTCTCTAAAAGTGGACCGCCTGACTTATCGGGTTTGACTTCGATTCGATGCTTTCGCTTGTTCAAGAATAACACTCCTATCGCCGCATTACGTTGAAAACCAAAGCTTAAGTGTTCAATGATGCGGTGGACCTGTTGGATACAAGAGAGAAAACGTAGTTTTATTCTTGAGTAGCTCTATATTGAGTACGTGAGGACAGTGATTCGGGTTGTGAGGAAAAGGTCGGAGTCTAAATTGAGCGTTGGTAAATATTGTTAGGTAATCGCGATTGTCGATTATGATTATAATAATTATTCGCTTTTATTTTATTTATTAGTAAGTTAGGCCTACTACTACACAATTGGCTATTTGTGTGTTTAATATTGATAACTGTTATGCATACCTAGTTGGAATTTGTGAATTTGCGTGATTTGATAGCGACAATATTTGGATTTACTCATATGTATTTAAAAGGAGCTTATAAAATTCGAGGAGTCAACAGGCCCTGTTACGAAACTCGACCTCTCACTCCGGTATACAAAAACAGCATTCACTTTCCAAAATAATATATATTGGGGAGTTACACACAGGACTCGCATCAGTCCATCAAGCTTGTTCCTCTGTCTACGAAATGGGTCTACCCTTTATAGCAGAACTTTTTATGTCATAATATTAATTAGCATAACAGTGCATAGCATAAACTTCATTTCGCAGAAAATCGTTCGGCATACACTCATTTATAATACATTAAAAACGCATAATTTTGTAAGTCAGAATCATCTTTAGGCATAAATTTCATATCCATAATAATTAAACAGTAGAACCATCATATTGCAGAAAGTTCACTGTCAGAATCGTCTTTTGGCATAATTTTGTAAGTCAGAATCATCTTTAGGCATAAATTTCATATCCATAATAATTAAAAAGTAGAACCATCATATAAGCTTGTTTGTTCCGTGCGGGGATCGAACCCACAACACGCGGCGCAGCAGCCGATGGCTCAACCACTGCGCCAACCGTGTCGTCAAATAATATTAAAATATATTTTGCTTGCATGCTTGCTTGCAAGCAAGCATGCAGCATGCAAGCAAGCATGCAGCATGCAGGCAAGCATGCAACATGCAAGCAAGCAGCATGCAGCAGGCAGGGTTTCTGTGACGGCTCCGGCGCTGCGGCCCTCCGGCGGCCCCACGCGTGCTAATCGTCGCTCACCACCGCAGCTTCGGCTTGTTGGCCGGCACCGCCGGCCAGCCTCAGCCGCGGCGGCTCGCTCGCAGCCGCCTGCTCCTCAGCCCGCGGGCCGCCTCGCCCCTACGCGCCTACGCGATTTTAAATAACACTCTAGGGGTAGGACAAACAAGACTACGTGAAGTCGGTTTTGCAGCAATTCGGTTCTGTCACTTCACTAACTTTTGTAGTACAACATATTGACTTTTCAAGACAATATTTTAATTTTAATTTTAATTTAAGGTTAAGAATATGATTACATTTTATAGAAATGACAATAATTATGCCTAATAAAATTATTCCAAATGAAATTCTGCCATCTTCTTAATATGCGAAGTGAAATTATTCCAAATAATCGTCGCTCTAAATAAACGTTATGTGAAACGAAATTATGCGAAATTAAGCTTTGCCAAAAGTAATAATGCCAAATAAAATTCTGCCATCTTAAAAGTATGCCTTTGTAAATTCGGACGTATAAACATTCGGCCAAACAATAATTATATTAAATGATTTTTATGCCATATATATATTCGTTTAAAGAAGATTATGCCAAGTGTGTTATGCCAAATAAATTTCGGAGCATCAAAATTCTGCCAGATAGAGGGAACCCCTACGAAATACGTGTTAGGAGCTTTTCAGCGTCGTTGACAATCTGTGGGGATCCTATTACATAATACTTATAATCCGCCCGCCCGTCTCGCCCACTCCTAACATGAGAAATTCCTTCGACGTCACACAAAACTTAAATCGCGCAAGCAAAGTTATCAGCGCTGGAAGCATGTATACAACGGCCCGATATCAACCATGGGGTTGGCCCGACAGACATAATACCCACCTTCAATGCGCTTTGAATGGAGGATAAGGATATCCTACATTGAAAAGGGAGGATCATCCGACATGACAATTCACCCTGTTTCTCATTCTTCTGTCTGTTAAGTATCTGAGAAAGCCTATCTTTCTCTATGCAGTAACTCTATCTGGGAATTGGTTAACTTGACTTTAGTGCATTCATACATACACACATAAACTCACGACTTTTTAACATGGGAATAGGCAGAAACTACAGAATGCCACCTGCTATGATCTTTATACACTCCTTTTGCTTCGTTTTCGTCCATACATCTTTGTCTATTGCTCCCTCTTCGACGGCACGGTTGGCGCAGTGGCTGAGTGATCGGCTACCGCGCCGCGTGTCGTGGGTTCGATTCCCACACGGAACAAATATTTGTATGGCCTACAGGTAGTTGTTCCGGGTCTGGCTGTTTGTGTAAGTGACTTTAAATGTTTGTAAACGCACCCACGACACAGGAGAAATTCCTAGTGTGGGGCAACATTAACAAGCATGACGTTCATTGGCTAATTTTTTTCTTCGGCATTCAGCCAATAGACGTCCACAGCTGGAAATAGGCATCCCCTCCCTCAGAGATTCCACATCGATCGGACTTGTACTGCCCTCATCCATCAGCTCGGTCGTTTTTCTATAACACCTTCAGTGAGTTCTAAATATGGAAAGATATTTAGCATTTTTACTTTTGAGGAATTAATTACATAGTATAATCAAAATACATCTGAAAAAGAACGATGTCTGTCTAGATATATTTTACCATTTGATTTCTTACTTCACAATGTAAAAGGTAGGTACAGCATATAAACCGCACCTCTCAGCTATTCACAGACAGTATATTTTACAGATTTCCATTACGATAGCTCAACCAGGAGTAAGAAGTTATAACCTGTAAACGTGCCAAGTAAAGCCACATTCCATTAGATGTAATCAGTTTCGTTCGGAGATGTATTAGGGCATTATTTCACGCACTGACATTGAAAGGTTAATAAGATCCTTTGTTGGTTCCATTGAATTTAAGGTTGATTTAGCTGTTTGCTGTGGACTTTACGGCGTGTGTTATTTTTGTACTATGGGCGTAAAAAATAATTTCAAGTTGACTGACGCAAATATCCAAGCATTTATTTATAAAAACAACTCACTCAAATTCGCTTAGTTTGTGGCTCGCCAAATATCATATAATTGTACGGTTACATTATGGTTATTAAGCGTTACTATTATGGCGTTATTATTATTATTATATCAGGAATAAGGAGGTACATAATAATTATTTTTATTTCGTACATAACCCATGAACATAATCCAAGAGCCAGTACCAAATTTCTTTAGACCTAGGTTAATAAATGCAGTTTATCTTAAAATTACATAAATATTGTTAACAGGTTCCTGAGAAGACTGAACTGCAGCACAGCGCTGTAGTTCAGCATGACTGATACTTTATTTATTTTACGTACTTGTAATATAATATATAAATAAAGGAATTACATTTTTAGGAAAACTTACACAGCTAAACAGACACAGTGAGTAAAAGTTTAGACAAAAATATGGCCAATTACAAGTTTCCACATGCCATGTTGTATGTTTCCATTTTTTTGGGATATAGCTTCCTGCCTTTGTACGTGCTGGTTAGAAATAAGCTTTTGATAAAATATGCATGAATGATCCTTCAGGGAATAAAGGCTTTAATGTTATAGGTATATTTTTGCGAATACGGTACATCCAAAACTAATGAAAACTTACCGCCATTATAATAATGAACCTGTCCATAGGAAGATTAACGGCCAATTTTAGAAATGACGGCCATTTCATCTGCTTACGAGCAATTTTATTCGTATCGACGGATTTAATATAGGTACCTATCAATGTCCATCATTTTTATAGGCAATCGACATTTTATGGATCGCTTCTGTCCGAATTTGGGCAAATTTTATAGAAAACCAGTATTACAACTGTAAAGTAAATTCGGTTGGAAGGGACATCTGACCCACAACCTGATGCCTTGAGTTCATTACATAATTCTGAACCCCCAACGTTGAAATACTTTGTTGGCTTTTCCTAATTTCTGTTTCTTTCTGATGTTTTTTTTTACTTAACTAAATCTTGAGAGAATCATTATTTATATTTGGCATTGGCGATAATTCAAACACGAAAGATAAAAAAATGCCTTACAGGCGCTGTCACCGTAGATCCAAACAAGGATTTACGAGCTAAGTCTATATAATTTTGTTTGTGGCTCCGATGTAGTTAACATCCATGAGTACTGCTCATGGTATGGACACGTGATGCGAAGGAATGAGGATCATGTTGTGAGGAAAGTGTTGAGTATGAATGTAGAGGGTTACAAGAGTAGAGGGAGACCCAGGAAACGATGGATGGATTGTGTGAAAGTTGATATGGCTAAGAAGGAGGTGACTTCTGAGATGATGGGAAAAAGAGATGTATGGAAAAAGAAGGCATGCTGCGCCGACCCCAAATGAAATTGGGATAAGGGCAAGAGGATGATGATGATGACTACTGCTCATGATGCCTAAACCGGTGATGGGTCTGGGCAATCTCTGTTCAGCATTTGATGACTCTAGACTTAAACGCCGAGTCGGATTATTAAAGCGAAACTTAATCACAACTACACTTTTCCATATCCACTTCCATTTCCGATTGATATTATGTCCACATAAGCAAATATGAACTTAATACCAATGTAAATTAAGTCAGAGGTTCCGAGTTTGTTTCATGGGTCCGACAGCGTCATTTATATATACTTACAGAGTTACTGGGAGTTCGGCGTAAATCCGTCTGGTAAACCGATAGGAAGGCTCAAAACCAATTTATTGCCGAAATTCAGGAGTGCTTGAAATAATTGACTTTTAAGGATTTTTTTTTATATTTTACCAAAATTTGACAAAATTACTGTACCACAAAAAATAATTCCTCAGAATATTTAGTTCTGGCTACAAAAAATGTTGTCACGCTTAGAAAAATAGTAGTGTCATACAAATAGCTATAAAACATTTCCTAGACTATTCAAAAATACGTAAAAAGTCAAAAAATGAGTAAAAAGTCAAAGATACGTGATCTTAACAATATGATAGCTTACCGTTATTCACAACAAGTAGGATCATCACTAGATTTAGTTATACACAAATTGGTACACATAATATGTGTAGGTACATTTTACAAACATTGGTACACACATACAACTTCACTTAAAATATTACACATCCTGTTCGTTATGAGCCCATCGATTTTGAATATACGTAATATATCCGAATCCATATTATGTTACAAAAACTGAAGTCCTAACTTCAGTTTTTGTCACTCAAGAGATGAAAGTTGTCATCATCTGTTCCGCTCCGTTTATTATTTGCTGTCTAAGTTCTTCGAGCGTTTTAACTGGGGTCACGTAAACCAGGCCTTTCATGTGACCCCAAACGTAAAAATTAAGTAGTGTGAGGTCAGTACTTTGCGCAAGCCACCAAATTGGTCCGGACAATCCATCGGTTAGGGTATGTCTCTTGTCATAAGTCACGAAACATGACACGAGACATACCCACTCACTCTACATCGTGATGTGCTGCAAAAACGGGCATTTTTGAGTTGCTTGGGGTCTGGGGTTGTGTACGGTTGATTCCAATAGACTCGCCCTCTATTCCATGTGAATTGGTACAGGCGTGTTGTTATATATTACTACTGGAAAAATTATACGAATAGTTGAAGTTGCAGAGCAAAAATGAACTTAATATATGCGTTTTAAAGTTATTTTTCAATAATAAAACGATTTGGTGACATTTTTGGAACCTTATTTGCAAATGCTTTATAAGTTCTGAAAGTATCGAAGACTATGGAAGTATTATGAACTAACTTCTTCCTTTTAAGATTTCATCGCTTGAACGAGTTTTATTTGATCAATTCACCCTTTCGAGGAACTGACAGTTAATCCAATTAGTTACTATGCAGAACTCTTGGGAGCTGGTTACAATTTAATCTGACATAAGACTCATGATAGAACGTAGACGAATGGCTGTTAGTTCCTGACATCCTAATTGGCAATGGCAAGCTGGAACAAGTTGAAAGTTCCAAGTATTTTGGCAGCATAACTAAATTTAACCAGAAAATGTGTCTTGTAGCAGCAGCTTTGGAAAATTGCAACCTAAGGTTTTCAGTTCGCACGATCTGAAACTGACTACCGAAATATCAGTGTATTCTAATCCATCTCAATCAATCCAAATCTTCTGTACTCGTCGGAAACGTGGTGTATCTATCGCAGACATATACGGACCTTGGACAAATTTCTACTTAAATGCCTCCAAAGCATCATGAACGGGGACCGTATTAGAAATACGAACGTCTTAAGGCAAGCCAGCCAAGGTGCCTTAAGAGTTCGTATTTCTAATACGGTCGGATACTACCCTTGGCGTAGAGGCCTACTTGATGAGACGTCAGCTGAGATGGTGTGGGTATGTCTCAAGAATGCACGAAGAGAGAAAAGCAAAACCCATCTTCTATTCTGAACTCCATGAAGGTAAACGTAAACGTGGTGGACAGTTTTTACGTTTCATGGATGTTCAGAATAGGCACTTCTAAAAATGCGGATTTGACCAACTTACTGTGGGAAAAGCTGGTACAAAATTGGATCAAGTGTGTGCATCAACAGGTCAACGCCTTTGAAGAAAGAAGAATGTCACACTTCGATGATAAGCGCGATGACCTTAAAGCTAGGCCACCTGCAAGCATAACTTACAATACAGTCAATGATGTTCTGACATGTCCGCTCTGTCCTCGGAGATTTTCGGCCAAAGTTGGATATGCTAGCCACATGAGACCACATCAAAGAGCAGCACACCAAAGCTCTCAATAACCAGCCTAGGAAGCCATCGAATGCAGTCGCTGTGGCCGACATCGGCTACATAACATCATCATCATCATCTTACAGTCGAAAACTTTACTTACTAGCGTGCTCCTGATTTTAGAGATATTCTTCTAAACAATTCGCTGAAAATATAGTTCAGCGTTACTGCAAAATTAATCAACCCAGCACATTTGGAAAAAGGCTAGATGAAATTTTAATGGACAACCTCCTCTCCATCACCAACTCTAAGCACCTCGCCGTTTTTATATAAGACTTACCTCTGTAAAAATAGCGTTGATCAGTGAAAACAAAATCGCTAGGGTGTTCTGACTTTTCGTTTTATCGCTTAAAAGCGCCTTGATTGTCCGTTATTTATAGGCCATGTGAATGAATGCCCTTTTAAAGGATTTACAACTCAGTAACTAAATAAACGTTTTTTTTATGATACCGTGTTGGATTTCAAATAAGGACTTAATTAGCGTATTTCGTAACATGGTACCTGGAATTAATTTAAAAAAATAAGTTCAAAAACTAAAACCGGATACTACTGAAAAATCACGCTCTAAAAAGAATGACACAAAAAAATATTATTGCCCAGGTCGCATGTCATATTAGTTACTGAGTAATAAGTTGGCTCAACGGGACGGCATGCGATCGCGGCTGTAATATTGAACTGACAAACATCAAGAAAAGTTTATTCTCACATTACAATAATGGTTTTCTTAAAAAAAAAATAACAAAGAAGAAGAAAAAGATTTGAAATAACTAAAAACGTTTAACGGATTCTTTGTTTTTCTGAAATCCTTCTTCACTTCCTCACTTTGTCCTTTCCATCTTTTCTTAACAAAATAAGTAGATACAGAAGATCTACATCTTTTGTAAAAATAAATATCGACAAAGACGAAGAAACTAACCGCTACATCATTGCAAAAAGAAAAGAAGGCGATACGTAAATTCGCGGTCGTTAGCCTACTGCATCTTTTATTTTTAAACATTAAATCCTCAACACAACATCCACCTCCTTGCATTCCACAAACATCGCTGCTGCTCCAATGTGGTCCTTTGAGCTTGATGGCCGATATACAGATGTCGTCTAGCGAGGTGAGACACGCAATTGCAAAGATATAACGTGAAAACCATAATTGAAAGCAATATGGGCATTAAATGAAAGACACACAACTATTAAAATACAGTTCATCAAGAGAAAAATTCAAATCCTAGATGGCCGCCATTACGAAATGGCGGATCTTAGAGCGTAGACAGTCAATACCTACATAAAAAAAAAGTCCTTGGAATGATTATGTATTGAGGAGATAAATTACAACAATCTGCCAGCAAAGCAACCGTGGAATAAGTAGGGAATAAACAAAGTAATGATCCGGTAAATTTAGATATCCTCGGTACAAAAATTCACACCCAGCTCAAGGTTGGTAGGATTGTTCAAAGAATAATAAATGAAATCCAAAAGATCTTCGTCAATCCGATACTTACCTGGAAAAAATATTACTCTGGTTCAAAGGTCACAAAAATGGGGATTTCGCGATTTTCAGCAAAATGGGTAAGTTATGTCTGGGAAAAATTCAGACTAAAGTTGCACATCTATTAAAAATGTCATAAGAGGTCATAAGCTTTTAATTATAACCAGCAATTTTATTTAAAAAAAATGCTTATTATGCGGCCAGGAATTGAATGAAGTTGCATGAGAAAAGAAATTAATTGGATTCTCGCCATAAAATGAAACAAGTAAGTATACTTACGAGTACATTTAAAGATATGATTTTGGAAACAGCTTGGACGAACAGCTCGATCTGATGCTATGGCAAATGCTGTTCGTGCTCAAGTCGAATTCAAATACGATTTGGCTGCTGCTGAGGCTAAGTATAATCATGATTGCTTTATTTCCTTCTTGAAACCGACCATTGGGTTAAAGTCGGTCGTCGTCAAGATGAAATTACGAATCTGGCAATGGAGGAAATATTCACTTACATCTAAAATAGCGAAGACTTTCAGTTCACTTTGAACGAATTGAGAAATGTTTGCAATACTACAAAACAATAACATCCCAGAGTCGCTGACACATTTCTTGGAGCGAGTGACTTAAAATAATGAAAGATCAAATTTGGATACTCGTAATTTAAAATTAATATGCAAAAATATTAGCAACTATCATGACTGCTGTTCGGCCGAGGTCTTTTAAGCCTAAATTACAATAATGAATCGTCAGTTTTTGGTGGCTCTTAGGAAAAAAGTATTTATACGATCTAGGTTTGTTCCGGGTGTTCTGGGTATTTGCTATGTATAATAAAAAATATCTATCTATGTAATGTATTGTATTAAGTATATCAGTCATCTAGTACCCATAACACAAGCTCTGCTTAGCTTAGGGCTAGATGATGCTGTGTGGATTGTCCAGCCTTATTTATTTTATTTATACATTTTTTATTTGATCCACAATTTTTGTCTGAACTAATTTTATGATAAACTTACCGTTTTGCTGAAAATATCGAAATAGCCGTTCGTTTTTGTGACCTTTGTCCCACAGTCATTTTTTTTCCAGGCATGGGATCGATGCGGATTTTTTTGGTTTCATTTATTTTAGTGTTTTGAACAATCCTACCAACTTTGAACTGGGCGCGCGTTTTTGTACCTTCACTAATATTTATTGGTCTAATTTGACCGGGCTATAAATAGAATGAGAAATATGAAGTAACTGAATAAAAAGTAAAAACTTACTTTTTTAAGTTGACCGGTTTTATTGTAAAGAAACTTAATAATGATGCAGATAATGTAATCAAATTAATAATCACAAGCTGGCAACTCTTATACTCTCTAATAGTTTTGTGCTTTCAAATACACTATTTTTACACCAGAATATTAGAATTACATACAAATAAAACATCATATAGTAAATTTCGAAAATGATATACAAGAAAAGACAATACCTATACAGTGCGACATGTGACAGATGTCACAAAAACTAAAACGAAAGTGAACAAAAATGAAGACCGTAAATGATAACAAGATCAGCAGCACGTCGAGCACGCCCTCCACCTCCGGCCTCGTCGCTCAGCTGCGCCTCGCCGCCGCTGGCACCCAGCCCCATCGTGAGTGCCGGAATACCGGCTGTGGCAGTCAAGTCGAGCTCGAGCGACGAGTATTTCTCCCCGCGCACGTCTCCACCACCTGCACGTCGACGGAGAGGACGCCGGCCGCCGGACGGCTTAGGACCTCGAGGCCTACCGGCCTCACGGCCTTTACCAAGGAAACGTAAAAACCAAAGTTTCCAAATGATACATCGCCAAATTTCGTGATTCTAGGTCAAAGGGAACTACCATATAGGTTTTTGACCCAAAACCTATAGGGTACTACAGGGTACTTACGGTTGACTTAGAATTGTTTTGGTGTTTTGGCAATTTTGGTGAAAAGCAAGGTCTTACAGCACAAGTAAAGGAACAATTCCGAAAAATGAAAAAGTTGAAAATTAAGGTAAATTTTGGTACTTCCTAGTTTTCGCAAAAATCTAAATTTGACCATATCTTTTTATCGTGATGACTCAGGATGAAATAAAAGAGCGATAGAAGGTTTATTTTGATAAGCTTATGAATGAGGAGAATGAATGGAATGGTATGGTACGTGAGGCACCAGTAAATGAGGGTTTGGTAAGACAAGTTAGCATGGATGAAGTGAGGCAAGCAGTAAGAAATATGAAAAATGGAAAGGCCATGGGCCCAGATGATATACCAGTAGAAGTATGGAAGGAACTTAAAGAAGATGGATTTACGTGGCTGACTTTATTCTTCAATAAGTTGTTGCATGAGGAAGTGATCCCACAAGAGTGGTGCAATAGTTCACTAGTGCCCATCTTCAAAAATAAAGGGGATGTACAGGACTGCAACAACTATCGAGGGATAAAGCTCCTGTCGCATAGTATGAAAGTATGGGAGAAGGTGATAGAGAAAAGATTACGAGAAGAGAGTGAGATTTCCCAAAATCAGTTCGGGTTTATGCCAGGTAGAGGAACAATGGACGCCACCTTTGCACTCCGCCAGTTGTGCGAGAAGTATAGATGTACACATAAAAACTTGCATATGGTGTTCATTGACCTAGAAAAAGCGTATGATAGGGTGCCTCGGGAAGTGTTGTGGTGGGCCTTGAAGGAGAAAGGTGTGCCTGGGAAGTATGTTGAGTTGATTCGTGCGATGTACAGTCGATCTAGTACCTATGTCCGGTCGTCTGCTGGAAACACTGACAAGTTCAGTGTGGCTGTAGGATTGCACCAAGGGTCGGCCTTAAGCCCTTACCTCTTCCTGTTAATAATGGACGCACTGACGTCGAAAATACAGGAAGAGGCACCCTGGTGCATGCTATTTGCCGACGACATTGTCCTTGTCAGTGAAGATGGACCTGAGATCCAGGGTAGATTGGAGAAATGGCAACAGAAGCTGGAGAGTGTAGGCTTGAAAATCAGCAGAACCAAGACAGAGTATATGTTCTGCGATTTCGGCGGTCTCGCCAGCCCTGAAGCCATTGCGCTTGATGGCGTGCTCCTTCCGATCTGCTCCGACTTTCGGTATCTCGGTTCATTAGTGCAAAGTGACGGAGGAATAGATCGGACTGTCAAGCACAGAATAAACACAGGGTGGATGAAGTGGCGGCAGGTAACGGGAACAACCTGCGATTCCCACGTTCCCCTTAAACTTAAAGGGAAGATCTATAAGACAATGATTAGACCTGCTGTCCTGTATGGATCAGAGTGTTGGGCCACAAAAGGAATGAATGAAAGGCAGTTGCATGCAGCTGAGATGAGAATGCTAAGGGGGATGTGTGGTGTTACGCGAATGGATAGAATAAGAAATGAGTATATAAGAGGAAGTCTGAAAGTGGCGCCTGTGACAGAGAAGTTGTGTGGAAATCGGCTATCATGGTATGGACACGTGATGCGAAGGAATGAGGATCATGTTGTGAGGAAAGTTTTGAGTATGAATGTAGAGGGTTACAAGAGTAGAGGGAGACCCAGGAAACGATGGATGGATTGTGTGAAAGTTGATATGGCTAAGAAGGAGGTGACTTCTGAGATGACGGGAAATAGAGATGTATGGAAGAAGAAGACATGCTGCGCCGACCCCAAATGAAATTGGGATAAGGGCAAGAGGATGATGACTCAGGACCTTCATTTTTTAAGGCCAATAGGGAGTATAGACCTCAGTATGTGTTATAAATTTAAACTAACTAAGTCCACCCGTTCCTGAGAAACACGTTGGTGACACACGGACAGACAGACTGATAAGAGAGTGATCTTATAAGGGTTCCTTTTTTACCTTTGATACCTCAAAGGTAAAAAAGGAACCCTTACCGTACCGTACCCGGTACCCCAAAATATTCTATTATATTTCAATATTATTGATACATTGAGCCAAACCAAACAATTAATTATGTATTAAAATCTTCCTACATATTTTTTTGCAGATAAATATATTTTTATCTTCATGTTTACCAATACATCCCACAACGACAAAAGTTACGGATGTTGTTCCTGTAAAGCAAGTTCTTTCAATAACAATAGTATTAACAAAGGGGGTAATGTGTCTTTCTGCGCGCGAAGATGTAATTCATAGGAGACTGAGGAAGATTCGAATTAAGAATTGGAGCAGGTGAGTAGGTACTGTAATTATGACACAGATCAGCAGGCACTCACATAGCATCATTATGCCGATCATAATTATGTTTTAAACCAAAACAATAGATTATTTATTTTTAGAATAAATCATTAAGTTGATGTGAGAACCCAACAATCTTGTTCAGTTTGTATACCTAAACAAACTCCATGGAGGTATACAGCTCTGAGCACATCAAATATTTCGCCATGTAAAGTATGTATGCAACATTACGACTGTAATTCTAGAAGGGTTAGGTAAAGGTGAACTATGGTACACTGACATTTTGCCAGTTATGTTTAAGTCCCATGTATAAAGGTGGCGAGCCTATTAATCGGGCACAAATCTAGGCTCCTGGCTGCTACTGACAAAATTCCACAAACAAACCCAACAACGCTTTGAAAATTTGATACAAATCGATACATATTAACAATACTAAAGCCGAATGGGACATAAATTATGTAATAGCTATATAATTAATAAATTAGGCCAGTTGTAGAAAATGTGTATTCCATAATGGGAACCAACTAAACTATGAACAAACACGCACAAAAGAAGCATAAAACCACCTTACCTGTGCCAACAAACATATCAAAAACAGAAACACCACTAACAAACAATCCCTTGTGGAAAAACTCCTTTATCATTGATGGAGAATCAGGGTTTGTGAATGAGCAGGCCACCAAGGAATTCTAATGTGACGCAGTCGGTTTCAGGGATTTAGTGAATAAGGCGATTTCAGATGTGGACTATAAGAATATGCAAAATCGATTCCTCAATCAGCTCATAGTTAAATACCATGGGATATTGTATTGGTATAAGATCGCATTAGTGTCACAAAAACAAACAGGGACAGCAAACTACGAACAAGTTTATTCAGCTCGTGAAAGGCTACCCCTCTGCTAGAATTGCTGCAGGAGCAGAAGAATACTGGCAGGCTTAAGAGACTACCAAAATGCAACGGGGGCAAAACATATATATTATGAAATAACTCCCAACGCCCATAGTCATTTTGGCTAAATTACGTCTCAAACCCACCCATCGTACGAGATGGCATTTTATATTCTACTATGACGTGTAGTAGAAAATTTGCAAAAGACAATAGAATAAGCCGGTAACGTCTATGGCTGGTTGAGGGAACGAAATGCCGGTCGACCTACCATATCGCTGGATGCCCTCTTTGTTCCCGAGCAGGCTGTTTTAAAGGTAAACGAAGTTTGGCGAAACATTTGGGAAAAAACGAAAATTTCACAAATCTTCATCTCGCCCTACCTGCATCTGTAACATCCGATCCACCCCCGTTCAACCCCTTTGAAAATTCTTGCAAAAATTGAAACTTATTTACGTGCTTACGTAAAGAAGAAAATGATATCCAAATAAAGGGTAAACAGCTCGAGCAAAAGATATACATACATAGGGATCCAAGCTATTGTTGACAAATAAAAGCAAGTAAAGTGTAATTAATTTTCTTACAGTTTAAATTGTGACCATATTTAAAGTTTTCTTTGGTGAAGTATGCATTGGGGTAGCCAGATTTAAAATTAGAGCTGGTATTGCAAAAGAGGCATGAAACCTTTCATGGCATCGGTATATTAAATAAACATTAGCTCTACCCCAAGTATCACTGTACATGTCTATTCGACCAGTACTGCGTCCGTCGCCTCCAGCCATCCGGCGCTGATCCGGCTTGTTATTCAAATCATGTTATTTGTTATGCTCTGAAACGATGGACACTGTTTCTAATCCGGATTTGGTATGGATTTGGTATTCTAGGGCATGAAGACAATTTTGATTCTTTAAGTATGATTATATGTTACATAAATCGAATCCATATTTTTAGAATATTGAATATTAAATTCAATAAAAAAATAATTAATAACTAATAACCTCTATGTACCTAAAAAAAATACCCCTGATGTACACCCAGTTAATCAGAGGTTAACCATGGGAAATGCTAGAAAAAAAATGATGAGACGTATGATGCGTCGGATCTTTTGGTTTTGGAATGAATTCTCATGAGAATTTGCAATACCGTGTGTCCCCAAACAACAATGATGTACCAGTGTACAATTTATAGGCCTCAAGGTGTTTTTTTAATAAGCATATACTACTTATGCATTGTTTTTTTGTTTTATTATAGAATCTCAAAGTCCCCACGATAAAACAGTTCATGAAGTGTCTCACCCAGCTCTTCATGGACAGTTCTATTAACATCCCAAACCCTGAATGTCATCAGCCGCCCGATAAACTCCGTCGCGAATCAGTAAAGTTCGTAGACCTTGGCATACACTCACAGAGCCTGATGACCCTGTCTATCACCTCCAGGAGAGCATTTGGGCCACCAGCAGTGTTCGCAAACACTGACCGCCGTCATTCCGTCCTCCTCCCTCGTCCGCCGGAAGCCCGTCGTGACGACCTCGTCAATATCCTTCCCTCGACCCTTTGCTCGAGCCAGCCCGCGTAGCTGAGCCAGTAAATGATTAAATTAGTCCCTAAATAATATATCTATTAGATCCAGCCCGTCCCTTGCTGGCCTCTCCCAGCGACGAACAATTTTAAATTATTTTGCATAAACGTGAGGTTTACATCAAGCGTTCGTGCTAGCTAGGCATATAACACAAAAATATTCAACTGGATAAGACACCTACTAGTTCAAACAGAACCCTAAAAGCTCAAACTAGTCGATTTTTCCTAAAGTGGAACAATTTGAACGGTTTCAAAATTAACGCGTGAACCACCATAAGCTTAATCAGACTGATACGCTCATTCTTCGGCACGTACGTTCGCGGTCTGAATAGTAACAAACTGAATAAACTTGGTTTAAATGTCTGATTTTAGTTTATGCACTTCGCAATGTTCAAATTCATTAGTGCGAATTCAAAGGAAAATAGACTAGCGTGGTGAAAGGATTAGGCAATCACCGTGGAAATTCGCTGAGTGGCTTATTTATTGTTTGTTCCTGATGGTTATTGATTATTTGATGTCCCATTTTGCCGTACTCGTAAGGTATATTTATGGCATTGGCCACAGGACTCGTTTTTTATAAATAATGCTGGACAATCCACACAGCATCATCTAGCCCTAAGCTAAGCAGAGCTTGTGTTATGGGTACTAGACGACTGATATACTTAATACAATATACATAGCAAATACTCAGAATACCCGGAACAAATCTTTGTAGATCGTACAAACATTTGTCCCAAGGCGGGAATCGAACCCGCAACCTCCTGCGTCGCAGGCAGATCTTCGCCCGCTGCGCCACATAGGTCGTCAATTTTATATTCCACTCATATGTCTTAATTGGAAATATAAGCCGCACCCATTTTGTACCAAATGTCACATTTTGTCAGATGATTATGGAAAAAATATCACGTTAGTTTGGAGGAGGTGATAAGATTTAAGCTGATAAAAATAATATTAAATGTGAGAGTGTGTAGAAAAATGTATCCTTTATCGGACCTGGCGTTTGAGGTGTTAGTTACTGCACTTACAATTGCAAATAAATTATTATAATTATTGGCGTGCAAGATTTGAGACTGTGATAACCCGTTTGAATTGCCGAAGTTCCAACGGATTTTCCATTTGGTGGAAATCGGTAGTTTATCCATAGGTACTGTTATATTTTGAACCAAGTATGTCATACTTAACTCTGAAAACCACATGTTGTGAGCTATTACAATCATTACATATGTATGACAGTTATATTTACGATTTTACAGCTTGCCTAGTGCCTCAATGGTATATTTGTCATCAACTGAGTCAGAAAGGTCAATAACGTCAGAAGATTTCGGAGTACCAAAATTATTAAACCAAACGAAACAAAGTTGTATGTCACGTACGTGTCAAAAATGAATTATTTTCTGTATTAGAATAACAGACTTTTTTCCTAAATTTAGTGTGTCACATTATGAAGTCACAAAGAAGAAAGGCATGTCACACGTCTAGATTATGTCACATAGTTGACCCGTGCTGGCATTTAAGATAAATTACTTAATTATTGACATGATTTATCATATCTTAACGCAAAAGTCTTGGGTACGCACGTGTTCTTCTCCCGCTAGGTTGGACTTGTTTGCTGATGCATGGGACTCTCATTTAGTATAAAATAAAAACTACATCAACAAAATTACTCATATAAAACCTTTTAAATCATAAACTGCAAATATAATCAATAAAATGAAGAAAGAAGAAAATTACAAACAACCTGAAATTGACGGCTGTCATCATACATATTTAAATTTGTAAAAAGGGAAAAATAAAATGAAGACGAAATAAATGTTGACGAGATCTGCAGCACGCCTCACCGCCGCCGGCACCCAGCCCCATAGTGAGTACCTACTGTAACACCGGCCGTGGCAATCGCGTCGAGTTCGAGCGACGAGTATTTCTCCTCGCCCACGTTACCACCACCTGCATGTCGCCGGAGAGGACGCCGGCCGCCAGATAGCATAGGACCTCGAAGCCCACCGGCCTCAGATAGGGTCCCCGCTTCCGGTGGAAGTGTGCAGCGCATGCGATGGACTCATTCCATCAATGAGAACGTCATGCGCTCATACTATGGGGCTACAGAGGGGGGAACTAACCTGACTGCGTACCGTGGTCGGATGCTCTCTCTGTTTCAGATGCTTGAGCCAGCTGTCAACGTATCGGCACAACGATTATCGGATCAGGTACGAGTCATCAACGTAACCATATGTTGGATGACGTTGTGCTTGATAGACTACGACTGAACTCACGGAGTTACCACGTTACACCTGCTTTGACACTAGTCGCGGTACAACTACAAAGTTTACAGGACCTGATTACGTTGGTGAAGAGGATGATGACGCAGCTATATCCGTGAGTTCCCAATGTAATGTACGCTTGAGGAGCGCTTTGGAGGATGCATTCAGAGAGTACCGCTCCACACCGCCTGGGCTTAGATCACGTTTACCTCGTCTGCCCATGCCCATTTATACTAAAAAGCCATATTTTTTTGTGTGTCTGTTTGTTTGAGGTAATCTGGACTGATTTTGTCGGAACTTCCACTCGCAAATAGCTTATGTGTTAAGGAGTAACTTACAATACTTTTATTTTAGGAGAATTACGGTTCAGCGGTATAAAAATAAAACCCATTAAACTTTATTATATCCACGTGGACGAAGTCGCGGGCACAGCTAGTAGTAAATAAATAATTATACTTAGTTCACAAGGGAGTGCGGTAAATACAGGTGCATTTGTTATTCCTTCGCTTTCATAGTTGGATGGGACAGCAATCTGACACAACTGGAGAGAGATAAGGCGTAAGATCAAATGGCTTTACGTGCTTTCCGAGGGACAGGAGATTCACACCATCAACTTCCAAAATACGATCTGCTACTGTAAAAAAATCATGGCTGCTACTAAAATATCCTAATTGCTACTAGTAAACTTTGCCCGACTTGGGAATACAGACCAGGACCCCAGCAGTCGCGCTTGCGACCACTGTATGGTGAACAAACATATAGGAGTTCCTAAATCAAAATCAAAATTCATTTATTCAAATTAGGCTAAGAATCAGCACTTTTTTAACGTCAAAAACGTTTACATAAGACAGTCCCCCAAAACGCCCACCATTCACCACTTCCTAGTGTTTTGCCCTCAACTCCAACACCGGTCGACAAATAGAAGACTAAAACGAAAGCTATCAACTGAAAATCTCATAGTGACTTCATGACATTACACGATTATAACCTCATCCAATAAATAGTAAACCGGAGGGCAAGTAACAAAGAGTGCGATGAAAATAAAATATATAAAAACAAATAATTTACTAAAAACTTTACTTAAAAAGACATTTTGTTCAACGAAGCTGCTTTGATAGGTACTTTACAAACCTGACATATAAAGCTACACAAGTAAAGTTGAATAATCAAGGTAACGACGCCCCGAGGGTAGTTTCTAACAAACGAAATGAACTGGCATTTTGAATTGAAGAGAACAAGTTCCATGTAATTTTGGTAATCTTGTGACATAGTAATGGGACGAATGAGAAAAAGTTTTTATAACGTCAACGAACTGTTCATTACATCAGCGTGAATATGACACATCGTGGGTTAGAGAGAGAGAGAGAGTCACAGTCACACAAGAACAAGTGGAAAAGCGACGCTATTAAACCCGATGTTAACGCTGTTTTAGAATTTCATTGCAATCGCTAATAATCCTAAGAAACACAAAAAAGTTCAGCCCATCATTATTCTCCTTTTATTATAGGACACATTTTGGTGTCGGTGATTTCTCATCTAATGCACAATGAAGAAAGCATTAACATCAAAATAGTGTAGTGCTTGTGCTGGTATCCCACGCTATTCAATATATGCATGCGCAAAAATACATATTATGTTGCAGAAACATAATTATAAAAAATGGAATAATAATACTAAATAACAATAATTTTATGAAATTTGTTACGCTAATTACATAGCGCTACCACATGAAGGTCGCTGACGTTGCTTCCGCATCGATACTTATTATTGCCAATGCACCTATGACGTCAATCGATTTCGCAAACTGTTGTTTGTTCAATAAATTGTAAGAATGATCATTCTATCGTCCTACTTCGACTTGGAATCGTCATTCATAGGATTAATTTTGTAATATCAAATTAGTAATTAAATTAATTTAAAATCATTTCGGTTTTTTTTCGATCCTCCGATCGCAGCAAACGTAATTGGCGCAGTCGGTAGGATACTCGCGGGCTGGTTCGCGAATCGCGTTAGAATCAATTTCATATCGATTACTACGATCGCGAGTCACCTGGGCGACTATCAAGTCACGTCACGAGTATCCGGAACCTACGGACCTGCTGCAGATCAGAAGGAGAATCCAGCCACCGATTCACGGAGAGGAACCAGAAATGAGACACCTGTAAGTACACCTGAAACATTCTCGTGTTGCATCCCTTTGAATCTTAAACCTCAAGATTTATCATCCAAGGGCCTCCGGTACGCGGGAGCCTGAATCGCGACAGGCTCGCCAACGTACAGTAGATATAAATAGAGATATAACCCTGGATAACTTAGAACTAGACAATATGACTCAGGCTCAGAATAACCCAGATACTATCTACAAGGCTCTTCGCCTTATTCCGGAGTTCGACGGCAACCCGAACATCCTTACCCGTTTCATTAGAATCTGTGATTCGTTAGCTGCGCAGTACTTAAGTAGTGAACCTGGCAGTGAATTTTCCAATTTATGCTTAATAAACGGAATACTTAATAAAATAACTGGGACCGCGGCATGCACTATTAATGCCAATGGAATACCAGAGAGCTGGCTAGGCATTCGAACTGCCTTGACTAATAACTTTTCAGATCAGCGTGATGAAACCGCATTGTACAACGACCTCTCTTTAGCTACTCAGGGTAATAAAACGCCACAAGAATTCTACGATCATTGCCAAACGTTGTTTAGTACGATCATGACTTACGTGACTTTACATGAGACTGTATCGACGACCATAGAAGCGAAACGCGACCTATATAAAAAGGTTACCATGCAGGCATATGTCCGAGGGTTGAAAGAACCTCTAGGATCCCGCATACGTTGCATGCGCCCACCAACAATAGAGAAGGCGCTCGAGTTCGTTCAAGAGGAACTCAATGTAATGTACCTGCAACAACGCGAGACCCCAAAAACCCAAGCTCCTCCTAAAGTCGCTCATCCCACTCTTACACCTGTAGCGTTTACCCCACGACCTCATAATTTCCTGACACCAATACCTAACTGGCCATTACCCATGGGCCAGCGTCCAGCGGGGCCCGCACCTCAGCCTTTTAAATTCCCTGCACCAGCACAACATCAACAGCGTATGCCAACGAGCCCGCAAAGAATGTTCAGTGCGGCACCTCCTAATTACAATCCCCGTAGTAACCTATTTAGACTAACATCCCGAAATAATGCACCTCAAGGCCCTCAGCCAATGAGTGGTGTTCAACGATTCACTCCCAAACCCTTACCTCCAACAAATCAGCCAGCAGCCCATGATTGGAATAAGTTTGGAAATCCACCACCTTCGAATTATTTCAAAGCCCGAGAAATGAATATGAATGAGTGCATGACGCATGACGACTCATATTACTACTATTACTACGAACCGGTGTACAATTACTATACTGACTACAATGACAGTGTCCCTGACCCGAGTAGCCTCGCCGCTGACTCGACTCATTATAACGTGACAACAAACGACCAAGTATTTGATGAATCGCAAGCGGGTGTAACTGACCATGCTCAACAGGATTTTCAGGAGGCTTCGACGTCGCAAAAACCAAAATAGAATTAAATCTTCAGACACAGAGGCAACTCCCCTATATACAAACTAGAGACCCACCTCTAAAACTTTTAATAGATACAGGTGCTAACCAATCTTTTATTAGCCCCGAAGCTGTTGAAAAATATTTCGCCGAATACCCCTTACATTTCGACCCTTTTGAGGTAACCAACATACACGCAACAAGCAGGAACGAATACTCTATAACCTTGCCATGTTTTGCGGAGTTTAATGACGACAAAACCATGAAGTTGTTCATCTATCGGTTTCATGACTATTTCGATGGTCTCATCGGTTTAGATCTGCTAAATGACTGGGAAGCTCGCATAGACTTGAAAGAAAACATGTTGGTGACTCGATCTGCAATAAACCCTATTGCAATGTATAACTCGTGTAACGTAAATTTATACGAAGATATTATACCAGCTGGGAGTACTAAGGTTATCCGTATCCCCATTGATGTGCCAGAAGGCGACGTTTTAATTCGGGAACAAACTCTTTGCAATTGCATAATTCATGAATGTATTACTACCGTAAGTCGTAATCGTGGTTACTTGGAAATCGAAAATCCGACACTAAATGACGTAATATTTTCAATCGATCGCCCAGCGCACGCGGAATTATTCAATATCGAGTGCAGTAGTACTCAACAAACATCGACACGCGCTCAAGAAGTGGTATCGCGCTTAAGAACTGATCACCTGAACCCGGAAGAAAAGGCTAACCTGATAGCTCTTTGTTCCCGTTACTCGGACGTTTTTTATATTGAAGGTGAGGGACTAACTTTTACAAACAAGATAAAGCATCGAATAAGAACTACCGACGATGTTCCGGTGCACGCTAAAAGCTACCGGTATCCATTTGTACATCGCCAGGAAGTTAGGGACCAAATAATTAAAATGCTTGACCAAGGTATCATACGACCATCAGAATCCGCATGGAGCTCGCCTATCTGGGTGGTCCCAAAGAAACTAGATGCCTCAGGAAAGCAAAAATGGCGTCTCGTAGTTGACTTCCGTAAGTTAAACGAGAAGACCCTGGACGATAGGTACCCTATACCCAACATCAATGACGTTCTCGACAAATTAGGTAAATGCCACTATTTCACGACCTTGGATTTGGCAAGTGGATTCTACCAAGTGGAAATGTACCCTCAGGATGTAGAAAAAACCGCATTCAACGTGGAACACGGTCATTTTGAATTCCTCAGAATGCCGATGGGACTAAAAAATTCGCCGTCCACGTTCCAGCGTGTGATGGATAATGTCCTCAGAGGACTCCAAAACGAGATATGTCTTGTCTATTTAGATGACATCATCGTCTTCAGCACATCCCTTCAGGAACATATAACTAATCTCGAAAAAGTATTCCAGAGGCTTCGAGAGTCCAACTTTAAAATCCAGATGGACAAATCTGAATTCCTGAAACTTGAAACAGCTTATCTAGGCCATATCATCAGTAAAGACGGCATTAGGCCAAATCCCGATAAAATATCTGCAATTAAGAAGTACCCCATTCCAAAAACACCGAAAGAAATCAAACAATTCCTGGGCCTTCTTGGTTATTATCGAAAATTTATTCCTGACTTTGCCCGAACTACAAAACCGCTTACTCAATGCTTGAAAAAAGGACGTAAAATTTCCCTTGACTCCGAATACGTGAATTGTTTCGAACGATGCAAGATCCTCCTGACTAATGACCCTATCCTACAGTATCCAGACTTCAGTAAAGACTTTAACTTGACGACAGACGCTTCGAACGTAGCCATTGGCGCTATTCTATCGCAAGGACCTATAAACTCGGACAAACCTATCTGTTATGCATCCCGAACCCTAAACGAAAGCGAGATGAACTATAGTACCATAGAGAAAGAATTACTCGCTATAGTATGGGCTACGAAATATTTCAGACCCTACCTATTTGGACGCAAATTTAAAATTTTCACTGACCATAAGCCATTACAATGGATGATGAACATGAAAGAACCAAATTCCCGTCTGACAAGGTGGAGACTTAGACTTAGCGAATATGACTTTTCAGTTATTTATAAGAAAGGGAAATCCAATACAAATGCTGACGCCCTTTCTCGCATTGAAATTCACACTAAAGAAGCCACGTCCTTAATGGATGAAGTTGATGAACTAAACTCCTTAATGGGTAATCCAACAGAAACCGTCCTTGGTAAAACAAACTCCTCAACCGAAACAGTACATACAAGCGTTGAGAACCCCATCCTAGAAGTTCCCATAACTGACGAGCCATTGAATAAGTTCAACAGGCAGATATGCTTTACCATTGTAAATGACGTAAAAAAACGACCCGTAGTTACTAAGCCATTTGACACCCATACACGTATAAGTATCCAGCTGTCCGAATCTAACTTAGAGGAAGATGTGATCTGTGCCGTAAAAGAGTACGTTAACCCTAAGGTTAAGACAGCTATTTTAGTTAACCCACCTTTAGCCATGTACTCAATTATACCGATTATACAGGACAAATTCAAAAGTTCAACCTTAAAACTCGTTTTAGCTAAATCTGAATTAGAAAATGTCAAAGATTATCTTCGACAACAGGAGATAATACGACACTATCATGACGGTAAAACTAACCATCGCGGAATTACCGAGTGTCATTTAGCCTTATCTCGTAAATATTACTGGCCAAAGATGAAGGATCAGATAACCAAATTCATAAATGAATGTACAATTTGCGGTCAGGCCAAGTACGACAGAAACCCGATAAGACCTCAATTTAACATTGTACCACCGGCTACCAAACCGTTCGAGACAATCCATATGGATCTATTCACCGTGCAGGGTGAAAAATACGTAACATTTATCGACGTATTTACAAAGTACGGTCAAGCTTATCACCTACGTGACGGAACAGCAATTAGCATCCTACAAGCCCTTTTGCAATATTGTACCCACCATGGCGTCCCAATAACTATTATCACAGACAACGGGACCGAGTTCACAAACCAACTGTTCATGGAATTCACAAGGCTTCATAACATCAACCATCATAGAATACTAGCTCACTCACCCAACGACAACGGAAATGTCGAACGACTACACTCAACCCTTCTAGAACATCTTAGACTCCTTAAGCTACAGTTTAAAGACGAACCAATAATTAATCTTGTGCCCTATGCTCTAATAGCTTATAATAGCTCTATACATAGCTTCACAAGATGTCGACCCTTTGACTTACTGACTGGTCATTTTGACCCCCGAGACTGTAAAGACATTGACCTGACACAGCACTTATTACAACAGTATACGCAAGCTCACCGAGATAAAATGAAACGTGTCTATGACATCATTAACTCGTCATCACTGGCTAACCGTACCGCGATAATTGAGAAAAGAAATGAAACCCGTGAACCTGAGATAGAATACGCCCCCCAACAACAGGTATTTATAACAAACCCTCTTGCAAGTCGACAAAAGACTGCCCCCCGATATGCACAAGACACAGTTCTAGCAGACCTGCCGATTCACATTTATACCTCAAAAAAACGTGGCCCCATAGCGAAGTCAAGACTTAAGCGTATACCTAAATCAGCAAAATTGTTACAGGATCCTACTGGTAACAATGCTCCCAATGACGCGATCTCAGGAGATAAGACTTGAAAGCCTCGACGAAGGACCCGGACTTCTACCCTTTAAACTTGGACAAATGAAAATCACGACTCATCACCATACCTTCATTCAGTACATACAACTAAGTAATATCGAAAACAGTGTTCACTCCCTACAGACCCAACTAAGGAACTGTCAAAATCAAATGACTAATGACACTTACGCACTATACGAAATTCAGTTGGAATATCTTACTAGCAAACTTGGCAATGTCTTAAAACAATTACGATCTTTAGAACCCAATAGAGCCAAAAGAGGTCTTGTAGATGGACTAGGTTCAATAATAAAAAGCTTAACTGGGAACCTAGATCACGAAGATGCACTAAAATATAATCAGGCAATTAAGATCTTAGAACGTAACCAAAATAAATTAGTGACCGAATTCAATGAACATATTAGTATGAGTAAGGAGTGGATGTCTAAATATAATAGCATAATCACACAGATAGTACAAAACCAGAATAAAATTAATACCACTCTAGAAACCATATTACAAAGTAACGCACTAAGTGAGAAAAGTTTAATGAAATATGCTCATTTTGCCCAATTACTAGAAATTATAAGCGATAATGTAGAGGACTTATTCCAGGAATTAATCAGGATAGAAAATAGTTTAGCTTTCATTCGTGCTGGTAGTACCCATCACTCCATGATAGACATAGAAATACTAGAGTCAATGGTAAGGAAACTTAAGACTATCTACGCTGAAGAACAGGTTCTAGACCTAGAACTTAGAGATTATTATGATATTATAAAACCGGGATCATATTATGTAGACAAGCAGATAGTATTCGTATTTAAATTCCCAATTTTTTCTAAAAATAGCTTCGATATCTATAGACTCTCTGTGGTGCCTAATAAACATGCACAAGCTCTTATTCCACCCTTCCCTTTCCTTGCAACTAACGAGATGTCACATGTGTACATAGAGGCTGAATGCCCGAAGTCGAAAGACTGGTACCTCTGTGAGAAAGATATTACCCATCAGATTCGCACCAAAGCTGACTGCGTCCAGGAGTTAATCACCAACCAAGTTTTACAAGACTCCTGCAGGTTTACCACAGTCACCTTGACGAGAGAAGCCATGGAGAAGCTCGACGACCAACATTACGTCCTATCCTTTCCTCAAGAAACGAAGATACAACTAACTTGTAACCGGAAAGACTACACATCGCTTCAGGGTAGCTATCTTGCAACAATTCCTACCGGATGTTATTTGAAATCTGAAGAGTTCACCATTGCGAACGTTTATGACGAAATTAACGGCCAACCCTTGAAGTTAATGAAGATACCCTATGACGCTGAGAAGCAGGCCACCACAGCTACCCACGTCAATCTGAACTCTATCGATCTCCAAGGACTACACAGCATCCAGGACCAACTCATGATCCAGAATCCTGTCCAACTTGAAAACGTGGTCACAGACGGACTTTATCACACTACAATTCCATTCTATGGAATACTATCGATTGCAAGCGTACTCGTTATCATCGTTACGACCCGGCGCTACCTACGCAGACGTACGAACACTAGGGAAAAGAAACAGCAACCACCAGCCGCAACCCTGAAAGAGAATGAAAGTCCTGGCGAACTTCCGGCAACATTTTCACTCAACGTGCTAAAATAGTCGCCGTTCTAAAGGGGGAGGAATTACATAGCGCTACCACATGAAGGTCGCTGACGTTGCTTCCGCATCGATACTTATTATTGCCAATGCACCTATGACGTCAATCGATTTCGCAAACTGTTGTTTGTTCAATAAATTGTAAGAATGATCATTCTATCGTCCTACTTCGACTTGGAATCGTCATTCATAGGATTAATTTTGTAATATCAAATTAGTAATTAAATTAATTTAAAATCATTTCGGTTTTTTTTCGATCCTCCGATCGCAGCAAACGTAATTCGCTCGTAAATAAACTTTTTAAAAACATATTGCTTAATAATAATGATGTCCAAATTGCGAAAAATCCCAAGAAAATTTGAATTTCGCGGGCTACCGCTACGCATTAGTCTTGTTTGGTTAATAATTAAGGAAGGAAATGATAACCTCCAGAATTGGCACACTCCTCCATGAATGCAGAGCAATCATTTTAAAAATAAATCCGAAGTTTTCGCTTTACTTAATTTATTAATGTGTTTTTTTTGTAAATATAGCTACTTTTATAAAGCATGTCAAACTCCCGAAGGCAGTCTAATCATCTCTTCTAAATTATAAATGAGTGTTTAACTCATTTACCATATAATTATTAATCTTATAAATATCCTAGGAGCTTCGGAATGCTCACGGTACCTACTAGAGTTGGTCTAAACATAGACAATACAGGAACTGAAAACGAGATATTTATTTTTTTGCAAAACCAAATTTTCGTTACACTACAAAAAACAAATAATAATAAATAATAATCTGTGGCTCGACTGTCAAAATGACTGAAGCAAAAATTTTCTCTCCGATTATATTTAAAAAAAAAAATATGAAAAGTAGTGTACAAAATGTCTACAAAATCAGAACTCAAGATCAAAAATAAATACACAGGAATCGCAATCAATGAATAATAGACCAAACTAACATGACTTATAAATACCATAATACCAATACCATGTGTGTCGCCATGGTATCCTAAATCGGAGAAGTCTGAAAGAAGAAATGCTGACAAGAAGCCGAGCCCGTGTACTCAATGCACCAATAACATCTTCGGGTTCGTCGCTCAGCTCCGCCTCCCAGCTGCCGGGACCTGCTCCAGATGTGAGTCCAGTGACACCGGCCGCTGCAGTTGCGTCGAGCTCGAGCGACGAATACTGCTCGCCGCCGACGTCGCCACCACCAGTACGTTGATGTGGAAGAGGCCGACCACCGGCCAGCTTGGGACTCCGAGGCACACCAGCCTCTGCTACGGTCCCCGCTTCCGGTGGAAGTGTGCAGCGCATGCGATGGACACAATCCATCAACGAAAATGTCATGCGCTCATACTATGGGGCTACAGAGGGGGGAACTAACCTGACTGCGTACCGTGGTCGGATGCTCTCTCTGTTTCAGGTACTTGAACCAGCTGTCAACGTATCGGCACAACGACTATCGGATCAGGTACGAGTCATTCAACGTAACCATATGTTGGATGACACCGTGCTTGATAGACTACGACTGAACTCACG
This sequence comes from Phlogophora meticulosa, assembly GCA_905147745.2. Taxonomy (NCBI): domain Eukaryota; kingdom Metazoa; phylum Arthropoda; class Insecta; order Lepidoptera; family Noctuidae; genus Phlogophora; species Phlogophora meticulosa. The sequence goes on along the minus strand of LR990538.1, from coordinate 11,409,674 downwards.
AAGTAACCGCGTTATGCCTGCTTCGCCACTGGTCGCGGTACAACTACCCAGTTTACCTATTGTATCACCGCGACCTGAATACGTTGGTGAAGAGGATGATGACGCAGCTATATCCGTGAGTTCCTAATGTAATGTACGCTTGAGGAGCGCTTTGGAGGATGCATTCCGAGAGTACCGCTCCTCACCGCCTGAGCTTAGACAACATTTACCTCGTCTGCCCATGCACAAGAAAAACAAGGCGCTGATGTGTGCTCTAGATTCACTGCTGTCAAATAGTTTTGACAACAGCAAAGACCTCGCAGATACCCACTCAATCTTGTACTGTGCAGCTGCAGCGGCGTGTCGTGTAGCAAATGTAAAATTTCCAAACAGTAAGAAAGCTACACGACCAGCCGTACCAGCTTGGCAGTGTAGGATTGAGCGACGTATCGGTGAGGCTAGAGTACTCATCGGCAAACTCATCTGTTTCAGGGAGGGTAATACTCGCCCTAGAGTGATGCGCTTTGTGAGGCGGGCGATCTCGGGGACTGATATTAGTTCTCGAGACTATTTATCCCGCGTCACGGAGCGCATCGACTTCCTGAAACAGAAGATCTGTGCATGGGCAAACCGTATTCGTCGGTACAAGCGGCGAGTGGAGCGATACACTCAGAATCGCACGTTCCGGAGCGATGAAAGGTGGGTGTATAGAGCTTGGGAGCGACCGGACCAAGGTGTGATTGATACGTGCCTGCCAGATGATGAGGCTATGTATTCGTTTTGGCGCAGCATCTGGTCGGTACCTGTCAGTCACACTGAGGGCGATTGTACTAGGGAGGTCGAAAGAGCATGTGAACCATTAGCAGTAATGGGGACTATCAACATCAGTCTCCAGGATGTAGCTTGTGCAGTTCATCCGCTACCTAACTGGAAATCTCCAGGACCGGACGGACTGCACAACTTCTGGATTAAATGGCTCAAAAACTCGCACGCTCATTTGGCAACTCAGTTCCAATCTGCCTTATAGTCAGGATCGCTACCCCAGTTTCCAACAACAGGAATAACCCACCTGCTCCATAAGTCAGGTAGTACTGCGGAACCCAAAAATTATAGAGCAATCACTTGTCTACCGACGGTATATAAAGTTCTTACATCCATTTTGAGATCTAAAATTAACAACCATATAGAGACCAGTTCGATCATGTCTGTCTCTCAGAATGGATGTAAGAATGGGTCCCGTGGTACTAAGGAGCTGCTCCTCATAGATATGACCATTAGCCAACAGGTTCGTCGTTCCCGAAAGGATCTGTCGACATGTTGGATAGATTATAAGAAGGCCTATGACTCGGTGCCACATACGTGGCTCATGAGGGTGCTGGAGTTGTATAAAATAGATGCAAATCTGCGCACCTTCCTGACGTCATGTATGAGGCAATGGAGGACGGTCCTTCACTATCCAGGATGTCGACAATTTCGGGAAAACAGCGAGCCGATAAGGATAAAGCGAGTCATATTTCAGGGTGATAGTCTCAGTCCATTGTGGTTTTGTTTAGCCCTGAACCCCCTAAGCACGCTGCTGGAGGGTTCAGGTCTAGGTTATCGGTTGAGAAGAGGTACTCAGGTCATATCTCACCTTCTTTACATGGATGATCTGAAACTCTTTGCCCCCAACAATTTACAACTGATGGAGCTACTGAAGGTAACAGAAACCTTCAGTAGCGCCATCAGGATGGATTTTGGTGTGGACAAATGTGCAGTCATGCATGTTAAGCGAGGGGGGATTGTAGAATCCGCTGGAACCCAACTCTCGGATTCCATATACCTTAGATCCCTCTCCTCAACCGAAACCTACAAGTATTTGGGTATGTCGGAAGCGTTAGGCATCAATGCTGCTGACATGAAACAATCTTTGAAGGAGCGCTTCTTTGGCCGCCTGAATAAAGTGTTAAATAGTCTTTTATCAGGTGGCAATAAGGTGCGCGCCTTCAACGGTTGGGTCATGCCAGTTTTGATGTACTCTTTCGGCATACTCAAATGGACCCAGACGGAGCTTGATGCCCTGGATAGGAGGGTCCGCACATTGCTGACCGCAAATCGCATGCATCACCCACGATCGTCGGTGATGAGACTGTATATCTCGCGGAAATGCGGAGGTCGAGGCTTCTTAAATGCTAAGACCCTGCACAACCGTGAGGTATGCAGTCTCAGGGAGTACTTCCTTGAAGCCGATGTGGGGATGCATCGAGATGTGGTCGCGGTGAACAAGGGCCTTACCCCGCTCTCCTTGGCTAACGAGAACTGGCGCAAGCCTATAGTATTAGACACTACTGACCGCATGGAAATATGGAAGAGCAAAGAGCTTCATGGGCGCTTTTATCGGGTCTTACATGGATCTGATGTAGACCTATTAGCGTCCATATCCTGGCTGCACTTCGGTGACCTCTTTGGGGAAACCGAAGGTTTTGTCTGTGCGATTATGGATGAAGTTATCATGACGAATAACTACCGGAAATACATTGTGAAGGACGGAACGGTTGACATCTGTCAGGCATGCCACCGACCCGGGGAATCAATCCGACACATTATTTCTGGCTGTTCTCGTCTTGCTAACGGAGAATATTTGCATAGACACTACCTTGTTGCCAGGATAATCCACCAGCAACTTGCTCTGAATTATAACCTTGTGGAATTAGAAGTACCGTACTATAAGTATGTGCCCGACCCAGTTCTTGAAAATGGCAATATCACATTATATTGGGATCGATCTATCATCACTGACAGGACTATTGTTGCCAATAAGCCTGACATAGTGGTGATAGATCGATCAGAGCGTCGCACAATGATTGTTGATATTACGGTTCCACATGACGAGAACCTCGTGAAGGCTGAGAAAGAGAAACAGATGAAGTATCTTGATCTGGCTCGCGAGGTTGTCGACATGTGGGACGTGAATACAGCAGTCATTGTGCCGATAGTTGTGACGGCCAATGGTATAATAGCCAAGAGCCTCGACCAACACCTAAGGAGGCTCTCGTTAGGCAGCTGGATCAAGGGCTTGATCCAGAAAGCGGTACTCCTGGAAACGGCACGTAACGTTAGGAGGTTCCTTTCTCAAGAGCCCTGACCACCGGTAGCTTGGACCCTGTTCCCAATGCTGGTGGGCTACTATTTTTTATATTTTTAAATGTTTTTTATTTTTTTATACTGAAATATTTAAAAATATAATTTATATGAATATAGAAAAATAAAGGAAATAATAATAATAATAATAATTTATTTAAAATAATCAGATAACAGAGATCCATATTGTTAGTAACGTACCTTATACCTAGTGTTAGTAAATATATCAATTAACACAAGAATTTGAGTATGAGTCATCTTGTAAAGAAATCGAAACCAGTTGCTCAACCGGTCATCTTCTCCACAAAATGCCTCATAAAAGGGGAAAACACATCTTCATTCACAGTTTTCAGAATGCTGTATTGACTGGATTGATCGTAATGACTGGCCGCTAAGCTTTGTGTGATTTCCCATTACAACCTTGGAAATGAAAGCATGGAATGTATTTCTGTTATGTTCATGTTTTAGAAACAAAATGTATATATAGGTTCTCAGTTGCACTATTTTATCAGTCTCGTTTTTACATTATTGATTAATTATTGTTATGATTTATAATCCAGGCCATCAGCCTAGGTTTTCCCAGTGCGTGGCATATACCACCACCTACCCTTCTGTCTCAAACAATGCTGTCTCAAAATTTACAAAGTGCTTTCAACAATTTGCTAAGTTTCAAAATATCTTCTCAAAAAGAAATGTTGGTAACGGCTTAAATCCCTTTTAAATCGGATTTGGGTAAATGGTTCACAATCGGCTTAGTGTTTTAATGCGAGAGTCGGCTTTAATCTTTAATATTAGAATGAGTAAATTGAGAAAAAAAATAGGCACCGAGTTAATATCAAATAATGATATTATTATTTTGACGACCGATGTGGCGCAGCGGGCGAAGGTCCGCCTGCGACGCAGGAGGTTGCGATTCCCGCCTTGGGACAAATGTTTGTATGATCTACAAAGATTTGTTCCAGGTGTTCTGGGTGTTTGCTATGTATAAAAAAAAATATCTATCTATGTAATTTATTGTATTAAGTATATCAGTCATCTAGTACCCATAACACAAGCTCTGCTTAGCTTGGGGCTAGATGATGCTGTGTGGATTGTCCAGCAATATTTATTTATTTCCATTAGTTGCAGTGATAGGTTTGTAAGAATGAATACTCTGAAATAAAATGTTCAATGCTACATATTATTTTATGAGACAAAATATTATTTTGTGAGAGAGGCAGAGCATAGCCATTTTGAATTAGGGTATATACAGATAAGTCGTATGGTTGTGGATGTTTTAACGAATCACCATTGTAAGGAAAGTTGAAACTGGTTTATACTGAGTATGGGTGTTGAACGATTGTGTGATGAATCAAGCCCAGTGTGGGAGATAGTGTGAATGCAGGAGATGATGAAAAAAGAGAAATTAAGATAGAGATTATTTTTGAAAATGTCAGGCTGAATACTATGGACATCGATCTTTCTGACGAAAAGCTGGAGTTCCTTTGAGAAAGGAATAAAATCTACGATGGATAAAATAAAATCGGAAAAAAGCGCATAACTTCCTAGTTGTAACCCAAATAGTTGAGTTATTGACACTAGTCAAGGTTTTTTAAAGCAGCAGTAGCAAGCAGCATTTCATTTGCTCTGGTCCTCACGTCACCTATCCTGATGTTTATCGCCCTTGAAACTAAGAATTGAGCTTAATGCAACCCGAAAATTTAAGGGTTCTCTGCGATAGTAGAGATGTATGTCTGGATATTGCTATCATTGTTTGGAGAACAAGGGTTATCCGGTTCATCCACTATAGACATAGATAGTGTTACCCATGTCAATAAATGTGACTCTGCTAGGTCAAACATCACAGTTAGGAACCACATTTACGTAGCCCCACATTAGGAATTATTCGTCGTGGGTGCGGTTACAATCATTCAAACTCACATTCAAAAACAGCAAGACCCGGAACAACTATCGGTAAGCCATACAAATATTTGTACCGCGCGGGAATCGAACCCACGACACGCGGCGCGGCAGTGAATCGCTCAGCTACTGCGCCAACTGTGCTGACCATTAAACTATGACATTATTAGTATTGTGTTAACATAACATAATACGATGAGACAATCTACTAATTCACAAGATTACAACATGCAGAGAAAAACAGCGAGTACGTCGCACAAGGTCCGATTCCAAAATAACGAACATCTCCTGACCACCGAGATAGCAACAACTATGTGGAAGAACATAACAATAAGCCAGCTGACAATGAAAATTGGTACGGTACAATGGGACCTTACATAGATATGTTTTCTTTCAAATGTTTTTTTTCAAAATTTGAACACCCCCCAAAGTAAATGTTTTATAGAAATGGGTTGATAATTGAGTATTACAGTAAATATATTAGTGCTACTTTGTTCTTGATATTGGAGAGTGTTTTATCTGGAACTAACCCTGGGACGGTATGTTTTATTCCATTAATTTTATATTTTTCGACAACCGGAAAGAATTTCAAGGCAGAGTTCAATAACGCTGCAAAATGTACGTTCATGTTTTTCACAATAATTATAATTAATCCTACATTTTGAACCGCCGGGGACTTGCCGTGCCGTTTTGATTAATAATCCTGGGCCTGTCACGGGAATTATTTTGTTTTTTTACTTTTCATGTGAATTTAGGAAGCTTATGGCGTAAACGCGAGTGCTATAAAGCTAAGGAAAAATGCCAAGGCATGGGATCTTTGTAAAATTGAGGTTACAACAAAATTTTATTCTCATTTGATCGTTTTGACACTTATAGAGAGAGTTAGTAAGTTTTAATGTAGAGGAGTAATCACCGAGAATAATCATCCGATTTCACGAATTCCAGTGTCGAGTGCCATAGGATTTGTCTTTTAGTATATTTGACTTCCACATGGAGTCACAGGCAAAAGCTAAGTAATTTCAGAAAAATAAGAAAGAAAGAAATAAAGAAAGAAGAAACAAAAATCATTTATTCAGCACTGGCTCAGGCACAATACTAAACATAGAAAACATGAAAAAAACGAGTAACAAGAAATACATTAAAAACATATACAAGTTATTAAGTTCAACAAAAATGCCAGACGATAGTATGGTGTGAGTATGTGAAGTAAATAATGATGTAATTTACATAGGTACAGACAGCGTTATGTAATTGAAAACGTAGAATTAGTGTATGTGTATGACGATCAGAGAAAAATAATAAATGTTTTGGTGCCCGTTGCATGCGAACAGATTAATGAGTGTCCGAGACGTACTTTTATTTGTACCAACATTGAATTGCCCTTAATTTGACTATGTATCGAAGGGCTTCTTCTGACCACCTGGAACCACGAGTCAATGCGGTATACTCAACGGCTCAGATATATGCAATTTAGGCCCGCATTAATTTCACACTCTCCCACTGTGAAAATCAATATTTAATATTAAAATAATGGACATAAACATAGTCCAGTAGCCGAAACCATTATAAGGAAAAACAAATCCCGGTTAGGTCTGGATACGACACATCACGTGCACACGTGTAAAATGGTTCTGATACCCATGTGTATTGGCACGTGTTTTATTAAACAAATGAGCGAGTGTTTTGCGTGGTAGGATGCTATTTTGGTTTATTCAGAGTAACAGTACCCTGCACTTTATCAATCACACCGAAGTAAACATTGTTGATTGTCCTGTCACAATCTCTTCTTCTGTATCCCATAATAAATTATGTATAAAAATCTCCCGCGTAAAATTAGGAAAATAGAATTGTTAGTCTCTAGCATGGGATAGCAACTCACTTCACCCACATTTTTACGGTCCAACCAGTCCTAGGGCTTAGGATACTCTAAAAACAAAATAACAGACTCATTCAAATAATTGAATAATGAGAGAGACATTTGACGTTGACAGCATTTTGCCGGTCAAAATAAATACATTAATGTATTTATCTATGTATATTATATATAATTGGATGTCTCCTCGGAAAGACTTCGGGCTTTGATTTATACTTCTTAAATCATTGTTTTCGGGCTTCTGACTGCCTGCAACGACTGTCAAGATTTTCAAATGACAGGCAGATAAATGATGTCCAGCTGCTTTATGTGCTTTCCGTGACATGATAACCTCATTGTATACAAAAGAGAAAAGCAACGGTGCGGACGCGATGCCTTCCCGTCACCCGGCCACGGTTGCCAGGACTGCGCCATCCTTCATCGTCGGCGCGGCGCCCCACGTTACTAGCGCGACTGCGCCGCAGTCCCAGACTTTCACTGTCATCAGCCGACAGCTGTCAGTTTTATACTGTGTTTTGCGTGTTTTTTTTTTAATAGTTTTGTTGTATAGTTACTTTAGTTAGGTGTTTTTATTTTTATGATAAGTGCCGACAGTAGCGACCACGGAAATAGTGCCAGTCAATGTGCCACATCGCATGGTCTGGTGAGATGTACCCACTGCTCCCAAGCACGCTTTTTTAAAGGCGAACGGGGGCTAAGAATATACTATGGCAAGGTTCACAAACACCATAGTGTACCTTTGTGCCCCCCAGCCACAACCTCAACACCAGAACCTAAATCTAAACTTTGGACAACCCTTTCAAATTTTAAAAAATAAACACCTCTTTAAAGAAGACCCCGGGGCGCGAGACGGTCTGTTGCACTAAGTTTGGCACGGCTTCTGAAGGAGCTTACGGCTCTTTGCAACCTCATGCTCGCCGGCGGTGTGAACGATGCCGTCATCAATGTATTGTATGGGGCAAACCTTTGCGCCCTGCGCAAGAAAGATGGTGGCATTCGTCCCATTGCCGTTGGGAGCACCTACTGACGTACGGCAGCCAAAATTTGTTGTAAGTTATACAGCGACAAACTTACAACCAAATTTCAGCCCGTAGAACTTGGTTTTGGTTCGAAAGGGGGTCGCAGCCCCCTTTCGAACCAAAACCAAGTTCTACTGGCTGCCGTACAATGCCGTAAATTGTAAAAAAGGTGAGGTCATTCTCATGGTTGACTTTAAAAACGCCTTCAACTCTGTAAACAGGGACACTTTGTTGGCTGAAGTTAAAAAGGAATTACCCGAAATTTATGGATTTTTATGGCAATGTTATAGGCACCCTTCAAAATTACTGTATAAAGACAAAGTTTTAGAATCTGCAGTAGGTTGCCAACAAGGTGTTCCTCTCGGGCTAGTAATTTTTAGTTTGGCTATTCATCCAATCATGCAACAGCTAAGTTCAAAATTTAACGTGTGGTATTTCGATGACGGAACACTAGGAGGTGAAGTAGACACCGTTTTAAAAGACTTGAGATTTCTAGAACAGGAATTTAAATTTATTGGCCTGGACCTTTACCCCTCAAAATGGACATTACCGACAGACAATTGACTCTACAATAATTTCATACAATAGCTCCACAAATCAAAAATTTAGGAAAAAGCTCACTACACCTCCTAGGTTCCCCAATTTTAGAAGACAGCTTTTCATCTTACATTGATGATAAAGTTAAAAAATTCAAAGATATTTCAACAGACTTTCCAAAATTAACTTACATTCCACTTTTACCCTTATTAGATACTGTTGTTTTGGTTCAAATTTTATGTATACTATGTTCTACCGCTCTTCCCTTTTATGGAAGCAGCTTTAATTTTATTTAATAATTGTTTTTAATTAATGAAACTATTCGCACTTCATTAACGTCCATTTTAAATGTGTCCTTGGACGACCGAGCGTGGATACAAGCCACAATACCTATCCGTTTTGGTGGCCTCGGCATCCGTAAAATTACCAGTATCAGCTTATCGGCGTTCCTCGCCTCTGTCTATAGCACTGAGAAGTTAACCAATCAAAGCACCCTCCTTGGTTTAAATGCCGTGCTTGAACGATGCGGTCAACGCCTCGAAAGTGGCTTGCTTGGATACAGACAGGCCCCTGAACCCATCTTCTCAGAGACAGTGGAATGAGCCGCTCTGCAGTTTGGTACGGAATAATGTTATTAATACGTCCACCAATACTGCTGTGTGCCCCGCTTACTGGCTGTGGGTGCGTGGGAGTCGGGCCTTTGGCCTCAGGCTCTACCTTCACCCAACATTGGCACCACATGCTGGGTGACACTACCTTCCGGCTCGCAACATGTCTGCGTCTGGGCGCTCCTTGCGGAGCTCCACATCGCTGTCAATGTGGTGAAGCAGTCGATTGCCTCGGACACCATGGCCTATCCTGCAGTAAGAGCGCAGGTCGTATAGCCCGTCACGTCAGTATTAATGATATAATCTGTCGTGCTCTTGCCACCGCCGCCGGGGTACCAGCTATTTTAGAACCCAGTGGCTTTGGCCTTCTGGGCACTTTTCCCGTTGACAGCGATGCGGATGAATTTTTCGATGCCCTGTGATTATTTATTTTATTTTATTTCTTCATAAATTAATAACTGTATCATTTTAAAGAAATAAATTTATTAATAATTGAACTCGCTGTTTTCTAAAATAGGAAATATGCATGTGTTTTTTCACTGAAATCTTTTAAGGACAGAAATAGCAATAAACGTTCTAAAGTCAAGTTCGACAACTACTGCTTTTTACTGAAGCAAATTATGAACCTATAAACTTTTAACTGCGGCTAAACAACGGTTATTGTAACGGCCATGATGTGATATGAAATAAACATAGCAGATTCCTATATTTATTTTGCTCAGTAGCCGAAAATCATCATTATTCATACATTATCATCATTTTCGTACATTTTTTCTTTTTCCTATTGAAGCAGAAATTGCAATCACAATAAAGACTTAGTGAGACTTCAAACAGTATTCTAAGGAAAGATATAATTTATTTGCATGGATCGCTACGTCACTTTCCGCATTGGCAAGGACGACATGTTTTGAGCTTGCTTTCATTTCACCAAAAATGTGCAACATAAAACAATGAATTGAAAAAAAAAGTAATGCACTAAAAGCAATGGACAAATAAATATGAAATGTATGTTAACTCTGATAGAAGCTTGAACTTTAATAATGAAAAAGTTTTGAGTTACTTGCATATTCGCTATTCAAGAAATAATTATGGAACGTTTGGATCAGAGGCACAAAATGAAACAACAAGAAACTTCAAGTTTTAATATTGTGATCTTTTGATAAAGCATAGTAAGAACTGCAGTGCTCTCAAGAACAATAACAAAGCGAGTTGACGACACGGTTGGCGCAATGGTTGAGCCATCGGCTGCTGCGCCGCGTGTTGTGGGTTCGATCCCCGCACGGAACAAATATTTGTATGACCTACAGGTAGTTGTTCCGGGTCTGGCTGTTTGTGTATGTGAGTTTAAATGTTTGTAAACGCACCCACGATACAGGAGAAATTCCTAGTGTGGGGCAACGTTTTTCTTAAAAAACAGAAACAAACAGAAAACAGTTTGAAGGAAATTACTATTCTTAAGTAAAGCAACTCAAAATGCTTGAAAAGAGATTGTTAATATTGAAAAATAAGATTATTTAAAGATTAATAAAATGCAAGTATTCATTTTTAAGAAATCAAGTCCTCATTCTTCATTCGCTAAGAATGTGTAGTAACTGTAGGATCCTTTCAGTATCTGAAAATAAAAATCAACATTAATAATACACATATTATATTTCTTGGTCTCACACTGGTAATTTGCAAATGAATGGCATAGTTTTAAAGTACTTGAGAATGCGTATGTATAAAATTCTGTAATAGTTATGTCGTGCCTTTTTTGGTGTGTACCTGTAGCTTGAAAAAAAGGGTGTTAAACTTTCCATCTACATGAAAAACTTCAAAGAGCGTGTACTGATCCCTTTCAAGTATATTTCAAGAAAACTTAAAAATTGCGCTGCAGCTGCTTTTTCTATTCAGGTTTGTGAATACAGGTGTTCATTCTACTCACAAAGAATGGCTCTTAAGAATCTTTTGTACTTTTTAATGCCACTTTATCTTTTTACGGTATCAAAAGGAGTTTTACAAAAGAATGCACTTTATGCCTCTTTGAAAAATAGCGATCAAATTGATTAATTTCTGCAACCTTCTTCAGAAACCTACCAGATAAAATATTTATTGTTGCTCAGTTTATGACGAGGTTATAAAACTTTAACTTACCATAATAATAGGTCTTTACCTATGAAATTGCCGTTTTGTATGAAAAAATTTAAATGAATTTTTTTCATGTATTTTTTATTTGTATTAATCGAAGTAATCACCCATGCAATCAATGCATCTTTGCCAACGCAGTGGCAGTTTATTGATGCCCTTCTTAAAGAAATCAGCTGGACGGGAGGCAACAAATTCTTCAAAGGCATTTTGTACTGCCTCTCGGGTATTGAATTTTTTTCCCACCAAGAAGTTATCCAAATTCTGGAAAAAGTAGTAGTCTGTAGGCGCAAGGTCTGGTGAGTGGGGCGGATGACGGCGAGCTTCCAACCCCAGTTCTTGCAACTTGGAGACCGTCTGCTGTGCAGTATGAGGTCGCGCGTTGTCGTGCAGGAGCAGCGGAGACGACCGATTGACCAATGCTGGTTGGAGATGTCCCAGCTTCTCCATCATTGTGTTCAATTCTTCACAGTACACATCTGCAGTAATGCTCACCCCGTTTGGTAAGAAGCTGTGTTGAATCACACCGGCGCTAGACCACCAAACAGTGACCATCACTTTTCTTGGGGTAAGTTTTCGTTTAGGGCATTGTTTAGGTGCTGAACCAGGATCCAACCAACTTGCTGAGCGCTTGCGGTTATCAAACAGAATCCATTTTTCATCGCAGGTAACAATGCGGTTCAAAATTCCTTCATTTGTGTGTCTGTTGAGCAGTGCAAGGCACGTCTCGACGCGTACTTCGCGCTGGCGATCATTGAGTTCGTGGGGCACCCATTTGTCAAGCTTTTTTACCTTGCCAATTTGACGCAAATGGACCAATATTGTTTTGACGCTAACGTCGAAAGCTGCTGCTAATTCAGCCGTAGATTGTGTATCATCAGCTTCCACAATCGCCTTTAATTCGTCATTGTCGACCAAAGTCTTCGGACGACCGCGAGGTTCATTTTTCAGGTTGAAATTTCCAGAACGGAAGCGAGCAAACCAATAACAGGTAGTGCGTTGGTTTGTAGTGTTAGCTCCGTAAACGTCGTTGATGTTGCGTGCCGCTTGTGCCGCGTTGCTGCCACGACGGTACTCATATTCCATAATTACTCGAATTTTTAACGTATCCATGATGACGAAAAAGATTTAAATGCGATGAAAATGTAACACTAATCAATAAACAAATGACTACTTTTGGAAAAAAATATCCATGTTTTTAAAATAAAATTAATTTGAAATTAGAATTCTTAGCCAAACAAAAAATATTTTGATTTGAAATGGCCAGTACTGCAGAACGGCAATTTCATAGGTAAAGACCTAATATTAGAAACATAAGGTCAATAGATAGATACATGTATGTTATTTGTGAAATGCTTATTGAATATAAACTTCTCACTGTACCTATATCTTTATTATGTTTAACTGATAATATAAATAAAAATATAAATAAACAGTAATTTTATCTGAGAGCACATCGTGTGACCGATGGTATTTCCCAATGAAGAATTTCAATACGAACTTTCACCGTCTATTTAACCCCACCGCCGTGTTTTTTAGGGGGGCATTAACTACAATATATTTCTTGTCCGACTAGACTCAACGGTTTGGTTTAGGCTGTGTGTTTTCTGCCACTAAATGAATTTTAAAATGTTCATTTTTCATTCCAGTTTTGCTGTCTAAGTTTAATAAGCTCATGCAATAGAAGTGATGACCACAAGGTCGGAAAAAATTAAATATTACTTAGGTATTAACTGAGTTAATGGCATTAAAATCCGGCAACTTGTTTTCCCACGGCAACTTACAGCAACAAATGTAGCCATATTCAGCATAGTAAATGGCCCAGCCATGAATATAATGGGTCTGCGAAGTTGTCCTCCCAGCAGAAGCAGGCTCCTACGTATGCGCACGTTCTGAGACCACCACGCGCTGCCATACACTGCGCCGTCGACTTTTTTGCTCTGTAAACACCGTTTTCCCCAGTTCAGATACTTTGATTTAAAATAATTAAGGCCCACTTACAACAGAACCACCTTACCTTAAAACTAAACTTTTAAAAACCTAATTTATAACGTAGAACGATGATTTAAAATCAATTAGCGTTAATTGTTTTGATTCAGAAATAATTAAAGGCAGCTTGCTGACATTCCCAAAGCTTTTGTTAGGAAAGCATTTTGTAATACGCTTGAAAAACTTTCAATGTTCATTCCAATTTTGTCTCTTTTTGTCTGCATATACCTTACCACGTAGTGGTGGTACAATGAGCGTTCTTTAATTAAGCTAAGCCAAAACCATCCTATTTGCGTTCAATTTAACTGTTTAAATTTCTAACGCTTTTTAAATTATTATTACTAGGTATGAATTTCTATTTCGAAGATACAATTTCACGATTTTAGCAATTTGCTTATTCACCGTCGGGAAAACCCGTTGAATGTAATGTTACACGCACTATCACTACCTATCTATATGTGTAAACTCTCATGGGGGTAAGCAGAAACTACAGAATGCAACCTGTTTTGATCCCCACATACTCCTTTTGTTTTGTTTTCGTTCTTACATCTGGTCACACACGCATGCCAGGTGCAAGTACTAGGCACTTTTACCACGAACATTACCAATAAGATCAGTGCACAAATGGCCTCCCAGTGTACTTCATCCATTAGCAATGATATAAGAAAAGATAAAAAAACAACAAATTACATCATATACCTTATCAAAAAAATGTTCACTAACCATATACAATACATCGTTGCTGTGCCAGCAGTATAAAAATAGTTGCGCTATGACTGCCAAAATATATTCAGCCATCCAAATACGCTGCATATTGCCTGTGCCTTCCTAAAACATAAAATACAGACGGTCGTGAATTCTATTTACAAACACACACGGAAGCTAATTAAAAAAGATCTTTAATCACATCAGACCACTATCTTTAAATCAATAATAATAATTAGACTAGAACCAACGAAAAATCTATAATCAACAAACTCCCTAAATTACAGTAATAGCAATGAATAAATCTAATTTCAAGCCAGTCAATTTTCCAGCAAAAAAAAAAAAAAGCCACCCAAACACAAGAGGATTGTCAAATTTTCAAAACGTCCGCGTCGTCATGCAAGCCTTTTCCAATTTAAAACTTCATTTGTTTCAACGGTACGGTTGACATTTTTGTTTGCTGTTAGGTGACACTCAGCGTTATTAAAAGTGTTTGCACAATACCGTTTCGATCAGTAAGCGTAGGTGAATACAAATTTCCACTAACCCGATCTGTTTTAATTTAATCAAAACTTCAAATCACCTGCCTAACCCTTTGGGGAATATTGGCGTGATTTTATGTGTGTTGTAAAAATCTTAGGTATTCAAGTAAATTATCGACATTTTCGTGTTGTTTTATCTGTTCCATGGCATAAATTCACTACTTGTAGATCATCGTCTGCCTAGCGTTTTTCCAGCTATTTTGTGGTCGGTTTCCTGTCTAACCGGATGCAGCTGACTCAAAAGTATTTTAAATGAAGCAACTGCCTATCGGGTTACTGCTCAACACAATTCCACTTGGTTAGACTGGTTATCAGACTTTCGGGATTAGACTACTCGGGGTAACGACTGTCAAAAATCTACAAATGAAAGAATTCACATTCGATCGAGCCGTGCGGTTATTATTTAGCCACGAGACTCTCCAAATTCCAGCGCTTCAAAATCGAATCGAAGAAGAAAAATAAATAAGCATTTTAGTAGCAAAACACAAAAATAGAGTTTCTTTTCGGTCTTACCGTAGTAAATTGAACAGCACTGGCACAAATCATGAGAGAACAGATGATGACATACAAAAACATAACAGGAGATAGCAAATCATTCAATTTTGATGAAAATCTGAAAATTTAAATTAGTGTTTTTAGATATCCAATGTCCACTCTGAATACTGTTACAATGAAATTGAATGAATATTAGCTGTATGGATACATAATAGAAGCATTAAAATTAAAGGAAAATAAAAAGCCAAACTTACTTCACCATGCACAAATGATGGAAATGACACTCTTTAAGCTTCTTCACAGCTTCATCATAACTAACTAGTCCATCATCTCCAAACAGATTTTCACAATTCACAGATAGTACTTTCAGTTGGCCAGTAAAAAACGTCATTATTACTACAGCTGTATGGTCAAAATTCGCCACTACTGTGCCTCCGTAGATAGAAGCAAATATCTGGTTACCAGTAGCAATCCAGAATCCGAGGCCCCTGGTTCTGTCAATTGGAACCCAAGAGCTCATTATCTCTGGATATGGTGCGGTCCCGTTTCTTACGCTCTCTCTATATATTGGGGACGACCAATAAATTACGAGAGGAGCCAGGATAACAGTGATAACTGTAGCCATTACTAAACACCAGTAGAAGAACGTGACTCTTCTAGCATATTTTACATATTCATATATGATATTGCTGACCGTCTCATCTTTTTTTAGCAGTTGTGACTTTTCTGTTTCGGACACATACTGAATGATTTCTTTCCAAGAATTTTGCCAGAACACTAAATTGCAAGCTTTGAAAACACAAATGGTGCTCAACATCGTTAAGGACAGGTTTCTCATTGCCATTTCTAGGTTATACCTGATAATCCAAAGTTCTATGTATTGGGATATCACGAAAAGAAATGCAGCGAAATGAACCAAATTATAGAAAAATCTTTTCACAGGAACTGTTTCCCATAAACCCCCACGTTGAAGGGTCCAAACAGTAGGCCCTAATAATGGATTATTTGGGTCTTCCAAACGTTTCAAGAATTCAAAAACCATTTCGGTGTCCTTACAAACAAATGGTTTCAACAGTGGCAGAAATAAAATGTGTTTTTTTTCATGATATTATTCCTTTGGTGCTCTGTGTAAACGAAGTCATTAGTTATTTATGGTAGCAATACTACGTTAATCCTCCGGTGCGACCTGTGTATAAAAACAATATTGTTGGTTTAGTTATTTTAGCCCAGGTTGATGAAATACGTTAAATCTTAACGTCAGTTGAGATGGAGTAAGTAAGTAGTAAGCAAGCTTCAATTACATACTTACATACTTCAATTACAACATAATGCTATGAACTACCCATCATAAAATGTCATGTTTCTAAACACGGATATAATATGGAGATTTAACTTTCTTCTCTTCACTATTATTTGGTTCTTCACACTGACCCCCATATTTTTTGAGTTTATACGAGTACCGTGCCATACCGAGCGACTGACCTAGAGATGTTCTCTTGTCAGAAGCATTGCCAAAACAGGAGATATTTTGATATTTGATTTTTTCCAAGTAATTCTTATGTTGGTGCCTTTGGTGGGTACTCTAATCGTGTTACCAGTCAGGGCAAAATACCGTCGTGCAAGAACATAGTGGCAGAAGCTGTCTACTGTTAGGTCAGTTGTTCATTTTGTAAAACCTACATATACCCCCCACTTAACCGCGAAGTGCCTATCAGCCGATAGGCAGTTCGCGGTAAAGTGATAACCAACATCAATAATTCGGCCTTTACGAAATGCCACCTGGGCACTAACGGCACTGGCCTTTCATCCCTAACCCGCACTCCACTCGGTGGGCCTATTCATTTCTGTTATGTTTCAATCTCACTTGTCATACCTACATATGTGCTCGCCGCATGAGCATTTCAAATGCAACATTACCAACGTTACCGGCAATTATGTCAATATTTTTTTCCGGCAGTGGCAATATTACGAATATGTATGCCCAACAATGAGGATTTGCCGAAGCGCACATCACTAGACCGACCTACGTACATAATTTGCAGCAGTTTTTATCTCGAAAACTACAGAATGAATGAACCCACTGCCATGAATGCAGATTCTAGACGAGTTTTAATCAAGTCTTTTGTGTGATCCTCGCTGTTTGTATGTCATTAAGAGCCACAATTCCGCTTCCATTCGGTAATTGAGTTTTAGCCAAATTATTGCCCTTATTTCGTTTCTACATGCTACGAAGAATAATTTATGGTAACAAAATGTTTGCTTGTTTTGTTTGGATGAGAATGTTTTTGGTTAAAACTGTGTCATGGATATGAATCATACAAAATGCATTGCCGGAAATAAGTACCTGTATCCCGAGTGTAACTGTATTTATTTTCTCACTATAAAAATATATGGAAAACAAATACTAACTAATAAATAACCTAGATAAAACGCTCATTATTAACCCTCGGTGTAACTTTTTGGTAACGGTTGGTAGGTAGGTAATGAATTAGAATTTAAACAATACCAAAAACATACTGTTGCCGAGAGAGACTTAGTGAGCCCGACTGGCTTGTGGTCGGTTTTTATCTTAAGAATGACTATTAGAGTTTCAAACAAATTAACACTGAGCACTCTATAGAACGATTGCTGGTCTGCCGTGATTGCTTAATACTTAATAATTATTTAATTACCCTTTTAAAATAAAAATGTTGGCTTTAGAAACCTAGAAGAAAATACAGTAAAACAGATTTTGTTTGCAAATGTTCAGCTTTAGGTAAAATAATAATATAGATATAATATTACAAAGTAATTATTCTATTAGGTATTTAGTTACTGTCATTTTAACATCTAATAACGGTGCGTGTTTTCAACTTGTTGCCAATACATGTTTTTGTTTCTTTTATTTTAGAATAAAAAATATGAAAAATATTTTTTTAGATTGTATAGAGGCGGTTTTATTATTGGATAGCAACTCTACATAATCATGTTTTATTCATGTTCATCTTTTACTACTTTCAATTATGTAAAAAAAAACGAACAAACAGCCACACGCATCGATAGATATCTTGCGACGCGCGAAGCATGGGCGGACATATGTCAAACAAAATGGTGGTTTGCGTACAAAACAAAGCAGACTGTTTATTATGCCTTTGTTTTATACTGTGACAACTGACTATTTCACTATCTAAAATTCTACTGTTTTTTGCGAATGTGGCAGGGTAATTGTAGGACATCAAGTTATATGGAATATTACTAGAAAAAAATATTTTTTTGTTTATTTTTCTACTTACTTAATCCAGTACCTATTGTTATTTCATTCAAATATCTTAAATAGCTAGTGCTTGGATAGCTAGAAAAATACAAGCGGAAGAGACATTGATGCAATGATTGATGTAATGAGTTCAGTACATGATTCTCGGCCCCCCGTCAGTGATGACATTCTCATCGGCTTGCCTGTTGTGCGAAGACGCACTTTCCCACCCTGTATTACTAACTTCTTACGCGTATTCCAATAATTAATATTTTATAAATAGTGATTGTAGGAATCATGGTGCCTTTATATACTCTTCCGTCCGCACTCGGGGAAACCCCTTTTGTTATTAAATTCTTTATCGTAAAGAGAACTGATCAGGGCTTAAAAGGGTTTTATATCTATTCTGTTATTGAATCTCACAGGACCAAAAATAAAATTAGAAATTCGTGTAATATTTTAATTAAGACTACAAAGCTTTCCAATAATGTTACATTACATTAAACAATACACAAGTTAATTTGCTTTGATCTAACGGCCTAACGTAGGCTTATATATATTTCGCTATCTCAGAAATACACATTGTTTCTATTATAATAAATCTACCAAGCAAAGTGATGTTAACCCAAATTTTCCGAATATCATATTGGAGTATAACACACACATATTAATTATTTAATTAAACTGAAAGCAGCGTGGTTCACCGTACTTCATAACAGACAACTAAATTCATTATCTAATCGGTATTTGTGTATAGCAATCGAATTGTGTCGAGAAACCTTATTATATATTGTATGAAATTTTATTAATTAATGTTCTTGAATCTGCGAGAATAGCGTGAAGAAACTGTAGGTGCCTTTCATGATCTGAAATGAAAAAAGTTCAATGATATTCAAATTGTAATTTCCACTTCAAATATCAACTTTAAACTGTTAAAAAGAAGATTTCTCCATGTCTAGTAGGTAAGAACTATTAGCAAAGCATGATGTAGTTCTGGTACTTTAGTATATTGTATGGACCAGTTAGGGTAGTGTAAATCTAAATTTGAAACCTCGAAAAACTTGTGCTAACTTCGCACCACGCAAAAAAATGCGACTTATTACTTTTTGCTCTAAAAGTGAAAAAGGTGGTACACACAAATAGTACTTATTCAAAAGGCTTTGTACCAATTCTTCAAAAATACATTTTTTCTTTTAGTTTTTTCTTGATTGTGATTTTACTTGCAGTACAAAGTCTGTGGGATATCAGTCTCACAGACTTTGTTCTGTACTTTAAATGAAAGAAAATTCAATGTTGTAGGACGTTTAAAAATGTATTTCGAATTTAATATACCATTATGAATACTTACTTCAATAAAAGTAGAAACAGAAAGTGTAGTATAAGGACCAGCATCCAATATAAACGGGTAATTTAACTTTCCAGCCAATAGGATAAGTTGTTTGCGTATGCGCACGTCACTCTGCCACCACTTGCTGCTGTAAATTCCTGCGTCCAGTTGCTTACTCTGTAAGTGTGGTATTATGTGAATAATATAAATTATTAAATAATACGATATCAAAAAAAAATCTGTTGATTCTTTTGCAAACGAAGAATCGATAGGTTTTTGTTTGGCATTGTAATAATGTAATTATTTGTCAAGCATAAGGTAAGTGACACTGAAATTACATTTCACTGCTCACTTTACCCAAACTTTCACGGGGTAGGCTTTACAAAATAGCACCGCAGTTGTTTGCAGCAATTGTGCATGTTCAACTTAGCCCCTAAAAAACATAGTCCCTAAAAATATTTAAATTTCTATCTTTATACCAGAGCAATTAATGCCTCAGGAATTCGCTATCGCCACTATACAAAAATAATATAGCAAGAAATAATCCGTATGGTAAAATATATTGTATAACTAACTTGGATGATCTAACTTACTGTGAACATTATAAAAATTCAAAACCTGTGGTCTGTTTACTGCAAGGAACTGACTGCACGGACAGAGATAGATATGCAATTATAGATATGCTTTAAGCAAGCAAATGTATACCGTTAAAGATCATGCTCATTTTAAGCATGCTATTTCATTAGAATTTCTATCGGTATCTTAATGCTGAGACAACTCTTACCAGTTTCAGTTGCTACGTTACCTACGTAGAACCTGAATTCTTCAGAAAGTTGACCGAGTTGACTACTGAGAAACAAATTTAATGGTAAATGCGTGTGGTTGCTCTAGAAACTTTTTAAGTTTGGAATTACGAGTATATAACTAGACTTTGCTTGACTGACGTTTGTGAAAACATATCTACATAATTAAATGGAGTCATTTGGCACTTCAATGGGCCCTGCACAGATCGATTAATATCATTTTGGATATTCCAAGAGTAAGATATCGATGCCGGGAGCTAGAAATATTCTTCTTGAATTTGCCCCTTTATCACGGGCCCGCATTTAATATAATTTATATGCCATCGGAAGATATTTTTGTTCGCCTGCCAAAATTTGAATCAGGAACACAAAACTGTATTGAAGGAGGGTTACAATTTTGACCAATTATATATTTTTATATTAAGTATTTATTTTTATTGCTGAATTTTATGCTTAGTATCTATAATTATTTATAATATCCTTTAATATGTGTATTATTACTTATTATTATGAATATATAAAGAGTAAAAAGTTATTTCAAAAAGTGAAACCAGACTAGAGAAAAATCACGCTCTAAAAAGTACGAAACAAGAAAATATTACTGCAGTGGTCGCATGCCGTATTAGTTACTGAGTAATCAAACGGCTCGACAAGGCGTGAGGGCGCCATTTTCATTTATATGTATCTAATGTGGCGTCACACAGCTAATATAACCAGTGAATACCCCAGACGCTTCCAACAATACCTCATTAGCCAAATTATGATAAGCACTTTACAAGTAAAGTGGGAACACATGAACATACATACGTATACACACATACATGCATACATACATGTGCACATAAATACATAACACATACACAAAGGTCAAAAAATTAGGCAGTAATGAGGACTGCCAAGAGGAATGAAAACTTAAAACTTTGGAATAACTGTCAGCCTGGCGCAAAACGTCACACCAGTATATTGGTGACGCAAGCCTGTTTTACCCCTAACATAAATGCAGCTAAATAAGTTTTTACCTCAAAAACAGTGTATGGTGTACCGTGTAACTGCTGTTCTGAGTTTCAAAATTCTCATTATAATTCTTTCAGACTCCTTTCTAAATTATTATAATAGTGTTACCTGAACTGTTAATTCGTTGCTGTGCCAACAGTACAAGAAGAGTTGTGAAACTAGGCCAGTCGTGTACTGAAAGATCCACATTTTTTGTGAGGCGGTGGCTTCATTCTGAAACAAATTATTTAAATTTCGCTATCCGGACAACACGGGAATATTTACTGTCTAACTCCCGGGCTAAAGGCCTTCCTTCCTCGTGTGCTCGGGTCGTCCCGCCAGCTCTTTCTCTTTTTCCCAAATAAAGTTATGGGTATAAAATTCATTTTTTTTTGGAGTTCCTCCAATAAACTAGTTGAGTTAACTTTTTTCCCTTCTAAAGGTATATCGATACACTCCACTCATACATATAGCAATTGGAATCTCATTGCGAAACACGATAGCCTAGTTTGAGAGACAGCGCGTACAGTACAGATTTCTGCAGCCTCCAAATGTTCTATAATTGTATAATCACCTCGCTAGCTCTTCTTTGTAACTTTATAGAAGGAAAATATCGAGGCCCATAGGAAACAAAACACTGATATTATTTATTTATTTATATAAAAACATATACCGGTAAAACGGGATGAATCGCGAAACGCCGCTGGGGTGAATCGAAAAAAAACTTTAAATGAGATCTTAAGGTTGAGACTATATTTTTATTTCTGACAAGGTGTCGAGATGGTTCATTGTAATCCCTTAAAAGCAAATGCGTCCTTGTTTTAACACACAATATTTAAATAACGTGAAAATCCACTTCATCGTTGAACGGTAAATATCCTGATCAAGTACCTACTATAGGAGTCCAACTTGTACGTCATCTTATATTATCTTATTTTTCTCTTGTGTATCACATACTCAAAGTGAGATGTAATCATTATTTTGAAAAATCGCACTCCGAGCCACAATATATGTACTAGCGACACATAGTTTGCAGTTCCGAATATGACCTAAATTGTACTGTAACCTTTTGATTTATAAACGTTATTATTATTTTTTGTTATGTAATAACTGCAAAGGTTACTTTTAATATAAGGACACATTTTTGTGTCCGTTTTATGTCAGATTCTATCATTGTAACTACAATATTTTCATGTCAATTTATATAGAGAGTGCCCGTTTTTGAAGGAACCGATCTTCTTACATTTCAAAGAGGAATAAACAGGGTGGACATGCTTTTTAATTAAAATTGTTTTATTTTTAAAATTACATTTAGTTTATTTGTAATGTTTTAATAGACCCAAAATAATAAAATAATAATAATATTATGTACATAATTTTAAAAAAAGGGGAATAAGGAATCATAGGACCCCAAATTATTCGCCCGCATCCCTGCCAACGGGAATATGGCTGTCAGCATTAAGATGTTTAATGCCAATGCTGATTCTAAGGCCAAAAAAGCCAGCCTTCTAGTTATTTAAAGAGTCGGTCGACCGCTTGTCTATGTCATTTAAAAAGTCGATCGAACGCTTGTCGATGTCATTTAAAGAGTCGATCGAACGCTTGTCGATGCATTTAAAGAGTCGATGGAACACTTGTCGATGTCATTTAAAGAGTCGAACGAACTCTTTTAGATGTCATTTAAAGAGTCGATCGAATACTTGTCGATGTCATTTAAAGAGTCGATCGAACGCTTGTCGATGTCATTTAAAGAGTTGATCGACCGCTTGTCGATGTCCCTAAAAACTAGATGGGCACTCTAAACCAACCATGGCTCTAGTGTTCCATCCCCAAACAGCTCCAAAAAATTTAACTCCCAATAAGATCGTTATATCTATTTAATAATGATATTGAATATCGATATTTATAAAACGTCCCTGTATCGATAAACAATATCAGTATAATTATTTAAAAAGATTCGATACAGTATAATTATACCGATACTACTTAACATTTCCAACATTAACATTGCATTTGTTCTGATCAAAAATAAGTAATGTAAACGACATACCGATCTGAATTGCACAACGCTGCCACAAATTGTTATGGAACACATCAGCACATATAGAAACATAGTTGGTGACAGCAGTGAGTTGAAGATTGAGCAGTGTCTGTAAAAAGAACATTGTTATAATAATGCGAGGCTACTTTGTCCACTGCATGGGGCAAATACCTCTTCTCATACAGTTAAGGCATGAATGCAATGCTTAATGCATGTAGACAATTCAGGTTACCTGACGACGCGATCCTTCACCGTCACGTCAGTGATGTCCATGATAGAACTAGAACTATGTTAAATTAAATAAAATAAACAATATTATGGTTTTTGTTATTTAATGAGCTTTGATTTTTAAGGTGAAGCATAAAACAAAAATTCACCTGAATTGGCCCAGCAATTACGGCGAAATCGGTATACATACTACAAAGAAACAACCTTCACCTTTTTTTTTAATCGGTTTAATTTAGTGGGTAGTTTAGGTAGGAACTGATGAAAAAAAGTCTTACTCGTATTTGAGTGTTGATCTAGATGAAGATACCATTAAAATTTGTGAAACTTAAGTCACAAAATCAGCTTTAACGGTATCTTATCAACTCCTGAAATTCTAAATGTAACCGTAAAAACTTATGTATTACTTACTTTATTAAGGTGTTATGATGTCTGTGACACTCTTTGATCCTATCTAAAACGTCTTCTGCTGAAGTTACTTCATCAAATAAGCTGTTACATTTCTCTTTTACAATGATCATATGTCCTTTAAGATACGTCATAATAGCAACAGCATTCATATCGTAAACTGCTATTATACCAGAACCTTGACTGCCCATTAATACATGAACGAAAATACTTCCCAAGTATCCAGGCATCTTGGTCTTGTCAAATGGGAACCAAGAAAATAGAATTTGTGGCAATGGTTCAACACCCAATCTAATCTCCTCCCGGTAAGAATACGACGATAAGTATTTCAAGAAGGGTGTTGTTATTAAAAGCAGATTAGTTATGAATACCATACCCCAAAACATGTATGTTATTATCCTTGTATACTTTGTGTAGTCCCTGATAAGCTTTCTTATTACGGGGTCTTTTCTCTTAATTTCTTTTAATTCTTCCTCAGCAATATACTGAACGAGCTTCCTCCATTCACCTTGCCACATAACATAAGAATAACATTTTGCGAAGCAAATAAGGCTGAGAACAGTCAGTGACAAATTGTTAATAACTTTGTTAATATCATGTCTAACAAAATAAAGGTCAACAAGTTGGCTTATAACAAAAAGTAATGTGGAAAAATGTAACAAATTATAAGCAGCGGTCCTAAATTTGCTCCCAGTTTGCCAGAGGCCAAATAAATACAATCCTCTCAATGTTGGCCCCAACAAAGGATTTTTTGGGTCTTCTAACTGTTTGGTGTATGTCATTATTTTTTGTAGAAGCATTATTACTTTTTTAGTGTAAACATTCAAAGGTTAGACACAACTGGCTCTTTGATTTTACAAAGGCTTGATTTCTCCAATAGAATGGTCCGTGAATCGGTTATTGTGTTCAATGAAATTTTTATTTTTCCTCGTAAATAGCGCAGTTTAAATTGTTCACAAATGAGCCCCTTTTTTGGGTTCCGTCGCATAAATGGAAAGAAGACTCATTTTACTGTTTAAGTTTCCACCATAAGCACCGACGATATTTTAAAAAAGCTTACATTTTTCATAGCCGTAAAATGTGTGGTCGCTGATCCGTAAATTATTCGTAGTATAAGTTTTCCTAGATAAATAATGGTTTAAATTCACTAGGACAAACCTACTTAAAAATTGCTTATACATAAAAAAAGAAATACTTAGTTTCAAAAACTATGTTATTTTTCGTACAATGAGAATATATTACCTAGCGGTGTGGGTGAGTCCATTAAAATCTTGACACTCTTTGCTTTTACCACCACTCAAAGCGAGAATTATTGTTTTAGCAAAACATAGCCAAAGAATTTTATTGAAAAAATGTTTTATGTATCTACTCAAAAGTAAATACATACATTATGGCTATCTAACGCATCTAGTGCAAGAGGAATGTAAATACATTAATGTTTTGACACAAGCCGTTTTGATTTTAGTAGGTATCTTATTTTAACTGTAGGTATTAACTTTGTTTCAATGTCCAAAAGAGACAGCAAAGGAAGCCTTTTCAGGACCAACTAATCAGACAGCAATCTCTAGTAAATTTTATTCAAATACAAGTAATACAATGGATTGTAAAATGAAAAAGAGGCAATATTATTATTTTCTGTCAAGAATTGTACATTATGGCTCGTCACAGACAAGTTTTTTTTAAACTATGTATATGCTATGTCCAAGTCCTTCCTTACTGTACGTACGTAATTACGAACGTGGAATGTGTACCAATCTGTCCTCTGTTAATGACGAATGAGGTCGTACCCTTATCTTCTTAGGATTTTAAATCCGCTTTATGGGTCCACGTGACTCTATAAACCAGAATTGCAACACCTACGGAACCATTGAACATTATGAAAACCCTCAAACCAATTTACTCGATCAACCCATAGTTTTGCAGTACACCGTTTCCCAAGCTAATTTTCACTTAGAATCCATTAAATATGTATGAAACACGGTTTTTGCAGTTTGTGGGTAAAAGGTAGGCGATTTACGGGTTTACTTTAATGCTAAGCTATAATTTTTTAGAAATAATTGAGGTTAAATGGGCATGAAGCAGTTAGTTAGCTTAGAATCCCTCTACATCTTGATAATTATGGAACCTCTAAGTCAATAACCTACCACCTTGCTTTACCGTCTACTCACCATCAACTCACACAGGCGGCAAAAATGGCACATTTCGAAGCACGTAAGGCAGGTCTGTTCATCCGCCTTTTGAATGTTCGCGTTGGCGCGCATTGACTGTTTCGATGCTTCATGCGGAAGTGGTGCGCGTTCCTGGTGCGACGTGCGCGTGGGCTAGAACCAATAGCATTCTGGCAATGATTGCCGAGAGGCTGAACTTATATCCGGCATGACTGTGGCAGGTGCCTCTCAGATGCTCCTGTTCCAATGTCGATTAAAAACTTTTATTTTCAATGTTTTATTTATGCAAGTTTAAATTTAGTTGTTATTAATCTTTTGTTACTTGATATTTATTTGTTTTTAATTTAAAAAGCCATTATCACATTACGATACTTACAGACGTGAGTCACGAAGACCAGTAGCCGACGAATAGGTATCTCACATACATTTGTGTGGTGAATCGGACCATTTGTGTGGTGAATCGCACCATTTGTGTGGTGAATCGCACCATTTGTGTGGTGAATCGCACCATTTGTGTGGTGAATCGCACACTTTACTACCGGTATCCTTTGCGTCCACTGCTAGTCTCGCGATCCCCGACGGCCGTGCGAGTTGCCAATGCGTCGCGTCTCCTACCACAATGTAATTAAAAACATCCTGGCGATGTGTGCTACAAATGCAAATTATGAAATTAGCTTTGTTTTTAGCAGCGTAATGTACTAACGTCGAGTAGTGAAGTATCGTCTCTTGCGGGTTTGGTGTTGTATGAATTGCCATAAAATCTTATTTGACAGTTTTCACTAACGATAAGTTAAGAATGCCTTATCCCGCAATGTCGAATGACCTCAAGACTTACTCAAAAAAGCAATTAAAATAAAATATGACTGTTGACTGTTGAAATTAACGGATGTTACGCCCAGACAATGGAGGCCTACCTAAGACCTAACCTATCTAAGAGCGTGGGGAATATTATGGAATTATGGATGAAATCAACTTAGGAACACTTCTCACTATCACTACCGTGTACCATCTTTAACAATATCTTTAAGCATTATTTAGGTACCCATCATGCTTCACATTCGGTAATTTTAGAGATGTGGTGACTATTGATGGTAACACAAACTCGATCATTCAGTGCTCCTAGCGAGAGCCGCATCACTGTCCCAGGAAACTCAGCTCCAAATAGATCACAGGCAGGCACAGGCTTTACCTTATTAAATACCGATCTGGCACAGCTAGCTGCTAACTGGATATTTGAACTGCAACCTCAACTTTGTTGCTGACTTCAATAAGATTAACCAATCTGATAAGCCTTCATCGATGAAATCTACATAAAAATCCAGCAAATGAAGATGAGGAAGACACGCACACAAAGTGAGAAAATGAATTAAAACTGACAGTACACAACTGGAGAACTGTTTCTCATTAAATAAATAAATAAAATAAATAAATAACGCTGGACAATCCACACAGCATCATCTAGCCCCAAGCTAAGCAGAGCTTGTGTTATGGGTACTAGATGACTGATATATTAGTTCTTTACCTATGAAATTGCCGTTCTGCAGTACTGGCCATTTCAAATCAAAATATTTTTTGTTTGGCTAAGAATTCTAATTTCAAATTAATTTTATTTTAAAAACATGGATTTTTTTTTCCAAAAGTAGTCATTTGTTTATTGATTAGTGTTACATTTTCATCGCATTTAAATCTTTTTCGTCATCATGGATACGTTAAAAATTCGAGTAATTATGGAATATGAGTACCGTCGTGGCAGCAACGCGGCACAAGCGGCACGCAACATCAACGACGTTTACGGAGCTAACACTACAAACCAACGCACTACCTGTTATTGGTTTGCTCGCTTCCGTTCTGGAAATTTCGACCTGAAAAATGAACCTCGCGGTCGTCCGAAGACTTTGGTCGACAATGACGAATTAAAGGCGATTGTGGAAGCTGATGATACACAATCTACGGCTGAATTAGCAGCAGCTTTCGACGTTAGCGTCAAAACAATATTGGTCCATTTGCGTCAAATAGGCAAGGTAAAAAAGCTTGACAAATGGGTGCCCCACGAACTCAATGATCGCCAGCGCGAAGTACGCGTCGAGACGTGCCTTGCACTGCTCAACAGACACACAAATGAAGGAATTTTGAACCGCATTGTTACCTGCGATGAAAAATGGATTCTGTTTGATAACCGCAAGCGCTCAGCAAGTTGGTTGGATCCTGGTTCAGCACCTAAACAATGCCCTAAACGAAAACTTACCCCAAGAAAAGTGATGGTCACTGTTTGGTGGTCTAGCGCCGGTGTGATTCAACACAGCTTCTTACCAAACGGGGTGAGCATTACTGCAGATGTGTACTGTGAAGAATTGAACACAATGATGGAGAAGCTGGCACATCTCCAACCAGCATTGGTCAATCGCTCGTCTCCGCTGCTCCTGCACGACAACGCGCGACCTCATACTGCACAGCAGACGGTCTCCAAGTTGCAAGAACTGGGGTTGGAAGCTCTCCGTCATCCGTCTTACTCACCAGACCTTGCGCCTACAGACTACTACTTTTTCCAGAATTTGGATAACTTCTTGGCGGGAAAAAAATTCAATACCCGAGAGGCAGTACAAAATGCCTTTGAAGAATTTGTTGCCTCCCGTCCAGCTGATTTCTTTAAGAAGGGCATCAATAAACTGCCACTGCGTTGGCAAAGATGCATTGATTGCATGGGTGATTACTTCGATTAATACAAATAAAAAATACATGAAAAAAATTCATTTAAATTTTTTCATACAAAACGGCAATTTCATAGGTAAAGACCTATTATTTAATACAATACATTACATATACAGATATTTTTTATTATACATAGGAAATACCCAGAACACCCGGAACAAATATTTGTAGATCGTACAAACATTTGTCCCAAGGCGGGAATCGAACCCGCAACCTCTTGCGTCGCAGGCGGACCTTCTCCCGCCGCGCCACATCGGTCGTCAAAAAAAGGCTACAATGGAAATCATTGTGGGAGGCCGCCTTTGGCAATAGGTACGGTGAGAGATATTTTGAAGTTACTAGCTTCTTGTATTTGAATAGTTTGAAGGTGTTATTTATGATATCGGAATACTGCAAGCGCCCCACTCATTTAATTTAACTTTGATCGGTCCGACTTGAAGCCGAGCACAGACGAACATGAGCGAACCGTTCGCTTGCCTTTGGTAAAACGTCCTAACACAGTCATTCACATTCGTTAGCCTTTGTTCGTTTGGTCTTAATTGCATGTAATTTAAATATTTCCGCATGAACACACTTCTCATCAGAAAAATCAAACACTTTGCAAGTTTATGTTTTGTAAGGATTATGAGAAAAACGTGTATATTTCGGAATATACGTCAGATGTCGTTTGATAGTGAATAATATGAGGTTTAAAAATCGATGTTTACTTTCAAAGGTTTCATATTTTTTTAACAAGTCATTTTTACCCTGTATGGAGTATGAAGTTACATGCAGCTGAGATGAGAATGCTGAGCGGGATGTGTGGTGTTACGCGAATGGATAGAATAAGAAATGAGTATGTAAGAGGAAGTCTGAAAGTGGCGCCTGTGACCGAAAAGTTATGTGGAAATCGGTTGTCATGGTATGGGCATGTGATGCGAAGGAATAAGGACCATGTTGTGAGGAAAGTTTTGAGTATGAAGGTGCAGGGTTACATGAGTAGAG
Source organism: Phlogophora meticulosa (assembly GCA_905147745.2). Lineage (NCBI taxonomy): Eukaryota > Metazoa > Arthropoda > Insecta > Lepidoptera > Noctuidae > Phlogophora > Phlogophora meticulosa. The sequence continues at coordinate 11,379,894 of LR990538.1, read as the reverse complement.
GAAGACCAAAGAAAAGATGGATTGATTGTGTGAAAGATGATATGGCTAGAAAAGGGGTGACCCTTGAGATGACGGCAAATAGAGATGTATGGAAGAAGAAAACATGCTGCGCCGACCCCAAATAAATTGGGATAAGGGCAGGAGGATGATGATGGAGTATGAAGGAAATTGATAAAACAACACACGTCAATGAAAAAAAAAGCTAAGAAACGTTTATTTAATAACTTGTATTCCCTCCCCGAGCTCTTATTACTGCTTCCATACGGTTCTTCGTCGATCGGATGAGAGTCACGATGTAATGTTGTGGCATTCCATTCCATTCCTCTTGGATTGCATTTTAGAGGCTGGCTAAGTGTATCTGGGGTAGGATCAGGAACATAATCTCTTACGACGCTCGCGGTGTGAGCCCTAGCATTGTCGTGCATGAATATGAAACCGTTGCCAATAAAATCTGCATAGGGCATCACGTGAGGCTCAAGACACTGTTCGATGTACTGATGAATGTTTAGAAAAAAACTTTTTCAGTCGCCCCATAGTCACAGTAAACAAATAAAGAACATCAACAAAAAGTTTTAAGGATAAGCGCTAATTTTTAGTTTTCAAAGGTGAAATGTACTCCAACTCTAAACACACATTTGTCCCAAAGTCGTGAATCATTTCATTTGCAGGATAAACAAATGAAATTAAAATTTTGAATTTCCGTTTCACTGTAATGGCCAAACTGCCAGCTATATCAATATGCCAGCTATAATAATAGCAATCATGTGATTTTTTCCATGAAATGAAAACTCTTTTGTGTTAAATTAGGACAAAAACCATCCAAACCACCAACCAAAAACGGAAGTGTTTCGATTTTTCAGATGAGAAGTGTGTGTGTATCTTGTATAATGTATCGTTTAATTTACCGACATAACCAAAAAGGTTATGTACTATTTTAGACGTTTTGATCTACTAAAAAGTTCTTTCACAGCTTCTGCAGAATATTTTATCCACAATTTTGCCTGTTAAAATTAACAGTTTAATTGGTAATTTCACGAACTTGACATGGGTTTAGCAAATTGGTTGTTAAAACTTTGCTAAGAGCTGTAATGGATATTGGGCCTCCGTCATTCCCTTAGCGTAGTTAATGTGATTAACATAACTTGAAATTTTGCTTCATTTTCCGAATCTTGGGTGCAACCAAACGAATACATCCGACAGAGAACCAAAGTCACCGACATAGCTCAAAGAATTAGCAAGTTGAAGTGGCAGTGGGCTGGCCATATCTCGCGAAGAACCGACAACCGCTGGGGTAAACGTGTTCTTGAGTGGAGACCGCGACTCGGCAAACGTAGTGTAGGACGCCCTCTGACCAGGTGGGATGACGATCTGCGAAAGACTGCAGGCAGATGCTGGATGCGGCAAGCTGAAGACAGGGCGCTATGGCGCTCATTAGGAGAGGGCTATGTCCAGCAGTGGACTAGTATAGCCTGATGATGATTATGATAGATGCAACCATATTCGGGAACAGTTTCTCTATTTTGGTAAGAGATAGCACAGCTTTGAAAAACGACCATGAAGCCAGCACTCGTATACGGAGGAATTGACCTTTAGCTTCTGCCCCATCTGCCAGAGCCACAGCCGCCCCTCATAAAGTACAAGGTCGCGTAGACATGTGTCTACACTTTGCGTCAGCAAACGTGTAGAAGTGAACACGTTTGCTAACGCAAAGTGATTGGAATGGGCATATAAAGCTCACAGATTAATGAATTCCTGGATAAAAAGGGTTGAATCCTATTGTAAAGGCAAACGGCGTAGTTAAAAAGAGAAAGATATAAAAATTGTCACGATTATTAATAGTGCACTGCGGAACGAAATTTCGGTTCTGGAATGTGTAAAACGCTTGTGCAGGCTGAACAGAACATAGATAGGCTCATATACAACGTGTTGCTTTGCATCCTCTGCATAATTCAGGAGGTTGTCACAAAATACATAAACCATCAATTTAAATGATGGTACCTGGTCAATAATTTATACAGCTGCTATTTTAAATGGTTTAGATTTGAAATTCAATAACAAAAAACATTTTAGAGAATTACCCCAATCACGACATGTCGCAGTGTGCGTGAGTGTCGACGTTTTATACGAACTGCCGCGCCGGCCGGCCGCTGCTCTAGGTACCCCACAGAGACCGATAGCCATATTTTAGCTTAGTTCGAATTTTAGAATCACCGACATTATATTCTTGATAATTAACTCATTTTTAAGCAACATTAGACTGCCGTAATTTTACTAATGAAGGTAGTACTAGTGCCCCAAAGAAAAATTCAGTAAGCTTCTGTAAGCACGCTAGTTATCAGCTGATTAATAAAATTTAAGTTTTGCTTTATTATGTTTTATTTCGCCCGTTCGCTGAACGGATAATCCTTAAATTAGTAATCTTAGATCTGAATAATGAAAACATGTCGGTAGGTAGGATTCAACCTGAGCCGCACAGCTGTTTTTGTAGATAAATTCAGTCCAAGGTTTTAGTTCTTACCGAATGATTTTGTTTGTATTTGTGTAGTAAATTGGTTGATTTGAAATTTTCTTTTAGCTTACGCAACACTAACACATTCGTTTTTACTCCAGCACGTAATTCTTGGGCACTTGTTACTTCCTTCGTGTACAATAACTTTTTAATGTCTCACCACAAATAAAAGTCCGGCAAAAACGGAGGCCAGGCCCGATCGGTAAACCGTTCCGCGAACATACGGGATGGCTCCTCGTAGGCTGTCTCCTCTGATGGCATAGCATCGTACCATCTCCACCAACTCAACATTGGATAAATTGTCCGTCGTTTTGAACTTTTCGAGACAAGCTCGCGTAATGCGTGCACGCGGCGGCGACATGTAATAAACTGATCGATAAAGAGGCGGGGCTAGCGGAACGCGCGATGTGTTGCGTTTATTTGTGTGTGTGATAAAGCTAGTAACAGACTCGCTGATTTTTTATAAAACTGGATTACACTAACCACACGCAAAAAAAACCTACCCAGTTTATTATTGATTCGGGTCGAGAATCATTAGCATATTGCACCTACTTGAACTTTACGCGGATGCAAAAAGACAGCCTGTATATTGTAAGATACATAATAATTAGATTTTTTATTACTTGTTAATTTATTATTACACAGTCACAGGCAACTCGATTTAGATTATTTTGTTCACTGTACTTCTGCCATCAGCGAATCTGTCGTAAAGCAAATCTGTCGTAAAGCAAATCTGTCGTAAAGCAAATCTGTCTTAACCTCCTGGATGCCAGCGTCATACCTATATTACATAAAGAATTAAAAATTCGTTCTAAAGTCATCTGTGATTTGTGTTCGGAACTAATCGATTTATGGTAGTTGTGTAACCTTAGTAAACTAGCAACACTGCACCAAACGTCATTTTGAGTTTGACAGACACGTCAAAATACTCTCTCTTTGAAACGGCTCGAGGAAGATGGCACGTCGCTCAGATGCACGCGGTAAGTTATCCGAAAATTATTGTTGAATCACTTTATTTGTCAGAAAAACTATACTTGTTTTGTACTAATAACATACCCACGTAACTAATTAACAGAATATTTCTTCAAATGGTCAAGTATTCTGGGCATTGTGATCCGAAACTTTTTAATGTCATACTGGTATTACAATGGTTCTCAGTATGAAAATTGAGTTATTGTTTATGTCATAAATATATTACATTGGTTCTCAAAGAGTTTTTTTTTACAGTCTTACGCGATGACGAACTTTTATCACGACTCGAAGAATTAGACATAGATCTCTCTGATGCTGATGAAAATGAGGATACGGCTTTTACACCAAGACCTGAAGAAGACGAAGCATCCAGTACTTCATCTTCCAGCTCTTCAGATGAGGAAGTAGATTCGCAATCAGAAGTATCTCTGCAATCTTCTGTAGTAGAGAGAAGGAGCCGAGGCCGAAACCGCACCCGCCCAACTGGTCGAAGGGGGGGAACTAGAGGTACCCGTGGACATTCACGTCAAGCAGCAGCTACGGTTATATCCGACGCATGGAATGGCCAGTTTGAACCCTTAGAAATCCCATTTTACCAACCCAGTTACAAAAAAGTTGAGACTCAGTCATGGACACCTGAAGGTTATTTCAAACAGTATGTCAATGATGATATATTGGAAAAAAATGACAACTGCTACAAATAGAACCAATATACTGAGAAAAGGCTGTATACCTTGGGTCTAACAGTCAAAGAACTGAAAATCTTTTTTGGTATCCAGATGGTTATGAGTGCTATTAATTTACCAAAAACTAGCGGACCGAACAGACGTTGTCCTGCCCGTACAGCGCCACCTACTGGGTCCAATTGTAAATCTAAACCATTCTCGAATCTCCACGAACACACACAAAAAATTTCATCAAAATTGGTCCAGTCGTTTAGGAGGAGTTCAGTCACATACACACGCACACAAGAAATATATATATTAAGATAGCATTATTTTGGTCTCAGAAATACGGGATTCAGGTTATAAAAAGGGCTATGACACGAAACAGATATTTTAATATGAGAAATAGTCTAAAAGTAGTTTTTGATACTGAGGTATCAGACGAGGAAAAACTAAAAACTAAGATATGGAAGGTTAATCCACTTTTTCAGTCTGTCTTGCGAGGGTGTCACACACAAGAAAAACTTATTGAGTTGAGCATTGATGAGATGATAGTTCCGTTCAGCGGTCAGTGTGGGATACGGCAATATTGTCCAGGAAAACCCAACCCTGTTGGCCTGAAAATTTTTGTATTGTCAACTCCACAAGGCATTGTCTTAGACATGCTTCCATACCAAGGAGACACTACTTGTCCCGAGTTGGTTGCAGAAGGATATACTCTTGGTGAGGCTTCTATTCTCAGTCTGTGTAAAACGCTTGTGAGAGGTCACCACATCTACTTTGATAGGTACTTCACTACGGTGAAATTGGCTGAAATATTATTACAAAAAGGTTTTCACGCAACAGGCACCATACAAAAAAATAGGATTCCCAAAAATTGCCAACTCTCTGACGAAAAAGCTTTTGCAAAGAAGCCCAGAGGTTATTGTGAAACAAAATGCAGAAGTGACAAAGTACTGAACATAGTTTGTTGGCTAGATAATAAACCAGTTATTCTCCTATCTACAATTCATTCGAGTGAAAATCAAGATCAGTGTCGTAGATGGTCTAAGAAAAATAAAATCTACGAATTTGTGTCAAGGCCAGAAGTAGTCAAATCATACAATCAATACATGGGCGGAGTTGACATGGCTGATCGCATGCTGTCTGTATGTCCCTCCAGATCACGCACCAGAAAATGGACAGTAAGATTTATATCTCACATGGTCGATTAGGCAGTCAGTAACGCGTGGTTTTTGTACAAAGAAAGAGAAGCTGAAAAAGGAGTCAACAAATATAAAATACCACAGTTACGCACTTTCAAACTGGATCTAGGTACCAGTCTCATAGAGAAAAATTCTTTATTATCTGATTCAGAAAGTCTTGACGAGAATGAAGAATTGCAACCTAAGCACAAAAAAAGGAAAGTGCCAATAACTCCTGTACCATCGGAAGTCGTAAGACATCACAAGGCTGAACATCTGGTCGATTACAGTGACACTCAAAAAAGATGCCGCAATCCAAAATGCTCTAAGACTACAACGGCGTTTTGCACTAAATGCAATATATTTTTATGTAGCACACCGAAAAGAAATTGCCATCTTAGATTTCATAAAAAATAGATGAGTATTGTCTTGGTTTGTAAGGAGTTCATTTGAGAAGTATCTCATTATATTTTGTGATAATTATGATGAGAAGATGATATTTTCAAAGTTATTATCCCTGTGAGCATGGTTAGTAATGATTTCAGTTCCTTTTTAATTACGTTTTGTCAAGTTGATGAAAAGTATTATGTCCAAAAGTTATTTTATAAACCAAAATTATAATTATGTTAGTTAATAAAAATGATTATAAAGACTGACTACAGGTGATAATAATAATAAATGCATATTGATTTAATAATATCATACTCATTTATGGATTCGGTTATAGTCGATCTTGTAATTGCACTTGATTTTAATTCTTCTATTGATAGAACTATAATATCTGGTTTAATTTGTAAGGTTGTCGATACTAACTTGAAGTCCGTGCTGTTTCCTGTATTTTATTGCGGTGAAATCAGATTGTGGTACGAACGTTTGGTTGAGTTGCAGCTTCACTCTATCCAAAATTGAGTCTAAAAGGACAACTCGTCGTAGTACGTCAGTAACGGACTTGGGTGCGTTAACTACATTGCGACAACAAAGAACAACAGCTCGGAAGCCTCGTAGTACTTCACCTGATGAAGTAACTATACTTGAGGATCCACTATCTATTCCTACAGATAAGTCTGGTCTTCAACAAGATCAGCTTCTTTCTGATCTTGTTTCGCAAGAGCCTTCAGATATAGCCACTACGAGGTCTCATAAGAAGCAAAAGACAGTAGTTCCCACATCGAGTTCAGCCGGAGCGACTACTCTGCCTCCGAAAGAAATTACAACTCCTCTCGTAAAGATGGCTGGGAGTTATACCAACTGGTCGATTGAGTCTGAACTCGTATCATCTCAAAGTTTCGTTGGTTTGGTTGACCTGGTGCGTTGTTTGGGACTGGCACATCGAGTACCGTTCGCTATTAAAGCTAGGCGAGATGAAGCAAGAGAGACCCTTGGGAATCTTATATCTACTGGATTCCAGAAGTTTTCTAAGACTTCTCGGTTCCCTCAAGATCCTCACGTAAATGTCACCACTGGTGTGGTCGCGGACCTACTTGATAAAGTTATGTCCGCTTTGGATTATGGAGAAAAGTTTTGCGCTGATTCTAACACTCAACAGTCCACCAGTAAATTCGGTTCATTGGACGATGCTAAACAAGCATATTACAAGGGAATCCAGCGTATTCTTGATATTCTTATTAAGACTAAACCTGAGGCTAGAGTCTTGTTTGAGATCTTCAGTCGTTCGACTTTCGAGGACTCAAGTAATTTGACCTGGGTTTAAGGTGTGTCTATTGTAAGATTAAATTAGACATAGTTATACTCTAAGAATATCTCAAATGTTGAAACACTTAATCGTGTTCTCGTGTGTCATAATAATGGCACTTTCTTTACCTCAAACTCCACTGACGGTTCTTCCTAAAGAAGAATTGGAGGTTTTCGCATCGGCACTTATGACAGCAATTTCTGCTGATCCGACTATCAATTATGACCTTTCCGGCGTTGCGAAAGTGATCAAATTAGGTGCAAATTATACTCTGCAAGTCTATTCAACAAAGACCGAGACGCGGCTTTCATCAAGCCTGACGATATGTTCAGAGTATTCCAGCGTTTAGCAGTGAATGGTCATACCTTTCGTTCTGTCGAGTCGCTTACTTTCACCTCAACATCTAAGTTGCCGTTGCCGGCTTGGCGTTTGCAGGTTAAGTATACCCCTTCTGGGTAATAATTTTACTAGAATTCACCCCTTCTAAATTTGTTTTCTAAATTGTAAGATGAAAGTTTAGATTTCATATTCTTTGTTTACTCTATTGTGTTTAATTGTTTAAATTCATCATGTCGAACAAAAACCAGAACGGTAACGATAATTATCCGAAAAATTCATCTGTTTATCAAGGTAACTCAAGATCAGTTCCTTATCCAACACCTAACGTAGAAGTTCACGCTTATGTTGATGTACCGATTCGTTATGCCTGTTCAAGTCGTAACGAACCTGGTGCAGAAAAGTACTATAACGCGCGTCTATTCGATGCTAAAAAGAAATCGATCTTTGGTGTCTTTAAAAGATAGTCTATATTGTAAGAAAAATGATTAGACTGGTATTTAATTTGATTAAGATTACAAAATGCCTTCTGCAACTTATCCGAAGTTTGTTAAATATCCTACTGATTCTAGGAGTTCTAACTCCTATTCTATAATGTCAGTTCACAATGCGAAAGTTCTTTCGCAACATGAACGGTCAAAAGAGATGGCAAAACCACAAATTACTAACACAAAACCATTATCTGATTTTATGTTCGGTAAAAATAAATCGTAAACCTCTATGGTTTGAGTTCAATTAGTTTCCTTAATTTCTTAATATTTTATCATTCACTACATATACAGGATGAAATTTTAATCACCGTCCAAATTTTTTCTAGGCATTGTGTATCATTAATTAAAGCCATTTTTGAAAAAAATCGATACGTAAAATTTTCATATAAAATCATTATCTCGAAAGAATTATTCGCTCTGCGTGGTCACAAGATAGATGTTAATAATACTACACTTGCCGCGCAAACATTCAATGAAAAGGGCAGCGCCGCAGCGCACACTCCGCTTAGCCCCGCCCCGCTACACCTGCGCGGCGACACATCTATGATCTATCGTTAGTCGGCACCGCGCACCCTTTCGCGACGCAATCGCTCACTTCCGTGTTCCCGCGCATTGCGCCAGCGGCGCCCCGCGCTATCGTGAATTTGTTTAAAATACCTACCGCGAGTATTACGAAATGGTGCGATGTTACTTACTTAGTGGTGAAAGCTTGAACGGTGCCCAGAGACTGTACGAAGCAGAAAGTATTCCTCGCCTTCGCAATCAAGGGATAATAAATCCTTCAGTACCTAATCGCCAAACGATTTTGGCCGCAAATCAGAGGCTATTAGACCATGGCCAATTTATAGCTCCTACACACGCTCAAGGACGTGGCAGGCCGAGACTCGCAGTAGAGATCGAAGATGATATTTTCGATTTCTTTGAACGGAGCCCTAGATCGAGTACGCGAGATGCAGCGCGACGCTTCGGCGTAAGCCAATATGCCGTGTGGAAACTTCTCCATACTGCTGTGTTGCACCCGTACCATTTTCAAAAGGCACAGGCCTAGAACGACGCAGACGCCGTTCCCCGTCGAGCCTTCTGCGAGTGGCTGATCGCACACCCCGATGCTAACATTTTGTGGACTGACGAGGCCTTGTTTACTCGAGTGGGGCTGTATAATCAGCATAATGAACATTGGTGGTCATTTCGAAACCCACATATGATACGAGAAACATATCACCAAGTGCGGTTTAGCGCCTATGTGTGGGCTGGAATTGTCGGCATCAGCATACTGGGGCCATATTTCATTGAGGGACGGCTGACCGGGGGCACATACCTAGATATAGTCACCGGCAAATAAGATGGCAAGATTTTGGCGTAGTGGGGGTAAGTTCGCGCATCGTACACTTAGTGGCACAAAAAAGTGGTAACTTTTATTGATCGTCATTATTCTATTGTTATTGCCATCATTTATATTTAATCATGTCTGTATAGAACAAAGTTAAAGAAGGGAGAGGAATTCAAGTTTATTAGGAGTTATAAATAACGTGCATTTAAAATTCAAAAAAGTTTATATAAAAAAAAAAAATAACTAGTCGTCGTCACTATCCGTTAATAAAACTACCCTTGGCATCATATTGAAAGTCGCAATCGCAGAACACTATGGTTGTGTTCTGCAAGTGTTTGGTCAATGCTGTATGTTTTAAATTGTTCTTTTTCCAATTTTATTAATTTGTATAACTCTGGTTTGAGCATACTTTCCTCGTATGCTATGCCTTTTCAGGAATTCTATCCTAACAATAACAACACTTTAGTTTAACACAACAAAAACAAAGGGTTCAATTTTCGTGCACTGAAATGTAATCGGGAGCGAACGGGACGAAGGCGCGGTGCGGGAGGCAAGGGTCGACTGATGCACCAATCGCGCGCTCAGATCGACGCTACCTCATACCCTGCGTCCCGCTTGACCACCAAAGAGACCTAAAAAACGACTTGTGCGCATCCAACGACTTTTGCCATCTTATTTGCCGGTATTTATATGTTACGCACAGTAATTGCTGATTTCATGGATGACGTGCCGGTAAACTCCCTTGGAGATTTTTATTATCAGCAAGACGGTGCACCGCCTCATTACTCCGCCGCCGTTCGTAATTATTTAAACACAGAACACGGTGATCGTTGGATCGGTCGCGGGGGGCCCGTCGCCTGGCCACCCCGGTCACCAGATCTTAATCCATGTGACTTTTTTTTGTGGGGCGAAATAAAACGACGAGTGTATGTGGAGGAAGCCCAATTCTAGACCAATTAAAAGGACAAATTGTACGTGCATTCGATCAAGTGAAAAGTGACACTGGGCACCAGCCGTGGCACTTGTGTTGTCTGTTGGCTCGTTAGATCTCACTTAATTCTTAGAATTTGTAAAGATATTGCATTTCGGCCGGCACATGTGCGCATTTGTTTCCAGTAAAATATAAAAGGAATGGATTTCTAAGTGTCCAGTATTGTTTTACTACTTTAAACTGAATAGGATATTTTGTTATTTATTAGGGTAACACGTCAGGCTGTCAAACCATAAAATTGGGATTTAATGTATTTCCAAGTGGCCCGATACCGTGAGACCATGTTTATAATAAATAAGATAATTTATTATTTAATAGGAGTACTTGACAGACAGTCACACCGTCAAGCAGGGTTGACGGACTTAATATAATTATCACACACAACAGTGATCTCAAACTCGAAGCATTTATTTCAAACAAAACATTCGGCGTGATAATTATAAAGATGAAGCTATCAGCCCATTACAAAATGAAATAAATCTCAATGGAGAAGAACAGGCACAAGATACTCCACAGACACTCTTTGAATTCGAAATATTAAGTTACACAGTAATCTTTACTTGATACGACATATCTGAATTTACTTATACGTTAAACGGTGAAGTTGTAGTATGAGAATTATCATCATCATCCTCCTCCTGCCCTTACGCCAATTTATTTGGGGTCAGCGCAGCTTGTCTTCTTCTTCCATACATTTATATTTGCCGTCATCTCAGAAGTCACCTCCTTTCTAGCATCATCATATCATCTTTCACACATTCCATCCATCGTATCTTTGGTCTCCCTCTACCTCCACTCTTGTAACCCTCCACTTTCATACTAAAAACTTTCCTCACAACATGATCCTCATTCCTTCGCCTTATCAACAACGGGTTTCCACACAACTTCTAGATCACACTTGTTACTTAAACAATAGGGTAGTGTCCTTAAAAAATCTGTTTGGGCCGATACAACTAACGGAGTTGTGACGTATTCTTTCTTTTGTCACGCAAACAAAAAACGGTTGAAATTTCGCGTGATGTCATGCCGCGTTCCACTTTATACGACAACGTGACGTCACAAGCCCCTCCTGAACTTTGATGTGCTATATCTTTGTCACTTTTTATTGATTTGTGTAACCGAAAAAGACGTGTCAAATATTTTTTGGCAATTAACTACCGGACCAAATAGACTCATTATATTTGTGCCTAGGACACATACCTATTGTAATTGAACTTTCAGCACAACGGCATTTTACAAATTGACTATCCTATTCTACCGCACACCCGCCCTCTCGCATTACGTGTGTTGATCGTACAGTCGGCAAATTAAAATTTCATGGCGCTTAACGACTCAAGATAGATTAGTAGCTCCATTGCTTTTCACGCTTTTTTAATATGACTGCTATACAACATTTCAGGTAGTTCAAGATTTTAATCAAAATAAGTGGTTTTCATTAATAAAATGGGTGTATCAATTAATCTTGTTACTTAACACGTTGAACGCCAAATGACCGAAAAGCAATACATTTTCAATAGTGTCTCGTTGTTTGGCAGTTAAGGTGTTAATAGTTTGTATTTTAATATTGAAACTGATTTAGTTCTTGTATTAAATTATAACATAATATAAGGTATTGACCATACTAATCGTATTCGGCGCCATTTTCCAGAACATTTGGTAACGTCGCATCCTTAAATCAACTTACAGTGACAAATTTGCTTTGTTAATAATGACTAAACTATTAACTTTCCTTTTAAATTCTAACTATGGTTTAATCAAACACATTAACGCTAGTTTTAATAATTAATCGTCAAGCAACACTCGTTTAGTTCTGATTCACAAAAAAGCCAATAGATGGCGTAGATGTTTGACACAATCGATAACTATGGTAACAATAGCCCATTTAGGGGAAGAACATCAAGGTTATGATGAATAGTAATTATGTATAATATTTAGTTACTTTAAGACTAAGTAATGGTCTTGACAGATAAACGCTCTCGCCGCGACATATCCGTTTCTGTTTAGTTTTCTTTTTAGGGTTTCGTGCCTCAAAATTAAAAGCCTTAAAGGATCACTTCGTCTGCCTTTCTGTAAGTCTGCCAGTTAAGGCCTTTTCTCCACTTGACATTAATATCAAATACGTAGGCCTATAGTCTCTTGGAGCTCTAAAAAAATCAACCTTCTGAGTCAATAAAAAAATACGGCTATTTATGCGACATATTTTGTACTCACAAGTAAATAAAAACCTATAAGGTACTTCCATTGACTTAGAATTATGAAATTTGTCTAAAAGAAAGGTATCACCACTCTCACAACACAAGTAAAGGGGAAAGTTCCGATAAGCAATTTGTTTTATCACATAGAAAATATTTGTTGTCACCTATTTTAATTATTTTGGTGAAAGTAGCTGAATAGTTGACGGTACTATTAAAGGAACGGAACTGTCGCTGTGCGAGTCTGACTCGCCCTTGTCCGGTGTTTTGCTCTACTGTGTGTGTCATACCATTTGAGGCGGTATTTCAGCCTGAACCACGGGCGGCGAGGCCGTGACAGAGCCGAGAAAATTGCGCGTAAACAAGAAATAACATTAAATTAACATAGTATTTTGTGACAAATATTAGTGAATAGCTCCGTGTTCAACGCATTTTGGAGGTCAAGGTGACGCTGACCCGAAGACGCCAGACAGTCGCTCAATGCTGCTACAAAAGTGAAATAGCGTGCAAAGTAAAAAATCACAAATTTTAAATACATTGCATTGTGAACCTAGAATTGGTGCAATAAGAGACACTTTCCGACAAAATGTGCTAAAAAAATATTTGAATAGATCACTCATTGACTATGGTAGGATATTATTAGCCACATGAGGTACCTCCGTGGGTGCGCGCAGACTTGCTACAAGGCCGCTTTAGTCGATTTAGATTTATATCGGCGTTATTCGGAAATGTGACATACCGCCAGTAAAATAAAGACACAAGAAATGTGTTTCCTTGTGAATGTTTGGTGAAAGACAGTCGTGCGTACGTTACAAGGTGATAAAATGTGAATCCCTCATTAACACCATTACATAAATTATGTGCGTAAGTGTGACAGTTCTAATTGATACGTTAATTTAAACCGTGACTTTGTGTGAATGTGTGCGTGCGATGACAGTTGGTGAGTGTCACTGTAGCCGTAACGATGGCAATTAGTAATTTTATGAAATGTTTCATATTTTGCATGATTCTCATCGTAACTGTGGTTTCGCTTATTTATCATTTGTATAACAATAGTTCAGTATTGAACTTTCGGAGTTTGACCTATATGGAAAAATCGCCTGATTTGAAATACATATTAATATGGACGTCACCAACGACTGATCCGTTCAAGTATTTGGGGAAAGGCACAAATACGTTTATAACCAGGAATTGTTCCTATAACAACTGTTACGTGACGTCAGACAGACAGTTGCTTAAAGACGTTTCAGAATTCGATGTGATATTGTTCCATGGGCCAGAACTTAAAAATGAAGCTTCATTTAAACCTCAGTTTCGTTCACCTCGTCAAAAGTATGTTTATGCTAGTATGGAGTCCTCAGCATACTATCCGGTCTGTAATCAAATGTTCAATAGTTTTTTCAATTGGACTTAAATTATTGGTGTAAATTAGTGGAGTTAAATTATTTTACACGTCATTAACTATTAATACAAAACAACAAAAATAAGCCTACTTGTATCACACTATCTCTGGAAATATGACTTGTATCAAAATGTCGATTAGACAAAAATGTATAGAATTTTTTTCTGATACAACTGCATTTTATAACTCCAATTTGATACAACTTGAGTTATATCAGTCTTCACCGGAGGCACAGAATTAATGTAGCCGGTAGCTTGTTCCCAACTCAACTTCTCGACTTAGCTTTGTGCTTGAAATAGGTAGTTAGTAAGCTTACGTACAGAGAGTCAATGTCGTTGAATTTTGCGAACATTTAGAAACATTCATAAATGATTGAAGCTGCGATGTATTTTGTATTTAGTCCATTCGATAATATCCTGCTACTACGGGCATGAAAACAGCCGCTCGGGTTGATCGAGGGTTATGCTTGCCGCGATCTGTCCGTCGATTGGTGATACATTATAATATAATGAAAATCACTCATGTTTCCAAAGTATGTTAAGCTGACGAAAAATTTCAACGCTGGGGGTTTAGAATCATCATCATCATCCTCCTGCCATTATCCCAATTTATTTGGGGTCGGCACAGCATGTTTTCTTCTTCCATACTACTATTTGCCGTCATCTCAAGGGTCACCTCTTTTCTTGCTATATCATGGTCATCTAAACTCATGGTTTCAGAATTTGAATAGATGTCACATCCACCCTGTAGCATATTTTACGAGTCTGGGTATCTGAATCCGAGTATTGTATTACCCAGTTATTGGAGGGTTTTGAAAGTCAGATAAGCAGTTGGTTAATCTAAAATGAAACATAGAAAAGGCTAAGTAGACGACGAGAACTATACCTACTGATGATACAGTAGGCACTTTAGAAAATTCACTCAGTTAATCATTGCGTATAACCGTTATTAATATACTAAATTCATATATGGCCCGCTCCATCTTTCCTAAGGTGACGCTTTACAAAAAGTTCACCTATTAACCTAAAAACTTGACAGCACGTGTACATGAAATTCAAATTCAAATCCTTAAAATTAAGGTAAACAAAAGGTACAGATGGCAATAGAGCTCATAATATTGATATTAACCGAGCCTAGGGCCGCACTGAAAACGTTCGATAATACCTTAGCTAGCGGTAAATTTAAATATAGTTTTAGCCCAGGCTGGGGGCCTTAAATTTAAGGTCACCACAGGAACGTCCGGTTAAGCAGTGAACAACGGTGTAGTGCTGAACTAACTAACGGTGAACTGCGAGTGGCTCTACCTAAAAAAAAAGTTCGACTATTCGTATTTTAGCCGTCGCCGCGTCGCGTCGTAAAGTACGGACCTCTCTGGGACGCTGCCTAAAATTATACGAAGCTTACCTGTGAAGTTCTCTTTCGAAGACCCAATTAGAGTAATCTGCGTCATGAAACCAACAATGGTGACGTCAGCAATGCTGATGTTACTCTTTTGAAAAACACTTGCTTTGCAACTGGCTTGCTACTACTCAGCACGGGACAACTCTCAGTTCCAAACATATTAAAATGTAAATAATTTGAATATACTCTAGCTAATCATTTTCTTTCTAGGATTTTCCTAATTCTTGATCAATAATCAATTGACCTTTATTAATTTTTATTTTATAAACCATGGATAAATTTTACATTAACAGTGAAAAAGAGCTAGAGCTAGATTTGTATCTCAGGACCATTGCAAGTACTGATGTAGAATTATACGTTAATTTAAATAATTATATTGATACCTGCCTGTTACTGTCCCACTGCAGGGCAAAGGGCTCTTCATATACACAGAAGACACGAGCATTAAGTCCAGGATTCCTCTCGATGATTTCCTTCACCGATGTCAGTGATATCCAAAAATAAACTTAATTTACTGGCAAACAATTCTCAGTGACGCTGACTGCGCACTCAAAAGCACCACTTGTTTGAAGGCCAGTCAGCGAAGAACAGTCGCGTTTAACCCTTTTACTTATAACCAAAGAATTTAAAACCTTATTTCTCAATGTTAGGGTTCAAGTTGCTGAGGAAATTAGTCAATTCTGAAGAATATTACGGCTCGAGCCAATGCCATGCTCAATAGAAGTGGCATTTCGAATGATACTTAAAAATTGGCAGTATCTTTAGATTCCGTACATTTACTTAATAGGTGAAAATTTATAAAGCACATGTCAATACAAGTACCCTATGTTTTAGCAATATTGTCTAATCCTCATAGCGATCAAACTTCAGATTTCTTATTATTTTATAAATGAGAGGTAACAACATTAAGGTTGAACAGAAAGGTTTAATCGTATGTGTCCTGATTGGCCTAGTGGTTAATTAAGCCGGGGATGGGCTATCTTGCACGAGGTTGTGGGTTCGAAACCGGACCAGTCCAAAGTGACTTATCCAATTAAATTAGTCAATTTCGTTACAGTTAGTTGAACGTCTGTAATCGCAAATCCACATTGAGCAATTGTACGGATTAATGATCGCATTTTCTCTATATGAAAAGAAAATCGACAGACTACAAACACTCGAAGGTTTATGCATAACTTGAAAACGACTTCATGAATTTCTTACATCTTCTATTTTTAATTATTTAATACTTTGTAGAAGGTTCATATAGCAAAGAAAAAAATAAAAAAATTGCTCAGAAAATTGGAAAATTTCAGAATACTACTATTTTAACTTCGCGCAGTTCACAGTTCGCGTGTTTTAATTAATTTGGACCGTAGACAACACCGCGGGGCGCAGCTAGTTAGTTATAAATGGTTTCAGAAGCCCGTGGCTTTGATACCTGTAATTGGTGTATCTTTTCTATTTGTGAAATTAATCAATTAATTAGTTTCACATGAACCGACTGCTCATCCGACCTCCACAATCTAGTTTGCTGGGTAACACGAAACCCGTCTGAACGGGTTTCTGTAGTCTGAACTACCCGTAATTAATGTCAAAAGTCTACAAATGACAACCGGGACGGACGATTTAACGTTCTTTCCGAGGCACGGAAGAATCTCGATGTGATATCCGTGGTCACCCATTCACAGATCAACCTCGGCAAGCGTTGTTAAGCCAACCTTAAAGATTGATCTGAGTGGCTGTTATTTCTTAACCACGAGTACCTACTTATAAAACTTTAACGGGTACTAAAAAAAACCTATTTCTTTAAAAAGATGACAATCCACACTGTAGTACGTAAAATAAGAAAATGTTAAAAACTAAAACACTTGGGGAGCTGCCGATCGGTATTGGAAAACTTCGGCACAAAAACTAGCCACAAGTTTCGCCTGTTCGTAGAGTGGTGTAGGGCTGCCTTCACATGGGAGGTGAAGTTTAGTTTTGCACTGACGATACAGGGACATACTATCTTTACTAATATCATAACTAGTCTGGTCATAAATACTGTTAAATATTTTTATCTTAAGCTTTTAAAATATTTTGAATTTGAACCGCGTTAATTATTTCAAAACGTCTTTCGACAACCCGCCATCAGATTAAACACGTTTTTCGTGTTTTTTACCAAATTACAATATGGAATGGGGTGTTAAAGAAAATAGGATTGCAGTAATTTACTTGCAAAAGTGGGTTATGGAGCCGTCAGTCATATTCAAGACGCTTGCAAATACTATCGACAGATATACCAACGCTTACGCTGTTAAATACTAATAAAGATCGGGGCGGCCGTGTGCTGCTAGAACTCTACAAAGGCTGTTAATGCTGTTAAAGCCAGAATTCGCTAAAACCCGATAGGGAAACAAAAAACTTATCGCGAGAAATGAAGATTCCCGCTAGGACTAAGTAGATGCAAAAGTAACTCTGTTGTGTTTGTATGAAAGGAAAAAATAAAAACATCGATTTAGGACACGCACAGGAACTATAAACATCAAAAAGTAAAACTAAACAAACAAAAAATAAAAAAGGATCTGTGCCAGGCCAAAAAGGCTCCTATCTCAGCATAACCTGCGATATTTAAACAAGCAATAAATACCGCGGCACTGTTATTTCGATAAGACCCGCTATGTTACCACGATCCCACCTACGGACATGCTCTATAGCCAGAGGGTTAGAGGGCCCCAGGATATAATCAATATAATTAAATGAAGGACATAGAATAGATTTAATCCATGACTTTGTCTGCATAAAAGTCTGAATGTCGAACTTGCGATATTATCAACCTCATAGCCAAATTTAATTACGTTCTGATCAGCTGTTAAGTGATAAAAAAGGTAAGTAAGCTCTTTAGCCAAACCTTGTGACCAAGTTAGAGCATGCTGGAATCCGAGAAAAAGGCACTGGGCATTTTTACAAACTTTCTCAACGACCGGTCACAAAAAGTTTAGATTGGTGAGGTCATTAGCAACGATGCCAAGGTTGACTACAGTGTGCCTCTAGGTAGTTGCCTATCCCTCAGTCTTTTCTACTCTATTAAAAAAAACCTGCATCGCAATAACAACCTTAAGAATAACAATTTATACATATAAAGAAAAGAAAGACATTAAAAACAAAACAAAAAAAAGATCTCATGTCGTTCGTAGAAATATGGTTGTGAGAGAGTAATTCACATTGACTTCCGTACTAGTAAAAATGCATCACGGTTGGTCAGTCTTCCTTGTTCCCCTATAATCACACACTTAAGCACTTTATAGTGAACATAATAAACTCATGGACTTATTTAGAACGCTTTATCAATCAAAGAAAAATCCTAATATATGTACAAAAATTTCTTAATACAAACTGGCCACAAATACATTAATATTTACTTTGAAAAAAGAATTACTTCAACAGTCTTTTGTTTCTGGCTTTCATTTGTTTTTTTCGTTTATTTGTTATTTTCACTAGTCTATTGGAATAATTTTGCTGACGTAGGCGTATTGATTTCATAAAATCTGTCTTTTTCCAAGTTTTTTTTACAAAAACGTATCGCAATGGTGCTCCTTACACATCAATGAATACCTGAAGGATCAATGCTGGATCTTAGCGTAGCTCAGGTCTCCAAAGCTGTTACTTTAATTGAAAATGGTCGTAGTTATAAAGACGTGGCTCAAACATTGCGAGTTTCCAAATCCGTCTTCTTCCGAATTGTTAAACGTTATCGGCAGACTGGAGAATACACGAGAAGTGCAGGGCAAGGTCGCAAGAGAGTCACATCAGCGAGAGACGATCGATTTAAGGCGAGCACTGTTCTGAGAAATCGCACTTTGACTTCTTCTGAAGTCAGATATACGCTCCAGGACGTTCGACAGGTGACAATTAGCACTAAAACCGTAAGAAGAAGACTTAAAGAAGCTGGAATAAAGCCATACTTGCCAGCTAGAGGACACTTACTTACCACAGATCATCGAGTAGCTCGGGATAACTTTGCTCGCTCATACCAAAATTGTAATGATGCTGACTGGGGGAAAATACTGTTCACTGACGAGTCTAGGTTTTGTCTTAAGTCAGATGATAGAAGTATGAATAATATCAGTAATAAGTCTTAAAGCACACTCATGTGACGTAACACACTAATCTAATATTCTATGCGCATGTCTTTCAATCACACAACAAAAAAAATGAAGTGTACCTGGGAGTGATTCTGGACGAGGGACTTACCTGGCCGTTCCCACATTGAACAGAACCGTGTTAGGAAACTTAAAAAAAACTACGACAAGTAGCCGAGTTTAAGCTTCTCCGTGCGGGTTATCTGGCTCTGGCATACTCCATGGTAGATTACCGTTTTACTTCCCTCTTCGCACTCTCTGATTGCACACTCCTGCTCCTTGCGTGACCGAACGGTTTGCAGTTGCCCCAGAGTTTCCTGCATAAATTGTATTAATTATGTTGGTGTGCAAATTGATGACTGTCTGTCCTTTAGTTCACACATTGATGCACTCTCTTCACGATTGCACCGGTTGATTTTAAGTCTCTCCGTCACGTTGCTGATACGGGGGTGGTTCGACTTGTTTATTTGACTCTCTTTCAATCACTCATACAATACTGTATAGCTGCGTGGGGAGGAGCCACCAAGACCCACATGCTGAAACTGGAACGCGCACAGAGAGCACTCTTAAAAGTTGGTTGGCGGGTACCTTACCGGTTTCCTACCGCCGATCTATATGACAAATGTACTGTTCTCTCTGTACAATTTTTTTTTATTCTTAATCTTTTAATGACTAATCACTCAAATATTAAATATTTATCATATGCGCAAATCAAAATGTAAAAAAACGATTACGAACTGGCTTCTTCAATTAGATTATACAGAAACTGAAAACATTATTACCATCTCTAATTAATCGGCGTCTTACCTTAATTCACACATACTGTCAACACACCCTCTCACTTACCCTAACACAACCCTCACACACACATACACTTTCGAACACGTAGATACACACTCCCCACCCTTTGTGCAGATATTGGGGGTGTGAGTATATTGCACCCACGAACACAACTTACACTCTCCAAATTTTCATATTCTTTTAGAATAACTGAATAATTTTGGTTGTAATTATGTCGTCACCTCTCAACAATGTTAAGCTCCTGCTGACGTTTGTAGTAAGTAAGTGCAATCAGATTTGTAATTTTGCGGGTGTGGGCCTGGAGATCTGTAACACAGGTCTCGACCCAGTATAGACTCCAGCTCTCACAAAAGATAGATAGTTGCATTTTTGACTTTGTTACTATGAACCTATGTTGTATCTTTTTTTAGGAGAAACAAATAAAATTTATTACTGTATGGGAAGGTGCTTGTAAAACCTATGTGCATGATACGCCGAGAGCTTAACGATCTCTGTTAAAAGTCATTTAATCACCTTCAAGCCGTACCGGGTCCCCACTAGAACTTACAGTACTTACAGTGATTTGGCTGGGGAGTTTTTTGTGGTCTTTTGTAAACGTTTTGACGTTCAAAAGGTGCTGATTCTCAGCCTAATTTGAATAAATGAATTTTGATTTGGAGTGAGACAACTATACCTGCTCAGTCTCACAATGAAACAGCATGAAAAGATACCGGTAAATCATGCAAGCCAAACATAAGACAACCATAAATAATGTATGTAGCACAGTCAAATGTAAGACCGCATCCGCTCGACGGCAACGTCTGTATCCATCTACTTATTTATATAATAAAATAAACAACATCCTCAACTTCAAACCACTTACCAAAAATTAAACTAAGATAAAAATTAATGCATGGCTTCAAACACTGGATTACAAAACAGACTGAAAACTTAATCAGGACAATATTTGAGATAATTAATAGTTAGGTAGGCAAACCAAGTCTCGGAATCACCCTTCAATTCATTTAAATACAAATAGTAGTTTAATGAAGAACAATATAAAATATATTTTTATATATATACCTATATATTTTTAATAATACGTCGGTGATGCCTATAATGCTACAGTACCTACAAAATCACACTTAACACCGCATCTACCCGATTAGTACTACCCTTGTTTCCTGTCAATAAATATACCCGAGTGTGTGCTACTTACTGGTAATAAAAACCTGCCGGTTTTGTACACAGTATATGAGCCAGCCTTGAAGCATTTAAGATTATTTTCACACATAAGATAAGACAAAGGTAATTTTATTTCTCAATAACATGTGTAGGTTTTTTTTTTTTTTTCGGTAGTAGTGGGAAATCCTCATGGACGCCCAAGCTGCCTCACAGACGAGCCAGTCTGGGCAGTGTCAGACTCCTACTGACTAAAACCGCACTCCTACCTTACATTTAACCCACGGACATGACGTCCGTGCCCTTGTTTGGTAATTATACATTGTTTGCTTCTGGGCAACTCCACGTGCAAGTGGCGTCACTCCAGAGCACCTTTTAGCGATCATCACAATAAATCCCGTCAGAATTTCAGGATTTAGAGGCCACCAACCCGAAGCGATACCCAAGCGATAACGACCCACATACGCATAAAAAATCAGGAATCTCCTAACCTTCAACACACATACAAGTCATCGCCGCCCGTAATGCCGCACCAAACAAATGGCCCCTCAACCCCAATAACTATAATTAAAACTAATACTTAATAGGTACATTAAATAATCCTGATGATACATTTTACGTCCTTAAATTTAAGTGATACTATGTGACTAACATGTGTAGGTTAAGAAACAGTTGGAACGATTACAAAAATAAAAAAAGTTTCAACATGTTTTGCCTAGAAAGGTGTACAAATTCATAATCAGATAATATTAAATTAAAAGTACAGGAATCAAAGTAATAATACAGTTGTCTAAATTACATCATTTAAATCAATTCGTCAACATTATAGTAGAATTTATTTATTAAAAAATTGTTCATGCATTTATTAAAACTATTAATAATCAAATCTTTGTATGCCTTTTGTAACTTGTATAATTTGGGGCCATGTAGCAGTAGAATACACTCTTACGCATGAGAGCCGTTTTAGCAGGGGGTACACGAAGTCTCCCATTATCCCGTTCACTTCTTTGGGAGCCATCTGAATAAAACCGTTAATACTACTTATTTAACTCATTTACAAATAATATAAGATAAGAGATACAACAGATATTGCCTATAAGGCATAGACTTGAATTATTATTGTTTTACTTAAAAACACAATATACGAAAACCACTTAACTTAATCTTTTTTTATTACGAGGTTTCTCGCCGAGTGGTTGACACACGACTCATTCTTTTGGCAAAAGAAAATCATTTCTTTCCATTCAACGTGCTACAATCTTCTAGGCACGTTTCAGGAGGGAGTACTTTGACGACTAAAGCTGCGCATTCAGTAGCCCGCGCCGGCCGCAACGCACACACGGCACCCCAGCGGATTTTGGTTCGATTTGTATGAACCGCACGATGACTGCAATATTATTCACTTTGTTTTGATTTTGATAATTTTGTGTAAGAATATATTTTTCTTAATAAAAAAAAAATACATACCTTAACCCTTAATAGGGCCAGATGAACATTATTCCCACATCATTTTGCTGTCGTAAACGGTCAAATGTGTAACTGTTCCCACAAAATGTCACTGTAATTTTCTTATTTATGAGGTAGGTAACCTACAACATGAGCCAAAAGACACGTTTCCAAAACGAACGAAGTAAAAAAAAGGTGCTGTCAAAGTTTTACTTTCAATATTTTTTCAAACGGATAACAGATTTTCGTGTGATTACGGATAAAAATTGTGATAATGCCGAAAAAAAAATCCGGTAAGTGTTGACTATTGTTTTATTTTATTAGATAAAGGGTCACATTACTTGTTTATGTAGTTCATTATTATGAAAAACAATGAGTGACTGAAATTTAACACTCAAAACTATGTGGGAAATATTAGCTTGTTGCCCGTTTAGGTAAACAATATTTATTTATTATATTGTGGGAAAGGTTTTCCAAGGAGGAAGCAAGGAATGTTTATGTTACACAATCAGACTGATGGTAGTGTTTTTTTCTTTCAGAAACATCTTCGCGATTCAGATATTGAAGCCCAACTGTCCGCGCTGTTATGTTCGTCAGAGGATGAAGAATTTGATGATGAAGCAGTTGGTTGTTTTGTCTCTGACTCCTACAATATCGATTTTGATCAGCGTTTGGATGAAGTACAAAATCTTTCTACAGAAGCATTGCACAGTTTATTGGAGGGTGAGCCAGATTTATCACTTATTCAAGATACTACTACTTCACAAGATGTCACTATGGCTGAAGTCCATGAGGAAGCTACATGTTCAATCCCTGAAATTTCTGTTGCTGCTTCAACATCAACTTCTCTTCCACTACCTGAAGTGACTGTGTCTGATGAACAAAATACTGCACAAACTACATTGTCTTTCTCTCGAGATACATTTAGACAATTGCAAGATAAATCAAGGAATTGGTCCCTTATACATGAAAATGGTACTTGGCCTAGTTTTGACAGAGAAATGCAAGTAAAAAAGAGGTACACTAACAGAACTCAACCACTTGAATATTTCATTGATTCTTTTCCAGAAGAACTAATTGATATTATTGTTCAAAACACAAATTTGTATGAAAATTACAGACATTCTAAAGCTTGGACAGATGTCACAAAACAAGAAATGAAAGCATACTTTGGTTTGATTATACTTATGAGTATAAATCCGTTAGCCGATATAAATACATATTGGTCAACATATGAGTTTTTCAGAAACCCAGTCATTTGTAAAGTGATGCCGCACCGCACGCACCGCACGCACTGATTGCCGGCTACGTAGCGTGCTGGTTTTGTCACACAAATAAGTTCGCGGCATGAATCGTCCGAGGTTTAGTTTCATGTTTTCATCATTTACTAACAAGCAACTGATAATAAGAATTATAATATCTTCATCCATATCCTTGTTAGAACGAAAACTAAATAAATAATTAAACGAAAACTGTGCTTGCAATTCCGTTAAATCCGTTGCGTTCCGTGCGTGCGTTGTGTATTTATATGTTGTGACAAGATACCTTATTAATGAAAAATAATATTATTCTCGATTAAATAACACTCATTGCGATGTTTTTAATAACCCAGGTCAAGTGTCTTCATTAAACTGAGGGCAATAAACGCTATAATTTAATTTAATTGCAAAACACGAGCGGGCTGCTCGAGTTGCTAAAATTAATGTAATCGAGTCAAGCATTGCTCGAGCCTTAGAGTGCTTGAATTTATTTTAATTATATTTTATCAACCTACGTATTCATCAACATCTACTAAACTTATTTCCACAACTGTGTTGCGGTTGGCTTCTAGTCTAACCAAAACTGCAATATTAAATATGAAACTACTGCCTATCTAACCTCCCACGATACCCCTTGAAAAGACTGATTCTCATACTTTCTGTAACGACGAGAAGGTACAGAGGGGGGGCTCGATATGTAAATAATGGTCACCCTTCTAAAAGCTGATCACGGCATGGGTAGCTTAACCTTCGATAGACCCTTGCAGTTGTTATTATACATGTATGTATAGCCACGAGACCTCCAAGAGGTTCACACATTGAGTGTTCTATTCTCGTTCGAGAGCTGTTTGTTCGAATCTCTTTACTTGCAACATGATTCTTATACACTGTTACTGTTTTTTTACATCGACTGCATTTTAGTTTACTGTAACTTCCATGCAAACTTCATTACACTTGTGAATGTTAATAATACTATTTCTATGCCTACTTATTGCTACAGTTTACCTATGTTTAAATACTACCTAATAAAAACGGGTACTACAAAACGAAAGCCAAACGCTATTGCAAGTGCACCTTCACAACGTATCCAACCTGCCAAATAAATGGCTGTGACAATTTATCTATCCTAAGGAACCATCAAACATTAAAGTTTTGAGTATGAATGTGAGGGTTACAAACGATGGACGGATTGTGTGAAAGATGATATGGCTAGGAAGGAAGTGATTTCTGAGATGACGGCAAATAAAAATGTATGGAAGAAGAGACATGCTGCGCCGACCCCAAATAAATTGGGATAAGGGCAGGAGAATGATGATGAAGGTACCTTTAAGCATTCTAAAGCTTGATGTTGTTTCTGACGACACGGTTGGCGCAGTAGCTGAGCGATTGACTGCTGAAGTTGTTTCTGACGACACGGTTGGCGCAGTAGCTGAGCGATTGACTGCTGAAGTTGTTTCTGACGACACGGTTGGCGCAGTAGCTGAGCGATTGACTGCTGAAGTTGTTTCTGACGACACGGTTGGCGCAGTTTTCTATAAAAAAAGAAAAGAAAAAAAAAAAGAAAAGAAAAAAAAAGAAAAGAAAAAAAAAGAAAAAAAAAAGAAAAGAAAAATCAAAATAAGATAGATTACTTACCCTTAAATTCAAATCATACCCTCCCCCTTAATTAATAGGCTACTGATCCCAATTATAACCGGAAAAATGTCTGAATGAATGACAGAGTGTCTCTGTCATTCATTCATATAGAACATGTTCGAGTAGCACGCTCAAGTGCTCCCCGCGCACGCACTTACGCCAGACTTTCGGTCGATAGGCAGCTAATCAACTGCTCAGTGGTTTGTATATGTAACTGGCAGTTCAGAGCTCATCCAACTTAATAAAATACATATTCTAAATGATGTGAGTTTGTTTGTTTGCAATGCGCTTTCACGCAATCACGACTGAACGGATTTGGATTAAATTGGCACACAGGTAGACTATAACCTGAGTTAGATGATAGGATAAATTTTTATCTTAACAGTACGTGTTTCCATTGGATAATAACCGACCTGCACGCTGGCGAAGCTGTGGGTTAGTTTAAACAATTATCGCTCAAAAATAATATAGCCGCCCCATAACTTAAAAACATACCTAACCTATTCCGTTAATAGATTGACATCTGTCAACTTAGTTATAACGACCATACCCTATAGCAGCGAAGTCAAAGAGGGTAATGTTTCAGGCACTTTTTGACAAGGCCTTCCACTTTGATAAGTGTCGAAAATTGACGTTTGATATCAGGAAAAAGTGGAATTTCGTATACTGAAATGATTGACGCCTATTTTTTTCTTAAGAAAGAAAATACAATGTGAACCGAATATAGATTCAAAATAAATATAGGTAGATATTGTTGTTGTTGGTTGTTGAATAATTAATTTGATTGAAGACATATTCTCATTTATTTATTCTCATATTCTCTATTCACATAGTCTTCAATCAAATTAATTATTCAATTTGAGCTTACTTGAATCAGGAATATATCTGTAATTTTAAGTGACACTCATTAATGGCATTCTAGAATAAAGACGTATTATGTGTCCCCACTTCAAAACTTAGTCTTAATTATCCCCTGTCCGAGGTCATTAGCGTTCGAAAACACTAGTCGGGACAAATTTTGGGAAAGTTGCCATTTTGGGAAAGTTGCCGTTATGTGAAAAACAGGGTCGGGACTTGACAAGTTTAAACAGATTGCTAATACGTGTATTTTGGATGTCCAAAATTCTGATCTTTTATTATACAAATTTGCAGATCAATATAAAAAATAAAAACCGGACAAGTACGAGCCTGTCTCGAGCATCGAGGGTTAGTTAATTGTACAGCTACTTTCAGCAAAATAATTAACATTAGCAACTAAAGTTAATTGTGTTTCTGTGTTGGTCCAAGACGTCCTATAATTCTTGACTTGTAGTAGACCCATCGTGTCGCCCTACACCACGTATATTTGAAGCTAAGTTAAAAAATGAAACGCTTCTTACGTAGACTGGAACGCGCCCAAACTCATCTGTCATTCGACTTATTCGTGCGCGCCAAAAATCCACGTTTTTTCTTCTTGCTCCTATAAAAAGTTATTACAGGTAAATTTTACTACTAAAAATACATTATTTACAATGGGAAAACATAAGAGAAAAAGGAGGAATGAAGATGAAGAATTATATTCGTTATTTAAAAAGTTTAAGAAACGAATGAGAGAAAGACACTCGTCCACTTCGAGTGAAATCGAAATACAGGACGATATTCAAGGTAAATACAAATAATTAACATACCGTACTCTTATTTGGTGATCATAGTTATCACTTATGTGCCTATCCGTTATTCTCACGCACGCGGTGCTTGTGGTGAAAAAACAAGTCCATACTTGTTTAAAATTCGGTGTTTGCTCTAATTAGAATCATAATTACGCAATATGTGGCTAATTCTATAAAGAAATATAACAATGGTACGAGGATATACTCGTGTGGTAGCACTGCGTGTGCTATTCGTGAGGTATATCCCGACCGGAAATAAAGGTTAGAGGTTATGCCCGTGTGGTGGTACTGCGAGTACCATTCGTGTGGCACATCCCGACCGTAACCCCTTAAGGTTTGCGGATATACTCGTGTGATGGCACTGCTGGTGCTATTCGTGTGGTATATCTCTCACCTCAATAAAAGGCTCCTATATTAAGAGTAATATCATAAAAATATTTTTAAGGCCCAAAGAGTGTAGAAGAGTTTCAAGAGGAAACAAATTTAGCCAGACAGTCTACAGTTGAGTTGGCTCCTGAGAATCAGCTTCCTGAGCTTCCTGCCACTGAAATTTTACCAGAAAATTCCTCAGAGTCCTTGCCGTTAGATGAGGACATACTCAGTATTCTAGGAGAGGACCCTAATAAAAAGACTTATGCAGAAGCAATTCACAAAGACATCACCATGAGATGGAATCATATAATTACCAATGGATTGGAGAAGGACAGCAAAACAGAACTCCTGAAGTTGTATCCAATCCCTGACAATTGCATTTTCTTGGAGGCCCCCAAAATAAATCCGGAGATTAAGGCAGCTATCTCAGAGCAGGTCCTAAAAAGAGACCGGGCAATGGAGCAGCAACAAAACTACCTGGGCCAAGCTACGGCTTGCATCGGGAAGGCACTTGATATTTTAATTAAAAGTAAAGAGTGCAAGGAAGTTACAAAAATTGTAAGCGACACCGGACGTATGCTGTGTGATTTATTCCATTCTGAATCAATATCTCGCAGATACCTTTTACAATTTGCACTCAATAAAGATACAAAGGATATTGTTATTCAAACAAAAGTGGGAAAATACATATTCGGTGAAAACCTTCATGAGGATTTAAAAGCTGGAAAAGCTATTAACAAGACTGGATCAGAAATCAAATATAATCAACCACAATCATCAAAAAAAAAAAAAACAAGCAAATCCAACAAATTTAAACTCACGGGACCCGCCTCGGAAGTATCACCATCACCACACACCGAGCGCGGGCAAACAGCACAACCCAAGGCCTCGACCAGCAGCTCAGAGGTGGCCAGCACCTCAGCGGTGGCCAGCTCCACAGCGGTGGCCAGATCCTCAACAGAGAAGTGGCCCACCACACAGAAAAACTTAGAGGTAAAACTCCTTTTCATCTCACTATAATAACTGGTTAGCCATTACCAAAGATATGACCGTTTTGTCCTGGGCTGCAGGTTATAAATTGCCATTTTTAAATATACATAATCAAACACTTGCACCAGCAAATAAATTAAAAGGTAAAGAGGCCCAAGAAATGCAAAAATCAATATCCCATCTTATTACCATAAAGGCTATAAGGGAATGTGAGCCATGTAATAATCAGTTTCTTTCACATATTTTTTTGGCCCCAAAACCTAATGGTGAAAAAAGATTCATTTTAAACTTAAAGAAGCTGAATAAGTTTATGAGTACATCCCATTTCAAACTCGAAGACATTAGAACTGCCACAAAATTACTTTCAGCTGGTTCCCTAATGGCAAAAATCGATCTTAAAGAGGCATACTACTCTGTGCAGATACATGAGCATTATAGAAAATACCTCCGTTTTCAATGGCAGGATAAGCTGTATGAGTTTAATGTATTACTGTTTGGTCTCTGCACAGCACCCTATGTGTTCACTAAAATTATGAAACCTGTCATAGAACACCTCCGGTCTCAAGGAATTTTGTGTTCTGTTTATCTCGATGATATACTTTTAATTTTTGACAACATGTTAGAGGCAAAAGATGGTATTGAAAAAGTGTGTAGACTTTTAGAACACCTAGGTTTTACAATTAATTATGACAAGTGTATACTTTTACCCCAACAGAAATGCAATTTTTTAGGTTTTGTGTTAAATTCACTAGACATGACAATAGAATTACCACCTGAAAAATGCTTAAAGATTCGGCAAGAATTATTATTTTTTTATAATAAGAAAAACTGCAAAATAAGAGAGTTTGCCCATTTGTTAGGTTTACTGACTTCCATTTGCCCCGCTGTTAAATATGGCTGGGTATATACCAAAGCTTTTGAAAGACTGAAATACCTGAGTTTGCTTAATAATAATCAAAATTACAATAAAACTATGAAATTACCCAGCTATTTAAAATCAGATTTTGATTGGTGGTTTAAAAACATAAAAGCAGGCCGCATCCTCTTCACGAGCGGCTTACCCTGGTTGCAGGGGTCTTATCAGGAAAGCTCTAGAGAGCCGAGGTGTTCCTGATATGTCAATTGACGTCATGCTAGCTTCCTTAGCAGATAATACTGTGTCACAGTATAACACATGTTTAAAATCATGGTGGACTTATTGTTTAGATAATTCAATAGATTGTTACAGTGCTGGCATCCCAGATATATTAAAGTTTTTAACCAAAATGTACAACAATGGCTCAAAATATGGAAGTCTGAACTCATGTCGATCTGCAATTTCGCTATTAGTAGGTCCACAAGTTGGTACCAACGAGCTAATAAAAAGGTTCTTTAAAGGAGTATTTCGGCTAAGACCAAATAACCCAAAGTACGATGTTACCTGGGATACCAACACTGTGTTGAATTACTTAAGTAATTTATATCCTAATAATAACATATCATTGGAAATGTTATCAAAAAAAAAAAAAAAATTAGTAACTATTTTAGCTTTAATAACTGCACACAGGGTCCAAACCTTAAGTCTGATTAGATTAGAAAATATTAAATGTTGTAAAGAAAAAATTATCATAAAAATTACTGATCTCATTAAAACATCTCGAGTAGGTGCAACTCAACCTGCCCTAATCATTCCATTTTTCTCGAAAGGCCCGAAATCTGCCCTGCGCAGTCACTAATTGACTACATCAAAATAACTGAAAAATTACGACTCAGTAATTCAGGACGGCTTCTTTTAAGTTTCAAAAAACCATATAAAGTTATAGGATCACAAACTATAAGCCGTTGGATCAAAGATATGATGACCAAGAGCGGCATAGACACCGACATGTTCACAGCACATAGCACGCGACATGCATCTTCATCGAAGGCAAAAGCTCTAGGAGTTAACCTAGATATCATTCGAAAAACGGCAGGTTGGGGTGAAACCTCTTCAGTGTTTGCCAGGTTCTACAACAGACCTATTGTACAATCAGAAACTTTATTCGCAGAAACTATTTTTAATTCAAGTGCTTAACGTTATCCATTAACGATTATATGAATCTCAATTTTAGTTTTAATTAAGATTGATTAGTTGATTGTTATAAATAATTATTAAAATCTAAGTTTTTATTGTTACTCATTAATGAGTCCTTTGTTTTTTATTAATACACTATATAAAAAAGAAATTATTTGTTGTATTTCACGACTCTTTGAACATCCTACAAGTCAAGAATTATAGGACGTCTTGGACCAACACAGAAACACAATTAGAAATCAAACGAACTTACCAAGTGAAGTTCGATGTTAATTGTGTGAAGGTGTTGGTCCAAGACGTCCAAGACTCCCACCCGGACCCTAATGCTAGTGCATGAGTACCCTAAGTTACAGGTCGTGAAATAGGAACTTCAAACTAAATGACAGATGAGTTTGGGCGCGTTCCAGTCTACGTAAGAAGCGTTTCATTTTTTAACTTAGCTTCAAATATACGTGGTGTAGGGCGACACGATGGGTCTACTACAAGTCAAGAATTATAGGACGTCTTGGACCAACACAGAAACACAATTAACATCGAACTTCACTTGGTAAGTTCGTTTGATTTCTAATAAACAATTAAAGCACCGAACATAACTTTCGACGAGAAAGTAGGATTGAACGACAAACTTAACTTTTTAGAAAATAGTCTCCTATACATAGCTTTACATCACTGTCAATTCACCAACTGCATATGAAAACTGTTTGTAATAGATTAACGACTTCATAAGTTCCGGCGTTTGTCTGGCTAACTTTCTCTAATCCGGATTTATACGGAGTTAAAAAATCACACATCGTTTTAGTTTTAGGGGACACATTTTTTATGGTAAGCCTGACCTGATTTGACCTGATTGTCAGAGACACATCCAAATATGTCTCTGACAATTATTGCTGCCCTTATTTGCGATGGGTGTGTAGATCACTGTCCCCGACAGTCAGTACTGCCCTATGATACCGCCGTCACTGCCGTTATTAGTTATTTCATTAGTTTTATTTTATTTACATATTTCTTTTTTCGATTTAATTTCTAGAC
The DNA here is from genome assembly GCA_905147745.2 of Phlogophora meticulosa. NCBI lineage: Eukaryota > Metazoa > Arthropoda > Insecta > Lepidoptera > Noctuidae > Phlogophora > Phlogophora meticulosa. The sequence goes on along the minus strand of LR990538.1, from coordinate 11,348,230 downwards.
TCATCAGCCCCGAGTGTGGTTCATCAGAACAGAAACGACACTGGTCACACAGAAACTAGGAGACCACTCACACGCGCCGTACTCACCGTCACTGAATACTTGGAAAAATTAGCTAACATCGCTGACAACGTGAAAGTTACTTACCAAAGCGGGTTGTAGTGGCAGCAGTATCACCGCAACCATTGACGTCAAACAAACCAGAGAATGTTTTCTCTGGTTCTTTTGACGTCCATGTTAAAATGAAATAGCAAAGTTAAGAACACATAGTTTTGACGAACTGGAAAACCGTTACAGAGAAAACCGCGCTCACGCAGCTGGAATCGTTATCAGGCATTTAGCACTCGGAGTAGAGCAGCTCATGGGCACGTCGTTCTGAAGAAGATCCGGATTTGTTATGTTTTTACCATTTTCGTTACGCGGAAAAAGCGCAGAAATGTGTGAAACCAAGTGCCTGGAAGAACTAGCTTTGGAGCAGCCACAAGCGGAAAACTGCTTTGTACATCCAGCCACAAGCGGAAAACTGCTTCGTCCATCCAGCCACAAGCGGAAAACTGCTTCGTCCATCCAGCCACAAGCGGAAAACTGCTTCGTCCATCCAGCCAACCGCCTCAGTGTAACAGACGTAAATACCGGTTTGAACTTTCTAGTAGACACAGGGGCGAACGTGTCCGTTATACGTAAACAAGAAGGACCGAACTCTAGAAGGACCGAACTCAAGAAGGACCAAACTCAAGAAGGACCGAACTCAAGAAGGACCAAACTCAAGAAGGACCGAACTCAAGAAGGACCGAACTCAAGAAGGACCGAACTCAAGAAGGACCGAACTCAAGAAGGACCGAACTCAAGAAGGACCGAACTCAAGAAGGACCGAACTCAAGAAGGACCGAACTCAAGAAGGACCGAACTCAAGAAGGACCAAACTCAAGAAGGACCGAACTCAAGAAGGACCGAACTCAAGAAGGACCGAACTCAAGAAGGACCGAACTCAAGAAGGACCGAACTCAAGAAGGACCGAACTCAAGAAGGACCGAATTCAAGAAGGACCGAACCCAAGAAGGACCGAACCTCAAGAAGGACCGAACCCAAGAAGGACCGAACCCAAGAAGGACCGAACCCAAGAAGGACCAAACTCAAGAAGGACCGAACCCAAGAAGGACCAAACTCAAGAAGGACCGAACCCAAGAAGGACCAAACTCAAGAAGGACCGAACACAAGAAGGACCGAACACAAGAAGCGGATTACACGCGATCATTTTATCCAGAAGTGTTACGTCGGAGTCACCACTTATTTGTGACAGAATGCAAATAAAAGGAGAATTTAGAGATATAAGTTAGTGTCTTTTAATCAGATATATCGATAACGTGATACTTTGCGATACCATATTCCTTGTCATTTTTTGTTCGTCTGTGTGTCATCTACTCATACATACCATTTTCATTTTCATTTTCATTGGGTCGATATGCCAGATCGGTTATATTTCCTATAGATAGTCCGTGTCAACGATAAAAACTTGTTTTGAAAAAATGTAGGTACAAAACTACCTACCTAACTTGGAAAATGAAATGTATCAAGAATTAAATACAATTTGCTAGAACCAAAGTTTTCTGCCGTGAAGTAAACTTCTCAGGTAGACATTACTTATTGTGTGATTTATTGGCAGCAAGTTCCAGATGAGGGAAACGAGTTTTTCTTTGAAGAGATACCATTATGGCTTGTTTTACAGACCTTTATTCTTAAGACCTTTACTTTGTGTGATCTTAACTTTAAATTGTACTACGAGCCCCGATGCAAAATAGTTCTTCTAGTATGGAAAGTAATGCAAAGCGTAAAATATAGAAAGTAAATATTGGTAAAATATACTTTAAAAAAAAAAAAACGTTGCCCCACCCTAGGAATTTCTCCTGTATCGTGGGTGCGTTTACAGACATTTAAACTCACATACACAAACAGCCAGACCCGGAACAACCACCTGTAGGTCACACAAATATTTGTTCCGTGCGGGGATCGAACCCACAACACGCGGCGCATCAGCCGATGGCTCAACCAATGCGCCAACCGTGTCGTCAATTAAGAACGTTTAATAAAAAGTAAACCACAATTTTAAAGTTTATTTTAACATTTAAACTGAAATTCTTTCATGACATTACATGACATAAAAAAAATAAAAACATAACGCAAAAGTATTCGTCTACCCTTGTCACTCACGCAACATAGTTCGTCTACCACTTAGTTGTGTCGCCTTTGCTCTCTATGACAGCTTTATGCAAAGAGGCATGGTTGCAACCAACGCTGCACACTCCTCAGGCTTAATTGAGTCCCAGACAGCCAAGAGTTTAAGTCGCTCTTCGATCTTGATGGATTTTTACGGAGATTTTTTTTCATTTTCCACCAAAGGGTCTCGATCGGCGACAAGTCCGGGCTGTTAGATGGCCATTCGATTGTAGGGATGCTTTTCGCCAGTTGCCACGTCTTTGACGTCCTAGCAGTATAGCAAGAAGCACCATCCTGTTGAAAAATTAAGGAATCTTGATGCTCAGGTGACGGAATAGAGGGGCAGTAAATTCTCTTCCAAAAGGTTTTGATACCTTGCAGCATTAATAAATAATAATAATAAATAATGCTGGACAATCCACACAGCATCATCTAGCCTTAAGCTAAGCAGAGCTTGTGTTATGGGTACTAGATGACTGATATACTTAATATACCTATACATTACATAGATAGATATTTTTTTATTATACATAACCAGAAACACCCGGAAAAAATATTTGTAGATCGTACAAACATTTGTCCCAAGGCGGTTATCGAAACCGCAACCTCCTGCGTCGCAGGCGGACCTTCGACCGCCGCGCCACATCGGTCGTCAAATTTTGAGCATTGATAGAACCATCCACAAACTGCATACCACCAACACCTTGTGCAGACATGCAGCCCCATATCATAAGAGACGCCGGAAAGTTCACTTTGCGTTTGAGACAATCAGTATGAAATGCCTCCTTTTTGTTCCGAATCACTTTTTTCCTTTCATCGCCGACTGTCACTTCAAATTTGGACTCGTCACTCCAAATGATACTACGCCACTGATCGGAAGTCCAATTTAAATGATCACGAGCAAACTTCAACCTCTTTTTCTTTTGTACAGCAGTCAACAGTGGTTTCTCTTTAGCGGTTTAAAATCCGTACCCCATTCTTTTTAGGACTTTTTTGCAAGTATCAACTGAGACGTCTTTGTGAATTATGTCCTTCCATTGCACCGTGAATTCTCCATCTCGAGCACGACGATTATTTATGATAATTTTCTTCAGGATTCTGTTTTCTACTGCACTAGTGATGCGTGGACGAACAACCAGCTTTCTTCTAACAAGAAGTCGTTTTATTATTTTTATAGTGCTGAATGATAGATTGGACTGTAGACCTGGGAACTACCAAGTCTTTAGATATTTGGTAACTTGATTTGCCAGCATCGACCCCACAAACTATTCGCCTTCGAAGCTCATCACACACGGGTTTGCCACGACCCATTGTTATTTGAAAACTAATGAAAACAACTGGAATTTTCAGAATGTATACTGTCTCACTTGAAAAATGACACAGAATTACTTTTACAAATTTAAATTATGCAACATAATTGTACAAAGAAGGAATAATCTTATTTAACTCACCGATAGACGAACTCTTTTGCATCGATTAACAATTAGACGAACTATTTTGCTTATAACTTCTTCGAATTTAAAACAGGATATGTATAAATTTAAAATACTAAAATTGGTTCATACTTAAAAAATGGCTTAAAAAATGGCACTAGATTAATAGATAAAAACATTTTATTGTATCTTGTGACATTTGAATTATTCAAATGTCACAAGATACAATAAAATGTTTTTATCTCGTGATAGCCGCTTACAGCACAGATTGAAAAAATAATCTATGCGGGGTCACACCGTCTGCTTTGCCTTTGTCTACAATCCAGTCACTGGGTAACACAATACCTCTTGGTTTGACTGGTTACCAGTAAGGACTGTCAAATATATAGGAATTACTTTGATTTGCTTCCGGGGCACGGACAGGTTACGGAAAGTAATGGATAGTTACTCATCCAAGGACCAGCCTGGCAATGGTGGTTTGACCTTGCATTGACCCGCGCATCTAGCCTAGCCATTTAGCCACGAGCCCCTCGTAATCTATGAAAAGATACCATAGGTGGCAACCAAAAAATTATAATACGGGAATCGAGGTCACTCATTATGTGCAGGTAAACAGACAGTTTAATTCAAACTTTGGATATTTGTTCACTATTTATAACAATGTAAATCAAACTCAATACCTACGCAATAATTAAACTGGGCTGATAGTATTGACACTTCGCACAATGTAAATACAAAATGGAAATTGAATCTGCATCTCTATACAGAATGTTAATTAACGGAAGGCGTTCGCACTAACCTCCAATAGCATAGCGTCCATATATGCTTAAAAAATATTACCATTCAAAATCTTTTTAATTGATACGTAAAAGAAACACTGTGCACACGCACTTGTTTTTCTACGTGGAAGTAGGCAATGTGGCATTTATTTAAGAATGAGGGCTCGCATGTAATGTAATTGATGCGCACACTACTATTTAGATATGTTTCAATAGTTTTGTAATTAAAAAAAAACCGCTTGTTTTTTTATGCTGTTTTTTTTTCAATCTATTAATGTTAACGAGATTACGGGAGCTCCTTCTCTTGTTTAACATGCTATATATGTACTTGCTCGTATACTCGTACCTGTAGGGCTCACATCCATCTAGTCTTGTAGCAGACCTGAGTCTAAGTCACATTATTATTTATTAAATACATACAGCGTATTATACTTGGCAATTTCAGGAAGCCGCAGCTGTGAAAATATCGTTTTACAAAGTCTAAATGCGACTATTAAAAATTCTCTGAAAATTTATGAGTGGCCTTTCATAATGACAGTGAGCTTGGAATCATCAATGGGATATAATTATTCCATTTTCACTTCGCGATGAATATTTCAAATCAATTTCTCGTTATCGTGACCACCTATTCTAGTCAGGGTTTCTTATACGCCATCATAGTACTATTTCCATGAAACGTTTAACGAGCAATTTCCGAGTTGATGTCTGCTTGTCGGATTAATTAAATTTCCCTCTACACTCTACGCCCTATTATTATAATTTTTTGGTGTGGTCTTAGTGGCGGCGAGATTTCATTTGTGTATCAAAAAATAATGTTGAATTTCTGGGAATTCTTTATTTTTGTAACAACATAATTAATACTTAAATAAACACACAAAAACAGGCAAAACGTGGGAATACTATATACATAGAGGTACACAACTGCCTTTGCCTTCGGAGAATGAAAGCGTGGTGGTGTCATGTCATATTATATAAAAATATCTGAACAATAAATATTCCTTATATAGCCCTTATAACAGATAGGGGATATAGGAAGATACTAGGAAACGTCAAATGATTAGGCGTATAGCTCGCGCCAAACTTTGTGGCCGCCCCGAAACTAGGCTCATTGCATTGCGCAGAACACAAAATCAGGTATTAGCGGGACGCACAAGAGCTTGGGGGCAGGGCCACACCCCGCGCGCCCGCACCGCTCACCCGCGACGCGCGCTGGCACCCACGCCTTAGTGTGAGTGCTACGTCCGTACACGAATCACACATTTGTTCAGCTCTGAGAGTACTGTCGCGTTCGAATTCGTTCGATCGTTTCGTTAATTTGTTGTTATAGTTTTTAGTTATTGTTACTTGTTGTTATTATTACTCGTTGTTATTTGTTTATAAACATGCCTACCGGACGTTGTAATGTTTTACGACGCCAGGCTCGTAAAATGGTCTACGATGTTTATAAATTTATGAAGAAAGAAGCTGAAGAAGGCCTTAAATACGATTTGAAGGCAGTACATAAACGGACTGCAGCCGCTACAGGAGTATCAGAAAGAACTGTACGACGTATTATATCGGTAGCAAATGAACCAAGTTCCGATTTATTAGCAGTTTTTCGTACACCCGGAAAGAAGAGGCAAGGGGTAAAAAAGGTAACCGGAATCGACAATTTTGACCAAGGTGTCATCAAAAGATGTATCCACAATTTTCATTTGACACAGAAAGAATTGCCGACAATTGCTCAACTTTAAAAAAAATTAAAAGACGATATAAATTTTGAAGGATCCGCAACGAGTTTGAGGAGAATCCTAAATGAAATGGGATTTAAATGGAAAAAAACTGAAGACAACCGCAAATTATTAATTGAAAATACAAATATTCGCTGTAAGCGAATTGAATATTTGCGTGAAATAACGAAATATCGCGCAGAAGGAAGACCGATAGTTTATACTGACGAATCGTATGTCGATTCATCGCATACCACTTCGAAGGCATGGAGTGATGGTAGCACTAAAGGTTTAAAAAAAATATATCAAAAGGTCAACGTGTCGTCATTGTACATGCTGGATCCAAATCAGGATTTGTACCCAACGGCCTTTTGATGTTTAAAGCAGGTACGAAAACCGGAGATTATCATGATAACATGAATTATAATAATTATAAAAAATGGATACGCACACAACTTTTGCCGAATCTCCCACCGAGATCGGTGATGGTGATAGATAATGCACCCTATCATAACAAATTAGAGGATGCAGCGCCGACGTCAAATAACAAAAAGGCAGAAATGGTGGCATGGCTTTCGGCAAAAAATATCCCTTACAGTTCTGACATGCTGAAACCAGAATTGTATAAATTAATTTCTATACATAAAGAAAAATTCAAAAAATTTAATATTGATAAAATTTTAGAAGAACAGAATCACACAATATTACGGCTTCCACCTTACCATCCCGACTTGAACCCCATAGAAATGGCTTGGGCATCCATAAAAGGTTACGTGTCGAAAAAAAATGTCACAAATAATATAACTAATATTATGAAACTAGTGGAGGAAAAAGTAAATAGCATGGGTGAACAGGAGTGGACTGCATTATGCGACAAAGTTATTAATATTGAGGAAGAATATAAGAAGGGTGATGTCATCATAGATGACCTAACTGAAAAAATAATAATTCACGTGAGCGATAATGAATCAGATGAAGAAGATTCGGATATTTTTTGGGAAGAGAGTGATTCGGATGCGGAACCATCCACTAGTAAGGGAGATGTTTTTATGGAAGGTGTGGCCCCATTGTGAATATAGTTTTTATTTATATTAATGTTTTTTATTTCCATTTATCCTATTATTACCTAACCTATATGTTTTACAAATAACACATAGGTACATTGTATATTAAATTAAATAAAATAACCTATGAAATAAACACGAACTTTATAATCAACAAATAAAAATAAATTGACATAAAATGAAAATTGTTTGGTTGATTACGTATTGCCCACTCGACTGTACCATGCGCAAGTTCGGACTCGCGACTATATTCAAGGCGGTCACGAAGTTTGGCGCGGGCTATACTTTCCATATTTATAATTTTACGTGCTCAGATAGATGAGCAGAGCATCTGTGTATAATGTATTAACAAGCAAGCAGTAGCTGTGTTTTTTTAGAAACAATAAGTTATTTCATAAATTATTACATTCTGTATTTTGATTAATAGGTAAGCAGGTACATTATTGTACATAAATAAGGTTAATGAAAAGTGTCAAATTTTTATTTAACATCATAACATTAATAACTAACAATATGTTAAAATTGTATCTTAAAACACACGTCAAGTCACAAGGGAAGTCTTCGCGCGCTGCCTATTGTCGCAAACAATTTATAGATTTACTAGACAAATTTGAGAATGATATTTGAACTGTCTGACTCTCATATTGAGCCAATATAATATATGTATATGTGACTAGATCAGTGTGATATACATATTACCAAAAACTTTATAACAAAACCTCAATCCTAGAACTGGTAGCTGCACCAGTAGGAGTACAATCAGTTCTGGAATTAAGGTTTTGTTATGAAGCGTTTGGTAATATTTCACAGTTAAAATAGGTTCGTCACCTTAAGGTCTATTGTTGTTGCATAATAGAATCTGCTTTACTGCTTTACCTACTCAATAATGTCATAATGTTAATTTTACTGACTGACAACGAAAACCTTGCACCTTTTAAGATATCCAAATGACACTTTACAATAAAGATAAGAGCAGACAGAAAAGTGCCCCTGGTGAAAGTACACTCCTAACCGATTTCTCGCCATTGGGACCACACCCAACTCATTGAATTCCGCACAAATTAACAACGTCTCACAAAATTAATTATTTCAAGAGAACAAAATGAGGTAAAAGATATCACCCTGGATGTCAAAGTTCAGTTTTAGTACCTATTTACTTAAGTTTGATTCAGAAGTCAAATTTTATTTGATACCCCAATTGAACTAGTTACACCCATTTCAAAGTCAACCCCCCGTTTCAACTTCTATTGCAATGAATATAATATTTTTTCGATTCTTTCAATTATTGGACAAACATTGTCAAAAACTGCCTATTCTGAATGACAATTCGATAGCTAAAGCTAACATTGTTGACAGAGAGAGAGAGAGATTTAACAAAGTTGAGAAGCAAAATGAACTTAGGGCATACCATCGACCCACCGTGCACCGTCCGTGCACCGTCGTGTAAACACGATACTGATGGGGAGATACTGACTGACGCCAATGATGACGGGATTACAAAGTACAAATATGTATGTAAAATCAGTAGTATCAAACGGTACCATCAGGGTTTGTAGCTCGCATTATATTGGGACTATCAAAACAGGAATTAAAAATAATAAACAGAATCTGACAGATGCTCCGAACAGAATGGTCGCAGTTCGTATAGTGGGCCACCCAGGTTACTTAGCCTCAATAGCATTTGAAAACCAACTGTAACATATGTATAAAAAGTACCTAAAATATAAAATAAATAATAAAAATAAATATAAAAAGCCCCCCCCCCCCTGGCCCAAAACCAGGGAAGATTGTGATTTTATTCAGAAACGAAAATATAGGTTTTTAAGGAAAACCAAGACAAGACAAAACACAGCAAAATAAAAAATAATGTACAATACTTTGAGTTGGCTTTTTCAAAATACGAATGCAAGGCTAAAAAAACAACCAGACATTTGAATGATCGAGTGCTTTGACGAGCATTTACCGATAACTACCCCGCTTATTGCGAATTTACCAGGATAGTTGTGTAGTCCACGTATTGTACGTACAGTATTTGGTGCTTATACAACTATACACAGGAATCCTCTTAGTTTAAGCCCAGTTTCACGAGTTTATCTTGCCGCTTATTTTACTGACCTTTGTACAGGAATGACTATACTTTGGGTAAGCCTTAAATTCAGTAAATATTCAAAAATATTCTTACTTCTTAATTTTAAGATTTTCAATGGTTTCAGCAGCCATAATCATGTGCTCACCACAAAAGTGCTGGAGTTTTATAAAATAAATACACCGCTGCAAGTCATTTTACGAGGTAATAAAGAACAGTTCATGGGTATGTTGGGTAGGGTATCCCAGGACGATCGAAAGAAGATAAAAGAGAAAAACAATAACATACAGTGGTATGTTATTGTTTTTCTCTGTCTGTATAGTGTCTATGTCTGTATAGTGATACAGACATTGGAAAACATTCAAGTCCTTTTTAATTAACGCAGAATAAAGTTATAACTTTACTCTGTTTATTAATAAGGGGGAAAGTGTTTTTTAGTTGAAGAGCATGCATTAAGTGAACAGACAGACAGACAGTATTAACTTCAGAAATATAATACATTTTCGACGTGTAAATTTGACATAGCTTGAATCCGCTTGTATTAATAAGAAAGAGATCGTCTTAACAAAAAGAAATGAGAGGTGGTAAATTACTATTCAGTGGTCTTATTTAAACCAGCTAAATTTTTTCAGGAATAGTTAAATGCGATTTTTCAAAAATATAATTAATAATCAAATAACCTGTAAAAACACTTTTTAAAAGTTGTGGTTATAGTCAGTTGTAGTTAAAGTTAGTTTAATTAAACCGAAAGGAAAGTTGGCTCCAATATGAAATAACTCATTTGGAGCTATTTTATTAGAGAACTTGTGATATAGGATGACAGGGAAGGGAGGCCGGGACAGGTTATGAATTTTTCAGAAAGGTTATCCTATTTCGAAGAGTTCACTCATATACCGAAAGGCATAGTGATTGTATTAAAAGTGAAGAGTTCGAAAAAATCCAGATAAATTGCCAAAAAAAAAAAATTATCGAGGGTCCAAGTATTGTGGAGTTGGCTAACGCAATTGGTGTTTAAGAGCATGCCATCCTTAACGTGTCACAAAACTAAGTAGCTTATGTTAATTACGGAGGCATTCAATAATTACAATATTTATTCCTAATATACTAATATCATTCACCGATTCGAAAAAAAACACTTCGGAATGTAAATTAACCATAGTTACGAATGTCGAAACTACCTACTTACAAAAAACCAACTTGACTCAATGCTTTTTTTTGTAAAAACGTTTTTTATGTATCGCTTTTTAGCGGGTCGGTTTGTAATTTATCTAAGATGCAAAAGCTTAAGTCAGCTGCTCATCACCTTCTAAAAATATTGCTTTTCCCAACGCTGGGACCTGGTGCTTCACCATTAACTTCACTTCACCATTTATGCATTGTGATGAGCATAAATTGCTTAGCCACAAAACAGTTGCATTGCTTAGTTATTCCGGTGGTCATTTATACTTTTTTATTTATTTATTCAATACTTGAAAATCACACAAATGTACAGAGGTCTTAACTTATTATAGTAGGCACTCTCGACCAGTCAACTTTCGGCTGATGCAGAGAACACGCAGTGTTCATAATCAGTTAAACGAGCTACTTTCCTATCCAATTCGCTATAAATGTGCCTTTAATATTTGGAGAGCTCCCTCGATTTCTCCAGGATCCCATCTGACTTGTCGTAACAATGGGACCACCTCGAAAGTATACCCCCTTCAAACAATATGAATTTTCAAAATCGGTTCGCTATTGGCGAAGAAATCTGTGAACATACATAAAAATAAAAATACATGCATCCAGTCGAATACAGAACCTTTTTGAAATCGGATAAAAATAGGAAACCTGTTGTAATACCTTTGAAGAAGTAAATCTTTGACAAAGTTTCACTATACAACAAACAGTCCCACTGAAGGGCGTCTTATCTCATATAGAGCATTAATTACCATAATTATTATTATGCTCATTTGCTCAAGGCGGATTGACGATTTCAGACTTATATTAATTATAAAGTAGGAACTGGTTTCCTGCTAATGTATTTTTAGGCCGATGCCAGTGATGTCTAAGATATACTTAACAAACACCCAAAGTTAAAAATCTCAAATGGTTTTTATCAGATTGACAGACTTAAGATGCCAATCTTTCAGGGAGTAGTAAAACTATGCTTCAATATAATATATGTATATTTGGTTTGGGCGACACCTATCTATACGTAACCGTACTTCGTTCATCCGTTGAGTTTAGCTTAGTTTGATTATTTACCGCTAGATGTCAGTGTAAGTAGAATGTTAATGTAAATGCTACAAAATTTTCGTTTGGCCGATAAGCAGTTGATGTTTTGTCTCGCATTTCTAGTTCAGGGTTAATGCAATAGATGTCATGCAATAGTGATACTATGTGATGTGATTGATAAGCAGATTTCAACAAGACTCGACTTTTATTATCTACGGGTAGTAACATAACTATAGTGACGACAGCATGCACTATATCTTTCCCCAAATATTTTAAAGCATTTTACAATAGATAAACGATATTCATAGTTAGTTTAACAGTAACTTATTTCTTAAATTAAACACTAACTAGAATTTAACCTTGTCACACTATCTATTTATCCAGTAAATAAATATGTAACTAAAATTGAACATTCATATCTGCATGCACAATTAGATTGTATTTATTTCACTTAAATGTTTCTCTCTTTGTATACATTTTTTTTAACAACATAACAAGCAGTTACAATTTTATTAATATTTAAATAGAGTTGCCCTAGTTCTTTACGTGCTTGGACAGTCACTGATCTGTGCGGTCGTCCCGTAGTTGCGGTATCCACACCACTAGGTACCATGGACCTATTGTCCTTGTTTGAAATGCAGTTATCAACACATTCGTCCTCACTCTCAGTATTGGACCATTTCTCATCATCTCGTATCGGCTCGCATTTACAACTTTGACTTTGACTGATTTCAGTGCCCAGTGAGGATGATTGTATTTTAATTAAGTGACGTCTATTGCGTCTGTAACGATTTCCCGTGTGGTCGGTGACAAAATAGGATCTTGGTTGAACTGCTTGCGTTTGGACCCCCGCAATTTTTCGTTTTTCTCCGTCTATCATAATTACCGCGTCACCTGGTTTCATAGTGGGTAATGTACGTGAGTGTTTGTCATAATTCTGTTAGCTGTTCTCCTGTTTACGAATGACGTTTCTATAGTCGTCAGTGTTGTCGCGACTTGGTTCTAGTTTTGTGATATGAGAAGGCAGCGTACTATTAAGTTTACGCCCCATTAGTAACTGCGCAGGCGAGCTAATACCATTACGCGGTGAATTCCTAAAATTTAAAAGCATCAAGCAAAAAATCTGATTTAGCTTCTATTGATTTGTTTAAAATATTTTTAATCGTTTGTACGCTTCGCTCGCTCCGACCGCTCGATTGTGGATAGTTTGGCGAGGAGGTAGTGTGATTAAATCCCCACTTGTTTTTGATTGAGAAATTCCTTTGAAGGCTGGCCCGTTGTCAGTCACAAGCTCGCTTTGAATACCGTGTCGTGCAAATTGGTCATTCATAGCCGCGATTACTGCCTTACTTCCGATACTATTCAAAGGGTTAACCTCAATACAATTTGAAAAATAATCGTTTAAGATAACAAAATTAGTTTTTCCGTGAAATATGTCGGAGCCTACTTTAGCCCACGGTATATTTGGAATGTGATGAGGATACATGGGTTCGCGTGAGGGTCGTGGCTTCCGTTCCATACATGCTGCACATCGTTTTACGGTATTTTCAATATCACCTGACATTTCCGGCCAAAACATCACTTCACGATCATTATTATATCTATCCATCCCCATGTGCCCGTCATGTAATCGCTTTAACATTTCTGTTGTTAACGCTCGCGGTATATAAACTAGATTATCTTTGAATATTACTTCATCCACATATTCAAAACTGTGGCTATACGACCAATGTGTTCACACGCACTCTCAGTGATAGAATCTTTGATGCAATAACATATTTTCCACTAGAAATTTGCTGAGTCAATGGTTGCTTTCGTCGTGTTTGTGTGCGGGCGTATCCTCCCTTGGTATATTTTATTATTACCTGACACTCGCTATGTTTTGCTATTTCATCTCTAATCAAGCTCATTTTACTGTCATTAAATCTTACATTCTCTAATAAAAAACATGATTGCTCGGTTATTTCTTCTGAAATACTTTCCTTCATGTTATCAGTTAAAGCTGCCCAGCGACAATGCGTCCGCCACAAACATGTACTTACCTGGCTTATAAATCACTGTGAAATCATAACCCTGTGTGCGCAGCATCATACGCTGCAAGCTGAAAGCTGAATTTCACCATTGGGCAAGGAATAGATGCGTACTACGCGATAAACCCCCGCCACGAACTGGGGGGTGCTAACATCTGTATGCCTTACCCGTCGTTCATACACTGGGCACGTAAATTCGGATTGGACATACTGGGCTCTTTTGAAGTCACCGAAGGGGTGATAACCGCAAATTACGAGAGGCCCCACTTGTTGGTTGACTACAAAAATAGTCAGGCCGTTGCATGGCTAGGTTCAACCCAAGATTCGATCGCGTACTTACCATCGACATTCATGGACTATCAACGAACGGTCCCCTTTATGGTCCACCAATCCGTGGAGGCATGATATATATATATATATTATATGATAATTTTGAAAATTCTGTCTGTGCGCTGATTGTAAACACGAACGCCATGCACTGTGGCACATGTGGACGGTATCTGAGATGCAGTACCCAGATCCTCCGAACATTGTTTTTTTACGAGTCCAAGATCCTGCCAGTCAGGGAGATAACGGAAACGGTCTCCCAGGAGGAGCCAAAGAGCCATTAGGAGAAGGTGTGAATGATGTACTCGTCCCAGTAGACACAGGCCACGTGGGATCAGGAGCGTGAGGGCGCATACCAGGAAGCCGTGGGCAACTTCCAACCTAGGACTGGAACGGGCCCTGGTACTTGGACATCAAAGCGCGGATTACAGCAGAGGGCCCGCAATAAGTGCACGAATGGGATGTTATTTGATTGGGGAGCGTCTCTATATACTCTGGAATTGTATGATGAGCTGTTAGCCATGTTTAACAAGATAGACCTTGACTTTCTACAAAACGTCCAAAACTTTCGACAGAGAAGCGTACCAGGATGTCTAAGTGCCTCATTGGTTGCCCATTAGAGGTTCCTCTTACACCTCCGGATTATACCTACATTACAAAATGACAATGGCCGCCGGCCAACCACATGTAGATAGCTTCCTGGTGAGAGACTCTTTTCTAGAATCGAGAAGAGGTTCAGAGGACTATTTAGTCAGGCACCTAGTCAATTCAACTGGAGTAACTACGACGACTTTCTCCTTACGATAGTGTCAGAAGTGGGATGAAATGCAGATTTAAACAAGACCGACTTTTATTATCAACGGGTATTTGAACATCATAAATAATTGTAGTACCGACAACATGTACAATACTATGAATTAAATATTATATGTGCAAATTCAAAACTGCAATTGTAACGTCAAATTAGCCATAAAACTATTCTTATTCGTATACCTGTCTATTTTTTTAGAATAGTTTGAAATCGCCAAACCACGTTGAATAAGCGTAATGAATAATGCGTAATGAATAATGCGTAATGAATAATGCTGAATGAAAATAAGTCTTTGCCCAGTTAATATTTATCTATTGTCACTTGAATATTAGTTCCTAGAAGGCTTATATATTAGGCCATCCTTACGTAAACATGCCATCCTCCTCTTTGATTTTAATTGTGTCGTCAGAACGTATCAAGTCTTGGTTGTGGTGACGATCTATTTACTTACCCACTGTTGCTCCTTTTGGTCCAGAATGCCTGTAGGTCATTGACAAACGTCACGGAAACCTGAGGGGAATTATATTACCCGTTGGGTTGTAGAGCATGCATACACGTGGAGTGGCTGCCTTTCTATCCACATAAGCAGGCACTCCATATAAAATCTACAGGTATTCACTCGCCTCCGGTTAGACTGGAAGGCGACACCCCTACATAGTTGGGAAAAAGATAGGCAGAGAGATTACGCAACTTATGTTAAACATGCAGGAAACAAATATATACAAGTAGCTCAGGTGCATGATCTGGTAGACCTTAAAATTACATTTTATAGTCAAGTAAAATGCATAATTTGCACTAAGAAATAACAGTATGATGGATTTTATTTGGAGAAGGTATTATTATATATTTTTGAATTTGTGCTTCGTTTGACAGGGTATTGATCCAAATATTGGGCCACAAAAGGGATTGAAAGCAGCAAACAGAGATGTAAGGAATAACAAGACATGCTCCGCCGACCCCAAATAAATTGGGATCAGGGCAGGTTGATGATGTTTTGACATGGGAGTTGTAGTTTATTAGCTTTTTTATCAATAAAATCGAAAATATTTGTTTGTACACATTTTTACACGGGAAGATCTTAATGCCCAGAAGTCACTGTATTTTGCCTGCAAGCAAGCGTGCAATGCATTAATCATGGAGTTAATTTGTAATTTTCTTCCGAACGATTTTGAAAATTCATTCAATAACAATTAATAATTGGGCAAAATCACAACATAAAATTAAAGGAAAAAAAATGATATCGTATCCAAAGTAAAATAAACATTGCAGTTATGAATTTACATAATTATTTCTATAGATCACAAGATTAAATTATAATTTTCATTATTGTCACTTGAGTTTACAACGAGGGCTATCATCCGTTGCCTCATATACGTTATTTAGGTATAATTTTTAAATTACATGATTTAAAATTCTTGTTAAAAAGATAAAACTATCTTATCTATTAGTATCTTGCCACTTAGACAGCTTTATCGTTGGCTTCGTTGCAGGTGGCTGGCTGGGTAGAAATAAAGGTGAGGTATATCCTATCAAGGGAACACTAGCACTGTTTAGGATACCCCAATTTTGCCAACAATTCTTTCTTTCTTTCTTTTCTTTTTTTTTAAACGTTGCCCCACAACTCACATACATAAACAGGTAGACGCGGAACAACTATCTGTAGGCCATACAAATATTTTTTCCGTGCGGGAATCGAACCGACACGCGGTGCAGCAGCCAATCGCTCAACCACTGCGACAACCGTGCCGTCAAATTGTGGAGACTCTTTTAGATTTGCCCGTGAGTATAATATGTGTACTGGCGATAATACATACTATCGGAATTGTCGTTAATTAATTAGTTTGAAAGGTTTTCTGATTTTTTTTTATGTTAGGTTATCCAAAGACATCATAGATTGTTTTTTACGAAGCATCAAATGATTGTGAAGACGCAGTCTGTCTTAAAGATATCTGGTGAAATGTGGGTGAAAATAATATAGGTGTGGGTGCACCTCTGCCAATCCCTTCGGAAATAACTGGAGTGTTAAGTTATAATATGAAAAATAAAGTAACGGTAACGTTGCGTACCCAACTTACCCATCATTATAACTGGGACAAATATCCACCTCACACACTATCATATTAGAACAAGTTAAGGCGACGATAGCAGAGTTTTAAGGTTTGTAAGCCAAAGATCATAACTAATCGAAAATATATGTTATAATAGGGCATTTTTCTTAATCAACATAACGTGTGGATGTTTTAGATTATGTTTATATTGCATAGTGTAGGTAATCTACTTGTAAAGTTAACTTTCATAAAGATGACTCTATTATTCAACTTTTAAAATACGTGTTTAACGTAACTAAGGGACGTAACGTAAGGGACCAGTTTCTCAGGATCAGGAAGAGAGGCCACGTATCTCCAGATTTATCTGCATTGTCTGCCAAGTCGGAGATCTATCAGGACCTTTTAAACAATAATCTAGAACATATAATCTCCTATCTGGATTCTCATCGTAATGCCATGAGAATCATTAAGAAAGGAACGAAGCCAGACAAACGGGACCTTTATTGTGAGATGATGGATACCCTTCCTGATGCATCTTACCAATGGATAGAATTAAGGAAGTAACCAAAATAAGAAACGAATACATTAACTAGGCTAAGCTGTATTCACTATAAGTTACTAAATTAAGAAATAACTGTACGCTTATAATACTAAATGTAAAAGTCTACAAAATGTTAGTAAATAAATAAATACTCATTTTAATTTAGCAAAGAAATGTTTACTCTTGTTGAGTAATATTTTTAATCGCATGTTACAGAATTACAAGAATGACGTTTCAGTATCCTGTTCTGCAGTGGGACAGTAATAGGCTGGTATTAGTATACTACTAACCTACTTATGACTACTGACTACTGTGTCTATCCAAATTTAAAAAAGGAACATTTAATTAATAATATTTAATCTTTTCACTTTATCAGCACCACACCAGAAATAGTTATCATTTGTTACACGAGTATAATGTCATTTTGCAATGAATAAACAACTTTTTATCAGCAGTTTCCACATTCATTTATATTATTATCTATCACTTTATCGGACCCCTCGTTGTCACCCAATACTAAAAATAGTTTCATTAGTTCAACCTTGATTCATAATTCTGTGATTTGATTTTTTTTCTGATTTTGTAAAAAAATCATTTTGATTTAAGGACAACAGTGTTTGATGAATGGATGCAGCCAATAGTAGGTAGTAGTAAGTAGTTTTGTGATGATAAAGAGGGTGGAAGGGACGTCGGCGCACCACCTTGATAAGTACCATGAGATCAGGTACATGATTCTGGAGCCCCAAGATTTAAATTTTCGTCGGCTTTTCCTCATTTCTACGTATTTCAGATGTTTTACTGAAAGAAAAGGTGATTGTAAGTTTTATATCGTGTTTCTTCTCAAAGATACAAAATAGAAAGCTCCGCCACCATGTAGTTTTAATTAATATAAGTTTAGAAATAAAGATCATTTTAAAGGAAAACTAATAATAGATGTTTATTTCTAGGAGCCAATATTCTTTGGGACTGCCACTTCATTCAAGTCTGAAGGTGTAGAGAAGATCAGGTCAGCGTATGGTTACACTGAAAAGTTTCAGACAGGCGCGCAATGGCTTTCTAGAGACGAACTGACCCTGGCTGATATAAGCTGCGTGGCTACATCCAGTCAGCACGCAGAGTTATTGCCGATTGATGAGAAAATGTGAGCGTTGCACTCAATTATGTATCATTTACTATTTATTGTAAATATTTATATAGGTATTGGTTTGTTACCTTTTTTCAAGCTTTTATTTGGTTTCACTTGTCCTGGTGTCTGGTTTTCTGTAATAGTATCTTGCAAGTTATAATTAAACACATTTTCCGGTTTCCGATAGAGTTGAATTTTTATGTGTTAGGTTCAGTTATAATGATAGTACATTTTTATGGGAACCATAAACCGATTCTGCACCTTGGATGGACTCCCAACGAAGAGACTCCTCAACAATCAACGACATAGGTACGAAATGACATGAGTATTTAATTATGATAGCTCGTTTTGATAAATTACGACGGCAAGGTTGGCGTAGTGGCCGAGTAATTCGCTGTTGGACTGCGTGTCGCGGATTCGATTTTCGCACGGCAAAAAATGTTTGCATTGTCTGCAGGGGTTCAAAGGGGGGTGTCATCCCTTTGAACGAAAGGGAAACGGGGTTCAAAGGGGGAAAGGGTTCTGAAATGTTAAAAAAGTTAAATGTAAATAAACTCTTATGGTGGCGCGCGACGTCTTGTGACGCCCGTCACAAATTCCCACTATAAATAAATTACTGTAACTATTAAAATATCAAATTAAAAAAGGTACTTTCATTTGTTATTGAAAATGAGAAAATTCATACTTACTGAGAAAAATGACAGTAACCATGGAAAAAAAGACAATGTTTGTAACTATTATATAATTTAATAATAGGTAATGCGTGTAAATATCAATTTATTAAGTGTGAAAATGATCCCTAAATCACTTTCTAGCAAAACTTATGTGTCTCTTGGTACAAATAATGACAAAATATATTTTACTAGATATTCATTGCTTGTGTCAATGTTTGGCTGTAGTGACTTCTTCACACCACTGATACTGCTAATAACTTCAAATCGAAATAAAATAATAAATATAATTATTATATTATATTTTGAGAAAAGCAACGGTGCGGACGCCTTCCCGTCACCCGGCCACGGTTGCCAGAACTGCGCCATCCTTCATCGTCGACACGTTACTAGCGCGGCTGCGCCTCAGTCCCAAACTTTTACTCCAACAGCTGTCAGTTTTATATTGTGTTTTGTGTGTGTGTGTGTGTGTGTGTGTGTGTGTGTTTTTGAAGTTATACTTCTTTTGGCGCGATGGAGAAAAATGATGAGAGTGAATTTTTACGATGCGCGCGCACACCGACACCTAAATTGAACAGCATGAAGTTAGTTCTAGGTGGTATGAAAATTGATAACTATGTTCAAGTTGTATATTCTAGTATTTTTTGACACTACCGGTAATGTCAAACTATATGTCATGCAAACCTGACCGAAAGAAAGTTATTCCAGCCTTATGGTCTAGCCGGCAATAAAATTACATAGGTAATGCCCGCTGGTCGACCATGTTTTTTGAATTTGGAACCTGAACACAAAGTTTGCATAAATCTTTTTAGGTACCGAAGAGAACACATTTGAAAATCGAATTGCTTTTTATTATCTTACTACAGAAGGTGTGTACTGTGTAAAGAGTATTCTTGGGAATAAAGGTGTCTTGGGGTATTTTGAATCCTTTGCTGCATTCAGGATTCTAGTCTTAACTCCATCGATGCGCTCGGTAGTTAACTCTAGAATTCTTCGTTACGCCCGGTATTCATTATGGCGCCCGTGACATAATACGATGATCTGTCCCCTTGGTGCGTAATCTACTATTTATTTGCATACTGTGATTCGTTAAACCGTACAACAGATTTCAAATATAAATAATTTGCACTAACTTATACTTTTACATTATATTTTTTTTTTCAATAATTGATTTAACGCGTTGAACGCCAAATGACTGACAAACAATACATTTTCTATTGTGTCTCGTTGTTTGGCAGTTAAGGTGTTAATGTAACCACGAGCAAGAATTGCTTGTTGTATTATTTGTTAAGAAGTATAACTTCTAGCGCGTGTACATAAGTACACACACTCTTTTTTTTTATAGTTTTCTTGTATAGTTACTTTAGTTAAGTGTTTTTATTTTTATGATAAGTGCTGACAGTAGCGACCACGGAAATATTGCCAGTCAACCTGCCACATCGCATGTTCTGGTGAGATGTCCCCACTGCTCCCAAGCACGCTTTTTTAAAGGCGAACGGGGGCTAAGGATGCACTATGGCAAGGTTCACAAACCTCATGGTGTACCTTTGTGCCCCCCAGCCACAACCTCAACACCAGAACCTTGTACCTTTGTGCCCCCAGCCATAACCTCAACACCAGAACCTAAGTCGAAACTTTGGACAACCTTTTCAAATTTAAAAAATTCAACACCTTTTAAAGAGGATTCCCCGGGGTGTGAGACGGTCTTTTGCACTAAGTTTGGCACGATGTCTCCGTCTTACGACCCAGGAGAACTCTTACAGCGCCTGGGAGCAGTTACTCACCATCTCTTACAGGATTTTACATGTCCAAAAAAATTTGGCTATCAAAAAAACTTTAACAAATCACATAAAAGATAATTGTAACGATTTGAGTCTTATTTTAGATCCAAAATTGCCCGCTTTTAGTAACCTCTCACACAAAAGTTTGTGTTCATATGTAGAATCCAAACTAAGCGAAGGTGATATAAAGGGAGCAGCCAAAATTTTGTTCAGCAGCGATGTGGTGGCACCTTACTCTCCAGAAACACTCTCAGCCCTGGTGAGTAAACCATCCTGTGCCTGCGGATGGTCTTACCTTTCCTGACCCATAAAACCCCCCCGATTTAGATTCACATTTTTTAAATATTACAGCACCCTAGTTGATAGCAGCCGTGAGCTCATTCCGAAGCGGGTCTGCCGGCGGCATCGACGGCCTGACTCCACAACATTTAAAAGACCTCTTGAGTCCAGTCACAGGGGAAGCCGTCATCGATATTTTATATGGGACGAACCTTTGCGCCCTGCGCAAGAAAGATGGTTGCATTCGTCCCATTGCCGTTGTGAGCACCTACAGACGTACGGCAGCCAAAATTTGTCAAAATTTGTTGTTGGTTATACAGCGACAAACTTACAACCAAATTTCAGCCCCTACAGCTTGATTTTGTTTCGAAAGGGAGCTGCGAGGCTGCCGTACATGACCTCTCTACCTTTTTAAATTGTAAAAAACGTGAGGTCATTCTCAAGGTTTACATTAAGAACGCCTTTAACTATATAAACAGGGACACTTTATTGGCTGAAGTCAAAAAGGAATTACCCGAAATTTATGGATTTTTATGGCAATGTTACCCACCTTTGCACCTTTCAAAGTTACTGTATAAGGACAACGTTTTAGAATCTGCAGTCGGTGGCCAACAAGGTGATCCTCTCGGGCCAGTCATTTTCAGTTTGGCTATTCATCCAATCATCCAACAGCTAAGTTCAAAATTTAACGTGTGTTATTTAGATGACGGAACACTAGGGAGGAGGATCACCTCCCTAGTGTACCGTCATCTAAATCAATCAATCTTCTCAAATCAATCAATCAATCAATTTTCTCAAACAGGAATTTAAATCTATTGGCCTGGACCTTAATCCTTCAAAATGCGAAATCTATCTTTCTGACATAACCGACAGACAATCGACTCTACAGAAATTTCATACAATAGCTCCACAAATCAAACATTTAGAAAAAAGCTCACTACACCTCCTAGGTTCCCCAATTTTAGAAGACAGTTTTCCATCTTTCATTGACAATAAAGTTAAAAATTTCAACGATATTTCGGACAGACTTTCCAAAATTAACTTACATTCCGCTTTTACCCTTATTAGATACTGTTGTTTTGGTCCAAATTGTATGTATGTTCTACGCTCTTCCCCTTTATGGAAGCAGCCACACCTCTTGGAAAAAATTGATGAAACTACTCGCAGTTCACTAACGTCCATTTTAAATGTGGCCTTGGACGACCGAGCGTAGATACAAGCCACACTACCTATCCGTTTTGGTCGACGTCCGTAAAATTACCAGTATTAGTTTACCGGCGTTCCTTTCCTCTGTTCACAGCACCGAGAAGTTAACTAATCAAATTTTATTTCCCCCTCCTTGGTCCATACCTTGGAAGATGGGTAGGCCTTTGGTGTGGGATGCAACATGTGGCGACACCCTTGCGCCATCCCATCTTCCTAGTACGGTGGACTGTGCAGGTGCGGCTGCTGCAGGTGCAGAAAACCATAGGTAGGTTAAAGGAGACAGGTAGCCAAACATGACCGGTTGGATCAAACGCTGTTCCTAGTTCGATTTCTACAACAAAGGAAACCAACCTAGACCATTGGAGTTGTGCCGTCTGCTTAAAGAATTTTAAGCACGCTAAACTTAGAAACAATTAATAAAAAGCATATAAACAAAACTGTGTTTAATTTAAATAATTAGAACATAACTGGCATTTAACAGTAGGTATGTTAGAATATTTATCTCAATGATTATTACAATTTTTTATCGCTCACAAGCTTCATTAACGATAAGAAAACCCCAAACCTCATCCCGCGTTAGCGATACAATTTCCGAACATGTAAACAAGTACGTGTTCATGAAAAAGTAATTCGAAAACACGCACATGAAGTTTACTTAGCAACATTTTTCAACTTACACCATTTTTATGACTTTTTAACAGACGAAAAAAAGGAGGTTGTCATTTCGACACTACTTATATTATTTTACAATGTAGTCCGGCTTCGTTCTTTTTTTTAATATTCTATAGGCTATGCTGCGGCCCCTAAATAAATTGGGATAAGGGCAGATGATGATGATACTTTGGTCCCATTTAAATTTGAATGAAAACCAACCCCTAAACGTCGAGAAATGATTGATTTGTCATTTACTGAATTTTGTAAAAGGCAATTGTATGTAGTAAAAATTGCAAACCGACACACTGAAAAGGGAGATTTAAAAACTTTTTATGAACAAAAACCACCGGAAAAAAAAACACTATTGAAAAACTTTTTACAAAAAAAATCAATCGATAAAAACACTAAAAGGTGTAAAATAACTTTAATGTCGGAAGTCGATGGCAAAAATTAATTAATGATAACAACCAAAGCCACAACAACCGGCTTCCGAAATTAAAGCAATTTTACACCTTTCATTCTCCATTTTTTCATTGTGTGTGCATTCTAAAACCAACTTTACTGACAATCACTCATGAGTGAGTGTGGTTATTGTTAGTGACTGTGTATCGACATTAACCTAAAAGGTACTTTTGTGGACATAATATTAAAGAGATTCATATTGGAGCCAAAATCGAAAGTGACGGGGGCCAATAAAAAACAAAAATTAAATCTGTCTGGGACATCCACTTTAAACATTTGGTATTTTGGCACCAAATTTATGGAACCATTATTTTAGCGGCTATATAGAGCAGACTAAAAAAATGGCAACAGAGGTTGGAGAGTATAGGCTTGAAAATCAGCAGAACCAAAACTGAATATACGTAAAGATGGATGGATTGTGTGAAAGGTGATATGGCTAGAAAAACCAAGATATGGCTAGAAAAACGATGATATGGCTAGAAAAACGATGATATGGCTAGAAAAACGATGATATGGCTAGAAAAACGATGATATGGCTAGAAAAACGATGATATGGCTAGAAAAACGATGATATGGCTAGGAAAAAGGTGATATGGCTAGGAAAAAGGTGATATGGCTAGGAAAAAGGTGATATGGCTAGGAAAAAGGTGACTCTTGAGGTGACGGCAAATAGAGATGTATGGAAGAAGAAAACATGCTGCACTGACCCCAAATAATTTGGAATAAGGGGCAGGAGGATGATGATGATGATGATCAAAAGTTTAAAAATCAGATTTGCTGCCCGTGCACAATTTAAAAAATAAGTGTAAATATGTATAATTATCGTGTAAGTACACACGTGGTTATGTCTAGCGAAACATTCTAGAGTTATTTTTTTAAATAATATAATTAGTGCCCCGCATATATAGCAACTTTTAATTGCATCTATTTCACAGGTAAGATTAAAAAAATAATAAAACGTAATAAAAGTGTATTTAAATCGCTAGCAATTAAATAATTGCTATCTAAGTGTAGTTATTGACTCCACAATTATTAACACGTTGAACGCCAAATGACCGACTAACAATACATTTTCTATTGTGTCTCGTTGTTTGGCAGTTAAGGTGTTAATTCCTGCGACCTTCTCAAACATGTGTTACTTTCTCACAAGCCCTTTCACACGGCGCATTGTATGATTATTTTAATGAAGAAATTAATTTCATGGCTTCGCAACGTATTATATGTTAGAGTAGCCTTGTATTTTTTTTGGAATCTCACAATTTAAAATTCAGGGTTATAAAGTACTTGATGGAACTTTCCTGTGGGGACTTAATTAAAAATTAAGGCCTCCCAGCCAGAGCGTAAAAACTTAAACGCGAAGCGACCACTTGCTAAGGGCACCCCCCTGCAAGGTATGAGCCCCGGCTTAGGGCAACACTGGGAGAGGACAGCAAAGGGACAGGCTGGATCTGATAGATACTCGTATATTATTAAGGGATATCTTTGGCCATATCAGCTTAGTTATTCCACGCTTAATACAAAGCAATATATTCTAATTATATTTGCATTATTTATTTATTCATCTATTATGAATTAGAACATTGACAGCCTCGTTGGCCAATAGCCGTCAAGGCGACTGCTAAGTATGCGGTCCTGGGTTCGATGCCCGGGACGAGCAATGTATTATTGGGATTTTTCGTAAGGAATTTCCCAGTAGTAGCTCGGAGTCTGGATGTGTGCCCGATTGAAGGCTCACCTCTATTACATGGGACTTAAAACATAACTGGCGAAATGTGAGTATATTTATGTCCAAAACCCTAAGAGGAAAATTATTTAAAATATTATTAATTGTAAGCAAAAATTTAAAAAAATGCCTTTCATTATTTTTGATAGTTAAAGACATTCGAAAAGATACCTAAAACTCTGTCATGTGATTTTTGGAACAATTTTAGTAGGTATAAGGTGCGAAGGCAAATATAATTTTACAGTACCTACAATATAAACACAGACCGAATGTCGCCATGGCTAAAGTCATTTCATTATTTACTGCTGGTAAAGAAACAGCGATGGATACAGGGTGGACGACATCAAGGCACAACCTGATATAAGTTCGGTACATGACTGGTAATATTAGAAAATTATAATTTTTATCTAACCCATTTTTAAGTACAAAGTAAATAATTAACATGCTTTTTTATGAAAATACCGGACAATTGCGAATCTAACTTGCGCACCGAGGGTCTGTACAAGCGTTTGGTAAATTATATAAAAAAGCTGACATTTTAATTAATTGGTTGGGGAAAAAGTCTTTTCGTATTATAGTATGTATGAACTTGTAATAAAATCTCTTTGGCTATACTATTTGTATCTAAACTAATAATAATACCAAAACAACTTTTAATAATACCAAAACCAGATGTTTTGGTATTATTAAAAGTTTAAACTTTAAAGAACATAATTCCAAATTCAAATTAGGAAAATGTGTGATATCCAATTGTTTTTCGTACCGTCAAGATGAGTGAATCTAATGAAGAAATTCGATACATTTTAAAATTTTACTACAAAAAAGGTAAAAATGCAACGCAAGCCACAAAAATATTTGCGATGTTTATGGACCTAGTGCAATGTCTGTGAGAGTAGAACAAATTTGGTTTACACGTTTTAAATCCGGAAATTCTGATGTCAAAGATGCACGTCACTCTCGCATATTACGGAAAAATGGATGACAATTTTTTAAAACTGGAGCAAGATTGACATATCAGTAGTTACGACGTAGCTGAAGAACTGGAAATTGACCACAAAACAGTTTTGGCGCATTTGAAAAAAACTGGGTACACAAAAAAGCTCGATATTTGGGTACCTCACGAGCTCACTGAAAGAAACCTAATGAACCGTGTACTCATTGGTGATTCTTTATTACGACGTAATGAAACCGAACCATTTTTGAAGAAGCTGATAACTGGTGATGAAAAGTTGACCACGTACGATAAGAACGTGCGAAGAAGGTCGTGGTCAAAGGCCGGTCAGGCTTCACAGACTGTAGCGAAACCCGGGTTAACTGGCAACAAGGTGATGCTGTGTGTGTGGTGGGATTGGAAGGACATTATTCATTATGAGCTGTTACCACCAGCAGGCCCATTTGATTCTGAACTCTACTGCGAACAAGTGATGAGATTAAAGCAAGAAGTTGAGAGAAAGCGGCCGGAATTAATCAATAGAAGGGGTGTGGTTTTTCATCATGATAACGGTAGACCTCACTCAGCAAAAAATAAGAGAGTTTGGCTGGGAGGTGTTAATGCATCCACCGTGTAGTCCTGACCTTGTACCTTCAGATTTCCACCTGTTACGGTCTCTTCAGAATTATTTAGGCAGTGTCAGGTTAACATCACGAGAGGACTGCCAAAACCACTTGTCGTGGTATTCTGACCAGAAGTCCCAAAATTTCTTTAGCAATGGGATCATGTCCATACCTCCAAGATGGCAAAAAGTTATCGAACAAAATGGTACCTACATACATACTTTAGTTAAATGTAAATAAACTATATAAAAAATGATTTTAATTTTCTTAAAAAATGCAAAGATACTTTTTCCCCAACCTACTATTATAACAGACGAAAAACCAATAATTATAAAATCACTTTCTTTTTCGAAGTTCATTTTGTTTACTTGAGACCATGCTTTTTGCCAAATTTTGTGGTTCTAACATAGCGGAGAGTACTACCCCATAGGTTTTAATTTATTTGCGAGTGTCAAAAATATCTTCACATAAATGGCCGTATTATTTATTCATTTCAACTGACACTTTATCTAAGGAACACGAAGCTGTTCACGTGTTCCGGACATAAATAGTCTTGACAAACAGACAGAAAAACGAACAACGAAGTGATCCTATAAGGGTTCCCCGCTCTCTCGTTTAAGGTGCGAGACCTTAAGACAGAAATAATGATGTATTACAGATAAAAGTAAAAAAAAAAACGTCGAAGAAAACGTAGGAATTATCCGACCAAAAATGCCACAGCTCATAATCACAAGCCCCGAATCATATACCAAAAACTCATGTCGGTTGTCCGTAGATTTCCTTTTCACCCTGTATACACCTACACCTTCAGATATCGCTTTCCCATTATTTTCAATAATTCAAGAAGGTAATTTTTGATGGCGTGTTCATATTAATTTCACCTTGCAGTGGCAATTACTGTCAGGGCTGACGTGAAATGATGATAATGTATGCAGCATGGCGCGGCGTAGACTTGAAATAAAAAGACGTACGAAATAACTTGGATGGATACGCTATATTAGTTTTTGTACACAGTTTTGAGCATTCGTACTAGTATGCAGAAGGTCGCGGTGCGGGCGCACGACCATGGACTTGGAACAAATTCGACATACGAAAGTATTTTAATGGATACGGCAAATACATGTAAGTAGCTATGTACCAGGTTTTTTATGTGGCCGATGGCATTACTATTATATTTTGGTTTGACAAGAAGAAACTTCATAATGAAATTATCCTTGACTCACCAGCCTGACTTGTCACCAGCCTGACTTGTCACCAGCTCAGCTCAATCAGAGCAGCTTTTCATACAAATCCACTACTGATTGAGTTTCTTATAAAGAACATGATTATTGTAATATGCATGTTTTGTCTTAGTTCATAAATGTAAACGATAAAAAATGGTACCGCGTAATCAGTTTTCTGAAAAACCAAAAAGAAAGACAAAATTGTGAATAACTGTCAGTCTGGCGTAATACGCTACAGTAGCATGTTGGTGACGCGCCTACCAAAAAATTGCTCAACGCGGCTGAAAAAGTTTTCCATTCAAAAAATGGTTTCAATGCTGACAAACAGATTTTCTGTTTTTTATTTATTATTTCATCATTACATTTAGTACAACAGTAAACAGTACGGTGACCCTGACTGATAATTCGTTGACCCAAAAAACATCTGCGCGACTACGCCACAAATAACGAGATTAGTCGGAATCTTAGAGAATAATTTTATCAGTTTGTTTTCCCAAATGAATGTCTCTTTCTTTCTTTCTCCTCTTTTTCTATGGATTTCGATATCTAATAATGATTTTAAATTTCATTATCTATCACATGTAAGTACGATTTTTTGATGGCCAGTTTAATTTGGCCCTGTATGAAACATTATATTCTGCGAGCATAAACGATGCAGGACAAAGGCCTTTTGAGGAAAGAGCTATTTATTACAGCTTTGAGTTGACTTGATCCGACATAATGATGGGGTGCGCAAGAAATAGATCTGAAGAATATTGAATTTTGAATTATATGTTATAAATTGCCGTATCCAAAAGCACATGACTCATAACAGTGTACGTCTTATACGAACTGGCTGCATTGGGCCTTAATATTTGACACTTCGACGGACAACTTGATACGATACGGTCGTGTGAGTGATCAGTGCGATAAACCATTTGGAACTAAGGTAATTTATTTGTTTTATAATCTCTTCACTACTGTTTTGGAATTGACTTCGAAATTAAATAATATTTTAACCCTGGTTAATAGTATAGCGCGATTAAATTGGGTGTTATGAAAATTTTTACATACGAGTATATAAAAAGGGCAATTTTATTTTATGCGCTTGACCCACAGATATATAAATACTATCTGTGGCTTGACCAGTAACTTGAATTATTTTTTTTATAACACATTGAGAGTTCCGAGTCTCAATGAATCTTACACGTTATGGCCACTGATATTTATTTCAATATTCCAAATGCCTATGATAAAATCTTACGGTAAAATACCCACGTTCTAGTACAGTATGCTGCTACAATAGTTTAGTTTCATGTTCAATTTCCGAGTCAATCCGGTTGTTATATTAAACGTTCTTGTGTTAGATCGTAGAGTTCAAACTTCCTGTCGTACAGGACTTGTTTGATTGAAAACGACGATGCATCCGTCGCTCTTATCTCTATAGTATTACACTTCTAACAATAGCTGGTAATATCCGCTGCATCTCTTTATGTAACAGTACCTATAATATTATTTTTCATATAACGTCGTTTGTGTTAGTAACGCATGTATTTTTTGTATTAGTACTTACGCAAGATGAAGGTTTTTGTCTCCCTAATAAGTTTCTTTTGGTATAAACTTTACAAACAAAGAAGAAATGTCAATATTATCATCACCATCTATCGTCCATAAATACAGACATTTGCCTACATACGGGCGATATTTTTCGCTGTCTGTAAAAATTTCTTAAATAAATGGGGTTTTATTTATTTCAATTTGATACTGGCATATTCGCATAGTGCCATACAGCATAATTGTTGAAGGAAGCGTTAGGCATCCATCAAAGTTGGCCTTCGTTGGGCACCTGAAAAAAGTATTGAACAGTTTTTTATCAGGCGGATAAAAAGTTCGCGCTGATGATTATGATGATTATGTTTGAGTACTACCATCTGTTTGGAGTCTGCCATAACTTTTAATTTATTTTATCAAAAGACGAAACAAACAAATCTACCCTCTGTTTAGACATTTAAAACACACTGATGATACACGAACGACACGGTTGGCGTAGTAGTTAAGCGATTGGCTGTTGCGCTGCGTGTCGCGGGTTCGATCCCCGCACGGTACAAATATTTGTATGGCCTACAGATAGTTGTTCCGGGTCTGGTTGTTTGTGTATGTGAGTTTAAATGTTTGTAAACGCATCCACGATACAGGAGAAATTCCTAGTGTGGGGCAACGTTTTTTAAAAAAAAAAAAAAAAAAAAAAAAAAAAAACATGATACTTAGAATAATTAAACCAAAAGCAGCGTAGGAATTGCACTTTGCCAAATTATGCCTAAGTGACTTTTTATGCAAAATAATGTATGTTACAGAACAATTTTTGAACAATAAAGTGCTGTTCGTTTTTTTAAGATACCTCTTAAATTCTGTATTACACGAATGAACAGAACTATTTCATATTAAAAATAACTGTTTAGTTTGAATTCCTTATAAAAATCGCTGTATGTAGAATGAGAGGTGCCTACTTTACCAACCAGCATTGCCACTCCTGCGCTTATTTGTTCACATTTGACGTGACATATCAAGCGTGACAGTAGTAGTGTAGGTATGAACCGACACACAGTTTCGATTGTTGCACGACATTGCGCCACGCATGGAGATTCACTTTTGTGTGGAAGGCACATCAAAACGTTTTATTAATCTAAAGCCTTCTCTAATCTTCTATTCAATAATCATTTAAATTATTTACTCACTTAAATTTTTCTAAACATGTTGTAGGCTACTTTTAGTTCATATGTTTCAATTTAATTATGTATTTTATGTATTGCGGATCTCTCACTTATCCCCAAAGTTTCATTTTAAAACCAGAAACAGAGCATTTTGTATAGCATTACTTCTGAAATGGACCTTTGGCGCAGTCGTGAGACACTACATTTCGTTTACTGTTATTTGAACATCTTTTAACCGTGCGTGTTTTCAATTTGTTGGCAATAAATGTTGTTTTCTTTCATTTTTTTTTCCAGAATTTATTCAAAATGGTGCTGACAGTTTATAAGATAGACGGCAGTCCCCCAGCGAGGTCTGTGATAATGACCGTCGAAGCTCTTAACATTCCTGATGTTGAGTTTGTGGATGTCAATTTGTTGGAAAAAGAACAACTGAAGGAAGAATATTTGAAGGTACGCATAACCTTTCATTATGCTAAAAGATACACCTAAATACTTCAGTGTTTCTTGCATGGAAAACCTTAAAGCTTGAAACTCTTTACACGCTTTATTAATATAAAGCGTGTAGAAAGTTTCAAGTACAATCGGTTCAAGTACAGTCGGTTACAAACAAACAAACATACAAGTGAAGCTAATGCTCAGCAAAGTTATTCAAATCAATACATACTGCAAACAATGTTTGTAATCGACTCCCTTGGGACGCTATTTTGACCCACATTAAACGGTCAGATTTCATTCAAATTTTGCACACCTGACAAAGACCGATGACAATGCAATAAATCGATTAAAAAAATATAGTTTAAAAAACTAAAAAACACGCTTTTAAAGAAATGTATATTAATGGAAAGAGGGTGGTGGTTCACGGCGTCACGGTGCGGGCTGAGCGGGGCGTTTCAGGTTGAGCGTTTAAACGATCTGCGTTGGATAGACGAACGACGTCGAATACCTGACGTACATTTACCACAACGTTCTACAATCTGTTCCTGACAGCCGCACGCTACTCTTTTTGCGCAATAATCGGCGGATATGATACAGAGATCAAGAAAAGATCAAGGACGCGGTACAGATATCAATGAAAGCACAAAGGCACACTAAATTGAGTGAGCAAACTCCTGGAACTTATGTCACAAATATGACAAACTACTAGGAAATCAGAAATTTAGTTGGTATTTTGTTTAATTGATTATTGTCAAGCGTTTATATTAATATACATTTTATTACATTCATTGACAAACGTGAAAGTGCCTTGACTGTCAACGCGATGACACACACCACTACACAAATACACACTGGAATATCCAGTTCCATATTTTCAGGAATTTTCCCAATTCCTATTTCATCAATTGTGTATAAATAGTTTTGTTTTTAAACCTTTATACATAATATAAATAGTGGTGTCATGAAACATTTTTAATATTTATTACACTACACACAAGGGGGAAAACATACACAATTGGTGTGTGTTTTCTCCCTTGTGTGTAGAATATATAATATAATAGGTCTTTACCTATGAAATTGCCGTTTTGTATGAAAAAATTTAAATGAATTTTTTTCATGTATTTTTTATTTGTATTAATCGAAGTAATCACCCATGCAATCAATGCATCTTTGCCAACGCAGTGGCAGTTTATTGATGCCCTTCTTAAAGAAATCAGCTGGACGGGAGGCAACAAATTCTTCAAAGGCATTTTGTACTGCTACTTTGTGCTACTCTCGGGTATTGAATTTTTTTCCCGCCAAGAAGTTATCCAAATTCTGGAAAAAGTAGTAGTCTGTAGGCGCAAGGTCTGGTGAGTAGGGCGGATGACGGAGAGCTTCCAACCCCAGTTCTTGCAACTTGGAGACCGTCTGCTGTGCAGTATGAGGTCGCGCGTTGTCGTGCAGGAGCAGCGGAGACGAGCGATTGACCAATGCTGGTTGGAGATGTGCCAGCTTCTCCATCATTGTGTTCAATTCTTCACAGTACACATCTGCAGTAATGCTCACCCCGTTTGGTAAGAAGCTGTGTTGAATCACACCGGCGCTAGACCACCAAACAGTGACCATCACTTTTCTTGGGGTAAGTTTTCGTTTAGGGCATTGTTTAGGTGCTGAACCAGGATCCAACCAACTTGCTGAGCGCTTGCGGTTATCAAACAGAATCCATTTTTCATCGCAGGTAACAATGCCGTTCAAAATTCCTTCATTTGTGTGTCTGTTGAGCAGTGCAAGGCACGTCTCGACGCGTACTTCGCGCTGGCGATCATTGAGTTCGTGGGGCACCCATTTGTCAAGCTTTTTTACCTTGCCAATTTGACGCAAATGGACCAATATTGTTTTGACGCTAACATCGAAAGCTGCTGCTAATTCAGCCGTAGATTGTGTATCATCAGCTTCCACAATCGCCTTTAATTCGTCATTGTCGACCAAAGTCTTCGGACGACCGCGAGGTTCATTTTTCAGGTCGAAATTTCCAGAACGGAAGCGAGCAAACCAATAACAGGTAGTGCGTTGGTTTGTAGTGTTAGCTCCGTAAACGTCGTTGATGTTGCGTGCCGCTTGTGCCGCGTTGCTGCCACGACGGTACTCATATTCCATAATTACTCGAATTTTTAACGTATCCATGATGACGAAAAAGATTTAAATGCGATGAAAATGTAACACTAATCAATAAACAAATGACTACTTTTGGAAAAAAAAATCCATGTTTTTAAAATAAAATTAATTTGAAATTAGAATTCTTAGCCAAACAAAAAATATTTTGATTTGAAATGGCCAGTACTGCAGAACGGCAATTTCATAGGTAAAGACCTAATATAATATATATATATATAATAGCGATGCCAAGCGCGCGTGAATGCATTGGCATTCATGCGCGCGTGAATGCATTGGCATTCATGCGCGCTTGGCATCGCTATTCCAATCCAGTTACCGCAGTTTTACAACTGGTGTTAATCTCCTGCTTATGATTCAAGTAGTAAGTACCACGTTATTAAAGAATTATAGGCCGATCAAATGTTTGTTCACGGTTTGTAAATTTCTTACATCCATTTTTAGAGCTAATATGCTGAGGAGGCTCTCGCTACGCGAGTCCCCCAAAACCCCCACCCTTCACCGCTTCTTAGTTTTTTTAATGGGAAGAAAAAAGGCGCAACAAACTACCCAGCAATACATCTGTCTGTGAAAAAACAATCATATAAATCATCTTTATCAAATTTAAATCATTTGCTACATGTTAGCTAGCACACACCAATATGCAAAAAAAAACAATATCGTCAATTAACTCGAGCAGAGCCTGCCAAACTGAATAAATAAAAAGACTCCAGGGGTGAAGGGCGTACCCGTTGACATGTGCAATGCTGGATTATATTGGATTATATCCATAGGGCTGTCACTGACTAAAGTCACTAATCATAAACTAGGACCATTGAAGATACAGACAGTGTAAAGATAATGACGACACGGTTGGCGCAGTAGTTGAGCCATCGGCTGCTGCGCCGCGTGTTGTGGGTTCGATCCCCGCACGGAACAAATATTTGTATGACCTACAAGGTAGTTGTTCCGGGTCTGGCTGTTTGTGTATGTGAGTTTAAATGTTTGTAAACTCACCCACGATACAGGAGAAATTCCTAGTGTGGGGCAACGTTTAAAAAAAAAAAAAAATGTTATAACAATAACAAATAAACAATAACAACAGTGAAATGTCACGTGCAAACGCAAAGATCAGCAACTAACCCCCCTCGCCATATTTGAGGGAAGGGGGGAGAGGGGTAGCCCGACCCCCGACGAATACTCAGATGCTCACATACTCCAGGACAATTAATTGATTATTTTAACTGAATTAACTGTGATTAGAAAATAGGCATGCCATTTTCAAACATGTTGCATTAAGAAAGCATATTGATGAAAACAAATGAAAAAATATAAAAATTATTGCTGATTCATCAAACTTTTTCATTTACAGATAAATCCCCAACATACCATACCAATGCTGAAAGATGACGATTTTTATGTTTGGGACAGGTAAGACATAAATTATGCTCATTAATATAAGTTAAATATGAAAGAATGTACAATAATAAGGGGATTTTAAATATTGCCAGGCTATAGACATAGGAACCCACCTCACTGTTTATTTTTTTAAAAATCTACTGAACATGGACCCCGAGCAGTTTTAGTAGGTGGAAGAGTACCAACGAAACTTTCTTTTTTTTATTTGAAGGGTTTTTCTGTCTTAGGTACTAATTATACATAATCATCTATTTTATTTAAATACGTATTATTTAACTACGTCTTAGTCAGCTAATACCTACGTCTTATGTCAACGAATCCATGCATGTCATATGTGGATTGCTAAGAGTCAATTTAACATTGGCATTGTTGTTTTAGCAATTAGTGTACTAATTAACATTTCCGTGAAGCGTTGCAAAGGTGTGACTAGAACAATGCAAGATTTAATATATCTACTTTAGCGCCGGTTCACACAACGCTGTGCAGTAAGATTCATAGTTCACGGTCTGAATTGGGATTCCAAGTCAGGTTAAAGAAAAATGCAACATGAAACTACCATGTAATCACAAAATTGTACAGACAGATAAATCAACGGGCTCTGAACGGTGGCTTATTGTGGCAAGTTTTGAGTATACATAGATGATGGTTATCAGAGTAAAAGAAGACCTAAGAAAAGATGGATGGATTGTTTGAACGGTGATATGTGACGGCAAATAAAGATGTATAAATGGAATAATATGGAATAAAATAGAATAGCGCTAGGAGGATGATGACTAGGACAAAATTGTTATTTAAACTAAAGAAAAATTTAAGAAATTAGACTTTACTGCTACTCCTACAACGAATGTATGATCAATAATGCCAAGAAGTTTTAAATATATACTTATGGTTTTCAGCCACGCAATTGCTACATACTTAGTGACCCAATATGGAGAGAATGACTCTCTGTATCCAGCTGATCCGAAGAAGAGAGCTATTATTGATCAGCGCCTTCATTTCGACAGTGGAATACTGTTCCCGGCCATACGCGGCACCGTTGTGAGTTCTCTAAATAAAAGCTTTTATTGTTTTCAGACATATGTAGAAACGGCCAATAACAATAATATATCCTATAGGCTTCGAATGTTTTACAGTCTTACCAAAGAATACCAGTTTTACCAAGGTATATCGTGTTGCCCAGTAACTATGTGGGTATTGGTATTCAACTGCATCCGGTTAGACTGGAAGCTGATCTTAACATATTCGGGGAAAGGCTCGGCAGATGTTGAACTAATAACTATATATATTTTCAACACGATGTCCTTATTAAGAGATCACAAATCTTCTGCATGTCAGCAATGTAGGCCCCCTTTAGACTCATCGAAGCTTATTTTGCGAGCCATTTTTGTTTTAATAACCTGGTATGTTATTGTTAACATAGCCTACTTTCAGTCCTCTTATGAATCACATAGCTAATAAAAAAAAAATGCTTTTTAAAAGAGAGTGGAATTTCTTGCTCGTTCTACTCTACAGAAATCGGCCAATTAGAACCGTGCAGCTAGTTTCTGACGTTTCATAGGTGCTCCCCCCTCCCCCCTCCGTGTAGGTTTCTGCAAAAATATTGAGCAAAACTGTATATTTTCAGGAACCAGTATTCTTTTGGGGAGAAAAATCGTTTAAACCAGAAAACCTGGCCAAGATGAAGGCTGCGTATGAATTCACAGAGAAATTCCTGTTAACACCATGGTTAGCTGGCGATGAACTGACATTGGCAGATATTTGCTGTGTCGCCAGCCTGAGCACTATGAATGAGCTTGTGCCTATTGATGCAGATGAGTAAGTATAAATGAAAAAAACATTTACGAATGACAAAAAAGAATAGTTTGATCTTAAAGTGATTCTGATAAATATTTAGGGATGATTCAAACATTTTGATGGGGCAGAAAAGAGAAAGGAAGGCTTCTGCGTCAAAAAGTCAATGCAAAGTTTCCTTTTTGGAAAGTACCTATACATACAGACTAGCACTGACCGACCATGAACTTCCTTTCCTGTCAAAACCTTTATACTAGAATACCGCTGGAAAAAGGATCCCAATATTATCCAGGCATTATTTCCAACCGAACACCTTGAACCAGCATCAGTTTTTGGGGGTATGAAGAAAAGGGTGTCAAGTTCCTCATCCGCTTTAGAAAAGGGAGGATCCTCTGACCAAACGGGCGTCGTGTCTGGTGGGCTACTTACTGCCCGACGGTTGTTGTCGAGTTCTTATAAAGTTTTATTATTATTTTATTATTTATTTATTTATAACACACATACACTATCCTCACAGGCTTACTTACCTAATACAATAGTGTAGTATACGAAATAAAAAATCTTAGCCTAAAGTAATGTTACAAATTGCGGCCTGTGTGAATTCGCTCAGAGTACAATTGAAGCAGTCAATCTGTTGTGACATCATATTGAGTGTACGCAACGCGCGCGTCAGCGGCGCGCACTGTTGTTCAATTACTCGGATAACTTTGATATCGCGATGTAGGAGACGTCAGGTTTATTTCGTAAGTGGCGAGATGTCGCTAAAAAATAATAAAAAAAATACTTTTCTTTCTAGGTTTCCGAAAATCACAGAGTGGCTGGAACGCTGCTCTCAACAAAATTTCTACAAGAACGGGAACGAACCTGGTCTGGAACAGTTCCGGGGACTAGTCAAATTGAAGTTGGGCTAAATAACAGACCCATTCAGAAAACCACAATTTTTAGAGCTGCTATGTAGCTTGCACAATGCAATTGACATATACTTTTTAATTTTTTTTTGTTACGTTATTGTTAAAAATATTTACTAAGGACATATCTTAATATATATAAATTACATGTCACGTTGTTTGTCCGCTATAGACTCCTACTACTGAACCGATTTTAATAAAAATTTGCAGACAGTATTTGTTTTGGTCAAACTTAAAAGATAGGACAGTTTTTATTCCGATTATTGACCTCAATATTTTTTTATTGCAAATTAAATGTTTTCCTATAATAAGTTCCATACATTTCTAACAGATGGCAGTGTAACTTAACTTTTTTCGGCGGTACTAAGTTCGCCGTGATAACTAGTAACAAAATAAAAATGAATACAATTATAATATACATATATTATATAATAAATATCTCACCTGTATTCCCCAAAGGTTAGGCAGAGGTGTACCTGTAGTACCCCGCATCTTGCCACTTAAGTAAAACATATTTTTACATCTCGATTCCGGATTAGTAGCATAACCTATTTATCTATGCGGGCTAAGTACGGTAGAGTAAGTAGAAGAACGTTCGGTTTTACTTTAAAAATGTTCTTTATCTTTAGCATTTTGATTTTTTAGAGTTTTAGTGCTAGCTTAAAATTATACTTATTGCACTTTTAATATTATTAAATGACCACGTAACACTTGTCGTTTTAGGAAGTGCATTTTGACTTTTCATTTTGAATTAAATCAAGATAATAAATTAATCACAACGTTTCAAATTTGTTTTCATTAATTTTCTGGAAGAAAGTCAAGCATCCTTGAAGTTGGAACAAAAAAAAATGCTATCCGTGGTCGCATTCGGCGGAACTTATTACCAGTTTGAAACGAGGGCCAGTACTGAGAAATATTTTTTTATTTTTTATTACCTTTCCCCCTTGTTAATAAAAACGGCGTTAAGTTTATGACAAACTAAATCCTCCCAAAAATGTATAAGGAGAATGGTTCCGGTTCATACAAAATTTATCCAGGCGCCGACAGGAATGAGACCTATCCTAGTAATTTTGTTAGCCCCTTGAGCGACTTTTTGGTAGGGGCAAATTTATGGGTACGCGTCACCGACATGCTCATGTGTCATGTTACGCCAGACTGTCAGTTTTCACTTCTACCGACAATCCTCATGACTTTCAATTTCGATGCCTTAAATATTTTGCCTTCAGTTTTCCTTCAGGCGAGGTATAGAAAATAGTCATTTTTCTGTCCTACACATCGTCGTCGTGTATACGTGCTTGTTAAAATATTCGTGATGGGACTCCTATACATTGCAAGAGGTAACATGGACGGTACAAACTTGGATTAAATAAACTATTCGACAGCAGCGCACGCTAGGAAGCTGATAATCTGTGCCGCCATCAGTAGTCTGGTGTGGATTACAAATATAATGTTGCAATGAAAATCGAAACAATGTTCAAAAGTCGGGTTTTTATGAGTTTAAAATAGACAAACTTGTGGAAAAATAATACGTACACGGGTTACTATATTAATTAGAGTACTATATTAGTAATAGTAAACCCACATAGTTATCACAAGTGAGAGTCTTTTACTACCGACCGGGCACATGTCATTGTATCGACTCCGGGCTGCTACTGAGAAATAATAATACATAAAAAAAAGAAAGCCGAGAAAGATAAACAAATCAAGTATCTTGACTTGGCTCGCGAGGTTGTTGACATGTGGGATGTGGACTCAGCAATCGTTGTATCGATAGTCGTGTCAGCCAATGGCTTAATAGCTAAGAACCTTGACCAACATCTAAGGAGGCTCTCGTTAGGCAGCTGGATCAAGGGCTTGATTCAGAAAGTCTTCTGGACACGGCGCGTATTGTTAGGCGATTCCTCTCTCTGGAGCCCTGACCTGGGTAGCTTGGACTCTGTTCCCGATACCGGTGGGCAACTATTTTTTTATATTTTTTAATGTTTTTTTTTGTTTTGATATTGAAATA
The DNA here is from genome assembly GCA_905147745.2 of Phlogophora meticulosa. Classification (NCBI taxonomy): domain Eukaryota; kingdom Metazoa; phylum Arthropoda; class Insecta; order Lepidoptera; family Noctuidae; genus Phlogophora; species Phlogophora meticulosa. The sequence continues at coordinate 11,308,914 of LR990538.1, read as the reverse complement.
TTTAAAAATATAATTTATAACGTTTGTTGTGGATAAAGAAAATAATAATAAGCTGGCAACTCTGAATGTCATTTTACGTCGTACGTAAATTTTTATAATTAATATTCCAATTTAAATGTTTTTAGTATTACATTTCCAAAATTTCGTACATATTTAAACAATTACAATAGCGCTACATAAAATCCCATAATACGAATAAACTATAAACATGAAAATTAAGAATAGTCTGAAGAGTGACACCTGTCACAAGAATAAATTGAAAATGCAGTATAATATCGACGAATAAATGCTAACAAGAGCAGCTACGCGACGCGCACGCCCACCATCCCCGGACTAGCCCGCTCAGCTCCACCCCGCCACCGGACTTCGGATCACCAGTAACACCGGCGGTTGCAGCCGCGTCGAGCATGAGCGACAAGTATTTTTCCCCGCCGACGTCGCCAACACCTGTACGTCAGCCGGGGAGAGGCCGGCCACTGAAGAGCTTGGGATCCAGGGGCCAACCAGCCAGGTCCCTCCCCCCCCCCTCCCGGTGGTTGTATGCAGCGCATGAGATGGACTCAGTCCATGAACGAGAATGTCATGCGCGCATACTACGGGTCTACAATGGGGGGAACTAACCTCACTGCGTACCGTGTTAGGATGCTGTCTCTGTTTCAGGGATTGGAACCAACCGTAAACGTCTTGGCCCAACGATTATCGGATCAGGTGCGGGTCATCCAACGCAACCGTAGGTTGGACGATGCTGCACTTGATAGGCTGCGCTCAGAGATGCTGAGCAACCATATTGTCTTGACTTCGACACAGACCGCGGTACAAGCGCCTGCTTTTAATGCAATCCTTCCGCGGTCCAATCATGTAAGTAATGAGGCAGATGATAGGGTTGATATAGTATGTAGCCAGAACAATGATCGATTGAGCAGCGCACTGGAGGATGCGCTTCGTGAGTATAGGTCAACGCCGATTTAGGCCCCGATTACCACGGTTACCCATGCACAGAAAAATAGGGCGCTGGTGTGTGCCTTGGATTCGCTGCGTAAGAATTTCTTCGAGAGCAGCGGAGACCTCGTCGATACACACTCAATCCTGTATTGCGCGGCTGTTGCGGCATGTCGTTTAGCTAACGTCAAGTTTCCAAATAATGACTTAGCTATTTTTTTTTGTTTTTTTAAAACGTTGCCCCACACTAGGAATTTCTCCTGTATCGTGGGTGCGTTTACAAACATTCAAACTCACATTCACAAACAGCCAGACCCGGAACAACTACCTGTAGGCCATACAAATATTTGTTCCGTGCGGGAATCGAACCCACGACACGCGGCGCAGCAGTCGATCGCTCAGCCACTGCGCCAACCGTGTCGTCAAAGCCGACCAAAGCCAGCTGTACCAACCTGGCAAAGCAGGATTGAACGCCGTATCGATGCGACCAGGGTGCTCATCGGCAAACTATACTGCTTAAGGGAGGGCAACACAAGACCAAGAGTGATGCGCTTTGTGAGGCGGGCATTCTCGGGGACTGAAATCAGTCCTCACGAATACATGTCTAGCATCGTAAAGCGCATCGACTTCCTGAAGCAGAAAGTTTGTGCATGGGCGAACCGTATTCGGCGGTATAAACGGCGAGTTGACAGGTACTCACAGAATCGTATGTTCCAGACCGATGATAGGTGAGTATACAGAACTTGGGAGCGACCTGAACAGGATGTGGCGGGCGTGCACCGCCCGGATGATGTCGCCACGAATGCATTGCCGGCGTAGCATTTGGTCGGTGCCCTCCTACCACGTTGAGGCTCACTAAATGAGCGACGTCTAGAGCGTGTGTGAAACTATTCCAGAAATGGAGAAAATAATCATAACACCAATAGACGTGGCCACAGCAGTTCGTTCGTTACCGAACTGGAAATCAGCGGGACCGGACGGACTGCATAACTTCTGGCTAAAATGGCTTAGTAGTTCACACACGCGCTTGGCATCGCAATTCCAGTCATGTTTAGAGTCTGGGTTGCTACCCCAGTTTCTCACAACTGGTATTACTCACCTACTCTATAAGTCAGGTAGTACCACGGAACCCAAGAATTATAGCTTTAGCTTCACGGGCACTTCTATCGGGCTCTTCATGGGCCCGATGAGGATTTCTTAGCGTCTGTATCTTGACTACGATTCGGTGACCTCTTTGGGGAAACTGAAGGTTTTGTCGACCGTTGTTTTGTTTGACGAACAACTACCGGAAACTATGAAGGACGGGATGGTTGACATGTGTTGGGCATGCCCACCGTCCGGGTGAGTCCATTAGACATATTATTTCTGGTTGTTTTCGTCTGGCTAACGGCGAATACTTGCAATGACATAACCAAGTGGTCAGGATTATCCAACAGCAACTTGCTTTGAGGTACAAGCTTGTGGAATCTGAGGTACCGTACTACAAGTATGTGCCCGACCCAGTTCTCGAAGATGACCATGTCACGTTGTACTGGGATGGGTCTATCATTACTGACAGGACTATTGTTGACAATAAGGCCTGACATACTAGTGATAGACCGATTAGCGCGCCGCGCAATGATAGTAGATGTAACCATCCCACATGACGAGAAAGTCGTGAAAGCCGAGAAAGAAAAACAGATTAAATATCTTGACTTAGCACACGAGGTTGTCGACATGTGGAATGTGGACTCGGCTGTCATTGTGCCGATCGTCGTTACGGCTAATGGTCTACTGGCTTAAAGCTTCGACGACCATCTGTCGAGGCTTTCGTTACACGGTTGGATCAAAGGCCTGATACAGAAGGCAGTACTCCTCGATACGGCTCGTATTGTGAGGAGGTTTCCTGTCACTGCAACCCTAACCGACGGTAGCTTCGACCATGCTCCTACCATCGCGCATCGGTGGACTACTATTTAATACTTTAAGTGTTTTTTTATATTGAAATATTTAAAAATGTAATTTATATGTATATACAACGAATAAAGAGAATAATGATAATAATAAATATTGCTGGACTATCCACACAGCATATCATCTAGCCCCAAGCTAAGCAGAGCTTGTCTTATGGGTTAGGCTAGATGACTGATATACTTAATACAATACATTACATGGATAGACATATTTTTTATTATACATAGCAAATACCCAGAACACCCGAAACAAATATTTGTAGATCGTACAAACATTTGTCCCAGGGCGGGAATCGAACCCGTAACCTCCTGCGTCGCAGGCGGACCATCGCCCGCCGCGCCACATCGGTATATAGAAATCCCAGATAGAAAAACACAACACGTTTCCCGACCTGGGAATCGAACTTGGGAGCTTCATGGCTCAACAAGTCATGTATGCTAATCTTAAATTAGCATATCTTGTTAATCGAGTCTTGCGCAATACTGCCTGTATCGTATAGTTGAAAATAAACCGTTCGATCTCCGACATTTGCGCTGATACGTTTACGGGGTATAACAGTGACTAGTACAAACATGTTTTTAAATAATTAAGATCATCACACCGTTTATTTGATTGATCTATCGTGGAAAAATTGTGTTGTTTGTGTATACAAAAAGAAGTGAGTGTATTTTAAAACATTTCATTCTACATTATAAATATGAAATAATTGTCCGGATCTCGAATATTTTATGGATCAGTATGACTAAAACTAACTAAAATAGCTAAATTTTACACACTGATGATGACACGAGTAGACTAGTGGACTATACTAGACTAAGACAAAGAGTACTTTTTACAACCTTATGTATTCCTTGGATCTTCAAATGTTTTTGTTTAAAATAAGCGAGTTGGTAATCGTATGTACAAAATACAAATATTAAGGTACTCGTATTTATAAAATAATATAAAGGACACAGATAAACTCTATCTAATACTAGGACACCCTTCTTTATTTTACTTGTGTACACAAATAAACTAAATATATTTAAATGATTGAGATAATTTTCCAACACTCACGCGGGAAAAGCCGCTGCCTACAAGCCTACCCCTACTTATTTTCTGGATATATAAGAGGGCAACATCAACTCAACAACACCAACAACAATCCACCAACCAATAACTTGTACGTTGTTGATTCGGTAGTAAAAGAAAACCAAGGAATATAAATATCAAACTCCTATCATCTTACGTAAATCGTAAAAGTGTAAGGGCAAAGGGTAAAAACCCCTTATGTTTTCGACGATTTAACGATGACTTTATGCAGCATTTTTTTGCTGTTTCTCCAATGAAGAGATTGGGATTATAAAGCGAAAGATAACCGGTTTCTTATTATTTCATAAACAGGTTAATATTTGGTGCTAAAGATACATTTACCCAAGAATTAGTAGATTGGACTTATGGTAGCACGGAGAATTCTCTTAAATAGTGATAATGATAATAATAATAAGTTTTCTCGATCTTTAAGTCTTGTCGACATGTAGAATGTGAATACAGCAGTCATTGTGCCGATAGTTGTGACGGCCAATGGTATAACAGCCAAGAGCCTGGACCAACACCTAAGGAGACTCTCGTTAGGCAGCTGGATCAAGGGCTTGATCCAGAAAGCGGTACTCCTGGAAACGGCACGTATCGTTAGGAGGTTCCTTTCTCAAGAGCCCTCACCACCGGTAGCTTGGACCCTGTTCCCAATGCCAGTGGGCTACTGTTTTTTATATTTTTAAATGTTTTTATCTTTTTCGTTTTTGCTTTGAAATATTTAAAAATGTAATTTATATGTATAAAAAAGAATAAAGGAAATAAGTTTGCATAAGCTGGCAACTCTGGATGTCACAGTACGTTGTCAGTAATTTTTTTTTAATTCATATTTCAATTTAATTGTTTTTAGTATCCATATACCACAAATATCATACAATTTTAAACTATAAATAACATCAAAATAAAACACTAAATACGAGTATTCACATAAACATGAAAATCAAAAAAATTATGATCAGACTGACGAGTGACAGCTGTCACAACAATAAAATGAAAATTTACGAGAATGTAAAAGAGAAAAATTTACAAGAGCAGCTACGCGACTCGCACGCCCTACCATCCCCGGACTCGCCAGTCAGCTCCACCTCGCCGCCGCCGGACCTCGGATCAACTGTGACACCGGCGGCTGCAGCCGCGTCGAGCTCGAGCGACTAGTATTTTTCCCCGCCGACGACGTCGCCAACACCTATACGTCGGCTGGGGAGAGGCCGCCCACCGAAGGACTTGGGATCCAGGGACCAACCGGCCCCGAGCCAGGTCCCCGCTACCAGTGGTTGTGCGCAGCGCATGAGATGGACTCAGTCCATGAACGAGAACGGCTTGCACGCATATTACGGGTCTACAGAGGGGAAACTAACCTCAATGCGTACCGTGTTAGGATGCTGTCTCTGTTTCAGGGATTAAAACCAACCGTAAACGTCTCGGCCCTTCGATTATCGGATCAGGTGCGGGTTATCCAACGCAACCGTCGGTTGGACGATGCCGCACTTGATAGGCTGCGCTCAGAGATGCTGCGCAACCATATCGTCTCGACTTCGACGCTGACCGCGGTACAAGCGCCTGCGAATACATGTCCCTCGTCGTAGAGCGCATCAACTTCCTGAAGCAGAAACTTTGTGCATCATGGGCAAACCGTATTCGGCGGTATAAGCGCCGGGTTGATCGGTACTCATAGAACCGCATGTTTCAATGCGATAAGAGGTGGGTATTAAGAGCTTGACCTGAACAGGATGTGGAGGACGTGGGCCACCCGGTTGATACAGCCACGAATGCATTCTGGCGTAACATCTGGTCGGTGCCAGTCTGTCACGCTGAGGCTCCCTGGATGACTGGCGTGACGTCGAGCGCCTGTGTGAAACTATACCAGAAATGAAAAAAAATACAATAACGCCAGTAGACGTGGCCAGAGCAGTTCGTCCGTTACCGAACTGGAAGTCACCGGGACCGGACACACTGCACAACTTTTGGCCTAAATGGTTAACTAGTTCACACACGCGCTTGTCATCGCAATTCAATGGATGTAGGAACGGGTCCCGTGGTACTAAAAAGCTACTCCTTATCGACATGGCCCTCCATAATCACGAGATATGCAGACTCTCGAGGATTCTTTTAAGATTGAGATGAAATTTCCTAGGAGCCGACGTGGGGATGTATTGAGATGTGGTTGCGATGGACAAGGACCTCATCACCCTGTTCTTGTTGGCTAACGAGAACTGGCGCAAAGCTATAGTGCTTGACACTAACTAACGATTGCAGGAAAGTATGGCTGAGCAAGGATCTCCATGGACCATTTTTCCGGGCCCTACATGTGTCTGATAGCAACCATATCCTGGCTGCGCTTCGGTGACCTTATTAGAGAAACCGCAGGTTTTTTCTTTGCGACTGTAGATGAAGTAATCGTAACGAAAAAGTATCGGGGATTTATTGTGGATGTCGAGCATGCTACCATCCGGGTGAATAAATCTGCCACTTCATCTCCAGCTGGTCTCGTCTTGCCAACGAAGTATACTTGCGTATGCAGAACCTTGTCCAGCCGCGATTATCCATCAGCATCTTGCTCTAAAACAATGAACTATCAATGCCGTGCTGCTACAGGTGCCCGATCCAGTTTTAGAAAATTACTACGAGTATGTTAGATTATAACTGGGATCGGTCTATCTTTATTGATAGACTTTTGCTGCCAATAAGCCAAATGAAGGAAATTGGCGATTATTAGATATTGCCCGTCCCAGTTCTCAAAAACGGCAATATGGAGTTGTATTGGGTAATCTATAATTTAAGTCGTGCTCTTGCCACCGCCACGCCACCGGCCGGGGTACCAGCCATTTTAGAACCCAATGGCTTGGCACGCGACGATGGAAAGAGACCAGATGGAGTGACCATAATACCTTGGAAGATGGGTAGGGACTTTGGTGTGGGATGCAAAATGTGTCGACACCCATGCGTCATCCCATCTTCCTAGTACGGTGGACTGTGCATGTGCGGCTGCTGCAGGTGCTGAAAACCTCACACGGCGAAAATATAACAATCTAATTGGAAGTTATATGTTTGAGCCGTTTGGGGTTGAAACACTAGGGCCATGGGGTCCGTGTGCCCATTTAGTACTTCGAGAAATCGCGAAGCGTTCGGTCGTCTATTCACGTGACCTTTGAGAGGGCTGGCCTTTTTTTCGGCCAAAGAATTAGCATTGCCATTCAACGTGGCAATGCTGCCTGCCTACTGGACACTTTTCCCGTTCACAGTGATGCGATAAATCGACTAGATAGTTGCAAAATGGTTATACTTATAGAGATTAATTATGCTTATAGAGATAAATTAAATGAAGTATCTTCTTGATATATTATTAATATGTGGTACATGTGTGCCCGAATCCAAGTTTTTCAGAACCCGTATGAAAGGTACATTTTAAATATTTTCAGGCTAAAAATGGGACTAAAATTATACAAGAAAGACACCAGTGCGCCTTGCCGGTCGGTTTACATGGTTCTCGAAATCTTAAACATACCTGATGTTGAGTATGTCAACGTCGATTTAATGAACCGCGACCAGTTCACGGATGAATATTTGAAGGTAATATTTGTCTTTTATTACTGTGTCTTCGTAATAGTTTTTATATTATTCGTAAACCATGCAAAAGGGGTAACATGATTGAAGTATCAGGTGGTATCAATATATATTTCTAGGCGGCCGTAATATCATCAAATCTTACACCTTGTATTTTCATGTAACAAAGTTAATGTTCCGTAAAGGAGATTTTACTATCTGCTATGAAGTGTGTGTTTGCAATAAAGAAACCAACACTTTAATCATTTTCTCTTATAAGGCCTCTTTGAACTTTTAACGTTACTTTACAAGACTTTAAACAAGTCTTTTAAAAAGAAGATGCTCGAGATTTTATATCGCACTAAAAAGAAGCCAAAAAGGAAGAGTTATGGTTATTATAACAATCCATCTGTCTACATTTTAGGTTGTTTAAGAAAATGCTTTATTTTCCACCCGCGTGTGAATTTATCGAAGAGTTGTTGTCTCGGACCCAGTCAGTGCCTATTTGCTCCAGTTAAAATATAACATTGATAGGAGACATGATTTTTATGCATCAGCAATCAGGCGTGCTACACACTTAATAGGGTTGACATACAAACCACTCCGAAGTCAAAATCGAATTCAAGTATTCATTGCTATGTTGTTCAACAAATGGCGAATCGAATATGACGGCGCTTTAATATTTAAATTAGTTTTAGTTACATTTCATAGATGTCGCTGTTAGTTTAAGAGTGTCGTGAACATGATTTATTTGTGTCTGCTACGTCACACCCAAAGACACGACAATGACACAACACCGAGCGCTAGTGCGCCGTGAGGCGACAATAGACTGGCAGAATGATTTGAGGAGGGGTCGGGATCGCACAGGCGTGCTACGCGTTCGGTGGAGTGTCTTACTGGTGCTACCCATTTGGTTATTTTGTTGGAATAAGTTTGGAATAAAAGTGATTGTAATAAATAGTGCCTCTATTTTATACGCCCGACAATCCACGCCTACCTTCAAAATTGAAACCTGATAAATAAGATTATGGATCTAATTAATATCATAGAGGGCCAAGTTACTTCAAATATATTAAATATAATAATACCCAATCAAGTACGTCTATTACAAGGTACTGTGAACCACCAACCTATCCATCGCAGAAGTAAAAAAAAACGCTTGAAACTTTTTGGTTAATTACTGGCTTACGATTTTATAAAAAAAAACAAAATTTCAATATGAAGTTGGAAAAATAGTCAAAGCCAACGAAATATTTCAACCATCGTGTACTGAAGTATTTTTCAGGATATGCGTCGGTGTCCTTTCCACCCCACCCTGTTATAGTTCTTTTCCTTCATGATCACTTTTAGAGCGATCTTTTCGGAAGGAACATGCCCAAATTTTTGTATTTTTGTGTGTCGATTCCATTTTTGCATAACTACTGTATAATCAGTCTTTAATTAGAAAAATAAATAATGACATGAAACCATAAATAACAACGAGAAGCTATTAATTATATGACGACCGATGTGGCGCGGCGGGCGAAGGTCCGCCTGCGACGCAAGAGGTTGCGGGTTCGATTCCCGCCTTGGGACAAATGTTTGTACGATCAACAAATATTTGTTCCGGGTGCTCTGGGTATTTACTATGTATAATAAAAATATCTATCTATGTAATGTATTGTATTAAGTATATCAGTCATCTAGTACCCATAACACAAGCTCTGCTTAGCTTGGGGCTAGATGATGCTGTGTGGATTGTCCAGCAATATTTATTTATTTATTTATTAATAATAATACTATTGTGATAAATATGATGCCTATTGGTTTCGTTTTGAGTCACCGTTTTGATATCTCCGCCGCCATAATAAGAATGCGACATCTTTTTCTCTATCCGTCGGCACTCCCAATAGTGTGCTTTGTCACGTACCACGTGCACGACAAGTCTTCCAACGCGATCAAGGGGGACAAGGCGCGGCGCTGGTTAAAATCATCTCACAAAATTGTACCTACTAAAGCGGTGAAAACACATGAAATCCATAAAACTTCATCTATGCCGCAATCGTCAAAATAAGCGGAGTGCGATCATCATTCCTTCTGCAAATACCCCGAGATGGTGTTAGTTAGAGGCAGTTGACAGTTTCACCAGAATTCCATAGATGGTAGAACAACACAAAGTGAGCCTAAACGCAAACATGAAACGAACTGGAACCATGCGTCATTCATTCACCATGGAAGCACACCACAATGAAGCCACAGGGTCCTCATCCCCATCATATTTGGCCCATTATATTTGGCCCATCATATTTGGCCCATTATATTTGGCCCATCATATTTGGCCCATTATATTTGGCCCATCATATTTGGCCCATCATATTTGGCCCATCATATTTGGCCCATCATATTTGGCCCATCATATTTGGCCCATCATATTTGGCCCATAATATTGTTAGTAGTAAGACTTAAAAACTATAATGAACTAAATTATCAACTGCAGTATTTATCATTTCAGATGAATCCGCAACACACTATACCAACATTAATCGATGGTGACTTTGTAATTTGGGACAGGTGAGACAAAAAATAATGTCAAATGGAGCCGACTGTTACTATTGACACAGTTTTGCTTCATGTCTAGCTGCGAGACAGTAATGAAAAAGACATGCAAAACGTTCTTCTGCGATTCACAATTATGTACCTCATTAGTGTACTACCTCAACAATGAGTTTGTAACAAGTTGCATAAAAATGTCCGTTTCTTTTTCAGTCATGTGATAACCACATACTTGGTAAACCAATATGGTAAAAACGATGCACTCTACCCAAAGGATCCGAAGAAACGAGCTGTGGTGGACCAGCGACTGCATTTTAATAACACCAAACTGTTTGATGCTCTTTTTGCAGCTGTGGTAAGTTTGCCCCAGCATGGTTGCCGTATCTTCTTCTCAGCATGGCGATGAAAATCAATTTAAAATTCAGCCCAGAACTTAGCTACGAGTTGACGCCATCACTAGGCATCATCTGTGAATAGCTACCTGACAAGGTTTTCCCTTCTTCAACCAACCTGTGTCCGGAATCTGTTAAGAGACTTCCAGGTTAGCCAAGGCAACTATTGAACAGCGGGGAGATTTTCAGCAGGTGGAACGAATATAAATACAGTAATCTTGACCTACTACTTTTAAAACAAACCTGACCCTATTGAACTATTAATGATTTACTTTCAGTTTCCGATCCTACATGATGGTGAGAAAACATTCAGGCAAGAAAATTTAGACAAAATGACGAAAGGGTTTGAATTTTTAGAAAAATTCTTGACTGGACCCTGGTTGGCCGGAAACTTCATCACACTGGCTGATATCTGTTGTGTGGCCACTATCAGTTCCACAAACGAGATTTTACCTATTGATAAGGCTTTGTAAGTAAAATAAAAACTAAATAGAAACCACTACACCACTACAGTACGCCTAGTCTTTTTCCAACTTTATCGCGGTCGGGTTCCAAGTCATGCTGCTGATTGCATGAAGTGACTGCCTTTCTGATCTCCACAGGAGAAGGATGGATGCGTGCTTCCTAGAGCAAGCTTCATAGGAATTGGTTTGTAAAGGATCTGCTCCAGGAAGGAGAGTTCGTCTTTCCCGAGACAATATAATACTGTTTGATAAATTCCTTCACAGAACCAACTATTTCACACAAAATTATTTAATGCCAGGAAACGCCTCCAGCATATTTTTTTTAATGTGAAACATACTAGGCTATTAAATTATAATAATATCATATTTTCTGAATATTTTCTAGGTACCCCAATTTGAACGCGTGGTTTGAGCGTTGTTCAAAACAAGAGTTCTACATAAAAGCCAACTTGCCCGGCCTGCAGAGTTTCCGAGAATTATTGAATTTTTTTTTGTCACGTCAGTGAGCCCATTGGTTGATCTTGTTATTATTTCAAATATAATGAAAGTATAATCTATGTTGTTTTCATTTAACAATAAATACTTTATAAATAAGGCCATCCGCTGCGTTAGGTATACGTATTGCAAAGAAGTACCAGCGAGTACGTCTCTACCAGACCATAAATTGATTAAAATAGGATTTTAATCAATTTATGGTCTGCCTCCATTGAACAAAGCGCGACACAGGCAGTGGGCACTGCCTGCGTTGCGCTATCTTAGCGTGGCGGGCGACCTTCTGTCAACCGTTGAAAAAAGAAAAAAACTTGGATAGTACTTATTCCTTCTTACTTGAAGCTCATCGATAAATTAACGACAGATCAGCAGAACAACACACAACTTTTTTGCAGTTACATCACAAGCAGATTTCTCAACTGCAAGACAATAACGAATGACCACCGGGTTAGAGTGCAAAATTAATTAAGTTTCTTTTGCAGCACTATTCCGTTTCTTTTAAACAAAAGTTTAATCTTTACCAGAGAGATAACTTATCTACTCTGTGCTCTAATTGCAAACGTTGCAATTATTTCAAAGGAAGTTAAATAAATAAATAAATATTGCTGGACAATCCACACAGCATCATCTAGCCCCAAGCTAAGCAGAGCTTGTGTTATGGGTACTAGATGACTGATATACTTAATACAGTACATTACATAGATAGATATTTTTATTATATATATAGAAAATACCCAGAACACCCGGAACAAATATTTGTAGATCGTACAAACATTTGTCCCAAGGCGGGAATCGAACCCGCAACCTCTTGCGTCGCAGGCGGACCTTCACCCGCCGCGCCACATCGGTAACGTTCAGTTCTTTATGTTGAGTTTGATTTTTGTTGCTACTCTTGCCGAGATCGGTCCTTGGATGCATTCATTACACACCGAGACTCCACCATGCGTCGGAAAGCACGTCAAGCAGTTATCCCGGCTGCCATTCGTAGTTTTTTGACATTCATTTTTAGTCGTTACGGTCTGAAATACTGAGAACTAGTCTTACCACAGCGAGTCTTGTTACCCGGTAACTTTATTGTTGAAGTCAGATAGACAGTTGCTCCATGTCATATACTGGTACACTTGGGAGAAAAGAATCGGCAGAAGTAGCTAAACAGCGAGGATGAGGAGATAGGTGCTGATTGTTATTTGACAGAGGTTTTAATGGAAATCTAGACTTCTCTCATATTCTGAGTAATGCTCTAGAGTACCACAGATTTGATAATCTAGCGTTAGCTGATAAGAAATCGCAATGCTTATCTAGTATAGTATCTTTTGTGTGTAACAGTGATTTCATATTTGATCATGATGTTTCTACTGAGAAACAATCACAATATCAAGATAATGAATCAGTGTCGGAATTTTAGACATGTTAAAAGAAAAGTTTGACATAAACGATGATGTCAGTAAACCTGGATCTTCCTTGGGACCAGCTACCGTTACCCCGTACCGTTGCCTAGAATTACTACTGATGTTTTGCCCTCAGTGGCAGTTAGTGTTTCATGATAGGTTAAAGGGTGGTTAAAAATTGTTTCGTATGCAATCATCTCTGGTACGGAAGCTCCTTATCAATGCTGCATCGGATAGGGCAGTAACATCAGATCCTGGCGCTTGATCAGCTGAGCCTCCTATCCTATGAAGACTGAAGCAAATAAATGGTCATATTAATTATTTAATGATATTTGTGGTAATTAAGCTAGATGACATTATTCTTAAGAATCAGAACTCAGCTGCATCTGGTTAGACTGGAAGCCGAACCCCAACATAATTATCTGATTAACGTACACAAAATATTGGCAAAACATTTATTTTATAAGAAGTAAGTGTGGAGTTTCTTGCCCATTCTTATCTATACGAACCAAAAAATTTGAATTCAATGTTCAAAATACATAGTTGGAATAAAAGGGTAGGCAGATGACAAGTACACATGTGGTGATGATAATCATGGTGATGATCATATTGATATGATAATTTGTCTTTGTGCGAAAAATAAGAAGTAAACAAGATTCTTGTGTTGAAACTGTAAATGTTATCCTCGACAGTAACACAACATTTAGAACTGGTTGCCATTTCTCCTCTAAAACCTAACAGACTAACCAGAATCTAAAATTTTATCAAATAAAAAGTGCTAGTAACTTCCACGAGGTACTTCAACTACAAGGCATATTCTTGTCAAGTTATGGCAGACAACATAGCAAGTGGGAGGCCAAGTTATTTGAATATTTAAACAGAACCAAGTAATAATTTCCTCCAATGTCTAGGAGGAAATTCGCGATGTCCGACCCGCAGCGAGATTGGACCGCTAACTTGCCCGATCTTCGCTGATATTAGGATATACCAGTCTAATAACTAGAGCTTGTTAATATTTCAGAATTAACTACGAGTATTTCGAAGCCATATTTTAATTAGACTTAATGAAAAAATGGTACTACTTTAAAAATCACAGCTCACATTTAATTTGTAAATATACACCACACATTTCACTTGCGAAGTTAATTCCAAACTCGCTATTAAGTTACACCACAGGAGGAACCATAATTGAATCGAAATCAGTTTCTGTACCGTGTTACTGAGGAAACATCAGTTATTTAAACGAAGTGTTTATACAGTATACAGAATGCATGAATCGTTCCTGTAGGCCTTGTTTACGAAACTTACAATAAGATATATTTTGGGCTCATAATTAATTTTAAAATAAACTTTTTCTTGTTGACTACGTCGCTGGTTGCAAGTATCAAGCATTACTGCTGAGTACGAGGTCTTGGGTTTGATTCCTGGATCAGGCAAGTGATATTGGGTTTTCGCATTTGAAATTTCTCAATAGCAATCCGGAGTCAGGAATTGTACAGAGTCTCAGAGAGCCTTGTCTATAGTTATATCTATGATTGTCTACCGATGGACGCGAAGAAGAAACAGTTCCTTAATACACGTTGCATCATAAGCTCACACGTATTTCATTTCAACACTTAACATTACTGGTGAAATGAGGGTGTACTGGGGATACTGACTAATCCTTCGAGGAATACAGGCGTGATGTTTGATTTTGGATGTTTATGGTTATAAAGTTTGTTTTTAAATTTAGTTTCGACCCTCTCTGCAGCGAGTTCTGATAAACAATATCATAACATCGAATGAACCATTTTAAACAATAGACCAATAACTTAATAAGAGAATTAAGCGACTTATGGGTGACACCAGTTCCGACGACCGATGTGGCGCGGCGGGCGAAGGTCCGCCTGCGACGCAAGAGGTTGCGGGTTCGATTCCCGCCTTGGGACAAATGTTTGTACGATCTACAAATATTTGTTCCGGGTGTTCTGGGTATTTCCTATGTATAATAAAAATATCTATATATGTAATGTATTGTATTAAGTATATCAGTTATCTAGTACCCATAACACAAGCTCTGCTTACCTTGGGGCTAGATGATGCTGTGTGGATTGTCCAGCAATATTTATTATTATCAGTTTATAGTCCAGCGGACGTAAATAGGACCATTCAAAAATGAAAAAAATACGAGTACTTTTACCTATATCAAGAATCAAATTTTGCATAACTTTATGGACGACCAAACGTGCTATATGCTAAACACTTTTAGTCAAAATCGGTGGCGATTTCCGAGATAATTTTTAACAGTTTTTTCGTTTATCAAATCTTCAGGTATTAGGTATTTATTTCAAAAATTGTTAGACCGATTTCAGTCGGACTCAAACAAGTAATCACTCATTCTGTTTGATTATCTCTTGAATTAAGCACATTTAATACTAATTGGACCGAATATCCGGCCATGATCGATCCTCTCAGTCCAGCCTCAGAAAGCCTGAGGCGATGGATATCTCGCGAAGGATCCTATTTCCGGCCTGATGCTTTTAAACTATATTACCAATAATTCAATGAACCAGATATTTACCGTTGCGATAGGAATATTTATAGAATCTCACGATGTAAACCTTTGAAATAAAAACATTAATACCAGCCTCATGCTTTCCTTCTCGCCACTTCTCACACAAAGAAGGCACGATTATTAATCACCGTGTTTGCTCAAGCGAATTAGCAGTTTAGACTTGAATCCAGTATTAGTTATTCGTGGTAATAGGCATTACTGAATGGACTGCTTACACTAGTGCTCAGAGCACGTGCCGCTAATGCACAGTTTTATAAGTCATAAAAGAAAATAATTGGCTCTTTTTTGAGTTTCAGCCTATTTTAATATCATGGATCGTTCAATAAAAATGGTATTCGGACAGTGCAATAACAGTAGCGATGTATTCTCTTTATCACCGGAGATGGAACCCATTGCTCTCCAGACTTATGATGAGCACTTTTTTCTAATTTCACCGTACGCTTGTTAGCCGAATAGGGTAGAGGTCGTCGAGTTCTAGAGAATTGTTCTTCCCTTTCATTCCATATCTTGCAGGCAACAAACTTTTTGTGCTCGCTTGTTGAAGAAATCATCAGATTATTCGGTGCCAGGTTAAGAGAGAGACGATTGAACTTCTTTTTACGTAACCTTACACAGTAGGAATTACTCCAGTATTGTGGGTACGTTATCAAATTCACATACACGAACAGCCTCGGAACCACTACATGTAGGCCGTACAAATATTTGTTCCGTGTCATACCCTCGACATGCAGTGCAGCAGTCAATCCCTTCAGCCACTGCGCCAACTGTGCCGTGAAACGTCAAAGGTGGGGTTTATTTAACGCAATTATAATATTTCAAGGAGCAAAAGGATTTTTTACTAATTTAAATAACATGAATATGTTTCGGTTACAATGTTTACAACCAATGTTTTGTTTGCCTCTTTTAGTTTTGTTTCACCGCTTAATTAAATAAGAACCTGGATTTCCTGCAAACTCATATTTGGCTATAGTAGGCCACAAAAGGACTTAATTTGTCAAGTCGAAAGAACCACCTAAACTCTTCAAACACTCTGAATACGCATTGGTAACATGTGTTCTTAGCCGAAACAATTGTAAACATCTTGTAACTACTTCATTAATATTAATTCGTTCCAACTCATGTCTTATTCATTGAGCGGCATCCACTTTATCTTTGAAGAGTTTGCTTACTTGTTTTACTTTGAATACTGTAGTTACTAGGTTTAAGAAGTGATAGCTTAGTTCAGAAGCTTAACTTTGTCTACTGAAGCCATTAAAACGTTTTTGCTAACTGTACATATTTTGCTGAAAGATAAGTTTGACTCGCAAGGGGTTATTATTTTTGAATTGACAATGGTACCCCCACTGTAGTCTACCCCAGCACAAAAAAAAACCTTAAAGCTTGAAACTTTTTAATTTATTTCTGACTTGCGACCTTACAACAAAATAAAAAAATTTGAATATGGACTTGGAAAAAATCTTTTTGTTGATGTTGACTTGTCAGTCGCTGAACCATCTCGTCTAAATCAACACTCGCTAAATTGATTGGTATTTTGTGTGTCGATTCCGAGCAAAATCTCCTCATCTTTTAATTTTTTCGGATGTTTTTAGAATTCCGTACCTAAAAAGGTAAAAAAGGAACACTTATAAGATCAGTCTCTTGTCTGCCTGTCTGACCGTCTGTCTGTTACTCCGAGTGTCACCACCGATTTTCGATAGTGGATCTGATGAACCCGTTTAAGATAGAAACCATGCAGCTCTAGACGTTTCACGCGTTAGGCTCAGACGCATAGAAAGTAAAAACTCCGAAGCAACACAATAGTTCGTTCGGGGAGCTAATAGATAAAAGAGCTGAAGATATTTGATAGCCTGGACAACATAGCAGATCAAGCTACCAATACGCTGATGCAGAGATAAATAGAACTGGGAAATTGATTAGACTGCATAAACCAGAGACTATACAGCTCTAAATCTTCTCATGCAAACCTCGGAAGATGGTGTCTTTTTTTCATTAAGTCGTTAATAAGTTACGTAATTGTGTTCTTTTTGAGAGTGAAAGTTCGACTGAAACCTAGAAAGAACTAAAAAATCCTGCAGATTTTGAAAATGATTAACAAATAAGTTGTATCGATCAAATCGAAAGACCTGCCTCAACCAGCTTATATTCCAAATCAAGCAAACTTGATGGGACAAACAGGGAATGTCTTAGCTCCAAATCCACCCCAATTCAAGCCCCAAAGAGATACTCTACCCATAAAACTTTATGAACTAGTTTTGTTCTTCGCAGCAAAAAATTGTTTCATATTACTGGTTGGTTCAATACTTTTCTAGTCCAAAATTTGGTACAAATTGAACCCTGTAAAATATGAGTTGAACTCAAACCTGGCTTTCATGTAGCACCACCGCGTATGGACGGCCTAAATGCGACGAATTTTTTCAGTCAAAAGCTTAATTTGAATAGGACTGAATGTGAGACTCGTTAGCGGTGGGCACGAGTGCGCCGTCCCATCCCGGTGCCACAGTTAGCGGAACGGATTCAAAATGATAAGCCAGTTTCTTTCGTTGATATACGACCTTATTTTTGAGGTTTACTTCCAGATCAGCCTTCCAATGTAGTGGTCAAGTCGCTACTGACAGTTTCCGCACTAAGGTACCTAAGTGTGTACGCATTGGTTAACGAAGCAAAAATAGTATGTAAGGATCGTAGTAGATGAAGTTCTGTAGTTTCTGCCTGCCGCAATGGGAACAAGGCGTAGTAGATTAAAAGGTTTAAGTAAATACAATATTATGGTAATTAAAATCGAAAACTGAATGATTAGCGTCCATGCACACGCCAGTGCGGTGAAGGCTAGCTAGACCATACATATGTAATAATAATATAGGTACGTATAGGATGGATATTATTTTACTTATAAAAAAAAAAAATCAGTACCTATTTTTATTCTTCAATGTTTCGCGACGCTATCAATGCAACCTAATACTTATGCCGAATCCGGTTCTGATTCATGCTGGTTCATGTTCCTTTAATGAAATCAAGGAAATTAAATGTCTGTGCAGCCTGCAAAGTTCGTTAACTTAGCAAGACCTGCATGTCTACCTACGATTGCTAGCGAAGACAAAGTTATGCAAGATATTTCAGAATTTAAAGTATGTATGAATTAAGACCTATAAATTTAGGATAAATCAATATTACGATACTTAAATGTTATTAAAAGTTAAAACGTACAATACACGTTAAGCTGAGCATTGAAGATACAGCTATGTCAAAACCTACTTTACATTGTAGGACAATCATTTAATAATAATTTAATGGTCTTTGAAAAATTACAATAACTTAAATTTTAATCTTAATAACGAAAAACCCCCAGACTTTCGTTTTTTTTTTTTTATAAAAACTGATAGTTTGTCAGCGCATGCTCCCAACACAGGTAAGAACGATGGGCCATCATGAAATTTGGGTTACCATGGCTTTGGCAGGTAAACGGCACTAAAGGTGTGTAAAATACCGATCAAAACTCGTTACATAATAAAGTGTGATTTTTTGGTATTAACCTTCAGGATATCATTATTAAAAACACGTCATTCATTGCCAGACACCCTTAATGTTCATGAAATTATAATTCCACTTACGTTATGGTATAAAAGCTGATTTTTATAGATAATAATACTTGGGTAATAATTAGATGATGTATCCTCATCAGACAGACAAACATATTTGTTAGTTCTAACCCCTTGCCAGACAAGCATGTAGGGTAGTTGTAGGAGCCAGTACATATAATATATGAGAGGGTGCGAGTGAGATGGCAAGATATTGTATATAAAATATTTTCAGATTTTAAGTTGTCCAATACTGTTTCGTCAATCGTCTTCATATCATTGGGTGCTATTATTTTTTTATTTCGGATTGTAAAGAATTTAACATCTAGGCTCTTAAGACTAAGCTATATTAAGCTTGAAATGCGTGGTATAATACCAATTATTTAAATGACGAATTTAAAAAAAAAACTTTACCTTATTATTTTACAGCATAAACAATTAGAATTCAAATAATTTAGACATGACGTATGTAGGTTGTTAAGGTAATTATCGCGAAGAAGACGAGCATCGTTAGAAATGGTTGTCAAAGCGTTGATCTTGTGAGCAGCTTGAAATCTTACATCCTCTAAAAGTGGTTTGGGCCAAGAGATAAGAGAATAATAAAATTGTAACATACATTATATTAGGTCTTTACCTATGAAATTGCCGTTCTGCAGTACTGGCCATTTCAAATCAAAATATTTTTTGTTTGGCTAAGAATTCTAATTTCAAATTAATTTTATTTTGAAAACATGGTTTTTTTTTTTTTTTATAAAAACTGATAGTTTGTCAGCGCATGCTCCCAACACAGGTAAGAACGATGGGCCATCATGAAATTTGGGTTACCATGGCTTTGGCAGGTAAACGGCACTAAAGGTGTGTAAAATACCGATCAAAACTCGTTACATAATAAAGTGTGATTTTTTGGTATTAACCTTCAGGATATCATTATTAAAAACACGTCATTCATTGCCAGACACCCTTAATGTTCATGAAATTATAATTCCACTTACGTTATGGTATAAAAGCTGATTTTTATAGATAATAATACTTGGGTAATAATTAGATGATGTATCCTCATCAGACAGACAAACATATTTGTTAGTTCTAACCCCTTGCCAGACAAGCATGTAGGGTAGTTGTAGGAGCCAGTACATATAATATATGAGAGGGTGCGAGTGAGATGGCAAGATATTGTATATAAAATATTTTCAGATTTTAAGTTGTCCAATACTGTTTCGTCAATCGTCTTCATATCATTGGGTGCTATTATTTTTTTATTTCGGATTGTAAAGAATTTAACATCTAGGCTCTTAAGACTAAGCTATATTAAGCTTGAAATGCGTGGTATAATACCAATTATTTAAATGACGAATTTAAAAAAAAAACTTTACCTTATTATTTTACAGCATAAACAATTAGAATTCAAATAATTTAGACATGACGTATGTAGGTTGTTAAGGTAATTATCGCGAAGAAGACGAGCATCGTTAGAAATGGTTGTCAAAGCGTTGATCTTGTGAGCAGCTTGAAATCTTACATCCTCTAAAAGTGGTTTGGGCCAAGAGATAAGAGAATAATAAAATTGTAACATACATTATATTAGGTCTTTACCTATGAAATTGCCGTTCTGCAGTACTGGCCATTTCAAATCAAAATATTTTTTGTTTGGCTAAGAATTCTAATTTCAAATTAATTTTATTTTGAAAACATGGTTTTTTTTTTCCAAAAGTAGTCATTTGTTTATTGATTAGTGTTACATTTTCATCGCATTTAAATCTTTTTCGTCATCATGGATACGTTAAAAATTCGAGTAATTATGGAATATGAGTACCGTCGTGGCAGCAACGCGGCACAAGCGGCACGCAACATCAACGACGTTTACGGAGCTAACACTACAAACCAACGCACTACCTGTTATTGGTTTGCTCGCTTCCGTTCTGGAAATTTCGACCTGAAAAATGAACCTCGCGGTCGTCCGAAGACTTTGGTCGACAATGACGAATTAAAGGCGATTGTGGAAGCTGATGATACACAATCTACGGCTGAATTAGCAGCAGCTTTCGACGTTAGCGTCAAAACAATATTGGTCCATTTGCGTCAAATTGGCAAGGTAAAAAAGCTTGACAAATGGGTGCCCCACGAACTCAATGATCGCCAGCGCGAAGTACGCGTCGAGACGTGCCTTGCACTGCTCAACAGACACACAAATGAAGGAATTTTGAACCGCATTGTTACCTGCGATGAAAAATGGATTCTGTTTGATAACCGCAAGCGCTCAACAAGTTGGTTGGATCCTGGTTCAGCACCTAAACAATGCCCTAAACGAAAACTTACCCCAAGAAAAGTGATGGTCACTGTTTGGTGGTCTAGCGCCGGTGTGATTCAACACAGCTTCTTACCAAACGGGGAGAGCATTACTGCAGATGTTTACTGTGAAGAATTGAACACAATGATGGAGAAGCTGGCACATCTCCAACCAGCATTGGTCAATCGCTCGTCTCCGCTGCTCCTGCACGACAACGCGCGACCTCATACTGCACAGCAGACGGTCTCCAAGTTGCAAGAACTGGGGTTGGAAGCTCTCCGTCATCCGCCCTACTCACCAGACCTTGCGCCTACAGACTACTACTTTTTCCAGAATTTGGATAACTTCTTGGCGGGAAAAAAATTCAATACCCGAGAGGCAGTACAAAATGCCTTTGAAGAATTTGTTGCCTCCCGTCCAGCTGATTTCTTTAAGAAGGGCATCAATAAACTGCCACTGCGTTGGCAAAGATGCATTGATTGCATGGGTGATTACTTCGATTAATACAAATAAAAAATACATGAAAAAAATTCATTTAAATTTTTTCATACAAAACGGCAATTTCATAGGTAAAGACCTATTATATAATTTAATTATAGACAACAACCAAACGAACAACCAACCAACCAATCAATCAATCAACTAACATTACTAACAACGTTGAATAAAACCTACAGTTTGATTGATGCTGAGATTAATACTTAGCTGCAGTGGGACAGCAACAGAACTCGTATTTTATTAACAATTTGATAATACAACGTAAGAGAAACAAGAGTAAAGTGCCACAATTCTGACATACATAATTTTTAGACCCAAGGATAGTGGAATTAATTTTCTGAGGTTGTTATTGTTTTATCCATTAATGAGCATATGGCAGATGATAGTAAGGCAGATGTACACGGAAACGCCGGGAGGGAGGGAATGCCCTAGAAGGAGAATCGGGTTCTGTAGTTTCTGCCCAAAGCCATGAAAAAGGCGTGATTTTTAAATGTATGTGTGTATTAATATGATTGCTGTCCAGTACTTCCCTGCTGTCCAGTACTTCCCTGCTGGTCTAAGAAGGTGGAACTGGTTAGATTCAGCGATGATAAATGGTTTTTATTTCTGCGAATAAATAGTTTTATTTAAATCTTTATAAAACTACTCGTAGAAGAGTAGAAGAGATCGGCGTTTCTTATTTTTACGAGACTTAAATAATGGGGCTAGGTTCTATGTTCGATGTGTTTTTCTGTTCACCTATTTCTTCGTCTATTGCGAACCGTTTTTTAAATTTATTTTTTTGTTTGAAAGGGTATAATTTCGGGCTGGTCCCAATCAGAATCTGATAATGGGAATCCGGGACCCCCTTGGGTATTTTTATATAAACTCGTGCATTTTCTCTCAGAAAGCTCCGTTTCGTGAAGTGGAGCTGGTGAAGTGGAGCCGGTGATGAAGACTGGTGATGGCCACCAGTACTACTCAACGATAAGTATTTCACGGGTCGCAATTCAATTACTTTATTTAATTAATAATAATTTGTAAGCAATTTATGCTCCCCACCACGCATATGGTGATGGTGAAATACGAGGAAAGCTCCTCGTCAATAATGTCCCTGCATCGGGACAAGCAATATTCGTACCTTAGATAAAAATTACAAACCAACCCAGTTGAAGGAATTAAATAAAATACTTTTTACAAATACATAATATTAAACAGAGTCCTTATTTTTTTTAAAGATTTTAAATGTACAGACATTATCTTGGTCAGGTCATGTGAGGACTATCCAGATTAGTGTCTAACATGGTCTTTTTAGGAACTAACCACAGATATGAGTAGACTTGTCCAGTCAGTGCACTCCCGTATTTGTCAATAACCGTGTAGTTTAACTCTTAAGTAAAACGTGTGCCTTAAACAAAACCGCTTTCGCTCGTAATTTCGAGTTACTCCGAACGCCATCGAAATCGAAATGATAAACCTGATTGCAGCAAGTTGCCTTGATTAAAGGCTGGATTAATAGCACCTGACTAGGCTTGTTGGATCGTCTTACGTTCAACTTCAGTCTGAAACTACCTCAGTCTGATCAGCTGATTAGTGAGGTTATAGATAAATACTGGTATAAAAGGCGACGACGACGTTTCCAAGGACTTTGTAGTTGCAATGGATAGAATAATTAGATACCATTGAAATTAAAATAAATATATATATTTTTTATACATGATAACGTATATACATTTTTACATAGTAAAATGAAAAACTGGCCAGTAATGCAGATTGCCAGTGCTAATTAGTATCAGATAGAAAGATGGTGGAGTTTCTCAGATTTAAGGTTTGCTCCATTCTTCTGGAGGGAAAAATAGTAAACAGGCATATAAATAAATTAAGATATGAAGATACTTGAACTATAATACAACAATACAGACATAATAATAGCGAAGGGTTTAAATTAATTAAAATTTTACCAAGGCCACTATAATAATTGAATAACATGCTCTCCCCACCCCGCTAGGGACACAACTTGAAATATGGCGTAATTTAATTTCATTAAAAGCTTTAATATTAAGAAGCATGTAATAAATGCCCTAACCATGATACATAAGTAAAATCATTGATTGACACAAACATAGTTAGGTACTTAAATGTTTAGAATAAAGAAAACAAAGCAAATATTCTTCTTCCACTAATCACAAATAAAAATAAGCAATAACCTAAGCATAAGCAAAGCTAATTGCCGTATGAATGGAACTAATGACTGAATAATGACGCTGACAAATTGCGTCAGTCTAAACTGGTGTTTAAATTGAACGCCTAAGGTTAAACACACGATTGTAGCGTTGTGAACTCTGCCTTGAAGTAATTTAATAAAAAAAAAATATACCAAACTTGGAATTTTCCAAAAAGTTTTGTGACTTGCTTGTAACTAACTCTCAATTCATAAAATTGCATAAGTAGGCCAGCCCCATTGATCTTCCTGCCTATCATCGGTTAAAAATTAAAAGGCGACATCGAGGACGCGACGTCAGCCTGTCTCTCAGCAACGGTTCCCAGGGCTGCGCTGAAATATTTTCATCGTCTGTACGGCGTCCCGAAGTGACGGTGTCATCAGCAACTGGACGTCACTAACGTTATTTAATTTTCAGTTTAGATTGTGAATGTTAAGTGTTATTTATATGATAAATGCCGGCTGTAGCGATGCCAGAAAATGTGCCAGACAACGTGCCACATCGCTTGATGACCTGGTGAGTTGTCCCTACTGCCCCCAGGCACGCTTTTTTAAAGGTTACAACGTGCCACATCGCTTGATGACCTGGTGAGTTGTCCCTACTGCCCCCAGGCACGCTTTTTTAAAGGTTAATAACGGGGGCTCTAAGGATACACAAATCTCATAGTGTATTTTTGCGCCCTCATACCACAACCTCAACCTCGACCTTTAGATAAACTTCGGCAAACACTATAGAGGATTTCCCGGGGCGCGAGATGGTCTGTTGTACTAAATTTGGCGCGATGTCTCCGTCTTGCGACCCAGGAGAAGTCTTGCGACCCAGGAGAAGTCTTGCGACCCAGGAGAAGTCTTGCGACCCAGGAGAAGTCTTGCGACCCAGGAGAAGTCTTGCGACCCAGGAGAAGTCTTGCGACCCAGGAGAAGTCTTGCGACCCAGGAGAAGTCTTGCGACCCAGGAGAAGTCTTGCGACCCAGGAGAAGTCTTGCGACCCAGGAGAAGTCTTGCGACCCAGGAGAAGTCTTGCGACCCAGGAGAAGTCTTGCGACCCAGGAGAAGTCTTGCGACCCAGGAGAAGTCTTGCGACCCAGGAGAAGTCTTGCGACCCAGGAGAAGTCTTGCGACCCAGGAGAAGTCTTGCGACCCAGGAGAAGTCTTGCGACCCAGGAGAAGTCTTGCGACCCAGGAGAAGTCTTGCGACCCAGGAGAAGTCTTGCGACCCAGGAGAAGTCTTGCGACCCAGGAGAAGTCTTGCGACCCAGGAGAAGTCTTGCGACCCAGGAGAAGTCTTGCGACCCAGGAGAAGTCTTGCGACCCAGGAGAAGTCTTGCGACCCAGGAGAAGTCTTGCGACCCAGGAGAAGTCTTGCGACCCAGGAGAAGTCTTGCGACCCAGGAGAAGTCTTGCGACCCAGGAGAAGTCTTGCGACCCAGGAGAAGTCTTGCGACCCAGGAGAAGTCTTGCGACCCAGGAGAAGTCTTGCGACCCAGGAGAAGTCTTGCGACCCAGGAGAAGTCTTGCGACCCAGGAGAAGTCTTGCGACCCAGGAGAAGTCTTGCGACCCAGGAGAAGTCTTGCGACCCAGGAGAAGTCTTGCGACCCAGGAGAAGTCTTGCGACCCAGGAGAAGTCTTGCGACCCAGGAGAAGTCTTGCGACCCAGGAGAAGTCTTGCGACCCAGGAGAAGTCTTGCGACCCAGGAGAAGTCTTGCGACCCAGGAGAAGTCTTGCGACATAAGAAACGACTTAAGAAATCTTACTCTGGGAGCAACTACTCACCTTACCCTATGTACAGGATTTTACACGGTCAAAGTTCTCATAACATGAGGTCTAGAGTCCTTGACATTTAGAGTGTTCAAATACACATTGTAATGAAAATTACACAACACCACGCACAATATTCAAAAACCTGAAGTGGCTTCCGCAAACCGACAAGTTCAACACCATTTTCCATTCCGACATCAGCATGAAAATCCACAAAAGAAACAGTAGGTTCAGAGGTATATCAGAAAACCCAATTAAAATTGTGCATATAAATAGACAAATTATTTTGACACGCACAATACTGGATTACAAAGTTATTTCGTTCGTTATGATGATAAACCAGCTTTTGCGGTAGACCAACAAAACCCGATTTTAGGATCCGGTTCCCCGTTTATCTTATTTAAATTGCGCAGTGTGTAGAGTTTGGTCGCCGAATTTTGAGATTCAGTATTTTTATTGATTGTTCGAGATGATGGTCTTTTTGTAACGGTGTCAAGTTATAACATAATTGTGTTTTTAAAACAGAAACGAGACATCAAATTGATTGTTCACTTTTGTGAAAATTGCAAATGTCAGAGTGAAATGCAAAGCGATATTATTAACCTAAAAACATTTACGGGGGGGGGGGGGGGGGCTAGAAGGCGAATTAAGATTGCTGTCTACTTTTAATTTTAATTTAATATTCTAAGATTTCCTTCCGGACATCCGAATGCTCGAGGACCGACCAAAACACGATCGAAGTCATAAATACACATTTTGTTGACTGTCACGACGCCCATTAAAAAAAAACATGTTTGTGATTTGTAAGTTTTGAAAAGAAACTTGAATGAGAATGACTTTTGAAATGAGAATTGGAATGTGACAACATGATAAATGTCAAAATTGAATTTTAGTTCTAAATAAATTAATAACTTAATTAGAATATTAAATTCAATCTACAGTGACTCTTACCGACTGTGCTTGCCTCATAAATTTATACCGAACTATAGTGTACAGTTATATTTTTAACGATTTGAAAAAACAAGAAGGTGAACTGTCACACGTCATACGGCTTACTTCGTAAAGCTTAGATAATATAAAGGTTGCAACAATTGGGAGTCGAGCTCAGCATGTCAGGCAAATATACATACAGACATACAGACAGACGTTGCAAAGTGTGTGTGTGTGTGTGTTTTTGTGTGTTTGTGTGTGCGTGTGTTTGTGTGTGCGTGTGTGCGTGTGTTTGTGTGTGTGTTTGTGTGTGCGTGTGTTTGTGTGTGTGTTTGTGTGTGCGTGTGTGCGTGCGTGTATGTTTGTGTGTGCGTGCGTGCGTGTGTGCGTGCGTGTGTGTGCGTGCGTGTGTGTGCGTGCGTGTGTGTGCGTGCGTGTGTGTGCGTGCGTGTGTGTGCGTGCGTGTGTGTGTGCGTGCGTGTGTGTGTGCGTGCGTGTGTGTGTGCGTGCGTGTGTGTGCGTGCGTGTGTGTGTGTGCGTGCGTGTGTGTGTGTGTGCTTGCGTGTGTGTGTGCGTGCGTGTGTGAGTGCGTGCGTGCGTGTGTGCGTGTGTGTGTGCGTGCGTGTGTGCGTGCGTGTGTGTGTGAGTGCAGGTGTGTGTGCGTGCGTGTGTGCGTGCGTGTGCGTGCGTGCGTGCGTGTGTGTGCGTGCGTGTGTGTGCGTGCGTGTGTGTGCGTGCGTGTGTGTGCGTGCGTGTGTGTGCGTGCGTGTGCGTGTGTGTGTGTGTGTGTGAAGTTTTCTTTGCAACGGTTGCCAGGCTGCGCCGTAACGCCATCTTAGGCGGCGCGGAGCCCCAGGCTGCCAGTGCGACTGCGCCATTGTGATCAACTGTCAAACATTTGTCAATTTTTTAAGTCACTTTTGGTGTTTTTATTTATTGTGTTACATATTTTATGTTATAATTTAATTCACATGTAAGTTAAAATGTATGTAAGTTACATTTTTCCATGCTGAGCAATGACGACAGTCTTTGTTCCCAAGCAAGGTTTTTTAAAGGTGAACGGGGCGGCTTGAAGATACATTTATGTAAGAAACATGTACCTTCAAGCCTTCTCAGTTCCGCAACATCCGATTCACCCACTCAACCCTTTTGGAAAACGCTAGCAAAATTTAAAACGTCAACCCCTATTTTAAAGAGAGTTCCTCGTGGCGCGAGACCATCCGTGGCATTCAGTTTAGCACGTTGTATCCGCCTCGCCGTCCGAGAGAACTCTATCATTGCTTGGGAACAATTACTCACTTTCCCATTTAGAATTCTGCATGTGCAAAAAAAATTGGCAGATGAAAAATCTTTAACATCTCAAATAAAAGACAATTGTAACATTTACGCCCAAAGATTCCTAAATTAACATCGCACCTTCCCCAAAGAGGTTTATTGCACCATGTGGAGTCTAAACTAGGCGAAGGTGACATGATCTCATCTTCAATCACATTTGCCTGAATTTGAACCTTCGTTTATGACAGACGGAAGTCTTAACCACGTGGCCATCATGACTTTTTATTTATAAACATAATATTTTATGTAATTAAGAAAATTGACTGTATAAATATTTTATCCTCACCAAATAAAAGAAGCAATTTTCACAGTATGTACATTAACTTGGGAAACATTTAGACAAAGGAAAGGTAACAAATGTCTTCTCCTTGGAGCTCTTTAACAGTAATTTCCTGGTGAGAAACTACCGTCATTATCATTTACACGAAAACGGAACAGATAGATACCTTATGTGAGAAATGTTACTTAATAAAATGGATAGAAATAAATCCTGATTGATTCCATCATCACCATCATAGCAGATAGGCAAAAAAAGTAAAAACTAGACGAAAAAAATATGAAAAGCATTCCCCCCACATACATATTTTGTACAAGGACGCATATGCTCAATGCACGACGGAGAAAGACAAGTAGAAATTCATCGGTCTTCGCAGGTTACGGGAACTACAAGAATTTTAATCCCGGGGTTTTTCCAGGGTTAGAAATCGGGATTATGCAAGGGGGCATTTGCATGATTCCGATTTCTGACCCGGTTAAGATTTTTACGTATTCAGCATTCTTTTCAGAACTCATTTTAGTTGTCTTCCCATAATCAGTTAATATACAATATTGAAATGGATGTCCACTGTATTTACTGACGAAATATGATCTACCTACCTAGTAATCATAGTCAATTAAATCTATGGCGTTATAATTTTACTAAGTCCTGACTGACTGACTGACCGACAACACACATTTTAAGACGCTGGTTGTAGAGATTTGACATTTAGAAGGTGGAAAGCACCTCGTTTAAGTTCAAGCCCTAATGGGGTGAAAATATGGACTCCTTTCTTTTGTAACTTCACGATTTTTTGCTCATGTTGACTTAAGGGGGTGAAATAGGGATTTTTGCAAACAGAAAACTGAAGTCAGTCGCTAAATCTAGGTTAAACTACACATATGTACACTTCTCAGCACAAAGAGAAAACAAGACACTATCACATTTGCAAAGGCATATGCAAAGCTTTGTTAGAACAGAAGTTACAAAGGGAACCTGCTTAAAACTGCGACTTAGGCAACACAATCTAAGCATGTGCAACTGTAGGGCTTACTTACTCGTACTAAGAGACGCGAGAATTTAACAAAATAAAAAGCTCTGGTGTGCTCAGTTACAGCCAGTTACTTTAAGGTTACACTAGAAGTCGCCCCTTATACAGTAAGTACAAGGCTAGGCTGATAGTGATGACTATGAGACTTGTTAAAAGAGCCGACTGGGAATGGATATTTCTAAATAATTTGTTAGTTGTAAGTTAGAGGTTCTGGGTTTGATTACCAAGTCGGGCGATATTGAGATTTTCCATTAAGAAAAAAGGCTGGATTTGGTGGCATTATATACGATCTAGCGAAATGTGGGTGTTACTTTAGGTGCACTTCTACCCAACCATAAGGGGAATACATGCATGATATTTTTCAAGCATTGTAACTGTAACTATCATTTTACTGCTCAAAATAAAAAAACCAAGAGCAAAGAGACTAGAGGAAATTCCATTTAATTTGTCCCACATATTATGATCATCATTTACTCAATGTAACAAAGAAACATTTGGTCTTTAATAAGCAAGTTTGTTGGGAAGACAACGAGGCGAAGAGTCATTAAGCCCTTAGCAAAACCAGTTTATACATTGAAGGAACTCGTCTAAGTGTACAATTTGCCAACAAGCCATGCAGTGACAACTTAAATTTAATTTCACTTTGGACCCATACCATTGAAATGATCCTCTTCTAAACCGGGTTTCACTCGCTTGTGGAAAGGAAGCAGAATAAACCATCTTTTTGTAAGAAATCATATCTGCATTACTATAAAATAGACAGACAAAAGATGTCCAAGGCATATTAAGGCCGCCTTTGTACGGTTATTTCGGCAATAAAGTATTGAGTATTGTTACTTGTGCATAAAAGTAAAAATATAAATATAAATAAATATCATCGTTTGTTTATTTAACAAAACAGAGATCACCCAGAACTAACACAAAGAATGTCAAAAATCCAAATAATGTATTATTTTGAACCACTTACGACAGGGGTTGCAAGATTACAGTAATTATAGTAAAGTATAGATCACCCTATTAAATTGGACTATTGAACAGGCGAAATGGTGTACTTATAAGTACAACCACTACGTTTCGCTTGTCTTGTATGTAGAAGGTTTTTAACAATATCTTGCAAAGTTATTTTACAATAGCCGTAAATAAATATAGAAGCAAATAGTAGTGGTGAAAACAATAGAGGATTACGTCTTACTTGACTCGGAACCATCCAGAGGGTAGGAAACTAAGTTTGTTCTTTGTGTCTTAACAGCCTGCCACATGATTTAATGTCCCGTTAATTTGGAACATTATTAACGAACAATGCATTAAACATTACTATATTTTGGTGATCCATCAAATTCACTGTCTTCCGTACTTGGAAACATATTAAATGGCTTTGTTGCTATGTAAGATTACTGTTTTCTAAATCACTGGAACATAGGCACGACATAATAATCTGACTGGATGGTCGTTTTTAATTTTTTGTTTGTTACAAGTTTTATAGTAAATTGTTTTTTTTTTCTTTTGTCTTATTTTTCATTAATTTAGCCCTGCCACAGGTAACGTACCTATGATATATTACATAATGAAATAGTTATAAATTATACTAGCTTCCGCGCGTGGTTTGTAAATCAATAAAGTAGACTATGTCCTTCCCTAGGGTACAATCTATCTCTCTGCCAAATTTTATCGAAATCCGTTCAGTGATATAGGCGTGAAAAGGTAACAAACCAACTTACTTTTGCATTTATAATATTACACTCCAGAGCAATGAATCCGGGTCACTTAAAGAATCCTAAAAATCTCGGAAGCTAAAAATGCTAGGTTAATGCAATAAATTGTATTTAATAGACAATGTAATACTCCTTAAATGAAGGTATTAAAACTTCTTAGTTATTGTAAAGTTATATCATAAAAAAAACAAATTTGAAAAAGGGCCACTTTCGAAGATGGAACTACGAAATTACAGCATTTGGTTTTGCTTTTGTTTGTAATCTGTCATTAAATGTGGGTACATAAACCATGTTGATAGTGCTCTATATTCATTATTCAAGCTGAAATTATGTCGCTTACGCCTGAAGAATGCACCAGAATACTTACAATGCTGGAAACCGGCCGGAGTCAGCGCGATACAGCCAGGACTGTCGGTGTGTCGCTGTCAACAGTACAAAGAGTTCTCCGACGTTACGAAGAAACTGGTTCTAACCTACGCAGACCAGGAACGGGCAGAACCAGGTGTACCACAGCACGAGAAGACCGATACTTGGTGAACACCATGCTTCGAAATCGCTTTCTCACAGGAACTGAACTCACAAATCAGTTTCGACGCCTCGGAGGAAGTAACCCAAGTGCATGGACAGTAAGACGTCGGCTTGCTGAATCTAACTTAAAACCCCTTAGACCTGCAAACGGCCCTAAACTAGAGTGTGGGCATCGTATTTCAAGACTAAGATATGACCAGAGCCACGTAAATTGGAGTATTGAAGATTGGTCAAAAGTTATGTTCTCCGACGAATCAAAATTTATGCTCTACAAGCACGATGGAAGACACAGAGTGTATCGAAGACCAGGGGAAAGATTCAAGCAAGCATGCATCGAAGAAAAAGTAGCCTACGGTGGTGGGTCTGTACTTGTGTGGGCCGGAATTTCTTCTGAAAGTCGCACAGAGCTGGTGATCATAGAAAACGGCTCTTTAACTAGCGTAAGATATGTGGAAGAAATCCTCAATGATCACGTTGGTCCATTTATGGTCAATTTAGGTGAGGATGCTATATTTATGCATGACAATGCCCGACCTCATACAGGTAGGATTGTGAATCACTACCTTCAAGAGATGAACATTACTCCGACCGATATCAACCCGATCGAGCATGCTTGGGACGAGCTAGGCAGATGCGTAAAACAACGAAACCCTCCCCCAATCACGCTTCGTGAGCTCAAAATTGCTCTCACAGAGGAATGGGAGAATATTCCCCAAAATCGTATAAGGAACTTGGTGTACAGCATGCCAAACCGCGTAAACGCAGTAATGAAAGCACGAGGAGGCAATACGAAGTATTAAAATTCAAGAAAATCGTAATAAAGTTCAAAAATTTCATGTTTCCTATTTTTGTTTTAAGGAGAGATCAGCAGTTTTTTTCTTTATGTAATTGTGTTAATAAAATGTATGGTGACTCATATTTTTTTTACTTTAATTTAAGGAGTATTACATTGTCTATTAAATACAATTTATTGCATTAACCTATCATTTTTAGTTTCCGAGATTTTTAACATTCTTTAAGTGACCCGGATTCATTGCTCTCGAGTGTAGTTGAGTTACTAGTATATTATTATTATATTACGGTTCGACATGACGAGAACCTCATGAAGGCTGGGAAAGAGAAACAGATTAAGTATCTTGATCTGGCCCGCGAGGTTGTCGACATGTGGGATGTGAATACAGCAGTCATTGTGCTCATAGTCGTGACGGCCAATGGCATAATAGCCAAGAGCCTCGATCAACACCTAAAGAGGCTCTCGTTGGGCTATTGGATCAAGGGTATGATCCAGAAAGCAGTAGTCTCGGACACGGCGCGCATAGTTAGGAGGTTGCTCTCTCAAGAGCCCTGACCACCCACCGGTAGCTTGAACCCTATTATTCCCGATGCTGGTGGGCTATTTATTATATTTTTAAATGTTTATTTTTATATTTAAATATTTAAAAATGTATTCAGTAAGTATAAAGAAATGAAAAAAGGAAACAATTTATTTTATGAAGTAATCTTTAGAAAAAATTGTGGGTTACGTTGAATTTTATTTAGGACATCGACTTATTCTACCGTTTATTTTTACGAAATGTAAGAAATTAATAAATAAAATAAACAATTCGTACATTTTACCCTTAAAAAATTTACCCAATCATTTTATCACATTACATCGGCGTACCTCAAAAAGTTTTGTTTCGAGTTCAGAGTACACAGGACGTAAAAATGTAAGCACCAGTAAACAGTAAATGATTGAAAATCGCTTACATAACTTACAAAGAACATCCGACCTGTGTTTACCAAAAGGTTAGGTACAGATGTAACTATAGTATCTACACCAGTTGTGCTAAGTCTACGAGTAACGTAATATAAATTGAGCCTATTGCCACTAACCGGGTACAAATCTCTAGGCTGTGAAAAACCCAATTATACTGCCCAACCTGGTAATCGAGCCCAGA
Organism: Phlogophora meticulosa; assembly: GCA_905147745.2. Taxonomy (NCBI): domain Eukaryota; kingdom Metazoa; phylum Arthropoda; class Insecta; order Lepidoptera; family Noctuidae; genus Phlogophora; species Phlogophora meticulosa. The sequence continues at coordinate 11,275,510 of LR990538.1, read as the reverse complement.
AACCTATGTTCGGCAGTGCTAGTGCTTGTTAACTCTACACCAACGAGGTAGGTTCGCTACATTTTTATATATCTGGACTAGAAAACAAACTTACAAGATCCAACAAACCAATAAACAATTCCAGTATCTCATTCAGAAGCAGAACAACACGTCCTTTAATCGACAGTCTAAAAAATAAGCACATGAGTTTCTTTTTTATCTACAAAAATAGTTTGTGAAAAAGTACGACATGTAAGCAGACTCTTTTCAAACATAGAAATCCCTGGGGGCCAAGACTTAATGTTTGTTTGTAGGACGTGAGATTACAAAAGTTCCACCATATTTCGAGTTATTTTCTTCAGAAAAATCTACAGTATAAAAATATAAAGACCTTTACAAAACAACTCCTTCCCAAATCAGTATTTATCACAATTACCACTATACCACCAACAAATGTATAGGTATATTGAATCGTTTGTAAATAATATCAAACTAAATATCAAACATACTCAGGTTTAAAAAAATATAACACCGAATTTATTTATTATTTATTTATTTATATCAAAAGCATAATGTTTATCATTGACTGACATAGTTCCACATTCGAAATATTCTTTTATCCTGCCAGTGATGTATTCTTTATAAGATCTATAATTAGATGGAAGAATTGAGGCTGGGTATCAATAAAAACGGCAATTTAAACAAAACAACACGCCTGTATTCCCCGAGAGATTAGGTAAAGGCCCTTTGCTTAACCTTTCGGGGATTTCAATATAATCATGACTGGAAAAATAAAACTTATAATAAATAGAATCATAACTGGAAAAAAATATGATTGGATCAAGTCCCATGTAATAGGGGGCGAGTTATTACCATCAACAGTTGGAAGAATCGAGCAACGAAAGAATGGAAAATCCTCATCCTCATTCTTTCTTCGCACATGCGCGACCACTGCGAACCATCGACATAATAATAAACCTAAAAATCAATGGTCTTCAATGATATCACTATACGACTACATTTCCTGCCCATCAAAGCCGAGGTGATGATGACCGACACAATTATTTTATATGTAAACATGTCATGCCAAAATTCAAATAGACCAATGACTATACCGGTAACGAGATTCCCGATAAATACCGTTAAAATGACGTCACTACTGATTTCAGTACTGTTTGTTCGGGCACATTAATTTGGACATCATCGCTACTCGTAATTGGAGACTGTTCTTTAACTCTTGTTTCGTTTATTCCTGTTTTCAAATGTGGATTTTATTAATGGGTCCGTTTTATTTTGATGAAAGCTTTATAGAATAAACAGACTTTTGCTCTGGCCAAATCATTCTAGTCAGTGGCTATATATTATATAGATGCTAATTAAGGTAACTTCAGTCAACACATTTACAGACACAGGACTGCCAATACACAGTTTGTAAAACTGTTTATTTGCAGTCTACCCATATCAATGGAAATAAAATAAAATTCAGATACGATGGTCAAATATTTTGATAAGATTTGATTTCAAATAAAGCCCAGCCTAATCAGAACTGCAGGAAGAATTACGTTTAGATCAGATTATAATACTTTAGGACCATAGTTCAAGAACAAAGTCGTAAATCCATGAATGCTTTTCTGATGTAGATAAGAAGCCACAAAACTTATATTTTTTGGAACTAAATAAAACAACTTTAAAATTGAAAAATCTAACCCTAGCTTCCACAGAATTCGTTGAAAACATCGATAGCCAATCAAAAGTTCTTATCAGATGGAAAACTTATGATACAAAACAAACATAAAATCCATCGTACTCAATTACCCATTGTATTTACCCGGTGCTAAGCTTCGTGGAGCTGATAGGTCGCAATCCATTTCTGATTACAGTGCGGATTCAATTGGCGTGTTCCAACAATGCGGTGTGTCAACACTGCGTACTGCTTCTATACAACGTATCGGGAATTTATAGCGACACTGTGTTGGAATTGGACAGCGGTGGTTAAAGCTAGATTACAAATACTTTAGTGCCACAATAGAATTTCACAATCGCAGCACAGATCTGGATGCAATTGGTACGCAATTGGAAAGCCATGCAAAAGGGAGAAAGCCTGTGGGTATTTTCTATTACAGTATAAAGTACAGCAGAGGTTGATGTGTCAAGCAGAATTTTCGTGGTAATAACCTGAAACGACGATGAGTGATTTTCAAATTCTATCTGATATAGGTAGGTATGACGATGTATGTAGTGAGCAAACTGATTAACACTTCTTTTTTAACCCTACTACACACACACACATGCAATCCTTATAAACAAACAATAACAACAACAATATAATAAACTTAAAAAGACAATTAAAGATTTTAAAACAATTTTTCGACACCCTCGACTATGCTTTCAACATTAAATACCAACATTTTTCGAACACAATCACCATTATTTAGAAAATTAACTAAAATTCAATTAAATTCGATTTTCCCTGTGTTTATGCTGAACAAATACCGTTGCTCGCACGTGCATCGTATCTTACGATCAAACTAATGGAGCAGACTGTTTCAAATCATCGATTAGAATTATCTGCGTTCGACAACACTGCTCAAATTAGGAATACTGGATACTCTAGCAATCTAACAATGGCATACGACAATACGTGCTAACCTTAATAATACAACTTGGGAGAAACAACAGGACCCATTTTGTTTTATGGAAATGACGTCTTGTAATGCTATTGACATTATACACAATAACTAAACACACAAAACGTAGACAATCATTTTCACTTACTATTAACAAATCAATTGATTGATTTCAACACTTTTACATTACATAATTATTAAAACAATATAAAGATCAGAAATCTATCACGACAATTTATGCTGTTTTTAATGAAATGAAAATGAAATGAAAATTTGACCAAAGACGCCATTACTTTCATTCAAATGAAGAATAACCAAAATCAGATTGGCTGCGACTTGTAGGGTGAATAAAAAAGTTATCGGATCCTTGGGCTTATTACAGTTCGTTTAAAAATAAATTAACATTATCTTTATACCATGATCAATAACACTATCATTGACGATTTTATATTATCCGAAAAGTTAAATCAAACTGAACTAAAACTGAACAAAAGTGAATAATATGTAGTTAAAAACTTTTTATTTTGTTGTATACTACATATTTACTTGTTGTATTTTAGCACTCTACTATAGTGAATACGGTAATGGGTACTTATACCCTACTCCGTGTTTTTTTTTTCTGTTGACTTGATGGCCGCCACTGCTACCAGTATTAATTCAAATAAAATAGGTATGCATGGAGGTTTTCTGAAAAAGTTTGATTACTAGAAACTTATAACGCAAAAGGAGATTACCCGCCGACATTTCGGGGTGGCGCCACTGTCAATGGTCATGTTGGGTTTTTTTTTTCTCAGGTTCCGATTGGTTTAATTTAGTGTAGTTGACAGTTGGAGTCGAAAAATAACGCCAAACGGCAGCAAGGGATGACTGTTCAAATTTCTTGTAGACTTTTCTCAGTAAAGTTTACAATAATAATAATGACGTTTTTTGGACTATAAAGAACCTAATACCTAGTTACCTAAACTACTAAGAACTAGCATACTTATAATATGTTTAATTAAAATAAGCTGCTAAAACGGTGTGTACTCCTGAATAGCAAAATTGAATGAATGGCTTATACTATAATAAAGTGGAGGTTTGATAAACATTTTTTTTTCGTTACTATCAATATTTAAGGTATATATAAATAAAGTAATATCAGGGTGAAAAACAAGTAAGTAAGATTCAATGAAGACTAGGTTTTTTATCCCCTTAATAAATGCAAGTCATCGGTGGCATGCAAAATATATTGGATAAGACTGAGCAATAAACATTTAATACGATCAGGGTTCGGTGAATGAACCTTCTTCATACCTTTGATCGCACACTCACGCTGATTAATTAATTCGGTACATACAGGGTTCTCTAATTAGAAAACACTACTATTCAAATGAAAATTGAAAACTGAATTAATATTGGTATAAAAAGATTTATATGCATATCTTTCTGGTCACCCTTTTTTAACTGAAAGTACAGGTATAATCCGCGTGATAAGAAAGGAATGGTACCATTTGGTACCTACTAAAGCATACGGTATGAAACATGCGGTCCGCCCGGCAGCGGTAGCGTCGGCAAACCAAACGTCAACTAGAGTATAAAAACAACAAAACTCGCGTCGATGTAGGGTAAAGCAGCAAGCCTGGCAGCATCTGGTCCTGTGAAGGCGGTGCTGCCGGTGAACCAATAATAAGTAAATACTTATATTAATAAACGGTCTGTTAGTTTCTATCAGGCCAGTTATGTTTTTCCAATGTTGTAACATTGGGAAAACAAGACTCTTATCGGAGATAAGCCTTTTTTAATGATTAACCAGGCACAAATCTTGTTATAGATGTGAACACAGATAACAAAATAATACATTTAAGAGTTACTAGCGCCACCTACCGTGTACTTGTGTAATGTATGAATGAATGGTTTGTTTTCAATAAAAGTTCAGTTGATTCCTTGACTTGTTTTAATAAATTCAGACTCCGGGCTACTACTGGGTCATTTCTTCAGGCATCATTTTTGCATGGAACGGGTATGTTTTTTTTTAATTTTTAAACTGTTTTTGTGGCGTACTGGCCACAAAATCGGTAGATATTGTGACAGACTTTTCTGTGATTTTTTCAGTAAGTATGAACTTACTGAAAAAATCACAGAAAAGGAAATAGGTACGTTATTTTTTCATGTTTAATATTTTTGACACTAGTTTAATTCTGGTCGTGCAATAACATAAACAATTGTAATTAGGATTTTCCATTAAGGGGGTCTAAATAGGACCATAATAGGCTCACTCAAACAATCGTATTCTACGCATTGCTGTGGCTACGCCATTAAGAGTTTTCGATAAAGCCTTTCTTGTCTGATATTTCGAAAGCCTGGCACATGTCCATTCTTTTTAGTTTTTTTTTTTAAACGTTAAACCACACTAGGAATTTCCCCTCTATTGTGGGAGCGCTTAGAAACATTTTAACTCACACATACGAACAGCCAGACCCGAAACAATAACCTGTAGGCTACACAAATATTTGTTACGTGAGGGATATGAACCCACGACACTTGGCGCAGAAGGCGATCGCTCAGCCACTGCGCCGAACGTCCCGTCAACATGTTAGTCTGATGGGCAAGCTCCTCATTCGTCATCCCTGCATTTTTTTTTATTAATTATTTATTTAGCGTCTATATAATATTTTAATAAAACAAGTATTGCGTATACGTAAAAAATAAAAATGAAGAATTATGGGGCATCAAAAAGTTCAGGCAAAAGTGCCCAAAAGGCTGGCAGCCACGCTGAATGCCTATGCTGATTCTTGGACCAAAAAAAGGCAACTCCTGACCACATGAAGAGTTAACCAAACCCATTTTTATGTTCCTCAAAACTAGATGAGCACATGGACCCCATGGCCCTAATGTTACATGAGGTTCATATTTTTGCCGTTTGAAGTTTTCTGCACCTGAAGAAGCCGCACCGACACAGCCCGCCGTGCTAAGAAGATGTTATTGCTCAATATTAAAAACAGGAGATAGGAACTGTATCTCTTAAACACAGGCTACCCCGTAGCCTAACTAGGAGAGCAGTATTTCACCCAATAACTAGATTAAGAAATTAATATGTATGTGTCTGCCTTTTCTTCTTTCAATGTATTCAACTTAATCTGGTCCAATTTAACAATAAATCTTTTTTAATTTTTTTTTAATTTAATATTTACCAAACTCTAGAACAGTTTATCGGCAAAGTTGAGGTTAGACTTATGACCTGGGCAGATTCTTAACGCAAGAGCTCATATTCAGCAGTCGGACTTGAAAACAGTAGACCTGGCCTGACAGGTTAAAAAAAACAATGCAGCCAATCTTCATCGAATCCACATAACCCTGTTGTGAACCAAAAAGCGATCGCGATCGCCGCTTCTAATATGTTGGTACATACAATTTAATTTACTTTTGTTACATACGGATTTGAGTAGCACCTACCATTCTAGGGTTGACAGACTTACATAGTTTGATAAATTAATATCCCCAATATAAAAGTAAAAAAAAAATAGAAATTAAAATGCGGGATAGATGTAATAACATTGTCAAAACGCATTTTGTAGTAATGACACAATATCATAACATCACGCTTGTACTCCTCGAAGGGTAGGGCAGAGGTGGAGCTATAGTAACACCCACATGTTACCAGTTATGTTTAAGTCCCATGTAATAGGGGCGGGACTATTGCCATCGCACAAATCCAGACCCTGGGCTGCTAATGAGAAAATTATTTTTGAAAAACTCAATAACATTTTGCCCGACCTAGGAATCTAACTCACGACCTCATGCTCAGCAGTCGCGCTTAGGACCACTAGACCAACGAGGCAGTTAAAGTGACATGCACTGAAATAACCGACCCACAGTGAGGAATCGTGGTGATTAATAGTTACTAACACTAAGACTCTAGTTGATCGAAATAAATGATAAAATAAATAAATTAATGATTGTGAATTCTATGCATGAGATGTATTGGGACTGTAACAGATTTTGATCTATTTGCATTTGCAATTTTTTTACGCGTTTTTCCATAAGGGAAGGTAACAGTTATATATATATATATATATATATATAAACTCACGCCTTTTTCCCGTAGGTGTAAGCGGTAACTACAGAACGCCCGAACGAACCTGCCACGATCCTTACATACTCCTCCAGACATAGTTATACATATATTTGTAGTAAAGTGACCTGTACAATTTTGAGTAAGAGTTATGCAGGGGTCATAATTTTCTTTTAATATCCCTTTACAACACCCACAGGAAATGGAAGGTGAGTTATTTTTGGGATCTCCACTGTTATCTAAGCATTTGTAGTATATTCTATCTCTCTCTTCTATTATTTCTAGTGTCCCCATTGACATTATGAGTGGCTTATAAGACTTACGATCAACACTAGTAATAATTATTTGACACGCAAGCCTGTGTTCAGAGCTCATGCTTAGTCGTGTTAAAGCCTTCACTGTTCCGTTGTAAAACAGGGATAGTGCTATTCTACATCTCTCTCAAACTGGAACAACGATGGCTTCTTAGTTGAAATGAACTCGAAGTAGCAACACCAATTCGGTACTGTCACTGGTGTAGCAGCATAAGTATTTTTTTATATTTTTCTTGTTTAAACCTTCATGAATGACGGCCCTTTCCGGTCAAAATTGTCATACTTTTGTTTTCTGTGGTCTTCCTCCAATTTCGTTGGAACCCTGACTAACAATCCATTAAGGAAGGTGTGTTGTGTATGTAGTGTATTCCTTTGTTGTTTGTTTTATTTTAATTTACTGACGTGTGGGAAACACGTCAGTACTTCTAAAACACGTTTGTTCATAACACAATATAAAAATGTTTTATAATGTTTTTCAAAAATGTTGGAACACACTAGTATTTTTTTCTGTGTCCTCGTTTACAAACATTTAAGCTCACATACACAAACAGCCAGACCCGGAAAAACCACCTGTAGGTCATAAAAATATTTGTTCCGTGCGTCAATCGAACCCACGACACGCGCCGCAGCAGTCGATCGCTCAGCCACTGCGCCAACCGCCAACCAAATCTAAGTGCATACATGTTTTCTAAATCAGAATAAAATTTATAAGAGAGGAATAACAACACGTAGGCGACAAAGTACTCCTTCGCATCACTGTCATCTGGAAACGCCAGTGTCAGTGCCAATTTAGATGTCAATCTTAATTCTTTGGCCAAAGAGTAAGCCAGCTCTATGGTCTCACATAGTGCCAATCAGTCTGCGACTAATCTCCATGGTTATCTATTAATTATCTACATGTTTTTTCTGTAACGCTTTTATGGAAAGCTCGTTGTATGATGAAACGTCACCAAAGATGATAGAGAGACAACCCTGAACACCCCGATAGGTCCAATTTACTTTGGGGTATATTGGGCAGTGAAATAAATGAGAATTACGAATAGGAGTATTTATGTAAAACAGAGCACCTTTTGCCCCATATCCTTTACCTTTATGTCTCGTAAATTTGCAACAACTACCTTCTGTGATTTAGTTTTATGTCGTTACATTGTGAGCTGGATTAGTTATATTGATTAAACTATCTTGTTCCAGATAGTGAATGAATGGTTAGAGGGCGCTGGCGTGAAAATGATAAAATGAGCCCTAATAGCCATTATAATCTTCTCTAGAACAGGTCCGTCTATGGCTATTCCTTCCTGACACAATTATCAATTTATTCATGTATTTCTACTTTTATTTCATTAAAATGATACAATTATTAATATATAAAGAAATAAAATAAATAATCACAGGGCATCGAAAAATTCTTCCGCATCGCTATCAACGAGAAAAGTGCCCAGAAGCCACATTCATCCCATGTTTATGTATTTTTGTAATACACAAACATAGAAGAGTACAAAAGTATTGCGTATTTCAACAGAAATTTCTTCTAACATACCTGAAACTGAGAGTTGAATGAGAAACGTACCTAGACACAGTGTGTAGGAAAATAAAATAATAGCAAACCTTAACTTATATGGAAGATATAATGTAGAAGTTACTGAAACAAATGAATATAATTATTATTATATACATAACATTGTTTGTGATGTCATGTCATGATGGCCCAGTGGTTTAGGCCTCGCCTCTTGTGCACGAGGTTGTGGGTTCAATCCTGGGCAAGTACCAATGTGATTTTTTCAATTCATATGTACTTTCTAAGTTTATCTTGGACGTCACTGACATCGGTGAAGGAAAACCTCGTGAGGAAACCTGGACTTATAATAGGTCTTTACCTATGAAATTGCCGTTTTGTATGAAAAAATTTAAATGATTTTTTTTCATGTATTTTTTATTTGTATTAATCGAAGTAATCACCCATGCAATCAATGCATCTTTGCCAACGCAGTGGCAGTTTATTGATGCCCTTCTTAAAGAAATCAGCTGGACGGGAGGCAACAAATTCTTCAAAGGCATTTTGTACTGACTCTCGGGTAAGTAAAAGTAGTAGTCTGTAGGCGCAAGGTCTGGTGAGTAGGGCGGATGACGGAGAGCTTCCAACCCCAGTTCTTGCAACTTGGAGACCGTCTGCTGTGCAGTATGAGGTCGCGCGTTGTCGTGCAGGAGCAGCGGAGACGAGCGATTGACCAATGCTGGTTGGAGATGTGCCAGCTTCTCCATCATTGTGTTCAATTCTTCACAGTACACATCTGCAGTAATGCTCACCCCGTTTGGTAAGAAGCTGTGTTGAATCACACCGGCGCTAGACCACCAAACAGTGACCATAACTTTTCTTGGGGTAAGTTTTCGTTTAGGGCATTGTTTAGGTGCAGAACCAGGATCCAACCAACTTGCTGAGCGCTTGCGGTTATCAAACAGAATCCATTTTTCATCGCAGGTAACAATGCGGTTCAAAATTCCTTCATTTGTGTGTCTGTTGAGCAGTGCAAGGCACGTCTCGACGCGTACTTCGCGCTGGCAATCATTGAGTTCGTGGGGCACCCATTTGTCAAGCTTTTTTACCTTGCCAATTTGACGCAAATGGACCAATATTGTTGTGACGCTAACGTCGAAAGCTGCTGCTAATTCAGCCGTAGATTGTGTATCATCAGCTTCCCCAATCGCCTTTAATTCGTCATTGTCGACCAAAGTCTTCGGACGACCGCGAGGTTCATTTTTCAGGTCGAAATTTCCAGAACGGAAGCGAGCAAACCAATAACAGGTAGTGCGTTGGTTTGTAGTGTTAGCTCCGTAAACGTCGTTGATGTTGCGTGCCGCTTGTGCCGCGTTGCTGCCACGACGGTACTCATATTCCATAATTACTCGAATTTTTAACGTATCCATGATGACGAAAAAGATTTAAATGCGATGAAAATGTAACACTAATCAATAAACAAATGACTACTTTTGGAAAAAAAAATCCATGTTTTTAAAATAAAATTAATTTGAAATTAGAATTCTTAGCCAAACAAAAAATATTTTGATTTGAAATGGCCAGTACTGCAGAACGGCAATTTCATAGGTAAAGACCTAATATAATTAATATAAGTCTGAAATCGCCAACCCGTCTTGAGCAACCGTGGTGATTAATGCTCATGCCTTCTCTGTATGAGAAGATGCCTGTGCCCTGCAGTGGGACAGTAATAGGCTGGTACAATATCCATAACAAAACATCATAACATCACGCCTATATTCCCCGAAGGGTTGGGCAGAGGAGTATCAATCATTCACTCACAATTCACCATTATAATATGCATATTATACTATAATAATACGCACCTATACTACTGAGCATGAGGTCCTTACTTTGATTCCCAGGTTGAGCTAAGTGTTATTGAGCTTTTCGGAAAGGAATTATCTCATTACTAACCCGGAGTCAGGCTATTGATAAGGAAATAACTGAAAACCCTCTGAACAAGGCATTGCACCACTGGGAAGGACTGACCCTAAAGACGCGAAAATAAAATAAGGTGTTCAATACTTAATGTTCAGTGTTCATGTTTGTAAAACTTAACAAAATGTAATGACTGCGTCGTTGGTCTAGTGGTCCCAAGCGCAACAGCTGAGTTCGAGGTCCTGGATTAAAATCCTAGTTCGGGCATTTTTAAAGAGTTTTTCCAATAAGAATTTTCTCATTTTCAGCCCGGAGTCTGGATTTGTGCCCGGTTGATGGCAATAGCTTCGCCCCCTATTACATGGGGCTTGAACATAACTGGTGAAATGCGTGTGCTACTATAAGTGGACCTCTGCCCAAACCTTCAGGGAATTTAATTATTTTTTATGTTTATTTATTTATTTTTGATGTTATGTGTACCTATACTATCATTATCATCAATCTCCTGCATCGAAACTTTTTTCACACAACTACTCGGTCACCGGCGCCACTTTCAGACTTTCTCTTACGTACTAACAGCATCTCATCTTGTATCAGGCATCAACTGCCCGAATTAAGCTAAGGTAATCCGATTCCTTCAAAATATCTAACTGTCTTCCCCAAAGCCACTCCTCAAACATACAAACAAGCTTACTTAACAACAAACTTATGTTAATTTCTTTCCTTTTACTCCCAGGATAGACTTAACCAGATAACACACTTTCTACCTCGTAAAAATAAGGAAAAGTAGAGCGAAAATTCGCAGCAATACATAGACATCTAACTAGAGATGTATAGCTACTATAAATTGCTTATAGGGTGAAGAAACCAAGCGAAACTAATGCACCTGTCGGACTCACGGATAACGGAAACCATGTCTTTATTTATCTTGACGATATTTCTTTAGCTGGGCCAGATTAAGTTACAAGCTATAACATTTTTTTTAAAGTGCTTATTCAAAAAAATCTTTCTTTACATCCAAAAACCGACTAAAGAAACCAGACAACAGCGAGTCTGACACGGGCACCAAAGATTCCATACAAATGTAAAGTAACTTTTAGTAGTAGTACAGCTACTTTTAGCAAAATATTTTTCGTTATCCACTAAAATTCATAGACTAAGAAAGAACAGTACATTACTCGGAGGCAAAAACTGTGCCCGTCTAATGGCTTCACTCAAGTGACACGGCCTGTGACTTTCGCTATCCGGATTAAAGGACAAACTTAACGCTGTAACAGAAAAATGTTGTCTGATACTTATTCTCTGTGAATTTTCCAACTGCAAACCTAAATTTGTAATTGCAATAAAATATATTTATATGTCATAAAACTGCTCATTAACGATTTTAGGACGTTTTCCTTTATATGTGCTGTGAGATTGTTAATTAATTTGCGAACTGAGAACCCTTTTTTTGAATTCGGATACAGAAAGGCGCTGATTATAAGCTGGTTTACACGAAATCATAATTATTTTTAAATATGCGTTGCCATCCCAGATCCCGTATATGCCTGTAATAAAACTGGCACCAATTATATATACCCTTTAATATTATTGACCATATTAAAGCGGTCATAGTTAAAAGGTGCGGCATAGAGAGCCAGATATTGTCTATCGTCTGATCGAGTTTTCACGATAATTTCCTTCACCGCCTTGAGCGTAATGGAGGTAATAGATAAATTGCACAAGAGCATGCCATGGCATCACCAAATAATTTTCACCCCATAAAACTATGCACCTATTTATATGGAAATGGAATAAAACTGGCTCTGCACAATACACTGCTGTTTTTCAAGCTCAAGGCTCCCAAACGATCGGCGCAAAGTCGTCAGTGTACAGAATACTTTATGAAAACGTGTTCGTATCGCAACGATTTTCCGACAAGAGGTGCCGTATCTTCAGTTCGGCTTCAGCTTTCAAGCTGAGCGGATGTGCGCGGGAACGAGGCGATTTTGTCCCTCAAACTTTTGAATGCAACACACGCGATGGTATTGTTCTCAGAAAAAAAATAGAATTTAGTGATTTTTGACTGTGAATGGATTAAAAAGTATTACGTGTGTAGTGATTGACTTGTGTTTTGTTAATTTCAATGAAACAGTGATGAAAGAAAAATATTTGTTTTATAATGAGTCCCGGAACAACGTTTCGGGGTATCCCGGTTTAGGTAAATACTCTTTATTAATTTTCCTTGTCTTTTGATTACTAAGTTAATAAGAGGAAGAAGAAATTTGTCTGAACTTTTGTAATATTAAGGGGCCGATTAATTACAAATTGTTGATAGTTAGTCTTCAAAGTGGTTTAGTAAGTTAAAGACCATCAACTGTTTATTGTATTACATACATACCTGTTTTTTGACAAGTATAATAATATAACTATCACAAACATATCGAGCGTTATGCATTTATGTGTTGCTGTTTTACTTATTTCACCGAGAAATAACGACAAACAACGTCATTTTCAATAAAAAAAATTGTGATATATTCTGTAGCCCAGAAAAATCTTCTGAAGAATTAATGTGTTAGTCAATTTACGAAACTATAGCAGTCCTTTAATTCATCCATGAAATTTTAGTTCCTTAGAATCCTGACCTAAGGAATCGTCTGAATATCCTAATTCCAAAATAAAATCGTAACATCGACTTCTACCATGACATCATATTATTTTACAAAAATGCCTACGCGGTATGGTAGACACACCCATTTGAAATGTCATAAGAAGTTTTGATTATCCTGTTATACGTGACAAACCCTTTACCTATTCGCTTCTGCCAAAAAATTGTTAAGAACTCGTAATGTTAAGAACCCGTCAAAATGGAACAATGTTGAGTTTTTTTGTGCACAATACATCTGTAATTATTGTCTTTTACTAATATATTTTCCATTTCTCAATTCATCTGGCCTAGTTTTTCTGTCATTATGTATTTACCCATAAAATACAATCACATTGTAAGGTTATGAGTATTATCTGCGGAACATGGTCTCACGTTCTTCACGGTTCAGCTTGTGGTGATTACGGTGATTAGGCAAATATTTTGCCTAATCACCACTCTTGGCAGGCGGATGTTGATGGCGGCAAGTGTCTTGTGCCATTAGCGACTGCCACTCACTCATACTCGTGAAATCGCTTAGTTAGGAACACCAACCGAGCAAATTGACAACGATATAATATTCTTTGTGGGTAATCTGCATTTTTATTAAATGGTAATTGCAAGGTTATTTCTGCCCCTCTGTAAGCATATTGCGCGTACGGTGGAGTGTTACATTAACTAAAGTTTAAATGTAGCAGGAGTAGAGGAAACCAAATAGGGCGAATGTCGACCACTGGACGACTACTAGCACATTGTATAAATAACCATTAAGTACATTTCAATATTATAAACTATTTATTAATACGTAAAAAGAAAACTGGGGTACATAGTTTTTTCTTTCTCAATATGTTGAATATAGAGTACACGGAGGAGTGTTAGATATGGCATACTATGTAAAAGTTTAAATGGAAAAGGAGTGGAGGAAACTACATATAGAGGGGAAACACTAGGTGACCCGTGTAAAAAAAAAACAAAAACTCTATCCATGCATCTAAACGTACCATTTTTCTATCGCCTTATATTATCTTTAACCGAGGAATAATTTTGATTTTTCTCAGTCTTTCTGTAAAAAAAAAATACTAGCCTATAACTGTCCCACTGCAGGGCAAAGGACTCTTCTCATACAGAGAAGGCATGAGCATTAATTACCACGCCTGCTCAAGACGGGTAGGCGATTTCAGACTTATATTAATTATATAAGTCCAGGTTTCCTGTCTATGTTTTCATTCACCGATGCCAGTGATGTCCAAGATAAACTTAGAAAGTAACTTTCAGTACACTATCGTTCGAATTCCAATTCTTACACGGAAAAAAAGATTGTTGTTAGACTAAGGGGTCTAACAACAAATGTAGGTATCTGTTAAGTAATGATTTTTAGAAATTCACCCCCTGAGGGTTTCAAAAGAATTATTATGTGAAAGGAGTCTCCGGCAATATCTAATCGTAGAATGTAGGGCAGTCCTCAATACATTGATGTTTCTTTGTGACCACTTTCGGAGATATAAAATCGATATCATAACATTTTCATATTTGTTGGGTGACAATAATTGAATAGTACTCGTATAATTATATAAGTTTATTTATTAGTTATTAGTCCAGTCTTACCGAGTGATATCGTGTTATCCAGTTATGGGTTGTGCCGGTTAGATAAGCAGTCGCTCTATGAAAAAGCTGGTATTTAGCTACATCCTGTTACGCTCTACATAAGTCGACCTCAACACAGTAGGGAAAAGGTTAGGCAAATGATGATGAAATGTATTTATTTGTTTAACTATATTATATTAATATTGAAAGACATTGAATTTTTGTTGGTTGTATTAATGTTATATTTTAAGTACACCATATTAATATAACATAGGTACATGAATATATTTCTATTTTAATGAATATTAAATATAGCCCATTTGTTATGCAATTGCACAAACCGCTGTTTGGCTTTGAATCACCCATGTTAGCTGGTAAAAAAGCCTATGGCATTAAGTCCTTAATAAATATATAACTTAAGTTTACACAAGCACAGATGCAAGTACATTTGTGTGCTTATATGTGAAGGAATACATCGCGACGAAACCTGGACGTGGTTAATATAATTCTGAAATCGCCAACCCGTCATGACCAAGCGTGGTGATTAATGCTCGTGCCTACTCTGTATGAAAAGAGAGGAGATTAACAGGCTGGTATTATTATAACATTACTATGAAGTAGAATAAATAAACTAAATCTAATTAATTTGCCTACAAATATTGTTATTCTAAGCTCTAAACACTGTCTTTCCATTCAAGCATTATATTAGGACACAGGGTTGTCAAAGGACTTTTTATTAGTATGTGGGTATGTAGGGAATTAATCTAGCTTATCTCCTTATTCTTGCCGGATCATAGTCTAGTGTTTTTTTTTAATATGTAGGTCCATTTTTGACTACTAATTTCTCAATTACGTCCTGCACCAAAAAGTTGATTATTTCCGAAGAGTGTTAAAGTGAGAAAGAGACTTTAACGAACCTTATTTCTTCTAAAGGCCCTTAGCCTCTGTGAGCTTTGATACCATCCCACGTAAATTCAGATATTTCGGAGATGAATTTCTAGTACAATAATCAAACAACAAGATTGAAAGACAATATTTTGGTTGTTATTACGGAAAACAACTGACTTGAAAGATATTATGCTTATGTTTTTTAAGGAATATTAAATGAATTGTGTAAAAGGTGAGATATCTAGAAAGGTGGTAAATACTTAGATCATGGCTGAATGAGATAGAAAGAGAAGTCATAGGGATAATAAGAGTAGGAAGATCATTAGTGACAATATATAATCGTTCTTGTATTTTGTGGCACTTGTGTTCATTATGCACTCTTGATTCCGCTTGCTGTAACGTATTATGTGTGGATTTCTTGTTCCGTAGCATAGACACGAACCAGAATAGCTGATACAATGAATAAAATATGTACCAGTTAGCACTGATATAGACTGTCCAGGGTACGCTGCACGTTGCATAAACGTATACATAATAGTTATCGGCTATTTTGAGTACACATATTATAGTATACAATCAACGGGGTCAATTTTTACCATGTAGCAAAACCGTGAAAAACGCGAATTAAAATCTGCTGTCCATTAGATTTTGTGACCGCAAAACTCCACCAAATCTAGAGAGCAATTGATTTTCATTCTGCAGTTACAGGCTTGGTCCCGCAGTGAATATGCATCATAATGACGAGTGCATTAACCACTTAGTTATTTTGAAACCTTGCGTATACACTTATTACGTAAATGTAATGTTTAAATGATAAATGATATATATGTATAATTTATTTCTGTGTATGGTTTTTACAAACACTTTTACACGTCAACAAGTAAGATATTGTTTTTGAAAGTAGTTTTGGATATTATAAATAAATCAGGCCTCATTCGGCTGAACGGATTTTAGCGGAGGACATTTGTACGTTCCTATAGATGATAATATTTGACTTTAAAACTCAAAACTATTTACTTATATGGTATTCATCGGTTTGTCGTTCTCAAGATATTCTTAACGTTTCACCATTTGTGGAGTCACAAAATATATTTCTTATACTTCTACACCTCACAAAAAAATGTTGCATGTTGTCTGCCAGCTAATTAACTGCTTTCCATACGTCCAGTTTGTAGATATAGTAAAAAAGTTGCTACAATATTTCGAAATAAAGGCTTCAACCCAGATAACACGTCAGGTAAAATAGAGCATGAGTTTATGTCAGAGAACTAGTTATTTTATTCAAAATTGTTGGTTCAATTCGGGCGTAGTTTGCAGTTACCAGTACAATCTGTCCAGTTTGTCAGAACACAAACCTAGCCTTGTACACTTAGAATACCGATATCTGCCTATTTAAACAGAGTGAATTTTCGGAATTTGATTTCTTCATTGATAACTATGAAAAAGACATTACTTTAATTTAGTTACATTACAGAGGACACATTAACATTTGGACAGTTGGCAAGTAAATAAGTGGCGAAAAGTTTTTCACACACACCGCCACAAAAATTGCGCCTTATAAATAGCTGTAGGCAATGTGTTTTTGTAGCATTTGTTGCTAATAGACGGTCAGCGGGCGGGCCTGAATAGTCTCCTGTTTACTTCGGTTGTGGGCTGAAGGTCAGATGTCAGACCGGTATGTACTTACTGCACCTGTGAAGTTTATGATTTAGGTGCATATTTTTAAACACAAATGGTCATCCTATTTTTTCGTTTTTTTTTTTTAAATACGTTGCCCTACTCTAAGAATTTCTCCTGTATCGTGGGTGCGTTCACAAACATTTAAAACTCTCATACACAAACAGCCAGACCCGAAACAACTACCTGTAGGCCGTACAAATATTTGAAACGCGTGGGAATCGAACCCACGACACACAGCGCAGCAGTCAATCGCTTAGCCAATGCGCCAACCGTGCCGTCGCATCTACGCAAGCGATTTTATATTAATTATATTTACTCTATTTCTAAAATAACTAAAATATTTGCTAGGGTTTAAAGTCTAAAAATACCATCGAAACATACATATCTATATATTATAGTCCCATTTATGCATTGAACTTAATAATCGCCTTGTCTAATTAATATAAAGAACTCTCCGTAGAAAAGTATTTACTTATTTAGTACAAAAACTTTAATGAGAAACTAGAACAAGGCACTTCGTTAAAAAGAAACTTCAGAAATCTTTTTTATTATTCATTAACTGCTTACAATTAAAAACTCTCACATTAAAATATTTCTAGGTTTTAATGTGAAAATAAGAAAAAGTAGGACAAGTATTTTCCTCCGCTTTAGTTTTATGTCATCTTGGCATAATATACCTTTTCTCGCCAATTTTATATAATATAGCTCCTTTACAAAGATTAAGGTCAGACTGTTTGTATTCACAATTCATCATTATTTTCTGAAATTATTAGATATTAAATAATTTTTTTATATTAACAAAGGGTATACCTATATTATTACCTATATTATTACTTTATTTTTAATACATGCACTGCCAAAAAATGTATTAAAAAAAAGAGAATTCATAAATAAAAAATCAATTAGAATTTACGTAAATAATAATAAAGTAAAACTATTTCAGACAACAATTTGTTCATAATAATAGTCAACCATATTTTTTACTCCATATACCTTATTATCATCGTCGAGTGGAAAATTAATAAAAAATAAAAATAAAACAAAAAAGACACGTGTAAGATTTTGTTTGAAAAGCTACAACATTCTTCTTGTCAACTGTTAAATTACACGCGAATTTAATATTTTCCTTCGTTCTTACGCACGATTTCGTTCAAGCATTTTACGTATCAGACCTTTAACGAGTTAAACAAAATTTTGCGAAGCACTGAACAATTTCTATTGTACCTGAAACCACTACAAAAAAAATTGTTTAAATTGAACATCGCGTCGTCTGTAGGTACACCTCATCATCATCATCATCCTCCTGCCCTTATCCCAATTTATTTGGGGCCGCGCAGCATGTTTTCTTCTTCCATACATCTCTATTTGCCGTCATCTCAGGGGTCACCTCTTTTCTTGCCATATTATCTTGCACACAATCCATCCATCTTTTCTTTGGTCTTCCTCTGCTCATGTAGCCCTGTACATTCATACTCAAAACTTTCCACACAACATGGTCCTCATTCCTTCGCATCACATGCCCATACCATGACAACCGATTTCCATACAACTTCTACCTACGCATAAAATAAATTGTCTGTGTTGATTACCTTTTATCTATGATGAGACACTCCGTCGCCATTTAATTATTCTGATGAACAGGTTTATCTCATATAACATTCACATGCATACACCATTTAATTGTGACTCGTAACTCTGATGGACTCTGACGGCACGGTTGGCGCATTGGCTGAGCGATTGGCTGCTGCGCTGCGTGTCGTGGGTTCGATCCCCGCACGGAACAAATATTTGTATGGCCTACAGGTAGTTGTTCCGGGTCTGGTTGTTTGTGTATGTGAGTTTGAATGTTTGTAAACGCGCCCACAATACAGGAGAAATTCCTAGTGTGGGGCAACGTTAAAAAAAATAAACTTACTTCTTGACTGCCAGACAACGAGACAAAATAGAAAATGTGTTGCTTAGCGGTCACCTGGCGTGTAAGGTGTTAAACAAATAAAAAATATCGAAAGATAACCGGCAAAATGTGTAAAATATTGTACTTATTATATTGTTACGGCATTTAGTGCAAAGATAGACCAACTTTTTCCCTCTTATAGGTTTTGTGAATTGCGATCGAGCTCCTACTCAGAGAGAATCTATAGCAATGTGGATAGGTTAACAGCAACAGTGACATACACCACTCTAAAACATGAATTCACTTCCGTTAATTTGAAACCACCCATTTTTGAAATCCATGGTTTGAGGTTGGTTTCGGCATGACAGAAGATGCAATATTTATGCGACAGGAGGGTCCTATACATGTATCTATATCTCTAGTCGTTTAAAACCAACTACAATGCAATATCTGTCTTTTAAAACTGCAAACTAAAATCCGATGGAATTGCGTACGGATGAAGAATGGTGTTAAACGAAACGTCATCAGCCAGACGTCCTCGCGTCGGAACAAATAAAAAAAAATGTATCCGTCCACGCCAGCGTTTCATTCTTTGCTACTAATTGGAATTGCTTTGCGGTCTCTGACGGCGGCGAATTTACTGTTTCTGTATCTTCATACCCGTTTTCTTTAAATGGATAAGTTCGGTTTGTGGTTCTGACACTTTGTATCGACTTTTGTCTTCGTTTCAAGTCGTAGATTTAGGTCAGGAAGTTTGTAGGTGGTATAAAGACAGCGTTTAGTTTCTAAGATAATCTTACTTATTAAACTACGACGTTCGGAAAATTAAATATATTTTAAATACACGTTTATTTATTTTATATCTTCATGAAATGGCATGTACCTACTATACTATACTTATCAATTATTGTAAGAGTTATATTTATTATCATAGGTATCCGACCGTATGATATTCTGAGGAAACTAACTGAATCCTATTGTAGCTATGTCATTTTATACTTAAGTATGTTATGGCATCACTTTGTTTTTCTAAAGTAACATAAAATAGTAGGCTATTTTGAAGATGGTAGTTTTAGAGTCCAGCAAATCCCTTACTTAAATATAAATTAATAAGTAAGAAATTAGTACTTACACATAAGATGTTTGAAAGTTTCGACATAAACATGTGGTGAGGATGTATAGAAGGCTAGTAACTAAAAGCGTGATGAATATAATTTTTGAGAGAAAGAGAGCAAGGCCTAGGAAAATATAGAGGCATTGTGTGAGGAATGATATAATATAATTGGGAGAGAACTATAGCGTAATTATAGGTGGTAAAGGAGAACGGAAGCAGGGAACGCGTTTTGCCGACCCTAAGTAACTTGGGTCAGGAAAATAACGAGTTTCTGGTCGACAATACTTATAGAGACGGTAAAAGTTAATATTGGAATAATAACCAGACATTTGCTTCATCAATAAATCGCCTAGATTAGAATGTTAAAACCTGAATGTTACGGGGTAACTGCCCCATTTTATTAAAAAAAAACCCTTTTACAATCCGAAATATAAGAACTGATAGAATATTTCTCTTTATTCCAAAACCAGCATGGAAACACGCCAACGCTTCATTCTTTTTCACTAATTGGAATTGCTTTACGTCTCCGGCGGCCTCGGCTTTTTAAATTGAATTCTTTTTTTCGACATAATAACATGTAGCTGATGTTTTACTTGGTACGTGTTGCATGAAGCCATTCAGGGACGGCGTCGTATGTGCTATTAGTAAAATGAAAACATAAATTTTGCGAACTGAATTTCGTCGCGTAAATGTATTAAGGACTTGTTTTTTTGAATTTTAGACAATACCTGATGTTTTTGACGGTGTGCGGTCTTTTCATTCGGAGTTTCGTTGAAATATTGAAGCCTTCTTTTAATATACATCATTTTTCAACCACTTCCTCTCTACGTTTGGTTTGGAAGTCATATTTAACATTGTTATAGCACGGCTGGACTGAGGATGTATGCCCCGCCAATGTTTACTAATGAGTTAAATCGATTTCATTACTCAGATCTATTAATATTCTCTCTTTCTTTCTGTTTTATGATTTTTTATTTTCTTTTTATTTTAATTGGATTTTGTAATTTTCCAATAAAGCTCCTTAAGAGGTCTGTGTACATAAAAGGTTTGCAGTTCCTTTGTCAATGAAATCTATAACATTCCCATTCAGTCCAGCTCACCACTTCATATTATGTATATTCACATCATAGCTTCACTTCCTTAATAAACTCAGCGAAGCAAGAATATTTCCTGACAAAAAGAGTATTTTCTGCGATTCCAATAAACTACATCAGATAGGTACAGAAGATAAACTGTCATAGAGAATTTGTTCCACAACTCTCAACACTAGATGAAAAGTAGGAATGTCGGCTTCACAACAAATTCCTGAGGTTTATGGATGAAACTTTCGATGTATTTGTTGGAAGCTTTACAGCTTAACATTTTGTGGTGAAGTATGTATATTTCGCGGTAAATCTAGACGTTGTAAAAGTTTCTTCGAGTTAGATGGGTTTAGAGTACTCAATGCGTGAGGTGTTTATTTGCTTTAAAACATGGTCTTACAATAATAATTAATTACGTAACAAAAATGGAGAGAATCATAGGGTATCAAAAATGTCAAGTTACTCGTAACTTCACTTAAGTGACACGGTCTACGAATTTCTTAGTCCGGATCGAAGGGCAAACTTAACTTTGCAGTTGAGAAAACGGTCCCCCATACATCGATATACGTCACAGTCAATTCTCAAACTGCAAATGTAAGTTGGTTATCTGGAATCTGGTAAATCTGGGGATGATAAAACTACAAAAAAACGATTTTCGGACAAAAAGGAAGTTACAACAAAGTTATGAGATACTTATCTACATATTTTGATCACTGAGTAAATAAAATAATTGGCTTTTAAAGTATGACTTTAATTCTTTTATTTGATCGACGAATTGTTAAAGATGTAGAAGGCCGATGCATAAGGGCAGCGCAGGACAGATTGTTTTCTTTGAGTAAGGCTTTAGTCCACCAGTGGAAGGCTCTTGGCTGAAATAAAAATTAAAAAAAATACTTCTTTCTACAATCGACTAGCTATCAAATATATTATCGAGAAATTCATTTACGCAACCCGTATTTCCCTGCTGCTATAAATGGTAGTGGAAAATTTCATTACGGAAAAGTCCAAAGCTCAACTCGCGACCACACCTCATGATTATCTCACCTGAAACCAGCCGGGTAGTTCCGAAACAACGATAATAATATTTTATTTGGGAAACAAACAGATGACAATGACAAACTTAAGTATACAATTAAATATCTACAGCAGAATCCATATACAGTTTTCACAGACAACAATACAACTAGATAAATATTATAATATAACAATAACCATAAGACATTGTAATGAAGAATGTCGTAGGTAAGGTATATGACAAATAGACGTACATAAGAACATCATCATCCTCATTCTCCTGCCCTTATCCTAATTTATTTGGGTTCGGCGCAGCCTGTCTTCTTCTTCCATACATTTATATTTGCCGTCATCTCAAAAGTCACCTCCTTTCTAGCCATGTCATCTTTTACACAATCCATCCCTCGTTTCTTTGGCCTCCCTCTACTCATTTTAAGCCTGCACATTCATACTCAGACGTAGTATATACAAACAACACATTACTATTACAACAAAAGTTATTATGTAAGACCAGTCAGAAAATTACGTTCGAATCAAATCGGAATAGTATGGGAGTGAAACCACTTAAAAATAAATGTGGCTTGCAAAACTTATATTTAGTTCGGTTAAGCAGTAGATATCCCTGAAGAATAAACTGCGAGATGCCCATTAAAAAAAACACAAGGAAAACTTATAGCTTATATAACCCTCAAAGTTGGTTAACGATGTTTTGGTCCATATTATCTCAAGCAGTTATGTTTACTACAGTCCCATGTAATAAGGGACAAGCTTATTGACAAATCCAGGCTGCTGACAAATTCCAGGTGAAAGAAAACCTATGACACTGTCCTACCTGGGAATCGAAACCAAAACCTCATGTTCAGCAGTAACACTTGCGACCACTGGACCACTGAGTCAGTCCACAACACAAAAACACACAAACAAAATGTGGCTGAACTGAAAGTACTCTGCCTAACCCTAAGTATTTAAAAAAAGCAAAGTTTATCTGTATTATTCTAAACCAAAATACCAATGCGAAACCTAGTTCAAAATACATGTGTCAACGGCTCCTGTCATCCATGACACAGGATTAGATTTTGTACCTCGTGTCCCCATTCGCTCGTAGCGACTTTGTTACGCAAAAGAAAACGAAAGTATTCCGGATAACTTACCGATGTGTGACGCGGAGGACATTTTTCTCTATTTCCCCTTTTTTTTCTTTGGGTGATAATCTCTTGTGGGTTACGAGGGCACTTTTCCTGTTTCTGTAAAGGATTCTTGGAGTTTGTTGTTTGTTAGTTTTCTTGTGAATGGTCTTGATATTCTAGACGTACAAATAATGTGTTCTTTGATCTTTAGGTTTTAGTTGTTCGATTTGTCTTTGTTTGTATTCCATTGGACTAAAAAAACGTTAAAACTGGATTTTAACAAAGGAATATTATACAACACTGCAGAGTTTATTACAGACTGCGGGCTGCTACTGAGAATTTCCAGATAGAAAACCCAAATACACTTTATCCAACCTAGAAATCGAAACCAGGGCCTCATATTCAGTAGTAGCAGTGGACCAACGAGGCAGTCCAAAACACACAAACACATTTAACAATTTAACGGCAAAATGTGGTTCTACTACAGATACACCTAACTACCTCGTAGTAGTTGTAGTAGTACCAGCCTATTACTGTCCCACTGCAGGGCAAAGGCCTCTTCTCATAAAGAGAAGGCATGAGGATTAATCACCACGCTTGCTCAAGACGGGTTGGCGATTTCAGACTTATATTAATTTTATAAGTCCAGGTTTCCTCACGATGTTTTCCTTCACCGATATCAGTGATGTCCTTAGAAGAGTCCTGAGATAAACTTAGAAAGTACATATGAATTAAAAAACTCACATTGGTACTTGCCCAGGTTTGAACCCACAACCTCGTCCAACTGCCTAACACATCGGGCAATACACGCGTAGTGTTACGTTATTAACGATATCTCGTTTGATACTAGGTCAATCTAGCTAGTGAAAAACCTGCCTTTATACCTATAGGCTGGTTGTGTAACTGATACTTCGCCTGCGGTAGCTGCGCGGTGTGGGAGGGGTGTTGAGGCCAATGACTGAGTTCGACATCACGTGACTACAAAAAAAAGTGAATTATACACTTTAAATTAGATTTTTAACACGGCAAGCTGGGAGGTCCAGAATCATGTACTGACCTTATACTATCAAGCTGTGTGTCGGTGTCCCTTCCACCCGGTATATTAATGATAGTAGATAACCTAATAATTTCAAAATTGAATTCTTTGTAATATTCATTGATCCTTTTACACTAAACTTTATGTTCCGCTTTTGTAATATTTTCTGCTTTATAGGCTTTGAAGATCGTTTAGAAATTGATTTGGAAAATGATCTCATTCTGAAGGCATTTAATCAAACGATTCTGTTTGATGCCTCGTCTTATTGATGAGATGAAAAATGTTCCGGATTTTTCAAGAATATTGGAAATTAGGTGGAAATATTTCAGAGGTCGGTTATCAAAATGTTTAAAAATTGTTACCTTGGAAAAAAAAAGACGAAGTCAAGCCGAGTTGGAGGTGTAAATATAAATATGTATAAGCTTGTATTACCACGTTAAATAACTGGGAAAGCTAAATTACCATGTGCTTTTTTACGGGTTTTTATGGTTCTCGAGCCGAATGGTATAAATAGAACCATTGTAATTAAGGACGCAAGCGCAGGTTTATTTGTTTATTTAATACATTAACAATCGACAATCTATCGAAACACGTAAATTAAATAGGACACGTTATTATGCATTATTTAAACGGCTAAAAAATTTTTCATCAATAGCTAAGAACACTCCTGACTAATTCTCCTTTCAAACAAAAAAAATCAAAATCGGTTCATCCATTCGGGAGCTACGATGACACAGACACACACACACACACACACACGCACAAACACACACACGTCAAACTTATACCACCCCGTCGATTTTGCGTCAGGGGTTGAACGCCAAATGACCGAAAAACAATACATTTTCTATTGTGTCTCGTTGTTTAGCAGTTAAGGTGTTAAAAACCAACAAAGCTATCCATAAATTTTAGCAAGATATGTTTTTGTACAATAATAATTATTGTATATTTGTATTGTAGTAAGATTTTTTCACAAACAAAAGAAAATATTCTTTATTTCGGTTTATTTTGGGATCGTTTGTTCTTACACTAATTTAGTTAATATTATAAACTGCCCTGTTGGTCTAGTGGTCGCGATCACTACTGCTGAGCCCGACCCGGGAGTCAAACCCTCATGCTTCTTAGATTTCCGGGTCGAACAAAGTACTATTTAGGTATTCCATTTGTAATTTCTAAGTAGTAGCCCGGAGCCTATATTTGTGCGCGGTTGATGGCAATAGGCACGACCCCTATTACTTGGGATTTAAAAACTTAACTGGCGAAATATGGGAGTACTGTATGTTCACCTCTGCCTAAACCTTTGGGAAATAAAGGTGTGATGTTATTGTATCATCATCTGCCTAGACTTTTTCCCAACTATGTCGATCAGCTTCCAGTCTAAGCGGATGCAGCTGAATACCAAAATTTTACATTGAGCGACTGCTTATCTGACCTCCACAATCCAGTTACTGGGCAACATGATACACCTTGGTACGACTGTTTGTCAGAGACAGGAGTCTCGATATGTCACCCATTTACAGACTGACCTTCGCAAGCGTAGCTTAACCTTCGATCAACCCGTGCGGCTGATATTATTTAGGCACGAGCTTCACTTATTTATTTATTTAATAAAAACTAGGAAGACTTACGGCTAAAAAACATAATAGAAAGGTAGACATAGTCGACAGAAAGCCAATTACAAGTCCTCACGTGTAGAAATAGACTGGATAATTTAAAGTGAGTAAAATATTTTATTAACTCTTTATTTTATTGTATTTACTTAATTATTAAGTTTTGGGTATAACAGCTGTAAACGATGCATCCTTTTATTTTGTATGAGTTCCACCTGAACAATAATAATAAATCCTGAATAATCACTTTCTACAGTAACGTTTTCAGCATAGCTAAGTATCGTGAAATGTAACTACCGCACTGCGTACATATTCATATTTTTACCAACTAATGTACGAAATATGTATCACTCGCGTCAGCACTGAAAAACTCGTGCAACTGAAATATTATGTTCTGCGAAAAAACTGTGTGTCTGCAAACACCTAAATATTTTACTCAGTTTGATTGTTTGTGGTGTTAAATCTAAACAAATAAATAAAATTTAAGTGTCATCATCTGCCTAGCCTTTTCCCAACTATGTTGGGGTCAGCTTCCAGTCTAACCGGATGCAGCTGAATACTAGTATTTTACTTAAACTTATCATTCCCATACACTTTCATTTCTCCTTCATCGTTGTCGCTGTTAGAATATCATTGTGGTTAGGCCCTCTGTAAAAAACCTTCTTGCATTACGGTCACAGAAGTTTTAACACCACCATTGTATATCACACTACGTCCATAAGCACTTAACCCCTTTTTGCATCGGAACGTTAAGGTATTAAATATTAACATCGTGAACAAAAGTCAACCCACCAACTGCAGTGTGGGAAAATACCACCGCATAAAAACGATTTTGAGACTGGAATCGAATTTCCCCGAGTGTCGCTAGATTGAATTGTTACAGCTATATCTTGCAGACACGGGGTAACTAGAGCCCCCAACATTCGCGACATTTCCGTGTGAAACTACTTGATAAAGTCAGCGCAGTTGAAATGTCGTCGGTACAATTTCCTTTGTGGTTTGTTTGCTTTATATGCGTCAAACAGTCTCAGTAATGTTCAAATTGTTCAAAAGATTGGTTGCCTTACGTCTCGCTGAATGTAATGATCACATTTTGAAGATCATTGTTTCAGTCGACCAAGTCGAGCATGTAGATGTCGTTTTTACCAGAAATGTTTAGCTCTAGATATACTATATTGTCATAACTTAAGTAGCAATTTATATAGGTTGTAAAAAGTCCACCACAAAGCCGTCATGTACTCATTCCGCACATCGAAGTAAGTAAAATGATCGAGTATTTGCTAGGAAACGAATTTGGTTTTTAGTTGTATAGTAGCTGTTTCCGGTACGGTAGTGTGCAATGTAAAGCAATGTGCATTTCGGTGTATTGGAGTATGCTAGCTAATAATTATATTTGAAAGTTTTATTTTTTTAAAGTTTCCCCATACTAGGAATTTATAGGTGCGTTTACAAACATTTAAAGTCACGTTCATAAACAGCCACACTCGGAACAACACCCTCTAGGCCGTACAAATATTTGTTCAGTGCGGAAATCGAACCCGTGACACAGTGCATCATTCGGCCATTGCGCCAACCGTGCCGTCATAATATTCAAATTATATAGTTGATTCATATATTGACCACTAAATATACTATTGTATCTCTGTCTCTGTCTTCCAAAGTATCAGACAGATGTGTTGCTGGGGAGTTTTTGCTGGGAAGATTCCCAGCAAAAACACTAGGAAATGGCGAAGAGCGGGCATTTTGGGGGACTGTCTATTGTTATTTCGGAAGTACCTGCTGATTCTCAGCCTAATTTGAATAAATGGAAATTGATATTATGCAACGCCATTTAGAATTTTCGTAAAAAGAGCGTCAAAAAGAGTTCCGCGAAGTCTCTTCCAGGTGTGAACGATGATGGTGATCCAGAAAAAAAAAACAATGACGGGAAAAACAAGTAACTCTTAGTTTTGTTAAAAGTCTTTAACACATTGACTGACACGCCATTAACACAATAGAAAAAGTATTTTTAAAACGAGCTAACACGTAATCTGGCACTGACCCTTTTAACACCAGTTATAATTACATCCTTATTCTCTTTCCTCATCACTCTTTATTACCGTCAGAAAAGCCAACACTCCAGAAAACCATTTTAAAACCTAAATTATATCCTTCACACCTTTTAGCTTGATCCCAGTTATAAAATTCGCACGCGGGAAGCACTATTACGTACTGCGTTTACTAAACCCGACACCTCATTACTGTACGTCACTGTACGCCGAACAACGGAACAAAGGCACTTCTTGGCACCTGGGATCCTTTCCTGTGGAAAATATGTTTTGCAGCCAGCTTAGTGTACTTTGTTATTTTTATATGTTGACAGGAAAGGAGACTATTATTGTTGTGTTATGGTTCTTTTTGATCTTATCAATCGATGGATTTTCAGGCGCAGTATTTTACGTGTATTATATCAAATAACATCACGCCTGCAATCCCTTAAGGGGCAATCTATAGTACACCCACATTTCACCAGTTATGTAATAAGCACCATGTCTGATGTAATAAGCGGCCTATTTCCACAGACCGGGCTCAAATTCAGGCAGCTACTGAGAAATTCTGGATGAAAGACCCAATATCACTTTGCTCGACCCGGTAACCGAACCCAGAACCTCATTCTCAGCAGTAACGCTCACGATCAAGAAATCATAATATTATGCTTGAAAAATCTGTCAGCAGGAAAATCACTGTGGTGTAAGTGTGGATAACTTTCGAGGAATTTACTACGAAAGCTTTTCCGATGTTAAAACGATGTAATTCGGATGCGTTCAGTAATAATTCGGCTAGAAAAAAATGGTATGTCTCATTGCTATGCCAAAAGGTCCAATTCGTTGGTAATGCCTGACAGGTGCTGTCTGACGCTGGTTTTCAAAGCTATCCTGAACTTATAGGGACGATTGACGGATGTGTAACACCGAACATACATAATTCACTTATGAATATAATATAGAAATAAACAGGTTCAGATAAAAATGTACTTAAAAGATATTATTATTGTTTAGAAGATATACGGGTGGGGGAGGGTTAGTTAGACTTACCTATATTATCATGATTTAAAACAATCGAGAACTTTTTTTGAGGTCTAAGATGGAACGAGCACACCCAGAAGATGTACTCGTATAAACATAAGTACACTCGTTCATTGATTGTTTGTCTGTGGTCATCAAGTGCTTTGATGATTACAATTAGCTCATAAAAACCCTATCATAACCACGTGCAAAGTGAAAGCTTATGTTAATATCATAATTATGTATCCACTTACACTTAAGTATCTTATCTTGTGACTTGTACATTACGAGCCCTTAAATTTCACCTGAGCGATGAAGATCGTAAAAATATTCAGACTTCGTTGTTTATCCTAGAAACCTTGACATACTTTGTAACAGGAATAGTTGTGTTACTCAGGCATGTGTAACTCTCATGTTTAATATTAATTCAGCTCTGGTTTTGATGGATAAGTCTTCAATTATGCAAAAAGATAGAATAAGAAATGGGTGTGTAAGAAGTGTGAAAGTGGCACCGGCAACAATAGTATGTGGAAATCGGTTTCATTGAATGGGCATGTGATGCAGAGGAATGAAGGTGTTGTGAGAAAAGTTTCGGGTGTGAATGTGGAGGGTTACAAGAGAAGAGGAAGACCGAACAAACGAGGGATCGATTGTGTGAAGGATAAAGGCTAGAAAGGGGGTGACCATTGAGATGATGGCAAATATAGATTGATGCAAGACGAGGACATGCTGCGCCGACCGAAATTGGGATTCGGGTTCGATGACTGTCGTTGGCGCGTGTTGTTAAACGTACTGCTTCGTGCTTCGTGCTGATGATCACAAAGCTATTCCCATTCCAATCTCTACAATTGGCCATGCTTTTAAATAGTAGTTATACACCTACAATTGTATGACTACTTCTGGTTGCTCATGGGTACAACATGAAATTTCCGTTGATGAAAAAAATGTAATCTAAGAAGATATTTTTACACTTCGTTGTTCGCAACTTTGAAGGTTGCATTGAAACAGAAATTGATTGATTGAGACGCTCTCAGAAGCCGATGTTTGCACGTCACACATTGTTAGAGATAATTTATGGAAACAAAGTTTCTCTTTGTATTTTATTATGATGAAGCACGTGTAAGTGTATATTCTTAAGAGGAAAGAAGTTTCTTTAGTGCTTATTATGTTTTTGGTGGTACGTAAGTGGTATTTTGCAGAGTACCTACATTGCTCGTAGAACGGATGGTTGATGAGGCCGAGATATTCCGGAGTGGTGACCGCGTACCGGAACCTCAAACCGATGGCCTGGTAATTATCGCGGAAATCCACTGGATTTGATAAGCAACGGTTCTCGGTCGGAGCGACGATTTCTGGCGACAGTCCACGCTTAGACTAGACCTATGTACAGCAGTGGACGTCTTTCAGTTGAAATGATGATGATTAATTCATCATCATTTCAACTGAAAGACGTCTTTTGGTATTTTTGGTATTTTAACGAGATTTTTCTCAATAAATCATATATGAAGACTAACTATGCTTATCATCAATACGCTATCTTCTTTTAGTTTTACAACGAATAATGTCACACTTTTAGACAGTAGCAACGTAGAGTCGAGAACGGCCTTTACACAAATTGCCAAAAGAGTTTTGAGTTTGAGTAGGCGCCTCCCAACAGCTACTATTGCCAGTATTTTGTTTTTACGAAAGTGTTTCTACAATAAAATATGTATGCAACCGTCTTTTTGGTTTGACCCGTGGGTTCAACTTTATATTTTCTTTTAGGTCATAAAACGTTTGAAGGAGACGATGACCTCTGAGTTTATTTCTGCCTTTCTTCTCACGGGTCAATCAGCTAGGATATCCATGCGTCATCTAGTTTTAAAATATTGATTGAAACAGATGAAAAGATGACAAAACATTGTTCAAAAGTGTCTGAAAAGATTAACTTGCAAAAATGAATGTCATTCAAGTTTTCAATTCGACAGGCGTCCTAGAAACTGAGGGGTTTGTGGCCAACTAATAAGGTACGATAGGTCGAAGGTTAGGCTACGCTTGCCGAAATCGCTCCGCGGATGGGTGACCGTACATTATTCCTTAGATACTTATTTTTTCAAGATATTCCTTTACAAGTTTACATAAAACCAATATCTATTTACATATGCGGCCGAGTATAGTTGGGGATAACGATACTTATATTTCCGCACCACCGACACCCCTGCACTGTGTCTAGGAAAACACGTTAAATCGTTGCCGTTGGTCCCGGTTGTCATTTGTCAGTCGTTACAAAGTCGGGTCAGAAGCCCGAAAGTCTAACCAAGTCAGATAGGCACTCGTTCTTTGTCAAAAATTGGTATTCAGCTGCATCTAGTTAGGCCGATCCCTACATACTTCGAAAGAGGCTAGAAAGACATGGAGAGCCTTGTAGAAACTGCTTCGAATAAAGATAGTAGGTACCTTTCCTTTAGATATTACGTGCTAATATTACTTAGGGTTCAAATGTATACCTAAGCTGCAAGCATCTTTAGTAATTATGCTATCATGGGAAATACTAAACGGATATCCTTAATTCCCTCGTCCGAGCATATTTTCCGCAAAAAATAGGTCATCTTACTTTCCCTTGGGCCATATAGAAGGAAAATCCATTGTATTATAGAATATCGATTGGTCGTACCTAAGTGAGCTTCCCTAGGGGTAATAGAAAAGGTAAGATGACATCATAATTAGGTACTGAGTGCTTATGATGATCGTGACGACTTTTTATAAAATGTTGAGGAAATGTTGTTTCTGCAAGGTGTAGTGGACGTAGTTGAAAACTTATTGAGGGGTCGTTGTACATATCATTATGAACAATTTATATCTTACAACTAAAATCTGCTGCTTTTTAATTTTGTTCACTCAGCATAACAGAAATCCTGTACGCAAAATACGCGCAGAATCGTGGAGTTGTGGATATCGTCAAACAATACAAACGGCACTCCTGTATTCTCCGAAGGTATGGGAGGAGGTGCACCTATAGTTACTCCCACATTTCACCAGTTATGTTCAAGCCCCATGTAATAGGGGGCGAACCTATTGCCGTCAACCGGACACAAATCCAAACTCCGGGCTGCTAATGAGAAAATTCTTATTGGAAAAACTCTTTAAAAATGCCTGAACTGAGATTTTAATCCAGGACCTCGAGCTCAGCTGTTGCGCTTGGGACCACTAGACCAACGACGCAGTCATTCCATTTTGTTAAGTTTTACAAACATGAACACTGAACATTAAGTACTGAACACCTTATTTTATTTTCGCGTCTTTAGGGTCAGTCCTATATGAAAAACTGATCATGATGAAAAGTTGGTGCAATGCCTTGTTCAGACGGTTTTCAGTTATTTCTTTTCACAACTTATGTATTTATAAACTGCTGCTAGCCATTTATAGAAGGACATTAAAAAAAATACGTTGTATTCTATTTAATTATGAACGGGGAATCAGACTTACGTATTTGCGGTAACCGTTAGATAGATTACTACCACTGTCCGCTCGAATTACAGCGGGGCACGACTTTTAGTAAAAAATCCCAACTAGGTATTCACACAAAACACCCAATATCTCCAACCAAATTCCAAACTGAATCGAATCATTGTAATAGAAAATGAAAGGATATGTTAAAGGTGTAACAATGAAGAAACATTTTATTTCATTCAGTACTGTCCCATTTTATACCTTCTTCTAATTCATTCACGAAATCGTTCATCATTCGTTTTACTACGTAGTTAGGTATATTATTTTCTTTACTGTCCAAAGAAGCGTGTCTTTTAAAGATAACAATACAGATTTTAGGATCTTTGGGTACTTGGTGTACGAATTACAAGAATAAAAAAAGTATAAAGTTCAGAATGATACGCGTCACAGAGATTTCTGACTTATAACAATAACAGTAAAATTATTTTTACTATGCAATTTCACAGGATCATTTCAAGTGGAAGTTCTTGTATTGAAAGTTTATAAGTTATGAATAATTTTTCTGAGAATTTGAGGGGTTAGGCATCACTATGTGATTTCACGGGTCACAGTGTAAAAAGTGTTTTTGTTAATCATTTTACAATGACTCAGAAATGGATAGTGTGTGTTCAATATGACAAAATTCAATCCTGTTCTCTATAAAATATTTTTTCAGATTATATATTTCCAGTATTTGTTGCAAAGACTTATAAATTACATTTTTAAAATATTATAAGGCAAAAAATAAAAATCAGCCCACTGTTACCGGGAACAGGGTCCAAGCTACCATTCAGGGATCCAGAGAAGGGAACTTCCTACCAATAACAATTGATCTCCGCTTGTTTTTCGTCATGATAACTTTGTCTATAATTGCACAAACATTTCCTTCCGTTTCCCCAAATAGGTCAACGAAACGCTGTCAGGCTACTGATAGCCTGCCGGGGTTACGGGATGTTCGAAAGAGTTACCGGGACAACGGAAAGTAAAGGGCAAGGACGGAACACGGATGGGTATTAGTCAGTAAAAGTCTGACACGACCTCCAATGACTTCTGCCGTTCCACCCAGAACGGCAGAAGTCATTGGATGATTTCCCATCCTTGAAAAAACAGGCTACTGACAGAAACAGTCTCCATCGAGTCCATGTAGGATTCGGAAAAATCTATTTACTCTTAGCAGATTTATTATCATCATAAAATACTATATTTTAATTAAAAACAATTTTCTATCGTATACAATTTTTCGATTTAAATTTAGAATAAACATCACACTGCGAATATTTTTTTAAATTCCCGCCATCTTTTTGAACGTTCGGCTATCTTCTGTTATCATCGGCTAATTCACGAAGGCAACCGAATAAACCTTGTTATGTCTGTAATGAAATGAGTCGCAATTTGTTACATATGTTCACGAGAGCTCTATTTTGTTATAGTTATTAGGGTTCCGACCTTAAAATGAAAAACGAAACCTTTATAAGATCACTTTACGTCCGTATGTGACAGAGGTTTTTTTCAAGAGCTATACAGCGTAGAAATTATCGCGCTCACAGATCGTTGGTCAAACACCGAAAAATATATGTTTAGTTTAGTAGATTAGATTCAAATCATAATAGTTCAAGGGAATTAATCATGTTATTTTAACGTTTGAAAGAGTTGATTTGGCATTTATTGACGAGAAGTTTTTAGTTTTTAAATATTTATTGTTGTGTAGTGTTGTGTGTGTATGTTTAAATTTCACTATTTTAAACATGAAAAGTAATATATTTATAAACATTTGAAGATATAGTTCAAAATGTGAAAATGAATGATCCGTATGACCTGTCACCTAAGTTTCAATGATTATAATTTTGATTTTAATGGGAAAATTCAAATTTTGCAGGGAAATTTTAGCCATCTACAGCCGTAAAATAGTTACTTACATGTTTATTAGGCCTTAAGAAGGCCTTTTCGCCTATTTGACCCTCATCTCATCTCAGTCATGTCATACATCTCAATCTTAATTAAATAAAAAAAGGGTTAATAGCTGAATCATATTTTTTAGTGTAGATTGTTTTATTCTTGGCACTATCTCATTTAGATGTATAATTTAGGAGCTAGCGCAGGTTAATAATTACTCGCAATTAATGATAATGACCAGCGACCGTTCCATATAGTGCTCAGTGTAGTTTGGCGGAACCCCCAGTTTTTCGAGCCCGACACGCTCTTAGGCCGCTTTTTTTTTGGTTCGTAGTAATTAAGATAAATCTCAAAGTTCTTTTGATAATTAAGTTTTGTTTTCATCGATTTTATTTTCAACAGCCGAATATCGAAACGAACCTTTACTCGTGCATTTAAAATTAAGGAATCGATTAAGAATTTTCTAATAGAAATATCAAATACTTTCCTTAGTAATTAAATCAGCAGTCACCCCTGAAGCATTTCATAAAACTCGGGAGTCTAATATTAATTTAGAAATGGGCCCCGAAACATTGTTTAATTAAACATGAGGATAGACCAAAGAAACGAAGCGATGGATAAATTGTGTGAAAGTATATTATACTGCTAGAAAGGAGGTGCCTAAGGAGAGGACGGCAAATAGAAGACGAAGTATGTAAGAAGAAGACATGCCCCAAATAAATTGGAATAAGGGCAGGAGGATTACGATGAGATATGTAAACAATAATATGTGTTTATCCGTTCATGTATTCGTACGTGATAAAACTACCATGACCGTGATAAATAGTTTATATGCAACACAAAAATGTATACCAGATGTAAGCCACAAATGGTCGCAGCAAACAAATAAAGGACAGAATTTTGGTATCCTTATGTGTCATGCCGTTACGATTTTCTCCTATAAAACTGCAATAACATCAATTAATTGGTACTTTAAAATATTGCGAACACAGTCTATAAATTTAGATTCTTCTAAGTTATTGCCTTTTCCTAAATTACGGTAAAACGTATGTTGCGATATCGTACTGTTTCCAATATATTCGTCGAAAAGAATGTTCCAACTTTTTGAAGCTTTTAAATAAATGAATACCGGTTAGTTTTATCATATGATTTTCAAAATTGCTTGAGAGATGTGGATTTCAAAACGTGTTTTTTTATTTACAACCTTGGAGTTCTTACGTCGAGAGTGAATATTTTACCATTATGCACCATCAGGTTAGATCATTTTCAAACCAATAATGTAAAAATAATATAAATTTACGCTAAAATAATGTTATAGTTAGGAACATAATAAACAAAGGAAAATATTATAAATAATTACTGTCACTCTCTACGTGGCCTTTTCCCAACTTTGTCTGGGTCGACCCCCGGTCTTAACGTGTGCAGCTGGTGAATACCAGTTTCGTACATGTACCGACTCGTTACGTCGTTGGACAACACGACGAAACGACTACTAACGAAAATCTACAAATGACTGTCAGGATCAACGCCGTAACGTGTGTGTCTCAGTGTGTAATTGATTGATCATCCATCTACGGTCCAACAGAATAACTATAATTATTAAAATATTCTAGATCCAATCAGAGTGGCATTACTGCGAAATCCCTTCACGATACATGAGGTATGTGTAACTCAAACGTAGCTTAAGGCCTAACTATTTAATCCCATGTAGCTTACATACTTCTAATCCCTCTCAACATAACATACTATACCAAATATATAACGTTTACACATAGATAAACATAACATTAATTGCGAGCCAACTTGACGGTACGGAGTAGTGAGTACATGGAGTGCCATGTAACATTTTTTGCTAATATCTCAATCTAACATCTCTATCTCTCTAAAGTATCTACGAGATCTATCTATCTCGTAACTAACGGCCTCTTTCACTATGTGATTTCCTACGCTGCAAATGTATTGGAAACTATTTATTTAATTCATTTTAACATCATGAAATTGTAGAAGCACTTTGTAGTTTCAAAAAATCGCGGTTATTGAATATACATATGCACATACATAGAGGCGTTTTCTCCATGAATAAAGAGGTAAAGTTTATAAGTTTGGATGTAGGAGATAATCTCCAAAACTGCTCTTGAGATTAAAAAAAGTAACTTTCATTAGAAAGCTACTTTAACGACGAGTCCGTTAGTCTTTGCCTTAAGTTATGTGATTTCCACGCAGAAGCAGTTGTGGGCTTGTGTTGTAAATTAATGGAATGTTCACGAAAACAACACATTTTCCGCCCCCTAAGTGTAGTTCTCATTGAATTCTTATTCATTCTGTTACAGTGCCATTTTACATGAGTAAACGCATGGGTATGTGTGTCATTGTGCATTGTAACTCCATTTACTATCACCTCAGTGAACGTCACCATAGAATTGACGTGACGTAGCTTATTTGTCACCAAACTATCCGCCATTGTGTTATGGCGTGATACGAACGCACCCTGTATTTAACCTCGCCCTACAACGTGTAATTATGTTAGGCGTACAAAATTAGGCTTGAGTTGGATAGTTTATTGATATTGTACTAATAATAAGCCAAATTATACATGCATGACGTCAGGTTTGTATTCTCGAAGGATTTGATAGCGTACTGTTTGTAGTAGAGTACGGAGAAATATGGAGCATATTGCTATTTACTAGGCACTGTAATATCCTGCGGGTCTTTCAATATTATGTAGATTTAGTAAACTGTGACTGGTATTTTATAAGGCGGATAGAAAAATAATCCTTTCCGTCAGCAGCGAAGAGATTTCCATAATAGTAGCATTATAATAAGTAGGAGATATCATAGATAAAAAAGCTACTTCTGTAGACATTTTTCAATATCTCTTGGGGTTTCGATTACATTTTTGATAAACTACGAGGTTGTGGGTTCAAACCTGGGCAAGTACCAATGTGAGTTTTTCAATTCATATGTACTTTCTAAGTTTATCTTGGACGTCACTTACATCGGTGAAGGAAAACATCGTGAGGAAACCTGGACTTATATAATTATTATAAGTCTGAAATCGCCAACCCGTCTTGAGCAAGCGTGGTGATTAATGCTCGTGCCTTATCTGTATGAGAAGAGGCCATTGCCCTGCAGTGGGACAGTAATAGGCTGGTACTTTTTTTTAATAAAATGTCAGATAAAGAGTTTTCACATAGATGATAAAATAGGTGTTAGGTTATTTAATCACGCTGTGTTATTTGAACTGTACTGTCTCTTTATGAAAAGTATTTTTTGTGCCTCATCCAAACCCTAGATTGTTCATTCTAAAAGTAAAATAACCACCACGTTATACTTGGTGATCTAGATACATAAATATAGAACGTGAACATAAATCATTTGCAAAAACTGTGTTGTGTGTATAAACTTATACCTACCCATTTTCCATGTTAGTAAGTAAACAGAAACTACAGCCCGTAGTGTGTTCCGCTTCTGGCATACCTTTTTGCTTCTAAAGCATTTTATATTACATCCCATGTACCTAACTTTGATATTACTCGATAAACCCTTGCATTTAATGATAGCCCAATATTATGTAGGTCCAATTTTTATAGTTATTTTATAATAAATAATGCTGACTCAATGTCTGGTAGATATCGTAAAAAAGGCCAACACTTGACTTATAAGCCATAAAACTGCTGATTTAGAAAAAAATATTCAACTTCTAGCATGCAAAAATCAAGTTGATCTGAGCAATGAGGCGGCAAATCGCTCTTGAAGTAAGTAGCTATATTTTACGAAATCAAGAGCGTAACTTAGTTTGCAAGAATGAAGGACGAAGGTAAGAGATTTAAGGCTTATTTTTAATGAAGGAGTTAGAGCGTTGATAAACAGGTATTTAATAATCCACTCTCAATTTAAAGATCCATTTTGAGCTAAATTTTGATGGATAAGTCTTTAATGGATGCTGTGCATCTGAAATGAGAATGGAAATGTGTGGTGACACGCGATTGGATGGAATAAGAAATGAGTCTGTAAAGACTAAGTCTGAAAGTGGCGCCGCGCCCGTGACTGAGAAGTCGTGTGGAAATCGGATGTCATGGTATGGATATGTGATGTAGAGGAATGAGGATCATGTTGTGAGGAAAGTTTTGACTATGAATGTGGAGGGTTACAAGAGTTAAGAAAGGTCACAGAAATACTGGATGGCTTTGTGAAAGATGATATAGTTAGAAAAGAGGTAACTACGAGTATTAAAATAAATAGAGATGGTTTATGTTTGTTTAAAAATTACTATTTTCTTGTTTTTTTTTTTTTAACTTATTTTAGTTTTATTCTCAAGAATATATTACTTAAATCATCATTTACCAAGCTCTTTCCCAATTATGTTAGGGTGTACTAGACTAGAGTGACTGCGTATCTGCCTTCCAGCACAGTACGTAAGTGACACGATACCTTTTGGCACGAAATTAATAAAATATTATGGAATGTCTGGCCAACATTTTATTCTCATAAAAATTGCAGTCTTGTTCTCAATAAGCAGATTGCTGAATTGATGACTAAAATCTTTCCATTTATTCAATTAACATAAACTAAACTTTAATTGCATTAGTCTTAAGTCAGGGATTATGCAATATTCAGCAAAAATCCCGATCGCGTCCAATGAAGCGGTAAATCACAGTTCGTAAAGTCAGCTCTATAGGTAAACGATCTATGAACTTCACTAAGTTTGAAACACTGAACTCAGGTAATAAGTACCTCGTGAACTAGTTAATATTTTATACTAAGTATAAATTGAGTAGTTGAAGTTAGGCACATACTCACATGATAGGAATTTTCTTAGATTTCCTGGCAGGAAAGGAATCTACGAGATTTCATGAACACCTTAACTGCCATACAACGAGACACAATAATACAAAATGTATTGTTTGTTGGGTATTTGGCGTTCCACGTGTTAACAGCCTAGCATTGATTGGTGTACCATAATCAGATGATGCTGATGATCAAATGCGAATACGAACAATAATCAGTACTTGAAATGATAATCCGAACCTAAAATCCGACTTAAAAGTAAAATCAAAACGTCACACAAACGGTAATATTATCAGAGTTGGAATTCGTAAGTTTATCATTATATTATTACGTGTTACGATATTTTTGTAAGTCACAGATTATTAACACTACAGAAAATCGCTATTCTTCACCGAAAGTCTTGTTGAAGTAAAGAGACTCCAGACATAAATAGTTAGTCATTGAAAATTAATTAACATGACCGTTTCGATGATCTTGCTCGACTTCAAAGACTGGCACAAGGATCTTAGTGAGGCATGTCTGTTAGGGCTGTGGATTCTGGATGTTGCCAACGTAACGTACAACTAAATTGAATAATTTAATTATGATTTATTGATTGATTTAACCGGTGAAATGTGGGAGTACTACAGGAATACCTCTGCTAACCGTCCGGGCAATATAGGCGTGATGTTATGTTGTGAATTATAAGATATCACTCCAGTGCATTAATAAAAGGATGACAAATTGCCATAACCACTGTCGGATCACTGAATATTTTGGTAATTTAGATGTCAAAAAAAACCATTTGGAAACTTTCCAAATCCATTCCAAAACATCTTACTTATAACAATTCAGTACTTTGACGTCATTGGTGACGTTAACAACTTTTAGAATGTACAGAATTAACATCAGCTGTAGGCTGTCATCATCGCATACCGCGGACTTTATTCACCTCAGCAGTTTTAACAACCCCGTAGGCAATGTCTATTCCCAGATCATGACAATTATTATTTTAATGTTTAAAGGCACAAATTGGCGTTAAATTGAAGGACATTTTAGAAGTCAGCCATGTCGAAAATCGTTTCTGATCGGCCTTATTTAGCTGATTTGTGGTTGTCTCCAAAAGGAAGGGCGGCTTTTGAAATGAAACGCTGTGTCATCGTGGGCAAAATTGTGGAAATATATTTTTTCAATAACTTAATATTATGAAAAAGTGTTTGTAGTGTATACTAACTAACACTTTTTCTTAATTAACGTTGTATTTTAATTAGACGTTATTCCATTTCCAGTATATTTGTGAAAACTTTCAAAATGAAGATGAAATGAATAATGACGAAAAAGAAAATATAGACAAAGGTTTTAAGAATATACTTATCGGATCTGTGATCCAGAACTGACCTACCTTCGATTCGCTGATGATAGCATCGTATTTGCAACGACTGCTACAGTATAGATATGACATGTGCTCCAAGATTTAAACACTGCAAGCCTTGACATTGGACGGGTGATGAATCGGTCTAAGGCTAGAAGCATGACCAATACCTATCACAAAAATTAGGTTTGAGGTAGATTAGTATCCTTAGGCAAGGCAATAAAAATCGACCGCCTCGTATGGAAAACTGGTCCATTGCAGTCGCTGACGAAGTTCGCTTGTTAAAATTCGAGGGGAAAAGTATGAAATTCACGCGGGTAAAGTCGCGGGAGAAGTGCTATTGGGTAATAAAACTGCTAGGCTGAAGTGGGAGTAGTCATGTGTGTAGAATGCGTCAGGACAGTTCTCCCAGAGTCGTCATGCAGTGCGGACCAGAACACGTGCATCGTCGCCGTTGAAGGCCTAGGAACTGGTCTTGACAACTTAAAGGCGTTTACGTCAGTTTGGCTGGAGACTGGAAAGTGCGGAAGGCTACTGAGTAATTTGTCCTAGTATTGCTGTTAAGGATACTGTTCATCATCATCATCATCATCAGGCTATACTAGTCCACTGCTGGACATAGCCCTCTCCTAATGAGCGCCATAGCGCCCTGTCTTCAGCTTGCCGCATCCAGCATCTGCCTGCAGTCTTTCGCAGATCGTCATCCCACCTGGTCAGAGGGCGTCCTACACTACGTTTGCCGAGTCGCGGTCTCCACTCAAGAACACGTTTACCCCAGCGGTTGTCGGTTCTTCGCGAGATATGGCCAGCCCACTGCCACTTCAACTTGCTAATTCTTTGAGCTATGTCGGTGACTTTGGTTCTATGTCGGATGTATTCGTTTCGAATCCTATCCTTCAGAGAAACTCCGAGCATAGCTCTCTCCATAGCTCGCTGAGCGACTTTA
Organism: Phlogophora meticulosa; assembly: GCA_905147745.2. Lineage (NCBI taxonomy): Eukaryota > Metazoa > Arthropoda > Insecta > Lepidoptera > Noctuidae > Phlogophora > Phlogophora meticulosa. Next base: position 11,233,985 of record LR990538.1, on the reverse strand, counting down.
AATTGGTGGACCAACCTTACCGTAAGTGTCCATGTCTCGGCGCCGTAGGTCATGACGGGTATGACGCACTGATTAAAAACTTTCGTTTTCAAGCATTGCGGTATGGATGACGAGAAGACTCGGCGCAGTTTCCCAAACGCTGCCCAGCCCAGCTGGATCCTCCTCTTACTAGGATACTGTTACTGCTGAATATTCAGGCGAATTACCACAAAGGCAACAATCATATTTACCTAAAAAAAAAACTTAAATACTTATCCTAATGAAACAGCACCTTTTGGTGATTATATTTGGAACATAATACACGCGACATTGCCGGACCTTGCATGTCTTAGTTCCAAAAGATCGTACTCGTATACCATTCTAATCGCGAGAGGATTATATATCCATACACACGAAACGAAATCCCACGCGTTTAAATACCTACATTCTCCTTTTAATATGACGCCACCTATTTCAGAGCTTTTAAACAAATGTTGCAAAGTCACTCTTTTGATTAGTAAATTGCCGCTTTCTTCCCTAATGGCTTAATACTCGTAGTAAGAAATTATTTCAAGTTAATTCCATGTAACCGAACAACGATTCATTAGTCTTGATTGACGTTATCGTTGCCGTCTTACTTTTGAAAACTGTATGCTTCAGTGAATTGAGTTACTAGAATTCATTGGTAGATTTTATATTTGTATTTTCTGTTTAGAAATAATCATGACTTTGTTTCAAATTAAGAAGGTAATAAGTATGATTATCGCGTCTGACTTATTCATTTCTGGTATTTGTATGCTTGAGTGAATAATTTGATTATAATAAAATGTTCGGGTTCTTTTTGCTGAGTGTAAATGTCACTCACAGTCGCGTTGTATTTAGTGATTAAATAAATAATGCCGGACAATCCACACAGCATCATCTAGCCCCAAGCTAAGCAGAGCTTGTGTTATGGGTACTAGATGACTGATATACTTAATACAATACATGACATAGATAGATATTTTTTATTATACATAGCAAATACCCAGAACACCCGGAACAAATATTTGTAGATCGTACGATTTTGTACGATCTACAAAGATTTGTTCTGGGTGTCTAGTATCTAGTACCCATAACACAAGCTCTGATTAGCTTGGGGCTAGATGATGCTGTGTGGATTGTCCGGCATTATTTATTTAATCACTAAATACAACGCGACTGTGAGTGACATTTACACTCAGCAAAAAGAACCCGCCACATAGGTCGCGCAATTAGTAAGTAGGTACTGATAATATAGTTGCGGAAAGCTGAAGACAGGGCGCTATGGCGCTCATTAGGAGAGGGCTATGTCCAGCAGTGGACTAAATAATGTAGCCTGATGATGTGAAGTAGGTATTAACCGTTTTAAAACTAGCCAGTGTGCTTAGCACAAACGCTTGGGGTAAATGTAACGTAAATTTGAACGTTTACTTGTGGATGACACAAACTTTGCTTGCCTTACAAATTTAATACAAAACGCATCATATAAGTAGGTACACTTGTATTTTCGATTCAAAAATCATTTGAACTTTTTTTGTCTTCAAAAGTGCGTGTTCTGTTTTTAAATACAAACCCAAATCGCAACACGGATGGGATCTACGGCAGCCATTATCACACCTAATCGTTTTCCCTTTTTGAAACTCTATGACCACAACAAAACTGATCTAAAAGTCACATTTAACCACTTTGTATCTCCTGTTCCTTGTAATCGTCCAAAAAACAGCAAATTGTCAACACTTACCAAAGCCATTTCAATCCCAATGTAAACAGCAAACGCTTGAAGGAAAACGCTAAAAAAAGTAAAGGTACGAAGTGTCATGCAAAACTCGGCCCGAAAGGGCAATGTTCCATTTCTTACAAATGAAGTTAAAGGGTACCTCCGTCCCTTGAGGTAGAACTTGGTCGCAAACATGGGAGGGTCTAAAGGATCCCTGGAACGTTATCTAAATTAAAAATATTGGGAACGCTTTGCATAAAGCTGTTCGATTTACGTATACCTCGCATTTAGAAAAGGAGTGCAACTGAGTACACACTAGTATGATATGAATGCGTGCGTTTTAATGTCTTACCAGGTCCAGGTTACCATACTGTTTGTATAACACATTTCTTAGAGTTAAACTACCAAATTGATATTGCTAATATCGTCAGTTATGCTTAAGTCTCATATAATAAGGGGGCGAGCTAATTGCCATCAACGGGGCACGAATCCAGACTCCGGGTGGCTACTGAACAATTTCAGATGAAAAACCCAATAACACACACCCCATCCGTAAAGTAGTGCTTGCAACCACTACAATAACAAAGCAATTAAAGTGCCATCAATATACTCGTAATATGCAGATAAGTACTTCAGCTTTTTGAAATTTAATCTTAAAAATAGAACTCAGCAGTCTATTAAACAGAACGATCAAGGTTGATAATAACAAAAAACGTTTTATTTAAAAAGTTCACACTACGAATTTCTCCTGTGTCGTGGGTGAGTTTACAAACATTTAACGTCACATACACTAACAGCCAGACCCACAACAATAACCTGTAGGCCATACAAATACTTGTTCCGTGCGTGAATCGAACCTACGACATGCGGCGCAGCAGTCGATCGCTCAGCCACTGCGCCAAACGTGCCATCAAATTGTATTTAACATTTTTTAGCTGGGGCAATACCTATATAAATTTCCCCAGCCGGGGATTGCGGAAGGATCGCACGCTCCCGCGACCCCTGGCGTAAGTGTGAGATAGAACACAGGGGTGATTTTTAGTCAGTATCATTCTGACAGACTGGGTGTGTGTGTGTCTGTCTGTGGCATCGTAGCTCCTGAACGGATGAACCGATTTTGATGTTTGATGATAATCGGTTAAGCCGTTCAAAAGTTATCCATATTTTACTCTTTAAATATAGTTTTTTCCGCAAGATAACGTGTCATAATTATTTTCTTTTTGGAGGTTTTGTGCCGGGTTTTTTTTTTAATTTTTAATTGAATTTTTACTAGTTGTGTTAGTGGTGTTTTTTTGTTTTGTGTGTTCCAGTTGTGTTTTTAGTTGGTTTAAGTGTTCAACACAAATTCCTTAAATGTCTTTTATCGCATAGCAGGTAGGTATATATATAAAAAATATTATAACATCATCAACATAATATAAGAATCAGATAAAGTATGTATTATTGATAATAACTCAAAAGCCACTCGTTAGAACTAGACCACAATTCCACGGTACCGACCTTGTAGAATATTCCTTTCAACAAAAAAAAATCAGTTCACAATCGTCAAAGATATCGTGTAACATAAACACAGAAAAAAAACAGTCAAATTGAATATCTCGTTCTTTTATGAAGTCCTTTAAAACAGGAAATAAATAAATCACACTCTGCGTAGGTACTCCCCAGCGCTTTCACGCCACATTTATTGCAAATATCTCTCTGTGTCTCTGTGTTCCTTCACATCCAGTCTGTTAAAGCGAAACAAATTGCAACACGAGAACCTTACACTGATGGTTCAATTTATGTCGTGGACTAAAAGCTACGAGTGTATGCGTGAAGTAGTATCAAGATGACAAACGTTAGTGGGCTGGAAAAATATGTCAAGATGGAACAAAATGGGTTTCGATTATGGTCGCAAAAAATGGCGTAGGTATGTTTGACGTCCTTGTTTCTTTTGTTAAAGAATATTTCTCAGACTGTTAAGGAAAAGGAAAAAGTGTGTCTACTTACCTACTTGGTATTCGGCACATGTTATGAGAGTCATTTTGGAGACGTAAAGACGTTATACTCGTGTTACACACTAGGTTCTTATAGCTCGTAAAGTACAGTTTCTTAAAGGCTATAGGATATCATACATTTGCGTGTAGTTATTAGATTCTACCCGTACAGGGTGTCTTGGATATATTGGATCAAATGTAAAGAATAGGTCGTTCACCTTGTTTTCAACAACTAGGTAATTTCAATGGTTAAAAACAATAGGGTATTCAAGTTCTTTTTTCTATTTTTGAATGCTTTGTACCCTTTTGAGGAAGTATCTTCATCAGATTCATCTCACGATCTTTGTAACGACTAAGACTAGACATTAGTTTTGTACCAATTGGCAAGTCTTATTAAATGTACAAGTTCGTATGTTTTTTTTTTGTACTTATCATTTGGATTTGTGTAAAGTAAATCGTTGCTCACAAAAAAAGTGTCTCATTACGTTAGTATACTATTCGGCAATATTTGCCGGATATCATAACATGTTATTACACTTGGTTACAAGAGGTGTTGTTTCTTGTTTTTATATTTGTCTAATATGTTCTTGAGGGTTAGACGAGCTACGAGTACTTACGTGTGTTCCTTTATTTGCAGGAAACCCTGCATAATATTATAAGAAGTTTCGGTTTAATTCAAATTTAAACATCATCTGCCCCGCCATTCCCTCATCTTGACGCTTTGGAAGTATACATGCTAAATAAAAAAAATGTGTAAAAGTTAAATCTTTCAATATATTAGTAAACATACATAATGAAGAAGGGAGGAGCTCGTGGCTAAATAAAAACAGCCGCATGGGTTGATCGAAGGTTAAGCTACGCTTGCCGAGGTCAGTTTGAGGATGGGTGACCGTTTGTAACATATCGAAACTACTCCGTGCCTCGGAAAGCACGTTAAGCCGTTGGTCTCGGCTGTCATTTGTAGATCTTTGACAGTCGTTACGGGTAGTCAGAAGCCCGAAAGTCTGAAAACCAGTCTTACCAAGGGGTATCGTATTGCCCAGTAACTGGATTGTGGAGGTCAGATAGGGAGTCGCTCCATGTAAAATACTGGTATTCTCACCCTCACCCACATAGTTACCGGGTTGTACTACTTACGATACTCCTTAGTTCAACCGGCTGCCAGACTTTCAGGCTTCTGACTACTCATAACGATTATCGACAATTATCTATAAATGACATCAGGGCCGCGGATCTAGAAATGTGATGGATTGTCACCCATCCATGGAAAGACCTCGGCAGCGTAATTTAACCATCGATTGACCCGTGAGGCTATAATTATTTTGCGACAAGCCGCGATTGTATTCAAATTTAATTTGAAACTGTGAATTCCAGGCTTATGAAATAATAATTATTGTTGTTAATGGCGTATAAATGTTTCGTGAGTTGGATTCTACCTGATAAGCCCGATCCTAATGCGCTAATTCGGCCATCGACCTCAGCTTTCTAATCCCTTTTGCGGCGCTCTCTAAGCCCAAAGGAGTGAATGTCCTACTCTAAATCGGGACTCGAATACTAAATGTACCCGTTTATTATTCGAGTCCCGATTATTCGTATTCTTAACAAAATTAGTATTTTAGTGTAACTTAATAATGCCAGCCCTATTACTTTCACGCTGTAAGGAAACCTCTTCTCATACAGAGAAGGCACGAGAATTAATCACTACGCTTGTTCTAGGCGGGCTCGCAATCTCAGACTCATATTAATTACTACGATGTTATGTCTAAGATACATGTAAAAACTTCATTTGAATTAAGAATCACACACACACATCACAGTCACATTGCTGCTTACCCGGATTTGAACCCATAACTTTATGCATGACAGGCGACACTATGGCCACTGTGTCACCACGACATTTTGATTCAGTATAACTTTACTAAGTCCTTTATTTATTTTTTTGTTTTTAAAAAAAAAACGTTACCCCACACTAGGAATTTTTCCTGTATCGTGGGTGCGTTTACAAACATTTAAACTCACGTTCACAAACAGCCAGACCCGGAACAATTACCTGTTACCTGTAGGTCATACAAATATTTGTTCCGTGCGGGGATCGAACCCACAACACGCGGCGCAGCAGCCGATGGCTCAACCACTGCGCCAACCGTGCCGTTTATGTATTACATCGTGCCAAATGTAACACCTACAGCCAATTAGAATAATTACTAAACTCCTAGGAACTATCAATTTAAATAATGTTCTCGTATCATGACCTACATTTTGTTTCATTATGACTTAGTAATTACCGTCTTACTTCAACAGTCGGCTAATTTAACTAGCGACGTTATAATTATTTCAGTAAATTTTATGTGTATGGCTCGTGAACTGTCGTCAAAAATATACCTTTAAATATACGTTCTTTAAGTCTAACGACAAAAGTACAAGTATTTAATTAAAATGCTATTTTGGCGAAAGGCCTAATGTAATTTAACAAAACATATTATACCCTCTTATTAACTAACGCGGAGTAAAGTTATGTCGAATTTAAACCTCAAAGAATGTGTTGGAAAGTCTGAAGGTTATTATGGTTGTAAGTTAGTCAAGTAAGTTACTCTAAGTTTCTCAATAAGGGGGAAAGGGTTCTTAGTTGAGGATTTTTTATTGCAAAGAAATCTTGAAGTTAAAACCATAAAAACTGGCATTTCAGTATTTTACTTACAAGACTTGAGTTTGCCTTAAAAATAATTATGTGGTTTTAAAAAATCAGAATAAAACGGATTCCTTTTGTAACAAAATCTGGCTGCTGTTTATCTATACGTACGAAAACAAGGTTTGTCCCTGTCCTTCATTCATATTTGCCATATAATGAAAGTGGGGTGCGACTTCGTTAGTCTGACTGTCTGTCATAGCTATTTTAGGAACTAATGCCTGTTCCCTTATGTATGTACGAGTAAGTGTAATTTTTAAGAAAAAAAAATTATTTTCATAACTGAATTTGTATGTAGGGTGAATTAGTGGGTCAATTGCGGATTATAATTATGAATACGTTAATACTTTTTTTGTCATTTAAATCACATAATTTTTGGACTTGTGATGAAAAGTATCCTTAGAAATACGAATACAGAGAAAATGGGTATTTTTAAGGACATTATTGGCGTTTCTCCAAAATATGCAAAGTTAAAAATCGGAAAAATCTGGAATCATAAAACGTTGTCGCTACCTGACATACTTTTTTTTACAAAGCAGCAAAAACCCTTGACATATAGGTACTCACCTTTAGTTTTGCGATGGCAAAAATCACAATTTTACTTTTGAAGAATGTGTATTTTTCCGAGTTCAACTTGCTCGTCGCTGGTTTTTTCTACATTTTCTCTATTGACTATCACAGAAACTAGACTAGTTAAACAGTGGAATTCTAAGGAGCCATTTGCGTAAAATGAGCGTAAAATAATGGTTCATGAAAATTAATGAACTCACGCCTAAGTGATTTATTCCATAATGTGTTTCTATTTACTTCCGAGAACTTTATGAATATTATGATAAATATTGTCTTTTATTAAAAATGTTTCTACAAAGTTTTGTCGTCAACAAAAGTATTTGCATACTGATGCCATGTAACAGTTGTTTAATTTTGTTTCTTATTTAATTTCGCGCGGTCATTTTGCGGTAAAGACGGGTAAAAAATAGTTCACCATGCAAATTATTATGGCAAGAACAACCTTCAGTTTCGTAATTGATTGACAGACAACACACACCATTATGTTTAAAATTTACGATTTCTGCCTAGCCTTTTCCTAACCGTGTTGGGTTCGGCTTCAAGTCGAATCGAATGCAGCCGAAAACCATTATTTTACACGAAGTGATTGTCTATGTGTCCTCAAAGAACCAGTGACTACGTTACACGATACCCTTTGATAAGACAGGTTGTCAGACTTTCAGGCTTCTGATTATCCGTGACGTATGTCAAATATTTTCAATTCACAGCCGGGACCAACTACCTAACGTGCTTTCTGGGTATGTAATGGATGGTGGACGGCAAGCATAGTCTAGTTGTTGACAGAGCGAGCGAAGCGTCTCTGCTTCAAGTCTGGCAAAATTTGCTTTACTATGTTTGTTTGTTTGTACTCCTCCACAAGTCGTATTTAACAACTAATCTGGATGAAGCTTGGTATCTTACAGGTTTCACGACTTCACCCTCCAAAAAGGGGGACTCTGCCTTATTAGATCCGATTTCGATGGTTCATTTTTATTTTAACAAACAATTTGGTGAAGCTCTGTAGAGAGTCCAGAGTAGGTAGATCCTTAAAGTGCAGTAAGTTGTTCAGTTTTAGAGCCATAAACTCCAAACAATTAAACGGTAAATAGGCTCCCAAACTTTTTTGACGTAGGACTACGCTGATTTTTTTTTTCTGTTTCTGTTGTTGGCTGGGACGATCTTTCTTGAAACCTCTAGAAAAAAGAAATAACAAAAAAAATAAAATAATATCAATTTTTATTGCATATTTTTTTTTGCTAAAACGTTTTTATTAAATAAAAACGTATATTGAGTTAACATCAGTGTGATTTTGTGTTTTTGTGTTATAGAGGTATATGCCAGCCCAGATAAGTCTGTCTCGTTCATTCTTGTTAGGCAACAGATTTGCTATTAGCTCGATCATTAGCTAATACTCATCTATGGCATGATGATCCTTATATTTAAGAATAGGGAAACAGCACACAATCGAAACGGACCTTTTCTTCTCTCTTTTAATTTATCTAAAATGTTACGCAAACAAAACTCAAAGTTACAATCTAAATCTACAAAATAACACAATTCCATTAAACAATGAATTACTTTTTAATCGCACTGTGCAAAGTAAAAAGGTTTTTTGTACAAGGTTACACAGCAAAAAATAGGAAGATAAACCTTTTTAAACGCTACGAACACATTAGTGTAATAAGGGTTAGGTCACGTTCTGAGCGTGACACCGGAATTGTAATGAAACCTTCAATTATATAAGAAAATGAGACACATAAACCTATGTAAACATCAACTCTTAATTGAATTAGCTTGTATGCAGAAATAATTTCAGTGGTTTAAGTAATAAGTACATAATGCCAGCTCCAGCTTTTTATTGTCACAATGCAGGGCAAAGATCTCTTCTCATACAGAGAAGGCACGAGCAATAATCACCACAATTGCCCAAGGCGGGCTGGTGAATTCAGACTTATATTTTTAATAGTCCAGCTTTCCGATGTCTGTAATGTCCAAGACAAAGTTAGTAAGTACATATGAGTTGTAAAAGTCATATTGGTAAATGCCCACAGCTGAACCCCCAACGTTTGCATAAGAAGCGAGACCCTAATCAATTTATTTTAAAAAGATATTGTCAAAACACATTTTGTTGTAATGACATAATATCATCACATCACGCCTGTGTTCTCTGAAGGGTTAGACAGAGGTATACCCACATTTCACCAGTTATGTTTAAGTATCAGGGGCGAGCCTTTCGCCACTTACCTGGTCTGCCAGATGGAAAACCCCAATAACACTTTCCCTGACTTAGGAATCGAACCGAGGACCTCAGGTTCAGCGGTAATGCTTGTAACCTGCTGCTTACTAGTTGGAAGAGCAACGACGCAATTTGTAGAAATGTTTTTAAGACAGCATTCAGCATTAGGTAGTGTTTGTTTTTTAATAAAAGCGCTAGACCTGCTTCAATCATCATACCTTACCGTCGAAGCTGTTATAACTTATCCAATCCCACAAGACTAGTAAAAGCCATACAATTCAAATCTCAAATAAATAAACATGCAAGTTAACCTGTCCAACAAAACTTCCTGTAAACTTTGTAAGGTTTTTCTTTACCTTTTAATTCGGGAGCTGTCAACCTGATTCCTTCTTTGAGAAAGGATGAAGTTTTGATAAAATGGATTGAGATCGACCCCTCGGAGGTGGGTGATCGTCGCCAATAGGGTTGTTACTTCGAAAATATAAAATGGGATGAAGTTATTCGTGAGATGAAATGTGTTGTTAGAATTTTCATAGCGATTTATTTTTATGCAGTTTTGTTTTGTGACGTGCAGAACTTTTCATAAGGCAGTATGAATATCTAAGCAGCGTAATCATTTACTAACTGTTACTCAAACTCAAATAAATCAGCTAATATTAGTGTGTACTAGGAAAACTCCTTTTTAAATGTGGAGAGGAAGAGTTTGTCATCAATATAAAACTAAATTAAACATTGTGTATTTATTTGTTTTTAATCCTAAACAGGTAGACCCTAACGAAGACCGGGATTTATAACGCCAGGTAGAAGGAGGCGTTCGTGAATAGGCTATAGAATTCAGTCTTTTATATTTCAATATAAAAATGGGGTTTAACAGATTATTCGTTTTACGCGTGTCAAAGATTATCATTGGAGCGAAATAGCTTATCTATAAACAAACCCTAAGTACTTTAAATGACCACTAAATACACTTAAAAGAAAATAATTAAAAAAAAACAACAACAAATTATCGTTACAAAATAAACTTATTGTTCGTACATTACAACAAGGCGTCGAAAAATTCATCCTTACCGCTGTCGACTGGTAAAGTACATAAAAGACTGACAGCATTACCACGTTGAATGGCAATGCTTAGCCTCTGGCCATAGCTTGTCTTAATAATAATTACTGGTGATGGGAACTTGGTACCAAAGACGATGGAGGAAGAAGTGACCACCATTCTCGGTAATGAAGGACCAATTGAAGAAAAAGAATAATAATTACAGTCAAGTTTGATATACGATGTACGATTTTAGAAAACTAATTTTCAAAATAATACACGAGATATCTGCCGCGTTTGCAATTAACAATCTTGCCCATCATAATCTGCCTAGCCCCTTCCCAACTTTGCTGGGGACAGCTTCAAGTCTATCCAGATGCAGCTGAATACCAGTTTTACATGTAGCAACTGCCTATCTGACCTCTACAACTCAATAACTGGGTAACACAATACCCTTTGGTTATTCTGGTAGTCAGACATTCACGCTACTGACTACCCGTAACGACTGTCAAAGATATTAATATTAGAGTTGGGTTCAACGACTTTCCGAGACACGGCGGGGTTTCGATAAGTAATGTAGGGTCACCTTACCACGGACCGACCCCAGCAAGCGTAGGTTAATCTTAGATCGACCCGTGTGGCTGTTACTACTTAGCCACAAGCACCTCAAACTACAATCTAGCCCATAATACATTATTTTCCATTAAAAACTCATCAAAAACTTTCTCATACACATGACGACTGCATTCGCGTTTAAATGAAAAGCGAATGGTTTCTAAGAGCTTTTAAACTTCATATATTCGCCGGCACAAGTTGCAAGTGAAGTTTTAAAATGTTGCCATAGCTGTATTAATTTACGTTTTGGCTACTCGTCAAAATTAGTATGAAAACTGTTCCGAACAATTCTATTTCGAAACATTGTCGGCTTTGATGGCGTGCCGTCAAATTTATCTGTTTTCGCTTTAAAGTATTGTTTTGTTTTTGAACATTCTTTGTTTGGCGTTCCTGTTACTCTTTCTGAGAGGAAAAATAAGCAACTGTTCAGCTTTCTGTTTGTGCTAAATACCCATAGTGTATGTATTGTAAAACCTAGTTGGTTCTAGAGTTACAGGATTATCATTAGGAGGCAAAAAAGAGGGTTATCGAAAATATGCATGAACAAGTACCTAATATATTTAATAATAATTTCACTTAGTCGTTTATGTCTAGTGGCGTCAGATGCTAGCAGTACTGTCTCTTTTCAGCATAGAATTTAAAACACTTACACCTTCGCAACTTCTCTCACACTTCCATGCCTTTATAGCAGAAATGCGGTATTATAGTGTTTAACTGACGTTCCGTTAACTGTACATTGAACGAAAATCCCAAAATCTGTAAAAACAGCATTACTTTTACCTCATAAAAAAATGTTTCACAATATTGAACATATTTTAAGCAACCGAAAAGATTTTCGGCTAAAACGATGGACATTTATAAATAGCTTGCTTGAGCTTAAAATGTTTCAAAAGTATAATTGCGATGTCCGCTTACAGCTACAAAATGCGGACTTTATACATAAAGCACACTAAAATGTATAAATGTGGGAGTAAATATCAAACTTTTATTAAATGTTTGTTCCTTTCTTTCATTATGTGAATTATAATACCAGCGGTTTTTTTCTCTAAACTTGATTTTTGAAACTAGTAAAATGTTTATGTCTGTAGAAGTCCCTAGAAGATTAAAGATTGAGTGCCCATCATCATCATGCTATATTAGTCCACTGCTGGCCATAGCCCTCTCCTAATGAGCGCCATAGTCTCTTCAGCTTGCCACGTCCAGCATCTGCCTGCAGTCTTTCGCAGATCGTCATCCCACCTAGTCAGAGGGCGTCCTGCACTACGTTTGCCGAGTCGCGGTCTCCACTCAAGAAAACGTTTGCCCCAGAGGTTGTCGACCGTGTTTAAACTGGTGGACCATCCCTACCGTGAGTGTCCATGTCTCGGCTCCGTAGGTCATGACGGGTAGTGCGGAAGTGCCCAACAATAATTAATTATTAGAAGAAAATAATATGAGAAATGCAAGGTCGAAGTAAATAATATACGCGTAGGTATCGATATCTGCTACGACAACGTAGCGATTACATCTGCTACGGCGTAGAAACCGCGTAGCATATTTTAAATTTCCTTTCCAAAGCAGGCTTTCCCTTATCAGCCCTAATTCTATGGCAGTCAATAGCTTTTATTTTTTATTAATTCTCAGGAGTATGAAGAACAGGGTGTAAAGTTTCTCATTCTCCATAGAAAATGGAGGACCCTTCAATCAGAAGGGTATGATATATATATATATATATATATATATATACCTGGTGAGCCACAGCCTGCCGGTGATTTGATTAACGTGCAATATTTAGATCCACTTTGATGTCAGTTTAGATGGTCAATTTTGTTCGTATGTGGTGGTATCGACGTCGCTACACATTCATTCATTTACTTCAAAACCACTTGTTTTCTGTTTTTATTGAAACAGCACATTCAATGCTTCATTGTATCCATATTTTGGCCACAGTCTAACAAAATATTACTCACAAAGAACTACACGCAAGAACTTAGAATTAATTAAACGAACAGGGCGTGATCAGTTCCCGAGGGATTACAAAGGGAACTTCGTACATGCATAACTATAGCTATAGAATTATATTTACCGTCAGGTCTTGTGCAGACGAGCGATTTTAATCAGTTTCAAGTTTTGTGTGCAATGTAGCTGATGATATTATAATCAGCATGCGCCCTCATTCGGATGCGGCAATACTTTATATGAAGTGACTAGCAGTCATACCCCAGTTACTGGGTAATATTATTATATTACCCAGTAACTGGGGTATACCTTAAGATAAGACTGGAGATTATATTTTTAAGCTTCTATCTAATTTTAACGACAGTCAAAGACCTATCGGCCCGTTTTACACATCCCAGTCACTCTATTCTCTTGGGCTACCCGTAACGACGGTCAAAGATCTAGAAATAGGCGATAAAAATTTTCGATGCTCTCTCTCTGTCTAACACCGCCGACTTGAGTCGCTCGTCTGCGCGCACGCACTTAAGAATTAATATAACATTGTTACCTTCATGAATGGCAATATTGTTATAACTTTTCAACTAAATTCTATCGACAGGTAATAATTAAAAGTTTATCGTATTTACGACGACAAGAATAATGTGTTACAGTTTGCAAAGTATGGATTGATAGCTACATAACATCATAACATCACACCTGTATTCCCAGAAGGGTTAGGCAGAAGACGGTGTACTTATAGTACACCCACATTTTGCCAGTTACATAGTTTTGATAGTTTAAGTTCAACGAGCTAGTCTATTGTCATCAACGGGGCACGGATCCAGACCTGGTGTGGTAGCCAGTAGTAAGTAACCTAAGACCTCATGATCATCAGTAGAGTTTGCAACCATAAGACTAACTAGGCAGTCAGGGCAGATTTTGTTGCAGTAAAACAAGGGAGAAAAAATTCGGTTTCAGCCATTTCATTAAAGTTCTGTCATAATGATATTATTTTATTCCCTCTTAAGTTTCTACTTTTGTATATTTACATAGGCTAGGCTAGTTTTAGGTATTAATGTAACTAATAATATGCTTTTTGTCATAGTTGTTAAAAAGATTATTTTAAGTCAGTTTTACTTATAATTTTCATCTCCGTTTGTATTTGTAAAGGAAAGTGATGGCCTGAAACACAGGTTTAAAAGAAAAAACCTAGATCGGGCAGGTCGCTACCTGACGTTCTAACTCTGACAATCATTACATGCACCTGTAATAAAAATATTTTAGTTTATTATTAGACACTATTATTGTATAGGAAATTTACTACTGTTGTTGCCTTTTTGTAATCGTTCTATTTTTTTTTTCTCCCTTGTTTTAAAATCATTTTGCTCAGAAAAAATACAGAAATATGACTAAATTTACTTCGGGGACTCCGTTACTACGCAGCGATGTAATATTATTCCGGGAGTATCTACCCTAAGTCAATCCACTGTTCGACACTACCTAGTTGTTTTGTGTACACTTGTCTCGCATGACGCATTCGTACAGAGGTAATCGAATATGCCTGTTGTCACACTCGTTAGGCTTGTACGGCGACAAAGATCAGTAAGAAACTAGTATCAACCCTTCCACGAATTTCTTGCAAGAAGTTTACCACCCAAAAACGTCAAACTACCTCTATATCATGACGCCCCGCGGTCTCTCCGTCCGCGTACCGGCCCATAGTGTTGTTAGACGAGGTGGGCAAGCTGTTCGAGCGGATAATCGCAGCCCGCCTCGTCGACCACTTGTGCAGAGAGGGGCCGGACCTAGACGAGAGCCAGTTCGGTTTTCGGCATAGGCGCTCCACTATTCACGCTGTGTCGAGAGTGAGAGTCCTGGCGGAGGAAGCAGTGTCCCGGGGCGGGGTGGCGTTGGCGGTCTCTTTAGACATCTCCAACGCGTTCAACACCCTGCCCTGGAGCTGCATTCGGGAGGCACTGCGGTATCATAGGGTGCCTCTCTACCTCCGCCGCATCGTTGGGGCTTACCTGGCGGAGAGGTGTGTCACCTACATGGGACGTGATGGCGGACACCAGCACCGCGTGTCGTGCGGTGTTCCTACCATCTACATGACGTACTAACGTACGTCATGTAGATGGGCTGTTTCAATCTTAGTGAAAATTGTTGACGTTTTCGTTTGGTAAAATTCTCTCAAGAAATCGGTTGTAGAGCTACAGTTGAAAATGCCTATCATAATTATACATTGTTGTATTCTTTATTTAAAGTATTTAAGTATTTTGTTCGATGTTGTTTGCTTATACATTATAATAAAACGAGAACTGTGTCAAAAAGCATGTTATACTGTAAAAGATTAACTTGAGGACAAACAGGTTGAGAATAAGTTATTTCAATTGAAACGCTAAAAATGTTGCCATTTTTTATGTTAAATATTTTGCTATATTATGAAGTAGTCTACGCAATACGCAAATCGAGTGAACAGTGTCGTTTTTTATCATCAGAAGTGCAGACGCTCTGGACTGATCTATGTTACACTTTACTTATTTCCATGCGGTCAGTAGTATCTAATACTATGGGTTTGCGTCAGTTCTCATTAGCTAAGGAGAGCAGGGTGAGGCGCTTGTCCACCGTGACCACATCTCAATGTATCCCCACGTCGTCTTCAAGGAAGTTCTCCCTGAGACTTCTTACCTCACGGGTGTGCAGGGTCTTAGTATTTAAGAAGCATCGACCCCGAATTTCCGCGAGAAATACAGTCTCATCACCGACGATCGTGAGTGATGCATGCGATTTGCGGTCAACAATCTGCGGACCCTCCTATCCAGAGCGTCAAGCTCCGTCTGAGTCCATTTGAGTTTGCCGAAAGAATACATAACCTTATTGCCGCCTGATAAAAGACTACGCTCCTTCAAAGATTGTTTCATGTCAGCAGCATTGATGCCTAACGCTTCTGACATACCCAAATATAAATTGTAGGTTTCGGTTGAGGAGAGGGATCTAAGGTATATGGAATCCGAGAGTTGGGTTCCCGAGGATTCCACGATCCCCCCTCGCTTTACATGCATGACTGCACATTTGTCCACACCAAAATCCATCCTGATGGCGCTACTGAAGGCTTATGTTACCTTCAGTAGCTTCATTAGTTGCAAATTGTTGGGGGCAAAGAGTTTCAGATCATCCATTATTATTAATATTAAAATAACAGCTGTATTAACAAACTACGCAAACGTTCGACATTGATTTGAATATCCAACTTAGCGACGCAAAATCTTAATTTCCACCAACCATTCCGAGACATCAAATTCACATCTAAAATTCTAGCTCAGTAACAAACTACGTATAACAGTACCTACATTTGAATTGAACTAGTCATAACCGCTGAGTAACTTGGAGCCACTTCTAAGACACAACTTAGAAGCTTTATGCAAATGATTTATTGTGAAGACTAACTTACTGAGTCGAGATGTTAGAATTTAAGAAAAACAGCCATCTATTTGTATTACGCAGATCGTGGGAATACGTACACGTTTAGTATGAATTTTGACGACACGGTTGGCGCAGTGGTTGAGCCATCGGCTGCTGCGCCGCGTGTTGTGGGTTCGATCCCCGCACGGAACAAATATTTGTATGACCTACAGGTAATTGTTCCGGGTCTGGCTGTTTGTGTATGTGAGTTTAAATGTTTGTAAACGCACCCACGATACAGGAGAAATTCCTAGTGTGGGGCAACGTTTTTATAAAAAAAAAAAAAAAAAAAAAAATCAATTTGTTTTATAAAATAATTATAGTCTGTACTGACCATATAGTGATTGAAACTCGACCGTTTTAGGTTTTTGCACTTTCACAAACCTTCGTAATATAGAAACTTTCATTATGCCGTATTTCAGACTCCTCCGTGCGCGCAATATTCTTAAAAAGGGATCTCAAGTTCACGTTCACGTTTACTGATACCAGCCTGCTACTGTCCCACTGCAGGATAAAGGCCTCTGCTCCTACGGCACTAATCACCACGCTTGCTTAATGTGGGTTGGCGCTTTCAGACTTACTACACCTCATTATAAGTCCAGGTTCTTTCACAATGCTTCCTTTCACCGATTTCAGTTATGTTAAGATGCACTTAGAAAGTTCATTTGAATTGAAAAAGTCATAATAACATTATGACTTTTTGCCACAAAAAGTTCAGCCATTATTTTAATCTAAACTAATATTTTCGATATTTTTGTAAATAGCATTGAATGATGGTTCTAAACACTGTTTTTTGAGAACAAAAAGTAAGTTAAGGCACCTTCTATTTTGTAAAGATTGTTTTGCACTACGCAATAGTGCAAAAATGTTGCAGCTTTACATTTAGTTGGGAATAATCTATCTCTCTCTATAATCTTATAATAAATAACACAAAGGCCTGTATTATACATTACATACCTAGTGAAGTATTTTTATCCTCATTAATTAAGCGAGGATACCAAATTCTGATAAATTAGAATTTAATAAAGGGTAAAGTGCGACGCCTCAACGATAACCCTGAACCACTCTAAACAAAATACCAACCATTTTATAAATTCATGCAGAACTTTCAAATTCCTAATTGATGGTCTTAATTTAGGGATCAACTCTTCACAAACAATTACCCCTTTTAAGATTTTATTCTGCGTAAATAAATTAAATATTTAGTTACAGTTTCTGACAGGGTAATACCCAATTTTACGAGGGATCCGTAGCAGATCCCTAAGAATACCTAAGGGTTATTTTGTTTTGTTTGTTTTGAGCACAACCAGGTAGGTTTAATCGTTTTAATATTTAAATTATTTATTTCAAGGTCTGTTAGTTGATGTTTTGACCTTATTTAGTTTCTTTTGTAATTTTGAGTCAGCGTTTTCATTGAAATACATTCCTGTTATTCTAGATAAATTACTTCTTCGCTTAAATCAGTTTAATAAATAAGATTTTTCGTGTCTAAAGATAGGTCAAATGATATTCCAACTCATGCCTTCTTCTTCATATGTAGTTGACTTCTACTCTAATGTCAAAACAAGACATAGGTCAGACAGCTGCCAAATCAGTGGAACTGGGACGGCCGGATGACCTGTCGGCCATAGTAACAACAGAATGTGGTCCGATACAAACATCGTAGGCACCCCAATTGGCAGTGACCGACGATAAGCTAGTTTATGTAGGTCACACAGGCTGACTTTGAATTAATTAGCTAAGTTTCAGGAGACGAAATAAATTACTAATGAATATAAACAACTTCCAGTATGGGACTCATTTATCCATCCGCCTACAATTTTGGGGTCTCTTTTACTACTATACTATACTTACTACTCTGACCAAGTGCAGCTAAATACCATTAATTTATATGGAGTTTGGTTACCCTCACTACCCACTAGTGTTATTGGGTTATACGATACTCCTTGGTAAGACTGGTTGTCAGACTTTCAGACTTCTTACTTCTCTTAACGACTCTCATAGATCTACTTATGGTGTGGCGTTTTTTGAAGCCACGAAGGAATCTTATTTATCCCCTTCTTCCGCCGTCCCCTCGAAAGTATGGAACTTTTTCTAAGATATCATACAATATATAAATCAAATGTTTCACAAAAAAAAAAGTAAAGTACCAGCCTATTACTGTCCCACTGCAGGGCAAAGGCCTCTTCTCGTATAGAGAAGGCATGAGCATTAATCACCACGCTTGCTCAAGACGGGTTGGCGATTTCAGACTTATGTTAATTATAAGTCCAGGTTTCCCCATGATGTTTTCCTTCACCGATGTCAGTGATGTCCAAGATAAACTTAGAAAGTACATATGAATTAAAAAACTCACATTGGTACTTGCCCAGGTTTGAACTCACAACCTCGTGCACAAGAGGCGAGGCCTAAACCACTGGGCCATCATGACTTATTTATATACATAATGTTTCACAAACAGATGCAATACTACCTTACGATCTTCTTCCTAAAAGTATGAAAAAACGCTGTCCTACTAGTACATAAAGTTACAAGAAATCCAGTCATTAACAATTTCACTGCGTACACAAATGTAAAGTAAACTTATGTTTTGTTTGCAGATCACCTGCTGAGCGGGTAGGATGCGGCGGCATGCACCGCATCGTGCTGCTAATGGCGGTGCTCACGAGGGCCATCGCCCCCCATGCGAACGTTACAGGTACCTAAATACATCATTTCAGTAATTAGAATAAGAGGTCTAATATCATAACAGACCTTATTGCGTACAGGCTGGTAGAACTTTGTTTCTCTATGGTATAAAACACTCTGGTAAGATTCGAAAGGTTCAAGTTGGAACGGGTCCTGTGTCAAGGACAGAAAACATTATTTGATTGTCTTTCAGAAAGGATGCAAACCATCCTTTCCGTGTGCGTCAGGCGCTAGTTGTCTGGCATTTTTGCTGAACTGGACCCCTTTTAGCGCAGCTGAAGGCACATACTTAATAATATATGCTTATATATGTTTTAATGTATTTCTTGTTACTCGTTTTTTTATGTTTTTCTGAGTTTAGTATTGTCGTGGTGTGTTAAATAACTGATTTTTCTTTCTTTTCTTTCTTTCTTTCCTCAATAACTAATCATAAAATCAGCGAAGCCATATCATTTGTTATAAATAGAGATCCCGGTCTACACTAGCTTTTCTTCCTTCCTTGGCAACTGACTCCATATCGATTATTCTGCCAGTGTCAGTAACCAGCTTTAATATTTAAGGAAACCATACAAGAACAGTTGAACAAATGTCATTAACTACAGCTGTCAAGCACAATTCCTGACTGTGTTGTTTCTATCATGACGGTAAACTCAGCTTTTCAAAGACTGCATCAAATATTTTCCGAAAAAAAACCAGTCAAGTGCGAGTGGGGCTCACGTCTTGATGGTTCTGTCCAAAACTGTGATCTGACTGCCCGCGGTTTTACTCGAGTAACACGGCATGTCACGATTTCCAATTCCAGATACAATCGCGTAAGATTCTTGTTAAACATGAGTACAAAACTATTTTTTTTTCCTTAGATTAATTATAATGTAAATGCTTGGTTCTTACAAAATTTAAGACTGCTCGATCTGCGAGAAGACGATATGGATTTATATTCATAAAATTAAGAAACAAAATAATATGTGGCCGTATCACTTGATTTCATCGACTTACAAGTCAGTCTTATTCACCCGTGTAAGGAACCGCGAACCTTTAATTGTAATAATACCTAATACCCATTCTGATAGACAGACGGACTACGAAATAATCCCACATGATTTCCGTTTTTCAGTTTGAGATACGGAACTCTAAAATGCAACCTAATAAAACAGATCGCATTTTTGAAATAAGATAATTGTCACAAAAATACCTTCCATACTATGTAATAATATTGGGGTTCGTTCACAAACCGAAACTTCTGCACATATAGTGATATTAATACAACATATTTAGTGTCAACAGATATCAACATACTAAGCCAACTAAGTCCAATGATGATGAATATTATGATTAATTACTGTTATTCCCACAGCAATAATATTAATTCAACAGTCATTGTCTGGTTTTCATTAATAACAACGCTTAACGGAATAATAGCCGTAGATGAGTTTGATAATTTAGTTTAGTGCGATCAGTTGCATTTGAATGCGATGACAGGATAAAATAATGTGTGTGGTTAAACTATAACTATGGCAGTGTAATAAAATCACAGTGCATAGTTATTCAACTACTACACATACATCATCATCATCATCATCATTTCAGCCGAAAGAAGTCCACTGCTGGACAAAGGCCTCCCCCAAGGATTTCCACAATGACCGGTCCTGCGCCTTCCGCATCCATGCCCTTCCCGCGACCTTCACCAGGTCGTCGGTCCACCGTGTGGGACTGCCTACACTGCGTCTTCCGGCACGCGGTCGCCACTCGAGAACTTTCTTGCCCCAACTGCCATCTGTTCTACGAGCTATGTGCCCCACCCACTGCCACTTAAGTTTGGCCATTCTGCGTGCTATGTCGGTTACTTTAGTCCTCCTGCGGATCTCCTCATTTCTGATTCGATCACGCAGGGAAACTCCGAGCATAGCACACTCCATCGCCCTTTGGGTGACCTTGAGCCTTCTTATGAGGCCCATAGTAAGGGACCAAGTCTCAGTTCCGTAGGTCATCGCTGGCAACACACACTGGTCATAGACAAAATACCGCAGTGTCTCAAGACTAAAGTCTACACATACATATTACATGAAAAAACAATCAAATCTTTAGACAAAATCGTTCGATTTGGTTTGTAATGAGTAAACTTAAAAACTGATTAACTCTTTAAACATTTATTTTTTTCACCTATTGAAAGCTATTTTTTTAATGGGACAATCCCGCCACACTATTCCCAAACAACTGCAACTCCTGAAAACCAGAATCAACAGTGGCGACCACCAGAAAAGCGTGGAAACTATGAAGCCCGACGACGATTCAACTATCTTGGATCCCGCAACAAAATTAATCAGAAAAGAACGGTGGATGAGTTAGAAAAAAAATATACATAGAAAGCTATATTATCAGGGAGTAACATAGGCTATAATTTATTTTCAAAACTACCCGAATATTACTTCGCTACTTAGAAATGGAGTCCCCAAAGTTAAATCAGTCATATTTCTGTTTTTTTTACTAAGCATAATGTTTTTATAATAACATTAACATTGAATGTTCGAGAAAATTTAAGTAATGTTCAATGTTACTGGAACTAAATCTGCCTTGATTGCCTAGTGGTCGCTGCTGAGCATGAGCATGAGCATCCTAGGTTCCATTCCCGGGTCGGACAGTGATATTGGGTTTTATTCCAACTGGAATTTCTTAAAGCAGCCCGAAGTTTAGATCTGTGCCAGGTTGTTGGCAATAAGCTCGCCCCCTGTAACATGGGATTTATAAATAATCATCGAAACGTGGGTATACTATGGAGGTACATTTCCTAACCCTCAAATGTCATTCAAACCCACACTCACACGTACTGACAAAACAAAAGTAGATATTAAAACATAACGTATTTAAATAATAAAATAATAAATCGTAATGTGCGTATAATCAGTAGAGCGTCAGAAAGTTGAATATTTTATATAAAAACCTTAACGTAGTTATTTGAGCAAAATTGATGGGCAACTGTTTATTCGTTTAAAACACTACGTCAAACGTTGAATGTCACAGAAACACATTCACAGTAATAAATCAGATGGTTTTGCAAAAGACATTTAATTTGTCCCTTTCAACTTCAGAGGGTTACTTTTTATACTAACTTGATACATGTATGTAGGTATAATTTTGACGCTAAACGTAAACAACTATAACAGTATTTTAATTCGTGAATCACTATTTTATATAGAAAACTTAGAGGGTTTTCTGTACACCAACCATACAACCCATTCAAATGATTGTATGTGTGTTATATAACTCTAATTATGTATGACAAAAACATAAAAAATGATAACGATTTTACGATGTTGAATATGTATTTTTTTCCATTAGTTTTAATGTTTGTCTAGCAGCTTGAGTATATTATGCGCCTAAGCGTATTGTGTTCTCTTTGGTATACCAGTCATTGGGCTACGTAAGTCATATGTTGAGCTGCATGATCCATAACAGATGTATGCACTAACTGGATAGGTCCACATATAATGGCTGCGCGATTCTTTCTTTAAAATAAATAAATAAAATAAATAATGCTGGACAATCCACACATCATCATCTAGCCCCAAGCTAAGCTGAGCTTATGTTATGGGTACTAGATGACTGATATACTTAATACAATACATAACATAGATATATATTTTTATTATACATAGCAAATACCCAGAACACCCGGAACAAATTCCAATTCGGTCGTCAAAAGACGATCGCAGACACCAATCTACATGGTCTCCTCACAAGATCTGGCCAAAATAATATGTGGAATTTAAAAGAGACTATGTGCATTCGTTTTCGTGTTTTTTTTCAGATAGGAAACATCGACCCCACCTAGTTTCAAAAATGGTTCGCTTGTGAGTGTGTGTGGTTGTTAAAACCAATTTACAGAAATATATAGATTTGTCATCAATTATTTATATTAAAGATCTCGTTCTCATTAAAGAGCAGGTTTAGTTCGCAAATTAGACATACATACATATATTAAAAAAAAAAACAAGTTCTTTTCGACGACCGATGTGGCGCAGCGGGCGAAGGTCCGCCTGCGACGCAGGAGGTTGCGGGTTCGATTCCCGCCTTGGGACAAATGTTTGTACGATCTACAAAGATTTGTTCCAGGTGTTCTGGGTGTTTGCTATGTATAATAAAAAATATCTATCTATGTAATGTATTGTATTAAGTATATCAGTCATCTAGTACCCATAACACAAGCTCTGCTTAGCTTGGGGCTAGATGATGCTGTGTGGATTGTCCAGCAATATTTATTATTTATTTATTTTCTGGATTTCGAGTTCCACTTCAGTCGTGCTGATGCTGGTTCTGAAGTAAAGGTTAGGACTTGGTTTTAGTTTATATTAGGTCTTTACCTATGAAATTGCCGTTCTGCAGTACTGGCCATTTCAAATCAAAATATTTTTTGTTTGGCTAAGAATTCTAATTTCAAATTAATTTTATTTTAAAAACATGGTTTTTTTTTCCAAAAGTAGTCATTTGTTTATTGATTAGTGTTACATTTTCATCGCATTTAAATCTTTTTCGTCATCATGGATACGTTAAAAATTCGAGTAATTATGGAATATGAGTACCGTCGTGGCAGCAACGCGGCACAAGCGGCACGCAACATCAACGACGTTTACGGAGCTAACACTACAAACCAACGCACTACCTGTTATTGGTTTGCTCGCTTCCGTTCTGGAAATTTCGACCTGAAAAATGAACCTCGCGGTCGTCCGAAGACTTTGGTCGACAATGACGAATTAAAGGCGATTGTGGAAGCTGATGATACACAATCTACGGCTGAATTAGCAGCAGCTTTCGACGTTAGCGTCAAAACAATATTGGTCCATTTGCGTCAAATTGGCAAGGTAAAAAAGCTTGACAAATGGGTGCCCCACGAACTCAATGATCGCCAGCGCGAAGTACGCGTCGAGACGTGCCTTGCACTGCTCAACAGACACACAAATGAAGGAATTTTGAACCGCATTGTTACCTGCGATGAAAAATGGATTCTGTTTGATAACCGCAAGCGCTCAGCAAGTTGGTTGGATCCTGGTTCAGCACCTAAACAATGCCCTAAACGAAAACTTACCCCAAGAAAAGTGATGGTCACTGTTTGGTGGTCTAGCGCCGGTGTGATTCAACACAGCTTCTTACCAAACGGGGTGAGCATTACTGCAGATGTGTACTGTGAAGAATTGAACACAATGATGGAGAAGCTGGCACATCTCCAACCAGCATTGGTCAATCGCTCGTCTCCGCTGCTCCTGCACGACAACGCGCGACCTCATACTGCACAGCAGACGGTCTCCAAGTTGCAAGAACTGGGGTTGGAAGCTCTCCGTCATCCGCCCTACTCACCAGACCTTGCGCCTACAGACTACTACTTTTTCCAGAATTTGGATAACTTCTTGGCGGGAAAAAAATTCAATACCCGAGAGGCAGTACAAAATGCCTTTGAAGAATTTGTTGCCTCCCGTCCAGCTGATTTCTTTAAGAAGGGCATCAATAAACTGCCACTGCGTTGGCAAAGATGCATTGATTGCATGGGTGATTACTTCGATTAATACAAATAAAAAATACATGAAAAAAATTCATTTAAATTTTTTCATACAAAACGGCAATTTCATAGGTAAAGACCTATTATTTAGTCTGACAGGAAACACTGACCTCATCTAGTATGTCCTATTTCTTTTTATTTAACTTGTTAAAGTGTGAGTGTATGTGTGTTGAATGTTTGTGTAAAAGTGTGTGTGGGCTGCTTTATTGGTCCTGTGGTCATAAGCGCTACTGCTGAGCATGCAGTCCTGGGTTCGATTCCCGGGGCGGTAAAAGTGTTAATAGGTTTTTCCATTTGGAATTTCTCACTAGCTGCCCGGTTTCTGGATCTGTGCCCAGTCGATGGCAATAGGCTCGCCCTCTATTATATGAGACTGAAACATATTCGAAATGTGGATGCACTGTAGCAGTGTATCGTGTTTAAAATCAATTTACAGAAATAAATATTATTTATCTTTCCACCATAGGATCACCAGGCACTGAACCAAGCAACGAGCCATCGTCCACAATGATGACACCACCACCTACCGTCTTCCGGAACCTCAGGGTCACCAGCAAGCCAAGGAAAGGGATGAAGCATGGAAAAGTCGATTCTCCTATGCTCAACTACATTTTCGATTCGTATGCGACAAGCAATAAGCATTTTCATGACAAGTAAGTTTCAAATCTATATCTATATTTAATTTACTACGCTGATTACCATAAATAGAATAATATTGACCTATTGGGTCCATATTATAAGCATTTGTAAGTAGTGAAACCAGCATGAAAAAACATGGCTACATCTTTGAAGCCTCCATGTTTAAGGACGAGGGTCAATCCTTCATTTTATTTTGTCCGTGGGAATATTTTAAAATTGTCTCAGTCATCATTTTCATGATGGTCTTAAAACCTCTCGCTCCAAGCAAACAGTCTTATAACCATTTCTTTCTACAAACTTATTTTTTTCATTTTCCTTTTTCCATACTAATTCTTAATCAGCATCGTATAATTTAATTAAAACGTGCCTCATCTACAATTCAATTCATAAATCCTTCACGAAATTGCATTCTCAGATGCTCTAATGCCTTGGCCCAGAAAATTTGCATTTGCAAATCATAAGAACAAAATGGAACTCTTAATGAGGAAATTCGGCCATGGGGTTGAGAAGTTTGTATCTTACCAGCGCTACTAAGTAAAGTCAAAAACTTTGATTATTAACAGTAATATTACCTAGTCAAATGTTAGAAATACTCTATGACCTGACTACAGAGCACGAAGTCCAGGCTTCAATTCAGGGGTCAGGCAGTGTTGTTATGTTTTTCCATATGTAATTTTTTTTTTTAAACGTTTCCCCACACTAGGAATTTCTTCTATATCGTGGGTGCGTTTACAAACATTTAAACTCACATACACAAACAGCCAGACCCGGAACAATTACCTGTAGCTCATACAAATATTTGTTCCGTGCGGGGATCGAACCCACAACACGCGGCGCAGCAGCCGATGGCTCAACCACTGCGCCAACCGTGTCGTCAAAAAAAATTACTCGGTAGCAGTCTGTATTTGTTCCCGGTTAGTGGTAATGGGCGCGCCCCTATTACTTGAGAATAAAACAGACCGTTCATATGCCTCTGAACGAGTAGATTCATCAGTCTGACCCAAACAGACACTATAAAAGTCCATCTTTGACATTTCAGTTCCACAATTAAAGTGATTACAATAAACAAAATTAACATGATAAGGCATTTTGTTGCAGACATTTTGTTTTATGGACACCAGGAGAGCTTTAAAGACATTCATCGTGAATTTTTTTGGCTCATTTCAAACACTTTTTAGGCATGCTTTGGCTGAAAATAAGCACTTAAAATGTAAATGTGATTTAGGACCAAAGTTAGCGTTTATGTTTGCTTGGAAAAAGTAGTGGCGCAGATGTTAGGTTTCCAAATACTTTTTTTTGGTACTGTTTCAGCCTCTTTCTTGCCATGAATCTAAAACCGGCCAAACATTTCAACCATTTTTTACCACTATCTACATAAAATATATTTTGCCGATATGCTTTTACGGGCTTTTGGATGTGCAAAGCTGTCTCGTTAGAGACTTTCTTTTTTTACAGGGTTCCGTAACTGAAAAGGAGAAATGTGACCCTTATAGGATCACTTCGTTGTCCCTCTGTCTGTCTGTATATCTGTCTGTCGGGCTGTCAAGGCCCTTTTTCTCAGTAACGCATAGAGTTTCAAATACAAATTAATATCAAATAAGTAGATGTACAGCCCCTTCGACCCCTAAAAAAAAACAAGCTTCTAAGTCAACACGATAGAAAAATACGGCCATCTATGCAATATATTTTGATACTCATACACAAATCAAATCCTATGGGATACATACCGTTGACCTATAACCAACGGAAAGACTGCAAAAGTCGTTTATTTGTAGTTTTATCTCATACACAAAAATTTCGATTTCAAACTTACATTTGCAGTGAATTGATGTGATTGTGCAGTATATCAATGAATGACAGAACATTTTTCAAAACACAAAGACGAAGTCTTTTCGTCAGGTAATGTTTCGATGTTTTCATAGTAAAACGTGATTTATTGGAGTTCGTTTGCTCGACAGGAAGGGACCCGTGATACGGGAGTACCACGGGTCCCTTTCTTATGCGAGTTCGACTCAAACTTGGCTTTTTATTCTCTACAAAGAAATTTTTAGGGTACCTAAAAGAGAGCCTAATGCTGAAAAGATCAAACATTACTGTGAATTTACTCACTTATCGAAGATCAATTTTTTTTAGACACTGCAGTAATATTCTTTTAAGAGCTTTCTTACACGCCATTTATTTGGAACGACCTATTTTTGTTACATCTTGTCTTGTCTTATAGTTAACCTGTCGATTATGTATAGACCTTCGGATTATTTTAATTTACTCCTCCTCTTCTCGATTTTTAATTGCCTCGTTGGTATAGTGACTGCAAGCTCTACTGCCATTCATGAGATCGATTCATGGTTCGGGCAAAGCGTTATTGGGTTTTTCGATAAGGAATTTATCAGTAGCATTCCGTAATCCGGATTTGTGGTCGATTGACGACCATAAACTCATCCCCTATTCCTTAGGATTTAAATATAAATGTGGGTCTGCTTTAAGATAACACTTCGGGGAAAGAGGGCGTCCTGTAATGTTTATGATTTTAATTAAAGACACAAGTAACTGTTTATGCTAGAATTAACTACACAGAATAAAAAATGAGGAATTTATAGCCAAGAACCCTTAGGCGTCAAAGTACTCGTCCGCATAACTGTCTTGAGGAAATGCCAGAGGACTGGCAGCATTGCCAGGTTGAATGGCAATGCTAGTTTACGAATAGACTTTGGCGAGAATCTTATACACTTTAAGGACTTCTCTTATTTATCGTTCCTAACAAATACTTTATTGTAACAAGCGAATGGTATATACCGACATAAGGCAGGAATTGTAGTGGCAATCTTTTAACTTTCAAACAACGCGGAAGCTCTCATCTCTTATACACCCTAAACAAAAAACTTCCGTAATCAACAGAAAGCTTCCAAAATCAGTATACCGATCAAATAAAACATTTCGGTGTGAAAGAACACGTTCTGTTAAACACTGAAACTAATTTCAGTAATACCGACCAACGGTATCTCATTTGTCCGCCGTAATGAAGATCCTTTTCAGGCGCAAGTCAAAGGCTTTTGTTACACCGAACGATAATCTTGTTTGAGTCTGAATTAGATGCTCGTGTTTTGTTTGTAGAAGTGATATGGGACGTGCTCATGAATGGAGTGGAATTGGTTATTTATTATATTGTGTGCATTCAAGAATAAATCTATGTGGCTAAAATAGCTCCATTGTATTGAGCCAAAGATTAGTTATATGCGTTGTTTCATTGTTTTATACGAAAACAAAAACGATGTAGTCTCGAGAGACTAGACAAGAATAGATATATTTGTCATTTATTGTTCTTGTAATAATGCAGTATAACAAAAAAAGCAGCGTCTTTTTAGTTTATTTTAATGTTTAACATACTCAAGATCAATAAAATCCAGTTGTTAGGTAATGCATTTAGGTATTTCGTTTTTAGAAATGCTTTTCATATTTCGTTGTTTTAACACTGGTTCCTTTTATTTGACCTGTATGTAATATCTTTAGCAGCCAGTTCACTGTAATCTTATTTTAGAAAAATATGAAACTTAAACGATATAGTGTTTCTCAAACTTATGAATTACAATTGTCAATGTCTTCCCCCCGACCCTTTGCTTGAGCCAGCCCGCGTAGCTGAGCCAGTGGTTGTTTAAATTAGCCCCTAAATAATATATCTATTAGATCCAGCCCGTCCATTGCTGTCCTCTCCCAGCGACGACTTCCTAACCCAAGGCTCGTACCCCGCAGGGGATACCCTTAACAATTGCTAGCTTAGCTTTTAAGTTTTTTGCGCCCTAGCTGGAGGCCTTAATTTCTAAATAAGCCCCCCACAGAAAATTTCGGTTAAGCAGTAACATAAACCCTGAAGCATAAACTGCGAGATGCCCCAACAAAAAAATAATAATAATTGCAACTCGAAACAGTTGTATGTAAAATGTACACCCAGCTCTGAAACTGTTGTCGTGTAGTGAGTTAGTGGTTTAGTTACACAGTAATGAATATTATATTACCTACTTGTACGAAGAGAAGTTTCCAATCAAATAATATTTCGTTAAAACCTCAAATTCGTGATTACATAAACAACGCCCCAAACTAATTAAATAACATCCTTTACCTTACGCGTCGGTGTGAGTTGCATCCCTTTAATTTGAAAGCGTATCACGTCCATACAAAAGTTACCGGTTTGAATAAAATGAGCCTCGTCGGGTCACACTTTTTCTTTTGTAAAAAAATATACGTCGTCTCGACCTAACATATGTAGGAGTTGTTCCTTTTTGTAAATTAGACTCGGAATAATATCATAAGTCTCTCTTTATCCGTCTGTGGGAATCTTTTTCTTTGCTGTTTAGATCGAGAACGGAAAAAGATTTCTCGAATATTTTATTTTGTTTTTTAAATTAGATTATTTTTTGTTTTCCTTTTTCGTTCACGACAAATATCTAAGATATTTGTAAACGTTGTATATAATATCAAAATCCTCTTTTATGTGTGATGCTTATTTGCAGCGAAATACAATCATGAAACCACAAACTTTCATGACGCTAGAAATGTGAACTCGCCATATCTCTGCGACGCGACGTACTATAAGCTTGGTCAGGCACCTTCAGTCAGGCAGTTAGGCTTGTAAGTACCTAATGTAAATGAATAAATTTATTTGCACAAAATTTGTAGTCTATTATGTGGCGGAGATAAATCATCTTACGGTACCTATGTACTTCTAGTGCACCGGGTCAAGAGCTAACAGCTGTTAATAATAATGGGGCTCTACTGATTTGTATATATTTTTGAGCATACAAAAGAAAGAAAGAAAGAAAGAAAAAACATTTATTCAGCACAGGTTCAGGCACACAACAACAATACTAAACATAAAAAAAACGAGTAACAAAAAATACATTAAAAACATATATAATTATCTATTATTAAGTATGTGCCTTCAGCTGCGCTAAAAGGGTCCAGTTCAGCAAAAAATGCCTGACAACTAGTGCCTGACGCTGGTTTTCAACTGGACCTGAGAATGTGAGATGTCACGGACGTAAAACAGCAAATTATGATGTAATTTATGAAAATGTGAAGTGTATGTATGTGATCTGTTGTATTGTGTATATCACAAGAGAAAAATTATAAAAATACGTCTTTACATAAGTCTGAAATCTGCTACACACCAAACCAAAGACACGTTCCATATTTCAAATTACTATTTATCTCTAAAATCGCGTGTACGAATCCTACTAGGACTAAAATATTCTGCCAGCCTGTATCTTGTTAAGTTCCCTTTAGCATAGATAACCTTACAGTACTACCAAACTATTACTATGTATCTATAAACTATAATATAACTATTAGTATAGTATATATGTATACAAATATAAATACTAAGAACTTTAGTTGAAAAAAAATAACAAGATTATAGGCTCACTGCATCAAACATCTAAAAATATATCTTACCCATTTGAAATATCGCGATACTAAATATGACGACCTCACGAAGCCTGTTTTATTTAAACAGCTTAATTTAAAGGTATTTCCTCTAGTCGTTTCTCCAATTAGTTTCTAAAACGTTAACGAAGATTATCTCAATTTTAAACACGATATTATTACACAGCAAAATAATTAAACAAATCCTTGGGAAGTTTAACTGGCATTAGGAGCCACTACACTCTTTAATCATTTTTAATTGGTCATTACTTAATATCGTTGGCTACGCTTGCCAAGGTCAGTCCGTGGATGGATTCGTTACATATCGGGATTCC
Organism: Phlogophora meticulosa; assembly: GCA_905147745.2. Taxonomy (NCBI): domain Eukaryota; kingdom Metazoa; phylum Arthropoda; class Insecta; order Lepidoptera; family Noctuidae; genus Phlogophora; species Phlogophora meticulosa. Next base: position 11,203,166 of record LR990538.1, on the reverse strand, counting down.
TCCGTGAGTCGGAAAGCATGTTAAGTCGCTGGTCCCGGCTGTCAGTTGACAGTTGTTACGGGTAGTCAGAAGCCCGAAAGTCTGTCAATCAGACAAGGGGTATCGTGTTACACAGTAACTGTTTCGTTGAGGTCAGATAGGCAGTCGCTCTATGTAAAATACTTGTATTCATCTGCTTTCGGTTAGGCTGGAAGCCGACCCTAACATAGTTGGGAAAAGGGTAGGCAGATGATGAAGAAAACTCAGTATCGTCATCGTCACCATTATCATCATCATCATAGTTGTTCATGTTTTCGTATCATTATTATTGGGGTAAGCAGGCGTGATGTTATATTTTACCATTTTGTCGAATCCATGCAATGGGCTTAAAGTCTAAAGGGGATTGTACAATATTCAGCTATCCTAGGAATGTCCAGTTTCACCGAGTGGCACTACCAGTCCAGTTTTTGAAGTTCGTCAGTTAATGTAATGCTACAGTTTTAAGAAATTCCCAATTTTAGGGTAACGCAGTAAACGAGAAACCCCTATAGTTTCGCTATATATAAATTATGTTCATCCGTCCGTTCCACAGTCCCCGGCTTAGCACAGAGACTGTTAGCACTAGAAGGCATGTTATTTGTTATAAGCATACATATTGACGACGCCAAGAAAGTTGTAAAATAAAATCTCTAAAAAATGATAGTTTTAGAGTCGCGACTGTTTTCGTGTATCCCATGGTGAGGTTAGATAAGTTGTTCAAGATTATTCCGGTGTAGGGAAACCATTTTTCAATTCAGGGATCGGTTTGCGAAATATTAGGCTTTTAAGTGCTGATTCAGTTAGAGTCAAATGTCCCTCCCCTGCCATCTACTTAGATGTATAGTTTTTTAATAGAAAATTCCTGTTAATTGTATTGAAAATGAAGTTCTCATTTTAATTTTGAGATTATGCATCAATAGTTGGTGAGATATACGTTTCTTAAGTTATAACTGCAGGAATTACTTTGCTTGAGAAATTGTTCGGACTATGCTATAAAAAATATACATATTTCTGCAGTCAATTTGCGTGTTCATCCCGGCTCCGGAACTCATCCATGTGTATGATGGACGGTTCTTCTAATAATAGACAGCAGACATTGTGAAATTGAGTTGATTTACAGTTACACTAAGTTGATATTTGTGTAAGGGGAAATAAGACCAATACGGAATAAAGAATGGAATATGTTTCCAACACTTCACGATTCTTTATCTCAAAAACTCATTTCTTATTATTAATTATAGTATTTTTCTTTTGCAGGGAATAATCATAAACTCAATTTAATTATTAGCTGTCCTAGTTGATATCAATAAAACAATTAAGCTCAGTTAACAAAAACAAATAAAACACGAACGTTAGTAGCAATCAAAACTCTTTGTAGGTATAAAATAAGGTTTTTCGTTTAATGCAATAAGAAAAGTTTTCAGAACGAAATTGTTTATTATTTTCCTCTTTGTGGTGTCCGTCCTTTATCCTAAATATTAGGTTGGCAACCTAATTAGCTAACGAAACTGGAACGTGCGTGTGCGGGAGTATACTCGGGGTTGTCACCTGTTATAATTACTTCAGGCACACTCGCCAACAAAAGTAATATAACAAAACTGTTTATGCACAACCATGGTCTACTTACACACTGTCGTTTATATACAAAATATTATATGGTACCTACGCCATTCTCTTATTCCAACATGGTTGTTTATAGAAAAGGTTTTGTGGTTGTTGATTCACTTCAGTAACTGGCAGTACTGAATCCTGAAAGCTGATTAAGCTAGTTAATTTTCCAAAATTTAACGAAGGAAATTCCTGGGCCGAATTCGGGATTTTAATCATCAAACTTAAACAGAATTTATGTGGAGTTTAAAATAGGGGCCAGATCTCTGCTCCTACGTTATTGAACCTTAGAATAACTGAGCAGAAACATAATTAAGTAACTTATTGACGTTTCGTGACGGTTTTCTTAAGGTCCTTTTGGACCCTTGCTCATTCTATCTTTAGTATGGTCACAAGACCTGTATAATTAAAGACCGCTAGATATTTTTTGAAAAGTTTATGGTAATTTTTGCTGATGACGAAGTGAGAACTGATTACTCAGTAGAAGCTTGTAGCCTAGATTTGTGACGGTCGCCCTCCAGATTTAAGTCCCAAGTAATGCCTAGGACTTAAACATAAATCGCAAAATGTGAAGGTACACTTCTGTGTAACTCTTCAGACATTACAAGCGTGATGTTGTTAGTGAAATGAGGCCTGTGAACGTATGTAGTAATTTTTCCTATTGTCAAAAAATAGTCCAGTTTTTTTTAATTCAGAAAGGAGGCTCGCAGTGCGGCTAATTAGCCAACACTACGCCTATGTTCTTAAGATTGACGGAATATTTTTCCATTCGGTGTCAGCCGTCACATTAGAATCTTACACGCCAAGTTAGAAAATATGACGACCGATGTGGCGCGGCGGGCGATGGTCCGCCTGCGACGCAGGAGGTTGCGGGTTCGATTCCCGCCCTGGGACAAATGTTTGTACGATCTACAAATATTTGTTCCGGGTGTTCTGGGTATTTGCTACGTATAATAAAACATATCTATCTATGTAATGTATTGTATTAAGTATATCAGTCATCTAGTATCCGTAACACAAGCTCTGCTTAGCTTGGGGCTAGATGATGCTGTGTGGATTGTCCAGCATTATTTATTTATTTGTTTTATCAAAAGGTATAACAACTTAAAATTTCACTTAGCAACGTCTGCAGTAAACAAATAACATGAATGTCAGATCAGCTTCGGGAATCGGAACATAGGCACAAAATACACAATTTGTGCTCAAACAAGCATTTCCTAATGTTTTCATACGTAAAGCCAAAATCCGATACAGATCCGGGTTTTATGCATGTAAATATTGATCCAAACTGAACAGGACCATTCGTATACTTTATTGAATAAACAAGAGCTAGATTACCTAAACATTAATGGACTGTTAATCCCTATCCTACATATTAAATGCTTTTACAAAATTATTGGGTTGTAGAAAAAGCGCCCTTATTTGTTATTTGTTTAGTCACCAAAATTGCTAGATTGGATTAATGGAATTATTTATTTTCAGGCGGGTTACGATTTAGGCGGACTAAATTCAAACATTGGAATTGTAATTTAAATACTTTCCTAGATCTGATGAAAATTAATAGTCTTGCAGAAAATATTATACAGAACGGAAGGGACGTTGACGCACAACTTGGTACCATGAATATAACATAATGATACTGGATATACCAGCGTTATGATTTTTCGTATGCTTTTCCTCATTTATAGTTTTACAATTTTTTTTTTTCAAATTTACACCATCATGATTTCTTTCTTACCCAATGAGATGTTTAATGAAAGAAGTCAATTGATTACTTTTTTGTTACAAATCCATATATATATTTGTTTATGTTTTTTTACAGTTCAAAGCAAAAAAAAACATAAAAATAGGAAAATTCCGAAAAAATCTAGTACAAGTAAAACTAAGTCTTGAATCATGTACTGAAGTCATGGTATGAGTTTGATCGTCAATGTCTCTTTTACCCTATATTTTCAATCCAAACCTTTTCTCCAATATCGATACTTCCAAAATAAAAGCTACGAAATAATAGTTTAATTTGACGACCGATGTGGCGCGGCGGGCGAAGGTCCGCCTGCGACGCAAGAGGTTGCGGGTTCGATTCCCGCCTTGGGACAAATGTTTGTACGATCTACAAATATTTGTTCCGGGTGTTCTGGGTATTTCCTATGTATAATAAAAATATCTAAATATGTAATGTATTGTATTAAGTATATCAGTCATCTAATCTAGTACCCATAACACAAGCTCTGCTTACCTTGGGGCTAGATGATGCTGTGTGGATTGTCCAGCAATATTTATTTATTTAATAGGAACACGGTTCGCGAAGCATTAAAACTGGAACAAAAAACGACCTTAAAAAGGTTAAATTTATTTCTTTCGTAAAGTACCACAAGAACCTTCAGAAATATTTGAATGGTCCAATGTAAATGCTGCGGAATATCTAGACTCGAAATCTACATACATACATACATTTCAAGAAGAAACATAAAAGTTATGAGCGGTCGTACAGATTTACTATTTAAGTCTTTACCCTTCATATTTTTTGTTTGTGTTTCCCAAATCGTATTGAAACCAGAAACAGTATTGTAGTATATGCGTTGATAGATTTAAAGTCTCTTCTTCTTCTCCTCTTTTATTACAGGACTTACTTTTAATTAAAAAGGTGGTTCTAAACCATTTTCTTGACCTGGGACCATATCGATTTCTTCATTGGTACTTTCCGGTACATAAAAAACCCGTATCAATCTAAAATGAACTTTAATCATATAATTTTGCATTTGTACATACCGTAATCTAAAGTAACATGCTTGAAAATTAAACATTTTTAATAAACAATCTAATTCGGTTTCCATCAATGTGAATTTCGAGTTAAGAGTTTATAATTGTAAATCTTTTGCGAGCCATGTTCAAGATCTTGAGGACCGATGGTCCTCCGCGGACCACTGATTGGGAACTAATGACTTAAAGCAATGTGTATTTTGATCCAGATTTCGTCCGCCATCATTTGAAGGCACCGCTTCTGAAGATACCATAATCGAAGCTGATACAGGATCAACTGTCATATTTGATTGCAAAGTGACTGCCTTAAGAGACAAAACGGTAAATAATCTTTTTATTTTAGCTACTCGTGTTTAATTAACTTCGCAAACAAAAGAATTTGATTCAGACATTTTGTTACAGGTTTCTTGGATAAGAGTATCGGAAGATGAAAATTTGGAGCTTCTAACAATAGACCTGGATACGCATACGACAGATTTTAGGTAGGAACATTATCGTAATAAAATTAAACTCTGGTCGTCGATCTTGTAATTTTATTTTTCTCTATTTTTACATCTGTGTCATCATACATGATATATAATAAACATAGGATAAATTAATGTATATAAGAAACATATTAGATACTACATCAAGATATTACACATACACAATATTGTAGATAATATCGACGTCGTGCATTATAAGCAGACATGTTGTCCCGATTCAAGTTCACTTCTAATATTATCAGTTATTCAGTACCATTGAAAGGCAGAGTCCATTCACGGATTCACAATACCAACGCGGGTTCCATTGGAAGGCTCGTCTATAAATATTACTTCTTATTTACGCATGCCACAATCCGAATAGGATGTGTGTTTCTGTTAAAATATTGGTTGCGCTCGGAATGGCTCCTTGTTATCAGTATATTTACCAAAAACCAAACATTGTTCTGTGGTTGATTCACTTTTGTTTATGGTATTTTTACTAGAAAGATGTGTTCTATATTTCAAAAGTTTGAAAAGGGTAAAACAAAGTATCGATAAAAATGTAAGGGTGAATAGATACACCGCTTTCAAGGGGATTTTCATGTTGGTATAGTTTTTTTAACCGAGTCCTATTTTGTATCAAACAATGTTTAAACCAACGTGGAAACATATATAATTATGGTTGCGATAGTAGTAGCTACATTCTATGAATATTATTGTCAGGTTTTGTAGCCTTGGAGTAAAAAGATATATACACATTATTTTAGTATCGTAATTTTGCATTTTACCTACTAAGTAAGGCGCTCGTGTCGATCTTTAAGGTTTAGCAACGCTTGCGAGGTCGGTTTTTGTATAGTTGTAATTAATTCACCAAAACAGCTCCGTGCCTCGGAAAGCACGTCAAGCCCAACGGCTTAACGTGCTTTCCAAACCAAATTGACAAATAAAAACCAACGTTTTTGGTTGTTATATGGCAATCTTTGGTCGTGAATCGTTATAGGTGCTCAGCAGTCCAACAGTTTTAAACCAGTCTTACGATAGGTATTGTGTTATACAGTAACTATGTAGTGGTTGACATATTGATTTAGACATGCTTGTTTCACAACTCTTTATTTTTCAGATACAGGGTAGACTTAGCTGGTGAGAATTGGAAGTTGGCACTAGCAGACGCTAAGGTCCAAGACTCAGGCGTATATTGCTGTCACGTTTCCACACACCCTCCAATGTTAAGGCGGTACAAGTTGACTGTGCATCGTAAGTAATGATTGGCATTGTAATAATACACCTAGGGTAAATTACGTCCAAACTTTTATCTTCACAAATAAATAAAATTGAAGTTATGTTTTTGATGTAAAGATAACAGTTTAATAACCAAAAACCCATTTTTTTTTGTTTTTAGCTGTCTGTCTGTCTGTTTGTTCCGGATAATCTCTCGAAACGGCTGATGTTATAAGGAGTAACTTGATACTTTTATTTCACACCTTAAACGCCAAGTGACCGATACAATACATTTTCTATTGTGTCTCGTTTTCTGGCAGTTAAGCTGTTAACAAAAAGTATAGGGATACCGCGCAAATTAAATAAAAAAAAGTTACTGGTTACAGCTCATACCTAATATAAAAGAGAATTTCACAAATAAAACTGATGAAATCCGATGGGCACATTTACACCGCAATCAAAAACAGTCAGTATCAAAATTTACAAACAAATATGACACAGACAGCTCTCGAATGCGGATTAGATCATTATCGCGAAGAGCACGATATCCTGAGAATACATTTTGATGGTTTGACAGTTCTCCATTAAAAAATCAGTCAGGCGGTAAAATCAGCTCAGAAAGAGAAATACTTTATTCGATTAGTTACTGTCGACAGTACATCAGAGGTAAAAAAACCTAAATAAGCTGGCCCTTTTTACATTCAAACTCATATTACTCTAGGCCACCAGCATCAAGTTAAAAGTGCTAACACCGACGTGTACTCGGTTGCAACATACCTATAAACCTTTTAACCTTCTACCACTATGTATGGTTATTTTAAAATTAATAAATAAATAAATAATAAAAATAAATAAATAATGCTGGACAATCCACACAGCATCATCTAGCCCCAAGCTAAGCAGGGCTTGTGATATGGGTACTAGATGACTGATATACTTAATACAATACATTACATAGATAGATATTTTTATTATACATAGGAAATACCCAGAACACCCATAGATATATTGCAAAAAGGATTCGATGTAGGAAAAAATAATGAGACCAATAATGTTCCAAATCAGATACAGTGCTTGAAATTTTGTCCACAGCGCCTTCAATAAAGATGAGTAAAGAGGCGTTTCTAGAAACTGGGGAGACGTTGTCTCTCAAATGTGCCATACTTCACCTGCATCCCGGAGAAGCCATACCAGAGATGCACTGGTATCGAGGAAACAGCACCGTGTCCCTGGATGAGATCCGAGGTGGAGTGCTCATCGAAACAGATCAATTGACTTTGACGAGTCAATTGCAGGTAATTTGGACTTAAAATGAGGTACATGTTTATAACACATATATATATATGACACGAACTTAATAGATATATACCTACAGGCATTTGAACTTAGAAGGGGCTCGTAGCTAAATAAATACGGGATGTATGAAGGCTCAACATCGACATAAAATATATGAATACTTATGTGCAATCTGATTCATAAAGTGCATTTAGTTTTGAATGAGTTTAATTTGTTCCTGTTGCAATACTGTTACTACAAGAATAATTATTATACTAAACAGTTTTAATACTATGAAAACGTTAACATTTCCTCCCTTAAACCCTTCTCAATTCTCACACGTTAACCTTACGGCCATTCTAGGTCTTGGGTCTAGTCGACCCCGCAGTTAGGGAACACCTAAAATAAACAGGTTTTTGACCTCAACCTCTTTTCGGAACACCTGTAAGAAATCTCCAGTTTATTGGGTTTCAGGGTACATTGTTTCCCTTCTAAACGAGACTTTATAGGCTTTCCTCGCTACACGGTATAAATAAAATATCGAAAAACCATTGAGACTTGCAGAGAATTGAGAACGATGCTCATGAAAATCGGTCAAATGCCGCGGGCGGTGGGTTTGTTTTAGTGACAGATTTTTCTGCCAAAACAACAATCCGCAATATGTTTGTATATTAGGTTGTTTTATTAGCTAATAGGGGTGTAGTTGGTGCCATAAACAATGTTACGTGTGCTTTGGCTAAAATTTACAAACATATTCAACGTGAAACAAGAAATAAAATAGGGACATGTGGCCAAAAAAAAGGAAAAAATGAATCTATCTAATACCACTTTCTGATAATCGTGTTAAAACAGCTGCACTGGTCAGGTTAAACTACTCTGTGCGAGGTCTATACATGGATGGGCGAACTTCCCGTACTTACTGGTACCCCTTTTTGCCTCGGAAAGCACATTAATCCGTTGGTCTTTGATAGTCGTTACGGGTTGTCAGCTGCCTGAAAGACCAACTGGTAGTTAGTCTTACCAAGACGTATCGTAGTACCCAGCAATTCGGATAAATAGTCGCTCCATGTGAAATTCTGATAACCAGCACCATTTCGATAGACTGGCTGCCGACCCCAACAAAGATGGGAAAAGCCTAAGCACATGATGCAAAAAGCAAGAAATAATATTTGTTGCCAGTAGATACATCAGTATACAGTATATTTTCTGATGAAACAAACTGAGTTACCTCGTGCGCGACACCCCTGAGAAAAGATCCCTATTACCTATTCCAAACCAGTATAAAAATAACTTAGTTAATTCGACGTGCCCATTTTCCATTTACGAGGAGCCTACGGGCGAGGTATATCTTTCTAAAAATCTCATTGCTTATTTACATTCCATCTACTGTTTTTTCCTAAATTTCTGGGGAGGTTAGAAAAAATGTGTTTAACGTACCAAATGAGGGTTACTTAGTGAGGCTGTCCCTCACGGGGATGCTGTAATTATGTCTGTAAACGTTTATAGTCAAGGAGATAACAGAGCGTATGATATTTACCGTATGATAGCCATGAGTTAAGTGGTACGGCGGGGTGGGGGCGCAGTATTAGCGTGGTAAAACGTCTCATAAAACAAACGTATTGTTTGCAAAAAAAAATGCGACTGAAAAGGCAGATATGAGTAAAAACGCCATGAGGGGGATATAAATAATGACTTGATTTGTGATGTTCTTTTAAAAGGTATGACCAGATATTTAAATAAGCTAAGCAAAAGAAGTAGGTAGTTGGTAAGGATCGTAGCCGGTAGCGTTCTATAGTTTCTGCCTAACCCGATGGATAAAAGACGCGAGTGTGTTTCTGTGGAATATTTGTAAGAGACAAAACTAAATGTTTAAACAGCAAGGCATAGAATAGAATTCAATTGGTCTGATGCATTTGAAGGTGAATTATTATTAGTAAAAACCACTTTCACTCAAGCATTGGCTAAGTCAAACAAAGTCTCAACTTTTGTGGCCGGCTTCATCATAAATGCAGTTTTCGGGCTCGTTGCCAAAGTTAACTTCATTTAAAAGGCTGGCTAGGCTACTTAACTAGCCTATTAGTTCTCCAAAATCCACACAGCTATCATTGCCACCCCAACCTGCTACTACACCCTCAAGGCCCAGTAATTCTACCTCCCCCGTTTGGTCTAAATTGCCGTAATATATTTGCGGGCTAAAGTGTAAATGTGACTTAAATATTCCCTCTTTACTTACGGCCTGAGTGGTGATACAAAAAAAAACAATCTAAAAAAAAAGGTTAAGATAAAACGTTATGGCTCAGCCTTAAGATATTCCTAATATACGGTGCTTCATTAAAAGCATTATGTTTTTTAATATTTGCTTATCTGTGAAATTAGTCATTTATCTTTTTTTTTCGTGTCAGTGTTATCTTGGATTATTGCCAGGGTCTGTTGAATGTAAATTGTTCCGTGGATGCTTATGAACGCGACGGGGTTGTAAATGTACACCATTTTTTTTACGACGGTACCATACACACCAATTTGGTTATCAAAAAACGCTTTTATACAAGTTACAGGATTTATTGGATGGTCAGCAATGGGATAAGATATTTATAGTACGAAATTAATTACATCATCATTATCGTCTGGCCTTTTCCCTACTACTACATTGGGGTCAGCTTACGTAAGAAATTAATTTAACATTCCCAATATACCAACTTGGTATTATTTACCATTTGTATCACATGTGGGTGGAAGAATCGAATAAGGATCATCCGCGTTTTCCTCCTTCAGAATATATTCACATATTTCTCAAATTCTGTATGTTTATTGTGCCTTATTCGTTGGGTGTGCTTGGTCGGAATACAAATATTAATGTGGGAAGTAAATAAACGTAGGTATTTGTCATGCAAAAGAAAATATTTTTCCGTCTGATTTGTAAAATTCAGTGGATGAAAAGAACGCTACAAATGGATCATTGGCTTTTGTTAAAAAAAAAAACTATTGCATAAACGTTTTGAAAACAAAAATGTATTGGTATGGACCATTCTAAATAACCTTTTCAAAATTTTATTTAGTGTTCAAATTCTGAATCCATTGAATATTTTTTTTATTTCTATCGAGGAATATCAACACAGTATTTGATCGAGCTGCTTCAAATTTCGGCGGAATAAAATTTCCTACAGGTATTATACCGATCAGTAGTTTTGTGCTGCCGAATTATACCCACTTTAAAATACGCGTTTGGTTAAAATTTTATTAAATAGTAAGTCATTTACTTGAAACAGTGGTCAGAAATTCATTTGCCTATGAGACAGTCGGTACATTTCATGAACCTTTGATTTAATATGTATTAAAATAAATACCATCATAATCCTTCTTAAACTTAAGCATCTGATCATGAGGTTTCTTATGAGACGACTAACGAAATATGTAGTCTTTACTTATGAAGTTTATTTAAATATGTCTAATGAACATAAAATACTAGTTTTTGGAGCGTTAATAATCATATTCCACGAACCGTATAAAATGTTTACAAATTCTGCCTGATTTGATCAAATATTTACACACCAACTATTTGTTACAGTTCGCAGAATTTAATCACAATAACTTTGTTTTACTGCGCAACACTTTTATATTATCAAATTAGAATATTAAAGTAAGGTTTACACACTTTCTTAAATAAGATTTTCAATTATTTAAAACGATATGGCCACTTGAATCACAAATCGTAAAATGTATTTTAGTAGCATTAAATATATTTAAAATAACGTTCCATTTCTGATTATCATGAAGTTAGCAGGTAGAATGATGTTTTAAATACGTTTAACGCTTAACGCATTTAATGACGACACGGTTAGCGCAGTGGTTGAGCCTTCGGCTGCTGCGCCGCGTGTTGTGGGTTCGATCCCCGCACGTACAAATATTTGTATGACCTACAGGTAATTGTTACGGGTCTGGCTGGTTGTGTATGTGAGTTTAAATGTTTGTAAACGCACCCACGATACAGGAGAAATTCCTAGTGTAGGGCAACGTTTTTAAAAAAGAAAAAAAAGAATGAGTACCGACACTACTGGGCCTTAAAACCACTAAAATCAAATGCCCTATTTCCATTGAATAAAATGGTTTGTAAAATTGAAATATTTGATTTTGTCCCGCTTGGTTGATTTGTAAAAAGTTGGAAAACTCATTCATATCCGAACTGCACAAAAATATTTGAGAGAGAAGTCACCTCACAAGTAGCTATTCATAGAATAGGAGGACTGTATAAAAGTACTACAAACAATACCCGTAACTCAAGTTTCCAACATCTGAAGCAGATTCGACTATAGGACACTCGATTTCTCGGACATAAAGATGTATATTTGTGTAGGTGGCGCGTCTCAAAGTGGAGGATGCTGGCAACTACACCTGCGCTCTGGTGTCGCCGGTCCAGATGAAGGCGACTGCAAGAGTACATGTTTTGCAAGGTTAGTATTTCAGTACACCTGATTCGAAAGCATCTCATGAGACAAACAAAAAACTGTTCAGTAAAATATCGCAGGGCTTTTGCTAATAGTATACCTATAATAGTATATATATAGTGGAAGGGATATCGACGTACAAAATGATACTATGAAATCAGTAAATGATGCTGGACACAATAGCGGTTAAATTTTTCGTTTGCTTTTTCTACTTTTTACGTTTTTTTTATGTTTGTTTTTATACTCTAAACAATGAAAAATCATGATATTTATCTGTTGCCCAATGAGATGTTTTTTATCAAAAAGTAAATAATTAACTTTCAATTGAAATAATGGTTTTTTCCCTTCCACCTTGTATTTCATTCATAGGCCAACTAAGGCGACTTATGAAGAGACTCTCTCCAACTACCCTGTGCCCGACAGGGTCTATAATTATCTTGTATTTTGAAACGTACCGCATAAGTGAATATTGTGGTATGCGATAAACAAAGCCAAAACCAAACATAAGAAAATTTATTATTATATGCTTTCTTCTAAAACCATTTAAGAATATTTTTTTGCTGTGTTTATTTTTTTTTAAACCAACGAAACAATACCAGCCTTCATAGTACTGTCCCACCGCAGGACATCACTTCACATACAGAGACGGCCCGATAAATAATTACCACAATGCGGAATGCGGTTTGGCGATTTCCTACTAATAGTAATTTTATTATGAGTCATGGCTTTGTCACGAGTTTTCCTTCACCTAACTGACTTGATTTGAACCGACCACCTTTTGGGCCACCATTGGGCCATTGAAATACTTTACTAAACAATAAATAAATAATTTCAACACAGCAAACTTGCACATGGATGTTGAATTTCTCGAACGAACGAGGCGACTTTCTACTAGAGTCCACGTTTTGGGAGATTATACACCTGTGCCAAAAGTGGACGATAGAACGAACAAAATGTTACTTTGTTGTAAGGAATTTGGTCCAGTTCCAAATGATTGTCTTCATATTACTTTTTGTCCTAACAGGGTTATTCAAAACAATAAATTCATTCTTTGGTTAAGCTAGGTTTCATTACATATCTAGACTCCCCCATGTCTTGGGAAACACGTTAAGCAGTTGGTACCGGCTGTCATCTGTAGACTTTTTTTCGATATGGGTAGTCAGAAACCCGAAAATCTGACAACCACTCTTACCAAGTAGTACCGTGTTGCCCAATAACTGGGTTGCGGCTGTCATATAGGCAGTCGCTCTATTTAAAATACTGGTATTCAGCTGCATCCGATTAGATTAGATGCTGACACAAACAAAGCTGGAAAAAGGCTAGGCTGACAAAATTGGTCCTTTGTAAATGTGTTTGATTGTTTGTTCAAGGTTTGATAGTTAAAAATAAACGCCAATTAAATTAACAACCCGTATAGTCTTAAAGTAACCGATTAAAGCCCACTGTCGCACCGGTATGACACCGTCAACATAAAACTGACGTAAGCTGGTCCTGAACGATTAAGATTTACCATAAATATTATTTATTACTTAGAGATATGTACTTTCTAAGTTTATCTTGGACATCACACATCGGTGAAGGAAAACATCGTGAGGAAACCTGGACTTATATAATTAATAGAAGTCTGAAATCGCCAACCCGTCTTGAGCAAGCATGGTGATTAATGCTCGGGCCTTCTCTGTATGAGAAGAGGCCTCTGCCCTGCAGTGGGACAGTAATGGGCTGGTACTGGCACTTAGAGGTTTTGGCATATTCACTCCGCGATATTAATAGTAAATAGATAAAATAATTTACTTATGACAGATAAAAGTAAGCCTTGTTAACTTAATCAGTTGCGGTTGATTTATAATTGATTAATATCATTGTGATGATACGAGTATTCATTACCTTTACTACTCGCGATATATTTTCCATCAAAACTACGGCTAAATAGCAAATTTTAACGAAAACCTTAGGTTCGACATTATTAACCGCGTGGATTTCGTACTTTTCTTTTCAAATTTTAACATCATCATCCCCGCCATCCCCTTTATAGCGTAGTTTTGACAATCAAAAATAGTCTATGACACTCGCTGATGTTATTATCATGCAACATACAAACAATCAAATATTTCCTCTTCATAATATTAGTTTAGATCTATGACATTTATTATAAAAACCGAATTTCACCAAAAACTTGAAATCAAAGGTATTTTCTCAGCACTAAAAACAACAGTTATTTATTTATTGCCTTTAAAGAGCAACAGAAAACACCATCTGAGTCCAGAATTCGCGTCTACAATAAGTGCTACAAGGTTCCCACGTTCCCTGTTTTAGTGCACCTGTTCCAAGATTGGGTCATCAACTATTTTCATCCTTATATTCGCTGAATGGGATAGTGCATAACTGGATAGTTTTACATTGTATTGCTTCTCATTTCAGTTCATAGGTGTTGTTGAGAAAGTTTTTGCGTTATAACATAGGCACCGTAGGAACGTAACGTTCCCGAGGTAGGGGATTCGAAATAAAATGCGTATTATTAATACATTTTGATAATAGGATTTATTCCTACATTTTACTACTTACTAGCTGACCCGGCAAACGATGTTTTGCCATTTTAAGCAATATAAATCTTTTTTTTTTCCCTTATCATTTAGGGGGAAGAAAAGTAGGTGTTCGCCGATTCTCAGACCTATCCGATATGCACACAAAATTTCATACATATCGGTCCAGCCGTTTCGGAGGAGTTTGGTAACGAACATTGTGACACGAGAATGTTATATATAAGAAGATTATAAACATGCATACCGCCTGTCAGCCAACCTATGCCCGTCTAATCTCTTTATATTTTAAATATAATTTCGATTTTTCCATCTGGATTTTCTAAGTAGAAACCTGTAGCAACACCGTGATGATGGCAACACGCTTTCCCCCGTTAACTTGGGACTTACACAACTGGTGAAATGTGTGTACTATTGGTACACCTCTCTCTATTTCCCTAATACTTCGGGGTTAAGAGGCGTAATGTTATGTTATGTAATGAATTCATTTTTATCTCTTTACATGCCATTAACTCATTAAGTATCCGGAGGTCGGAAGGCTCTACAGGACCTACCTGCGTTTTGGATTTGATAAGAATTTGAATAAGATATGATAATGAAGAATTTGTCTGTTGTGAACGAGTATCTGCTATCTGCTATCAGTCGGAGTCAGGTTTTGTGCCCGGTTGATGGCGACAGGTTTTCCCCCTACTACATGGGATTTAAACATAAATGGCGAAAAGTGGGTGTACTATAGCCACGCCTCTGCCTAACCCTTCTGGGATCACATGCGTGATGTTATTTTTTTTTTTTTTAATTTATCAACATTGACATTTTTAGAATCTGTAGTCTATGAGTATTTGTACACCGAAAACGGTAGAATAATTTGGACATGGCGTGTGTTATACACTTAAGATCTATTGTAACATTATTCTGACAAATAAATACTATTATTATATTATATTATGAGTAGTTAAACCGAGGTTATAAAAGAACAATCCGTTATTAAGTTTTAATTAAGTATCAATGCTCTTGATGGTGGATTATTCCGTCATCTCTAATTCTAAATTAATTTCTCTTCCATTCAGCCACACGTAACGGTGGGAGGTACCTTAATTATTCTTAATCAATCACCTGGCTTAGCAGGTTGATTGGTAGGATAGCTCCATCCTGTCTTTCCAAGTAATCCCATCTACTACTTTAAGTATTAGAGAACCATTACTTTCAGCGTTAATATTTTTATATTCAAGACCACAGAATCGTGGAATCGTCACGTCCCGTATTATTCAAAACTTTATTAGTGCGCAAAAAACGTACAACGAAAATTGTTCATCGACGACATTATTAAGAAATGTCTAAGCTTAATGAGCTTTTTAATGCTATGTAAATTCGGCTCCAACTAGACGCGACTGTAATACTCCGTAATAAAGGCAGTCATTTATAACTGGAGAGTTCTAATATCATGACATTAAGTTAGTCCAAATATACAACTGGCATCTGTTGTGTTTTGCAAGTATTTTCTCTCATACCATTTAGAACGGGTATTTTATACATTCTGTGGTGATGACCTAGTGCTTACCGCCTCGCTTCTCATGCACTAGGTTGTAAGTTAAAATCAAGGCAAGGACTAATGTGACATAATCAATTATTATGTACTTAACTTAACTAAGCTATCTTAAA
This sequence comes from Phlogophora meticulosa, assembly GCA_905147745.2. Lineage (NCBI taxonomy): Eukaryota > Metazoa > Arthropoda > Insecta > Lepidoptera > Noctuidae > Phlogophora > Phlogophora meticulosa. Next base: position 11,187,182 of record LR990538.1, on the reverse strand, counting down.
GTAACTTACTAAGTTAATCTTGGACATCGCTGACAGCGGTGACGAACCACTTCGTGACACGCATTTGGCAAGTGTGGTGATTATAAATGCTAGTCCCTTCTCTGTATGAGAAGAGGCCTGTAAGGGAGTACAAGGTCAGTATTATGTTTTATTCACATAAATACAAATGTACATTTTTTGACAAGTACAGTGCTTAATCTCAACTTAAAGTACACAAAAAGATTAGCAATTGAGGCCGAACTAGTATTATAATACAATTTTTAATTTTCCAAGGCTGTAGTCTTGTTTATCAAGGATTGCGATAGTGAATGTCTCCATATCTGGTCTCCGCCGATCTGGGTCAGTAGTTTCTCGGCGAGAAACATTCAGAGACATGGTGCGTATATCAGATGACACCTCATAACGCAATTGTCATTTCCTCTGATGTCGCCAGTAAATCTTCCAAGCATTTGTACGACTGGTGTGATGTCACGAAAGATTCTTTATTCAGATAAACATCTCTCTAACATTTGTAAAAATAAAACTGAATGTAACGCCGAGTGCAAGCTGGTTGTAGATAGTTTACGTACAAAGAACCGTAGAATATCAAAGGCAGATCTAGCAAAGGAACTACACTTTGAAGTTTTGCTCGGCTCAGTCTGTTCTCTATCTAGTAATACCATCTTAAATGGTGTGAATCGAACAGAAACAGCCTGGTACGGTGAACATTCACAATAGCCTATAGAAATTGAAAGCATCCGCAATCCTACTTTGGATACTTCGACAGACGGTATTACAAAATGGATATTCCTTGTCCTTGAAATCAACTGAACATGAGATGGGCTTAATTAAAATTAGCTTCTCAAATGCGTATTGATTTCTGCTTCTTAAGAATACATCCTGTCGCTTAAGGATTGGTTTAAAATAGAATAGAATATTATTTTGTTTGTTTGCCATGAATTTATGAATAAAAATCACTTGATCCAGAGTTAAATTGAACGATATTAAGGCCTATGCCTTAATATCGTTCAATTTAACTCTGGATATACAATCAATACAATCTTGCATTCGTTTTTTTATTATTTTCGGGGATGTGTGGTGTTACGCGAATGGATCGAATAAGAATTGAGTATATAAGAGGAAGTCTGAGAGAGGCGCCTGTGACCGAGCAGTTATGTGGAAATCGGTTCTCATGGTATGGGCATGTGATGCGAAGGAATGAGGACCATTTTGTGAGGAATGTTTTGAGTATGTTACAAGAGTAGAGGGAGACCATAGAAAAGACGGACGGATTATGTGAAAGAAAATATGGCAAGGAAGAAGGTGAGTTTTGAGATGACTGCAAATAGAGATGTATCGAAGAAGAAGATTTGCTGTGCCGACTCCAAATAAATGGATATCAGGGCAGAAAGATGATGATGAGTAAGATAGGTAAACTATCTCTGCTAATATAAGAAAGTTAAAGTTTTTTTTTTTTTGCTCACCGGGACTATAAGTCGGATTTGTAAAGAAACATTTTGTGATTGATTCCTAATGGAGGAAGGTTTTAACGACTCCTTAAAAGCAGGTTAATCCACGGAGCACATCTAGTCTCACATAAAACGATTGATCAATAAGAATGTTGACATCTTGTTGGGATTCTCCTACATTCAGCCTTATACAACATGTATATTTATGACAATCAGTTAAGATTGTTCAATCTTAATTAAATGTAATCCTATCGTCTAAGAAATTCTGCAAGGAATCGTAACATTTTTATACTGATAACGTTGTAAGATGTATTAGATATTTGCTTTATGGTAGGTTTTTAATTTTGTTAGGTATTTGATTACAAATAACAGGTGCCATACATATTAGTTTTCTTTAGTAGAACAATTTTAGACAAAGATACTTGACTATGCTTGTTATGTAGTGATTTCTTGTTCATGACAAATTAATATAGAGTTAAGCTACGCTTGCCGAGGTCGGTCCGTGGATTGGTGACGTTCCATTATATACCGAAACTCTTACGTGCTTCGGAAAGCAGTGGGTCTCAGCTGTAATTCGTAAATCTTTGATAGTTGTAACGAGTAGTAAGAAGCGCGATAGTCGGATAACCAGTTTTACCAACGGGTTTATTTATCCAGTAAGTAGTCACTCCAAGTAAAATGCTGTAAATAGTCTTCAAGTGGGTCCAGTTGGACTGGAAGACGATCCCAATATTATTGTATGTATCAATACTTGAAAACTTCGGATCCCTTTTAAAGATTACTGCAGCGGCGGAGTGCGGGATTTGGCATAGTTAAGGTTTGTATAGAGAAGGAATGCAGAAACCTAAAATGGTAGATGATGATATAATATGTATATATATATTTCTTTTTCCTTTTGTTTTAAGAAATTGCACCTGCCACTGCTTGTCTCTGCATCACACAAAGATAGACACAAAGGTTGACTGGAAAAAGCCTATGGCATTAAGTCCGCCTCCGTACATTTCTGTGCTTAAAGTATTAAATAAACAAATATAATCTGGTAAATTATAACATTATGTCTGCTCATTAGTTTATTGCTGAAAATCGGTCTCCCGTAATTGATTAAAGGTCGTAAAACTAGGTACTTTACGCACAACTAAACCACCGTCACGTCTTCTTAGATAAATGGCAGGTTCTTATAATGTAATGGGGAGTGGGTCGTTTGTTCGTTAAGAAGTAAATGTAAGAGAAGAAAGAAGGGCAGAAAATAAATTTATTTGACCTCTATTAAGGCATGCTATACATGTAATGCAAGACATCTGAAAAATTATATATTTTTCTAACTCCTTCGCTGTTTTTTCCAATTGATACACCGAAAATTTTCGTCCTTCATTGACCAAACGCTGTTCTGGTGGTCACCACTGTAGATTCTTGATTTAAAAAAAAAAACATACTACCTATAATACATATACCCTTCGCGTCCAGTATAATAATTCATTCAGGGTGCTGATGGGGTTGCCCCGATACTGCAGCGCATCAGGGATGTTTGCTGAAGCTCGCGTAAACTGCTTTTTCGCGACGATGCGAAAGCGATGTGCAACCTTGGTCCGTAGGGTGCGGGGCAGTGCCAACAGCATCCTGCCTATGATAGCAAGTAGGTTGGATTGTGTTTTTGTAAACTACTGCTGCAAGGTTTCGGCTGAGCCTGTAACCTTGCAGTAGTCATCATCTGCCGTCATCTGCGTTGTTTATGTTTTTATGTCTGGTTTTTGTCTCTGTGATTGTTTTACTAACATAGTTTATAAGTATTGTTACTAACACTATGAGTCTTGTTGCTTGTAATAAATGATTATTATTATTATATACAAGAACAAAAAAAGAGAACAGAAAAAAATAATACTAAACTATAAAAACAGTTGTGTGCCCGGCGGCTCCGCCAAATACAAGTAGTAGCCACAAGCCACAGAAGTCCAAAATCAAGGTTTGCAAAGAGCAATAGAACTTAGCATTTTCTAAATTAAACTCACCGACAAAATTCGCAACATCATAATATGATACACGACGGGCATCACAATTCACAATTACGGAAATATTTTACAACCACTAAATGTGAATTAGGTTCAAATAAAGCCATTGTTTCAGTTCTTGTACCCGTAACTTTTTGGAGTATTCCGAGCTTGATAGATCACATCGGCCCTCATCATCGGACCTTCAATATCTTGTACCTTATCTATCCGATTCAGCATAGTGATAAAACGATGGGTGTATATAGCATAGTAATATTGAACAATAAAAAACATCAATCTAAATGTGACCAGAAACGGGGACCGTAACTTTGGGTTTAACTTGAGAATAAATAAATAAATAATGCTGGACTACACAGCATCATCTAGCCCCAAGCTAAGCACAGCTGTGTTATGGGTACTAGATGACTGATATACTTAATACAATACATTACATAGATAGATATTTTTAATTATACATAGCAAATACCCAGAACTCCCGGAACAAATCTTTGTAGATCATACTAACATTTGTTCCAAGGCGGGAATCGAACCTGCGTCGCAGCGGACCTTCGCCCGCCGCGCCACTTCGGTCGTCAATAATCAGAATATCAGAAGCTATATTCCTTGGAGGGCTAAGTTCTGTTTAAGTCCAGTTCTGTTTAAGTCCCATACCTATAATTGGAGGGCAAGCCTATTGCCATCTACTAGGCACGGAACTAGACCCGCGCTGCTACTCTGAGAAATTTCTGATTCCCAAAATAGCTTTACCTGACCAAACCACACTCTCAGTACTAGTAGATGCGATCACTAGACCAACGACGCAGTCCTAGAAAACTCTTCGTAAATATAACTACACAATATTAACTCTATTCATCTACGCTGCTCGCACGAGCTCCACGGCACTTGTTTGATCGGCCTATTGACATTATCGTGTTCTGAAAATCAAACCAGTGGTGGAGTGTATCGCAAATGTCGATTTCTCGTGGTCACAATGTACGGTGAATATTTCAAATTCAGACTGTTTCAATACCGTGGGCGGGTGCTTTTTAGGGTACCGTAGCCAAATGGCAAATAACGGAACCCTTATGGATTCGTCTGTCTGTCTGTCCATCCGTATGTCACAGCCACTTTTTTCCGAAACTATAAGAACTATACTGTTGAAACTTAGTTAGTAGTAGATAGTAGATGTATTCTGTGAACCGCATTATGATTTTCAAATAAAAATAGAAAAAATAAATTGGGGGTTCCCCATACTTAGAACTGAAAGACAAAAAAAATACATTACCATGCAAACTTTCACCGAAAATTGGTTTGAACGAGATGTAGTAAGTAGTTTCTTTTTGAAAACACAAAAACATTCGATCAAAGTTACAACGAACTACAAGAACCTTTATATTATGTTACTTGCTGCTACGGAACCCTTCGTGCGCGAGTGCGACTCGCACTTGGCCGGTTTTTTTTTGTGACGCTCGAAATGTTGTTTTGGTTCGAAATCGCTTGGGAAGACTAGAAAATACAAAAAGGCGTTAATGCAAAATAAGTACGCATTTGGTAGGTAATGATTGGTAAATTAAAACAAGCAGTTTATAATGTAAAAAGAAAAACTTGAGGGACACCCGGATGGTACGAAATTCCTTTCGATTAATTAGTGAAGGAATTGTAATAAAATTTTAATTTTTTAAAGTGTTTTTTAAGTTTATATAAAAATAAAGAATATTTTTTATTATTTTTTATGTACAAAAAACCTGTATACACTCAAGAAAAATAGTCGTCGCGACACCACACTGTTCAATGCGAAATAGAAAGACGAAACGAAAATAACTGGCTTGCTTTCTATGAGAGAGAGAGAGAGAGAGAGAGACAGACAGAGAAAGACGCGCACGCCACACGGCTATCAACTACAGAAAAAAGTGTCGTTACAACTTTTCGTCTTGATTTTTTCCGTCTAGCCCCCTTTCGCAACGCGCGATAAGGAATTTCGTTCCAAAAATAAAAAATACTCACTTTACCAAATGAAAATAATGGTATAAATCGGCGTAGTTATCACAGAGGAACCGGTGTAGTTAAAAGAAAACTGCCAACAACATAATCTACTCCTTTTCTTTGAGTCGGTTAAAAACGAAATATTCCGACAAATTGTTTATGTAGACCTTTATAGTCTGCATAAATATATTCTGACGTTAATGTTGCCAGTACAAATACTAACATCTCCCTCCAAGTAAATTTCAAAGGAAACAACACATTTCTTTTACAATTTTATACTGGTTTTGTAGAACAAACAGTTTGAAAGGTTCGATACATTGCTACTAAGTACCTATAACAAATAGGTAGGTTTTGACTCCCTTGTTGGTCTAGTACTTGCGAGCGCTACAATTCAGCATGAGGACATGTGTTTGATTCCCGGGTGATGTTATTAGGTTTTTCAAATGCAATTTCTCAGTATCAGCGCGAAATCTAGATTTATGACCGGTCAGTGATTAAAGGCTCGATTACGTGAGACGTTAACATAACTGGCGAAATACGAGTGCTCTATAGTAACACCCCTGCCTAACCCTTTTGAGAATACAGGCGTGCTATTATGTAAGTATAACAAATGTTAGGTTCAGCAAGGTTTGCGCTCGACATGTTTAACGTCCATATTGTATAGGATTTGTATCAAAGTGCTCTTGGGTCTTATCAGAATTGACGCTAAGAGGGCTTCGTGATATTTGTTCTTTTACTTAAAATAACAAAAGGGAAAGGTAAACAGTAACAGACAGTTCGTAGTTTCCCGATAACATGAGCCAAAGGAAAACGTGATCAATAAAAAGCAGAACGGGCTTGTTATTAAATTACGTGGTGTGAAATAACGATTCTGAAAATCTGTTTCTAATTTTGCGAGTGTAATCTAGGTTTGAGAACAACTTTATTTCTCATAAGAATTACATAGTTAATTCACTTACTGAGAAACACACTAAAATTAAAATTTATAATTAGAGCGCACAGATTATGTGGGCACACACATAAATAATAACCGATACTCGATCATACGTTTAACAAAACACAAACATGGATGGAGTTTGATTCTTACTGGATGTGTCTACATGATAACATCACGCCTGTTCTCGAAGGGTTAGGCAGCAGGGTAATTGGAGTAGACCTACATATCGCCTGTTATTTTGACGTTCCTGTTGGCATTAAACGGGCACGAAAACGGATCGGGCTCCTACTGTGGAATTCCACATGGAGAAACCTTAAACACTTTGCCTGACCCAGGAATCGAACCTAAGACCTCATAATAAGCAGTAGCAAACCACTTTTATCTACAAATAAAAATAGTAGACAATCAAAAAGAAAAGAAAGAAAGAAAAGAAAAAAACATTTATTTGGGACACGAACAGATAATAAAAAACACAAAAGAAAAAAGCAACAAAAATCTAAACAATAAAAGTTAAATAAAAAAATATAAACTAAAAGGACCTTTATAAAAAGGCTCCTATGTAGCATATGCTATGCAATCAAGATCATCTATTTCCATAGTAATAATACAATGATTAATCTATGAAGAAATCATCACAGACAGGGCATCGAAAAAGCTGCCCAGAAGGCTGGCAGCATTGCCACGTGGAATGGAAATACTGATTCTTTGGCCAAAAAAGGCCAGCCCTCTGGTCATGTGGAGAGTCGACCGAACGCTTCGCGATTTCTCGGAGAACAAAATGGGCAAACGGACCCCATGGCCCTAGTGTTTCAAACCCCAAACGGCTCAAACATATAACTTCCAGTTAGGTTGTTGTATTTTCGTCGTTTGAGGTTTTCTGCACTTGCACAATCCACCGTACTAGGAAGATGGGATGGCGCAAAGATGTCGACACAATATGTTGCATCCCACACCAAAGACCTAACCATCTTCCAAGGTATTATGGTTACTCCATCTGGTCTCTTACCATAGTCGCGTGCCAAGCCACACTAGGTTCTAAAATAGCTGGTAATTAAAGTAAGTGGACCTATGCTACCTTCAATTCCAGAACTGAAAACCGAGCAAAAAGATAAAAGATTGATGCTGACCTAATTACCTAACCCTTAGGTTAGAATTCGGGACAGACAATCAACGACTCTGTCGATTAAACTCACTTAGTTCCATCTCTATTTAGCGCGCTGTCCATTTGTTAGAACTGACACCTGATTTCCTGTGTTCGAGAAAATTCGCAGAGTACAATGTACATTAGGTAGAAAACGAGGTAATGAAGCGATATGTAAAAATATCCGGTTGCAATGATGTTTGGTAAAATACAGAAAATGCTGATACTTTTTATTTTTATCATTATTTGCACGGATTATACACACAACAACCTACCTTACATAAAAGCTATTTTTTTTTATTCCTGCGTGGAAAATCCTCATGGATGTACTCCGCCCTGGGGGGGGGGGGGGGGTTGTCAGACTTTTACCGACTAAAAACCACCCCGGTGTTCCATCTCATAGCTACGTCGGGGGTTGCGATAACGTACGATCCTTCCGCATCCCCCGGACAGGGCCGGCGAGCCTCTGCGAGCCTCCTCAGGTCGAGGGGGGGAGTGAGGTGTTTGACTCCCCCCGTGACGTCTAAGAGGTTCGCCCGTGGAACACAAAGCGCCACCGCCTCGGGTACCTTACCTAAAAGCTACCTTAACCTAAAAGCTTTTTTTTTTTTTTTTTTTGGTGCGGGTTGGAAAATCCTCATGGATGTCCTTCGCTCTGGGGGAGCGAAGGGGTCTGTCAGACTCTTACTGACTAAAAACCACCCGTTGTTCCGTCTCACACCTACGCCGGGGGTCGCGGGAACGTACGATCCTTCCGCAACCCCCAGCTAGTGCCGGCCCGCCTATGCAGGCCTCCGCAGGACGAGGGGCGGAGTGAGGTGTTAGACTCCCCCCGCGACGTCTAAGAGGGGCGCGCGTGGAACACGCGCCACCACCTCGGGTCCTGGTGTTAAGGGGGCGACAGACGTCCCCAGGTCCGTCGCCCCTGGACCCATTTAGGGGGGCTGGAAGAGGGCGTTGTCCGCCCTCCGCCGACGCCCGGTGCGTCTGCTGCGGGCCGGGTTGGAGGAAGATATCTCCCTTTCCCGTTCCGCAGCCTCCTTCCGCGAGATAACCGTCTCGCAGAAGGACACCACCGCGTTCCAGGCCTCCTCGCTGCCAACCATCGATGACACGACGGCCGGCAGCGACAGGTCCCTGCCTACTTCCGCAACGAGGGCACGGCGTGGATCCTCCCAAGCGGGACACTCTGCCAGCGTATGCCACGCCGTGTCCTCCCGGCAGTCGACGCAGTGGTGACACCGGGCGTCCGGCTCCCTGTTTATGCGACACAGGTACTTCCCGAAGCAACCATGCCCCGAGAGCACCTGCGTCACCCGAAACGACAGGGAGCCGTGCCTCCTCCCGAGCCAGTGATCGAGCACCGGCCGGACCGCCTCGATGGTGACGAGGCCGGCGGTAGGGCGTGAAAGCCTTTCCCGCCATTCCGCCACCAGGACCTCACGAAGCTGGGACCGACGCAGCTCCATGTGTCGCTGCGTCAGTCGCTCGCCTCGCGCCCGCGCTTCCTCGCGCCACCGGAACAGTGACGCGAGTACTTTCGCCTCCAGGTCCCAGGGCGGGGATCCGGCCAGTGCACAAGCCGCCTCGCAGGAGATCGTGCGATATCCCCTGATGACTCTGACGGCCATCGCTCTCTGTGGCTTCCGCAGAACAGAGAGGCTACAGGCCGTCAGGTCAGCCGCCCAGATCGGGGCCCCGTACAGGGCCATCGATCGCACGATCCCTACGTAGAGCCGCCTACAGGCGGCGCTCGGGCCCCCCAGATTGGGAAGCAGCGTTGATAGCGCCCCGGCCGCGCCCAACAACTTGGGCGCCAGCCGCCGGAAGTGGGGTCCGAAATCCCACCGGCTGTCGAGCACCAATCCCAGGTACTTCATGGTGGACTCGACAGCTATTCGGACCCCCCCGACCACGATGTGTGATCCCGGCGGCGGCGCCCGTCGGGGACCATGGAATACCATGGCCTCCGACTTGTTGAGGGCCACCTCCAGGCCTAGGCGCCGTATGCGGCTCACCACCTGTGAGACCGCCGCCGTCGCCAGCAACGCTGCCTCCCTGTGCGAGCTCCCCCGGGCCGTGACCAGCGTGTCATCCGCGTAACACGTCAGGTCTACGCCCGGTTGGAGTCCGCCCCTCAGCACCCAGTCGTACCCGATGTTCCACAGGAGCGGACCTACGACCGAGCCCTGTGGAACACCGCACGACACGCGGTGCTGGTGTCCGCCATCACGTCCCATGTAGGTGACACACCTCTCCGCCAGGTAAGCCCCAACGATGCGGCGGAGGTAGAGAGGCACCCGATGATACCGCAGTGCCTCCCGAATGCAGCTCCAGGGCAGGGTGTTGAACGCGTTGGAGATGTCTAAAGAGACCGCCAACGCCACCCCGCCCCGGGACACTGCTTCCTCCGCTAGGACTCTCACTCTCGACACAGCGTGAATAGTGGAGCGCCCATGCCGAAAACCGAACTGGCTCTCGTCTAGGTCCGGCCCCTCTCTGCACAAGTGGTCGACGAGGCGGGCTGCGATTATCCGCTCGAACAGCTTGCCCACCTCGTCTAACAACACTATGGGCCGGTACGCGGACGGAGAGTCCGCGGGGCGCCCCGCCTTCCTGAGCAGGACCAGGCGGCCAGACTTCCACAAGGAGGGAAACTGGCCCCGCTCGAGGCACGCTGTGTAGAGTCCTCTCAGTTGGGGCTCTAGCTCCTTCAGAGCGAGGGCTAACACGCAGCCGTGAACCCCGTCGGGCCCCGGAGCCACGTTCTTGGCCCGGAGCCGCGTCACGGCTGCCCCCATCTCTGTCCGTGTCACCTCTGGGACGCTGATGGCGTTGTCCTCTGCAGGCTCTGCGGCTGTGGGCAAAGCCATCGGCGGCGGAGTGTGCTCCGCTCTTGCCGGGAAGAGGGCTGCGACTATAGCGTCCAACAGCTCGGGTTGGAGACTCTCGGTGAGTGGAGGCGCCGCGGCTCGGAGTTTCCCACGAACCGCACGATAAGGGCGCCCCCACGGATCCCCGTCCAGAGTCCCCAGCATCTCCTCCCTGGCTCGCGTCTTCGCCTCACCGATGGCCAGCCTCAGAGCCTGCTTAGCCGCGCTGTACACCTCATACAGCGCGGCCTCTTCGTCAGGAACCCGACGACGTCTTCTGCGGTATCGGGTGTACCGGCGCCAAACCGTCGCGCACGAGAAGCGCAGTTGCGCAATCTCGGCGGACCACCAGTACACCTGGCGCCTTGCAGACTGTGCGTGGACGCGGGGCATGGAGGCGTCGCAGATTTGCGACATCGCCCCACGGAACCACAGCGCCCCCTCGTCGACGTCGTCGGGTTCGGTCGTTGCCGACTCCCGGATCCAGGCCTGGACAATGGCGGCCTCCTCGAGAAGTTCCCTGTCGATGCGCGTACGCGCCCAGCGCGGACCGTCCGTCCACGGAGCCGATGGACTGCGACCGCCGGCGGTCTGGGCGGAGACATCAAAACGGATATATCGGTGATCCGATAACGTCTCCGCCTCCGCGGCGACACGCCAGTCGCGGACACGGCTAGCGACAGCAGGGCTAGCGAACGAGACGTCCACTATAGACCCGCCCCGCTGCCGCACGCATGTGTGGACCGAGCCCCGATTTAGGACGGTCAAACCAGTGGTGACCGCCCACTCCTCCAAAACCTCACCCCGAGCATCGGTCGCCGGAGATCCCCACGCCGTAGACTTGGCGTTGAGATCCCCTAGCAACAGCACAGGGCGAGGGTGGAGTCAGCCCACGACGCCACCCAACTCGACAAGGAAGTTCTCGAAGTCGGCGAGACTCTTGTTGGGCGAGAAATACGCCCCAACAGTGCCAATACCGTTCGCGAGGACGGCCACCCAGCCGTGACCTCGCGACGGGTTGACGAGAGCCCCGCCAATTATGGCCACCAAACCGTCCAGATCGCCCACCCAGTTATCCCTGGGGGGGACAAAGTACGGCTCGGCGACCACAGCCACGTGAATCGACCACTCTGCCATGCTCTGGAGCAAGAGATCCTGAGCTCTGGCACAGTGGTTGATGTTGCCCTGGAGGAAATGGTACAGCGCCATTAAGCGCAGTCCACCCCCTCCGCACCATGCCTAGGCCGGGAGTCGGCCGGAGGGCGGCCAGGCTGAGGGGGGGGTAAAGAGCCCCCGCCAGCCTTGGCACCCCCTCTCTTCTTTTTGGGCGCGGGCGCACCACAGGCCTTTTGACCCACTCTGTGCCCAGCGGGCCTCCCTGCAGCTGTACAGAGGCTGCAGTTTGGCGACGCGGAGCACTGGGCCGCCTTATGGCCGGGCTGACCGCAGCGATAACACTCCTCGCTGCGGTCTGTTTCGGCGTTGCACCGCACCCTGACATGCCCAATGTCAAGGCAGCGGTAGCACCGCAAAGCCCTCGGTCGCAGCAGCTTGGCCCTTGCTGCCACCCATCCCACCAACAGGCGCCCGCCGTTGGCGACCTTGTGTGCGGCCGCCACCGGGCATCTGACCCAGATCGAGCCGAGCCCGGAAGCGTCCACCCGGATGTCGCCCGTGCGGATGTCTTCAGGCGGACACCCACCCGCTCGGGCGACGGCCGCCACCACCTCAACCGGAGTCGTCGAGTCATCCAGGCCGTCGACGCGCAGCTCAGCGGTCTTCGTCGGCCTGGACACCCGGACGTCCTCCGGGTTGAGGACCTCCCGCAGCTTGGCGGCCAGGAGGTCCGCCTTTTTGCCACCATCGGCACCCGTAAGCTCGAAGAGCCGCGCCCCCGTAATCGCCGGCCTCATCTTGAAGCCGGTCGGTGTCCCCAGGTCGGGGAACGCGATCCTCGCCCTTGCCTCCGTCAGGACCGCCCTGTATGTGAGGCCCCTTTCGACGGCTCCGGGCTGCAGCGTCACAACCACAGCCGCGGAGCGTGGGGCTTTCACCCTAGGCGGCCCCTGGGCCCTCTTGGGTGCCGATGACGCCGCTTTAGCGGGTGCCGGCGGCGCCGGTTGTGCCGTCGGCTTCCTCCTCCGGCCCCTCCTCACGACCGTCGCCCAGGTCTCATTAGGACCAGGTGGGGCCGCCAGAGGCATGGACGTTGGAGGCCCGGCCGTCCGATTTTTAGGCGCAGACGAACCTGCAGCCTTGTTACTCCCCACCACGGGTTTGGTGCCGGTCACCGGCGCTGGCTCCTTCCGCCGCTTGTCTGCAGCGAGCGGTGGGCGGAGGGTTACCGCCGGGAGAAGCCTGGCTTCGATGGACTCCATCCGGGCACCCACCATCTTCCCGCATTGCATCATGCAGATGCGCGCGATCTTTTCGATCTCCGACCTTAACCTAAAAGCTACCTTAACCTCAAACCTCAGTAGTGAGCAATGCGCGATCGGAAACGGACGCGTTAGCTTGAATATTTTATTCTAACCTAAGGGTTAGTTAATTAGGTCAGCTTCAGCTGACCTAATTACCTAACCCTTAGGTTAGAATTTGGGACAGACAATCAACGACTGTGTCGATTAAACTCACTTAGTTCCATCTCTATTTAGCGGCGCTGTCCATTTGTTAGAACTGACACCTGATTTCCTGTGTTCGAGAAAATTCGCAGAGTACAATGTACATTAGGTAGAAAACGAGGTAATGAAGCGATATGTAAAAATATCCGGTTGCAATGAAGTTTGGTAAAATACAGAAAATAATGATATTTTTTTTATTATTTTTTTCATTATTTGTAATGATTGTAGATACACACAACAACCTACCTTACAAGATTTTAAAAAAAAATTGTGCTGAGGTGGAAACTCCTCAGTCAGTAAAAACCACCCCGGTGTTCCATCTCACACCTACGTCGGGGGTTGCGAGAACGCACGATCCTTCCGCAACCCCCGGCTAGGGCCACCTCGCCTCTGCGGGATCCTTGGTCGAGAGGGGGGAGTGAGGTGTTTGACTCCCCCCGTGAAGTCTAAGAGGGGCGCCCGTGGAACACAACGCGCCGCCACCTTGGGTATCTTACCAAGCTACCTTTACCCTTAACTGTCGTGGTGAAAATAGTAACGCTTCTATATAGATATATGTAGATAAAAGTAAAAGAATGATACATTTGTCCATTTCTTTTTCATTAAACTTAAAAATCAAACATTTATAAACGGTTTTGCATGCAAATTCAACAGTAGGCACTTGTTCTTCTATTTCTTTTTTACCTTTCACAAGTCAGTAATTTTGTTTGAAACTAAAAATATGGTACTGAACAAAAATTATAAAAAAGCTATTAAAAAGGTACCAAACAATTTCTAAAACAGTTTTTCTTAACTATTGGAGTTATCTTTTCCATTACCAAACCTTTTGGAACTGAGATACGCGTGGTCCTCCCTATAATGATAATGGCTGGCAAACTGGATTTATTACTATAGTTGTTATTTCATTAATTTATTTAATAACCTACAAAATACGATTTTAATATTTTTTAAAAATTCAAAGGTCCACTGGTATTGGGTTCAAGTTAGATGCATCTCCAAAGACAGGAACCTAGCTCGTCATAATGCGAGCCGTTGCAAGGAGTACTGTCTTTTGCATCAGGTTTTTACCCCAACCGCGTATCGAGAGCATCGTGAGACGGTCTTTGAGGCATTTAAACCACCAGCCCATTCTGTATTACCACGATTATTTTATTGTTTGTATTAAAACACCGCATCTTGTCATTTCAAAGATGCTACCGACGTGATATGAAAGGTAAGAAAGAGTTCATAACCAAAACAAATAAACTCAAATTTAGACTTTGGTGAGCGACATACAAGTATAGCGATGCCCCGCGGTTTTGACCCGATCCTAAGGGTCGTATGCACACTACGACCCTTAAGAGCCTATTACCTTTCTCAAGAGTTAGGCTATTAAATGCAAGATGATGTATTTTAATTTTCTAGTGTGGCAACCCGAAAGCGTCCTTTGTATGCCGTCCTAGACGGGGGTTGCGGAAGGATAGTACGTTCCCGCAACCCCCAGTGTAGGTGTGAGATGGAACACCGGGGTGGTTTTTAGTCAGTAAGACTCTTACAGACCCCTTCGCCCCCCAGGGCGGTGGACAACCAGAAGGATTTTCCAAAAAAAATAAAAAAATGGTTGTGACACGTTCGAGCGGTAACGGCTTGCGCTCAAAATAAAATCTAGCTAATAAGTGAGTTTGTCAAGACTGTCCTTTATGTTGAAGCTGTTTTCCTGAACAATAAACTGTTATCGTAATAAGTCACTCTTAATCTGCTCCCCGCCGACGCTTTAATTTGACTGGTTGTTCCAACAAACAAAACAAACTCTTCACCTTCATAATTATAATAGTACCTATATATTTCCAATCATCAGATTATTCAAATGTTTGAAAAGAAAGAATCAATGTATGGAAACAAATGTTTGATTTAGGTCTGCGTGTTTTCACAATACGTATTCTACGTGGCTTTAAATTTTAAACATTGCAATGTATCTTTGCTGGTGATCGATTCCACCCGTTTTGTTTTGTTTTCTTTCTCGACTGACACTTGATTCCCTTTGTGCTCTACTTCGTTAAAAGTGGAGGAATTTATCGAATGCAAAGTAATTAACGTCTGTAAAATATCAGGTTGGCTCGAATTAAGCTTTAGTTCATTGTTTTTCATGCTCACCTTGAGCAATATGGTATTTTGATTAAATAACAAATACCATCGTGGTACAGAAGGTGCATTTAAGATTTGTGATTGTTTTTTTTTATTTATTCAGAATTAATAGAGTTTTGACAAAGCGTTTCAAGGAGCTTTCAAACCTAAACATTCACTTTTAATTTATCATCAAAACTAAAAGCTCACAGGACATGAGCTTTTGGCCGAACAAGAACATTTTATCGAGCTGTCGAGCGTTTTAACCAAACACTTTACAACGTTTTCAGCATTTGCTAGGATGATCTGGGACATTTGATGTTTGACAAAACTTGAAACAGGATTTTTTTCCACTTTCTGTTGTAACAAGATAATGCACAGGTTGATGAGCACTTTCAAAGTACTCTATAAGAAGCTTAGCTGGACCGTTGCCCTGCACTGGATGACAATAGTCTCTCTCAGCACACCTGGCAATATCCATACCTATGTAACATACCTAAAACACAGTTCTTAATACCTATTTTGTTCGCAGGATCAAGCCTGGCAGAATTACAAAGCGGTGTGAAAACCACAACAAGCTACCTGAGTCTGCTACTGACTTCACTATTGATAGCACTCGGTACGCGGTATGAAGACGTAAGGTGACCTAATTAGACGATATAGGGAATTCGTTAAGAAGGATCGGATAGCAGGAATTGAACTTTAGATCTTACCAAGTATTGTTTGGTCTTTATGTATTAGAACTTAAAATTTCAATTTAAAACAGATGGTATAGATGGATTAACCAAAGAATTCGGACTCATCTATCATTTAGCGTTGCTGTAAGGCTCAAAAAATTGAAATGTAGTCACCAATTTAAAAACTATACGTGTTACGTTATAACAGAAGTTTTGGATTTCTTTTTAGAATATTCTAAAGTAGTTGCACTAACAGTAACAAGCAAAATGGAATGTTATTATGTTTCACAAAATTTACAAAAGCGTGTCTGTTGCCGTAATTTTATGTTGCCGTACCGAAATTAATTCTGTAAATCTCAGTACGTCGCACAAAAAGCTGCCAGGAACCTTTTTGTTCATCTTTCTATGAAACACGTTAGACTACCTAACGAGATATTCCGCCGTGGGGCCAGTCGGGGCCAAAAGCACGTCCTGCTCCATTAACGCGATGTTCCGGTCCACGAATACCTTTTGTCTCGAAGCGCTCTTAAATATTCACTGGTTTTCAATATCGATCACTTTAGTCTTAAGTAAAGGTTCACCCAGAAAAGTTGACCACTGTTTGCAACTCTTTAGAAAGTCAACAATTTTTTTTTCGTTTTTGTCCACGCTAACAGATATGTTGTCAATAATTAGAGGTTCATTTTTGTAGACCAATTACTGCCTCTATCTGGACTATTTATTTATCTTGCAACCCCGGATATCTTTTATCAAGAACTTAATTTCAACTTAATTACGACGAATAAAAGACATCTGTTGAATCCTAAGTATGGTATATGGAATACCATTGATAGTTTTCAATGCAACCTTTTTCCTATTTTCATCATTTGATTTCTTAACTTATACGTTTAAAGATTGGTTAATTTGGTCGTTCACGTATCAGGCGTGTTTCTGTTTTGAAAATGTTCTCAACTGAGTAAGCGTACATACAGTAGAGGAAAATGTCAGCAACACGTTTATTCCTTTGAATTTTACCACCAACAACGGAAACACTATTTTCGACATTTTATAAGTTAAAGTCAAAAATTTGGATTAACCTAAAAAAAACAGAACTTTTTTGTGTCAACAACACGTGTTGGCAACACAAAATTTGGCAATTTTTCATCGGTGGAGACTTGTTTTAACATCCGCTGCAGCGAAGTAACGCACTTTACTTTTAGTTGACCTTTTTTTGAACATTTTTGTTGAAAACTTTTCAATGCTAATTTGAACCTTAATGAAGAAAAGTGAGTATAAAGTAAACTATGTAACACTAAAAATAATGCCTAAGCAAATGATAATTTTATTTAGTTAGTCTATCGAATACCAAAATTTCCTAATTCCGTACGAATTTGTTTTAATCTTAGCACCGAAAGTTTAATTAAGGTGAAGGGTAACGGTTATGGAGTATTCTAAAAATTAATTCCTGCTTATCCAGTCCTGGTGTGAGATCCTTAAATGAAGTTTGAACCGTCCAAGGATCTTTGGGTAAAAGGACCATTAGTGAGAGTGTATATACTATGTAAAAAAATATATATGTATAATAAATATAATATAATATGTTAACAATATCTATATTATACAGATGTCAGTTGGTGTCCAAGTATTGATTGCGGTCATGTCATGCCAAATGGGGCATAAATAATGTTGTGACCAAACTTTACCTTTATAGATAATATTGTGTCTAAGAAAATTTAATTTCATGCATGAGTAACATCAATGTTTTCATAAATATTTAGGGATGATTTTTTTTATAAAAGGTCCAGACGCCAGACCCCGAACTGTCAGATTTTCCCAATTGAACATGAACCTTATTAAATCGTCATAAAGTTGAAAAACTATCAAATAAATTTGACAGATCGGGGTAGCTTGATGTGCTGGCCAGCACATCAAGTTTATTTAGCCATTACATTAGTACACAAGTACATTACAATAATGACCTAAAAACTAAAATATTAGTCAAGCGACGCGGCGACGTTTGGACCGAAACTCTTGACGCTGAAGTTTTAAATATTGACATGGGAAATATCATTGTCTGATTTTTTTAACTCAAATTGTTAGTGATTTTAAATTTACGTTTTATAAGCTCGTAACTCAGAAAAGATTGAATGATTTCCACATAAGTATCCCCCTTAATATACCCACTTCATAATGGCGCTATTATTACCTACGCACAATTGTTTTCATGTACACTGCTTTTCTAATACTACTAATTTTCATCTTTTTATGCTGGGATACCGACTGACATTCGAATCACTTCTCTAGAGGATACATATCACAAATATATATCACTATGCACTATCACTTTTTCTACAGATTTTATTTTACTCGCAAAATATCTGAAGACTCATATAATTATGATATTCGTATAGGTATGTAACATGAAACCATATCAAAACGTTGTTATAAAAATATCGTTCACAATTTTACTTGACAAAAACTTAGAAAATATTTTTATCTACATTAATATCACCAGAATCCCCATTATGTCGAACTCTAAGGATGCTAAACGTCCTCCTGACTGCCGACCCTGAATGTGATGTGTTTGCTGATGAATGGAAGAAAATAACAAGCACTTGTCTGGTGTTCTGTGAGAGACAATATGCGAGGGTGTCCACTGTTACATGTTAGTTTATGTTATTTTGTGATGTATTTAAGTTTATTTAATCATTTAATTCTATATGTGTGTCTTAGTTTTTATTTTTTCTAATTCTATGTTAATTAATCTAGTTGGGCCTGTGCCGTTTTAATTAACTATAAATAAATAAATCAATATACTTGAAAAATATCAGGTTTATTAGACAGAGGACAACACTTTTGTAAAGCATCTAACACTACCTATATGTAATAACTTTTTTTACTCGGAAAACATCTGGCAGGTAGGTCCATACTAATATTATAAAATGGGAAAGTGTGTGTGTCTGTTCGTCCGTCTTTCACGGCAAAACGGAGCGATGAATTGACGTGATTTTTTAGTGGAGATAGTTGAAGGGATGGAGAGTGACATAGCCTACTTTTTGTCTCTTTCTAACCCCCTACTTCTAACGCGAGCTAAGCCGCGTGCAATAGCTAGTAACAAATAATTTTATGTATCAAATAATTGTGAAAGATATTTTACAGAATTGGGAACAGTGTTGTATCATTTATGAAAAGAACAAGGTTTGCTCCCAATGTTATGATTATACAGAAGTATATTTTGGTAAAACAGCGTGTGTATTTTCCCATCTTGAAAACATTATTTGACTGCAATCTACAATTATTCCAATCTCAACGGCTTTGTCGACTTGTTTATGCTCCATGCATTACAGTAATGCACTCCGTAATTATTATTAAATAAAATAAAATAAACAAATAATGCTGGACAATCCACACAGCATCATCTAGCCCCAAGTTAAGCAGAGCTTGTGTTATTGGTACTAGATGACTGATATACTTAATACAATACATTACATAGATAGATATAGATATATAACACCCGGAACAAATCTTTGTAGATCGTACAAGCATTTGTCCCAAGGAGGGGATCGAACCCGCAACCTCCTGTGTCACAGGCGGACCTTCGCCCGCTGCGCCACATAGGTTGTCATATTGGTTGGAATTCTTATAAAAACGAAGTCATATTAAAGTTACTGTTGAAACTTTTCACACCTAATAGGTACCTATTTATAATCATTAGATATCGATACCCGTCATGTCTGCGAAGTTTCGCCAATTAGTTAATTTCGACCTTGTGAGTTTCTTATTTATGTTTTCATCAAACATTTCGTATCGTTTCACAAACTTTATCTTTGTATCTCTAGTCATTTTGTACTTATTAGTTAAATAAAGGAGCTTATGGACAAACAGTAACTGCCGTACGGATCGATCGAAAGTAAACCTACGGTAGCCGAGATCAACCCGTGGATTGGTGACCAACCATTATATACCGAAACTCCTATGTGCTTTGGAAAGCATGTTAAGCAGTTGGTCCTGGCTGTAATATTTGATCTTTGGATGTCGTTACGGTAGTTGGGTAGTCAGAAACCCAATCAATCTTACCAAAGGCTGTGTCACCCAACAGGGTGTGAAGATCAGTCAGGCAGTCGCTTTATGTAAAATACTGGTATTCAGCTGCACTCGGGTAGACTGGAAGCTGAACATAGGTGGGAAAATGCTAGCTAGATGATCGAGTATGGTTTAAAACAATTAATGTCGCCGTATTTTTGTAGTATTTTAAAAAAGGAAACAGATTTTACCTTTGTTATATTGTATTTTATTTCCTTCTTATAAAATGGTACAACTCAGTGCCCGCTAGCATACACTTACTAGTAAGTGTTTTAGTGTAACAAGTACTCATGTCCAAACTTCATGTTAGCGTACTTTCCTGTAAATACTTAGCTATAATTACTTCGCTATGTGCACACAAATCTTACAGAACATATTTTTAACGAACACATCATTATTTTATAGATATCCGAGTATACATGTACATACATTGAAGTTGTGTCACAAATGATTTACATTTTTTTTCTATTTTACTGTTAGACAGGTGAGAATTGTGCTAATTGAACAAAATACTTCGCAGTTGTACAATTTTGAACTTATTTGCAGGTTTGTATGTTTACCTATTTGTCAACTTATTGTCAGTCATAGCTAAAATACATAGTTACAGTTACAAAGAAGCATGTTACTTAAAACTTGTATTGTGAGATATTTTTTGTAAAACCTCTATTTTGATTACAATAAAAAAGTCTGTTATTTTATTATAATATTCAGTTGGTTTTTGTATTATTTATTGCACAACTCTTACTCATATCATGAACTAATGTTAATCTCTTGTAACATCTTGTTAAATTGTATTGTGTCTAAATACTTTAGATCGTTGTTCTTACTTTTGTTTTACATAACTCATTACATATCAATACACATACCACTTTTCACGATATGTACCTTTAACTTATATATGTAATATAAACATAATAAACAATAAGGTAAGGATTTAATCTGTAATGAATATGATATTATTTAAAACATATCTATACAGGATAGTAACAAAAATAAACTTCTAATATAACAAGCAAAAACAGATAATTACATAAAAAAATCCTGGTCAAAAAATATACTTTTTTCTCGTTTTCTTATTTTACAATCCTGTACATGGTATAGATTTTAATATAATGAAAAAAGACACGTTAATTCTTTTGTTGTGATTAAAACATAATATAAAAAGAAATGCAATGCAATGTTCTAATCATTCCAAAATATATTTACAAAGTAATCGTTAGTATTTAAAATGCTTGAGTTCTTGTTAGTGAATGTTTTTAAAAAATATATTTGTGATTAGTTGTAAATTCGTTGTGTATTTAATTATATATATTGTGACAATCTGTGACTTATTTTATATTGTTGTGTGGTGTATTATTTCAAAATGGACACAAGCATAAAGAAACTAAAAATGTCATTATTTCAAAGGAAAGTCACAGATTGAAATATTTTATCAAACACTTAAACATATCGGTGCTTTTGTTGACTGTTGATTTAAGCGTAATTATAATTATATATTATTATAAGTATCATGAAATGAACATATTAATTATTACGTGTGCAATATTGTGATAAAAATAAGATTTTTAATAAAATTAATGTATGAAAATAACTAGTGTTTATTTTGTTTTGACAATTCATGAGTTTGATTTATTGGGCAGAAAATGGTTGAAACAGAAAATGAAAAACATAATATATCTATTTATTTTTTTATAAAAAAACGTTGCCCCACACTAGGAATTTCTCCTGTATCGTGGGTGCGTTTACAAACATTTAAACTCAAATACACAAACAGCCAGACCCGGAACAACTATCTGTAGCCTATACAAACATTTGTTCCGTGCGGGATTGAACCCGCGACACGCAGCCGTCAACCGAGCTTCCATCAGCTGCTACAATGCAATGCCGAGATGGTAAAACAAAACAACATTAATAAACTTATCTTAAATAAAGAGTACAAAAACCAAAGTTCCAACCATAAATTATATAAAGTCACATGAAAACTTGTCAATTTACGTAATTACTCTGTCAACTGAAAAAATGCCATAATTTATGGTATAAACCTCTCAAGAATCCAAAAATGAACTAATTAAAAAACTTAAAAGTGTTAATTCATCTCCAGAAAGGACATTAGCAAGAAAAAAAGAGACGCTTCTGAAGTCTTTCATGAGATTGTGTCTTTGTTTTTTTTTCCAGACAATTTGTTTTAAAAATTGTTCTGAAGATAATATTTTATCTCGTTTTAAGAATTAAAATATTTTTCGAAGAAGAATAGTTTTGCTAGACAGTTATGACAGTATTTATTTTGTGTTGTTCAAGGAATTCTGTTGAAGTGTTTATTTCAACTGAATCTTGGGGAGTTACTTTATTCCCATTCATTAATCAATTACGTTTTGACAATTTACCGAGATTCTTTATTCAGGAAGATAAATGTATAAGCGTAGTAAAATATGAAATATTTAAAAAAATTGGTACTAAAACAGGAAGATTTTATTGAATAGCACTGTTTTCAATGGATAAAGTAATAAAATTACATAATATAACACAGGTATATTTAAAAAAAAATGATGCCGATGCGCCTTAAGAATAAGCACGGAAAATCTCTGACGTGCAGATAAACCACAACTTTCCTTGGAAGTTGGAAAATCACAACATATTGTAGGTAGGTATGTAAACATTTTTTAGGCGTACCTAAGTAAGTACCTATATCTTGGAATTGCGCCAAAATACGGCGCTAAGCTTGCACTTTAGCAGACTTAACATTGTCATCGGAGATGTATGGGGGGGTAAGCGTAGCATTACTCGCTTCACACACCGTACTTAACATATAAAGCCGTATCACTGTTAGTATATTTCACTGCATTTATTTGTACATGCCATGCTATAACACTCTCGCTTGCAGGCTGTCCAGGCAGGTACTCCCTGCAATTGACGGCCGCTTTACAAAACAGGCCCTCCAACTGACTAAGCAGCAGCTGCGCACAGTCACAGCCGCTGTCACAGGTCATGGGTCATTTAACAAGCACCTATTTACTATAGGAGTTACAGATAGCCCGCTGTGCATAGCATGCATGGAGGTGGACGAGACGGCGGACCACGTGCTTCTCCACTGTCCAGAGGTTACTGCGTACAGGATTAAATACTTCGGTAACCCGGTTACTCTCCGAGAGATCGCCAGTAACGTCAGGGCGCTGCTGGCCTTTCTCGGGGAACTGGGGTGGATCGAATAAGGTATTGTCCCACCCTTTACGCAAAATACGCGCTACGTCGTGGAGTTGCGGAAATCGGCCCGTCTAACAATACAACACTCTCGCTCTCACACTGCTTTCTTTCTTATCCTTAAATATTTAGTGATCTCTGTTATCCTCCAATCGTGCCCAAATTTTCATTTAATATACCTTATACTCAGTATACAGATGTTAGAATGTCAACACGTTGACGACACGGTTGGCACAGTGGCTGAGCGATCGACTGCTGCGCCGCGTGTCGTGAGCTCGATTCCCGCAAGGAACTAATATTTGTATGGCCTACAGGTAATTGATCCGGCTCCGGCTGTTCGTATATGTGACTTAAAATGTTTGTAAACGCTCCCACGATACAGGAGATATTCCTAGTGTGCGGCAACGTTTTAAAAAGCAGCCTGCGACAATTTTGTACTAAGTAACTATGGGGCAAGTACTCGTAAATAATGTCCTGAGACTTCAAATGGAAAATCTCAACTCAATAGAATCTATTGCAATGAGGTTCATATTAAATGATCGATTGAATAGATCTTTCTGTTTGTAGGTACGACAGTCGAACACCACTATACAAAGCTAACAATTATTCAAGCCTATATTAAAACCCCTAGATCTACATAATGTGTCGCTGCAGCCATGTTTTGGGATATTCGTTCCCATGACATAAATCTTGGCTTCCCAAGACATATGAGAAACAACGGTAAGTAAGTATATCAAATGTGATAACATATATTGTGGCACCTAAAACAGAGGTACTTTATTTCATGACGTCACGTGCCACGTCATTACCATGACGGAAGAGCCATATCTCGGCGTATAAATACGACCAATGAATACTAATCCATGCTCCAGAAAGGCCCAGATGTTTGTCGGATGTTCTCAGAGTTATATACATGTATTTTTGTGGTTAATCAAAATGATAGATGTTTTTATTGTTATCGTTAGGAGATCTTGATGTTTGAATTTGACTTCAAATGCGAATTAATGAATTTATTTACATTTATAGTGACTAAAACAAATAAAAGCAATAAATA
Organism: Phlogophora meticulosa; assembly: GCA_905147745.2. Lineage (NCBI taxonomy): Eukaryota > Metazoa > Arthropoda > Insecta > Lepidoptera > Noctuidae > Phlogophora > Phlogophora meticulosa. The sequence continues at coordinate 11,163,100 of LR990538.1, read as the reverse complement.
AAAATGTCAAGACTCCTCAGTGCCTCGGAGAGCACGTTAAGCTGTTGGTACCGGTTGACATTTGTGGATCTTTAACAGTCGTTGAGGGTAGTCAGAAAACCGAAAGCCTGACAACCAGTCTTACCAAGAGTATCGTGTTGCTCAGTAACGGGGTTGTGGAGGTTATATAGGCAGTCGCTCCATGTAAACTACTGGTATTGAGCTGCATCCGGTTACACTTTAAGCCGACCCCAATATAGTTGGGAAAAGGCTAGGCAGATGATGACATTTATAGTGACGATAATCTCACAAAATTACGTATGATGGCAAGTTTTTAGTAACGGGTTGAAGAAAAATAAGAGTATGTTTGTTTATCTATTTTAATTGATTCATGCATGATCCTGCAGGATACACACCGTGGCAGTTAACCATAAAGAGAAAAAAACCATTTCCAATTAAAAAAACAAACCTTTTTGACGACCGATGTGGCGCGGCGGGCGAAGGTCCGCCTGCGACGCAAGAGGTTGCGGGTTCGATTCCCGCCTTGGGACAAATGTTTGTACGATCTACAAATATTTGTTCCGGGTGTTCTGGGTATTTGCTACATATAATAAAAATATCTATCTATGTAATGTATTGTATTAAGTATATCAGTCATCTAGTACCCATAACACAAGCTCTGCTTAGCTTGGGGCTAGATGATGCTGTGTGGATTGTCCAGCAATATTTATTTATTTATTTATGTTTATCTTCCTTAATTACCCTTACACACATTATTTGTTTTCCTGATGTAAAATTAAAACCCGTACAATAATTCACTACCACAGTTTTTAATTGCTACCACTCCTATAGTCGCCTCGAATGGGCAAATCTGAAACACAAATGATAGCTTTAATAAAACCTTTATGTGCCCCTTGTAAAGGCAATGTCCTCAGCAATTTACTGATTGAATGGCGGGATTTTATGAAGGCTTAATTAATTGCATCTATCTGTTTTGTAACCATTCTGTAATGGTCATCGAAATTACTTTAATGGATTTTTTGGTTTGTTGAAATTTACAATAAATAACATCCTAACTATAGTCAAATATTTAAATTCTCGTATCACGGTGTTTGTAATTAAACTCCTCCGAAATGGCTCTACCGATTTTCGTGAAATTTTGTGTGCATATCGGTAAGGTCTGCGAATCGGGTAACAACTATTTTTCATCCCTCTAAATGTTAAGGGTGGTCCACTCCAAACATGTTATATGGCAAAACAACGTTTGCTGGGTCAGCTAGTAATATTATAAATGCGAAAGTAAGTTTGTTTGTTACCTTTTCACGCCTAAACCACTGAACGGATTTCGATAAAATTTGGCAGAGACATGAATTGCACCCCGGGAAAGGACATAGGCTATTTTTAATCAACAAACCATACGAGCGAAGCAACGGGCTCAAGCTAGTGCGTATATAAAATTTAAATGTTGCTGTCATTACTTAAATTCATGTTTAATATTTTATTTCAATATTTTTACAATGTAATTTCTGACGTTCTTAAAGGGCCGATTTTCAGCCTAATTAGAATGGATTATTTTTGATTTGGCAAGTTTAATTCTATCTTTTATGTTTATTTTAATAAACAAAAACACGAAATAAAATCAGCGGTATAGAAAGAACATAGTGTTACAGTAATTTAAACGGGGAACAAAGAAAACAGCAAACAAACAGAACACATGGACTATAATCATTTATTTTTTATCAACAGTTATCTGACCAACGACTCATTAACATACACAATTAGCACTTTATCTTCTACGGATAAGCGGACCACCATAAAATGACATTAAACGCGCGTTCGTATCTCTAAAGCTATTAAACCATTGTTTGCTTTGAGAAACTCAATGATAATGACTATTTAAACAGGAAGATTGCTGTAAATCCAGAAGGCTATGAGGCTGTATTTAAAGCTTAGCGAGAAATGAACGAGCTTGAAGATGGCAGTTTTGAACAAGAAGTGTTTGAGCTCTTCACTAAAGTTGGTAATAATGATTTCTGATATTTGTGACAGTATAAAGCTTCTAAGGGAATTGGTTCTTCAACCAGAAATCGTTACATTTTTGTTAATGTTACTTAAGGAAAACGGCATACAAATAATAAAAATTGACGTACCTGTTTGTAATGTAAAAATAACAACTATTTTTTATATGCATATGAAAGTATATAGGGTAGATATCGCAAAAAAAACCACTTAAGTTTTAAAATTGTTTGTCTGTCTGTTCCTGCGAAACACTAAAAAGGCGGGACCGATTTTGACTGGATTTTCACTGGCAGATAGATGATGTTATAAGGAGTAACTTACTTTTATTTAAAAAATAGTGAAGAATTTGGGTTTTGTAGAAATCTTTTGTTCAATTCCCTCATTTATCATGCGGATGACGTGACGGGCAACATACAGTTGTTAATAAAAGTATGAAATCGCCAATCAGCCTTGAGCAAGCGTGGTGATTACTACTCGTGCCTTCTCCGTTTGAGAAGGGTAGTAAGACATTAATCATCATCATCATTATCATCATCAGACTATACTAGTCCACTACTGGACATAGCCCTCTCCTAATGAGCGCCATAGCGCTCTGTCTTCAGCTTGCCGCATCCAGCATCTGCCTGCAGTCTTTCGCAGATCGTCATCCCACCTGGTCAGAGGGCGTCCTACACTACTACATTAATACAGGCTAGTAATATTTTTCTAACAATTCATGAAGTAAAGAGCAAAGTGAGATGATTAGGTATCTTGCCAATTTAGCTAAGTAAGCTTAACAAAACCAACGGAAAATTAAATAACGTTCTGGGAATTTTAGCAAAATAGAAAAAATGCTACGCAAATGAAAAGAATAATAAATAAATTATTATTGAAGCTTCCAGACAAGTAGGCCGAAATTGTGAAAACCGTTTGCTCAATTAAGATTTACGCCCACGCAGCTAGACATTTGCCCTATCTTTTGCCAAGCCTTTTGTACCGAACATAAACACAAAGAAAAAAAGGGCTCACTAAATATAATAGACTTATAAAAATACTAGCTTTTGCCCTCGACTCAGAAATACGCGAATGTCAGTTTTTTTGTTGTTTTAAAAAGCATTGCCCCACACTAGGTATTTCTCTTGTGTCGTGGGTGCGGTTGCAAACATTTAAAGTCACATACACAAACAGCCAGACCCGGAACAAGTACATGTAGGCCATACTAATATTTGTTCCGTGCGGGAATCGAACCCACGACACGCAATACTGTTAAGCATACTCGTAGCTTTAAGACAGTTGTGCAGAGTTTTTTTTTTTTAATATTTAACGAGGATGTAGACGAAGTCACCGCTTAAAAACTATTTTATGTCCTTTCCAGGGTTCTGAATACCAAATTTCATATTAATAGGTTCAGCGAATTAAGCGTAAAAAGGCAGATCTGTCCTTATCTGCCTTTTTACTAAAAATGTGAAAGTATCGTGTCTGTCTATCTAGATTCTAGACAGACACGATAATTTCACATTTTTAATATTAGTATGGATGTATGGATGTTGAGGAGCTCGTGGCTCAATAAAAATGCACGGGTGGATCAAATGTTAAGCTACGCTAGCCGAGGTCAGTCTGTGGGTGGGTGACCGTTTATTACACATCGAGTCTCTTCCGTGCCGCGGAAACCACGTTAAGAAGCCAACTTCTTAACGTGGTCTCCGAAAAAAATCTTTGGCAGTCAGAAGCTGAAGTAGCTTTGTAGAAGTAGCTGAGCAGAAATTCTGACAACCAGTCTTACCAAGGGGTACCGTGTAGAACAGTTACTGGGGTGTGGAGGACTAATAGGCAGTCGCTCCGTGTAAAATGCTGGCAATCAGCTGCGTTTACACTGAAATTTGAACCCAACCCTGATGGTGGATGGATAATATTCTGCGGAATCTCAAAATAATCTGTAACTTTCTCACAATTCTTCTATCGATTCTTTGGTTTTCCTCTTTCTTCAACCTTCCAGATTCGTACACATGACTTTCCTCACAATGTGATATTCATTTACTAATTAAAGCTTATCATGTCCAAAAAAAAAGATATAATTAAAATTGTATCTGTATACATCAACCAAGACAAGTATCAAAAAATTAAATAATCTTCCCTCTTATTAATAAACGTGGAGAGAAGTTGCAACTAGTTATAAGTTTGAGATAACATTATCAAGCGTTTAAGCGCTGCAAATAGCCAAAATTACGTTACATTTATATGGGATACTAGCAGCGCCCCGTGGTATTACCCACGGTTTAAAACTCAGCATGAAACGATTTTAAATTCCCTCGGAAATACTTCTCGTTTTCGGAATAAAAGTAGTCGTAGCATAGTTGTGCTAATCCAAGGTACAAGTTTTTTTTTTTTTTTTTGGAATGGGCATCTCGCAGTTTATCCTTTAGGGATATTTACTGCTCAACCGAACTTTCCTGTGGGGGGCTTAATTAAAATTAAGGCCTCCAGCCAGGCAAAAGGTACAAGTTACCTTTGTTACAAACTTAATCCAAATCCGTTTAGCCGGTTCAGCGTGATGGAGTAACAAATATTCACATATACACACATATATGACGACACGGTTGGCGCAGCGGCTGAGCGAACGACTGCTGCGCCGTGTGTTGTGGGTTCGATTCCCGCACGGAACAAATATTTGTATGGCCTATAGGTTGTTGTTCTGGGTCTGGCTGTTAGTGTATGTGACTTTAAATGTTTGTAAACGCACCCACGACACAGGAGAAATTCCTAGTGTGGGGCAACGTTTTTTTTTTAAAGAAAACAGAAAACATACCGACTAATTTTCATTAATTCAATATATAAGTGTGATGACCGAGCTAAACAATTTGTTGTGAGTCCTAAGACAGGCTTGCGAACGAAGCCAAAGCGAAGATAAACGAGAAATGGCCCCGTTTGTGGTAGACTTCAAATGCCATTTCCTCGTAAATACGTTTTGTCTGTTATCGCAACAAACCGAGCCCGACTCGCTTCTTGAATTATGCAAAAGTTCACTTCTCTACTTTGAAGTAATCTGCCTTTTATTTGAATATTAAAAATACAATCGCAATATTGTTGCTTTAGTTTTAAACTGTTCAAACTGTCGTTGTGTGTGATTGTGGTTTTCTTATTTCGTGCTTCGTTGCTTGTGTCACAGTTTGAGTGGAATTTAAAGCTAGTATACGAAATTAAAGGATAAGTAGCACTGTGCATTTAGATTTTACCGCTGCGAGTAAAATCATGAATTTAGTTTAGCTGTGGGTGTTAGAGAGGGATAATGTTAACATTATTACTAAGACGAAAGCTTAGAGGCAGTCCATAGAATTCAAATTATTTCTAGGTTCTTGTTGCTCAGTATTGTGAGTTATTGAGATTTTTCATTAAGAATTTCTTAGTAGCCGCTTCGAGACACTATATGTGCCCGGTTGATGGCAATAGGTGATCCTATTGCCTTATTACATGGGACTTAAAAACATAACTGGTGAAATGCGGGTGTACTTTAAGTACTCCTCTGCCCAACCCGTCGGGGAATACAGGCTTGATGTTATGTATGTATGTGTATTTATTAGGTTGTGTTACTGAAAAAAGTCAAAGTATTTATTCGATATAGTAGTTATTCGTAAGAGAAGTTGTAGAAATTGACCCACCTAAATAACAAAAAGAATTCAGGTTCTGGAGAAACCATCTGTCCAATTCCCTTATCATTTATCATGCGGATGATGTGGCGGTTAACATACAGTTGTTAATATAAGTGTGAAATCACCAATCTGCCTTGAGCAAGCGTGGTGATTACTACTCGTGCCTTATCCGTTTGAGAAGGGTAGTGGGACCCATCTAAATAATGAAACATTCTCGTCATTGCCAGTCTTAGTGGCAGTTAACGTAGAAACGATCGTACCGATTAACTGACACTAATTGGTAGTAAAATGAAGCAAAGTCGGTTTATTTCAAGTCTTCGCTCAACGGCGGGCTGATTGCGGTTCTCATTACCTACTTTTTTCGACAAAAAATTTCATCAAGCAGTTACCATAAAGTTTATGCCTTACTAGCATTTACTGGCTTTAGTCGACTTTAATTTACTTTTTTAATTTCAGAAAAGCTTACTCTGAAATTGTAAGTCCCAGTTGACACAGTTTTCTACACACATATTTGAGATTTTTAGGTGAATGATCTTATACGACTGTTTTGTTTTGTTTGTATTTCATTTGTTTTCCTAGGTCCCTTGTATAAACTCACTCGCACATGCCTTGTAAGTTTTAAAATAATAATATCATTTGTATTACATGATTGTGTATAATGTCGTGAGTGACAAATACATCATTAGTGATAATTAATTAATAAACTAAGCATTGAAACAGAAAAAAAAATTCAGGACCATGATTCAACCAAGCCTTACAAGGTTTAAATAACTTTATATTACTCAAAAGCAGCCTCAAATTCTCTAAGTTCAAATAACTTATTATATCATACACGTCATTCAAACAGTAACAGTTAATGTCATAGAGCGGTAATTTTCACAAAATTTACTATAAATTAACTTACCAGAGAAACGACTGAAACTTTTACAACAAAGTTTTATTAAGAACGTTCATTTTTATCAGAAAAATCTTTTAGTGTGCCAACTTTTATTTCTTTCTAAAAATTAATCGTACTATTTCACCATTTTGTCATCAATAATATCTGCCTAGCCTTTTGCCAACTGAGTATGTTGGGTTTGAGTTCCAGTCTAACCAGCTATATACCGAATGCCTGTCGGACCTCCACAACCCAGTTATTGGGTCAGGCGTAGTCAGCCTTTCGTAGGTTGTCAGACCTTTGGGCATCTGTCTACCCGTAACAACTGCCAATAATCTACGAGTTTTAGGCCCAACACCTTAACGTGGATCGCGCTGCGTAAATGGAATTCATTTTCAAATTTACATGCAATTATTGTTATTTACTACAGATAACTTTGAATAAAGTAGGCAAAGAGCCTCCTTTAGTCTCATTTACTTTTATCAATCACAATTATTGAATACTAAAAATAACACAACTACCATATAATTTCGTATTTGTACAGAGGCCAGCACATCAAGCTACCGCAATCAGACTAAAAATTTTCAAACTTATTTGAACTTCACAATAGAAAAATGACAGATTGGGATAGATAAATGAGCTGGCGTCTGTACATACAAATAGAAAGACAAACATAATAATTATTATTATGTATGTTATATGCAAGTATAATATGAAATATGCTTGGCTTCCTGTATCCACACAGCGGAGGAAGAGACCAAATGGGGGGCCGGTTGAGCCTATCCCACCCTGGCTTGCCGCCAATATTGTTCACTGAAGTAGTTAATTTATGTAACGAAATACAGGAAAATTATATTCATTCGTATTTTCGATGCATTATTGTGATTTACAATTGGTATTTTCTTATTTAATGTTATGGGTTGCGCGAGTTTAATTACTCTTTGTTTGTCCGCAATGCTATTGAAAGTTAATGTAATTGCTGTTTTTAATGAGGATTAAAATGCAGTTAACGACTTTGATGGAGGTGAAAATGCGGCTTTTAAGTCGTGAAAATCTGCAGTATAGAAAGGGACGGTCCTAAATGGACTTATACAGTTTTTTTTGGGAAGTCTCTTAAAACAGCTAGTGTAGAATATAGTTTTGTACTAAAAATTTAATACGTTTTGATGTTTTTAAGTTTAAATTATATTCACAAATAAAAAAATTGGAAATAGTTAATATAAAAGTACTATATGTTATATTATTATTTATCAATTTCACCCACTGCTATAAATTATAATAATTGAGCATGTGTTGACCCACTGCAGGGCAAAAGGCTTTTTTTCAAATGTTCTCGATCATACCTTACATGGACCAATCTTGCCTAGGAGTCAAGTCGTTAAGATCAACTGTTACTCAAAGCTAAACGTGGTCAATGACTCGCCGAACAATACCAAATAAAGAACATTTGGGTAGGCCGCATAAAGTAATCCAACTGCCAGAACAACATTAAAAAAAAAGAATAAAAAAATAAGTATTTTTTTTATGCCCTCGATATTCTTGCTTGGATATCCCAACTATCATGAAATAAAATTCACTACAACTAAAACACAGTGATAAAGTTTTAATCAAACACTTGGTCCTAGAAATACGAAGGTAGTCGTATCTCACGAGGTCACTTTAATAATGTTTGCCTGACCCTGTCCCTTGGCCGACAAATATTTTGTGAAACAAACATTTACTGAAATCGACCCATACGTCACTCTCAATAGACCCAACATTTATTTTGAACATTATATTCTGGAATACGTTTTTTTAACGATCTGTGTAGTTGTAGTAGGTTTTGATAAGAAGAATTTTAAGAAGCATATCTTGATTTAGTTTTGCTAGTGTAACTGCTTTCTCTTTGGTCCAGCTGTCGCAAGCAGTACTGATGAGCGTAAGACCCTAGGTTAAATTTCTTGGAAGAACAGTGTTATTGTGCTCGTGGAATTTCCCTGTAACAGCCCGGAATCTGGGATTGTGCCTGGTGGACGACACTACGCTCGTCCCCTATTATAATTATGCGATTTTAACATAACTGACTAAATGTGGTTGTAACTACCTACATTACTGCATACCCTTCAGAAATATAGGCGTGATGAAATGTTAATTTTAAAAACTTATTACACAAGAGCGACAAAAGTAAATCCTACCTAGAAATACCTTTCATCATTTTTAAATAACTAGTTTAAAAACTAACAAAGCCAAGGGAGAGTACGGCGACATTTTTCATACAGAAACATCCAGTCATGACAGGTTAATTTTGCGATAAACGATATCAAATTCCGACTTCCTGTAAATTGAGTTTACGGCAGTTTCATTAAAGCCGTTTTTACCTTAATTTGTTAGGTATGAGGGTTTGGTTGGGTGTAATAATAGTGGCGATCTGATACGTAATCTAGAGTAGGTAATTATTTTTTAACGTGTTACCTTTAGGTATTCAGGTACATGATTATAATAATGAAGTGTTATAGCGTCTATTCAAACTCTGCCTAAATAAGCGGGCACTGAGCTCGTCGAACTCATCCTCCACGGGTTCCGTCAACTTTCTCTATATCTAAGTAGATAAGAGCTATTATTTAAAACAAATTAATTTAATTTTCTCTTATTTGGGTGGCTTACAGCTTTCAATACATAAAGTAATAGAAAATAAATTACGACAAGATATTTACAAGCCTTTACAGTTAGGAAAATAGCGTAAGTGGAGGACAAGTGGATTTAACAAATCATCTGCCTAGGCAGATGCTGATGGTCACCCCAACGTCGATGAGCCGAACCCAACATAGTTGGGATAGGGCTAGCCTTATCCCAACTATATTGGGTTCGGCTTCCAGTCTAACCGGATGCAACTGAATACCATTGTTTTACATGGAGCGACTGCCTATCTGACCTCCACAACCCAGTTACTGGGCAACACGATACCCCTTGGTAAGGCTGGTTGTTAGACTTTCTGGCTTCTAACTACTCGTAACGACTGTCAAAGATCTACAAATGACAATAAACACAACAGACGGGACCAACGGCTTAACGTGCTTTCCGAGGCACGGAGGAGTCTCGATATGATACGAACGGTCACCCATCCACAGACTGACCTCGGCAAGCGTAACTTAACCGTCGATCAATATTTAGCCACGAGATTTCACAAACCAACAAACTTAATTCTTTGTTTGTAAAGGTTCTTGCTGATTTCTAAAATGATAATGTGCTAGTTGAGATAGAGATATTGTTTTATTTCTTTTTGTATCTTATATTAGGTCTTTACCTATGAAATTGCCGTTCTGCAGTACTGGCCATTTCAAATCAAAATATTTTTTGTTTGGCTAAGAATTCTAATTTCAAATTAATTTTATTTTAAAAACATGGATTTTTTTTTCCAAAAGTAGTCATTTGTTTATTGATTAGTGTTACATTTTCATCGCATTTAAATCTTTTTCGTCATCATGGATACGTTAAAAATTCGAGTAATTATGGAATATGAGTACCGTCGTGGCAGCAACGCGGCACAAGCGGCACGCAACATCAACGACGTTTACGGAGCTAACACTACAAACCAACGCACTACCTGTTATTGGTTTGCTCGCTTCCGTTCTGGAAATTTCGACCTGAAAAATGAACCTCGCGGTCGTCCGAAGACTTTGGTCGACAATGACGAATTAAAGGCGATTGTGGAAGCTGATGATACACAATTTACGGCTGAATTAGCAGCAGCTTTCGACGTTAGCGTCAAAACAATATTGGTCCATTTGCGTCAAATTGGCAAGGTTAAAAAGCTTGACAAATGGGTGCCCCACGAACTCAATGATCGCCAGCGCGAAGTACGCGTCGAGACGTGCCTTGCACTGCTCAACAGACACACAAATGAAGGAATTTTGAACCGCATTGTTACCTGCGATGAAAAATGGATTCTGTTTGATAACCGCAAGCGCTCAGCAAGTTGGTTGGATCCTGGTTCAGCACCTAAACAATGCCCTAAACGAAAACTTACCCCAAGAAAAGTGATGGTCACTGTTTGGTGGTCTAGCGCCGGTGTGATTCAACACAGCTTCTTACCAAACGGGGTGAGCATTACTGCAGATGTGTACTGTGAAGAATTGAACACAATGATGGAGAAGCTGGCACATCTCCAACCAGCATTGGTCAATCGCTCGTCTCCGCTGCTCCTGCACGACAACGCGCGACCTCATACTGCACAGCAGACGGTCTCCAAGTTGCAAGAACTGGGGTTGGAAGCTCTCCGTCATACGCCCTACTCACCAGACCTTGCGCCTACAGACTACTACTTTTTCCAGAATTTGGATAACTTCTTGGCGGGAAAAAAATTCAATACCCGAGAGGCAGTACAAAATGCCTTTGAAGAATTTGTTGCCTCCCGTCCAGCTGATTTCTTTAAGAAGGGCATCAATAAACTGCCACTGCGTTGGCAAAGATGCATTGATTGCATGGGTGATTACTTCGATTAATACAAATAAAAAATACATGAAAAAAATTCATTTAAATTTTTTCATACAAAACGGCAATTTCATAGGTAAAGACCTATTATTTACATAACCCTTCCTCAAATCAACTAATGTCAGATTTTTTACGTTGCAAATTTTTGATACAGGATACAGGAGGTACATTTTCATGCGGTTAAAGCTGTTTATATTTCATTATTATGATACTCCAATTGGCTTAATCGCATCCGATTTAAAATTTCAACGCCCCATTTCGTCTATTATTGCAATGAAAATAACAGTATTTAACAATTCCTGAAAAAAGCAGCTGTGACAGAAAGACGAAATCGTACCATATGGATTCCTTTTTACCATTATTGACTAAAATCATTTATTGCAAAACGCACTCTAATTTTATAACTGCAGTAATTTTGGGAATATCTTAAGTGAGCTTTTGAGAGAACTAATCTGATCCACTAAGATAATGCCTTAATTTATTACCACAAATATTTCGGAACCAACGACTGAAGATATTGAAATACTCCAAGGAAAAACTTCGATAATGATCGACGAATCCGCAGTACATATAAATAATAATAGATCTGCGCGTACCAATTGATTATTCATGAGGCAGTCGCCTTATTTCGAGACGATTCGATAAAACTGCGGGGATGATAGGAACATTCATATCTTTGAAACCTTCACGGCTCAAGCTATCGGTTATAGAGTAAGCAGAGATAAGCACGCATAGCAAGACCACCATAGAACCGGGTTTTGTCGACGGAAGACAGAACCGGGTCTTGTAGACAACATGACAGATTATTCAAAATTTTCTAACGTCATAGGCATGGCGATGTTAAAACTGAAGAGAAGAAAGCTTTCTGTTCTCTAGAGTTCACGGGGCGCCCCGTGCTCGGGTAGAAGAGATGATCAAATTGGAAAGAAATAACGTTGTCTCTTTTTGGTAGAATAGATATAGATTTGGGCATGCTACGCGTGTAGAAGACCTTTATGTAGAGTGGCAACGAAGACAGCGATGTAGTAGGTAAAAGGTTCCTAAGGTTAAGGTTAAGATACCTTGACCTTTCTAAGGTTAGTAAGGGTAAGGGTAGTTTCTAAGGTACTCTAGTGACCTAACTGGTTCTGGAGGTTATAATTTATTAATATTAGGATTCATTTCTGTAGAGATTATTTTATATTGATTCTGTTTAATCTCTATTTAATATGTTTATCTTATTTATATACCAAAAAAACAATATTTATTATTATACAAGAAGTCCTATCAGTCAAATGAATACCTAAATTTAAAAAAATAAAGTTGTATGGCAAAGAAAGTTAAGAAATTAACGTACCAGCTAAAACCTTGGTTTAACTGTTTAGTTTATTTTTTATCATAACATATTATTACGCCTGTATTCCCCGACGGTTAAGGCAGAAATGTACTTCTACGGGTACATATCTGCCGTCAACATAACGTGCAAAATATAGCACTGACGACACGTTTGGCGCAGTGGTTGAGCCATCGGCTGCTGCGCCGCGTGTTGTGGGTTCAATCCCTGCACGGAACAAATATTTGTATGACCTACAGGTAGTTGTTCCGGGTCTGGCTGTTTGTGTATGTTAGTTTAAATGTTTGTAAAACGCACCCACGATACAGGAGAAATTCCTAGTGTGGGGCAACGTTTATTAAAAAAAAAAAAGAAAAGAAAAGTACTATTACTATATTTCGCACAATATGTTGAAGTCTCATCTAAAGTTGGGCGAACTTAGCGAAGTTGTTAGTTGTGATAGACACACAAATGTGTTTGAAAAATCAAAATAATAAAATAAACAAATATAAGTCTCAAAATGTATTATCAAACATTTGGACTTTATATTTTATGATCTTCTAAATCTATCTCCATTTGGTTCAGTAACAAGTAAGCTTACTCCCGACATTTCCGAGTACTGATGAAATATCGAATGAATGTCAATTTGACATATATTCGAATCAAACTCGATTTGAATCAGAACTTGACGAAGCTGGGCTTCAGTGCCTAGTCCAATAAGCTATATCATTACGCGAAATGAATTTATACACAGTCTGTATTCCTAATAAAATATTTATTTATTTGGTTAAGACATAGCATATTCATAAGTATAAACAGTATAAAAACTTCCACCGCCTGGGATACAGGCCTCCCCTCTACAAGGGAGAGTGGGCATTAATACACCACGCGGGTGCAGTGTGGGTTAGTGGATGCCGTCACATGTCTTGGGATTATTGGTTCCAAGAGATACCGGTTCCCTCAAGATGTTTCTCTTCACGGTGTTAAGAGCTGTGGTGATGAAATATATTACACAAAGGAAAAGGGCCTCATTGGTTTTAAATCCCTCGGTCTACAGCCGCTGCCACTGATCCAGTCATCAACGGGTTTATAATATTATCATTCTCAGTAAACAGAATGAAATCAAGATAAATTTAATCCAGACTGAATTTTTAGCAACCCACTACAGCCGTCGCTCATGTGAATGATTTCAATTATGAACTAAATAATTTTATTCGCTGCATGTATACTGAAGGGACGTGGAAGTAAGAATAAATGGAGCACTAATGTACCAGCGAACACTGTCAATATTGACTGACTGTGGCATAAATAACGGTACTCTCTCACGTACAAAACTGGCGATCTATCCCATAGAAACAATAAGATTAAGTCTATCTTATTCAACTTTATATAAAATTATTATCATAATTTGTACTACCTGAAAAGGATTACATTAATATAGCTGAATAATTGTATTAAAGTCTTAACTATTGACATTTAATTTTGACATAACTATAATTTCTCATTTTACTAATATAAAATAAAATAATTTAGTAATAATAATGTTTGATGCATGCTAATTTACAATGATACGGGCAGGCGAATGATTATTGCAATGCTTGTAAAAGTCATAAGAACTAATATAAAATAACAGAAACATTGTAAACTACTCACTAAACGTTTTGTCTTTGACATTAATTTTGCTAGCACTTAAATCTCTATCGCAAGTCTCAGAACAAAAAATGAGTTCATTTTATGTACATGTTTCGATAATACACTTAATTAAATTTTGTTTTCAAAACTGACTTTAGGGTCCGAGAGCCACTGCTCGTGGTTCTGCAATAAAGAAAGGAAAGATCTGTAGTGTTGAATCATTCAGTTGCACTTAATTGCACTGTCACGTAAGAAAGAGTAGCACTCCATTTACTATGTTATCATCGATTTAAACACTCTAAAGTCTGACCACTGCGCCATGGGGCTAAATTTATGCATGACTCGCTTCATAAATTTAGATGTGTTAACTGGCAATTTGTGTTTACTGCTGCTAATGGCTGGAAATCATAGCATAGAGACGCAATTAATTTGTTGGCGGTAGTTTGAATGAAGATCGATAGTGGTTTGAACGATGATGAAACATAAATAAGGGTTTGAGCGTTTAAGGCCGTGTACATATCACTCTATGTTTTTTTTATCTCACTTTAATGACTATTGTTGAAAAATTAATAATTATTATAAATGAACCTATAATAATTCAAGCAGGTAACACGATTTTTTAAGGCTAAAAGACTTTTTTTATGACGTGTCTAATAAATTGTCCCGTTACGCTCATTGTACGCTTGCGCGGCTTGTCGTTGTTACGTTAAACTATCGTCCGCAAACCAACTTTACGGACAACCATTTTTTTAATAATTTAAAACTGAAGACACTGAACTAATATAATATCATAGTCACTATAGTATATAGTTCCAATGATTTTCTAAAAAATATTTCAAAACAAGCGGATTCATGTTTTAAACAAATAACAATGAATACATTTGATTACTTTTCCGCAGTATAACGCGGTCTATTGAATTGTTTCGTAATTTATATTAAAAACAATCAGTGATTGAATTCAATGGCCCTTTGAAGTCCTTTACGAGTTCACAAGTGGCGAAATTTACACTTCACCGGGTATAATTGTTATTTTAGCCAAAAATAGAAAGTGTAAACCCCTAGTAACGTTTTATTAAAGAACTAAGCACAACAATTAATTCGTTAAATAATGTTTTATTGTATTTTTTTTGTACTACCTATTACCTGCGCCTTTGTCCACGTGGAATTTAACAAAACATCTCTGTATACTTCCCTATTTGAATTCGGATTATTGTTCTTAATTCAATTTTTCGAACCCAAATTCCTTTTTTGATAATTACATTGACTTCTTATAACATCAGCTAACTACAAATGAATGTCCCGTCAGAATTGGCCTAGCCGTTTCCGAGTTATTTATAGTATGTATATATAATTCACAGTATCCAATAATCGGTGAAAAAACTGTTTGTCGATACACTCACACACACGTATGTACGGAACTGGAACTTCACCTTCTTCCCCTGGGGGTAGGCAGAAACACCATCTGTTACGATCCTTACATACTCCTTTTGCTTACAGCTCAGCGCGTTGGATATATTTAGCAGAAAGAAAATTGTTTTGTCAACCATTTGCAGAGGTTTTTTAAATAAGTCTATCAAAACAAGTCATTCAGATAAACAACGACAGAAATAGAAAAATAAAACAGTCTATTTTTGCAAACGATCTGCTCAAATAACATGCACATTTAACCATTTTCCTCAACTATCATTTTACGTCATTATCAAAAGGTAGTATCATTTTTCGCCTCTTTCAATGGTACATCAAAGTAAACTCGCAAAATAATAGGGTCTATTCTCTGGGCACCAAGAGTAATATATTCATTTTAATTTAAATCGCTATATTAGAGAGAACCATTAGCGACGAAGCTTTTTTCTAGGGTTCCGCATTTCTGCAATGGAGTACAAATCCAAAAACTTGATAAAGAAATATTTCACTAAACGTCTTAACACCAAAACCGTCAGATGAAGTTTTTGCTATCCGCTTTGTAATAGGCGTTATAAATATATGGATAGCAGTCGATTAAAAATGATATATCTCGGTTTATTAATGATGTAAAGTTGCTTCTTGCAGCATTGAGTCTCATGCACAAAACTAAGCATAAACATATGAACAACATAACATTATGCACGTATTCCTCAAAAGGTTAGACAGAGGTCTATCTACAGGACACCCATGTTTAAGTCCGATTTAATAGGGGGCGACCCTATTGTCATGAACCGGGCACAGATCCAGACTTTGGATTGCTACTAGGAAATTCCAAATGGAAAACCCAGTAACAGCCCGACTCGGTAATTTATACCAGGACCTCGCTATCAGTAGTAGAGGTGGAGGGCTGACATACTCACGCCTTTTTCCCATGGGGGTAGGCAGAAACTACAGAACGCTACCTGCTTTGATATTTGAATACTCCTTTTGCTTCGTTTACTTTCACATTTCTAGTCAAACATGCACGCCGGTTGCGAGTACCGCACCTGACCTTTCTGAAGAAAATAGATTGGTACATAGGGTGTAAGGGACGTCGACGAATAAATTGGATAATATGAGTTCACTTAATGATTCTAAACCCCTCTGAGTATCGGATGATTTTTTGACTTCAAACTGCAAAAAAAAACATGATAGCTACCTAATCTATTTAATGAGACACGTATTAACTTTTTAGTAACAAAATAGAAATGATTATTTTGGTAAAAATGAGTAAAAAGCCGACGGTGAGATCGGGGCTCAGATTCATATACTGAACTCATTGTATCTGTTTATACGTCGATGTCGTCTATTCGACCCTTTATATTATCCTATCATAATACCTATCATAAACCGACAACCGCTGGAGTAAATGTGTTCTTGTGTGGAGACCGCGACTCGGCAAACGTAGTGTCGGACACCCTCTGACCAGGTGGGATGACGATCTGCAAAAGACTCCAGGCAGATGCTGGATGCGGCAAGCTGAAGACAAGGCGCTATGGTGCTCATTAGGAGATCCAGCAGTGGACTAATGTAGCCTGATAATGATAATGATGATGATGAATTGTGTGTACCCTTTTCTGGTACCTACGTACTAGATTTTTGGTTTAAGGCAGGAAATAAAATCAAAATCAGGTTTATTCTTCCTTTTTATAAAAGTTACGTCAACAGTTCTTCAACTCACGCTTTGCTAGAATTCTAAATAGGATATTGAAGGGTCTGTGAAGCTAATAAAAATGATGAGAACGCTTCCACTGAGTTTGTTATTAGGCATACTTATGAATAATGCAAAGCGGAAAAAATAATTTAAGAACAACGGCCAGTATTATAATTCACATTAAAAGTAACTTTTTAAGGAAAAACTGCGTAGGCTGAATACTTACTGACACAATAGTAAGATCTTGAAAACATTTCCAAAATAAAATTTCTCGACCAAAAAATATAACAGACAGATTGATTCATAGAAAATACTCCATGATCTCTTGTGGCACAACATTAAGCTTCAGTAATATTTAACTATAAGGAAACTAAAATGTTTTGCACGAAACTTTCAAATGATTGGAGTTGTTTAAAATTTTTGGGTAAAATAAATACAAAGGCACCGATTCCCTTGTTCACAAACTAAACTAGAATTAGATATTTGGCATCTCTTTCTGACAGGCAGCTGAAGAATAGGACGGCGAGAGATTAAAACGTTCTATGGCTTGAACTTGTTTTTGGTCTATGCGTTCTGAAATGACAACTGTGATAAATATTAAATAAATAAATAATGCTGGACAATCCACACAGCATCATCTAGCCCCAAGCTAAGCAGAGCATGTGTTATGAGTACTAGATGACTGATATACATACTTAATACAAAACATTACGTAGATAGATATTTTTATTATACATAGTAAACATCCAGAACACCCGGAACAAATCTTTGTAGATCGTACAAACATTTATCCCAGGGCGGGAATCGAACCCGCAACCTCCTGCGTCGCAGGCGGACCTTTGCCCGCCGCGCCACATCGGTCATAATAGTATGGAAGACATAGTTCAGTGTGACTAGCACGAATGCTTGAGGTTAACGTACCATCGATTCGAACGATTTATGAATCGAATCGAAACATACAACTATTCCACAGCGTTTTTTTTTTTAATTTATGTGGCAAGTACAAAAATACTCACAGATAAGAATTAAATCTTGAAAATACGTTTTTTATTCGAAACGAATATTATCAATTTTAAAATCGTTTCGATTGACGTTAGGTTTACTTCAAGCATTCGTGCTTGGCACACAGAGCACACAGTTTTGACGAGTTTTTCGACATTTATTGAGATGAGATTGCGAATAGATTTTGATCGTTTTTAACTGCAGGACTATTGGCCTCTTGATTTTAGATTTTCTGACATTCCAAGATATATGAGAGTTCTCGGTAGGTATGTAATGGGTTTCGTCACTTATTTCTTTAAAAAATAATATTTAAAAGAAACAAAAAAGTATCAAGACACAAAATGGATAGTGACATCTGTCATGATGAGCCAGTGTTTTAGTTATGGGTTGAAACCGCGCAAGTACTAAAGTGACTTTTTCAATGCATATTACTTACAGTTGGGTTTAGATATCACTGACATCGGTGAAAGAAAACATCTTAGGGAAACCTGTGGACTGATGGTCTGAAATCGCCAACCCGACTTGAGCAAGCGTGGTAATGTCCGCCATTTGCATGAGAAAACTTCTTTGCTCTGCAGTGAGATTGTGACAAGCTGGTATTCTTTTTTTATATGTATATGGCACAGGGGGCGAAGGTCCACCTGCGACGCAGTAGATTGCGGGTTCGATTCCCGTCTTAGGACAAATGTTTGTACGCTCTACAAATATGTGTTCCGGGTGTTCAAAAAAAATATCTATCAATATAAAGTATTGTATAAGTATATCAGTCATCTAGTACCCATAACACAAGCTCTACTTAGCTTTTGGCTAGATGATGCTGTGTGGATTGTCCAGCATTATTTATTTATTATTTATTTATACGAAATAAATGTTTGTCTGCCAAAACAAGAAATAAAATAAACACATTACCAAGTTACTTGAACATAATTTTTCTTGACTCACAGTTGGTTCTCTTAACTTATTTGTTCTTTGTCCGAGTTTCAAATGTCTGCTAAAGTTAGCTTTTGAGAAGGGATGACATAAAAATATCAACAATGTAATAAGATAATGAAATGTTTTGGTATAATAAATCCTTTCTTTGTGTTTGTTTTAGAAGGCGCCATATAATTAATATGCATAATTTAATTTACTTTGTTTGAAGTAAGATCATTTACAAAAACAATATTGAGAGTTATGTATTTGAACCGTCTGGCGTTGAAAGACTAAGGCCATGGGAACCAAGTGTTTCACTAGTTTTTCGGGACATCACCAAGCGGTTGGTAGACTCATTACGAGACCAAAGGGTCCGTTATTTTTTGTTCCTAGTATCAGCATTAACGCGTTGTTTGATACCCTGTGATGAATGTACATACATATATATTACTATCACAACTATTTACAAATTTCTTTGAAACTTTGCCCCACTCAAGGAATTTTTCCTGTTTCATGGGTGCGTTTGCAAACATTTAAACTCACATACACAAACAGCCAGACTCGGAACAACTACGTTTAGGCTGAAGGAAATCGAACCCGCGACACGCAGCAGCAGCCAATCTCTCAGTCATTGCTCCAACCATGCCGTCAAAATGAACATTTATAAAACAACGATACGTTTGAGGTTATAACAACAATCCCTTTTTCAAGTTTTTTTTTTTAATTCTCTGTTATCAGAAAGGAGGTTTTTATCCATACGGATATGCCAACCCCATCGTACCTTATAAACTATATACAAATGAAGAATATTTACTTACTATGTACCTATTGGAAGGAGAATCATTGAGTAGATATTTTCACTAAGCCACACAACCTCTTTGCAATCGTTGATAAAAAAAAAAATCAAATGAAATAATTTTAGCAAACCTTACGTTTGCTAAAATTATTTGGATTAGCCAAACGTCCAAAATATTTAATTTAAGCTCTCTAATCCATGATTCCCTTTCATTAACGCACTCCATCAGTTTTTCAAGTTAAAGGATGGACATAGCAGTTACCCACTAATATATAGCTTTGTTAAAAGCAATATATTAGTAGGTAAAATCCCAAGTCCCAGTTTTAATCAGGCCACCGTTTACGTTAAACATTTTAATCTACATTCTAACCACATCTAAGAACTAAGCAAGCCGTGTCTACGTACCGACGCTGACGCTGCAGTTAACTGAGCCACAAATTGCCCGCCAAACGGTTGGAGCAACGTGAGGGTAACCGGAAGCCTGAAATTACATACTAGCTGAACAGAAGGTTTTATTTTCATGTGAGGTTTTTTCTTGTGAACATTATAAAGGACACGTTTTTATTGTATAACTTTAGTGAGAAAACTACATAGTTTAAATTTCAAACTACGTATTTATTTTTTACGTCTTCTCAAGAATATTTTTATTAAATGGTGCTTAATCTTGTTTCAAATAAGATTATGTGCACTATTAACTTATTTTAGAGTTCTCTCACTAACAGTTAACATAAGAATAAGGCTAAGAATCGTCACGAAGACCACATCTTTCAAAAAGTAATTTGTTGATTGTTTTGACAATTTCCTTGGTAACTTATTTACAGTTTTACGAAAGACCTCTTACCATATTCATTATATATAGAGACAAATACAGGTTACAAACAAGCTTTTCGTGCTCAGAATTTTCATCGTCTATTACTACTTATTAAATCCCAAACATATTAATTTTGTTAATACTAAGAACCGTAATGTCAGATTCCTGGGTAACGAATACAGTAACTAAAATGTTTATACAGAGAATGTTCAAAACAGTGTTTATTATCAAGGAATGCCTTATAACTTTCCATTCACCAAGTTATCGTAACCTTGATACTCCACGTAGGAGCCGTAAAGTTTGGCAGGCAATTTGTGTGTCAGTTAACAGCTTCCTCGCAGGCACGAGACACGGCCTACTTCCACCGCAGCTCAATGATACGGTGAGATTTATAGACGAACGAGATTCGAACAGTTGGAGTTGGTTGAGAAGTTTAGGCTTTGAGAAAGTATAGTGTTAAAATGTTGGAAAAGGATCCCAGTGGCGAGCAAATCTCAGTAGACTACTGCAAACATTTTTAACATCATTGAATGCTTTTTTTTGTATTTTATTTTTATTAAAAAACGTTGCCCCACAAATGCATTTACAAAAATTTAAAATTATTTTACTAAAAAGCATGCGATTTACAATTGGTGCAGTTATATTGTTTTAATCAATTCTTCGCGTACATTAATTTTGTTTGGTTCGAAATTCTAATCTCATTTCATTTGCATTTCCCTCTTTCATTGATCCCAAGTTTTGAAGAGCTAAGTTGTGCTACCAAAGCGATCTGTCCGATACAGAATCTGCGAATTTTAGGTGTATAAACCTCTGTTCGTAAAACTAAAAGTATACGAGTAATAATAATAATATATTTATATATATTTCTTTTCCCCTTTTTTTTAAGAAATTTCACCTACTACTGTTTGTCTCTGCATCACCCAAAGGTTGATTGGTAGAAAATGCCTATGGCATTAAGTTCGCCTCTGTACATTTGTGTGCTTAAAGTAATAAATAAATAAAAGTCACTAGCCAACTAGATCGTAATGGTAAAGATATAGCATCTAAAACTAGCTTTGAATTGGAAGCTCTGCAAAACGTATGGCTGCATACATGATTTAAATTCAACAGACGGAAAAGGTCAGCTCTGGAATATGATGGGTTGCCAACCCGCCTGTACAAATGCATTGTGCTGTCCATTCAGTGTTAGGACTGGGGTGAATATTTACATGTAAGTAGTAGCTTTCAGCTAAAAGCTACTTACCAAGACTAGTATAAATATTAGGATGGAAAAACACCCATTTTTTACACCCCAGATTTTAATCCTGAAAATGATTGTTAGCAGAGTGGACTGCCCCATGCAAAGGCACTGGGTAGAATTAGGTATAGGTTTATGTTAAATTGAATTAAGTACTAACAACAATAACATAGCATGTAAGCACAGTTTGTTACTAACCACTAACTACGTATGGACTGCTTAGGTCTGAAATAAAGATATATATTTTTTTTTTTAAGATTTTGCAAAACTAATCTATTCGACTTAATGTCAAATAAAACAAGAATAAGTTTTTGATAGCAGCCAGACCAAAATATTTAAAATATGGGAACAATTTATAAACCAAAAACGTAATATTTACATATTGCACTACTCACTAATACACTTGCTCAACACATAGAGTAGCACTCGTTCAAAAGTGAGTGCTCAACTCAATATGAAGCGAGCCAAATAGTGGATTATCTCCCGGTTTTCCAGCATTTCATCAAGCCAACTCCTCAAGTATTCCCGAACAAATTTAACAAATGATATGCAAATGTAAATGAAAATATTTGCAAGCAAAATATATGGAACCGCACACAGATGTATGAATTTCAGCGATCGACCTAATTCAATCTCCCTTGGTATACTTTTGTATGTACAACAAACCTTATCCGACATTTAGCTTGAAAATAAAAAGCTGGAATATACGTTGGGACGGATTGCATATAACCCGACAGTCTTTTGGGATTTCCTTCTGCTAGGTTTTAAGACGACTGCTAATTGTACCGTACTGTAATATGACATAAGAACATGATGTTTCTAACTCTAAGATTACATTTATTTTAACATAAAGCAGAAGACTAGATATTTGCAATGATATACACGACATCAGCACTAACAGTAAAAACCAAAGTTAATACCAGACATCTCTCTAAAATGCTGGATGACAGAGATATCCTTCTAGCGTTTACTACTGCACTTAAAGTCCCGTAAGCTCTGGCAAGAGATGACACACTAAAACTCTCAAAACCTACTTGGAGATGCACTTTTGCCACACGACAAAACACGTGTGAAAGATATCGATCGACGTAATACGTTAGTCAAATTACTATCATCACTAAAACTTTAATGGACTGCCACAAGGAACTATATTAAAGCCATCTTCAAACAGATCTCCGTGCCTCGTAAATTTAATGTTACGCTTCGGTGTGAGAGGCCGTCTACGTTATTCGCATGTAAATGGAGGAGTCATATTGAAATTCTAAGGATTCCGAGGATGTACGTAGGTACTTGCTTTTTGTAAGGCTTTTGCGGTCTCGCTTGATCAAGACGCCTCTAGTGAGTTTACTAATTTGGGGAAAAAGAAATATATGACAACGAAATTTTTACATTGCACTTTGCAATGTAAATATGGGAATAGAAATTGTCTGAAGTTTTGAATGGTTGGTTTGATCGAGAGTCGGTGATGCTAGACTAGTTCCTAGTCTGTTTACAGCTCAACTTTATTTTGTACTGGTTTTTATTGGTTGGAGTCTCGTTTTACCATGAATTTCAAAGAAAGTAACATTCATGTACTTTTAAATATCGGGGGAGAGTTTCCTCTGTTGTTGTATTACAAAAAAGAAATGGTGGCAGAAAATCAGCATAAACATTTCAATATTGTAACAATATTGCATACCTTTGTTCGTTTCCTTCATTTGCACATTCTGTTTACGTCAATATTTGAATAATGCTCGGAACGAGCCTTTTGTTTATGCCTACTTAATGCCTTATTTGAATAAGCAACAAAATGTTTTTCATTAGCTTTTTAAAGGCAACGCCATTAAATATTCCGTGAATAAATTAAAAGCTAACTCAATTGCTAAAAATGCTTCATTTTGTACAGCCTTCTTCGAAGATATTTTTACCAAGCTATCTATGTAGGTAGTATTTATTTTTTATTGTAAATAATGCCTACTTAGCACTCGTTCTATTAACAGTTTGATGAGTTCCTCGGATTAAAATTCCAAAATATCTTATTTTTTAACAACACACGTGTTTCACGTTGTGGACAGCCATGTATGCCTCTTCTTACACAAAGTGGCTAGTCACTACCATTATGGTAAGCGCTTTCCACTTTATTCTTGGAATCCAATCTCCTTTGCTCTAGCTCTACCCATGAGAAAATTGCAGACGGCTCTTACTTTTTTAAACATAGTACGTTATTCTCTTTCGCAGCACTAACAGGTCTTGAAAAGTTCACCACTATAAAAGATGGAATAACATGTAAAATTCATGTTTCTAGTTAACAAAACAAGAACGATTCCTCTCCGTGGATGTTCGCAACTGGAAACTAAGAAACATTACTCAAACTTCCACCGAATTGTCTAGAGAATAGTCTGACGACGAGTGTTTTTTTTAGCTTTACCAACTTCTACAAACTTTGTGCAAATACTGTCATACTTGTACGACAGTAATACCACATTTGTCACGTATTGTGGTTCACCTACTACGTGATAAAAATTATAAACACATTCAGAAATAGTTAGCGAGCTTGAGGCTTATCGTTTTTCGTTGGTATTCAAATATGAGCTGTTCTTTTCAATCAGCAGTGATCAAGATAAAATATTTCATAACATAACATCATGCTTATAATTCCATAAGTATTAGGCAGGGGTTTATCTATGGTACACTCATGTTTTGGTAGTTTTTTATGTGTAATAGGGGGCCAGCTTGTTGCCTTCATACCGGACTTAAATCAAGATTTCAAGATGCTGCTAAGAAAATCCCGATAGGACTTTCCACGACTAGGATATCCAGCCCAGGACCGCAGCATCATGAACGATTATTGGAGAAGGTTTCGAGATATGGAATCAGAGGAACAGCATATAACTGGCTTAAATCTTACTTGTCTGACAGAGTACAATCCGTAGAAGTCACAAATTATAATAAACAAACTAAAACGTTGGAATCGTTCAAGTGTAAGCCTATGTTTAATAGATATGGTGTGCCGCAGGGCAGTATTTTAGGGCCACCAATGTTTTTGCTCTACATAAATGATTTCCCAGACACAATAAATCATAAATGTGTACTATTTGCCGATGATACTACAATCATAATTAAGGGACACGATAAAAGTTCTTACGAAAAAGAAATCAACATTGGTCTCCTAAGATCTATAGAGTGGTTAGAGGCTAATAGCTTGAAAGTTAATATTATTAGTAAAACAAAATTTATTCAGTTTCATACCTATAGATCACAACCGCTGGATCTAAATATATCGTATAGAGGAGTCGCCCTGACAGAAACTGATTTAGTTAAATTTCTTGGAATAACACTAGATAAATATTGCTCGTGGAAAAAGCATGTTAATGACATTTGCGCCAAGATAAATAGTTTTATATACCCCTTGAGACGTATTAGCTGCGAGGTATCTAGAAATGCCGCAATAACGGCTTTCCATGGCTATATAACCTCCACTCTAAGGTATGGTGTTATCCTTTGGGGTCGTTGCGTGGAGATTGATCAAGCATTTGTAATGCAAAAAAATTGTGTGAGAGCTATGTTTGGGTTAAAGCAAATATAGTCATGTCGTCCATTTTTTAGAAAACATAAAATACCAACCCTACCATGTATTTATATATTAGAATCTTGTTTATTTGTTTTCAAACACAATAGATTTTTCCAACAAGCGACAAGCTACTATGCCCCACGATCTATGTACACTAATAAGTTGTTTCAACCCAGGACGAATCTCACATTTACAGGTAAAAATAGCTATATTATGTGTATAAAATTGTATAACAAAATACCAAACTCTGTAAAAAATTTACCCTTTTCTAGATTTAAAAGTAATCTGACGAGGTTTTTAATTGAAAAGTGTTTCTATAGTGTACATGAGTTTTTAGAGCATAAATTGTAAGAAGAGATCAATTTTATTTATGTTATCAACCTTCTGTACCTTATTTATGCAAATAAATGATTTATTATTATTATTATTATCAGCACTTGCAACCACAAGAACAACTCCCTTGGTCCCTCGACCGACGGGGAGGAGAAATGAGAAGAACCAAAAGCTGTAGGTATGTACATAAATACAGATATTTCTGAATTTAGAGTTACCTTATTAATTAAATCTCTCTTTAAAATCGGCAATAGCCACACGAAAAGTCACGAATAAAGACACCTACAGTCGGGAAAATCTATTGTTTCCAGAATTCGCGATGGCATTTCTTTCTATTGTTTGCCTGGAAATCCAGAAAGCAATACTTATTGTTCTATATTACTGTATTATTGTCTAGGAGACCCAATTAAAGGCTCAGGAGGACTCAACAAAATGTAGTATATAATAAAACCGTTATTTATACGGTAGACGCTGGATTGGTGAAGATTTTTAGGATTTGTTTTTAGAGTGCAAGATGGTTTTTTTTTAGAGACGTGCCATTTTATTGGATGTCGGTCAAAGATAGACATCGGCGGCATCAAAGCGTAGCGTGCATCACCAGGTGGGCAGCACTATAACATCCATCTGCAGTTTCGAGTCGGCGGGCTCGAATGCGTCACCAGCTGCCGAGAATGCACGCGTTGCAACATGTGCCGCGGACGTCCCTGCCTTGACATCGGTGGAGACGACGACGTGTGTAGGTTCGACGACCCCCAAACGAGCCTACGCAGCAATTGTAGCCGTCGCTAAAAAACCTGTTGAGCCACAAAACTCGCAAGTTAAACTAGCGGACAAAGGGAAGGGGGGTAAACGGAGCCTGTCAAACCCAAAACAGGCTCGGAATAGGCAGGGTCCAGAGAAGGACATGAGCGACAAGGATGGTTTCATCAAGGTTGAGAAGAGGAAGAAGAAGAAGCCTCCTTGTCGGAACCAGTGCGGTACTGCGCTGGCAGGACCTAACATGCTGCTAAAACCAGCAGTACCGACATCGCTGCTCTACGTGTCTAGATTGCACCACTCTACGAAGGTTGAGGAGAACGTGGAGTACGTGCGCGTCAAGACCAACTGGACTTTGAGGGTCGAGAGGTTGGAGCCGCGTCATAGCACGAACTTCAAGTCGTTCGTGGTGCGAGTTCCGACACACAATCTCGAGAAGTTCCTCAAGGAAGAGTTCTGGCCGAAAGGTGTTATGTATCGCCGGTTTCGTGGCCGCCTACATGACACTAGTCAGCGAAACGTGTGCACTAGTTTTAGTTATAATGTAATATATATTTATAGTATTTTTAAGTTTTATATTGTTAATATAGTATTGTATATATTTATATGGGCCTTGATGCCTGAAATAAAATAAATAAAAATAAAATAAATAACGTTCCCTAGGAATCCAGCCACTCTCTACCCGCCGACCAAGTTCTATGTAGGTATAATATTTATAGTTTATAATCTATATATATATAAATATATATATACTCGTATTTGTTTTCCCTTTTTTTGTATGAAATTGCACCTGCCACTGTTTGTCTCTGCATCACCCAAAGGTTGACTGGTAGAAAATGCCTATGGCATTAAGTCCGCCTCTGTAGGTACATTTTTGTGCTTAAAATATTCAATAAATAAATAAATAAATACTGTGTGTGGGCTTCCACAGCTGTGTGGAGGTTCGTTTGATTCTAGAAACAATATTAAAATTTGTCAATCAAGATGACTTGGAAGTTAAAAAATAATGATTTATTCATTTTAAAGATCAGATATAAGAGGATAGCAGATATATCATAGATATATAGCAGATATGTCGGATAGAAGTATATAAGCAGATATATAAGATAAGCGTTATTATTACATACCTTGGACATAGCTTGATAGAAAAATTGATATCAGTTTAAATTATTCCCTCAGCGATAGAAACACTTCATTTATAGCCCAAACAACTCTTGATAATAAATATTTTGAGGATATTTTGCTTTTTTGCCTTTCAGTCTCTCTTATTATTAATAAAATATATAGTATACATCTTAGAGTTTCACGCTTAGTTCTAGAAGCACGTATCTAAGGTTTTTTGTTTTTAACATAAAGGTTTATTTCATGTTAAGCCAGGTTTCTGTCACACTTAGAATATCACAATGAATTTATATATTTATGTCTGAGTGGTCATAGTCTGTATAAAGAGATCTCGAAACATTTGGTTGACACTTTTTGTGACCCAAGGGCTGGCTTCTATTTTTGCTTCTTGTTAGTTTTAGTTAGTAAGGATTATTTATAGTAGGCATTAAAAAAAAGTTGTTTTAAAACTTAGGTATACTACTGATAATATTGATAATTAATATGTTGAGTTGTTGGATTTAACAGATTCAAGTAGAAACGTAGAAATCATATAAGCCGACGAAAAATGTTGACGCTGGGTAGTCAAGCATTAACTTCTAAACTCAGGTTCAGGATATCAGGTAGTGCGTCGATTTCCCTTTCGCCTTCGATATACATATCACACATCTGTTGAAAAACTGTCGTTTCCCAAAATAACCGAAAATGAGATGAGTTTACAAGTTTTCACTTTACGTTTATACTAATGAAAGTTGAATTAGAGCATTTTGTGGCCTATTACAGTTTTTCAGCGGGTGTGCAATATGTGTTTTACCAAAGGTACACCTCTGCCTAACCCTTCGAGGAATACAAGTGTGATGTTATGTTTACTTTCTCGAGTATACTCGTTTTGGTTACTTGAAAGGAAATTATAGTTGTACATACTTTTATTATAGTAAAATAAGCACTGCGCCCGCGATTTTATCTGCAATGATGAGTTTTCCCTTCGAACTTTCACGACCCCTTCACTCGCTTTTAAGCGTAGTTTTGAAAATTGAATATTACTCGCGGAATTATTTAAATCGGTTTAATAGTTTAGCAGTTTTTGACTTTATCCTTTACAAACAAACAAACAAATATTTCCTCTTTATAATATTAGTTAAGAAATAGGTACACATTTACCGGCCTAGCCTTTTCCTAACCGTATGCAGCTGAATACTAATATTTTAAATGGAACTGACCTCCACAACCCAGTTACTGGGCATCAGGACACCCCTTGGTAAGATTAGTTGTCAGGCTTTTGGGATTTTGACTACTCCTAATGACCGTCAAAGATCACAAATGACAGCCGCGACCAACGGCTTAGCGTGCTTTCAGTGTCACGGAGGAGTCTCGATTTGTTATGAACGGTCACCCATCCAGACTGAACTCGGCAAGCGTAGTTTAAACTTCGATCAACTCGTGCCGCTTATTTTATTTAGCCACGAGCTCCTCATCATATTAGGTTAGATACAATCTAGTCAATATTTAAAAAAAACATTGTTTTCGTATAAAATGTCCACTAGAGTTATACACGAGTGACTGCTATTTTGTACAACACGTCGATTGGGGCTCGAATTACATACGCCGAATTTCATTACGGCAATCCAGAGAATTTGATGCTGGTATTACAAAATCTGTTGTCAGTAAATATTTGAATATCATTTTACACGGCAAATATTTATTTATTTAATACGCACACAAATTTACAGAGGCGGATTTAATGCCATAACGACGATGAAGATCGATCAAGATCAGATCAGATGTGATCGCCTAAGTACCTTTTTACGATTTTTAGTTTTGGATGCCAATCGACGTAAAATGCTATTTTGCGTATACTGGCAGAACCTCTAAACACGATATTTTACTATTTATTCCATAAAACACCAATACGGTACGGTATACTTGTAATTGCTGAAGGAAAAAATGACACCTTTTTGTTGTCTCCAGTAAACTTTCATATAATATTTTTTAGATAGAAGATATTGATAATTCGTCGTCAGGGTCGTCGCGACGGGGCTCGGCGGCGAGGACGGAATGACGGCGGTCTGTGCTTGCGAACAGTGCTGGCGGTCCTATTGCTCTCCTGGAGGATAGTGATACGGTGATCAGGTTCTGTTAGTGTAAAAAGGACACAGAAAAAAATGTGTATATATTATTATAAGGTACAAATAAAACACAAAGATTAGAAATAGATTCTACACATTATATTTTGTTATAAATCAACTTAAATACACGAATATATTTAAACAATATAATAAAACGAATGGTTATATTGGCGCTGTGATGTTACTGCTGACAACTTTTTAAACCAAAATAACGGACCTGTGGTAACCAACATGGCAACAATTAATATTAGTTTATCGTGTTGGTATATATACACGTTTTTAAATATAAAAACAGGACTAGAGAGAGAGCCTAAGGATAGACTTTCAAGTTGTTACGTTATGTGATAGTGTTGTGCGTACGCACTTCCTTTTTCTTTTGGTATTTTGTATAGTGTGGTAGTGCTATTGAAGTGGGTGCTCACTTAGGTGAAGTGAGCTGGCAGTGTCAAAAAACTTAAGTTCTTGACATTGACTGCTGACTTCACCGCTCATTTTAAGTGTTACGAGAAGTTTTAACGTCAAAATTTTCACAAAATTGACCGACAGAGCTGGATGCGCTTCTAGTCTTACAAATAGTGACTGAATATTAATACAAAACCAAGTTTTGTTAAAATAATACAATTTCGAAGCGTAACTTTAAAGGTCCCTATTAATATTGTAATGAAACAATATACCAGTATTATGGTTTGCGAAGTTTGTATTGACATTTACAACACCTATTTTTTATTAGTTGCTAAGAAGCAGCTAGGTAACCATTGCTTGTATCCAGATATTGATTTTGTAATACTGTTTTGTTAGTTATGTAGTAAATATTAGGAAAATAAATGTGAATGAAGTTGGGCTATAGAAATAGATGGGTGGTACAGACCCAGCACATCAAGCTACCCCAAAGCGTCAAATTTTCCCAATTCAACATAAACCTTATTTGTTTTGCGAATAAGTTGAAAAACTATCAAAGAAATTGGATTAGCTTGATGTGCTAGCCTCTGTACAAATTTTTGTTTGTAAAAATCCATGACTTAAAAACAAGAAAGTAATCAAGACAAAACACAGCGTCTCTCTATAGATTTCTCTTAACACCGCTATCTAAATAGACCTCCATTTCTCTTATATACAATACAATCTACCAAAATTAAACGCCTAAATGAAGGGTGTAAGAATGTGTACAGCAGTGAAGCTTGACAAAAATGTGCCTATCCCACATTATATACTACAGTCAGCATAATAAACTACATCCCTTTCGGATAACGAGTGAGAACTTAATAGAATTGCGGGAAGAATGTGTGAGTGCCTCGGAATGCCTATCGTAGACGGTGGCGAAGAGTAAAAAGGGATAGAAGGGAAATTCCTGCACTGAGCGCATTCTTTTGAACCTAAAGTCTCGGAAATGTCACACGTTTGTGTGAGTGAGTTATTGTTGTCTGGGCTGTGTTCAACCAATCACGGCACGGCAATTGCTTGCAATACTACTAGGTCTGCAGTTAGACATTTTGTGGTATGAGATAAATTGAATAGAGAGTGAAAATCGCTTCTTCCATCATTTTCTCTCCCTTATCCCAATTTATTTTAAGTCAATACAGCATGTCTTCTTCTTTATCCAAACGTCTGTATTTTAAGTCATCTCTGTAGTCACCTCCTTTCTAGCTGTATCATGCTTTAAACATTTTATCCATAGTTTCTTTGGTCTGCCTCTACTCTTGTAACTATCCACATACATACTCAAAACTTTCGTCACGACATGTTTTGATTTTCATAATTACTTTCGTATTTTTAATGCGTTGCTTGTCGAAGTGGCTCCTCTCATGTATGAAGTTGTGGGTTTAAATCTGGGCAAGCAACAGCGTGTATTTATCAATTCATATTTACTTTCTAAGTTTATCTTAGAAATCGGTTAATGAAAAAATCGTCAGGAATCCTGGATTTATAATTAATAGAAGTCTTATATCGACAATCTGCCTTGAGCAAGCACGACGATTAATGCCTTCGCTGCATGAGAAGAAATTTTTGCCCTGCAGTGAGACAATAATAGGCTGTATAAGTATCATTACTAGCATAAATTTCGCTTCTGTACGGACTCATTAATCTTTGACGGTACCGTCAGCCACATAACTTGTTTAATAGAACTTGTTGTCAAGATATTTGTTGAGTCGATTTCATTTATTCGTGTTCTGAAAAGTTTTGTATACACACATGTTTAGTTACACAATTTATGTTATGTTTATTTGGCGAACACAGTGTATAGTTTTAATTGTTACTGTAAATTAGTATGATTTAAGACTGTGATTTATTCGTTCATAGTCATTTACGGTATTGAAGTATCTAGTAAAATGGGAGAATATAATGCAGAATAATCTCAACAGTGCAGCAGTATTACTACAGATGGTAAACTTATATGATCTGTCGCCAATATAATAGTACCAAAAGACAGGTTATACATTATAAAATTACGGATTTATTTACAGTTTTAAAAATGGAACCACATTCATGAAATTGACAAGGATTAAAAATAGTACCGTCCGTTTTTACTAACAGTAGGCTAGAACGAAGAAGAATGTCTAAATATTTTTGCACTGTTGTGTAATTGTGTAGTGCTTAAACAGTGCGCTTTTATTTAGGCATTACATTAACATGTTGCTTAGCGTTAGTGAAAACGCGCGTGAGAACTATAAAATATTATTATGAGCATAATGTGAGTGGAGCCAATTAATTACTATATATGTATATTGTTTGTTACAGCCGCTATTTGGCTCTATGCCCAAACTTTAGCTAGTAACAGTCCTGCTGTTACCAGTTCAACTCACAAGTAAATGCCATTAAAATTTATCACAAACACTTATTTAATAGGTTCTGTGAACAGCTGCAGTATTAAGATTAAAAATAGATCTATTTTCAAAATAATCTTCTGCACGCAATACGAAGCATATTTTGGTACGCAATATTCACTAAAAATTAAGACTCCTCCTTGCCTCGGGAAGCACATTAAGTCGCTGGTCTCAGCTGTTATTGCAGATCTTTGACTATTGTTACGGGAGTCAGAAGCCCAAACCAGTCTTACCAACCCCCCCCCCCCCCCTTATTGCCCTTATTCCCCCCTAACTGGGTTGTTGAGGTCAGTAAGAAAGTCGCTGCATATGTAAAATACTGAAATTCAGCTGCATTCGGTTAGACTGGAAGGCGACCCCAACATAGTTGGGAAAAGGCTAGGCTAGTAGATGTTATAATAATTATAATACCAGTAAGCCCATAATATTGAAGTTTCAAAAAACCCTAACGAAGTATAGAATGATGTCCCCCACTAACTAAAATACGATTAAAGTTTTACAATTTAACCAAATTAATTCCCAGGTACACATAATATATCGGTGTAAAGATGCTCTCAATTTATCTTCATTTAAAGTAACGTTTTGGTGTCCATACTTTTGGGTTTGAACTAAATTTTTAATGATAACAGCCGCTCGGGTCAATCCAAGGTTAGGTAAGCTACGCCTACCGAGGTCGATTCGTGGATGGGTGATCCTTTATATATCAGACTCCTCCGCGTGCCTCGGAATGCACATTGAGCCGTTGGTTCCGCCTGTCATTAGTAGATCTTTGGTAGTCGTTGCTGGATCCAAGACAGTTGAACCGTTTCTCCGGGACTAGTCGGGCTTCATTGTCTCGACGGTTTTCTGGTGGTCGCCACTGTTGATTCTGGTTTTCAGGAGTTGCAGTGGTTTGAGAATAGTGTAACGGGCTAATCCCATAAAAAAGTCGTTGCAGGTAGTCAGAAACCAGAAAGTCTGACAATCAGTTTAGACTGATTGTCAGACCTGTTGTTCTTACCTGAGTAAAAAAGTCAAAGACAAAAAAGTCTAACCAAAATGATTAGCCATTTTGGTTAGACTTTTTTGTCAGTAACTGGGTTGTGGAGGTAAGACAGCCAGTCATTTAAACACTGGTTACAACTGCATCTGGTTGGACTGGTTTGGTTCCTTTAAAACCAAAAATGTCGAGAAACTATCGTACAAGACGTCAAAACTGTAATGAAATATGGGTATTGTTTACACATGGGTATTCATTTTCACTTTGAACGATTGACGACTGATAAAACCTGCGGTTGGTTGGGTAGTATATGTCATTTTAAGTGTCCCTTCCCGGATTTTCACTCAAATTCTCAACATAAATCCTTTTTGCTAATCGTCTTTCACTCATCCCTTCACATGACGGGCCTGCGGAAGCTTACCTTTATCAACCCTTGTCAACGAATTTTGTTAAACAGGATTTTTGAAAAAAATCTTACTTATCTACTAATATTATTTTCGAGTTCATGTTTTTGATAACTTATCGGCATCGACATGATTTTTTTGTACTATAAACCAAATCTAAAAACATAATAAAACCTACCTACCGCATACCTACGGAACCATGGCAACAAAAATATTTCTCCATTTTGAAAGTTTTTTTTTTATAGCGACCGCAATACTCACTTTGTTTTTAAAGGAAATGGACGTTTTTCATCATAAGTCAAAAAATAAACAAATATTTTATTCATGTATTCATTGTTTATTTCAAATTTCAAGTTGATTGAATTTATACCTTCTGGAATATGAAGCTGTGACAGAAAGACAGACAAAATCCCACCATAAGGGTTCTTTACCATTATGGTGCGGAATCTTAAAAATACTAAGTAGGTTGATAAAAGTAGGTAAGAGGCTTCCCAAGAGCACTGAACCGATGTTACATTTGAATGTGCCCGTTCTCTGTTCATCGAAAATCCTAAAATATTACTGAATCAACAAGGTATTGAATCTTCCAAAAATCTTATTCAAAAATGTCATGATGGCCCAGTGGTTTAGGCCAAACCTAGGCAAGTACCAATGAGAGTTTTTCAATTCATATGTACTTTCTAAGTTTATCTTGGACATCACTGACATCGGTGAAGGAAAACATCGTGAGGAAACCTGGACTTATATAATTAATATAAGTCTGAAATCGCCAACCCGTCTTGAGCAAGCGTTTCCCTGCAGTAAGACAGTAATAGGCTGGTACAAAAAGGTATTGAGTTTCTGAAAAAGGGATTTTGGGGGGATTTTGTGAGAGATTGTTGACGTAAGACGACCAACAAGGTTATAAGGTAGATGTGACTCGATGAGTGGAAACAGCGGAACGAGACGACCCAGATGAATATACGCTGACCTTATTGGTGATATTTTTCAGAAAAATTAGGTTGCGCACTAATCGTTACCAGTATGCCTACAACCATACTTTTGAACGTAAACGATGCAAAAGGAGTATCTTAGGATCGTAGCAGATGGCGATCTATAGTTTCCGCCTACCCTATGGCAAAAGGCATGAGTTTATGTAGGATGTATGTTTATTGTTAATTAACCAGTGACGTAAACAATATAATATATTTTTGGCCAGATATTTATAAAGGCAACGAAGTCTTTGGTACAAATTTTATGGGATATAAAAGTTGAAAACATCATCATTTGCCTAGCTTTCATAATAAAATTGGGGTTCGATTCAAGTTAACAAGGTAACTGGATGCAGCTAAATACCAGTTTTTTGCATGAAACGACTGCCTAGCTGAGCTCCATAACCCAGTTACTGGGTAAGACTATTCCGTTTGGTAAGACTGGTTATCTAACTTCCGGGCTTCTGACTACCCGGTACAACTGTCAAATATCTACTAATGATAGGCGGGACCAACAACTTAACAAAATAAGCGCGGAGGGGTCTCGGTATGTAATGGAAGGTCACCCATCCACGGACCATCCTCAGCAAGCGTAGTTTACCTTTCGGACGACCCGTGTGTCTATGATTATTTAGCTACGAGCCTTAGCTTATTGAGCACGAGCACGCAAAACTAAATCATATTTCACAAAACAAGTCCTGGAAGCATCCATCTAAATATCATGGAGGCCCTACCTCGAGCATGTGAGGGGGTTGTCGAAACAAGTGGCGCGGTACATTCATTACACCCGGCAAACAAAGTTCGTACCGCGAGTGGGAAACTTACGCGGCTGTTCTCAGCGCTTTAATTAATTGGCACGAGTTTATTTTTGTATGTAAATTATGTACAAGTATGTAATGACATTATTTGATGTACTGAGGTCGGAAGAAGGAAAGCTTTGAGTATGAGTATGGTTACGCGAGTGGAAGAAGACCAAAGAAATGATGGGCGGATTGGGTGAAAGATGATATGGCTAGGAAAGAGCCGACTATTGAGATGACAGCAAACATAAGAAGAAGGTAAAAGAAGACATGCGCAGAACACAATTAAATTGGGATAAAGGCAGGAGGAGGATGATGATGTCATAATCATCATTTATAAAAAAAATGTAACGGGATGCAGCTGAGTTCCAATATTATACATGGAGCTACTGCCTATTTGATCTCCACAACGCAGTAACTGGGTAAATCATTACCCCTTGATACGACTGTCAGTCAGTCTTTCGGGCTTCTGACTACCCGTAACGAGTGTCGAAGATCATAAATGACAGCCTGACCAACAGTTTAACATTTATTGAGGTCTTTCTACATGCGATGGATCCACCACCCACCCATCCACGGACCAACCCTGGCAAGCGTAGATTCACTTACGATCGACCTTTGTGGTTGTTATTATTCAGAAACAAACCTCGCTTGCTATTATACGACACCGTTATTATTATACTTTCAGTAATGACGTAGCGTGGGTTTCAAACAACAACTATTCCCCCGATAATGATAATAATCTTAACTCAATAAAGTATCTTTATATAACGAGCATGTTCTTTGATGAAATTACACCAAAAATCTCGCTTCATTAGGTGCCTATGCAACACCTTTGTCCTGTGTGTGCTTAAAGACAAGGTAGTACCAACTAAGAGATTATTGTTTTAAGTTATTGAAGACAAAAAGTTTTAATAAAGTCCTTTTCAAAAATTTGTATGTCTGTTGTTAATTTGGTAGACGTCAAAAAATCTGAAACAGTGTTGCAA
This sequence comes from Phlogophora meticulosa, assembly GCA_905147745.2. Classification (NCBI taxonomy): domain Eukaryota; kingdom Metazoa; phylum Arthropoda; class Insecta; order Lepidoptera; family Noctuidae; genus Phlogophora; species Phlogophora meticulosa. Next base: position 11,126,499 of record LR990538.1, on the reverse strand, counting down.
GACTTGTCTACTTCATAATTATGAATATTTTGTCACACATGGCCTAGACAAACACCAGGAGGGGAGGACCTAGAAGGACATACGTCATACACTAACCTCATTGGTGATGTTCTTCAAAAATGTCAGATGTGTAGTACGTAGAGCAAAAGGAATATGTGTGTGTAGGAATCGTATCACATGGCCCTTGGTAGTTTTTTCCTTTGTTGTTTTTAGCCCCATGGGTAAAAGGTTTACGTATGGTCTAGCTAGTATAACACGACGACACGATTAAATGTAGAAGGTGGTCTCGGAAGATACATGGAGTAAGATTCATTTCTATGGAGAGAAGTTTTTAAATATATAATTATGTATAGAATGTAGCTCAAAGAATTAACAAGTTGAAGTGGCAGTGGGCTGGTCATATCTCGCGAAGAACCGACAACGTGTTCTTGAGTGGAGACCACAACTCGGCAAACGTAGTGTAGGACGCCCTCTGACCAGGTGGGATGACGATCTGCGAAAGACTGCAGGCAGATGCGGAATGCGGCAAGCTGAAGACAGGGCGCTATGGCGCTCATTAGGAGTGGGCTATGTCCAGCAGTGCACTAGTATAGCCTGATAATGATGATGATGATGATGATGATCATGATGATGATGATGATAGAATGTAGACATTTATTTGTTTCAGAACGTAAAGCAAGTGCAGATATGAGTCAGAGGGTCTTAGTGACAATACTGCAAAAGCTGACGCAACTGAATACGTATTTCTATCCAAAAGGCCTTTGACTTTTGATTTTGTCGCATCGCGTTTTATTGCATCTGTCTCTCACGTAGGACAGAAGGGAATTCACCAGCGCCTTATGACTTTATTACCTTTTCGCTAATTTTCTCCGAACTTCGCGTACGTGAGCAGTTTGCAAAGTATCCAATGTAAATGCTGTGCATTAAGCAGCATGAGCATCTTTTTGAAACACTAAACGCGTTAGCTGGGTCGTAAAGAGGGGAATAAACTTCGTTGGCGTCTAATAATTTGCTGCAATATGCACGTTCAATAAAGCAAAAAAAAAACGAATTTTATTACATTACGTTTCGGGACTAAGGAGCAATATAGTATTACCGACTGTAACATCTCATAAACCGTGTGTGGGATAGGCAGGAACTGCCTAAACACAAATATTTTTAAGGTATCCAAACATGAAGCTTGAATTGTACACAGCGGCTTCTTCAGGGTAGGAAATCATGGAGCATATTACAAGAAGAGTTTAGAAAGTTTTGAACTGGTCGCGTTCATAAGCTTTACTGAGTTGGTCATAGACAATGATGCTATGCTGCTGCATTTTTCTGCACTTCCAACTTCATGCTAACAAGGTTTACATAAAAAAACAATAGGAATCGAACATTTATTTTTATCCAGGCAGGCAGCCAGTGTAAAATGTTACCAGTTCGCAGTGGAACTCGAATGTAAGTTTATGGCGAATACAGTATAAACGAGAATACTGCTTTTATATTGGATCCATTGTTTAGTATTCAACAGACTAGGAATTGGGATGTTTCAATGAAATCAGATTCGAATCTTTTTACTGCTTCTTTTCTACAACTGGAAATAGTTTACACAGATTTCTTTAACTGAAAAGATTTTTGATTAAAAATTAAATGCTAAAATTACGATAACATAAACGATGTACTCGTATTAAAACCATAATAACATCGATCAAAGAAAATAAAAGGCTACAAAAAAAATTGGTGAGGGCTCTTTTATCCTTGTCGCGCGATACGGTCATTTCATTTTGCACTGTGAACTATGGCTTTGCTTTCACGGTTTTTTGTATTACCCTGTCTAGCAAGTGTAGTGTTTATTTCCAAATTTGGCCGCCCTAGGAATTTCTCCTGCATCGTGGGTGCGTTTACGAACACTCAAGCTCACATAGTCAAACAGCCAGCCACGGAACACAGGTAATTGTTCCGGCTATGCCATACAAGTATTTGTTACGTGCGGGAATTGAACCCACGACACGCAGCACAGCACCAACGGTACCGTCAATCGTTTTTTTACTACACTATTACTATCTCCTACACTGTTGCCTATATTTTTACTTATCATATTATTAAAGGAAAAATAGCCCGATACCGGATGTTTGCAGGACAGAGATATATGAAGTGTCTTCCAATCGTAATTTCTTAACTACGTAAGTTCTTCACGAGAACAGAGGACTTTTCTTTTTTATTGGCCACGAATCCGCATTGCCATTCAACGTGGCAATGCTGCCAGCTTTTTGTGGCACTTTTCCCGTTGACAGCGATGCGGATGAATTTTTCGATGCCCTATTTTTTATTTTTCATGTAAACACTAGGTAAATGTGATAGGGTATATCGTAGTCAACTAAGAACTTCTACAATAGAAGGAAACAAAACCACTTATAGGTACTATACACGGCGCACACGCCTGCGTAATCAGAATCATGAACATTATTAAAAATAGAATATCTTATCGCTGTACAAATAGGTAGACTCAATTTGATAGTCTTTGTTCCATCTTGACTGTCGGTAATAACACTCAACACACTAACTGAATTATGTTTGTAGTACAATAGCTAATAATATACATATATAATTATATTTGTATTTTACATCTAACATTTCCGTAGTACGTACCTATCAATCAGTACGTGGTGTGAAAATTGGGATAACTTTAAATTATGATAATACCAGCATGTTACTGCCCCACTGCAGAACAAAGCCCTCTTCTCATACAGAGTACCTATACGTAAGCATTCATCACCACGCTTTCTCAAGGCTGGTTGGTAATTTGAGACTTATAATAATAACAAGTTCAGGTAACTAAGAAAGAGCATGATATGAACACCCACCCACCCAGATTACTTACCCAGATTTGAACCAACAACCTCATGCATGACGGACGTGGCCTTAAACACTGGACCATTACGACACCACTACGAACTTTATAATATATATGTATATACCCAATTTCAATAGCAAATAGAAAAATAGAGGTTGCTATCCCATTATTTCAATACTATCTTCTTTAACGTCAATGCAAGAGACGGATTTACATTATAAAGATCTAAAAATGCTCGTAAAACTTCAGAATATTTCCGATAACGGCTTCAATCCGTACTCGAAAACAAGCATGGAGGTAAATAAGTTGCAATACAGGATGACAATATCAGATTGCACGGTGCAGTATATTGCCATCGATGCATACGCTATAAATTCACGATTCAACGCTCCTCTGCAGTGTTCCTGCTATTTTGCAAGAGTTGTTGTTTACTCTGCTAGTACTTTTACATGGAATTTTGTGAAGCAACTATCTAGAAAAATTGGAAGCTGGGTGTGCGAAATTGTTCATTATTATTGTATTAAATCTTTCTGAGTGAGATGTTATTGTGAATTAAACAAGAAAATTAATGTGATTTAGTTTTTACCTTATTTTATTTCTGTTAATAACCCTTATGCAACTGAATTTTTCTATTTATTTTATTTTTTTCTTTTCATGTACCGTAAAACGGGGTGAATAAAACTTTGAAAGAGATTTCCGCGTTAATTAAACATCGTTTGCTACTATAAGTACTCTCACTTTTTAAGGAATTGTAATGAATAATTTCCGACATCTTGTCAGTAATAAATAATATTGAATCAACGTTAAAATCTCAAATAAAGTTTTGTTTCGGTTCACCCTAGCGTTTCGATTCACCCCGTTTTACTGTATTAATAGTTTTATCATTGTTGATGAAATAAAACAACTAAGTAACCCTTAAAACTCGACGACTGATCAAAACTTCGCGTGACCTGGCAAGCTCATTCTTTGCCCAAATAATTAGTATTGCCATCCAACCTGTTCTTTTTTTTTTTTTTGGAATGGGCATCTCGCAGTTTATCCTTCAGGGATATTTACTGCTCAACCGAACTTTCCTGTGGGGGGCTTAATTAAAATTAAGGCCTCCAGCCAGGCAATCCAGCCTGTCAATGCTGCCAGTCTTTTGGACACGTTTCCAGATGACAGCGATGCGGAGGAGTACTTTGACGCCTGAGTGTCTTGGTAGGATTTTTATTTTGTTTTGTTAGTGTTTGTATGTATATAGTTAGTTTAATATTATAATTGTAAATATAAAAAGTAAATTATAGATAAATGAAATAGTAAACCTAATCTTAAAATACTTATAATTTGGTGAATTACATTTTTTTCTTCCATTCTCCTCTGTCAGACATCATCATCTGCCTAGCCTTTTACCAACTATGTTGAAGTTGGCTTCTAGTCTAACAGGCTTCTGACTACCTGTGATGACTGTCAAAGATCTACAAATGACAGCTGGGCCAACGGCTTAACGTGCTTACCGAGACACGGAGGAGTCTCGAGTCTCGATCATTCTCCTCTGTCAGCCGTCACCTTTTAATTCACAACCGTAATCATCATTATCGTTTCTCACAATATCCATTTCATATTCGTCTCTCTCTCCCTTTTCATCTATATAACTATACGATTTACTTATCTCTTACCATACTAAGACAAACGATCTTATCTCAACTCGTCGGTTCTTGTCTATATGCAAAAGTATTGTCCACATTGGTACTAACAATCTACCTCATATCAGTAATAACACTAACACCTAAATTTATGATATGCAAATAAACTTTACCTACTATCTGAAAATCAAGTGTAGTATCTTAGTTTGAAATTTCAAAATAACAGATTTTTACTAAATTCTTATGAAAATATATAGTTAGTAAGTAAGCGTAGTTAAGCAACCTACTCCAAAAATATCCTTTTTTTTTTCTTCGTCTGTTTGTTCCGGCCAAAATGGCTTGACCGATCTTGACGGGAATTTTACAGGCAGGTAGCACATTAGGAGTTGGGCTACTTTCATTTCAGAAGTAAAATTAGGGTTTAGCGCAAAATTTTAATCACACGCGGGCGAAATTGCTCGCGTATCATAGCTAGTTACGGCATAAACTCGCTGTCACCACTGATACGCGGTAAACGGTACGTCATCTATTATAACTGAACTTGGCTTGCCAACAACCATGCGTCCTCCTAACCACAAGCTAAATTATATTTAGATGCGGACTGTATGTGCGTGGCGTCGTCCGGTGTCCTTGACATTCAAATTTGTGAGACTAAAATGAATAAGTGGACGCTGTTTTGTTATCGTCTTTATGACTGAATATATTACAATATTATAGTGTAAGTACTAGCTTATGCCCGCATTGAAGTGGGAAATTAAATATTTTTATAAACTGGCCTTCGAAACTTAGTACGTACCACACTTTTAAAATTTCAATGTCTCCTTAAAACAAGTCCCATGATCAATATGATCATATTTCAAAATGCTTGACCATTCCTTACACATCCCCGGTAAATAGTAACTCTATCTGTCTGTTAGTTAATTTAACTTTGGATCGTTCCGAAACCTTTCACTAATTATAGCTTGAAATAAAGTTGATAAAATTTGGTAAAAAACGTTTTGTATTTCAAAACTCTTTTATAGTTAACTTAGGCACCCTTCGAATAAATAAATAATACCAGTATAAACGCTGTTCATACACATTACTCATGGTAATGTAAGTATGTAAGTATATACATATATAAACTCCAGCCTTTTTCCTATTGGGGTAGGCAGATACTACAGAACCCCACCTGCTAAGATCCTAACATACTCTTTTTGCTTCGTTTACGTTCATACATCTGGTCATACACGCACGCCGGTTGCGAGTACATTGCACTTAGCATTTCTTTATGTAAGTATAAACGTTACTAAAAATTAATAAACTTTCCCAAATTATTTACGTTATATTATATTAATATGTAAGTTCGTAAATTTCCATCATTGATTACATATAACAATATTATGTAAGCTACTCAGTTCAAAATGAATAATATTTAAATTAACGTTCCGTCTTCAAGGCTAGGCTCACAACGAGTTAAAAACATTTTTTTTTTTTTTTTGGAATGGGCATCTCGCAGTTTATCCTTTAGGGATATTTACTGCTCAACCGAACTTTCCAGTGGGGGGCTTAATTAAAATTAAGGCCTCCAGCCAGGCATAAAAACTTATAAGCTAAGCGACTATCGCTAAGGGCACCCCCTGCGGGGTACGAACCTCGGCTTAGGACGTCGCTGAAGAGGACAGCATGGGACAGGCTGGATCTGATTGTTCCATTATTTAGGGACATTTTAAACATTAATCGGCTCAGCTTCGCGGGCTGGCTCTAGCAAAGGGTCGGGAGGGGGGCATTGACGGGGTCGTCGCGACGGGCCTCGGCGGCGAGGACGGAATGTCCGTTTTTGAAGAGTTAAAAACAATATCTACTCACGTATTTATACTAAACCAGAATTTGGCTCACCAGAGTTGTTTAGATTGTTCAAGTAAATTAAATCGTTTACATAAACAATACCGAATTTAATTATGTAATTACGAAGAGGTCGGTTGGGCTGTATGCATATATTTTTTTATGTTTGTTCCATGTATCTACTAAGTATTATAGCATAATTAGCCTGTTATATTCCCACTGCTGGAACAGAGACCTCCGCTCTGCGAGGGGCAGTGTTCTTTAACACCTTAACTATCAGACAACGAGACACAACAGAAAATGTATTGTTACATACATACATATATAGGTACTGTAGTATACTGGCGTTTAAAGTGTTAATACACCATACGGGCCCAGTGTGGAGTTGGGGATGTCACGTACCTCTGTACAGATTGGGGTAGCTTGACAAAGAAATTTGATGTGCTCGCAAAGGCCAGCACATCAAATTTTTTACAAACTTTTTACAAAAGAATAAGGTTCATGTTCAATTGGTAAAATTAGACAGTTTGGGATAGCTTGCTGTGCTAACATTTGTACATATCTTGGAACAGGACAGTGGACACAATAAACTGGTCTTCTCGAGTACTGGTGCACCTGGGTATGCCATTACAGGGTCTCCTCAGATGGTAACTAGTTTATTTGTACCATCGCTCCACCTGAACAGTAAAAAGAACAGTCCTGACTGTTCTTTGTTACATTCAACATTTTTTAAGCACGACTAATTCCGGAATAGACATGATTCTTGAATATTCTGCAGGTGAAAGAGGCATGATAAGTAAGAGACAGTAGATATTGTGGGTTTCCTCATGTCGTGTTGTATTTTACTTTACCGATTTGAAGGGAATGGTGATGAGGTGATGATAAATTACAAAAAGGAATGTTCCTCGGTCGGAGCCACTACCACTTAGTCACCATTGCTAGCTACACCTTTTTATTCGTAGTAATGGTCGCTTAATGGTCGACATTCAGCCATTTTAGCTTTGTGCAATTCGTCTTTATCAGCATTTAAAAGGAACATTAGTCACTTGTAACAATTGTTTTTTCCATTTTTTCTCCTAATTAGTAGGTACTTCATCCACTTGATCGGTTTTATAAACCTCAATGACGCCAAATGCGTTATATTCTTAAAAAGAGTTTCGAAATTTTCGCATCAAGTATTAATATAATTATTGATATTTTTTCAATTTCGATTCATTTCAAATTTCCGAAAAGGATACCTAGATTTTTGAACTGCATAATAGAATAAAAAAATCTAAGTGCACAGTACAGAATCAGAATCAAAACATAATTTGCTATAAGTGTAGGTACAGGTAAATAAATAATGCTGTAAATAAACTAATGACATCGACTACAGTCTACCTTACCAAAGCAAAAGAGAAATAGCTGTCATTTGCAGTTCAATGGCCGTAGGGCCGGCAGTATCTATTGTTATGCTTTTTATGTTAACCGCTTGAAGACTGGTTTAGTGAGACGTAGGTACTAGCTCGAGTAGGTACTGTGAATAACAGGACAACAATATTGCGCCGTCAGATGACTTCTTGTTTCTAATACGTACTTAATCTTTTAAGTACCATTAATAACCACTATCGAATCATTTCCTGACTAACGTTTTATAACGTATTTACTGAGAAATCGGATAAAATTACATTTTTATCTTAGCAAAACATGTTAATTGAAAAAAATATCTTGATATTACCGATTTTCGCGCTCCACAGCTGTGCCCCCTACTCTTGAGTGATAGATATCCGTATCATTTACAGTGACGAACAGTGCGTCGCGTGGTCTGCCGGCCAGTTTAGTTTTATTGCTAGTAATATGAATAAGTGGACATTAATATTGTTATTGGCAGTGGTTTTAAGCAATGTGTCTGCTTATAAAATTCTTGTGGCTTTTCCTTACCCAGGAAAAAGTCACTCGATATTGGGAGAAGGATATGTGAGACATCTTTTGGCTGCTGGACATGAGGTATTTTCAACGCTTGTTATGATTTCTATTTGATTGATATTTTCCTCTGACAGTTTATTGAATAACTGAGGTAGGTTTAAACATGTTTGTGAGTTTTATTCTTCGGTGTGCATTATTTGCTTTTCTATATTTATAATTGATTTGTTTCTTATGAACACACATGGAGCACAAATTATTTATCTTGGATAATAGTTTCATTCAATATAATTTAACTTACTTTTTTATTTTTATTAGATTATTTATTAAATGTATAACAAGATAGCAACCTGATAAAAGATAATCTAACTGCTTTGTTAGGTAAGGTCAGGTTAGGTTATGTTTTAACCTTGTTTTTTTATAGATTTAGATTACAAACATTGTCCATAAATGTCGTTAAATATTTTATTTACTATTAATAGTATTGATTTATTCATTAAATGATAATCATAGTATTAATGGATTCGTTACATACTAAAACCAGCCTGTTACCTGTCCCACTGCAGGCCATAGGTAGGTACTTCTCATACAGAGAAGGCACGTGTATTAATCACCACGCTTGTTCAAGGGGTTTTGGCGATTTCAGACTTATACTCAATACTTTCTTGCATTCCACATGTAGGTATTCTTAGGTGGTAAAACTAGTAATTAATACTCAATACTCAATTCTTTATTGCATTCCACAATGTAGGCTTAGGTGGACCCCATTGGGCACAGCAAAATTAAGTTTTTTTTTCAGGATTAGATCAATTATTAGGTACACTTAACCTGTTTTCCGTCACCGATGTCAATGATGTCTAAGATAAACTTAGAAAACACACATCTATGAAATGAAAGGGTCACTAGAACTTACCCGGACTCGAACCCACAATATACGAGGTGCATAATAGGCCAGCCCTTGACCAACGGGCCATTAAGAAATGCTTAGTCAGTAAATTAAACTTCAACTGAAGGTCACCTACAAAGATAGGGTATTATCGTAATTATGATAAGCAGTCCGTTTGTTCAGATATAAATAGTATACAGTAGTATACTATTTAACATAATATAATACTCGTATTATGTTAATTTCCATGGATGCATTCCTGCCTATCTGACCTCCACCACCCAGATACTGGGCAACACGATACCCCTTGGTAAGACTGGTTGTCAGACTTTCTGGCTTCTGACTACCCGTAACGGATATCAAAGGTCTACAAATGACTGCCGGGACTGCCTTCCGAGGCACGGAGGAGTCTCGATATGTTACAAACGGTCACCCATCCACAGACTGACCTCGGCAAACGTAACTTGTGACCGGAATAGGCCTAAGGCTACCTCGATTATCACTGTATAATCTATGTAGTCAGACAGGTAGGTATGAGTGTAGGCTTCTGATAACATATAATTTATAAACATATAATAAAAGTGTAACAAGCCGATATTGAGGAAAAACTAATTGGAAAAAACTAACAGAAGCCATAACAACAGTTTTTAGAATTTTAGATACTTGATTCTAAATTCCACGCGCACGAGTTCCATAAACACTAGATTTCTGGAATACCTAACAAGCACGAAATTGACACCGTATCCCGATGTACATACCAGAGCAAGCCTCTCGTCTTCATGAATACCTAACGAAACAACATTTCATTCAAATCGTTCACTATTTAGGTCAGAATTCAGACCTGTTTTAAATTTAGCCCACAGTCAAAACGTAAGTTTGAGCTCATGTGATATTCAGGTTCGGTCAAGCGGTACCTCTAACAACTTGGCCCACGTTCATTCATATTCAGACTGCCTTCCAACTTCAGACATAAAAGACGCGCAACGTGCCATTTGCGGTATTTGTCAACTAGTTGACGAGGTGCACAATTATTTAATATGCTTTAACACGTTCCTGACTGTACTCGTAGTACAAGGTTACAGAGTCGAAGAGACATAGATGCACAACCAGATACTATGAGAGCTATGAGATCTGAAAATAATTATGGACCCCCAGCGTTGAAATTTATGTCAGCTTTACCTAATTAGTACTTTATTTTCTGATTTTGTATTTTAAATTAAAACTGTAAACAAACCTAATTACTATCAAACCCATTGAGATTCATCATCATCATCATCATCATCGGGCTATACTAGTCCACTGCTGGACATAGCCCTCTCCTAATGAGCGCCATAGAGCCCTGTCTTCAGCTTGCCGCATCCAGCATCTGCCTGCAGTCTTTCGCACATCGTCATCCCACCAACAACCAATACCGACAACCGCTGGGGTAAACATGTTCTTGAGTGGAGACCGCGACTCGGCAAACGTAGTGTAGAACGCCCTCTGACCATTGAGATTATTATTAATGAAGAAGTGATTTTTTTGTCATAGTAAAAACAAAAGAAAACGATTAAAGCTCAGAGTGTCCTCGTAGCTGAATTTTTGACTGAATATAAAGAAGAATAAATTGCCAGTTTTACAAGTTTGTTCACTAAAACTCAAATATGTATACAATAAATTTGTCATATTATTCAGTCCAAGTAAATTAGATAACCGAAACTGTCCCAAAAGTTCAAGTTCCTTACTACATATTTTATCCAGCACCACTTTGGTAGCATCCAAAATTCATTCATAGCTCTCCTAACCTTAAATACAAGGTCCGGGACATCCGAACGGGCCGAAACAACTTATAATGACACTGCCCAAAGGCACAGCTTGGTCCTAACCATCAATTTGTAGTACACGGTACAGGGGAATTCCAAAAACGTTAACACAAATGGTAGATGAATAAGAAGCGGTTTGCCCCGTGACTCCAGAAATTTCGTATTCGCGAAACGTACGGGGAACTTTTCCATTCTAAGGTATAATTTCACTTGTGAATAATTTCCTATGCGTTCCGCTGAATAACTTGACGAGGTCTCTTGTTATGAAAATGTATAAGTTTGTTCTGGGCATGATACGGTTTGGGTCATGGTAAGTTTTGGGGATGCGGATATCAGTTTCATAGTTTATTTCTAGGAGCGGAATTGACTTTATGGGTTAGATCGATCGATATTTTTATTGGCAATGTCTTATTGGTATATTGGTGGCAAGTTTTACCGCTGCGCAGAAGGTCCTGGGTTAGATTCCCGGGTCGGGCATGTGTTATTAGGCTTTTTCATCTGGAATTGCGCAGTAGCAGTAGCCCGGAATTGTGCCAGGTTGATGGCAATAGGCTCGCCCTATCCTATTATATGGGACTCAATCATAACTGGCGAAATAAGGGTGTAATTTAAGTATACCGCTCTCTGACCCTTCGAGATTTGATGTTTTGGTAATGATAAACGAAACTGTGGGTATGAGTGTGAGACTGAGATAAACTTTAGTAGATCAGTCTGTATGATATTGTAAGAATGAGTAAACCAGGACTCGCAGAAGGGCCGGCCAGAATACAATCGTCAAAAAAAAAACAGAAAAAACAGTGCATTTCTTAGGGTCGAAACTGTGCATTTCTTATTAAAATTATTTTGAAAACTTTCAGGTCACATACGTTACTGCACTACCATATAAAAAAACTCATCCAAAGCTACGGCAAGTCGTGGCAGAAAATGTTCTTGAGCAGTTCGAATTCAGTAAGTATTAACGACGATGGTAAAAAAAACAAAATACTAACACATTTATTGAAATTAGGCTGAGGATTAGCACTTTTAAACGTCACGGGATCTAGATTATTATTAACAAGAAGCGTGTTTTCTCGGCGTTTTTTGTTCGATATGGTAAGGCAACTGCGAGGTGGAGATCCCAAAGTTATAAGATAAAATATCAAAAGAATATATAACGATAAAATATATTACGATTATTTATTAATAATGTAATATCGTCTGATACAAAAAGTGTAAACTTATATCTGTGTAACAAAAAAAACTGTTATACTCACTCAATTCGGTGAAATGAAAAATAAAACAATTTTCAATGGAAATCATTGTTAGTGTTCATGTTAAGTATCCCATGAGCTGTTTTAAATTCAAAAGGAATACTTTATGGTTAAGAATAAACTAATTTACAATAAAACAAATGAAAAATTATAATTGCAAGCATAATATGCCGCCGGCTGAGATGTTATAATATAATACGGCTGAACTGGTCAATTTTGTATTTCATTAAAACTCTTTAATAAATACACTTTTTTTTTCACAGCGAAATCTTTAGATTTCAAGAAGGTTATAGCAAAGGAAGTAGATTTAAAAGACATGCACGTGATGTACAAGACTATGGTTATTGTGGCCAATAGATCTCTCACCCATGAAAATGTACAGAAATTTTTGATGGACACTAATGAGCGATTTGACTTGGTGATAGCCGAATGGCTTTACCACCACATGTATAGTGGGTAAGAATTATCAAATTACATTAGAATTTGTGATGAAGTGTTGACCAGTTTTAATTTATGTTTTTTTTTTTGTTTTTTTATTTTTATTTATTGAATACTTTAAGCACAGTTTACAGAGGCGTACTTAATGCCATTGGCATTTTCTACCAGTCAACCTTATACCTTAACTCGTTTCTTGGCGGAATCTACAATTTACACTGAAGACCAAGAAGCGAGAGTACACAAACTAGTAACCAAACTATTATTTAGGCATTAGGTTAGCACAAGAAGGTTTTTATATTAACTCGACCGTTTATGTTTTCTACAGTACAGTAAAACGGGGTGAATCGAAACAAAACTTTAAATGAGATTTAAACTTTGATTCAACATTATTAATTACTGAATACTGACAAGGTTTTGAAATTTCAATTCCTTAAAAAAATAAAAGAAGAACAACTCAATACTCAATACTTTATTGCATTCCATAATGTTATATAAAACAGTTGGTATGGTAAGGATAAAATCAATTATGGACCCCGTCGGGCACAGCAAAGTTCAGTTAGCTGGTGATAGGAGAGAGGATGAAAGCGCTTATCATGTATTAATATATTACAGAATGTTTATTAAGTAAATTGGATTCAATAAAGTAGTATGGTTTTATTATGTATATTTTAAATTATGGTATTTCCGCGTTATCAAGTTAATAAATTAATTAGTTCAAAGTCAAAATTTAAAGTGAAATGTCGGTATTATGTCAAAAAGAATTATGTCAGAAATAATGTCAGAACCTTTTTGTTTTTTTTTATTATTATTAATATATAAATTTATCATCAAAGTATTCATTAATTGAGTAGTAGCTTTCATTGATTAATAATCGTCTCAGTTTATTGTTAAATATATTATTGTTATTAATATTTTTAATGTCTTCCGGTAGCTTGTTGTATATTTTTATAGACATGACAAATGAACTAGAAGAGTGCATTTTTAATCGTGAAGTGGGTATGTTAAGTCTATTTTCATGTCTGAGTGAAATTTTATTTTGGATGTCTCCTCTTTTGGTATAGAATTGGGGATATTTTCGTACAAATGTACAAATTTCAAATATGTAGAGGCAAGGCAGGGGGTAGTATTTGAAGTTCTTTAAAATGGGGCTTACAGGAATCTGTTTCTTTGGTATTTGTTAGGATTCAGTTTATCTGCAGAGTGAATAATGTTGGCGCGTCTGTACTATTTCCCCATAGTATAACTCCATACTTGAGCCATGCGAATGCGTACGCGTAGTACATTACCATTGCTGTTTTAAGGTCTGTTGTTTTCTTGATTTCTCGGAGTGCGTATGAGACTTTACTTAATTTCGTTTGAACTTTATGAATATGTGATTTCCAATCTGTGTGTGAATCTATATCGAGACCTAAAAGTGTGAATTTATTTACTGTTTCTAACTTTAATCCGTTGTATTTGAAATTTATAGTTATAGTAGTAATATATAGATTATCCTTGTAGTAACAAACAATATTAAACTAACGCGAAAATGCCCTTCAAAGTTTTGTTTCTACTCACCACTGCATTTCTATTCACCCCGTTTTACGGTACTTCTTCATATAAACTTTTACTTTGCCAAATGTCCGTGATTCTTAAATTATTATTAATACCTGAGGCAATCCCCTCTCGAAATCCGTTATAAACGGTTTTTGCTACCAGTATTAATATAGTAACTATGTGATTTATTGGTAGATGTAGATTCTTTTATATGACCTGTCAAACGCCTGTTAGCCAAACGCTGTCTAATCTCTTCTAAATATGAAATATGTAGTATTTTTTATGTCACTAATAGACCATAAACTTAAAAATAATCAAGAAGTTTCGAATGCTTACAGTACCAGTACAAGAAAAGCGTTGGGACAATGTAGCTCGTATTACATTTTTTTATCTCATTACTATACATACGTTATAATATCGTTATAATATTAGTATGTATGTATGTGATTCGTATTTGTTGTAAAAATAAGTCACAAGACACAACGCAAAAAAATACTTAATTCCGTTTGTGTTTTAACAGATTTGCTGCTGTTTTCAACTGTCCCTTCATCTGGTCATCATCAATGGAGCCTCACCCAATGATCCTGAGCTTGATTGACGAGGTTGGCAACCCTGCTTACTTCCCTGATCACATGTCACCAGTGTCACCACCTTTATCATTCTCACAACGGATTGCTGAGCTGTGGAACACACTTTACCTGTACAGGGTTAAATGGTAAGTTATTTGCGTGCTAAAAATTATCTTTTTTTTTTGTTTGAATGAAGAAATATAGGAAGTGATGGGACTGCCTGACAATAGTGAAACTTAAAACTTTGGAATAGCTGTGTTTTTGACATAAGTCATAGTATCATAGGGGTGCAAGTTTTTAATTGAAGCCGATAAGTTTTGAATTGAAGTTTCAATTGTTTTTCGTATAAAATATTTTTTTAATTAATCGTCTTTTTTTACTCACTGGTCGTCTTTTTGTGGCGCGCTCTAGTTATATATACCTTTTTTTTTAAATCTCTTACTTCTTATGTAAGTGTAGAATCATTGTTTATAACTATTCCAAATTTGAAGTCAATAACACTAAAAGTTCTTAAAATAAGCAGTTGTGAAAGATAGACAAACGCATCATAAGGAAAGATAGATAGATTTATTTATTTGTAGAAACATGGGTTACATGACAAGGCATGCAGGTTGTCAGTGATAAAATTTGTTCAGTCATGTTTGGCATTTACGGCGTACAAATATCACATTATTTTTGCTTACGTATAATTAATCTTAATAGTCATTCATCTAAATTTCTTGATTTGAATTACATGTCCAGTAGCATAATAATAGGATACTATTTTTTATTATTTTGGGACGGAACCATCAATACGGTAAAAATCAATTATTCTCCTCAGGTTTTTGAAAGATTTTGAACAGCAAGCATATGAAGATTCATACGGTCCAGCAGCAGCAAAGAGAGGGATCACATTGCCCCCAATAGAAGAAGTACAATATAACGGCTCTTTAGTTCTGGGCAATTCACATATTTCATCAGGTGAAGCTCAGAGGCTGCCAATTAATTATGTTCCCATTGCTGGATACCATGTTCAAGATAAAATTCCACCATTACCAGCGGTAAATACTTTAATATGATATCCCATTGACCCAGCTTTGTTAGTTACAGCTGAGATGAGAATGCTGAGGGGGATGTGTGGTGTTACGCGAATGGATAGAATAAGAAATGAGTATGTAAGAGGAAGTCTGAAAGTGGCGCCTGTGACCGAGAAATTGTGTGGAAATCGGTGGTCATGGTATGGGCATGTGATGCGAAGGAATGAGGACCATGTTGTGAGGAAAGTTTTGAGTATGAATGTGCAGGGTTACATGTGTAGAGGAAGACCAAAGAAAAGATGGATGGATTGTGTGAAAGATGGTATGGCAAGAAAAGAGGTGACCCTGGAGATGACGGCAAATAGAGATGTATGGAAGAATAAAACATGCTGCGCCGACCCCAAATAAATTGGGATAAGGGCAGGAGTATGATGATTGACCCGGCTTTGTATAATAAAAAATATATGTCTATTTAATGTATTGTATTAAGTATATCGGTCATCTAGTATCCATAACACAATCTCTGCTTAGCTTGGGGCTAGATGAGGCTGTGTGGATTGTCAAGCATTATTATTTATTATTTACCCTCTTTTTAGAATTTACAAAAGATTCTGGATGATGCACCCCACGGAGTTATCTACTTCAGCATGGGTACTATGATGAAGAGTAAAACAATGCCGATGGAATTGAAAAGGGATTTCTTGAACATGTTTAGTACATTAAAGCAGACTGTAATTTGGAAGTTAGAAGAAGAATTGACAGATATACCCAAGAACGTTCATATGGTACAGTGGGCACCTCAACCAAGTATATTAGGTAAGTTTGAATTTGGAAGAAGCTTAAATTATCACATTTTAAAACTGATTGGTAAAATACATAAAGAGGTCGTGTCCAAACAATGCAATCGTCGCGCGCGTAGACGACCGTCGTGTTATTTGCTTAAAGATGGCGCCTTACGTTTTCGCCAACTAATGAATGATATAATTATACGTACGCAACTGATCGCTTTTATTAGAACTAATGAAAGTCAATATTTAAACTCATTTTAATAGGTGACAATTGATGGGTGGGAAAATATTTGTTTTATTACAATACAAGCTTCCACCCGTGGCTTCGCCCGCGTGGTATGTTGATAAAAAGTAGCCTATGTCCTTTCCCGGGGTGCAATCTATCTCTCTGCCATATTTTATTGAAATCCGTTCAGTGGTTTAGGCGTGAAAGATGGACAAGCAGACACAAAATTTCCCATTTATAATATTAAGTATGGATTATGTTAGTCTCATCTTAAATTAATTGTGGCATGTCTAAAATAATACTATCAACAAAATAGGTACCTACAGTGTATTGTTAGCAATGAAATGATATTGCAGTGACACCGAGCTTAACCAAGAAACTAATAGTTCACTGCACCATTTCAGCCAAGATTTTTGCAGAATCGACGGGCTTGTAATATAAATGTAACTTTTACACTGTAAATCAACGCCTCACACGTTATCGATACTTCAACTACAAAAATCATGTCCTCTTCACTCGAACAATTTACAGTTTAATTTTTTACAAAAGCATTACTGGCGTTCGAATCTGTCGATAACACCGGTCGCAGAACCGCAACAATGCCATCAGAATCCGATGTATCAGATGGATTAATAGGGATGTGACACACCGATCTGTTTTTACAATTTTATTTCATTCTTTGTAAATAAAATTCGAAGTTTTAGGTTTTATGAGTGATAAACATGGAGGTACAAACGAAAATAATACCTACTGTCCCACTACCTACTGTAGGACAAAAGTCTTTTATCATAAAGAGAAGGGAGGAAGTTAGTGAACTAAACATAAATAAGTTAGATGTAGGTATATTTAATATGATCTTAGCGAAACCAATGTCGCCAGAGGCTGCATTGGTATATGCATCGGTTAATTTGTAAGTTTGTTAGTAATTAGATTAGTTTATGATGGAACTAGCGTGACATATTGTTAAAAGTTCCTAAAACAAATAAAGAAAAAAAAAAACGAAGGGAGGAACATTAATCACCACGCTTGCTCAAACCAGATTGACAATTTCAGACTTATAATAATTATAAGTCCAGGTTTTCTCATGATGTTACCCTTTATCGATGTCAGTGGTGTCTAAGATACACTTAGAAAGTACATAATATCAATCGAAAAAGTCACTGTAGTTTTGAATCCACAGCCTCGTGTATGAGGCGAGGCCTCAACCACTGGGTCATCAATTATGTAGGTACAATGCAAAATTAGACATGTGAGTTAGTTGACATGATTAAAGTATTTGTTTAAGGTAACGATTAAAAACTATACGTGGATCATGAAACCAAGAATTCTTGGTAAAACAAAAAACACTGTTGTTCACTTCTGAGTAATCCAAAGTCAAATTGGAAGTCCAAATATTAATATCTCCTGTCTTAAAAAGTAATGTTCTATTCACAGCTCATCCGAACTGCAAACTCTTCGTCACACATGGAGGTCTTCTATCTACCACAGAAACTTTACACTATGGAGTTCCTATTATCGGCATACCATTATTTGCTGACCAGTTCATCAACGTCTTGAGAGGTGTCCGTAAAGGTTATGCTCTGCAAGTAGACTTGGGTTATGATACGCCAGCTAATCTGAAGGTGGCTATTGAAGAAATAATGTCAAATCCTAAGTAAGTAAAAAAGAATTAGTCACTTTTGAATGGGATTCAATTTTATCATCACTGTCGTCATCGTCAACAGCCTCTTCCCAGATATACATACCTATATATTCAGCAGTAGATGTCTTTTGGCTCAAATACATACTGATTGACGTCTTACAAAAACCGTGCTATTCCTTAAGCTCTAATATTAAATTATTGTTGTTGATTTTTTTTTAAACCCACACTAGGAATTTCTCCTTTATCGTGGGTGCGTTTACAAACACTCAAACTCACATACACAAACAGCCAGACCCGGATCATCTACCTGTAGGCCATAAAAATATTTGTTGCGAGCGGGAATCGAACCCACGATACGCGGTGCAGCAGTCAATCGCTCAGCCACTGCGCCAACCGTGCAGACTTTAATGTTTTGTTTTCAAACTTGCAGGTACACTCAAAAGGTGAAAGAACTATCCTTTATCTACCACCATCGGCAAACCAAACCTGGATCGACACTCGTGCACTGGATAGAACATGTGATCGAAACCAATGGAGCTCCTCATCTTCGCTCCCCAGCCCTCCATGTCCCACTGTACCAGAAACTGTTCCTAGATCTGATAGCCTTCATTCTTCTTGGATTAATCGTTGTAGTACGGATGGCTAAGAAATTGATTGGTTCTTCTACTACAAAGAATGAAGTGAAGAAGAAGAGAAGTTAATGACAAGAGATTTTTAGGAAATTGTAGTGTTTTGAAAGCGATTATGATTAAAGTTTGTTAAGTTTATAGAAAACTTTAATAAAACACTGGTATTTTTCAAAATGATTATTAATGTTTAATTTTAAGCAGATCTATCATTCGAACTTGACAGACTCCAATATTGTAACTTTGACCGGATTGGTAATTTTACTAAGGTATTGACCCCATAATATATTTTCCATGAGCCCACAAAAGTTTTCCATGTAACCTTAAAATAACTGTTATTTGAACTTTAGAGATCCTAATTTAAAACATTGATCTGATTCGTAATAATATTACTTAGGTATTGAACCCTTATCTGCCCATACAAGGACCACACAACTTTTGTACCTATGTAACCCTAAAATAACCTAGGGTCTTCCCACATATAAAATCCATTCGTTTCCAATTTTCAACCCGCACCAACCGCCCGGGTAAAAGGACTGGCTTTATTTAAATCTTTTGTTTGTTTAGGCCTCCCAATGTTTTAATATTATCGAACATACTCTTCTGCGCTACGTTTAACAAAATTATTATGAAAATTACACATTTTCATTTAGTAGGTATGAGTGATTATTTATTTTAAGGGTTTTAAACCAATGAAAGTAAGGAGTGTGAGGATAAGTGAGTGGACTTTATTTTATTCCTTCCTTTTTGTGCAAATTTGTTGAAAGTACAATAGGTACATAACAATACCAACTGCCTCATTAGTCCAGTGGTCGTAAGCGCTACTGCTGAGTATGTGGTCTGAGGTTCGATTCCAATCATAGTGTTGGATTTTTCATCTCTAATTTCTTAGTAGCAGCCTGGAGTTTGGATTTATGCCCAGTCAGTGGCTAAAGGTTTTCCCAATTCTGCCTAACCACTTTCTAGGAATATACATAGGTGTCATGCTTCGTTATTAAACGTGATGGCTTTCTATTTTTCGGGCATTCCGAAATATTGCGGTATTAAAACTTTTACTCACTTACTCCTCTAGTAACTAGGGAAAAAGGATCACATCAATTTGTAGAACAAGAAGTGAAGTCTGTCCAATTAGAAATTGCACAATATAAGCCACCGACGCAAGCTTGAGCCAACGCAGCCGAACTTTACCGAAGTTGTACGAAGTTAGCCCTAAAGATGCAGCATTAAAATGGTTGGAGGGTCAGACGATCGAAAACCTCTTGTTCAATTTAACACAAAGAAACATAGTTTTAATAAGAACCACTTTAAAATTCAGGGTTAAAGTTCAGTTTCCAACATTATTTATATCAAAGGAGCTTGTGGCAAAATGATAACAGCCGCATGGGGCAATTGAAGGTTAAGCTACGCTTGCCGAGGTCAGTCTGTGGATGAGTGACCAAATATTAAGACCCCTCCGTGCTTCGGCATCACGTTAAGCCTTTGGTACTAGATTTCATTTGCGGATCTTTGACTGTCGTTATTAGTAGTCAGAATCCCGAAAGTCTAACCTTCAGTCTAACTGAGGAGTATCGTGTATCCTAGGGTTGTGGAGGTCAGATATGCAGTAACTCATAGTAAATCACTGGTGTCAGCTGCACCATAGATTGGAATCTGACCTCAACACAGTTGGGACAAGGTTAGGTAGATTAAATATTTTTAGGGATGTAACAGGTAGGAACAGGGTGTAAAGTTCCTCATCCTCCTTTGAAAAGGAAGGATTCTCCGACCAGACGGTTGTTATACATGGTGGGTTACTTCTTGACGATTGTTGTAGGGTTCGTAACTGTTTACTCGAGCGGACACATTTAATATCGCGATCTAGGGATAGTTCGTATGTGGCGATAATTATACATGTCACTACAATTTTTTGTAAGAATAGTGCCTACAAAACCTTGTATTAATAATATCAATTTTAATACTTGCCAACTGTTTCAATAAACTTCATTATGACAATATGTGCACTTATATCCTACTTATATGTGCAATTTAAAATTAACTGAACAAATAGATAGTGGTTTATGATGGTATTAGTCTCACATAGATTTTTGCAACATAACATCATGCCTGTATTCCCAGAAGTATAAATTAGGGTAAACCTATTGTCGTCAACCGAGCAGGAATCCACACCTGGGAATCGAACTCAATACCTCATGTTCATTCCCAGATCGGAGAAAGTGTTGTTAGGTTTTATTTGTAGAATTTCTTAGTAGCAGCCCTAAGTCTGGATTCCTGCCCGGCTGATGACAATAGACTTGGCCTACAGTACATGGCAATTAAACATCAAAGGTGAAATGTGTGTACTGTAGGTACACTTCTGCTTATTACTTCTGGGAATACAGGCATGATGTTACGTTACAGACAGTAACTACTTAGTTAATAAGCCTATTGATACCTACTATTAGTTCATGCGTCTTTTATTTTGATAATTGTTATCATTTTGTGCTATTTTTAAAGTTTGATTGCGCAAATTCATCGCGTAAAAACGTTTTAACAGATAACGGTAATTTGTTTGTGAAAACAGTGAGTACGTGTACCGACACCAACGTCTACAGTATAAATTAAAGTCTACTAAAAAAAACTATAAAACTTTACTTTGTACTACAAAACCACACATTACAAGCATACACACTCCTTATTGGTGAAATTCTTCAGAAAGGTCGGATGCGTTGTGCTCACAACCGACCGCGAAGTGCTTGTATGACCAAATGTATGAACCTAGACGAAGCAACAGGATTATATTAGGATAGTAGAACGTGGTGATCTGTAGTTTCTGCATACCCCATGGGAAAAATGCGTAAATTCATAAAATTATGTACAAATCCATTTGTTAAATGAATTGCTGAAGATGATCCAGCAATAAACGTCAGTAGAACTGAGCAGATTTTTTAATTTGAATTGATCGTCATACCCATTAAATTCTTACTATTAGACAGTACGAACTACCAGGATGTCAGTATGATACATGTTCTACATTATTAAAATCATCAACGCTACTAAATTTAAAAAAAAATACAAGGCTAAAATAAAATCAAGTAAATAGAATAAACGGTGATTTTAATTTCAGTTACTGTTCTAAAATGAATGATTTCTAATTCGATTTCTAAATCGATTACAAATGAGAGAAATTGTCAAACGCGCGCGCTGTGGTTGGTTGAACGAATTTTCAACAGCCAATCGCTTGATTTCTGATGCGTCTATAATTTATTTCTAGAATATGTGTGTTAACTATTGTTAGTCGTAAACAGTTATGTAAACATTTCTGAGAATATATCTATATGAACTACACAAATAGTGAGTTGTACCGTCTGCGTGTCGCTTTCAAGCTGTGACACTCAGCTGAGCAAAATAGGTTACGAGCACTCGCAACGGTTGTAAACTAGTGTTATTTCTACTGAAGCCATTTTCTCCTTCATTTATTAGAAGTGTATCTATGTATGGACTACACACAAATAACATCCCGGCTGTATTACACGAAAGGTTAGGCAGATGTGTACCTATTATTATAATAAACAGATTTTTTCATTAATGTTTCATCGTTTTGTTTAGTCATCTAGACTTCGGGCTACGAAATCCAGATGAAAAAAGCTAACAACAGCTTTCCCGAACCGGGAATCAAACCCGGCCCAACCAATCAGCAGTAGCGTGAAGTTGTTTTTTTTTTTATAAAAAATGTACGATACAGGAGAAATTCCTAAGGGCACCCTTAGGAATTTCTCCTGTATCGTGGGTGCGTTTACAAGCATTTAAACTCACATACACAAACAGCCAGACCCGGAACAACTACCCGGACCTTTTTAGCTTTTTCCGCTTTATTTATTATTTATTAGCTTTATTATTAGCATAGATTATAGAAAGACAGAAAAAATGTTGCAATAATTGCAACATTTTAGAATTATTCTAAAATGGTGTTTTACTAAATATTCTATCATTTTTTCAATATTTTTAGGTACCCAGAGTGGAATCCGCATGGTAGCATGAGAAATGGCCGGTTATTGAAATATATGGTAAATCTCACAAATTCATAATATCAGCGAACCATTGGAAAAAAAAACAATAATTCCCAGTGTTTTATGTGTAAATCACCTATTCATGTTATCCCTTCTTCGCCACTTACGCCCCTAACTGCGTGGTCTATTACACGACCAACTACAGGGTAAACTTTATGCTAAATTTGATCTGGAAACTCAGCACCTTAGTTCGTCGTAGCTTCAAGCAATACTTGAGATGCACCTAACTTTATCATTGCTAGGAACACCGCAGTTAGGTGTAAGTGAAAATTAATCGGAATTTGAAAACATGGCAAATATTAATTAACTAAGGAAGGTCTTTGGCTGAGATCTTTCCTTTGATTTTGATCCCGTGGAAACTACGGATGACTTAGGTTACATGCTTTTATGTTTTTTTTTATCGTTCCTCAATTGTTTTACTTCATTGTATATGATTCGAATTACTCTATCTTAAATTACTCTATGGCGGTATCCAGCAATACTTTGGTTGCACGCTCCATTGTCATCTTCTTATCTAGCTTATTCTTTGCCACGTGAGTGTTTACCTACATTAGTCTCTTAGTACGGGAGAAAAACCAGATTTATAAGAATCTAAACTGCACATTCAATATAGCTTGAGAGCTGTTAGATATTTTTGGAAAGGTATTTGATTATAATACCTATGGACAGAACCGAAGACCTGGCTGAGGGGAAGCAGGTCTATATTAACCCTAACCCTTCTATTTTTAAAGAATATTTTTTTACCACAAAGGTTCATGGGACTGATGGGTGGAGGCAACTCTCGGCGCAGCACCGAAAAATGAAAACCTAACAGTGCGTTTTTATTTCAGCTTGCATTTAGCTTTGTATGTCTTTATTTACATTGTAATTTTACATAATATATATCAACTAGATGTTTAAGCTATATACCTGTAAAAAAATAAAAAGAAAGAATCGCTGGGCATTAAACAAATCATCCGCATTTTTGTCAACGGAAAAAGTTCCCAAAAGGCTGGCTGCATTGCCATGTGGAATGGCAATGCTGATTCTTTGGCCAAAAAAGGGCCTGCCCTCTGGTCTACTGTAGAGTCGACCAACCGATTGGCAATGACCCTAAAAACAAGACGTGCACACGGACCCCATGCCTCTAGTATGTACTCCCAATAAGGTAGTTATATTTTGGATGTTAGTGACAACGGCCATAAGAGAGATTTCGTTGAAAAGAACCTAAGTTGAGGTAAATGTAAGTAACGTTACCTAGCCTATCCAATAAAAAAATGTCCCCAAAACAAAGCTACAATGACACAACAAACTCATGTTATTATGTGATATGATAACTTTACTATGCATGAGCTGGGAGTTGGTTCTCCACGTGTTTGGGTAATGTCTATTCAGAATACTTGAGCAAAATAATACGTTTTGCAAACAAACAGTTATTGCGAGCTGTATTTTTAGGAATTTAATGAAGTATAACATAATATATACAAAAATACGGTAGAAATGCGCTCTTTACGAAGTATGTGTGGTATAACGTTGAATGATAGATTGAGGAATGATGTTATAAATAATGCTGGACAATCCACACAGCATCCCCAAGCTAAGCAGAGCCTGTGTTATGGGTACTAGATGACTGATATACTTAATACAATCCATTACATAGTTAGCTGTTTTTTATTAAACATAACATAGCAAATACCCAAACACCCGGAACAATTTTTTGTAGATCGTACAAACATTTGTCCCAAGGCGGGATAGAACCCGCAACCTACTGCGTCGCAGGCGGACACTGCGTTACATCGGTCGTTATAAATCAACGTTGTGGCTTAAAAGAAGATGTAGTGAAAAAAATTGAAAAGATTATGTTCAGACGGTTTGGTTACGTTGAGAGGATGAATGAAAGACGACTAACAAAAAGTAGTTATAAGGCAGATGTAAACGGAAACGCCGGGAAGGGACGCCCTAGAAGGACACACACTGATATTATTGGTGATGTTCTTCAAAAAGGTCAGGTAGCTAGTACTCGCAAGCAGCATGCGTGTATGACCAGAATATGTATGATCGTGAGCGATGAATGTAAGGATCGTAGCGGGTGGCGATCTATGTTCCTACCTATTCCTGTGGGAAAAAGGCGTATATTTATGTATGTATGTATTAATGAAGTATGATGGTCTTGTTGGTCAAGTGGTCGAAGCACCCCCTTCGGTGTATGAGATAAATTCTCAGTTACACTCCGGGTGTTACTGAAAATATTATGCTGGCAAAACCCAATTCTGTTTTTGACATCACTTTAGATTGTAATCAATAGAGTTCGTGGAATCTGTGAAGGATCTGCATCTTTGGGTATCACTCTTTAAACGTTGCCCAATACGTAGCTTACAGTACCGTCTACATACCTACTTGTCAATGCTGATAAAGCCATAATATACGTACACAGATTAAGAGAACAAATGAAGCTGATTACCAGTATTTTAAATGGAGCTATAGCCTATCTGACCTCCATAACCGTAAAAAAAAAATGACACCACGAGTGATTTTTGAAAAACTGACTCCATCATTTACGAGTCACGGTACTGCCAATAATATAATATTGCTTGAACGATTAACCAAAACAATTTAATCAAAATCAACCAACTTTTTACAGACCTTTCAGTGTTTAATGAACTTTCCGCTTGAACGACGTTTAATAATTAGCACGTCGACCAATTAACTGAACTTAATAACCAGTGGTTGTGCGTCAACTATAATGTCATAAGTTCAAAACTTTGTGAGAAGCTATTTTCCTGATGGCTCAGTGGTTTAGGCTTTGACTCTAATGCTTGAGCTTATGGGTTCAAATCCAGGAAATACCTACTAATAACATAATATCAAGCCTGTATTATAAAAGAAATAAATAAATAATAAATAATGCTGGACAATCCACACAGCATCATCTAGCCCCAAGCTAAGCAGAGCTTGTGTTATGGGTACTAGATGACTGATATACTTAATACAATACATTACATTGATAGATATTTTTTACTATACATAGTAAATACCCAGAACACAGAAACAAATGTTTGTAGACCGTACAAACATTTGTTGCAAGGCGGGAATCGAACCCGCAACCTCCTGCGTCGCAGGCGGACCTTCGCCCACCGCGCCACATCGGTCGTCAAACCTTTTATATTATCTGACGAGTTGAGCTGTGGTGCACCTATAGTAACACCTACGTTTGTCCACTTATATTTAATTCCCATGTGATAGGGGGCGAACCTATTGCCATCAACCGGGCATAAATTCAGACGTCGGTCTGCTAATGAGAAAATTCCTGGTGTTTTTTTTTTTTTTGTTCTATTTTTTTAAAAACGTTGCCTCACACTAGGAATTTCTCATGTGTCGTGCGTGCGTTTACAAACAAAAACTCACATACACAAACAGCCAGACCCGGAACCACTACCTGTACGCCATACAAATATTTGTTCCGTGCGGGAATCGAACCCACGCCACGCAGCGCAGCAGCCGATCTCTCAGCCACTGCGCCAACCGTGTCGTCGTATTTATATGACTTTTTAAATTGATGATAACTTTTTAGATCTCTCCGATTGCAGTAAAGTAAAACATCGCTAGGAAACCTGGATGTAACATTAAGTCTGAAGTCGCTAACCCACCTTGTGCAAGTGTTGTGATTTACCTGCCTGCTCGTACCTTCTGTGTATGAGAATAGGCCTAGAGTATGAATAGTCCCTGACATGGTTCAGTAAAGGTTAATTATTTTCATCATTGTCATAATAGGGATGTTTCCTAGGTAAAAATATATTTAGTATATTTAGTCCGTCAGTAAGATTACCAAAAAATATTGGACAAGTATTTTTTGCTTACTTAATTCAATAAAACGTGACAATGATATAGCACATCAAAGTTAAGGAGAACGGGCTTGTGACGTCACGCCGTGCTACACTTTTAACGAAAAGTGTAGCACGGCGTGACGTCACGCGCAATTTCAATGCACTATACCGTCGTCATTTTTGGTTTACGTGGCAAAAGAAAAAATACGTGTCCAGTATTTTTGAGTAATCCAACTTTCGAACCAATCAGATTTTTTAAGGAAACTACCCAATTATAGGCGCCTCACAAGCATCGCCACATCGACCGGTCTTGTGCCTTGAAAGTTTAAAGCAATTTTGATAATAAAATAAATTGAACTGAAAAAATAGAGCTTGCTTTACGACAAATTTCTTGAGCCTTGACCCAAAAACTTGACTGGACTCATCAAAATAAAACTCTTGTTCAGGAGCCTTAGGACAAATATTTTCCTCATCATATTATTCACCTTGTCTGCATATTTTTGTTGTAAGACGGAATTTGTCCAAAAGTTGGAAGGCTGCCTTTAATTTTTGTGACCTCTTGTGTAACATCCACTTGTTTTGCTCTAGAATCAAAACAAATGAAGGAAAATATTAGCTTTCTTTCACAGAGAGGTACATGTTTAGTACCGATAAAAGCTATAAAATTGGTTTCTGTATTTTACTCTTGGATTCCATTTTTTCGGTTTGCTCGCTTTAAGGCAAAGGTCGAGATTATCCACTTAACTGCGCAGTATAATAAATACTACTTTGAGTAGTTATAGCTATCGGTATGGGCTAAATAATGAGTGTTGTTATTGTGAGTACGTCACCAATGGTGCTTATTCTGATGTATACAAAATCTCATGTACCTACATACTTAGTTCTAATAACCTAACTCGTTCTTGAGTTACTTAGGAGAAGTCGAGAATCCGAGATGTATTCCTTTAAATGTATGTAGATTATTCTATGTTACATGTCATCTCTTTTCAATATTTTAAATTAGTGTTTATCTCATAAAGTCATAACAATCATAATCTTTAGAATATCCATGCAGGTTTTCTGGTAGTACTTACATAAACACACGACTGTTCCTTATGGGGTAGAATGAAATTGCAAACAAAGAAATAAACAAAAAACGTTTATTCAGCACAGGCTCAGGCATATGACGACGCAATACTAAATATAGAAAACATAATAAAAAAAAACAAAAAGCAAACTACATGAAACAGAAGGAACAAAAAGAAAAAAATATTATTAAGTATGAGCACGGTAATATTATAATACAGTATTCCAAATTCATACAAACGGACGAAACGCGAGCTATACCTACGCGCCTCGATCTCGTGGTGCGCTCGGGGCGCAGACAGTCACGGCTGTACCGCAGTGTCGAACGGACGGTGCGTTGTTTTTTTAACAATTTCAATTTTTAATTTTTTCTCTAAAAATCAGTTAATATGACGAGTAGGAAATATTGTGTTGTTTTTGGTTGTATGAATTCGTCAATAACGCATCCAGACATAAGTTTTTTTTAAATTACCTGGAAACTCTGAAAGGTAAGACTATAAAATAATTTTACTTACTAGTAGGTAGGTACATAATGTGTGTCTTTTTAATGGATAAGTATTTCCTTTTATCTCACGAAAAAAAAGTTCTTTGGATTAATAAATAAAGCGAATAGATTAACGGAAACTTATTGAGACGACTGAAATAGGTAGTTATATGCGGTTCTGAATGAATCATGATACGGTAGGTACCTACCTACTTACGCTTGTGTTTAAACTTCGGTGCATGTGTGTTTTGTTAGTTTGCATAATGCTGGAGACGGGCAGCCCTAACGCATGTTTACGTACCGAGCGACTGTAGGCATTTATTTCTATCATGCGGCCGAGTTACACTACTGTAATAGAATATTATGGTGGTATGAGCCTTAGGCTGCGCTAAATGAGTCCTATTCAACAAAAATGACAGACAACTACCTAGTGCCCTGCAGTGGGACAACAGAGACATACATACATATGTACATTCACGCCTTTTTCCTATAGGGGTAGGCAGAAACTGCAGAACGCCACCTGATACGTACCTCACATACTCCTTTACCTTCATTTACGTCCATACATCTGATCATACACGCACACCAGATGCAAGTACTACACACCTGACCTTTCTAAAGAACAACACTAATAAGGTCAGTGTATGTCCTTCTAGGGCGTCCCCTCCCGGCGTTTACATCCGCAATATGTTAGTCGTCTTTCATTCATCCTCTCAACCATCTTAGCATACTCTTGACAATATAGACTAAACCTCGTTATAAGTTGGTGAACCTGAACACGATGTTTGACGACGTTATTCCTTTGTTTTAGAGATTTCAAACCCAGAGATTTAAAAATGTGGTGCTATTTATTTATTCGGGCCAAATAGCTACTTCAGTTTATCAGCCTAGATAATGTAAATGTACTTTTTCAAACAATGTGCTGTGACAGTAAGCTACCGCATTGCAGTATACGCTATTGGGAATACGCGGCGGTAAATCAACTCGACTCAACATCCGCATACGTTAATCCAAGTGAAACATCACTGGAAGGTATCGGTAGTGACGGGCTGAAAGTAACGTTGATGTGGTTTGAAATGTGACGTCATACCGAATAAGCCAGATTACATTCCTCATAGTAAACTGTAAATAACATCATAGGTACAGCCTGCAATTTGAATAGTTGTTTTTCCACAGCAGAACGATTTGCTCTCAGTAAAACTATTGAAATGTGGATTTAAACTTAAAAAGTAAGAATGTTTTTTGCGCTGTGTTACTACTATTGGTTCGAGGTCACTTTCGAGTTTCGTTCTTCTTCCAGGACATGGTACATACATGTAAAACAGAGAGTAGGTCATCATTATTATATTTTGCACGTCTCATAAGCGAAGCGTTGAGGTGATGCTCTACTCCCGATATATCAAAGACTTTTCGAAACTAAAAATGACTGTATTTTTCTCACAATGCACTTATAGGATAATATTATCATACATAATATATCAAGAAAAAACATTCGTTAAAACATTGATATTTAAAAAAAACAATTATTTTGTTTAAAGTAGAAAAAAAAAATCACAAAAATGTTCGAGAACGTCCGGATGTCTGTCCGTATGGATCTGGCACTCTCACGACCGTAAAAATTAATGTATCGAAGATTTTTTTTTAAAAAGCTTCGTAATCGCAGCGCGCTGTTTGCTATTGAAAATCTCTAGGTAATTTGAGTCGTTTAATTACAATGAATCAAAAACTAAAATAAATATGAAGAAGTGAAAAATGAGATTATGCGTGCACTTTTGGATTTTCCAATTTCTTTTTTAATAATGTTATCAATATTATCCAAGACCTACTATTTATTTCAGCTGACGCAAAAATATTTATAAAAAGGATTATTTTTCACATTTTTCATAAAACGGAATGTTATAATCTTATGATGTTTGCATTGACATACAATAAATACGGAAAAACAAGTAAAAAACTTTTAATTATTTGAATAATTCACGAAAGTTCTAGGAGAATAATGTTACGAACTAGTGAAAAATTTCTGTATAGTTTATTTAGCCATGTCTTTTATCTTTAAATTATTCGATTCAGACGTTTTCTTTAGAAGTTACGACGAAGTTCCGTTTAGAAATGTAAATCTTTTTTAACTAATAGGTAACCAGTTACCCAGTAACTGGGTTGTGGAGGTTAGAATGGCAGTTGCCCCATGTAAAATATTGGTAATCAGCTGTATCCAGTTATTATACTAGAAGATGACCCCAACCAACTTAGGAATAGGTACTTAGGTAAATGTGAAAAAAAAACATATAATTTAAATCTACGGCAGCCTTAAGTGATCTTCTTCAAAACACTCATTCAATTTTCTAGCGGACACAATTAAATTTTGTAACAAAATTCCATACTGTAATTTTACTCATTAACTCAATTCTTCGGATCTCAATTAAACCCTTTCTGACGGTCAGTGTAACGTTACGTTAGATTATCCTTAATAAAAAAAGAAAATTGTTTTCTGTTCAAAGTGGCTGATAATGAATACCAAACTCAATAAATTATGAATTAGTGTTTATCATCTACTACTCCTTTTCCCAACTATGTTGAGGCTTCAGATCTAGCAGAATGCAGAATAAAACCAGTATTTTATATGTAGTGACCGCGTATCTGATTTCCGCAACCCAGCCACTAATCACGGTACCCGGAGGTCATCATCCTCTTGCCCTTATCCCAATTTTTCATTTGGGGTCGGCGCAGCATGTCTTCTTCTTCCATACATCTCTATTTCCCGTCATCTCAGAAGTCACCTCCTTCTTAGCCATATCAACTTGTATTTGTATCACGGTACCCGGAGGTAAGACTAGCTTTTTCTTACTTAGTTTTTTTTTCTCTTGTATCGTGGGCGCATTTACAAACATTTAAACTCACATACACAAACAGCCAGACCCGGAACAACTACCTGTAGGTCATACAAATATTTGTTCCGTGTGGAGATCGAACGGACAACACGCGGCGCAGTAGCCGATGGCTCAACCACTGCGCCAACCGTGTCGTCAAATCAGACTATCATGACTTATCACACTTTTATGTTTCTGACTACCCGTACCGATAGTTAAAGGCCCGTAATAACAGCCGATACCGTTAGGCTTAACGTGCTTTCCGAGGCACGGAGGGGTCTTCAAATGTTACTGACTGGTCTCGGTCAGCGCAGCTTTTCCTTGACAGACACCTGGGGTTGTTAGTAGTGTTAGTATTTATATGAAATACTTTATGCGCAAAGATGCATGTGATATGCCTACCTACGTATTAAAAAGGTCAGGTTGTAGCAATGTCTTCTTAAAGATTTTTAAAATATATAAATAAAATAAATAATGCTGCACAGTCCACACGGCATCATCTAGCCCCAAGCTAAGCAGAGCTTGTGTTATGGGTACTAGATGACTGATATACTTAATACAATACATTACATAGATAGATATTTTTTATTATACATAGCAAATACCCAGAACACCCGGAACAAACCTTTGTCCATCGTACAAAAATTTGTCCCAAGACGGGAATCGAACCCGCAACCTCCTGCGTCGCAGGCGGACCTACGCTCGCTGCGCCTCATAGGTCGTCAAATGATACTACACACTATATATACACTATTTATGTAGAGAAACCGGTTTATTACGCACACGGAACATTTTTTTGAACGAGTATGGTGTACCTACTCATTACAATTTAACACTAATAAATAGCTACACTCAAGTCAGTTCCCTTGAGACCAGCTTTGTTAAATTACGTAAAATACCCACTTATTTGTTAAAATAAAAGTAAACAGTCTCACTGGTCTCATTATCTGCCTAGCTTTTGCTCCAACTATGTTGATGATGGTTTACAGTCAAACTGGATGCAGCTGAGTATCAGTAGTTTACATGGAGGGACTGTCTATCAAGATATCACTACCTAGTTACGAGATAACACGATACGCTTTGGTAAGACATTCGGCTAGATGCTTGAGAGTCTGATAACCAGTCTTACCAGTTACGGGAAGTCAGATGACTACCTGTAACAGTTTTTTACATGGAGCGACTGCCTATTTGACCTCCACAACTCAGTTACTGGGCAACGCAATACCCCTTGGTAAGACTAGCTGTCAGACTTTTGGGCTTCTGACTACCCGTAACGACTGTCATAGATCTCTGATTAACAGCCGATACCAACTGCTTCACGCTATCCGAGGCACGCAGAGGTCTCGATCACCCGCGTACCAACCTCGGTAAGCGAATCTTAACCTTCAATGAAACCATTTGGCTTTTATGATTTAACCATGAGCCCCTTTATGCAGAGTGGGTCCCACAGATCTATTAGCCGTTGAATTCCTAAAATTGTCCAATGACATGTGAGTCCAGCGCGCCAAACGAATCCGATTGGTGGTTACGCTGCGAATACTCAATGCGATTTTATAAAGCGCTTAATTGGAAATATCTCAGTTGTGAAAGGATTCTTAAAATTGACGGTACTGTGAATGTGGTTGGGGTGCAATTTGAGCATGCCTTTTGATATTGGAAATATTTTTGAAATTCTCTTACAGAGAATTGGTTGTCACTGTTGTTGTATTTACAACTTTCAGCATTTATTGGTAATAGGTTTGCACCTGCTGTTACAATACAATATTTTATTTAATGATATCAACCACTACGCAAGCTAAAACCACATTTCGCCAATTATAAACATAACTAGTAGGCTAACCGTTTACAATGTGGGTGTTAAACAAGCCCCATTTAATACACGGCAAGTCTATTGCCATCAACCGGACACTTATCCGGGCTGCTACTGAGGGATCCTAGATGGAAAAACCCAACATTACTTTTTCGTCCGGAATCGACCGGAGTCACAATCGAACCCAAGACCTCACGCTCAGAAGTAGCGCTTGCAGACACTAAATAACTAACCCAACGAGGCCGTCAGCTTAATCAATCTTAACAACAAGAAGGATACATAAAACAGTCGTAAATACCATTCAAAAGTCACTTTTAATTCCTAAATAAAATCTTGGTCCGTTTCACTTTTCAGGTGAACACTTCGAAATTAAAACCAAAAAATTGTAACACAAAAAAAAGAAGAAAATAAGTCAAACAATTAAATACGCCGCCAATAGTGTTTCTTGAAATAACATTGAAACAGGACACACAAATAGACCGGCGACGTAACGGAAGATATAAAGATATAAAAAATCAAATTAATGTAAACAGTGATTCGTGTTATAAACAATACCACAGAGTAAGTTTTAGCAGATGGCGAATCGAATGTCCTATATCCCCTATAGAGTTGAAATATATTATACTTTCCAACCCTTAGTAGTTAAGTACAAGTATTTACCTCGCAGAACCGATATCCGTTGGGGCGAAAGAATTCACTTGTGGCAACCAAGTAATAGAAAACGCACCGTGATTAGTCCGCCCATAAGGTGGACCGAATATCGCAAGAATCGATAAACGCGAGCAGTCCAGCAGTGGACGTCTTTTGGCTGAATGATAAAGTACTTCTATCGTAAGTTTGTAAACGTTAACTGAATACACGGCCTTCCAATACCCACTTCCATAAAGTTTGGACCAACAGATTTTAATTGCCTTTTGGTTAACTAGCTGAACACTGAACCATGAGCATCTTTCCTCAATCTACGAGAACCTTCCCATTAATATTATGTACTGCTTCGCAACACCCTATCGATATTCCTATACAATCACAGACATACCGCTTTCACACACTCTCTCTCTCTCTCACACACACACGCAGAGGTCTCATTACAATCTGAATCAGACTGATTTCTTTTTCGTTTCTTGTAAGCATACCTTGATTATTATGGTCAATAACTTTAACTATAAATAAATAACTTGGGAAAGGCCGTAGTATTCTAATGCTAGCAAATTACTCCCTTAAAGAATACTCGTCAATGTATAAGTTATTTAAGTTGTTGCTTAAAACACTTTTATTTATTTATTTATGCCAATCTAGAAGAAGGCGATTATCACACAGTGTTTATGATACTACAATTAGCATAAGTACCACCTGAATTAATATAATATGAAATACAACAAAGAACTCTTTAGAATTAAGAGATAAGGCCTTCAACCATGATTTTTATGACAGGGTACTTTAAAAAGTATTTTCGGCTTGACAGACTGCACAAAATCATACTGTGGCATTACTATTTTCCTTATCCTAAACAAACGCACGCAGAGTGAGCAGAAAGTATAAACGAGATAAATCAACATGTCCGTTTATATGTAAGCGCAAAAATGGGAGAGCCAATCAAAAATGTTTATTCGTTTTGATCAACTTTTTTGACCGTGTATCTGTATAATTCTGTTCGTTTAGCCACGTAGTTTTTCGATGTAAGATTGAAATTGGAATATGGAATGCCCTTAGGTATGGGGCGCAGTAAATACTTTCTTTAGAGTTCGTATTTGTATATTTGTCTAAGGTGGAATGAAGGTTTATCCTGCTTATCCCGCTTTGTACGTGAATACATTCTAATATGCGTTCTTGGATATTTATAAGTTTATCATATATTCAGAAGCATTTATCTTATTTATAAAGAAGAAATAGTTGGTCTGACAGTCGTGTGTCATTGAAATACTCGTATGATAAATAATAATAATAATTCATTTATTTCAGATTAAAATCCATAATGTCCACAATAAAAAAAAATAATAATAATAAAACAATCAAATAAAAATTAATTAAAAATTAAACACAAACAAATTAAATTAAAAATAAATACAGAAGATAAAAGTACTATAATAAAATAATAAAAGGTTTATTGCAGAATCTTGTACAACTTTACAGTACATCTTACATAGGGACCTCCTTTTAAGTAAAATATATACCTGTGCTACTGACTATAAACAATATAAATACGCATTATAGTACCAACCTGGTACCTCTAGAAACAGTAAGACGGTCACAGTACATCCACATTTCATCAAGTCCCATATGATGTGGGGTGACCGTCAGAAAATGTAACAAATAATATGTTTTATCTTGTCTGGGAATAGCAGGAAAATTTTCACTGACTCAGTCTCCTTAGTGTCTGCAAGCTGTTAGACAAGAATAAGGGAAGCGTGTTATTGTGATGCTGGCAGACATGAACTAGCGAGCTGGCCTCGGAGT
Source organism: Phlogophora meticulosa (assembly GCA_905147745.2). Classification (NCBI taxonomy): domain Eukaryota; kingdom Metazoa; phylum Arthropoda; class Insecta; order Lepidoptera; family Noctuidae; genus Phlogophora; species Phlogophora meticulosa. The sequence continues at coordinate 11,091,004 of LR990538.1, read as the reverse complement.
GCACACCTGCACTTTTATACAATATCTACTACATCTGACAAACGCTGAAAACGTGGTTTGTTTTCCATTACGTTCATTTTTTTATGTATTTTATTACACATTCGTATTGAATGCGATTCTGCAAAGTATTGAGATTTTTAAAGACTGGGAGTGGGCTGTTTTTACACCGTTGTTCGTAAACAGTTTGCATCCCTGCTCTAAAAGAAAGAAAAACGGTTTATTTGGCATACATTTATTATAAATAATTAGACAAAAACACAACTTAAGACAAGTGATGACATCATGATAGCCCAGTGGTTTAGGCCCCGCCTCTTGTGCACGAGATTGTGGGTTCAAACCTGGGCAAGTACCTACCAATGTGAGTTTTTCAATTCATATGTACTTTCTAAGTTTATCTTGGACATCACTCACATCAGTGAAGAAAAACATCGTGAGGAAACCTGGACTTATATAATTAATATAAGTCTGAAATCGCCAACCCGTCTTGAGCAAACGTGGTGATTAATGCTCATGCCTTCTCTGTGTGAGAAGAGGCCTTTGCCCAACAGTGGGAAAGTAATAGGCTGGTACTTTACTTTACTACAACTTAAGAAATGGTAATTCTTATAGTAGTGTTAGTAAATATTTTGGAGACAAGAAGAAAGAACAGAAAAATAAACTATTAGCAACAGGCTGAAAACACGCACGGTAAAAAGAAAACAAATTGAGTGCAATTCAATGCAGTGTGTTTCTCTGCAGAGTTTGGGCCAGCCCCAACCGCCCAATGACAATGACAGGAAGCTGGCTGGATTGTTTCTACATGATCCAATACTCAAGTGCCCAGCGATGCTGAAACATGCCATTCCCCAATAGTTAAAAGTTGTGATTTTTGTGTTTCACTAATATAGTTTTCGAGCAATTACCAACACTCTGTTGGTCGTTTTTTCAGAGCATTAAATAGCTTTCCGTGAAAGATGTAATTATTTAAGAATTTAATTTTGATTTTGGGGAAAATGAAAGTCATAATATACAAATATTATGATTTCCATTTTTTAGGTACAAACCTACATTAAAAAATATAATAAAGGAAGAACATAAAAATAGGTTTATTTGCTATTAAGGAAAAATTACGTGCCCATGTCAGAAAAAATATCTTCTAGGATTTTGTAATGATAGAAAATCTTCACATAATAAAATTGTACCCGAAAATTTTGCGAAAGGGCTTTGCACAGCAGTTCCAAAAGTAGGACAGTTTAACTCCAGAGAAACCAAGCGTTTAGGAAACATGCCAAAACTCTTCCATTTTCACGAAACGAAATCAAATGCGGCGCTATATGAAAAATGCCGACATCGAATCGAAGACACCAATGGGGGAATTGAATCGGATATCAGTGGAAAATTTCATATTTATGCAAACTATACCGGTTGCACCTCGCGATACGATATCCACGATATTGAAAACTTTATGCCTTGAATTGCATATGATGTTAGCTTTATGTGACGAATATATTGGCTTTCTTATTTTTTCTGCGTATGAGATCGCGAGGAAATAGCCTTTGATTAAACTGGATTTTCATGCGAGCTGCTAAATAATAATAATAACTCTTTATTTTGGATTACAGGATCTATATTGTGTTAGTATTGCCTTAACCTATTGATAGTGAAAAATAAATTAAAACAAAAGTGACATCACAAATAAAACAATAAATGTTGCACATGTACGTAAGGCCACAACCTTGCACTGCCTTCCAGCCCAGTGCCTGATAATCGGCCCATCTATTTTGTCCGCCAGTGTAGCCAAAATATTGTTCGGACTAAATGTATTGAATATATAAGTACATATTATACATTACTTTTCTTATTTTAATAAGGTTTCTTCTGTCTGTTTTTAAACACGAGCAGTTATATATCCTTGTTTTAGCAATGGATTTGAAAAAATTCGAAATGAATGATAATGAATGGCTGGTCAGATAAGTCAAATCACACCTTTAGTAAATAATAGAAGGTACCCTATTTCCAAAATTGCTCGTATTAAAATATATATCATATTATTATCACTGGTGATAAATTTCTTTTCTAGTGTTCCGTACCCCAGGAAACAAACCGTACCATTATAGGAACACTTTGTTGTCCGACTGTTTGTCTGTCCGGACCTTTTTTTCAGAAACACGTGGAGGTATCGAGTTGAATAAATGATAATCTAATTATCTTAGTCTGTAAACACTACTTATATTCAACAAAAAAAGGTACAGCTAAAACAGATTTCTGTAAATCAACTTATTGTGAAATGAAATCGCCGAATTCACTCGAAGTGCACGAAAATGGGTTCAGTCCCTAGTGACCTTTTTTCACCACGTGGATTTTTGCGTGAGGGCTATTTTTGCCATTAGAGTGTTTCTGGCGAAAATAACAAAAATAAATAGCATCAAATACGTAGGTAGTGCGACGGCTAACGTAATAAAATAAATAAAAGTCCGAAAATTTATGTTTTTTTAGTAATTTTTCAAAAAAATAAAATAAAAGTAATTTAATTCATGCAAGACCCCTATAACATTTAACAAAACATTTTTTTTTATATCTAATTACAATATTGACGCAGAACAAGAAGAAGAAAATGTCAATATAATCATAATTGATAAACCAGTAGGTGCAAGATTATATTATTTAGATGTCGCAGAATTAAAATTAAATGTTAAAGCGAATAAGATAAAAATACAAACTGTCCCAGAATTAAAAATTAAATTTAAAAACCACAACCTTGTACACCACACAAAACATTACTTGCGATTACATTTGCATACATATTTGCATTTACATTTGCAGTTTTGGAGAATTGACCGCGAAGTATTTCGTTGTATGGAAGAACATTTTTTCAAGTAGCAAGTTAAGCTTTTCCTTCAATCGGGATTAAGTAATTCATGTGTCGTCTCACTTGAGGCGGTCTGTTTTGAGACGGAACCCTCGGGGCCAAGCCCTACCCGCTCATGTCTGATTCTTTTAAATAAATGTTTGTTGATGAAAGTGGCGGTAACGCATGTTTCAGCGGCCATCATGAATTGTGGTCGACGTCAGTTTTTACATCAGCAGAAACTTTTTTATTAGAGCCTTTTTTTATAATGGCTTCGTGGCGGAGTTGTGTGCTTGCGTACTATAAATATTTACACTGAGTTTGTTTGTCTTGCACACATCTCTATTTACTCGATTAATTTTTTGAACCCGCTTCGGTTTTAGCCAGTTCAAACCTATAGATATAATTAAAATAGTTGGGAGTTTAATATTTTATAGAAATTCATTTTTTTATTGCATTCCATAATGTACGCTAACAGGTGGTATATAAAAATAAAAATAAAAATGAGATGGGCACAGCAAATATTTTATATTAACTATATTAAAAATATAACACTCACAAAAAGCCATAAATAGAACCACAAATTTGGAAAAAAACAACAAATTTAACGCCAGAACGTAGAACATATTCCCAAATAAAATTCAAGTCCAAGGCCTTGGAGATACCCGTACAATTTCCTCCTTTTTCTCTTCACCATGTAATTCGTAATTGGATAAAGAGTACGTCCCGTTTCAAGAGGGCTCACAAAGGTTAATACTCGAATGTATAAATTGGGCACATTTGGGGAAGTCAAGTTCATGGTGAAAATACTGAATGAAAATGTGGCTTGCGCCTTTTATTTATTTTATTCTTTGACGATTGAAATGGCATTATAACAGTCCGTTGCTTTGGATGAATATGTGAAAATATTGTTATGTAATTTTCATATTTATATTTATAGTTATGTGTTGTATAATATATATTTAAATATAACACTACGAACTACCAACATATTATTTTTTCTCCTTCTCTATCAAGTCCTTCATAAGGTAGGTCTTTTACGCATTATTTGTAAGTTTTATGGTGTACAATTAAGAGTATTGTATTCTATTTTATTATTAAACGATTAATCAGGCAGGCTCTCATCTATTAAATTATTTTTATGACACTTCAACGACTTACTCACTAAAATACGTATATAGAAATCACTAACCGTTTTAGCTACAGTGAATTCGTCACTTATAGAAGTGCACTGTACTTGCAGAATAATGAAAGAACAAGATAATCAGTTACCATCAGAGTATATAAGCTTTACAATGAATAGATGAATTAAAATTTGCCATGTACGCAGAGTTGGTAGGAAATCTGAATTATTTAACAATAAAATTCATATGGCATGCCAATATTAGTACTTATATAACTGTGTTATACAAATTAAAATACGTCAGTGACAAATTCATAGCTTGTGGTGTATTATTTAATGTTTAAATTGTATCTTTGGGTGACATTGCAAGATCACTTTACGCAAATCTCACGGCCGGATTTTATACAGAATAGAACAGCTGTTCTTACACCGTAAGCGTATTATAATGTAATCATTTCTTCATATTGTTTCTAGGTCAAGTAGATGCGACATTTCTGACCAGAGAGTTATTATTTTCCTGAACGAGGATGTTTTCGCTCATGGGACATATTGGTATTTTTATTTGCACTGCACTTGAAGGCACCACGCAAAAATATTGGCTGCTAATATTGTTTGGGAAATTCTTATGAGAGGTTTTCCCGGACATACTTGCCCTTGATCATATTTTATGGGTCTATTATTATATTGTTCAAGTATATTCGTGTTTTATTCTATCAATTACAACAATTACATGAAAAAATTAAATAAAATTATTAATCACAGGGCATCGAAAAATTCATCCGCATTTAATTTATATATAATTAATATTATGTATTAAATTAAATTTTACTATTTTATTCGTGTTTAATATTATATAAAGGCATTGTATTGTTGGTTAATAATATTCATATGCATGGTTATGTACATAATATAAATATTATTTTTTCGTTACCTTTATTGCACCTGCCACTGTTTATATCTGCATCATTCGAAGGCTGACTAGAAGAAAATGCCTTGGAATTTAGTCCTCCTATGTACATTTGTTTGTTTAAAGTGTCAAATAAATAACAATTTTCGTGAATAATTATCATAGTCAAAACAGTTGATAATAAAAAAAGTTAAGATCGTCTTAAAGAACATAAATTGCATTCTTATGTTATCTCTTCCTGAAATACTTCACCTGCTACTGTTGGATTCTTTACCTAATGTTTACTTTACCAAGTTACTTCCGACCCTCTGAAAGATATTTGCAAAGAATCCTATTAATATCAAATATAAGTTAACAGCGAAAGATAAAGGGATGAATTGTTTTGCTATTGGATCTGTTCGGAATTTTGAGTATCTAAAAGCGTAACTTCGAAGATTCTAAACAAATGATACTTCGCTTTGGTATTGTTTTTATTTCCCCTTTCGAATGTATCTTTTAACTTTATAATTTCTTTCGATTGTTAATACTTCTTTTTGTATTTTAATTAGATCTTCCCCGTGGCTTTGGAACAAAATTTATCGCACAGAAACGTATCGTATATGTTAAAGTATCTTATGTCAGTACCCAGATTATGGTATATCCATGTGCTTAATCCGTTTAGTCGTTAAGATGTGAAAAGGTTAGAAACACATACACAGTTACTTTCAAGTTTATAATATTAGTATGTATTGTATCCTCTTCTCTATTTTCTTTACATGTATTGTTTGAAAGGTTGTGTGAACTGTTCCAAGTGTTGACATTTATTTAAGAAAAGTACTTATAAAGAGTAGTATAGGCTTAAAATGTTGTATGTATGTGGGTGTGTCCGTGTGTGGGTGACCCTTCCGTGCCTAGAAAAGTACGTTCAGCTGTTGGCTACAGATGTCGTTTATAGATCTTTCACAGTAGTTGTATTCAGAAGCTCGTTTTACCCAGTTACTGGACTGTGGAGGTAAAATAGGTGTTTCCTCCGGATGTCGTTGATAGACCTTTCACAGTAGTTGTGGGTAGCCAGAAGCCCGTTTTACCCAGTTACTTGACTGTGGAGGTGAAATAGGCATTAGCATGTAAATTACTGTTATTCGGCTGCATCCAGTCATACTGGAAGACTCGTAACATATTTGGGGAGGCTTGGCAAGTATTGAATCCTACTGACGTAATTTCTGTCAATAATAAGACTAAATAAGATGGGAAAAGATTTTAACCCCATTAGGGTTCAAACCTTTTATGAAAAGGCTGACTAAGAAACTTAATTTTATAAAGGGGTTGAATCTACGAGACCTTCTGTAATCTTTTTATCTGTTCCTATAAATGGCAAAAACTTGTCTATTTTAAGTAATCTTAAAACAGCTTAAGTATTTGAATAATCGAAGGTAGGCTTTACGGTACCCTTTCGAAGAGCAAAAAGTAATATAAAGGTAGTGTTACGAAACGTTGTGTACATATACAATTTTAAGCCTGTATAAGAAAAGCGGTAACCGGAGAACTCGGCTCTTGGGGATAATTCAAACTAGAATAAAAATAAGTTCAACACAGCAAGAATCGAGTGAAATCGACATTTCTACCTATATAACGGCTATCGTGTTATAGCCGTTATAACGCCGCTATATGCTCTCGTATTGGCGTTTAAAAATAGTTTGTGATGTATTAAAATAAAGGAAGTAGAAAAGCGTCTAACAGAGCCAAAAGGTTTTTCCTCGCGTCATTGTGATATTTCTTGGTCCATAACGTCTAGCAACGGATATATCAAAGTTCAACGTTACAGCGGCATTTTTGCGAAAGCATGGTTTCAAAAATTGACTTCTAGTACCCGACAACCCCTGTAGGTACGCTTGCGTGCGAGTCTTTTTACACGCTGCATTGTGTCTGACTAGCTGCCCTGGACGCCAGACAAGCATGTAAGCTTTTAACGTTACCCCACTTTAAGAATGTCTCCTGTGTGTCAACCATTCAAATTGCCATACACAAACTGTAGGCCATACAAATATTTGTTCCGTACGAGAATCGACTCCGCGACTCCGCGCTACTGAGCCAAACGTGCCGTCAAATGTTTAAATCTAAATCGTTAACCTCAAAATCATTAATGTACGAGTACCTATCTACACCCGATACTATATTTTTATATAGTTCTTTCTACAGTATTTTGAACATTAGTTGATTTAATTTCCACAACAAATGATAGTATTTTCTGTGATGGAAACAATGAAATGGAAACAAATTTTTAAATTCAAAATTCACATTGACTCAGAAGGAAGAAAAACACATAGTAATTAATAATTTCCTCGCAGTCAGGTTACTGCTTCTATTGCGTTTCAGTGATTCTGGCATTTTTTTCAACCATTTTACCATTTAGCTGCCGTGTCAGCTTCCAGCCTAACGAGATTCTACCGTAATTGGTTAGTGGGTGACAGATAGCAGCTCTGTAAATATCAGCCATGGTTTTAAACGCACAAGATAAAAACTCGTTAAACTAAATTAGTCTGAATACACATGTACCGTAATCTTTCATTACGAATATTCAAATGAGTATTTTACATAATACCTATATGGTTCATGAAAGAGGCAAGAAAGCGCTTTAGGAATTATTCACATTGTGGCGATGCGCGGTCTAGTGACGGACGCGTGACGTCAGGTATCGCGTGCGAGCATCTTGTGTTTTTCTTCGGCTTCTAGAATTTTCTAGAAGTATCTACGCGCCCTTATTGGAGCACTCGTGGGAACTGTTAGATGCGTTCCAAAATATGGTACCGTCCTTTAAAGGGTATGTAAAGCTTTTATCCGGGTTTATTAAAACGGGGGTTAGAGTCTGTTTACTGTCGTTGTTAGACCAGGTGATTGACTCCGGGCTTACGACTACGCGTACCTAATGTCATAAGTTATATGCAATATGTTATTTAGATGTAGGTTAGGTATGAAAATTTATAGGGTAAAGATTAAGGATTTAGCATGCCACTCTATCGCATTAGATCGCAGATCTGTAATGGTAGTTGTAGGTAAGATTTGCGTAAATAAATAAATAAGTTGGTTGTATTCATAACAATGATAGTCAAACTATCGTCATCGTCATTAGTCATCTTAGGCTTCTGGGTTCCTATAGTCAAGCATTACCCAAGGAGTGGAGACCTGGTGTCCTGAAATACAGACTTTACGTCTAGTTTAGGCACCAGTCTCCCACAGTATAATTATAGTACCTCATGTATTTTGTATTACCTACTCTGTAATGTCAAAATATTGTGGTCAGCAATAAACCATTATTAATAGTCTACTAATCATGTAATACAGCTGCGCTAATATTTGGAACTACAACTTGGATTTTAAAACTTCTTTTTGCAAATCATGAGAAATGTTATATTTTTTTATAAGAGAAACATCACGCTATGACCTTAAGTAGCGAGTGATACTGCGGTGACAGATAGTAATAAATAAAATTCAAACATACCAAGCGCAGTGTTGACGTGTGGCTTATTCTGTCATTTATTAGTCGCCTTTGGATGTCAGTTATTAGTAAGGTGAAGTGGAAATTTTGGACTCTTGAACTCGATGCTCGATTTTCTCGCATGCCAATAAAATAAATATTATACAATCCGTTGCTGATTGCAATTTTATTTGCGACCACGAGAGCGTTCATGTAAACATCGATGGGTTCGCGTACAATGTGCTTGTGAGAGTTAACAACTTTTGACAAGTTGATTTTTGAATTTCGTAAATTAATCTGTAATCGAAGGAAATCATACAAAGGTAATTAAATATGAAAGTGAAAGAAGGATCTCTTTTATTTCAACAGCGTTCCTTGCGAAAAATATAATTTAAAAATTTGATCACATTTTTAATCTGTCCTTCATTTCTGTATTTTTTTACTCACATAATACGCCTGTATTCCCCGAAGGTTTAGGTAGGGGACACATAACGTATATATCGTGGATAATAAAAAAAAAAAAAAAAAAAAAATGCAAGATGGAGATTCTCGAACGGACACTTCGCATCCAGACACGGTCCAAGTCACTTGTCCAAAACGAAACTGTCAGTTTGCCTGGTGACAATATTGTTAGCTGTTACTTTGTTTATAAAAGTATGGTTATATTTGCACTTAATGTTTTAAACACAACGCCCCTACAAAATGGACCCTTTACCACCGAACCGAGATGGTAACAACCCCATCGCTCCGCCATCGCTGACGTCGTCATATAAAATATGGGTGTACTATAGATACAATAGTACACCCAGATTTAACACGTTATGTTTATCCCCAAGTAAAAGGAGCGGGCATATTTATAGAACTATAACATTTTCATTATTAAAAATAATAAATTCCCTTTGTTATGATTATGATCTCCACATTAATTTATTAAAAATGGCTTCATAATCCAATGTCAACAACATCTTACTTAAGATTAAATAACCGAGAGTCATTCAATTTAATAAATTAACTGGAGGGTTGAAATTACGTAACCATTTTACCGGACGTTGTTCGAATTTGATTTCTGTTAAACGAAATTCTTTATTTTTTACTATGAGAACATTTTTGGAACGAAGTTTCTTATCCCGCGTTTTGAAGGGACGGAAAAAATTCTCACGAAAAGTTGTAACGACACTTTTTGCTACAGTTGTAAGCCGTGCGGCGTGCGCGTGTTCCTCTGTCTATCTCTCTCTCTCTCTCTCTCTCTCATAGAAAGCAAGCCAGTTATCTTTGTTTCGTCTTTCTATTTCGCATTGAACAGTGTGGTTTCCCGACGATTATTTTTGTTGAGTGTATAAAGGTTATTTATTATGTACAAAAGTACATAATAAATAATAACAAAAGGAACTTCGTGCCATCCGGGTGTCCCTTGACACCTCTCAAGGTTTTTTTTTTATCTATTATTCCCCGTAGGGTTGGCAAAGGTGCACCTATGATTAAACCAACATTTCGCCAGTTATGTTTAAGTCCCAATTAATAGGAGGCGAGCCTATTGGCATTTTATTATGATTTCTTTATCAAATCATGAAGAACAAATAATAGTACCCTTTATTGGTCCAGATGATTAATTTTATTTTAGTAAACACACTATAGTGGGCCTATTTAACTAACAAACTTAATATCTTTTGGTCCTAAACATTTTTACAGTATTTGGTTTTAATTTGAAAGTGTTTCAGGTCTGTTTACCTCTTTTTTTAAAGGTCAAACGAGGTAGACCTGGAAAGCAGAAAGATTAACTTTGTGTGGATTTGACGTTATTGTTTACGAATATTTTAATTGATTATTCTGGTTTATAAGATTGATTAAGATAACTACCTTGTTGGTCTAGTGGTATCAAGCGCTACTGCTGAGCATAGGGACCTTGGTTCAATTCTTGGAAAACAAAAGAACACTTTCTCTAAAAGTGTTCTTTTGTTTTTTTCATCTGGAATGTCTCAGTAGCATCTCAGAGATCGGATTTGTGCCTTGTTGGTGGCAACGAATATAACACACGAGTACGCTTTGATCATGTTGAGGAGATACAAATTAAGGTATTTGCATGGAAGTTCTAACTTGAACCTCGGGGGGGATGACGTACAAGAACCGGACACTGACCTTATTCGTGATGTTCGTACTTGCAAGCGTCGTGCATGTATGACCAGATGTATGAACGACCAAAGGAGTATTGTTAAGATTGTAGCAGGTGGTGTTCTGTAGTTACTGCCTATCTTCATGATAAAAAGGCGTTATATTATGTATGTATTTATGTATGAATATAACACACAGGTAGATATTTTGCTCCAGTTATAAATCGACGGACACCGATAATATATTCTCATTATGCCGTACTTCTGAATTATTCGGTCATTAATTCATTTCTCATCCATCGAAGTTACACAAAGGTGATTTACAATTAAATCAAGATCGAAATTCGCTGGCGAAAATTCTGTAAAAAAAACATTGGCCCGCTGAAATTGTCTTTCACGAAATTAAGTCTTTTGTTTATTTTGTCGAACGTTATAATGAAGTATGAAAAATTAATCCCTTGTCAACACTCTGCCGTTATTATAGCAAAAAATATTCATGAAATTATGCGGATTGAGCTGGTTTTGGTATGTTTCATAAAGTTTTTCGGTAGCTATTGCTCAGGGTTAAGTATGCAAATTGCCTGGATACGCATGAGCTATATACAGTTAAGAATATTACAATTAACTAGCACTTCACCCGCGATTTCGTCCGCGTGGATTTCAAACTTTAACATCTCCTACACAACCCTTTAAGTAGTAACCTTAACCCTTTAACCCGTAGTTTTTAAAATAATAATAACCTATGGCAGTCACGAATGATGTAGCTTTATAACTCATATCATCTACTGTCATCTGCCTAGGCAGATGACAGTGTTGGGGTCGGCTTCCAGTCTAACCGGATACAGCTGAATACGAGTATTTTACATGGAGCGACTGCCTATCTGACCTCCACAACATATATGGTTGTGTAACAGTAACTAGGTTGTTGTAACATGTAGCTTTCTAACTGTGAAGCGATTTTTTTTGAAGTGGCTCATTTTTACTGGAAATTATCCCCTACATACAACCTTACAAATAAATTGTAAATCTTTATACCTCTTTATAAAATGAGTATAGAAAAGTAATGTATGGAGACTTAATAATATCAGATGAGTGAGCTAATAGCAGATCAGGAGTGGCAAAATAATAAAAGATACACTTGTCGATTGAAGGTTAAACTACACTTGCTAAGTTTAGACCGTGGATGGGTAGCCATTTATTACATACCAAAATCTCGGTTTTTGAGGCACGCAGAGTGCCTCAAAAACCATAATAAGTCTTTGGTCCAGGCTGCCATTCGTCGGTTTTTGTGTCTTTACGGGTAGTCAGAGACCGGAAAGTCTAAGAACTAGTCTTTCTAACGGCAATCGTAGTACCCAGTTACTGTTTTTTTTTTGGAATGGTTATTTCGCAGTTTATCCTTCAGGGATTTTTACTGCTTAACCGAACTTTCCTGAGGGGACTTAATTAGAAATTAAGGCCTCCAGCCAGGGCGTAAAAAACTTAAAAGCTAAGCGACCAATCGCTAACGGCACCCCCTGCGGGGTATATTAAGCCACTCTTACACATATCAGAATAATATAGTAAATATTCTTTTTTGGGAACTTAACTCGATAATACATTTATTTGACTACCAATAATTTATTGAAAGCGAAGGAATATTGGCCTGAAAAAGTCAGCTTGGCATACCTTTCGTTTTTTTCACCTGCCTTAAATATTTACTTCAGATATTTTCACAAAATGTCGGCGCCTACGTTTCGCAGTATTTCCATTCTTGTTACCTGTTTCATTATTATTATCGTTGAATGAAAGCAAAACATAGATTGTATTGATTATATTCTCTTGAAAAAGGTTTCTGTTGTTGCCTCCAGGCTAAAGGTAGAAACTGTAAATGATTTGAACTCTGAACTTTGGAATTGAATAAAGAATACATTACGGTATTTTATTTCTACGTAGGCTTGTTGAAATAATAGAACTATATTCTTAAACACGCTCGTGTAACTTTCAAAATAGAGGAGCAAAAGTCAGGGTCGCACTGGTGATTTTGGTAGACGCTGTTCGTGTAAGAACGTGAAATTAAAAGTAAAACCTGCTTGTTTGCTCTTTTAATGGCTGAACTATGATGTGTTAAAACCAGTATTGTTCCAATATGAGTGAGATTTAGATACAATGAACCTTTTTCGCAACGGAAAAACCAATTGCCGAAACTCTTTAAAATTACCAATACAAAAATACATTTCAGGCAACCTCAGTGATGTTATCTTTGGTCTGATTAATAATATTAAAAGGTTCTTTGAAACCTAGCTATAAATAAGTTCTTATTGGGTCCAGCCTAAACATTGTAAATTTCTCATGAAGCTTTCTAAATGCCTTTAAAATTTACCAGTACTAGGCTGCCAATCATCAATATTAAAATCAATTGGTAAATAATTAAAATGATTACATCTAAAGTCCATTAACTTTTGGTGTAATTAATTATTTACAAGAGTAAAAGAAGTCCAGGATAACAAAAACAAAGCCCGCGCAGAGTGGACATACCAACTAAGATGAATATTCTACGACATTGAGTATTTTTCCGCATTAAAAATTTAACCTAATTCGACGAAATTTGTCGTTACTGCCACGGCTGTTTACGGTTATTCTTCTTGCTGTAACTCTCTAGTGGACCTTAGGCGAGGAACATTTTGAATCACTCTAGTTAAAATCCTCTGAAAATGGGAGCTCAAAACAAACTAGCTGTGCCCCGCGGTTATACCCGCTCCTAAGGGTCGTAGTGTTATAATCTTTGGTGAGAATAGAGCTATCAATTGCAAAAAAGATTATTTAAAATTTGACTGTTAATTCCAGAGATAAGCGTATGCAAACAAAAAAAAACAAATGCACACCTAAGTTTGATTATAATTATAGTACTCGTATCTATAGCTAAAACGTTTATTATTTATAAAAGACGACCGATGTGGCGCGGCGGGCGAAGGTCCGCCTGCGACGCAGGAGGTTGCGGGTTTGATTCCCGCCTTGGGACAAATGTTTGTACGATCTACAAATATTTGTTCCGGGTGTTCTGGGTATTTGCTATGTATAATAAAAAATATCCATCTATGTAATGTATTGTATTAAGTATACCAGTCATCTAGTACCCATAACACAAGCACTGCTTAGCTTCGGGCTAGATGATGCTGTGTGGATTGTCCAGCATTATTTATTTATTTATTATTTGGCATGGCATTGGAACACATCATTATGTGCCTAGCTTTTTCTCAGCTGTGTTGTAGTCGTTTCCAATCTATTATGATGATGCAGCTGAATACGAGTTTTTTACAAGAAGCGACTGCCAAATCACAAATCACGATGCCCTTTGGTATTAGAACACAATATTACAAAACTAAGCCTTTTGTACGCAAAATACGCGCAGAGTCGTGGACTTGCGGATATCGGCCCGTCTAATAATACAATACAATACAAAACTAAACGCCAATGACGTAAAAATAGGTGTGTATGCCTTACAGCTGATAAAAAAGTAACAATGCCAGACAGGTACTTACTAGGCAAGATAGCTAAGTAAGAAAAGGCGAGGCAGATTATCATATATTATGCTGTGACATGCAAAACAAGTTTCCTACTCACGTTATTCAAACTTAATACATAGAGATTATCAGAGGAAAACGGCTCGAAAGGAACGCAAATTCGAACGACTTTTCTTTTTTTTTAGATGATGATATGTTTTTATTAAAAACTGACCTTAATATAACTTATTTAATAAAAACTTTTATGTACATGAAAAGAAATAAGTAATCCTAAGGCATCGAAAAATTAATTCGTTGTCAACGGGAAAAGTGCCCAAAAGGCTGTAAGCATTGCGACGTTGCATGACAATTTGTAAATTGGATATGCTCGTGTCCTACTCATTGTTTATTTTGTTTGAAGACTGATTACATAAAAATACTGATTATATTAAGTGTGAACATAACATCATGCCTATATTCCCCGAAGGATACGCAGATGTGTACCTATAATAGGTGTTGTAGAAGTTTAATGCAATAGCAGACCTTATTGAATACAGGCTGGTAGAACTTTGGTTCTCTATGGTTTCTACCACACAAGAAAGCTGAGAATGGTTGAGCAAATTTAATTTGTAGCCCGTCTAAGAGAAGATTCTTAATCAATGCCATCAAATCAGCGAAGCCCTATTATTAACAATAGTTAAATAACCCGGTCTACAGTACACTCACAAAACACTAATTGAGCTTTTCGCATAAATTTAATCTTAAAGGATAGGTCTATTTTCGATTAAAAAACCCATAGAACTTACGTTTCATTTACGCTGGACCAGAAAACATCACTTATTAAGTGGATAAACAATTATCCAACTTTGTCCAATCAATACTTATGTAACTATCTTCGTTTTGATTGGTATTCTCCGTGAGTAGTGTCGAGACTCCAGTCAGCGTAAAAGCAATTAGTAAAGAAAATAGTTTTTCCCGTAGCGTGTATATGTGGCGAGAACGTTTCGTGAATACGAATTGTATGATGCTTCTAATTAATGCTGAACATGCTGTTAAAACTGCAGCCATAATAGGGTAGTGTCCTTATAAAATCTGTTTAGTTCGATAGTTGGATTACTCAAAAATACTGGACACGTATTTATTATTTTGTCACGTAAACCAAAAATGACGACGATATATTGCGTTGAAATTTCGCGTGACGTCCTTGTTACTCTTCTTACGTAGAAGTGACGTCACAAGACCCTTCTTCAGTACTTTGATGTGCTATATCTTTGTCACTTTTGATTGTTTTGAGTAAGCAAAAGCTACGTGTCCAATATTTTTTGGTAATCTAACTGACGGACCAAATAGACTTATTCTTTTTTAACCTAGGACACATCCCTATTGAGATAGTGAATGTAGATTTTGATTTTGAAGAGAATTTTACTGACGTGATCAGTAGGTACCGACATAATTGGTTTCATCATCATCTGGCTTGCGTTTTTCTAAATGATTCTTTAAAAACAATAATTTAATGAAATATTTATTACAATTTTATTTATTTTTAGATTTGTGTGGAATATATGTATGGGTTTGTTATGTAGTGATGTTTGTGTATTTGTGTGTGATGTGTGTGTATGTGTGTATGATGTACGCATGTGGGTATGTGTGCGATTTATGAGTATCTTTACCCTGTAAAATATTTTCAATGAAG
Source organism: Phlogophora meticulosa (assembly GCA_905147745.2). Classification (NCBI taxonomy): domain Eukaryota; kingdom Metazoa; phylum Arthropoda; class Insecta; order Lepidoptera; family Noctuidae; genus Phlogophora; species Phlogophora meticulosa. The sequence continues at coordinate 11,075,410 of LR990538.1, read as the reverse complement.
GTGAATTCACATAGCAATAAAACAATCTAAACATGAATATACATTATTACTTAAAGTTGTTAGACCTTTCGAAATATCCCTTATTCACACCGTAGTCGTGGCATCACAGACTATTCGCATCACGATCTCACCTTGAGTAAGTTCGTCTTTCGTCTTATTTATGAAAAGTTTGCGAACTGTTCGGTTTTAGGCGTGAACCTCCTAACTTCTTGAGACTGATTTACTGTGCTTAGAATAATTTCTGACAGCTCTTCGAGATTTTAGTTACGTGATACTTCTTTTATTTTTGCTTATTTAAATTTGCTTTTTATTTAAAATTCTATGTATTATTTCAAATTCTCTTGAAAAGAAAAAATATGAAAATAGACAAAAGTATTGATTAATACAAACAGACTGCATATTTTGTAGACACAAAAGTATTTGCGAATATTATACGAATTTCCTAAGTAAGAAAACACAGTATTTGCAAATAAATAATTTAATTTAAAAAACTCAAAGTAAGATAACTGAACAAAGCTCTTCTGATTGCTGTATGTCAGGGAAGGACACTGCAGTAAGTAACTAACTCTGTGCTTACACCCAACACAGACTATACTGATAATCTTGTCTTAAAAAACGTACATTTGTTTTTTTATATTATTATTTATCATACAATCAATAATTTTCTAATTCACTTTAGACATTGCCAGAATGCATGTTTATTGTTACTTGCCTTATCAAGAATTATAATAGAATAGAAATAAAATAAAACAGAACATAACGCTGAGTGCAGCATCCAAAATGATTATAAGATGACACTAAACTAAATACAAACGAAAGACATCTCTGCAAGAAAAGATTGTTGGTTATCAAAATGCTTTCACTAAGATTGAACCAAACGTCAACAACGGTGATTGTCAGCAATTACCGATGGAGAGACGTTTGAGTTCTTTCAACTACAAAACACGTCGTTTCAACAAACATAGCATGGTACAAACTATTAATACAATTTAGAGCAAACTCATCGCTTCTGAATACTTCTGTCATTTCACTACTATTAAAGTTATCTACCAACTCCTTGCAAGGCATTTCAACTTATTAAATTACTGAGTCGAGAACAACAACTTAACAGCATCCAACAGCAATTTACAAAACTAAGACCTTAACAGTGCAGAAAATGACATGACTAAGAACGCGAGCGCAGTCCGATTAATTTGCATCTCATTTGCAGAGCCTCCGTCGCCTGCGTCAAGCTGGGGCCAAACAGCAGCAAAATTAATGTTCCCCACATTACGCGGTTTGTTTCCGACCGGTTTATTGCTACTTGCTTGCCAAGCACCGCTGCCAAGTCCCCAAAGTACAAGGGCTTGTATTAAAATGTATTCGTATTTTATGTATCTTGTAGAGAACGTAGAAAAATTGTCGTTTATAATTATGTGATGTAGCCTTTATTTCCCTGGTGGTGGGTATGAGCCGAAAAACAATTTCAGACACTTACTAAAGTATCACCTTTGCTGTGTTCTTGGCTACAAAAATATTAACCAGTTGCCTCCCGTGGGTGTAGTTTAAAGGTGAGTTAGAAAATATATAGGACAGGCAGAACACGTGTAAGATTCAAGTCTAGGACTATCATCAACTTACTTTTTAAATCAGATGACAGTGATTTACTAGTAATACTAGTAATTGTTTTAAAAATCTCTAAATTGTGTAAAACAAAGTCGCTATCATTTTGTTTCTTCTTTAAGTACTTCTAAAAAACGCAATGGATTTTGATAAATAAGGTTATCTGTCGTTTAGTTATTTTTACTGAAAGTTATTATATGTAGTTTAGCAGCCAGCAGGGCAGGGCTTGTTCTGATCTCATTAATCTTAATCAATTCACTTAGTAATGTCTTCTTCCCACCAGAAAACTATTCATGAGTAAATAGGTTATTTTGAAAGATTTTTTTACGTGGAATGCTATGAATATGCTGTTGTGTGGCAATCATATAAATTCCGTTTTCACCCACGAATGTCGCCTTTTAAGAAACTACTGAAAGGAAATGAGATAGCTCGTTTATACCAGGAACTACTTTGCAAGTGCCTTTTTTACTCATTTCATTCTTGCAACCGGTGTATATTTCAAAGCCAGACTGGCATCCCAAATAAGTTTCTTAATTTCAAATCGTAAAAACTTTTGAGACAAAGAGAAAGTTTTTGAACATTCCAACTTTCGGACTTGCAAAACACGAATCAAGATTCACAAAAACTGAAATAGAAACAAGCTGATGTATTGTCCAAGTTTTGAAAAATAAAAATCCTTTAATGTTTTTTTCACCTCCAACAAATATTCCATTAGGAAGATTCGTGAGTCTTTAGATTTGCGAGAAAATAGGTTCTGAAATGTGTAAAGATTTTTATAAATCAGTTCAATTTACCGCCACTCATGTCTTTTTCCGATGTATCTCTGAGAGGAGTCTTGATGTTATTTAGAAGGATGAAATAATTTACTTATAAAAGAATTATCAGGCACCGCTGCCAGTGGGTACCGTAAAAAGGTTTTATAATGCACTTATGTATTATGATACACTTTATACGTCATAACTTTCCCATAACCTGATGTTCCTTCTTTTTACGAAGGCAGAGGCGGCTGTGCGTCGTGGAACCATAATTTTATTACCCAAGATGCTAACATTATAAGAAAAAATTACGGACACATTTTTTACCTACACACAAGTCACCGTGACCATAGATTCATGCATAGAGTCCTGTCATAGTGAAATACCATACGGCATCAGACAAATGACAGAAAATGTGAAGTCACTGACCCTGTCACTCTTTCCTTTGAACAAATTTTATAAAAATATCTCTTCAGAACCAACATTTCTCGTTCAGTTTTACAACAGGATAGAGATAAATTGAAAGTGCGTACAATAAAAACCGGTACTTTGCGGCCAAAAGAACATCCTTTCGTAAAACCTTGTCGTTTGTCGATTTTATAGCAGTGTGACGGAACCATTTCTTTGTTTTAGGACACCCCTTTTCATATCGTTCGTCTTGCCAGTGTCGGTCTGACTTTCTATTTGATTGTCCTGTAAGATAGTTGAGTTAGTACCTAATTGTAAAGTGGTATCTGACTATATCTATGTGTGTCGAACAAACCGAGAAAGTTAGTAAGCGCAAACTTGAAGAAGCCGAGTTGTGTCTTGGCAGTGCAGGGAAGTCTGTCTTATGGAACTCAATCTTGCAACTACGATGATTTTGTAGGTTACTGTAGTTTTCCCTTGATATCGTTGTTTGTAAGCTTAACTTTAAAACTGAATCGCGTTGCAATCACAAATTATCGTCTCTGGTCACATCTGCCTAGCCTTTTTCTCAACTATGTTGGGATCGGCTTTGAAACTTACCATATGCCGCTAAATATTTACATTTACTTGAACAAAAGTCTGACAACCAGTCTTACCAAGGGGTATCGTGTAGCCCAGTTACTGGTTTGTGGATGTCAGATAGGCAGTAGCTCCACGTACTTGTATAACACTGGTTTTCAGCTGCATCCCGTTAGACTGGAAGCCGACCCCAACATAGTTGGGAAAAGGCTAGGCAGATGATGATACCTATTCGAACTCCTCAACCCAGTTACTGAGTAACGCCATACCCGATGGTGAAGTTGGTTGTTAGAATTTGGTCTTTATATCTTCTCTAGTATCAAATTTAATCCACAAATTGTTTTTATGTCCGCATCGTTGAAAAATTATTCTAGCTACATAAATCCATTCGGAACCAAAAAACCTCTTTCTATTAATTTTCAATTCAGGCGAAACTTCATCTTTAACAAAAACAGAATTAAGTAAATTCAACGCTATATTGCTACACACACAAACCCAGCGATGCAAACAGAAAAACACACAATTTTGTACGGAAATCGCTGAATTCGACGCCAGTGTTCCGGCGTTGACGCCGATAGAGTATTTATAGCTGGAACCCGTTGCGATGCACTGAAACGATATATTTTAAATTATGGACCATGTTTGGAAGTTGAATTTGCATGATACAGCATACTTGTTCCAGTTTTTACGTGAATTGAAAATCATATTGAAAGGCGTCGATATATTGAATAGTACAAGCAAATGTACTTTAGGGGATGATATATTAAAAGGGCTCTAGGTTCAAAAATAATTAAAACTGAGTGAGGTTTCTTATTAATATAGTCTTCTTTGTAGAGAAATTTCTCGACGTCTGATCGACACTTCGCGTGACCAGAGGGCTGGCTCATTCTTTGCCCAAAAAATTAGTATTGCCATCAAAAGTGGCAATGCTGCCAGTCTTTTGGGCACGTTTCCAGATGACAGCGATGCGGAGGAGTACTTTGACGCCTGAGTGTCTTGGTCGGCTTTTTTATTTTATTTTGTTTTTGTAAATATGTATATAGTTAGTTTTATGGCATAATTGTAAATACTTCAATATTAAATTTCCAAAATTTCTAGATTTAACCTTGGCATAACTTTTAATTTATTGGATCTCAAAAGTACACGTGGACAAAATTATACAGAGAGAGGGAACAGCGCCTCTAGAGGCAGAAAAATTTACAATGCAATATACACTCGAGAGCAATGAATCCGGGTCACTTAAAGAATCCTAAAAATCTCGGAAACTAAAAATGCTAGGTTAATGCAATAAATTGTATTTAATAGACAATGTAATACTCCTTAAATGAAGGTATTAAAACTTCTTAGTTATTGTAAAGTTATATCATAAAAAAATCAAATTTGAAAAGGGCCACTTTCGAAGATGGAACTACGAAATTACAGCATTTGGTTTTGCTTTTGTTTGTAATCTGTCATTTATGTGGGTACATAAACCATGTTGATAGTGCTCTATATTCATTATTCAAGCTGAAATTACGTCGCTTACGCCTGAAGAATGCACCAGAATACTTACAATGCTGGAAACCGGCCGGAGTCAGCGCGATACAGCCAGGACTGTCGGTGTGTCGCTGTCAACAGTACAAAGAGTTCTCCGACGTTACGAAGAAACTGGTTCTAACCTACGCAGACCAGAAACGGGCAGAACCAGGTGTACCACAGCACGAGAAGACCGATACTTGGTAAACACCATGCTTCGAAATCGCTTTCTCACAGGAACTGAACTCACAAATCAGTTTCGACGCCTCGGAGGAAGTAACCCAAGTGCATGGACAGTCAGACGTCGGCTTGCTGAATCTAACTTAAAACCCCTTGGACCTGCAAACGGCCCTAAACTGGAGCGTGGGCATCGTATTTCAAGACTAAGATATGCCCAGAGCCACGTAAATTGGAGTATTGAAGATTGGTCAAAAGTTATGTTCTCCGACGAATCAAAATTTATGCTCTACAAGCACGATGGAAGACACAGAGTGTATCGAAGACCAGGGGAAAGATTCAAGCAAGCATGCATCGAAGAAAAAGTAGCCTACGGTGGTGGGTCTGTACTTGTGTGGGCCGGAATTTCTTCTGAAAGTCGCACAGAGCTGGTGATCATAGAAAACGGCTCTTTAACTAGCGTAAGATATGTGGAAGAAATCCTCAATGATCACGTTGGTCCATTTATGGTCAATTTAGGTGAGGATGCTATATTTATGCATGACAATGCCCGACCTCATACAGGTAGGATTGTGAATGACTACCTTCAAGAGATGAACATTACTCGTATGGAGTGGCCAGCGCGCAGCCCGGATATCAACCCGATCGAGCATGCTTGGGACGAGCTAGGCAGATGCGTAAAACAACGAAACCCTCCCTCAATCACGCTTCGTGAGCTCAAAATTGCTCTCACAGAGGAATGGGAGAATATTCCCCAAAATCGTATAAGGAACTTGGTGTACAGCATGCCAAACCGCGTAAACGCAGTAATGGAAGCACGAGGAGGCAATACGAAGTATTAAAATTCAAGAAAATCGTAATAAAGTTCAAAAATTTCATGTTTCCTATTTTTGTTTTAAGGAGAGATCAGCAGTTTTTTTCTTTATGTAATTTTGTGTTAATAAAATGTATGGTGACTCATATTTTTTTTACTTTCATTTAAGGAGTATTACATTGTCTATTAAATACAATTTATTGCATTAACCTATCATTTTTAGTTTCCGAGATTTTTAACATTCTTTAAGTGACCCGGATTCATTGCTCTCGAGTGTATTTAAAAGAAATAATCTTAAATACGTTATTATGAGTAACTACAAAAGTAAGGTAAATTCATGAATTAATGAATTTGTATGAATTTGTATGTCTACTTTAATCAACATGGCGGGATCTAGAGAGCTCATTGAAAATTGTCTATGTCATAATGAGAAAACATTACATACTCGTACTGTAGTGTGTAATGTTTTCACAACATTATTATGATATTTTGTTTACCTTTATTTCCTTTGTGGAACTGAAACCAAAAACGATGACATGCAGACTCAAAGCAAATATTTCCAGACAGAAATATAAATATTGGTTTCGTACGGGAATCTAACCCGAAATCCTTTGAACATGTGCTCATAAGCTGTGTCAATAGAAATATTTATCGGCTTCTAAGCAAATGGCAAAGAAGTGTTAAAAATATCATTATGTATGAATATCATTCATCATTCTTTGTCCAAACAATTAGCATTTTCATTTAACATGGCAACGCTGCCAGTCTTTCATTTCCAGATATCAGCGATGCGGAGGAGTAGCTTTTATTTATTATTCTAGTACTCTTTTATTATTTTATACAAATAAGGTTTTGTAGGTTTTGTAAGGTTTTGTATACAAATAATATATTTGAATGTGAGTTGGTTTTCCTAAAATAGTTGAAGAATATGAGGAGCTCGCAGAAGCCCGAAGTGCCAACCAGTCTTACTAAGGGGTATCATTTTTCCCAGCAACTGGGTTGTGGAAGTCAGGCAGAAAGTCGCTCCATGTAAAATACTGGTATTCTGCTACATCCGGTTAGACTGGACGCCGACCCCAATGTACTTGCCAAAAGGCTAGGCAGATGATGAGTTATTTGTAGATTTTTTACTGATATGTGTTATTATTCGATATTATAATAATAATAATAATAATAACATTTATTTCAGACCATAAGTCCATAGAAAAACACACATTACAATATTATACACAAAACATCAATACATATATGAAAACACAATACACTAAATCTTATTTTAAATATTTAAATGAAGCACGATGTCTGGTCATCCATTGCCACATCATTGGACTATCCATCCTGTCGGCTACTATAGCCACCAAGCTGTTAGAGCTGTCACGCACTCGCCGCATCAGGGATGCTATCCGTGTCCGCATCAGTGCGTAAAAATCTGGTACGCCATTCTCCGCAAACATCCCCGATGCACTGCAAAAGCGTGGCAGCCCCAACATCACTCTGAAGGCGTTATTGTATTGGACTCGCAGAGCATTGTACGAGCTTTTTGTATAGCTGACCAATAGGGCACACGTGTACAAAGATTGGCAATACGCTCTAAAGAGCGTAATTTTCACCTCCCTAGTACAACGTGCAAACCTACGAGCCAGCATGTTACATCGAACTGCCAATGCTCTGCGTTCCCTCTCCACGTCCACATCATCGGACAAACTATCAGTGACCCAATGCCCCAGGTATTTGAACTTCGTGACCCTGGAAAGCTGAGCGCCCCCCAAGGTCACTAGTGGGACAGTATTGTAACATTTGTTTCCCGCTTTGAAAACCAGTAGTTCGCTCTTGGTCGCATTGTACCTAAGACCGTGAGCCACTGCATAGTCCTCACAGATGCGAAGAAGCCTCCTAAGTGCACTGATCGATGGACTTAGCAATACCATATCATCCGCGTAGCTGATGTTATTGACGCAGTGCCCGTCAATGGAGCACCCGATATTGGTATTGCTGAGCTCACAGATCAGTTCGTTTACATATAGGTTGAATAGCTTGGGTGAGCTGATTCCCCCCTGCCTTACACCGCACTCCAACCCGTATGCAGCCGACAGGACGCCCGCCCATTTAACATAATTGTATTGGTTTTTATACCAATACTTTAGCATCCTAATGATATCGCTTGGGAGGTTCTTAACATTTGATAGTTTCCTCCATAGGCAATCATAAGATACAAGGTCGAAAGCCTTGGAGAGGTCCAGAAAACATGAATTATGCAGATATGATACAGTTTTAAATACACTTTTGGAAAAGTACTGAAAATATTAACGACAATATCATACCCGTTGTACAAGCAGGTAGGAATTCTCTTGAGGTCATTTTGATTACCCCGATAACACAAAAGATACAATCAAATATAAAACAGTATTTTGTTTCGAACTAATATTATTCTAGGTAACTTACAATACAGTCAATGGTGTTCTGACATGCTATGCTCGGAGTTTTTCAGCCAAAGTTGGATATGCTAGCTATATGAGAGCACATCAAAGAGCAGCACACCAAAGCTCTCAATAAGCATCCTAGGAAGCCCTCGAATGCAGTCGCTGTGTCCGAAATCGGCTAAATGACCTCATCATCATCATTCTAGGTACCATTGCTCCTGAACCAATTACCCACGAGGATAAACATCTGCGACCTCTATTCTAAGTACTCAACAGGGTTCACACCTTCACGCCATGAGATGGAAACTATTATTATTTCTAAGACGTAAGATACGTTCTTTTCTTTGAAGAAATGGCACCTGCCACTGTTTGTCTTTGCATCACCCAAAGGTTGACTGGTAGAAAATGCATATGGCATTAAGTCCGCCTATGTACATTTGTGTGCTTAAAGTATTAAATAAATAAATAAAAAAGAAAAAAAAAGAAAAATAATACAAATATTTAAAATTATTTTACTAAAAAACATGCGATTTACAATTGGTGCAGTTATATTGTTTTAATCAATTCTTCGCGTACATTAATTTTGTTTGGTTCGAAATTCTAATCTCAATTCATTTGCATTTCCCTCTTTCATTGATCCCAAGTTTTGAAGAGCTAAGTTGTGCTACCAAAGCGATCTGTCCGATACAGAATCTGCGAATTTTAGGTGTATAAACCTCTGTTCGCAAAACTAAAACTATAATAATAACATATATACATGTATATATATATTTATTTTCCCTTTTTTTAAGAAATTGCACCTGCCACTGTTTGTCTTTGCATCACCCAAAGGTTGACTGGTAGAAAATGCCTATGGCATTAAGTCCGCCTCTGTACATTTGTGTGCTTAAAGTATTAAATAAATAAATAAAAAATAAAAAAGATTGTACACTAATATAAAATGCTCCGAATAATTTGTCCTTCAAGGGAATTAAAACTTCGAATCTAATCTAATTAATTGCAAGTCGTTTTTCACAGGCATTTAATAATCTTGATATATAACAAACAGCGTTTTAATTATTAGCAAGTTGTGTATTTTACTCAAGTTAATATTTAAACGTTTTTGTGGGCGTCTCCGCTTTTGTAGACTGTCAAAGGAGTTCTTATACGACTGCCAATGTCAAGAACGAACTCCGAGTACTGGTGAGGCAGCCATCTTGTAAATCGAGCAGTTGACTTTGGATCATGTTGAAGTGCGCGTACAACCACGTGCTCGCTGGACGGTATATTTGGAATGCATCTCTCTTAATCTAATCGGTCTATATTTATTTTGTGAAGTGGTTTCAATGATTGAGGATCATAAGTGATGTGAATGTACAAAGTGTTATTTCACTAAAATCTGCTTGCTTACCCGATTATCCACGCCTACCTGAACATGGAGAACACTTTGATTGCAACTCGATTCACTTTATGAAGTAAATAAAAATGTAAGAATAATATTGGTACGCCATGGTATTTGTAAATAGAGTGCCAGTTTCCCTGATAAACGTGTTAACATAAAACATCTACCGACTCCAAAAATCAGGAAAAGGCTTTAACAAAAACATAATTTCAGAATTCTGTGGCTTCGGTTGTTTAGTTTGATTATTTTTTCCCACAAAATCCCGGTATTTTTTTTTTGTAGTACTTGATGTTATTATTTCTTGCTTTTTAGTTAGCTGATTTGTAATTGGCCAAAGTTGTAATAACCATGTCAAATATTCATCATCTATTACAATCAATTCATCAATCAATCTACTAATCCCTATTTGCTACACTTACGGGTGGATTTTCTGGCTTTCTGACTTACAGTAACGACTGTCAAAGATCTACAAATGACAACCGGGGCCAACGACTCAACGTTATTTCCGAGGCACGGATGAGTCTCGATATGTAATGAACGGTCACCCATCCACAGACTGACCTCGGCAAGCATAGCTTAACCCTCGATCAACCCGTGCGGCTGTTTTTATTTAGCCACGAGCTCCTCCTAGCTAATATTGTGCATCATAAAACTTACAAATTATAACTTTTAGAGCTACAAAGGGCGGTTTTATCGCTAAAAGCAATCTCTTTCAAACAACCTTTGGATGGACTTGATGAAGAAGAGGAAAAGATATTCATTGAAGATTTATTTGAAAACTTAATACCTCCTGCTCTATATAGACTTCAGTGTCTATAGTACCGTTGTTGAACGATGTGTTAGCGCTCAATTTGTCTGTGTAGTCATCAATCATCTCGCCAAATTGTGCTGAATCATCGCTTTTGTTTTGGTAAGCCCATACTATTGTTGAAATTTGATACTAAAGCCTTAAACAACTTGTCAAAACACACAAATTATTATGATGAAGCATCAAACAATATTTTAGATGAAATTGTTTATTTTGGAGGAAGGAAAAATATTGTAAAATGTATATATTTGTTACAAAAACAAACTGGGGAAATTGATAAACATAATCAAAGAAAGTCTACCAAACGGTCGTTTGAAACGAGTTCTCCACTTAAAACATTGCTTTCCACTAATTGTTTCTTCAGTGGAATCTTAGTTACCGGCACCAACGGCTTTGACATTCTTAATGAAGTTATCTGAAAGGCAGGAAAACGAATTGAATTGAAATATTTTTATTTACTTTCGATTTGGTAAATGTTTTTGCAACTAAAATATCTTTTACAAGATCTGAGGATCTTGTTGCTGATTAAATGATGGGATGTTGTAAGATTTAATCTTGATAGTAAACTGCGTACCTACATGCATTAATGATACCTAATACTCAGGGTTGGGCAGTATTTTATTTACTTTTAATTTAAATACGTAATTGAAATATAAATCGTTTTTGTATTTCAATAACATGTTTAATATGTATTTTGTAGTTAGTATTTCAAATACTTATGGCTTCAAAAAACATTTGAACATAAAAACCTTCATTAAGCTATCTTATTAAGCAAAATTTTGCAGGTTTTATTCATTCTCCGACAAGAGGCTGTTTTTCTGACAGTACATTCAAAATCTAGTGTTTATGAAAGAAAACTCTGGTTTTACTGATTAATCTTCTTTTACTCAGCTTGTTAGCCGAAGCTGCGCTGGATTACTTTTTATTCTTAATAGTTTGTAATTTTATTTTGTATTTCAATTAAAGCAAAGCATGTGTGCAATAATCCGGTGACATGTAGGCAGAGGCAAAAACCACAAAAAAAACGCTTTCTTTTTTTTCTGAGCTGCATGATGTGTACCTGGATATTAAATTTTATGCTGTAAGCAGATTTACCTAAGCCGTCCGTCAGCTAGTCCACTTTATATAAAAGACAAGTTATTTATTCACTTCACTAAACCAATTATATCAACTTTATGTATATTGAATGATGAAATATCAATTAGATTACATTTTGCTAAAAGAAACCGAATGACAAGATTTTCCTTTTTCAAACTAATTCAAGTACTGTTAGATAAGAAATGTCTAAATCTGCTTATTCATTACTACTTTAATATTTTATTAAAACTCCATTGATCATGATTCAAGGTGACGTAACAAGATTTCTGGCTTACATTTTTCGAGAAATAAGAAATACTCGAACCGACATTAACCAAATGCCTAAAGTTGTTGCGGATAATTTTTAATTCGGGCAAAACCGAGACTGGAGAAACGAGTCCAAAGTGAGCACTCTATTCGCCTCAGTATGAATAGTTATGAAAAACTGGGACCTGCAAACATGAAACCAAATTGATTCGTTCGGGTCGCGCTCGCACCGGCAGCGTTATACCATGGCCACCTTACACATCGTTGCTCGTAGTTTTAACAACATTTGCCATCCAACGTGGTAATGCTGCCAGTCTTTTGGGCACGTTTCCAGATGACACCGATGCGGAGGAGTACTTTGAGGCCCGAGTGTCTTGGTCCGCTTTTTATTTTGTTTTGTTTTTGTATTATGTATATCGTTAGTTTTATATTATAATTGTATTCGTTAGACTTTGGAAATACCTGATTTTATTTTATGGAAAATTTTGGATAAGGGTCAACAAAAAAAAACCACACCTGTATTCCCCAAAAAGTTTGGCAGAGGTGTACCTATAGTACACCCAGATATCGTCAGTTATGTTTAAGATTGATAAAATGGGAGCGCGATGGGGTGGAGGCTATTTAATAGCTTACCCCACCGCACTTGGTAATAACCGCTATTGTCAACTTGGCACAAATTCAGATTTCAAATTTAGAATTCAGATTGAAAAATCGCATAAAAAGAATGTTCCTTTTGAAAAATAATTGAATTTTGGAATCGATTGATCGATTTCGACTTTTAGGTAGAACTGACTGATAGAAAATGCTTATGTACTTAAAGAATTAAATCAAACCCAGGACCTCATGGTCAGAAGTAGCTTGCAACCACTTCATAAAAGAGGCAGTCGATTAAATCGTCCAAACAGAATGACAAATCCAGAAATAAAGAAAAAAAAGAATGAAGAAGAAAAAGAGAGAAGAATAATATACTTATCCTTCTTTTTGAACGATTTTATCGAATGAGATAGATAAGATTGATATATCGTTTTTTTTGGTGCAAACAAAAGACATAGCACAACATATAAAACACGATTTATAGATAGATAATTGTCTGTATAAAACCCGGTAAAAGCACTGCAGTCAGTTATTTACTATACCTAAGACAAGTTCTAAAATGTATCTTGTAACACTCAAGATTCAGCCCTGATGAAAGCCCCATGTTTGTATGTCCACAAAGCAAATTGGACCCAGTTGGACCTCAAATTGGGACAGAGCTATACAAATACAAGCTCTAGGAGACAGCTGACCCGCTCACTATGTGAAGGTACCTACCTAGTCATAGTAGTAGTAGTACCAGCCTATTACTGTCCCACTGCAGGGCAAAGGCCTCTTCTCATACAGAGAAGGCACGAGCTTTAATCACCACGCTTGCTCAAGACGGGTTGGCGATATCAGACTTATATTAATAAGTATATAAGTCCAGGTTTCCTCACGATGTTTTCCTTCACCGATGTCAGTGATGTCCAAGATAAACTTAGAAAGTATATGTAAATATGAATTGAAAAATTCACATTGCTACTTGCCCAGGTTCGAACCCACATCCTCGTGCACAAGAGGCGAGGCCCAAACCACTGGGCCATCATGACCTAGTCATACATTCATGCAATCTTGGTTAAATGACAAAAAATAATAACACAACATAAAAACATAACAACAAGCCTGTATTCTTCGAAGGGTTAGGCAGAGGTATGTATCGGCGCCAAACCATTATTTAGTTTTAATTTTAAGCTTGGTTTGATTATTCTGTTGTTAATCTGACTTCCATGTTAATAATTTAATTTATTCTTACGTATTTCCGGTTAAATCTATGTTAACCTTTCATTTTGATGTAAAAATTATGAAATGATGAATAGGAAGTGGTTTTAAAATATTGTGCTTTCCAGTTGATTTTATATCCAATTAAATTTATATTAAGTTTCTATTTAGTTACTTCCTTTTGATTTGTTTGACATAATGTGAGTTTCCGATTGAGTTTATTTTGATTCAATGTTGGTACTAAGGATTTGTCTTGACAGATTCGCTTGATTTGTATAAATTATAAGTGCCGGTAAAGTTTGGCCCCGGACTAAGAATAGGACCACCCCATTACATCCCGTGGGTGTCGTAAAAGGCGACTAAGGGAACTTTGAGACCAGGAGCATATCAATAAGCACCTAAGGTCACCCGCACGGTGGCGGGTAAACCACCAACGATAGCATTCCCAAGGAGGGTTGGTGTCAGGCAGGCGGCCGACCGTAAAAACTTATGCCAAAACCACTGCAGCATGGAAAGTAGAAAATATATGTTGTACGATAGGGCTAGGGCGTACCCCACAGGCGACGCGCAGGTGCAGCACCTGGGGTAAATGGACAAGGGTTGTCGCACCAAAACGGGCGGGTGCGACGTAAGACGCAAGCTCGGAGAGAAAGAGAGGTAAGACTGAGATGTGGGAGCTGGAATGTAGGTACGATGACTGGAAGAGGGAGAGAGTTAGCAGACGTTTTGAAAAGGCGACGAATAAATATAGCGTGTCTGCAAGAAACTAAGTGGAAGGGGGCGAAAGCTAGAGAGATTGGAGAAGGATATAAGTTTTTCTATTGTGGCAGCGACGGCAAGCGAAATGGTGTAGGTATCGTTTTGGACAGCAAGCTGAAAGAATGTGTAGTAGATGTAAATAGAGTGAGTGATAGAGTGATAGTTGTCAAAGTGATTCTGGAAGGTGTAGTACTAAAGGTAGTGAGCGTATATGCACCCCAGTCTGGATGTGAGGATAGTATAAAAGATAAATTTTGGGAGGACTTTGACTGTGTGATGAGAGATGTGCAAGACAGTGACGAAGTGTATGTAGGGGGTGACTTTAACGGGCACGTTGGAAAATTGAAGAATGGGTATGAGAGAGTGCATGGTGGTTGGGGGTATGGAAACCGTAACAGTGATGGCGAGGCACTACTGCAAGCTGCTACTGCATTCGACCTGGCAATAATAAATACGTGGTTTAAAAAGAAAGACGATCATCTTATTACTTATAAAAGTGGCCACCACGCGACACAAATCGACTACTTCCTAGTAAAGAGGAATAGTTTGATTTGTGTCAAAAACTGTAAAGTGCTGCCAGGCGAAGCATTAGTCTCGCAACACAGGTTGGTGATGGTGGAGGCTAAAGTACGTGTCCCCATCAGACATAACAAAGAACGACCCCCACCAAAAACCAAATGGCGTATGATAGAAAATGAAGAGTGCGGCAGATTGTTCAAGAACCAAGTAGTGGACAAAATGATTGAAATGAAAGATATGGAAGGGAAGTCTGTGAACGAATGCTGGAATGAGATGGCAGATTGTATAAGAAGAGTAGCAAAAAATATATTTGGAGAATCGAAAGGGAAAGGTATGATAGATAAGGATACATGGTGGTGGAATGATGAAGTGCAAAAGTTACTTAAAGAGAAAAAAGTTGCGTTTAAAGAATGGCAGGGTGTGGAAAATGGGAACGATGGTTTGAAAGAAGAAAAGAATACAATTTACAAGGAATGTAAGAGAAAAGCAAAAAAGGCGGTAGCAGTTGCTAGGGCTAAGGCACAGGAGAAGTTGTATGACTCACTGGATAGCCCTAGAGGCCAGAAGGAGCTCTATCGGATTACGAAAGCAAGGGAAAAAAGGACAAGAGATATTACTCATATCAAATGTATGAAAGATGATGTAGGTAAGGTTCTGTGCAATGATGATGAAATAAAAGAGCGATGGAAGGTTTATTTTGATAAGCTTATGAATGAGGAGAATGAATGGAATGGTATGGTACGTGAGGCACCAGTAAATGAGGGTTTGGTAAGACAAGTTAGCATGGATGAAGTGAGGCAAGCAGTAAGAAATATGAAAAATGGAAAGGCCATGGGCCCAGATGATATACCAGTAGAAGTATGGAAGGAACTTAAAGAAGATGGATTTACGTGGCTGACTTTATTCTTCAATAAGTTGTTGCATGAGGAAGTGATCCCACAAGATTGGTGCAATAGTTCACTAGTGCCCATCTTCAAAAATAAAGGGGATGTACAGGACTGCAACAACTATCGAGGGATAAAGCTCCTGTCGCATAGTATGAAAGTATGGGAGAAGGTGATAGAGAAAAGATTACGAGAAGAGAGTGAGATTTCCCAAAATCAGTTCGGGTTTATGCCAGGTCGAGGAACAATGGACGCCACCTTTGCACTCCGCCAGTTGTGCGAGAAGTATAGATGTGCACATAAAAACTTGCATATGGTGTTCATTGACCTAGAAAAAGCGTATGATAGGGTGCCTCGGGAAGTGTTGTGGTGGGCCTTGAAGGAGAAAGGTGTGCCTGGGAAGTATGTTGAGTTGATTCGTGCGATGTACAGCCGATCTAGTACCTATGTCCGGTCGTCTGCTGGGAACACTGACAAGTTCAGTGTGGCTGTAGGATTGCACCAAGGGTCGGCCTTAAGCCCTTACCTCTTCCTGTTAATAATGGACGCACTGACGTCGGAAATACAGGAAGAGGCACCCTGGTGCATGCTATTTGCCGACGACATTGTCCTTGTCAGTGAAGATGGACCTGAGATCCAGGGTAGATTGGAGAAATGGCCGGTAAAGTTTGGCGGTATTTTGTGTATAGAAACTGTTGTACTGCGAATGGAGCCGCCTTCTTGGTTCTCCGCTCGTAGAATTAACACCCTGAGTCGAAGTAAGGTATATTCTTTATACTCTTCTTAAACATTATTCTGATATGGCAATATCAGAATAATGTTTAAAAAGAGTGCCGTGTATTTGTGTGATAATTATATTGGTGCAAAAACACCAATATGTCTGACTCTGATAGTATCTATTAACATACCACCAACATTTCGCCAGCAATTTTTAAGTCCCATATAATAGGGGCCGAGCCTATCGCCATTAACCGAGCATTAAGACTCCTGGTTACTACTGAGAAATTCCAGATGGAAAAACCTGATAAAACTTTATTCACTTATTGGGGATTTGAACCCAAATCCTCATGCTAAGCAGTAGCGTAAGTAGTAAGTATGGAAAACACGCGTTCGCGCACCAGTTGTAGGTGCGTGAAACCGGAAGCCGGAGCCTGTTTTATTAGATTTAACTAGCACTTCGCCCGCGACTTTCACCACGTGGATTTCGTACTTTTACCTTCGAACTTTAACATCCCGTCCACAAATGGAATATTAGTTAGGTTACTGGTTATATTAGGTCTTTACCTATGAAATTGCCGTTCTGCAGTACTGGCCATTTCAAATCAAAATATTTTTTGTTTGGCTAAGAATTCTAATTTCAAATTAATTTTATTTTAAAAACATGGATTTTTTTTCCAAAAGTAGTCATTTGTTTATTGATTAGTGTTACATTTTCATCGCATTTAAATCTTTTTCGTCATCATGGATACGTTAAAAATTCGAGTAATTATGGAATATGAGTACCGTCGTGGCAGCAACGCGGCACAAGCGGCACGCAACATCAACGACGTTTACGGAGCTAACACTACAAACCAACGCACTACCTGTTATTGGTTTGCTCGCTTCCGTTCTGGAAATTTCGACCTGAAAAATGAACCTCGCGGTCGTCCGAAGACTTTGGTCGACAATGACGAATTAAAGGCGATTGTGGAAGCTGATGATACACAATCTACGGCTGAATTAGCAGCAGCTTTCGACGTTAGCGTCAAAACAATATTGGTCCATTTGCGTCAAATTGGCAAGGTAAAAAAGCTTGACAAATGGGTGCCCCACGAACTCAATGATCGCCAGCGCGAAGTACGCGTCGAGACGTGCCTTGCACTGCTCAACAGACACACAAATGAAGGAATTTTGAACCGCATTGTTACCTGCGATGAAAAATGGATTCTGTTTGATAACCGCAAGCGCTCAGCAAGTTGGTTGGATCCTGGTTCAGCACCTAAACAATGCCCTAAACGAAAACTTACCCCAAGAAAAGTGATGGTCACTGTTTGGTGGTCTAGCGCCGGTGTGATTCAACACAGCTTCTGACCAAACGGGGTGAGCATTACTGCAGATGTGTACTGTGAAGAATTGAACACAATGATGGAGAAGCTGGCACATCTCCAACCAGCATTGGTCAATCGCTCGTCTCCGCTGCACCTGCACGACAACGCGCGACCTCATACTGCACAGCAGACGGTCTCCAAGTTGCAAGAACTGGGGTTGGAAGCTCTCCGTCATCCGCCCTACTCACCAGACCTTGCGCCTACAGACTACTACTTTTTCCAGAATTTGAATAACTTCTTGGCGGGAAAAAAATTCAATACCCGAGAGGCAGTACAAAATGCCTTTGAAGAATTTGTTGCCTCCCGTCCAGCTGATTTCTTTAAGAAGGGCATCAATAAATTGCCACTGCGTTGGCAAAGATGCATTGATTGCATGGGTGATTACTTCGATTAATACAAATAAAAAATACATGAAAAAAATTCATTTAAATTTTTTCATACAAAACGGCAATTTCATAGGTAAAGACCTATTATTTTATTTTCAAAACTACGCTTTAAAGGAAACGGTAGTTTTGAAAATAAAATATAACCCATGTTACTCAACCATAATGTCTCTTTGAAATGAATTTTCAAAAGCGGATCGAGAGTTTTTGTGTTTATTCTTTAAAAACAAACATAAAATAATCAAATTATTTGTTTCGATAACATGTTTTAAGTATGCTCTAAGTAAATGGTTTTCGAATAACCTAGTTCTTACTTGTTTATTAATTTATTATAAGTTACATAAAAAAAAACATATTTACTAGTAACAAAAACATGATAAAATTAACATAAATATTAGTTATGAAGATTTTTTACACGGCACTTACATTAAAAAGCGTGTTCTTGAACATATCTACAATTATTCTACGCGTAGTGAAATTACAATAACATAAAGAAACAAACCATTATTTCTTCTTCTTCTTTAAAATAAAACGTTTCCCCACACTAGGAATGTCTCCCTTATCGTAGGTGCGTATTCAAACATTCAAACTCACACACACATAGGTACATTAAAATATAAATTGTTGAGATTTTCTCATAATCCGTTTCTACCGCATATTAACATCAGACACACAAACGATCCATTTGTTTCTGAATAACATGTTTCTTAAAAGATTTATTATATTGATATTTCCATTTCTTCCGACGACAACACACAGAAATTTACCGTACAGTTCTAAGTTAGCCGTCCATTTTTTCGCCTTATTTTCCAATTATTTTCGAGATGTACACACAGTTCGATTCGACAGGGACTAATCTGGGAGCCTGCGAGCCGGATTATCACCACCGGGCGATGTCCGATCGTCCCTTTTTATTTGTCCTCGACATCTAACTTCTGTTTCAGTTGAAGAAAGAATTTATTCTGGCGCTATTGTTTCATGTTTGACAACCTATGTGGCGCGGTGGGCAAAGGTCCGCCTACGACGCAGGAGGTCAAATGTTTGTACGATCTACAAAGATTTGTTCCGGGTGTTCTGGGTATTTGCTATGTATAATAAAAAATATCTATCTATGTAATGTATTTTATTAAGTATATCAGTCATCTAGTACCCATAACATAAGCTCTGCTTAGCTTGGGGCTAGATGATGCTGTGTGGCTTGTCAAGCATTATTTATTTATTTATTTACGTGTTCATTCATGTATGTACTGTACAAAGGAATCTATAAATTATTCAATTATTACTAGTCTTAATTATTTTCAGGCCAGTAGTAAAGGTGCCAAATGTTAATTTAGATTAAACTTTTCATTTATTTGCTAAAAGGCTTTTTGAGGACCGTGGCCGGTTACATGCGGATCTGGTGCTAATTGGATATAATATGGTGTCACTGTTTTTCTAAATTAATTAATTATTACTTTTGTTAGACTCTTCACGTAACCAGAGGGCTGGCCTTTTTTTTGGTCAAAGAATCAGCGTTAAGGAGATGAATTTTTAGATGCCCTATGATTATTTATTTTATTTTATTTTTTCATGTATTAACAGTTTTATAATACCTTCATATATTACAAAAGAAACTGATTAAATTAAATTATTTTTTGGACTAACACACCAATCAACTAGCACCAAACTAAGCATAGCTTATACCATGGCGACTAGTTAACGGATAGACATACTTATACTTATATAGATATAAATATCCATGGCTCGGGAACAAATGATCGTGCTCTAATGAGCCGAAAACGCAAAAACTTATCAAAACAAAAATGTTTGGATAACTGCAAAAACATTTTTGCTTTGAAAAGTTTTTGCGTGATGTATGTAAAAACAGACAAACAAACTAAAATTATAAAAACTGTTGTGGCTTCTGCTGCTCTATTAAAGACTCCCATATTGGTTTGTCTTCAATATCCATACAAAGCTCGTGGCTAAATAAAAACAGCCGCACGGGTTGATCGAAGCTTAAGCTACGACTTACGAGGTCAGCCCGTGGATGGATGAGCGTCCGTAACATAGCGAGACTCCTCTGTGCCTTGGAAAGCTTCTTATAAATGCGTAACATTTTTTTCTAGTTCCCAATGCAAATATTAAACTCGGTTAAGAAAAATATTTGTTTTAGTATATTAAATTTGAACGAAGTTTACCTAAAATATATTTCTTAAATTATGTAACAACACAGGCTACCAAAATTGAGACACGACAAAATAAAGTTGTTCACAGAACAGGCACTAATTTGATTGCCGCAAGTACTTTGCCGAGTAAAGTTACTCATATAGGAATACTTTAACATAACATCATGCCTGTATTCCCGTAATGGTTAGGTAGAAGTGTAGATACGAGTACCTTTAGTAAACTCACAAGACGCCAGTTATGTTAAAGACTGTATTGGTACCAAGCGAGAAAAAGTTAGGAATTCCTAACAGAAAAATCCAATGACACTTAAGGTGACCTGAGAATCAAACCCATGTAGGATCTGATGGTCAGGAGTCGTGCCTGCAATCACTAGACCATTAAGACTTAACTTACATAAATATCTGTAGCAATTAAAATAAACACAAAAATAATCTTCACTTATATCCAGAAAATAAAATTCTAGGCTGATAGTAACATCCTTCAGTATGTGGACCCGACATAACGTGGGACGGGCTACAATTATCTAGATGGATCCCAACGTCAATAAACTCCGTGATTTATGATCCAAGGGTCCTAGTTTTGAAGGGAAAAGGTCACAATACTGCCAGAAACGAGTACAGGCCCTAACAGCCTATTGCCCCGAATTGATTCTTACAAATTGTAAGGGATAATAAGACACTAAATCGTTTCGAGTTGGCGGTCAAACACTCAGGTTACGCTTTCGGACATCCGTCCGTGGATGGGTGACCATGCATCGGTTACATACCGAGTAGACGACGGGGCCGTGCCTCGAAAAGCACGTAAAAAATGGGGCCTTTGACAACCGTTACGGGTAGTTTAATTAATTTACCAGAGTGTATCGTGCTAAACAGTAATTAGGTTGTTGAGATCAGATAGGCAGTCGCTTCGGTTACACTGGAAAGGTACTGACAGGTAATGATACCTTTAAAGTGGAAAATAAAGAAATAGGTAAATACTTAGTAATTTTGTCTGTATAATGTCCCATTGCAGTGAATATTGACTTTTCTGTGAGCTGGCAATGTAACTGGAGGGATGAAGGATAACATTTTGGGGAAACCATAACTTAAAGTAATTATAAGTCTGAGATCAATGACGAATAGAGGTCGATGCCCTGCAGTGGATAATTAATATTAGGTGGCATGAAATTTATATTGAAACTTGACAATTCTATCAGTAACTTACTCAGTGTGAGGCTTTTCGCTGCCCATTGGAATAAATATGTTTATCGGATCGGTTTATCCCATAAAGTAAGTTAGTTGTTACACCAGGATTTTTAGGCCTCCATCTTTGAAGACGACACCAGTCTTCTAGCCCCCACCACGGAACCACGTCTGCCCGATTTACCTTGATGCATTCGACATACCTATACGGTCCGCCCGATCCCACTCTAGACCTTAGCATAACAGACATATGCGTAAAGAAACATACATACATACATAAACTCACGCCTTTTCCCCATGGGGCTAGGCAGAATCTACAGAACGCCACCTGCTACAATCCTTATATCCTTATATCATACTCTTTTTGCTTTGTGTAAGTTCAAACATCTGGTCGTGCTCGAACACCGGTTGCGAGTACTACGCACCTGACCTTTTTGAAGAACATCACCAATAAGGTCAGTGTGTTTTCTTCTAAGGCGTCCCGACTCTCCGCTCACTTCTGCCTTATTGTCCCCTTTTGTTAGGCGTCGTCTTTTATTCACTCTGTCAACGTGACCAAACCATCTCAGCATACTCTTTTCATATTTTGTCACAAAATCTTCTTAAAAAAACAAATGACTTAATAAAAGCTATAGGGGATTCAGCAGTAGAACAAAACAGGTTAAGAAATATTTAGGCACGCAATTATGTTAGTCAGGTTTGCAGCCGTATAGCTATCAATAATATTTTTGAACCAAAATCAATATGGTAAATAGACAGATCGAAAATGAAAAATCTGTCTGGAAGTTTTTTTTATTCAAAAATCCGTGTGTTACTGAATACAGATAAAAATATGCTTTCAGGACAGCGAAGCAGGAACAAAACTAAATGAAAGTGAAGGAAAAATAAACCATATCGAACTCAAATGTAAGTGCGCGGGGTTAGGTACAGAGAAAGCTATTCAAGTAGACTGCAGTGGTTCTCAACTTTTATTTGACCTCGGACCACTTTGATTTTATTTCTGTCAGCAGGCACCAGAATGTTCAAGAAAAATAAACTGTCTTAACCTAAAAATCAAAACTTTTTGTATATTCGTTTAAATTAAAAGTAAACTGAATTAAAAATAGAATTGTAATAATAAAAAAATAAAAAAAATATTGTCAGGCATCAAGGCCCATAGGGTGTTAGTTACATCTTCCGTAAAGACTATATTAGTAACATGCAGGAAAAATAAAAAAAAATAAAAATAAAATAAAACAAAATAAAATAAAAGAAAAGTAAAAGAAAAGTCACAATCACAGGAAGGTTTAACAAGCTTTGTTGCCAACATGTAGCTTAGTAAACCTCCCCATTGTAGGCCCATCCAGCCTCTCTGCAAATACCTTCAGAATGCTGTTGCTGCTTCCCCTCACTCGAGATATTACTGAGGCAACTTTCTTCCGCATTATCGCAAAGTAATACACATTGTAATAGAAAAGACAATTTGAAAATTGAATCTTTTTTTATGAAAAAAAGTTTCAATTTTTGTACTTTCACAGACTATGTTTTATTTGATATCTCTTCCTCACTTGATCCCATCCAGGGGGCTAGTTGGGATCAAAAGAGGTTCAGATATAAATTAAAAAGTAAATAAAAAAAAAATACATCCATACTTGAAAAATGAGATAAACTGCTGCTATTTGTAAGCTTACAGAAATATTTGTTCAAACAAATTTGATTATATTGATTTTGATTGATGATTCAGTACATAATTATCGAGTTTTGAACATAAATTGGAATGAATAGATTGATTGTATTGCATTTGCTAGTTCATTAATAATGTTTTTGTAAATTATTCTTCATATTTACATTGACGTTTGTGTTGCTGAAAGTAAAAATGAATGCTTAAAATTAATATCTTGTATAACTCTGCTAGGACAGATTAATCATTTAAATTGTTTTCCCAATATTTTTTTTAGAAAAACGTTGCCCCACACTAAATTCTCGTATGTCATGAGTGCGTTTACAAACGTGTATACTTTGAATATATGTTTAAATAAATATATATTCAAAGCATACACGAATTTAATCTCAACAATTCGATATAAAACCAAAACACTAGCCATTCATGCTACATTTCAATATCTTCGATGCCATAAAATACTTACTTAATGTACTAGTACGTATTCTCAACAAAGGAAGCTTGAACAATCCCATTCAAGTGCGGCACAATCTCTGTGTAATGCAAATTCAAAGTAACGTCTGCTTATATCCGACTCGCGTAAACATAGGACCTGGCGCAATTGTATCAGAGATTAAATAAAAAACTATCTACATTGTTTCTAGCTGCATCGTTGTTTAAATTGGTTTTTTATTTTCTTTGTTTCGTGCCTTGGAAAGCACGCTAAGCCGTTGGTAGTGGCTCTCATTTGTAGGTCTTTGACAGTCGTTACGGGTTTTTAGAAGCCCGAAGGCTGACTAACAGTTTTACCAAGGGGTACGTACCAGTAAATGGGTTGTGGAGGTCAGACAAGCAGTTGCTCAAAGTACAGTACTGTCTATCCTGTTGTCTAGTCTGGAAGCCGCCCCCAGAATAGTAAAAAAGGCAAGGCAGATAATAATTATATTGAACGTGAACGTAGGGCACTGTCCGTTAGAGCAAACATGATTGCTCGCAGGTTTGCGAGATGTACTAATGAGGTAAAAATCACTCTCTTCAGAGCTTTCTGTACATCCTTTTACACCTGCAGCCTGTGGGCAGTCTATACTCAAAGAGCGTACAGTGCCCTGCGCGTACAGTACAATCATGCGCTTAGAACGATGTTGCGGCTGCCTCGCCACTGTAGTGCTTCACGTATGTTTGCTGAGGCGCGCATCGATTGCTTCTACGCTACTCTGCGCAAGCGGTGCGCGTCGATGCTGAGCAGAGTGCGGGCTAGTCGCAACAGCGTTTTAAGTATGATATCCGGTAGACTTGACTGTCGGTACATGAATCGATGTATTACTGCTCACATGACTATTGATACATCGATTCATGGGTCGGGCAGGGGGCGAGTAGATTAAGGTTGTATTGTTACTAACACTAGTTATAAGTTATTGTACTACTAACCAATTGGATCCTAGTTATCTTAATAAAAGTTTTTATTATTATTATTATTATTATAATAATAGAAAAATATACCAGTAATTAAACAACAAATCACAACACAACTGGGATCGTGGGTTTCAACATAGACAGGCCTAGGTAGAGCAGGCAGGTGGGTAAATAGGGTAGGTAATAGTGTAGTGTTTTGTGTAATTTATTTCGTCATCACCACTCTCGATCCGGCGGAGTAAAACATCATGAGGAAGCTGATACGTGCTAGCTCCTCAAAAAGGTGGCGGTTATTTTGTGGATAACTTCCCTTTACCGGTTACCCGTTACCAATATACCAGTCAAATATAGGCTACTACCACTAAAACCATCCTCAGGAAATGCCTGTCTATGTTCTCTTTTTTGTCATAGCCATCTCTTAAAATATTATGAAACAAAATAATATTTCGTTTCATTTCAATAAGCTTAGGAATATGAAACAATCGTTCTAGTGCCCTGACAAATAAAAGCATAAGTATGTCCTTTACCATTGCAATACGATTCATGACATTTGAAATGAACAATTTTGAATATTGGATTTTTAAAGACTCGCTCGCTCGCTGGATATTGTTCTGGCTTTGTGCATGGTTTCTAAGAGTATTGAAAATCCTGTTATTTCATTGTCTCTAGATTTCAAATCCAACCATAATAACATTTGTAGAAAGGGTGACATTACAAATATATCGTAAGTAGTAGTAAATAAGAAGAATTAAATTTAAAGGAGATCCTTGACAAAGAAATATTGAAAGTAGGTATTGTATTCTCATATATTGGGCCACATCTGTATGAGAGGGTCAATTAAAACCTTAAAATCCTTAACATGACCAAGTTTGGGAGCAAAAAAGAAGTCCAAGATTGGTTACTCGGACTTAAATATAACGAAACCGAAAACCTACTTACAATTGACCGTTAACAACCTACACACCAACACATACAAACACTCATCATAACATACACACTTACAGTTACACACCTTACACACACGTTACCTTTTAGTCTTAATTATGTATGGTTTTTGTTTTACTTCTTATGTGTTTTTTTATGTTTTATTATTGGAACCGTTGCATTTGTTACAGAGAATCGACCACCATTATTATACGAGAGAGACTGGATCCTGCGACACAGGGTATCCTAGTGCAGGATCCAGTGTCACATCTTAATATATAACACTTTTCTGAATCAATAAAACATTATTACATTACATATTACTATTGAGAGATCTCAGTGTCAATACTTTCAATACTAATTTAGAGTCTTTGATTTTTAAAGCCTTTGAATTAGGCAGTTTTTTATTAAAAAGGGCCATCCTTCAGGGGTAATCTACAAGCTGAAAAAAATGTGATCTGGACCCTTTAAATATTAATGTTTGTTAAAAATATTTGTTACGTGCTCAAAATACAATTGAATTAGGTTAAGCGTTCAAAATTATTTATTCCAACAATATCTTTTTTTGGTTAAGCCCGATGGGTACTTTATCGGCTTTTGAGCTTGGCCGATTTTGCAATTGGTGCAAAAATTTCGTTTTGTTACGTTTTCGATACCCATAAATTTGACATTGAAATATAGAAAAATTAGTTATAAATATCGCCATCGATATAATAATATTGAGTGAAAAATATAGATATACGAGTACCTATATTTCTTTGACGAGTAAAACTAGTTGATTCTACAAAGTAAAAATTAACAAGAACAGAAGCATGGGCTTTTACTAAAAGCACTTTGATTAACCAAAGTAGACTACATGTCCTTAAAATAAGCCTTAATGCTACTAAGTTAATTCGTAATGTTACAAAATAAGGGCAATGTCCCGAATAAAAAGGTCACGAACGACTTTGGCACTTACGACCATCTCAAATTTACCGTACACAATTATGGTGGGCAAAGTTTAAAAGGGGCTTAAGTGACAGACGAATTATGCAGGGATGCTGAAAGTTTTTAGATGTGTGTAAAGCAGCCGTGTGATGTAAGGGGTGTTGAGACTTTTAGAAAATGTTTTGCTGTGAATACAGCATTAGGTACTGGCGGTGTTACTGTAATAAAGGTTTTCGGCATTGAGTTACAAGAGACGTTTCTGTGTTTAATTTAAGTAAGTAGGCACTTGTTTGGAATTAGAATTAAATACCGACTGCTTTGCATACCACTCAAGCTATAAAAGCAATTGTCTCGACTATTAACTTCTGTGTATTTTGGTTGATTGGTTCCAATGTTTTTCGTGTTTTGAAAGGAAGAGAGAAAATGAAAAATACAAAGAAAAAGAAAAGGAAAAAGAAAAGAAAAAGAAAAGAAAAGAAAAAGAAAAAAATAAGAAAATAGAAAGAAAAAGAAAAAGAAAAAGAAAAAGAAAAAGAAAAAGAAAAAGAAAAAGAAAAAGAAAAAGAAAAAGAAAAAGAAAAAGAAAAAGAAAAAGAAAAAGAAAAAGAAAAAGAAAAAGAAAAAGAAAAAGAAAAAGAAAAAGAAAAAGAAAAAGAAAAAGAAAAAGAAAAAGAAAAAGAAAAAGAAAAAGAAAAAGACAAAGAAAAAGAAAAAGAAAAAGAAAAAGAAAAAAATAAGAAAATAGAAAGAAATGTAATAAGTTTTTACGGCGCAGAATAGGGCAGTTGTAAGAAAACATAAAAAAAAAACCTTTAATAAAATACCAATATTGTGTTTCTCAAGGCTGCCATGCCTTCTTATTTAAAATGAAAGAAAATGTATTCTTACAAAGTGTAGGTAAGTAAATTCAATTACTATGCACAACTTCCAACAAGAACTTCAAATAATTTATAACAAAACCGCTGTGCAATTGCATTTCTCACGAATTACCTTACCTTGATCTAATAAGTTTTCCTAATTAAGATGCAACGATGGTTTCAGTAGCAGCGCATTTTAAAATTGATTCAACAATTTCAACCTTCGTGCACCCGTTGCAAGATCGGAAGTCAAATGGGGTTTACTACGTACAAATCGATCCAATCTAATTATATTTGCAGTCTCAATTGAACATGAGTAAGACAATTTCGGTTCTATCTTCAAAATGTTTTTTTTTTTCTAGACTGTCGTTCCGTTCCCGAGGGTCAACTTCCCCAATACATTTACCGAATGAACTTAATTAAGGTTCTATTACTTATTTTCTTTTAGCGTACAAACATTTTATTCCTTAGTAGGTATCGAACGTTGTCTTTTATTTCCTTCCATTTTAGTGTGTATCTCACAAAAAAGCGAATAGGCATCTTTAAGAGAGGACTTGTTAAAAGCTACCACTGCCTTTAGTATTTATTCGATTAATTCTACAAATATTTTGGAGTTAAATCTCGAAGTTGTAGTCTCAAATTCATCTTCAATACTTACTTTATCTTGTCTTTAATTAAACTAAAACTGAAGGTCAATGAACCTCATTTTACAATAGAAAATAGACGAACAAATATACCCCGGCTCTCTTCTTGCTGTTTCGCTAAATTAAGTCAGACAATATTGAAACTAATGGCTGAGTTTCCAGCCTAAATGTTTTATGACGTAATGCAGAGTATGAATCGTGAAACATTCGTCCCAAAGTTTGTTTTAACTAAAATATACGAATACAGATGGCATACACCATTAAAATATGGGCTATAAAGTTGGAGTTTTGTTAATCTCGGATGGAATATTTTGCCAAAAATCTTTACAGTTCGATTCGAATTGTTCATTGTACACAGTTCTAATGAAATGGATAATATCTTAAAACTGCATCAAAAAAAGGAAAGAAGAAATCATAAGGCAAAAGTATCATAAAATTCGACCACAATAGATTTCAATCTGACATAAATAGTCGTTGCTTCCATGAATCATTTTCAAACGGACAGCATCGGAGCATCCACAATAGAATTCAGTAGAATGTTGGTTCTAACAGCTCGAGTCTAGACAACACTGAACCAAATGTAGTCTTTTTAAGAGCAAAAATCTAGGTGAGGCAAACGTTGTACATGCAGTGTACGCCACCTTTATGGCCCTAAATCGCAACAAAAAACTATATTCCCTTTTTTGATGTGAAATTTCGTGCACAGCAGTAAAACAAGTGACAGAGAAAACAAAACAAGAAGGTAGAAACAGGAAAAATATTTGTCGAAAAAAATGTTAGAGTCGCCGTTGGTCGCCGGTGGGTGCCAGCGAATATTAAAATCGAGTCAAATTTTTGTAATAGTTGGGTACAGTTTATCTACCGGATTGAAATTGGAATGAAAGTTTTGTTGTTAGCGTGAGATCCTGGGTTCGATTCCTAGCTCGAGCAAAGTGTTATTGAGTTATTCCAATAAGATTTTCTCATTTGTAGCCCGGAGTCTGGATTTGTGCCCGGTTGATGGTAATAGGCTCGCCCCCTATTACCTACATAGGACTTAAAACTTAAGCATAACTGGCGAAATGTGGGTGCTACTAAAGGTGGAACTCTACCCAACCCTTTGGGGAATACAGGTGTGATGGTATGTACGTATGTTCTTGTTAAATCGTCCCCTATAGGTAAAATTAAATCTTGGACTCTGACAATTAATTATTGCAATATTTGGTTCATCATCATCTGCCTAGCCTTTTCCCAACTATGTTGGGGTCGGCTACTAGTCTAACCGGATACAGCTGAATACCAGTATTTTACATGGAGCGACTGCCTATCTGACCTCCACAACCCAGTTACTGGGCAACACGATACCCCTTGGTAAGACTGGTTGTCAGACTTTCGGGTTTCTGACTACCCGTAACGACTGTCAAAGATCTACAAATGACAGCCGGGACCAACGGCTTAACGTGCTTTCCGAGGCACGGAGGAGTCTCCATATGTTATGACGGTCACCCATCCACAGACTGACCAACCTTCGATCAACCCGTGTGGCTGTTTTTATTTAGCCACGAGCTCCTATTGCAATATTTGGTTGTTCATTGAAATTTACTATGCGGACAAAAAACATACAAGTTTTAGTAGGAATACGACTATAAACAATAGTGATGATCTGCCTAGTATTTTCCCAACTATTGGGGTCGTCTTCCAACAGCTGGAAGCCACAACAGTGGTATTCAGATGCATCCGGTTAAGTCTAACCGGAGTAAGTCTAAGTGTTTTATATGGAGCGACTGCCTATCTGACATCCAGAACCCCGTTACTAACCTCGGCAAGCGTAGCTTTACCTTCATCAACCCTGGCATCTGTTTTTATTTAGCCACGAGCTCCTCTTACGAAAATAAACAACAGTATATGGAATAAATACGGTAAAATATAGCTTATCTGAAAGCACGTAATATCCTTAGAGATTCCATTGACAGACTCAACAGACTTTTCTTGTTTCCTTCCTACAATTGCTACGCATTTCTTTGGTTTCGTCGAACTATATGTGGGTACTATTATATTATTATACTTGCAGCCTCTTTGTGCAAGAGGGATTCTAATATCACTCTTTGAGGTATTATAAATTTAAGTCTGTACTCTTTATTTTTTTCTACGAGTATGTTCATTAATTAAAAGTTACTTTGAAAGGAGTTTTGGTCTACTTACGGTTTGTTATGGGTTTCACAAAGAACTATTCGAAATATAAAATCTACAAAGAAATGATTT
The DNA here is from genome assembly GCA_905147745.2 of Phlogophora meticulosa. Classification (NCBI taxonomy): domain Eukaryota; kingdom Metazoa; phylum Arthropoda; class Insecta; order Lepidoptera; family Noctuidae; genus Phlogophora; species Phlogophora meticulosa. Next base: position 11,045,186 of record LR990538.1, on the reverse strand, counting down.
CTTGGTATTACTTTGCAGATATTTTTCAGATTTTCCAATATCGACACCTCTAGTATTTACAAATTCTTAATAAAATATTTTATGCTTAGGATACCTTTTTACCCTTAAGGAGCGTGAAGGTACTCCCTAAAGCAACTATCTATTTTTGTACACAAAAGAACACTTAAGATTGAAAAGTGAAGCTTGAAAATATACGTGAACTGTAAACATCTAAATATAAACACGCTCTTTACCCGTCTTGTGGTCCGACGTCGTCCACTTCATTCTTTAAAAGATTTCCCGGTAAATATAAATACCGATTTTAAAGCTGAAACATTAGTATTCTTACAAGCTATGTAGAATCTGATCGTGCCACCAGTTAAGAACACTTAGTGTCCCAGACCTTTCAAAGATGTCGATCACAGTAAATTACATTATTCGCAGTAAATATTTAACGTTTACTTACTCTGCAAGAAAGACAAAGGTATCTAAAAATAATGTTCTGAAGTACTGCTAATAGGGTCGTTTAATAAATTATTAATGGCGAGAAACGATAGGCTTAGGATACGAGGAGCTCGTGGCTAAATAAAAACAGCCTTTCGGGTTGATCGAAGGTGAAGCTACACTTGTCGAGGTCAGTCTGTGGATGGGTGTCCGTTCTTAACATTAAGAAACTCCTTCGTGGCTCGGAAAGCACGCTGTCATCTTTAAATCTTTGACAGTCGCTACGAGTAGTCAGAAGCCCGAAAGTCTGACAACCAGTTTTACCAAGGGGTATCGTATTGCCCAGAAACTGGGTTGTGGCAGTCAGACAGGCAATCGCTCTATGTCAAATACTGGTATTCAGCTGCATTCGGTTAGACTGGAACCCCAACATAGTCGAGTAAAGGCTAGGCGGATGATCAGAAACGATATGCTTAAGGCGTTTGATTTTAATGTAGTATTTGTCAAGTTACTTTTTTGGTTTAAAGTAAACAATCTGAAAGTACACAGTACACAGACCCAAGCTTAACAAAAATAAAATAAGAACAAAAACACTCGCTTTTTTATTTTTACGGTATTATTTCGGGATCAGTCATTAATTACTCCCGGGATTTTGGCTTGGATGACGACTAAGACTTAATTTTCCGTCGTTAAACTTGTTCATACGGTTGCAACTTATCCTTGAGGATCGGGTTGCAAATTTTGAAGAAACGGCAAAAGACATCTTGACAAAGACACTTTAGCTGATATTTTAAGATTAAAATTTACGTCTATGCATTGTAGCATTGTTTTCGAGCCTTTCTGGATCCAAAATAATGGTAGTTATGATAAAAATAAATAGAAAACAGCCTCAAATATATGTTATACATGAAAGAAACATAGCAAGTAATCAAAATTATTGTTTTAATATAAATACAACAAATTATGTTTTACTTTGATATTAGGCTTCAAAAAGATCTTTTATTTGATAGCGCAAGCGCTACAAAAGTAAAAATATTATTACTCATTTTAATTAAATTACTTCTATTACATCTCAAGCCAAAATAATAATTGGTTAACTAGAATCCATTTTTCTTTGAGTCAATGCCGCATTATTTATTAATAACGCAGAATTCAGATGTCCAAAGCAAACTTTTGCTTCGATAAACTTTGAGCATTTTTTTACGCTAGACCAAGTTCTTTTATGCGACTGAACGACCCGAAAATATTTCAAAAGAAGATCAAGAGCTTCTTTGAGGTCCTCAACAATGTTCCTCAATTTTTTGGGGAACTTTGAAATTGAGGGTCAAGAACTTTAATTACCAGAATATATTCCAGAACTCATCTTTTCGTATAAAAGTGGAAGCTTAAGTACTTCGTTAGAATTCCTTACATCTCATTCAAACTGGAGATAGTCGGAAACTTTAAGAGTCCACTGAATTTCAAACAGATATAGAGCCTTTAGGGACGAGGTCAAACATTTTAATACGATTCTTTTGGTGGCCATAGGCTGTCATATACAACCTAATTTTTTCTTTATACTAAACCCCGTAAGACGTCATTGTGCCCTTTATTACGATCAACTTTTAATATCAGACCAACAATGAAAACGCGACAATATAAACGGCTGCTCTTTAAATTTTATCAATTTAAGAAACACAAAATGTAGTAAACGCCTGTTTCTTTTCCTAATTTAGCGATAGTCCCTTAGTAAAAGTTATTCATAAGGATGAGTATAATGACCTCAGGAAAGGTTTAGTATAAAGAAAATAAGGTTGTATAGAGCATTCATTACTGTGAAAAGATGAAATAGATAAAGACAATATTCATATAATATCTTATCTGTTTTTCTAATATTATCTATCAACGAGAGACTTGGTTGCGGACGTCTTAAAATTTTAATATTCTGAACTCTCATTTTATAGTTCGAAAATATTGAACTACCTCAATAAACTCAAAATTCGTAGGATTAATGTATCCATAAAAAGCTATGAAATCGCAATCCTTTTAACCGGTATTGTACGTAAATAATAATATTAGGTCTTTACCTATGAAATTGCCGTTCTGCAGTACTGGCCATTTCAAATCAAAATATTTTTTGTTTGGCTAAGAATTCTAATTTCAAATTAATTTTATTTTAAAAACATGGATTTTTTTTTCCAAAAGTAGTCATTTGTTTATTGATTAGTGTTACATTTTCATCGCATTTAAATCTTTTTCGTCATCATGGATACGTTAAAAATTCGAGTAATTATGGAATATGAGTACCGTCGTGGCAGCAACGCGGCACAAGCGGCACGCAACATCAACGACGTTTACGGAGCTAACACTACAAACCAACGCACTACCTGTTATTGGTTTGCTCGCTTCCGTTCTGGAAATTTCGACCTGAAAAATGAACCTCGCGGTCGTCCGAAGACTTTGGTCGACAATGACGAATTAAAGGCGATTGTGGAAGCTGATGATACACAATCTACGGCTGAATTAGCAGCAGCTTTCGACGTTAGCGTCAAAACAATATTGGTCCATTTGCGTCAAATTGGCAAGGTAAAAAAGCTTGACAAATGGGTGCCCCACGAACTCAATGATCGCCAGCGCGAAGTACGCGTCGAGACGTGCCTTGCACTGCTCAACAGACACACAAATGAAGGAATTTTGAACCGCATTGTTACCTGCGATGAAAAATGGATTCTGTTTGATAACCGCAAGCGCTCAGCAAGTTGGTTGGATCCTGGTTCAGCACCTAAACAATGCCCTAAACGAAAACTTACCCCAAGAAAAGTGATGGTCACTGTTTGGTGGTCTAGCGCCGGTGTGATTCAACACAGCTTCTTACCAAACGGGGTGAGCATTACTGCAGATGTGTACTGTGAAGAATTGAACACAATGATGGAGAAGCTGGCACATCTCCAACCAGCATTGGTCAATCGCTCGTCTCCGCTGCTCCTGCACGACAACGCGCGACCTCATACTGCACAGCAGACGGTCTCCAAGTTGCAAGAACTGGGGTTGGAAGCTCTCCGTCATCCGCCCTACTCACCAGACCTTGCGCCTACAGACTACTACTTTTTCCAGAATTTGGATAACTTCTTGGCGGGAAAAAAATTCAATACCCGAGAGGCAGTACAAAATGCCTTTGAAGAATTTGTTGCCTCCCGTCCAGCTGATTTCTTTAAGAAGGGCATCAATAAACTGCCACTGCGTTGGCAAAGATGTATTGATTGCATGGGTGATTACTTCGATTAATACAAATAAAAAATACATTAAAAAAATTCATTTAAATTTTTTCATACAAAACGGCAATTTCATAGGTAAAGACCTATTATTAGATTCTTTCTATCCCACTGCGAGGAGCACGTGGCTAAATAAACAGTCGCACGGGTTGATTGAATGTTAAGCTACGTTTGCCAAGGTCAGTCTGTGGATGGGTGACCGTTCGTAATATATCGAGACTCCTGTGTGCCTCGGAAAGCACGCTAAGCCGTTGGTCCCGGTTGTTATTTGTAGATCTTTGACAGTCGTTACGGTTAGTAAGAAACTCGAAAGTCTGACAATCAATCTTACCAAGGGGTATCGTATTGCCCTGGGTTGTGGAGGTTAGATAGGCAGTCACTCCACGTAAAACACTGGTATTCAGCTGCATCCGGTTAGACTGGCAGCCGACCCCAACATAGTTGGGAAAAGGTTAGGCAGATGATGATCTATCCCACTGCAAGGCAAAAGCCTCTTAGAAAGCATGAACATTAATCACCACGGTTGGTCAATGCGGGTTGGTCATTTCAGACATATAGTAACATACCATATAGTACTGTACATGACAGTAAATTAATGAATACTCCCACTTTTTACCTAGGCCCTTGTCTTGTCCAAAATTATGATTGCCAACACAAAAAAAAAAAACAAAAACGACTTTTAAAATCTTACACTAATGACAAATCAAACGCTTTCACCAACCGTTTCTTTCTGAAGTAATTTATTTAATGATCCTTTTGGTACATTGAGACTAACATTAAATTATTAGCAAAACTAAAAGATATTAATAGATTCCTTTGCTTATCTTTCCGAGTATTCACCCGGAAAGATAAACAGGTAAGTATTTAACGTTTACTTAAACGTTAAATACTTACTTTGAATAATGTTATTTACTATGCTTGATATCGTTAAACCGTTTAGTCACTAAGTGCTCTTAACTGGCGTCATGGTCAACTTATACCTATACTTTTGACGACACGGTTGGCGCAGTGGTTGAGCCATCGGCTATTGCGCCGCGTGTTGTGGGTTCGATCCCCGCACGGAACAAATATTTGTATGACCTACAGGTAATTGTTCCGGGTCTGGCTGTTTGTGTATGTGAGTTTAAATGTTTGTAAACGCACCCACGATACAGGAGAAATGCCTAGTGTGGGGCAACGTTGTAACAAAAAAAAAATACTTACGTTACTTTAAAACCGGTATTTTCTTTTCCCGGGATTTTTTTTGTATTACCTACAATGCAAACTGTCAACACAAACTATTAACATCATATTCTCCAGACAAAAACAATGGACGTTGATGACATAACACTATTACTATGTAGAGAAATTCCAGCTGCCATTTTAGTTTTCGACTAGAAGCTCTTCAAAAACTTATATCATTAATATTCTGTGGCCGCGTCTCTCTCTTTGCGCAGTCACCAATTCTCAAAATTGGATTGTGACACACATAATTCTGTCTTTTATTTTATATGACGCAAGTATAATTTTTTTTTTTATGTTGGAGTGGAATGGAATATAATACATATAAATAAGGACAGAGGGTTTGGGAGGAAAGTTATTTTTGGAATGCTATCATGGTACGGTGTAGACACAGATTGATGTGGTTTTAATGGCAATACCATGTTGCTTTGACTTATCTGGTAGGTTTTGTCGAAATAGATACGATAACTGCATTACCATTATCCCGGCTGTCATTTGGAGGTCTTTGACAGTCGTTACGGGTAGTCTATATAAGCCTGAAAGTCTGACAACCAGTCTTAACAAAGGGTATCGTGTTACCTAGTACCTGGGTTGTGGAGGTTAGATAGGCAGTCGCTCCATGTAGAATACTGGTATTCAGCTGCATCCGGTAAGGCTGGAAGCTGACCCCAACATAGTTGGGAAAAGACAAGGCAGATGATGATGATTATAAACAAAAAAGTCCACCAGCAAGAAGCGTACTTATGCTTCTTGCCTCAGTCACGACGCGCAACTGACGAATATTTCTGCATTTTTTCTACTAACACAGATTAAGGGAATTAATTGACTAACACTATCATATTAGAAATTTCTAGAATTACATTTTTTTTACACTATGTACTTATGCAAGTCCGCTGCGACAAAGAAACCTTTTTTATATATTTAATTCTAAAACATAAAAAACGTATAAATGATTAATGTGCAATGCCTCGCACAGGTATTTCTTTTGTTTTTTTTTGTTTGTTTGGTTTTTACTTTCTTATTCCTTTTGTGTGTGTGCCTGTCCCAAATAAATGATTTTTCTTTTTTCTTTGTAAAACCACCCATGTAACAGATTTCCAGCTAAAAACAAAGACAGTAATAGTCCCATATCTAGAATTACCGACCATAGAATAAATACCCACAACCATCAACTCACATTATTCCAACCACATCGTCTGTTCCAGACAAATTAAGCGTACATTTTCCTTGAGGGGTCTTACTCAGACTTAATTCGCGTTTCCTTGAACTATTCCAGCTTTGATGACAGACTCTATTTCGTACAAGCGTATGGTATTAAAACAAGCTATGACAAATTTGTCGTCTCAGACTGTTTCTCCGCTCATTTCACTGGGATTATAAAAGCATCTTGCAAGCAAAGTGAGGTCGTTGAAAATTCCCAGCATAATAAATGTGAAGGAAACACGTTTCCTGTTGTAAAAATATTCTACAATGAAGAAAAATACTTTTAAGTGGGTGAAAGGGAAATAGACGAGGTGTCTTTAAAAAATGTAATTTTTTCCGAGTTTGGCTTTTGCTTTCAAACAATATTATAATGAAATCAAAATAGCTTTATTTTATTTATTTTTACTCCATCATAATGTTGTCTTTCTAACCTAAAGGTTGACTGGTGGACTGCCTTGTTGAGCTAGTAACCGAACGTATGCGCGGCATACGCTGGCAGAGTGTGCCGCTTGGGAAGAGCCGCGCTGTGCCCTCGTAGCGAAAGTAGGCAGTGACCTGTAGCTGCTGGCTGTCTAGTCAATTTTTTGTTATTTTTTTTGGGACGACCAGGTCGTACGTTTATATGCATTTAAAAAAAACATTTATTTAAATTAGGCTGAGAATCAGCACTTTTGAACGTCAAAACGTTTACAAAAGACAGTCACCCAAAACGCCCACCCTTCACCACTTCCTAGTTCCTTCCTTGTTTTTGCTGGGAAGAAGAAGTGGTGGAACAAACTCCCCAGCAACCATTTAGTAAAAAGCTGGTATTTTAACGTTACAAACAGATACTTCTATTTAATTTATTTGTATAGATGTTTAGTTTTACATTTTACAGAGTTACCTGAGGTCTACGCCGGCAGAATTTCCGACGAAATTACTTTGTGCTAGTGGGCTGTTATGTTACTTCGTGTATCTTTGGCTGGAATTAATAGTAAAAATCTTTTTTTTAGGATATGTTTAGATAAGAGTCTTTCCTATCTAATATAAAAAAAAGGTTTTATTATCTTTAATTCCAGCCAAGTAATAAAATCGTAAGAAAACCGGAGATTTTAATAAATCCATCTATCTATTAACAAACGTCTTTATCTTTCGCTTTTATCTATGGTCGGCAGAAGCTACAGAACGTCACCTGTTACGATCTTTACATACTCCTTTTGCTTCGTGTACCATAACTATTATTAATATAAGTCTGAATTCGCCTACCTAAGTTGAACAAACGACGTAACTAATACTCAAGCCTTCTCTGTATGAGAAGAGAATTCCCCTTTATCATGTAGTGAGACAATCATAAGCTCATTAAGTAATATTGTAAATGAACAAACGTAACCATGCCGTATTTGAACGTAGAAACTCGTAAGTCACTCGCAAAATTAATTATCTTTGTTGCAATTCCTCATTAAAATTTCATTGTTTCAGATTTCCATTCATTCGGGCTGCACATACATGAACATGCTTACAAAGTAAAGCTCCATCACAATAGTGTCACGCATTGTATCACAACGCTGTCCCAGTTATCAGAAACGATACCTTTCATTATGTCATGCTTGAGTACACTTCTGTTGAATCATGGTGAATTCATGAAACTGTCAGTTCCAGTAGTATTAACAGCAAAAAAGTGATGACCGATTGATGGTATACAGAGTAGAAGGGATATCGACGTGTTAACTAATACCATGAGTTTAGTACATGATTCTGGATCCTCAAGCGTTGAATTTTTTCTCCTTTTTTTTAAAAACATTGCCCCACACTAGGATTTTTCCTGTATCGTACCTGGTTTCTAATGGTTTAAACATTTAAACTCACATACACAAACAGCCAGACCCGAAACAATTACCTGTAGGTTGTACAAATATTTTTTCCGTGCGGGGATCGAACCCACAACATGCGGCGCAGCAGCCGATGGCTCAACCACTGCGACAACCGTTTCGTCGGCTGTCAGTAAAAGTCATGAGAAAATTCATTTATATCTTACCAAATGAGATTTTGAAATAAAAAGTTAAGTTAAGTTAGTTAGTTAATTCTCATTCGGTTAGGTGAAAAATCATCTTTTTTGCAGTTAAAACAGCTCAGTTTGTTGGGATTTTAAACTCAGTTGCAAGATTTGACCCACATGTAAGTACACAACTAAGATGGTGAGTTAAATAAAAGCTTCCAATAACAATGGCTGACCAGCTTCTATTGTTTGTTGTATCTTAATTTTTACTTGAGACTTCCGCCATGGGTATTGTAAATTTCAATCTCTTTGAAGTTACTTACCGACCATGAAACATGACTCAATATTGTTTCCTTAAGGAATTCCAAATTAGTTAATGTTTCCTTTGTCTAAAGCAAATGTGGAGAGAATAAAGCAGGATAAAAAAAAACCCGAACCACAACGATTCAGACCCAGCGACAAGGAATTTTTAAAAAGTTACAATACATAATAAAAAGGTTAGGTAATGAAAAATGTTTTGCCATCGACTGCGAGATTGGAAAATTATCGAACAATCGCTCCGAAACAAATGGAATTGTTTTTAAATTAATTTGTAATGTTCGAAACATTCTATTTGCCAAAAAAAAGTGACATTGAAACAGGCAGGTGATGTAAACAGGTTAGTATAAAAGAGATTTTTCCAATAGTTAGAAAAACTGCTGCTTTATTGGAAAAAAAAAATAATCATATGAATTATGAGTATTTATGATAAATATAGATATATATAATATATTTATGATATATATATATATATATATATATACAACAATATCTACCATCACCGTCAGCCCTTATCCCAATTTATTTGGGATCATCGCAGCATGTCTTCTTCTTCCATACATTTCTATTTGCCTTCATCTCTAAGGTGACCTCCTTTCTAGCTAAATCATCTTCCAGATAGCACATCCATCATTTCGGTCTCCCTCTACTCTTGTTACCCTCCACATTCATACTCAAAATAAAGTGATCATAATATTTATCAACTAGATAGAGAAACATGTAAAAAAGAAGAATCACAGCATCGAAAAAATTCATCCGCATCGCTGTTAATGGGAGATGTATCCAAAAGGCTGGCAGCATTGCCACATTTGATGTGCTTGTTGATTTGAAAGCTGTTTGTAAAAGTTATGAGCTAAGTTATAGCTCTGTTAACACATTAGATTCGAATATAAAAGTAGATCGTCTTTTGATTCATATGCCTATACAGCAACATCTACGAGTAACATCAACATCAAACAACAACATCTAAAGTCCGTAATACAGAAATATTGTTTGACGGAATCTCACGATGGTACTACTCGAAGAACCAAAATTAGCTTCTAGGCAGGTTATCAATCAGCTTTCTAATTAATCAAAATCTGCTTGAGCAATAGCCGTCTAATTGCCTTTCATTCACAAATTGCCCAGCAGAGTTCACACTAATCAATCTTGCAATTTAAATGACATGCTGTCAATTTCTGCAATCACATTAAAGTTCAATTGGACGTCTCTCAATTTTCAATTTAAAATGAATGGTTCTTAATTTCGTCTTTATTTCATTGGAATTCACAGTAAACACGACTGAACTCGGAAAGCCTTTTGATTGTTTACATTGGATGCAATGTTGAAAGTACTTATTGGGTTTCATGTATTAATAATAAAGTTTTAATTATAAAAAAATGTTCATTGATATATTATTGCTTAGTCATCATCATCTGGTTCATCATCATCATCATCATCATCAGGCTATACTAGTCCACTGCTGGACATAGCCCTCTCCTTATGAGCGCCATAGCGCCCTGTCTTCAGTTTGCCGCATCCCGCATCTGCCTGCAGTCTTTCGCAGATCGTCATCCCACCTGGTCAGAGGGCGTCCTACACTGCGTTTGAAAAGTCGCGGTCTCCACTCAAGAACACGTTTACCCCAGCGGTTGTCGGTTCTTCGCGAGATATGGCCAGCCCACTGCCACTTCAACTTGCTAATTCTTTGAGCTATGTCGTAATCATCTGGGTAATCTTATCTTAACTATGTTAGGGACGTTTTCCAGTCTAACCTGCTGAATACCCGCATTTTTCATACAGCTACTTTTTTTTTGAACTACTTTGATCTGACCTTTACTACCCAGTGACTGCACAACAAAATACCATGGTTTGGTAAGACTAGTGGTCAAACTTTCGGGCTGCTGGCTAGTGACTTCTTGTCTTAGTCACGTGCAACGTCCAAGTAAACCTATAGTTTATTTTTTTTTACAGTTTATTTTTTCTTTTATCTATTTTTGAACACGTTTTGTAACATGTTAAAACAACAAAAAAGAAATTACAAAATAATAATTATGTATAAAACCCGTAGTGAGTTGGCAAGACCCAAGGTGACTGTGGTTAGGTTATCTAGGTCCTTACCACTAGACCACCATTAGAAGGATCCTCACTCGAGTGAGGAACTTCCTTAAAATGCGTGCCGTCCAAGACGACCGCCTTCTGAATCTGACAGCTAAACACTAAACCTAGCTCTTTAGCGATAGTTTTTAACATTAGTAAAATATTATGCATTTCAAGGGGGAGCACTGTCTCACAGGATACGACTATAAATGACTGGGATCAGCTGATTTAATTTTATTCACATATTTAGCGTGCATATTTACTTTAACGCGGCCAAAACAAATCTGCTACGCCCTAAACAAACAGCACGTTCTGTATTTTAAACGATTCTAAAATCGCTTGAGTATTTCAATCCAGCCAGAACTTATATTATTCTAGCCTGTTTGAAATAAGGTTCCATTTGGCATACAAACGTCAAAATATCCACTAACGCTGCCAATGGACATTACTATACAAATATACAGATAAACAAATACATATTATATTTTAGATGTCTGGTTTCGAGGCACTTATAGCGCTATTATTATACAAACATTAGAATGTCGTGATTATTATGATCAGAAAAGCAAACTTCGAACTACGAACACCCGGTTTCTAGAAAAAAAACAATAGACGCGATACAAATTTAGGTATTGCAAGTTAAGTGATGCGATTCGTATTGAAAATTCATTCAACCAATGACAGCACTTTGCTGTGCACTTGTGATCATTTTTGCTCCATAAACTAGCGATATGATGACAGTGATTACATGGAAAATGTTTTTTTTACTGCAACCGAAACGGACAAATCATCATCGTCAACACATCACTGTTCATCACAGCTTTAAGCATTCTAGCATGATAATTTTATTATGTTTGTCTTGGTTCCAGTTTTTTTTTACTATCAGGCCAATGATGGCAAGCCATCAAAAAGGTGGGATGGTTTCTGCCATCTATATTTTCATATACAACTACACACTAAAAAGTGCAAATGAAAGAAAAAAAATATATTGTAGAGTTGCCACACAAAACTTACGTGCACGTAAAAGATAAACTTGGAACTAGAAATTATTGTTTGTAGTGGATAAACTCAAGAACTGCTCAATCGATTTTGAAAATTCTTTCACCTTATTTTAGTCAAAACTGCGGTTTTACTGGGGTGGAGAGAATGTTAAAGTTCGAAGGGAAAGGGATAAAAAGGATGAAGTCGGGAGAAGAGCTAGTAAATAATAATATGAGCCCTTACCATGTACTCAAACTTACATTTGGGCTCCAAAGTTTAGCAAACACGTAAGACTAATATTGGAATGGATTCATCTAGAGTCTAGACAGTTAAATAACTATGAATTGCTCAAAATTACTGTTTGAACGATGAGCGAGACCCAATTCCGTCCAACGAGCCTTTCATGTCGATTTCGCGAAGTGACGAAAATTGAAGCAGTGTATAAAACAACCGAGTAGATTAAGAAGACTCTTAACCTACTTCAAACAAACCTAGAGAGACTACACTTTTCTCGGTTGCGTTTTACAACTTGTATCGTAATAATAGCAGCTGGCTACGTCGTTTTTCTTCTTACCCTCAAAATGAGCACTTGACATCAAATATGAAGAAAAGTAGGGTCGACGCTATTCTTCAAAAGAACATCGCTTTTAAAAATACTAAAAGATGGACGAATTCTATTTTACCTCGTTATTTTTTAGGGACGAATCCAAAATTGGTTCCGACAAAGCTCTTTAGGGTTTTAGACGTCGGCAAAAAAAAACGCGTTTTCTTGTTAAAATTGAGGGAATTGTGTACCTATTTTTTTTCGTGGAAATGACTGTTTCTAATTGTTTCATTTACCGCCATCGTTATTTATATATTTAATGGAAAAAATACTTCTCTTCAGAAGATTAATGAGAGGTTTTGTTTATATACCCAGCGGTTAGGGCTTCGCCTCTCATGCTCGAGATTGTGGGATCAAATTCAAGCAAGTACCATTACTACAAATGCGACTTTTGAAATTTATATGTACTTAGTTTATCTTAGTCATTACTGATATCAATGAAGGAAAACATCTGGAGAAAACAAGGGCTTATAATAAATATAAATCTGAAACCAACAATTTGCCTAGAGCAAGCGTGGTGATTAATGCTCGTGTCATCGCTGGATGAGAAGATTCCTGCACGCTGGTATTATTGGAACGAAGTTCCTTATCGTGCGTTGGGAAAGGGGGCTAGACGGAAAAAATTAAGACCAAAAGTGTCGTTACACGACACTTTTTGCTATAGTTTTTGTATTGAAAACCGTGCGGCGTGCGGATGTTTCTCTGTCTCTCTCTCTCTCTCTCATAGAAAGCAAGCCAGTTATTTTCGTTTCGTCTTTCTATTTCGCATTGAATAGTGTGGCGTCGCGACAATTATTTTTGTTGAGTGTATACAGCTTTTTTGTACATAATAAAAAAAAATCTTTATTTTTATGTACTTAAAAAAAATATGTGACAATTCCTTCACTCACTATTCGAAAGGAACTTCGTTCCATCCAGGTGTCCCTTGACACCTCTCAAGTTTTTTATAATATTTGTAGTGTCATAGACTCTCCTCGGAATAAATTCATAGAGTGCCAAAATGAGTGGAAAACCAAGCATAGTCGTGATAATTATATGAGCCTCTGTAGTGTATGAATTGAACTAGTGACTTTGGGTATAAACGTAATAATCTACGACTCGAAATAATACCTAAGATCTCCTAATGAGAATACTAAATTCAGACAATGTGTGTTCAGATATTCTATTGAAACACACTCAAGCTAGGAGATAAGACGCTGTTAAGGGCAGTTACTCATGCCCTGTCAGTCGGACCATTACCTAAACCATTTGTACATTAGGTTAGGTGCGTAGAGTATAGAGAAGATATATACTGCTAAGCGTCGCAAGCAGTCATCGACTTAACATATCTTTGACAAAAGCATCAAATGTCATTTCGGTTACCTAATAAGGTGGCTAAAGTATACCTGTACATGCAGACTTACATAAACTTACGCCTTTTTCCCATTGAGGTAGGTAGAAATCACATAACGCCACCCGCTACGATTCACTTCGCTCACGTTCATACACGCACGCCGGTTGCGAATACTACGCACCTGACCTTTTTGAAGAACATCACCCATAATGTGGTGTATCTGATCTAAATCACAATTTAAGGATAATTTGAAAACGATAAGGTTTTTTGGAAACGTTCCACCCACTATAATTTTTACAATTCCAAAAGGCCTGTCTAAAAGGTACCTCACTTGTTTTTCAGTAGCTTTTAAAGTAAAATCGTTACACATAGGTATGTAGTCTTTTTTTTTACGTATATGTATTGGGTACCTATGGGATAGGTACCCAATTAAGTAAAAATAATTGGATTTCATAATTCTAAGACTACAGGTCCACGTATAAAGTATTAAATACAATACATTTTCAGACATGCAACTGAGAATATTTTGCACAATAAATGAAACGAGTAAACGAAGAAATATACGCGGTATGTACCCATAATAAAGTTGCCAAAATGATTACTTACCAAACGAGTCTGGAAACTTTCTTAAACTAGAATTCTGAGAAACTAACCGATAGGTCCAGAGCAGACTTAATAAAAATACTGAAATGTTGTCCTGAATCTTATTCTCTACCTACGAGTACTTTCTTCACACTTTTGTCACAAGGTATCTTATCTTTACATCTCGTCATCATCTGCCTAGCCTTCTCCCAACTATGTTGGGGTCGGCTTCCAGTCCAACCAGATGCAGCTGAATATCAGTATTTTACATGGAGCGACTGCCTATCTGACCTCCACAACCCAGTTACTGGGCAATATGATACCCCTTAGTAAGACTGGTTGTCAGACTTTCGGGCTTCTGACTACACGTAACGACTGTCAAAGATCTACAAATTACAGCCGGGAACGACCCAACGAGCCAACGGCCTGGCATGCTTTCCAAGGCACGGAGGAGTCTCGATATGTTACGATCGGTCACCAATCTACAGACTGACCTCGGCCAGCGTAGCTTAACCTTATCTTTACATTGGGGGACTTTCACTGGCAGATAGCCTGTGTGATAAGGAGTAACTAAGGCTACTTTTATTTAACAAAAATAATAAGGGTCCCGCGCCGGAAAAAATGAACCCCATATTTTGTTATATTCCACTCAGGCACAGCTAGTTTATTAACAAAAATCGGCCAAGTGCCAGTCGGACACGAAAGGTTCCGTACCACCGTACAAGATACAGCAATTTTTAAGGTCCAGCAAAAACACTTTTATGGGGAACCCTAAAAGATGAAGTTATTTAATAATACTAAAACATAAATCTTTATGGCAGACCCACAGGACCTATAAAAATACAATTAATGACAAAACTCTACACAATACACAATACCAAACAATACAAAACCATTTACGTGGCTACATATGTAGGTACAAATGCCGTTTAAAGTTCTTTATAGCACATCCTATCAGCAATTTCTATAACAGTACTGTTTCTATACGTACCGACCCTGGGCATGAATGATGTAATTCTGCTCCTCTATATGGATAGCCTAACCAAATCATCCATCTGCCGTTATTCCAATTTATTTGAGGTCGGCGCAGCATGTCTTTTCATAGCGTAATCAAATAACCTATGAAAAAATAAAAAAATACTGGTCTGTTACTATCCCACCGTAGGACAAGGACTCTCGTCACTCGGTATATTCAATTGACATCTGAAAATATATTATTAGGTACTGTGTTGAGCATTAAACTTTTGAATTTACAAGGCATGATCATTAATCTCCACGCTTGTTCAAGACGGGTTGTCGATTTCACACTTATATTAATTCCTGGTGTCCTCATGATATAACAGGCTGGTTTTGTTAATAATTTAAGAAATAAATGTCAGTCCGATTCTGAGACTAGCTTTCACATGAAACGTCACAACCCACTGCAGTGGTTATCGACACGCGCGATCAAGCGTCTCGCCCCAGTTACTTCAACCGCATGTCAAGAAAGTACGAACGTAGAGATAGACGTCTGCATGAAACGTTATCCTTGTATTAGTGACGCCTCGTTGCGCGACTTTTACACGCTGAAGCGCGATCAAGCGGCAAATATAGTTTGTGTTAGCGAGACTGCAGGGAAAACGCAGTGTTGAACTTTTATTTTGTAAGAAAATAAGTTTTTGAATGTTGCTTATATTCACTGCAGACCAAGGTGTTGGTTTTTGTTTACTTTGAAGCCTGTGTTTTTAACTTTTTGCCATTGAGTTACAAATGTAACTCAATACTTAATTGTTGGCATAATAATATTCGGCTGAATACACCACGTTCACTGAAGCATTGTAGTAAAGCTATACTTATTATTATCACTGATATACTCACAATCGTGGCTGAGGCATACTCGTAAAGGGTTAATGCCCTTTACTAGGGAATATAAATATAAGTAAATTTACATTTGAAGTCAATATGAATTTATTTTAATTTCGTCCACTCATCACTACTTAACCTGATTATAATTACCTAAACTTTACACCGCTCTAGTAGATAAAGAGCATAAAGTAGAACCCAACTATGAATGAAATCTTATTTAATTTTATTCATAAAAGGCAGGCATTTTATGATTTGAATTTTGATGGCTATTTAAAATTTATTGGAAATAGTTGAAGGAGTAAAGTGAATAGATTTCAAAGTTCAATGTCCTGTCAACTGAATTCACTCTAAAACACAAACTGAATTAGAAAGACGTTGGACGTCTTTATGAGACCTTACACTTAATGTAACGCCAAACAATTATTTATAAAACTAATTTTCTACTCTACTTGGGCCACATCAAATTGCTTGGTTTCAAATTTCGCCTCAGATTGGGTCAATCTTCAGTAAAATTTTTGCTTGAAACGCAATTTGTGACCTTTAAAGGCCCCAGTTCGGGGTCTGTGGCCTGAAATGGCTCAAATTTTCTCCCATGGGTAATATGTGACGACGATATAGGCATTCTGGGGACGAAAAAATAAAAATATGTACATAACTTATAATCTGCGTAATTTTTCACAAAAAAATATCTTTGTTTTGTTTTTACTTTTACAGTTTAACGTGATTAGGTTTTTATCTAGCCAGCGGGAAATTTAAGCTATGATATTTTTCCAAAAAATAGGTGATATTATTATAACGTTCTATCGCCGATGGATTGTCAGAGTTTTCCCTCACACTTCCAAGTTCGGGAGACTTTTCCAATTTACCGTTTTTTGTAGATATCGTAATAAATGTTTGACCAACTGTCTTCTTTCCCAAGGTCAGACCCCTTCAGAATATTGAACGATATACCGAAGAAGATCAAAGATAGTATTTTGCCTTAACGTTGATGGAAACAAGATTTTGCTTTTGCGGGTGTGTCTACATATTATGTGTGTACAGTAAGGATAGCACTTATTATAATAATATGTACAGTCACAGTTAAGATATGTTCGTCACCGGTCGGTCAACTGTATATTTTTTGTTGGCCTTAATCTGCTTTACTGACTCAGTAGGTATTGTCATAATGTCAATTTCACAGAATAACACTCACATTCTGAAGCTGAGCTTAACATCATTAAATAAATTAAATACGTGTCGAATTGAGAATCTCCTCCTTATTTGTCCGTTAGAACTGACACTGACAAAGTCGATTAAATAAAACACATTAGATTAAATTAATATATTTCATTAAAATGGCCAATCCATTAAGAAGGTTTCTGTTTGGTGTCAACTAGTCATTGATAAAGGATTTATCCTATTATGACCTTTGTTTTCAAGTGACTTAATTAAGTGGTCTATGCCTGTTGTCTTCTAAGTACAAATAAAATAATTGGTAAACTGACGAAGGTTTAAAGAACTCGACTGTACAACGTTCAGTACCTACATTCCCAGACAAAATATTTCAAAAGAGATTTCACTAATTAACACCAATTTATTAACAGTATCCTCTATACAAGTAATCCTATTGTACCGGGTCTGCGTTAATTATTACACGCCTAGCTTTTGTTGGAAGCGAAGCTCATTCGCGTAAAACGCCTAAGGATACAATGATTTAGTGGGTGATCGGTAAGCTATCTACGTAATTCCCAATAAATTTTAACTGAATATATGTTAGTCTAAGTAAATCTGTTCTCAGAGAATATTCAAGGACCTTGATGCTAAAGTAATCGGGTTTCAGGCCATAAACGTCATACGCGAACGTTAAGAGTGAGTGATGTGTTAGAGAATGTGTCGAGAGATTTTTTTGAACCAGATTTTGCTTCAGTGTTATAAATCTCGTTGCTCTAGTGCCTCCTTGGTTGATTTGATTCCAGTGTCTGGCAAAGTGTTATTCCATCTAGAAATTTATTTGTAGCAGCTCAGTCTGTGTCTGGTTGATAGCACCTATCGCCATTAGGTACATAGACTTAAACGTAACTGGCAAAATGTGGGTATACTCGTACCATAGGTACACCATTGTTTTGTTTTTAATTGTTTATATAAATGAGTTATATATTTCTTACAAACGTATCAGACAAAATAGAATAAAAAAGACAAGCAGATGTGATGCTGGGGATTCTGTTGCAGTAATTCTTCTTCCCAGCAAAAACATTAACGGAACGCTACGTCTTTCGGTACGTGGATGACCCACGAAAACCATTTCACTCCAACTGCCATCAGTCGTGAGAGCAATGTGCCCCACCCACTACCACTTAAATTTGGCAATTCTTTGGGATTTGTCGTTTGCTTTGGTTCTCTTACGGATCTCTTCATTTCTGATTCGATCCCGCAGAGAAACTCCGAGCATAGCCCTTTCCATTCCTATTTGGGTAATATCTGTACACATCATACATACATATGTATCTGTACATGTCACCTAAACATAGTGTAACTGTACACAAGCAAACGTTAATATCTGTAACATTATACTGTTGTACCAATAACTCTGGCGAGCACATTGCACTTCAGATTAATTGGAGAATTTATCAAACCCGCTGCCCGACGATGCACCTACCGTTTAGTTTGATTTATTTATTCGATTTCTGTGCGAATGGAAACAATTATGTCGTGTTGTTGTTTGTCATTTGTTTGGGAGAAACAATTTAGTCGTTTTAATCGCCATACTTGGTTGATGAATTGGTGATTGCAACAGTAGTTCATCATCACCTGCCTAGCCTTTTCCAAAATTATGTTGGGGTTGGCTTTCTCTCCCACCGGACGCAGCTTTTTTATATGAAGCGACTGCCTGTCTGATCTCCACAACAGAGCAGTCTTACCTGAGATTGGTTTTCAGACTTTCGGGCTACTGAGGTTGGTCCGTGGATGGCTTATCCATTAAATTACGAGACAAACGTTGAACAGTTTGTACTAACTCTCATTTGTAGATCTTTGACAGTCGTTACGGGTTGTGCGTAACGCGAAAATCTGATAACCAGTCTTACCAAAGGGTGTCGTTTCACTCAGTTATGTAGAGGTAAGATAAGTAGTTGCACCATATAAAATACTGCCCTAAGCTTACCCCAAGTTATTAGGAAAAAGGCGAACTTTATTTAGAACTTAAGTACTACCTACCTAGAGAGTACGCTATCCCTAAAAATTTAATAATGCCCCTTTAAACTGAATTTGTGCCTAGTTTTGATGTATTTTACGCTTTTGTCACTTCATAGATCCTGGGATATTGCTGTTTTATATCGTCCAATCGTGCCAAAGTAATTAAACAATCCCCGAGATAACTTCAAATTGTCATTTCACTATCTAAATTGCAATTGTTAAGTTTATGCTTTAATAATTATAAATTAGTTTATGCCCGCGGCTTCGCTCGTGTTAGGAAAGAGACAGGGGGGTTAGAAAGAGACAAAAAGTAGCCTTTGTCACTTTCCATCATTTCAACTATATCCAGTTAAAAAATCACGTCAATTCGTCGCTCCTTTTTGCCGTGAAAGACGGACAAACAGACACACACACATTCCCATTTATAATATTAATATATGGATAGTTAATCAATTTAGTTTTTAGATTAAGTAACCAACTAAATAAAGCAATTACTATCAAGTGAGGCCTCGCCACAAAAGTTCAACAACTGGACGTGAACCTGTGACCTCGTTGACTCATTGTTTGCAAGTCAAGACCTACGACTACAAATGTTCTGAACATAACTTCGCAAATAGTAACAAGTTTTCTGACCTGACGAATGTAATTATTTATAGATTGTAGTAATTTCGGTAAAGGCTTGTATTAGAAGTATGTCAATTGCCTATGACCTTTGTTCTGAAAGTATTTAATTTATATTATTACTTGTCACAATAGGTGCCTTAACTTCTTAACGTGCTTTTTTGGGCACCGACGGATAGCTTTGGGCATGTAGAGACTAGGAATAGTAGGGCTGAAGCAATGCACGTCTGTTGCCATACTAAAGTTCTAAAAGTACCTATAATTATTCCACCGATATCCTCATTTTCTAAAACTAGAACACTGCAAGCATGCTTCGAGGGAAGCTGGCCGCCGAGTACCACGCGCACTGGATGAAAAACTGCGGCCATGTAGTGACAGCCGCAGAGGGTGACTTGGACAGCATGAAGGTCATACGTCGCGGGGAAATCATGACGAACTGTGTAATTCGCAGCGTCCCGGTCACCGAGTGATTTCTGTCATTAAGAGTCTGACTCGTCCCAAGGCAAGACATAATAATATATCATAAACCTGGGCAAGTACCAATGTGACTTTTCCAATTCATATGTACTTTCTAATTTAGTCTTCGAAATCACTGACATCGGTGAAGGAAAACATCGTGAGAAAACCTGGACTTTTAATTAATATAAGTCTGAAATCGCCTACCCGTCGTGAGCAAGCGTGGTGATTAATGCTTGTGCCTCCTATGTATGAGAAGAGGATTTTGCCCCGCAATGGGACAGCAACAGGCTGGTATCATATATTATATTTATGAGGATATACACGCGCAAGATCTATTTTTCAAGACCCCCAATATAGCGCCATTGATTTTTTATAGTCTCAATATACTCAGTGATACTCGTGCTATCAAGAACTTGTTACGTATATTTTGTCAAAATGGGCCCACGCGATTCTTATCTAGAGCGCCACAAAAGAACAAACATATTATGTATATCGGCTGATAAACCTATTACCCTCCTTTGCGTCAAGCAATTGGGTTAAAAAGGTACGGTGGTTGTAGTTTCCCGGGCGAGTTCTTTCACAAACAGAGCTTTAGGCACTCGGCAATAACTAAAAGATTAGAACAGCAATTGATAATCTTTGACTACTCAATTTTTACCACCATTCTTGTCTTGCAAAGATAGAACAAACAAGTTATTTCATTAATTTATTTCTCGTGGCATGACGATTTATCAAAGTCACACAACTTTGAACCGTCTCGGCTTACTTTAATGCTACTTTTAAGGTCAAATATTCCATTATAAATTCAATACCACATTCATACACAAGCATTTGTATTGAAAACCTACATCACATTAAAATATTTTTATCGCACAGTGAATAGGTTATTTTAAATTTTAAAATCTTTTTCTAGTATTCCCAATGCTGAGATTGAATTTCAAATGTGTTCCAATACAAAACAAACTTTTAGGGGTCCTTTTATAAAAAGTGCTCTTATAAGATCCCAGGTTTATATCTGAAAGTACCTAGGTAGGTTCATTAATTTTACTTTCTTAATTACCATTTAATTAGGGCTAGCTGTGCTTGCGATTTCGTCCACGTGGAAATATGTCAAAATTTCATAGGTTTTTTTTTGAGCAAAAGCAAGTAAAGTTACGCCTCAACACGTCAGCCATCTGCCAGTAAAAATCCCGTCAATATTGGTGCAGCTATTTTGGAGATTACCTCAAGCAAACAAACAGACAGACACTTCAATTTTATTCTCAATTATTAATATTATTTCAATATTTTTTTCCTATTTTAATCTGGGGAAGAAATTCTAATGTATAGATTACAATTTCTTCTCTTCTTCTATAACTGAATAGAATTTATTCTTTTATAACTAAACAAATATTTTTAAGCTTACGATCTGAATAAACGGCTCTTTCCCAGAATACATAACATAAAAGTGGAATATAAAATCGATCGTGACTGATATCGTTAATAAGATATAAGATGTAAATAATTATAAGGTATTGATACGCTCGCATTTGAACACGACCACCACCACCAACATTTAATTCTAAGAAAAAAATATTTGACTCATGTATCCTGCCCGTTCTGACGTATGACTTCAACGGAACGCACCCTACGAAAACTAGAGACCTGTCAACATGGTATGGAAAGGAGCATGGTCAATGTTAAACTAAATAACAAAATAGAATTTAATACAATCCTGAAGCAAACTGCGGTTACGAATGTAACGTATTGCATTAAAAAACTAAAATGGAGGTGGACAGGCCACAAGATGACAAAAAGGATAAATGGGCTAAGAACGTAGCCGAGTGGAGCCCAAGGCAGTACAAAAGAAAGAAAAGGTAGACTGTATCGGTAGAAGGGAGCAAGACAAAAAATAATAGCAGGCGTCAAATGGAAAAGTATGACACAAGATCGCGCTTTGTGTCTTTTGGGGAAGCCTATGCTGGGAAGCAAGACCGTCTTGACGAAACTTAGTACCTATTACGGAAAACATGTAATAGTAGTGGAAGTAGTATAGTTGAAGAAGTGGAAATTCTGTATTTTTCTAATTCCTCCGCTGTTCTTTTCCGATTAATTTCGTTGCAGGATCCAAGATAGTTTCATCGTTTCTCCTGGACTTGTCGGGCTACATTGTCTCGGCGCTGTTCTGGTGGGCTGTTAATTCTGGGAAGAGTGGCAGGCTTGTCCCAACAAAAAAAAAGCAGTAATTTATAAATACATAGACCAGTCATATCGAACATTAAAATCGCAAAATGATAACTTGGTTATACTTTACTGGTAGTGGTCTTAACATCATAATAATAAATAAATAAATAAAATAATGCTGGACAATCCACACAGCATCATCTAGCCCCAAGCTAAGCAGAGCTTGTGTTATAGGTACTAGATGACCATATCAGTCATCGAGTCAACCATTCAGCCATTTCAACGTGAAGGAGTAAGATATATATACACACACACCGACAAACTTTTGAATTCATAAATATTAGTGTGACAAGTCCAGGTTTCCTTGCGACGTTAAGCGGTGATTTACCTAAAGTTCTCAAAACTACATTGTACATTTCAACACCGTTAAGTATCAAAACAAAACAATTTGCATAGTTTTATTATTTTCCAAAAGCCATATTTATGTGCACAAAGTAGTAATAAAAGACCCTTGAGCCGTTACCAATTAAAACAACACTTATTCACTTGTGAC
This sequence comes from Phlogophora meticulosa, assembly GCA_905147745.2. NCBI lineage: Eukaryota > Metazoa > Arthropoda > Insecta > Lepidoptera > Noctuidae > Phlogophora > Phlogophora meticulosa. The sequence continues at coordinate 11,022,404 of LR990538.1, read as the reverse complement.
CTACAACGCCACTGTAATTACTGTAACACCACCCTAACATTTACATTTACACAATATTCAGAATTGTAATACTTAGGCCTTCCTTAGACACAAAACTGATTGAAACTGCGACTGGATTGCGCGACCGAATTTTTTAGGCGTAAATTAATAAATAAATAACGCTGGACAATTCACACATCATGATCGAGCCACAAGCTAAGCAGAGCTCGTGTTATGGATACTATATTACTGATATTCTTAATACAATACATTACATAGATAGATATTTTTATTATACATAGGAAATACCCAGAACACATAATTGTAGATCGTACAAACATTTGTCCCAAGGCGGGAATCGAACCCGCAACCTCTTGCGTCGCAGGCGGACCTTCGCCCGCCACGCCACAACGGTCGTCAAATAATAAATCAGAACTAACCGTTTGTTGACGATTTTTGCGATTTCTATTGTTACATTTGACTGACCTTAAAGCCTATTATCATTATCTACCTGATGGTAAGCGATGTTGTCGAAGATTATCTTTGGCTACAATTATCTCTCAACTTAAAAACTCCCAGGTTTTGGGAAACACCAACTCCGATAAGGACTTCCACTTCTGTTTGTTCTACGGGTATATCGCAAGATAGTCTCGCAGTGTCGTGCCTGAATGTGAGAGCCTTTGTTCCACCTACTTTTCCGAAATAAAGTAAAGTAAAGTATAAGCCTATTACTGTCCCACTGCAGGGCAAAGGCCTGTTCTCTTACAGAGAAGGCACGAAGTAAAAAACGGCATTAACCACCACGCTTGGTCAAGACGGGTTGGCGATTTCAGACTTATATTAATTATATAAGTCCAGGTTTCCTCACGATGTTTTCCTTCACCGATGTCAGTGATGTCCAAGATAAACTTTACCAAAATAGTTTTAGTTTAAATACTCAATCGTTATAAATCTACAGAACCTTGTCCTTTCATTAACTATAGGTACCTACTTATTTTTTCTGTAATAAATTAGGGTTGCCACATAAATTCACGTTGACTACTTTCATTTCGTTCTGAAAGCACTTGTGAGAATCCATAAATCCAACTTGAATTATGTTACTTAATTCCAACTACTAAAATTAAATATCAGCTCTTAGTGGTAGTTTTAGAGAGTAATTTCTAAGTCCCAGCTTGTTATTGTCCCACTGCAAGGCTCAGCCTTTTCTCATACAGAGACGGCAAGAGCGTTAATCACCACGTTAGCTGAAGGCGGGTTGGCGATTGCAGACTTATAACTTATAAACTTTAAATCCAGGTTTTCTTACGATGATTTCCGTCACTGATTTAAGTGATGTCTAATATAAACACAGAAAGTATTATACAGTGTGAGTCTTTATAATGTACACATTTCGAAATGAGGGAATCTATTCATTAAATGAGGACGCTTAATTGCTTTCAATCATTATGGAGTTTGTTTCATCGCGATAGATAATTTAGTTTAAAAGTTACACCATTTTGTTTACATTGGATAAAAAATAAAAAAAATAAAAAATTTCATAATTCCATAGAAAACTATCTAAAATTATTATACCATAAAACTAACTATATACATATTAACAAACAAAAAAAATGCCGACCAGGACACTCAGGCGTCAAAGTATACCTCCGCATCGCTGTCATCTGGAAACGTGCCCAAAAGACTGGCAGCATTGCCACGTTGGATGGCAATACTAATTCACGCGAAGTGTCGATCAGACGTCGAGAAATTTCTTTATAAAGATGACGTACACTCAGGCCCCATGACCTAAGTGTTTTCAAATCAAATCAAATCAAACTTTATTTGTGAACATAAGTACAAAAAGGTGTTATTTATACATTTTGGCTGATCTGTATATTCGGCCAATAATTGGCATACAAATATAAATATAATATTAGTGGGCTGGTTATCTTACTATCATAATTAATAAATTCTAGGATAAAATAAATGAAGCACTTGAAAAATGTCATGAGCCGCATAAAATAAAGTAATTGAATTTCATTATTAATTATTAAAAATGTCAAAGAAAATTAAATTTAGTCATAATTTGTCATTTAAAAAGTCTTCAATCGAAAAATACGTCTTTTCAACTAGAAATAGGAACAACTTCTTTTTAAAATGGCTGACATTTTCCTCACTTCTGATACACTTTGGCAATTTATTGTATAATTTTGGAGCCATTACGAAAATACTGTTCTTGTGTAAAGCAGTTTTAGAACCAACAGTTTGTAGCCGGTCTGCTCGACGCTGACTACCTACTCGGTCAAATTTATACATATTATTTTTGACGAACATAGATGTCTGGTATATGTATATTGAAGGCACTGTTAAAATTTTCATACTTTTAAAATATTGTTTACAGCTGTCAGTGGTTTGCAGGTTACAGATCGCTCTAATACACCTTTTCTGACACTTAAACACCACATCTTTACCCGAGGCGTTTCCCCCAAACATAATACCGTATCTTAATGTTGAGGCTACTAGACCATGATATGCAGTCAGTACAGTGTTTCGATTGGCCGTTTTACTTAGCATACGCAGCGCGTGAGAAAATTGGTTTACTTTACTACATACTTTGTCAATTTGGGTGTTCCATTTTAATGTGCTTTCAATATTTAATCCCAAAAATTTTGTCACATTCGCCTCATCAATCCTTTTATCATTATATTTTATATCTAAATTTAAATTCTTATTTACTGTTTGTTGAAATTTCATTATTACTGTCTTGTCTAAATTTATTACCAAATTATTATTCTGTAGCCAATTTATTACTGATTTTATGTTAGAGTTAATGTCTGATTCTAATGTATCTAATTGGTCACTGTTGAAAAGTAGAGTGCTGTCATCTGCAAACATTGTCATGGGATAGGTCGACGCTTTTGGGAAGTCATTTATATATATAATAAATAGGAGAGGTCCAAGTATGCTACCTTGTGGAACTCCATACATCACTGTTCTCGGGCTAGATTTAAATGTTGTTTCATGTTTTTTACATATTCTATTAATAACGGTTATTTGCTGTCTATCTTGTAGGTATGATTTAATTAAATTTGATATGTTACCTCTTATCCCGTATGCGTCAAGTTTTTTAATTAATATTCTATGGTCTACACGGTCAAAGGCTTTCGACATGTCCATGTATAGAGCCAGAGCCGGTTTTCTTTTATCTACGCTGTTGCTAACGAGTTGTAAAAAATCATAAATTGCCATGTCAATGGACTTATTTTTCCGGAAGCCCTTTTGGCTATCGACAAATAATTTATTTCTCTCAAAATATGAATTGATTTGATTGTATATTACTCTTTCAAATATTTTTGACAAAATAGGTATCAGTGCTATAGGTCTATAGGAAGACATGTTGTCTTTATTACCTTTTTTGAAAAGCGGTTTTATGATACTAATTTTTAATTCCTTTGGAAAAACACCATGCAATATGCACATATTGATCAGGTGACTAAGGACGGGTGCAATTGTTGTAGATACTGTTTTAATAATTTAACGTAGTAATAACTCAAAACTGTAGTTACCAATAAGGTTACAGTATTTGCGCCGTTTGAGGGTCTCAGCACCCACCGCGGCAGCAACAGCACAGCCTGCCGTGCTTGAAACATGAGATGGCGCAAGGGTATCGACACAGGTTGCGTCCCACACCAAAGGCCTACCCATCTTCCAAGGCAACAACGTCATGCCGTCTGGTCTCTTACCATCGTCTCGTACCAAGCCGTTAGTTTCTAATACCGCTGGTATGCCGGCGGTACCAAGAGCTCGACGAATAATGTCATTGATGCTGGCGTGCCGTGCTATGCGTCCTGCGCTCCTGTAACAGGACAGGCCGTGGTGCCAGAAGCTGTCAACCGCTTCACCACAGTGACACCGATGCGAAGCAACACGAGGGGCATTCCATTCCATAAAAAAAAAATTCCCCCATTTCGATATGTGCACATTATAAAGAATCACTCTGTATATGACCTGAACAAGTCAATTTTGTTCGCACTACCTCATGCATGAAAGGCAAGGCCCTAACCACTGGGTCACCACAACAGTTTAGTTTGAGATACTAAAAATTAAAAACTAAATGATTTATGTTAATCATAACTTTAGATTTTAAAATTCATTTAAGAAAAATATTTATAAACAATTCGTTTAGATACAATAGAAAACTGTAGACTAGCATAAAATATTAATTAAAAGTTAATCCTGATTGAGTAATTTCTTAATTGTACGTGCATAATTAACTGTTTGTGAGCTTAAAAGTTAACTTAATAAATAGAAAAATTCTAAACAAGGTTTCTGTAATTTTCATACACATCGGTCTTGTCTATTTGATGTAGAAAAATAATAATTGTGGGCAATTTGGGTTTATACCTCACCGTCCAAACCAAGAATACATTTCTATTAATATAAGCCCCTATACTCGCTCTGCTGATCGCGGACCTTCTTATCAATTACCAATGATGGAGAAATACAGTCTCAACTCCTTATAACATTAGTTTTCCTGCCATCTTCTTCCAAAGTATGCCCATCATCATCTTCCCAGTCTTTTCCCAAATAACTTGGAGACGGCTTGTAGTCTAACCAGATACAGCTGAAAGCCAGTAATTACAAACTACTAGGGATTTGAATGGATATGAATTAAAGAATATACTTATGTACATCATAAAGTCGGACGTAGGACGGCACGGTTGGCGCAGTGGTTGAGCGATTGACTGCTGTGCTGCGTGTCGCGGGTTCGATGCCCGCACGGAACAAATATTTTTATAGCCTACAGGTAATTGTTCCGGGTCTGGCTGTTTGTGTATGTGACTTTGAATGTTTGTAAACGCACCCATGATACAGGAGAAATTCCTAGTGCGGGGCAAAGATAAAAAAAAAAAAAAAGTGCGTGCATGCAAGAAGGAGTTCACGTTCAACGGAACGGTCTTGGAGCGCCCGGAGTATGGCGAGATGTTGCAGCTGCAGGGCGAGCAGCGCGAGAACATTTGCCTCGTGTCTAAAGTCTGGCCTCGTGAAGCCCGAGCAGCTCAAGGTGCACGGCTTGTGAGCCCTGAGCCTAGTCTTCTTATATTATGAGAGCGTGCGTGTTTTCCATTGGTGTATACAAGGTGGAAGGGACATTGACGCTCAACCAGATATCATGACTTCAATACATGATTCTATACTTAGAAAATCTCGAAAGATGTTAACGTTCCCCAGAGCTAACAATTTTGGTCGAATTTTCTGAATTTATACGCTTTTATAACTTAAAACTGTAAACAAACATGATTTCTGTGTTACCAATATGATTTTTAATGAAAGAAGGCAATCACAAGACATCATTTGAAAAAATATAATTTCTATCCAAATAGAAATGATGATTCCCTCATGATGTTTTACAATGTCAAATCATAACGTAAAAATTAGAAAAAGAAAACGACCAAAATTTTCAACGCTTGGGAGTCTCTTGGTAACTTGAGCTTAGTTGTGCCGTCCCTTCCAGTCTGTATAAACATACTCGTAACTTAAATATAATAATGTAGATACGTAGTTAAGTTACAATCCTTTCGATCTTGTTTGAATCAACATGAGATAACGAAAGGCAATGTTTTGACACCCTGAATGGGAAAGTTCCTAACAATATTTGTTTTAGCTCTATCTACGATAATGTTCGTTAGATATTGTAATTTATGTAATAAAGCGCTTTTTGGCTTCAGCGTCGGTAACCACGCTTCAAGCAGTGCCTGAAATTGCGTAGAGATATTTGATATAAGTATGTATGTATTAGATGGTGTGTTACGATGTTCTCATTAAAATAATTTGCTCTGCCGCTTACATTGGATATAATCTAACGAGTACTGGATTTTAACCAAAATATACATTGAGGGTTTTGTGGCTAAGCGATAACAGCCGCATGGATCTTTTTGATTTCTTTTTGTAAACTGTTTTAAAACATATTTCACTGTGAAGAACTGGGTACATTAAGTGGAATTGAGTAGATTTTACAAGATTTTGTTTTATTGGGGGTTTGGGGGGTTTCACTTCTAACAAATTTTAACTCCAATCTAATGCCAATACGATTCCAATGTTAATTTTGCAGCCACGCGATTACATTATTTGGCGAAATATTAACTGTCAAAATAAACTCAAAAGCAGCGTTTAGTGCGCGCCAAGCTCGAGCCCGAATTTAGGAGCTAGCGTCGAACTCAAGAATACGAAACGTCTAATTCCAATTTGTAAATTAATCTGAATTAAAATCAAGAGTAAACGCACAGTTGAGAATCCCGCTCCATAGAGCAAGTCGTGTAAAATTTATTTTAATTCCCACGAAATGTAGCTAAATACATACATACATAAACTCTCTGCTATGAAAAACGCGGGAGAGTTCCAACTCCATTCTAAAGACCATAGGGAGGAGTACGAGTCTCCTTTACTAGGTGATGTTGTTCGCAGATGTATTTCGAACAACATCATTGTTTGTAAATAGATAATTAGGTTTACTAACATAGGTATACGTTATCTTTTTGTTTACTACTAATATGGATGTTGCTTATCCGAACTAAAGTTTTTTTTTTTTGTAAACTCACGCCTTTTTTTTTTTTTTTTTTTAATTATTTTTCTACATACATCTGGTCGTACACGCACGCAAGTTGCGAGTACTACGCACATGACCTTTTTGAAGAACATCATCAATAAGGTCAGCCTACAGGTTACTTTCTAGGGCGTCCCCTCTCGGCATTTCGGCTTACATCTGCCTTATAAATACCATTTGTTAGTCGTCTTTCATTCATCCTCTCAACGTGACCAAACCATTTGTGCATACTCTTTTCAATTTTTCTCTGTACATCTTATTTTAACTGTAGCTATAACTAATAAAACTATTTCGTCGTATATACCAAACTAATCACAAAATAGTTCCACTCTCAAAGTTCGCAAACCGATCAGAGCCGGATTATGCCGTGCCTCGGATCTTCGTGAATTATTAGTTTAATACCGACCGGACCGGCGGCCGGTCTGTAATTGGTCAATTAACACTTCGCCGAATTGCCGATCTCCGATTGTGGTGGGCTACTGGCAACAACTGTTTGTAACTTAGGAAGCTGGTGGGAGTAGGTAGGTGTGTGGGTTGAGAAAACTTAGGTCACTAAAGTTTTAACATGAAATTTTGAATTAACTTTAATGTATTCAAGTTGGTCGTCATAATCATCATCATCATTATCATCAGGCTATACTAGTCCACTGCTGGACATAGCCCTCTCCTAATGAGCGCCACAGCGCCCTGTCTTCAGCTTGCCGCATCCAGCATCTGCCTGCAGTCTTTCGCAGATCGTTATCCCACCTGGTCAGAGGGCGTCCTACACTACGTTTGCCGAGTCGCGGTCTCCACTCAAGAACACGTTTACCCCAGCGGTTGTCGGTTCGTCGCGAGATATGGCCAGCCCACTGCCACTTCAACTTGCAAATTATTTGAGCTATGTCGGTAACTTTGGTTCTCTGTCGGATGTATTCGTTTCGTCATAATAATACTAGATTTTAGCTATCCCACAGCTGGGCAAACGCCTCTGCTCATACAGATAAGACATGAGCACTAATCACCACACTTACGCCCCGTGTGAACAAGAGACACCTTTGCGGTCCCACGGCAACACTTCACTTTTCGAGAAAGAAATCAGTATATGTGTTAATACAGGGTATGTGCTACGTCGATAGCAACATCATTCAGCCATTTCAACGTGAAGGAGTAAGATATATATACACACACACCGACAAACTTTTGAATCCATAAATATTAGTGTGACAAGTCCAAGTTTCCTTGCGACGTTAAGCGGTGATTTACCTGAAGTTCTCAAAACTACATTGTACATTTCAACACCGTTAAGTATCAAAACAAAACAATTTGCATAGTTTTATTATTTCCCAAAAGCCATATTTATTGGCACAAAGTAGTAATAAAAGACCCTTGAGCCGTTACCAATTAAAACAACACTTATTCACTTGTGACCTACAACGCCACTGTAATTACTGTAACACCACCCTAACATTTACATTTACACAATATTCAGAATTGTAATACTTAGGCCTTCCTTAGACACGTAACAAAACTGATTGAAACTGCGACTGGATTGCGCGACCGAATTTTTTAGGCGTAAATTAATAAATAAATAACGCTGGACAATTCACACAGCATCATCTAGCCATAAGCTAACCAGAGCTTGTGTGACTGATATACTTAATACAATACATTACATAGATAGATATTTTTTATTATACATAGCAAATACCCAGAACAACCGGGACAAATCTTTGTAGTTCGTACAAACATTTGTCCCAGGGCGGAAATCAAACCCGCATCCTCCTGCGTCGCAGGCGGACTTTCACTTACCGCGCCACATCGGTCCTCCAAATGTATAAGTAGAACTGGTATACTGATACCAGTGGTGTGGTATGTTTGTAGAATAGAATACTCTTTATTGTACACTAGATTTTTTTACAAATAGTAACTTTAAGAGCTAAAATCGCTAAAAGCGATCTCTAACTGTATTGCAAGATTACTAGTTAGAAGTTAGAACCCGCTTCGTTGGTCTATGGGTTGCAAGCGCTCTAACTAAGCATGAAGTCTAGCGTTCGATTTCTAGAAAGGGCAAAGTATGGTTGGATTTTCCGATCTGGCATTGCTCAGTAGCAGCCCGGAGTCTAGATTTAATCGCGGTTGGTGATAGTAGACAGATTTTATTACAGGGGGCTTTAACATACCTGGCGAAATGTGGGCCTAGATTCGAAGCTGTGAACTTGTTGTGACATCCAACAACTGGAAGTCTTGGATTTCGGCACTTCCAAATTGCCAGCAGTGGAAGTGTCGAAAACGAAGGATCCATTCTAAAAACGTTACAACGGATCTCAGAATGAGCATTGCAACTTGCCATAAGTATCAAGAAAATGTACGCACCAAAACTCGTGGCTATATAAAACTGCACGGGTCGATAGAAAGTTAATTTACGCTTACCGAGGTAGGATCATGACCATCCATTGCCTATCAGGATCATTCCGCATCTTGACAAATATGAAGCAATTGGTTCCGACTATGAATGATCTTTGACAGTCACTAGTCAGAAGTCCGAAAGTCTTACAACCAGGTTTATACGGATATCGTATTACCCAGCAACTGTTTTGTGGTGGTCACTTCATGCAAAATACTTGTCCTCAACTATATCCAATTAGAATGAAATTTGACCTCGAATGAATGCCCAAAAGAACGCGAAAAATAATTGCAATTTATTCAAGAGAAGTCTTGCGACTAATTCGCAAAAAAACACCATTTGTAACCGCCCTAAAATAAGGCTATAAACTGTTACAAAGAAATATACGAAACACCTTGTAATTTCACGTTAAGGAAAAAATTACAGGCGGTAGTTTGAAAGCAACAATTTATGGTCTAATTAGTCAATGTTCCAAGTCGCCGCACACACACATGCAGTCATATTTCTAACAGGATTGCTGGAAATATATTGTTTTATTTGCTGACGGTGGAGGTACGATTTTTTGCGAGTGTATTCCATTTCTTTTATAAGTACACTCATAGCATACACATTTCATTATATCGTATACGTATTTCTGTAAATTGGTTTTTGAAATTATTTTTACACTCTTAAAATGCATATTTTTGTTACTATTTAGTTTTCCTATCTGACTACTCTGAGTAGATACAGAAAACAATCTCAGGGGTCCACAGTCTTGTGTAAACTCCTGACTTGATCTGACCACGTCAGAAACAGTCTTTTGAGAAACCATGAAGATACGAGTCGAGATATCCAGCCATTAATAATATTTATTTAGTTTTTTGGGAACGAGTCAACAGCGATGCGGATTAAATTTTCGATGCCTTGTATAACTTTATATTCGGTATACTTGAAAAAAAAACAATATTAATCGTATAAAGTATACATATTTCGGTATACATAAATATCTTTATGTAAACGTTTTGACGTTCGAAAAGTGATGATTCTCTGCCTAATTTGAAAAAATGAATTTTGATTTTGATTTCTTGGTGAGTCCTGCGTGTGGCGTATTTTCATACTAAAAATCAGTTGGTATTACTTTCAGTGATTATACCTAATTTGTTGAGTTTATTAGACTCAGTATAGAGGTAACATACTATATTTAACGTATGATAAAACCATTACGATGGTTTTATCATACGTTAAATATAGTAACTAGTTACTACTAGGGGCTTTTCAGTATACCCTTTAAAATAATGACAATAATCTGCTGAATCCACTGATGAGCTGTTTATTTAATACCCATAAAATCTGCAATCATCCAGGACCTGGCTAATGCTGAGTAGAAGGTATCTTATAAAAATGTTCAGTGTAAATATTTGGACACTTTTCTACGGGCGGGAGTGCACATAAAATTAAAGCGGATACTGTGTTTATTTGCTGGATAACCTTATTTATTCCAACAGTAAACTACACAGTAAAAAGCCAACGAGGCACGAAGTTTACCTACATCGTTATAAGTTCGACACAGGTGCAAGTTTAAAACTATAGTGAACAAGTTTGTATGTTCCAAAGACCTCCCTATCTTAGTCTCAGGCTATCCTGGGAACTCTCAGAGTCTATCACAGGAAATTTGAAAATTCCTGACCAAATTTGTTAACTAGTCAAGTATCTCCTAAGTTGATTTTAGACATCGGTGAAAGAAAATATTGTGAGAAAACTATAATGAATACAAGCCAGTAATCGCCAATGCGACTTGAGCAAGCAATTGGTGATTAAAGTTCGTGTCTTCTTTGTATGAGCAGAGGCCTTTACCTTGCACAGAGAGGTTCACAGGCTGGGTTTATTATTTTGTCCGCTTCTAAGGGTCCTAGAGTAATGTTGAAAAGCATATAAGCTTCCATAAGAAAAGGGTTCTCAGATGCAAAAATAATTGCTTTAATGAGGAAGTTTGGATATATTTAACAAATATATTCTATATTTATTCTACCAACCTTATCCCAATTTATATGGGATCAAAGCAGCATGTCTTTTTCTTCCATACATCTATATTTATATCCCGTCATATCAATAGCTACCTCCTTTCTGGCCATGTCATATTACTTAAGTCTTTCTTCATGGCATGCCCCCCATTGTCATACCTCAAATGCCCTTACCATGACAGCCTATTTCAACACAACATCTCAGTCACCAGCGCCACATTCAGACTTCCTCTTACATCTCATTTCTTAATCAATTAACGCGAGTAACATCAGACATCCCTCTTAGCATTCTTCACTAATTATTTCACCTTTAATTGTATACCTAGAAACCATTAAATATAATTGAAACACCGCCTACATTATTATAACATCAAAAGGCTACAAGAAAGAAAACAGAACACAAAATAATTACAGCAAATTTTATGCAAAATTAAATTCAAATAATCACAAACATTAGATTAATAAGCTTCAAAATCACAAATGAACAACATAACTCACGGAACGAGAACTTAATTGAATAGTTGCTATTCATAAATGGAATTTTCTAAATGAATTAGTCCAAGTACGAGTACATTTGAAAATGTACTGAAACTATTTTATAACTCTGCTCGTAAAATGATAGCTAAAGGTATTTATCAAAAGAGTTATTTAATTGTGTGCTGGTATAATGTAACTATGCACTGCTGGTTCATGCTGTGATTAAATTGTGGTAAATAGAATTGTGTGTTAAAATTCGTTTGAATTTGTTTAGTTAAATAGGAGCGTGGCTAAATAAAAACGCTTGTCAAGGTCGTTCTGTGGATTATATATCGAACGTTCATTATATATCGAGACTCTTCCATGCCTCGGAAAGCACGTTAAGCTGTTAGTCCTGGCTGTCATTTCTACATCTTTGACAGTCGTTACGTAGTCAGAAGTCCGAAAATTTGAAATCCAATCTTACCAAGGGTATCGTGTTGCCCAGTTACCGGGTTGAGGAGGTCAGATAGGTAGTCGCTCCATGTACATCCGGTTAGACTGGAACCCGACCTCAACATGGTTGGGAACATGCTAGGCAGATGATGAAGAATGCTAGTTAATATAGTTACACTTACGGGCTTCTGCCTAACGTTACGATTACTAAAGATCTAAAAATTACAGCTAATGATCAACTGGCATGCTTTCAGAAGCAAGGCATCTGCCAACCAATCGGCGAGAAAGATTAAAAGTAATTGTTACGTTACATAGTTGGTACGGCAAAGAACATTTACCTACTTCTACGTTTTATATCGATACGAAAGGCTGCAAACCATAACTTTTCCTTTTACGCCGTCCAAAAAAAAGCGAAATATCGTTATCGAATAAATGGCACGGACGTTGATTACGGCTCAGTACACTGGCGGCCAATTGCTGATCACATATCGGACACAACTCCGAAACAAAATGGCCGCCAGATTATCTGCCGCGGCAAAAATATCAACTTTATTTTTGCTTTATGAATATTGGAGAAATAAAAGGGTGCTATTTGTTCTCGGAATTGCGGATGCTGAATGTTTTTTAATGTATTTAAATACCTTAAAGTCAATAGGTGTGGTTTAACGAGGGTTGTATTGGTCAAACAGAAATATGTACGTGTGTGCTTAATTCTGATGTGTTTGCATGACTATTTACTGTACGGACACTTTGAAGCTGATTCACAACTTTGGAGAAGTAATTTTTGTTTTTTCAAGTACATAATCGAAGATATTTGTTTCACTGTTTTTTAGTTTTTTTTTTTTTTTAATACAGCTTACGCAAATCTGGTAACATCAAGTGACGGGACGTTGAGCTATACGATGTCTGATGCATGTATGCCGTTTTTTAGGACAGGGCAATTCAAAGCTGAAATGAGTCTTTCTTCGGAAGGCTTATCTGGACTTTTCTCTGCTTCGTTAGACTTACAAAATATAAGAGGAAGGTGATGAAGGGTGGGCGTTTTGGGGGACTGTCTTATGTAAACGTTTTTGACGTTCAAAAAGTGCTGATTCTCAGCCTAATTTGAATAAATGAATTTTGATTTTGATTTTTTTAATGTTAGTTCTTTAAAAGAGACCAAACATTTCCTTTTGACCTCTGAGATGTGGAAATGTTTTTTTTAAGGTATAATTGCACAATATTGTACATTAAATAAATAACTAAATTCGCTTTCTAGTTATTTTTCATTTAACATACATTAACGTTATTTACAGAAATAACTATTTACCATTAATTTATTTTATACCCAGAACACATGGTTACTGACATACTTTCATAAATGCTTAATTACTTATCTTATTATCCGAAAGGTTCTCGGCCTCTCTCCGGACACTTATGTTCAATATCGGATATTTTCCGGACAGCGCGTAGTTTCGGTAATTTGTAGGGACACGATATATCGACGTCGACGGGCGATACCATCAAATCTGATGAATCTGTTGCTATCAATTATGACTATCATCGCTAGAGATTGTTGCTTCCGACGCCATGATGGATGGACTTTGCGGGTAATGAATGGAACTGTGTGGTTATTAGTTATTATTGTAACATTAATGTTTTGTGTGGTCATACTTTATTTGTCTTTCTTTTCTCGTACAGTTTATTAAACACATTGTTGCTTTGTTCTGTGTTTGGTATTTACTCACATGAAATCTAGTCTAGTCTAAGAGCAATTTAAGTACAAGCTATAATAGTGATCCATTAAAATCCGTTCAGTAGTTGTTGTGTGAGAGTCACAAACTTTCACATTTATAATTTTAGTAAGATTTATTGAATATACAATAATCTTCTTTTCTAATATATAAAAATAATAATTCTCGTGTCACGGTTGTTGTAATTAAACTCCTCCGAAACGGCTCGAATGATTTTCGTGAAATTTTGTGTGCAAATTGGTTAGGTCTGCGAATCAGACAACATCTATTTTTCATCCCCCTAAATGTTAAGGGTGGTCCACCCCAAACATTTTAAACCGCAAAACAACGTTTGCTGGGTCATCTAGTAATATATAGAATGAGATTATAATCAATTTAGATTTTACTAACAACGATATCGCTTTATAAACTTCTATTAAGAAGGCTCCTTAATCATACCGGAGCAAGTTCGTAAAAAAGCGAGTTTACAGAAACTTTTCTTAAAATAAAACAAGCCAGTACTACTTGAACTTCTTATTCTACAAAACATTTCACCTCAAGCATGTGACAACCACACTCAAGTTATCTATTTTCCAAAATAACCCGAGTCGTTGCACAAACATCTACCTACCGACAGAAATCTCGCTTTCCAATAGTGGAAAAATGTTCGATGCAGAGCAAAAACGGGAAAAACGAGCGAAATAACAAAAAAAAACATCTCTTCGGGCAGTGATTTACAGCGCTTTGATTGTCGACGAAAACTCGACTAAATATTTATGGTGGGCTGTTACGCGTGACACCGAGTGTAATATGACGTCACAACGCATAAATCTGGATGCGACATGCCAGTTTGCTTTTATGTTATTTTTTTGGTAAAATTTGAACTGGTGAAAATTGGTTCCAATTGAGAATTTATTATTGGTTAGCGAGATTCACTTAATAGTTTTCTCTTTATCGTGTAAACACGCTCCGGGGAGCAATAATCCTTTTCATAGGGGCGTAACTGCCCTTTATCTCGTGGTTTTCATATCTTCCCCATTCTCGGCTATTTGCACCCTTTGCACCGTCGATTAGTTGCAATGGCTGAAGAGTAACGACGTTGGGTTTGGACAGGTTGATTGAGAGGCCTCGCGATCAAGGCCCATACGTTGCACTCTTCATGACAGTTTAATATTGAAGTGTAGTTGTTTGTGTGTGTGTGTAGTACTGTAGTGTATTCTGTGTGTGTGTGTCTTTGTGTGTAGTGTGCAGAAGCTTATACACATGGGCTCATGGCTACGCTTGCCAAGGTCAGTCTGTATATGAGTGACCAATTAATGACATATCGAGATGTGTCTGTGCCTTGCAAAGCCGCTGGTTCCAGCTGTCATTTGTAGATCTTTGACAGTCTTTACGGGTAGATAGATGCCCGATAGTCTAACAACTTGCCTTGCCTAGGGGTATTGTTTGATGGGCCGATATCAGCAAGTCCACGAATCTGCGCGTACTTTGCGTATGCCGGGGGGTATCCTATTACTCAGTAACAGGGTTGTCGAGTTCGGGTAAGTAGTCGTTCTATGTAAAATACTGGTGTAAAGCTGCGTCCCAACATAAGTATAGATGGGGAAAGGTTAGGTAGATACACCCTTACACACAAATAACACATGATATCACACCTGTGTTCTCTAAGGGTTAGCCAGAGGAGTACACACATATAACAGTTTTCAAATCAAATCAAATCATTTATTATCAGGTAACAAAAGACCCATAGATAAATACCTTAACCTAAGTATACATATTTATAACCGTACTAAAACTACTGCACACGAAGAGCCGGTGTCGTGTTACGCTGCGAGGTGTCGCGTAGCTGGCCGCGAAAACGCCGATACAGCACACCTTTCGGCCAAAACTCTTCCTTGAGGAAGGTCATCAAATGGTGAGTCGGAACGCGCACCATGAATGATTTGAAATTGGTGCGTTTTGGAAATTAATATTTTGATGAATAGGAAATTCATTTTCACCTAGCTAAAACCAGCTGTTATTACATCCTAATTAGACTCAAGATATAATAACGTCCCTGCCACTCTATGTGCTTTGTCTAGTTATAATTTTGGTTCAAATAGTTACCGTTTGTGTCAGGAGAGACTGTCGGGTTACTCTGTAGTTACACGTTACCTCGTATAACTCTCGCGGTGTCCCGGTAACAAGCCAGGACTTGTTGTTTGTTTGGGTTTAATGTTTTAACTGGTTGATGGTGAACCTTCAGGCAAATGAGTTGAAGTTGTGACAGATGACGTTGGTTTCAACTTTACTTACGGCGTCATTTATTTTGCTTAGCAGTAACTTTACCTATAAATAAAAAATAAATTGTTTGGACTAACAAACTAATCAACCAGCCCTAAACTAAGCATAGCTAGTACTATGGTGACTAGTTAACAGATAGTCATACTTTTTTATAGATATCTATGGCTCGGGAACAAATGCTGGTGCTCATCACACAAATATTTGCCCCTTAAGAGAGTCAAACCCGCGTCCCCTGACTTCATATTCCGGAGCGCGAACCACACAACTCTTGTAAAAAACAAACTGAAATACAAAAACCTTCCATCTCTTACTAGCGTTCAGCTCTAGAAAAAGACCGTGAATGATGATGACCGATGAGAATGAAGTAAGATACGTCAAATTAGATTATGCTTTACGAGGTACGGAGGTGTCTCAGTATGTAATAGGAGGTCACCCATCCACGGATAGCTATCGGCAAGCGTTACTTAACCTTGGATCGACGAAGAAGACATACGCTGACCCTATCGGAGATGTTCCGTAACCGGCGTGCGTGTTTGACCTGATGTTTAAACATATACGAAGCAAAAGGAGTATAAATACATAATAATAATAAATAATGCTGGACAATCCACACAGCGTCATCTAGCCCCAAGCTAAGCTGAACTTGTGTTATGGGTACTAGATGAATGATATACTTAATACAATACGTTACATAGATAGATATTTTTTTCTAATACATAGCAAATACCCAACAACCGGAACAAATCTTTATAGATCGTACAAACATTTGTCCCAAGACGGAAATCGAACCCGCAACCTCCTGCATCGCAGATTCATCCACATTAGTCGTCCAAGTATATAAGTATCGTAACATGTGGCGTTTTATAGTTTTTGCCTACCCCCATGGGAAAGAGGCTTGAGTTTATGTATTGTATATATATATGTACATACAATACATAAACTCAAGCGGTAAACGGTCTTTTATGATTCATCATATATGTATATATATATGATGAATGTAATATAATAATATCTAATTATAATAATATATATATCTAATTATTATAATTATCATAATTATATAATATCTAATTATTATATTAGTTGAGATTGCACTCAAAAGAAAATAATAGTACCTACGTACCTACATTCTTCGTAAGAAACTTTAAAAAAATATTCTGCGAATTCCTATAGAAATAACTTACTCACTACTGTCATAGTCTATAAAAATAAATTCAGTTTAAAATAAAAGATACCACTACCATTCTTTTCTAGATGAAATTTGAAATTGAAATATCTTGATAATATTGGAACGGACTGAAAAAACTTCAAACAAGTTGTGTGATTGTAAAAATATGCTAACTAAAATTTAAACTTAAACTACTCAAGTGTTGCTTATGCTCACAATACAAGGGCAAATATGATTAACTTGTAAATTTTCATTGACCAGGTGGGTACCAATATTTTATCATGATCTCATCAAACTAAATATCATCAAACTGCCTCGTTGCTCTAAGCGCGACTGGTTAGCGTGAGGTCCTGGATTTGATTCCCGGATCGGGTAGAGGAATTTTCATGGTTGGTGGGAATAGACCCGCTATTACAAGAGGCTTTAAAAAACATACCTTGCGGAATTTGGGTGTTGCTATAGGTGAGCCTTTGCCCAATCCTTCAGAGAATACAAGCGTTATGTTACATTATGCTTGATATAACAAATAAAGAGTTATCGAAGCTCTAATTAAAATTAGCCTGTATAGCCATTAAGTCCACCATTGTTCTTTTTTATTTATTAAAACTTTACGTTATAATAAATAAATAAATTAAATGCTTCTGGTTACGACATCAAATGCCGGAGACCATATTATGTGTTTTACTTATAATGTAATTTTGAAATTTGAAAATTAAAAAAAGAATCAAATAGTTTATCATCGTGTACCTTTTTTTTATATCGGGAGGAAACCTTCCTAGGCGACTGGCCTTTGGGGACAAGACCGGACAGTGTGGGATTCTTACCTCACTAAACCCACCCCGGTGGTCACCATCAGCACGCGGAAGGAGGCACTGTGTCCTAATGCATTGTGTACCCAGATACCTCCATCCAACGACATAACTATTAGTCTGGAACAAGTATTAGTAAATTATATAATACATTAGGTTTCGCATTCTGGCAATGGCCAATCTAGCAAGCCATGGCCAGCATACTAATTTTATATATTCATGTACCTACCCATATTGTGCTAACAAATTATTTGATTTCATAAATAATTGAAATATCAAATTTTCAAACCCTTTATAACAAAATAAATAATTATTATGAATCCCTAATCCATCTTAATCTTAGTAGTTACTTAAAGAAACACTCAAAGCAGGTAAAAACGCCACTTATTCCCTTTGACAAGATAAATGACATCAAGACTCTATTTAAATTCCCTGAAAGCAGTAACTAATGCACTCGAAGTTAATACTTTGAAGTTTCTGAACATAATGCCATTTAGATACATGAAAGGGTTTTCAGGACTATCTCTTGATAAAGATTAGCAAAATATCATTTCAAAAACACTTTTATAATAAGTAAGTACGCTGTTGAATTAAATAGAATTTCTATAATTATTATTGCTAGCCCGAACTGTCCCACTGGTGGGCAAAGGCATTCCTTTTAATGGTCATGATTCCACTCCACCTCTTTTCAATTCTTAAGGTATCCAGGTAGTCCCGCCATCTCCTTCGTGGTTAATTTATGAACAATACTATTTATTATTGGAAAAGATTGATGGATTGTGTGAAAGATGATATGGAAAGAAAAGAGGTGACCCTTGAGATGACGGCAAATAGAGAACAAAAAGAAAACATGCTGCGCCGACCCCAAATAAATTGGGATAGGGCAGGAGGATGATGATGACTATTTATTATTGGGTCTTGTCGATCAAAGGTTAAGTTACGCTTGGCGTGGTTCTAGTATCTCGTATCTAGTAATTGTTGAGACCTCTCCGTGCCTCGGAAAGCACGTTAAACTGTTGGTTCCAGCTGCATTTGTATCTATATAACAAGTGACAGCTAGAACTGCAAATGCTGCTGAACTAGCTTAAGATCTCTCAAGCCGCCGAAGAACTCGTTTTAACGCGATGGTCAAGAATCATGTGCCTAATGAACTTAGTACTTATTATGTTTACATTAAGTTATTATTATATTAAGAGTATGATGGGGCTGGCATGGTCTTAATTGTGACTACAAGCCCCTAAATAAAACTACATTATAAAAAAAAGAAGTAATGGTAGTTTGTGCGGCGATTTCCTTCAACACACGTCTAAGAAATCAGAATAAAATAACGTCAGCATTTCTTTCCCCCTCGAAATACCAAAGACAAAACAAAACGCGATCGATCCGAAAAAAAGTAAGAATTCATTCCCACATTTTTAGCAACACTTCCTAATCTATTCCCATTTCTTCTCCCGACACGTTCGCTAGTTACGGCTCTTTATCTCCCCATAAGATTCATAACTCATGCTAGTGCCTTCCGCTATAGGGATTAAGGTCTATCTCGAGGTTAAATATAGGTTTATTTTGTCAGGTGAGATATACTTTATTGAGAACGAGAAATAATGTTTGGGATTATATTTTGAAGGAAGGGAAAGTATTCTGCGAAGTGTATTTCCGCGTTTTTCTTCATGGAGATTTATATGCTTTTTGAAAGGTAGGTAGGGTTAAATTCCCATCTTGTATCTTTTGGCTGAGAATCAAGTGTTTCAAACTCTAGAATAAGGACTTCTTACAAAACAAAAGCGATCTTAAATACATCATCATTAAAAGTTTCGTTTAATTTTAACATTTGGTTAATCATTATATTTTGACTGCCTCGTTGGTCTAGTGGTTGTAAGAGCTACTGCTGAGCATGAGGTCTTGGGTTCGATTCCCGTGTTCGGCAAAGTAATTGGGTTTTTCCATCAGGGATTTCTCAGTAGCTGCCCGGAGTCTGGATTTGTGCCTGATTGATGGCAATAGGCTCGCCCCCGATTACATGGGACTTCAACATACCTGGTGAATTGTGGGCTTATGTATCATAGATATAACTCGGCCTAACCCTTCGGGGATTACATCCGTGATGTTATGTTATGTTGATAATTATATTTTTACGCACACAACAATATTTCGAGATTTATCTGTAGTAATATAATACACCTAAAGAGTTTGTTTGTTTCTTTTTGAACACGCTAATTTCTGGAACTACCAGACGAAATGACAAAAAAATAATGCTTTTTTAACACCTTAAACGCCAAACCTATAAACAATACATTTTCTATTGTGTCTCGTTTTCTGGCAATTAAGGTGTTAGACGTTGCCCCTCACTAGGAATTTCTCCTGTATCGTGGGTGCGTTCTCAAACATTGAAACTCACATAGTACATAAACAGCTATACCCGGAACAACTACCTGCCTACTAGCCTTATTCTTGAGGATAGGCTATTTGACATAAGCTATGAAGATATTAAATACAATATAAGCTTCCTTAGGAGTGGGCGAAACCACGGGGCATTGCTAGTATTTTTAAAAAGCATCGTATTTAGGTAGTACACACGGCTACATATCAAGCTATACACCTCCAGTATTAACTTACCTGTCATTGTAAGGAAATCCTATACAAATAGAGGTCATCTTATACTGGAAATGTACAGCCTGATACGTGGCCGTGTGTACAAAGACAATTTAATGATATCATAATGCTACTGTGTACTGTGTTATGATATTATTACATTTACTTTGTAAACAAAAATTAGTTATTACAAAGAGAGTATTTCTACATAAATGTAATTGGAATATTCTAGGGGCGTTATCATAGAAACACTAGGGTGAGTAGGAACCAAACTTTGAAGAGGATTTTCGTGTTAGTTAAACATTGTTTGATATTATTTGTGACTCATAATTTGTAATGAATAGAATTGATTAATTTCGACACATTGTTATTAAGTATTGAATTGACGACACGGTTGGCGCAGTGGCTGAGCGATCGACTGCTGCGCCGCGTGTCGTGGGTTCGATTCCCGCACGGAACAAATATTTGTATGGCCTACAGGTAATTGTTCCGGGTCTGGCTGTTCGTATATGTGACTTTAAATGTTTGTAAACGCACCCACGACACATGAGAAATTCCTAATGTGGGACAACGTTTTAAAAAAAAGACACACCTTCAACTTTGCGATGTTTATCTTCCGTGGATTTCTCAATCTTTAACTTCTTGGCTAGCGTGCATCTATAGATTATTCAGGAGAAGAGTCAGCCAGAGTTTTCACAAAGCATGCGTATTTATGTTAAATAGTTTTTGTTTTTCAGATTCACTTAATGATCGTTCTAACTTCGTTTTTCTCAATTTAAGTGTTATCACTTCCACTTCTTTACTACTGCAGTTCAAATGAATGAACAGAGGCCAGCACATCAAGCTACCCCAATGTGTCAAATTTCTTTGATATATTTTCAACTTTATTACAAAAGTATAAGGTTCATGTTCAATTGGTAAAATTTGACACATTGGGGTAGCTTGATGTGCTGGCGTGTGTACCTTCCCGGACAAATAAACTATTTATTTGATTTTGTTCACCGTGAACTAGTGATGGTGTAAAGAAGCTGTTTTTGTTGGATTTTTAGCTGTATGACAAATACTTGATTTTTATTACTTTTGCATCACTACTCTTTTGTTTTTTTTTTTTTTTTTTTTCTTTAAACTAGATGTATGTAGAATGATAATAGACGCTTTCGCTTTACGAATTTGGAAAATGTTTCGAATTTATTTCAGGGACTTTCAGTCACAAAGTAGAACGAAATGATTTATGTTCCAGGTAGACATTCAACCTCGGTCGCTGAAGCGGATACTAAAGACGGGAAAATAAAAAGCACTTTTCTAAAGCGTCTTTTTTATCTTATTATACAATCAAACAAAACAATGTTTCAATGGAGATAATCTGTTTTTAAAATAATGTGAATAAACCTTTACTTTGAACAATACCGTTATGGAACAGGAAAATTAGATTAATTATTAAAAAGGCAAACGAGCGTAAAAGAATACTAAACTTATTTGACGAAGACAAGGACGCAAACAAAAACCAACAACAGAGACTTAATTGTTGTCCCTGCAAGAAGAAGATCAATAGAACATGACAAAATAAATAAAAGGAAAGCCGTTAGTATAAATAAACAAACATTTTTTTTAATTTTTAACTGTGTGTCTATATGTTTGTTTTAGGTAGTATTCGAAACCGCTAGACCGATTTTGACGAGATTTTGTAAATGTATTTTTAATGTCTATTTATACAGTTACCTTCAGCCAATCACGACGGCTCGGCTGGCGCATTGGCTGAGCGATTGGCTGCTGCGCTGCGTGTCGTGGGTTCGATTCCCGCACGGAACAAATATTTGTATGGCCTACACGTAGTTCTTCTGGGTCTGGTTGTTTGTGTATGTGAGTTTGAATGTTTGTAAACGCACCCACGATACGGCAGAAATTCCTAGTGTTTAAAAATAAAAAAAAACAAACATAGAAGAATACTGGGAAGTAATAGCTATGTAGGTAACTTAATCGCCAGTAAAACTAAATTGTAAATTATATAGTCAGGTGTTCATTTTACACCCATATTTACGAAGAACTACGATCGTCTTTAACCTTCAACTCCTATTCAAGGCATACAAAGATTGCTCTCAAGATTGCAATTAATTTGGAAAGCAATTAACAAATCGTTATGTTCTTTATCGACCATTAAGACAGAAACTTTCGATAAGAAAAGCCGTTAATGGTGTTTAAACTCAAACAAAATGTTTTTAAAGATCTTTGAAGCTCTTAAAAGATTTCGGATTATAAAATATGTTCTTTTGGGAAAAATCTATAACAAATTGCTCATAAAGAAGGTCGTAATTCAAAAAGAAAGAAAATAAACAAACCAAATATTTAGCGCATACTCAGGCACACAATGGCAATACTGAATAAATAATAAATAAATAAATAATGCTGGACAATCCTCACAGCATCATCTAGCCCCAAGCTAAGCAGAGCTTGTGTTATGGGTACTAGATGACTGATATACATAATACAATACATTACATAGATAGATATATTTTTTTAATATACATAGCAAATACCCAGAACACCCGGAACAAATCTTTGTAGATCGTAGAAACATTTGTCCCAAGGCGGGAATCGGACCCACAACCTAATGCGTCGCAGGCGGACTATCGCCCGCCGCGCCACATTGGACGTCAATATATCATTATACGAGTATATATCATCACTACATAGTATAAAACAAAGTGGCTTTCTCTGTCCCTATATCCCTATGAATGCTTAAATCTTTAAAACTACGAAACGGATTTTGATGCGGTTTTTTTTAATAGATAGAGTGATTGAACAGGAAGGTTTATTTGTATAATATATATTTTTTCATACCCGTGCGAAGCCGGATCGGGCCGCTAGTTAATATATAATTTAATGATGATGATATAATTGAATATCGAAAACAAATAAATAAATAATAATAGTGATGACAGAAGTAGTAACAAAAAATAATATTAATAAAATTACCTAACGGCTGCGCCAAATGGGCCCAGTTCAGCAAAAATGCCAGACATCTAGTGTCTGACGCTATTTTTCAACTGGACCTGTTTCATATCACGTGTTGCAATCATGATTATTTCGTTGTGAAAAAGAATAGTGCTATTATTTTTCTAGCTCCTCTCTCACACTGGAACAGTGAAAAGAACAAGATTCCTCATTTTTATTTTATTTTCTTGCAAATTGACAATGCCTCTGTATACAAGGTGTGCTATTTGCTCTTCTATAATTCGACACGTATAATTTTTTAAATGTTTGTTTTAGTAACACTGCTTGTCAGATTTTCGGGCTTCTGACTTTCTATGACAACTGTCAAAGAATTCTCCAAGGTACGGCCACTCGTGCCTCGGAACCATCCTATACATAATGTCATAGTGATGGATGGACACCCATCCGTGAACCGACGACGGCGAGCGTAGCTTAACCTACGATCAACCCGTGCAGCTGTTATTTAACCATGAGTTCCTTGAAAACAATCATACAATAAATAGTTTACCAATTCGACTGAAAGACATGAATTCGTTATTAAGCCATATAACAACAACAATACCAGTTAAAATGTGACTTTTAAAGTGTATTTATTTATTTTTATTCTTTAACAATGTTTATTGCAACAAGGTTGTGTTTAGGTTAACTCACCCTACATTCATTCATTTGTAAGTACTTGCTTAAACAAACAATGATAAAACTCACATACATTATTTACTTATTTAAAATCTCCTGAAAACCTTAAGGCCTTGACGTTGGTTTTTTTTACAATTTGAATAAAAAACACGTTATAATAAAAACTAAATAGGGAACCTACATAAAACACACATAATAGGTAAATAAGATACAAACACCAATATAATATATCATTATAAACTAACAAATCTATCCCTAAAAACTTGAATTCAAACTGCACTTTCACATAAAGTTCAAAACCTACATTAGGTCCGTAACCACAATACCTGCAATAGTATCGGTAAAAGCAATGTACGCCATGAAATCGGATCTTCTCAACGAAGTTCGCAATTTCAATCCACCTTCGTTCACATTTAGCGGAACAGATGATGTGAAAAACGTATGATTTTGTTTTAAATGAACAGTTGAATCATGAAATGAAACTGGTAAAATATCATACATGTTTAAATGCATTTAACAACATTTTGTATTGTGAAAGCTTTAAACCACAGGCTAAAATCTATTCTGTATTGAATGAGTTAAAAGCTATGTAAATAAATAACAGCCCTTGCCAAAGAATAATGGTTTTTTTTTTAAACTTTACCCCACACTAGGAATTTCTCCTGTACCGTGGGTGCGTTTACAAACATTTAAACTTACATACACAAACAGCCAGACCCGGAACTAACTGTAGGTCATAAAAATATTTGTTCCGTACGGGAATCGAACCCATAACACGCGGCGCAGTAGCCGGTCGCTCAACCACAGCGCCAACCGTGTCGTTAAATATTAGTCACTCTTATTGCCTCTACATCCAAACCCATATCCGATATAATATCTAGTACCTACTGGTACATTGTTATTTAGTCTCCTTTAAACATGTTAAGTTAATTATTATTAACATTCACGAACATTATTTAATAAAACATATCTTAATGCAGTGTGCTCCCACTGCAGAACAAAGGCCGGGATTTCCTTTTCCACTCAATTTGATCCTGCACCATCATCAGCTGCCTAGCCCTTTCCCAACTATATTGGGGTCGGCTTCCAGTCGTCTCTAAGTAAATAGTATCATCATCTGCTTAGCTTTTTTCCAACTCTCTTAGGGTCAGCTTCTAGTCTAACCAGATGCAGCTAAATACCAGTATTTTACATAGAACGACTGCCTATCTGACCTCCAAAGCTCACTTATTGGGCAACACGATACCCCTTGGTAAGACTGGTTGTCAGACTTTCAGGCTTCTGACAACCCGTAATGACTGTCAAATCATCCGGCAGCATGTAAACTTGAAACAAATTGGACACCTAGCTTTGAAGCGCTTTTTATGCAACTTTAACAGGCGGTGTTAACAGCCATATCTCAGCGCTTCCATAGAAGTCAGTTACAGCGAAAATAAGGCTGAATAATAAAACATGCATTATTAAACCCATAAGTTTCCAGTTTTACTAACAACTTTGTTTACATACCCACGGTGGAGTAATATATTCTGGCTGATTGGGGCAACTGAACCAGCGAATCTAACAAAACATGAATGACGACCGATGTGGCGCAGCGGGCGAAGGTCCGCCTGCGTCGCAGGAGGTTGCGGGTTCGATTCCCGCCTTGGGACAAATGTTTGTACGATCTACAAAGGTTTGTTCCAGGTGTTCTGGGTGTTTTCTATATATAATAAAAAATATCTATCTATGTAATGTATTATATTAAGTATATCAGTCATCTAGTACCCATAACACAAGCTCTGCTTAGCTTGGGGCTAGATGATGCTGTGTGGATTGTCCAGCATTATGAATTTAAAAAAGATATGAGGTACCTACTATTGTAAAATATATTTTGTTGTTAGTGACGTATTTTTGGAACAGTTTCTCAAAACAGAATTTTGGTAAATGAATAGCATTCTTTCTCCTGTTTGGACGTAAGAAAGAAAGTTAACGTTTATCGGCAACACGTTTCATTTAAAAATAAAAATCTACTAGTAAATATTATTCTGATTACATTTACTTCCACAGTTAGGGACAACACAAATAAAAATCTCCCACATCAGGTGAACCATTCTTAAGTAATGATCTATCATAAATCCGGCAATTGTATTCATTTTATTTATATTATAAAGATTGAATTAACTTATTAGTTTTTTCAGTACAAAGATAATAACGATGTTTACTCAAGTCCTAGTCCACCGCAGTAAACATAAGATAAATACTTGAAAAGTCTCAAAACACAAATTCAGTTATTAATCACAAGACCAAGAAGCGACCTTCTCATTTGGCGTTTCACTTAAGAAAAGCAGGATATGCTGAAATCCACCGTACCACAAAACAATTGATAAAGCAAAAACTTTAGGGTTATGTCCTTAAAAATTCTGATTGGTCCGAAAGTTGGATTACTCGAAAATACTGGACACGTATTTTATCTTTTGCCACGTAAACCAAAAATGACGACGATAGTGCGTTGAAATTGCGCGTGACGTCACACCGTGCTACACTTTTAACGTAACAGTGACGTCACAAGCCCCTGCTCCTGAACTTTGATGTGCTATATCATTGTCACTTTTTATTGATTTGAGTAAGCAAAAAATATGTATGAAATATTTTTTGGTAATCTTACTGACGGACTAAGTAGACTTAATATATTTTTTAACTAGGACACATCCCCATTATTCAAAATACCGGACAGTGTCAGGAAAACAATAATGACGGCTACATTGACCCCAAGCAACATAACATGCCCTACTTAGGCAGGTATAATAATATGAGAAGCGAATTGTGTAAGTACACAATTCGCTTCTCATATTATGGGTTAATATACCTATAAGAATTGTTCCCCGCTGTTTTTATAGCCCTACTAACATGCGTGCGTATACACCTGACGCGACAAAATGAATGTTCATAACACTGTCTGCGAGCGAATACCGACTGTTACTTTGATAAGCGATATATTTGGCGGCTCTGCTACATTCACTTGTCTCTTGGTAAAGAGGAATTATTACGTGACAATAATAACTAGGTAGGTACTAACAATTTGTTTTATCTTTTTCTAGCACGAATGTGAGCTTCAGATAGACTGCCAAGTTGTTCTAGTGGTAGCAAGTGGTACTGCTGAGTGTTTGGTCCTGGGTTCGATACCCAGAACGAGTAAGAAAGTAAATTTTTATTTGTTTACGAGCAAAGGAATATTGGGTTTTTCCATATAAAATGTCTCAGTAACATCTGAAAATGCGCAATGGACTCGGCCTATTTATGTTAAAGTCCAATATAGTGGACGTGGGACTCAAATATCAATGTGGGTCTAGAGTAACCTATATTTAATTCTGCCTTACCCAAGAACACAAGCGTGATGTTATTTAATTTTATTTATTTATTTAAATCGAACACACGTGATTCATATTGTTGTTAGTAATCCTTATAAAACTATGTTAGTAACATTTCTAAAGAAAATAAATATAACAAAACAGAAACAAAAATAAAACTAGTTTAAAAACCTATAATTATGACGGCTTCCCGCTGCACCAGACCTGCAGCTGTGCATACGGGTCCAGTGCACCAGGAACGGGCAATCAGGCTTATTCACTATCACCCTTAGAATGTTATGTGTTATAAAAATAAATAATTTTCTTTATGAAGCAATCGGCTAAAAAAATATATTCTGATTAAGAAAATATGTAGCCTTCCAACTAGATTGATAAGAGTTGACGTTGCTAGAAAAATTGTTATCCCTTCAGACATTATCTTTAACCAACCGAAAGTGACGGAATAATCTACTCGTAAATATTAGCTTAACCCCACATAAACCTACTTCGAAGTATCATACATTAGCATAACTATGCTTTTTATTGGGTCATAACATTTGAGCCTAGAAACGGTAGTAAACGCAAGATCTCCGGGTATACAGAGCTCAGCCGATAATGTAAATCCGTTTTACATCAATAAACAACTGAAAACCAGCTCCTTGCTGTGGGTACCCCATGGCATTGCATCATACTGAATCGTATCCTGCTTGTCACATTCACTGAAGACCATTTTCTGTGTTATACCAGTTAGAACACAGATAATGGTCGTCAGCGACTGTGTCATTTAAGTTTACTTTTCACAAACTACCTACATACTACTACTAGGATAATATATTATATACATGATTTATACATACATACATAAACTCCCGCCTTTTTCCCATAGGGTAGGCATATACCTACCACAAAACGCCACCCGCTACGATCCTTAACCGTTCAGGTCCCGATACTCTATTCATACATGATATAATTATGTAATGTGTAAAACATCATGGTTGTAGATTAATTGTGTTTTTCATTCAATTAACTACACACTACAGATTTGGGAATTTGTAATGGAAGCTGTATGAAGTATCAAAATAAGTAAATAAATAAATATAAGCAAAATGAATATCTATGAACACTATCGTTGGAAATTCCTAGTAGGTAAGTACCAAGTAAGTCTTACCAAGGGGTATCGTGTTGCCCAGTAACTGGGTTGTGTAGGTTAGGTCTACGCTTGTCAAAGTTCATCCGTGGGGACCATCCGTTATATTCCGAGACCCCTCCCCTTGGTCCCGGTTGTCATTCATAGATTTTTGACAGTTGCTACGGGTTGTCAGAAGCCCGAAAATCTGACAACCAATCTTACCAAAGGGTATAAAAAATAGTATTATTCAGTTAGACAGGCAGTCGTTCTATGTAAATACTATTATTCTGCTGCTTGCTGTTAAACTGGAAGCTAATTCCAACAAAGTTGGGTAATGGGTAGGCAGATGGTGAATTTTTAGAAATTAGAAGCAAAAGTATAGAGACATTCGCACTGAGATAAAACAATAGAGTGACTTCGAATGAAAAATGTAAATGTAAATCAAATAATTTAATTAGTTTATTTTTCTAATTTTAATTTCAATTTATGTGCTCATTTTAGAATATCCATAGTCTATTTCTACACGTAAGGACTTGTTGGCTTTCTGTCGTCGATGTTTATATTTTTATTCTGTTTTTTAGCTGTAAGACTTCCAGGTTCTATTAAACAATTTTAAATTAAATTAATATTCTCATCCGCCCACAAAAAATCAAATCCACAGACCTAAGAAACTTGAAACACAAACTGTTCTAACGTATATTTATACAAGCCATTCATACCAAACAACTTTGAATGGTTCAAAGGTCAAAAAGAAACAATTTCATTCCTATCCAATTTCCGATACCAAACACAAATCTTGGTCATAAATCTCCCTTTGATAGATTACAGCTATAAAATTACGTACAAAGATGAATGCCTGTAAACCTAACAGCCTGCACGCAATTTTGGTTGCTTTACGTCGTTCAAACCACTCGACCGTGGATATTTGGAGTGACGGAGCAGTGACGTCATGCATCAATGGGCAACACCAGAGGTCGGGTTTGTTCGATCGTGGAAAATTGTTGGGTCTTGTGGATTTAGATGGTGTTCGGGTCAACATGGATGGACAGGGTTTTTGAAATTTAATTGTCACGTAAGGTTTTTGTGTTAAAAGTTATTTTTGGGCTAGATTCATTTAAAATGTAAATTTTACAATAACTAAGATTAGATACAAAATCCATGCAAGTTTGTGAATATGGGTGATATTGGTGATGACTTGCATGGATTTTGTTGGCTAATTCAAAATCAAAATCAAAAATTCATTTATTCAAATTAGGCTGAGAATCAGCACTTTTTGAACGTCAAAACGTTTACAAAAGACAGTCCCCCAAAACGCCCACCCTTCACCACTTCCTAGTGTTTTTGCTGGGAAGAAAAAGTGGCGGAACAAACTCCCCAGCAACACGTCTGCCTGATAGTTTATCATTGTAATTGGAAAAATGACTAGGTAAAGACATTATTTTAAAACGATGATCAAGTAGATGTTTTAATTTTCGTTTATTGTAACAATAAAAAATACAATATTCTATTAGTTTCTCTTCCCATCAACAACAATAAGTATAAGCTTCGCGTAGTTCGGAAATTCTTTCGGTTTTTGTAAATTGAGCTAAGACAGATGTTTAGATAGTTACTAAACTAAAAGAATCCATATTTGTAACGGTCTCAAATATTTTTTTCATCTAATACTGAGATGCAAATTGCATAACAATAATGATAACAGCTTGTTACTGCCCCAACTGCAGGGTAAACGCCTGTTCTCGTAGAGAGAAGGCACAAACATAAATCATCACGCAAAGCGGATTGGCGATATCAGACTTATATTAACTACAACATCGGCCAAGGAAAACATCGTGAGGAAACCTGGTCCTCACGATGTTTTCCTTGGCCGATTTCAGTTGTATAAAATAAATAATGCTGGACAATCCACACAGCATCATCTAGCCCCGAGCTGAGCAGAGCTTGTGTTATAGGTACTAGATGACTGATATACTTAATACAATACATTACATAGATAGATATTATTTATTATACTTAACAAATACCCAGAACACCCGGAACAAATATTGTAGATCGTACAAACATTTATCCCAAGGCGGGAATCGAACCCGCAACCTTCGCGTCGCAGGCGGACTTTCCGCGAATCCGTATCTAAGATGAACTTAGAAAATACATATTAATGGAAATAATAAAATTTAGACGCTGTCTTGGCGCTCAAGGGGATAAACCACCGAGACAAAACTTCGAAAAAAATTGCGGCTCAATATTTTATAATGGTAAACAACATTATTTCTTAGAAAAAATCACATTAAATGGCACCATTGAAAGTTTCTATCAACAAAAGGGAATGAAGCTCAAAAGAAACGCTTTTATTAGTCAAAAGACGCCTACAAAAGTTTTTGTATAGGCGACAGTCACAATGGACGATGATTTGATCCTTAAATTCTCTGAGGTGCTAAATGAAATGAGTGATGATATTTTGGAAAATACGTTTCCATAATGTGACTTAAATTGTAAAGTTTGTTTAAGAAGCCTCGGAAGAAAATCTGCTTATCTCGCCTTAGAAGTTTGTGTGAAATATTTGTGAGATCGTTTTGATTGTTCCGATGTCGCATCTTATAAGATATAGCAGTTATTTAGGAAATCTATGAAGGAAGGAATTTAGGGCTCTACATAAACTGTTAGTTTTCAACAACGATGTTATCAAGACACCGTGATACTGGAACTTTTAAAAGAACCTACCTCTTAGTGAGATTTGGAGTTTATTTTAACCAATATTGTCGAATCAGTAGTAGTCTAACTAGACAAACCATACTTGTTTTAAAGTCAAACAGATATATTTATTTAAAAACGGAACGACATAGACAATATGTTATAAGCAGAAACTGTCTGTTGACAAGAGTATGAAAACAGTAATGTAAGTACTCAGAATAGATATATTATTTAACAATTAACATTCGGTGGTATTAAAAAACATCAGCTGTATATTGTACCTACTTTCTATGCAAGTAAACAATCTATCTCAATTCTATTCGTAAACTCACGTTTTATTCCTTGGGAGTAGGCATAAATTACAGGACGCCACCCACTACGGCCCTTACATACCTCGATCATCCTTTTGCTTCGTTGAAGTTGATACTTACGGTTGCAAGTACTAAGCACATAATATTTGACGACCTATGTGGCGCGGTGGGCGAAGGTCTGCCTGCGACGCAAGAGGTTGCGGGTTCGATTCCCGCCTTGGGACAAATGTTTGTACGATATACAAAGATTTGTTCCAGGTGTTCTGGGTGTTTGCTATGTATAATAAAAAATATCTATCTATGTAATGTATTGTATTAAGTATATCAGTCATCTAGTACCCATAACACAAGCTCTGCTTAGCTTGGGGCTAGATGATGCTGTGTGGATTGTCCAGCATTATTTATTTATTTATTTATTTCTGAAGAACATCAACAACCAACAAAGCCAGTGTATTTCCTTCTTGGGCGTCCCGTCGTTTTCAACAATTAACTATCCTCGATTAAAACAATCAAGACCATTTACTTAAAACAGTAGGTAAGTGCTACCACTTAAGTACTTATCAGCCCCGAAAGCGAAATAATCTCCTCACAAACTACTTTATCAAATCGTTTAAGATTTTATTTATTTATACACACAAATGTTCACAGACGCACCTACTAAACACCGCAAGCATTTTCTACCAGTCAACCAAATTTGCAGAATTGACTCCAAAGTCCAAATTTCCATTTCATTTGCAGGCAAAATTTTGCCAAATCTTTCGCCCTTAGCGAGATTAAATCACTTAAAACTTTTAATCCGTTCCCTTTCTGTTTTGTAGTCGGTAATGCGGCCGTATTTTGCGATACGGTTTATCTTTCCTTGTTGCTATCTTGACTTACTATTGTAACACGATTATAGTTAACATTTAAGTTTGGAATGTGAATTTTCTTAGCAGTTAGCAGAGGATCAAAATCGAGATTTTCTAGCGAGTGATAGAACGTATCTTTGGAGTTCAGCTTGCCGACCGGTTACGATACACCGTACTAACAAGACAGAAAACATCTTGGTCACCCAAAAAGCATTTAAGCTTACGTTTGCCGAATGTCGGATACATTGTGGGTTTAGAACATTACATCCTGGTTCCTCGAACATGCTCAACCGCATCGCAGAAGACGCAGGTGTATATTGACGACCGATGTGGCGCGGCGGGCGAAGGTCCGCCTGCGACGCAGGACGATGCGGGTTCGACAAGGCGGGAGCCTTGGGACAAATGTTTGCACGATCTACAAAGATTTGTTCCAGGTGTTCTGGGTATTTGCTATGTTTAACAAAAAAAATATCTATATAATCGTCTTCATCGTATATCAGCCATCTAGTGCCCATAACACAAGCTCTGCTTAGCTTGGGACTAGATGATGCTATTTACATTTCGGGACGAGTTTCATGCCTACAGGCGAGATTGGTCCACGTTGGCGCAGGATCGAGTTGAGTGGAAAAAGGAACGGAAAGTCTTTACCCAGCAGTAGGCTAATACTGGTAGATATGTTTGTACATTATATTGGTCTTATTATAATGTATCTTTAGCAAAAAGACAAAAAAATAGGCTTTATAAAAAGAAAATTCTTATCTGCCCGAGAAGAATCGCAACCTTACAACCTCAGGTCCAGTTGTAAACCAGCGTCAGACACTAGTGGTTTAGTCTTTTTGCTGAACTGGACCCATTTGGCGCATAATAATATTTTGTATTAGGTACTTGTGTTATGATATTTTTTTTTGTTTTCTATGTCGGTGTCGTTGTGTGCCTGAGAATATTATGCTCAGTATATGTTGTTCTTTCTTTTAGTTCTGAAGCAGTCGGGTAAGAACCAAAAAATAACTCAAAAAAAATATAGGGAAAAGTCTTCTTGTTGTTAATAGATATATGTTAGTAGCATCTTAGTTGTTATTATCAACGCTGTGGGTGATTGGCACTTCATTTTCCATGCTGATTAAGAAGTTATTCCCTCATGCAACTTTGATGGTCTGCTCCATACTAAATTATATTACACACATACAATTATATTATAATATATTATAAATTATATTATACACAAACTCAGGCCTTCTTCCCATGGGGGTAGGCAGAAACTACAGGATACCACCTGCTACGATCCTTACATAATTCCTTTGCTTAGTTAAATTATGTCCTATTTTTATTTATAGGAATTAATCTCCTTACCTCTATCAATACTAAAAATAGAAGGATCATCTGTGATCCAGCCAGACAAAAAAGAAAAAAAAGGGTTTTTCTTTAAAAGATATTTTTTATCCATTCATTTTATTATACCCGTCGCCTCCCGTCCCGTCCCGTCCCGTCCCGTCCAGGCGATCGAAACTATTTCTTATTCGGTGGTAACCAGGGTCTGATGATGGAGAGTAGAAAAGTGAATAGAGGCACTTATTCCTGAGTAGTATTATCATCGTGTTTGGACTCATTTCACTCCTCCTGATTCTCTTTAGATAATAAAAATGCTGGGTCAGATCAGATCTCATTCCTGTCGAGCCTTGGTGAATTTCTTACAGGTTGTGACCATGTTCCTTTATAACATGTATATTGATGATGTATTTATTATCACTAACACTGACCATATCGGTGATATGGGAAAGGTCAGGTGAGTAGTACTCGCAACCGCCGTGCGTGTATAACAACCAGATGTATGAACGTAAACGATGCAAAAGTAGTATGTAAGGATCGTAGCAGGTGGCGTTCTGAAGTTTCTGCCAGTCCTGTAGTTTTATTACTAAAAGCGTGACTTTATGTATGTTTGTTTGTATTTTATTATGACTTCGTGTATGTTGTGAATGTGTTGGCTCATTGGTTGCGTAGTACCAAAATAATAAAATGCCTACCAATAATATTATGATCAATGAAAATCAAAATATATTTTTTTAGCCTTGTATCAATATTGTTTCCATAGTAGGGCCTTGATCTCAGTCGTTACCGCATGTTTGTTATGTAAATCGAGTTTCGATGGCCCTTTCACTTCCTGCGCAGTTGATTTCTTCTTGTGACTGTTATTCTGTTACTATTCAATGGGTGTCAGGATTTCCTGACGGTTTCGGGTCTTCAAATATAATATTGTTTTGAAATACTGATGAATATTTCATGATGCCAAATGATGTAAAATAAGCCTCATTGTTTAAGACGAAGGATTAAATTGAGGAAGATAATTTTCAGCAACATTGTGTTTGGATAGTTAATCATTCATAAAATAT
Organism: Phlogophora meticulosa; assembly: GCA_905147745.2. Taxonomy (NCBI): domain Eukaryota; kingdom Metazoa; phylum Arthropoda; class Insecta; order Lepidoptera; family Noctuidae; genus Phlogophora; species Phlogophora meticulosa. The sequence goes on along the minus strand of LR990538.1, from coordinate 10,987,667 downwards.
TCAGAATCTCCTGCCTATTTGACTCTCTTAGATTATGTGTGCTTAGCCATCTTTGACTATGAGAACAATTCTAATAAATACCACCTACTAAGTATATATATTCATCACATGAAATACTAATAGATATTTTCGTTTAACTAAACCAACAACGATATTCGCTGAAGAAACACATTTTTCCGAACCAGAAAGTAAACATATCAGAGTGTCAGAGTGTTACAGAAAACAATTACGAAACTATCCGAAATAATACGAAGGGCAGTAATTACTAATATATTCCCTGTTCCATTACATAATTATTTCTTCATCTGTAGGAGCTATTAATACCTCGACGAAATAAGCCGATGTAGTGGCAATATTACACGGTTTACTTTTTCTTTTAAATTTGGATAAAGTTTCCAAACATATAGATATAAGCAAAATTCTTGTTACTAACAATCTTGTCTTGCCTATGGACTTTTTTGTCTGAAATAAAATATTTTTATTTTATTTATAGGTTACTTTTAGAAAAATGATTTCCAGCGTTGATCACATCATCACTTATAGTAAAATAGTGGTTAAAGTTTGTCTAAAATTGTTTCCAAATTGAATGGTATCAACATAAACAAGAGTCAATCAATTGCAATTGTTGTCCAAACCAGAGGCCACTTTTAAGCCTTTCAACCAAAGTGAATCAGTTTGGTTGAACCATGTAACGTACCACTAAGCATTTTCCTATTGAAACCTACTTAAAGAATTTGCGTCGCATTTTATTTCACCATTCGTTATATAAAAGGTTTTTTTATTCATAATCACAATCTCTCCTGGGCAATCCGTTTCTGGTGTAAGGGTTTTAAGTTCTTAATGATTAACATTTCAGTAATTTAAAGAGAAATAGCGTTAATGACAGACAGCGGATGAGGTTTTTCTTGAGGGACGAAATCATAAAAACAATTCCTTTTTCTGTAGTCATTCAAGATTACTGGTAACAGGGTTTGACTTTAACGTCAAATTTCATTAAAATTTAATCACATTTGTTTTATTTATTTTTTAAACCGGCCAAAACCGAGTTGGACTCGCTCATTTATGGTTCCGTACCATATATGAGTAGACCTATCCAGTCATTTGTCAGTAATCTTAAGGTGCTCAACGATTGATATTGAAAGAAAAATCCTTAGTAAAAAGTTATTTCAGAGTCATACATTTATCAAAAAACGAAAATTCATAGGTTCGAAGTTAACTCTAACATTTATAAAAACAAAATATTCTTTTTAACTAGCGATTTGAATGCGCAGGAAGACCTAAAAATTACGCTTTTTCGTAAAATTCCTAGAATACAAAGATTTCGAGGAAAATCGTTCTGACAGATAGGTACACAAAAAAGTGACCTCATACAGGTTCCATTTTTCCCTAAACGTTGAACCCTAAACAGCAACTAGCAGTCGATTGCTCATATTGAATTTACATCGTCACACGACATCGTTTCATCCTTACCTATTTCTTTTTCGAGATCAGGTACCAAACACCCAGTATTTTATTTTAGTCCTTAGAGAAACTTTCAACATTCTGCTTACTCATTTCCCCTAGCAGAAATCCAAGCATTTCTAAAGTAACCAAGATTTTATTACCCAGCCTCGTTGCGAGAAATAAAACATATTAGCCACAAGACAACTGGCGCTGCCGTAAAAACCTTTCCTGTATAGGGTCACCATATCACTTGACTCTCATGAAGTAACTTCAACGCTGTTTTTGCATGAGATTTAGTAAAAAAAGGAAAATAAATGCACAAGTATGTAGTTTAAGATCCAACCTGTAATAATGCTGTATATTAGTATAAGTAAGACATGACATTTATGTATGCATCATTATAGCATGACATTTATGTATATATTATGCAGCATCACTGTCGTAGACATTTTTTGAAATATTCTTAATAGAAAAAAAATGTTTATACAAATGTGTTAATTTTTAAACTTTCAACCGTCGACCACACCCAGTTGGTTCAGTTGCCTGCTTTTTTGTGTTGAAAGTAATAAACAAACTAATCTACTACACAAAAATAGCAAAAACATTATAAATTAGAGGCAGAAAATCCAAAAAAAGGACAATTATACAAAATATCTTCGTTTCGTTTAAAAAATAATCAAAATCCAATATCTCAATATGGGTTACGTTTGGGGTGGAGTGTTCCATAGTCAAATCTGCTAGGAATAATGAAAACTAAAACCTCTTAAAGGATCTAGGTCGACTTAACTTATAACCCTGTATACACAACAATTTTGTACACAAGCTACTATGATTTACCTATAATTCGAGTTTGTTTAGATCTTGTGTGTTATTTAAATTTATTGGATCAATAAACATTTTATTATTCATTTAAACATTTTATATTTATTATTAGCGAATACATGTGTGCTAGCATAATTGCTTGAAATAAACGTACACGTCAATTCTAACGATTTTCAAATCGTAAATTCAACTATCCAACAGCGTTTACTAAGTATCACTCATAGATATGAATAATGTCTTAAAAAAAAAGTGTATTCGAAATGAGTATTTTAAATGTTAAAATTGTTCCAATTGATGTTGCGTTTATGTCAAGCATTCGTGCTAGGCATACAGATGTCTATTAGACATTCCAAACGAAATGGGTATTTGGTCTGGAATGTTCTTTGACTATGCTGTTTGAGTGAACATTCCTTATTGATGAAAATCTGTATTATTTGTAAAGGTAGGAAGGGATGTTGCGGATTGCTTTTGACAGGTTTAATTTTAAGTGTCTCAGCTTATAAATAGGTAAGTGGTTCACAAAGTCCGCAGGTTTAAGTCTTCTCGTCGTCTTAGTGTTTTGTACTGGTCTACCTACTAGATTAAAGCAAATATATGAAATACCAAAGGATCCAGAACAGAATACTGTCGCAGAATATATATCACTTGTGACAAGAGAAATGAACAGATTTAACTTGGAGGATCATCATTATTTTACCCTTACCCCAATTTATTCAAAGTCGGCGAAGCATATCTTCTTCTACCGTCATCTCTATTCATCATCGTCTTAATTTTCATTCTGTTCCTAACCATAATTACACATCATCATGTTTCACGGAGTCTATCCACCTTCTTATAGCATTCATATTAGAGAAAGATACTGACGAAATTGCAGACTTATGTTCAGTTTTGGTTCAGCTGATTTTAAAGTTAAGTTCCTCTAGTTTCTGTTGCCATTTCCCTAATCTGCTCAGTTTTTGATTTCGATTTATAACAGCATACGGCATGCATGAGGATGCTTCTTCCTGTATGTTCAACGTTATCGCATCCATGATCACCAGGAAGAGGTCAAGGCTTAAAGACCACACACTTTGTCTGTGTTGTCAGCAACCGGGAGTAGGAACTTGTTTGATTGTATATAACACAAATTAACTCTACATACTTGCCGGAGCAAACAATCATTTATTTTCGACAAACGACTACAACAACAGCCCTAAAAAACTGGAATACTCTTTTAGAACCTACTTATATTGTAGACCAAAAACGTGGAGTACTACTTGGTAACCCTACTCACACAAAATGTTCCACGAAAAAAACATTGCAAGGACCCACTAATACTCCTTGGCCGAGTTTTGAGGCGGTCGTATTTTTTATTTACGAATACAGGGACGTTGAAACTTCTTGAATCGTCTGGTAATCGTTGGGGCTATCTTAAGTGATCCCTAACGAGCTTTGGGCCGAGTTAAGAAGATACACATTGGTACGTTTTGTTTTTCAGCCATCACTGGAGTTTGTTAAGATTTGGAGGGAGTCGACGAGATAACAGTGGCAAATTGCAAACACGTGAGATTTTTTAGGTTAACTTTTGACTGCAAGCTGTTTATTTATTTATAAAAAAAAGTTTAAACACACAGATGTACAAAGGAGGCTTAATGCCAAAGGCATTTTCCACGAGTCAATCTTGCTGTTTCTGATGGATCAATCACACCAGGCTTTTTAGGAGTTAGAAGAATATGTTTCGGATCTTAAAATAAATTGATATACCAAATTTATATCATATTATATGAATATTAGTTTATACATTAGCAAAGCAATGAATCTAGACCCCGATTTTACAAAGCAACGAATTGCGGACGCAATATATTTGGTATCGTAGAATTTTACTGTAAAATTTGTATCAGTATTTTGAACGGCACAAAATTCTTCACAAATTCCAAAGAAGAAATACCAACCGTGTCACATAATCCAGGCATCAACAAATCTCGTGAATAAACCTTTCCCAACCGCCGTACAACCTTTTCAAACTGTTGATCAGTTAAGCCTTTTGTCCTTGAAGCCTATAAGAAATCCTTGTGTATTTATTCGAAAAGTGGATATTGTACACGTCTTTATTTACAAGAATTTCGCCCAAACTTTCTCAGAAAAACTCAACCCTATCTATTTGGTTTTCTTTTTGTAAAAGATGAAAACAGGGTCTTCCATTTCTTTATTTATACACGTTTGAACCTGACTACATCAACGAAGAACCTGTCGTTATATTGAACTCAATATAACGCCAGGTTCTTCATGCATTTTTATTTTATTTTCTATATGCAGCAACTGCTGCATATAGAAAATAAAATAAAAACCAGACTTCATTTGGCGAAGGTCCGCCTGCGACGCAAGAGGTTGCGGGTTCGATTCCCGCCTTGGGACAAATGTTTGTACGATCTACAAATATTTGTTCCGGGTGTTCTGGGTATTTGCTATATATTAGGTCTTTACCTATGAAATTGCTGTTCTGCAGTACTGGCCGTTTTTAAATCAAAATATTTTTTGTTTGGCTAAGAATTCTAATTTCAAATTAATTTTATTTTAAAAACATGGTTTTTTTTTTCCAAAAGTAGTCATTTGTTTATTGATTAGTGTTACATTTTCATCGCATTTAAATCTTTTTCGTCATCATGGATACGTTAAAAATTCGAGTAATTATGGAATATGAGTACCGTCGTGGCAGCAACGCGGCACAAGCGGCACGCAACATCAACGACGTTTACGGAGCTAACACTACAAACCAACGCACTACCTGTTATTGGTTTGCTCGCTTCCGTTCTGGAAATTTCGACCTGAAAAATGAACCTCGCGGTCGTCCGAAGACTTTGGTCGACAATGACGAATTAAAGGCGATTGTGGAAGCTGATGATACACAATCTACGGCTGAATTAGCAGCAGCTTTCGACGTTAGCGTCAAAACAATATTGGTCCATTTGCGTCAAATTGGCAAGGTAAAAAAGCTTGACAAATGGGTGCCCCACGAACTCAATGATCGCCAGCGCGAAGTACGCGTCGAGACGTGCCTTGCACTGCTCAACAGACACACAAATGAAGGAATTTTGAACCGCATTGTTACCTGCGATGAAAAATGGATTCTGTTTGATAACCGCAAGCGCTCAGCAAGTTGGTTGGATCCTGGTTCAGCACCTAAACAATGCCCTAAACGAAAACTTACCCCAAGAAAAGTGATGGTCACTGTTTGGTGGTCTAGCGCCGGTGTGATTCAACACAGCTTCTTACCAAACGGGGTGAGCATTACTGCAGATGTGTACTGTGAAGAATTGAACACAATGATGGAGAAGCTGGCACATCTCCAACCAGCATTGGTCAATCGCTCGTCTCCGCTGCTCCTGCACGACAACGCGCGACCTCATACTGCACAGCAGACGGTCTCCAAGTTGCAAGAACTGGGGTTGGAAGCTCTCCGTCATCCGCCCTACTCACCAGACCTTGCGCCTACAGACTACTACTTTTTCCAGAATTTGGATAACTTCTTGGCGGGAAAAAAATTCAATACCCGAGAGGCAGTACAAAATGCCTTTGAAGAATTTGTTGCCTCCCGTCCAGCTGATTTCTTTAAGAAGGGCATCAATAAACTGCCACTGCGTTGGCAAAGATGCATTGATTGCATGGGTGATTACTTCGATTAATACAAATAAAAAATACATGAAAAAAAATCATTTAAATTTTTTCATACAAAACGGCAATTTCATAGGTAAAGACCTATTATAATAAAAAATATCTATCTATGTAATGTATTGTATTAAGTATATCAGTCATCTAGTACCCATAACACAAGCTCTGCTTAGCTTGGGGCTAGGTGATGTTGTGTGGATTGTCCAGCAATATTTATTTATTTATTATTTATTTATTTATTCTTGGAATTGTAATAAACCACAAAACATTTCTTACAATTGTATTTTCTGAGTTAGACATTTTAATCAACTAACATCGCACGGTTTGGCATTGCAGTTTTCGTGAGAAAAAATTATTAAAATTATCCGTAGACAAAATACCTTACCTTATTCAGGGTTTAAAGGACATCGAGACATAATCTGATAGCATGAGTTTTGTTACCGGTTTGAGTATGAAGTAAAACATCAGAAAAAACCGTACAAATTAGTAAACAGCCGATGAGAAATTTCCAGAATCATGTTTTCCATTATTATACACCAAAACAAGATAACGACTCGTTCTGATGTGAAAATCTTCGCATCACCGCATGAGCTAAATTCTAGTATAGCTCGGAAATGGTACAAATTGTAACAGTAATATTATGAAGATGATTGTGTGAAATTGCATCAAGACGTCACGTAGTTTGTGCAGCTACTCAGAATAGGGTTTTGGGGGCAATTTCTAGTTTGAACAATCCAGCAGCAATTACTTTGAAATTGTACCTTATATACAGACTGAGATTTACACAAACACATGTCTATTTTACGAGTTAATATCAAATATGGAGTCACATGATATAAGAGAGCTCTGAGAGCTCAGTATATCTAAGCTTTCAGGATGTTGATGGGGCTGCCTCGCTACTGCAGTGCATCAGCGATGTTTGCAGCAGCGTCGCTGATGCGCAGAGTGAGAGACACTCCCAACGGTGGCCTGAGGGTAATCGCGGTTCACGTGGAGAGTCCTGTATGGAGCCATTGGATTCACCTACATATACGAGTAGGATAATTGTTATAGTTTGTTTTTGTGTTATGTGTAGGTATTACTAACATAGTTCTAAAGTTTCTGTGTTTTACTAACATTCTATGGACAACCTAGTCTGATGTAAATTATAAATAAAATAAAAATAAATAAACAAATAACTCCGTTTACCTAATAAGGACATACATTTAATTTATTTCGATATAGTCTTAGGCTATCATTTGTAGATCTTTGACAGTCGTTACGGGTAGTGAGAAGCCCGAAAGTCTGACAACCAGTCATACCAAGGGCCCAGTAACAAGAGTTGCCCAGTAACTGGGTTGTGGAGGTCAGATAGGCAGTCGCTCCATGTAAAATACTGGTATTCAGCTGCATCCGGTTAGACTGGAAGCCGACCCCAACATAGTTGGGAAAAGGCCAGGCAGATGATGATAGTCTTAGTCTAAAAGCTAAGAATATGTCTCAAGTCGCGATCATGTCGCCGATTCCTCTAAGGTCACCTTTCACCTGCCTTAATACCCTCACTGGTAGTCAGAGTCACGTGTAAATTTTATCCTTTCTGTTGTTTTTTAAACGTTTAAGGCAAATATTTTGCTTTCGTCAAAGCGATAACGAAAGGATTAAAATGATTACCAAAAAGATTTTACAAAATTATTAGTTTCATAATCTCACTTTAAAAGATTGAAATGAGTTAATAGCCGACGGTCTTTCAAGAGAATATTTAATGATGCTGATTCTTCAAAAGATATTTCAGAAGGTTTATGAATTTGAGAAAAAATGCATATACTTATAAATACAAAAGTTATTCTTTCTGTCTATTTGTTACCTTTCCAGGCCTTAATGTCAAAAACAATGTCATGGTGGCCCAGTGGTTTAGGCCTCGCCTCTTGTACACGAGGTTTTGGGTTCAAACCTAGGCAAGTACCAATGTGACTTTTTTAATTCATATGTACTTTCTAAGTTTATCTTGGACATGGTGAAGGAAAACATCGTGAGGAAACCTGGACTTATAATTAATTTAAGTCTGAAATCGCCAACCCGTCTTGAGCAAGCGTGGTGATTAATGCTCGTGCCTTCTCTGTATGAGAAGAGGCCTTTGCCCTGCAGTGGGACAGTAACAGGCTGGCATGCAGGTCTTAATGGCTGCACCAATTTATACGAAATTTTGCCCGCGAATTGACAATGAGCTGAGTAAGGAGAAAAAACACTTTATAACCCAGTAGTAGATACGTTCCTGTAAGATAATTTCCAATCTCCACGTGGGCAAAGCTGCGGGCAAAACTAGTTTTCTATAATACCCGTCTATGCTCCTACACAGCCTTGTCCAACGATGTAGGTCAGCATTTTCTCCCGATCTTTTGACCCGGGAATCGAACGAGGTATGCAGTTCGATTAGCGCCCGTTTCATAACTGGATTTCTCGAGTTCCAAGAAATGAACGAACGACTTTGTAAAAGCAAAAAGTAAATATGAAGGTGTACGTGGAAACCTTGGTATTTGGAGTCCGAAGCTAAATTGGATTCGGCGAATGAAGTTAAAATTAAAAAATTGTATTCCGATCGAGTTGCTTCATCATTCCGCGAATCAGAGTGAACACAAAGCTGCAATTATTGATACGAATCAATTTGACATGCTTAGAATCTGAAAGAAAATTATAACGCCTTCGGGCCGTTGTTGGGGCTGACACGTCGCTTGATCGCCTCGGGCATGTTTGCATGTATAGTAAAAAATGAAATGAAAAATGAAATGAAAAAGCGTTTATTTGTTGTTACATCCTCTATATTGTTATATCATCTAGTACTCATTACACAAGCTCTGCTTAGCTTAGGGATAGATGATGCCGTGTGGATTCTCTAGCATTATTATTTGTTATTATTTATTTTAATGCCTTACTCAGACCTTAACACTTTCCGGGACAAACCGCCTCATGACGTTATCTCGATATATATATAATATAGCAGACCGCCTATAGACGGTACCGTCTATAGCCGGACTGTCTCATTACGTTACTCATTATTTAGTCATGGTATGACTATAGATGCTGGCGGGAAAAATTCCGAATCATTCCCGTAGAATACTTCGGAAGTATTCCGAAATATTCCGAAACTTTGGGAATATTTCAACTGTCAAAAAAAAACCAGGGAAATCGACCTTACTACCTATTTCGCGCTAGGAAGTTGTAAATTATATTATCTTTAGTTGTGTTGTGAACGGTAGGTATATTAAGTTAATTGAACTGATTAATGAAAACACAAATTAATGATTGTAACTTTAATAATGAAACTAAAAGGGATTACAAAATACTTATTTCGAATAAATTTTCAAAAAACAAATCAAATATGCTAGGCCTGGTTTTTTATTCCACAACTGACATTCATAAAAATAGCATTCGATTTCGAAATAAGTAGGTACCTACCTAATACAAAACAATAAAAATCCTGTTAATAGCATGCTAACATATCTACCTATAAAAATATCAACATATACTTAATATAATAAAATAAACATTTATATTTTACTTCCGTATGTGCCACTGAACAATAATTGACTCACCCACCACACCACAAACAAACACGTTTATTCCCATGAATGATGAAAATGAATTATTCGGGCGAAACATTCAATTGCGGGGTACGAATCTTTCTCGCGGGGGGAAAACTTCTCCGGGAAGCATCTCCCCTCTTACCGCACCCCGCACCGCCATCGCCTGCACACACGACTCGCGGGATCGACGATCGATGCAAAATACGATTTTTGAGCAAAAAATAAAAAAAAACTTAATTAAATCCATTTTGAATAATTCTGATTTACAGAAACTTTCCCAGAAGTATTCCGGAATTATTCAGAATTTTTCAGAAGTTTTGCAACTATAGGTATGACGTTCCGCCCATAGGCGTCAACGTCTGTGGCTGCATTTGTCATATAAAAAAATTAAAATACCTATGTGTATATTTATATAATACCCATGTATATACCTATATGTACGGCTGTAGCCGGTATGACAAAATGTATGGGATTTTGAAGTGTCATATCATGACATTTACAAATAGTCAAGTGACCCGGAACGTGTTAAATAAACTTAGACAGTGGACTGTAAATTAACTTGTATTAAATATTCAAAAGTGAAATATACAGTGAAAATCAGCCGCGTGTTATTGGTTGAATTCATAAGGTGAAGTGTCCGAAGCTTTTGCCCCTCCTGCGTATCCGCGCACCTGACGCCTCATACGAAGGTAGCCGACGGCGCCCAAACAGCCTCTCTATACAACGATGTGTAAGCGGAGCGCGTGCCTGGTGAGCACGGATGATGATGAAAGCTGACAGGTTCGACTGTCCCTGCTGTGTACTCCCACGTCACTTACAGTCGACGGTGAGGGGAGAATAAGTACTTTGTTTTTGTATTTAAATTTTGTATGTATTAATCTTTTTTCTCGCGTAATTAATTGTGTATGATATATGAATATTTTGTGCGTCTTTGTTACTTGAATGAATGAATTCGCTCTACATATTATTATTTTATATGCCAACATTCTGGTATATATACAGAATTTAATTCACAAAAGTTCAGTTAAATCTCACTCGAAAATAAACCGCAAACAATAATTTATTCGAAAATAACCTTAACAATAGAAACAATATTCTCTGCTTCAAATTAATGGATGCTTTGGGGAAGGTTGTCTTCGTTGTCACAATTGGCCACTAGTTTGCGCAAGGTCATGTTTTCTTTAACTAGAAGGACTTAGGAAATGCGAATATATAGCGTTTTCCAATAAGAGGTGTTATTTTGATATTCAAAGGAAAATGCCATTTTTTAATGTGTATGATCAGATGTTTATTTCATTATAAAGAGGAAGGTATGCCGTTAATAGTGGAAAATAAGATCTGGCAATTGACCACTGAAAGCTTACAGTAAATTTTTCATAACCAAATCGCAAAGTGTCAAACCCTATGTCTTCGATTGCCTCATAAATTCTTTATTTAAGTTCTTGAATCGTCTTGAATTGTTTATATACAAATAAATAAAATTTAAGTGTCTGTGTGTAATATCAAAAGAGTAGCTTTTTACTAAATGTATATCCAATACATTTAAACGAGCAATTTTTGTATATAATTATGTACACATATACAAGAATTGCTCTAAAAAAAATGATATATAACCTGAATCTCGGAAACGGCTCCAACGATTTTCATGAAATTTAGTATGCAGGGTGTTTCGGGGAAATTGATCTAGCAGTGTTTCATTTTTAGAAAACGATGTTTTATCCGAGCATAGCTCGGTCATGCAGGTACTGAAAGTTTATACGGTACCTAATCATAGCAAAAAAACAATATCTACATTTTTCAGGAAACCTCCTAAACTTTTGGACCGATTTGACTGGAATTTCACTGGCAGATAGCTGACGTTTTAAAGAGTAACTTAAGTTTACTTTTATTTTAGAAAAAGAGTTAGGGTTCCGGGAAAGAAAAATATCCAAATAATGTCAAAAATCTTTAAATCTTTGAATGTAAAATTCCAGGCAGACGAAGGAGCGGGCACAGCTAAAAATAAAAATATAAAAATAGGAAGAAATCAGATAAGAGGGAGTCGAACTCGCATGTTTTTTTTGTGTAAGGAAATAGTAAGTTAAAGTGCTATTGAAAAGTATTCCTGTATGTACAGAAATCTTTGAAAGTTGTTTTTAATATGTTTTTAACCTGGTCAAGGAACAAACCTAATGAAACATAGGTTTAGTGTGGAAAATAAATAACAGTAAATGCAAGAATTAAGTGTTTTCAAGAAACATTTAAGGTATTTTCTGCTTAAAATCGTGATTGAGACAACTTACCCTAAATAAATAAGGTAAATTGACACAAATGGCTAAAATTGTTGGTCCCAAAGTGATTCATTTAAATATTTTAGTTAAGTAATTTATCTGTCAGTCAGTATCTGTCACCAGTTGTCAGTTTCCAAAATATTTATATTTTTCTCTGATTATCACTCACATACACTTCACGTTTTACTGACATCACGCTTTATCTTCAAAAATTAATTACATCATTGTTTATTTTACATACTCACATCATACTATACAACTGATTTACGTCCGTGACATCTTACATCTTCAGGCCCCGTTGAAAACCAGCGTCAGGCACTAGTGGTGTGGCATTTTTGCTGAACTGGACTCATTTAGCCTAGCCGTAAGGCAGTTAATATTATATATTTATGTATACGTATATATTTTTTTAAATGTTTTTCTTGTTACTTATTCTGTTTCATACAATTATTTTTTTCATGTTTTTCCATGTTTAGTATAGTGTCGTTGTGTGCCTGAGCCTGTGCTGAATAAATGTTTTTACTTCTTTCTTTTATTTTCTAGTTTTCTGGCATTTTTGCTGAACTGGACCTATTTAGCGCAGCCGTAAGGCACTTATTTATTATTTTGTCTTACTGCTTCATATTTTTGTTGTTTATTGTTGTCTATTTTAAGTATTGTGTCGTTGTGTGCCTGAGCATGTCCTGAATAAATTGATGCTTTTTTTTTCTTTTTTATATAAATCAAAATATTTTCTAAGTTAAGGTTGACCAAAATAAGGTATTAAGAAAAAGAAAAATCTTAAGTTATGTTATTAGTTATGTTTTAGTGTGTTTGTTATAACTAGGACCTGACTCCCTCACTATCAGACCATCTTTGCAGGCTGGCTCCTTAATTTCAACGGCAATTTAAGTTTCCTGAAATTCAGGTCAAAATTACATACTCTTCATTTTGGGCACGCAGCCAACTAATGCATTCAGTATCTTGAAACACTTTCCATTCTGTTGTATTGTAACTAATTTTACACTAGAAATTCTGAATGGAAAATCTAGACCAACAGCATCTTTCTGAGATGAACTTAAGTTTCGTCTCGCGTTCAATTTTAAATTTAATTTGTACCTACGGTGGCAACATGCGATCCATTCATCATCTCGGAAAAAAATATAAATGGGTGGTTTTATTTTGAGACTAGAGCAAGAGAGTGCCATTCTATAAGCAGCTATAATTTATCTAGACTGCCTCTTCTTCTTTCTTGAATGTGATCCAACTTTCGGCTAGGGTTTTTTTTCTCCATATCTTGAATATCTCAGTCTGGTTTTTACAAACTTAAAAACATACAAACATACAAACATGGAACATGCAAACATGGAACATACAAACATACAAACACACAAACAATCAAACAAACAATTCTCTCCTCTTAATAATATTAGTTTAGGTAACTGCTAACTCGCGCTTGAATTTGAAGGGGTTTTCTGCGCCATTCAAATTATGTACCAAGGTTGAAACGCCTCATGTAGACGATTCAACCTTGAATCGAGAAGGCACGTGCGGAAGATCATTGGTGGCCATGTGTACAAGGATATTTCATCATGTTAGGAATTATCCCTTAAGACTAATAAAACCGAGAAAACTATTTCTATTCCGGAGTCAAAACAGCTTAGTCTGCTGTCGAAAGATAAGTTTTGTTACGAGTCTAAGCGCCGCCGATGTCTCTAGTTTGGCAAAGGACCACCCTTTGCTTTTGTTCCCATAAAGAAACAAAATATTAACAAATATTGCCTCGCTTGTCTGGTGATCGCAAGCGCGGCAACTAAGCATGAGTTTCTGGGTTTGGGCTTATTCTTCTGGAACTTTTCAGTAGCTGTCTGGATTTGTGCCCAATCGATGGTAATAGGCTCGCCCCTTATTAAATGGAACTTGAACATAACTGGCGAAATGGACCCTTCGGAAAATACTGACATGATGTTATATTACATTAGCATACATATACATATATCATTTTAAAAACCACAACGCTTTCAAAACATTTGCGCACGGTCTAGACGATGTGTATAATCAGGGACTTTGAATAAAAATTAGCATTCGCATCTGGCCGACTTAGCCAACCTTTTGGCACGGAGCCAAATGACAACAATTTAGCGCAGATATTTTTATAACTCGTATTAGCGAAACATTTTAATACTTTTAACTGACTTAGTGGTGGTAACTTTATTTAGAGAACTTTATACGTTATACTCCCTGTTTTAGGAATAAACACATTTTGGAGGGGCTTGTGGCTGTTTAATAACAGCCGCAACGTTCGTTTGGCTAAGCTACGCTAAAAAAAGATGACTCTATAACCATGATGAGAATCCATTACATATATCAAAACTCCTTCGTACATCGAAAAACACGTTAGGCCAGGCGTTGGTCCTGGTTGTCATTGGAGATCTTTGACTCGTTCCTTGGGTTATCATTACTGAAGTAACTGTCAGTCATCATCATCATTTCAGCCATAAGATGTCTACTGCTGGAAATAGGCGTCCTGCGCTTCCCTTATCAATTCAGCAGCACAGCTTCCTGCCATCTTCACCAGATTGCCGATTCACCTTGTTTACCCTCGCTGTGTCTTCTCGAACGCGGTCGCTACACTACCAGCCAAGCAGTCCAAATACATCCTGTGTTTTACCTGGGGTAACTGTATCACCAGCTTCCGGTAAGGCAGGAAGTCTATCGTAACAAAGTTAGGAAAAGAGTATGCAGATAATGCGTCCGATGTAAAGTTTGTTTTGTATTTCTAGTAGAGGTACGAAGGTTGTCTGACACATGCCTACGTTTAATATCTCAGTGGGGCGATCGAAACCGAAGGACCTTTGCACCAAGGTCGCTCCATGTAAAATACTGGTATTTAGGTACATCCGGTTAGACTGAAAGCCGACCCCAACACAGTTGAGAAAAGGCTACTCAGATGATGTACGAAGGCAATGGTCTTTTAAGGAACACTATACACTGACAAGTATTGTGTCCCTCTCACACAATGTGGTGCTGTTAAATTAAAGTACCGAATTGGTAGTATTCACATTCATTTTTTTTTAATAAAGATAACAATTTTTGAAGTGAAAACTTCCTTAGCCGCATTTAGCGACTTTTGGTAGGGGCGACTTAAGGGTTTAAGTCACCGACATGTAATGTGACGTGATGCACCAGACTGACGGTTATTCCAAATTTGTACTTCTGAAGGCAGTCCCCATGACTGTTTTTTTATTTAAATAACCTGTATTATCCCACTGCTGGGCAAAGGTATAGTGACAAGAGTATAAGGAAACTTCCACTTTTCCTTGTCGGTTGTCTGTCCCAACC
This sequence comes from Phlogophora meticulosa, assembly GCA_905147745.2. Taxonomy (NCBI): domain Eukaryota; kingdom Metazoa; phylum Arthropoda; class Insecta; order Lepidoptera; family Noctuidae; genus Phlogophora; species Phlogophora meticulosa. The sequence continues at coordinate 10,972,603 of LR990538.1, read as the reverse complement.
CATCTTCTTAAAACGCCTCTAAGCTACCACATGAGCTTGTTATTTATTTATTTCATGCTACACGTACTACGACGCTACGAGCGTAGCCACGGCGTATCTCGCACTTCGCTGGCTTGGTGTGAGAGTTACTTGGAAACGTCAGAAACGGACGCCCTAAAAGATCATACACTCACTTTAGCGTTGAAATTCTTCAGAAATGCGTCGTATTCAAAGGGCAAGGATGAAGACATTAGCAGGTGGTGTTCCGAAGCTTCTACCTACCCCATGGGAAAAAGGCGTTGGTTTATGTATGTATGTAAGTTTTAAGTTTAACAAGTCAAACTATACCTTCGACGTACTATAAATTTCCTTAGTAAAGATAAACATTCTACACACTCAAACTAACGAAGAGTATATTTAAGAAAATAGGGCAATTACCTTACTTTATAGCGTAGTGCTCCAAGCCTCCAACACTTATGCAAACACACTGGAAAGTTTGAAACACGACGCGTTATCATTTACTTTGTTTTGAGGTAAAATATTGGTACCTACATAGTAATCTAAATGAGTTTGAGCTTGTTTCTGTAAGGACGGTATGTATGCGGCGAGCATTGGGTAATGATATCCAGGTATCTTTAAAACAATGGAAATTATTGTAATCTTTTTTTCACTTAGCGTGTAGCTGTGGTGGGGAACGCATTTCATTACGTAAATTAAAATAGGAGTAAATAAAAATAACTGCAAGGACTATTGAAAATATACAAAAATGTTATATTGTTTCAAAGATTACACAAAAAACACGTATGTACGCTTCAAATGTTTTGGTGGAGGCCTTTCTAGCCATGTCGCGATAACGGCCATTTTTACTATAAAACTATGGCAGAAATAGCAGATGACGTCAATCGTCTGTATCGCTGTCTCTGTCTACTAAGTCAGTTTAAATCGGTAATAATCAGCCTATATAATCAGAAATCGCGAAACGTTTGGTCGACTCTACACGTGACCAGAGGGCTGGCCTTGAATCAACATTGCCATTCAACGCGGCAATGCTGCCAGCCTTCTGGGCACTTTCCCGTTGACAGTGATGCGGATGAATTTTTCGATGCCCTGTGATTATTTATTTTATTTTATTTTTTCATGTAATAATAGTTTTATCATGAATATTTTTGAAGCTTTTACTGTTTTAAAAAACTAGTTCGGTTCCCTAATCTGCCTCATTTGTCATTATCTTTATTACCAAGCGTTCCGCGTTGTTTTTTTCTACTTTTAGAACTTAGATTAATTATTTTAATTTATAGTGTTTTATTGTAAATGCCATTAATAATATTAAAATATAGTTTGTGAAATACGTTTTGCATTAAAATATGTTAGAAGAAATCACATGACAGCCAAAAGCTTTTACAAGTATTATTTAGCGAAACAGTAATATTTTATTACAAAACTAATATATTGTTTCTCTGCGTCAACAATGTAACAATACACCAAGCGCATTTCTGAAAAATGAAAACGCTTCGCAAAAAATATGTAAATTCCTTCAATATTAAATTACTTACATTACGCTGTCTGTTTTTTATCGGTACGATCATAAAACAAAATAGAAACAGAAGAATATTTTGTTTTAGAATAATATATCAATGACAGAAACGTATTTGCACTTTCCCTTAGGGAGATAAACTAAGATGTGAATGTAAATACGAATTTTGGCGGTAATTGGTATGTCATCGTGAAATAAAGTGTCGCGGTATACATTTCAAGAAACGAACTTGGCCAGGGGACTTGGCTTAAGTTGTACCTGAAACTTTGAATTTCTGAGAAAAATTGTATTTAAACAATTGTTGTTTATTTGTTTCAGCTAGGAGCTCGTGGCTAAATAAAAACAGCCGTTGATTTGATTGGAGGCTAAGCTACGCTTACCGATGTCAGTCTGTGGATAGATGACCATTAGTAACATATCGAGAATCCTCTGTGCCTCGGAAAGCACGTTAAGCCGTTGGTACCAGCTGTTATTTGTAAATATTTGACAGTCGCTACGGGTAGTCAGAAGCCCGAAAGTCTGACAACCAGTCTTACCAAGGGGTTTCGTGTTGCTGAGTAACTGGGTTGTGGAGGTCATATAGGGAGTCGCCATGTAAATTACTGGTGTTCAGCTGCATCCGGTTAGACTGGAAGCCGACCCCAGCGTAGTTAGGAAAAGGCTAGACAGATGATGATATGTTTTAGCAAATACAAGTACTCATACAAGTCAATCAAGAAAATGATTTAAATCACTAATGTGGACGGTTTTTAGTAACTGACTACTCTGGGAAAAAACACCAAAACCAACTCAGGGTTCACAGTTTCTTCTAAAATCCAGAAATAATTTTGGTCAGATAATGGGAGGACCGTGCAGCTTATTGTACGAGGGAAGAAAACAGATAGACGTAGACCTACCCAGTCAGTGCACGCATTTGCCAGAAATCGTGTAGCGCAACTCAGAACTTAAGACACTCCACTGAGTTTATGGGAGAAAGCTTGCGTCCCTCGTTATAAGAAGATGTTACCCTTCTATCTATGGTTCGGCTAGGTATCGTCTCAAAGATGCTGTTTGCCATTGTTTGTAATCAATACTGTCATTGCTATCATTATGAACATTTAGTAAGTGATATTTAAGTTCTAAAACACCGTAACACCATTGTTTTATTCTTTGTTTGTGAACAAAAAGCGTAAATACAACGTTTCAAAGTTTTTAGCGGGTAGACCACATAATTTTGTACTGAAGTTGAAAACATTTTAAAATGAGTATTCAAAATTATAAAATCTAAGCGAAGCAGAAATTTATGGAATAGAAAGAGTGGAAGAGAAAAGAGAGTTTACAGTCATACATCTGGTCATACATGCACGCCAGTTGCGAGTGCTACGACCTGACCTTTCTGAAAAACATTGATAATAAAGTCAGCGAATGTTCTTCTGGGTACTTCCCCTCTCGGCGTTTCCACCAACATCTGCTTTTTAAATACCTTTTGTTAGTAGCCTTTTATTCAGTCTTTCAATTTGACCAAACCACCTTAGCATACTCGTTTAAATGTTGGTAATCTTTTAAATAAAAATATATTAGTTTTAAATTATTGTGTTATTGCGTTTTTCCATCTGAAAATTTTCAGTAGCTGCTCGTTGCCTAGACTCGTGCCCGATTGATGGCAATAGGCGCGCCCCTTATTGCCTCTGCCTAACCTTTTGGAGATTATAGGCGTGATGTTATGTGTTAAATAACTCCGCCAAAATGAGTGCTTATCAAAAGCACAATGATGTTGTTGTAACTTGTTGATTTGTGAGAGACATATTATGTAGTTCCGCGATGTCTTCTGACAGATAACTCATTAACTCATTTCTCCAAATATGCGTTATGGGCTAATTAATAACACGACTGTGGGTATAATTGACAGCGTAATTAATGACTCCCACATGCTTGTAGTTATTATAGTTCGAGATTACTCAGCAGTAAGTTTGTGTCTGCCTGGTGGCTGTTTCAAGTAATTACACGTTGATTATAGTTTTAATTTTGTTTCTTAATTTTGCGTTATATTATCTTTTTCTCATACCTTCATTTATTATATAATAGTGGCTTGATTAGGTTCCTACTATCGTAACAATCAAACAGCCAATACTTACCGACTTCCAACAAAAGTCTTTTGTATCTCGGCACCCTGTGGGGAGCCGAGATATGTCAAAGACATTTTAAAAATACTATATTCTTGGTAGAAGTCCATGTTAACCATTATTTGCTTAAATAACCTTTCCCTAAATATGTTGTAACTACCAAGCACGGAGGGATCTAGGTATCTGCTGCATGCTCACCTATCCACGGAACTACCTCGGTAAGCGTAGCTTAATCTTCGATTGACCCGATTGGCTATTGTTACTAAGCCACAAGCCCCTATCCGTGTATTGTGATATTTAAATTATTGAAAAATATTTACATATGTACACAGTACACATAAGAGTCTCAGCTATAAGATCAGAAATGAATAAATCAAATTCTATTCGATATCGAAATTTAATTTTGTGTTTTTTTTATTAATGTTATTTGTTTAAAATGATCAAATATCAAACAAATACGTGCACATAATATTATTTGTTTACGATATATATTTACGATTTTTGATAAAAATAAAGATGATGACTGTTGTTTAAATAACAACTTAGGCCTAGAAATTGTAATTATTTAATAAGATAATGCTTAGGTCATATAATAAAAATACTAGATTATTATTGTTCCACTGCAGGGCGAAGGCCTCTTACCTTACAAAGAAGGCACTACAATTAATCACTACGTTTGCCCAAGGCGGGATGACAATTTCAGACTTATGTATTAACAATTAAAGTCCAGGTTTCTTCAAAATGTTTTTCTTTATCACTGACATCTCTAAGATAAAGTTATATACCGGAATGTACACATTGGTAATTGCCGATATTTGAACACACAACCTAGTATTACATATTAATATGCCATAGTAAGTATAATAGTCGTCACGCCCTTATTTCCCAAAGGGCTACGCAAAGGTGCATCTGTAGTTTACCCCAATTTTATAGGTTATGTTTAAGTTCCGTAAAATTCAGGACGAGCCTTCGCCATCAACAGGGCACAAATCCCTGATAAATTTGATCAATCAATACCTTTTACCGATTAATCAAATACTGATGAATTTAAGCTGGAATTTTTTTATAAAACTGCCGGACCCGACAATTGAACTCAGAATCTCAAGCTTAACAGTTGCAATCCATCAACAACATCAAAATTTTAGGAAGCACAAAAAAATGATCATCTAATATAGGATAAAAAGACGTATTATCAGTACCTAGTTACCTAATTCTTTATATTCTCAACAGGTCTTCCCGGTAAAATGAACCAAAAAAAAGTTGTTTCATCCCATCATTATTACACTTATCTATCCAACCTTTCTTGGAGGCAATAAATTAATTCAAATGAATACAATAAAGAACATTTTACGAGAAAACAGCTTTTATCCCCAGGGCATAAAGGTCAAGGTCGCATGCTAACAGCGTTATGAATTTTAAAAGTAAATTGTATATTCTGTTGATTGCCTCGAAACAGATATCGTTATTATTAAAATCGTCTCGAAATGTTTTACTTTATTTGACGAAATAAAACAAGGGATTTCTAATTTGGATAAAAAAGTGGATGCTTATAAAGGTTTTTATTAAGTTTGTTTAGGGTAAACGCTAAGAAAAGTTAATGTAACATTTACCCTTTTGTTCTTTGAAAAGATAAGCTGGATTATTGTGATTTTACTGTGTTGTTGCCAGGCAACCAGTTTTTAACTGTAATTAAAAATCTCATCAGAAATAATCCTACCAAACAAATGAAAATAACACCAGTGTTTGGATTTCGATTCAGGAGCAGCTGTAAATGAAATATTTGGACGAAGCTATCCATTCAAAAAGATTGAAAGAAAATCGAAAGATTTATTTAGAAAAAAATAAAGGCACATAAAAACATCAAAAAATAAACCCCGCCAGGATTTTCTAAATCATGATTGCTAAAATCAATATTCACAAACAGTTTACACACTAGCGATACTGCCCATATAAAATACCACATTGTCTTTTTTCTGACGTTTCCTTTTGACAACAATGAAATATGCATTTATGACGAAACCATTTCAGGAAATCTTTTCCTTACACATAAGAATTGGACTCGCTGCCCAAGAAAACCTTAAGATAATTTTATTATTGTACCATCGCGATAATGGATTGGGTACAATTAATAATAACCGAATTAATCCTGCGAAGTGCATTCTGGAATATACTTCCACAGGCGGCTCGGCTCGCTCTCTCTCTACTCTTCTGTACTCTCTCTATCTATCTCTATTTTTTCTTAAATAGTCAATTATTAACTATTTACAAAATTTGGGAATCATAACTAAGTAAAATCCACACGAATTGGTCGATCTAGGTTAAGCTCACGCTCGCCGCGGTCAGTACTTGGATGGATGACCACCCCTTTCATAAAGAGAACCCTCCGTGCTTCAGATAAGTTGTTATGACGTTGTTAACTTTAGATATTTGACAGTAGTCTCGGGATTCCATCTAGAAGCCCAAAAGTCGTATCAACAGGTACGGGTATCGTGTTACCCAGGAACTTGGTGATCCACAGATAGGCAGTTGCTCCTGGTTTTCCACTGCACCTGGTTACATTGGAAGCCTCAATATAGACGTTCAGAACTGCCTTTATTAATAGGTTTAAAAGATATTTATTCTCAAAAAAGACACAAAGTCACTTACATGAGAATTAATGGCTTTATTAATTTTATAAATTCAAATACATTATTTGGAAAAGGCTAGATTATAATGATAACTATTTCAGAACGTTTTTTTCGCTCAGCATTTCAAAGATTAACAGGCCCAGGTTTCTCAGGATGATTTAATTACGGAATTATTTCCCAAACAGTATTTTTTTAGCGGAGCAGAAAAGTTCTACACCATTTTTCAAGTCAAACTTTGTTGCTGTTTCACTTTAAAAGTTAAAAGTAATTTGATTAAAGTCCTCTTTAAACTCTTGAACTGTATCGAATTAATTATTCAATTAAATAAATGGGTTTCGTTCCAGTTGGGTTATTTAACTCCCACGTGTTTCTTTATTAAAGCTTGTGATAAAATGGGCATTCTGTAAATTTTTAGGTGGGTACTTTAGTAAGCGTGTGGGTTTCAAAAGTGTATACCAATTAAACGAGTGCCTTAACAAATATCTATGCGATTTCTATGTAAAATAAACATAAGGTCACAGTCTCTTTTAAAGTCCAGACATTAGGCAAATCATGTGACGACTTGCAGATTACGGTTCAAGATGGTCTTTTGAGGAAAGAACCACACAGTCCGTCTCGTTTGTCGGAGATATGAGTGGACCTGTCCAGTGCAAGCATTTGTCAGTAAACGCAGAGCTCAACAAGCAATAGAACTCATGAAATCATGCTCAACTGGCCCCATTTTCAACCACATAACTACTGAACTAGTTAACTATTAACCTGATAGAAGAATCGCGTAACTTATTTGCTACTGAATAGATTAATAAAACTAATAGGTTCATTTGTTCTATTAAACGACAATGGCTATTTGGCGTGTACGCTCGCGCTCCGGTAATATGACCGCCACGTGAGTACAAAGACTTACTTTTACTGGATATAAAAAAAAAAAATGCTGGACAATCCGCACAGCATCATCTAGCCTCTATCTAAGCAGAGCTTGTGTTATGGGTACTAGATGACTGATAAACTTAATACAATACATTACACAGATAGATATTTTTTACTATACATAGCAAATACCAGAACACCCGGAACAAATCTTTGTAGATCGTACAAACATTTGTTCCAAGGCGGGAATTGAACCCGCAACCTCCTGCGTCGCAGGCGGATCTTCACCCGCCGCGCCACATCGGTCGTCAAATGATCGTCGATATGATAGAGTTTAAACTAATTAACGATTATCATCATCTCCCTAGCCTTTTTCTCAACTATGTTGGTGTCGGCATTGAGCTTGAATGTGGAGGGTTATAAGAGTAAAGGAAGACCAAAGAAACGATGGGTGGATTGTGTGAAATATGATATGGCTTGAAAGGAGGTGACTATTGAGATGACAGCTAATAGAGATGTATGGAAGAAAAAGACATGCTGCGCAGACCCCAAATAAACTAGGATAAGGACAGGTGGGTGATGATGATGTTGAGGTCTAATTGCAGTTAATACCTGTATTTTACATGGAGCGATTGCCCATCTGAGCTGTACCTCCAACTACCTACCCCTTGTTAAGGCAGATTGTTAGCCTTTTGAGCTTCTACCGACTATCCTTTTAACGACTGTCAAATATTTGAAGAATGGCAGCTGGGACCGACGCGGACGGCGACGTCCTTTCCGAGATTTGTTTAGCATTCCATCGCCCCATGCGGATGTTATGTAACCACGATTGAAACATATTACTTACTTAACATTCTTAGAATAAAAAAGTAAGTATGTATGTGTGTGTGTGTGTGTTTCTGTATCGTAGCTGTTTCATACTGACCAAGAGATTTTTATTGTTTTCGATCATCGCCATCTTCGGGGATTAGGTAAATGTTTTTTAATGACTTATTTCATCAAACTTTAGTCCAAAACTTTGTGGCAAAAACTAAAAAAGAAATTTATTTTGGTATGAGATACTGAAACCCTTTTATAACAATGGCGTTATTGAATTTAAGTAGTGGGAAAGAGGACTAAGTGGGGGGGAGTTTTACAGTATAAGTAATTTATTCAACCTTGTTTCATTGTACTTCTGAAAATCAGTTAATCGTTAATTTGTAGGTTTTTTCAACATAACATAAAAATTGGTGAAGTTTTTCAAAAAAGTCAGGTTAGGCGTATACAAAAAAAAACAAAGCAAAAGGAGTATGTGCCGAAGAGTCGTAGAAGAGGTGTGTCAGTGAGAACAGTTAAGTCTGTCCTTAAATCTGAAATCGACTATTCCTAAGCCGTGTCTCTTAAATCCGTAAGCATTTGTCCTACGCATACACCTCACACACCTCAGCGTCCAAGTCTTAGTCATATTGGTCCGGTTTTCCGTGTTACTTTGGACCAGCTCAAAGAAAACAAAAGTCTGAGAAAATTCAATGAACTTAGAAAAAAAGCACTAAAAGTTGTAAAATAATTTTAATTTCGGAAGTCAGGGGCAAAAAAATAATTAAACAAAAGAACTGTAGCGACATCTATCTCGCCACATACGAACTAAATCGATGTTTCCTACATCGCGGTATTAAAGTTATCCACGCGACTGAGTATATATAAACGAGCCCGACAACAATCGTTGGGCAGTTGCCCACCAGACACGACACCCGTCTGGTCGGAGGATCCTCCCTTTTCTATGGTGGATGAGGAACTTTACACCCTGTTCCTCATACCTCCAAATTGGTGACCCCTAACATGAACGTCAGCGCAGCCTTCGAGCAGAGCTACCTCAGCGTGACGTCATCATCACTTCCTCAAGCTTTCAAGCAGAGAGTCATACAGCCAGTCAGCAACTACGACTTCTACGGGTATCCTGACCACTAGCATGCAGCGAACGCGCATGCCTGGTCATCACCCACAACCTTCTCAGCAACCTTGGCACGCACGCTGCACTTCGGCCGGTCAGCAAGCAGAGACGCACTTCCTCTCCTGCTCGACCCGAGCAGCCAGCCAATACGCAGCACTGCACCACGACTCACTGGAGCCTATACGCAGTACCACCGCAGACAGTTCCGACTCACCGCGAACTATGCGGCATCCGGTTCCGACCCACTGGAACACTCAACTGGCCCGGCAAGCATCACAAAAATGACTCATCAAGCGATCGACCTTCGGTCTCGGAGGGGAGTGATGTAGCGACATCTATCTCGCCACATACGAACTAAATCGATGTTTCCTACATCGCGGTATTAAAGTTATCCACGCGACTGAGTATATATAAACGAGCCCGACAACAATCGTTGGGCAGCCTCAGCCCACCAGACACGACACCCGTCTGGTCGGAGGATCCTCCCTTTTCTATGGTGGATGAGGAACTTTACACCCTGTTCCTCATACCTCCAAAGAACTAAGGCTAGTTTTTAATTTCTCTCTTTGCAGTGTCGGTTTGGTTTATAATTTTGAAGCATCCATTGAAAAATAATTATCGAAATTGGACTTAACATGGAAAAATTTACGCGTGGTCAAACATAAAAAAAATGGATACTTCGTGTCGCGAACCTGTCACTTCCAACTTCCCAATATTCTTCGTTCGTGTGACTATAATTGGTCCAATTTTTGGCTGGATGGCGGTCGTTTGGCAAATAGCTTTAAGTTTCGCGTGAACGAGAGTTTTAGTGTCCAGTGGTGGCCCTAATTGCCATAGATTTATTCAGGGCCTTACATTCACATTGGCCTGGCAATGGCTACTTAGATTATGGGGCCGACTCTGAATTGTACCTTAGGCAAATGAAAATTGTAGGTATTAGTATTGGAGGCCACGAACGACCAACCGTAGCGTGCACTTGCAAGAAAGAAACACTGAGCGATGATCTCATTAAGATAACTAAGGTGTATTCGAGGTCCGTACGACATTTGACTACGATAGGTTAAACATTTGTAAAACTGTATATTTCCATGTAAATTTCGCAATGTACCTATGTATACTTTACCGTGACCCATGCTAACAAAATTATAACAGCCGCTCGAACGAAGGTTAAGCCCAACTTGCCGAGGTCGGTTTGTGGTTGGTGACCACCTATTATTAATACAAACCTTTCAGTGGCTTGACAAGCACTTTTAGCCCTTGGTCCATGATATCTGAGATATCTACGATATATACTATTTGAGACCATTGATAGTCGTTACAGTTAATCGGAAGCTCGAAATCCTGACCAATGGATATCGAATTACCCAGTAACGGGGTTGTGAAAGATAAATAGGCAGTCGATCTACATCTGGCCAAAACCCAGCCTCAACAAAGCTGGTAAAAGACCAGGCAGATCTTGATGTATTGCAAAATAAACTCAAGTTGTCAACAAGCTAGTTGTTAGTGCTGGTATAAATATGGCTTCTACTTACCCCAAGAAGTACAAAATTTAAGGTATATATATGTACAAGAGAATACTCCCTTATTCTTAAATCCTGCTGCATTGCGGTTTCCCTAGAATACACTAGGTTCAAATTATACCATATATGTATGTCTAACGCAATTAGTTGGTACACTAATCACTTAATGGAGCTTGTAGGCAATGTTATCATTACTGATGCACTGCTTGCCATCTAATAAGATAACTAAGCCTTTAACCATTGTGATAAGTACATCATCTGAAGCAGATTGTTGGAATTACGAGATTAAGTATGACGCTTGCAGTGTCTGATTTTTGAGCTAAATGTGTTCTTTATCTCATGGCAGATGAGGAGCACACAATAATAATTATAATGAATATAGTCAGAGCAGTGGCGGACTAACAGGGGCACTTGCCAGATATTAACGAAATAAACATAAACACTACATACAAATGTGAACTGAATAAAAATCTTGTAAAACTACATTTTTTTTAACCCCAGCTTTAAAAAAAATGTAGTTTTACAAGCTTTTTATAGGCCTCATTCAGCTTTTCCGCCCCGGGCCTCTGATGGGTGTAGTCCGCCACCGAGTCAGAGCACGGAAGAAACTATTCAAAACAAATATTTCGGGATTGACGTAAGGGCTGGAAAAAACAACTGCACATCAAGCCGGTCAGGTGAACGGTCCTGCGCGCTTCATCATGTCATGATGCGAAGTTGTTCTTGTGTTATTATCGTGGGTGTGTGGTGATCATCTCTGACCACACTGATGCTACCCACGACCTAACAACATTTGGACAACAAATGAGCCACACGGACTGGTGCTTGTGTCGCCCTACCGATACCGAATTCACTGTGCGGCGCGCCACCTTCCACCTTCGGATCACTGGTCACGCGCAGATTCATCCCGAGGGGCGAGCTCGATATTGTTACGGTGGTATGCTACGGTTTTATCGCCCAAATTGTGATAAAATGTGTGACTCAAGCCATGTCACAGTAGCCATACTAGCTCCGCCGGTGTGACTGGCTGGTGCCTGCCTACCTGCATGCACGCAGGACGCATTTATTTTTCCGTTCGGACTTTGTTACCGAGAAATCGTCAGTCTGATTGTTTTTTTCCGTACCCCATTTAATATATTCTAATCTCTATTTTATTAAAAACTTGATTACTTGCTGCTTTCATCGGTGTTCTCATTATTCATAAACGAACAATTTAATTTAGGGACATATTGCCCTAAAGGTGTGTTCAAAATTGTTGTTGAAATCGATCTATCCTCATATAATATATATCTATCTAATTTGAATAAAAAACTTCACAGTAGGCATGTACCCTACATATTTTGCAGTTACCATGTGAAGATGGGTGAGCCATCTGGCGTGGTTAGAAGACAGAAGACGACAGATGGACTATTAAAACAACCGCTTGGAAGGCCAGATGGCAAAACTGGTAGGAGCATCATGGCTGATAACTAAATAAAACTAGATATAACTTGGCGTACATTTATTTGACTTAAGAAACCGATGGATGAAGGCAGCGCAGAATGGATTATTGCGGAAATCTTTGAGCTTGTTGAAATGTCCAGCAGTGGATGTATTTTGACTGAATGATGATGATAAGAGTTAAGTACTTTACTTATTAAAAGTAAGGGATATTGTTCATAACCATGCGACTAAGGCATGAACTTTATAGTCTGCAGTGGCGTGCACTCCATACATGCAACTGAGCACTGCATACTATACATAATAAATAACTATAGTTAAAAAAAACATGGTAATTTAGCCTAGGTACTTGCTTGTTGTACCTACCGTAGGTATAACAAGCTGAAACTGGGAAGATTTTTTTTGTGCATACCCTTTCTGAAATCTCTATTCAGCCTATCAGTAGCGTACGCTACTGATAGGCTGAATAAATTTAATTAGTTTAACTAACCATAACTAGAAAGATTTAAATTCCTAATTTTCAGCTATACTGGCAACATCTAATTAGCATTGGTCTGTGGTAAACTTTATGGACCTCATTCAAGAGGATGTTTTCTGTTGACTATACTTATAGACTTTATCTTCACCCGTAGTTTTTCTGTGTATTTATTCCACATAACTTAGTTTCGTCTAGATCTATTTAAAACGATTCAATTAAAGATATTAAAACATTTAAAAAAAGAGAATATTATTGTGCTGAAACATAGACGTATCGCTAAAAGCCTCTTTACAGTAGAGAAATAAAAGTGGCGTAAGTACCTTTTTTGCTCGCTAAGTTTCTTGTGAGTTTATTATTTAAAACAAAAAGACTTAACTGTGTCGCGGATTTTACCTATTTTCTTTTCCCTGATGTGTAATTATTCAAATTAACTTATCTTTTTTACTGCGCCACAGTTGGGATTTACTCTTGTGTAGTAGATGCGTTTGCAAACATTTAAACTCACTTGCACAAATAGCCAGACTCGGAACAACGATCTGTTGGCCATACAACTATTTGTTCCATGTGGGAATCGAATCTGCTGCACACAGTGCAGCAGCCAATCGCTCATCCACTGCGCCAACCGAGCCGTCTATTAAAACTATCTTTATATGTAAAACAAACTCAGATCATCATCTGCCATCATCTGCCTAGCCTTTTCCCAACTATGTTGGGGTCGGCTTCCAGTCTATCCGGATGCAGCTGAATACTATGTAAAACACCGGTTTTACATAGAGCGACTGCCTATCTAACCTCCACAACCCAGTTACTGGGCAACACGATATCCCTGGGTTACACTGGTTCTCAGACTTTCTGGCTTCTGACTACCCGTAACGACTAGCCAAAGACCTACAAATGACAGCCGGGACCAAACGGCTTAACGAGCTTTCCGAGTCACGGAAGAGTCTCTATATGTTACGATCGATATAACATATAACTAATAAGATACTGACCCAAAAAGTTGTCTTGTTATAACATCCGCCACTCCGTAAGATTCCCACAATATTCCCTTCACTCTTATACAACGAAACGATTTTTTCACCTATTCTCGTACCTATAGACTTAACTCTTCGCAAAGTAAACATGGGATATTGCGGTTATAATGTATGAGTTACAATAACAGCCGCCTACCGAGGGAGATTATTTTGTGGCTCGTAGCGGAAAAGCCTGAACGATGTACGCTATTTTAGAAAATGGAGTGTGGTAAAGAACTTTCTTTGATAGTGCTATAAAAATCTTCTTTGGTTTATGTAGAGGAGGAAACTACTTGAGTAGGGATTTTATGCTTGTACTCAAAGGGGTAATACTATGGGTGATATTATGTGTTAACACTAGCTCAACATGAAATAAGTTTTTTTTTATAATTTTAGTCCAATTTAGCAGTTTGTCGCTAAATACTAGCAGCCGCATGGGATGGTCGAAGGATAAGATATTATTGCCGAGATTGGTCCTTGGACGGGTGACCATCAATCCTCCTTGCTTCAGAAAGTCCCGTCTGTTATTCGTGGATCTTTAACAGTCGTTACAGGTTGTCATAGGCTTGAAAGTCTGACTACCAGTTTTACCAAAGAGTATCGTGTTACCCACTGACAGGACCGGTCCACTCATAACTTTTAAGATTATTTACTTTTAAGATTATTTACTTTTAAGATTATTACCAACACTTATCTAGATAGTCTCTACTTGATGTGAAAAAGATGATATCCACGGTTTAAAATATGACCTCTGGATCTGTTTCGGTGTTTCTTCTAAGAGACACCCACCTCATTAGTTTTAAAAATATGCAACCAAATTTTATATTTACTAAGGTAGGTAGGTAGTTGACTTGGCATAGTGTTATGCTGGCTAAGACACCTATTTTTGACGACCGTTGTGGCGCGGCGGGCGAAGGTCCGCCTTCGACGCAAGAGGTTGCGGGTTCGATTCCCGCCTTGGGACAAATGTTTGTACGATCTACAAATATTTGTTCCGGGTGTTCTGGGTATTTGCTATGTATAATAAAAATATCTATCTATGTAATGTATTGTATTAAGTATATCAGTCATCTAGTACCCATAACACAAGCTCTGCTTAGCTTGGGGCTAGATGATGCTGTGTGGATTGTCCAGCAATATTTATTTATTTATTTTATTTATTTGGTTATTCGAGAAAAAAAAAATTGTGTTACGAGATCTACTTCCGGCAACTATTATACAGTTTGCAATACCTTTTGTATATTTGTATTATTAATAGAATTATAAACAACTAGTCTTACCAAGGAGTCTCGTCAGTTGCCCAGTAACTGTATGTTAAATACTGGTATTCAATGCAAGTGGTCAGACTGGAAGCCGACCCCAACACAGTTGGGTAAAGACTAGACAGATGATGATGAGAAATATGAAATTAATAAATATGCAGAGCATATCAGATTCAGGGACCTTTTTTAAACAACTCACCCTCACCCTCACCCTTAACCTCACCCTCCACTAAAGGATCACCAGCGGTCATCAAAACACCAAATGCTTACATAGGACCAACGCACGATTTAGCTCACGCCATTTGCAAGTCCAATCCGAACGGATTCCCCACAGCTTATAACTTAAAGCAAATAATCCCCGTTGACCGAGAACCCTAATAAACATGAATAAAATAAAACCTCACAGTTTAGTGGTGAAAGTGGCGCTCAATAATATACTAGGGCGTCAACAATTCACTGCCTTGGACCCTTTTTGGGGCACTATTATTTATATGCTAAAGAGGGACAGCGGTGCATGGGCGCTAGGGTTGTCAGAAGGCAAGAAGATACTCATTCATTGAATGTACGTTAATATCTTATCTGAACAACTCACTTATCTTATGTTTTTCAAAATATTTATCAACTGAAGAGGAACAGGTAATAAAGTCCACTCCAGGAGTTCCTACGCCAGCGCTTGTTTTTCATGACCAAGTTTTACTGAATATTGCAATTAATTTCCCTAGGGATACTGAGTACTCAAATAGCTGTGAAATAGATAAGGACCCGAATTAAATCTACATGTTCGTGTTCAACTAATCTAGCCACACCCTAACGTAGGTACCAAACCTAAATCACTAAGACTAAATAGCCACGATCTAGATCAAATATCTAACCCTAGAACGCAAAAAGAGAAATCCACTTTACCTACAATCGTTATCCCTTTCACTGGAGCGGAAACCTGCCAAATGTTACCTTGAACCTAGGCAACCCTATCAAGGGTATCCCTGTTATTATCTTGTCTTTTAACCCCGCCCTGACCGGCCATAACTTATAGCTAAGGTACCTACTAACTGACAGAGTATGCGTAACTCAAAATTGTAATAATTTATTAAGTTTCAAACCGCCAACTTTGTCTTTGTCGACTATCGTTTGAGATATAGTGTTGATAGATTTATTGGCCTTTTGAGTTGGTTTCGGGTTTGAGTAAATGTCGTTCGCATTGATGAATGGTTTCAGTGAAGTAAGTTTTGCTTAGCGCTGGTCCAGTGCTTGAATCCTCATGGATTCAAGACAAATTACAAGACTATTTTAATTCTAATGTTAATGTTATGTCTATGTTTTTATTGAGAATATGTTAAATTCTTCGTAAAATTGTTATGATAAGCCTAAATGATAAGTCCTCTCACCACTTATTTTTAAAATCTTTTGCTGTGCCCGACAGGGTCCACGATTGTTACCTACCATACAAATGTCTACCACCTAAGCCTACATTGCGGAATGCAATAAAGTATAAATAAATAAATAAACAAATATCATCTGTAAAATGCTTTAAGTGAACCATTATTCTTATGGCATTTAATGGACATCTTTTTGGGTTTATTGATTTCAGAAACATTTAAACGTCTAATTTGAGACTAAAATATAAAATAAATCTAGTTTCTCGTTCTAAAAGCTAGTTCCCTTTGGAGAATAGGGTATAAAAAAAATACATTTCTCTCCTTTTTTAAAATGAATGCTTGCTTAATCAGATACATAATAATTATTTATGTGAAGATCTACCTCAAATAAAAATGACCATACTAAAATATGTTCAAAGTTTTACAAATGACATGATCGTTACTTGTTGAGGAACCCGTGGCTAAATAAAGATCGAAGGTTAAGCTACGCTTGCTGAGGTCGTTCTGTGGATGGGTGAACCTGTGCCCGAAGTCTGTCAAGACCAGGGGGAAGATTTCCAACAGCTGGAACAAACATGATGACTAGGAAAGCTCCAGCTTAAGTTTTTCTGTAGACCGTTCTTCAGTGAACGGGAAGACAACGAACTAAATTATGTATCTTTTTTATGAAGCAAACTTCGAGTCATATGCTAAGACACACAATGTACGGATATAACTAGACTAACCAATGTTAACTTGACAATTAACTAAGAACGAAACTATCGCACGTACGTATCTCGGTACTACGGAGGCGAGTCCAAGGTTATAATCAAAGTTAGGAGCTTAGGCGCTCACCCCATCGTATATTGTGTATCTGAAGTAATTAATAAGTTGCGGTAGACTCGTGCTTCATTCTGGCTTTGCTTGAAACAGATGCTTGACAATTGACTTACCACACGAGGTATTTGTGACATACATGATAATAAATAATAAAATAATAAATAATGCTGGACAATCCACACAGCATCGTCTAGCCCCAAGCTAAGCAGAGCTTGTGTTATGGGTACTAGATGACTGATATACTTAATACAATACATTACATAGATAGATATTTTTTATTATACATAGCAAATACCCAGAACACCTGGAACAAATATTTGTAGATCGATATTTGATAAACGTTGTTTGAGTTCATATCAGCCGCTCTAGTTGATCGAAGGTTAAGCTACGCTTGCCGAGGTCAGTATGTGGATGGGTGACCGTTCGTGACATATCGAGACTCCTCCGTGCCTCGAAAAGCACGCTAAGCCGATGGTCCCGGCTTTCATTTGTAGATCTTTCGTTACGGGTAGTCAGAAGCCCGAAGTCTGACAACCAGTCTTCCCAAGGATATCGTGTTAGCCAGTAACTGGGTTGCGGAGGTCAGATAGGCGGTCGCTCCATGTAAAATACTGGTATTCAGCTGAATCCGGTTAGACTGAGAGCCGACCCCAACATAGTTGGGAAAAGGCTAGGCAGATGATGATGATGACTTATTCTTGTATCGAGATTTGGTGCGAACTGTTACTCTGTTGTTCGTGAGGAGCTCTTGGTTAAATAAAAACAGCCACACGGGTTTATCGAAGATTAAGCTACGCTTACCGAGGTCAGTCTGGGGATGTGTGACCGTTTGTAACATATATGGCCGTTGGTCCCGGCTGTCATTTGTAGATCGTTGAATGAGGTTTATTTCAATTTCGAAAACAGATTTCATTTTTATGTTTACAACGTTTTTGTTTATGTAAAACTAGCTCAACATCGGTAGCTCAGACATATACTATATCATACTATACACATGAAACATTTTATACATTCAAATATTAAACATAAAGCGAATCATATTTATAACAAAAGAAAAACAAAAAGTACCGATGGGTAAAACTGTTATTGTAAATCCTAATTTACTGAATGTACATGATTTATCATTTATGTAGGGTAGCACACATGGCCCAAAATATCACTACCCTGCGATTACTAATCCAACCGAGTGAACCAATTACCCTTCAAGAAATGTATTAGAGTTTATCAAAGCATCTGTAAATAGAAGATGGATGCCTGTCTGCTTGTAAGTACGGTGACATATACACGTACAGAAGAATATATATATAATATGTAAATATATATTCTTCTGTACGTGTATATGTCACCGTACTTCTCCTGAATATATTACAGGATCATGAAGAAAAACATGTATACTATAAACTACTAGCTGACTCAGCAAACTTTGTACTGCCATATAGAAGTTGGTGATAGAAGGGTGAAAATTTGAAGTTATATGTATTTTTGTATGTTGTATCATAAAAAAATAAAAACAAAAAACATTGTCAAAAAAATAAAATTAAAATGTAGGGTGGATAACAGTAACTTACCAGCCTATTACTGTCCCACTGCAGGGCAAAGGCCTCTTCTCATACAGAGAAGGCACGAGCATTAATCACCACACTTGCTCAAGACGGGTTGGCGATTTCAGACTTCTATTAATTATATAAGTCCAAGTCCAGGTTTCCTCACGATGTTTTCCTTCACCGATGTCAGTGATGTCCAAGATAAACTTACAAAGTACATATGAATTGAAAAACTCGCATTGGTACTTGCCCAGGTTTGAACCCACAACCTCGTGCACAAAAGGCGCGGCCTAAACCACTGGGCCATCATGAGATTAGGGTAGATAACCCTTAACATTTAGGGGGATGGAAAATAGATGTTGTCCGATTCACAGACCTGACCGATATGCACACAAAATTTCACGATAATTGGTGGAGCTATTTCGTAGGAGTTTAATTACAAACACCGTGACACGAGAATTTTATATGTTAGAGATAATTATAATGACTGAACTATACTGACTCTGACTACCGACTTGTCTACTGAATTATGATTTTTATTGTATGTGTGTATGTATGTAAAACAGAATCTGAGTAAGTTTTGTCCAAATATGGATCGATTTTGATGAAATTATTTTGTGGATCCCTGGATCATTTAGGTTCACCATTGGAACCAGAAGATCAGGCAGGACTGTTCTGTCTAGTTCCTTAAAATATTTTCGGTACATCATTATCATCAGGCTATAACAGTCCACTGCTGGACATAGCCCTCTCCTAATGAGCGCCATAGCGCCCTGTCTTCAGCTCGCCGCATCGAGCATCTGCCTGTAGTCTTTCGCAGATCGTCATCCCACCTGGTCAGAGGGCGTCCTACACTACGTTTGCCGAGTCGCGGTCTCCACTCAAGAACACGTTTACCCCAGCGTGCAGCGGTTGTCGGTTCTTCGTGACATATGGCCAGCCCACTGCCACTTCAACTTGCTAATTCTTTAAGCTATGTCGGTAACTTTCGGTACAGACAAACACAAATTCCCACAGATTCGTACTATAAGTAAAGGGACCAATAAACTTACCTGTGTAGATGCTTACGGGTTACGTTTTAATGGCGGGGTCGCTCCGAGTGTCTGCTTTAACTATCTATCCACAGATTATATTCTGGCCAGTGATTTAATGAAATATTCAGTGTTATAGTGAAGATTTCGTTTATAGTTTGGCAGTAAGTGTAACTTTTAATAATTTTTATTTTATTTTATTTTTAACTACAAACAATTAGACAATAGACAATACAAATAAACAATTATACTTAAGACTAACAATCGTGTAATCAACAATGTTATTCACAGTATACAGGCAGAATATTAATAACGTGCTTCAAAAAACATTAATAGTAACAAGTAAATCAACCAAAACAAAAAAGAAAGAGTGAAAAAGTAACAATACCAAGCAAAAAACAAAAAATGAATTATATTATTAGAATCTAAGATTTTGTAGTTTCCTTGATTGCTTTGATGGCACAATTTATAAAATTCCGGACGTTGCACAAAATAAGTCTTTTTTTTTTCGAATGGGCATCTCGCAGTTTATCCTTTAGGGATATCTACTGCTTAATCGAACTTTCCTGTGGGGGGCTTAAATAAAATTAAGGCCTTCAGCCAGGCGTATCAATATAAGTCGATTTCATTAAAATACTTATTGTAGTGATCGGTAAGACGCCGCAATGGTGCTCGTACGCCAGCATTTGTTCGACATGCCCGTACTGCGAACAACGGTTGCGAACACGCATATATACGCTCTTCTGGGAACTATGTAGCATATTCTGTTGCAAATGTCACAACAGTCATAAGCGTTACTGCAGAGGTTAAATAAAAACGAGGCATCCAGAAATGTGTATGATTTTGTTAGTGTTTCAAATCCCGCAGAGTGCATTTAAAACAATAAAAATTACAAAAGTATAAAAGCACTTCAGCACTTTTCACAGAATCTCATAATCTCTTAGCTCACAATATTTCATCGTGCAGTTAGTCGGAGCCACACTAATCTACGGATATAAAAAATGCACGCGGACTGAAGGAGATTTGTAAGTGTTCGGAGTGCACTGAAGAACAGTTTGTCTAGAACCTCGTTACTTGAAGCGAGTGCCCAACCACCCAAAACCATTGGCTAGAAGGAAAACAGGATGCAATTAAATATACAGGCAATTACTTTGAAATGTAACTAATTTAAAATAACAAAAAATAACAGTGTTGGTAAATTTTGTGTACAAATTGTTGTTCTTTGAACTAGGTATTTCCGAAATAAGTGGGTTTGAATGTATCTTCAGTTTTTATTCCGATCTTATTTTCTTTAGGTCATTAGTCTAGTATAATATATATAATACATGATGTTAGTACATTTCTTAAACATTAGTCGTAAAATTGATAGCTTCGCATTTAGCAACTACGTTATTCGCGCGACATGCTCATTTCAAATAACTAAAATGAATCGTCATATTGCTTTTATTATTTTGTCTATAAATTTTTGAGCCGTTATTGTTCAAAGTTACAGTTCAATAATTAATTTTAATTAGATCATTAAAAATGCAGTTTTGACACATCAAATTTACAAGTAAAATATAATACAAAATTTGTTCTTGTAACCCCTAAGCCAATACACGCCACACTCACTCTTTTCAATAGTTTTTACAATATTTTGTAATATTGTATGATAATTGTATGTGAAGAACATCCAGTTGTGATGGACATAGGGCCATCACAAGGTAAAAGCCGTGCCTCGTGAGACGCCCTGGGCGTTGGGAGTCGCAGACATACTCCCAGCAACCGTAGGCGCGGGCCTGCGGGCGAGCATTGGGTAGCTCGCCTTCCGATCGGAGACCAGGTCTGAGTCAATGGCGCGTCGTGTTCATAGGAGGCCGAAGCCTGCCGGGGTTGCGGGATGTTCGAAACAGTTACTGTGACGCAAGGACGGAACACAGATGGGTTTTAGTCAGTAAAAGTCTGACACGCCTTCTCTTTCCACCCAGAACGGGAGAAGTCATTGGATGGTTTCCCATCATATTTTATTTTATTATAGTTTATTAGTTATTATGCCTCACTAACGCATTAGGTGATAAGTATCTGTAATGTTAGTGATAAGGGTGATGAATAAATAAATAAATAATAAATAAATCATCAAAAAAAAGGCCTCGTCTCACATTCACGAGGTTGGCTAGTTAGCCAGGCTAGTACCAGTGTGACTTTTTAGACTTAAGTACTTTCTTACTGAATCACTGAAATCCCTGATATCTGTAAACGAAAACATAAAGACAATGCTTTGACTTTGAAAAGTATACAATTGCCAATCTGCCTTAAGCAAGCGTGGTGATTAATGCTGGTGTCTTCTCTGTATGAGAAGAGCCCTTTGCCTTGCAGAGAGGCTGCCAAGAGGCTGGTATTAAAATAATAATTCTTTCAGAGATGAAAGTAGGTAACGGTATATAACGAATATAATAAATATGAATAAGGTATAGAACCTATATAACGCTTATAGTACGAAGTTCAGTACGAAGCTATAAAAATAAGATGTCGGACTCGGTTTAAATGAAAAATAATGGTCCCGCAGGAAGGTGGGAGAACCAGAAAATTAAACCCAAGCGTTGGCAGCAGGTATGCACTTTGTCTACTTACGTTATTTAGTCAAGATACATTCACACATACATCCTGATACCCATGAGTTCAGTATATGATACTGGACCTCCCCGGATTGAAATTTTCTGTCGACTTATCCTTAGTTCTTACTTTTTGTCACATTTTTTTTTACTTTGAAGTCTGAAAAATCATGATTTCACTATCAACCAATGATGATTTGTAATGGAAGAAGTTAATTAATAACTTTATAATAAAAAAGTGCATTGGGTTAGATAGAAATGACGATTTTATCATGTTTACTTCTGGTTTAGAATTAAACAAATATCAGCAGAATACGTAAAAAATAGTTTTTCTTGATTTTCTGAATCACTGCATGAACTCATGGTATCAGGTTGTGCGTTTATGTCCCTTCCACTTGGTATGAGATGTCTCCTTGACCTGTTTTTTAAAGCTAGACATTCTTACAATGTTCATACTTTTTATAAAAGCGTCCAACAATTAGTAAAATGGAAGTCAGAATGTTGGGCCGCAAAAGGCATATAGGTATACATATCCGCAATAAGAAATGAGTATGTAAGAGGAAGTCTGAAAGTGGCGCCTGTGACCGAGAAGTTGTGTGGAAATCGGTTGTCATGGTATGGGCATGTGATGCGAAGGAATGAGGACCATGTTGTGAGGAAAGTTTTGAGTATGAATGTGCAGGGTTACAGGAGGAGAGGAAGACCACAGAAAAGATGGATGGATTGTGTGAAAGATGATATGGCAAGAAAAGAGGTGACCCTTGAGATGACGGCAAATAGAGATGTATGGAAGAAGAAAACATGCTGCGCCGACCCCAAATAAATTGGGATAAGGGCAGGAGGATAATGATGATGTACTCAACGACGTAAACACAGTAAAATGTATCATCACATGTAGATGTAGCTCCTATTACGCTGGTTAATCTAAATTCTAATTAACCTGACACAAAATATCATACAACTTTACCCTGTTAAATGCCACAGGGTTTCCCTATAGACGAAAAATAGATAGCAAGGAATCATCCCGAGGGATAGTGCCAATTATGTAACAATTTCAACTAAGCCAAACTCGAAGCAATATCGACTTTCAACGATTTCTGTAACTTCATGGGCAAGTTACTTATTTAGCAAGACCTCATGGATTAATACAGGTTCAACGGATTAGTTTAATTTTGCACCGTTAGAGCTATTTGTCGCACAGCATAATAATAGCGGCCTGTTAACAGTAATAGACCGGTATTATTATTATTTTGGCGAAGCCCTGCACTGGAACAGGCCACTGCAGGGCGGAGGCCTCAAGGTCTCAAACGAAGTATTAATCACCACGCTTGCTCAAGGCGGGTTGGCGATTTCAGACTTATATTAATTATAAGTCCAGGTTTCCTCACGATGTTTCTCTCAAACTATATCATTGATATCTAAGATAATCTTAGAAATAACTTTTTTTTAATTTTGCTGATTTAATCCTGTATCGTGGGTGCGTTTACAAACATTTAAACTCACACACACAAACAGGGACAAATATTTTTTCCGTTCGGAAATCGAACTCATGAATTGAAAAAATCACTTAGGTACTTACCCGGATTCAAATCCACAAGCATGTGCATAAGAGATGAGGCCATAATTATTGGGTTATTAAGACGAACAAATTTGAATGGTTAGCGTCTATTTTTTTTACACCTTGTAACAATATAAAACGAAAAATGTAATCAGGCAACCCTAAAAAATATAAACGCTTTAAAGCTTTAACCATTCTCAACTCTCTCAGACTAACAAAAAAGGATGATACATTACTTGTGCACACGAAAAAAAGAAAGTCGTCAAAAACTTAAACTGTACAAAAAAATCGCTTAACCCGCAAAATTTCAGAGCGACTTTTATTTGAGCCATTTTGGACTGTATTATTCCGGCCAAACAACTCGGAAATGTACCACGGCTTTGTTAGTGTGAGATGTTGTTGTCTCGGGTGCTCGAAATTTAGAGCTCACAAGTACGCGCTTTAGTTATGGCTCGAGCTTATCAGGCACCTTCCTTTCGACTCTGAGTTTGGGGAAATTTAGAAGACAGGTTGTGTAATCAGTTTTATTTAGAGTGCGTACTTCTTGATTGTATCAGGGGCTGTTGAAAGATCTGAGAGAATGTGTAATTTTAGTGCGGAATATATAGCGGGCCGCAGAGGTTTCCGTGAAGTGAGCGAATCTGTTTTGATCTGATATTAATGTAAATTATATTAAGTGCTTTGCGTCACATGTGGGTGTTGGAGATTGCGGATTTACCACACTGGATATGTCTTGCGGATTTTGCGTGATACAAATATCAAGAAAGTTGAAGGTTAGTTTCGCCGTTTTGTTCATCTAAAATATATACCTAATAAAATAAGGCTGAACAGAATGTTTGATTTTATGTTTCAACGCGCTTATTGTTGTAAGAGATATTTAAAGAAGTATAACAAACATAGCCTATAATCGTACCTGTCGTGAACAACAGATTTATTGAATTATTTGTATTCAATGAATACATTTGACAAACCAATCATAATTTCACAAAATACCACAATCAATAATTATTAATTCTACAACAATCAGCAAATCAAACAATTACTATTTAATAATACGCTCAACTTTATAAATTACAGTCGTGTTTCAAAATATGTTTGATATTAGATAGCCTAATACTTAAGGAAAGTGACCGTAAGACTCTTTAGAACGGGTAAAGATTTGGGGGCAGGGCTGCAGGGCTCAGCTAGTATTAGATATTCATGGTCTTTGGAGGTGTATATCCAGTAGTGGATGATTTCTCAGTCAGTCATGATGATTTTATACACAATAAAAGTTGAAATATCTACATAACGCGCAAATAGCGCAAAAACTTACCGCACTCGTGGGAATCTCAAATATTTTCCTCTACAAATATTATCGCTAGAGATAATTATGTCCTATTCTTAAATAGTGATTATTTATATCCAGGATTATACGTTCCTCGTTCAAACAAAATAATAACCTACGTTACTACATACCCTTTGAATGATATACCCCCGATAGTACTTTACCAGCGACCGCAGTACCTCCTTCACTCGTAAATTTTATACGTCGAATTGATAGATAGTATAAAACCATGTTACGACGACAATCGAGGCTTAACGACCGACTCAGGATCAGCACGTAACAGAATGGGAACAAATATCATTTTGAAATCCATTGCTCGTTTACTGCGGTGTAATTAGGAGAAGTGAAAAATGGTCGATGAAAATACGCAATGTAGTGAAATTATATTGTTATTTCGAGTTTAAAAAATGCAGCATTAGAACCATTTGATTATAAAGCATTTTTTAGTAGTCTTAGGTAGTAAACGGTAGTAAACGGTATCAATAAAAATGCTTTAAACTGGAATTTAGTAAACATTTTGATTGAAATGTATGCGGCAACCAAAATGTATCACCTACTAAGTCTTCGAACTAAATTAATGTCATGTTCGAATCCATTTTCAAATTCAAATTCGTAGGTACGAGTTTACGTAACGTTCAGGTCCCGTACATAGGTACAATGTTGATCTATGCAATCACACATCAACGTCTTACTGTGAATACGGTTTAAACGAATGTAGTACAATGCCATTTTGTAGCCCCAGACCTCTTGTGGACCAACGAGTGGGTTGATAAACTTAGTAGTAACTAAGTTGATAGTACGATATTTCACTGTATAAATTTGCTATAACTAGTAAGTTATCCCAAATTTATACAGTTAAATATCGTACTGAAGACCTATCACGAAAGCTTCGAACGATTTTTGAATCAAAAATACCACCATCCTCCCAGCATGTTGGTTTTAATGAATGCGGCAAGCTCAATAGACCTATGCACCTATAGATATTAATAAAATCTCATTACATAAAACGAGTATTTTCAACTTTAAAATCGTCCAGCATTCGTTCTAGCCACACTGATCATCGACGTGTATCGACAGAGACTCACTCCATGCGTTTGAACAAGACCCACTGCTTACAATATACCATGTCGTGAGTAGAGTTGTGGTAGTGTCAAGATTATTACGGTTACATACACTATCTATTATCCATTTCATTTCTTTCTTCCCCCTATAGGACTACCGATAAACGATTAGCTATCTATGTATGTTTGTGCAACTAAATGTTGTTATAGACATAACAATAAAAAGTAAAATATTACATGCATGTAACTAAAACTTTTGCCGGAAAATCGAATATAGTGAAACAATCTTTTATTATTGCAATGATATTATTCAGCTAAATTCTGGCAAATAAATCAATCATGCATTCATTAAATGTTTGAATACATTTCATTTTGTAAATGAAGTAAAAGGAGTATGTAAGGATCGCAGCAGGTGGCGCTCTGTAGATTTTTCCCCGAGTTTATGTATATATGTATGTGTGTGTATGTAATTTTATTTACTAACAACATATTTTTAAAACTATTATTATTGTATTGAATTAAACTATATTCACATATTGAATACATAAAAAAAAAACTCTTATGAACTACCCAACTAACTAATACGTAAAACAGTAAATGACAAGGATTAGATAATTGCGATGTGATGTAGATGAGTATCGCTGTCAACTGGTGAAGTTCTGTAATAATATATATAATGCTTAGCCTCTGGCCAAAGTAGAGGCCAGCTCTTTGGTCCAGCGAAACGTCAACCAATCGTTTTGAGATTGCTTTGAAAAGAAAACATTGTTTAATTTCACCATCTGCCTAGCGTTTTCCCAATCATATTGGGGTCGGCTTCCAAACTAACCAGATGTAGCTGAACACCAGTATTTTACATGAAGCAGCTACTTATCTGACCTCCACAACCCAGTTACTGGGCAACACGGTACTCCTTGGTAAGACTGGTTGACAGACTTTCAGGCTTCTAACTATTGTACCCGTAACGACTGTCAAAGATCTACAAATGGCAGCCGGGACCCAGTCTTACCAAGAAGTAACGTGTTGCCATGACACGGTACTTCCTGGTAAGACTGGTTGTCAGTTTAATTTGTAACTAATGAATATCATAGAAGCCCCAAAATGTTATCGTTCTTCATATTGTTTCAACAGCTCAGTCTAGCTCGGCTCGTATCCATTAAACTAGAAGGGAAATGAGGTCATGAGTTTGAACCCGTAGGGTAATATTACTAGACGGAACTTTATACAGGGGAAAACTTGTTTGAGTCCTAAAATATCTCGTAAAGTAAGAAACTACGGAAGCAACTTCGGAAGGATCTAATTTCAGTAAAAGGAAAATATAGTTTGTTAAGAGCAATAAAACGGGGGATATGTCCGTAGATGTATTGAAATATCCAGTCTGGTATAGTAGAACTCGGAGTGCAGCTGTGTTTCGTCCCACAGAAGTTGTAAAAGTCGGTGTAGATATTATCTGTGGATGGCTTGTAGGCGGCAAGCCAGCAAGTGGAAATGTAGGTACCTTTTCTTAAAAGTTACTGTTCTAAAACTCTTAAAGGTTACTGAAAATTAGAAAGGTTTTTCCTGGTCACTCAAGTCAGAATTACGTACTTTTAAACCGATGAAAAAAAGGAGGATCACGCATTACTTTTTACTGTGCAGTCTAATTTAATGACGACACGGTTGGCGCAGTGGTTGAGCCATCGGCTGCTGCGCCGCGTGTTGTGGGTTCGATCCCAGCACGGAACAAATATTTGTATGACCTACAGGTAGTTGTTCCGGGTCTGGCTGTTTGTGTATGTGAGGTTAAATGTTGGTAAACGCACCCACGATACAGTAGAAATTCCTAGTGTGTAAAAAAAAAACAGGGGATAATTGATTTACACCTACTACATTTTTGTTAATTGACCGACTTGACTGACGAGACTAGTACCGATGAGCAGTTGGTATTATAGGCATTGTGACAATAATAAATCATTAAATGACAAAAAAAGGGAAATTTAAAAACTTTTTGCAAAAACAAATCGCACTGGCTTCAAAAAAACACTGACCAAAAAAACGTTTAAAATATGTGACTATAATGAATCAAATGAAACAATTTATTTGCGAATTTTTTTTTTTATATCAATGTCCATCATTATCTGCCCAGCCTTTTCCCAAGTATGTTGGGGTCGGCTTCAAGTCTACCCAGATGCAGTTTTATTCCAGTATTTTGGCATTGAGCGAATGCCTATTAAACCTGCTAATGTGGTAATGAGCTTGAGTATGTAGAACCATGGTTATCGTACTGTTTTTATACACTGCTAAACAGTTCATAAGAACTAGAGAAGTCTTAATTTAGAAGACAACAAAGGTAAAGTTAAATAAATACGTGACATTTTAATACTTCCTAGTATACACTACAACGGAACACCCATTCCATCACTTGTAAACAATGCATGTACCTGCAAATTGCAAGTCACGTCCCTAGATATTACCCAGACTCACAGAGTAGTAGGGAATGGAGTGTCAATGCACAGGCGAATGATGTGAGATATATCTGCAAAAACTCAGTGTCGACAATGTAATTCTTCTGATTGCCATGTTTTGTTACTAGCCTGGACTCTCCTACTGCAAGCCTTCCCACTCTCTTTCTACTTCTCTCCAACTAGGGCTATTTGAGATCAGTTTTATCAAAGGAGTCCAGCTCATCCTGCCATTTTCGCTTGGCCTTGACACGATGTCACGTATGCCATATTATGCGTGGTTTAATATTATTTACAGCGATTTGGACTTTTCCATACTAAAATACATGACAGACAACAGACCCTGGGTTAATTATGTGGTTATATTTTTAAAATTGAAGCCATAACTGCTGGTATATACGAAAGACGAGATCTTGTATCAATCAAGCACTTACAACCACTGCTAAACATAAGCCTCTTAAACGTATTGGTTTACCCCAATTGCATGAGTAGGACCCGACCATGAAAAATATTATAAGTAAACACTCCATTTTTATTTCCTCGTCTGTGCCAAGACTCGGCTATATAACTTTGTACCGTCATAATTTACTCACCAAGATTTTTATTCAATTACTTAGACACTCTGCATTCTGTTGACTGCAGAGCTAATATTTCAGTTTGTGACACTTTGTGTTGAGAACAGAATTTATTTTCTTTTTTAGGATTCCCTCGCCAAGTGGCAATCGCAGAACCTTTCTATTTTTATCTCCAGTATTGGTGAAAGAGTCTTGTAAACATTTTGAACTGGCCGCAATCACTACAGCTGATCATGATGTCCTGAGGTTTGACTCCCTGGTCGTGATATTTTTGTTGTTTTAGTTATCTGGAATTTCTCAGTACCATCCCGGAGTCTGTATTTGTGCCCGGTTGGCAATAGGCTCGCCCCCTTTTCATAGATACGATTTAAATAAAACTGGCGAAATGTGGATGTAACTTTGCGATATAGATTGTTGTTTTTATTTGTTATTTGTTGGTATTAGTTAAGTTTGAATAACGTCCTATGATGGTCATAGTTTAATTGTTTTATCAATTTAACCATCTCAACCAGCTAGTAATAGTACCAGCCTATCACTGTCCAAGTGCAGGGCAAAGGCCTCTTCTCATACAGAGAAGGCATGAGCATTAATACGCTTGCTCAAGACGGATTGGCGATATCAGACTTATATTAGGTCTTTACCTATGAAATTGCCGTTCTGCAGTACTGGCCATTTCAAATCAAAATATTTTTTGTTTGGCTAAGAATTCTAATTTCAAATTAATTTTATTTTAAAAACATGGATTTTTTTTTCCAAAAGTAGTCATTTGTTTATTGATTAGTGTTACATTTTCATCGCATTTAAATCTTTTTCGTCATCATGGATACGTTAAAAATTCGAGTAATTATGGAATATGAGTACCGTCGTGGCAGCAACGCGGCACAAGCGGCACGCAACATCAACGACGTTTACGGAGCTAACACTACAAACCAACGCACTACCTGTTATTGGTTTGCTCGCTTACGTTCTGGAAATTTCGACCTGAAAAATGAACCTCGCGGTCGTCCGAAGACTTTGGTCGACAATGACGAATTAAAGGCGATTGTGGAAGCTGATGATACACAATCTACGGCTGAATTAGCAGCAGCTTTCGACGTTAGCGTCAAAACAATATTGGTCCATTTGCGTCAAATTGGCAAGGTAAAAAAGCTTGACAAATGGGTGCCCCACGAACTCAATGATCGCCAGCGCGAAGTACGCGTCGAGACGTGCCTTGCACTGCTCAACAGACACACAAATGAAGGAATTTTGAACCGCATTGTTACCTGCGATGAAAAATGGATTCTGTTTGATAACCGCAAGCGCTCAGCAAGTTGGTTGGATCCTGGTTCAGCACCTAAACAATGCCCTAAACGAAAACTTACCCCAAGAAAAGTGATGGTCACTGTTTGGTGGTCTAGCGCCGGTGTGATTCAACACAGCTTCTTACCAAACGGGGTGAGCATTACTGCAGATGTGTACTGTGAAGAATTGAACACAATGATGGAGAAGCTGGCACATCTCCAACCAGCATTGGTCAATCGCTCGTCTCCGCTGCTCCTGCACGACAACGCGCGACCTCATACTGCACAGCAGACGGTCTCCAAGTTGCAAGAACTGGGGTTGGAAGCTCTCCGTCATCCGCCCTAGTCACCAGACCTTGCGCCTACAGACTACTACTTTTTCCAGAATTTGGATAACTTCTTGGCGGGAAAAAAATTCAATACCCGAGAGGCAGTACAAAATGCCTTTGAAGAATTTGTTGCCTCCCGTCCAGCTGATTTCTTTAAGAAGGGCATCAATAAACTGCCACTGCGTTGGCAAAGATGCATTGATTGCATGGGTGATTACTTCGATTAATACAAATAAAAAATACATGAAAAAAATTCATTTAAATTTTTTCATACAAAACGGCAATTTCATAGGTATTATTAATTATATAAGTCCAGGTTTCTTCACGATGATTTCCCTCACCGATGTCAGTGATGTCCAAGATAAACTTGGAAAGTACATATTTGAATTGAAAAACTCACATCGGTACTTACCCAGGTTTTAACCCACAACCTCGTGCACAAGAGGGCGAGGCCTAAACTACTGGGCCATCATGACATCATGACATCTCAACCAGCTGATGCATTATAAATTTACTACTCACCTCGCCCTTGGTTGGCGCATGCAATGCTGAAT
Organism: Phlogophora meticulosa; assembly: GCA_905147745.2. Lineage (NCBI taxonomy): Eukaryota > Metazoa > Arthropoda > Insecta > Lepidoptera > Noctuidae > Phlogophora > Phlogophora meticulosa. The sequence continues at coordinate 10,941,362 of LR990538.1, read as the reverse complement.
GCGTTATTGATATCGACACCGGAGTGTGATTAGTTTGCCGTCAGATGAATTGGCGTATGTCGAGAATATTTAAGTTTTATTAGTATTACTGTCTCATTGCCTTCATTGTCAGAGTCAGTCATTTTGGCTTGCACCAATATATCGCAAAATACATCATACTACACAAAACACAGCAATAGGCAATAGCAGAAAAATGTTTAAGAGAGTTAAAAGAAAATACTTAAATTCAGCTCAGGGGGTTTATTCCACGAGCAGTGAACAAAGAATGTTCGTCCATTCACAGTACAACAGTTTTTATACACAAAAGTACTGCCGCCAATCTTTGCCCTCAAGTAGAATTTATATAAATAAAGCGGACATGTCAAGACATATCCTTAAGAACATAGAATCTTAAAATAAAGTCGTACTGGCAACTCACTGTAATAAAAATAAATGAAAAGGCAGTAACTAAAAAGAAACTTAATATAAATTCAATTTGAAAGCATTAAACAATTTTAATGCAACAAAAAATCCATCAATTCACAATATTTACAAATAATAATATAATAATAAATATTTACATCAAAATAATATATAGACTCAGGATGGCATATATCAGAATCTTCCATGTTTCACGTGGGTCAGAAACTCGAACAAAGTCACTAATAATTTTCCAAACGAATTATTTCTTCTTAATCTCACAGATTAACAAAATAATACTCTAACACACTTTAATTAGGCACGGATAGTGATACTTCATCAAATTAAATCAGAAACAGTTAAGATGGCATCGAAAAAAAGCGATTCGTCAAGCGCATGGTGCGTTGGCGGTTTTCGATTCAAAAGTAACCAAAACGGCAGCCCCGCTCCCACCGGTGACGTTCCGCAAGAATGGCAGCTGACAGCCCACATCTGTCATGCTGTCATTCTATTCCGACGTCTTCGACAGCAAACGTCAAATGTCATGTGCGCCGTCAAATAGCTTTACATAGACCTTACCGGAAATAAATATAATTAATTTAATTAAAATCATGGAAGTCAGATTTACAGCCGAATAGAAAATCAAATCAGTTTAAAATCAAAATAAAATAACGGTTTGACTCCAATGAATACCAATACAAGATAGTAGTATTTCTTTTTTGTTTGTAACATGATTGTATTTGTTTTTTATTACTTCCATAGTGATAAATCATATTCATTTCTGTAAATTAGTTTTTACAAACAAACAAAGATTCAATATACATAGAATGATAAATAGACAACACAGTGCTCACATTCACAGAGAAAAATATACTTTATTTTTATCGAAACTTTGCCTCAATCATCTAGTATGTTGTGCATGATTCATAAAAAAATTAAATTATTAATTAATGTGCATTGCGACGAGTATTTAAGTTATATTGTGTAAAAAAATATTATTTTTAGTGTCTCTAGCAATGGCACCCTAAATTTAAACACAACTCCCACTTGCCCATTAGCTTTTTCTTAAAGTGGCCTCTGTTCCATATTACAATTTTTATGAATTTCAAAGCGTATTTTCATGAAATGAATAAAATTCGTGTGTTCCGTACGTAGGCATATTAAATTGCGATCGTATAATTTTATCAAACGATGGTTGAAAACCATGTCTTTTGAGTAATTTCCTTTGGGGATATTGCGCGTTTTTATATCTCTTTTGGCTATAAGGCATATTCCTTCGCGTGCCAATATGTCGTTATAAATCAATTATTTTAGACATGGAACAAAATGAATTATGAATAAGGGGAAAGTTAAGGAAAGTGAATTTAAAAGAGAAACATATCTGTCAAATGCAGGCCTTTTATTGCTTCCCACAGGATATGATATTGCTAATTTCCTAATACTAATACTCCAGAAAGATTAAAGTAAGTACTGCTTGTAATCAAATTTTGATCAGAAGAAACTAATATAGATCATCAGTCGAAGTCTTCAGGCTCTTCCGCTGCGTGTTAGTGATTAACCTGACACTTAACGTATGTGGTCTTTAAGATTTAAGGTAGTTAAAGTTTGTTGCCTGAATTTCAGTACAGTATGACCAACATATCTATGCAGGCGGGAAAACACAGAAGTAAAATAAAACCCACCGATATTTTTACTATGTTGCATTTTTCTTTGACAAGCAGCGCCGCCCTGAACTGTAAACTTAAACTGGGACTGCTGTAGTTCTATCACTGACACTGTAGTTGTATCACTGACATTCTATGCTCGTCATTTTGCACATGTGACTTTTTACGATCTCTTTAATTTTCCGAAACTGTCATTACGTGAGAAAGCCATTCCTTCCTTTAATTCCGATCTAAAGCCAATACGAATTCAATGTTAATTTCGCAGTCGTGATTATATTACTAAGCAAAATAAATAACTACCAACATAAACTCCAACTCAAAAGTACGAAACGGTTAAATTCCAATGTCGATCGATAGGAAATAAAATAAAGAGTCAGTGCGCTGGTCCGTTAAACCAAGACTACCACAACCTGTCCCCATACCATAGGGTTCCGTGAAACCCCGGTCTTAATATCCATAAAACGTCTCTATATAACGCGTAAGTACTTCACTGCTTTTACACTAAGTACAGTACTTAAACAGCGCACTATACGACTAAAAGTATCCATAATTTTGCAAACAAAATGAACGCCGCGAGTGATGCGCGCGGTGAGAGCCCTCTAAATACTAAAACAACTTTAATATGGAGCGGTTGGCCGACATTTTTTAAACTGCGGGACACACTTTCGCTGGGACCAAAAAAAAACGAAACTTGTTTTATTAAAAAAACTGAGCTGTATCGAAATTACTTTTATTCCCTAGAACTAAAACCAGCATCTGCCTAGCATTTTCGAACTATGTTGGGGTCGGGTTCTAGTCTGATTTATATCAGTTTGTTACGTGGAACGACTGCTTATCTGATCTCCACAACCCAGTTAATGGGTAATACCAATACCTCTTGGTCAGTCTTTTTTTTTGTTTTTGGTACAATCCCGCCACACTTTTCCCAAACCACTGCAACTCCTGAAAACCAGAATCAACAGTGGCGACAGTGTGGAGTGGCTCTTTGTCAGTCTAGTTGTCACACGTTCGGGCTTCGACTAATCACAGCCAGGACCCAATGGCTTTACATGCTTTCCGAGGTACGGATAATGACCATCCATAAGCCGACTTCAGCAAGCGTTACTGTTTTATTTAGCCACAAGTCTGTCCTAGGGTTACAACCAGAAACAATAAATGATATAGTCGTCTCTGCCCTACTCATGGTTTTGCAATATTAGTAATTTATTACTTTAGTTGAAGATGAGATCGGCTGCCATTTTGACCCTTATGTCCCAGTGGACACAAACATATCATATAACCGAGAATAACAGTTCATTCTCGGTTATATGACAGTGTAACATACTTTCAGACGCATCATGGCTTACAATCATCATCCTCCTGCCCTTACCCAATTTAATGTAGGGTCAGCGCAATATGTCTTCTTCTGACATATGTACATCTTCATCATTTGATATCTACTCGTATTCAGGCTATATCATCTTTCACACAGTCCCTCCCTCGTTTCTATGGTCTTCCTCTACCCCCCCCCCCCCCCCCGACCATATTCAAACTCAAAAGATTCCTCACAAAATTTTCTACATTTGTTCGCATCATATGCCACCGTCACCACTCTCAGACTTCCTCTTACATACTCATGTCTTAGTTATGTCATACTCATCTCTAATATCTCAGATCAATATATCCGTGTAGCTTCTGTCTAACCACGAAACCTTAATGTTTAAGTAAGTTTCGGGACCAACTAAAGTTCAGGCTCTGAAATATGTTTTTCAAATAATTTCCACCATCTGGCTACTTGTAATTTAAATGGTTTGTACTGAAATACTTTGTAAAACTAATCCAATATTGTTGAAATCGTACACCTGTCCACTTCTTAGGGCCCAGCTGCACTTGCAAACAATTGTTTGTTGAACAAAGTATAATTTTATTTAAATTTCACAGTGGTTTTCCTTGAAGAAATTAACAGAGGTTGAAGTAGATTATGTTCTATAAAAATTGCATCTGAAACTTGCGACTCTCTCTCTCTTATTAATAAAAGCTACAAATTGATTTTTATTTTTTCTGCACTCTTAAGTGAGCATTTATTAAAGAAATAAATCCACCTGCTTTCCAACCACACTCGCTTCGACTCTTTTCGTATGTGCAGTCGTGTCGGGGGCCTCAGAGCTTAGTAATAATAGCCGTTAAGCTACGCTTGCCGAGGTCAGTCCGTGATGGGTGACTGTTTATTACATGTTAAGACCCCCTCGTGCCTTTTGAAAGCTGTCGATTGTGAAGGTAGATGTTTAAAAAGGGGTACGCTTGCTTGTGAAAATCGGCATTTACGGGGGCAAAAGATATACAACTCTAACTTAAACAGATATTATTAGCCGAAAAAAAATACAATAACTTTAAGTTCTCCCAAGCTTCTGGCACAGATTCAACGCAATATTTTTAAGTAGTCATTATTCTCCCATTCAACAAATTAAAAAAGATTTCTCACTGCAAACGACTCGACATACTGTGACAGCACTTAATAAAAATTATTACGGCAATTGCGAGTCCGCTAGAGCTTGAATATACTGGAAATGTACCACTTATGTTAGAATAGTAAAGTGTATATTATTATTGCGGTCCTCTGCGGTTAAAAATGGTCTCTTGGAATATGAAATTCAAAGGTATTTTGTACTTTAAGACTCCGGATACATTTAATACTTCTCGTGGTTACAAGTTTTATCTCTTGTGTACATTGTACATATTTCCATTCAACCTCCAGACTTGAAATTTTAGGTTACAATCATAAAAAGTATTTTACATATTTTTAATTTATTTTAAGAACTATGTTACTAACAATTGGGCTTAGTTGTGTAAACATCGGTGAAAACTGCATTAAGTTCCATTCAATTGCACTTAACATATGTACATACTTGGGACAAATGTTTGTACGATCTACAAAAATTTGTTCCGTGTGTTCTGGGTATTGGCTATGTATAATAAAAACTATCTATCTATGTAATGTATTGTATTAAGTGTATCAGTCATCTAGTACCCATAACACAAGCTCTGCTTAGCTTGGGGCTAGATGATGTTGTGTGGATTGTCCAGCATTATTTATTTATAGTTATTACACTCGTACTTATAATCAAAGAGTAACATAATATGAAGAATTGAGTTTTCCCATCTGAATCGAATAATCAAGAGGTTTTTTGCCAGGTTGATGGCAACAAGCTCGAAACACGCTGTATTCCCAGTTAAACATATCACACCACTACACACACACCACTTTACACCACTATGTAAACCTCTGCTTCGTTATGTATGACTAAACCAGTTCTCTTAAAAATAAAGTGAGTAGATATATCATATACATACGTCATCATCATCTGCCTAGCCTTTCCCAACTATTTTAGGGTCGGCTTCCAGCCTAACCGGATGCAGCTGAATACCAGTATTTTACATGGAGCGACTGCCTATCTGACCCCACCCCCAACCCAGTTACTGGGCAATACGATACCTCTTGGTAAGACTGGTGTCAGACTTTCAGACTTCTGCCTACCCGTAACGACTGCCAAAGATCTACAAATGACAGCCGGGAAAAACGGCTTAACTTGCTTTCCGAGGCAATAATTGTATGGAACATGTTAAGTAATATAAAATATATAGGTGTAAACAAAGTGATAAATATCTATTTATTACTGCAGAAACTAAACAAGTAATAAACGGGCGTGCAAAATAAAACCTGTCTTCGCAAAAACCTGGTTGAAGCAATTAATATTGTTATTTATTATTTGCGTACATCATGCAGCCTGTTTCAGCTTTTTTTGAACAGAAGCAAACAAGCTTCTAACGCCTATTTAATAAACAACAAACATAGTCACGTTTTCGTATAAACTGAACCAAGAATTGCCAACCCTCATCATCATTCTGCCCTTATCCCAGTTTAGGGTAGGCGTAGCATGTCTTCTTTCCAACAGTCACCAACAACACAACAACCAACACACCAACATTTCAAAAGTCACCTCCTTTGTAGCCGTATCATCTTTCACACAATCCATTCATCATTTCTTTGGTCTTCCTCTACTCTTGTAAGCCTCTATATTGATACTTAAAACATTCCTCTCATCTTGATCACAAGAACTGCCAACCCTAACTCAAAACAAATGACACACACAATATTCACAAAAACCTGGTAAACGCCAGTCGTAAATCTAGGCCTTAGAGTGTATTTGGCAAAAGAAGTTACAATTAATCTAGACTGTACGATACGTGTCCTCTTGGAAGAGAGCCAACGCAACCCAGTTTTCATGAAAACTTGCCACAACATGCATTATATTGGGCGAAATTTGAATAAGTATCTGCCCGGTGCACAATTTTTGAAATAAAGTATGATCGATTTTAGAGACGGGCTATTTTCATAAAGGTAGTTATGGGCTTAGATGGTAGGATGTTAGTGAAAATATTGTGGAGCTACTAAGTTATTTTTAATGGCTCAGTTTTCAGCCAAGAATATGTTAGCACTTGTGGTTAGAATCGATTAGGTAAAAGCATTTTAAGGAAGAAGATGATAGAATATCAATGGGTGATGAGTGATGGTTAAGCAATGATGATGGTCAAATTGTTTTTTTTATACACATATTAAATAAACACTAAAAAAATCAATTAATTACCATAACAAACCCAGCAGTAACTGATGAGAGAGAGAGAGAGAGGATGAACTTCTTATTATAATATGAAATTCATCCCCATCTCTGTCAAAGGGTAACGTGTCCAAAAGACTGGCGGCCTTGAATGGCAATGCTTGGCCTCTGACCAAATTAGAAGCAATATTTGTATCAATCTCAACATATTTGGCGACTGCTTATCAGACCATTTATGAATTTTTGATCTATTTGTGACATTGATTCTCCTTTGTGTAATTTATTTGAATTTTATCTGATTTGAATCTTAAAAGTTTTCTAAATTGAAGAGTGATGCTCTAGTCTGATTCGTGATTGAATTGTGAGTTGATTTATTTTAATTTATTTTAATTTATTTTATTTTTTTTTGAATTTTTTCAACATTTGTCTGTACTCAATTTTATTTTATTTCATTACTTTTCATTTATTTTTTATATTTTTATGCATATGTTTTGTCGCGTAATTTGTGGTACTTTTAGTTATGGAAGAGCGGAGTCTCCTAACACAGGCATATTATGCTTAAAAGGAGACTCTAATCACTAATGTTGTAAATCTACTTGAGAAAGAAAAATAAATTATTTGAATTTGAACCATCACTCCAGTTACTGGGTAAAACACTCCTTGGGCAACACTTTCGGTTTTTTTACTACCCATAACGACTGTCAGAGATCAACAAATAACGGCACGGAGAGATCTCGATATGTAATAGACGATCACCCATCCTCGGACTCGTGCCACCAGCTCAGCTTAACCTCAGGCTGTTACCGGTTAGTCCCAAGTGTCTGCCAATTTGAGCAAATAAGATTATTTTCCACATCCACAACCAATTGGTTTCACTTACAACATAAGAGCTTATTATTCACTACATATCGTTCATATTATGTCCCTTAAGAGATCTTTACTCAACAAGAACTTGTAGTTACGCGTGTAAGCTGAGTCCGCACACTACAGTAAACTACATAAGTAGTGTAATCCATTCTACTTATTGGACTTTTACCACTTGCTCGACATAAAACGAGAAAGAAATAATAACACGGTTGCTGGAAATAAATGTAACATAACATCACGCCTGTATTCTCTGGATGGTTAAGCAGAAGTGTAACTACCCATGGATAAGTCTTAAGTATTAGGGAGTGAGCCTATTGTCTATTTTAGACGACCTGTGTGGCGCAGCGGGCGAAGGTCCGCCTGCGACGCAAGAGGTTGCGGGTTCGATTCCCGCCTTGGGACAAATGTTTGTACGATCTACAAATATTTGTTCCGGGTGTTCTGGGTATTTGCTATATATAATAAAAATATCTATCTATGTAATGTATTGTATTAAGTATATCAGTCATCTAGTACCCATAACACAAGCTCTGCTTAACTTGGGGCTAGATGATGCTGTGTGGATTGTCCAGCAATATTTATTTATTTATTTATTGTCAGCAATTAGTCTTCTATAACATTTTTTAGGTGTCATGAAAAATGTCCAAGGAATTATGTTTTAATAATTATTATAATCACCATTTTTACATTTAAGATAGTTTTAAGTTAAACTATACTATTAATTATTTTTATAATCACCATTTTTACACATAAGATAGTTTTAAGTTTAACAATACTATTAATAATGATTATAATCACCATTTTTACATTTAAGATAGTTTTAAGTTTAACTATACTATTAATAATGATTATAATCACCATTTTTACATTTAAGATAGTTTTAAGTTTAACTATATATAATATATTAAAGGAGGCCTACCATTAATTGACTTTGTATTATGTGAAATAAAAATTTGGTGTGAAAGAGAGAGATTGAGCTATCTAAGATGTGTTGCTATCTCATGATGACATTTACAATTCATACAAAGACCACTTAAGTGATTATCAGCCAAACTATGTTCAAATTGGCTATCTTAGCTCTAAAACTGTAACAATTTTCATACTATCGTTACACATTACCATACTTTTTATTCGATTAGCGTAACATTTAGGGAACACTTAGGTACTAATCCGTAAAACCTATCTGAAATATTTTAGACCCTAAAGTTAGAGCCACATGAATACATTTAAAACTTAAACCTAATTATAGTGTGCAGAACTAGATTGAACAACAATTAGGATGCCTATAGGCTTTCAAATTATTTATAGTTACAAGAAAATAATAATAAAAGAATATTTAATTTACCTAACAGGCGGTTATACGAGTATAACTATACGGTTAGATAAGTTGTACATAGATTTTCTCCACACTGATAGAAAAGTAGCAAAAAATGAGTACACGTTTATTTTCATATTACATTTTTAATTAGCTTCTTTGTAAATGGTTTATGTTAATCACAAAAAAAATGTTATAACAGCAGACATTTTTTTTTATTTAGTGTTTAATATTTATTTGAACCATCATCAACTACAGTTTTGGAAACTTTGGAGATAAGAGGGGAGGCGGGGGGACTTCATTATCATTCCTCCCGACCCTTTGCTCGAGCCAGCCCGCGTAACTGAGCCAGTAGCTGTTTAAATTAGTCCCTAAATAATATATCTATTAGATCCAGCCCGTCCCTTGCTGTCCTCTACCAGCGATGTTCTAAGCCGTACCCTGCAGGGGGTGCCCTTAGCGACTGGTCGCTTAGCTTTTAAGTTTTTCGCCCTGGCTGGAGACCTTAATTTCTAATTATGTGAGTCCCCACAGGAAATTTCCTGAAGGATAAACTGCGAGAAGAAAAACTTCATTTATTTTTTACAAGTGAAAAACGAATAGCCACAAATGAAAAAAAAAATATTTGTAATGTATGAGTAACTATGTAACACCTAATCATATTGCCTGCGGCGCAAGAGGTTGCGGGTTCGATTCCCGCCTTGGGACAAATGTTTGTTCAATCTGCAAAGGTTTATTCCGGGTGTTCTGGGTATTTGCTATGTATAATAAAAAAATATCTATCTATGTAATGTACTGTATTAAGTATATCAGTCATCTAGAACCCATAACACAAGCTCTGCTTAGCTTGGGGCTAGATGATACTGTGTGGATTGTCCAGCATTATTTATTTATATTATTATAACACCACATTTGGATTTACACCCTCACCAGTATCAACGCCTCATGAGCAACCATAGCCCACAAAAATGACGCTACACTCTCAGAATATTGTATTGTATATTCCAATAAAATACAGAATTTCCAAAGCCCTGGAATGCTTCGTATATCAAACGCTGTCGGGGTTACTACGCGGGATAAAACGCGTGTACGTTAGATTTATTACCGCACCCGTGCAGGTGGCTTTTAGTTCCCGACCACTGCTTTTGTACCGAATTTTACTCTGCAACCACGAATGATACAGTTTCTAAGTGTTAGCGGAGTTTATTTATCATTTGTTGTTCGTGTATGATTTGTTGCTTTTGAGCTGTCAAGTTGGAGGGACGATAAAGGATCTGTGTAAGAAAAAACTTTCGGTGTGATTGTAAATAATAATGCGCAAGGTTTTCTTTTGTTAGCAAAGGTAATAACAGCCACAAGGGTCAACTTTTAAGGTTAAGCAATACTTGCCGAGAACGGTCAGTGGATGGGTGAGCATTCATTACATACCAATATCCCTCCGTGCAGTGAAGCACGATAAGCCGTCGCGTTTACCCGAATTAGTCGTTGACGACTCACAGTCGTTACGGTTAGACAGAAGCTTGGTAGTCTGACAACCAACAAATGGGTATTTTGTTACTCAGTCACTGCGTGGTAGAGGTCTGATTGGCGGTCGCTCTATGTAAAATACTGGTATAGACTAGAAGCGGGCCCTAAGTAGTTTTGAAAAGCCTACGAAAATTATGATGGTCTAAGACTGCACGATATTCTCGGGGTCAACAGATAAAAACGATTGAAACAGGGTTAAAGATGACCCTATTTATGTCACGGTAATGTTACAATGTTATGTTTACATGTATTTACTTTGCATTTATTTCATTAAAATGATACAATTATTAATATATGAAGAAATAAAATAAAATAAATAATCACAGGGCATCGAAAAATTCATCCGCATCGTTGTCAACGGGAAAAGTGCCCAGAAGGCTGGCAGCATTGCCACGTTGAATGGCAATACTGATTCTTTGGCCAAAAAAAAGGCCAGCCCTCTGGTAACGTGAAGAGTCGACCAAACGCTTCGCGATTTCTCGAAAAACTAAATGGGCACACGGACCCCATGGCCCTAGTGTTTCAACCCCAAACGGCTTAAACATATAACTTCCAGTTAGGTTGTTGTATTTACTTTGATTTTATAACTTTTTGAATAACTTAGCAAATGAGCAAGATTTATTTTTTAGTTGCTGCCGTTGTATTCTTTTTTTAAGTTAGACATCATTCTTGGTAGCTTAAACCGAAAATTTTGATGAGATTTATTTTAGAATTGGCTTATAATTTTTTATGTTGAATGGCATCCATTTAACGAGTATTTTTATTATAAATTGAAATTAAATGTTTATTAAATTCTGGTGAAATATCAACCAACCTTAAAATTCGAATATTTAGAAAACTATTGATAGACAAATTTGTTGCTTTTGAGCTTCTCTATCAGATATATCTCTTTCCAGATATATGTACGTCGAGTTATCAGTAACCATTTTTGATTCTTAAATCACCAACCTTCTTTGAGCAAGCATGATAATAAATACTAGTGCTTTTTCTGTATTGCTTTGTAGTGGGGCCATAACAGGCTGGTATTATTACTGTTTTTTTTAAACGTAGCCCCACACTAGGAATTTCTTCTGTATCGTGAGTGCGTTTACAAACATTTAGACTCACATACACACAAACAGCCAGACCCGAAACAACTACCTGTAGGCCGTAAAAATATTTTTACGTGCGGGAATCGAACCCGCGACGCGCAGTGCAGCAGCCTACCGCTTAACCACTGCGCCAAACATGCCGTCACATTTATTTTTAATAGTTAAACTCCTCTCAAAGTTAATTGTCGCTGTTCTGTATACCTATTCGAATCATGAAAGATACCCATCGTAACGGCATTTTCTCGGATTGTAACCTTCAAATAGAAACCTCCCTAAAGCATTGAAATCCAAGCAATGAAACTCGCTTTGAGATCTCATAATTCCAGGATTATCGAAACGATTTTCTATAATCCTAAGTCCTAATGATTATTATTACTTTTATAACAAAGCCATCATCTTTTTATCTGCGTAGACATAAACAGAAAACGATATTACATTGGAATGAATGAAAAAGTCCATTTCGGATCGAGATATTAAACATTCGTAGCGAAATTAAGATGGAAATCTGAAGAGCCATATTGTTCTTATGAACGCAAAAACTTGAGAAAAATATTGTCCATCTCATATCTTTCGGGCCATTGTAAAACAGAATGAATATTTGAAACTTTGGGGCTTTAATACTAATAGAAAGGCTGTTTACTGAACACACTGAAGCATTTTTTTATTATTATTATTTAACGTCCAATAAAATGTATTAAGCTAAATAAATGTAAGTGAACCACATTTAAGGTGAAAGCGTAGCCTGCAAAATTCAAATATTCTTAAGTTGTCTGCAATTTGCAGCACAGTATTAAGTTGTATGTTGCGGGATGTTCGAAAGATTTACCGTGACCCCGGAACGTAAAGGGCAAGGACGGAATACGGATGGGTTTTAGTCAGTAAAAGTCTGACACGCCCTCCCGTTCCACCAAGAACGGGAGAACTCATTGGATGACTTCGCATCCTTAAAAAAAAAACAAGTAATAGATTATATGTCATTGAAAAAGCTACCGGGCGGCCTAAACACATTCACCTCCAACTAAAAGCTTTCTATTTTTTTTTATAAAAATAAAATACGCAATAAAAAAAATGTCATCACAATTTATAACGTGATAGGATTCGTACGTGCGACTTTTTAATCGCCGGTAACTCCGGCTCTAAATCACATGCATAAATAAAATGTCATACTATATTCATAGTAGCACATACAAGCTCAATAACACCTGTTTCAATGTATATGGGTCACCTAAACTAAAAATAATATCAATCCTACAACTCTTTTGCGAATTTAATTTTTCGTTTTATAGGACGATGTTGTTATTAGACCTTGAAATTATTAATGACTAAATAAATAAATAATGCTGGTCAATCCACACAGCATCATCCAGCCCCAAGCTAAGCAGAGCTTGTGTTATGGGTACTAGATGACTGATATACTTAATATAATACATTACATGGATAGATATTTTTTTTATTATACATAGGAAATACCAGAACACCCGGAACAAATCTTTGAAGATTGTACAAACATTTGTCCCAAGGCAGGAATCGAACCCGCTGCCTCCTGCGTAGCAGGTGGACCTTCGCCCGCCGCGCCACATCTGTCGTCAAACTATCGGTTGAGTGCCTGCCTGACGGCACGGTTGGTGCAGTGGCTGAGCGATTTCCTGCAGCGCTGCATGTCGAGGAATCGATTCCAACGAGTTCTGCGATTTCAAATAATAGGTCTTTACCTATGAAATTGCCGTTTTGTATGAAAAAATTTAAATGAATTTTTTTCATGTATTTTTTATTTGTTTTAATCGAAGTAATCAACCATGCAATCAATGCATCTTTGCCAACGCAGTGGCAGTTTATTGATGCCCTTCTTAAAGAAATCAGCTGGACGGGAGGCAACAAATTCTTCAAAGGCATTTTGTACTGCCTCTCGGGTATTGAATTTTTTTCCCGCCAAGAAGTTATCCAAATTCTGGAAAAAGTAGTAGTCTGTAGGCGCAAGGTCTGGTGAGTAGGGCGGATGACGGAGAGCTTCCAACCCCAGTTCTTGCAACTTGGAGACCGTCTGCTGTGCAGTATGAGGTCGCGCGTTGTCGTGCAGGAGCAGCGGAGACGAGCGATTGACCAATGCTGGTTGGAGATGTGCCAGCTTCTCCATCATTGTGTTCAATTCTTCACAGTACACATCTGCAGTAATGCTCACCCCGTTTGGTAAGAAGCTGTGTTGAATCACACCGGCGCTAGACCACCAAACAGTGACCATCACTTTTCTTGGGGTAAGTTTTCGTTTAGGGCATTGTTTAGGTGCTGAACCAGGATCCAACCAACTTGCTGAGCGCTTGCGGTTATCAAACAGAATCCATTTTTCATCGCAGGTAACAATGCGGTTCAAAATTCCTTCATTTGTGTGTCTGTTGAGCAGTGCAAGGCACGTCTCGACGCGTACGTCGCGCTGGCGATCATTGAGTTCGTGGGGCACCCATTTGTCAAGCTTTTTTACCTTGCCAATTTGACGCAAATGGACCAATATTGTTTTGACGCTAACGTCGAAAGCTGCTGCTAATTCAGCCGTAGATTGTGTATCATCAGCTTCCACAATCGCCTTTAATTCGTCATTGTCGACCAAAGTCTTCGGACGACCGCGAGGTTCATTTTTCAGGTCGAAATTTCCAGAACGGAAGCGAGCAAACCAATAACAGGTAGTGCGTTGGTTTGTAGTGTTAGCTCCGTAAACGTCGTTGATGTTGCGTGCCGCTTGTGCCGCGTTGCTGCCACGACGGTACTCATATTCCATAATTACTCGAATTTTTAACGTATCCATGATGCCGAAAAAGATTTAAATGCGATGAAAATGTAACACTAATCAATAAACAAATGACTACTTTTGGAAAAAAAAATCCATGTTTTTAAAATAAAATTAATTTGAAATTAGAATTCTTAGCCAAACAAAAAATATTTTGATTTGAAATGGCCAGTACTGCAGAACGGCAATTTCATAGGTAAAGACCTAATATTTGTAAACGCAGCCACAATACAGGAAAAAATATAGTGTGGGGCAACATTTAAAAAAATAATAACTGCGCCCGCGTGTCACCCGTGGTTTCAAAAACAACATGAAACGATTAGAATCTCACACAAGAATACTTTATACGAGTATTATCAGGATAAAAAGTAGTATGTGTGTTAATCCAGGGTATGAGCTACCAGGATAAATGATTTCATCAAAATCCATTCAGCGGTTTCGGCGTGAAACAGTATCAAACACAACCACACGTACCAACAAACATTCGTATTTATAAAACAAGTGTGATTGATACCAACATTCTACGGGTCGCAAACCTGCGGTCTTAGTCTTCAAACTAATTTTAATTGCGATCTAAAAGCCAATACGCTTCTTAAGTTAATTTTGCAGTCACGTGATTATATTATTTGGCGAAACAAAACAGCTGTCAAAATAAACTCAAGAGTACGAAACGTTAAAATTCCAATGTCGTTCGTTCGGAATTAGAATCAAGAGTAAGCGCGCTGACCCTTGTTTTCATGATATAATAGGGTCCAGACAAATCAAGGTCATTCGCAAAACTAATGAGTAATAATATCTGTGTCCATTATGATCAAACGAACACTTAATAATCATTTTATTGATTTCTTAACAGTCAATTAGGCTATCGTCGATAACGAATTAGGGTCAGACAATATATTGATTGATAAAGGTAATATCATAATGTACGTTGCTAAGTAGAAGTAGTTTGTTACTAATAAGTTATACGAGAATATACAGCTTATTCGTTTTTGTGTGTTTATTCGCTGTGCTTATTCGTCATGTTTTCTGCTTAATTTCTACATCTTCTAATATCTAAAATTAGCGTGTCGCAATGTTTGTTATCTAACTCCTCCGAAACGGCGAGACCGATTTCTATGAAATTTTGAGTGCACAACGGGTAGGTCTGAGGATCACCCAACATTTATTTTTCATACCCCTAAGTGATAAGGGTGATCCACCACATTTTTTTTTATTTGTTTTTTTTTCTTGAAATGGCAAAACTACGTTTGCCGGGTCAGCTAGTAAATTTATAAAAAGGTATCTCTGTTTCCCTTGGTCACCTCATAACTTGAGAACGACTTTACCGATTTCATTTTTATTTTTTTCTAAGTTTTTTAATACTCTGTAGAAGGTTTTTATGGAAAGAAAAATTAAGACGATTGCGCAGAAAATTGGAATTTTTCAGAAAACTTAACGAATATTTTAACTTTACGCGTTTATCAGTTCGCGTTTGATGAATGTCAATTTTACCGAGGGTACCACTGTGGGGTGCAGTTAGTACCTTTATAAAGGCTAGAAATAACAGGCATAAACATATTTACATTACTGTCAGGTTTACGCAAAATACGCGCGAGTCGTGGAGTTGCGGATATCGGCCCGCCAAACAATACAGCAATACAATATTGTCAGGTTGGTTGAATCAGGGAAAACCTGCTAAGGTGGAGATTAACAGACGATTCCAGCCTGGAGTGTTTCTGTTCCATAAACGATGGGGCAACTAAATAAATAAAATATTGCTGGACAATCAACACAGCATCGTCTAGCCCCAAGCTAAGCAGAGCTTGTGTTATGGGTACTAGATGACTGATATACTTAATACTATACATTATATAGATAGCTATTTTTATTATACATAGGAAATACCCAGAACACTCGGAACAAATATTTGCAGATCGTACAAACATTTGTCCCAAGGCGGGAATCGAACCCGCAACCTCTTGCGTCGCAGGCGGACCTAGCCCGCCGCGCCACATCGGTCGTCAAACTGATATCGATGTCTTGATGCGTGCCCTGGTACATGCACGCTGCAAGATTTTATGGACACTACAGATAGCGCCAAAATCGTAGCAAAGTTCTGGGCTGACTGCCATTGAGACGCTTAGAAGAACATTATTATCACCTTTAAAAGTATCAGTTCAACATATTCTAAGCTTAGCTTTCGTTGGTTGGGCAGTAGCCCACCAGACACAATTTAACACCCGTCTGGTCAGAGGATTATCCCTTTTCAATGGAGAATGAGGAACTTTACACCCTATTCCTCATACCCCTAAACTTCTTGATAACAGACTGTCCTAAGCTCTTTTAATTTAAAAATACCCGCCAAAACTAACATTGAAACGTTCAAATACAATATCATTCTGTATGTGCTAGGATCCTAATAAAGCTTCCCTAGAATATATATCTCTAGATGCTTACCGACTTCATTAAAGCTTAGTGCATACTATACGTAAGACTCGGACTTAACTAAAGACTCCTTGAGACTCCAAAGAGTCTTCATTAAGTCTGTCCTGTGCATTATTATGGTAGGGTTATGTGAATGGGTCGTATATTCACATATTGAGTTTTGGACCTAAAATAAAGGATGACAATGGATATTTTCAAAGACTGCATTGCATGACAGTATTTAAACGCTGTTTTGGTATGCAGTAAGTAATTATTTATTTTTAAAAAAGGAGTACTCTAGGAGTTTTTCCTGTGTTGTGGGTGCGCTTACAAACATTCAAACTCACATACACAAACAGTCAGACCTGGAACAACTATCGGTAGGCCATACAAAAATTTGTTCCGTGCGGGAATCGAACCCACGACAATCACGCAGCAGTCAATCGCTCAGTCATTGCGCCAACCGTGCTGCCCACTATTAGGAGACCATTGACCCTACTTCTGTGGCGACTCCTTTTTCAGTGCAGCCGTAATAACAAGTTTTATATCTGAGATTGTTCCTCGAAGGAAGCAGGTTGATGTTCGTTTCTTCCTTACACACCATTTTATGACGTACATCGTCAATAAGGGGTTAAAATTCTCGTTTACACCCACTTTAAAACTCACATTTACAACCAAAATATATATTTTACGGTACAGTCGTAAACAAGAGGTGTTAACAAAAAGCGATTGTCCTCTTTATTACGACATTCTGTGTAAAAACTCGTCGTTTTCTGTGTGCGGTTATGTCTTGTAATGACATCTTTAAAAGGTGGTGTTTCTCTAAAAGGCCCTTTAGGTAATGATCGCCTTAATTTTCTATTCTTATCTGTATGTAATTTGAGTTATATTTATCTCGAGTTATATAAAAAGTACAAACTATTCACGATCATAACTTTTTGCTACAATTTTTTTTATTTGAATGTCAAATGGTTAGACGACTGATGTGGCGCTGTCGGCGAAGGTCCGCCTGCGATGAAGGTGGTTGCGAGTTCGATTCCCGCCTTGGGACAAATGTTTGTACGATCTACAAAGATTTGTTCCGAGTGTTCTGGGTATATGCTATGAATAATAAAAAAAAATATCTATCTATGTAATGTATTGTATTAAGTATATCAGTCATCCAGTACCCATAAAACAAGCTCTGCTTAGCTTGGGGCTATATGATGCTGTGTGGATTGTCCAGCATTATTTATTTGTTTATTTGATGGTGCCCGTAGAACGTTACGTGGTTACGCGTAGAATCGTAGCAAGAAGGCTTCGTAGCAGTTTCGTTTCGTAGCAGCGTAGCCCTTAAAAGTGAAACTTTACTGATATGATGATGATGGCTGAAAAATCATTTCATCCTTTTGACGAGTTCCTTAGTACCTCGTACATCGAGAATCCTCACTTTCCTCTACATTCTCCAAAGTCAAACATAGATATTCCAGACAAAACCGCTTCCATAAATCACAATAATAAACTCGCACCCTTCATAACTTCATACAAATACAGTTTATCATCATTCAAGTCGCGAACAACTGAATAAGTGATAACTAAAATAAAACATCTGAACCCATCGAGTGCCCGGCTTTCGGCTCTCGGCTTTCGGCCTTCGGCCTGAATTATTGAACGCCAGTTGGAGTATGAATTATGCATCTAGTCTAGTTCTCCGAACACTAACTGAATGTAATCATGCTTCATTGCATTTTGATGGTGGGTGGGTTGGTCATTTTAACAGTGTGTCTACATTGGGTTACGTGTTTTCATATTTCATGTAAATTCTGACTTGTTTCCCGAAATTGAAGGAGTATATTATGTCGTTAAGATATGAGATGAAGACACGCTGCGCCGACCAAATAAATTGTGATAAGGGCAGTAGGATGATGATGATTATGTGGTTAAGAGTTGTGTTTTGGCGAAAGCGTAGAATTTAGGAGTAGTGTTTATTTTCTGTACTAGGAAATTTCTTTTTCTATCGTTTCATCTTCTGTAATATCCGCTGCCGTCAATTGCCTGTCACATAAAGGTCCACTGGTAGGTTGTCAATCCAAAGCCTCACTCCACGTGCTTGTCATTTTTTTAGCTTGACGTCCGATGTGGCATGGCGGGCAATGGTCCGCCTGCGACGCAGGAGGTTGCGGGTTCGATTCCCGCCCTGGGACAAATGTTTGTACGATCTACAAATATATTATTTGTTTCGGGTGTTCTGGGTATTTGCTATGTATAATAAAAAATATATCTATCTATGTAATGTATTGTATTAAGTATATCAGTCATCTAGTACCCATAACACAAGCTCTGCTTAGCTTGGGGCTAGATGATGCTGTGTGGATTGTCCAGCAATATTTTATTTATTTAGTGCCTGGAGTGTTTCTGTTCCATAAACGATGGGGTCGTTTATGGAACAGAAACACTCCAGGCTGGAATCGTCTGTTAATCTCCACCTTAGCAGGTTTTCCCTCATTCAACCAACCTGACAATATTGTATTGCTGTATTGTTTGGCGGGCCGATATCCGCAACTCCACGACTCGCGCGTAATTTGCATAAACCTGACAATATTTATTTATTATTTATTTTCCCAATCGTCATTAATAATGCAATTTGCTGATAGAAATAAATATGCTAAGAATGAGCTCCTATATTAGTTTCGGTTTCCGGGTCAACCATTGTGTCATTGGGATTTTTATTAGGAATTTCTCAGTAGCAGACTGTAGTCAGGATGTGTTCCCGGTTGATTACAATATGCTCACCTCCTACTACGTGGGACGTAAAACATAAACTGGTGAAATGTGGTTGTACAAGCAAACTCTGCCGAACCCTGCAGAGAATATAAGAATTTAAATTTTATTAATTTTATATGATGATAATGTTTGCATGCCGAATGGTGAAATATGGCAGAACTCTGATGAAAACCTACTACTATCTACTTATGTATACCCATATTTGGAAATAAATGCTATTCTATTCTATGCTATTCTATTCTATTCTAATCTAATACAGGCGTGATGTTATGTTTTTGTTATTTTATGAAAATAAATATGCACACAACCTGTCCTTTTCTAGCAGCTCCAATAAAAATCTGTTTAAACTTCAGTCGATTAATCCTTACAGCAATAAAAAGGAATAATTTATACACTTCTCCGTATAATGTTGCCAGCTTTACGGAATCGGCTTTGAGTCACGCTTGCATTGATTGAAACAAATAATTGGTGTCGACGGAAAGCTCTTAATCTGTTCGATAGTGGGATCCACACGTAGTGACGAAGACTGTTTAACCTTGTGAGAACAATCGTACGCTGGTGCTGTACAAACCTATTAATCGAATAGTCACTTAAAAAGTAAATATTTAGGGTTAGAAAAAAATCATGATTTTTTACAGTTTAAGAGGACGCATTGGAAATTTTGGCATCAGTGATCTCTATTTTTGTCAGTAATTACGAAACGAATAAAAATATGAGTTGGTGACCTGAACAGTTCACGATGAAAAGCTTATTTTGTTAGTTTTCATTACATGATTAAGTAACTTTTGTAACAGAGAAAAAAATATCAAACATACCTCTTTTTAAATAGAGATTCACATTTTATGGGCAAACGTGACCGATTTTAGCCTCTCAACTTGCTCTGTAGACAAGTCTATAAATACTCCTTAAAATTGTAGAAGGAATTTCTTAAGTTATCATTTCCGACTAAATAAAATAGCAAAAAGCATTTTGTCGTTTACGTCGTTTTGTTATAAGCTAACGCGCATATGCAATCCTCGCCCCGCAGAGACGCTCAGTCCCCTCTTGACCATTGTCAGCGACGGGTCTGTGCTAGTCGGCTTCCGGACTGCATCGGCGATTGCGTGATCAAATTTAGCGGTTTTATTAAATAAAAATGGGAAAAAAGAAAGAAAGATGTTCCAAAAGGAAAAGAAGAGCATGTCTTTTAGAAAAATGTGCTAATATGACGAAAAGAAGGTAAGTTTTCATAATGAAATGTAGTTTACTAAAAAAGATGACGTTCAAAAAGTCACTTTGACTGTAACTTCAATGATGTTTATTTTCGGAGAACGAAACTATGGAGTCGTCAACTTGCAACAAAAATAAAGAAATGACAGCTTCCTTTTTAGGAAGGAGGTTTAGGAATTTTTCATACGTACCCTACGTCCTGAAAAATTCCTAAGCCTCCTAACGTTTTATAAAAGCTATAGGCATTATTATTATTACTAAAACACTTTTTCTGGTATCTTCTAGAAAAGAAAACGACGCTTTACCGAATTATGCAGAGTTGCAAAATGTGTTGCCCGCGTAAGTTTTTGTTGCTCTGTGTATTATTCAATATTACAATCAATATACCTAATTCAACGATGAAGTTAAAATTAAAGGACTTCTTTTATTTTAGAAATGCTGATACTAATGAAACTAATATATCGCAAAACGAGGGCATTCCTGCAGCTACAGTGTGTATATTAGATAATTTTGTTCTTTATACATAACCGACGTATTAGTTGAAATATGTTAACTCTGAATTTGGTACTAGGCTCTAATACATTTATATTTTCAGATTAGCAGACAGTGTTTGAGTGATAAAGTTTCTACAGAAATGACAATTGAATGCCCTACTGAGGCACAAGTAAGTACTCGGGTTATAAAACACAATATTTTGTCTGATTGGAGTTGGAAGCAGTTTTCAATGGTTGCCTAGATATGAGAACCAAAAAAAATATTTAAACATAATCAATATCTGTGAAGTGATTGATGTAAATAAATAAATAAATACACAATGGGCAAGAGAAACATTTTCCTGCGCCATGCTATCACATTCCATGTACGATATTAATACTTATTTTTTTATATTTGTTTCAGATGGAGCCGGAGGTACAAGATATAAGCCATAGAATAATAGATGTGAACCACTTTGTAACAGAACTTATAAAGTTCTCTGAACACAAGTCTTTGTTTAATTGTGGATTAGCCACATTAAAATTTGAGTCTGAACATCACGTAGGCTTGCAATCAGAATTTACATATGTTTGTTCATTGTGTGGTTACAAAAATAAAATAAAATCGTCATTGGCTGATGTAAACAAAGACGCCGTTGCTGGAGTTATGGCTGCTGGTTGTGGTCAAGTACAACTCAATCAATTTTTGTCTGGAGTAGGTTTACCCAACATGTCCGATTTTACTTACAATAAAATACATAACGATATCTGTGATGACTGGGAAGAGACTGCATGGGATGAGATGAAAAAGGCTGGCGATAGAGAAAAAGAAGCTGCAATAAAGGAAGGGAGAGTTAATAAAGACGGTATACCGCTAATAGATGTCATTGTAGATGGCTGTTGGTGTAAGCGATCTTACCGGACTAATTATGCGGCATTATCAGGGTGTGCAGCTATAATTGGTAGACGTTTCGGCCAAGTACTATATATGTGCGTCAAAAATAAATATTGTTGCATTTGCGCTCGAGCTGAGAAAAAAAAAGAAACGCCAAAAGAGCACGATTGTTACAAAAATTTCAATGGTGCGTCTACGGCCATGGAGTCAACAATAATAACCGAAGGATTTAAACAATCTCTTGACATGCATGGATTGATTTATTCAAGATTTATCGCCGATGGCGATAGTAGTACATATGCAAAAATAATAAATGCTCGCCCATATCCAGGCATTACAGTCACAAAAATATATTGTCGCAACCATTTGCTGAGGAACTACAGCAATAAACTGCTACAACTGGCCTCCAATACGCAATATATTGCAGCAGACAGGAAAAATTTAACACAGAAAAAGATATTGCGATCAAGAAAATATATTTGTGATGCTATAAAGCTTCACAAAGAAACAAAAAATGAAGATGGTTTATACATAGACATCAATGCGTCCATTTTTCATGCTTTTGATATTCATGAAAATTGTAACCGCCAATTGTGCCAACATAAAGGTCTAGATGATACAAATCCATTTTTTGGCAGTCTTCTTTGGCAAAAAATTAAAACAGTTGTTGCACAATTAGCTGATAAAGCACACAGTTTAATTGAAGACGTAGACAGCAATGTTGTAGAAAGATTTAATGGAGTTATAGCAAAAATGGTGGGGGGTAAACGTGTTAATTATGCTCAAAGACGTTCTTATCAGGCAAGATGCGCAGGAGCTCTGATTTCATTTAATACTGGGAAATTACTATCAACAGTTCAGCGAAAAGTTTATGGGACAAGCCCCAGATTGTCCATAAAAAAGCATGAAAATGCAATAAATGAAAAAAGGCTCAAGGCCAAACTCAAGATTAGAAAAAAAAATCGGACGTTGGTACCAAGAACGCTAAATTTAGATTATGGCGAAGTAGTCGACAAACCAGACTTCGACAAAGATACTCTGGAAAAAGCAAAAAAGACTTTTGTACAAAATTTATCAAAAACTAATGAAGAACGAAAAGAAATCGAAAAAAGGACTATCCTACAAAGTGAATCTGGCGAATGGCTTGAACTTCGTCGCAACATGTTAACCGCATCAAATTTTGGCAAGGTTATAAAGAGAAAGCAGACGAATTCTTGCCAAAATTTAGTAAAAAATTTGCTTTACAAACCCAGCATCGACCATGTTCAGTCTGTTAGTCACGGAAAAAAATATGAAAAAGTAGCACTCGAGCAACTGTCTTCAATGCATAAAATCAACATTGAAAATTGCGGCTTGTTCATAGATGAAAAATATCCTTTTTTGGGTGCTACACCTGACGGGATCACCACTAGTGATATGTTAGTGGAAATAAAATGTCCTATTGCACCATTTAAAATTGGCATAAAAGATGCAATACAAAATAAAAAAATGCATTTTTATACAAAAACTAATGGTGAGGTGGTTATTAACCAAAGATCGGATTGGTATTTTCAGATCCAAGGCCAACTACATATCTGCAAAAAAGATAGCTGTTTGTTGGGTATATGGTATGGCAATAATAAAATAAAAACTGAAATTATTAAAAAGGATGACGCGTTTTGGAAAAAAGAGATGGAACCAAAGTTGTTAAAATTCTATTACGACTGTATTCTTCCCGAACTTGTCGACCCCAGGCACACCAGGAATAAGCCTATTCGTGATCCGGATTACGTGATTGTTCATAACAATAAAAACTCTGTGCCAGATACTTGCAACGAACAATTAGAAAAAGCAACTATTTCGGGAAAGGAAAATGCTGATTCAAATCAACAATCAGTCGTTGAATATGACTATGTTTTTTCATTTTCGGAATTTTAATTTCGTTTATTCTTAATTTTTGTAATAATTTCTTATTACGATAATAAATATTGTATAATAATAATACACACGAAGTGTAATATGTGTTTGATTGTAAACTAGCTTTTGCCCGCAGCTTCGCTCCCGTGAACTGACTACTCTACCCTATCCTACCCTACTCTACCCAACTCTCCCATACTATACCCTAATGTTTTTTCTTCATAAGAACCTTCTCCTGACAATAACAAACACAACAAAAAAAGAATTAGCGAAATCGGTTCAGTTATTCTCGAGTTTTGCGCTTACCAACACATTTTGCGATTCATTTTTATATATAAGAAAGATGATATCAATGTAGAATAAATTATGTTCCTTGTTAAAATAAATAAACACACACACACTCACAATAATTTAATACTTACAAGGAAAAGGTTCCAGCCTTAGAATACTTATGTAAAAGTAAATAAAGATATTTTGATCGTATAAAATATTATAAAAAAAATATGATTTTTAAAAATATTTTACTTTAAAAAGAGATGTGCTAGTGTTTTTCAAATCACGAAAATCTTAATTTCGTTATTTGAAAAATAACAATAAAAAAAAGTCATAGGTAAATTCATAAAAAAATATATTTATAAGACAACTCTAAGGTGTCTATGTTCCGCGCCGCCACCGCCGCGCGCCGCTCGCCGGCGCCGCCTGTTGCAATGCATACGTTACTTACCGGGGTGCGTGCGGGTTGCGGGGTGCGCGCGCCTGGTTTTAGAATTATTGTTGAACAATTCGTCGCCTTAATATAAAAATAACACATCAGAAAATCTCTGTGCCTTAATCTTTAAGGAAATGTAAGAACTTATTATTTGGTCAATAAATGGTTATCACTTAAAAATTATATTTCTTTGACACATCTCAGGCCCTTGGGGTCTCGATCTATAGAAGACGTACGAGGGGCCAAAATCAACTCTTACAGGCCCGTTAGACACTTGAGTGGAAATGAGGCACCAACTAACGATTATTATTGTATGTTATATGCAACCATTATTCATTTTAAAGGATAAATTAGGAAAAAGCTGACAAATAATTTTATTACGGGGAGTCCAGAATCATGAACTGATAATTTGAGGTTATGCATCGATGTCCCTTAGACCCTCGTATAAAACAAATTATAATTATCACAATGATCCTTGAAAATAAGTGACCGAAACTTTTATCTAAAACTTTTCTTTCGAATATGAACTCTCAAATGACTTCTATATATATTTAATTGCCGATCAAAGGTTACATTTAAGATATTCACTTGCGCAAAGCAAAAGCACTCTTCTTCTGCATTTTCTCTAGTTTACCAACAAAGTTAAAATTTCACCACTTATCGGACTTTTATCTCAAACGTAAAAGTCGATCCTCCAAAGTTTTCCGTCGCAAATTTCCCCTGAGAATAAGTCCTTAATGTCTGAGACCAAAACTAATCTTTGAAACCTTATTATATCTTAAGTTAATTAAGGTCACCACTAAGTTATTATTTAGGTCTTATGAAATATTGAAAATGGCTTGGGAAACGTTGAAGTACTACATCATTTATTTTTTGTTAAAATGGAGAACAAAATATCATTGTTTTATACCATAAAAACTTACAAATAACAACTTTGGAAGCAAACAGGGTGTTACAATGGGCGGCCTACAATTGGTCGGGAAATGGGAGAAGAAAAGTTATGCAAGAAGTCGGTGGCGTACTATTTATATACAATGCTTAACTTTTTTAAATCATGTTATAAAAAAATATCTAATATATAAAATTCTCGTGTCACGGTATTAAATTAAACTCCTCCGAAATAGCTCGACTGATTTTCGTAAAATTTTGCGCAGTGCCACGGGTTGTGTGTACCTGAGCAGTGTGCCACACTGGGCGTCGTCTGTGTTGCTCCATAGAAGTAAATGTGTTATATTTTAGCAGCTAAGGATTTGTTCAGTACCCTGTTTCATTATATTGTATCACGCAAGGTGTTATGTTCCGTCGTTTCCGCGGACAAGTGCCACACGATCGCACAAAGACAGTGCTTGAGTGAAGTGTGTTTTACTAACATAGTTTTAAGTTTATACACTAACACACTTTGTACTATTATGATATATATGTTAGTCTGTAAGGTATTTATCTATGGGCCAAAGTAGCCTGAAAATAAAGGATTTATTATTATATATTATTATTATTATTATCTGGGCAATAAATAATATAAATAATAATAATAAAATATTTATTTATTATATTAGTTCTACATCATTTCATGTGATAATATTCATATCAGGTAGGTCTGAGAATCGGCAAATATCTATTTTTCACATCTCTAAATGATAAGTGTGGTCCATACCAAACATTTTATATGGCAAAAAAACGTTTGCTGGGTCAGCTAGTATATATATGAAAATTACATTACAAGCATGAAAAGCAACGAACTGTTATAATATTGTGAAATTTTAGGAGAGATGTATTTATACTTTACTGCAGATTAATTTCATTTTTTTTTAAACCCATTTAGCTGAAAGTGGTGTTAAAATGGTAAGTACTTGTGGGTTATCGTAACGAGGCGGTGGCATTCTCAACTAGCCTTGCTGGCTAATCTGTTCACCATTTCGTTTAGCCTGTGCGAACACGGGAGGATTAAATGTCACCGTCAGCATACTTAGCCGTCGTTATGCATAGAAGATTTGTTCAGAGTGTCGTGGCTTATAAAAGTATTTAGTATACTACATTGGGTTATACGAACTACGAGTAAAACAAAATACCGTGCCATTTTTTTTTATTTGACGGCGCATAGGTCGGAACGCGATTTGACTGCTGTCTGTCTGGCGGAGCGTCGAGGCGATGTGGTCAGTGCGGCCATATTGAACGAGGGATCATTCGAGAAACGTCAACGGCGAGCGCACCACACATTCGACGAATAGCTTTTGTTCCAAATATGTCTGATGATGAATGGCTCTTGCCTATATATTTATTAATTACTTTATACATAATATGTAAAAATCTTGTATTAATTTATAAATATTAATTTCATTTCTTCTAAAAACACTAATAACAAATTGATTATTCCTAAATTCGTAGACACCTAATTAATCATAATTGTATTCATTAGTAAATTGTGTTAAGAGAGAGCCCTGGCACCCATAACACAAGTTTAATCTTAGCTTGGGTGTCAGAGGATCACAACCTGCGTAGCGTACAATTTTTATTGATTAGAAATAACCAAATGTATGGATTTAGTCTTAAGTCTTGCTGTGAAATTGTACTTTCTGGAAATAAAGTTATATTATTATTTATTATTAAAAAAAAAAAATTCTATCTTTACAATGTCATATCATCTGCCTTGACTTTTCTCAACTATGTTGGGATTGACTTCCACAATTCCGATCGTCTTCTAGAGTTTTTCCAATTATGATTGCCAAAACAAATGCAGCTGCTACTAAAATAGGTATTGCACATGTAGTTTGGTTGCCTTAGGCTTTTAGTACCATGAAATGACCACACGCTCAACAGAAACGCTTGCGACCACTAGACCAACGAGGCAATAAAACCATAAATAATGCGGTGACAGTTTATCATTATTTTTGTATTCTTCCAAATGTTTCGCAGGAGAATAAAATAATGATTCAGTCATGAACATGACACAGACATTAACCAGTCTTTAAAGTTAAGTATCTAAAAGATAACTGGAATATATCTGAAGATAGTCAAACAATAGGGTAGCGTCCTTAAAAATTCTGATTGGTTCGAAACTTGGTTACTTAAAAATACTGGACATGTATTTTTTCTTTAATAACGAAGATATAGTGCGTTATAATGACGCGTGACGTCACGCCGTGCTACAGTTTTAGTCAGTAAGAGTCTGACAGACAACTCCCCCCCCCCCCCGGGCGGAGAAATCAATCAAATCACCTCGGAACTAGAAAAACCTTTTCATTTAGTACCAGAATACGCGGTGAAAGTGACATCTAACGTTCGAAGCATTACCTGTTACCAAGAGTTGAGATCGTAATTCTGGACCTCATAACATTATAATTTTCGAAGGCTTTTCAAAACTTTTCCTTATTTTTGATATTTTTTTTTTTTACTTCATACCCAATGAGATATTTAATTGAGAAGTTTCTTTCTGTCATAAAACATCTCATTGAGATAGCTAGAAATCATCCAGAAACCTCCTACCAGAATACGGGGTGGATGTGACCCCATAGCGTTATAATAGTTTCCTTTTTTCTTTAATTTTTTTTTTTTACTTTGTCCCAATGAGATTTTTTTTGAAAAGTTCCCTTCTGTCATAAAAAAATCTCTTTGAGGTAGGTAAAGATATTGGAAGGTCCAGAATTATGTACTGACCTCATTGTATCGGGCTGTGCGTGTGTGTCCCTTTCACCCTGTTTAATACAGTGGGTATGTAGGTGTGGGCATGTGTTAGGTATGTTACTTGTTTCCTCTAATGAGTAGACATGGTATTATTAGGCGGTTGTAACTCTTGTATTGCGGAAGAGAGAGAGGTCTTGTTTGGTAACCGAAAAATATAACAATGTTTTTATCTTGTTTACATCGTGTTATTGCTGTAGCAAGGAAAACCTTCAGTGTTTCTATTATTAATAGGGATGTGTCCTAGGTAAAAATATAAAAGTCTATTTGGTCCGTCAGTAAGATTACCAAAAAATATTGGATACGTATTTTTTGCTTACTCAAATCAATAAAAAGTGACAATAATATAGCACATCAAAGTTTAGGAGAAGGGGCTTGTGACGTCACTCTTACGTTAAAAGTGTAGCACGTTGTGACGTCACGCGTAATTATAACGCACTATATCGTCGTCATTTTTGGTTTACGTGACAAAAGAAAAAATACGTGTCCAGTATTTTTGAGTAATCCAAGTTTCGAAACAATCAGATTTTTTAAGAACGCTACCCTATTGTTTGAGTATCTTCACATATATTCCAGTTATCTGTAAGAAACTTGATATAAAAGACTGGTTCATGTCTGTGTTATGTTCATGACTGAATCATGATTTTATTTGTGATCTTATTCTCCTGCGAAACATTTGGAAGAATACAAAAATAATGATAAACTGTCACCGCATTATTAATGGTTTCATTGCCTCGTTAGTCTAGTGGTCGCAAGCGTTTCTGTTGAGCGTGTGGTCGGTTCGATTACCGGGTGGCTAATTAATATTGGGTATTCCATCAGAGATTTCTAAGTAGCAACCGGTGTCTGGGTTTGTGCCCGTCAGATGATAATAGGCTCTCCCCATATAACATGGCACCTAAAGTAATGTTAAAGTACTATATGTAAACCTCTGCGTAACCCTTAGAATACAAGCGTGATGTTATAGTTATTGGATGTATTATATTTTTCATTTGCAAACATATAAATAAATAAATAAATAAAGCGCAGGCCAACGGTATTACTGGCCAGTAACACTGGCGTGACAGTTTATACCGGTAACCATGGTGACGAACAATGACGGTTAAGGATCACATTTTGTTTGAATACTGGCGTGGTGTTATATGTTGTGTTCTTAGAGAAATTCGTAAAACTTAGAGCATCAATTATACCTAGAAGCATGTACAAATATTTTTGATTCCGAAAAATCTCAGATGATCCGTATAGTAGTTTAATACCTTGGAACTCAGAAATAAATTTAAAGTGCGTGTCCCCGTCTGGGTATGACAATGTACGGCGGTCTTTTGTAATTATCACTTTTTTTTTTTTTTTAATGGGCATCTCGCAGTTTATCCTTTAGGGATATTTACTGCTCAACCGAACTTTCCTGTGGGGGGCTTAATTAAAATTAAGGCCTCCAGCCAGGCTAATGTAATTATCACGAACAAGTCTTTTTTTTTATACGTTGCCCCACACTAGGAATTTCTCCTGTACCGTGAGTGCGTTTACAAACATTTAAACTCACATGCACAAACAGCCAGACCTGGAACAACTATCAGTAGGCCATACATATATTTGTTCGATATTTGATCGAAACCACGACACGCAGCACAGGAGCCAATCGCTCAGCCACTGCGCCAACCGTGCAGTCGTTTGTTGATAAGACATATTTTCTCAAAGCGTCTATAATCCAGAATAAAATTGTATAGAATTGGGTAGGGTAGAGCAAGTACATTATGATAAGCACCTAAACTACTATTTTAAACTCCTATATTATGCTCGCTATAAAAAAGTTCATCCAACTTTAAGTTATTACTAAGAAGATATCATCAAACATCTTATAAATAAAATGCATCAATATTTATAATCAAATTTTAAGATTGAATATCTAGTTTATTTTAGCAATATATCAGGTACCTACTCACTTAAAAAAATAAAGTTTTAGGACTGTTTTATTTCAAAAGATTTTTTTTGTAGGAACGATAATAGCAAATATTTTAAGTGCTCAAATAGAGCATTGTGAAAAGAAATACTTACTTGAGCTTTTTTCAGAGATGTATTGGTTCGTCCAAATTGTTTGCAAAGAACTGAAAACTCTAAAAGAGTGCCTCTTTGAAGTTTAATAGCATTGCTGTATAAGATATTGTATTCCAATCCTCATCTCACTTTTACTGTGACTTCTAACAACTAAACCTTTTCAAAGAGGTCGTTGACACTGACATAAATAAAAATGATGAAAAGAAACAGACTTTCAAAACGGAAAGGCCTTTGAATATTAAAGAATGAAAACGGGTGTAAAGAAAAGAAAGAAAAAGTAACATTTCTTTGGGACACGCGCAGGATTTAACAAACGAAATAAAAATGGGGATTCATAGGGACTGCCGGTGCCAACAGAAGTGAAAACTTAAATGTTTGGAATAACTGTGTTTTTTACATACGTCGCATTATCATGTCGGTGACGCAAACCTATAAATTTTGCCCCTACCAAACATTTATTTATTTATTTACTTTTAAGGTTCACCCACAGCACATATATAAACATAAATACAATTAAACTTAGATTACGTTCTAATATATGTGCCAATTACGGGCAAACACAACACTGTCAACACAGATGCCAGACTACCGCTTACATGCTAACTTATACTAATTAAAAACTAAAAATAATTAAAAGTAAAAACTAAAAATATGAAACAGTAGCGAACATAGTAAGACAAACAATGAAGTCAATGACTAGTTTTACCAGTACGTAGGGAAGCCAAGATTCTCGATTTAAATTAAACTTCGCTATAGAATCGCCATATCTGCTTCAGGTACGGATTTAACAAATGAATTAAGGTTGTCACACATCTTCACAAGTGTTTGCAAGCAACATTGTTTAAATTTCAAAATTAAAACTACGAGTTTACAAATAAAAATAAACCTGGACCTGTGCTAGCCTAAAAAGGGTCCTAGGCTCGGTCTGATGTTTTCAGTTCATATTTCAAATAAAAAACCGGACAAGTGCGAGTCAGACTCGCTCACCAAGGGTTCCGTATAAATTTGTTGCATATTATAAAAAAAATGGTATGTTTTTTTATTCTTCGTCATAAATCGAAAACTATACTTCATAAAAATATTTAAAAATCTGTTTAAGCTTGGCTAATGAAGCCCTTTTATACGATACCCCCCACGGTACGGTTAACTCAATTCAAAGTTTATTAATTCAAATATAAACACACAAAACATAAAAAGGGTAAAAAAGAACCTGTTTTTTATGATTTGTTTACAATGTATTGTTTTCAGATTGTTCCCTATACTTGTATTATAAGACGGTATTACTTGCCCAATTTCATAGTTCTAGGTAAACGGAAAATACCCTATACATTTTGATTCCCTTGAGAGTGTCGAAATATACGTATTTTGCGGCATAAATGGCCGTGTCTTTTTTTCACGTTAACTTAGAAGTTTGATTTATTCACAGCTTCAAGAAACTGTGGACATGAGTATATCGTTTTAATTTCAACTCGATATCTTTACGCGTTCCCGACAAAAAGGGTCACGACAGACAGACGGACGGAGAACAAAGTGATCCTATAAGGGTTCCGTTTTTCCTTTATAGGTACGAAACCCTAAAAAACACTTTTTGATGCCCTGTGATTACTTTTTTACTTTCATGTACATAATATTTTTATTGCTTTATTGAATATTTTTTAAATCTATTAAAAATTTAAAAGAATGCCTAACAAAGGATTTCGTGAAAAGCTTTGTTGACCAGAAACACAGGGCTTAACATTGGAAGTATTTCTATTCTCAAGACACTACAGAAATCTAAAATGTACAAGTCGGTTGTCAGACTAAAGTTGGACACGTCCAAGGTTTTCCTTACTGCTAACTCCTTACTCCAATATAAGACACAAAATAAGATCACGCCTGTGTTCCTCCATATGATGGGCAGAAGTCTTATACTACACCCACATCTTGATACTTATGTTTAAGTGTCATGTAATAAGGTGCGAGCCTATTACCAGTAACCGGGTATAAATCCAGAATCCTGGCTACTACTGAGAAGCTCTAAACAGGCAAAACCCAATGATACTGCCGACGCGGACATCGGACACAGAAGGTCATGCTTGTCATTGCTTTAGCAGTATTGGAATACTAGAGCTACGAGGCTGTCGTTGAAAATATTAGTATTTGAAATAACAATTAATAACAGTGTATTAGAACAGAGTGGCTCATGGGCAAAGAGCTCATGGCTAAATAAAACCAGCCGCATGGGTCGATCGACGGTCAGTTTTTAGATGGGTGACCGTTTGTAACATATCAAAGCACGTCAAGCCGTTGGTCCCGGCTGTTGTTTGTAGATCTTTGACAATCGTTACGGGTAGTCAGAAGACTTAAAGTCTGAAAATCAGTCTCACCATAGTCGTACCTATCCTATGCCCAGTAATTAGACTAGGCAGATGATGATGATCAGTGTATTAGATCAACGAGAAATCTTGTCATTACAGTTTTCATTGGTCCTTCGGTACAAATCATAACCTTTGATTAAAAGCATCAATAAGGAACCTACAGGTTTCACTGCAATTATTTATTTATGTCGACACTACGAGTATGTTGCTTACCGCTGGGTGAAGGCCTCAGTCATTAAAACTGATTTTATCACCTCTCATAACGAGGGTGATAAGATTTCTCATATTACAGTTATGTCATGACAAACTATATTTGTCAAAGATTTACGATCCCTTCGCTCATATTGACCAGAGATCCTTGTTATTGTTCATTTAAGGGCAAGATCAACGTTCTTTATACACTCACCATAGTACATTATAGTATAATCAGCATTAAATGCTCGAAGCAGACTTATTTTGTGTAAGCTATTATAATTATTGTTTTCTTTTTTAAATTCTTCGTGTTCATGTTGAAGAAATCAAATGTTATATTGGGTATTTAAAAAAAAACATTATTATTATTCTTACTTGCTTTTAAACTTAGGCTTAACACCTCAACTGCCAAACATCGAGACACAATAGAAAATGTATTGTTAGTCGGTCATTTGGCGTTCAACGTGTTAATGGCAGACATTGTAGAGAGAGTTGAGGGTATGGAATTCCAAATAAATATTTTAAGAGCCACTTTGAATTCCAAAAACAGCATTCTTTTATAGAATATTGTTCTTTTATTGTAATATTCAGCTCCACATTTTTTTCTAAACTACCATAAAAATGGTTGGGTACAATAGCACAGCATCAGTTTTTTAAAACATTTACAAGTGATATATTTTATATTCAATGATATTTATTTCTGTAAATTGGTTTTAAAAACACTTTGACACGTCCAAGAATAAAAAACTAGGTGAAGTTAGTGCTTCCGAACCGACCACTCTAAGTAGAAACACCGAAACAAATTCAGATGTCACATCGATATTAGAATTCACAAATTGACAGACAAACATTTCAAACAGAATAAGAAATTGAAAAATGATTTTTTGTTTCTTTTTTTTCCCAGTGGTTTAGTCCTCCCCTATAGTGCACGAGGTTATGGGTCCAAATCTGGGCAAGTACCAATGTGACTTTTTATTTATTTATTTATTTAATACTTCAAGCACACAAATGTACAGAGGCGGACTTAATGCCATAGGCATTTTCTACCAGTCAACCTTTGGGTGATGCAGAGACAAACAGTGGCAGGTGCAATTTCTTAAAAGAAAAGTGAAAATGTGACAAGTACCAATGTGACTTTATCAATTCATTATATACTTTCAAAGTTTATCTTGGACATGGCTAGCATCGGTGAAGAAAAACATCGTGAGGTAACCTGGACTTATAATTAATATAAGTCTGAAATCGCCAACCCGTCATGAGCAAGCGTGGTGATTAATGCTCGTGCCTTCTCTGTATGGGAAGAGGCCTTTATCCTGCAGTGGGACTGTAATAGGCTGGTATTATTATTTTATTATTATTTTTTATTAGTTTCTTAACATAAAACTATGGACTCTACACAACACGTCATATTATTTGCTATTTCATATTACCACCTGGAATTCCAACACGTCTTCGCCAAAAATGTTCCTTTCATATATTCCAATATCACGAGGAATACCTCTTAAGACGTTTTACGAGATATCGTAAAACATGTGGGGGTACTCTCCTCTCTATATAGACCTAGCATTAAATGCCTTATGAAACTAACAAATCAACTATTTATTACCTAGATCATGTTTCATTTGTACCGTTTAATGATTATTGTTGGTGTAAATAAACATAACATCACGCCTGTATTGTTTGATGGAAAAACTCAATAACACTTTGCCCGACCTGGAAATCGAACCCAGGATTTCACGCTCAGCAGCCACGCTTGAGACCACTAGACCAACGAGGCAGTAGGTAATAGTAGTAGTAGTAGTACCAGCCTATTTCTGTCCCACTGCAGGGCAAAGGCCTCTTCTCATACAGAGAAGGCATGAGCATTAATCACCACGCTTGCTCAAGACGGGTTGGCAATTTCAGACTTATATTAATTATATAAGTCCAGGTTTCCTCACGATGTTTTCCTTCATCGATGTCAGTGATGTCCAAGATAAACTTACAAAGTACATATGAATTGAAAAACTCACATTGGTACTTGCCTAGATTTGAACCCACAACCTCGTGCACAAGAGGCGAGGCCTAAACCGCTAGGCCATCATGACATATAGTAGGTAATCTTATCAGTTATTGTTATTTGAATGTTAAGGATATGGTGTATTATTAAGTTTCCTTTAACTATGCGTAATATTTTTAGCAATCGCCGGCTTCCTTCGGAAGTTTACAAAAGCTCCGGCTCGCCCCTATTACATGGAACTTAAAAACATAACCGGTGGAATTTGGGTATACTGAGGTACTCCTCTGCCTAATCCTTTGGGACAAATAGGCGTGATGATATGTATTTGATAACACAACAACTACCTACGTTTTTTATACAACAACTACTTTTAATGTTTTTGTTTTCGACTGCCCTCTCACGAATATTGACGCCTCGCTTCTGATAGCAAGTATAATGCAACCCAATCTTATACTAAACCTACCTACCTATGTATACTCGACACGTGTTTCTTTCACGGGGTATCCTCCGAGTGGCTGACGAGTGAACACAGGTGTACCTATTGGTCCACAAGCCACGTGGAAATTGCGTCAGTCACTTTTACTCGTAAATACTTCTAAGAGTTGTATCATGAAGCCTGACCAGCAGTTCCGTGTTGTCCTGCGATTCAGTGTTTGTTTGGTTAATTATTAGATAGCGCATGTAGTGTCGAATAACTTAAGAAACGTCATTACCTATTCTGATCTGATTTTATGATCCTGTGAGTTACAGAACTTTGTTAAGTTCGGCATCCACAATTAAAAAGGTAGGATCCTCTGACCAAACGGGTGTTGTGTCTTGTGGGCTACTGTCCGACAGTTCTAGTATATATTGTCAATTCGAGAGATTCGAGTGAAACTTTAATATCGCGATATTACGCCAGATTTGGTACGTAACATCGTTCGGAAATTCATCATGTTTGTCAATCAAACTGTTTATGAAACAAGCATGGTACACTAAAACAAATATTAATAAATAACAAAGGCAAGCTTTAAGTTACAGTGGTCGGTCAGTTATAGTCTCCAGGCCTCGCCAAAAAGGTCCGTTGTGTGTGTTATGTTTAATGAAAGGTAGATGCTGTCTATGCTGGTTTTCTAATTATTCTTTACGGATGATTGATGGAAGTGTAACAGTCAAATAATACATCCTTATTATTCTCATAAAGAAGAGTGATTAATTCAAAACTATACCTGCATTTCCAAATGTAAATTATGATTTTTTTCTAACTCCTCCGCTGTTCTTTTCTAATTAATTTCGTTTCGTTGCGGGATCCAATACAGTTGATTTTTTTCTGCTGGACTCGTCGGGTCTAGTCAATAAAGACTAGACGCTTTACTGGTGGTTGCCACTGTTGATTCTGGTTTTTAGGAGTTACAGTGGTTTGGGCATATTGTATCTGGCTTTTCCCAAAAAAAAATTGCATTTACATGTCTTTCTGCGAGTGGGAGAGAGATGCTGCATTCTGCATCATGCTTCATCTACAAATTTCATTTGCATAACATTATTTAAAGAAGATATTATTAGTACGATCACCTGCTGGATAGCCCTTGACTACGCCAACTCTTCCAATCGACCCACGTCATTCGATTTTGCAATAAAAACATTGACATAGGTTTCACTACTGGAAGTTTCTGCTAAAGTACGCAAAACAGATAACAGGAAAAGTTAAGCCCCGTTGAGTAAGCGAGCGTACTTGTTGGCAAGGAATGTGGATCCAGACAACTTGTCGAGGGATTACCAACTATCCGTGATGAATTACATCTAGATATGGCACAACTTTCCACAAGTGAATGTCGGTCCGGATCAATGTAAAATAGGAAGTTCTCTGACTTAACATGGATACAACTTTGACTTTTGTGGAAGGTAAAGCAGTAGATATAGCTATCAGTATATTTACTTTAAACAAGCTTTTTCCCGCGACTTTGTTCGATGAATTTCGGTTATCGCGTGTGCAGATGAAAAAATTAAAATTTATAATATGTCTTTTCCCAGTAATCTATCTCTTTGCCAAACTTCATTGTGATTTAATCTGCCGTTTAGTCGTGAAAAGGTAACAAACAAACAGAGATACTTTTGCATTTATAATATTCTTAGATGTCGCGGCGGACTTCGTACCTAAAAAAAAAAGTACCAGCCATCATGTTCCACTGCAGGGCAAAGGCCTCTTCTCATACAGAGAAGGCACAAGCACACTTGCTCAAGACGGGTTGGCGATTTCAGACTTATATTAATTATATAAGTCCAGGTTTCCTCACGACGTTTTCCTTCACCGATGTCAGTGATGTCCAAGATAAACTTACCTTAAGATAGACTTCGTACCTCTTTAGTGTTATTTTTTCCAGAACTTATGAAAAACAAATCTAACAAAGTAAAGATCATAAAAATCGGTCT
Organism: Phlogophora meticulosa; assembly: GCA_905147745.2. Lineage (NCBI taxonomy): Eukaryota > Metazoa > Arthropoda > Insecta > Lepidoptera > Noctuidae > Phlogophora > Phlogophora meticulosa. Next base: position 10,904,087 of record LR990538.1, on the reverse strand, counting down.
AGCCGTTCTTGAGTTATAAGTGATGTAACTAACCCGACATTGTTTTATATATAGAAAAGAAGTATCGTCTTCTCACAGAACCAGAACAGAAACATTCTAACATTATCCTCTCTTTCTTTAGCAAAGAAGTCTATTTCACGAGCACATCGAGCATCGTCAACATAGGCGGTATAAGAGAGGTGAATCTAACTAAAGTGCGACAAGAAAGACGATTGTAGCTCGGCATACAAATCTGACGCATCGGTATGACCATTTATAATTTTAGTAACAATAGAGTAGTCATCATCATCTTCCTTTTGCCCTTATCCCAATTTCTTCTTCCATACATCTCTATTTCCCGTCATCTCAGAAGTCACCTCCTTCTTAGCCATATCAACTTTCACACAATCCATCCATCGTTTCCTGGGTCTCCCTCTACTCTTGTAACCCTCTACATTCATACTCAGAACTTTCCTCACAACATGATCCTCATTCCTTCGCATCACGTGTCCATACCATGACAGCCGATTTCCACACAACTTCTCTGTCACAGGCGCCACTTTCAAACTTCCTCTTATATACTCATTTCTTATTCTATCCATTCGCGTAACACCACACATCCCCCTTAGCATTCTCATCTCAGCTGCATGCAACTGCCTTTCATTCATTCCTTTTGTGGCCCAACATTCTGATCCATACAAGACAGCAGGTCTTATCATTGACTAACAATAGAGTAGTGTCCTTAAAAAATCTGATTGATCCGAAAGTTGGATTACTCAAAAATACTGGACACATATTTTTTCTTTTGTCACGTAAACCAAAAATGTCAACGATATAGTGCGTCGAAATTGCGCGTGACGTCACGCCGTGCTACACTTTTAACATAACAGGGACGTCAGAAGCCCCTTCTCCTGAACTTTGATGTGCTATATCATTGTCACTTTTTATTGATTTAAGTAAGTAAAAAATGTCCAATATTTTTTGGTAATCTTACTGACGGACTAAATAGACTTAATATATTTTTACTTAGGACACATCCCTATGATCGTGGGGTCATTTTATGGTAAGTTTACTCAACTCAAGGCACTAAAATATTTTTTACAGAAGGTACTACTATACAAAACTGAAATCTAAACCTTTTATCCGGGACCTTGCCAGACGTGCTGAGCATAAAAACGAAACTTACTAAGATAAGCATAAATTTTACGGTCTATGTTTGAAGGATAGTAGTTTTACGATTCAGCTAGATTTTTTGAACTAGATCTATGTATATTGTCTTACTACACCTTTTTACAAGCTTTTATTTAACTTGCCATGTTAGTTAGTATGTGTGGGTCAAATCTTTCAAATAATTTTTAAACCAGTTATCCCCAACCGATGGAGCTGAAAGAAGATGTTTAAAGATGGGCCAGGTCTATGTACGCTACTTCAAAAACAAAATAAAAATCTGTAGGATTCGAGAAAATTGCAGATAATTAATTAATTTAAACGTATGCAGTTGTAGTAGGTAGTTAATTCATATTTATCAATTATTTTTATCAACTCTCAACATGGCGTCTCAGCGATTAAGTTACTCTATGATTTAAAACAATGACAGCAAACCATAGATTGACCATTGATCATAGAAAGAGAGCTGTCAGCTGTCACAACAGTGTCACAGCTGATAATAAGGTTACCGTCTTTTGTTTGTTAATCCACATTTCACTATTCGTAACCTCCACTATATATATTGTCGTCTTTGCTTCACAGAAATAAACCTGTGAAACGTTATCAACACCACGTCACTAACATATTAACTGCCAGAAAACGAGACACAATTAAATAAATAAAAAATGCTGGACAATCCACACAGCATCATCTAGCTCCAAGCAAAGCAGAGCTTGTGTTATGGGTACTAGATGACTGATATACTTAATACAATACATTACATATATAGATATTTTTTATTATACATAGCAAATACCCAGAACACCCGGAACAAATCTTTGTAGATCGTACAAAAATTTGTCTCAAGGCGGGAATTGAACCCGCAACCTCTTGCGTAGCAGTCGGACATTCGCCCGCGGCGCCACATAGGTGGCAAAAAAAATGTACCTATTGCTTGTCAGTCACCTGGTTTTAAGGTGTTCAGAAATGAAAATACACACATATGACAGCTTACAGCCACGACGAAATGGTGTGTAGTCAAGCTTCTCCAGCCTTCTGGGACCCACACTGTGATAGATTAATCCCAAGACTCGTTCGATATACGGTAGACGTGTCCGGCCTAGGCCCATTAATTCAAGCTAGAGTGCTTTTTGGGAGACGCCGATGGTTTGTGTTTTGGAACATATGTCTGTGATATATATTTTCTATTGCACACACATACATCAACTCACGCCTTTTTCTAATGGGGGTGGACAGGACGCCAAATGCACCAATCCTAACATGCTACTTTTGCTTCGTTTACGTTCATACACGCACGACGCACCAGTTACGAATACTACGCAGCTGACCTTTCCGAAGAACGTCATCAACAGGCCAGTATTTGCTAGTAGCACTCGTTTTCTTTGGCAATCCTTTGGATAAGCATTGAATAACTCTTTTATTATGCTGTTAAACAAACCTTTTTTTTCCAGCACACGAATATAATTAAAGCAATCAGGGTACTTACTGGTCAACCCGATAAAAAATTCAGTGATGTTTAGTACTTACAAACAGCTTAAAAAGCGGATTACACATGCATGGTAACAGAGTTTACAAAGTGCACGGCTGCCCCATACCAAAACCCAGTACGAGCTTCGAACTATATTTTACAGGAAAGCAGAAAAACATACACAGAAAGAACCTTTCAAAAGTAATTTTGGTAATTTAAGAAGATTATAGTAATTCTGTAGAATATCTACTAAATAACACGAAAAAAATATTAATTATAGTGTATTATTCCTTGTTTCGAGCTCCTACTAACCAACTGAAAATGGTAAAAAGCCATACATACATAATTTTCTTTTCCCGATTTTCGTACGTTCTTTCAAAAACCGAGTAAAACACATTAGCACTGTCAAAAAAACATTCAAATTAGTTCCGAGTCACTTACTAGTGTTTCTAAACGTTTTAAGACTCTCGCCTCGTGGGTCGCAAGTAATCACCAAAATGGTCTTTACTGTCGAACATTCAGATATGCTCGTATATCGCCAAGCTGGTCTTAAATGGCGATCATTCCGATGTGCTCAACCCAAAAGGGCGGTAAATTGTGATAGCAAATCATAAATAGATAACCCTTCTTTACAGCCGTATATTAATAAAACATGTAAATTAACAGCAATTTCAATGAAGGTATTCATAATGTCCGCTATTTTAAAAGTTCTGAGACTGCCATTATAAAAAACGGTACTTCGAAAAATGCACCTTACTCAGTTTTGATGTGTGGCAGCCGCCAGCTTGGTGCAATTTCACGGGCCATTGCATCTCAGTAACTAGTGGTGTGCGAAGCCTTTATACTCGGAATACTTGAGTGGGTGCTTAAGTTTATGCATGTTTATGAAAATTCAAGAGGGTTGGTGCAATGCAATTACATATATTGATTATAAGTGTGATCAATGTAATTTGGTATGGTTGCAACAAGGAACATTTTGTTTATCTTATTTTATTTGGGGTATAAGCTTGAGTATAAAATTAATTAGCTACAACAAAATGCAGATTACCATACAACTAAATTATAACATGACATCCAGAAAATATTAAAACAAAAGATCATTGAATTGATATGTGTGTGTGTGAGGGTGTGTCTTTTATGGGGCAAGCCCGCCACTCTTTACCCAAACCACTGCAACTCCTGAAAACCAGAAACAGTGGCGACCACCAGAAAAGCGTCGGGACAATGAATCCAGACGAGTCCCGGTGAAACGAAATAAAAGAACAGCGTAGGAGTTACAAAAATACATCATTTCCACTTCCCTCTATATCAAACAGGAGACAGAACAGAGCTAGGCCAATAGCCACAAAGGGACGTTTACAACTGGGTTGGGCCCAGTTGCTTAGCACCACGGTTTAAAATTAACACTGATATTAATGGGTCCTAAATGCTGAGCTGTTACATTTGATTCCAATACTGTGTGTTTGTATGTGCTGAAGAAATTTGAATGAAATTTGCTACAAAGGCATTATTCATCAATAAATACCACATAAGCTACTTTAACCCAAAAAAATAAGTATTCACTTGGATATTACAAATCGTCTCATGTTGTCTTTTTATTCACTATTAAAACCGCGAGGCACAGCTAGTATATTAGAATTATGCCAAATATGACATGTAATATTTAAATGCAAATATAGTTTTAAGCCCTGGCTGGGCGCCTTCATTGTAAGGTCACCACAGGCTCGTTCGGTTAAGCAGTAAACAGTTTTTTAGTGCTTCGCTGCGAGTGGCACTACCTAAAAAGAAAAATACGTGTAATAGTCCATTTTACGAGGATTATTTCAAGTATTTGGGCGTCTGTAAACATAAAATGACTATCACAAAGAATCTTGCACAATCATCTTGGTAATTACTTCTGCCTAATAACCACTTAAGAAGCTTATCAATGCATGATCAGCACTAAATCACCAACGTCTCCATGAAAATCATCATCTAGTCTAGCCTTTTACCAAATATGTTGGGGATTCCAGTATTTTACATAGAGCGACTGCCTCTCTGACCTCCACTACCCAGTTATTGGATAACACGATACTCTTTTGGCTGGTTGTCAGACTTTCAGACTACTGACTACCCGTAACAACTGTCAAAGATCTACAAATGACAGCCGGGACCAATGGCTTAACGTGCTTTCCGAGGCTTGGCTTCGTCTCGATATGTAATAGATAGTCACCCATCCGCCGAGCAACCTTGGCAAGCGTAGTTTTACTTTCGATCGAATCGTGCTGCTGCTGTTACTTAGCCAGGAACCACTCGTCTTCATGAATATGCACTGTGGAAATAGAATAACTAATTAAAAACTTAAAACAACACTTACCTTCATTAATTAAAATACAATATTTACTGTGACGGAGGTCGCGCTCTTGCCTTTCATTCTTGTTTTATTAGAGAAAATGGCGAAAAATATAACTAAAACGAAACTACTTACCCGGTTTCAGTGTTGAAGAAAAAACTGTTTTTGATTGTCCTACCCGGGATGCGGAACTTGCTTCCTCAAATATTTTTCATTAAAACTGCGTCTACTTACTTTTAAAAAATGCAGTATCGTCCGAGCTTGATAACTTTTCTATTTACATTTGGGAATTTACTTTCAAGGTATTTTTATGAATATACTGTACAGTATTGCGATGTATTTTGTTCTATTTGACTGTATAATGGTAACGAAGACTTATAAGTGTTGGCGTCGGCACAGTAGTGCAAGATCCACGTTCATTTGATATCCATGTAGGTTATAGTAGTAAAGGTTACCAAAATAACGTCATTCACCAGTAGCTCTTGCAAGAATTTCATGGGGGTAGTTTACCAACCGAAAACGTTAGCAATTTGTACTAAGATTGAAACAGCACCTCTACATTACGTACGTGAATCTAGATTCACGTACGTATACAAACACATACGTACAAAAACCGTACCTACTACTAGTAGTAGGATAGTAGTAGATGAACTTCCATACAAACTATCATCCCCTATTTAAGCTCCTGAGGGGATAAGTTTTCGCATGACAAAATATTTAAATAACTGTTTCTTATAAACAGGAGTCTTAGCACAAACTCTTCCTAATTATTTAACCCCTACAGGAAATGATTTTCCAAAAAACCTTTATTAAAAAAAAACACAGGAAAGAACTCTTGCACACAATTGTATGCCTCTAGACCCAGTGGAAAATTAAAATTCATTATTTCCTGACAGAATAACAACCTTAACTGTATGTTGTCTGTCAGTGAATAATGTTTTTTTTTTTTAATGTATTATAGAATTTCATTTAGCAGTAAAGTAATTTCCATTATAATATGTGTTATACTCATATAATACATGGTGGAGGGGATGGTGGTGGTGATGGTTTGGACATCTACGTACAAACTGATCAGTTAAGTAAATATTTCTTGATTGATTCTTTCATCGGTTTTCCTAAATTTTACGTTTCTTGTGTTGTTTTTTTTCCTTGAAACTGTATTAAACCGTAGTTCTTACCTAACCCAATGAGATTTTAATTTTTTATTAGGTTAGATATAATTATAATGATAATTTTCTCACGACATTTTATACTGTAAAGTAAAAAAACATATCTGAAAAAAAACGTAAAAATGAGGAAAAGCTGATGAAACATTTCAACTCTACGGGATCCAGAATCTATCAGTTGGTGTGTCGATGTGTCTTCATCCTTCTTTCATTTTGAGGTTAGTTAACCCTCACAATAAAGATAACCTGCATGTAGCATTATCCCAAATTTGGATAAAAGAACCAATAATATCCAATATCATGTAAAAACCTTGCCTACATTACTAAAAAATCCGTACCCAATAAAATCGACTCATATTAAAGAGTCCTGACTCGGAATGTAAGAATCATTCACACTCCATTAAAATAAGTTTTTTCAATAAGATGAATAACGATTCTCGGTCCATGACTAATGAGATTTTTTGTGAGCAGCTCGTACCAGATCATTTTACTGAATAATTTATTATGGCAATTAATTTTTGAAACTTTTCTATTTTCTCGACGATTCGCTTTCGCACTGTATAAATCTTGTGAATGAGGGTGTTATTATCTAATAATACTTGATTTTACAAGTTAAACAAGTATAGGTACTTGTCTTGTTCAACTTGTAAAATCAAATAATAAACAAATTTAGCAATATAAATAGGTTTATATTGCTAAATTGGTTTATTATTTGATAGATTTATATATATATTTTTTTTAAACTTTGCCCCACACTAGGAATTTCTCCTGTATCGTGGGTGCATTTACAAACATTTAAACTCACATACACAAACAGCCAGACCCGGAACAATTACCTGTAGGTCATACAAATATTTGTTCCGTGCGGGGATCGAACCCACAATACGTGGCGCAGCAGCCGATGGCTCAACCACTGCGCTAACCGTGAAATTAAAAATTGACGGCACGGTTGGCGCAGTGGCTGAACGATTAGCTGCTGCGCTGCCTGTCGTGGGTTCGATTCCCGCACGGAACAAATATTTGTCTGGTTGTTTGAGTATGTGAGTTTAAATGTTTGTAAACGCACCCCACAGGAGAAACTCCTAGTGTCGGGCAACGATTAAAAACAAATGTGTATAAACTCTGTGATTGATTTATCGATGAATAAATAATTAACATTTTTTATAGACAGAGTAGTCCCCGGCACGTAACTTGGCAAGAGACGCGGGGAGTCGTTGCCTCCCGAACTCCCGATTACACTTGCGTGCACGAAAATTTGCACCTTTGTTTTTGTTGTGTTTATGTTAAAGAGTTATTGTTATTGTTTTTAAATTTAGTTTTTGTTACAAGTCGATATTATTGTTGTTGTTTTAAATTAAAGCCTTTTTTCGCATACTTTTTGAGCATATTTTCCTCGTATGCATATTATTTATAACTCCAAATAAACTTTACGAATTCCACTCCCTTCTTCAACTTTCTTCTAATCAGATATTATTAAATATAAATGATGGCATTAACCATAAAATAATGACGATCAATAAAAGTCACCACTTTTTTGTTCCACTAAGTGCACGATGCGCGAACTTACCCCCACTCCGCCAAAACCTTGCCAACTTACGTGCCGGTGACTACACCTATACCCACATTTCGACAGCTATTTTTAAGTGTCATGTAATAGGGAGTGAGCCTATTGCCATCAACCACGCACACATCCAGATATAACAATTTGACAGACCCAGGAATCCAACCCACGGTCACTCGGTAGAAGTACTTGCAACCACTAGACCAGCGAGGCAGTTAGTTTGTATGTGTATGATTTGTATGCAACAGTAGCTGTTTGTGTCTGTTTTGGTATATTAGTTACTTATGGAATTATCTCGTTTAAATAAATACACTAACTAATACATATACATACTCCTAACTAATATTATAAATGCGAAAATAAGATGGTTTGTTACCTTTTCACGCCTAAACCACTGAACAGATTTCGATAAAATTTGGCAGAGAGATAGATTGCAGCCCGGGGTAGGACTTTACTACTTTTTATCAACAAACCACGTGGGCGGAAGCTAGTAATTTAATAAATAAAAAACACCACTTTGCTCAAACGTTTTCAATAACCACTAAAACATTTTCGTACAAAATGCATTTGTGAAATTTACAAATAGTGCCACAAGATTGGTAAGCTTCATCTGTTTTCTTCCGCCTCTTCAAGGCAAGGGTTGCTAATCGTCACACGGCCTTCGGTATCTGCGAATACGGGCGTCTGATGACGAATGTAATCCATGAGAACATCGTAGTCTACTCCTATGACCACCACGTTCTTCCGGTTCTCACTTATCATCTGTAAAAGAAGAAAATTAGTCAACCTGTTTTTAGGTTTTTCTCCGATTAATTTCGGTATAGTTTTAATAGGATAGACGATAATATTATAATCACAACGTTATAAATTAAAACGTCAAAGGCAGAAGTGTTTTTACAAGCTGATAATAAATAGAACATGACAAGATTGCTAAATATATACGTCTAAAAGTATTAGGTATAGGTACGAAAATCCACCGTCATCAGATGGGTTATAGAAAATTAAAGTATAGTTTTAATACGAGTGTCGAGTGCATGAAAGATCAAAAATTACTTGCAGAGCCAAAAATCCTTACAAAAATATACATACTTAATCTTGCGATTTAAAAACGTAACAAAAGAGTTTTGACCATATTTTTAGGACTCACAGTGTAATTGCCCCCTCCACTGCCTATGAAGTCAGTTGAAACGACTTTGTAAATCTTTTCGGCTGACAAAGGTTCGTATCTAGGTACGTCACATTCTATACAACGAATGGAAACATTTAGCACACGGCTACCTAAAGGTAGTGCGCCATCAAACACTGCCCGCATCCCTGGAAGATTGAAATAGCTTAGAGATGAAGAAACGTATAAGTAATTCTTTGAAAGATGAAGAGAGATTTTGTAAAGTAACGGATCTGAGAATGGGCTAGTGACCTTGTTCAATACTACTGGCCTGTACAATATAATGTCAGCCTATTACTGTCTCATTGCAGGTTATATTCATCAGATCCAGCTGATCCTTTTGCTGTCCTATGCGAGTGACGCCATAAGCCGAGGCCCGTACCCCACAGGGGGTGCCCTTACCGTGAAGTCGCTTAGTTTTTAAGTTCGTGTGCCCTGCCGGGAGGCCTTCATTAATTAAGTCCCTCGCAAGGATGTCCGGTTAAACAGAAGACAACAGCATGGTTGAATTACGAGATGCCCATTAAAATAAAAACAAAACAATGGCCCACTGCAGGGCATAGTCCTTTTCACATACAAAGAAGGCACAAGCATTCATTGCTACGCTTGCACAAGGCAGGTTTCCCACGTAGACAAGACAGACTTGTATTAATATTTCTCACAATGGTTTCCTTCTCCTATATCAGAAATGTGTAAGAAAAACCAAGTAGATATATCATCATCATCCTCTTGCCCTTATCCCAATTTCATTTGGGGTCGGCGCAGCATGTCTTCTTCTTCCATACATCTCTATTTCCCGTCATCTCAGTAGTCACCTCCTTCTTAGCCAACTAAGTAGGTACATATGAATTGGAAAAGTCATATTGGTATTTGCCTGGAATGGAATCCACTACAGTGCATTATAAGTGAGACGTTAACCAAAGGTCTATCACGAAATTTAATATCGATGCAATACAATATACAAATAATTTTCACTGCAATGAGTTCATTATAAAAAAAAACCGTTATCAGTAAATCAAAGATGCATGAACATGCCAAAAACTAAAATGTGTGTCAACATTTTAGCGTTACCTACAAAAGTTTCTTCATAAAGCAAGCCTGGCTAAATATTCCAATTTCACGGTAACTTCGATGTATGTACATAATGTAGACAATATTATGCTAATATTAACTTGTAGGTGACACGGTCGCCTAGTGATATAAGCCTACATAGTAGATATCTGGTGTCAGGAGGGTTCAACTTTCTCGATTGGGAGGGGAAAATAAGTACTATATTCAATACGTCCGTTCTGTGAAAGATTATTTATCTAAGATTATAAGGAGAACTGAATGGTTAGGATTGATGCCCTTAAAATTGTTATTTCTGCGGAATCTACCATTTGTTTCATCATGGGCTGCTGAATGGTATCAGGTCAATTGAAGGGTATGGTATGCTTGCCGAGGTCGGTTCGTGGATGGATGATTAGTTATCCGTTACGTACTTTGGAAAGCAGTCGATCCCAGCTATGATTCCTAGTCTGAAGCCCGAAAATCTGACAAACTGTCTTACCAAAGGTGCAGCCTTTGGTAAGACAGTTTGTCAGATTTTCGCTGGTTGGTTAGACTGCTGGCTGGTTAGACTGGAAGATGCTGATTTGGACCTAACCTACACTTAGGTTTGGTTTCGTGTCGTTCTTAAGGTTCAATTACAGCATATAAGAACACTTCTGCCTTGCATCGTTGTATGATTGGGGATTGAGGACGTTGTAACATTGTTCCCAGCTTGAATTTTTCTTGATAATGAATGCGTTGCGTCTTTGAATTTATTTATTGGAACTTCTTTCAATTAGCATCAATTTCTATGTTTCACATGTTATCTGCCGAATGACCTCCTAATTTATTGGTTTTTGAGTTGGTACTCCCTTATATATTTTACCTATTTTATTTTTTATATACATTGATCAATGTATATAAAAATGACTAATTATTGTAGTTAGAATAAGTCATACAGTTCATGAAAAGTTGGTAGACTAATTTTAATTTTTGGTAACAATTTTTATTACGTAAGTCTTCTGTACATATGCAAAAGAACCAATGATCATCAAAAAAATCATCCGCATCGCAATTCAGCAGCAACTAATTAACAAACGCAATTAATTGTTAAATTAATTGCGTATAAAGTTTAGCACTCACAGTATAGCCATCGCCCCCCTCGCCAATGAAGCTCTGCGATACGACCGTGTAGTATCTGTCAAGATCAAGCGGCTCGTACCTAGGGACGTCACACGCGAGACACCTCACTGTGGCGTTGAGAACCCTCGAGTTCACAGGCAATGAGCCGTCGAAAGTTGCGCGCATCCCTGCGATTGAGTGACATTTAAAATAGTTATTATTAATATTATGCAATAGTCCGTTTGTTTGTTACCGTTTCACACCTTAACGGCTAAACAAAATGGCTGGAAACTCACACAAATTTGAGTCCTTAGACAACTAAATAAATCCAATTGCAAGAGTCCTGGCACCCAATACACAATTTCATTCTTACCTCGGGTGCCAGTGTTATTTTAATTTAGTATAATATAGTAATAATCCCAGTTTCCTTAGGTCTCGCCATAATTTGTGAACAACTTAAACGATTTCATTCATCTTTTTTTTTAAGTTTTCTCATACTTATCAGAAGGTAAATATGGAAAAAAAAATACAATTCTGCATTGGAAAATTTATATAGACTATTTTCTTTATTATCTCGCTAATATTTTTACTTCTTGCGTTTGCCAGTACGCGTTTTTGATGAATGTGTTACTCGTAAAAACAAAAGCAATTATTTGTGTAATATTTTCATGTGATAATGTATGGGGTATGCCTAGCCTTTACCCAACCATGTTGGGGTCGGCTTCCAGTCTAACCGGATGCAGCTGAATACCAGTATTTTACATGGACCGACTGCCTATCTGACCTCCACAACCCAGTCACTGGGGAACACGATATCCCATGGTAAGACTGGTTATCAGACTTTCGGGCCTCTGACTACCCTTAACGACTGTAAAAGATCTGCAAATGACAGCCGGGACCAACGGCTTAACGTGCCTTTCCAAGGCACGGAGGAGTCTCGATATGATATGAACGGTAACCCATCCACAGACTGACCTCGGCAAGCGTAGCTTAACCTTCGATCGACCCATGCGGCTGTTTTTGTTTAGCCACGAGCTCCTCGTTTTCTGGCAGTTAAGGTGTTACCAAATCATGGTACAAAGCAATTTTCTTATTAAAGCCAAATAGCTCATCAGAGTAAACCAACATAGCTCCAGAGTTCATTTGTTTAAAGAGCCGATACATTAAATCTGCTGGAGCGATTTAAAATTGTTGTATACAACATTTATTTGGAATTCTAAAAGGGTAAATCAGAATTCTCGGTCCAGTTCACTGTTTTGGGGTTCAGTTAACAATAATGGGCAGTGTTGAAAGGTTTCTTTTAGTTCGTAGAACATTAATTGAACACCCAATATTTGGTACAAAATTTGAACTGACTCTTAAAAACCAATATTATTTGTACTACAAATACAAAAAAAAACAATATTATTTGTACTACAAATGATATTGGTTTTTCGGTTTGCTAGCCCATTTGGAAACAGGATTGGAAATAGTTCCAATCCTGTTTCCTTAACATAACATCACGCCTGTATTCCCCTAAGGGTTTGGCAGAGATGTTACTAAAGCACACCCACATTTCACCAGTTATGTTTTTAAGTCCAATGTAATAGGGAGCGAGCCTATTGCTGTCAACAGGGCGCATATCCAGACTCTAGGCTGCTACTTAGAAATTCCTAATGAGAAATCCCAATAATACATTACTCGACCCGGAAATCGAGCCCAGAACCTTATGCTTAGAAGTCGCCTTTGCGATCACTTGGCCAAAGTAGCAATCAACAATAGTCAATAGTTTAAATAAATAAATAAATAAATAAATAATGCTGGACAATCCACACAGCATCATCTAGCCCCAAGCTAAGCAGAGCTTGTGTTATGGGTACTAGATGACTGATATACTTAATACAATACATTACATAGATAGATATTTTTATTATACATAGGAAATACCCAGAACACCCGGAACAAATATTTGTAGATCGTACAAACATTTGTCCCAAGGCGGGAATCGAACCCGCAACCTCTTGCGTCGCAGGCGGACCTTCGCCCGCCGCGCCACATCGGTCGTCAAGTTTCTTTACATCATTCAAAATTTATTGAGTAGATGGAATGAATGACTTTTACAAAGAGAGACTTAGTTCATTTCTTGCATATTTTATACAGTAACATTAAAATTTAAAAAGATGCATTACAGTTTTCAAACTTTCATTCCAATTTGATGTGAAAATGCCTAAACTTTTAAACTAGTTTTTTTTTGCTCGAGGGCTCTCTACTTTAAAGAAATTTCACTTGATAAACTGAGTCTTTGGTAATAAGTTATGAATTGACGACACGGTTGGTGCAATGGCTGAGCGATTGGCTGTTGTGCTGCGTGTCACAGGTATGATTCCCGCAAAGAACAAATAATTGTATGGCCTACAGGTAGTGGTTCTGGGTCTGGCTGTTTGTGTATGTGAGTTTAAATGTTTATGAACGTACCCACGAAACAGGAGAAATTCCTAGTGTGGGGCAACGTTTTTGTTAAAATATTTTCGTACTATAGATAAGATTCATAGGGGTTCTTTTTGAATTACTTGGGGAGCCGACTGTGATGGGGACTTGGGGAGATGACGTGATATACAAAAAAAAATACAACCAGATAATTACCTGCTACTTGCACCATCCTCGCCCCTGGGAAAGGATCATTGGCCACCGAAAACTCCAACATTTCCATAATATGTTCGCCTTTCAAGTCAAAAAGTTCAACGTTGTTCTCAAAGGGGGTAGACAGTAGCAGAGACTCGAAAGTTATCACTGTAATATGAATTTTAAAATAGTTAAAAGTTTAAAAACGCATCAGTCTGGTACGAATACGAATATTATTTCGAAGATGAAGAGGGCTCTCTAATGTAAAATTTTGTAGAATAAATAGTTGGAAATTTTATACACATAACTTAATATTATCAAGCCCGTATCGTTGGTGTCTCCGCTTTTTTGGACTGTCAATTGACTTTTGATACGACTGTCAATGTCAAGAACGAACACCGAGCACTGGTGAGGCAGCCATCTTGTAAATCGAGCAGTTGACTTTGGATCATGGTGAAGTGCGCGTACAACCACGTGATCGGTGGACGTTATATTTTGAATGCATCTCTCTGAATCACAGAAATCTCAATAATTAAGATTTCTGTGCTCTGAATCTAATCGGTCTATTTATTTTGTGAAGTGTTTCATTCAATTATTGAGGATCATAAGTGATGTGAGTGTACCAAGTAATATTTTATTGTAATACTGCCTTTCTACCCTATAATACACACCTACTTTAACATGGAAAACACATTGATTGCAACTCCATTCACTTTATTTATAATAATAAATCAATATTGCGCTAGTGGTCTTACCTCCTTCATCAATAGCTGCTCTAATTCCACCTTGATTGATGACACAGAAGTGTGCGGCGTTCCAGTCGTTGTGTGTAGCTCTGCTTAAAGCCTTAAACAATAGATCATATATATTGATGGCATGGTTGGCGCAGTCGCTGAGCGATTGACTGCTGGGCTGTGTGTCGTGGGTACGATTCCCACACGGAACAAATATTTGTATGGCCTACAGGTAGTTGTTCCCGGTCTGGCTGTTTATGTATGTCACGATACAGGAGAAATTCCTAGTGTGGGGCAACGTTTTTTTTTTTAAATAAGTTTTTTTTTTCGTACCATGGACATAATATACATAGGAGTTCTTATTGAATTACTTGGGGAGCCGACTGACCAGCGCCACCTACCGGGTCCAATTGTAAATCTAAACTCTCTCTATGGTCACACTCAAAATCACAAAAATATACAAAAGATGTTCAGTCTGTACCAATCTTTAATAAATTGCCATTAGAACTAAAAATGATTAATAGTCCAAGAATATTTAAATTCAAATTAAACTCATTCTTAATGACGAAGTGCTACTATAGTATAGAAGAGTTTTTCAGGGACAAAAATAATGCCACAGTGTAACTTGTTTATTTAAGTTTAAGTCTAATTCTTGTCATGTTATTTTGTTGATAAAGTTGAATGTTTGTTTTTTTTTTTAACTAGGCTAATTGTGTTTTTATATTACTACGATTGACTTATTTTATTTTTGACATTTTATCTATATTATTGATTCTAACTTTTATTGATTATTATTATTGTATTATTCCTGTACCTGTTCAACACAAATGTATTTTTGTTCAGAATAAATGACTAATGACTAATCGGTGTCGAGCCATTTCCGAGTTTTTGCAAGACTAAATAACAGCAATCGATTTTTATTATGTAAAGAACAATGCTAGTACTTCGCCCGCGACTGTTCGCGTGGATTTCGAACTTTTCCACTTTTACCCTTCGAATTTTGACATCCCCTAAACCCCCTTTAAAGCGTAGTTATGGAAATAAAATATAGAAATTAAATATATGTTACTCGTTAATAATTTAACTATTAGTGTACAGTATAGAGATGGCTATACGTCAACCCATGAAAATACTGGCAACTCCAGTGCCTAGAAAACATTTGAGTGTATCAAATAATTCTTAACTTAAATCGAATTAAAAATAACGTTTTCGAATAAAGTAAAAAGTCTGTAGTGATGGGCCGACTATGGTTTTTGCTTACCTTTGACTAGCTATAATTAGTAAACAATTGGATATATTCCATTAAACTCTTGTATGTAGATTGGAAATACATATACTAAGTTAAGATTATTGTCATATCATTTTATTTTCTTGTGATGAAGAATTAAACTTATATATTTGGTTAATAGGTATTTATCTAAGAATTAAACATTTGTTGTCATATCTAAATATAATTTCTTGTTTAAATTCTATTTTCTTTTGGTACAACAATATTACAATTTATAATTCGTCATTGAAGAGCCTAGGTATGTTTTTTACTTAAAAGGAGGTTCATAATGTTAAAGTAGTACAAGTTTCTGTTTTTTATTTTATTTGTTTATTTAATATTATCTATGTTTCTAAATTTAATAAGCTGCATCCGGTTATACTGCGATGGTTGGCTTGCAAACAGAATTGGAAAAAAACCAGGCAAGTGATAATAATGAGGTCAATGACATTAAAAGTGCATAGAACGTTAACAAATACTCACTGCATGCATAAAAGCGTCACATATAAAGTTTCCAAGGTTGCACTCGGCGCAGGCGCAGCTTGGTGTTAACCGTACCATTGAATAGCCAACTTGTTGACCAGCTATCTCCTCAATCTCAGGCAGATATTTGTTAATCTTTTCCAAAACATCTGCCGCTGGAATAAAAACTTTCATAAATCAGAAATTGTGCTCCAAAGATGCCTTTCTGTATTCACTGTTAGAAACACCCAATCAAATTATTCACCAATCCTTCTTCAAATCAAGATTTTCCAATAAAACCACCATTTCAACTCCTCAAAAGACTTTCTCAGACTCTCTCTAGGATGTACCTTGAATGGACCTCACAAAATCTTACTAAGATCGTGCCAGGTCAGATTAAACCAGATTCAAATTCAGATTCACTTTTAGGAGACTGTGACTTCTGAGTTTCTTTTGGTTTCTTTTTGTTCGATATTTGTGTCCACTTTTAATATGGGTAAGCGCTTATAAACATTAAGCAGTGATAAACTGGTGTTTACCGAGATGGATAAGTGCTAGAATTGACGTCAGACTTCTCACAGTGGAAGGAGGAGGAGGAAACACTGACCCATCTAGTTAACATTTGTTTCACTGTCGCATAAAAATGTTTTTTAACACTATTTATAGAAATTTGGTATATAATTTTTTTATTAAAAAAAAAAAACGTTGCCCCACACTAGGAATTTCTCCTGTATCGTGGGTGCGTTTACAAACATTTAAACTCACATTCACAAGCAGCCAGTCCCGGAACAATTACCTGTAGGTCATACAAATATTTGTTCCGTGCGGGGATCGGAACCACAACACGCGGCGCAGCAGCCGATGGCTCAACCACTGCGCCAACCATGTCGTCAAAATTTAACATTACACTGTTATTCGTCATATTGTACAACAGTGAATCATGGTTAGTAATGATTTGGAGTTACATAACATCATCTCGCTTGTTTTCGGTTAGGCAGAGGTGAACCTACAGTATCTACCCCCAATTTTTCGCCTGTTATGTTTAAGTCACACCTAATAGGGTGCGTGCCTAAGGGCATTAACCGACCACAAATCCAACCTCCGGGCCACTACTGAGAAATTCCAGATAGAAAAACACGATTTGACGACACGGTTGGCGCAGTGGTTGAGCCATCGGCTGCTGCGCCGTGTTGTGGGTTCGATCCCCACAAGGAACAAATATTTGTGAGACAAAAAAAAAAGCCGATAACACTTTTTCCGACCGGGAGTCGAAACCAGTCCCTCATGCTCAGCAGAAGCGCTTGCAACCACTACTATGACATTAATTAACAACTATAGACCTGCGTTGCCTGATGACAAATACATAAATAAATAAATGTCTTACCTTGAACAATTTCATTTCCAAGATAATGGGGATTGCCAGTCCATCTCAGGAGGTGGCCACTATCATCAAAAGTGAGCTTGATCTCTCCCAAATATTGCGTATGCGCTGCTGCTTGTACTATTAGAACCTGCAAAAGTTTAATTTTCGATGTAACACCTTAACTGCCAGACAACGAGACACAATAGAAAATGTATTGTTTGTCGGTCACGTGGCGATTAGGGTGTTAATTATTAAATAGCTTTGTATGAGGAGCTCGTGGCTACATAGAAACAATCACACGGATTGCCGAGGTTAGTGGATGAGATTGTTCCAAAAGTCTGACAACCAGTCTTAACAAAGGGTAATGTGTTGCCAGTAACTTGGTTGTGAAGGTAAGATAGGCAGTCGCTCCATGTAAAATACTGGTTTTCAGCTGCATCCAGTTAGACTGGACACCTACATGGTTGGGGAAAGGCTAGGCAGATGATGATATTAAATAGTTTTGTGTCATGATTTCAACTGATCGATTGATGGATTTTAGAAGGTGGCGTTACGTAGTTCCAGCCTATGGAAAAATGGCGTGAGTTTAGTTCTATATTCAACAATTGATCTGCCATTATTATATTTATATGTCTTATAGGTGCAGTTTTTGACATTTGATTTGACAATATACAAAATCTTACTTTTCTAGTTGGTTGCTCGACTACTACTGGGTAGGGGCCCAATGCAGGAAAACCACTGTTGTCAGGAACATCACCGTTAAACAATAACGTGTGACTATGCCCTCCAACAACGAGGTCAATGTGAGGGCCACCGTGAAGAGCTATTTGTCTGTAGACGAGATAATTTGCCATTATAAATTATATGTTTACATGTTGAGAAAGAAAAGGCATTGTATGAGGTATAATATATAAGCGGAAACGCTGGCAGGGTACGCCCTAGAAAGACATACACTGACATATTGGTGATGTTCTTCAGAAAGGTTAGATGTTCGAACGTAAACGAAGCAGTTTCTGCCTAACTCCACGGGAAAAAATCGTGAATGTAAGTATGTATAGAAAAAAAGGTCTTACCTGTCAATTTCGAGACCACAATGAGACAAAACTATAATGATATCTACGCCTTGAGCGTTTAGTTTCTCTGCCTCTTCTCTTACGGTCTCAACTTCATCTGTGAATCTAAGTCTACCCGTAGATGCCAAAGTCTGAAAAATATATTTTACTTAGTAACAGACTGTATAGTTTGGTCACACCATTAAGTTAGTCGATGAACGAAATCTATTTCGACCTTAGAAGGAGTTCGAAGTTTATATTAGAATAAAATATTTTATATTTATTTGCGTAAAATAAGATAGGTATACAAGGTGTATCTTAAATGTTTTGCTAAAATTTAAAGCATGCAAATTTAATCCTACAATTAACAGTCGAGAAATTAATTAATGGAATGAATTTGTTTTCCACTCAGCCAATCATATAATTTAATTTTCATAAGCCAGCAATTGAGTGTTTTTAATATCAATTGGATACACTTAATGTTTGCATACAAGTACCTACCATGTTCATTTAGTACTTACATCAGTAGAAGCTATAATAACACCAATAATGCCAATTCTTCTGCCATTTCTTTCTACGACAATACTCTTGTCATATAAGCCATGCATTGTCGGTTCTTCGTCATCAATAATATTGGCGGTGACCACTTTAGACTCTAAATGTTCCAAATAAGGGACGACTCCCTCAATACCATTATCAAACTCATGGTTTCCTAGTACCTGTACAATATTGTACAGAAATATGTTTATCATTACAAAAATAAATAACAATTCAGTATCTAAAAATTTAAACTTTAGTCGGCATAAAGGAGATTAGACTTCATCTATCAAGTCACGATACTTCGCGATAAGATTATTTTAAATTTTAGAGATCAAATAAAAAGAGCAAGTAACTTACATGAGCGTCATGAGGCAGCATATTCATAAACTCCTGGGTGACATGCCATCTTAGAATATTGTACCAAATAGTGCCCTGAAAGCTGTCGCCTGCATTGAGGAAAAGCGATTGGGGTTCACTGGCCAAGCGCTCACGAACTAAGGTCGCGAGACGAGCAAAGCCCCCAATGCAAGGGTCTACCGACGGGTTACATATTGTTCCCCTCGGACTAGTCTCTACGAATCTGGAAACGAGATTTGAAGAAAATTTAATATAAAATTCAAAATGTCCGATATATGCACTAAATAATAAATAATTTACAATATTATCCTACTCTACACTAATATTATAAAGAGGTTTAATACAGTGATTCAAACCTTTATTTTTTTGCATTTAGCCCGTTAACAGTGATGCGGATATATTTTTCTGTTTCTTTTCATGCACACAATAGTTTTATTGCATCATTGATTGAGACCAGAAAAATGATAAAGAGGTAAAGTTTGTAGGTTTGGATGTAGGAGGTAAACTTCGAAACTGCTCAACCAATTAAAATAATATTCCTCTAATGGAAATTCTCTACATTATCAACAAATACTGTAGGATATACTTTATGCGGGCGAAGGCGTGGCATGAAGCTAGTATCGAATAAATAATGAAAAACCACTGACAACAAAATAATATCAGCTGTTTGTGCATAAGATATGAACCGATACGGTTTTCTTTACAAGGGCAATAGGCATGCTGGATACTTATCATAATTCCTATTTTTTGTTGTAGATTTAAATGAAAGATTTTGACATCTATCACTCGGGGAACCGTCTTTTACTAACATACGTTATACCAAGATATGACTTATTTTAGACTCATCCATTACAGCATTATGTGAGATTTTTCTTTCCACTTTTATCGAACAATATTAATAATTTTAATACTTATTGAATCCTCACAATTATATTCGTAATTAAAAAGATGTAAATCTGTATGAAATATGAGTAGTGTATTTTTATTTGTGCAAAGTTGACAGCGACATTTATAAATGTTGCCGCTTTCATATTAGCAAATAAAACATAAAATAAAAATGTTTTATTGGCATAAAAATGAGGTACAATTAAATTCGAAGCCCTGGCTCCTGAGCCAGGTGAGACCTGTGTTACAGGAGCCAGACCTGTGTTACAGGAGCCAGGCATATTTTTGGAGCAGAATATTTTTGTTACTGAGACAAATAGCAAACATAGGCATGATATTAACCAACGCAATTTTAAAAGACACTGAACAAGCAACACATTCAATAATCCCAGCAGTACCATTCTGTGTCAATGAAAATGAAGGTGAAGTGAGTTGTCATCCCATACTTACTAATGCTAGAGATCGACAGTTTACTTCACGCTCACCCCCTTTTCCCTTCCTTAGCCTATCCGCCTTTTTATTTTTTATAGAATACACCGGCTGCTGTTTTACAAAATAAGGACAAGTCATTACTCACTTATAAATATCTACATAAAATAAAACAAACAAGTACTTACCTTGCATGGAAATCATTATAATGCAGTATATTCAAATCATATTCTGACGCAGTCTGAGCATTGAATAGGATAAAATGAGAAAATAACAAGAATAGCCTAAGCATTTTAGCTAAAACACCACTAGGTCACACCACTAAACGTACATTGTAATGTCTAAAATTGTTCTGACTAATCTATATTAAAAAATAATTTAATTGATAAGATAATGCCGTGATAAATATGCTAAGTACATTTTAATATGTATAAGGAATCGTATAAAACAGTGTTATCGACAATGACGTCACATGAGATGTAATCTCCGTTGAAGTAGCAGGAATGATTGTAGTGGCAGTAATTTCTGACGTAACATGTGTCAAGGCTGATGGAGCAAGTCAAAATGAAAATGGATTAGTGAAATTATTTCAGCCGTTTTGTAAGACTATACTGTTGTAAGATGGATGGTTTGATATTCCACTAGAGCCTTTCAGATTTTAAAGGCACGCGCACAACACGCAGCTTACACGTTGCGCACACGTCGCCAACACGCGATTTGTGTTGAATTCCGCCGCAGTAAATACAATATCGCGAATCGCCAGTATTATAAGGTCTTAAATAAAATAATAAAAAAAACATCTTGTTGCAATTTCGTCATTTTTATAATAAATACAGAGCAATTAATTCATGATACAAAAATGACTTCACATTATCCTACACTTGGCAGGCATTGCTTATCGTAATACGGCCGTCAGTGTCTACGAAAACTGGTGACTGATGACGTATGTAGTTCATTAAAACTTCGTAATCCAGTCCGAGTACTTCCACGTTCTTACGGTTTTCACTTATCATCTGAAACGTTTGGAAGATCTTTAGTTTATTGAAGTATAGCTGATCGGAAAAATAAAAATCGGTCATATATAACTAAGTCATCTATTTAAAAATAGTCATATCTCTGCTTTTTGATATACGTACGTCTCTGAAAAAATAAAGTTTTGAAAAAAAGTTGGGCGACTGTGTTAGACGCTTTCATTGCATGACCTTTATACATGATATGGCATGTTGAGATCATTTTCCACAATTTAAATGGATACAGTTGAATACCAGTACTTTATACCAGTACTTAACATGAAACGGCCGTCTGTCTGACCTCCAGACCTCCGGTAACATGGTACCCCTTGGTAAGATTGTTTAACAGACTTTCTGGGTTCTGACTATCCGTAAAAACTGCCAAAGATTTACTATTTACAGCCATAGCCAACGGCTTAGCGTGCTTTTCAAAGCACGGAAGTCACGGTACGTAATTGATGGTCACTTATCTAAAGACCGATTTAGGCAAGCCTTGCTTGGCCTTGAAGATCGACCAGTGCGGCTGTTATTATTTAATCACGAGTCCTGGTCATAAATGATATGCTGGGGAAATGTTGAAAATGAATGTTGCTGGAGAGATTTTTCCACCACTTCTTCTTACCAGTAAAAAGTGGTGAAGGGTGGGCGTTTTGCGGGATAGTCTTTTGTTAACGTTTTGACGTTCAAAAAGTGCTGATTCTCAACCTAATTTGAATAAATGAATTTTGATTTTGATATACAAAAAATGACACTTACATTAAAACCATCGCCACCATTGCTAATGAAACTCTGCGATACGACCTTGTAGTATCTGTCGAGTTCGAGCGGCTCATATCTAGGAACGTCGCATTCAATGCATCTGATGGTGACGTTGACAACTCTCGAGTTTACCGGCCGTGAGCCGTCAAATATAGCATGCAAGCCTGCAAATAAACAAAATATTTATACGTCATCAATATTTCGTATAATATGAATAGATCTTATTCAAACTAATTAAAATAAATAAATGATGCTGGACAATCCACACAGCATCATCTAGCCCCAAGCTAAGCAGAGCTTGCGTTATGGGTACTAGACGACTGATATACTTAAGACAAAACATTACATGGATAGATATTTTTTATTATACATAGCAAATACCCAGAACATCCGGAACAAATCTTTGTAGATCGTACAAACATTTGCCCCAAGACGGGGCTCCTGCGTTTCAGGCGGACATCCGCCCGCCGCGCCACATAGGTCGTAATCGGAGATGTTAAAAGCCTAGTGTTTCCTGTCATGGGCAAAATGTCAATGAACATCAATATAAAGTCATTACCTGCTACTTGCAACATCCTCGCACCAGGCCAAGGGTCGTTAGCCACAGCAAACTCCAGCATTTCTATAATATGTTCTCCTTTCAGGTCAAAAACTTCAACGGCGTTCATGAAAGGATTTGATACCACTACAGACTCGTAAGTTATCACTGCAACAGGATAAAAATATATTAGTTACTTATAAATAAATAAATAAATAAATAATGCTGGACAATCCACACAGCATCATCTAGCCCCAAGCTAAGCAGAGCTTGTGTTATGGGTACTAGATGACTGATATACTTAATACAATACATTACATGGATAGATATTTTTTATTATACATAGCAAATACCCAGAACACCCGGAACAAATCCTTGTAGATCGTACAAAGATTTGTCCCAGGGCGGGAATCGAACCCGCAACCTCCTGCGTCGCAGGCGGACCTTCGCCCGTTGCGCCACATAGGTCGTCGTTATGGTGTGGGTTCAAACCTGGGCAAGTACCAATGTGAGTTTTTCAAGTCATATTTACTTTCTAAGATTATCTTAGACATCACTGACATCGGTGAAGGAAAAAATCGTGAGGAAACCTGGACTTATTTGTGTACCTAGTAGATGGAAATTCTAACTGAGGAGTCAAGTTCATCATCCATGTTAGCTACCTTACCTCCTGTACCGATAGATTGTCTGATGACACCTCGATTGATGGCGCAGAAGTGTGCATAGTTCCAGCTGTTGGGACCAGCTTTAGGTAGTGCCTAAAACAATTAAATTATTTTCATAGCACGCAAAACTTCAACAGAATGTAACGGAAATCAACACACACAGTTCCACTGAGTATATTTTGTAGAGAAATTCAAGTTCGCAACGCAATAAGGTAGTGTCTTTAAAAATTAGTCCGAAAGTTGGATTACTCAAAAATACTGGACATGTATTTTTTTCTTTTGTCACGTAAACCAAACATAATGCGTTGAAATTGCGTGTGACGTCACGCCGTACTACACTTTTAACGTAACCGTGACGTCACAAGCCCCTTCTCCTGAACTTCGATGTGCTATATCATTGTCACTTTTTTTTTTTTTTTTAATAAAAAACGTTAACGTTAACGTTAACGTTAAAAACGTAAACGTTATTGATTTGAGTAAGTAAAAAATACGTGTCCAATATTTGATACATTTTTAAATAGGACCCTACATATATAATACATCCCTATTCTACTGAAACTGTACTAATATTGTAAAAAATAACTCACGGCAAACAAAAAAGCGTCACAAATAAAATTGCCATAATTGCACTCGGAGCATGTACAGTTTGCTGATAGTTCCACCAGAGATGTACCGATTCTCTCATTAGCTGTCTCTAGAATCTCGGGTAGATATTTGTTAATCTTGTCTAAAACGTCTTGCGCTGGAAATTGTAAAATTGACGTATAAATCATGTTGTGGGAATGCGCACGCTCAACTCAACAATACGTTAACGTTCATAGCTTAAGACCGGTCCACACATATACAAAGTAGATGTGCCTATTTTTTGACAACCACTGACGTACCTTGTTCAATGCTGTTTCCAATGTAATGAGGGTTACCAGCCCATCTCAAAAGGTTGCCAGCATCATCAAATGTGAGTTTGATCTCACCCAAATATTGAGTAAAAGCTGCTGCCTGTACTATCAGAACCTGTAGAAGTTGAACATCGGTGTCAATAACTTTGATGTGAATCATCTCTTCTTCAGTATGGTTTGATCTAACTTCTAAGAATCTTACTTTTCTGGTCGCTTGTTGCACTACTTCCGGGTATGGTCCATATGGAGTAAAATCACTGTCTTCAGGAGCATCTCCGTTATACAACAACGTGTGACTATGGCCACCAACTATGATGTCAATGTGAGGACCAGCGTGAAGGGCGATTTCTCTGTTGACCAAATAATTTACCATAAGCTACAGTTTACCAACTGCAGAATTAGAAAAAAATGTAAAGAAATTATAAAGGAGAGTAAAAAATAAAATACTTGTCGATGTCTAGACCACAGTGTGACAAAACTATAATAATATCCACGCCTTGAGCATTTAGTTTATCTGCCTCTTCTCTTACAGTCTCTACTTCATCTCTGAATTTAAGTTTACCCGTAGACGCCAAAAGCTGAAAATTGACGACATCTTGATCAAATACTTGAATCTCCACAGTTAATCCTCGCAACAGTTTTATATTTACAAAACTCTTTTAAGAAACCATAAATTATGTCGCCATCGACCCAGAATATTAAGTTTATTTACTTTGAATACCGAATTTTACATAAAGTCGAGTCGATATAAACATATTGGAAAGAAACTTTATTTTCAGAATTTTGCTTGTAGCTGAAAAACATTTCATACTCAATTCATAGTAAATAAATAAATAAATAATGCTGGACAATCCACACAGCATCATCTAGCCCCAAGCTAAGCAGAGCTTGTGTTATGGGTACTAGATGACTGATATACTTAATACAACACATTAGATATTTTTTATTTTACATAGCAAATACCCAGAACACCCGGAACAAATATTTGTAGATCGTACAAACATTTGTCCCAAGGCGGGAATCGAACCCGCAACCTCCTGCGTCGCAGGCGGACCTGCGCCCGCTGTTCCACATAGGTCGTCATAGTTATTTTGGCATTTCGTACTTACATTAGTAATGGCTATCAAAACGCCAATAATACCAATTCTTCTGCCATTCCTTTCTACAATAATACTTTTTTCGTACAATCCTTGCATTGTCGGTTCTTCATCATCAATGATGTTGGCTGTGACTACTTTGGACTGTAAATGTTCCAAATACGGGACAACCCCTTCAACTCCATGGTCAAACTCGTGGTTTCCTAATACCTGCGGAAAAAACAAAACATCGTCTATTTTGCTTTGACAATTATTTAATTATTTATTTTATTTATCAACAAAATGGAATCATTACAGCTAAACAAATCAGAATAAAAAACAGTGCATGCAACTGACACTTCACTTATAAAAACAGACTGGCAAACATGGTGTGAACAACACAGCACACGAAAAGAAAAAAAAAACATGACTACATGAAATGCTTAAAGTAGAAACTCACATTATCTAATATAGTATAGGCACTAATGCTTACATACAAAATATTTATCAACTAACAAACAAAACAAAATATTTATTTATTATCGACTCTTTGCAAAGCCCCCATTACCTAAATACAAAAGTATTTAAAATCATATCTATGTAAAGCCACAGTAAGAACAGTCTCGTCATCTTATGGTCTATTTTTGTTTGCTGTATGCTCACTAGAATCTGCTATACTGGTTTACTAACTCAGCATTTCCATAGTGACAATATCACAGAATAACACTCATTTATTGACTAAGGCAACTAATTTGATATATACTTATATTTATATATAATATAATTTAAGATTATAATAACTGTTCAATTGTATTGTTTGGTATAGCTTGATGTGCTGGCGTCTGTTCATCAAAAACTGAAAAATGTACTTGTTTTTTGCTGAATAAGAATTTACTAAAGACAACCTACCTACTGGTAAATTGGGTGTCAGAGTAAGAAAATACTAACGTGAGCATCATGAGGGAGCATATTCATGAACTCCTGAGTGACGTTCCATCTTAGAATATTGTACCAAATAGTGCCTTGAAAACTATCGCCTGCATTGAGCAGAAGAGAGTGGGGTTCACTGGCAAGGCGTTGGCGGACCAAGGTCGCGAGACGAGCGAACCCCCCGATGCAAGGGGGGTTCGCTCCTGATGGGTTACAAGCCGACCCGTCTGGACTGGTCTCGACGAACCTGGAAGAATATAGGCATGATGAATTTTTGTGAATACAAAAACGAAGAACGTTCAAAATACAAACTTATAAATAGACTAGAACTGCATATCATAATATCATTACGACTGTAGTCCACAATAGATTACGCAGAGATGAACCTAGATTACGCCCACATTTTGCCAGTAATATTTAAGTCCCATGGATGGTTCCATGGTACCTATGGGACTTAAACATAACGGGATAGCCCCCAGGTTATGTTTAAATTTTATGTGCTCGCAATTCTTGTCCTTAACCAGGCACAAAATCAGACTCTAGGATGCTATTAAAAATTCGCCAATAGAACAACGAGGCAGTCTTAAATTAAAAATTGGAAACAATATAAGTCCTCTAAGTAAATAGTATCATCATATGCTTAGCTTTTTTCCAACTCTCTTAGGGTCAGCTTCTAGTCTAACGGACGCAGCTGAATACCAGTATTTTACATGAAGCGACTGCCTATTTTACCACCACCACCCAGTAAATCGGCAACACGGTACCCCTTGGTAGGACTGATTGTCCGACTTTCGGTCTTCTGACTACCCGTAACGACTGTCAAAGATACACAAATGACAGCAGGGACCAACGACTTAGGGTGCTTTCCGAGGCACTGAGAAGTCTTGATATGTAATGATAAGTCATTTATTCACAGACTGACCTCGGCAAGCGTAGCTTAACCTTCCTTTCCAACCTTTTTTATTAATCCACGAGCTCCTCTAACTAAATAGTATATCCTATAATATTCGTATACAGAGCGCCAGTAGCAAAACGTAAAGAATCGATGTGATATTTCAACTTCGGGAATTCGGAAATAATCCAACTTCAGCTGTCAAACGCACGTGTCGGATTTGTCGGGCTCTGCTGTCGAACGTTCGGTTTTGTCGTTGGCCCTTCCAATCTGTCGAAACACTGCGAAGTGTGAATTATTCCCTAGCAACTCTGCCAAAGATTTGAGTCCACCTCGGTAATGACTTTTAGAATCTAGGGTACTTCATTAATGATAATGAAATCACAGCCCGGAGTTTGGATTTGTTTCCAATTGATGGCAATAGGCCCCTATTACATGGGACTTTAACATATGTGGAGAAATGTGGGCTTAACTATAGATGTACATCTGCCCAACCCTTTGGGTAATACAGGCGTGATGTTATGAGATCACAGGCTGTGTGGTTGGGAAGTAGACCAAGGTATCTAAAATGCATTTTCATGAAAACATCATATATTTTTTAGGGAATAGCAAAGGAAAGTGTCACATACCTTGCATGGAAATCATTATAATGCAGTATGTTTAACTCATATTCCGAAGCACTTTCAGCACTGAATAAAACAAAAAAAGAAAAAATCAATAATACTTTGAACATTTTAGTGAAAGCGACATCAGTCAAACTATACATTTATATTAATGACAGATTAATTTAATGTTATCTACATATGTAATATTGTTTATCAGATGTAACACGATAATTGCTAATGATAATTATTATATCAGTAGGAAATACTTGAAACGAGATGCGATTTCAAATTCTCGATAATCACTAGCGAAGGAAATACGACGCGGTTTAGCATGAGTGGTTTATTTATTATTACGCAAATTAAATGTTGTAGTGTAGATCTGTTAAATAATCAGCTTCCCTGACTGTGCAGAGGCCAGCACATCAAGCTACTCCTATGGGTCAAATTATTTTGATAGTTTTTCAACTTTATCATATAAGAAATAAGGTTCATGTTCAATTGGAAAAATCTGACAGTTTGGGGTAGCTTGGTGTGCTGGCGTCTGTACAAGGAGTAATTTTACAGTCAGCAACAAAAGTAGTATTACAAAATTGAAGGTAACGTTTAAATCAAAGAAAATGATTGAACAGTATTTGTATTATTGTAGCGACATCTATCTCGCCATATACGAACAAAATCGGAAGTGTCCTACATCACGATATTAAAGTTATCCGAGCGATTGAAAATATACACAAGAACCGGACATCATCCGTCGTGCAATAGCCCACCAAACACAACACTGTCGCAGGTACTTTACACCCTGCTCCTCATTCCCTCAAATTATTACGAAATTATTACGGTCAATGTTTTTGCGACTACTTACTTTAAATGCCAACTATTAAAGATCTTTATGACGACTACTACCTACTACTAGACGACGGATGCGGCGGCGGCGGATGCGAAGGCCTGCCTGCGATGCAGGAGGTTGCGGGTTCGATTCCCAGCTTTGGACAAATATTTGTTCCGGGTGTTCTGGGTATTTTCTATGTATTATAAAAATGTTTATCTATGATGTATTGTAATGTAATGTATTGTATTAAGTATATCAGTCATCTAGTACCCATAACAAGCTCTGCTTAGCTTAGGGCTAGATGATGCTGTGTGGATTGTCCAGTATTATTAATATTTATTTATTTATTTCACCACTTACATATAAACTAAAACTGAAGTATCTTAGATCTAGAAAGTCACACACTGGCTAGCCCTAGAAAGACACGCTGACCTTATTGATAATGTTCCAGAACATGAACGTAAACGAATCAAACTGAAAATGTAAAGATCGATACAGGTAGCGTTCAATAGGTTCTGCCTACCCAAATTTCCTCATATAAACTCACACCTATTAACCATGGGGATGGTTAATAGGTGTGAGTTTATATGAGGAAATTTTACAAAGTTCAACATTATGCAATGTTCCAAGCTGCATAAGCATTTTTTAATCATTTATTTTAAGGTGCGCTCACACGGGCAACCTTTTTCAATGTTGTGTTCACCATAAGCCGTAATTAAGCAACGTTTATCAAGGAATAAAAAGCTAACACGTCCCTAACAGCCGTTGATCGAGATATCGAACCACCACAATGATAGTTAGACAGCAACTTCATAAACTAGATTTGCTGGGAAGTTTGTTGCGCAACTTCTTCTTCGCAGCAAAAACACTAGGACATGGTGAAGGGTGGGCGCTTTGTTAAGTAAATTTTGACGTTCTAAATGTGCTGATTCTCAGCCTAATTTGAATAAATGAATTTTTATTTTACACTTTTGAAACAAAACGTTATGATTCTCTCTCTTCAAAAAAAAAGATCAATAGGCCAAAATTACAAAAAATGTGCGTATACGCATTTACTGTTAACAGATGGCCACCGTCTTTCTAGCCAAACTGTTTGACAACGTAAACGAAATTTGATTTGATTTTGATTTAATTACTAGATAATAAAATGCTTAAAAAATATTTTTCGTCTACTACCAGCAACTATGACCGAGCAAAAATTGCCTGTGCAAGCTCAGCATAATGAACGTTTAAAACCATTCCTTGTAATTAGCTGGCGGTTTTATCCTAAAATAACGCATGAGTTGGTCTATATCAGCAATAAGCCGGGATTAGCCACTCGAACCGGTCCGTATCTTAGCTCGGACCACTTGGCAAACTGCCAGGTCCCGACTTTTGAGGGTCTCTGCATTGGGAGATATGAAGCTTGCACTGTGGGGAGCACAACTTGGTAGAATGAATGGGAATGTAAAGGTTAAGTTCTTTATGTTTTAAGGCCAGATGTTCTTCTTGGCAAAAAATTTAGATAAACCGCTGAGTTTGTTTGTTGTCAATACTTTCAAACCTTCATGGATAATTGGATATTCATTAATTTGTGGTTTATTGTTTATGATATAAACTCTAATTCATATTTAGAAGAGTTGAGATAGCCATTGGCTGACAGGTATTTGGTATGTAAGTTATGTAACATTCAAGTGGCATCGTCTAGGGATAAATTATGTAATTATAATTAGATTATTAATTTATTATTTCCAGTTAAATTATTTATAAGTTGAAGAGCAAATTGCTCATTATTTATAAGTTGTTGTTGTCGTTGTGGTGTGGTTGTAGTCGTTTATATTTAGTTGATGTTTTGTTGTTGTATTATTTGTATTTTTTTATGGTGTACTATAAAGAGTTATATACAATTCTATTCTACAAACGGCGTTATTTTCGGAATAGGAAACACAGTTTCCCGAAAGAAAATATATTAGACCAATACAGATGCAACAAAGGCTTAGAAATAGATTGGATTCAATAGGCTTGTTACACGATAATGACGTAATCACACAAAACAAGCCCTAACGTCAGGTGATAGCACAAACTACCAACTTGCTTGTATACACCGTAAACCACAAACGTAAATAAGGTCGACAATCCTGTACCCTGAGCAGTCACCGTCAAACATTTTGGCTCGCTCGTTAAACCACATGAATAGCTAGTACGTGTCAATAGTAGTACATTGCGAACGCCGGCTTTTCGGTCACAAAATTTGCGGTTAAACAGTGCTTTAATGAAAGCCGCATAGCACTTTATTTATGTACTTAGTGAGCGAATGAATGAAGGTGTACTTGAAAATGCGCCTTACGAACTCAGCACAAAACCAGTCGGTTTTGTAAACGTTTTTGAATACTTAGCCGAGGCATAAAGAGTAAAGCTTACACTTGATTATTTTTCGTTTAGGTTGACAAACAGTTTGCCTGATTGGCTAGAAAGGCGGTGGCCATCTTTAAACAGTAAAAGCGTGTACGCACGTGTTTTAACCCATTGATCATTTTTGAGATATGTTTTGTTTTAAAAGTATGAAATCAAAATCAAAATTCATTTATTCCAACTAGGCTGAGAATCGGCACTTTTTGAACGTCATTATTTTCATAAGATAGTCCCCCAAAACGCCCACCCTTTACCACTTCCTAGTGTTTTTGCTGAGAAGAAATGGTGATAATTTTATGACGTCACGGTTGGCACAGTGGCTGAGTGATTGGCTGCTGCGCCGCGTGTCGTGGGTTCGACTCCCGCATGGAACAAACATTTGTATGGCCTACAGGTAGTTGTTTTGGGTCTGGCTGTTTGTGTATGTGAGTTTGAATGTTTGTAAATGCATCCACGATACTGGAAAAAATCCTAGTGTGTAGAAACATATAAAAAAGTGAAAAATCGATGCTCTTTTTTTAAATCGAAGAGATGATGATGTAACAGAAAAATTCCTTTAATAAATACCTATAAAAATACTCAATAAAACACAGAACCACATAAAATAAAGCTTATCGTTCAATTAATTACCAGAATGTTATTATTACAGCAAACACGTTCCCGTTTACTTTCTACTGAATAAGAAACGAGATCCTAAGCACACATGATTAAAATTTAAATGTTTGTACGGAACCTTTCTGGATTACTAGAGGGCCACCAGTATTATGTGAGTAATTTACTTGATTATCATTAACATGGGTGTAATGAAAGCGTAAATCTGTTTGATAATGTGGTGATTTGAGCAGTATTTTGTCGCGATTGGAGTTTCTAGAGGGTTTTATGTGTTTTAAGACTGTCATTTAAAGTAAGTGTGTGATAGGAAAAAAACACTGCTGTTTCACGAATTGATATTAAGTTTTTGGATGGGTGACCGTTCGTAATATATCGAGAACCTCCGTGCGTCGGAAAACACGTTAAGCCGTTGGTACCGGCTGTCATTTGTAGATCTTTGACAGTCGTTACAGGTAGTCAGAAGCCCTAAAAGTCTGACAACCAATCTTAACAAGGGGTATCGTGACAGTTGCCCAGTAACTGGGTTGTGGAGGTCAGATAAGGATTCGCTCCATGTAAAATACTGGTATTCAGCTGCATCCGGTGAGACTGGAAACCGACCCCAACATAGTTGGGAAAAGGCTAGGCAGATGATGACCGTAAACTAATAATGATATAACAAATATTTGTTCCGGGTGTTCTGGGTATTTCCTATGTATAATAAAAATATCTATCTATGTAATTTATTGTATTAAGTATATCAGTCATCTAGTACCCATAACACAAGCTCTGCTTAGCTTGGGGCTAGATGATGCTGTGTGGATTGTCCAGCATTATTTTTTAATTTTTTTTTTATTTTAATGATAATAATCATCAAAATCATTGATCATTTACTATTACGCATGTTGGCCCGGTAGGGTTATGTAGAGGCGTATCTTATGGAACACCCACATTTTTCAATTGTTGTTTGTTTTTACGCCTCTGCTTAACCTTGCGGGGACTACAGGTGTGATGTTATGTCTCTATATCTGTTTTCTGTTATTGTAGCTTTACGAATATTTTGTTTGACTAGACTGAAAAAGGTTGGAGTAAAAGATGAATTTCTTTTAACGATCTAGCCGTACTTACAAATCGCACACCTAGATCAAAACTGACACAACTCCAAAAACTGTTTTTTTCAGTACTCAGATGAAAAATACCCATTTTTCTAGATTTTGTAAGACAAGTTGAAACGTAATTTTATAGTAGGTCATTAACATGTTGTAGAATGTCATTGCATATTAAATGGGGCTAGGAATCAGTACTTTCTATTGATAAATTAGTATTTTGGAGTTGTAACTAAACAATCTCGTATTTTGAGTTGTCTCAGTTTTAATCTAGCAGTGCGAAATATTCAATGCCAGTAACATGAATCTACTCCATCGTTTTACTCCACATATACAAATCAAATAAAATCAAAAATTATTAATTCAAATTCCACTGAGAATCACCATTTGAACGTCAAAAATTACATCAAAACACCCACACTTCACCACTTCTTAGTGTTTTTGCTAGGAAGAAGGAGTTGCCTAACAAACTCCCCAGTAATACATACGATTGATATGTTAAAAGAACTAGAAACCATACCTGGCCTCAAGGCCATGTTGTTATGGTATGGGCACGTGATGCAGAGGAACGAGGATCAAGTTTTGAGGAAATTTTTGAGTCTGAATGTGTTACGATGATGATACCGTGTAACCCTAAGGTCAGCGTCAGTGCGTATCAATTAAAACTAACACGTTCATGGGTTCCATTCGACAGGTAACTTAATCTCGTCCAAGATGTAACGTAGGTGGGCGGGTTAAATTGAAAGATGGGTCGGGTAGGATAATTCATGTTTATTACATATGAGGGAAGACAGAGATTTAAATGACAAGGATCGCCTACATATATTATATAGATTTCGTAAAGGTAATGTATCCTTATTTTAATGTAATATTAGTTGTGAATGTGTTGTGATTTATGTGGAAGTAAGGCTTATTAATATTATTTATGCCCGGGATCACTAATACTAGGAAACACATATGGAAACACAAAACTATAATTTATATAATATTGGATTTTCGACTCTCGGTGCTGAGCCGAGCAATGAAATCCAGTAGTGCACTTTTATTTAGATATTACATAAGTGTCGGCTAGTGTACCTAAGTGACAACAGATATAAAATTTACATAAGATACGTAATATTTTAAAATTACTATGTGTAGCCATACACAAAAGAAATTAACATTTTTTGTCGGAGTTTTTCTCTTTTTGTCCCTAAGCATCAATGTTGGACCTTATTTCTTAGAGTTTGAATTAAAGCAAATTATAATATCGTCACTTGAAACTTGGTTGATACCGTGAAAAAAAAACATTTCTTTTCAGATAAATCAGACAAATTGTTTCGATTTCGACTCGAAATCTTTGACAACGACGCCGATGTACTCGTAAGGTCGATCGTTAAAAATAACGTGCGAACACTACTTCTGGCGCAAGCACAGAAACAAGTTCTGCTTCTGCAAATAGTTCTGATCTAAAGTAAAACCCCTACACGTATAAAATGCTTAACTCTTCGACGTAAGTAATTATGTTAAACCCTTCCCTAAATTTAACTGGACTTATTTTAAAAACACTTAATTTTATTTTGTTTAACATGTTACGTATTAAATCAACTTACCTCTAACTACTTTCTTCCTGTCCTCATAACTCGGGTCCCCAAGATACAGGTACGTGCCTAGTTTGGGGTCCACCGTCCAAACAAACCGTTACCTGATACTTCATAACAGATAATTTTGTTATAATAGTGAGATCAAATTTTTGTACTTTTATATGTGATAGTGACCAAATAAATTTGTCCTTATTCTTGTTCTTAAATACCTTTACCAAGATATTGATGGCGTGTCACAAACTCTTTAGACAGTAATAAGACAAACAGACTATGACCGATTTCACTAAGGCTAGGACACATTCTTAAGCGAATACTTAAAATATTATTGCACTGTTCAATTTCCAGCTCACTGCAGTAAGACGAGCGTTGAAAATCCAATGCTGCTAAATTATTTTATTACTGAATTCGTGGAGGTGTCGCCTGCCTGTTTATAGTAGTTAGTATAAACTGGCATTATCTTTTATATTGTTAACAAAACTTCTCATCGTGTTGTGTCTGGAGCTCTATACTATTGATCTACTAAATGTTTTCTAAAGACGGGACAAAGTTTAATTTGCGCGTAGTTTCAAAGACAGATGGTCGTGCAAGGCGATTTCCGAAATAAAAGGACTACTCCCAGTGACAGCAACTTTTTCAATCGAATGTTTTAGTTGCCTTCGTATTTCCAGTTTATACGACTTGGTTACGTGAATATTTACGAGAAACGAGTCTTACGAAGTTAACCTTATAAATTTAAAATACCGAATGATATCAAAACATATATTTTAAAGTCATCATCATCTGCCTAGTCTTCTCCCAACTATGCTGCGTTCGGTTTTCAAATATCTATTTTAAAATATGCACTTAAAAGTTTAACGCGTTTAAAAAAAATATTGTTATGATAGGCCCCTGCGAGTTGGCTTTGGCCCCTCGTATGCCTCCAAAGCTCCGGGACCCCACGATCCCAAGTATGTCAAAGATATTTTAAATATATAATTATAATAACAATACCAGCCTGTAATTGTTTCACTGCAGGGCCTCTTGTAAAACAAAGAAGGCATGAGCTGCACTGCACCACGCTTGGTGGATTGGTCATTTTAATATATATTTGTTACAAATTCAGGTTTCTTCACGATATTTTCCTTCACCGATGTCAATAATGTCTGAGAATGAGATGAATTTACTGAAATGTATCCAATTTATACGGACTCTACGCATGAAATGAGCCATCAGAACATGTCGCAATAAATAAATAAATAAAAATAAATATTGCTGGACAATCCACACAGCATCATCTAGCCCCAAGCTAAGCAGAGCTTGTGTTATGGGTACTAGATGACTGATATACTTAATACAATACATTACATAGATAGATATATTTTTTATTATACATAGCAAATACCCAGAACACCCGAAACAAATATTTGTAGATCGTACAAACATTTGTCCCAGGGCGGGAATCGAACCCGCAACCTCCTGCGTCGCAGGCGGACCATCACCCGCCGCGCCACAGCGGTCGTCAAGTCAATGATATTTTATGTTTCTTAAAAATGAGTAAGACATTGAAAAATATATTCTAGTTAGTTGCAGACTATCAAAACTTCGTAAGACTGATGACAGAAAGTTTTTAGTACATTTGGCTTTGAAAGTAATTTTACTTGTTAACCTTTGACACACTTTTCAAGCTAGAGTTGAAAGTTTTAGACAATTGATTGACTTAAAATTTTTGCGAGCGGTGTTTGATGTTAAAAGATTAAATAAATAAAACAAGACCCTAATTAAAACAAGGGTTAATGATTATTTTCTTAGAAAGAAAAATAACTTATCGTTTATGTTTAAAATGCACTTACATAGTTTGGTAACTATACGAGTATAACGTATACTAATCTGCAAAAATGGCCAAGATAATGTCTGGATTTTAAAACAGACTGCGATCTCTGAGTTTTAGTGTTTCTTCTCAGAGTAGTTTTACAGGGAAACGCCAACCTATTGTGCGTAAGCAAATAATATTACATCGAAATAAATGATTATCCATTTTGTCAGTCTTGTAATAGCGCTCACCGAAACAGTCGTTTTATTTTACATGACTCATCACCCCTCTATGCATACGTGCACCGTAGGTACACTTACATTTGGTGACCCCGATATCACTAACACGCGTCGCGATTTATAGCATTTTTAATTTTCCTAATTTTCCCGTGTCTCGATAACTGCACTGCACAACCTAATCAGCCTTCCACAAGCGGATCTCCCTGGTTTTGGTTTTCAAGAGGCACATAGTTATCCAGACATGACGTCAAGCGGAAATTGTGGAAATGGGACAGCATTATGCGGAGCGACGGACTTCAAGCAGACTGACGTGGCGGCAATAGGAATGTCCTCAAAGATACCCGAATTTTGGACCGAAATGCCCAGAGTGTGGTTCGCCCAGTTCGAGACAATGATGGCTCCACAAAAACAAGGTGACGAAGCAAAATACGGCGTTGTGTTGGCTAACCTCAACAAAGACGCGATTAGTCAGGTGGCCGACATAATAATTTCGCCTCCCGCCACCAATAAATACGGCGCCCTCAAAGAGAGACTTCTTGCTGTATACGAAGAATCTGAAGAGCGGCAGTTCCAAAAGCTGGTAGGTGAAGTGGAATTAGGAGACCAAAAACCGTCACAACTGTTGAGACGAATGAGAGAATTGGCACGTAAGAGTCAGGTGGCTGAAAAAACACTACATAGCCTGTGGACATCAAGACTCCCTGATCATGTTCGAGCAGTTTTAATGGTCAGTCAGGACCAAAAACTCGACAACCTCGCCGCTATAGCAGACAAGATTATGGAAGGAAGATCAGGTGAAGTGTCGGAAGTATCAGGCAGTCCTAATCAGCTTATCGTTGAGTTAGTTAACCAAGTGAGTAAATTAACCATGGAAATAGCAGCGTTAAAAGCCAACTCACATGGCAACGGACGTCATAATTACAGACGCAATCGAAGCCGGTCGCGCCCAAGATCCCTCTCGAGATCGAGGATTACGCCTGACAGCCCAAACTGGTTATGCAAATATCATTTTCGGTACAGGAATCGAGCCCGGAACTGTGAAAAACCATGCAACTGGAAAAAGCCGTCGGAAAACTAAGTTCAGCGTTGACAGAGGCGGTCGTCGGCGCTATCATTCCTTCAAACCGCCTATGCGTTACCGACCGAAAAAGTGGGTATCGTTTTTTGGTTGATACTGGCGCTAACATTTCGGCAATACCTAGAAGAGGAAACCGTTTAAAAATAGACGACACATATAAAATCTATGCCGCAAATGGAACGCGAATTAAAACATACGGTGACAAAACGCTGACGTTAGATCTAAACCTGAGACGGCCGTATCGATGGACTTTCATCGTTGCTGACATTACGCAACCAATACTGGGAGCCGATTTTTTAGAACAACACAATATTTTGGTGGATATTCGAAATAAACGTTTAATAGATGGTACGACTGGACTTCAGAGGAACGCAAAGTTGATGAAGTCAAGCACACCAACACTTCGGACCGTAAACTTGACCGACGATTACGCAGACATTTTGGCAAAATATCCGAACATTTTAAAACCGCTTGACACACAGTCGCGACCCAAGCATGACGTGGTACATCAAATCATTACCAACGGACACCCTGTTTACTCCAAGTCAAGACCTCTGCCGGCAGACAAATATCTAAAAGTAAAAAAAGAGATAGAGCATATGTTAGAAACAGGATTGTGTAGGCCTTCCAAGAGTCCGTGGGCTAGCCCATTGCTCGTGGCGACAAAGAAAAACGGTGAATTACGCCTATGTGGAGATTACAGGAGATTGAACGCGATTACTGTGCCGGATAGATACCCGATTCCAAGAGTACTAGACTTCACGTACCTATTACCAGGAACCAGTATATACTCAAAAATTGATTTAAAAAGGGCCTATAATCAGATCCCAGTACAAGAGGTAGAAAAAACCGCAGTGATTACTCCGTTCGGTCTATTCGAATTTCCAAGAATGCCGTTCGGACTACGAAATGCAGGCCAAACCTTTGTCAGATTTTTGAACACAGTCTTAGCTGGACTCGACTTTATTTTCGTGTACATAGACGACATATTAGTGACGTCATCATCAGTCAGCGAACACCGACGTCATTTACAAGAAGTGTTTAAACGGTTAGACGAACATGGCATTGCAATCAATCAAGAAAAGTGCGTGCTGGGTAAACCTCAAATAGAATTCCTTGGATATCAGATTACAAAAGACGGTATCAAGCCATTACCGGACAAAGTCGAAGCGATCAACAAATATCCGATTCCGAAAACAGTGCAAGAATTACGAAGATTTTTAGGCATGATTAATTTTTACCGAAACAACATTCCACAAGCAGCTCGTCATCAAGCACAGTTGAACAAATACCTAATTGGCTCAAAGAAAAATGACAAAACTGAAATACAATGGGCTCCAGAAGCACTAGAAGCATTCGATCAATGTAAATCAAGTCTAAGCGACGCTGTTACATTGACTTCGCCAACAACGAATTCCCCGCTATCGCTCATGACAGATGCATCCCAGACATGCGTAGGCGCCGTTTTGCAGCAGTATGAAAACGGAAACTGGAAACCTCTTTCCTTTTTCTCAAAGGGACTGAGTGAAACGCAATCAAGATATAGCACATATGATCGAGAATTGCTTGCAATCTACATGGCAGTAACACATTTCCAACCTTATGTCGAGGGACGAGAGTTGATTGTATATACCGATCATAAGCCTTTATGTCACGCCTTCACTAATAAACAAAACTCCACAAGCAAAACGATCGCACCAAGGAGGTTACGTCACTTAGAGTTCATTGCACAATTCACGACAGACATCCGTCACCTATCCGGTAACATGAACCCAGTAGCCGACGCATTATCGCGAGTCGATCAAATAGATTGTCCCACACCTGTGGATTGGAACGAGATGGCAGATATGCAGGGCAATGACATTGAACTCACTCAGCTATTGAACAACAATAACCTTACTTGGAAAAGTTTGCAATTAACAGGAACAAAACAATTAATTTGTGAAAATTCAAAACCAAACCCGAGACCATATGTGCCGAAGTCACTTCGAAAACAAGTATTCGACACTATGCACAACATAACGCATCCCGGTATAAGATCATCAAAGAAAATGATCTCCGAGCATTATTTCTGGCCACGCATGAATACTGACGTTGGTATGTGGGCTAAAACATGCCAAGCATGCCAGAAAAGCAAGATACATAGGCACAACTCGTCTCCAATAGGAACTTTCCCACCAACAGCACGTTTAGATCACGTGCACATAGACATTGTTGGTCCATTACCAGAATCCAGAGGAAACAGATACATTGTCACAATGGTCGACAGGGGAACGAGATGGATGGAAGCTGTATCGGTTGCGGAGATAACAGCAAAAGTCGTAGCGGAAGTTTTCATGAACACTTGGATATCGAGATTCGGATGCCCAAACACCATAACTACAGACCAAGGACGACAGTTCGAGTCAGACTTATTCATAGCTCTGACTAGGTCACTTGGTATCAAGAAAACCAGGACCACAAGTTATCATCCGCAGTCAAATGGTTTGGTAGAACGCTGGCATAGATCAATGAAAACTGCTCTACTCGCACGCGGTAATACTGTAAACTGGTCGAACGAATTACCTTTTGTCCTTCTAGGACTGAGAGCGGCATTAAGATTGAAAGAAAATGTCAGCCCCGCGCAAATGTTATACGGAACGAACATACGTTTGCCTGGAATGTTTATCGAGCCGAAAACGCAAGTTACATCACCAGAAGACTATGCGCAGAATCTCCAAAAGACAATGGCAAAACTAAGTCCGTTTAAAAACCACCACCACGCCACAACCCACAAACCATTTATTCACCCAGACATGAAAGATTGTGAGTACGTATACGTCAGAACGGATGCTGTAAAGAAACCTCTAACCCCTTCATACGAAGGACCATACAAAGTGTTAGAGAAGCAAGAGAAGCATTTCAAAATCCAAATGCCAAGGAAAACATCCGTAGTATCGGTGGACAGACTAAAACCAGCCTACATTTTATTTGAAGGTGAGGTAAATGAACCTTTAGCACACATAAAAAGTACCAATAGAGACGCGAAGGAACGCAAGAGTGCTGACCCAGCAGAAAATAGTAAGACCGCGCCGAACACAACACGTTCAGGCCGCGTCATACGTCCTGTGGTACGTTTCGCAATTCCGTAACATCAGCAATAGAGTAATACCAAATTAAATGAAACTGTCAAAACACAATCCAACAAATCACCGAAGGAATAACTCACGTTATAAAATAACAGCAAGAAAAATATCACTAATTTTAAATCATGGGAAGTTGGGGATCAAAGGAAGAAATCGTGGTGGCTCAAACTGCCGCCTCCAACGGGTCTGGCGGATCCAGCGTGTCCATCACTGAAGTAACCATGGGCGGCTTTTTCATCATAGCCGTCGCGGTGTTAGCGTTCTGCCTTTACAAAAAGTGCAGAAGTCAATTCTACAAAAATGTGTATCGGCATATGGAGGGCAGACAAGCTCAAGCGACTCCACTCCCAACGGTATCCATGCGCTGTAGCTGCAGCCATCATCCGAATGGAGTTCAAGGGACGCAAGGCATGTGAAGAGACTCCCAGAGAACTCAAGTACTAAAGTGAAAAAGTGTAAAGGTGTAATGCAAGTGATTTATATTTCTTTTTTTTTATGTTCAAGATTTTTTTATATTGTCTAATTTTTATATTTTTTTTCTTTTATTGTTTTCAATCTGTTATGTAAGCGTACTATAAAAGTGTAATAGAGATTTTTTTTAAAGAAGGGGGGAATAATGTGCGTAAGCAAATAATATTACATCGAAATAAATGATTATCCATTTTGTCAGTCTTGTAATAGCGCTCACCGAAACAGTCGTTTTATTTTACATGACTCATCACCCCTCTATGCATACGTGCACCGTAGGTACACTTACACTATCATCATCATCATTTGCCTAGCCTGTTGGGGTCGGCTTCTAGTCTAACCTGTTGCGTCTGAATACCAGTGTTTTACATGGAGCGACTGCTTATCTGACCTCCACAATCCAGTAACTGGGCAACACGATATCCCTTGGAGAGACTGTTTGTCAGATTTTCGGGCTTCTGGATGCCCGTAACGACTGCCAAAGATCTACAAATGATAGCAGGGACCAACTGCTTAGTATGCACGAGGCACGGACGAGTCTCGATTTATTACGAACGGTCACCCATCCACAGACTGACCTCAGCAAGCGTAAGTTATCCTTCGATCAACCCGTGCGGCTATTTTTATTGAGATTGCTTATCTGACGTCGACAACCCAGTTACTGGGCAACACGATACCCCTGGGTAAGACTGAAAAAACACCAACCAATAAAAAAATAAAATTTGACGTGTAAAAGTGTTTGTAAAAACAAATTACTTAACAGGAATAAATGTCATTTTTCATTTACCACTTAATTCTTTAAAAATAAATAAAGTTACATACACTACATTCTACTCCACTAAGAAGTTCCAGAGTAGAGTTTATTCCTGGATCTTTGCTGTCGTGCCTGAAAATAGTTATTTCAGTGCTGAAACTAGGTTCAATGGAGCGGCGAATCGATGCGGTAAGCTTACGCTGGTATCAACCTCGTTTATATTGTGACATACGAGACACTCGCTTAGATACTTACAAACACTTTAAAAATAGAAAATATAGTTTACATTTCAATATTGTATTGTTTTCCTGCGTCGTTGTTTTAGTGGTTGTAAGGGCTACTGCTGAGCTGAGGTTCTGGATTTGAATCCCAGCTCGAGCAAAGTTTTTACAGCATACATCTGCTTTATTAATACCTTTTGTTCATGTATTATATCTTTCATGCATCCTCTCAACGTGACAAAAGTATCTAAGCATACTCTTTTCAATTTTTGACACTAAATCTTTATTTAAACCATAACGTTTCATACTCGTAGTTACAACACACATACTTCGCAATAGGGTAGTGTCCTTAAAAGTTCTGATTGGTCCGAAAGTTGGATTACTCAAAAATACTGGACACGTATTTTTTCTTTTGTCACGTAAACCTAAAATGACGACGGTATAGTGCGTCGAAATTGGCGTCACGCTGTGCTACACTTTTAACGTAACAGTGACGTCACAAGCCCCTTCTCCTGAACTTTGATGTGCTATATCATTATCACTTTTTATTGATTTGAGTAAGCAAAAATACGTGTCCAATATTTTTTGGTAATCTTACTGACGGACTTAATAGACTTAATGTATTTTTACCTAGGACACATCCCTATTATACCGCATTTTTCATACTTAGTTTTCATGTCTCTTTTGACACACCCAACATTCACTTTCATACATTAGTGTAGTGAACTAACACACCATTGTGAAAATTGCTTGCTTTATGTACTCGCATTATAGTATCCTATGAATTCGTGCGAGATTAAAGGACTATCTAGGTGCCATGTAATTAAAAATATATCTAAACTAGCTTTTGTCCGCGGTTTCGCTCGAGTTAGGAAGTGGGGGGTTAGAAAGAGACAGAAATCAGAAATGACAAAGCTTTATTTGTGAACATGGCTCAAGTTTAGAGAAAGGTGTTATAAATTGGTAAATCCTCCATGTTTTGTCCAGAGGCGTACAAATATTTTAGTTTAGTTTTAGTTTTAAAATAACAAATTGGTGAAATTATGTGAACTTTCACGTCAAAATCAAAAATCAAAATCAAAATTCATTTATTCAAATTAGGCTGAGAATCAGCACTTTTTGAATGTCAAAACGTTCACATAAGACAGTCCCCCAAAACGCCCACCCTTCACCAGTCAGTAACAAAAACATTATAAATAGGCAAAAAGTAGCCTATGTCACTCTCCATCCCTTCAACCATCTCCACATAAAAAATCACGTCAATACGTCACTCCGTTTTGCCGTGAAAGACGGACAAACAGACACACACTTTCCCATTTATTTATAATATTAGTAAGTATGGATACGTGTAGGAACTAGACGTAACAAAAATGCTAACAATGTAAAATTCAATGTTCCACATGCAAAGAGTTTAGAGTTTATTCGTTTTCCCCACGCCCGCCAGTAACTAGTGTTCTAGAAAGATTGTGTAAGAAGCGTCCGTGTTTATTATTCATAGCCAATATGAATAGACCTTATCCTGGACACTGGAACTTTCTTAATAATCTTCTCTTACAACGACAACCAGAGGTTCCAACATTTAGCCTTTGTCCTTATATCCGGAAATGCTGTAGCAGACATATTGTTACTTTGTGAATGTTTGTTTTTGTTTGTGCTTTGTATCCTGTCTGTATCATTTAATGTATCTGTTTGAGATGAGTCTTTTTAGTTGAATTAAACTATTTTTTTTAATTCGTAACTCACAGCAAGAAATAATGTTATTTACCTTAATTACCAGCCAATTTACAGTAATGGCGTTTGAGGTGAATTATAAATCTGATTGAAGATAAAAATCAAGTCGAGGTTAAATTTACGGATTCGGTACATTTAAAATGGCAATGTGTCCCATTTTAGTCGCAGGTTGGCAAATTAACGTGCGCTCGGCAATTTAAACGGTGGTTTTAGATTAAAGGCGCATTCAAAGAAGTGCTTGATTAAGGTAATTCTTTAAAGGCGGATTTGTGGAAGGATTCTGAATTTGTGAACCGTGGAATATTGGACTTATTTGTAAAAAAAACTAGGTGCGGAATATTTCAAAAGGTTTCTGGGTAATTAATAAGTTTATTTCTTATGAAAAAGTGAAGGGTCTTTTGCAATAACGACAACCTCAATTTGGTTCAAAAATCGTTTCCTGTCGAACTATTTTTTATCGATGTTGTGATGGCTCAGTGATTAAAACCTCGCCTGTCATGGATTGGTGAAACATACATTTTTGAATTCATATGTGCTTTCTAGTTCTATATCTTTCATCACTGACATTGATGAAAGAAAACATCGTGAGGAAACCTTGACTTAAAATTAATACCCATTATTTTGTAATCGCCAACACACCATGAACAAATGTGCTGTTTAATGTTAAGAAGAGGCCTTTACCATAGACGCCTCTCTTTATTTAAAGCCAGCTTGTAACTCTCCCACCGCAGGCCATGGGATAGTGACAGGCTGGCTTTCATTTGTTTTTGTATTTACTTAAATAAATACTTACCTTTAGAATATCGATATAAACACGTATAAATATACGTTGGCATGCAAGTAAAGGGCTGCTCTTTAATTGCATGCCAACGTTTGTTTTAAATAAAAGAACGACAG
The DNA here is from genome assembly GCA_905147745.2 of Phlogophora meticulosa. Classification (NCBI taxonomy): domain Eukaryota; kingdom Metazoa; phylum Arthropoda; class Insecta; order Lepidoptera; family Noctuidae; genus Phlogophora; species Phlogophora meticulosa. The sequence goes on along the minus strand of LR990538.1, from coordinate 10,859,235 downwards.
CATTCCTATCATCACAGTCCATGTCTATTAACCAACATTAAAACACAATTTCCAGGCATTTAAAATCTCCTGATCACCGGGATCCCGACAACAGCAGCACGTAGTATCAAACCTTTTATCAAAAAAACATCAGGCAACAACCGAAAATAAAATAGCAAAAAGTTTTTAGCATAAAGCTGTCCGCGTTGCACGTAGGACATACACACGTACCGGTCCGGTCGTTACGGGCCCACGTGTCCGGCCTGCATTGCTGTCACATTACCGTATAACCCCGTCCACGGCTGAACGTGCTTTTATTAAACGTACGTAATTTTTTAGGGCTGGTTACTTTTTGCTAAGGAAACCCGCCATTTCTGGGTTATGCTGTTAATAAATGGACAAATAAAACATGTTATTCTTCTTTTCAGACTTTGATGTCGTCGAGCAAAAAAGGCTGTAGGTTAGTTGAACCCATTGAAGTGATCTCTGGTTTTTTGTTAAAGATTTTGTGCCTTTTTAAGTTTACCGATTGGACCATAGTGATAGCCTGCTTCAAATAAAATGTTAAAATAGTAAACTAAGACCTCGTTTATAGAGACGCGTGGCGTGTTACGGTGTGTCTGACGTCCGTAAACGCTAATTGCTTCTCCATAAACGCTCTCATACAATGCCATACGTTTGAATTACGCGTTGTGAAGTAAAGCTGTTTTAATACTACACAATGCAAACGTAAATAAAATGTAAATGGTAACTAAAACGTAGGAGTCGATGCTTGATCGCACTACGTAGCTTAAGTACCGCTGCCCACGCAGGTTTTATGCCAATCACATGCATATCCTACTTAGAAAAAGAAAAAAAAATAATCAAATAATTTGGAAAAAAACCTATAATTTGTTTTTTTCTTATTTTATTATTTTCTAATTTTTAATTATTTTAATACGTATTAGAGATAAATGTATAGAGGCTAACACATCAAACTGTCATATACTTATTATATACATCCCAGTCTGTCACATATTTTTTGTAGATATTCAACTTTATTACAAAAGTATAGGGTTCATGTTCAATTGGTAAAAAATGATAGTTTGGAATAGCTTGATGTGCTGGCGTCTGTTTTAGCCCAATAAAATTAAACTGTAGATAATTGTAACAAAATGACATCTTTTGATTCTCTTTAGACGTTCGTCAATCAAGTATGAATGAAACGATAAATAAATAAATAAATAAATAATGCTGGACAATCCACACAGCATCATCTAGCCCCAAGCTAAGCAGGGCTTGTGTGATGGGTACTAGATGACTGATATACTTAATACAATACATTACATAGATAAACATTTTTATTATACGTAGGAAATACCCAGAACACCCGGAACAAATATTTGTAGATCATCATCATCATCAGGCTATACTAGTCCACTGCTGGACATAGCGCTCTCCTAATGAGCGCCATAGCGCCCTGTCTTCAGCTTGCCGCATCCAGCATCTGCCTGCAGTCTTTCGTAGATCGTCATCCCACCTGGTCAGAGGGCGTCCTACACTATGTTTGCCGAGTCGCGGTCTCCACTCAAAAACACGTTTACCCCAGCGGTTGTCGGTTCTTCGCGAGATATGGCCAGCCCACTGCCACTTCAACTTGCTAATTCTTTGAGCTATGTCGGTAACTTTGGTTCTCTGTCGGATGTATTCGTTTCGAATCCTATCCTTCAGAGAAACTCCGAGCATAGCTCTCTCCATAGCTCGCTGAGCTTATTTGTAGATCAATAACGATAATACATACGAGTATATACAGTGTTACTGTATAATATTTGGAGAAAGCCGACGAAAAATTTCAACGTTGGCGGTCCAGTTATATTATACTGAACTCATGGTATCGGGGTGACCGTTGAAGTCCATCCACTATCAAAATCTCCTCTCCATTATCATAAACTGTCTCTTTATACCCAGCTTAGTAGCAAAGGTGTTAATAGTTAATAGAAACAAGGTCTCGTGTGAACTAGTGTGAAGTTAAGCCCATTAGATAGTGGAGTACCTGGTAGCAAAGAGCACACTTTTGTGCCTTTCATACTGGTCGGTTGTTACTACTGGTTTGCGATATTGCGTTCCCGCCTTTTTTTCTTTTTCGGTTTGCAAATATTGCGGTGCGCACACAGGTGGTGTATGTCGCAAAATTAAAATGGATCTGAACACCTTTTTGACAGAAACAGAGCACTGAAACTGACTTGAATTTTAGACTTTAAAATTCTTTAACAAAATGTATGGTGTCTTTATGATCTATAGCTCTAGCACTAATGTCTTACGACAGTTTACAAATAACCTAGTTATTAGTCAAACGAAATTAGTTTCACGTACGTAACGTAGAGGCGCTGTTTCATTTTAGTACACATTGTTGACGTTTGCGGTTGGTAAATTTCTCGCAACAAATTCATACTAGTGGTGTGTCAAACGGTTACGTCTGTGTTTTTCAAAAATATGCTCTTTTATTTATTTATGTTTATGGCACTTCAACGACTTACTCAGTAAAACACATATATAAAGAAATCATGAATAGTTTTAGCTAAAGTGAATCGTCACTTATAGAAAGTGCACTGTCTTAAATCAGTGTAGTCAAAATCTTAAATCTTAGTCAATTTCGCCTTTCGATGAAGTGATTATATGGGAATGTACGTAACAATAAAATATGTCGGTGATTTGCCAACTAAATTTCGACCTACAAGCAAGTATTGAAACTGTATCATGAAGAGGAATGAGAAAAATCGTAACAGCTGAGCTAATGTATGTGTTCAATTAAAAGTTTTGTAAAATACTATTTCGTAATTGACTTCTACAAACCATTACAACACGCCTGTATTCCCGGAAGGGTTCTGCATAGGTGTGCCTATAGTACACCCAAATTTCGCAAGATTTATTTATTTGTTTTAGTCCAGTGTAATAGGGAGTGAGGCTATAGCCGTCAATAGGGCACAAATGCAACCTACGGGCTGCCACTGAAAAATTCTTGAAACAATCTAACCGGAAATCGAAAACTCAAGCTCACCAGTATCGCTTGCAACCATTAGACTAATCGAGGCAGTTCATTGCGACTTCTATTTTTTTAAATGTTACCTTCCAAACGCTAACTGCAAATTATTAGGTCAGCGCAGGCCGTTGGTCGATTTGCCCGTAAGTCCTGAACCTCTACCATTTAATGGGACAAGGACTTAGGTACCTACCTGTGTCCAGCAGCCTGCGATAGACAGTGTTAATTGGTCTGTGGGACACGGCTTGGAACTGTTACGGCTTCTATTATCAAATTATTCCGAGTTCCAATTATTCTGGTCGGGTAGCTGTGTAAATCTCAGTTGAATTCCGAAATTATATTGGTGTCTTTGAATCTAATTTTGTTAGATTCAAAAATAGAGCTTTACAACAGGTATACTGTATACTGATGAGGATTTTTAAAAGCTATTTATAGATATCCAAACAGTCAACATTTCTTGATTTAAAAAAATGGCGTTAAAATTTTACATTTTCTTTTAAAGTTTCCGGGCTTTCGTATGAAAAAAATTAGTACCTATGGTTAAAGTTATATATATACCAATATACTTATTACCTAACTCAACAAATTTTGAAATCCTTGAAGTTAGATAATAAGTTAGTCTTTTATTTTATAAATATACATTTTATGTGTACCTAATTACAATTCTATCTATATTAAAAGTACAAACATATAGTATTTTTTTTTTTTTTTAAACGTTGCCCCACACTAGGAATTTCTCCTGTATCGTGGGTGCATTTACAAACATTTAAACTCACATACACAAACAGCCAGACCCGGAACAATTACCTGTAGGTCATACAAATAATTGTTCCGTGCGGGGATCGAACCCACAACACGCGGCGCAACAGCCGATGGCTCAACCACTGCGCCAACCGTGTCGTAGTATAATTTTATAAAAATTTAAAAAAATGAAAAAGGCAGAAATACTAAATAAAACCCAGTAATAATCATTATTTATGAGTGTAGTGTTAGTATATAGCAACGAAGTTAACGACATGCGGAATGTAGACTCGGCAGTCATTGTGCCGATCGTCGTAACGGCTAATGGCTTAATGGCTGAAAGCTTCGACGACCATCTGTTCTCTCTCGTTACGCGGTTGGATCAAAGGCCTAATACAGAAGGCAGTACTTTTCGATATGGCTCGCATTGTGACCGGTTTCCTATCTGAAACCCTAACCACCGGTACATGGACCCTGCTCCTACCATCGACGGGCTACTATTTGTAATCTAAAAAAAAAAGAAAAGTAATCGATTAATAAATTAAAAATTGTACGTGATTTAATTAATATAAGACCGGATTCATAATACAGAATGACAATAATTCGAGAATTCGTAGTAAATATCACTCTATTCACGACAGAGGACAAAGTTAGTTCCTTCGACAAACTTATCTAGTTTGTTTAGGAATGGTTGACCTCATTGTCGAATAGAGGTGTTTTCCTTTATAAATTGTATTCAAACAATATTTTTTTTCTACTCTAGAAACCTATTTGAAGACGAAGGAACCGTCTGGGTTTTTTTTTCTTAAAATAATAGTGTTTGAAGTACTAGAATAACAGTGCCAGACAATGTTTTGCTTTTTGGGGCTCGTTTTATGGCCGATAGCTACTCGTTATACAGAAAAAAGTATTTATCCTGCAAGTAATTGTTACACCTTTTTTGTAACTAGAAGTTCTTTACGTAAAGGCATAGTTTTGTTATGTACCTTACGTGTAGGTTACATATAGTTTGACTGGTAAAACAAGGAACATGTCCAAGATGGCCACTATTATACATACATATAGAATCGATTTTCATTCCAAGTATGCCAAATTACCCATGAAATACAAAAGCTTGTGGCTTAATGAACTACATTTTTTTTTTATAAATATACAAATACAAAAATACAAAATAGTTTATTGTGTTATTAGGCATTACATGACATGTTAATGTGTTTGGAGTCCACATTTAGGCAAACAATGCCTGTATTAGAAGGCTCCTTCTATGTTTATAAATTTAGTTTTAACGGACCCCCAAATTGGTATACAATACAATAGTACAGACTTTGTTTTATGCTTGTTTATTTTTTCATTATTTTATAGTTATTTGTAAAGTTTTAGTAGATTAGTCTTCAAAACATGACAGCTTGTTGTCTTGTTACAATGTACAGCTGTACCCATATTAATGACTTATTTTTATTAGATGTTCTCACGAACTTAACCATTTTTTTGCGAGGAATCCTAATTCGGGTTGTCATATAAAAATAACCTGAATTACAACTCTATTATATCAGCTATCTTCCAATGAAATTTCCGTCAAAATCGGTCCAACCGTTTGGTATATTGACCAGAACTAACAGACTGATAAAAATTAAAAAAATAGCTTTTGGAATTCCAACCGTTTAAACTTACTTTCAGACGAAAAAAAAATAATAATCACAGGGCATCGAAAAATTCATCCGCATCACTGTCAACCGGAAAAGTGCCCAGAAGGCTGGCAGCATTGCCACGTTGAATGGCAACGCTGATTCTTCGGCCAAAAAAAAGGCCAGCCAAACGTTTCGCGAGGTAAACATGGTTGGGAAAAGGCTAGGCAGATGATGATGATGTCAGGGTTGGCTTCCAGTCTAACCAGATCCACCTGCCAATGTGATGGAGCAACTGCTTATCTGACATACACAACCCAGTCACTAGGCAAGTTGTCAGACTTTCGGGCTTCTGACTACCCTAATCATAATTTGACGACCAATTCGGCGCGGCGGGCGAAGGTGCGACGCAAGAGGTTGCGGGTTCGATTCCCGCCTTGGGACATAATGTTTGTAAGATCTACAAATATTTGTTCCGGGTATTCTGGGTATTTCCTATGTATAATAAAAATATCTATCTATGTAATGTATTGTATTAAGTAAATCAGTCATCTTGTACCCATAACACAAGCTCTGCTTAGCTTGGGGCTAGATGAAGCTGTGTGGATTGTCCAGCAATATTTATTTATTTATTTAATTGATTAAATGTATGAATAGTTGAATATGTTCTTGGTTTATCTAGTCAGCTAGCATATAAATGAGTATATAGTAGTCCAGCTTCCGAGTTAACCTGCGTGATAAGACATGTTTATATACGTAGACTAAGCTGTTAATAAACTTGTGTAGGAGTTGGTTTAGCTTTTTAATACAGAATAGGGCTAATATGTTTCAGTCTATTGCTTATGCTGTTCTTTTTACTGCAGAACATTTTCTTATTAATGTTATCTTATTACAACATTACATCGCGCTTTTAATGCCTGAAGGGTAAGGCAGAGGTGTATCTATAATACACCCACGTTTCGCTAGAGGTCACATGTAATAGGGGGCGAGAATATTGCCACCAACCAGGTAGAAATCCAGACCTCAGGCTGCTGTAGAGAAATTCGATGCGTTTCAAATATCAACTTAGTATGAATGGAAGCATAAGTTTCACAAGACACCAGACGGCTCTTATAAATGCCTGTCTCTGTCTAGCTTTTCAAGAGAGAATAAGATGGAAATAGTTTTAATTAAGTTTTTGTAAGCAACGACACCAATTATAAGTTCGACAGATATTAACACGAGCATTCACAAAAGATAGGGATGCCAATTTACTTATTTATACTAGACATATGTACGCACTAAATAAAAGATGGATGGATTGTGTGAAAAATGATATGGCTAGAAAAGAGGTGACTCTAGAAATGTATAGAAGAAGAAAACGTGCTTCGTCAACCCCAAATAAATTGGGATAAGGGCTGATTTCATGATTCGAGGAGGTTAACGGATTACTATCCGTTGACTTAGAAAATGAAATTTTGAGTAAGTTTAAGTTAAGTCCCATAAATTTTTATTTGATTGCAAGTGTTTCAAAATATGTAACATAAATGGCCGTATTTTTGACTTGGAAGTTTTTCCGAAGCTCCAAGGCTAACTTTAACGGTAATAATATTTCAACTTGCGTTCCTGAGAAAAAGGGTCTTAACAGATAGACGGCCAGACGAACAGCAAAGTGATCCGTTATGTTCTTGGTGAGAGTCGTCGTGTTATTGTTGAGTGGTCCGTTGTTTCTGTTTTAGTACGGAACCCTAAAATAATAAAATTTAATCAAACCTGAATGACACTCTTGTCCTCTCTCACTAACTTTTAGATTAACATTTATAATGAGATTCCTTCACCAGTCTATCGATACCACAATACCAAATATACTTCGTTTGTTCGAGCTCTGTACTTAGGTATCAAAGTTACTTGACACAGTATCTATTATTAGTCGGTGTATGAGCCTGAAATCCGATCAAACGGCTAAATACCTAAGAATACTTGCTACATACTATTCCAACCCGTAAATGCTTCATCAATTATTCGCCTCGTGCTTGACCTTTGCCTGAATATTGTATGAATATCGCACCTTGTTGTGACATAGTTTAGGTTTTGGGTAGAATACGTGGGAAGCTTTGAATTCCTGACGTAATAAATGTATTTACCTACACGTTGTCTTTATTTAACTTAAGATTCACGAAGTGAAATGAAATAACTTGGGATTCGTTTTAAAAACGGAAAATAAAACAGAAATGCAACCCACATAAAAAATACAAATTCAACTCATCATCATCTAGGGCCGGATACCAGTCTATCCGGACGCAGTTGAGTATTTGGATTTTACTAAGAGCGAATGCCTATCTGATCTCCACAACCCAATGACTGTGTAACACGATAGATAGATAGCCTTTCGTAAGATTATTTGTTAAACTTTAGTGCTTCTGACTACTAGTAACGACTGTCAAATAATTTATTAGGAATGACGGACGGATTAACATACTTTGACGACCGATTCGGCGCGGCGGGCGAAGGTCCGCCTGCGACGCAAGAGGTTGCGGGTTCGATTCCCGCCTTGGGAGAAATGTTTGTACGATCTACAAAATTTTGTTCCGGATGTTCTGGGTATTTCCTATGTATAATAAAAATATCTATCTATGTAATGTATTGTATTAAGTATATCAGTCATCTAGTACCCATAACACAAGCTCTGCTTAGCTTGGGGCTAGATGATGCTGTGTGGATTGTCCAGCAATATTTATTTATTATTTATTTCAAAGACCCGGAGGCAGTTGGTGTGTAGGTAATGCATCCGTCCCGGAGTGGTCTCTTAAGAGGTAAAGGGGCCCCGTCCATGTGCTGATGGTGATCACCGGGGTGGTTTTAGTGAGGTAAGAATCCCACACTCCCTGGTCTTTTCCCCAAAAGTCCAGGCGCCTTTTGAAGGTCTCCCCCCGTTAACAAAAAAAAAAGGTAATGCATGGTCACCTGCGCACTAACGGTGGATCAACCCGCGCGGCTGTTATTAATTACCCACCAGTCCGTTATTAATCTATTTTGGGTATTATAATTAAGTGGAATAGTATTCATGTTATTTTCCTAGGTCAAGAAATACGTATACCTAACCAACCGAATAATGGTTGAATGGAAAGCAAAAAAAAATATTGAAAAAGTTCTTCTGAAAAATCCTTAATTTTGACATTTACTCAGATCCAGAACAAAACACGATTTTCCGAATTAACACAGAAAAATATTTTGCTGCTTTTAACTGCATCCAGTTACGTATGAAGTCGACCCTAACGTTGTTGGAAACAGTCAAGGCAGATAATGACCGAAAATAGTGTAGAGGTCTAATATGTTCTAATCTTATAACAGATCTTATTGTAATCAGGCTGATAGAAGCAGTGGACTAATATAGCCTGATGATGATGATGATGATGATGGTTTGAAACACTTGAGATAGAAAAAGAAAAGTAGAGAAGGGGATATCAACAAGAAAAGAAGATGCAACATTCCATGCTCATACGAGTATCTTACTAGCTCTTTTATATTTTATTTACCTTGCATACATAACTTATAATGTACAGGCACCGGAATAAAATTACAGTTCAAAAACGACCAGTAGTGAATGATTTATGTCAAGACGATCTATTCGCACCGATTGAATTCGAGCTGATGAATAAATACATCTATAATTCCTACAGCTTCTCCGGGGATGTATATTTGTGGTATACGAGGTCGCATGACAGAAACAAAAGAAGTATAGAATAGAATAAACGATATTTACATCACGTCTGCAGGCCTCGACAGGTTAGGCAGAGGCGTCCCATTCCAATTTCCGGGCTGCTACTGATGGAAACCCAATAACACTTTGCCCGACCCGTTAGTCGAACCCAGGACTTCGTGCCCAGCAGTAGTGCTTCCGACTAGACCAATTTGAGCAGTTATGATTTATTTAGAATAAATAATAATCACAAATGTTATTTATTTTAGTAAATAGGTTTAAGCACATTTTTGGAAAATCCCCCGGAAAAGTAGGAAATTCAGATGGCACCCTTCCCAAGCCAAGGCGGGTCACTAGTCCAAACTAATATTATAAAGAGGAAAGATTTGATTTTCAGTTACATTTGATAATAGTTTTAATACAAAAAAATAAATAAAATAAAGAATAACAGGGCATCGAAAAATTATTTGTTGCCACGTTGAATAGCAATGCTTTGGCCAAAAGAAAAGATAGTACGTGAAGAGTCGTCCAAACGCTTCGCGATGTCTCGTAAACTTAATGGGCACACCGACCCCATGGCCCTAGTGTTACAACCCCAAATTGTTTGTTTGTATGTTAAATGGACAATCAAAAACTAAAAAAACATTTTACAACCATAAAAATAGGCTATATTTTACTGTCAAAACTGGCGGAGGGTATGTTAAAGTTCTAAAGGAACGAGATACACTCGGCGGAGTCGCGGACAAAATGCTAGTTAATAATAAATTAAGCATAAAACGTCGCGTTCCCAGAATCTAAATTAGCTACCTACTACCTATTTTAGCAGCCCAAAACAATAAAAACAACACGTAGGACATTTCGTGTTACACGTTCAGAATCACGCTTAAACTCACAAATTACATCGCAGCCGGCTCTCTTTAGAAGTCACAGGTGTCCGTTCCCTGGCCATAACCGTTTTGTTCAAAACCTTTCCGACAAAAAAGGCTCTTGCTACTGAAAAAGGTTACTAAAGTTTTTATAGAAGATGCTAAAAACGGTCAAAGGATATTGACAATGCGAGCTATTGGGTAGGCTTTTAGTTTTTTTTTTGTGAAAGCGCAGCTGTTCTTCTGGGAGTATTTATTTATGTTTTACAGGGTAGAAGAGACATCGACACACAATCTTGTACAATAAGTTCAATACATGATTCTAGAGCTCGCAGCGTTGAATTTTCTCGGCGGTTCCGTCCAAAGGTCGTTTGTATGAGATCGCTTTTAGAGATAAGGCCCATTGTATGCCCCTTGTAGCTCTTAATGTAATTATTTCAAAGTTTTATGGTGTACAAATAAATAGTATTCTATTCTATTTTAAAACATGTACCTATATTATGCTCGGTCTGTATTAGAAGCCCGTGGCTAAATTAAAACAGCCGCACAGGTCGATCGAAGGTTAAGCTATCTTGCCAAGGTCATACGAATAGGCGAACGTTCATTACATATTGAGACTCCTCAGTCATCCAGAAAGCACTTTAAGCCCTTGGTCCCGGCTGTCATTTATAGATCTTTGACAGTAGGTACGGGTAGTCAGAAGACCGAAAGTCTGACAACCAGTCTTACCAAGGGGTATCGTGTTGCCCGGTAAGAGGGTTGTGGAGGTCAGGTAGGCAGTTTCTCTATTTAAAATACTGGTATTCAGATACATCCAGTTAGACTAGAAGCCAACCCCAACATAGTTGGGAAAAGACTAGGCAGAATGCCTATATTATATGTCATTTTATCAAGGGTTTTTATCGCAAACATCAGTATAAGTAGTTTATACTATTAAGTTTATTAAGTTTATTAAGTTTATTATTATTATTACGTATCAATTTGGGTTACATTGCATGTCAAGGAGTCTCCATTTAGGCTTAGAAATGCCTGTAGCTGAAGGCTCCGCTCTTCCCTTACATTATAGTGATACAAAATAAATAGGCAAATAACAAAAAAAGAAAAACAAAATTAAACAAGGAACGATAAATTGTATAAGCGTGTGTGCGCACCTGCGTGTGTCTTTGTGAGTGTGCGTGAATGAGTGAGTGAGTGTGTGTGTGAGTGAATGTGTGTTTGGGAAAGTGTGAGAGAGAGATTTTGAGCGCATAATATATTTGTGAATAGCTAAGCGAATATCATGAGTCTATATTATTTATTATTAAGTCACACGTTGCAAAAGTAACTCTGTGTCATCATAATTTAAATTGTGTAGCCATGTTGTTAGCTTTTTTTTGCATTCATATTTTTTTTTATCATAAATATATATTAATTTATTAATTGTATTGTATAAATAGGCGGAGCGTTTTTTATATTGTCTACTGGCAAATTCAGTTTTAGTTGAGGGAACGTTTACTATGCAATGTTTCTTTCTCTTTTTTAGTATTTTAGGATCATATGGAGTCTCTTTGTGCATTTTGAGGATGATAAGAAGGATGTACAATTTTCTCACTGACAGCAGATTGCATAATTTGTAAAGCTTTTCAGTGGAGAATATTCTTTTTTTGAAGTACATCACTTTAAGTATCGCTCTTTGAGCACGTTCTAACTCTAGAAAACTAGATTTCGTTGCTCCACCCCATGCAGTTATGCAATATATTAAAACGGACTGGACCAAGGATACATAAATTTCATTTAATAGATTTTTTTGGTTGTCATTATTTTTATTTACTTTTATTCTCCTTGGTACAACATATCTCAGCTCTTTGAATATCCAAATAAGTTTTCGTACCCTACTCATGACTAGTTCCAGTTGAGGATGCCAGGAGAGACGTTGGTCAATAATCACTCCCAGATACTTTGTTTGGGTAACTTGTTGGATAGTAGGACAATTGCAGCAAGTTCCAATAGTAGATATGTCGCACGTGTGGATTCTTAGATTAAATTCCTTGTCTGGTTGAAACCGATTATAAACATTAAAACAAACGTAGTTGGTTTTGCTAGTGTTCAGGGTGAGCAGATTTTTTTTTAGCCAAGTTGCAACAAGAGCTAGCCCTTCTTCTGCACTATTTTTAACCTCGTCCCATGTTTTCCCTGAGAAGACGACAGCTGTATCATCGGCGTATGAGAATACTTTGGCATTATTAATCCTCATATTGCAAAGGTCATTAATGTAAATTAAAAATAGTGTAGGTCCTAGAACACTTCCCTATAAACTATAAATTGATCAATTTGAAAGTAGCATCAACGATGCCAATAATTCTCTAGGTACTCTCAGTAATTAAGAGGTAACGGGGGCCCTTCCATGTGCTGATGGTGATGACCACACTCCCTGGTTCTTTTCCCTAAAAGTCCAGGCGTCTTTTGATGGTATGCCCCGTAAGCAAAAAAAAAAGGTATTTACTAAAGTAAAACCTCTTTGCGAGGTTTCATTCAAAGAGTATTATAACACTGTTAATGAAAGAACAATTTTCTATTCCCAGAATTCTTATAACGCGCCGTAATTCTCTCATTTCCACATTTTATTAAGAAATTTTGTTAAGAAGGATTATACGAGCCGCGTCGAGATGAAGAAAAAAATATTTTAATGTGCGTTATACTAGAAGAGCGGGATTGAAGTCGCTGTAAGGAATCATTTAGAATAATCCGTAATTTTTCTAATGATATTACTGCTTGGCGGAAGCTGATTAGAAAAGAGTAAGTCGCTGCTTCTTGATAGAATTTTGCTTTTGAGAAGGCTTGTAACCCTGAAACAGATGTTGCAGTAATAATTATAATACCAGCCTGTTATTATAGAAATCCAGGGCAAAAGCATCAGAATCAGAAATATAATCATTTATTTGTTAAATAAAGACATTAATGATCTTATAAATAGTGGAGGTTCTTGCTATGTTTTGTCGTTACTGACAAACAAATTACAATGTAAAAAGGAAATTAAAATTAAAAATAAAATAAAAGATTACAAATATAATTATTCAATTAAAATAAAATAATCACAAAATTAAATAAGAAATGCCAAAAATAAAAAAAAAAACAAAAAATACTAAAAATTATCACTTAAATATTTATCCACACTGTAATAGCATTTGTCAAGTAGTATTCCCTGAAAGTACATCATCTCATACAGAGAAGGCATGAGCATTAGTCACGCTGTTGCACGCTGCCTGGCTTAAGGTAGTTGGCTACATGTTCGAGTAAACCGGATTAAACCTTTAAATACTTTAGTAAGACTAAATAATCGAATTAAGAAAAAAAACTTAAGCGCTATCTTACTAACACAATCACTCTAAAAAAAATAAAAGTTAAGTTTATTATCTATTGTCAAAACGTAGGTTAAATGTTCTTTGAACTCATAGCATAACAACATGCTTGTATTTGCCAAAGGGTTAGACAGAGATGTTTGTATATAGGTATTTAGTACACCCACATTTATGCGTATTTAAAAGGGGCGATCCTATTGACATCAACCGGGCACAAATCCAGACACTGGGATGCTTCTGAGAAATTCCATAAGAAAAATTTCAATAACACTATGCCCCACCTGGGAATCAAACTCTGGACCCCACGCTCAGAAAACCTATTTCAGTCAATAATGCCCTTTTTCACTCATTCTATGCAACAACCAAAATACCTAAATAAAACGCCCACGCACTACTATTTTCCATCAAACTAAACAAAAGGTTGGTTATGCAACAGGCAAAACCTATTACCAGCATTGGTTGTAAAATTTAGCTTGTATACAGGCTAAATTTTGCATTCAAAACTTGGCTTATTATCTGATCAGCAACTACCAACCGGTGTCCAGTGAGCAGTTGGCGTTATCTGTTGCTTATGACTTAAATTCGCTAATTTTGCTATGACAGTGAACATGAATTAGCTATGATTCAGGATTTCTGTATAATAATTAGTAATTAGGTAAAGGTAATTTATAAAATATTTAGGTAAACTACTTACCTGAGCAGTTTTCACAACAAATCAGCACAAACATGTGTATAGACACCACTATAGTACCCTGAAGACGTGTGAGTAACGTAATGCATACATAACAAAACATCACGCCTATATTTCCTTAAGGGTTTAACAGAGGTGTACCTATAGTACCTACACCAAAGTGTCGCCAGTTATGTTTAAGTCCCATGTAATAGGGGGCGAACCTATTTCCATAAATGGTGTGGAAATCCAGACTCCGGGCTAAAAAACTCAACACCACTTTTCCTGGACCAAGAATCGAACCTAAAACCGCTTGCAACCACTAGACTAACGAGGCATTAAGGATTGTATGTATGTATATGTTGTGTAGGTGAAGTACGTATATCTCGCCTAGTGTTAGTGAAAATGGAGCCAGAAAATCTTTAATAAATACTAGCTGACCCAGCAAAAGTTGTTTTGCCATATAGATACCATGCCATATAGGTTGGTGATAGAAGGGTGAAAATTTGAAGTCGTATGTATTTTTCAATGCTAAAATTATGACAATATAAAACAAGACAATGACAATAAAAAAAAAATCAAAAAAAATCATAATTATTTTAAAATAAATGTTGAACGATTCTTAGACCTACCCGATATGCATACGAAATTCCAAACAAATCGGTCCAGCCGTTTCGGAGGAATTCGGTAACAAACATTGCGACACGAGATTAGGTCTTTACCTATGAAATTGCCGTTCTGCAGTACTGGCCATTTCAAATCAAAATATTTTTTGTTTGGCTAAGAATTCTAATTTCAAATTAATTTTATTTTAAAAACATGGATTTTTTTTTCCAAAAGTAGTCATTTGTTTATTGATTAGTGTTACATTTTCATCGCATTTAAATCTTTTTCGTCATCATGGATACGTTAAAAATTCGAGTAATTATGGAATATGAGTACCGTCGTGGCAGCAACGCGGCACAAGCGGCACGCAACATCAACGACGTTTACGGAGCTAACACTACAAACCAACGCACTACCTGTTATTGGTTTGCTCGCTTCCGTTCTGGAAATTTCGACCTGAAAAATGAACCTCGCGGTCGTCCGAAGACTTTGGTCGACAATGACGAATTAAAGGCGATTGTGGAAGCTGATGATACACAATCTACGGCTGAATTAGCAGCAGCTTTCGACGTTAGCGTCAAAACAATATTGGTCCATTTGCGTCAAATTGTCAAGGTAAAAAAGCTTGACAAATGGGTGCCCCACGAACTCAATGATCGCCAGCGCGAAGTACGCGTCGAGACGTGCCTTGCACTGCTCAACAGACACACAAATGAAGGAATTTTGAACCGCATTGTTACCTGCGATGAAAAATGGATTCTGTTTGATAACCGCAAGCGCTCAGCAAGTTGGTTGGATCCTGGTTCAGCACCTAAACAATGCCCTAAACGAAAACTTACCCCAAGAAAAGTGATGGTCACTGTTTGGTGGTCTAGCGCCGGTGTGATTCAACACAGCTTCTTACCAAACGGGGTGAGCATTACTGCAGATGTGTACTGTGAAGAATTGAACACAATGATGGAGAAGCTGGCACATCTCCAACCAGCATTGGTCAATCGCTCGTCTCCGCTGCTCCTGCACGACAACGCGCGACCTCATACTGCACAGCAGACGGTCTCCAAGTTGCAAGAACTGGGGTTGGAAGCTCTCCGTCATCCGCCCTACTCACCAGACCTTGCGCCTACAGACTACTACTTTTTCCAGAATTTGGATAACTTCTTGGCGGGAAAAAAATTCAATACCCGAGAGGCAGTACAAAATGCCTTTGAAGAATTTGTTGCCTCCCGTCCAGCTGATTTCTTTAAGAAGGGCATCAATAAACTGCCACTGCGTTGGCAAAGATGCATTGATTGCATGGGTGATTACTTCGATTAATACAAATAAAAAATACATGAAAAAAATTCATTTAATTTTTTTCATACAAAACGGCAATTTCATAGGTAAAGACCTATTATTAGACAAGCTCACCCGGCAAACGTTGTTTTGCCATGATTTTGTTTTCAATAAAAAGTATCCTATGTTACTTCTAGTACCTCCAAGAATATGTGCACAAAGTTTCATGATGATCGGTTAAGTAGATTTCGCGTGAAATCGTAACAAACAAACATACATTCACATTTATAATATTACTAGCTTCCGCCAGCGGCTTCGCCTGCGTAGTTTGTCGATAAAAAAATCCTTTCCCGGGTTGCAATCTATCTCTCTGCCAAATTTTATTGAAATCCGTTCAGTGGTTAAGGCGTCAAAGACGGACAAACAGACACACACACTTTGCCATTTATAATATAAGTGTTGATAGTAGGATTATATATTCTTTACCAGGTTCATACAAGTGTGCAGTTTATTCATATCTCCTAGTAACAGACCAGAGGTAACTTATTCATGGCTACGTAACATCATTAATGCTATACTAAACTGCATATTGACATGCAATATTCTCTATGAATATTCATGTGGGCCCTTTGTTGCTAAATGTATTGCAATATTGACTATGAGAGGCTTAGGTGCTTTATTGGTATGGAAACTACGAGTACATCTCGATCTAAATAAGGGAGATAATTTATCCAAAGGAAAATGGGAAATTCAGTAAACTCAATAGGGATATTGTGACCTAGGTAAAAATATGATGAGTCTATTTAGTCCGTCAGTTAGATTGCCAAAAAATATTCGGCACGTATTTTTTGCTTACTCAAATCAATAAAAAGTGACAAAGATATAGCACATCAAAGTTCAGGAGAAGGAGCTAGTGACGTCACTTTTACGTGAAAAGTGTAGTACGGTGTGACGTCACTATATCTTCGTCATTTTTGGTTTACGTGACAAAAGAAAATATACGTGTCTAGTATGTTTGAGTATACCAACTTTCAGACCAAACAGATTTTTTAAGGACACTACCCTATTGTACCAAATTTTAAGAATAAGTATGAATGGCGTAGCGTAACAAATATCTGCTACAACGTCGTAGTTATAACAATATTAATGTGACGTCATCTCATAAACTTCCCCGTATCAAATAGTTAACTGTTTCTGTATAAACTATTATCATGGCTTCACCTAACAAATTCGTTATAAGTTTGTAAATGAAGTTTCTTCGGTTGGATAGTCAATGAAACAATGCAAATGCACTGCAAAGCAAAGGAAGAATAATAACAATTAGCGTAGCAGCGCAAATATTTGCTACTATGGTGTAGGAAAATATTACTGTGACGTCATCTTACAGCTACGGCGTAGCATTAAACATTGCTGGGCTACGGGCTTTACGGGGCTACCCGTAGCAATGTTTAATATAGTATTTTGTTTTAGTTACCCCACAACTTCGAAATTTGGTTCACGTGCACTGCAAACCAAAGGAAGAATATAAATGACGAATAGCGAAGCGGAGCAAATATTGGCTACGACGGTGTACTAAAATTTAACTGTTTCAACGTGTGAGCTACGCCGTAGGCAGCACTGAAGTAATACACAATGCATATTATTTTGTTTTAGTAGTTATCCTACAACTTTAATATTAGAACTATGTGTAATACGAATCAAAGGATGAATATCATTATTCTTCCTTTAATTCGCATTACACAATCGTCATCGATAAGCGTAGCGGAGCAAATATTTGCTCGGACGGTATAGCAAAATATATCTGTGAGCTACGCCGTAGTTAGCACCGTAGTAATGCACAATGTTTCTTTATTATTTTGTTTTAGTAGTTACCCTACAACTTTAAAATTTTATTTGTATGTAATGCGGACCAAACGAATGACGAATAGCATAATAGTCATATAGTCGGAGCAAATATTTGCTACGACGGTGTAGCAAAATATAACTGTGACACCATGAGAGCTGCGCCGTAGGTAGCACAGAAGGAATACATATTATTTAGTTTTATTAAATACCCTACAACTTTAAAATTTGATTTGATTGTAATGTGAAACAAAGAAAGAATAATGACGAATAGCGTAGCGGAGCAAATATTTGCTTCGACGGTGTAGCAAAATATATCTGTGAGCTACGCCGTAGTTAGCACTATAGTAATGCATAATGTATCTATAGTATTTTATTTTAGTAGTTACCCTACAACTTTAAAATTTGATTTGTATGTAATGCAAACCAAAGTAAGAATAATAACGAATATCATAGCTGAGCAACTATTTGCTAAGACGGTGTAGCAAAATATGCCTGTGAGCTACGCCGTAGTTAGCACCGAGTAATACGCAATGTATTTTATTTTGTTTTAGTAGTTACCCTACAACTTCGAAATTAGTTTGTGTCGAACATCTGATTGTCGGGCACTCGTTCGGGTCAGTTTGGTCCCGAGCTAATTAGTGGCGAACAAACATCATTAGCTCGCTCTATACTGCAACATGCACGCTAAACTCTATTCCCTTGTGTAGTGGACGGGTGTTTGGGAATACGTAATGTAACACTATATTTAGTGTTTAGAGGAATTTAGAATTAAAACTCAGTTCATGTTTTAAAACGTTTATTAGTGTCCGTACCCTTTTTTATTTCAGTTGTTTTTTATAACTGACAGCCTCGTTGGTGTAGTGGTTGCAAGCACTACTGGTCGGTTTCGATTTCAATTTCCGGGTCGGGCAAAGTGATTTTAGGTTTTTCCATCTGAAATTTTTCAATAGCAGCCTGGTATTGGTATTGTGCTCGGTTGATGGCAATAGGCTCCTCTCCTACTACATGAGACTTAAACATAACTGGCAAAATGTCGATGCTAAAAATTATTGAAGTATAGGAATGCTCTGGAGATAAGTGATATCAACATATTTAAAAACAACATTAATACTCTATTGCTAAAAAAGCATACTATTCTGTTTCTGAATATTTACAGGATAAGCTTATTTGATATTACTTCATATAAAATAAATAAATAAAATAAATAAATATTGCTGGACAATCCACACAGCATCATCTAGCCCCAAGTTAAGCAGAGCTTGTGTTATGGGTACTAGATGACTGATACACTTAATACAATACATTACATAGATAGATATTTTTATTATATATAGAAAATACCCAGAACACCCGGAACAAATATTTGTAGATCGTACAAACATTTGTCCCAAGGCGGGAATCGAACCCGCAACCTCTTGCGTCGCAGGCGGACCTTCGCCCGCCGCGCCACATCGGTCGTCAATTATATGATATTCTAAATTATGTATTTTATAGTTAATTTCTAGTTTCTTAAATAAAATAATAAGTATTTGTAAATTTGCATGTCTTATGGTAGAATATGGCTAATGGACTTGTATGTTTAAGACCTTTTCTTTTGTACCCATATTCGCAAATTATTAAATGATTTTGATTTTGATGATATAATGTGATAACATCACATTATATCATAAAAATCAAAATTTTGCTATCTCTTCCATATAGGAATTTAAAAAACCATGATCTACTGCCTAACCTTTTCCCAACTAAATTGGGTCGATTTCCAATATGGACAATCCTCATGGATGTCCTCCGCCCTGGGGTGAGAAGAGGGGTCTGTCAAACTCTTACTGACTAAAAACCACCCCGGTGTTCTATCTCACACCTACGCCGGGGGTCGCGGGAATGTACGATCCTTCCGCAACCCCCGGCTAGGTTCAGCTTCTAGACTAACCGAATACAATTGAATATGAGTACGTTTTTCTTTTTTGGTTTTCAGGGGGAAACCTTCAAAAGGTGGACGGGCTTTAGGGATAAGACCAGGCATTGTGGGATTGTTACCCACCTATTAAGTTACTGAAAAAAAAAACTTAACTAGGAACTTTTGATATGGATCCAGTGCCTCCATAGAGGACTTTCTATTTTTTCAGCAATTACCCTCAGGTAGCTGTTGGTATAAGACCCCTCCCGGCCCCCTTTGTACAACGCCTGTTAGGTAACAGTAAAGGGGTCTAAGCTTCACTATTTACAGCATTAATATGAGTGCCTACACAAAATTGTAAAATAAACTAACCATATTCTATTCGCTTATGTTACAACGCAAGCGACATACTCGTAAACACCGTTGCATTTATTGGAGCATCGTGGATGTTCACATCGAGATGTCGTACACGTACCGACGCAGACGTTACTCATACGAGGACAGGTGCCGGGTGTCCCAGTTTGTTGGCTGTCTGTCCTTCAGTATTTGTTGTGGAATTGAGCTGACTGTCGCTGAGTATTTTGGTACGACTATTATCTCATTTTACTGTTGAGCTGAGTTTTGCGCGGATAAAACGAAGTTTTCTAAAAATGAAACCCTGCTAGATCGATTTATCGCCCCCGAAACCCGCTGTATACAAAATTTCATGAACAAAGTTGGAGTCGTTAAAGAGATTCAGATTATACTTACATGTATTTATACATATGTATCAAACGAGCAATTCTTGTATATAATGTTTGTACGATCTACAAACATTTGTTCCGGGTGTTCTGGGTATTTGCTATGTATAATAAAAAATGTCTATCTATGTAATGTATTGTATTAAGTATATCAGTCATCTAGTACCCAAAACACATGCTCTGCTTAGCTTGGGGCTAGATGATGCTGTGTGGATTGTCCAGCATTATTTATTTATTTATTTAAACATATGTACGTATATACGAGAATTGATCATTTAAAGGTATTAGATTTATTTCAGAACTTGTATTTATATTTCTTGCTTCGTTGGTCTAGTAATCACTTATGCTGAGCATAAGGTCCTAGGCATGATTTTTTCAAATCAGTCAAAGGCATAGTCCAATCATTTATTTAAATAAGGTAGGTATTTATTTAAATAATAAAATAAAAATAAAATAAGTACTAAAATGATTCTAGTTCCCCCTTCATAAAAGTAGTTTCGTGTGGAGAAAAATGGACAAAAAAATCTCCACACGTTCTCAAAGTCCCAGTGTTATTGGGTTTTTCCATCTCAAATTTCTCAGTGGCTTACCGGAGTCTATATTTTTTAAATAGTCTTGCCCCTATTACATGGAATTTTACTGCATTAATTAAGTTAGAGGTATGAATAGTTTTTTTTCAATTGTTTATTTCATTAATAAAGTTGCAGGTTGTAGGTTTTAATTAAATTGTAGGTCTTACAGTTTATTGTTGAGTATTAACCGTATGTAAACTTATTACTTGGATAGTAAATATATTTCTATTTCTTTTCTAATTAAGCACTGTAGAACTTTTGGACCTCTTTCTTTCTTTCTTTCTTTCTTTCTTTAAAAAAAACGTTGCCCCACACTAGGAATTTCTCCTGTATCGTGGGTGCGTTTACAAACATTTAAACTCACATACACAAACAGCCAGACCCGGAACAACTACCTGTAGGTCATACAAATATTTGTTCCGTGCGGGGATCGAACCCACAACACGCGGCGCAGCAGCCGATGGCTCAACCACTGCGCCAATCGTGTCGTCAAATCTATGGGTATATAGAATAAGTTAATGGCATGTCATTATATAGATACCTATTCATATTAAGAATAAGAAGAAAGTGGACACACGGCGTTAGATAACAAGCGTTTTTCATAATTAAAAAAATATTTAAGTAATACTTTTTTTATTCTAAGAACGTAAGGTTCCTGCAGTGCAAATATAATCATCATCATCATCTGCCAAGCCTTACTATGTTCGGGTAATCTGCATCTACATACCAGTACATGGAGCGACTGATTATCTGACCTCCACAACCCAGTTACTGGTTAACACGATACCCCTTTGTGACGGTGGTTGTCAGACTTCAGAGACTCTGACAAAAATTTCTCCTACAATACAAAACATCAACTGAAACCTATCTGCAACATTAGAGAACACACGTACAAATTAGAACAAAAAAAAATTAAAACATTAAGAGCACAGCCAAGAAACTGGAAACGTAGAAACTGTTTGAAATTCAACCGGCGCTATTATACCCGGGGCTCCGACCGCGCTTGCCAAGTATTCTCCCGCCAAAACGACTATTGCACTGAACAGACGAAATCAAGGAAACGTACAAATCCTACTAGTATAAAGTAAAAAAGAGATTTCTCCGTTGAAACATTTTTTCCCTTCCCCGCGGTAAAAAGGCTTAAGTTTAGAAACTGTTTTACATAAAAGCCGGGAATATGCAATGCATTTTTATGTGCCAAGGAAGAAAGCCAACTTGCGGATCGTATAATACAATGTTACCAACATTGCAGTGGGTAGAACGAGATTAAAACTTAGATACTGCCTCTTTATTAACGTTTAGTCCGGACTTAATTTGGTATTTTTGAGTTTTTTTACAAGTTAAACATGTGGCAGTATCTTTGAGGGTTATTCTGGTAGTAGTAACTTATGAAGTGAGAACTTTTAAGTTATACGGTGCTATTCTGTAAAATTGTAAATATCTCCCTGTGAAAACTTGGGTGAAATAAACGATGAAGTGAGATGTAAGTGTCCCTCACCCGATTACATCATAACAGTCATAATCGAGGATCGAGATTACCTACTCGTTATAATACTTTTGTATTCCAATCATCTGCCTAGCCATTTTTCAGCTATGTAGGAGTCGGCTTCCAGTCTAACCAAATGTAGATGCATACTCGTGATTGACATGGAGCGACTGCATATTTGACTTCCATAACTCAGTTACTTAGTAACACCCTTTAGCAAGACTGGTTGTCAGACCGTCGCGTTATTGTGTACCTGTAACGACTGTCAAATATCTACATACGACAGCTGGTACCAACAACTTAACGTGGTTATCGAGTCACGGAGGAGTCTTGATATGTAGTGAATGGTCAGCCATCCGCGGACCGATCTCAGTACTTTTTTATTTCAATGCTTTTCACAATTTCATATTATCTAAAGGCTTTTCTTAAAGAGTCTAAATACAGGGTTTTCCAATAAGAGGTGTTATTTTCCATAACCAAATCGCAAAGTGGCTGCCCTATGTCCGGTTATGGAAAATTTCATGGAAAGGAAATGATCCTGTAAGCGTGGTCGTGGTGGTCATTTGCCTGATGTTATTTTCTACTATTAACGGCATACTTTCCTCTTTATAATGAAAAAAACATCTGATCAAAGATATAGAAAGAAAAATGCCATTTTTTAATATAAATATTAAAAAATGCCATTTTTCTTTGAATATAAAAATAACACCTCTTATTGGAAAACCCTATCATGGGTAACACTGACAGCTCACTTCACCAAAGTTTCCATATGGTTTCTTTTACAGAATGGACCAGCTGTTCTCATGCAATAAAATCGTACTGGCATGTAACAGCAGAAGTCACATGAGACTGCAAAATGAAACGCGATACTGAAACAACTTTTATGAGACATATCGCATTTTGTTTATCTTTTGTTGAACGTTATTTATGTCATTTACTTTTTGATGAAAATATTTTATATGTGCTCATTCAATTTACTTTTACACAACTATTAAAGTTTGCGCGATGAAGATGTTCTATGAGAGCTGTCTAGATCAGAAGCGTTTATAGAATTCGTTATTAAAAGTATATTTTTTGTTTGCAATGATGTTACTGGCCAAAATTACATTATTTTATTTATAGTACATTCTGAAAAATCCTTAATATATCTCAAGCTCATGAGTTCAAAGACTTGTAAAGCTTATTTTGAATGACCTACTACGTCCAACCATCCTACTGTGTCCTACCGTATAAGCTAAGAAAGAAGAAGAGTTGCTAAAACATGTTCCCTATACCTGTGGCATATTTTAGTTGCTATAATGACAATTTTGTTTTTTTGTAAGTCGGTTCTTAAAGACACTTTTATACGTTAAACAAAAACCTAATGAGGTTGGTGTTTCCTAGCCAATCACTCTGAAAACCAACACTTAAACAAATCCAGAGGTCTCTGATCTTTCAGAAAATAACCACCAGATTTAATTGGACCTGACCATTCAGTGCACGCATTTACCAGTAATCGTGTAGGTTAACTCAGTTTGACGACCGATGTGGCGCGGTGGGCGAAGGTCCGCCTGCGACGCAGGAGGTTGCGGGTTCGATTCCCGCCCTGGAACAAATGTTTGTACGATCTACAAATATTTGTTTCGGGTGTTCTGGGTATTTACTATGTATAATAAAAAATATCTATCTATGTAATGTATTGTATTAAGTATATCAGTCATCTAGTACCCATAACACAAGCTCTGCTTAGCTTGGGGCTAGATGATGCTGTGTGGATTGTCCAGCATTATTTATATTTATTTATTTAGAAGTAACGGAGCTCAACGACTCGACGTAAAATACTAAACACACCTTACACCATATCACCAGTGACTTAATATCGATTGCGTTTTTGTTTATTTTAGTTTTTTGTTTTTTTTTGTTTTGACTAACACACCAATCAACTAGCCCAACTAACTACTACTTAACGGATAGACATACTTAAATATAGATATGCTTATCACACAAACATTTTCCCCTTACGGAATCCGAACCCGCGGCCCCTGGCTTCGTAGTCCCGGGCGCGAAGCACTCGACCAAGGCGGCTGCCAAGTTGTTTGAGACTTCGGCTGTTAACTTCATAAAGTAATTTGAGCAAGACAAATTTACAGAGAATTAGTCGGTTGGACGGATAATCACTAAACCCATTTTCGTTTCACCTTCAATATAATAAAGGACACTTCCAAAACATTAGCCATTTAACTATGAGAGACCGAGTAGAAAATTCGTCCGAAGCGATAATGATTTCAACCACTAATCGAATTAACGTACACATGGTACCTTATCCAATTAAAAACTCATTTCATACGCCATTTAATTTTAACTTATCAAATTAACAGTTTTAATGGTGCGTAATTATTTTAATACTTTTCCAATTCGCGTTTTATTGATTCCCGAATTGACGATTTCGAGGTCTGTGGGATTAATTAAATGTTTTCAAATAGTCAGTTGACTTTTAAAAGGTTAATTTTATTGTTTATTAATAGCTCCGTCACTTAAGTTGGTAAGTACATTTATGAAAGAACATTGCTTAGAACTTGTACTCATATTTGCAAAATACAATCTTATCTTAACGATGAATGAACACGGTATGAAACCTGTATGATAATTTCTAATTTACTTTATGCTTTAGATATAAATTACTCACTTCAAAATCTCTAGAATATTCCAAATAGTAAACAGAGCATGAGCAGAAGACTAGTCACCAAAACAAAATAGTAATGAGACAAAGACGTGATGGCCCTGTGGTTAAGGCTTCATCTCTCAAGCATGGTTCTAGGTTCAAATACGGGCCAGTACCTACCAATGTATCACTTTTTTTAATCATATATGTACCTTCTAACGGTTGATTTCAATAACTTATTTCAATCCGAATCTAGAGATCGATCTTTGTATGTAACCAATCAAGTGCCGAGTTAGCAATCAAGGTTACCTTGAGACGGCGAATCAGAAGCAGCAGTTTTAGATCGCGGATTGAGATTGGGATTGTGATATGTTATTGAAATCGGCAGTAAGTTTATCTTAGAAATCACTAACATCGTGAGTGATCATTGTTTCGTTGTAAAAAAGGGATAGCTTCATCTCTTTCTTGCACTGGAACAGCGATGACTTTAACACGTCAAAGTACGGCGTTAAGATAGACGTGTTGAAAATTGACCTTATTCTGAAAGAAAATCATGTACAGACAGCATAGAAATGGAATGAACAACAAAATTGAAATTGCAGATTCCACGCCTTGCCCAAAAAGCCAAGCCGTAAAATAATTCCATGTTTGAGAACATTTTTTAATTACGTTTTTTATCTAACAAAATAAAGAAAACTATGCGCCTAATTAAGTGAATGCTAAAAATGTTTCAGCGTTAAACGTTGGACCTCTCAAAGTGAAAAGAGGTACGATACAAATATATTTACAACTTGTAGAAAAAAAAGCTAATTTATCCAATTATTTTTTGTTCGGCATTGTTACTTACTTTCAACTTTTTAATTTAAAGGTAATGAATGTCTTCAGATATGTCTGGATTAGGTAAAATTGTATTGTTACTAATATATGGAGACAGTATGTTGTTTTACTCTGAGCCTAGTGCATACTGTACTTTGACAGTAACATAGTTTTTAAAATGTTTTGGAACTTGTGGATCATTGCGTATTATATTGAGTAGAATAAATTATTTAAACCAGAAAAAATATCACGACTCTATTCCCCGAAGGATTAGGCAGAGTACCTAAGATACACTCACATTAAACCAGTTATGTTGATGGCCCATGAAATAGAGGGTGACCATATTGACACCAACTGGGTACATTTCCATACTGATTACCTGGAGCATAAATATAACTGGCGAAATGTGGGTGTCACTACAGATTGGTACATCTCTGACTAAACTTTCGGGAAAAACAAGATCGTTTGTTCGATCGACCGTGATGTTATGTTATTATTTTCCAATGCTTTAAGGCAAACCTCTTATAAGGAAACTTAAGAACACCGAACAGTGCTCTGACCCAAAAAAACATACCTATATAAACCAGCAAATATTTAAATTTTACATCAGGCAATACATTTTCCTCAACACAAGACTTCCGATCGCAATCCTTTTCCCAGCAAACAGCAAAACATTATCGTCAAATGTAAATACATTGCGGCCTTTTGTTTCCAAATTAGTGGGCAGGCCTCAGAACAGCCAAGTTGAGCCCATTGAGGCCAATAGCTATGTAAATTGATGGTTTTTCGATATTTCACGGCTAAACTCTTGGCAATCGGGCACACTTACTGAGTATTACTTACAATAAAGTCTCGTTTACGGAGAAAAATTGTTTTAGACGCGGCTAATGTCCAAAATGGAGGAAAGAATGAAGTCTTTAAGTTGGGAGATGAGGCAATTTGTCTGCCGGAGCGAGTTCTTTTTTGTAGGTCATTGTCCCGTGCTTTGTTTAAAATAGCAGTTTGTAGTAAAATTGAGAACTATAGGCCGGATATTAAAGTATTTGTGTTTTTTCGTACTAGCTCTTTTTGTATTATTAACAGACACTTCAAATTTTGCCAGTTCAATGGTTCAATAAATTATAATGTCCTCTCTCTCTGTGTGTGACCCTAATCGACTGCAGTTACCATTCCACACGATCATCTGACATAAGGCGCTGAAAACAAACTGACTACCGTCGGTAAAATATATGGATGGAAACATATCACATTGGAAGACTATACTTAACAACAATTACTTACAAGTATGAAATTAACTAAAATAAATATAACATGTAGGTACGTTACTTCATTTATGCGACACGTAAGTAACAACCGCATGGGTCTATTGGAGGTTAAGCTACGCTTGCCGTGATCTGTCTATCGATGGGTGACGATCCAAACATTTCATACCGAAACTTAGATCTTTGACAGTCGTTACTGGTAGTCAGAAGCGCGAAGGTCTGACAAACAGTCTTACCAAAGAGTACCGTGTTGCCCAGTCACTGGGTTGTGGAGGTCGGATAGGCAGTCGCTCTTAGTCAAATACTGGTATACAGCTGCATCTGGAGGGCTATAGTGATAATTTTACTTCACTTATGCCTCTGTTCACTAAACACGAAGGCACACCTAAATAAAAGAATAGAAGAGAATATAATACTCTTTATTACACCATAAAAACTTATAAATAATAACTAAAACAGCAATCTGTTCAGCATTTAAAGCTCGGTAAATCCAACAGTGCAACCATATTTACGCATTCATTTAAGTGTCATCTAGTGTTGGTGAAAACAGGCATAACCTATTCAAGTAAACACAGTGCTTCAATACGAGAAAGATCAATCAAAACAAACTGACACGCTGACACGACGCTAATGTGCGTCACGTGTTCTTTCTTGACTTTTTAAGATGGTAATGGAGGTGGCAGTCGATTTCAACATTAATGTACCGAAGAGTTGAAAAAAATAAATCTGCGAGATTATGATCTACTAAGATAGATGAATGATCAGGGGATAAAAATACTTAGAAAAACTAGAGTAAGAAGACACGTCTTCTTACTAACTACTTGAGTCGGCATGTTTTTGTCACGCCTTTACCAAAATGTAATGTTCAAATGTTTTTACGCTATTTGATGACCGAAGTGTCGCGGCGGGCGAAGGTCCGCCTGCGACTCAAGAAGTTGCGGGTTTGATTCCCGCCTTGGGACAAATGTTTGTACGATCTACAAACATTTGTTCCGGGTGTTCTGGGTATTTGCTATGTATAATAAAAAATATATATCTATGTAATGTATTGTATTAAGTATATCAGTCATCTAGTACCCATAACACAAGCTTTGCTTAGCTTGGGGCTAGATGATGCTGTGTGGATTTTCTAAGTTTATCTTGGACATCTTTATTGGGTAAGTAAGAACTTACCCAATAAAAACACTGCTTGATGATTCGCTTGGCAGATGATGATGAGTGGTTCGTAGTAACAAACTCATCTAGTTAAATAACATAACATCAGGCCCGTATTCCCTGAAGATTTAGTCAGAGATGCAACTATTAGTAAAACCCACACTCTTTTAATATTTTAGTCCCATGTAATAGGGGGCCAGCCTATTGATATCAACCGGGCAGAAATCCAGACTGCGGGCTGCTAATGAGAAAATTCCTATTGGAAAAACTCAATAACACTTTATCCGACCTGGGAATTAAACCCAAGAACTCACGCTCAGCATTCGCTTGGAACACTAGACCTACGACGAGTCAAATAGTTACTTCTGAGAATTTCAGTTGCTTAAGCAATAAAAAATACAAGTCATTCATGAAAACATTAGTTAAATTACAGAAAGTAGAGGGATTACTTTTAATATTTCTGACACTATTCGAGATCCAATAATAAATTGAATCCATTGGAAATTGCTCCAGCCATTTTCATCAACTAATTTATTCTCTAAAAGAAAAACCTCTCGGACTCCATTGAATAAAAACAAAACAAAACCTACAATATCAGCCAGCGCGCTCTTGTTCAATTGAAAACTTCATTGGCATACGAATGAAAGTACTAATTGAAAATACTTCTCAATTTCCTTATTAAAGCTGTACTCACTGAAGAGAAAAAACTGCTATATATTTTGCTGCTAGTACATAAGAAAGGAATAGAGAAGATAATACTATGCTTTCGTGTTAAAACTAGCTTATATAACAATAAATAATAATAAATTCTTTATTTCAGACCAGAGATCCATATAAATGTGTTAGTAATTTCTTATCCTAATGTTAGTAGAAAACAGTTATTAATATTTATCAATTATTGACAAAATGATAAACCATAATATGTTTGTAGAGAAAACAGGTTAGATTGAACGTACCACCGTATCATTTCACCCTCAATAACGAAGGCTGTTATAATACACGCCAATGAAATGCTGGTGTGTATCCACTTGCTTATTAATAATACCAGCCGGTGATTTTCCCACTGTAGGGCAAAGGCCTCTTCGCGTACAGAGGATGCACGAGCATTAATCACCATGCTTGCTCAAGGCGGGTTGCCAATGTCAACTTATAACAATAACACGTCTTGGTTTCCTCACAATGTTCTCCTTCACTGATTTCAGTGATGTCTAAGATATTACTACAATATGAACTCAAATTGGTACTTGCCAGGATTTGAACCCACAACCTCGTGCTTGAGAGAGGGCTACCTAGACATACTGCGACCTAGTAGAAGTTCATTCAATTACCTGTAAGTGACTAACGTCGCTCGTCGATCTAACAATTTCCTGTGTGACGTCACTTGCACAATTAGATAGTGGTTTTTAATTTCCTGTGTTAGTATACAGGCAATAACTGATAGCCTTTCCCTAAAACTAGGTTTAACAAGTTATGAATACCTAATAAGCAAGGAATTTCATAAGCTATTTTTAATGTGTAATACAGGCTGGAAGAATATTTGTGTAGACTAGATTTTAGAATATATAACGTGCCATTTGGTTTGGACGCGTTCATGTTAAGACGTACTGTAACTATACTCCATTTAGAACTATCTAGCGGTTTTTCCCTAGGCGGGTTAGAAATGAACACGCGCCAGATATTGAGGACTCACGACTGCTTACCGCTGGATTAGTCAATAACTAATTAATGTTAATTTTTTTTTACGTTATGAAATCCTATATACCTACTTTTTTATAACAATTTTAATTAGTCTGCCCCAGCGTGGACGCCTCACTAAAATGTATCAATGTAATAAAATCAGCAGAGACCTATCATGAGCAGTTGCAAGCTCTTGACTTGGTGTTGAGACGCCGAGCTGGAAAAGGCTTTTAGGTACTTATTTACAGTACCTGTAAGCACGAAGGATCATAGTTGAGCAAAATGTTAGGTAGGTATTCAGTAATATAAATGTTTCACCAAGACCCTACCCCGCTGGAAGACACAGTGTGTGTTAGCTCACCACAAGGTGGACCTATGATTGTCCCTCGCAGGCAGTCTAGCAGTGGACGTCTTTTGGCTGAAATTATGACCCTACGTAGGATATTAATACACCCCAATGAAATGCTGGTGTGTATCCACTTGCTTATTAATAATACCAGCCAGTTATTTTCCCACTGTAGGGCAAAGGCCTCTTCGCGTACAGAGAATGCACTGCATTAATCACCATGCTTGATCAAGACGCAGTGTGTGTTGGCTCCCAACAAGATGGACCTATGATTGTTCCTCGCAGGCCTATGTCTAGCAGTGGACGTCTTTTGGCTGAAATGATGACCCTACGTAGGATATTAATTACTAAATCTTAACTAATATTTTTTAAACGATGCCCCAGTCTAGCGCTGCAGCCCATAGCTCAGCCACTGCGCCAACAGTACCGTCAAATGTTTTGTTGTTACAATAAAACCTACCTAAACCAGAATACTCGTATTACACAACACAATACATTTATCATCAAAAGCAATATGTCTTCCAGTATAACATTATTAATAAAGAATTTCATTATCCTTTATAAGCCCACGTGGGTTCCTGAAGGGTACACTTATGATCTCATTAACACTTTTATTGGGCTCAAACCGTTTGTCGTTACTGTTATTAGCAGTTAAGCAGAGCTATAAGGAGGTTATATGACTATTTTTTTTTATATTCATGTCAGTTACACTCTGATTACTAAGTTACGATCTTGGGGCAGGATTTCATCAAATGTTTGTGTTATGAGAATTGTTTTGTAAGGGCTCGTTGAGTGATAGGTAGGTACTTATTTTAAAAAAAAACGTTGCTCCACACTAGGAAATTCTCCTGTGTCGTGGGTATGTTTAAAAACATTTAAAGTCACATACACGAACAGCCAGACCCGGAACAAATACCTGTAGGCCATACAAATATTTGTGCGGGAATTGAACCCAAGACACTCGGCGCAGCAGTCGATCGCTCAGCCACTGTGCCAACCGTGCCGTCAAATAGGTAGGTACATAATGAAGGTTGTGTATGGTAAATAAACATAATTAATACGAAAGTTTAGTGGATACATTTGTTTCTTAATCAAAATAATGTTTATAGATAGATCAACATCATCTTGCCTTTTTCCAACTATGTTGGGGTCGGCTTCCAGTGTAACCGGATGCAGTTCAATACCAGAGTTTTACATGGAGCGACTACCAATCTGACCTCCACAACCCAGCTAATGGGCAACACGATATCCGGGAAGACTAGTTATCAGACTTTTGGACTTCTGACTACCGGTAATGACTGTCAAAGTTCTAAATGACAGCCGGGACCATAGACACCTACTTAAAAAAAAATTAAGAACGTTTTTTTCTTTTTTTTTCAATTACGTTATTCTTGTAGAAGGATGACTTTATTGTTAAGATTACATAAATATTATTTTAAATAAATATTTGTAATACTGCTATAGATTAGAGTTTATATTTGATACTGTATAAATTGCTCGTCAAGCATAGCGGTCTTCATTGTCATATTTCTTATAATACCTTCATTTTTTAATTCATTTTTAGTTTGTATAGTAGCAACCAAAGTGTTAGTTTATTTTTTAACCGACCAAAGGTTCTCAATTCGACAGCTACCTTTTTTATGTTCTACCAAACATAACTTTATACAGTGTAGTCCGGTTTCCTAGTGTTTTTTTATTAGGTAACCTCAAAGTTGGTCCCATTTACAGTAAAACCACCCCTAAGTGTAGAAAATAGGGGATGATTAATTTATCACCTACTAAGTTTTCTGCAAGGTGAAAATCAGTTGACATTATCATAGACAAATTTTATTAACCGGCCCACTGAAAAGCTAGAAATAAAAACATTTTGCAAAAAAAAAAAAAGCTGATTACAAAAGACACTCAAATGTGCTAAGTAACTGAAATTTCGGAAGTTGGTGGCAAAAAATGAAACATACCAAAGCCACAGACTTCCAAAATTAAAGTTACTTTACTCCTTTTAGTGTTTTTTTGCCTTTGCTAGTCGCTCATACTTACATACGATTTAATAAAAAAAAATGAACCATAGGCACAAACTTATCTTCCAAGGTGACATCTGACACCCTCCCAACGCAATATAGTTTGCCATTCATAACTCCTTCACTATTCCCAAGGCAAAAGTAATAATTTATACAAATTCGTCTCATCCTATGATTTATGATATTCATGATAATACATTTGTCATACTTACCACCTTACCACTGAAACCGAAATAAAATACAAAATCAGGCATCAAAAGTCAACCTGTATCCATGTGATTTATGAAACAGCCTGTAAACCTACGTCTATTTATTACGCTGAGGCGACAAGGGGCTGACAAATTACAATATAGGGGTTTTATAGTTTCCTGTTCGAAGGGATACATTATAAAAATACACCTACCTTGGGATGCATTCCATTAGAAAAAATGAGTGTGCTTTAGACCACACAACTGAACTGAAACTTCTTTAGCTATATCTGTATGTTTTATTTATATATATATTTATATACATATATATATATATATATATATATGTTATATACGTACATGTTTATATATGTACATATGTATATTATATACATGTATGTACGTATACATATTTTTTTGGTAAATTTAGTAAATTATTATTAGAGTCAAGAAGCCGTTCCGCTTCCGTTCGCCTCACGCGATCACACTTTTCGTAACGCTCCCGTCACGCATTCACCAGCTTACTCCCCAAGCCTAAAGAAGTTTCAATTCAAAAACAAAAATATTTCATTGCGGCTCCATACATTTATCGCTGTTTAGGAAAGTTGACATCATATCTCATCATCGTCTTCCTGCCCTTATCCCAAATTTATTTATGGTCGTCGCAGCATGTCTTCTTCTTCCATACATCTCTATTTGCCGTCGTCTCAAAAGTCACCTCCA
Organism: Phlogophora meticulosa; assembly: GCA_905147745.2. NCBI lineage: Eukaryota > Metazoa > Arthropoda > Insecta > Lepidoptera > Noctuidae > Phlogophora > Phlogophora meticulosa. The sequence goes on along the minus strand of LR990538.1, from coordinate 10,826,074 downwards.
TTCTAGCCATAACATCTTTCACACAATCCATCCATCTTCTGTGGTATCCCTATACTCGTTTAACCCTCCACATTCATACTCAAAACATAGCTATCATAATATTTTTCAACTACATATTTAGGCTATAAGCATGTAAAAAACAAAGAATCACAGCATCAAACATTTTATCCGCATCGCTGTTAACGGGAGAAGTGCCCAAAGGGCTTGCAGCATTGCCACATTAAATGGCAATGCTTGATGAATTTAAGGCTGTTTGTAAAAGGTATGCGATATGCTATCTCTGTTGACACATGAAATTCAAATATGAAAGTTCATCGTCTTTTGGTTATAGAGTATCATCGGGGGTGTAACTCAGTGGTAGAGTATCTGCTTCGCATGCTGAAAGTCCTGGGTTCAAATCCCAGCACCTCCATTACCAGCTTTTTAAACTTTCAAAATCCCATATTTAAAAATCGAATCCGTCAGTTAAAAGTACTTATTATACGGAACTATTGAACTGAAACGCCCAGTTAAACTAGGTACAATATTTTATGCAAAGCCCAAGGAATGTGAAGCTAAGCCCGTAAATGCCTTGAAAGCACTAAAGGAACCTTTTTCCTCGTTCCTAGATTAGTTCCGAGCCTTTTACCCTCGATTTTTACTACCTCGTAGTTTTCATTGCTAATTAAAGTGAATAATTAATTGGGATTACTAATACCTAAAGCCGCTTAAAAGCAAGGTATTATCCTAGATGAATTGTTGCGTTTTTATGGCATATCTAGGTTGATAAGTCCCTGATTACCTGATAAACTATATTTTGTTCTTAAATTAGATAACGGCTGTTTCCCAACTGGCTACTTTTAGAAGATACACCGAAACACACTCAGTGGTCACAGTCTCTTTTAAAGTCCAGACATAAACTTGGTCAGATTATATGAGCACCAAATAAATAACATACTAAGTGTTAAGGTTTGCTATATTACATATTTACATTATTAAATTGAAACTCAAAAATACTAGTTTTTTACTATTTGATTATCTAGAGTATTTAGCTCTGGTAACACTTTGGACTCTATTTTGCCGCGCAAATTATCGGAGACCGGGTGGTTGGAAAAAAGGTCGGAAGAACAGGCTGACTCGAACTGTTGGACGAGAAATCGTGAAGCAGAATAAAGTTGTGTAACCTGTTACCTAGATTTTCTTCAGCACTTCACCCATCCTGGAAGTATAGTTTCAGTCCATAGACTTAGTGCTTCTTTATTTAAGTATCTAATCGTTTTACAATCAATGCCTTTGTTGTCTGCATTCACACCTAAAATTACCCTCTCATAATGGAATTAACAAAATAACATCACGTTTGTATTCCCAAAACAACAACACAACAACAATAATAACTTAATACATGCCAGTCAAATACAAATTATCAGACCTCAAAATGAAAAAGAAAGCCAATACTAAGCCATATTGTACAATTCAGGTTAAATTAACTCATCGACATCAAAAGAAAAGAAAATAACTCGATCGAAACTAAAACGTGACTATCCGGTACAGGTACACCGGTACCCGGCAGGATAAACGTGCCAAGTTTAAAAGAAAAGGGAACAAAAGTTCTAGAAATAACCATAGATATTGTGCCTGGAACAGCTGTATCTTAACCCGATAATTTATTGAACTAGTTATATATCAACCAATCAGAAGCACTGTGTGTCTAGCACGAACTTTTGGCGTAAATTTAAAGTAAATTGGAACGTTTTATTTAAATTTACACTACTTGTTTCACACAAAATAGTTTTATTTTATATTTTTAAGACATTATTTATTATTATTTATTTATTTAATACTTTAAGCACACAAATGTACCAAGGCGGACCTAATGCCATAGGCATTTTCTACCAGTCAACCTTTGGGTAATGCAGAGACAAACAGTGGCAGGTGCAATTTCTTAAAAGAAAAGTGAAAAGAAATATATATTTATAAAATTTATAAATATATATACATATATATTATTATTTATGATCTATAAGAGGTATTTATTGCGCTCGCCGTAAAAAATAAAACCAAAATGCTCCAGGATACTTACATTTTCGATTCAAAAATCACTAGATTAAAATAAATAGAAAGTCTTAAATAAAACAAAGAATTTAAATTAATGTAGTTTAATTACGAAGTTCCGTTGATTTATATTTTGAGTTTGCAAACATCTTTTACGCATTATATCACTAATTACGAGTACATTGTGCAGTCTATTCTTTTGAGAAAATTCAAATGAAAACGAACTTTAAATAATAAGTTTCCTGGATAGTTAAAGCAGGAATCTTACTCCTGATACTTACATAACATTTATTAACATAATTGTAATATTTGTACATAAAATTGTATCGTTGTATTTCTTAGCGCAGCCGTAACTACGTAGTATCGGCTCATACTTAGATAATAATAGTGTATTCTTTTTTTTCTTATACATATCTTTAAATTTTATTTTTTCTATGTTTTGATTTGTGTCATTGTCTTTCTTTTTTTTATAAAAATAACAATATGAGTTCAATCAAAAATCTCTTATCACAAACTAATTCACATTCAAAGCCAACAGCTAGTCTGAAGGTAGTATTGACAGCTCTTATCTCTCTCTAGAATTAAACCATAACATGGCTGGACTGGCAGGGACGGTTTGCAGACAGTATTAGCTGACCGAGATAGACTGCGGCCAGGCGGCTAACGTGCACAAATTCTATTGATTCACATCACGGCTTAGACGGGATTCTAAACTCAATAGAAATAGAAGTAAATTTCATGAATATAACCGAAATGTTACCAAGTTGCTGGTAAATATTTGAGATTTATAATAGACAAGTTGTGCGCGACTTTGTCTGCGTGTAATTATAAAAAAATGGTATTTCATTTTTTGCGCAGAACTTAATATTTATCTCTCTTTCTCAAATTAATTAGTCTAAGTTACTCCTTATCGCATTAGCAATCTGCAGTCGTCATTGGTACAGCCGTTTTGGAGATTACCCCAAACAAGCAGATAGACAGGCTGTCTGTTTTTGGTATAACTACTATATAAACTTTCATATGCATTTCGTAATAAACCGTTACTTCACATTACAAACAGACACTTCAATTTTATTTCTTTGTATAGATTCTTTCTTCTGGGCACTTTTCCCGTTGACAGCGATGCGGATGAATTTTTCGATGCCCTGTGATTATTTATTTTATTTTATTTCTTCATATGTTAATATTTGTATAGATAGGTACATTTGTTCAAAGCAATTCGATTTGAAAATAAAAGACGACAAAGATCAGACGGACTAAAATGAAATTAAGTTAAAATGAAAAAAAAACTAGAATGACATAAAACAGATCTTTGGTTTCAAATGATATTCTGATGAACTAAAAAAGATATCAGGTCTTAGCAGTAATTGCGACAAAGATATATTCTAGAATTCGAATCATTATATCTGACAATTCAGACCACAAAGCTGGTTCGGACAGTATCAACTCGGTGAGATCAATTGCGGCTAGTGCACATAGCGTTTCGATCAGATCTGTGGCTTAGACGGTATTCGTAAACTGAGCTATGTCACAATAACAACAGGGGTCCTATGTCAAAATATATTAAGTCTATTTAGTCCGTCTGTAAGATTACCAAAAAAATATTGGACACGTATTTTTGCTTACTCAAATCAATAAAAAGTGACAATGATATAGCACATCAAAATTCTGGAGAAGGGGCTTGTGGCGTCACGGTTACAAGTGTAGCACGGCGTGACGTCACGCGTAATTTCAACGCACTATATCGTCGGCATTTTTGGTTTACGTGACAAAATATAAAATACGTGTTTAAAATATTTTTGAGTAATCCAACTTTCGGACCAATCAGAAAATTTTAAGGATCATTTTTACCCTATTATAATTACACTAAATCTGAGGGGCTGCGTAGATATTAAATAGCTTGCGACCTTTCTTAAAAATTAGAAGTTCCAGAGTTCGAACAAGAAAACATACTAACTTTTCAACTTACCAAATTAGTATAGAAATATAATTTTTCAATAGGTTGCGTGGGAGATTTTTTTATAAGAATAGATAGTGTTAGATACATTTTCGGAATCCGATTAGTTGGTACAGTTTTTCCCATATTATTACGTTAAATATTTTATTCTTTCACTGAATAACATGGTCTATGAAATCTTAGTGGCTTATTTGTAGTCTTTTGGATAAATAATATATGAATAGGTAAAATTTCTAGAAATTTTGATTATGAGTACGTAATAACTATCCAAGTCACGTCTATCACTCCTTTTCAACATATAATCAGACCATCACGCATGTGTTACCCGAAGGGTTAAGCAGAGGTGTATAGTACACTCACATTTCGACAGTTATGTTTTAAGTTTTGTTTAAGTTCCATACATGACGACCGATGTGGAACGGCGGTCGAATGTCCGCCTGCGACGCAGGCTTCGATTACCGCCTTGGGACAAATGTTTGCCCGATCTACAAAGATATGTTCCGGGTGTTCTGGGTATTTGCTATGTATAATAAAACATATCTATCTATGTAATGTACTGTATTAAGTATATCAGTCATCTAGTACCCACAACACAAGTTCTGCTAGTATGGGTAGGTATAATATGTATATGAAGAGTTCCCTCGATTTCTCCAGGATCCCATCATGAGGCCCTTATTTAGTGCTAACATCTAGCAAGAAAAAAGTGGAAATTATGTATTTTTCTAATTCTGCCGCTGTTATTTTCTGATTAATTTCGTTGCGAGATCCAAGACAGTTAAATCGTTTCTCCGGGACTCGTCTGGCTTCATAGTCTCGACGCTTTTCTGGTAGTCGCCACTGTTGATTCTGGTTTACGGGACTTGCACTGGTTTGTCACTGGTTTGCCACTAACAAAGATCTTGTCTTTAAGGCACAGAAACGGTGCGTTAGGGCTATGTTCGGTTTAAAATCTACCGAAAGTTGTGTACCTTTCTTTAAAAAGTACAACATCTTACCATTGCCATCACTGTATATATTTGAAGTAGCTGTCTTCGTGAAACAAAATCCTGAACGTTTTGTGCTTGCATCTGAAGCATACAATCGTACGCAAAGAGATGAAAGTCGTCTTTGTGTTCGTCAAACGAATACTGCCTTAATGTATAAGAGTATTTTTCATATGGCACCTGTCGTTTATAATAAATTGCCTAAGGACCTAAAAAAATGTAATGTTAATTTGTTTAAGCAAAAATTAAAAACAATGCTATGTGAAAAATGTTATTATAGTATCTCAGATTTTTTAACAGATAAATTTTGACATTATGTATTAAATAAATATATTTAATATTATCTGAATAATTATTTTAAGTAATTCTAATTTGACTTTCTGATAAAATTCTATAATAATTAGGTATAAGTCAAGTATAGGTACTATAATATCAGCAAAATCTGACTGAAGCATTTTTTATTTTATTTTTTATTTTTTTTGACATAGACTTTTAGATATTTTATGATTTGTGAATTATTTTCTATTTACTGTTGACATTTTATGCTGAATTCACTTTAATTTATTGATATTGACTTGAAATCGATTATTAATAATCTTAATTAACTATTACATTTGTACGCCTTAATAATTGGCAAACATGTCTGAACTTATTTTTTTTCTTTGTAATCCTGCATGCATATCTCTACTATTGTATGTGTACACATGTTTATGCAAATAAATATATTATCTTATCTTATCTTATCTTATCTTGGGAAGAGAGGGCTTGTCCCAATAAAATTAAGAAGTATTTTCTAAATCGATTCGCAATTAACGGAGAAATTGGTAAACTACAAAAAAACAGACATACAGTCGAACTGAGAACCTCCTACTTTTATGAAGTCGGTCAATAAGGCAATATTTTCCCTTAATACTAATAAATTAGTCTTTAATCCATCCACCAAAACTTAGTAGGTACTTGGTTCTACAGCGCTCTTAACTTTCCCAAGACTTCCAGCCATCGAAAGTCCTCTTTGACTTTGTCAAAATTTCACAAATTAAATTGCTTCGTTCCTACGGAGGTGCGGTGCTAATTCGATCTGCTCTCAGACATTCGCTGCTAACTCTTCAACGTTGTTACCTAAGTTTATTTCAACCACAGGAGTCGCCAACATTACGCTTGTTACTTCTTTATATATATATATTTATATTCATACCAACATACAGGAAATCGTGGCTAAATAGAAACAGCCGCACGAGTTGATCGAATGTTAAGCTACGCTTGCCGAGGTCAGTCTGTGGAGGGTGTCCGTTCATAACATTTCGAGACTCCTCAGTGCCTCGGAAAGCACGTTAAGCCAGAAAAAGATTGAGACTGTAAAAGATCTAAACGACAGCCGGGACCAACGGCTGTCGTTTAGATCTTTTACAAAAAAATCGTTTTTTATTAAATCCGTATGAACCTATATGCGAGTAGGTACGGTACATATAATTGTGTACCAGAAACCTATATTTTCAATGCTTGTCTGTCGGTTTGTTTGTTCCGGCTAATCTCTGAAACTATTTGGCACGTATCTGATGTTATGAGGACTAACACCTTAATAGCCAAGCAACGAGACACAATAGAAAAGGTATTGTTTGTCGGTCACGTGGCGTTCAACGTGGCTTCTTTTATTTTAGAAAAAGAAAGGGAAATTCCACGCGGATGAAGTTGCAGGTAACAGCTAGTTAATACAATAAAACACAAACACTATTTCTGTTTGTAACAGCTGAGTTGTTCCGAAATTCTTTTCGCTTCCATAGTATCTAGGCGTTTCATTATTTTGTAGTGTTCTTTAGATATGTTTCGTAATAACAATAGAAAAGTTTAATGTTAGATAGCAGTTGATTAAATGTTGCCTTTATTGAAGATATACTTATCTAAAGAAAACTTTCTCTCTCGACAAACCCTTAGGTATATTATTATCGAAAACCAGAACATTGTGGCAAAATAATATTCATCGTTATTATGTATCTTCCGTCAGTGGATTTTGATCCCTTGGGGATACATCTTAAGGTACAAAAAATGGAAACTTATAAAAGAAGAATATTCAAGTGACGAGTAAAGAGTTCCTCTTGTCTGCGAAAATATGAGAAATGCGCATTTATTTTGTGTTCATTGGTGTGGGAAATCAGAAAATCGAAAGTTCTTTCATGTTAAAGGTCTCTGTTAAATGAGCTATGAACATGGGAGATTATATTGTTTGGACCAATTTACACCGTGGCGTATCATATCAATTGGGATTGACTACTGTATAAGCGGTACTGCCGAGCATGAGTTGTTGAATTCGAATCCTAAGTTGGGTAAAGTCTTATCGAGCTTCCATTAGGAAAATTGTGCCCGGTGGATGGCTATAGGCTTGCCCCCTATTAAATGGACTTAAACATGCCTCGTGAAGTGTGGGTAGGTACACCCTTGCCTAACGGTTCGTGTAATGCAGACAGTTAATTCTGTAATTGGTGTTATGGTGTTATGAAAAGTACTTCCATCTCTATTCTGACTAAAAAAAACTGTAAATATTAAGATTACTCTTAATAAGTTTCAAAAAACACGTAATAAAATGGAAATAATAAATGAGAATTAGACTCGGTCAGTGTTTCCCCACCTGACTACTCTGAAAAAAAAACACTGAATCAAACTCTGAGGTCACAGTCTCCTTTAAAGTCCAGACATTTATTTGGCCAGATCATGTTATGACCATGCAGATTAGTGTCTGAGATGGTATTTTGAGGAAAGAAATACAAAATTATGAGTGGACCTGTCCAGTCTGTGCAAGCATTTGGCAGCAATACTTGTACCTAATTTCAACCTTATACCTAAGTACCTATAGATATAATATTCTAGCTTGGCAACTCATTACACATTTCATATTATTACACCTGCATATAAAACTTAAAACTCGTGGGAATATAAGAAACATTTTCATTCCAGTAAATTTAAAAATCGATCTGTTTCAGTTAAAATAAATTTTGACGTCAATTCGTAATCAGATAAAAATCATTATTTTAGAGTGTACGGTGTAAGGTGTAGTCACTTGTTCTCATAAAATAAATTCTTTATATTTCTTTTGTTAAAAAAGATAATGATGCAAACGCTATCTAAATGCATAAATCTTAATGGATTTTTCTCATAAAATATTTGCAAAATTATGTCGGTACAATTTTATTGCGAACAGTTCGGTTGTATGATTGATGAAGCCAAAAAGTCTGACAACCAGTGTTATCGTGGCATCGTGGTACCCAGTCACTAGGTTGTGGGGGTCAGATAGGTATTCGCCACATGTGAAACAGAACTGTACTACCAACATAGTTGGGAAAAGGCTTCGTAGATGATGATCATATGCAAAACTCGACGATAGCTTCATCCTCCTTGCCCCTGGGCGGGCTTAAGCATCTTTTAACTATAAATTTTGTCTTAGCAAGACAAAATTTATAGTTAAAAGATGATGATATTTAAGTAATAGAAATAGCATCTCGTAGATCCAAATCCGGGTATATACCATCGTGAAATTTTGAATTTAAATGTACAGAGGCCAGCACATCAAGCTACCCGAATCTGTCAAATTTATTTGATAGTTTCTCAACTATATTAGAAGATAATAAGGTTCATGTTCAATTGAAAAATTTGACAGTTTGGGATAGCTTGATGTTCTGGCGTCTGAATCGGTGAAGGAAAACTGGAATAGGCTATAGACAGCTCCAACACAAGTACTATTGTCACTTACTGGGGCTACCTCAATTAATGTTTGATCACAATGTTTAAGATGCCATAAAGTATTAATTAGTAGAAAGTATTTGTAAGGCTGAAATCACCAACCCACCTTGAGCAAGCTTGGTGATTTGTGCTTGTGTCTTCTATGTATGAGAAGATGCCTTTGTCCTGCAAGGGAGGCACTTACATGCTAGTTTATCATATTTTTCTAGACTAAAAGAGTTACTTAAGTTACTCCTATAACATCAGCTATCGGCCAGTATAAGACCCGCCAAATTGGTTTAGCCGTTTTGGAGATTACGTCAAACAAAGAGACAGACAGAAAAATGTGTTTTTTGGTATAACTACCGTATAAACTATCATATGCGTTCATTTTGACATTACAAACAGACACTTCAATTTGATTTATTTGTATTTTATAGCTCAAGGACACGAGATGCGACTAAAAAAATAACTTTTAAATTTTCAACATTTTTGACCTTTTTATTATCCGTCTATAAACTAATTAATTGTTAAACCTTTCACAAAAAAAAAAGTCAAAGCCTGGATTAATTAGCAAAGTTAATTCGTTTTAAAAATTAAATTATTCAAGTAAATTGAAAACCAACCGTTTCCTTGAAAAGTTTCGTTAATTAGACTTTTAATGTTAAGAAACAAGATTTGGTCTCTTTTAGGACGGTTTTTTATTAAATTAATTACTGTTCACAGTAGGTAAGTTTATTAACTTCTATATTTTTTTACTTTCTTTGATTTTCAGTCTGAAGACTGGAATTGGGTTTGTGTGTGTAAACCACCAGTCGTGTTTCAAAAAATCAATAATATAACTGTCTCATTAGTCTAGTGGTGGAAAGCGCTACTACTGAGCATAAGGTACTGGGTTCAATTCCCGGGTCGGGCAAAGCGTTTGTTGGGTGTTGCCATTTGGAATTTCTCAGCATAAATGATGTCAGTTACTATTAGATATGAATAAACAGTACACTTGAATGTTCCTGGGTAACAAAAACACAATATTTACTAAAGTTTTTCTAGCCCATTTTCATTCACACTATACATAATATGTATAGTGTAATAATATATAAATATAATATATAATATATAAAGTATATATTATATACTTTATATACACAATTACATTCCTGAATTCTTCGTTAGTCTAGCGGTTGTAAGCGCTACTGCTGAGCATAAGGTCTTGGGTTCGATTCCCGGGTTGTTATTGTGTTTTTCAGCCCGGAGTCTGGATTTGTGCCCGGTTGATGGCAAAAGGCTCGCCCCTTATTTCATGGGACTTAAACAAAAAATGTGGGTGTTACAAAAGGTACACCTCTGCCAACCCTTCGGGGAATACATTCTTGATGTTATGTTTAAAAATCTTAACTGTACCTAGATGGACTTTACGTTAGAATAAAACCTACTTTGAAAGCTTGATGTTCATTGGTGCCCATATAATCTAGACCACTAAGTGCCTGTACAGTTAGCCACACGTAGAAGTAACACTTAAGCTTCAGTAACCTTCGAAATAAAAGCTCTTTCAATGTCAATTGTTACTGTTTGGTAGACTGTACTTCCAGCTGTAAAGGTGAGAGTACACTGTTAACACAAAAGTGGTTTGGGTCGTTACCTTACTCCCATTGCCTATGTTTCGTTGATTTATGACGGACTTTTACTTGTTTATTATTTTTAAATTTTAGGGAATTGGGACAAATTTATTTATGTATTTGTAAGGTACCTATAGGTACCAACGACCTACTCACTAGAAACATATATGACATACTAAAAATAACTTAAGAATTGAGCTGTGGTGAATTTGTCACTGATAGAGTACGCACACATACTAACATAAAAAAATAAAAAAAATCTTAAATATACGCTTTAACAACTCTGTTTTTTTTTCACGAAGGGAGGATGGAAAAATGAATTAGAAACATTCAAGTTAAATAAAATTAAAATCAAAATCGAAATTAGAATCAAAATTATTATTAGAATAGAATAGAATAGAATAGAATAATTTATTTCAGATAATTTAAATCCATATCTTGTTAGTATATTAGCAACAATATTAGCTTACAATTATGTTAGTATTGTTAGTACTTATCTTTATGTAGACTACTTACTACCTATACAAAACCATTCACTACCCTTACCCAGTGTTTTTGAATGGGGCAGTCAAAGCGAGCAGCAATGACTTTCAGAATACCATTCTTAGCACCTCGCAGACGCTGCAGTAAAGAAGCCGATTTTTTGCGAATTATGGCCTTGAAGCCGTCCGTGTGGGCTTCTGCAAACATCCCGGAGGCACTGCAGCGCCACGGTAGCCTTGACAACACTCTGAAAGCATTGTTATATTGAACCCGCAGGGTGTCATAGGATCGTCGCGTATAGCTCACCCACAGGCCACTCGAGTAAAAAGATTGACAATACGCTTTAAAGAGCGTTATTTTTACTTGAGTTGTACATCGAGCGAACCTGCGAGCAAGCATATTACTTCTCACCGCCAACGCCCTGCGTTCCCGCTCTATATCCTCGTCATCCTTGAGGTCATCCGTTACAATATGCCCCAGATATTTAAATTTTTCAACCAGCTTCAGTGCAACGCCATTGAGGTATACTGCAGGCACATGTGCAGGTCGATGTTTGCCTGCTTTGAAGATCAGCATCTCGCTCTTTTTGGAATTGTATTTTAGTCCATGTGCTTCTGCATATTGCTCGCAGATATAAAGCAGTTTCCTCACTGCACTTATTGAGGAAATAAATAAAATAAAATAAAATAAACGTTAAAATTCAAACAGACAATCCAAATTCAAATTCCAAAATTCAAAACGATAGAATGTAATAAAGATTGCAATAAGAGCACATCCTAAAACTGTTCAAATCTCAGGCATAAAATAATGTGGCACAAAAAACAAAAATCTAAAGGCTTGACATAATCTACATCTATAATATCTTTAACCTTTCAAGTACCGTGGGTAGACATAGTACTCCACTTGGCTAAAATGTTTTAGACTTTGTTTGTATTTGTTGACGGTTCAATTTAATTCGAACGGTTTATGCGGGCAAAGTAAAGATGGATGGATTGTGTGAAAAATGATATGGCTAGAAAAGAGGTGACTATTGAGATGACAGCATGTGGAGATGTATGGAAGAAGAAAACATGCTGCGCCGACTCTAAATAAATTGGGATAAGGGCAGGAGGATGATGATGATGATGGTTTATGTGGTCTGCGAGGTTAAACTACTTAACACACTAGTCTAGACTGTACTAATCTTCTTGCCTTCTTCTTCTTGTGTGAGAGCACGAATCCTTGACGTGTACGTACCGTCGAGAGTTGTTACGGAAACCGTTGTCTCGTGTTTCCAATTTAGCTTCCGAAAATACAGTTTATCACTACATATTTGTTTAAGTGGAAATTATTACCTACTCGACGAAGGGCTGTTCAAGTGCGCCAAGTACTTACCACGAGTATTTTCGGACGTAATTCGCTACCCACAAATATTTCATCTGAAGTTCTAGAATTTACAATAAGTTTTAAGAGAAATAAATTTAAAACATTTTAAATCATGAAAGAAAATTGGTAAGCTAAATATAAATAAATAAATAAATATTGCTGGACAATCCACACAGCTTCATCTAGCCCCAAGCTAAATAGAGATTGTGTTATAGGTACCAGATGACTGATATACTTAAAAACAATACATTACAGACATAGATATTTTTTATTATACGTAGCAAATACCCAGAACGCCCGTAACAAATCTTTGTAGATCGTGCAAACATTTGTCCCAAGGTGGCAATCGAACCCGCAACCTCCTGCGTCGCAGTCGGATCTTCGCCCACCGTTCCACATCGGTCGTCTAAACTGACTATTACATCAAAATCCGAAAGATACGGAGGAACTTATTTATTTGACGAATTAACGTCTAAAATAATTAACTTTTCACTTTCTTGACAGACATTCCCAAGTATACCTCAGTCACACACAAAGCCCAACGGAATTACCCCACACACACACTCATGCATACGCACACATACATACTCCCCACAATTAACCATTTCCCCCGCCCAATAATTACGTTAACATCAGATTGAATTATTATTGAATGATAAATAAATAAATATTGCTGGACAATCCACACAGCATCATCTAGCCCCAAGTTAAGCAGAGCTCGTGTTATGGGTACTAGATGACTGATATACTTAATACAATACATTACATAGATAGATATTTTTATTATATATAGCAAATACCCAGAACACCCGGAACAAATATTTGTAGATCGTACAAACATTTGTCCCAAGGCGGGAATCGATCCCGCAACCTCTTGCGTCGCAGGCGGACCTTCGCCCGCCGCGCCACATCGGTCGTCAATTATTTGGAATATGCGTCTAACTAAGTAAAAAGCGCGTCCTTAAGATTAAGAATGTTCATGATTTGAAGGATGGGGTCTTATTTTTACAGGGTTGCGGGATGTTCGAAAGAGTTACCGTAACCCCGGAACGTAAAGGGCAAGGATGGAACACGGATGGGTTTTAGTCAGTAAAAGTCTGACACGCCCTCCCGTTCTACACAGAACGGGAGGACTCATTGGATGACTTCGAGTACTTAACAAAAAGAGGTCTTATTTCTTTTATTTTTATTAGGAGCCCTGTGACTGCAATCTTTTATTGAAATAACACTGACATTGTCAAGGCTAAACTATTCTAAACAAATTAATAAGTACGCATATGGAAGTTTATACGGTAGCTAAACAAAAAAACCATATTTTTTTCACTTGTGTCTGTCTGTCTGTTTACTTTAAGTTTTCTCCGAAACAGCTGGACCTATTTTGGCTTGACTTTCACTTGCAGATATATGTAAAGGAGTACTTTAGGTTATCTGCATAAAAAAAACCATAAAAATTGACAAAAACCACGTGGACGAAGTCACGAGCACAGCTAGTGTTCTGATATAAGTGAAATTACTGAGATTTTTTGTTGAGAAAATAAATGCTATAACCATAAATGGTGTTTATCTCATAAAATGCCATTTACTAAATATCCATGAAGGTTCAAAGGCTCCACATTACGGACATATCGGGCAAGCAAGCTATGCAAATTGATTAAGTCCACAGCATTTCTGAAAGTTTGACTAGAACCAACTTAATAAATACCTACCAACTCAGAGAGAGACTACATACACAGAAGGGAAATCGTTAGGCAAAATTTTACTACAGACCTCTACCAGAGAGTTTACGTACCCTGAAATTAATCCTTTCTAGTCCGGGTCCGGTCATTCACCTCATACTATCCCGAAAATAGTTTGAAAGTGTACTATTTTTTGTCAGAAATAATCTTCGTATTTTCACGGTTTTATGCCTACATTCATGGCGGTAATACCCCTAATTTGTTAAACTACTGGCTCTTGTGAGAAAGGCCGCTGAACCCATTACTGAAATTGGGACTTGACAAACCGAATGATAAAAGTTGCTGAAATATTTTTTTTGTAATGATAACTTTTTGGTAGGGGCAAACCAAAGTTTTCCAAAGTTTTTCAATTCCAAGGTTTTTACACTTCTGGTGGCAGTCCCTGTAACTGCCTATGTCTTATTTAAAGACTAGCTTCCACCCGCAGCTTTGCCCACGTGGTTTCCCACGTTCCTAGGGATGCTATCTATCTCTCTGCCAAATTTTATCAAAATCTGTTCAGTGGTTTTGCCGTGAAAGACCGACAAACAGACATACATACTTTCCCATTTATAATATCAATATATAAAGTATGGATGGTTGTGATTATAAGTCAATCTTCATTTATTATTCAACGTCTGGTATTTAACTTGATACGAGTATGTATGCAAAACAGCACGCTCTCAATTTAATTCGGTAGAACTACTAATCTATTCGTTCGAAATTCAATGGTTTTATATAAATAAATAAATAAATAAATATTGCTGGACAATCCACACAGCATCATCTAGCCCCAAGTTAAGCAGAGCTTGTGTAATGGGTACTAGATGACTGATATACTTAATACAATACATTACATAGATAGAAATTTTTATTATATATAGCAAATACCCAGAACACCCGGAACAAATATTTGTAGATCGTACAAACATTTGTCCCAAGGCGGGAATCGAACCCGCAACCTATTGCGTCGCAGACGGACCTTCGCCCGCCGCGCCACATCGGTCGTCAAATCGGTTTTAGCTCTCTGCTTTTTTTTTAATAAAATCATCAGGCCTGTATTATCTGAAGCATCAAAGTTGTACCTGTACAACTTTGACGCTTCATAATAAGGCCTCTTTCACCCACATTTCACCATTTATATTTTAAGCGCCATGTAATAGAGGCAAGCCTATTTCGTTAATCCAGACTCTGGGCTGCAAGCGACAAAATTCCTATTAGAAAAACTCAATAATACTTAGCCCGACCTGGAATTTGAATCAAGCTCAGCAGTCACGTTTTGGGACACTAGACCAACGCGGCAGTTATCAAGTTGTAGAGGTGTACCTGTAGTACACCCGCATTTCCCCAGTTATGTTCAAGTCCCATGTAATAAGGGGCGAGCTTATTGTCATCAACCGGTTTATGAGCACAAACCCGTTTCTGTATTCATATATGTGAATTTTAACTATAACAAATCTCATACGTCTCCGTACACGCAATATAGTATAGAAAAGGGAAACAAAGTCTTCTCTTTACGTACTAATATATCGTATAGAAGTTTAATATTTCACAAGAACGTTAGTACTAAGATTTGTACTTCTGCCCCAAATGTTAAATGAGAACCTTTTGTGCGTGCAATCAACTAAGTAACATTTGCAAATGTTCTTAGAATTTACTCAGCTAAGTATTTTAGAATTTACAAAGGTTCAGTATTTATAGTGATAATATATTTGTTTAAACATGCTTGCTAGAACGTCTCCCTTATTCTCTTCTATATGAGATTGTGTAGTACGAGTAGGTAGGTAATCCTTTATAGGTATTGTGAGACATTTTATTATTTTTGCTTAGGTATGTGGGTGTGTTATTGATCAAATTATACCTTATTAGAAAGGTCAGGTAAGTAGTACTCAAAATAGGCGTGAATGTATGACCACATGTATGAACATATAAGAAATATGTGAGGATCGAAGCACGTGTTGGAAAAATGCATGAGTTTATGTATGCGTGTATTTTTTTCTTTTTGGATTTACAACAAGCTGTCCTTTTGGGAAAGGAGGTAAACGCTTGCCGTCCCTCTACCTTACAAACTGTTTAATATTTAAAATGAGTTCATGAGGTATTTCGATTTGGATCGCTTTTAGCGATAAGAGCACCCATTAGTTAACACCCGTCTAATGTTATTATTTGTAAGTTTTAGGCCTGTATCATCCGCAGCCAATTTTCAAAATTCTTTCACCTTTAATATTATCAGCGAATAACAAAGGCTATATTCTACTTTCAAAACTAATTTACGGGTTAGAGGTTACGGTAAAACGGCTTAGAGGGGATGTAAAAGTTCGAATATTTGTAAGTTTAAGGCCTGTATCACTAGTAGCCGATTTCAATAACGTATCTCAATCCAAATCTCTATCCACGAACTGCTGCTTCTGATTCGCCCTCTCAAGGTTACAGATTCTAAACTCGGCCATTGATTGGTTACAAACAAATAACGTAATAACTGTATACATTATGTTGGTAGTAAAACTAGTTACGCCGCCATTGGCATCTCAGTGAAATATAGTTCGTAATGGTGTACATATAGAGTATTATATACTATTTGATTATGCAGCTAATCAGAAAAACGGAACAAGTGTAGAACACTTAACGAAAGAAATAAGAGAGAACGAGTTGTCCCTTTTCACCCAAATTGGCGTACATTTCGGCAATTACGAACGAAGAAATGCTAATCTCCTTCAAATGTCAGCGGAAGATAGTAAGTGGCTATAAATCGTGCGACATGTTGGCACGTTGTAACTAATGTTACACCTTGTTTGCGCTAGATTACAGAATTGTCGAGTGGCGGTCTGGGTGAAAAATCCCTTTATTTACAGCAAAGATCTAGGAGATTTAGAAGTGCAGAAATGGGCTGGCAGCTTCTGTGTTCTTGCAATTTGTGGATAAGTGGGTATTTATTCTTGTCCGTTTATAAGAAGAGCTATTATCTTTAACTTGGATGAAATAGATGCGTTCTTATTTGATGATAGTGTTAAGGAAATTACCCCTATCTACTGAGATGACCATGGTCTACGCATACGTATAAGATTAAATTAGTAAGTTTATCATCATCGGCCATTCAGGCTCCTAGGTGCAGCTGCAAACAAGTATTTTACATACGCAGCGACTTCTCATCTGACTTTCTCAATCATGTTCCTGGGCTCAACGATACATCCTAAGACTGGTTGCCAGATTTTATTTCTGGTTGTCCGGTTTCTATCTGCAACTAACCGTAAAGACTGTCAATGATGAGAGCCTACAAATGACCAACAGCTTAACGTGCGTTCCGAATCTCGATAGGTAATGATCGGTCACCCATCCACAGACATAACTCGGCAAGCGCAGCTTAATCTTCGATTGACACTGACGTGCGGTACTAACTTAGCCACGAGCTCCTTTTAACTTAGCAAAGCAAAGTAAGTAAAAGTAAAAGTTTATTTCGGAACAAAAACAAGACTAGATACAACAAGTGAAACCATGATAGCCGCAAAAGTATAAACTGTAACAACGCCCTTCTCCAGATACGGAATGGAATGATGTGTCTTGGAGGTATCCAAGAACAACGAAATTAATCAGAATATCATTATGCAAGTATATATTTGACGGCACGGTTGGTGCAGTGGCTGAGCGATTAACTGCTGCGCCGCGTGTCGTGGGTTTGATTCCCGCACGGAACAATTATTTGTATGGCCTACAGGTAGTTGTTCCGGGTCTGGCTGTTTGTGTATGTGAGTTTGAATGTTTGTAAACGCACCCACGATACAGGAGAAATTCCTAGAGTGGGGCAACGTTTTTTTTTTTTTTAACTAAATATTTAAATTGATAAATACACATTATTGCTTGCCCTAATTTAAACCTACAAGACTTTGTAGGTTCAATGCACGAGTGTGCACGAGAACCGAACCCTTAACCTCAGAGCCATCTAGACATGTCCGTCAGACACTTGAACATACCTTGTTGTATTTACTAAGTCCATACCCAAAACCAATACAGGCACATCTTGATCAATCAAACCCGCATCTCAATGAGCGCAATCTACAATACAAACTACAAGATTGTGTAATAAAGTTAGCTAACCCGTCGCATGCAATTAGAGGGCCCAGTAATTACTTTATTGGTGACCGGGGGACATGCCGGTCACGCGTACCGGGGCGTGCACAGGTTAAAGAAGATACGAGGATGTGTTAAGCGTGTTTGGCGCTATGATATGATCAAAATGATCATATTTCTCAATTATCGACCCAGAAAAGCAAGCCAATCAAAATATGCAGGGTTTGTATAATAGATAACGTAGTTAAAAATTAATACAAAAAGAACACTTATAAATACGCTCAATGCAACGATTTTTCTATGTACATGACATAGAAAAATCGTTGCACTTAGCGTAAACAAATTGGGTTACGGAATAGATTGGAATGATTGAGCATCTATGACCCACAAAAGTATATCAGAACTGGTGGATATCGGTACTGTGGGGATTTTTCTTTATTCTTTCTCTTTGACTTCTTCTGCACAGAAGAAATCAAAGCCTGGTTTTCAAAGATGGGGCTTTTATTACTGAAAAGCATGAATATTCTGTGTTATGTTCTGTGGATCTTTCTTCATAATTATATGAATAAAAACCAATTGCCGCATTTATGAAAGATATGGCCGTTTATTTTTGTGTTCGTCATTTTCATAACAAGGTTTGTATGAAAGCTTTCTTTCAGGAAATCAACCAGAAAAGTCGGAAGTTAGAATGGTATTTTTGTACGAAAATATCATAAAATAAATCTAATATTCTATTCCCTGGAATAGAATATTAGGGGATTAGAGTATTATTAATTATAGGTAATCCTTAAATAGATAATTCTTTTATCTTAATAACATAATTATTTATTTAAGGACGAGACGTAGTTACAAGATGGTACTTATGACATGTTAAATCTACGTCTCGCAATAGACTGGTATTTAAATATTTTAAAAATAGAAAATAACAGTTTGCTAAATATCGTATCGGTTTCGCTTCTAAGATCATAAAGACGTTGAAATTACTGGCATGCCAGCCCGTACAGACACTTAATAAGAGGTCGTTGTGCCGCCTTATTTTACAGATATTCAATATTGTTGGGGTATTGTCATGCTGTATCATTTGTGGGCATTTCTGCGGCCATTTTGAGGTTGTAACAGGAAGGTTTGCAGGTTGTAGTAATAGATGAAATTTATTCAGATTGGAATTTAAGATAGGGTTGCAAGGGTAGCCACCGAAAGCTTCGGGTTTATAAGACAATAGCCTGTGGGTTTTGAATATCGAACACTGGGACACACAGTCTATTGATACATTTGAGAAAAACATGTTTCCGTAACGTTAAAAAAGAGGAAAAAGTTAGGTTGAAAGTTTTTAGTTAAGTATGTTCTCCGTTCTGTGCCGTTTATCGATTTATTCATGTACAAAAAAAAGCAATTCATAGTGATTTGTTATAAGGATAGAAGGGCACAGAGGTACTTTTTTGTTTTTTTGCTAGCCTTTACTGTCCCACTGCTGAAAGGTCTCACCCAAGTCCTTTAAACTGTTCTTTTCTTGTGCCAGCCCTCGGAATACGCGACCAGGTCGTCTCACTACATCTCTAACCCGATAAAAGCGTAGTTTTGAAAATAGAATATAGTCTATATAGTATTTCTTTTTAATCGTTAGTAGTTTTTGAGTTTGTCCATTACTAACAAACGTACAAATATACACATACAGAAACAAATAAGAGTAGATAGATTCAATAATAATTTTACTTTCTTTTGTCTTCTTTACGTATCTCAGTAAAAATCTAGGGATCGATCTTTGTATATATCCAATCAATGGCCGAGTTTACAATGTGTGTAACTTTGAGAGGGCGAAGCAGCAGTTGAGATTGAGATTTTGATCGAGATACTTGAAACCTGGACTTAAAATTGATGAAGACACGGTATGCAGATGCCACGCTTAACAGCACGGTTGGCGCAGTAGCTGAGCGATTGACTGCTGCGCCAGGTGTCGTGGGTTCGATTCTCGGACGGAACAAATATTTGTATGGCCTAAAAGTAGATGGTCCGGGTCTGGCTGTTTGTATTATGTGAGTTTGAATTTTCGTAAACACACCCACGGCCACGGTACAGGAGAAATTGCTAGTGTGGGGCAATGTTTTTATAGGAAAAAGAATAAATGTTCATATTATACCGCGCCTTCAACTAATTAAAAACTCACGGACATCCAAAGTCCCATACCAAGCAAATTTTATTGAACTGACGACTTTCTGCAATAACAGCAATATCCGTATTAATATTGCCAAACCGCTACATATTACAATCGTAATTGGTGTTAACACAGACCGCCTTCAAGATTTACACCCTCGTACATAAGGAGCTGACTACCCCTAACGTTCACACAACATCCCGCAGACGTAGTTAAGCTGTTGCCAGAGCCTTAATAGGATGGGTGATAAAATGATGATTGTTAATCGATTATAGTGTCAATTTCAGTGTGAAGTTTGAGTTTTAGGAGCTAATTTCCTATCATTGTGGAAAGTTCGAGCAGCCCCTACAAATCGAGGGCGTCTGTAGGGACTAATCTTTGCTGATGCGAACTACGGTTAGGGCTTAATATTTTCATTTTTTTTTTGTTGCTTATCGTTAGTTAGGTTCACCAACAATTATATACACTGATACATAAGCAGAAAACAGGATAACGTGTAACAATCACTTACAGGTAAACTCTGCATGCACACAAAACGTTGTTATTACTCACAAAGCAAGTAAACAAAAATACTATTTTATAAAGTTTCACTGAAAAAAACTTAATAAAATATATAAACTAAGTTAGAGCAAAATTAAAACAATGTTATGAAAAATTACAACAGATTAAAATAAAGTGAAAAAAGGTAATACAATAGATAAGTAAAGTGTAGCCTATATTAACCCATCCGGTGAGATAATACAGGGCAATGAAACTTAATGTTCGGGAAGAACTTATAAAAACTAGTAACTTTCAATTTGCCTAAATCGTTGCTTTATAGTCGTAGGTCGAATGAGTTATGGGTTCGATAGGGCGGCATATGACCACGGCAGTAACAGTTTCTTGTTGAATACTTTTTAGGGCGTGTTTTTTCAGCAGTCGTGTTTTAGTTTATGAACTTACTTTTTGTTGAAATTATTTTTTATATGTTTTTGAAATGTGCTGATTAATCCCTTTAATTTGATACCCAACACGAAGTGACGTGACAACCTATAACCAGTGGACGATCAAGACGCTTCCAACGATACCTCATTTGTCTTATTATGATTTAAGTAACTTAGAAGTTATGAGTGAACAGACAAACATACATACATACCGGTCAAAATCATAACATCGTCGTAGTTCTGTTAAAAAGGTTGCATTGAAAAATTCAATGCGGAATAGAAATACATTACAATTTTGAATCCCTACTATGCAAAACCAAAAATTCTCCAAACTCAGCGCAAACTGCACCACGAAAGTGGCAAAACTTGAAAGTCGGATCTGTGATAGATAGCGGTAAGATTTCAAATATTATGTAGAGGAAGCTTTTACTCCAAATGTATGCGGAGCACGACGCGAAACCAAAAACTCGCCATGGAGGATGAATATCGATGAACGCACGTATGCGAACTGTTCAAGAATACGCTAGGATGACGCGTCATACTTCCGAAACCTGAACACTAAGGAAACTTGAAGACGCTGTTTTCTCTTGGACTTAGTATTCTAAGTAGTAAAGATGTATACTCTCTAGTTACTAGGTACAGGTACCCACATAATTGGAACAATTGGAATCTGGACTCAGGGCTGCAAACGAAAACAATCCTATTGGAAAAACTCAATACCACTTTATCTGACATGGAGTGTGAATCAAGCTCAGTAGTGACGTTTTGGACCACTTGACCAATTACGCAGTTATCGAGTTCGGGGTGTGACGCAGATGTGCCGCAGCATTCTTTTTAATCAATGGATGAGAACGTGCTGCGCTCTTCAATGCACTCCCAATGCGTTATTTGTGGTTAGCATGTCACTTGATGTCCTATTTTATATAATTGTAGCTGTGGTAAGAATCAATGAAACCCTGTCATCGTTACATTTGCCTTCTCCCTCTAGTGAAATGATACTGACTAACCTGCCTAGGAACTGTAGCAACATCTGTACCATCACATATGAACTACACTGACGCATCCTAGATCGCGAAATTGAAGTTATCCGTTAAACATACATACAAGATCCCGACAACAACCGTCGGACAATAGCCCAACAGACCCAACACCTGTCTAGCCGGAGGATCTTCTCCTTTCAATGGAGTTTGAGAAACTTTACACCCTTTTTTTCATACCCCCTAGGAAACCAATCAGGAATGTGCAGAATCACTTTAATTAACGTGTAGACTCGACTCTACCTGTCTCAGATCCTTTGACACGATGAAGGACAAGCCAAATAGTTGCAGAGACTCATAGACCAAGAACCAATATCAATTAATAATGCATGTAAACGACAGTTGGCTGAGACGAGCCTGCCGGAATATTGGCAATTATGTCGCAATTGAGCGCTGGTGCGGCTCTAATGCGCCTATATTAACCTCTGAAGCGATGCATAAGTGTCAATGACATTCATAGGTGCTGTGTGCAGTATATGACATACGCCACACACAGGACCTAATCTATAGTATAAACGCGCCGATATCCACAACTCCACGACTCTGTGCGTATTTTGCGAATGCGGGAATAATAAGTAAGTGAAATTAATTAAAATGAAATCGTACAGTCCAGTCCACTCACCAAACAATGCGCTACTTGCGTCGTCCAACTCCAGAATATTTCTTGATCTGATTAAACAAGCTACATGACAACTAGCACCACGATATTTAAAGAGGAAATCGCTACGAATAGTCAGAAGCCTGAAAGTCTGTCATCCAATGTTGCTCAGGAGTACCGCGTTACCCATTAACTAGGTTGTGCAGATCAGATGGGAAGTCACTTCACGTAAAGTACTTGTAGTCAGCTGCATACGGGTAGACTGAAAGTCCAACTTAGTTGTAAAAAAGCTAGGCAGATGATGACCCGGGATTGCGGGATGTTCGAAAGAGTTACCGTGACCCCGGAACGTAAAGGCAAGGTTGGAACACGGATGGGTTTTAGTCAGTAAAAGTCTGACACGCCCTCCTGTTCCACCCAGAACGAGAGAAGTCATCGGATGATTTCCCATCCTTAAAAAAGAAAAAAAAAGGCAGATGATGACGCGAAGAACAAGATGAAACATACTTGTAAAAGTCAAGCTAATAATGCTGAAGTTCATACTGAAAATACAAAGTGACAATACGAATAAAGCAAAAGCAAGAAATAGCTAACTATTCAACGCATTGCTCAGTCAACTCGACTACGGGCAGTGAGGAGCTTACTCAGCTCTTGAGATAATTTTTCTTTTCAAAGACGAACAAATTCGGAGCGATATTAAATGAAACAAGAAACTTGTAACAGTACTAACTGGTTTATTTTCTCTTGATGAAACTTCTCGAGTTATTTGTACAGAGAAAGTATTTTAGTTTTTAAGAATGAGATGATTGATTTTCTTGTGAATATTATGAGGTACTATTTGATTAATGAAATAACGTATTAGCTTTTTTCTTTCAAATATATATTTAGACTAGCAGCTGTTCCCGCGACTTCGTCCAAGTGGAATTTCACAAATAATAAAACGTTTTATTTTTTCCCGTGGAACCCTGTTTTTTTGTAAAAAAAGAGGCACGCCCTTAGGCTCCATGGCCCGATCGTTTCGACTCCAAACGGCACAAAACTGCAATTACCAATACGTTGCTTGAGGGCAATCAATTTAAATAATTGTCTATTGTACCTTGTTGAAACTATATCGCAACAAGTACAATCGATTCTATATTGCGTTAATGATCGCGCTATCTATCACCACAACCACCATCTCTTGTGTTTGTGTGTGTTTTAAGTGACCACACATAGTATGATCGCTTCACTCACACACCAGTGGAGGTCCACCGCAGAGACCAGCCCAGTGCATCATAATCAGATTGACAAGATAACAGCCTATGATAGTAATTACAATTTAATGTGTTGACGAGAACCTCGTAAAAGCCGAGAAAGAAAAACAGATTAAATATCTTGACTTGGCACACGAGGTTGTCGACATGTGGAATGTGGACTCGGCTGTCATTGTGCCGATCGTCGTAACGGCCAATGGCCTTCTGGCTAAAAGCCTCGGCGACCATCTGTCGAGGCTCTCGTTACACGGTTGGATCAAAGGCCTGATACAGAAGGCAGTACTCCTCGATACGGGTCGCAATGTGAGAAGGTTCCTGTCTCTGCAAAACTAACCACACCGGTGGCTTGGACCCTGCTCCCGCCATCAGTAGCCCACTATTTTTTTATATTTTGAAATGATTTTGTTTTTTTAAATTGAAATATTTAACAATGTATTTTATAAGAATGTATATTTAATAAAGGAGATAATAATTTAATGTGTCATGTTTATTAAATAATAACATGTTGTTGACAGTGAAGTGGTACACAACTAGCGACACGTGCCGTCTTCATACGGATAGAAGTTATTTTGTATTGAAATTTTTAGACAAAATTCTATCTAAATTTCTGACAGAACGTTGGATTTTCCAAAATTAAATATTTTATTATACAAACCTTGTCTTGATAATTACGAACAAATAAAATCGTCGATCGTCGAGTCGTTCTCAAGCCTGATTTTTTTACATATAAGGACGAATAACTATTCTTTGATTCGTATCGAAACTATACTTAGTCTAGCAATACTAATGATATTACCTGTATATTAGATTCAATAAAGTAATAAAATTATTATATTATTGTAGTAGTAATACTATTATGTTCATGAAAAGAAAAGAAAATATTACAGGACATCGAAAAATTCATCCGCCTCACCGTCAACGGGAAAAGTGCCCAAAAGACTGGCAGCATTGCCATGTTGAATGGCAATGCTGATACTTTTGCCAAAATAAGGCCAGCTCTCAGGTCACGTGGAAAGTCAACCAAACACTTCGCGATGTCCCGAAAAACGAAATGGACACGCATATACATTATTGCGAATATACCTATATTTTAGTCTGACAGAAGGTATGAATTAATTAATTTCAACAGCGTAGTATGATTTCGACAAGAAAAAAGGTTTCTATAAAACACGCCAAGCATTAGTACACAACATCATCTCAAAAATAACGCCAGTTATAAAACCGAACAGTTATTTTGATTAAAACCGAAGTTTATATATAGCAGTATAGTCGGTAATATAAAAAGCCATTCATTTTCATCGCAAGCCTATCCGTTAGGCTGGAATCGTAAAAAGTAAACTGAGCGTTTTATTACGGGTTGAGGCCCTGCCGGGACCAATCGATGCTTCTTCTTAATGGCTGATACTGCTAATAGTTTTTCTTGTGAGCTTATTTTGGAACATCTTTTCAAACGTCTGGGAAGTGCATGAAGGTGTGTGAAGTGCCTCTCACATAAATAAATAATGCTGGACAATCCACACAGCATCATCTAGCCCCAAGCTAAGCAGAGCTTGTTATGGGTACTAGATGACTTATATACTTAATACAATACATTACATAGATAGATATTTTTTTATTATAAATAGCAAATACCCAGAACACCCGGAACAAATGTTTGTGGAGCGTACAAACATTTGTATCAAGGTACATTACAACATTTGTACATTACATTTTCGTAATGGCGTGACAAAAACATGCCAACTCAAGTAGTTATTAAGAAGACACAATTAACACCCAGGCCTGGAACAAATATCTGGAGATCATGCAAAATCTATTCAGAATAACATAACATCACGCCTGTATGCCACGAAGGGTTAAACAGAGGTGTAGCAAATACTATACCCGCAAGTCGCAAGTTTTGTTTAATACCCGTAGGTATTACATGTAATACCCTGTAGACAGGTGAGTTATTTTGGCACGGAACTCATCGTATTACGAATTATACAGCTGGTATTCCGAATGTTTTTGAATAATATGAGTATTTTTAATAATGACAGTAATGTTGCTTAGTGAATGGAATGTTTCTTTTTTGTTTTATCTTAGTTTAGTAACTAAATAAATAAATAAAATAAAATAAATAAAATAAAATTTATTGCAATAAAAGTTTCACACAGTTTTGATCATTGGTCCCAAACTAGGCAAGCCTGTATCTTGGGTACCAATATGGAGGGTTTGCCATTATACAATTACACATTACATAACGTAAACTACTGTAATTATAATAATTTTTCACGCCGTATTAAGGCAAATTATACCGGGACGCTCATCAAAATAACCATCATATTTGTATACCTACATTATTGGACAATAAAAGGTTTTTAGTTCCATTTTGAGTGCGACTTCGACTAGCACTTGGCCAGCGTTTTTTTTAATTGAATCGATAGTTTTTTGATTCATTAAAAAATACAACAGCTGTTTTCCCTTAGAGGTTAAGACTTGCGCAGCGTTTCCCCTAATTAACAGGATTAAACCGTCTATTTGACCGTATCCCGTCACCCCCGACTACAGAGTGTTCACCTTTTACAGATGACCTCAATTAACGTTCTGATCTACATATATGTATATCTTTGATCATGGTAAGTTGAATCAGGTCAAAACATCAAGCGAATTAGATGTTTATTTTTATTTGGTACTAGCTGCGCTTACCGAGGTCAATCTGTGGATGGGTGACCGTTCCTAACATATCGAAACTCCTCCGTGCCTCGGAAAGCACGTTAAGCCGTTGGTCCCGTCTATCATTTGTAGATCTTTGACAGTCGTTACGGGTAGTCAGAAGCCCGAAATTCTGACAACCAGTCTTACCAAGGGGTGTCCTGTTGCCCAGTAACTGAGTTGTGGAGGTCAGATAGGCCGTCGCTCCATGTAAAATACTGGTATTCAGCTGCATCCGGTTAGACTGGAAGCCGATCCCAACATAGTTGGGAAAAGGCTAGGCAGATGATGATGAAGTTCAATCAGGTCAAAACATCAAGCGAATTAGATGGTTATTTTTATTTGGTACTAGCTGCGCCCCGTGGTGTTACAAGCGGTGAAAATTCACATTCATTGAACGCGCGTTTAGTTTAGAGTTAGTAGAGTTAAAATAGTTCTTAAGTTTTCTGGAATATTCTAATGTTCCGCGCAACTTTCTTAGTTTCTTCTTTCACAAGAACCTTCTCTTGACAATAACAAACACAACAAAAAAATAATTAGTCATATCGGTCCAGCTGTTCACTCGTGATGGCTTCACCAAGGGAAATAGGGATTCATTTAGTATATATAATATAGAGATATAGATAGAGTATATATAATATAGATATTGGCTGTGTCGGTCCGACCCAGCGGTTAAGCTCATTAACCAAAGCTATAAACGACTGGTTGACGCTTTCCGCGGCTCAGGGGCTGGTTGTTACCTTTGACAGAGGCTTTTCCATACAACGTTAGAATGCCACCATTCTTTTAAGCACATTAGGTTTACTGAATTCCTCGACGCCATATTTTAGTTCGTGAGGATTTGTTAAATATGGATATTATTGTTTTTAGGTGTGTTAACAGTTAGTTATTGTGAAGCTTCTGCAGCTCGGAGTCTGGATTTGTGCCCGAATGATGGCAATAGACTCGCCTCCTATTACATAGGACTAGAACATAACTGGCGAGATGTGGGTGTTACTATAAGTGCACCTCTTCCCAACATTTTGTGAAATACAGGCGTAATGTTTTGTTAATCTTCTCTGTATGAGAAGTGGAATTTGGCCTATAGTGTGAAAGTAAAAGGCTAGTATTATTACTTATTACTTATAGATATATAGTAAATTACAATAATAGGGAACTTATTCGGTTTCATTGCCAAATTTGACGACCTATGTGGCGCAGCAGGCAAAGGTCCGCCTGCGACGCAGGAGGTTGCGGGTTCGATTCCCGCCTTGGGACAAATGTTTGTACGATCTACAAAGATTTGTTCCGGGTGTTCTGTGTATTTGCTATGTATAATAAAAAATATCTATCTATGTAACGTATTGTATTAAGTATATCAGTCATCTAGTACCCATAACACAAGCTCTGCTTAGCTTAGGGCTAGATGATGCTGTGTGGATTATCCAGCATTATTTATTATTATAATCATCGTGCTTTCACAGCCGTACCGTACAATCTAAGAACGACTTGCGGTTAAGGGCCCTTTATTCATAAATAAACATTTCGAGACTGGCAATATTTACCCAAATAATATCGCTATATCAATCATTCAAACAAAAGCAACTACCTAAAATGAAGTCAAATTCAAATTGATGTTTGAAATCAAGCAACTGTCAGCGAAACTAATGGTCAATAAACGTAAGCTAACGCAACTAAACGGATTAATCAAGATTAATTAATTTATGGAGTTCAGTACCTCGCCTTACTTTGTACACGATTATTTGAGTATTAATAAAATATAGACCTACAAAGTGCTATTATTGCTCAATCTTAGGAAACTGACTGCCTTGTTGGTCTAGAGTTTGTATAACAAAGCACGTGGTCCTGGGTTCGATCTCCTTGTTGAGCAATGTGTTATTGGGATTTTTCGTTAGGAATGTCTCAGTAGCAGCTTGGAGTGGATAATTATGTGCCCGGCAATAAAGTAAAGTAAGTAAAAGTACCAGCCTATTACTATCCCTCTGCAGGACAAAGGCCTCTTCTCATACAGAGAAGGCACGAGCATTAATCACCACGCTTGCTCAAGACGGGTCGGCGATTTCAGACTTATATTAATTATATAAGTCCAGGTTTCCTCACGATGTTTTCTCACCGACGTCAGTGTTGTCCCAGATAAACATAGAAAGTACATATCAATTGAAAAACTCACATTGGTACTTACCCCAGGTTTAAACCCACAACCTCGTGCACAAGAGGCGAGGCCTAAACCACTCGGCCATCATGACATTTGATGGCAATAAACTTACACCTTATTACATGGGTCTTAAAGAAAAACATAACTGAAATGTGGATGTGCTTTTTAGCCTAACGTTTCGGGAAATACAAACATGATGTTATGTAGATGCTTAGGAAACTAGTAGTAGAAACAAGAAATGAATTGAATCTATAATCTGCTCACTATAACTTCGATTCTGGATCGGAACATCTGACCAGTAAAGGAGTCGGATACGGTTGCACTGTCCGACTATATGACAACAAAAATACATAGCAAGACTTGTGCGAACGCGACGTGACGACCGATATTGTGCAGCGGGCCATGGTCCGCCTGCGACACTGGAGGTTGCGGGTTCGATTCCCGCCTTGGGACAAATGTTAGTACGATCTACAAAGATTTGTTCCGGGTGTTCTTGGTATTTGCTATGTATAATAAAATATAATCTATCTATGAAATGTATTGTATTAAGTATATCAGTCATCAGCTCTGCTTAGCTTGGGGCTAGATGATGCTGTGTGGATTGTCCAGCATTATTTATTTATTTATTTACATTTTTATCCGGCCTGTAGGAAAGGAATGTAGAGATATCGATAGTGTTAAGAAGTTTTGAGAAGTATTCCTTGATATCGCTATTGATATATTCCAAAAACTATCGACTTCACCATACTTACATCAATATTTTTTACGCAAGCATAGTCAGTGCGGTATTTTTAACGGATGTTTGTGTTTAGGTGTAAAAATATTATTTTTAATAGTTTTTCGGCACCCATTACTTTGATATTTATGTTTTGATACTACCGAAATATTGTATATCGCCAATAAAGGTCACATCTTTCGACAACCATACCGTCTGGTACCGCACGGGCCTTATACACCAAAATACTTAACCAATGAGTACCTGTAGCTTATCTTATTGATACTTTAACGAGAAAGCTTATTACGTTAGATAACCTTATCGATTTTGTTCAGTTTATTGACTTGTTTTCAAACGCGGGTTTGTGTGAGTTTCGGACAAACTGCTGGCTGTTGGCTGTTGGAATATTAATATTTGCATTGAACAAATATTTTGTTGTTGAATTTAGGCTATTATTAACTCTTACCTGCAATTTGTTGTGTACCTAAACATGAACTGTGCAAACTACCAATTTGTATAGAGGATAACCAATGGAATATCCTCCCCCAACCCTTTGCTCGAGCCAGTCCTCGTAGCTGAGCCAGTAAATGATTAAATTAGTCCCTAAATAATATATCTATTAGATCCAGCCCGTCCCTTGTTGTCCTCTCCCAGCGACGTCCTAAGTCGAGGCTCGTAAACCGCAGGGGGTGCCCTTAGCGATTGGTCGCTTAGGTTTTAAGTTTTTACGCCCTGGCTGGCGGCCTTAATTTCTAATTAAGTCCCCACAGGAAAGTTCGGCTAAGCAGTAGATATCCCTGAAGGATAAACTGCGAGATGCCCATTACCAAAACCTGAACAGACAGTACATGGAATAAAAAATGAACGCAAGTATAAATCCGCTTTTCAAGCCGCCTTATAATTGCGTACATCCACCTCTACGCAATGTACCGCTTAGTGTTTTATTCATATTTTTTCTCATTATTCTGCAGAGTTAGAACAACATCCCTGTAAGATTCTACGAGAAGATTGTTTCTTTACCCGCGGGGACGGAATATCGACTTTATACAGGGGAGTTACGCAAATATTATGGCTAGCTCTGCAGGGAAATACAAGTTATTTCATGGTGAGTGAGACTGATGCGGAATCGGATGCCTAAGGAGCTGTGAACGAATCTGTAATAATTTTGGGGTGTTGAAACAATAAATTTAGAATTTCAATATAATTGGCGTGAATGTTCTCCGATTATTTTGTTCCGGTTTGTGTATTTAAGTTGATTATTATATTATACTTATTTAATATCAATATTTATGTATTCAAACTTTATGTGCAAGGATAAAAATTATATAAAGGCGGACTTAATGCCTTAGGCATTTTCTACCAGTCTACCTTTGAACACAATATGTAATTGCATTACTTAAATGTATTTTATTGAGAACGTTGTGCAATGTAGTGATGACCCAGTAATAGACCTTGCCTATCATGCACGTGGGTCAGTCCAGGCCCTGGTTACGTCACTGGCCTTAGTCCTGGCCAAAGTATTGGCCTTGGCCCTGGCTGAAGGCAACCTTACAGCTGACTGGATGACAGAGTAGTAGTGCTGGCTGGATTTGGACTCAAAAGCAGTTTTAAAATGTTGTTTTTGTTTTTTTTTTTTATTGGAAATATACCTACACGGTGGAAGGGACATCGCCTGATACCATTAGTTCAGTACATGATTCTTTCTGGACCAACATCGAACTATTTCATCAGCTTTTCCTTATTTTTTACGTTTATTCCGATATGTTTTTTTTCCTTTGGATAGCAAAAAGACATGAGAAAATCATCATTTATATATAACCCAATTGGATTTTTAATAAAAGTAAATAATTCACGTCTTTCATCATACATCGGATTGTGTTAGATAGAAATGGTGGTTTTTTACAATTTAAAGTAAAACAAACATTGAAATTAGGAAAACCAGCGATACATTTCAAGTCTTAGGTGTCCAGAATTATGTACCAAAGTCATGGTATCAGTTTGTGAGTCGACATCCCTTTCACTCGTAAAACTTGTCATTTATCTAGTGAGTAGCAGATTTGTTTTGATTTATGAAATCATTTAACTGCGTACGTACGGAAAACAGGGATAAAGCCATATAGTCTAAATCACGGTTTATTCCAGAATCCCCACCGACAAATCGCCATCAGTTGGGATTATCACTTTTTTCCAGAAATCCCCACTAGTTTGATAAACGGCCCAGTGGGGATTTTTTGAAAAACAAGTAGAACAATCCCCAAAAGGTGTTGTTGTTTCTAAATTATTAAACAAGAAATGCGTTAATCAATAATTATGTTTAATTAGATAAGTGATTATGTCAATATTGTAATCAACTTTCATTATAAATTGTTTGCATTGAAAAGAAAATCAAAAATATCTTTAAGTTGTTTTTTTTTTAATCTAGTTAAAAATATATTGTTTTGATTAACAATCTCCACTAGTGGGGATTTCTGGAATAAACCAAAATCACCACTACAGACTTGCCTTTGTTGATCTTGGAGCGATAATCACGACATGTTCTTATTAGCCGACAAAGAGATCTACCTAACTGTACCTATTCTAAGTCTCACCTTGAAATTTCTAACAAAGACTACTCTGGGTATCAAATGGGCGTCCCAGACGTACAAACAGTACCGTTTAACAGAAAGGCATAAAGTCGCCGGCGCCAAATGAAAGGTGTTCGGTGGAGCGCATTTCCTTCACTGGAACTTTGACCGTCCGCGTTTCAAGAGCTTATTACAGGAGCTTGGCACGGTGATTTTCTTTTGTGCTCCATACAGAATTATATTTTGCTTGAAATAACACCAAGACATTATATAGATGTATATTTATACAATAGAATTTAAGTAAAAAGTGTTTACTTCTCACCCCAAGCCAAAAAATACAAACAATATTTACACACAAGCAGTAGGCAACTATTTTTGGCTGTGGATCGCTAGTGCCTGTGGTAGGTAATAACACCATAATACTGTATTACTAATACAACCTACCACTATTAATACTAATACCAGTAATACAGGTCACCAGAGAAGTGTATGTTTGTAATGTCAATATAACAGCTTTTTTATTAAATGAAATATGAAAGTTTATACGTTAGTTATACCAAAAAAGCAATGTTAAAATTTTTTTATGTCAGTCTGTTTGTTTGGGTTAATCTACGAAACGGCTGTACTGATTTTAATGGAATTATCAATGACAGATAGCTGATGTAATAAGGAGTATCTTAGGATTCTTTTATTTTAGAAAAAGAATTAGGGTACCCCGCAATAAAATTAAACCCATGAAATTTTATCAAATTCAGCGTGGAGGAAGAAGAGGGCACCTTTATTATTATATACGTCAAATAGGCCCAGTGGTTAAGGCTGCACCTCTCATGCATGAGGTGGCTTCATGTCCGGGGACGTACCTGTGTGACTATTTACATACATACGTACTTTCTAAGTTTATCCTAGACATAACTGATATCGGTGATGGAAAATATCTTGAGGAGACCTGGACGTCATATTTAACATAGGTTTTAAATCGATAACCCGTCTGGAACAAGTGTGGTAACTAATGATCGTGGCTTTTCTGTATGGAAACAGGCCTTTTCCCTGCAGTTGGACGGTATCTTGAAAATTCTTATAGCTTTTGTTTTTTTTTTAGGTAGGGCTACTAGCAGTTCAGCACTAGAAGGCTGTTTACTGCTTAACCGGATGCTTATAGCTTTTGGGGTTCAGTACCCAACAAGACCCTATTACTAAGCCTCTACTAATCGTCCGTCCGCCTATCTGACAGCGAGCTGTATCTCATGAACCATAATAGAGACGCAGTTGAAATGTTAAGTGTGGATATCTTTTGCCGCTATTATAACAATTAATAAAAATCACATTAAATTATAAATTAAAGAAGGTCCCCATAAAATAAAACATGCTTTTTTATCTTGTACCTTCCGTCTGCGAGAGCGAATTGCACTCGGTCAATTTTTTAACAAGGGATATAAAGTTATTTACCAGGACACTTCGTTGACGTTGACAGTCGATGTTTCCAACACTATCATAATCATCATCATCATCATCCTCCTGTCGCTATCCCAATTTATTTGGGGTCGGCGCTGTCAGTCACCTCCTATCTAGCCATATCATCTTTCACACAATTCATCCATATTTTCTTTGGTCTCCCTCTATTTTATGTGTTTACAATCTAGACAATTGTAAACACAGATAAAATCAAAGCTTTGTTTTTAGGACGAAATAAATGGATAAATAAACTTCAGGTTACTTCACGATGTTTTCCTTCACCATTGCTATGTTATGTATGTGTAAAACCTAATCTTTAGAGTTTAATTCTCAAGTAAGTAAACAAAGAATAAGTTACAAAGATTAAGTTTTAAATATCTTAATAGGCAAATCGTTTAAAGTCACTTAAAATGCATTGAAATTACTATTCATGGCATCGAGAGAATTTAATTCAATTGATTATTGATTTGTCGACCGAGTAGAGTTTTATTTGATTACGTTCCAATGGGTCGGGACTTATCTGTTAAATTGTTTTGATGGCTCTGATAATATTATATTGATTGTTGTAATATTAATCGTTATTTCGTTAGTAAAAATATTTTACCTAGTGATATTTTGTATTGACCTGTTATGATAGCCCGCGACTGAGAAGTTGTGTGGAAATCGGTTGTCATGGTATAGGCATGTGATTCGAAAGAATGAGGACCATGTGGTGAGGAAAGTTTTGAGTATGGACGAGGGTTACAAGAGTAGAGGAAGACCAAAGAAAAGATGGATGGATTGTGTGAAAGAGGATATGGCAAGAAAAGAGGTGACCCATGAGATGACGGCAAATAGAGATGTATGGAAGAAGAAAACATGCTGCGCCGACCCCAAATAAATTGGGATAAGGGCAAGAGGATGATTTTAGGATTGACGCTGGCCACAATTTATTCTAGAAAAGGATAGGCAGATAAAGTTCAATAAAAAAAACACACACACCAGAATGGAGAACATCCTCCTTTTGAAGTCGGTTAAAAATAACTAAAGAGGAATCATCAATAATGTTGAACTACAATCGACATGAATACCAGTGTTAACACACAACCAAGCTCCAGGACTACAGAGTACCCACTGTCGCCGACAGCTGTCAAAGTCACAGTGCAAATTAATTAGTCCAGTCGTACCACAGAGTAGTTAATATCAGCAGCCTAACAAGGTGAAATGTTTTTAATTGTAAGCAAAAAATTTTCCCGCTGTTTGCAACCAGCAAGAGTTCGGAAATTAAAAATTTTTCGTTGTTTCAACGTAAACTTTTGCCGTATGGAAACAATGAGCCTGGCTGCACTTTGTTTGAAAGTGCTTATTAAAACTGTAGTAGGTTATTTAACTTTCAAAAGGGTTGTACAATTTAATCGTCTTATTAAAGACTAACGGTGGCCCGAGATTTCACCCACTCCTAAGGGCTTCCTTAGGAATTGGAGATTTTTGAGCTTTATAACAATTGGATAGATAAGATTAAAGTAAACATAACTTATCATAACACGCGTTTACATACAATAAGCATGCAGGATGGCAAAAGTATTAACCGATAAGATTTGCCTAGCGAGGATTTTATTTTTTAAGTCGTTATTTGCGTGGTTTTGAACAACACATTGGAGAATGTTTCCCAAGAACTAAATACATGAAATCATCATCTGCCTAGCCATTTCCCAACCGGGTTGGGGTCGGCTTCCAGTCTAACTGGATTTAAGTGAATACCAGGATTTTATATGAAGCGACTGCCTAACCACAACCCAATAACAGGGCAACACGATACCACTTGGTAACACTGGTTGTCAGACTTTCGGGCTTCTGACTACCCGTAACGACTGTCAAAGATCTCTAAATGACAGCCGGGACCAACGGCTTAACGTGTTTTCCGAGGCAGGAGTCTAGATATGTTAAAACAGGTTGTTTAGTTATGTTTACGACTGTCAAAGATCTACAATTGACAGCCGGGACACTGGACTCGATATTTTACGAAAGGTATCCACAGACTGACCTCGGCACGAGTAGCCTTAACCTTAAACCCGTGACACACGAGCTCCTCCATACGTAACACCTTAACTGCCAAACAACGAGACACAATATATATTATAATATATAATAATAATATATAATATTTTGAGGTTGCGGGTACGATTCCCGCCTTGGGACAAATGTTTGTACGATCTACAAAGATTTGTTCCGGGTGTTCTGGGTATTTTCTATGTATAATAAAAAAATATCTATCTATGTAATGTATTGTATTAAGTATATCAGTCATCTAGCACCCATAACACAAGCTCTGCTTAACTTGGGGCTAGATGATGCTGTGTGGATTGTCCAGCATTATTTATTTATTATTTTTATTTTAATAGAAAATGTATTGTTCGTCGGTCATTTGGCGTTCAACGTGTTAAATGAAATCCTGTAAATAAATGAAACAACAACACGAAAGCTACACAAGTTATCTGAATGAAGACAGTTGTCGGCCTCAAATAGTTTATGTTGAGCGAGTAGCGAGTACTGGGAGTGAGGACCGAGACAAACAGGCCTCTTGCTGTGTCTAACCGCATGAGGTAACAGAATAGGCAAGTGGGTAAACTGATAGTGGCACACTGGGGGCTTAAGTGCCCGATAACATTACAGGCACTTTAGATTTGTTACAGTTGTAATGAAAATTACGACTAAAATAGGTTTTATTACATGCCTGTGTTAATTGAAGGAATGACCGATATTGTACTCAGATTTCGGTAGTCAGTTTTTAGGGCTTCTCTATCCGTAACGACTGTCAAAGATCTAGAAATGACAGCCGGAACCAACAGCTTAACGTGCTTTCCGAGGCACGGAAGAGTCTCGATAAACATTGAATGGTCACCCCTCCGCAGACTGACCTCGGCAAGAGTAGCTTAACTTTCGATTGACCCGTCCGGCTGTTTTTATTTAGCAACAACTAGACTGCATCAGGATTCACTGCCTGATGCAGTCTAGTTGTTGCTAAATAAAAACAGCCGGACGGGATCGTAATGAAAAAAAAGGAAGCCATTGGAATTGAGCCCAGGATACTTTGCTCAGAAGCCATGCTTACGACCACTAAACTAAACCAACAAGGCATTTCACAGGAATATATTATGAAAACGCATTGGTAACGTACAACATAAACGTTAAAACAGATCACTTCTCTATAAACACTTTTATTTAACCCTTCAATTCTCACCTCACAGACATAAATAATTCCAATCAAGAATCAAACGCCCTACAATCAACAGATAATTGTTCGCAGAATTTAGAGTATGCCGATCACTCACGACGCAAAATTCCATATAAGGAGCATAAGTACTATTCTGGTAAAAAAAATCCCGGGAAAACTTGTTAAGTGAGCAATAGTTGAAGTGAGTTGCGGGGCAAGTACCGGCGTAGAAGACGATTGTGGCAAGAAATGATTACGAACTTACGGTAATATGCTATGCTTTTATCGCCCAAACTGTGACTAAATATGTGACTCAAACCATGTCACGGTAGCCGTGCTCGCCCTGCTGGCAGTGTCACCCATCTTACCCAACAGACTGACAGTTCATTCACCCGCTCAATGCAAAGATTTGTACAGAATCAAGAAAAACAATTGGGAGTTTTTTTAAACAGACGATTGGGTTAAAAATATGAGCTCCTAAATTCTTTCCCAACTGTCGCGCGATGCGTCGTCATGGTAACAATTCAACAAATGACCCCCATTACCAAAACTATCACTGCTTTAGTCTATTTTAAATAAAGCTGTTCCTCCCGTTACACAACGAGCTCATCCATGAGACTGTCGAGGGTAGGCGGTTCCCACCCGCCCTAAAACAACCAGCCACACGGACCCCTTATTTGAAATGCAAAGGGTCGCATGTTGCCACGCTTGGGACAAATTCACACCGGTTTGTGGGAGAAGGTAATTTGTTTGCGGTTTTTCGTGTCTTCTTTACTTCGTAAGGAAGATAAGCTGTGTTTCTTTTCCGTGTTCAAAAAAGCGGGAGAAAAATGATGTTTCAGAGTGTTTTTTTTTACCTCGTATCATAAAACTCAACAGAATATAATGCAAGTGTGAATACTGAATGTGTGACATTTAACTTTTTCTTTTTTTAAACCCACTGTAAAGAAGGCATAGCTTTTTCCATCACACGGGCTTAGTGCTGTTAGGGACTTCATGCTTTCTATTTTTAAGTTTCCAGCAAGTACGTTTTGTGACTTTTGTATGTTAAAAGGCATACAGGCTGGAAATTAGTTCCAACTGGATTCTAGCAGCGATTTTAAAACCGTTTTAAATAGAGAACGTGTTTTTTGTATAGGGCGCTGATTTCATTTTTAAGACGTACGCTTAATAAATGTTATTAAATCAGCGAAACCCGATCCCCCCTATTTATATTTCTTCTTAACGTGTCGATGGCAATCTATACACAGTCATCCCAGAAATCAGCTACGAGCTTGGCACCATCGCTACCGTCCTTCAAATCCTGCAGCGTGCAGGTCTCAGAACACGCAGGACATGTTATCATGTGTCCCATTGTTTATGTAGCAGCACCACACTTGCACACCAGGCTAGCGGCATCTATTAGTTTCCTAAGCAATAAATCCCTGGTCCTTTCCTCCATGTTTCCTTTGTTTTCCTTAAAGTTGTAGAGTCTGTGTTTCCAGGCAGGGTACCC
Source organism: Phlogophora meticulosa (assembly GCA_905147745.2). NCBI lineage: Eukaryota > Metazoa > Arthropoda > Insecta > Lepidoptera > Noctuidae > Phlogophora > Phlogophora meticulosa. Next base: position 10,787,923 of record LR990538.1, on the reverse strand, counting down.
TAGTGATCTGCCCTACAGTTCCTACATATTACAGTAATTATGGTACAAATTGAACAAGGTAGAAAGAAAGAAAGAGAAAGAAAACAAAAATTTTGTTACACGCACACAAAAAAAAAGAAACTACAAAAGAAACAAACAAAAAAGAAGGACCTGGGCAAGGCCAAAAAGGCTCCTATCTCAGCATATGCTACGATATTTAAAAAGGGTGTAACCACCGCAATGCTGTTCATAGCTTCTGCCTAAGCCAAAATTGTGCCTCTCTCGTGTCATATAATACCGATGGGTTTTGTCGGGACCATCATCAGCCCGCACTACTCCTAATAAACTAGTCACCAATTTAAATATCCGTCTTCATTGTGAACGTATTCTTATCGGCAGTATCGATTCAATCGGCGAACGTTTTAATTTAAGCGGTATGGCTAGAGATTGTCAGTTCGTGGCGACCGATTGGTTTGTAGAGGAGTGGACAACGTTCCCTGAGAGAATTTAATATGAGCCGTTCGTGTTACTTGATTTTAGAAGACTTTGAAATATAGTTTATGAAACGTTTAAGTTGTTCTGAATAAGTAATAATACTCACTGCAGGGCAAAGGCACGGGTATATTTTTATTAACGTTGCCCCACAATAGGAATTTCTCCTGTTTCGTGGGTGCACAAACAGCCAGACCCGGAACAACTACATGTAGGCCAAACAAATATTTGTTCCGTGCCGGAATCGAACCCACGACACGCGGCGCAGCAGTCGATCACTCGGCCTTTGCGCCAGCCATGCCGTCAAAAGTACGTAAGAGAATTCAGGAAGATCTACAGGATACAAACACCCAACCACATACCTAATGTTATTGTAGCTAGATTCCCGTAGGTACCGAAAAATATATATAATTGGACATGAAAATATTTCCCCAATTTTCCGCTTCAATGAAAATTAATAAGGCTGTGTCCTACAGGGAATACAGGCGTAATGTAATGTTATGTTATATAAACACAAAACAAATTACATTATTTAGGTATCTGTTACAAAAAAAAAACCTGAAAACCTTGTTATTTTTATCCTACCTAGACAAAATCAAATACTACAAACTGCCATTCCACGAAATTCACCGAAAGAAAAGCTTACCTTTTTTTTTCATTTCAGCAAAAATCGAAAAACGAAATGAACGTAAGAAAACTTTCAGCGTAAATAAACTCTTTCTCTTTTCGTGTATTCCTACTTCAAGTCGAGTTATTCAATGGTCTGATATGAAAACATTGGATTTCGCGCGGTGCTCGGTCATCAATACGAATGTCTGTTACACTTCAGTGACACACAGATGTAATGGATGTCCAGCAAACGAGAATAGAGTGTTTCCGACGTGGAGGATTTTTTATACCCAGATGAAACTGCACGGAAGTCACGGAAGGATGGCACAGTTGGTGCAGTAGCTGAGCGATCGGCTGCTGCACTGCGTGTTGTGGGTTCGTTTTCCGCACGTAACAAATTTTTGTATGATTTACAGATAGTTGTTCCAAGGCTGGCTGTTTGTGTATGGGTTCAAATGTTTGTAAACACAATACAGGTGAAATTCCTAGTATAGCGCAACGTTTTATTACAAAAAAAAACCGTCAATTCCAGAAGCTGAAAAAGCATTTTAAATAAATTAAAAAGTAAAAAAATACACTACATTTGGAAACACTGCCTACCTTTTTGTCATTTTTCCCGTTGACAGAGATGCGGACGATTTTTTTTTATATATTCCTGTTTTATTTGAAATGTATATTACTATTCTTATTTTAAGACCATGTTTTAATGCAAATAAATTAGATAATACTATAATTATGTTTTTGAAGTGTAGACTCTAAAAGCTTGACAGTTTACCGAGTGAGTTGGATAGAAGGATCTTCGCTACCCGTTCTCTCGGCATGTATGTCACCCCCAAACTCAATAATACAAGACGATGAACTTACTGCCATCAGTTTTCGGGTTGAAGGCGCACTGACTAGGACGTCCAATGCTGCAGCTTCGTATTTACGTACTCTCTAGTTTTAGCTCGGAAATGTACCTGCTTTCAAGCTGTTTATATTCAACCGACGACGGTCGAAAATAGAGCAGGATGTATTGATCTTACTGTTCATTCGATTGCGATGAAACTGAGGTAAGTTGCTGGACGCCGGCGATTGCTTCTGCGGGGCATAGTACTTTCTAACCTACTCACTATACTATAGTTAATACTATATTATTAAAATGAATTAAAAGTAACATAATACCACACTAATTATTGTAAGTAAGAAAGTTTGTCGGTAAGGCGTGACACCTTCACGCTGAAACAAGTGAACGGAGTTGAACGAAATTTGTTGGAAAGGTAGCTCAAATTTTGAATTAACACAAAGGCTGCTTTTTATCCAAAACAGTGGAGTTATCTCGTGGCAATTTTGAATCGTTTCATATTAACATTTTCACATATAACACCGCGAAGCGCAGCAACCTTAAAACAATTCCTATATTGTTACATAACTAAATATGACACGTTAAAGATACAACACAATACGGAATCTCTTCACCCTTAGAAAATAAAGACCAACCAATCCGTAACTTTGATGCCAGCTCGAACATAAAATCCGTTTTACCGACAAGACTAATCAAATACATTGAAATGGCGAGATCGACGAGCAAAGTGCTCAGCTCATCAAACCTTTAGCAGTCTACCTGCCTTTGAATGCTTTAAATATTGCACCTTATTCGGGATTTAAAAGGTTTACTAGATCAGCAATTTCTAGTACATTCACATGTTGGAGCATAGTTTTATCTACCTATAACAATAGGGATGTGTCCTAGGTAAAACTAGGTTATGTCTATTTAGTCCGTCAGTAAGATTACCAAAAAATATTGGACATGTACTTTTTGTTTACACATCAATAAAAAGTGACAATGATATAGCACATCAAAGTTCAGGAGAAGGGGCTTGTGACGTCACTGTTACTTAAAAAGTGTAGCACGGCATGACGTCACGCGCATTTTCAACGCACTATATCGTCGTCATTTTTGGTTTACGTGACAAAAGAAAAAATACGTGTCCAGTATTTTTGAGTAATCCAACTTTAAGACCAATCAGATTTTTTAAACAATTATATTATATTCCCTATTATTTTGAAACATCTTACATTATACAGCACACATTACATAGTCTTTTAAGTAATCTACAATAAGACCTCTCCGATACATCGCAGCAAGGGTAGACCCCCTATAAGGTGGACTGACGATCTTGTAAAGAGCGCAGTAAGCAGTTTTCTTCGTATTTTATTTCGAATGTGTTTTTACTAATAGTATTAAAGAGTCATGAGAAAATCATCATTTCTATCTAACCAATATAAATATGTAGATAGAAACATAGTTAATAAAAAAGTCACGACTTTACGTCTCTCATGACGACCGATGTGGCGCGGCGGACGTTGGTCCGCCTGCGATGCAGGAGGTTGCGGGTCCGATTCCCGCATTGGGACAAATGTTTGTACGATGTACAAATTGTTGTTCCCGGTATTCTGGGGATTTGCCATGTATAATAAAAAATAAATAAATATCTATCTATGTCATGTATTGTTTTAAATATATCAGTCATCTAGTACCCATAACACAAGCTTTGCTTAGCTTGGGGCTAGATGATGCTGTGTGGATTGTCCAGCATATTATATTATAAATATATATTATTATATTAACAATCTTATAAAGGGTAAGTAGAAATCAAGTTATTTATGGATTCAATTTAAAAAATATATCAGAAAAAACGCCAAAAATACGAAAAACTGACGAAAAATTTAATCGCTGGGTGGTTCACAATCATGTTCCGAAAACATAGTATCAGTTTTTCCACCCTGTATAAGGTGTTATAAAGGGTGGATTGTTAAGTACCTTGGTAGGTGTGCCAAAGTACTTAACAATCCCTGCGGATTGTTAAGTCTCACAACTTTCAATACCTACATCCCACATATTTCTGCTGCATAATACCCACATAGTGTCGTCGTAACGTAGTACTGAGAAACTCATTCATACTTTGCAAAGTATTGTCACGTCTACTTTCAGACCTTACATGGGTCTTACATGTAACACTGATATAGAGTTGTCTAGAATCGCCTTTCGTAGTACCAAACTATTGTGGTACAATCAGTGTGTCGCACTAGCGTAAATTCGAACTACTGACACTCACCATAGATCGAATTTACGCTGTTTGTCGAGCCCACGTAGTGCCCTCTTTGTAAAGAACTTACCTACATACAGAACTGTAGGTACTTGTAATCTTCCGTTACCACCAATTTATTTATTTTTTGGAAAAGTGTTATTTTTTTTGCTTTGAAGAAATGTAGGACGTAGGTACAGTCAAGGAAAAGAAGGTCGAGCCCCGTAAGTTCTATATTTGCTTGCACTTATTGCAAATTGTCAATTTTAAATCAAAAATAAGTTTTAACGGTTTTCTTGAAAAGAATGTAGATAGGTGGGTACAGATATGGTCTTCTTACAGTAGTCAACGTATGCATGCAAAACAATTGCATGACATGGTAGGAAATGCCGAAATGACTCAGTAGTTATAGATCGCCTCTCATACACGGGGTTGTGGGGTTCCAATCCGGGCAAGTACCCACAAATGTGACTTTTTCAATGATAAGAGTTTACTTAGCTTTCTGTAATAGTAAAATTTAACTTAATATTTCAATAAAGCTATTGACATTTTAACTGCTTATGTTTCTTTTTTCGGAACTCTTTACCTAAAGCACAATATGTCTTTCTAACTTTATCTTGGACAGTCACAGTCACCGGTGTTATTCAATATTACTCTGAAATCGCCAATCCGCAAGCGTGGTGATTAATAGGGATGTGTCCTAGGTAAAAATGTATTAAGTCTATTTAGTCCGTCAGTAATATTACCAAAGAATATTGAGCACGTATTTTTTGCTTTACTCAAATCAATAAAAAGTCATAATGATACAGCACATCAAAGTTCAGAAGAAGGGGCTTGTGACGTCACTGTTACAAGTGTAGCACGGCGTGACGTCACGCGCAATTTCAACGCACTATATCCTTGCCATTTTGGTTTTACGTGACAAAAGATAAAATACGTGTCTAGTATTTTTGAGTAATCCAACTTTCGGACCAATCAGATTTTTTAAGGACACTACCCGATTCTCGTGCCTGCTCTGTATGAGAAGATGGCTTTACCTTGCAGTGAGACAGTACACAAGTAGCTCGAGTTTTTTTTAAATAAGCCATTTCTCTATTTTCTGAAATAAATTTGTCTTAACAGGCTACTAAACTACAAATGTCATCAATACTTGATCTGTTGGCACCTTTGAACACTATAAACCGCAGTTAGAATAATAAAACGTAGAAAAGTGGCTGTAAAAGCGGCTTTAAACTAGTGAACGACGAACTGCTAGGTATTAGTACCTCAATTTTCCATCTGGTGCCATCGATTTCTTGAGTGTGCATCGTAAAATGCGGCGCATATAAATTTTATGCAAAACTATTCGATAAGGTCCCAGAATTATTCTTATAACTGAGTTTCCAGTAACTCCATGTAGGTACAGAGGCCAGTACATCAAGCTACTCTAATCTGTCAAATTTCTTTGATTCACTGTATTTTGACATGTATAAGTATTGACCATGTGATAGTTTCACTGTACTTTTACATTTATAATAACTAAATTTACCATCTATAATAATTCCAAATTTGTATGCCACTACATAATTATTGTATGCCTGTAAGGCAGGACATATTGATACTTTTATATATTGTTAATAATCAGTAAGTATCTTTATTGTGGGCATATGTCAGTTACAGGTCACTGACATATGTCCACAATAAAGATACTTTGACTTTGACTTCAATCATCTTTATTACTACAGAATAAGGTTCATATTCAATTGTTAAAATAAAACAGTTTGGGATAGCGAACATTATAATCCTCCTACTACGATACCTTTTTATTAGCTGTTTGGTCAGCTTACGACGCTTTGTTCTTTATTGTATCCTCAATTTTTAGTTTCTCTTTAAATTATACAACAAAAAAATAGACTTTAAGTTTTAGACAAGAAGTTCTCTGTCCTAACCCAAAACACAGATAAGATCAAAATTGCAATCCCCGCAAGAAACTAAAGGTACATCTAGAACAATTTTAGCGCCTTAACAAACTATAAAGCAGCGTGAAACAGCGCCGTCCGTCCACAGATTGCTATGAACGGAGTGCCAGGCGTTCAAATTGCTTTCCACTATGACGGTACATGCAAATAGAACTATCTGCAAAGCCTTTGAGACTGTTTAGATTTAAACGAAAATACTAGTAGCTGTTTAATATTACTGACCGATACGGATTTTGCTGTGATTAAATTGATAGTAAATTATGCACAGACGGAAGAGCTACCTACCCACTTGTGACTTGTTAGCAAATAGAACCGCCAACATGCTATTTTGCTTATTTACCTTATAGGTAAGTTTTAATTTTGTTTTTACTTTATACTCATTGTTTTTTTATTAAAATAACAATATGCACTTTCTAGCCTGAAGCACGGGTTCAACCTAGTTCGGGAAAATAAACAATAGTGGTCTATTTTTATTGTTAAGATCTTTACTGTACCACGTGAGAAGTTTATATGAATAAACGATAAAAAAGAAAAAAATAAGACAGTCCACGGTAAGATAAGATTCAATGGTATATGTTTTTTTTTAAAAAAAAAAACGTTGCCCCACAGTAGGAATTTATCCTGTATCGTAGGTGCGTTTACAAACATTTAAAGTCACATACACAAACAGCCAGGCCCGGAACAACTACCTGTAGGCCATACAAATATTTGTTCCGTGTGGGAATCGAACCCACGACACGCGGCGCGGCAGTCGATCACTCAGCCACTGCGCCAACCGTGCCGTCAAAACACATGTTGGTTGTTACATGGACAGCTGGCGTTAGGGAGATTTAGAAGCGATTTCCATGTCAATACTATTAGATCTCTTGCACATGCTCTCTAGCTATACTGAGTACCCATTTCACGCCACTTTAAGCCTAAGCTCGTAGTTCGTAGGCTCCTAATTGATTGAACTTGCAACACTGGCATAAAAAAATACTTTCGCCCTTACCCCTTTAACTTAAGAAGCTTTAATTTTATGTTCACTTTTTCAAATTACGATTCATTATTTAAAAGCATATAATATGCTTTTAAAAGTTGCAATCCCTGCCAATCGAGGTTATAGGTTCAAACCTGGGCAAGCACCAATGTGACGTAAGTTTACCTCGGACATCACTGACATCGGTGAAGGAAAACATCGTGAGGAAACCTGGACTCATAATTATATATTATATAAGTTAGAAATCGCCAACCTGTCATGAGCAAGCGTAGTGATTAATGCTCGTGCGTTCTATGTATGAGAAGAGGCCTTTGCCCTGCAGTTGAACAGTAACAGGTATTATCATCCTCCTGCCCTTATCCCAATTTATTTGGGGTCGGCGCAGCATGTTTTCTTCTTCCATACATCTCTATTTGCCGTCATCTCAAGGGTCACCTCAGTAACAAGTATTATTATTATAATATTACCGCTATTATTTTTAACGACCAATAAAAATTTAAACGTCTGATGACGACATACAATAAATACTGCTGACCATGACTGTGTAATGCACCTGCTCATAATTACTGAGGTGAACTCCCGAGATCGAAGCCGTGACCTCATGGTGACATATCACGATGTGTTGGCGCTAACCGCAAGGACGTCCCCGTTTACATTGTGAGGACTTGAATCACATAGGCGATTGGCACACTGCACCGCATTACGCAGCGGGGTGCGTGGCAGCGAGCGACGAACACTGCGAGTGAATGCGCTTTCTGTGTGTTGACTCAGATACTTGCAAACAACGTAAGGACACCCCACTCCCGCGCTACACTACGTGATGCGGTGCAGTGTGCCAATCGCCTAAAACTTAAGATAATATCCATAGGTACAAGTAGGCTACTTACAAAGCGACATCTATTTCACCACATACGAACTAAACCGGTAGATCGCTTTATCAGCCCACCAGATACAAATTTTAATGGAGGACGAGGAACCTTTCACCCTTTTCCTCATTCCATCAAATCTATAAGTAACATATTTAAAGCCTACGGAAAGGTTAAGGCATGTGACTGCCAAAGAAGAGCCTGCTGGGTCGAGCCTAACAGTTAAAAAAGCTACTTTTTAAAATGTCATAGTTTTGTAAAGTAAGTAGTTAGTACCGCTAACTACTTTCTACATCACTAATGTTATAGAAAAACGCGTACTCAAGACTATGTGGCTTCTAGTAAAAATACTAGAAGCAAAATTTAGTCTCAAGTACTTCTACTTCACTCTTAAGGAAACCAACCATCTGTCGAGCATTTTCCCAACTATGTTGGAGTCGGCAGTCAAACTGGATGCAGCTGAACCAGTATTTTACATGGAGCGATTGCCTATCTGACTTCCACAACTCATTTACTGGGCAATACGATACCCCTGGTAATGGTTGCCAGAATTTCGGGTTTCCAACTATTTGTATAACTTCCAACTATCTGACTGTCACAGACCTACAAATGACAGCCGAGATTAAAGTATAATATAAAATTAGTAAGCACAAAAAAACCTACGATAAATCGTTGATAGCTTCTCCTTATTTTACCAGTAGTGCGAGCTTAATCTTCCTCTTTCATATGATATGCCGTTTGAGACCTACTTTTAAAGCCAGTGGGTGTTAAAGTAGTCTCGGTCTGCATAGGAAATCCGTCAAAGCAGTGGTTAATCTGTCAAAGGACATAGAAGTAAGCCTAACGCTACCAGTCTATATACATAGTTTCAGGCTAGCTATTCAAGAATAGACACTCTGCGGTATGACTAGTTTCTGTGTTTCGATTAAAAAGAACGTTGCAAGCCTTGATGCAAGTATTTAGAGAAACATAAAAATCATAACATTACGCCCGTGTCTACCGAAGTATCGAGCAGAGGTGCACCTAAAGTAACATCCCACATATTCCTAATTGTGTTTAAGTCCCATGTAATAGTGGACTGTTGTCATCAATTAATAATGTCGTTAATTAATTATTTGACTTCACAGAAAATACGGAAGTAGCTACTTTCTTTATTAACTTTTGTTTTTATGTATTGATGGCAATGTAATACGGTTGATGATATTGTACACTGTAGGTTCAATAGGCCTCTACTAGAGACATCCGTAACCAACCAAGCAACATATGTATATCATGTACCTACTCTCAGTGCAAATATTCGTATTCCTATTCATTTATATTGCATTCCATATTGTAAATAAGATGTTACAGAGGGCTTATACCAAAAAAAATAGTTAAAGCTTAAAATAAAGAACTATTCTTTGCTAGACCTTCCAAATACAAATCCAGGACCAACAACATAATTACAGACAGACTCGAAACTGTGTTTCAGAACCCATTAACACCACTATTCCGGTAGACTGTGAACTCAGAGAAACGGGAAGGGTTCACACTCTACAGCCGGTCGTAAACCGGTCCCTCACACAGATGGTACATATAAGTACGGAGAATGATTGGAGTTTGAAGGGCACTGGTAAGGGAGCGGGGGAAGGGGTAAGCAACAAGTTTAATACAGATTTTCAAAAGTCTTGAGTGAATGGGCTGCTCTAGGCACGCGTGAACCTTCGCTGACCTCATCATAGCTTTATTCAAATGATACATACAGTTGTTAAACGCCTTAAAGATAAAGATGTAAAAGCTCCACAGATAATATAACATTCTACAGTTCGCCAGTTATGTTTAAGGGGACGAGCCGGGCAAAAATCCACACTCCGATCAGCTACTGAGAAATTGTGGGTGTAAACGCCCAATAATAAGGGAATCGAATACAGGACCAGTATAGTGTCTGTAGTAGTGCTTGCATCCAATAGACCAACGAGTCTCAGCAGATATTTATAAAAAATTTACTGGCCTTAGTACGATTTTTTATATTTATTCGATAGAGTTGACGTGAACTTCAATTTGTTCTGAGTGAAAGTTGTCTGGTTACAATAACGAGAAATAGAATTATTTCGTACAAATTGTCTTGAGCGCTGATCCTTAATTACTTTAAGAGATTTTGAACTCTTGAGACAATACGACGCGCACACCAACCGTCGCCACTCCGCACAACTATATCTAAGTATAAAAACACGCAATAGACCATCTGATGCTTATCTTCATAATTCTTAAAGTAAAATATGATTACGAAAAGAATAATGATGATAAGGTTGTAAATAGATTCATAATACATCGTTACTCACCAAACGTAACAAAATTGAGAAATGAACATAACAGTAGACGCTCGTGGCTAGGCTTACCATTTCGAAATTGAACAGTCCTGACAAAAAGCCTTCTAAAGTTTTCTAAAGATATTTCTTGAAGTCGAAAGTCCGGAAAAATGACAAACAACAAAGTTCGGATGAGAGGCCAGAAAGGCCGGACATTTCCTAACAAATCCGGACGGATGGTGAACGGTAATCGTGGCTAAAATAAGCTAACAAACGCTTACCGGAGTCAATTCTTGAATAAGTGATCATCCATTGCTTACCAACACCCCGTCATACTTCGGTAAACAGGTTAATCCATTGGTCCTGGGGGTTCGTTACGAGTATTTAGAATCCCGAAAGTCTAACGACCAGTCTTACCAAAGTATATCGTGTTACCCAGTAACTGGGTTGACCTGTACAGGTAGGATTGGCAGTCGCTCCATTATTTATAGGTATGTACCATATTCACCTGCTTCCGATTACACTGGAAGCCAACCTTAACATAATTTGGAGCATGCTTGGCAGATAAAAGGAAGATGGCAACTATATAGATATCTTGGGGCCAAAATTATTTTTTGTGTAATAAAATTGGTTTCTTTCTTTCTTTATGCATATAAAAGCTGCAAGACTAAAATGGAACTGGGCAGGCCATGTCTGCCGGATGCCAGCACAGCTGTGGGCCTGAATATCGCAAGACTGGAACAAAGAGATAGCTAGACGGGGCCGTGGCAGACCGAGGAGAAGATGGCGGGATGCCTTGGATGGCTTTCTCACGAATTGACGAGAAGAAGCAAACCGTAGGGAGACGTGGAAGGAATGGGGAGAGGCCTTTGCCCAGGAGTGGGACAACACAGGCTAACTAAAAAAAAGCAGGTACGTACTTAAATAAATCAAAATATTAAAGTTACAATTAAAAAGTATTGTATTTCCAAATTATCTTAAAATTTTAAAAGTAAAAAAGAATATTGTATAAGGTTGATTGTTTCTGCCTAATTTATGATATTTTACGTAGTTTGTAGTATTTTATGAAAGATTAAAAATAAATAGGTCTAAAGATTGTTTTATAATTAGGAACCCCTCTCAGTTCAAGGCATTTAACGACATAATAATGTTATTTTTATCTGTGAATTCAGTACGCAGTGAACTATCAATGGTGCAACACGTACACAACATTAAAAAATATATGGAAGTCGGTTAAAAACAATACGGTAAAGTTTAATTAGTGATTAATTTTGAGAGAAATAGTGTTATTTGATTTATGGTGATATACAAAAATATTTAATCGTAAGTGTTTTTATGATTAAAAGGCGGGTTTTATATTTAAAATGTGTCTGACCACAATTTAACATAGTGAACGCGAAATGACATTTTATATTGTGTTTATTCATATTGTGTCTCGTTGTTTGGCAGTTAAGGTGCTCAGCAAATTCTCTTGAAGTGATATTCTTAAAGATAGATATGAGTGAAGAATCATCGGTTTTAGCGTCCATCGTTATATTTTTCGTATTACGTACAATAATTTTATGTTCGTGTGTATTTCACTGATCTCCTAAACGGACCGGTGTTATTAAATTGTTTTGTGTATAGTTTGAGTGGGTCTCTGGATGGTTTAGATTCATAATTGGACCCGGTAGTGACGTAGACAGGACAACTTGTGGTGTACCTTTTCAATTAATGTGTCACTTTCTGAGTTCAAGTGTCACTGGGCCATCTCGATATTTTAGCAGCTATAGTAAGTCTAATCTAAATAGTGCTAATTGATAATATTTATGTGAACATGAAATGGAATCCTTCGTTTTTATGATGTTTCCATCTGAACAGTGTTAGGAAATCGCTCAGAGTCGGACGCGGCCGTTTGAACCCAATTGTCTATAATTAGCAGAGTCCAAGGCCGGACTTGTGATATCAATGAACAGTTTCAACTAGACGGTATGGCGATAGGTGATTTAGTTTTTGTATTTATTCTAGGGATCGTGTTCGATTACCGAGGCCTGTCTGTGGATGGGTAAACGTTCATTACATATCGAGTATGAAAACTGTTGATATGTATGAATTATCAATTCAGTTGCGTATAACAATCCCGCTTGAAGATAATAAGATATAAGGCCTTATCAGTGAAAATTCTTCCACAACCTTCGAGTGGACTTGACAGAGAAGGAGACAAGATATACATTTTTAATTTCTGTACTGTTACCCACGACAATGTTGTCGTGGAATTTTGTATACTTTGGTTTGCACATTTTTGTGTGGAATCCTAATTCAATTTTTGAAATAAAAGTATACCTAACGTATTCCTTCCAACATCAGCTATCAGCCAGTGAATCCCACCAAAATCAGTTCAGCCATTTGGGAGATTAGCTGCAATAAACTGTCAGACATAAAATTAAAAATAATGTTTTTTGGTATTACAAACACACACTTTTACTTTATTTATTTGTATGTATGTATAGAGTGTAAATGTATAGATAGGTGTAAACATAGATGTATGTATAGATGACCTGCAGATTGAAATTTACCTATCCTGACTAGGAAAAAAAATCGGCCGTCTGGATACTGAATATAACAGAACTAAAAACATTTTTTTATTCTTATCGAACCGATTACCTAACCGTTATCTCCTGACGAATAATTATGTGCCTATTTGCTTATCTTTGAGCCGTTTGGGGTCGAAACCCGTGGGTCATGGGGCCCGGTTGCGCGCCTCGTTACCAAAAACATTTCTCACCGAGTGTTCGACACTTTACGTGACAGGACTGGCTCATTCTTTAGCCAAATAATTAGCATCCAACGTGGCAATGCTGCCAGTCTTCTAGGCACGTTTCCAGGTGACAACGATGCTGATGAGTATTTGTAGACAAGTGTTCTTGGTCGGGATTTTATTTCAAAAAAGGGAGGAAAAAAGGGAGGGTAGTATTACCCTCCCTTTTTATATTTTTAATTAAATAGGTTGATAAAATAGGTTGTGGTGAGTTCAGTAAAAAGTCATAACAAAATCATCATATCCATATGTAATCCAATTTTAAATTCAGAATTAAAAAGTAAATAGTCTTTCATTAAGAATCTCATTGTGCTAGGTTAGAATGATGATATTACAGTTTCAAAATCCAAAATCATATAGGTACTGAACTCATGGTATCAGTGTTTGCGTCAATGCTGGAAGACACATTGACGCAAAAACCGTTTTCCTTTTGCTTTCCATAAATTCGAACAAGAAAAAAACGAATTTCGATACATCGATATATTTTCACAAGTTAAGCGAGTGCTGTATTTTTTGTTGGTCTCTTTTCTCATTTTTCATTCTCGTTATTTTGATATTGAAATATCGATATTTTTCGACAAGCCAACTGGCTTGTTGTTGCTTAAAAGTTTAAGAAGGAACAACTTTGAAGATTTTTAAATGAGACGCAGTTGTTTGAGGATAAACAACGACTCGTCCATCTTTTTATGAGTACTTAAGTATAGCAAAACATATGGCATGAATGTTTATGCTATAAATAAAGGCAATAATTATTTCCTGGATTTATAATAGTGCTAATTTTCTTCAATGACGTTGCTTAAACTTGTTGTCCTGAGACCTATAATCATACCTAAGTTATCGTAATAGCTAAAACAGATATATTTTTTGTGACGTTTGCGTTTTTTTTCCTATTTAGATTTTCATCTAAATACTCGTCGAGGAGCTCGTGGCTAAATAAAAACTCAGGTCAGTCTGTGGATGGGTGACCGTTCGTAACATAACAAGTCTCCTCCGTACCTCGGAAAGCACGTTAAGTCGTTGGTCTCGGTGGTCATTTGTAGATCTTTGACAGTCGTTAGGCGTAGTCAGAAAACTGAAAGTCTGAAAACCAGTCTTACCAAGGGGTATCGTGTTGCCCAGTAACTATGTTGTAGAGGTCAGATAGGCAGTCGCTCCATGTAAAACATTGGTATTCAGCTGCATCCGGTTAGACTGGACGCCGACCCCAACATAGTTGGAAAAAGGCTAGGCAGATGATTTTCATCTAAAATACTACTTTTTACATACAAACCTGACAAAGTGATGATCTTTTATACATGCGGCAATTTATTTGTATTCATGTAGACCAGTACGATTTCGCAAGCGTATTTTTTTGGTTTTTTGACCTTACACCCACTTTCTGTTAATTTCAGATGAAGTACAAAACAACAGCAGGCTTGCTGATACTAAGTTTGCTTGTATCAAGCGAGGCATTAAGAATTTTAGTATGTTATCCTATGACATCGAAGAGCCACAGTATATTGGGACATGGAGTTGTCAATCGCTTGCTGGAAGCTGGACATGAGGTAGGTATTAATTGAGGAAACAAGAACGCGTGAGATACCGTCATCGAAGAGGTGAAACTTGTGGGGGCGACAGAGAGGGAGAGAGAGCAATATATATATGCTTATATAGCTTCTTTTTCTCTCTTTTGTCCCACTTTCGTACACCTTATTCCAAATCTCCTATCGCAGGCATGCTGGAAGACATTTCAATTGAAATAAGGATCACATGCTTTGCTTTTCTGTTCCTTTTTTGTTTTTTTATGGGAAAAGCCCAAACCACTGCAACTCCTGAAAACCAGAATCAATAGTAGCGACCACCAGAAAAGCGTCGAGACAATAAAGCCCGACGAGTCCGGGAGAAACGATTCAACTGCCTTGGATCCCAAAACAAAATTAATCAGAAAAGAACAGTGGAGCAGTTAGTAAAATACATCATTTCCACTTCCCTCCATATCAAGCAGGAGACAGAACAGAGCTAGGCCAATAGGCACAAACGGACGTTTACAACTGGGTTAGGCCCAGTTGCCTTGCACCACGGTTTAAAATTAACACTGATTTTAATGGGTCCTAAACGATGAGCTGTTCCGGTTTTGCCCTTTTTTGTGTGTACGTTGATGGACATATTATAATCAAACCAGATAGATTAGTGTAATGGGTGTTTTTTTTTTTTTTTCGGGTGGGTAATTCATCTTATGACATCCCCCGCTCTTGGGCGGGGCAGGAGATAGTGTCAGACTTTTACTGACTAAAAACCCACTCCTGTTCCTTTGTTGCCTTTCGTACCAGGGCCGAGTCTTCCTTTCAGAATCAGACCCTTGGCCCCAGTAGGCTTCGACCCTGCTGTGCCCCTACAGGTGTAATAAGTGTTAGGGGTTTACGTACTTGAAAACGTAGCGTGGTAGATCAACAAGGTGAACCGACGATCTGGTGAAGATCGCAGGAAGGCGATGGATGAGGGCAGGACTGATCGTGGTGGATTTTTTTGTGGTGGCCTATGTCCAGTACCACTACTGGACGAAAGAAACGTCCACACGTTTCTTTGCTAAAAATCATGAATGAAGTGTTAATTAAAAAAACGTAACTATCTGCTTACCTAGTAAACCATAGATCTGCAAAACTTATTGGCAGTATGTAAAACTTAAAAGGATCCATGTCGATTAATCAACGACAAGTTTTTTTATTTTTATTTTTAGTCTTTTCTGTTTTCATTTCAGGTGGTCCACATAACATCATTTCCAAGAGGCATAGTGGTGCCGAACTTGAGAGAAGTGAACGTTTCGCGTATAGCTGAAGAATTTATGAAAGAAAATACAAACAGTAAGTTGCATTAAGTTCGTTCAGATACAAGGATAATGCTATGTCATATATCGGATGGTCTGTTCGCAAAAAATAACTGTAATAGCTTTGGTTCGACTTGGTTCAGGATATTCTTGCTACAAAAAAATATATAAACACTTCAACGCTTGGGGGAAACCGGAATCATGTACCTACTGAACTCCTGGTATCAGGTTGTGCTTTAAAATCCTTTCACCCTTTATATTTCACTAGCTCTTCGCCCGCGACTTTTACCGCGTGGATTTCGTACTTTTCCCATCGAACTTTAACATCCCGTCCACCCCCTTAAAGTACAGTTTTGAAGATAATAATAACCTATATATAGCACTCAGGAATAATGTAGCTTTCTAACAGTGAAAACATTTTTAGAACTGGATCATTACTTCCGGAGATTATCCCCTACATACAAACTTCCAATCGAATTTACCACTTTATAATATTACTATAGATTTATCGTTTATTTTTCAGACGATGCATTTTCACTAAAGAACTTGATTGGCAAAGAAAATTTTGGAGAATCAGTTATGTTTCTGTACTTCGTTTTCACGATACATAAGAACTTTTTGGAGGATCCTAGCGTTGTTGAGTTGTTCAGTGATCCTAATGAGAAGTTTGATGCTGTGATCTTAGAATGGTTCTTCACTGAACTTAATGCTGGGTAAGTTTCGCTGTTTCATGAAGTTTTTAGTATTGGCTTGCCTAAGAATTAATCTTTTTTCAAAGTCAAAGTCAAAGATTTATTTGCAGTAAAATATGGTTAAAGTTCTTAAAACGGTAGGTAATATTAGTAGCATAACATGTTTAATCATAATATAATGACAAACAAATTTTTGTTAAAGATTGATACAATTACATTATTAATTAGATTTAAATTGAATGAATTCTTTTATTTTATAGAAGGGATTCTCAATTAACCACCTACGGAAAGCCCTTTTGAAGCGAACTATTGGTAGTTCTTTAATTTGGTTAGGAATCTTGTTGTAGATTGTGATAACAGCTTCCCCTATATAGTTCCGTTTTTATTCTAGTATTAATAAGTCTATTAGGATATCTGGTTTTGAACGTACATTTTTATAAGTGGTCACTAAGACTATCTGTAAAATCAAAGTTATCGCTGGTGTATTCCCAGCCTAGAGACAAATCTGAAATGTCTAATTTTCACTTAGTAAAATCTCGCCAGCAGTAATTCAGTGCATCCTACTGTCTTTATGGATCAGAATATTGGGCCACAAAAAGGATGAAAGAGAGGCATTCAAATTCAGCTGGTTAAAATAAGACGCGAATGGATAGAATTAGTAATGAGTATGTAAGACGATGTCTGAAAGAGGCACCGGTGACTAAGAATTTGTGGAGCATCAGTTACCTATATATAGAAATACCTTTACATCTTTTGTGTCCTAACTATTTTTGTATCAATAATAGTAATTAATACCAGCCTATTACTGTCCCACTGCAGGGCAAAGGCATCTTCTAAAACAAAGAAGGCACGAGCATAAATCACCACGCTTGCTCAAGACGGGTTGGCGATTTCAGACTTATATTAACAATAAGTCCAGGTTTCTTCACGATGTGTCCAAGAGATGTCCATAGTAATTAAATAAGTAAATATTCTGTTTACTTCACAGAATTGCACCATTGTTCGACTGTCCTTTAATCTGGGTGTGTTCGACGGAGCCCCACTGGCATTCCCTAAGAGTAATGGATGGGATCACCAACCCAGCGTACACTTTAGACCTGTTCACACGACACAAACTTCCTTTGACTTTCTGGCAGAGAGCTGAAAACCTTTACAAGGTTGTGAAGAAAAACTTGCAGTTGTAAGTGAAATTATTATTTTTAAGCTAATTGCTAAACCTTGGCATAATAATTCGGGCTTGTTGCTCTCCTACTGCAGGGCAAATGTCACTTCTCATACAAATATTGCACGAATATCAATCACCATGCTTGCTCAAGGCGGGTTGGCGATGTTAGACTTACATTAATTAATATAACTTCAGGACCAATGTCAGTAATACTGATAGTCTCATTGGTTGATAGTTACTCGGATTTGAAACCACAAAATCGTGCAAGAGATGCGAGGCACTAACCATTGAGGCGTCGTAGCGTTAACATTATATTCGTAAAAAAAGACTTCTGATCATAAGTCCATAAATACAATTGACGCTAAAGAGAGCCTTTCATCACCCTGCACAGCCCTGTATATATGAATAAAGGTGATGGCACTTTGTGTTTTATCAGCAAATAAAGGATTTGAAGAGCATATTCTTTGTAAGGACCATCAATCATCAATATCAGCAAGAATAGACTTAAGTCTCCTTTAAGTTTTTAACCTCCTTGCTAAGGAGATAAAAAGCTCAAAAGGAGTGTTAAGTCTAAGAAAAACTTACGTCAAATATTTTTATCTATCCTTTTCAGGTTAGTACTCAACCAGTTTGAAAAATGGGCCTACAACAGTTATTACCCCCGGATAGCAGCTAAGCGCGGGGTGACGATGCCTTCATACGAAGACACAGCATACAATGCATCCCTGATGTTCCTCAACTCCCACCCATCCATAGGAGGAGCGATGAAACTTCCTCAAAACACCGTCAACATTGCTGGTTACCACATCGATAAGACCAAGCCTTTGCCTAAGGTAATGCCAAAAGCAATTTCGAAAAAGGACTGGGAAATGAAATAACATTTCCCGAAGAATTGCCGAACTTAAGTGGCGGTGGGCACATTGCTCTCTGAACTGATGGCCGTTGGGGTGATAGGATTCTGTCGCTTACGGTAAGACGGAGCGTGGGTAGGCCCCTCACAAGGTGGACCGACGATCTGATGAAGATCGCAAAAAGCCGATGGATGAAGATACAGGGCCACTCGTAGTGGGAATCTTTGGGAGAGGCCTATGCCTGCAGTGGATGTCTTTTGGCTGAAATGATTATGATGATATATGTATTTCTATTTTTTAATAGTAAAAATTAAAGGATGAGCTGGACTCCTTTTTTAGGATTGGTCCAAAATAATAATAGACCGGGAAAATGGAAAGAGGGAGATTCCTTTGCCTTGCAGTGCAACAGCAAAGGCTTAGTATAATAAGATAACAACAGTAGGATAAAACAACCGTAGAGCTTTTTGTTTCATTGAGTCATCCGAGGAAGAGCGCTACTTTTCCTCGGATGAATCAGAGTAAGTCTTTACCGGTCAACGTATTTCTGGCAATGTCAAACTAAACAATGGTGAACTCCGGTTTGATGGTAAAAGAGCCGATGAAATGACTGGCAGTAGTACTTAATGTGTTTTACTAAACACAGATACACACATACGTAAACTAACGCCATTCCCATGGGGGTAGGTAAAAGCTTAAGAGCGCAACCTACTATGATCCTTTCATAGATTTTTCTTCGTTTACGGTCACACATTTGCACGTAACCGTAACGTCAATTCGAGCGACTTTTAAATTGAAAATACAACATCGTGTAGCAAATAGGTTTAAATTTATGAAGCAAACACTCATAAATACAATCCAATACTTTTTCTGAAGTTTTTAATTTAATCTGTTTAATTCGAAACGATTATTATCAATTTCGAATTCGTTTTTACTGACTTTACTTTCGCGTCAAACATTCGTGCTAGACACACATACTGTGTGATCTGAGTTTTACTATGTACGCGTAATTTTAACCCACATTTCTTTTCCTGTTTGAGAGCCTTAGGGAAAACCACAATCAAAATGAGAACAACGTTTCTGAGACTAGTGTGAGTGCTAGAGTGTAGAGAGAGTGCTAACAGAGAGATTGTGGGTGCAGAGAAACTGCTTCGCCTATTCGAAAAATATTAGCTGGTTGTCTCTGAAAATAATAATGCTCACTAAAAATTCATTAATTAATATAGCGACATCTATGTCACCACACACGAACTAAACTGACAAACCCTAAATCGTGATATCAATCTGCCAACAACCGTCGAGTATCCTATCAGACATTATACCCGTCGGAGGACCATTTCTTTTCAACGGAGGATGGGAAACTTTACGCCACGTTTATAATTGTTATTATATCAAATGTAATTCTCATTAATTAACGATTCAAGCAAGACAGTAAACAAGCAAGAAAGCGGCCAAAAATCTTGATGGTAAAAGCTATAAAGATTTTTGTCATTCTCGTTTATATCCAAGGCAAAAAAATATTTAGCACACGCTCCAAAACCATTTCTCACCGACGCTGTTAATACGTAATCACGTTAATTCCCGAGGGATGAATAAAATCTGAACGCCTGGGTCGAGCCAAAAGCAACGCGGACGGAATTCATTTCTCTAATCTTTGCACCCGTTCTAAAGACTTAGTACAACAATAGGGAATCGAGCGGTACAGCTGAGTCTCTAAGGATTTTTATCCAGCTGTGATCTTACGCTCTGGATTACTTGCTTACTGCAGTGAAAATTGCGTGGTATATTTAAATTGTTTAGACCGCTTCCGCCTTCGTGAATGTTTGTGGTCAAAATCCTTTGGGATTATCGCTGCAGATGTAATTTATAAAGTAGAAGTGGAAACGCAAGGAGGGCAGACCTTATTGGTGGAGAGCTCAGGTGCGAGGTACTCGCAAGCATGCATGTATGAATGTAAACGAGGCAAAAGAAATGTGTAGCGATCGTATCACGTGGCGTGGTGTATGTATGTGTTATTTCTTACAATATTGTATTGGTCCTAGTGTCCAATTGAAAACTGTGATCTGCCCCAACTAATTACGGCTCTTCCAAAGTACCACTTCTTAAATAAACGGTTTATGAAAAGAGAATAGTCGTCATTTTAATCTTTGACAAACAGAACAAGGTATATTAATAATACCAGCCCGTCATCTTCCCGCTACAGGGCAAAGGCCTCTTCTCATACAAAGGAGGCATTGGAATTAAACACCATGCTTCCTCAAGCCAGGTTGCGGTTTCAGCCTTATAGTAATAATAAGCTCAGGTTTCCTCTCGATGTTTTCTAGTTTTTGATAAACTAAATAAGTACCTACATATGAATGGAAAAATCTCATTAGAACTTGCCCGGATTGCTCTCAGACCACGACTTAACTAAGATATACCTTCAAAAGGTCCATTTGATTGGTTGAATAAAAATGAACCTGTTTTGAGTGCAAACTCTAAGGCTAAGGACACGGCGCGTATTTAGCACGCGTCGACAACGCGCTTTAAACGCTGACAACGCGTATTTTATGAAAGGCGCGTATTATAAACGGAGCGTGTGCACAGGTCCTTATCAACCAATCATGTATCGAATGCTCCATATTTTCCTTTCAGGATCTTCAAAAACTGATAGACGAAGCAAAAGACGGTGTCATATACTTTAGCATGGGTTCCATCTTGCTTAGTGATGGCATGTCCCAACAGATGAAGAGGTCTTTGCTGAATATGTTCAGCAAGTATAAGCAGACCGTCATTTGGAAGTTTGAAAGTGATCTTGAAGATATACCAGCCAATGTTCATCTCGTGAAATGGGCTCCACAGGCGAGCATATTGGGTGCGTTCTTTTTTCGTACCATTATCTACACTCATTCAAACAGCTTGCAATAAGATTTTTGCCGAATATTTAGTATCTAGGTCCCTTCAATCGCATGTCATTTAACTCCCATTACCAGATACGTTAAATTCTGAAATACAATCATGAAAAAACCTCACTTTATGTGGGAAAGTTAGTCATGCAATAAAATATACTAATTATTTACAAGTACTAAAATGAAATAAACCCATTCCGGTCTATGTAAAAATCTGTTAAAAATGTTAGGCGAAGAGCGTGATGTGAACTCTCAATCCATAGCAATAGTATTATAAAATTAAATTTAAAAAAGTCCCCCTCCCCCAAGTCCTTCCAAGTACTCTTTTCCCGCGCCATCTCGTACCAGCTCTAGTAGTATGCGTCTCATTCATCTCGCCACCTTAATCTGAGATGACCTCGACGTCACCAATATCATAATATACAATAATGATCATAGGAACCTATTTTCAGAATAGCACTGCAAACCAAACCTTAACCACAATAGTTATTGTTCTTTTAAATTTCAGCCCATCCTAACGTAAGACTCTTCATAACCCACGGTGGCCAGCTCTCAACCGCAGAAGCTGTACATTACGGAGTACCTGTAGTTGGTTTACCAGTGATGGCAGACCAGGTCCTCAATATGCAATCTGTGGACAGCAAAGGCTTCGGGATCCATGTCACTTTATCCGAAGATATGATACCAGAACTGGATGCAGCTGTCAGGAAGGTCCTCATTGATGATACGTAAGTTCTCATAATGTTTCTTCACGTAGTATACAATTCAAATAGGGAATAGGCAAGAGTGGTAGGCCTGATTAGCCAAGCTTCACCAAACATAAATATTTATCACCCCTTCATCACCAAGTAGTTGGAGACTTTATTTATATGCTTGTGTGATGCTTTTATTGATTTTGTGAGACATGAAGACTTTCAGTCTTATATAGATGAAACGAATAAGTACCTTAATCTTAACTTAATACTATACATTATTTGAGTGTGAGTTCGTTTTCCTACCTTAACGGCTAAATACCAGCAGGATAAATAAACTATTCTTGTTTTTATTTTTACAGGTACGCCAAAAAAGCTAAAGAACTATCAGCCCTGTTCCATGACCGTGAGATGACGCCGGGCGCTGCGCTCACGCATTGGGTAGAATTCATCGTTCGACATCGTGGCGCCCCCCACCTCCGCTCTCCCGCGCTTCATGTACCCCTATACCAAAAACTATACCTAGATCTAGCAGCAATGTTAGTTGTGGTAATATTTTTAGCTAAAAAAGTAGTTAAATTAATATTGAGTAAATGGTCGGAGAAACAAAAGAAGGAGAAGAGTAGTTGATAAGTAGTTCTTTCAAAAGTTTTTAAATTAGTTTATGAGTAAAAATAAATGAAATTATATTTATTTTTATGGATACTTTAAAAAAAAACAATTTTAAATGTAATAATTTAATCAATGTAAATGTTAAAGAAAATGATGTAATTTAATTACAAATACAAGATGAATTTAAGTAAATCAGCGTAAATCGTATGTCTTTCATTAGTACTTTGAACAATACTTATTCACATCCAAATGTATTTTTGTACCCCTGACATTTAATTCAAACATACGTTTAAATTAAATGTCAGGGGTAGGTCTTACCTAGATAATATCAAAATTTAGGTAATGGTTAGGTGGTAAGATATCGTTTTTGGGTTCCGTACCTATAAAAGAAAAAATGGAACCCTCATAAATTGATATACAAACCCTTATAGGATCACTTTGTTGTCCGTCCGTTCGTCTGTCTGTAACAAACCTTTATCTCAGAAATGCGTGGAGGTATCGAGTTGAAATTCAAAACGATATACTCAAGTCTACAGTCTCTTGAAGCAATAAAAAAAACAAACCTTATATTTACACTCACAAGGGAATCAAAATGCATAGGGTATTTTGTGTTGACCTAGAACTGTGAAAATTGGCAAGTAATACCGTCATTTACAATCAATCATTGATTGATTGAAAAATCTGGAAACTATACATTTGTAATTAAATCATAAAAACAAAGTCTTTATGCAAGGAACGAATCTCCGCAGTTTTTATTGAAAATAAATTGAAATCGTCCTATGTGATAGAAGTTTATGTAAAGATTATGAAAATAAAACAATATCTCTCAGTGACACACTTTTTCAGAAATCATCAACAAAAATTACATTAAATGCACTATATTGGTCAAGAGATGGCGCCGACCTAAAACTGCAATGTTCTGCGGCTCAGTGTTAAAACTTTCTTACGAATATAGGCGTCTATTTATTTACATATGATTACTCAGCGAGTAAGACTCGCTCTTGGCCGGTTTTTTTGAGATGGGTTTGCTCTTGACTGTAGTATAGGTAAAAGGTGACAAACAAGATCATGGAGTATAAATTATATTTATCACTTGTTGATTCTTCTTCTTTTAGCATTTAAATCTTTTACACACAATAATATGAAGCAGTTATCGTGCAGATAACGAAGTAAACTAATTAAACACACATCATTAAATTATTTTTCTACTACAATTTTAAAGCTGAAGAGTTTGTATGTATTTTGTTTAAATGAGGTAATCTCCGGTAGGTACTACCGATTGGTGAAAAAGATTGATTTATATCTGCTGAGGGGGATGTGTGGTGTTACAGTGTGTAAGTGGCCATGGAGTTTCTTGTCCATTCTTCTCCATAGGTACCTACGCTTTGGAATGGGCGACTAGCTTCATTTTTCCGATTCTTTGACAATTCAAAAGTACCTGTAATTGATTTATTTGAGATAAATGCTTTGACTTTGACACGAATGGATATAATAAGAAACGAGTAATCTTAATCATAATCATCATTTATTGCATTCATGTAGTTTACAAGTTGTTACAAAATACATATAGGTTAGGGCACAGCAATATAAACATTTTTAAGTGCTTCAGTGTCACAATAACAAACAAACCAAAACTATTTATTTAAACATGTTTAACGTTTGGTGTCCATCATTTTTTGAAATCTGAAAGTGGCGCCTGTGACCGAGAAGTTGTGTGGAAATCGGTTGTCATGGTATGGGCATGTGATGCGAAGGAATGAGGGCCATGTTGTGAGGAAAGTTTTGAGTATGAATGTGCAGGGTTACATGAGTAGAGGGAGACCAAGGAAAAGATGGATGGATTATGTGAAAGATGATATGGCTAGAAAGGAGGTGACTCTTGAAATGACGGCAAACAGAGATGTATGGATGAAAAAGAAATGCTGTGCCAAGCAAAAATAATTTGGGATAAGGGCAGGAGGATGATGATGATGATGACTATATATAAACAAAACTTTTACTGCCATTATTTTAAATTTGATAGCCCAATTCTTGAGGAAGGTTATAAGTTATTACCATTCTCAGCGGGGGAATCGGCGGGGCACAGCTAGTAAAAATGAATCAAAAATATGTTTAATTTAATTTATATTTATGTACCTATGTAACACACATGTCAGCTGATAGTTATGATTACTTACCATAAAAATGGCGGTTCATTATTTTTATCTACTGTTTTAACTGACTGTTTCAGCAGATAACAAGTTTTAAAATAAATATATTTACAGGAAATTAAATTCGTGTCTGGAAACTCACAGAAACATTGCACTGCTTTGGAAAATTCTTGAACAAAGCAAGTGACTAAAGTGAGTCTTATGCCCGTCTACACTAATGCTAGGTGATACCTTAATTATTGGTCATAAATATACAGGAATTACATTTGAGGTCATCAATAATCAGTTTATTGCAATCATTTTGTACAGGGGTTGGAATAATATTAGATTTTAGATTTGAAACATGCACCCTGTAAGGGCACTGCATAACAAATAAACTACATTTTAATAAAATACATTTCATAACTATCACGTGACATTTCACATTTATTTTTTTAATTCTTAGTAGTATTTATTAGAATAACAAAATGTCAAATGAAAATAAAAATAATTGTAAGTTTTTTTGTGGTGAAAAAAAAATAATATAAATAAATAAAGAGTATTCTATTCTGTTTTATTATAATTTATTTTATTCTAATATATCGTGTCTTACTTATTATAATAACACAGGCCTGCAAAATGAAGGTCATAACTTCCTCTCTGGAATTTGATAGCTGATTCTGGAGTATTTTGATGCGCTGATTACGAATATGTACTTAGTTTTTCTCCATCACCTCCTGATTTTTCAAAAAAGCTACAGATAGAAAATTGAGAAAAAAGACAAGTTTTCACTTAAAAAATTATATATTTAAAAAAGTACTTAATTTTTAACTTAAAAAACTATTAACACGTAATAACAACTTATTGCTGGGTTAAAATACACTTAAATTTTATTTGTGGAACCTGGTCCTTTTTTCCTGGAAGCTTCTGTTGTGCGATTTTCGCTTATATTTCCGGTTTGGATCATCACGCTTCAACAACCAACAATAGTCCGCCATCATGCTGACATTCCATCTTCCTTGATACCGGACTTCAAGCTCTTTTAAATCTTGGTGAAATCTTTCACCTTGTTCTTCGCTAACGGCTCCTAGATTTTCTGGGAAGTAATCAATGTGCGAATTCAGAAAATGAAGTTTAACGCTCATATTACAACCCATTACACCAAAATTCGTTATCATTTTGGAATAGTAGCCAAAATGATAACGAATTTTGGTGTAATCTTTATAGTCCGAGCTTTTATTGTTCCCCAAAAAGTTTTTTACCACTTCCTTAAATGATTTCCACGCTTGTAACTCGACAAGTTTAGGTTGCAAGATGCGCACTTCGACTGTTAGTTTTCTAATTCAGAGTAGGTACTTATACAAAAAAACCTTTTGTTTTCTTCATTATACCCTTTTTGAACAACATTAACAACAATTAGGCAATATCACCTAAACATCGTGTATTAATGAGCTCATTACTAAATGAAGCCAAAATGACCCGTTTTCGAAATGGTTAATGCGAATTACTTACACTTATTATGTAGTAATTAACAAATTTATGATTTGCATTCATTTCTATGTCGTCTTAAACTAATTAAATGCAATAAAAATTAAGCTGAAGTAATTAAGTGACGTTTTATAGATTTTAAAATGTATGCGCTCAGACATTTTTAGTTAAAATCTTAAATATTCAATATCAAAGAATCCTGACGTGATAGAATTTTTTTATTATTTTTCTCGTAATCAGCACATCAGAAACTATAGAAAACGTTAATCAGATCTCTGAGAGGAAAACCATTGCAGACCTGTGTAATTAATTCAAGTAAATTAAATATTTACATACGTTTATTTACAAATAATGGTGAGCTATTGATTCCATTATATTGTATATTTTATTATATTATTCATCAATTACGTATCGGCTAGAATTAGTTAAAATGAGAAATATACCCACTTTCAAGCCAACGTCTCGACAAATCTAAGCAGTTGTTTAAGTAACCATTCCAATTCCACAATATGTTCATACGTAGAATTAAGACACTTTAAATAAAAAAAGGTTAAATATTTCGAATAAAATCTAGAGAATCCTTTAAAATTGATTCTACATCGAGATGTCTAGCCGTGACCCCACAAACATAACATGGTAAATTAACCATACGAGCAATCGTTATACCAACCGGACTACACAATACAAGCCACCTCTATTTGACCTCTGAGCGTGCAACGCCATTATACCAATTTATCAATCAAAACGAAGGTTACTGAGTGTATTGCTAAGCCCCTGACTGATCTATATTTAACTTAGACTACTTAGAAACAGGGGGGACATAAAAAAGGAAATGATGATTATCTACGATTTTGCGATTTATGGTACTTATTTTGTTTTCAAAAAAAGTCTCATGTTCATATCCTAATTGCTTGATGTAATTCTTGATACTATCATTATCTAAAGGCGACGTTTTTATATACGAGTATGTTGAGATGTTTTTATTACAAAAAATATGGAACGTGTATGTAAGTCAATAATTTGGTTGATGTCACAGAGCATGGAATCGGTGCGCCAGCCGACGGCATGTAGAGACAGCAGTGCTTATTAAATTCGTGGAATCAAGAGTTAGTTCTTGTTTCAAACAAGTTGAAATGTAAACAACGTTTAGATTTAGTTAATCTTTCTATCGAGCGCACTATTGAGTTGTCTTGTGTTGAACTCGAGCGTTACGTTATACTATGCGTTTACCGACCCCCTTCTGGGGATTATATGCGTTTCGAATCGATAATGGAGGATTCACTAAATAGGTTAAAATCGAATAGTAAAACTATTATTTTATGTGGAGATTTTAATGTTAATATTTTAGATGTAACTCCATTAAGTATTAGACTACTTAATCTGTTTAGATCTTATAATTTAGTTAACTTGTTTTCTGAACCAACCAGGATCACGGCATCTTCTTCGACTTGTCTAGATAATATATTTAGTGATTGTGATGCCGTAAATAAATTAGTGTTAAGTAACTTAACGTCGGACCACTGTGGATTGTTAGCTGGCTTTCCTATGCCATTACGTAAAAAACCACATAAAATGGAATGTAGGCCGTATACAACTAGTCGTTGCAACAAGTTTAAAGATAATGTAGCTCTAAAAATTACACCTGCATTAGTAGAAAACGAGAATCCAAATGGAATATATGAAGCCCTTTTTGAAGTTGTTCACTCGGAGTACCAATCCGCTTTCAAGACTAAAACCTTTAACGTTTCGGGTACCTCCGTTGGATTCAACCAATGGGCTACTCCTGGTATTTATAAAAGTAGAGCGAGACTATACGAGTTATATGGTTTAAAAAGATACAGGTTTGATACTCCCTTTCTAGAGTATGTCAAAAATTATTCGAAATTATTTAAAAAGATTTGCATGACGGCTAAATCTAAATTTTTAAGCGAAACAATTAAAAAATCTACTAACAAAGTAAAAGCTACTTGGAAAATGATTAACAATGAAACGGGTAAATCAGTAAAACAAGTAAATCAACTTGAGATTATTGTCGACAATAAATTAGTTAGTAACGCGGCTGACGTAGCTCAGGCCTTCAATGAGTTTTTTGCCAATATACCTATAACCACGACTCGCTCCTTAAATTCATCCCCGTCTAAAGCTGAGAATCTTTTACTCACTAGCGTACCTAAATGTAGCCGCTTATTTAGTTTCGAACATGTAACACCACGTGATATAGTAAATGTATTTAACTCTCTTAAGTCTAAAAACACTGGTGATTACTGGGGCATCTCCATTAAACTTTTGAATAATATAATAGACATCGTAGCCCCCTATCTTGCCATTACTTTCAATAGATGCATTGATTTAGGTACTTTCCCTGACCTCATGAAAAATAGTAAAGTCATTCCACTGTTTAAATCAGGTAACAGAAATGACATTGGCAATTTCAGGCCTATTTCTATCTTACCTGCCTTCAGCAAAATATTTGAAAAATTAATACTCAAGCAGTTGCTAAGACACTTCAATTTAAATAGCCTCCTCCATACCGAACAGTATGGCTTTACGAAAGGTCGTTCAACTACTGATGCGGGTGTCGCTTTGTTGAAACACGTATTTAATGCATGGGAGAACTCGCAAAATGCAATAGGGGTTTTCTGTGATCTCTCAAAAGCTTTTGATTGCGTACTTCATGACACACTTAAGCGTAAACTAGTTCATTACGGTGTCCAAAACGAAGCTCTTAACGTAATAGATTCGTATTTACTTAATAGACTTCAATGTGTAGATGTAAATGGTGTGAAATCTTCCGGGCTACCAGTTCTATTAGGTGTACCTCAAGGTTCAATACTGGGTCCATTCTTATTTTTGGTCTATATTAACGACTTGCCATTCTATTTAAACGGTATCTGTGATGTTGTGTTGTTTGCAGATGATACCTCTCTCATATTTAAAGTAGAACGGAATAGACAAGATTTTGATAATGTTAACTGTGCACTTTCAATGGTCACGGATTGGTTTACGACAAATAACCTAGTTCTTAATGCCAAGAAAACGAAATGTATAAAGTTCGCCTTACCTAATGTTAGAAATCTTGGACCGAATATAAGCATTGGTGGTGAGGTGCTTGATACGGTGGACTCTGCGGTCTTTTTGGGCATAACAGTGGATGCCAAACTGCAGTGGGGCCCTCATATATCAACCCTAGCAGGGAGACTCAGCTCTGCCGCCTACGCTGTCAGGAAAGTGAGACAATACACTGACGTGGACACAGCTCGGTTAGTCTATTTTAGTTATTTTCACAGCGTAATGTCTTACGGTATGCTGTTATGGGGCAAAGCTGCAGATATTCAAAATATATTTGTGCTACAAAAAAGAGCTGTTCGTGCAATATACCAATTAGGGCCCAGAGTCTCCTTAAGAGATCTATTTAAAGAGATTGGTATTCTCACAGTGGCTTCTCAATTTATTTTTGCCAACATAATATACATTAGGCAAAATATACATATGTACACTAAAAACAGTGACATCCACAATTTTAATACCAGAAATAAGCACAAACTGTACGCTCCTTTCCACCGGCTTCATAAGGTCCAGAGCTCATTTGTGGGGCTCGGTATCCGCTTTTATAACATGCTACCTCATTCTTTGCTGGATTTACCTTTTAACGCGTTTAAAGCTAAAGTTAAATCAAACCTTTGTTCTAAAGCATATTATTCGATCAACGACTATTTAGAAGACAAGAATAGTTGGTCGCTTTGTTGAACGCAGGACAATGTTACTATGTTCTTTTACTGTTTAATAGTTCTTTATTTTTGTGTATGTTTCTTCTACTATCTTTATTTTTATGTTATTGACATGATCCTCTCATTACATTGTATGAATGAGTTGTATTGATATAATTCAGCATTGCACATGTCAGCGGGCACGCCCTTGGACTGCCTTGGAGGCTTTTTATGTATTCAGTTTAGCAGGCTTTGCTTGAGTTAATTGTCGATTTTGGTATATATAACTTTTTATTTATTTATTTTGGCATATTGGTGTGTGCTAGCTAACATGTAGCAAATTATTTAATTGAATGACGTATAAAGATGATTGACATAATTATTATTTTTGACATAATGTGTTGTATAGCTTCAGGTTCTTCAAACCTATCAGACAGACGTGTTGCTGGGGAGTTTGTTCCTCCACTTCTTCTTCCCAGCAAAAACACTAGGAAGTGGTGAAGGGTGGGCGTTTTGGGGGACTGTCTTATGTAAACGTCTTTGACGTTCAAAAAGTGCTGATTCTCAGCCTAATTTGAATAAATGAATTTTGATTTTGATTTTGATTTTGCGCTGAGCTCACAACTACTGTCAGGGACTGCCTTTAAAGCTGACAGTTTCTATACGTCATTTGTGTACTCGCTTAGTTTGTATGGAAAGTGTTTCAAATCAATTGTATTTAATTAAATAAATGACTTGTATTCACCAGAGGGCAGAGGTACCCATATTTCGCTTGCTATACTCTAGCCCCATGTAATAGAGGGGCGAGCCTATTGCCATCCACCGGATATAATAGTAAGATATATAACAATATGAAAAGACACATGTTAAACATACCGATAGTAGGTAGTACATAAGGATGTACAAAAGAATAAAATTAATACAAAATTGAGGTTGAAAAAAAATCGAGATAATGAAAAGTTTACAACACTTTCATGAATCCCTCTCACAGCACTTCTGACACGCTAATAGAATTCTCGTCTATTCATCGTCTCGTCAATCGCTCGTTGGATTAGAACACATGAGATAATTAAATGCGGCCAGAGAGCGACCTACTCGTATTCAGGAAATCAGATATAGTATCTGATTTCCTGGATACGAGTAGGTCGCTCTAGATCTGATCTCACGTAGATATGATTATGAATACAAATGATGAGTTTTCATTTCGCACTAGCGTGATGTCGAGCTTCTATGTGTCGCATAAGGGTGTATTTGAACTATGATGAGTCGCACAAGTGTGCATTCGGTTTATGATGAATTGATGAGTCGCACAAGTGTGCATTCGAACTTTGTTGAGACGCAGTACAGTTATGACTCACAAGCGTGTATTTGAATTTTGGAGAGACGCAGTACAGTTTGGCCACACAAACGTTAATCGCACATCCAAATGTCGCGTTCAGCCATTGAACGTGCACAAATATGACAATGCCGCCTCTAGCATCGGGCGCCGACGCGTCTCTGTACTCTGTGGCTGATGTTATAATGTACCTACTGTTTATGTTTCGATTCGACCTCGACATTATGACATTAATGTACCGTCCACAGTTAAAGATAATGATTATTCGGATTCCAGTTTTTCTTACTATCGTAAAAACAAACTAGATACTAAAAACTTTTAAACGATTTAATATTAAAATATATTCAAACTCAACCACAACAATATTTTCAAAGGGAAAATATTGGAAGATTTATTTTGACACTTAAAATAATCATTACACTTCAAAGATTAAACTCTCGCTACAATTTTTTTTGCTGATCTTACATTGCAAGTGTCTGTTGACAAGCCTAGATCATTTCATTTTTATACGTATGATTACACCGTACTCCTAGTCTTGCGCGGGAGCATAAAAGACGCGCTTAGAATGTTTGCCTGAATAAAATTTATTTTTATATATTTTGTGAAGTAAATTGTGTTACAATGAAGTTCTTAGTGTTAATTTCTTTGGTCTACATCCTTTGCAGTACAGATGCATTGAAAGTGTTGGTTTTATTTCCTTATCCTGTAAAGAGCTTGAGTATATTGGGAACAGGCGCTGTGAGGCATCTGCTGAATGCTGGACATGAGGTAAGTACTTACTTATAATATTCTAGTATTTGGAATTGCATAGAATTGTTCATCTATAATTAAGTTACCATACAATTTGGAGGCAACGTTTGGGTTTGAATGTGGAGGGTTACAAGAGTACATACAACCATGGATTGTGTAAAAGATGTTATGGATAGAAAGGGGGCCACTTTTGAGATGACGAGAAATAGTATAGATGAAGAAGACATGCAAATATATTGAGATTAGGGCAGAAGGACGACAATGAATATAAGAAGGCAAATCCTACGGTTTCAACAACTATATTGGGACAAATGTTCGTACGATCTACAAAGATTTGTTCTAGGTGTTCTGGGTATATGCTATGTATAATAAAAATATCTATGTATGTAATGTTTTGTATTAAGTATATCAGTCATTTAGTACCCATAACACAAGCTCTGCTTAGCTTCGGGCTAGATGATGCTGTGTGGATTGTCAAGCATTATTTTTCTAGTTATATTTATTTATCTGTAGCTCCATAAACGGTGGATGGATTATACCTTAGGTACGTGCAAACCTATTATAATACAGAAGGTGGGTAGCTATCGAGAAATAGCAGACATGACGTGCTAATTGCTGCAATTAAATAATATAATAGCTCCGCATCATGATAATACTTACACCGTGTACGGTTTGAGTCTCAATGTAACGAGTAGTTAATTGTGTAAACGAGACAACCCACGATCAGATTCCCGGTAAGTTCCCGGATCCTCTTCGTGGCTGCTTAGAATAAAATCTTAATCATGTTTGTTTTAAACACAATATCTAGATATAAAATAAAGCTATTCAGTCAACATCTTGACTGAATAGCTTTATTTTATATCTAGATATTGTGTTTGTTTAATTCTTGAAAGCACAGATTCATTATTTGGCCAAATATAGCCACCAAATTCCGAAATTAAAGTTATTTTAAACCTTTTAGTGGTTTATTTTTGGAGTCGGTTGAATTAAAAAGTTTTTTTAAGTAAGTTTTTCTCTTTTGGAAATAAAATAGAATATTTTGAGAGCTGTATACTAGTATATTATAGACCCTAAAGAGCTGAATCTGGTCTAAAAACATGCAGAACATTCTTCGTAGAAGGAATGAGCTGGACAAACGCAACGACCAATGGCCCACATTAGCCCTGGATCGAAACATGGACGACCGATATGTGGCGGTTGACGCAGGAGGTTGCGAGTTCAATTCCCGCCTTGGGACAAATGTTTGTACGATCTACAAAGATTCGTACGGAAATTTATTTAGAATTATTATATTATTAATTATTTAATTATCTTTATTTATTTATTTAGAATTACGGAAACAACTTCTGGAAGGTCCGTTAGTGTTAAAATTAATAAGAAATTGGTTATTGTGCCGGTTGGTGCAGTCGCTGAACGATTGACTGCTGCGCCGCGTGTCGTGGGCTCGATTCCCTCACGGAACAAATATTTGTAGAGCCTACAAGAAGTCGTTCCGGGTCTGGCTGTTCGTGTATGTGAGTTTGAGTGTAGATACAGGAGAAATTCTCAGTGTGGAGCAACGTATTTTAAAAGAAAAAGAAGAAGAAAGATGTAAGAAGAAGCCTGTAAATGGCGCCGGTGACCGAGAAGCTGTGTGGAAATCGGTTATTATTGTAGTAGTGTGGGATGTGGAGTAATGAGACACATGTCGAGAGAAAATTTTTGACCAAGAATGTGAGGGTGACAAAAGTAGAGACCAAAGAAACGATGGATGCATTGTGTTGTGTGAAAGACGATACGGCTGGAATTAATAAAATAAAAAATAATAAACTGTAAATGAATCGGGATATGGCCAAGGATAATGATGATGAAGAATATTGTAAATTAAAAAAAAATGCTGGCTAGTTTGATTTCCCCTTCGATCGTCACACGTCAGGCCGTCACAAGCTGTATACTAATGATCCTCTCAAACAATATTTATATCCGTAGTATAATCAAATATATGTTTAATTATGTTTCCAGGTGACATACATAACTGTGTTTCCGTTAAACAACCCACCAACCAAAAACTTCCGTCAAATTGACATTAGCAACAACATGGCTGTACTCAAAGGTGAGTAAGTAACCCATTTTAGGGTACCGTGCCGCAATGGTAAAAAAATGTACCCCTATTTTGTGACGTCATCTATCAGAGATGCTTATTTCAAGCTGATCTAACTACTACTACTACTCTATTGTTTCAGTAATTTTTTTTTATATGTTTAATAGTGAATGATTTAATTGATCGATGTTATTATAATACATATTTGTACGCCGTAAAGGTAAAACATGACTGTAATCTCTTCTGTAATGTACTTAACATCTTGCATGCTTTGTGTGTGCATACTCATGTTTCTAACAAATAAATAAACTCTGAACTCTGAACTCTAGCTACCACTACTCTACTTGCACTCCCTCCCTCTCTGTCTCTCTCTCTCTCTCTGTCTCTCTCTCTGTCTTCTACTCTTTTCTACTAGCTTGCCGCTTAATTGATATCACGTATAGATTTAAAAGACAAGGCGCTATGGCGCTCATTAGGAAAGGGCTATGTCCAGCAGTGGACTAATATAGCCTGATGATGATGATGATGATGATAGATTTTGACTATTTTTAACAATGAATTTTTTTTTTCTTTGAACAATGCTTGTTCTCTGAGGTTGTACAGACTTGAAGTAGGCACATTCCATATAATCCTGGGTCAAATAGCGATGATGCGAAGAGTCTGTTTAGGTTTATGGCCCAGATATTATGATCAACGTGTATTTAGGGTACAATGAGACTGGCATACGCATTGGGATTATAATATAATGTCCCTCGTAAATAAAAAAGAATAATGCTTGTTCAGAGTTGCCGATACCTATAGCTTGCAAGGTTATCAAACTAAAATGGTAGTGGGCGGGCCGTAGAAAAAAGAATAGATGTTCATTTGTCACAGAGAACAAAAGTGCATATTTTAATTAAAATATACTTAATACAATACATTTCTAATTATATTTTGCTAAACTTATGTAAGTGAAAACAAAACACAACGATAAACTCCGGGTACACGAGTGCTAGAGTATAGACCGCGTATTGGCAACCAAAGCGTGAGACACCTCCTATATAAACGGACCGACGCGACCTTAAAAGGTGGCTGGGATAGAATTCGACAAATGGAGGACCCGGTGTTGAAACACAGCATGGGAGAGGCTCACGTCCAGTCAAAATAATTATGTAAAAAAATAGTCACGTACATTGTTTTAAGTTCTACGAATATTGCCTGCCATACTTTATATGTCTTATTTAGTTAACAGACACAATCATAATTCAAACACATTTTATTTATCTTCGAATATGTGTATTTACGGTACAAATTACGTCAAAACAGATTCCAAGATTGTGTGACACTCAAAAAACTCTTAGTGCTCCTTTGGTTTGCATAATTTGTTAGCAGATATATGTATAAGTAAATACTATACATATGTTTAATACTTAGAGTGACTGGCTAAAGTCGTAGCTAAAATTTTATACCAATTTAGCGTCTTTTTTTGTAGTTTTTATTGTGTCCCGAACTACTTTGTGCTCACATAGTCATAAACAAGTAAATGGTTAACGTACTTATTTATCGATATCTTAAAAGAGGTTTTCTGGATCAAGACCAATGCATTTTTACCGTAAAACGGACGCAAATTTAATATTTTAGAATATGATAAGGACTCATCACCATGTCATCGACATCTAAGAAAGAAAGAAAAACAAAGCATTTATAAGACAGGCACACAATAATAAAAACATAACAAAAAACAAAAATATACATGAATTTAAAAAAAAACCCTAAGTACTTGAGGCTTTACCAAATAGGTCCAGCTCATCAACGAACTAACTAACAACTTCACCTTCTTTCAGATGATGAATCACTAACAATGGGTTACGTATTGGAAAACAAAGTAGAAAGAAACGATCCCTATCAAATCCAAGTATTTGCACAAGAAAGCGCAAGACTAACCTTTCAGAATGAAAACGTGAAGAAACTCATACAAGACCCGAACGAGCATTTTGATGCTGTTCTTACTGATTTGATAGAATCTGAAGTCTTCGCGGGGTGAGTGGAAAAATGGAATTGATCTTTTGTTTTAACTTTACCTCACACTAGGAATTTCTGTTGTATCCTGGGTGATCTTACAATCAAACACAAACAGCCAGACCCGTAACAACTACCCGTAGGCCATACAAGTGTTTTTTTCCGTGCGGGTAAGGAACCTACAACAAGCAGCGCAGCAGCCGAACACTCAGCGACTGAGCTAACCGTGATTAAAGTAAAAGTTTTACTGTCTCCAGTATTACCTACAGTTTGTATTATTATATATTATACACAGAACTGTAATACCGAACTCAAGGGGTTCTTGCGTCAGCATTATGCCCAGGGCACTCGAGGGTTGCCAGGCGCTGGTTTTCATCTTAAGCCTTGACTACTGTTTGCAAAAAAAAAAAAAAAAAAAACAACAAGGTACAGAATATACTGTAAGTATTAGAAATAAGTCATGATAGGCGAGGCCTAAACCACTGGGCCGGATTAGGCCTCGCCTCTTGTACACGAGGTTATGGGTTCAAACCTGGGCAAGTACCAATGTGACTTCTTCAATTGATATGTACTTTCTAAGTTTATCTTGGACATCACTGACATCGGTGAAGGAAAACATCGTGAGGACACCTGGACTTATAATTAATATAAATCGTCAACCCGTCTTGAGCAAGCATAGCGATTAATGCTCGTGCCTTCTCTATATGAGAAGAGGCCTTTTCTCTACAGTGGGACAGTAACAGGCTGGTATTATTTATTAATAATACTTTATTGTGTTTGTTACCATATAATTTTTAATTTTAAAGAGAATCCTCTCTCTAGAGGTAAAAGAAAATCCTCTAGGTTTAGAACTTGCACTGCATTTCGTAACTTGTACAAAGAAAATACAAAAGAAAAAAGATGAAAAAATTAAGTGCACACAAGCTTGTGGAATATCATTGGATCCCATTATTCAAAATAATAAAATTATGTTTCTAAGTGACTTTTTTGTTTACAAAATATTTGGTAAGTTGCGGTATATTTGTGGCTACAAACGAAAAAATAACTTTATTATCTTTGGGAAATACTGTGAGACAAAATAAAATGTTAGTAGTCGGTAAAGTCAATACCTATTGTGCATGCATAAATAATAATCGCGACAGCGGAACCCTTCACTGTGAGTGGTCTAAAATGCAGTTTTTTTTTCATTTAGACGATGTATAAGTAATCTTATCAACTCTTTTTTCCAGGCTAGCAGTCTTGTACGACTGCCCAATGATATGGCTGTACTCAATGGGTGCGCACTGGCAAGTACTGAGACTGATAGACCGGGGCACGAACCCTGCTTACGACCCAGACTATTTGTCTCCAGCCATGACACCTTTATTTTTTACGGAAAGAGTTGATGAATTATACTCGAGGGTCAAGTGGCAACTCCTTAAGACGTAAGTTTAGAAATTTTAAGCACATATGAAAGTATTTGTAGGTAGGGAAGAGTTAAAGAAGACCAAAGATGCGACGGATAGATTGTGTGAAAGATGATATGGCTAGGAAGGAGGTGACAATTAATAATATAATAATTTATTTATTGTTTACAAGGACCAGATTACAAAGTGGATTGGTACAATTGGCACATAGGAGTAAAACTAAATCTAGTAAGCGGGTGAAGCGCTGTACTCCTAAATAGGCTACTTAGTAACCTGAGCTTAGGAGAAACAGGACCGATCCC
Source organism: Phlogophora meticulosa (assembly GCA_905147745.2). NCBI lineage: Eukaryota > Metazoa > Arthropoda > Insecta > Lepidoptera > Noctuidae > Phlogophora > Phlogophora meticulosa. The sequence goes on along the minus strand of LR990538.1, from coordinate 10,749,991 downwards.
GATTATACAATATACATGTGGAGTTCTTATATGGCAAATGACGTGGTACAATATATAATATATAAAAAAATTGAGATGAAGGCAACTAGAGATGTATGGAAGAAGAGCACAAATGCTGAGCCAACCCCAAATAAATTGGGATAAGGGCTGGAGGATGATGATAGAAGTATTTGTAGGATATGCCTGTGTCATTAATAATAATAATACCTACTCAAAACTACCTATTGCTTATTATGTTCTACAATGACTTTCAGATTTTGTTTAAGTGCACGTCACGCTACATTGCTTTTGACACAGATGTATAAATTCAACATTGATGATCTAACCAATATTTTTGTACCATAATATCATAAGATCACGCTCATATTTCCTAAAGGGCTATTTATATTACAAGCCATGCATTGGTTAAAGGCAATCGATTTGCCCCCTATTACCCTACATAGGACTCCAGTGCCCTGAACCTAGTTGGGTACAAATCCAAACTCCGAGATGCTACTAAGAAAGTCCAGATGGATGAACCAAGATATTTAAATTTAAAAGGAGTGTCCATGGTGTTTCATGCTCGTTCTTCTCCACAAGAATGTACTTCGCTTTGGATTGGGCAACTATGTAGCTTCATCTGATTGACGGATTGCTTGGCATTACAAAAATCTACTACTACACTCTTCCGATCTCAAAATAATTCTGCCCTTATCCTAACTTATTTGGAGTCGGCGCAGCACGTCTTCTTCTTCCATACATCTATTTGCCGTCATCTCTAAGTCACCTCCTTTTTAGCCATATCATCTTTCACACAATCCATCCTTATTTTCTTTGGCCTCCCTCTTCTTTTGTAAACCTCCACATTTATACTCAAAACTTTCTTCACAACACCTCATTCCTTCGCATCATATACTCACACATACTCATTTCTTATTATATCCATTAGCGTAACACCACACATCCCCTCCAACATTCTCATCTCAGCTGCATGCAACTGCCTTCATTTATCCCTTTTGTGGCCCAACATTCTGATTCATATAAGACAGCAGTAACCTTATAATTATCTTCATCAATTTCAGATTCTTCACCCAACCCGAAGAACGCAAAATCTACGAGCAAACCTTCGGACCGCTGGTGGTCAAACGCGGCAGAACCCTTCCAGATTACGAGGATGTGATCTTTAACGCTTCCTTGATCTTCGGGAACGAGCACGACGCTGTTCGTGATCGTCCGAGTACGCCGCAGAACTTCAAGTATATCGGTGGATTCCATATCGAAGAGCCTGTCAAACCTCTGCCAAAGGTTGGGGAAATTGAGAAGAGTATTATTCTGAAATTAAATTATATTTAGAATCAGCATTCAAGCCCTCGATAGTTAAAACAATATGGGGATGAAGGAAGTATTCCAGATAGGAAGACGTTTGGGATCTTGACTGTTCTTCAGGGATTGTCCCCATAGCCGTATAATATTATGCCTCTCCACTCCTCAAGCACCTTAGGATATGTTTCCCTGTTATCACTATGTGGTAGCGGATGTTTTCGAGAGCCCATGATCGAGCGTGTAAATCAGCTCCTGCCACTTTATCAGAGTATATAAGGTGGAAAAGACATCGACGCATATCCTGAAACCATGAGTACAGTACATGATTCAGGACCCCCAACATTGAAATTTTTTGAGGGGTTTTCCTGATGCCTACTAAATTTTCTGATCTGTCTTTACTTTAAAATGTACAAAACCACTACTACATTAGTCTTACCTTTGTATACATAGCCTGCAATAGTCCTGCACCAGCCGTGGGGTTTCCTTCGAAGCACTTGCATAACGCTTATATAAGTACAATCGTTCGTTGGTGCCTCCAAACGTCAAAAAAGCCTCTGCAAGTTGGCTTCGGCCCCTGGTACGCCTTCCATAGGTCCCCAGGATTCCAGTAAATATTATGTGTTATGCCATCATCAAGGGTCTGGATTGCAAACTGTAGGAATGGAGTAGAGAGCTGATTGTTATTGGTATAAGTCCTGATTGCTGGTAGCTTGAATGCTGGTTCTGATGCCGCATATCGGTTCACATACATACATGAACTCAAGCCCTTTTCTCATGGGATAGGCCAAAACTACAGAACGTCACATGCTATTATCCTTACATACTGCTTTTTCTTCGTTTTCGTTCATACATCTGGTATTTCACGCACGCCGGTTGCGAGGTACTTGACCTTTCTGAAGAACATCACCAGTAAGGACAGAGTATGTCCTTCTGGGGCGTCCCCCTCAGCAATTCTACTTACATCTGACTTATAAAGGCCTTTTGTTAGTCGCCTTTCATTCATCCTCTCAACATGACCAAATCATCTAAGCATACTCTTTCAATTTGTATCACTACAATTTCTTTCTAACCATAACTTTGTGTTATCACATAATTCCATGTCAGTTAAGTGTTTTATAAATATTTACTTAGTATTTATACTAAAGTTAGGTAAACATTACATTCTACCTTATCATAGTGTCTTTACAATATGATAAAAAGCGCTTCACTTCGATAACCTCTTCAACCCTGTATATTAGTTTTTTTAGATAACTTGAAAGTAATAGCGACACGGTAGTTTTGAATGTTAAGTTTATTACATAACAAATATAATTAAGTCGACAATATCATCATCGATCATCACCATCTGCCTAGCCTTTCTCCAACTATGTTGCGGTCGGCTTCCAGTCTAACCGGATGTAGCTGAATACCAGTATTTTACATGGAGCGACTACCTATCTCACCTCCATAACCCAGTTACTGGGCAACACGATACCCCTTGGTAAGACTGGTTGTAAGACTTTCGGGCTTCTTACTACCCGTGACGACTGTTAAAGATCTACAAATGACTGCTGGGACCGACGATTTAACGTGGTTTCCGAGGAGTCTCGATATGTTACGAATAGTCACCCATCTACAGATTGACCTCAGCAAGCGTAGCTTAACTTACGATCAACCGTCGATCAACAGTATCGAACTCCTCCAAATGTCTGCAATAATACAACTTAAATGCATACTTAAACAAAATGTACTGAAGTTATCTATTTCTCTTATCTTTTCAGGACTTTCAAGATCTCATAGACAACTCCAAACACGGTGTAATATATTTCAGCATGGGATCATTTTTGAAAAGTAATTCTTTGCCAAAGTCTCTGATTGCGAAACTACTGAAGATGTTCGGGGAACTCAAACAGACTGTCATTTGGAAATTTGAGACTGACTTACCAGATGTACCCAAGAACGTCCACATTGTGCATTGGGCTCCACAGCCTAGTATTTTAGGTACTCAACCGACTAACGCTTCTCAATTTCTATCCGCCTTATTATGAAGAAAAAAAATCTTGCAAATTTTGGTTTTACTTTTTATGGTGCTGTAAATTGCTAGTCTAGGGCAATGGTCCCCAAACTTTTCCGACCTAGGACCACTTTCTTTTTTGTTAGCAGATAACAGAAGGTCAAGGTAAATTTACTGTATCAATGTAAAATAACTTTCTTCCAAACTTGAAGCATATTGATCAGAATCGAAAGTAGCAGGTACTATTGTAGTAGAGAACACAAGATTACGCATCGAAAATTGAAATAAAGCTATTTTTGAGTTGAATTTTTTTATAATTTATAAACTTTCGCGGATCATATAGAAGCTGTTGAAAACCACTCTTTTGGGAACCAATGAACAAGAGTAATTTTACAATTTTATTAATCCTGTTCTCAGCGTGCATGCCATTTTTTTTTTAAATGACTTCCACACCCTATATTGTTTTATGATTGGTGATCCCTAAAAGCAAATAAAATATTTAGCTCGAGTTTTAGATTGTGCAGATTTCAATTCAGATGATAATATTTTCTGGTGATCTCTTTCAGCCCATCCAAATGTCAGAATGTTCATCACCCACGGAGGCCTGCTATCATCAATAGAAGCCATACACTTCGGAGTACCAATCATAGGAGTACCTGTGTTCTTTGACCAGTTCACGAATGTCAACAAGGCACTGCAGAATGGGTACGCTCTGAAAGCTCCACTGAGTCACAATCTGCCCAAGGACTTGAAAGCTGCTATTAATATTATGTTGAAGGATGATACGTAAGTACTAAATATATTTTTAAATCTTAATATGATTATAGCATAGCACCATAATATTATTTAGGTACTAATTGGTCGCTCGGTGGTTGAAAATCGGCCGTTTTAGCTTTCTACACTTCTTCTTCATATATACTTAAGTAAGCCAAATCTCACACTTTACCGTGATCCCAATATTATTGAAGGGAGCCAAAGATATTGCTTCACGTATTAATTCATTATCTTTTCGTGAATAACCGAAGTTTAAGTCACATATTTCAGTGAGAGACCCTATATTCATTCGGGACAGCCTAAAACATATTTAGACTAAGGACAGCTACGGAGAAATTCCTCAAAAGAACTCAACCTGGGAATCGAATCCAGGACCTCATGTTTAGCAGTCGCACTTGCAACCAACAGGCTTGCCAATCAATACTTGACTTGTTTATTTTCGACAGTTACGCCAAGCAAGTGAAGAAGCTATCCTTCATCTTCCACGACCGCCTGTCGAAGCCGGGCGTTGAGCTCGCGCACTGGGTCGAACACGTCGTGCGCACGCGCGGCGCCCTCCACCTCCGCTCTCCTGCAATGAACGTGCCACTCTACCAACGACTGTATCTAGATCTACTAGCATTAATACTGGCTACTTTGTATTTGTTCTTCTATGTTGTTAAAAGTTTGTTTAAGAAGACTCCTAAGAAGAATGATCAGAAGAAAAGGAATTAGTTCTTTTGAAAACTAGTATGATGCTGTTATACTTTTTGTTTGTGTAAACGGAGATTAACAAAAAGATCTGTTATAAAAAACAAAAAAGGTTTTGTAAATAAATTTGAAAAAAAATACGACGTATAAACGTATAAGAATAACATATATGTACATATTTTACGTTTTTAATAAATGAAGATCTTTATTATGCTTCTCGTACTGCACCTATTGGTACCCATTTTTTACCCAAAGTATAATTTTACCTATCACACTAATATTATAAATAGAAAAGTATGTCAGTACTTATGTGTGTGTGTAAACTTTTTACTCCTTCAGGCAACATCGGCTGAGCGTATTTGAATGAAATTTGTTTTAAAAGTTCCCTGGACTACCACATAGGCTACTTTTTATCCCGAAAAGTTCAATTTTCTTGTGAGAATATCAGATCGTAATGTTGACTTTTTAACACCGAGGGACGCAACTAATGTCACTTCTGACAGCAAATCTAGCACAACACAATCACTCATACAATTACCGAAACCTCGTGTTCTCCTGTAGCTAGAAAATCGATTCACTAACAGAGAAGAAAAAGGAATCTGCACTGATACCCAATCCATGATTACTGCTCTTGGGCTAGTTGTCAAAAATTTGCGTTAAATAGAATACTCATTATTGTACACCATCAAAACTTACAAATAATGGCTGTAAGAGCTACATAGGTGTTGAAATGGGTGGACCTATCGCTAAATGCGATCTCTTCAGACAACCTTTGAATGGAATCCTCATACCTAAAAAGTAAAATACCGGTTAAAACTGATTTAATTGAATCCGGTTAGACTGGAAGCCAACTGAAAGTCTAGACAGTAGATAACATAACTAGTAAGGTGAATTTTCAGTATTCCTGTTAGTAAATATTTATGAGATATTTGTGGACCTAAGGATCCTTCCTTAGGAGCGATGGATACCAGGAAAATCATTTGTACTCACTGCTGGCTACACATTGCATGATTTACGTGATCCTTCAAAAGCAGCATCCAAGAAGTTCTCGCTGACAGTTCTTCTTATGACCCACCATACAGAGTATATATTTTCACAGGTTGATCTTTTACATGTACCATTGGACAAACCAATCAAAGAGTTGGTTTCTTGACAAAAGGTTTCGTGAAGCACTTCTGTCGAACGTAACGTATAAATGATAACAAGAATAGAAATAAAGTGGCACTTCAGCTGTGGAGTACTATTAATATTAATATATTATCAGAGCACTTCTACTAAGTACTGTTTTACGAACGCAAATCAAATCAACAATAACTTGATTGTTGTTTACATATTAATATAAAAGTAGTATTCAGGGACACGTATTATCAATAATTGCCAGTTCTCTCAGTACCTTATGATACAGAAAGTATTATTAAATATCATTTGACTGACAGAAATAATAACGAGCGTCAAGTAGTCCTTTTCATATGAATGCCAGTAACAACTGCGACACAGTGTTATTTCGCACGTAGAATGAATACAATATATAGTACCTAATGGTAATTAACTATTTTAGACATCCTTGAAGGAACGAACTGTCTTGTATTGTACTCGTATTGTATTGTGAGGCTGGTAAGCATCCTAGCGCGTATTTTACGTACGAATGAGAAAAAGGTATTTCTGTACCGGTGAATTCCTTATTCGATCCAAGTATTCAGCAGTGGCTAGTAGTGAAAAATCTCCTTGGACTGTCTGCAACCCGGTGACGAGGACCACCATCTCTTCACTTATGCATGATTGAATTCTTGCAGCCATCCGCGTAGCTGATTGAAGGGGATAGGTACGAGGTCCGAATACCGTGGTGCCAGATCCTCTCCATGCCAGTTTATAAGCTGCATCGTCATACAGTGATTCACTGTATGTTATCCATTGTAGTCTCAGTGTTGAGGTTTAGTGTTGCCACACGTTCCAGTGCGTAGAAACTTACTTTTCTAATAATAAAATAATTGACTACGTCCATAATAATCCAGTATTGTGAAATGAACTGCTGAATCAGAACAACATGTCAGAATATTAGTAATTACGATACAGATAATTAAATATATTCACTGATAAAATTTACGTGATAAAATGTCACAGTCATGTTAATTTGTCAAAAAAATTACACGTGTTTTTTTTTATATAATTACACTGCGAGATCAAATACTTGTATAATGTTGCAAGAACATGCTATTTTTAATGGATGACATGCTAAATACTTGACGTAAGTGGAAGCAACGCAACATGATTTGACATATTTTTTTCTGAAACAGAAACAATATGGCTTGCTTCTATTTGGTTTAAAAAGGGCTTCATAGGGCACTAATTATAACTGTTCCTTGCTTTGCGTGATAATTAGTAAATAATGTAGGATTGTAATTTTTCAAAACGGAAGGTTCTATGTTCGACTGTTTGCATGTATTTTTTTTTTGCATCTTCACCGATTTTGGCATGATTTGGTGAAGTAGAACTGATGATGGAGCCACAGAGAGCCACCAGAACGACTCAATAATAAGCTAGCAATTTATGCTCGTCACAATGCATGAGCTGATGGTGAAGTACCAGGAGAACTCCTCCAAAATTAACGTCCCTGCGTCGGGAAAAGCAATATTTTGTAAAAAAAGCAGTTCAGGTAATTAACACCTTATAAGCCAAATGAACGACAAGCAATACAATTTCTATTGTGTCTCGTTGTTTGGCAGTGAGGGTGTTAAGAATCTTAGATAAATTACAAACCAATCCACTCAAAAGCGAGAAATGAAGAAAAGTTTCGAAGCCACTAATCGGAGAGCTCAACTCAGAACTTCAGGAGCTCAACAACTCGACGAACAGTACCAAAGAAAGAATATTTGGTAGGCTGCATAAAATACTCAGAGACGGTAGTCTTTTCACGTTTCCAGATGACAGCAATTCGGAGGAAGACTTTGACCCCTGAGTGTCTTAGTCGGCTTTTTGTTTTATTTGGTTTTTTTTTATATTATCAGCATAAATTTCGCTTCATATATGTATTCATCGAATTTATTAAAGCTTTCGTTATTGTGTGTTATTAGATTTTTCCATCTGTATTTTCTCAGTAGCAACCCGAAGTCTGGATTACTCTCCGATTGATGGCAACAAGCTCGCCCCTTAGTACATGGGACTTGTGGGTGTGCTGGGTAGTACACCTCTGCCTAACCCTTCCCGGAATACAGGAGTGATATTATGTTCATTTATTTATTTATTTAAAACTCTTATACTATCATTACAGGTTACAAACCTAATGCGATAGCTAAGACTACGTCTTGTAATAATTATTAACTATTTAAAATAACATTACATTACTAACAATTACACAATAGGTACATTAATACAAAATTACTGATAACTAAAACGATACAACCTAACCTTATACAAAATTAACTTTAATATGTTATACCTACAGTCAAAAATTAAAAAGTAAAACAATAAACATAAAATAAACCATAAACCTTAAATTACACTAATGAATGCTTTCGTTACATATTATATTTAAAGTTACTTTTGCAAGTTATGTTGATAGTACAAAAGCGTCAATAGAGTATCTGGTTGTAGTAATCGATTTTTCATGCAATTACTAGCATTCGATTAACAATGCAATTATATGAAACTGGTCTGATGAGGCAGTCGGTAGGTGACCATATAAACTCCTCAATAAATAAATAAATAAATAAAATAAATATTGCTGGACAATCTACACAGCATCATCTAGCCCCAAGCTAAGCAGAGCTTGTGTTATGGGTACTAGATGACTGATATACTTAATACAATACATTACATAGATAGATATTTTTTATTATTCATAGGAAATACCCAGAACACCCGGAACAAATATTTGTAGATTGTACAAACATTTGTCCCAAGGCGGAAATCGAACCCGCAACCTCGTGCGTCGCAGGCGGACCTTCGCCCGCCGCGCCACATCGGTCGTCAAATAAGGATGAAGGTACAAAGAAATGTATAAAATACGTTAGTCAGACAATAAAAAATATTAGAAACGTGTTTATTGATTTATCATAATAATAAAATACGTCACAACTCAGTATAAAGTCTACATAGGCGTGACATTACACATTTAAACGCAATAAGTCGAAGTTAGTAATCATTAAATTACGTAAAAAAAGAAAAAAAATACGTGTCCAATAATACACTCGAGAGCAATGAATCCGGGTCACTTAAAGAATCCTAAAAATCTCGGAAACTAAAAATGCTAGGTTAATGCAATAAATTGTATTTAATAGACAATGTAATACTCCTTAAATGAAGGTATTAAAACTTCTTAGTTATTGTAAGTTATATCATAAAAAAATCAAATTTGAAAAAGGGCCACTTTCGAAGATGGAACTACGAAATTACAGCATTTGGTTTTGCTTTTGTTTGTAATCTGTCATTTATGTGGGTACATAAACCATGTTGATAGTGCTCTATATTCATTATTCAAGCTGAAATTATGTCGCTTACGCCTGAAGAATGCACCAGAATACTTACAATGCTGGAAACCGGCCGGAGTCAGCGCGATACAGCCAGGACTGTCGGTGTGTCGCTGTCAACAGTACAAAGAGTTTTCCGACGTTACGAAGAAACTGGTTCTAACCTACGCAGACCAGGAACGGGCAGAACCAGGTGTACCACAGCACGAGAAGACCGATACTTGGTGAACACCATGCTTCGAAATCGCTTTCTCACAGGAACTGAACTCACAAATCAGTTTCGACGCCTCGGAGGAAGTAACCCAAGTGCATGGACAGTAAGACGTCGGCTTGCTGAATCTAACTTAAAACCCCTTAGACCTGCAAACGGCCCTAAACTGGAGCGTGGGCATCGTATTTCAAGACTAAGATATGCCCAGAGCCACGTAAATTGGAGTATTGAAGATTGGTCAAAAGTTATGTTCTCCGACGAATCAAAATTTATGCTCTACAAGCACGATGGAAGACACAGAGTGTATCGAACACCAGGGGAAAGATTCAAGCAAGCATGCATCGAAGAAAAAGTAGCCTACGGTGGTGGGTCTGTACTTGTGTCGGCCGGAATTTCTTCTGAAAGTCGCACAGAGCTGGTGATCATAGAAATCGGCTCTTTAACTAGCGTAAGATATGTGGAAGAAATCCTCAATGATCACGTTGGTCCATTTATGGTCAATTTAGGTGAGGATGCTATATTTATGCATGACAATGCCCGACCTCATACAGGTAGGATTGTGAATGACTACCTTCAAGAGATGAACATTACTCGTATGGAGTGGCCAGCGCGCAGCCCGGATATCAACCCGATCGAGCATGCTTGGGACGAGCTAGGCAGATGCGTAAAACAACGAAACCCTCCCCCAATCACGCTTCGTGAGCTCAAAATTGCTCTCACAGAGGAATGGGAGAATATTCCCCAAAATCGTATAAGGAACATGGTGTACAGCATGCCAAACCGCGTAAACGCAGTAATGGAGGCACGAGGAGGCAATACGAAGTATTAAAATTCAAGAAAATCGTAATAAAGTTCAAAAATTTCATGTTTCCTATTTTTGTTTTAAGGAGAGATCAGCAGTTTTTTTCTTTATGTAATTTTGTGTTAATAAAATGTATGGTGACTCATATTTTTTTTACTTTAATTTAAGGAGTATTACATTGTCTATTAAATACAGTTTATTGCATTAACCTAGCATTTAGGGTTTCCGAGATTTTTAGGATTCTTTAAGTGACCCGGATTCATTGCTCTCGAGTGTATTTTGTTAATCTACCTGACGGACAAACAAATTACAGTCGTAAACATAAGAATTTCACGGTCAATAGAAAGTACTTAATTGACCATCGTTCAATTGAGTTCATATGAACAGACGCCAGCACATCAAGCTAACCCAAACTGTCAAATTTTCCAATTGAACATTAACCTTATTTGTTATGTTTATCACATAACAAATAAGGTTCATGTTCAATTGGAAAATTTGACAGTTTGGGTTGCTTGTGCTGGCCTCTATACTACAACTGTCGCGTTTGTACTCTTTGTATTTGTCTTGCCATGCACGCACAAAATAATGTCATAAAAACTTTTTTTAATTCAACCGACTTCAAAAAAGTACTACATGTGTAGTATAAGTTTTAAAGTTTCGGAAGTCGATAGATTTGGTTACTTTATTTATTTGTTTATCTACCGACTAACCTAGCCCTATGTCTAGGCTCGCATATCTATATATCCGAGCCTAGTCTTTTCCCCAGTATTCGGTTCATTTTCCAGTCCACAACTCCTTAAATACTCATTTTGTTTCGTGTACGTTAATATATCTCGTCATACACGCTCGCCGGCTTCGAGTACTACGCACATGACCTTTTTGAAGAACATTACCAATTAAGTCAGTGTATGTCCTACTAGGGCGTCCCCACACGGCGCGGCGGCGTTTCCGCTCACATCTGCCTTATTAAAAAACAGATTTTGTTTTCTTCATCCTCTCAACGCGACCAAACCATCAATTTCAACCATGGATTGAAATTGCTGACACAGACGTATACGAGAGATGAAAAAAATATATATTTTATTACCTTCAATTACAAGAAACACGTATCTAGACAATATGCAGCGTTGCAACTAGAGAAAAGAGTGTTTTTGATGAGTAAAGTAAGGACCTGCTAATTTATCATGATCTATGAATCAGCAATGATTTTGCTGTGTCACCGTGAGGATTACCAAGGACATATGATCGTTGCGTCACATATACTGTCCACAGTATCTTCAAGTACAAGCCAGTAGGTACCTCCTTTAAGATTATTCAGCACTTTATAAATACCTATAATCAACCAATATTGATTGTAACTAATGTACCTACAATCATTATATACATATTATGGAAATAGTTTGTGTTGAAAGATAACATAACAAGTATGTTGGTACGGGTTCCGTACCAATTTTGAACAAACAAACAATTCTGTGTAAACATCTTACTCCTCCTAATTGAAATTTCAAAATATTCTGGAAAAATGACTAAAACACGCACACAAAGAGTTTAGTTTATGCTACTTGGTACTTTAACAAATTTTTATGACTTTCCGATAATGACAAGTGTCATTGTGAAATAGGCTTAATTTACGAAACAATAAAGTTGGCATTAGTTTGTTTAACTGGATGTTCTGGAATGGAACATCAATTGGATATAATTATGGATTCGACAAAGAATATTACAAATATTTGTATGGCCTACAGGTAGTTGTTCCAGGACTAGCTGTTCGTGTATGTGACTTTAAATGTTTGTAAGCGCACCCACGACATAGGAAAAATTCCTAGTGTGGAATGTGGGGCAACGTTTAAAAATTAATACTTTTAAAGTTGTTAAATAAAATGTCGGAAAAATCAAACGGTTGAGGATTCCTTAAATGATAACTATACTTGAATAAAACAATATGAACAGTTCCAGGGGAAAAGATATTACTTAACTTATTAATTAAATTGATATTGGAAATGAATCTGCTATGACTTGACATTTAATTATTTTATTGCTGTTCAAAGTCACCCTTATCTAGAATGCGTTTTCGACCAAAATTCAGGGTAAATTATACAATGTTTTTCGTCTACCTAGAACTAACTCTAATAGCTAACGCATTGGAATAATATAGCCTAACGACTTGAATTTCAAATAGATGAATATATGATCGAGTGCGTTCCCTTTCACGGGTGAATTGAAGAAAATATTTTATTTCTGAACAATTATCGAAGTCGCCCCAGTTGTCAAAGTAACCTCGTTTTACCGGTATCTCATTAAATTGCAAGTTCTCCTGTAAATACACTGTATTTAATAAAATCAAGTGCGGTAAATAAAACAAATTTGACAACTTATCTGCCACTTGGATAACTTTACAGCATAAGTCGTACAGTAAACATCGATTCGTATGAAATAGAGGTTTTAATATGCGTCAAAAGAACCCAAAAATACATCAACATAAAACCTACGCGGAGATTCACGAGTTTATTGACTGAATGAGAATCACGCGCAGCATTCTAAATTTAAACACAGTGCGGCTTAATCAGTTCGTGCTGTCTGTGACCACTACGACTACTAGAGCGCGTTAAACATATTTATGAAAATTGTGATTAAAAAATAAAGATAATAATATATCAATTAAGCTAAAATACTGTGAATTTCTTAAGTGCTAAAGCTACAAGATATTTGAAACACGTCGCCATAAAAAGAATTGAAAATGGAAAAAAATAAGTTTCTATTATTTGGATTACTATTAAGTTTCTCCTTATGTGATGCATCCAAGATATTAGCTGTTTTTCCTGTACCAAGTCCTAGTCATGGTATACTAGGAGACAACATGGTTAAACATCTTCTTAATGGAGGGCACGAAGTAAGTATCTTAGGACCAATATTTTTTTTGTTTTTATTTACTTTAGGACCATTTTTTTTCTCTATAATCCATTTTCGGACATTTTTTTGAGGTTTTATCGAGGCTTCGTATGTTATTTAGATCATTATATTTAGGCGTATTTTGATATAGTTTTTATTAAGGTATGATTATCTATATAAACATGGCGTTTGGTGGCATTATTTAATAATGTTTGTAATATAATAGTTTCTTATAGTCTCTGAAGAATAATTGGATACCTATTGTGGATTGTGTTGGCTCTGTCAATAAAAAACAGAGTTTAATCAAATATCACGTCCTCTATGTTCATAGCATAATGTCCAGAGATCGGAATTAGGTAGAGTTATTTATGTACTTGCATCGAAATGTTGATATTAATATGGATCTTCCTGGGATTTTCCGGGATTTTTAGTACAATCCCGTGTGGCCAACAATATTACAAATAAATAATAATGAAAACCTCAGAGATAGATAAGACATTCGGACTGCCTATGTCGGATGGTTTAAATTGTGTAAAAGTAAATAACTTTTTTATTAAATAAATCACGGGATTTTTCTGGTCTTAATAATTAATCCTGGGATTTGAGGCATATCCACTTTATTCTTTCGCTGTATGAAATCAGTGTAAGTACATAAATAACTCTACCTAATTCTGACCGCTGATAATGTCACATCATATTGAACTACATATGTTATAATTATGTAAGATATGTACCTACCTATTTACTTACATAAGTAGCAAATGCTATGTAAATGAGGTAGACAAATTGTATTTCCGATATTATAATATAATCATCACTATTATCATTAGTTTTATAGTCTTAGTCCACATTGTTAGGAAAATGATCAATATTTAGTTGATCTTGTCGCCTTTGTCGACTAGTCAAAATAAACAGTTGGACAGTAACAGGCGTGTATATAATCTTTCTTATGTATAAAATACTCCTCCAAAACGGCTAGACCGATTTGTATAAAATTTTGTGTGTATATCGGGTAGGTCTGAGAATCGGCCAACATCTATTTTTATACCCCTAAGGGTGGTCCACCCCAAACATTTTTTTTTATATTTTGTTTTTTTTTTGCTTAAAATGGCAAAACTACATTTACCGGGTCAGCTAGTACACTATATTATTCAATAAACTCAGTCATGTTTCTTCCTTATTATGTAGGTACTTGTAACTAAATGGGTACGCATTCGTTATCATTTAATTGAAGACCAATTACGTTATGGTCATCGTTAATATCTATCAATTCCGATAAGATGAGTCAGTAATAATATTCTTCCTGACCTGAATAACTGATGATAGTAATCTCCTTATTTGTTTTATACTTGCATCGATTTTATTTTTATTCTTTACCTTTACAATAAACTAACTCCTATGACCACTATGTACTCGTAGTACTATTGACATATAACATAACATCACGCCCTTATTCCCCAAAGCGGTGGGCAGAGGTGCACGTATAGTAACACCCACATTTTTCTTCATACCAGCTCGGGTACCTACTTCTAAATTAGTAGCTATAGCAAAAGCTTTTAGCTTTGAAATATCTCGATCACGTAGTTTTAGTGTTCTGGAACAAAAAAATCCAAAGGTGATCAAATGAAAACTCCATCGCATTTTTTAGAAGATGTAAGCAGTCACACGGAAAGCGACTTTATTTTATAATATGTATAGATGTCAAATATAAGACAATCTAGTGGGACAATAATAGGCTGGTATAATTATTATTATAAAAGGTATCGATAGAACTGACTGCTTCGTTGGGCTAGTGGTCCCAAGCGCGACTGCTGAGCGTCAAGTCCTGGGTTCGATTCCCTGTCGTGCAAAGTGTTACTGAGATTCTTCTAGTAGGAATTAGCAGCCCAGAGTCTAGATTTGTGCCCGGTTGATAGCAATACGCTCGCCCACTATTACATGGGGCTTAAATATAACTGGCGAAATGTGGGTGTTACTATAGGTACTCCTTTGCTCAAACCTACGGGGAATACAAGTGTGATGTTATCAACTCTAATATTATAATACTTTACAAGGTGTTATGTTCATGCCATTGAGTATATTAAAAGTTATCAAAAGATAATGCTACATGGTTTTAATTGTTAAAACAAAACAGCTATTGAAAATGTCAAGATTAAATGTATTATAATTAGAACAGGCTAATTTGAAGTCTTTTTATCTTCAAGATACTCTTTAACAATAATATAATTAGTACCTAATCTAATCAATCGCGGACTTTCAAATACTCGAGCATACAGAACTTTTTTTAAACATGTTTCCCCACACTAGGAGTTTCTCTTGTGTCGTGGATGCGTTTACAAACATACATATACAAACAGCTACATTCACAAACAGCCTGTCCCGGAAAAACTTTCTGTAGGCAATAAAAATATTTGTTCCGTGCGGGAATCGAACACACGACACGCGGCGCAGCAGTCAAACGCTCAGCCACTGTGCCAACCGTAACCATAATGTGAACTTGATATGCAATGTCCATGGCCTATTCTACTATCTGAAGACCATGAATGGCATATTAAAAGAACAAAAAACAAATTATTATCACAGCTGATTAACATCAAGTAATTTAATCAAAAATACGATAGTAACAAGTGTTACCTCAATATAATTACGAAATGTTGGTCGACTTGATCAGCTGTTGTGTTATCAACTTCTGATCCGTCACCGACATGAAAAATGCATGCGTCATGTCAGACACATACATTTCGCACTTACAAATATATTTCATCATCATCATCCCTCTGCAGTCGAACTGGCATGAAAACACAAAGGGTTCTTTAGCGTATTGAGCTAAAAATGCCGAAAAAATCACGTTTCTTTCACACATTGGTAACTATTTTTATTTTTATTTTAATTGTAATACTAGCGTAAGTCCGCTGAAACATCGTAAGCTTAGTAATATGGTCACGATGGCACCCTTTGTGTACGGTACCCTAAAAAGCAATACTTTGAACTTCTTTTTTAGTAAACCAAACGTAAATTGTGAAGAAAAACAAAAGCATATCAGTGATCATTTAATAAGGATCATAGGTTCATAACATAAGCATATATAAATGTTTACGACCTATGTGGCGCAGCGGGCGAAGGTCCGCCTACGACACAGGAGGTTGCGGGTTCGATTCCCGCCTTGGGACAAATGTTTGTACGATCTACAAAGATTTGTTCCGGGTGTTCTGGGTATTTTCTATATAAAATAAAAAATATGTATGTATGTAATATATTGTATTAAGTATATCAGTCATCTAGCACCCATAACACAAGCTCTGCTTAGCTTGGGGCTAGATGATGCTGTGTGGATTGTCCAGCAATATTTATATTTTATTTTATTTATTTATAAATAAACAGAATTTGTTACGGGTCTGGCTGTTTGTGTATATGTTTTTGAATGTTTGTAAACGCACCAGCGATGCAGGAGGAACTCTGTGTAGGGCAACGTATTAAAAAAAAAAATAGAGGCGTGATGTTACGTGTAAAAAATATCACAAAAAATAACAAAAAATCAGAAAAGTCTGATGAAAATTTTTCATAATCACAAACAAACCATTATCCTTAACAAAATATTTAATTCCAGGTGACATACATAACGCCTTTCGTCGCCAAGCAGACGAAACATCCGAAACTAACCTTAGTGGACGTCTCTGAAAACTTGAACTTTTTTGGCGGTAAGTAGATAATCACATTCACTCATTAATAGAAATAAATAAGTAGAAGTCCTTCACTACGTTTGCCGAGTCGCGGTCTCCACTCAAGAACACGTTTACCCCAGCGGTTGTGGGTTCTTCGCGAGATATGGCCAGCCCACTGCCATTTCAACTTGCTAATTCTTTGAGCTATGTCGGTGACTTTGGTTCTCTGTCGGATGTATTCGTTTTGAATCCTATCCTCGGCAAACGTAGTGTAGGACGCCCTCTGACCAGGTGGGATGACGATCTGCGAAAGACTGCAGGCAGATGCTGGATGCGGCAAGCTGAAGACAGGGCGCTATGGCGCTCATTAGGAGAGGGCTATGTCCAGCAGTGGACTAGTATAGCCTGATGATGATGATGATGAAGTAGAAGTACCTACTACTTCCACTTATTTATTTCTATTCTATAAGGATCGTAGCACCCCCCCCCCCCCCCTTTTCCCCCGACCCTTTGCTCGAGCCAGTGCGTGACGCTGAGCCTGTAGTTGCTTAAATTAATCCCTAAATAGTATGGATCAGATCCAGCCTGTCACTTTGCTGTCCTCACTAAGCGTGTAGTCGATTAGCTTGTAAGTATTGCCTTGGCCCGAGGGCTTAATTTTTAAGACCGCTGCTAGCCTGTAGTAGCGGTTCCCAAACTGGGCATGCGCTTGAGCACATCTTGGTTACTACTTAAGTTCTTGACACTGACAGCTCACTTCACCGCTCAATTCATTCAAGTTTTTTTTTTGGAATGGGCATCTCGCAGTTTATCCTTCAGGGATATTTACTGCTTAGCCGAACTTTCTTGTAGGGACTTAATTAGGAATTAAGGCCCCTAGTCAGGACGTAAAAACTTAAAAACTAAGCGACCAATCGCTAAGGGCACCCCCTGAGGGGAACGAGCCTCAGCTTAGGACGTCGCTGGTCGTCCACATAAACTTTTATAGAACCGCCCGTCGTTAAAGCTACGCAAAGTTGGTCGTCATAGGCAGATTTCATACGTTTTGCACGAACTGGTAGTTATCTGGTAGTTTCTGGCCAGCTAGCAGCTTTCCACGCAAAATCACCTTTAGTAGCAGTATAAGCAGTAGATGTGGTAGACATACAGTGTCCTGTTTAGTTACTAGCTGACACGGAACAAAAACAAGAGAAATATTTATGTAACCAGAAGTATTCAAACTTAAAAATGACTCCCGAAAATAGATACAAGGTTGTCTGAACCGCCGTCAATTGTTTGCTATCAACGTTCCATCAAAATGACGTGATTGTCCAAAAACATAACAGATTTTTATTACAAAACTGTTGACATAATAACGTTTAACACATTTTATTCAAACAAAGGAATATTTATAATGTTTATACTGAGATTCACTAGTTGAATCACTAAAGTCATAATCAAAATCGAATAATTTAAATCAATTTGACATTCAATTTTTGAACTTCAAATTTACAAGTACAATTTAATATAATCATTATTTGAATTATTTACTTTTCAATTAAAATTCTCAGTGGGTTGGATAACAATCATACAGTTAAGTAAAAGTAAAAAAAAAATCACATAAAATTAAGAAAATGCCGACGAAAAGTGTTAACGCTAGGGGATATAGAATTAAAAATTGACGGCACGGTTGGCGCAGTGGCTGAACGATCGGCTTCTGCGCCGCGTGTCGTGGGTTCGATTCCTGCACGTAACAAATATTTGTATGACCTACAGATAGTTGATTCGGGTCTGGCGTCTGAGACTATAAATGATTGTGAATTTTGAAAATTCCTAGTGTGGGGCAAAGTTTTTTTTTAAAGATGACGATGAGACAAAATGGTTACATAATATCAAACTTTGTTTTCAGAAAAAATGTTGGACGTGAAACAGATCATGAGCGGAGCGATGGACTTACAAGACACCGAAATTATGTTTGAGATGATGATGACCATGGCGTCATTAACGCTGGGCAACGAAAATTTACAGAATATGTTAAAAGATCGCTCGCGACAGTTCGATGTCATCATTGGCGAATATATGTTCACTGACTTGTATTCTTCGTAAGTAACATTTGGATTTCATACAACTAGTGGTCGCTTAGTAGCCACAATTTGAATGTTTCAGCTTTCTGTACTTTTTCTCCGTATTAAAATTACTTAAGCTAAATTGCAAACAGCTCCGTCCACACAATTTTTTTTAAAAGAATCCGAAGTTTTCGCTTCACGCATAAATATAATAATTAAATATGACAGATAAATACAAGTAAGTCTTGAAAGTGAAAATATACCTTAATCATATCCTATTGTGGCATAAAATAAAATATTAAAAGAACAACAGGTTTTATGTTAATCGCAACAGTATATTTTAGAAACTGTTCCAAATAATTTTGAAACCACTACAAGTTTGCCATGATGGCCCAGTGGCTCAAACCTAGGCAAGTACCAATGTGACTTTTTCAATTCATATGTACTTTCTAAGTTTATCGTGGACATCACTGACATCGGTGAAGGAAAACATCGTGAAGAAACCTGGACTTATAATTAATATAAGTCTGAAATCGCCAACCCATCCTGAGCAAGCGTGGTGATTAATGCTCGTGCCTTCTCTGTATAAGAAGAGGCCTTTGCCCTGCAGTGGGACAGTAATAGGCTGGTATTATTATTGTTATAAAAGTATGCCTGCTAACAGATAGGAAACAAGGACCAATTGCTGGCCTTTTCTTTGTTTGTCCAGGAGATTTGGCGATGAAATAATAAGTGCAAATGAGCCACTGTTTCCATTAACCTCCTTATAAGATACAAATAAAGTAATCGCACGTAAAGTAAAGATTTACGTAATGTCTCAAGGTTATTTCGATCTTGTATAGACGGAAAGCAAATAGGACATAACTACAGCAACTACCTATATATACCTATTATTATCTGTTTTAAACTGTAAATAAATATATAGCTCTTATCGACATACAACTATATCATGGTTGTTACTGACTATACATATGGGCAAACGAAACTTCGACATAAATAAAAAAGTATAAGGTTCAAAATCAAAAAATCATCATCCATCTGCCTAGCCTTTTCCCAACTATGTTGGGTTTGGCTACCAGTCTAACGGGATACAGCTGAATACCAGTATTTTACATGGAGCGACTGTCTATCTGACCTAAACAACCCAGCTGGACATCACGATACCCCTTGGTAAAACTGGTTGGCAGACTTTCGGACTTGTGACTACCCGTAACTAAAGTCGAAGATCTACAAATGACAGCCGGGACCAAAGACGTAACGTCAAAAAAGTAAAAATATGCTTTTAAAAAGAATTCACTGACATTGGAGACGAAAACGTCATGGGAAAACCTTGACTTAATAAATTATTTAAATTTATTAAGGGCAAATGGCTAAACCGCCTTGAGCAATGGTGGTGCTCGTGCCTTCTCTATATGAGAAGAAGCCATCGGCTTTTCTGAGACAGTATCAGGCTATTTGTTAGTATATTATTATTATTTTACAGACAGCCATCAAGCTACCCCAAACTGTCAGATTTTCCCAATTTGAACCTTATTTCTGCGATAAAGTTGAAAAACTTTCAAATAAATTTGACACATTTGGGTAGGCGTCTGAACTATAACTATACAGGGTCTATAACAATTTCATTATTACATATATTTTTTACCACCTGGGCGATTGCGATAAATTCTCGAATCTTTGGCCCTTAAAAGAGCCAGAAGGTCTGAATTTAAAAACTTACAACAGCTGTTTAACTTGATCATGTATATATCCAGATTGCCAGCAGTACTGCAATGTCCATTCATCTGGTTCTCGACCATCGAACCACACTGGATGGTTCTCAACCTGGTGCATGGTCCTCCGAACCCGGCCTACGTAAGTGACTACCTTCAAGCTCGTGTTGCACCATACTCGTTCAAAGGAAGAGTGAATGAGCTGTGGACGCAATTGAAAGGACTTTATCAAAATAACAAGTGAGTGTTCATTAAAACTTTTTTTTGAGTTTTGGCTTTTAACATTCTTACTTATTAATTTCAGCCAGAAACTATTTCTACTATATGTACTCCCGGAATCACGTCGTTGTGTGGGAGTTCTTCAATCGCTCAAGTGCGATTGAAGAACTCCCATGTCTTTTGGTTCCATTAAAGAACAAAATTGTACCTATTGTTTTCAAATTCTCCTGTTACAATACTTTAAAAGAAATATTTTTAAGGATACGCAACAAGTTAAGAAATATACCATTCAAGTTGGTAGTTGTTTGCTGACATAATATTTGTATAATATGTTTAGCAAGTAACTACCAACGAGCTTGTTCGTGTTATAAAATATTAAAAAGCAAGGACTTGTGAGACATAAGAAGAGTACCATTTTGAGCAAACAACACCGAAAAAACACATTCATAAACGCATTCATGTATGGGAGCCCCCATTAAATCTTAATTCGACAGAATTTTATTATGTGTTGTGGTAGGGTAGCGGCAATAGAATTACACACTCAGTGAAAATTTCGACTGTTTACTTATTACGGTTCATCAGATACAGCCCCCTGGCAGACAAACGGACGGTTGGACATCGGAGGCTTAGTAATAACCCTTGGGTACGGACCCACACATGTTTTACAAATTACTATTAAAATGAAATTGTAAGCACATTGCTCCTGGCATCTTATCTACTTATACAGCTCACCATACTCCTAATTCGCAGCTAAACAAACTAAGTTGTATTAACTCCTCTTTTGTACTAATTTCAGCGGCTTCTACGCTAAAGAAGAAGAAGTTTACATGAAATTTATAGCCCCTATCATTACGGAGCAAGGCAGACCTGTACCAGACTACAATGAGTTGAAATATAACGCGTCTTTATTACTGGGTAACTCTCAGGTGGCTATCGGAAGCGCAATACCATTACCACCAAGCTACAAGCATATTGGAGGATACCATATTGATGAGCCAGTCAAACCTTTACCGGAGGTAAGCTGTTCCTTATTGGTTATTTTCTTCGTCGTTTAATAAAATTGACGGGTCATATCGATTAGAGAGAGAGAGAGAGATTGTATGTACCTCTATTGTACTGGCTCTGATGGTGAGCCTTTTGTGGTAAAGATAATCATCGTGCTTGGAGTGTTCTACTGCTGGTCCTTTGTGTTTTCGAGTGCCAGCTATTTGTCAGTCTATTCGTAAAAGCTGGTCCTTCGATCTGTGGTCTTTTAGTCAATAATGTAAAGGTGATATTATGTGTATGTGACTTAGTTTTGTATGTATGTATTATATTATGAATTATAAAAAAGCGTGGGGTGCATGGTGTTAATATTGAAGAATACACGCCGATACATGGAGCCCGCTGTGAATGACAGTAACCATGGAAAAATAGAAAATGTTTATAACTATTGACACTATTCACCCCACGCTTTTTTCCATTAATATACATTTTTTTCTAATTTACACTTTTCTTAATCCAAATTTATTAAATTTTATTTTCTATTTTTTAGTTGGATTTTCTATAAAAGCGTGTTTTTTTTTAGTTTTTATAAACTATAATTTATTTTTCAATTTTTAGTTGAACTTTTTATAAAAGCGTGATTTTTAGTTTTTTTTTTTGAACTATGTAATTTTTTTTCGAATTATTGCATTGTCAGCGGTCTTTGACAGGTGTGCAAAATTTGAATGAAAACTGACCGTTTAAAGTGGGTCAAAATACATACATGGATACAGGTGAAACTAATATAAAGCGTGACTAATGCAATTTTCTCAGGACTTGAAGAAAATACTGGACAATGCCAAGAACGGTGTGATTTACTTCAGTTTAGGATCAAACCTGAAAAGCAGGGACTTACCAGATGACTTGAAGCAAGGCCTTTTAAAGGTTTTTGGAGGACTAAAACAGACAGTGTTATGGAAATTTGAAGAAAATCTACCTGGTGCCCCTAAGAATATCCATATAGTGCAGTGGGCACCGCAGCAGAGTATTTTAGGTAAGCACATACAGATGAATTAAAAAAAGTTGCATAAGAGATGTTAAGAACATAAGCAGTATCTACCTATATATGTAGGGCGATGGTCCGCCTGCGACGCAGGAGGTTGCGGGTTCGATTCCCGCCCTGGGACAAATGTTGGTACGATCTACAAATAATTGTTTCGGGTGTTCTGGGTATTTGCTATGTATAATAAAAAATATCTATCTACGTAATGTATTGTATTAAGTATATCAGTCATCTAGTACCCATAACACAAGCTCTGCTTAGCTTCGGGATAGATGATGCTGTGTGGATTGTTCAGCATTATTTATTTATTATTATCAATACTGATATACCTACATAACAAAGCTGAAGAGTTCATTCGTTTTTTTTTTTACTTAACTCTGGAACCACCAGGGAATTTAAAAACGCTGAGTGCATCTAGTCTACTAATAAAAACAAACTGTGTTTGGCAATCTATTAGTTGTTGACGCTTAAGATATGAAAATGATGGAAACGATTTTTTTTTAGTTAGCCCGTGTTGTCCAAGTCCTGGTCAAAGGCCTCCCCCCATTCCTTCCACTTCTCTCGATGGTTTGCTTCTTCTCATTCACTTCCCGAGGAGGTCTCCGCGACCCCGTCTAGCTATCTCAGGGTTCCAGTCTCGCAATCCCGACTATTGCAAGACTTTAAAAAAAAAATGATTTGACCCAATTCAAAAAAAATATACCCGTAGAAAAAACTCCTGTGTTTCAGAGCATAATACCGACATGTAGATACTATTAAGAAATCAAGGTTGAATGGCATATGTGTCATTACATCAATTGCTAAAGTTGTCAATAAAAAACACATGTAATTCACCACACCACAAGAATGATGTAGACTCAGTAATGACACGACAGCTTAATAACAGTTGAAGATTATACGTGTTTGTTTTGTTGAAATTTTTAGCGATCGTAATAGAGCGATTAACGACAAAAGCCATCTGGCTTATGTCGTTATTCTGCGTAACTAATGTTTAAAAATAATCATGCTGAATAAAAATAAATACGATTGCTAAATCTTCTACTGATGACTCCAAATTCGTAGCTAATTTCTGGTCAAACACTATGTACATAGATTACTATTGACACGTTAAAAAGATAAATTCGTGTATAGTGAGATGCCCATTCCAAAAAGAACAAAAGAAAAGCTAAGAAGATAAAGAAGAAAAATAAAAATAATCTACTTGCTTTTTATTTACATACATACGTGTTGATTGTATTATGGAGAATGAAATAGTGTCAGAAGTATTGAATTTTAGTACAACAGTGGAATCAACCACTACGATTGTTGACTCGGAAGGCTGAATCTATTTGAACCGAAATTGAACAAGAATTACTTGTGTAAATATTATTTGTGTCTTGAGCAAATGCAAGCTCTATGTCAATTGTTTGCTACCAAAGCCGGTGTCAGTCATACAGATAATACTAGCAGAGACACCGTCGTTTACTCTATCTTAAAAAAGAGACCTGTTTTGCATTTCCATCCACCATCTTGTGAATTAAAAAATATTTCTTATTGACTATCATCAGACTACAATCTCCTACAACATATGCATACATATTTTATTATTTATTTTATTTTGTTATCAAAGGAGAACTTACAGCTAGGTTACAGGTAGAAGAAAAATAATTTAAGAAGGCCAATTACAAGTTCTCACTGACAGCAATAGGTTAGAATAAAAAGACAGTAGACATATACATAGCATTACAACACAATGCCAGATGTAATCCTTTATGAGCATTACTGAGCTTATTCTATCAATTACAAAATGGAGGCACTTATGAGTAAATTATTATCACTGTCGTATAGGATCCCAATTCTTTATTAAGGTTCAAATTTCCATGTCTACTATATAAATGTATCTTCTTTTCCAGCTCACCCGAACGTGGTGCTGTTCGTCACCCACGGTGGTCTTCTATCCGTCACCGAAGCTGTCCACTTCGCTGTTCCTCTCATCACCATTCCAGTATTTGCAGACCAGTTCCTCAATGCAAACCGAGCTCAACAGAAGGGCTTTGCGGTGAAAGTTGACCTGTCTTACCATATGCATAAGGATCTGAAGGTGGCTCTGGATAAAGTTCTTGGCGATCTACCCAAGTAAGTGGAAAAAATGATATTTCGTTTCAATTAAGTAATTGAAAAATGTTTGGTGTTCTTTCTTTAGAGGATCTGACAATAAGATTGTCAGCATGTGGCTTGCGTAGGTGTCAGAGTGTTAGTTCCAAGAATTTAGATTAACCAATCTAAAATGTTTAAATATTAGGTCTTCTTTAGAATGTGGTATACGATGATTAAAATTTGACGACACGGTTGGCGCAGTGGTTGAGCCAACGGCTGTTGCGCCGCATGTTGTGGGTTCGATCCCCGCACGGAACAAATATTTGTATGACCTTTAGGTAATTGTTCCGGGTCTGGCTGTTTGTGTATGTGAGTTTAAATGTTTGTAAACGCACCCACGATACAGGAGAAATTCCTAGTCTGGGGCAATGTTTAAAAAAAAAAAACATACCTCATCGACTCGAACAATAGGAACTAGCAACTAAACACAGATTAAACCAATCGAATTATGATGATGAGTACCTTGACCCAGATCTTAATCATGTATTTTTCATCTACAGATATACCGCAACAGTAAGAGACCTATCAATAGCATACCATGACGCTCCAATGAAACCAAAGGATGCGTTGAACTTCTGGGTAAACCACGTGATTCGAACGCGGGGCGCCCCTCACCTGCGCTCAGTAGCACTACAAATACCACTGTACCAGAGGGTGTACCTAGATCTGCTAGCAGTAATCCTGTTGGCTTTAGTAGTTCTTGTATTGGTAGTAAAAAAGATTCTCTGTTTAGTTATAAGCAAGAAGAGTACAAAATTGAAGACGAATTAAGTTAGATATTTTAGCATTGAATAGATATTGGTACAGGCATTAAAACTGATAGATGTAAATTTAATTTAACTTAACATTTGCACCCATTCCCTTATTCACAAAATAAACTATAATTAGAGAATTTACATCTCTTTCTGACAGGGGGCACGAGAAAAGGACGGCGACAGTTAAGTACTAAGTTAAAGATGTCAAATTAGTTTATTTCTGGTCGATGTCTTTTAAATGTCAACTATATTTGTTTGGAAGTTTCAGTTCAACTAAAATTGACAGCTCTTGTAAATGTCCGTCCCTTTCTAGTTTTATAAGAGAGAAAGAGATGAAAGAAGTCTAAATTTAGTTTAGCCTGGCAACAAGGGAATCGGCAGCATTATTTATATTGTGGCTGTGCTTAGATATGACTCTTTATATCGAAGGCTAAAGAAAAATATATGCTTCTAAAATCTATGTCTGTTGCCTGTACAAAACGTATTAAATACGAGAGAACTATTAATATAATAATATAGCAATACTGCGATGTGATAAACTAGATAGTCTACTATAATCTGCTGAATCATGTAAATAACTTATGTAGATACGTACGTCATAAGTGAAGGTCAGGCCTACTATTACATATTTTGATCGTATCATTATCTACCAACCATTTGTACATCTACAAAACAACTTTAAATTATCCGTGAAATAATGGTTTTGGGATCTTTAATCACATTCGTATCATATTCCTTAGACTATAATTAACTTATGAGGATTCACAAATTAATTAGTTGATGGTAGTTTGATTACTACCTATTTGGCTTCCAAGACCTCTGTACCGTAGAATTTGTAATAGTTTCGTATCACTTAGAAATTAATTGAGTGTGTTTGTAAATGAAAGTGTGAAAAAATATATTTTGTTATGTTTCAAAGCCGGGTTGTTTATTTTGCGTTAAAGTGGTTTTAAATAACATTCCCTATTATTTGTAAACAATATATTTTCTTCCTTCATGTTTCTAAAGTCCAATTTATCCCTACAAACAACAGTTTACAGAACATGTATTTATTTTTTCGGTATAGATTTTTAGAACTTTGCCAAAAGTGTAAGAGATTAACTGAATAATCGAGTTCATCAGATACATCATCTGCCTAGCCTTTTCCCAACTATGTTGGGGTCGGCATCCAGTCTAAGCGGAAACAGCTGAATATCAGTGTTTTACATGGAGCCACTGCCTATCTGACCTCCACAACCCAGTTACTGGGCAACACGATACCCCTTGGTAAGACTGGTTGTCAGACTTTCGGGTTACTGACTACCCGTAACGACTGTCAAAGATCTACAAATGACAACCGGGACCAACGGCTTAACGTGTTTTCTGAGGCACGGAGGAGTCTCGATATGTTACGAATGGTCACCCATCCACAGACTGACCTCGGCAAGCGTAGCTTAACCTTCGATCAATCCGTGCGGCTGTTTATATTTAGCCACGAGCTCCTCCGAAGTCATCAGATACATGAATACAAATGTGAAAACACTAGCATGATAAGCTTTAGTGTTTCGCACAAGCGTGCATTAGAACTATAGTGAGTCGCACACGCGTTTGCCGAGCTCACGTACTGCGACGAAATAGAAAAGACCTCTGATTTAATTACCCTTTATCTCTCTATCCTATTAAAATGTATTTACGAGTATAAACCACTATTACTAATTAAGTCAGTGATTAACTCAAATACGTACATAATGTCTCAGTTCTAATTCTGCTTATCGGCATAATTACATCTGTCATTGACTGTATCAACAATTTGTATCAGATATTTACTACCCTCGGTAGTCGATTGCCCGACACGCCAGTATTAATGACATCATCCGTCGTGCTCTTGCCACCGCCGGGGTACCAGCTATTTTAGAACCCAGTGGCTTGGCACGCGACGATGGTAAGAGACCAGATGGAATGACGATAATACCTTGGAAGATGGGTAGGCTTTTGGTGTGGGATGCAACATGTGTCGACACCCTTGCGCCATCCCATTTTCCTAGTACGGTGGATTGTGCAGGTGCGGCTGCTGCAGGTGCAGAAAACCTCAAACGGTGAAAATACAACAACCTAACGGCTAACTGGAAGTTATATGTTTGAGCCGTTTGGGGTTGAAACACTAGGGCCATGGGGTCCGTGTGCCCATTTAGTTTTTCGAGAAATCGCGAAACGTTTGGTCGACTCTTCACGTGACCAGAGGGCTGGCCTTTTTTTTGGCCAAAGAATCAGCATTGCCATTCAACGTGGCAATGCTGCCAGCCTTCTGGGCACTTTTCCCGTTGACAACGATGCGGATGAATTTTTTGATGCCCTCTGATTATTTATTTCATATATTAATAATTGTATAATTTTAATAAAATAAAAAGAATAGTTTACAAATGTGTATGTAGTTAGCAAATAACTAAATTACATACCACTGTATTTATTTTTCTACCATCCAGTGTAGTTCAAGGTAACCTAAACTTCGTGGTGTGTCTTTTATAATACTATGTAGATTTTGTACCTACGTATAAGTATCATGGATAGACGAAATCTTCTAAAATACCTTGTGTTTTAACATCAGCCGTGTTTTCACGAACGTTATTAACAGTTCGACTGCATTAGCGACATGTTTGTTGGAGCGACTGCTTATCTGACCTCCACAACCCAGTTTATGGGCAACCCGATACTCCTTGGTAAGACTGGTTGTCAGACTTTCGGGCTTCTGACTACCCGTAACGACTGTCAAAGATATACAAATGACAGCCGGGACCAACGGCATAACGTGTTTTCCGAGGCACGGAGGAGTCTCGATATGTCACTAATGGTCACCCATCCACAGACTGACCTCGGCAAGCGTAGCTTAACCTTGGATCAATCCGTGCGGCGGTTTTTTATTTAGCCACGACCTCCTCCAATAAATTATAATTATTCTAACTATATAAATCTAACAGTAGCTGTCCACTTTTAAAGTTCCCAAAAGACTGGCGACATTGCAACGTTGAATGGCAATGCTTAGCCTCTATTCAAAGTAGAGAAGCCAGCCCTTTGGTCTCGGGAAACGTTTTGACATCTCTTTGAAAAGGAGATGAGCACTAGGACCCCACGGCCCAAGAGTTTTAACCTCAAATGGGTTGAAAATATAATTATTGGCTAGGTTATTTTATTTACACCGCCTGAGGTACTCTGCAGCCGCAGTGGCACACGGCAGCGCCATCACAGCACATCAATCTAGGAAGATGGGATGGCGCAAGAGTATTGACACAAATTGCGTTCTATAATAAAGGTCTACATAATTATGTAATACGTTTCCAGATGACAGCGATGCGGAGGAGAACTTTGACGCATGAGTGTCTTGGTCGGCTTTTGTTTTTGTAAATATGTATTTAGTTAGTTTTATGGCACAATTGTTTATATGTTAATACCTCAAATTTATAAAAATAAATATAATTTATTATATAATTAAGATTAGGTACATAATATGAGAAGCACCGATTGCTTGGTGAATCGCATTAAACTTATAATGTTTGAAGAACCTACACATCTGTAGAATATTAATACATGTCCTTTGTATGGTGGACAATATAAATATTTAACAATATCGTCGCTGTACAATCGTGATAATATTTATAGTGTGGGTTGTGTTCAGCATAATTATTATTTGAATAGATTCATTCTTTGGTGAACACACAAAATCCAAGCTACAATCCTTGGACACGGAAAATTTAATGAGTTTACTACTATTTACACTAAAACATAAGGCATCCTCTTAAACTTAGTTCACTATTTTAAACAAATCAATTCAATTTAATTTTTATTTTTGTTCAACTTATTTTATTTAAAACTGTAGCCAACAAGTTGTTCTTTCTTTTCAATTCTTCTGTATACCACTTTCCATCCTTATTACTGACGGCATAGGGTCGAAAATTGGTACCTAAACATACCTACATACATCCTACCTCGGACCGTAATAAAAAGCAGTTGGATATCAGTCAACACATTTAATTTCAATTCTTCTTTTTCTTCTTACTGACCACCTTTTTATTTGAACACACAAGACCACATGCAAATCTTAACATTATAAAGAGAACAAGTAGTGCAACTAATAGCAGCGCTGCTAGATCCAGGTAAAGGCGCTGGTACAGTGGTACTAGAAGTGCAGGCGAACGTAGGTGAAGAGCGCCTCGTGTGCGCACAACGTGTTGGATCCAGTGTAACATCTCCACGCTAGGCTTTACTGGACGGTCGTGGTAGATATCGGATAGCTCCTTTACTTTTTGTCTGTACCTGTAAAAAAAAAACGTTTTATAAAGAAAAATTGGTTGTGACAGGAGCCACTTCAAATTATAAGCGCCCTAAGAATTTCATTATAACGTCGACGCCGGCCATGCTTAACTGGATTGCTGGCTTTGTGATGGTAAGTCCTGCGTAATGATAAAGGGGAACCTAGACCTCTTAATATCAGCCTAGTCAACTGATAGTATTAATAAGGCGAAATAATTCGACGACACGGTTGGCGCAGTGGTTGAGCCATCGGCTGCTGCACTGCATGTTCTGGGTTCGATCCCCGCGCGGAACATGTATGACCTACAGGTAGTTGTTCCGGGTCTGGCTGTTTGTGTCATAAAAAAACATCATTTCGAACTTACTTAGGATTGTGGAGCATTTCATCAATAGCTACTTTCAAGTCTGCTGCCGTTTCAAGAGACAGGTCTACTTCCAAAGCGATACCTTTATTAACAGATCTTTTAACATTCATGGGCTGGTCTCCGAAGACTGGTATACCAATTATGGGTACACCGTAGTGGATCGTCTCTGTAGTGGATAGGAGACCTCCGTGGGTTATGAAGAGCACGCATTTTGGATGAGCTGGAACCAGAGGTGATAGTGAGTATCAGTATCAAAGGGTAAAATATTTCTATAAGTAAGGTGTAACAAACAAGTCATTTGATCATTTAGGTTGCCAAAGCACCGCTGAATATCCAACACCTTTAGTAAATAAAATAAATAATGCTGGACAATCCACACAGCATCATCTAGCTCCAAGCTAAGCAGAGCTTGTGTTATCGGTACTAGATGACTGATATATGTACTTAATACAATACATTACATAGATAGATATTTTTATGATACATAGGAAATACCCCGAACACCCGGAACAAATATTTGTAGATCGTACAAACATTTGTCCCAAGGCGGGAATCGAACCCGCAACCTCTTGCGTCGCAGGCGGACATTCGCCCGCCGCGCCACATCGGTCGTCAAGAAAGTAAAGAAACAAATCCAATTATTCCACATAATTTGTTTTGTCATTATAATTTGTTTATTGATTTTTGACCAACAAGTTAATGCTGTATTTTGGTTTAATTTTACATTGAATAAAATTTCCATACATTTAACATCAATGCCAAAATATTTGAAATAACTGACGCTTTTTCACGAATCCATAACTGCTCCCATGAGGGTACTTCCACATCGTTTAAGTACTTCATGTGGAAAAAATTGGTCAATAACTCACATAGAATGCTTGGTTGTGGTGCCCATTTCAATATATGAACGTTTTTAGGCACATTGGGCAGATCCTCTTCGAATTTCCACAACACAGTCTGTTTTAGTTCTCCAAACATTTTCAGGAGATCGATTTTGACCTGCTCTGGCCAGTCTTTACTCTTCAAATTTGATCCCATGCTGAAGTATATGACTCCGTTTTTCGCACTCATCATTATTTTTTCTAAGTCCTGAAAGAAAGTTGGTCATACAGTTTTCATCTTGACGTATTTGGTTAGCTATCTTACGTATAGAAGATAATTTTTGTCCCAAGCTTCTTTAGAGCCTCATTTATTTTGAAAGTTTTATGTTCCAGCTCTAAAAAGTGTTGGGCGTATTACCTGAGGTAATGGCTTCACATCCTCATCGATATGGTATCCACCTATAGGCTTGTAGTTCTGCGGTAGACTCAAAGCCATTCCCATGGACACGTGTGAGTTGCCAAGAATCAATGACCCATTGTACCGAGCGTCATGGAATGAGGGTGGCTGACGACCTCTCTTTATTATACAGGGGACTATCAACCTCTCGTACTCCTTCACATGCATGTCATCGTAGAGCCTGGAATTATCAAGGGAGTTAACAGTGATTTTGGACCTACAGAACCTAAATACAGAGTCAAAATTAGCTTGATATGGTTTGTTGGGTTGACTTTTCCAAGATCATCATTATCTGCCTAGTCATTTCATAACTTTAGTGGGATTGGCTACCATAGCTTGACCTTCCCGTGGTATAGATTAGATCTGATACGGAGGTCAGAGTGAAACCCTAAATTAAGAGAGAGGTCATCAAAGAAGTCCTTTTTTCTTTAGTGTCAGTAACATATCATTCAACGGCGTATTCAACACCCACTTGAGACACACCATGCCGGAAAATGCAATAATGAATAAGTAATAAGTATTTTACATAAAACTCCTGCCTATCTGGCCTCCACAATCAAGTAACTGGGTAACACGATACCCCTTGACAATCCTGGATTCAAGACTTTTGCTTCTGCTAGGCTTTTAACAACTCGCGTCAAATAATCACAAAATAATACTCACATAAATCCGTAGTACTGTGCCTTAATTCTTGACCATAATTCTTCCACTCGCTGCATAAAGGTATATGGTGGCATGTTTGAAGATAAAGCATTAGATGTAAAAGCAGGATTTGGGGCTGCATCAATGAGGGTAAGGGCACCTGAGTTTACTTCTACAGGAGACACCCATATCAGAGGACAATCAAATATTGGAGCGAAACTGAAACAGATTATAAAGCATGTTTTAAAACTTGCAAATAAGATATTTCTGGAAAATGTATGTGGTAATTTTTACCACATTTAGGGGTGAGTACTCTAATATTGTAGTATAATACTACAATATAAGACAAACAAGTAAAAGAGCTATTCATCATGAATTTTATTATCGCTTATATTATTATGTTAGCTAATAAATTGATTGATCTATTACGAGAAAGTAAATTATTCTAAGAAAAGGCGAAAAACCTTTTTCAAATCGGTCAATATGTCTCAAGAACTTGCCTATTTATCTTGGTTTCGAGAAATTTGTTTAAAATTGAGGTCAAATTATATCCTCCCACATGTATGTCGAACTTGAAAATACCTATTCTCTCCCTCTGAATTCCCTAGAATTTAACTTAATTTAAGTAACAGGTAATTGAGACTTAAGAGCAATTTAAAATTAAGTTTCGTGTGTTATTTTAACGAACCTGAAAATCTCTCTCCCTTAGATTTCGCTACAATGCAACTTGAAGTAACAGATTCAGAAAGAGCCTTAACAGAAATTTAAAATTAAGTTTCACATAATTAGTTAGTAATTTGTACCTACCCAGCAATAAGATCAGAAAACATCCATTCAACAATCACCACGTCGAAGTGTTCGTTTGGATCATTCAACAGCTTCTGAACATCCTTGTTTTCCACCGTCGCTGCCGCCATTTTCAACATTATTTTCCGAACAAAGTTGTGATGGTCATTTGTTTCCACCGTCTTATCCATTATCCTCTTTATGTTGATTGATTCAGCTGTTAAATGTGATAGGAAATTAAATAAATAAATAATGCTGGACAATCCACACAGCATCTTCTAGCCCCAAGCTAAGCAGAGCTTGTGTTATGGGTACTAGATGACTGATATACTTAATACTATACATTACATACATGGATATTTTATATTATACATAGCAAACACCCAGAACACCCGGAACAAATCTTTGTAGATCATACAAACATTTGTCCCAGGGCGGGAATTGAACCCACAACCTCGCAGGCGGACCTTCGCCCGCTACACCACATCGGTCGTCAGCTTACTAATAAATAAAAGATAAATTTAAAATGGTTTGCCTCATTGGTCTCGTGGTCGTAAGCACGACCGGTGATCGTGAGAGGTTCGGTTCTTAGATCGGGTAAAGTGTTATTGTGAGGAATATCTTAGCAGCCGCTCATAATTTGGGCTTGTAATCTCTTAATGGCAATATGCCCTATTATATCCGACTTAAATCTGTCTCCACATCAACTTCAGTGGTAAAATGTTTCATTCTCACAACTCCGGTCCCCAAGATACAAGCGCTGCCTAGTTTGGAACCACCGCATAGACTGAATGAACGTCACTTACAGTTACAGATAGATATTAAGTTAAGGTAACAATTGCAACAATGGTTCTATAAAGATTTATTATTATTATAAACAAACATGCCGGTTTAAAGTGTATGTAAAAAAATGTGTTGTAAATGTTAGCAACAACTTGCATACGAACATTGCAAGGTAATAAAAACCTTGTAATAAGCTAAGAATCTATAGCTTTACTAAAATATATTAATAGATATGACGTCTGGCAGTGTTAACACTATCAATTAAGACCTGAGAACATAAAAAGTAAAAAGTACCACCCTATTACTGTCCCACTGCAGGGCAAAGGCATCTTCTTATACAGAGAAGGCACGAGCATTAATCACCACGCTTGCTCAAGACGGGTTGGCGATTTCAGACTTATATTAATTATATAAGTCCGGGTTCCTCACGATGTTTTCCTTCACCAATTTCAGTGATGTCCAAGATAAACTTAGAAAGTACATATGAATTAAAAAACTCACATTGGTACTTGCCCAGGTTTGAATCCACGACCTCGTGCACAAGAGGCGAGGCCTAAACCACTGGGCGTTCATGACATGTAGCCGTTTACATTCACCCGAGAACATGCCAGAGAATAATAAGACAATTTTCTGAATATAGTTAGACTTCACAGTAACAATTTCTTAAGGAATCCAACCAACATACCTGGCAGGATATCTATGTTGCTACTGACGTCAATCTGTCGAAGGTTCGGCGGAGAATTCTTGTATTCAAACGTTCTGATGTACGTAACCTGAAACATTCAGATGACTCTTGACCATTGGAAGCATGTACTGCCAGAAATGAACTAGCTCGGTAAGCAACAGATTGGAAGGACTCTCAACAGAAAGGAGCTCGCGTTTTGAATATCATTCTGTAGGCGCAATCGGTTGTAATGTCGACGAATGGGGAACATGTCATGAGGAAAGTTTTGAGTATGAATGTGGAGGATTACAAGAGTAAAGGAAGACAGAGATATGATGAATGGATTGTGTGAAACATGATAAGACTCAGAAAGAAAGTAGGAAAAGAACAGGAGGATGATGATCGGGAGCTTCTATACCATCGGAGAAGGCTTAAGGAAGAAGGCATGCTGCGCCGACCCGCAATAAATTGGGACAAGGGCAGGAGGACGATAATGGGTTTTTTACACCTTCTATTCTGTAGCTCTATTAAACGTAACTATTAATAAATAAATAAATAATGCTGGACAATCCACACAGCATCATCTAGCCCCAAGCTAAGCAGAGCTTGTGTTATGGGTACTAGATGACTGATACACCTAATACAATACATTACATAAATAGATACTTTTTATTATACATAGAAAATACCCAGAACACCCGGAACAAATCTTTGTAGATCGTACAAACATTTGTCCCAAGGCGGGAATCGAACCCGCAACCTCCTGCATCGCAGGCGGACCTTCGCCCGCCGCGCCACATCGGTCGTCAATAAAGATAGAAAACAATCAATTCTGAATGTAGGAATAAAATAATGTAATACTTCTTTCGTATAGAATACCAACCTCATGTCCTTCCCTCAGTAAATGCCTGACGACTCCGTCGCCAAGGATTGCGTGGCTCCTCGCCGGCATGCCAAACACTACCAAAGCCCTGTAGGCCTCGCATGATGTAGATAGCAGGAAGCAGAGTACAAAAAAGATTGCCGCCTTTGCCGCTGTCATTATCTGAAAAACCAATTGATGTTTCATGGTGATTCTTTGTATGTGTACACACACACACACACACAATCACACTATTTTAGGATATATCTATCTAAGTTCTTTTTAGTTATTTATTTTTGTTTGTCGCACAGTTTTTTGTTACTTTTTATTTTTTGTTTAATAATTATTTCATCATTGCACAACCTTTTTACTGGTTATAATTTTCCAATTTGCTATTAAAGAGCGGGGCCTCCTAAACACAGGTATATCTTTTACTTAAAAGGAGGTCCCTATGTAAGATTAACTGTAAAAGTTGTACAAGTTTCTGCAATAAACCTTTTTATTATTTTTTATTTATGTGTATTTTTGTCACTCGAAAGCTATGTTTGTTGTGTCGATCCGTGGATGGAAAATATGTACCTCTAATAGGTCAAGCTCGTGATGCAGTTGGTCCCGGCTGTCATTTGTAGATCTTTAACAGTCATTACGGGTAAGTAGTCAAGAGTTACGGGCTTCTGTCTACCTGTAACTACAGCGCTGGGAGATCCAGAATTATGTACTGAACTCATGGTATCAAGCTGCGTGTCTATGACCTTCCACACTGTATTTGGAAGTATCCTGTGTTTTTGTATTTGTGGTGAATCATTAACAAGCCCACGAGCTCTTTTCCCAATCGTGATAGGCAGAAACTACAGACCGTGACCTCCTTCCGTTCATCATTTTTTCATTTGTTTTTTTCGAGTACGCTGATACATCTAGTAACAGACACACGCTCATCGTTATGGTTGCAGCTGAATGGTGTGATTATGTTATTTAAATCGTTGTACAAGAGACTAGCTGTGCTCTGCTTTCCCAGCCGCTTCTGAGGGTCGTAGCTGGATATTAAATAACCTGTAACCTTCCTCAACAATAGGGATGTGTCCTAGGTAAAATATAATAAGTCTCTTTGGTCCGTCAGTTAGATTGCCAAAAAATTTTGGAAACGTATTTCTTGCTTACTCAAATCAATAAAAGGTGATAAAGATATAGCTCAGGAGAAGGGGCTTGTGACGTCACTTTTACATAAAAAGTTTAGGACGTTACGTCACTAGAAATTTGAGTAATCCAACTTTCGGACCTAACAGAATTTTTAAGTACACTACCCTATTGGGCTATAAATTGCAAAAATATTTCTTAAAATCGTCTGGTAGTTCTTGAGATTATATTAATTATATTAGTATAGAAGTATAGATAAGACAGTAGGTAATCAAGGTTGAGTGAGACTACCCAGGTACTTGTGTTTTACCTCTTCAGGGATATCCAGCCGCAACCACAATGTACCTATACATATACTAGACAAACAATGACACAAATATACTCAGGTAAGTAATAACATGATTCCCGAACGTGTTTTAAATTGTTGTTTCCTCAATTCGCAAGCACTCAGGATGGTGAGTACCTATAATTATTATTTAGTATGGGCAAATAATAAGGTAAATAGTCTCAGATACTAGGATGTCTAAAATACTTCGAAGTTATTTGTCTTGTTGACGCTAATCATATTAGTAACATCAGGTATATATAATAACACAAATAAACTCACTTTCTCCCATGGGGATAGGCAGCAAATACAGAAAGCCACCTGCTACGATCCTTACATATACGAAATGATCAAGTGCATAGTACTCACAACCGGCGTCTATGACCTGAGCAAAAGGAGTATTTAAAGATGTAGCACATGGCGTTTTGTAACAGTTCATGAAGCGCCTCACCCAGCGCTTCACGGACAGTTCTATCAAACATCCTAACCCCTTAGTGGCATCGGCTGCCCATACATACTAACAGAGCCTGATGACCCTATAACTCTCCTCCAAGAGAGCAATAGGGCCACCAGCACTGTTCGCATACACAGACCGCTGTCATTCCTGCAAATGACAAGAAACCCAAGATAATTTGAATTTCCCGGGCTGTCGCTACGCTTTAGACTAATGCTCACTTTGTTACCTCCGTAATATAAATCAAGTTTGATACTATGACATAAAATTATCACAAAACATACTGATAGTAGTCTCACGTAGAAGATATATACTAGGCATTGAAAGAGCATTATATCAATACGAAAAGGTCATTCATTCATAATTATAAAACTGAACAATTTTCGTTTTACCATAACTTTCAACATTCTTTCTTTTTACTTTGCTTTATTTCATGGACAGTAATAATATTAAGAGATACCTTTTGGTAACCTACCTAGTCATAATCATCATATAAAAAATACAGGGACTCTTAACACCTTAACTGCCACAGAACGAGACACAATAGAAAATGTATTGTTTGCCGGTCACAAAACTCAAACTAATTTTGCCTTTACATTAAAATCAATGTGATCACGTTCGCCATCATGATTGTTATCAATGTCTAGAAATAACGCCTTTAATTAGATTCAACACAACACCTTATTCAAGAAACATTCCATGTCCTAAAAATACTTACAAATAACACTGATAGTTCACAAACAACACTAATATTTTTTATTATTACATCACAGAGTTCAAGGCTATTTTAAACAAGATCACAAAACAACAGCAAACTGATCGTTCAAAGCTGATATCGAAACTTAACTAAGACAACGTCGCTTCAGTATGAGTTGGACGCGACTGATTATATTATTCATTGCTCAATATAACACATAACTTTAAATACTATTATGAAATTATGCTGTTTGATTTATTTATAGGCACAGAACAACTCAACTTCGCCGGTAACTTTAGTTAATATTACAAACTTGTAGGCAGTTCTTTGACACTCATCGCTGAGCACCATACAGGAAAACCGGTTCTAAAAATAAAAAAGAGGTTAACCTTTTTGGATACATGGCTGTTGTCTGTGATTGACGGTTTCCAGCCAGTGCTGTATTTTTTAAGCTGCAATCATTCGAACTGCCAATATTCTGTCATGTTTTTTGTTCTATGAACTCAATCCAATTGTTTTGTTTTGGCTGAAAATGACTATAATAGTAAAGCTGTAGTGATCTTAAATCGAAACGAAATACACTGTAATTTACTTAATTAGGTTCTTACATACCTGTTTCAATATTCTTAATGTTACTTACTGACTTAGATTAAATTACTTATAATTAAGTAATTTAATCTTGTGTAGTAATTTAATCGTGGCAAACTTATCAATTTGATCGTGTAATCACGATCAAATTGATAAGTTTGCCACGTTATAATCTTCTATTATAACAAAATAATTGTTGTGTCTATTCGTAATGTTTGTGTGTGAAAATAACAGCTTTTTACTTAATGCAAATATAAGTTTACACGGTAGTTATACCAAAAAACGAATTAAAAAAATAACTGTCTATCTGTTTGTTTGAAGTCATCTCCAAAACGGCTGCACTGATTTTGGCGGGACTTTCACTTGCATATAGGTACCTAGTGTTTTAAAGAGTTACTAAGGCTTTTATTTTAGAAAAAGAATAATAGTTCCGCCCAAAAAAAAGAAAACCTACGTTTTGTTCATGTCCATGCAGACAAGGTCCAATGTAACAGCTAGTAACGTAATAAAATACTTAATTTTATAAAACACTGTCAATCTAATTCAGGGTCACACATTTACGGAAATCCCAATTTTCCGATAAAACTTATCCGATATTTGAATAGCTAACCGAACCGATACTATATCTCCGTTGCTTTATTTACTGACTGATACTGTTCCCGTATGTTTATCTAGTTAATTTTAGGGTCTTGTACGTCCGAATTTAAATACGGATCCCTTACAATCATTCGTCTGTCTGTATGTCAGTCTGCCATACACGGAGGGGTAACGTACAGACGCCAGCAAATCAAGCTATTCCAAACTGTCAGATTTTTCCAATAGAACATCAAACTTATTTTCTTGCAATAAGGTTGAAAAACTATCTAAGAAATTTGATAGATTGAGGTAGCTTGATGCTCTGTACATAAATGAATTGTGAACTTGGGGGTTACTTTTGGGGGGCAAATTATTGCAAACTGTACCAGTCAAATAAATAGGCTCAATAATATTTCTTAAACTATTAAATAATTATTAGTTTTGAAGTTATTTAAGAAAATAGATGAAAATTTATCATCTCCAAAGCCACTAAGTTTAAAAATTTGAAAAAATTCAGAAAATAGTACTTTACTTATATATTACAGGAAAACATGTAAGAAGTATGAGGCCTAAAAAAACATGCTAAATCTCTCCATATTGGGCGTACAAACGTATTATTCTTTGTTAAAATTTATGTATCCATGTTTTTCAATTACAATGTTAAGTTTGTTTGAAAAAAAAACATGTTTATCGTACGGAACTCTCTCCACGCGAGGTCAACTCGCACTTGTCAGTCTTTCTGTGTAGGTACGTACAACAATAAGTTCGTCTCACATAGATACTGTGTTACCTGTTAGTGAGCGATATGTGGTCGACAGTGGTGTATAGTGCACGCTTGTCTAGAAGTAACAACTTTAAGTTAGAACTATCTGATAACTTAAATAGTAGGTACCTACTGATAGCGATGTCTGCGTTCACCGGAGCGGTGGCCCATGGCGCGAAGGAGTACTAGGTAGCGCTTTTGTATCTCGAGCCTGGATGTAAACGTCCATAATAATAATACCAGTCTGTTACTGTCCCACTGCGGGGCAAACGTTTTTTCTCATAAGGAAAATTGGTAGTTGAACTGAAACTTCATGACGAACATAATTGACAGTCTTCAGTCCTTTTTTTGAGCTATCTGTCAGAAAGAAACGTGTATTCTCTTATTTAAGTTTAGTTTGTGAACAAGGGAATCGGTGGCAATAAGTGACGACACATAACATTATTGAAATCGCTTTCAATGAATGTAAGTACTAAACCAAACCTTTCTTATAAATTTATTTTAATTAGTAATAAATATTAAAACAAGCTATATTTCTCAATTATTCTTCTTGCTACTCCCTGTTTTTCCCTTCTTCGAAAAAAGATACGCGCAAGCTCGCTTCAACAGAATGTATACAGCTAACAGTAAGACCAAGATGAGCGCAGCGAGATCTAAGAAAAGTTTTTTGTAGAAGGGCAAGTCCAGCGCAGGAGAGCGCAGGTGCGGGGCGCCGCGAGTGTTCACCACGTGGTTCACCCAGTGCACCAGCTCCTGTCCCGGTTTCACGGGACGGTCGTGGAAAATGAAGGATAGCTCCTTCATTTTTTCGGCGTACCTGATAACAAAAGGATTCAGTTTTCC
The DNA here is from genome assembly GCA_905147745.2 of Phlogophora meticulosa. Taxonomy (NCBI): domain Eukaryota; kingdom Metazoa; phylum Arthropoda; class Insecta; order Lepidoptera; family Noctuidae; genus Phlogophora; species Phlogophora meticulosa. The sequence continues at coordinate 10,709,265 of LR990538.1, read as the reverse complement.
AAAAAAACATCATCACCATTCAAGCGAAAGATTTCCACTGCTACAACTTGCTTTGCCAGGCGTCCGGATAAAGCTGGACATAAGTAGGCTTTTTGATAAGGTGTTCGGCTAAAATAAACGGTGTCCGGCTTGTCCGGCTTTTGAAAGACTTAAGCTTAGCATCCTAAGACCGATGTTTCTCAACTGTCCAACACGATAAGACAGATATTTCGTTTTTATTAGTACAATTAACCATGGGAACACTATTTATATGCCATTTTTTGTCGTAACTATTAATGCTGAGACAAAATCCTCAATAATGTAGGGTGTCCGGCATTTCTACCCAAATGTCCGGCCAAACTGGCTGGTCTGTCCGGCTGTTAGGTTTGGCGACCTGGCAACCCTAACTACCCAACCATCGGGTCTGTGGGTTTCCTTTATCTTGTTGACTTCTATATCCCCTTAATAAAACCTTGTCCCCATACACACCTTTTATTACTAGTGACTTCAACGATCTTGTTCTTAAGCTCATCAGCCATTGTGTAAGAAAGGTCGACTCTTTGCGCAAATCCTTTGTTGACTGCCTTATCGATATTCATATGCTGATCACCAAAGACTGGAATACCGATTATTGGCACTCCAAAATGGATGGCTTCAGTCGTTGACAGGAGACCACCATGCGTTATGAAGACAGCAATATTAGGGTGGGCTGAAAATTAAACACAAGATTGAGATAAAGTCACTTGTAACGCCTGTTCTCTGAAAAGGGGTAATATTATGGGTTCCTTGTAGAAAATAGGGGGCGAGCATTTTGCCTGAATGTATGAAATGTAACGTTTGAATGCAGAAACTAATAACAATAATAAGACTGAACCCAAACGGTGACCAAAAGACCATCAACTTAGTCCACAGGCAGGCAATAAACCAAGAATGGTACTCAAGTACATGGCTCTTAATAACATAAATACTTGGCTCCCAGTCGCAGATGGCAAGATAGTGCTTCCCTATCCTCCCGATTTGTGCCACCTGGCATGAGCCGCCTTGGCTGACCTAGAAGACTCTTAACAGACTCCGAACACATGCAACAGCCTGGTGTGCAAGTAAGGTGCTGCTCCATAAACGATGGGACACCGTATAACGTATCCTGCGTACACTGACATCTGCACGCTCTTCCCGTGTCTAATTGCTGGGCAAATTTCATATAGATTAGCATCGACCTAAGAAGAAGAATACTAGGCTAGGCCAGGACTGATGACCGTGACGTAAAAAGTAAGTTAGAAACAAAAACATACAAAGGATTGCTTGTTGAGGTGCCCACTCCAGGATGTGAACATTTTTGGGCAAGTTAGGCGGAACCTCCTCGAACTTCCACAACACGGTCTGCTTCAGGGTCCCAAACATTTTCAGAAGGCTGATCTTGACCTCTTCAGGTAAGTCTTTACTTTTTAAATTCGAACCCATGCTGAAGTAAACCACTCCTTCTTTTGCGTTGTCCATAATTTTCTTTAAGTCCTATGAAAACATGATTAAGATTAGATCTTATCTTCATCATTTTTAATATTGCCACAAAAGAATGTGATGTGCACTGTAAAAAGTTCTTAGTGTCTAAACACACTATGCCGAAGTTACGCGACCGAAGTTCAGCACAATTACGCCTGCAATGCTATTTGAATTACTGACGACACACTATGCCGAAATTACGTCGCGTCATATCGACAGCCTAACTTCGGTCGGGCGTAAGTTCAGCGGCAACTTATTCTGTGAGCACACATTATACGCGACCGAAGTTCGGTTCGATTGGCGACGAAGATCCGGGGGCGGGGAGCCGCCCGCGCCCCGTGTGTCCGCCCGTAATGTTCATTTCGCTTCTGTCAGCGCTTCAGCGCTCGTTACACTGAATACACACACAAAATAGCGGAGCTTCTGTCGCGTAAGTTCGGCACTTAGGTGTGTCATATCAGCCGAATACGTCGGAACGTAAAATCAGCCGCCGAACTTCGGTCGCGTAACTTCGGCATAGTGTGTTTAGACACTAAGAACTTTTTACACAAAGATTATTAGATGTTTTGAGTACAATATTATAAGCATCATCCTTACCTCAGGCAGAGGCTTCACTGTATCATCAATATGGTAGCCCCCGATAAACTTGTGGCTCTGTGGAAGAGATGCTCCGCCGGTCGTAGATACGTATGCATTGGACAGTAGTAAGGATGCATTGTACCGAGCTTCATGGAAAGATGGTAGTTTTCTTCCACGCTTTTCAACGATAGGCCCAAACAGAGATTTATAAGCTTTTTCTTGAACACCATCCAACCACCTAAAATTATCAAAATGATATGTTAACTTTACCATCTTTGTTAAAGGCTTTGTTACTGGTAAAATACAGTAAATCTTGAATGTAGTTTTAGTAGGTGATTCTTGGAAACATTATTATAAATAATTTTGTAATTAATTCATATTTTGTAGTACACGTAAATTACAATCGTGAACGGTCTTTTTTAACTTCATTAGTGGTTACTAATGAAGTCTGCTTAAACATTCAGAATTAAATAATCTGAAATGTCCCTAAGGGCGTTTATGTTGAATAAAGTATTTTTTTCTCAATTTTTCAATCTATATGGGACAATGCGCTAATATAACTAAGTTGTATCGATATTTTAATGTATGTACGTTCTTTAATATTTTGGTATTGAAATCCTGATTAGGTACTTAAATATTTTTAATATCGCCATGCTTGACGGTAAAAATCTTTCAACAATCTGTCATGCTGTTTATTCTTTCGCCGACTAAACCCGTTTCTGTGGTGGTCATGCTAAGCTTGCAGCACTATTTATAATACTTACACGTATCTCAAGAATTGTACTCTTAATTGATTCCACAGTTCACCCACTCGCTGCAAAAAGTTCAAAGGTGGCGAGTACCCACTGCACATACTGTCTACTGTATACGCGGGGTTTGTCGGGTCGTCTATCAATTGTAAAATTTGCCAGTGAGGTTCCACAGATGAAGACCAGATAAGAGGACAGTCGAACACTGCAGCGAATCTGGAATCATGAAAATTTATTAGACCTGAAAAGTTAGAACATTTTAGGCTCATTGAGTTACCAGTAAGCCAATCAAGGACTTAAGTCTTTTTCTAGATTTGAGGCATTTGCTTCGATTAGGTCCAAGAAAAGAAGCAACCTTAGTTCCTCATTTGGATGTTAGTACTAATAAGTTTTGTAAGCAATATTATATTTTGAACTTTGTGGAGCCAATATAATATATGAATAATATTTAATGGTAACATGTAATAAGACATCAATATGTATTTTACGGTCGCCTCTTAACAACATACATGAATTAACTTAAGCTGGAAGGGTTGTCTACCTAGACAATTTCCCAGCTGAGGGACAATACAGGTGTCAAAAAATACTTAAATATGTCCAACGTGAAACCTGAAATAACCAAGAACTTAGAGGATATGAGTAGCTGTTACTTTCCGATGTTTAATGCAATAACGTACCCAGCCGGTCCATCGCCAAACATCCACTCGATGATGACCGCATCGAACTGTTCCTTAGGATCATTCAAAAATTTCTGAACATCTTCATTCTCCACAGTTTTCTTTAGTAACTCTACCATCATGTATGTCATGAAAACAGAGGACATTTCGTCGGATTTCTTGTCCATAATACTTTTTATGTTTATAATGTTCGCTGAAATAAAAATAAATAAGTAAATAAATAAATAATGCTGGACAATCCACACAGCATCATCTAGCCCCAACCTAAGATACTGCAGAGCTTGTGTTATGGGTACTAGATGACTGATATACTTAATACAATACATTACATAGATAGATATTTTTTATTATACATAGCAAATACCCAGAACATTTGACCTACAAATATTTGTTCCGGGTGAACAAATATTTGTAGGTCGTACATCGAATCGAACCCGCAACCTCCTGCGTCGCAGGCGGACCTTCGCCCGCTGCGCCACATCGGTCGCCAATGTAGATGAATTATTGTAGTTTCTTGCAATTTACAGCTCAGTATTAGGTTGTATGTTAATGAAGAAAATCATTCGCGTCTGTAAAAAATGTGTATTTTACAAAGTATTAATAATTCAAATAATAATACGACTTTTTTAGTTCAAATTGTGCGAATTAATGACAAGGGCTGGCTTTTACTTTGGCTAAGCATTGCCATTCAACTTAGCAATAATGTCAGTATTTTGGGTACTTTACCAGTCAACGGTGATGAGGATGATTTTTTAGACGCCTTGTATAATGTACGGTTAGATTTACTAAGTGAGGATAGTTCGATCTTTTTTAATTTCATTTATTTTATGTGTATGCATTGAGCATTTGACTATTTCATGAAATCATGACATTACAGCACAATTCTAATTTAGGGAGTTATAAAGGTGATTTTTATGATTATTTTTGAGAAATGTATGATTGTTACGGTCGGAAATAAATTAACTGAACTGCAAATTGCAAAATACTTTGGAAAATATCTTCGCTTTGAAAATAACAAAATATTTTCAAATATATTCGGAAATTGTAAATGGCCACTCAATGTCATGTCAATCATTTATTGAGGATCCTCCTCTTGTCTATCTCTCCCTTTCCTTCTCTTGAGGCTGACTAACTAAATTGATGTTAAAGACTATACCAGGGTTAATGGTGCGAGCTACCCTGTATATAATGGGCAAGCCCAAGTATTGCGCTATCTAGAGTTTACATAAGCGTAAAGAATAAAACATACGAGGCATCAGGTCGAAGTTACTGCTGACATCAATTGTGCGAAGTTTGGCAGGAGGATTCTTGTAGGCGAATGGCGTTATGTATGTCACCTGGAAAATATTGATACATTAGTTATAAAATGTCAAAGTGTAGAATGTACCTGGACCTAAACATAATTGTAACAACTCACCTGTATACCTACATTCAACGCAAATAAATGATTCTATTAAATTCTATTCTAAGATGTTGTTGTTGTGAACGGTACCTACACGTACACTATTACAAAGTCTGTCTGAACATCCCTCTGCGGAGGAGCAGACGAGCATAGCCTTAATATTCTCGCACATTGGAAAACAAATACGCATCAGGTCACGTACTTTTTTTAAATTGTATGTCTCAATTTGAAATGTAACCTCCAAGATCATTAAAGATTTGCAATTAACTTTTTTTTTATAAAAATAATAATAAAATATTTATTTGCGTATGACATGGTGTACTAAGTGTAGCACAAACATGTTTAGCTAGGATAAAACATAGCATGCAAATTTATAATGAAGGCATCGGCCATCAACATATTTTTAAATTAACGTATTTTTCCAAAAATCATCTTTTAAAGTATAAAAACTGCATTTCAAACCATTTATAAAATTTAATTTTAAATAACCTTGTTTTATACCGGTGGTTCCTTGTATTAAAAACTAGCTACGCCCGCCACTGTTTAAGTATTAAACATTGAAACTCAAGCAGCACTGACCTCATGACCAGCATTCAGCAGATGTCTGACAAATCCATCTCCAAGGTTTCCGTGACTCCTCGCAGGCACGGGGAACACCACCAAGATCTTAGCAGCCTCAGAACATGCCAGTATTACGATAAAAAGCAACCAAAACGCCTTCATCTTCTTCATGTTCTGTAAAACGTAACGAAGGTAATTATTATTCCGTTATGGTATGATGAAAAATTTAAATACGATTTCCTGGCGGATTCTAGACCAAAAACGTAAGTAACTCCTGATTTGGTTTGACTTTATTTAGAAAATATTTTTTTTCTTACCAAACATCCATACAATATTATATTGAATAACAGCTAATATTATTATTTTTTTGTATTTTGTACCAGCCTATTACTGTCCCATTGCAGGGCAAAGGCCTCTTCTCATACAGAGAAGGCATGAGCATTAATCACCATGCTTGCTCAAGACGATTTGGCGATTTCAGACTTATTTTAATTATACAAGTCCAGGTTTCCTCACGATGTTTTCCTTCACCGATGTCAGTGATGTCCAAGATAAACTTAAAAAGTACATATGAATTGAAAAAGTCACATTGGTACTTGCCCAGGTTTGAACCCACAACCTCGTGCACAAGAGGCGAGGCCTAAACTACTGGGCCATCATCTCACAGCTAATATGGGGGATCTTTATTAGAGCAACAGAAGCCAACTCGCTGTTGAAACAATGTCGATATTATACGAACTCAATCTGACGTATCCTACATCGCGATACTAAAGTTATCATACATATATGCAAGAAACCGACATCAACCGTTGGGCAGTAGCCCACCAGACAAACATCTGTCTGGTCGGAGGATCCTACCTTTTCAATAGTGGATCAGAAAATTTTCACTTTGTTCCTTAGTACCCCCAAAATGACGACCCTGAATATGAATGTCAGCGGAGCCTTCGTACTGGACTGATGGAGACAAAGAAGAGCTGATTTTATTTCGTGTACCTTAAATTCGTTTGTGGATTTGCTCGTTCCATCCGAGATACGATGATCCGAAGATCACGAACTAATATTTTATCAAGACGTGTAAAGCACTAGATTCGAATTTCAAACCTTTTCAATTTGGATGGACCTAAGATATTGAATTAGGTGTGCTATCCGTAAAGTAACACCGTTTGTATTGAAAAAAAAAACTGACAGTCAATTACTCACAAAGTTGATCAATATTGACCTCACTTCACCCACAATAGAGAACCTGTGTATTCTTCAAATTGAAACTAAATAAAAATCTTCTTCCGATCAAAAAGTCACAAATAGATTACTGATGCTTACAAAAAAACGAATGAATTGCAATCGTAGTAATGTGATTTATATAATACGTTATCGTTTGACTAAGCGTGTGATAGCTGTCTGAAGATATGATATTATTAGAATGTGGATTTTCCTTATAGTAAATTTAGACTTTAAACAAAACGAATTTAGCACTAAAACATAATAGTTATTTTCCTAGTATTCTTGATATATGCATTATGGAGTATTAACGGAAGAATGCTCATAATATGATCCTGAAAGAGTTTGGTAGAGTAATGGAAGATCACTTGTTATTACAAGTGATCTTCCATTACATGCAACCAATTGTTGAATTTTTTTTATCATTTTTTTATAATTAGTTACCTACGTAGAAAGGTATGTACATACATACAGATACCATTTTGGTTACTAAGGCACCTGTTGGCCTATTTAATGTATGATTATAAGCACCGGCACGCGTTGGGTCGATTCCGGATTCAGGCAAGTGCCGCGTTTCTGCAGTGCCTTCGGCATATTTGCGGACCAGCTGTTTTCACACCACCATGCGCAAGCGGCGCGCGTTTTAGTGCGCAGGGTGCGGGCCAGCTTCAATACTGTCCTGATGATGATCGCTAAACGATTTGACTGCCCATATATGCCCAGACAATGCTCCTATTGACACTTGCAGCGTCACTTAATTTTAATAAATAACTAAATAATGCTGGACAATCCACACAGCATCATCTAGCCCCAAGCTAAGCAGAGCTTGTGTTATGGGTACTAGATGACTGATATACTTAGCAATTTTTATTATTAGATTACATAGCAAATACCCAGAACACCAGGAACAAACCTTTGTAGATCGTACAAACATTTGTCCCAAGGCGGGAATCGAACCCGCAACCTCTTGCGTCGCAGGCGGACCTTCGCCCGTTGCGCCCCATAGGTCGTCGAGTAGAATTTTGTATTGACCCGCCTGAGTTTGACTGAGTAAGACTGTTTGTTGGAGTTTCGGGCTTCTGACCCATAACGAATATCAAAGATCTACTAATGACAACCGGGACTAACGGCTTAACGTGCTTTCCGAGGCACGGAGTAAACTCGATATGTTACGAACGGTCACCCAATTCAAAAAAGAATGAATGCTGTTTTAGATTACTTTAAAAAAATATCCAATGTTGACTTTGAGTAAAATTGGCAGCAAAAATACAGTAGGTACTTTCGGTTTAGGGCCCGCATCAACCATCCACTTTTTCTCTCTTTATGTATATCATGTATATCCTGAAATCTTATATTCATTTACGTACCGGTAAAACTAGGGTACTGTTTACTCATTAGGGAAATATTTTACTCAATTTTACCCGTAAAAGGAACTCAGGCTATATTTTGCCAACGCTTTTGCTATTACAATTAGCTCTAAGTAGACAATATGTTTTTTTTTACTTTACCATGTTATGTTTGAGAGAAAATAAATAAACTTGTCACAGGTAAGCAGTTTTCTTTATTATTTTTAAGAAGGCTTACAAGCTTATTACATAATAATTGGTAACTACAATACATTATCCAGTTGCGAATAACAAGCCTCCACAGATGGATAACCAATGTCGATTAAATAAAGCTGAACAATTTAAATATATTGTGTAACTGGGTAACAGGGTAAGTTTTATTATTGTTTGTTGCTACGATGCACCAGGCTAGCCAGGATACCACCAGGATGATTTGGCTAAGAGCGTTCCTGCCATGCTCTTCTTAATGCAAAATAAGTCAATATCGTGTTCGGATACGAAGATACCTCATTGAAGCTACGATGAGACATAGTGATGTTGAGTTTTTTAATGGGCCTAAAAGGTAAAACCTATAAACAGTGGTTTCATGCTTCCATTAATTATAAACTAGAAGAATCCCAGTTACGATAAAAATCAATAAGAATAAAAATTGTAACCAACATAATAAAAGTAAGTAGTTTATTAATTCTTCTTCTTAATTCCTATTATTCCTCTCGTTGAACACACTTGAGAACAAATATACGCGCAGGCGCGTTTCCACAGGATGTATATAGCTAAGAGTAGGACTGCAATGACCGCAGCGAGATCTAGGAACCTTCTCTTGTAGAAGGACAAGTCCAGCGCAGGAGAGCGCAGGTGCGGGGCGCCGCGAGTGTTCACCACGTGGTTCACCCAGTGCACCAGCTCCTGTCCCGGTTTCACGGGACGGTCGTGGTGGATAAAAGACAACTCCTTTGCCTTTTCGGCGAACCTGATAGAAATGTGTTTATTTTACAATTGCAAACTGTCGTTAAAAAATAATGTGCCATTTATGCAGGCGCTTTTGCTGCGGGCTTCATTCACTAGCTATCACACCCAGTCCTCCCAGTCAAACCCTTTGAGCCTAACTTATCCAAGTCCGGGTCACTAGGGTTGCCTGAGGCCCGGCTAGCTACGCGGGCTCTTGCATCCTTGATTAAACAGTAATATCAAGCAGTTGTCCAAATCAAACAGGAGAAAAATCAAATTGTAAGGAGGCACTTCGTCTTTCATATTTCAGAATCGGTCCCATAGGAAAAAAAAAACATTTTTATGAGACTACGCTCTCTTAAATTATGTCCCTAGTTCAACTTAACACCTTGCATTGATTATTTTATTGGCTGACTAAAAAGAAGAAGAAGGGGCACACCAAGTCCACTGCAATATATGTATTCAAAGAGCTCGCTTCGCTACGCATATTTGACGGTTCGGCTGGCGCAGTGGCTGAGCGATCGACTGCGGCGCCGCGTGTCGTGGGTTCGATTCCCGCACGGAACAAATATTTGTATGACCTACAGGTAGTTGTTCCGGGTCTGGCTGTTTGTGTATGTGAGTTTGAATGTTTGTAAACGCACCCACGGTACAGGAGAAATTTCTAGTGTGGGGCAACGGTTTTTTTTTTAAAAGAGAAGAAAAAAAAATACAATGATATTTTCGTTTTTCTTAGTCAAAGCACTGCCGGCGACTAATACCCGTAATTATTCTAAGGACTTTTGCGTCCCAGTACGTATAGCTTCATACACACCTTTTGTTACTAGTTACTTCTATAATGGTTTTCTTGAGCTCATCAGCCATTGTATAAGAAAGGTCTACTCTTTGCGCAAATCCTCTGTGGACCGCTTTGTCCACATTTGTGAACTGATCAGCGAAGACTGGGATACCGATGATTGGCACTCCAAAGTGAATAGCCTCCGTCGTTGATAACAGACCACCGTGGGTTATGAAGACGGAAAGGTTGGGGTGAGCTGAAATATATAGAAGATATTAGTAATATTTTAAGATATTTCATAAAGTAGTGGCGGAGGTGTACATTTCGCAATTAGTTGTTAAAATCCCAAGTAATTTGGGGTTGAGGGCGAGTCAATCAAAGCCGAAGCTTGTAATAATGACGACGATATAGGCAAAGATAAGTTTTAAACAGGAACTTACAAAGAATTGCTTGTTGGGGTGCCCACTTCAGGATGTGAACATTTTTAGGTAGGTTAGGCAAAACCTCCTCAAATTTCCACAACACGGTTTGCTTCAGCGTTCCAAACATCTTCAGAAGACTGACCTTGAGCTCGTCGGGCAAGTCTTTACTTTTCAAGTTTGAACCCATACTGAAGTAAATTACTCCTTCTTTTGCGTTGTTCATAAGTTTCTTCAAGTCCTATAAGAAGACTCGAGATCGTTATTAACGGTTTTGTGGAGCAAACTTTAAATTTCGTTTTAGTTTCTTAGAGAAAACTGCATTTTTCCGATTAATTTAAATACAGAATCCCGACAGCAACCGTCGGGCACTAGCCGACCAGACAAAACACTAACTTGTCTGGTTGGGGGATCCTCCCTTTCCTAAGAAGCATGAGGAACTTTCCACCCTCATCCTTATACCCCGAATCCTTCTCTAATAGATGGTCCTGATTAAGAATATTGAATGTTGTAAGAAGTTGGCAGTGGTCTCGTCACAGCGCTAATGTTTTTCCATTAACTGTGTTAATTATTTATGTATAGTCGTGTATGTATTTTTATTTATGTATATATGTAGGTATTATATTTACAGTTTATAATCTATAAATGTATATATATATATATTTCCTTTCCCTTTTCTTTTTAAGAAATTGCACCTAGCACTGTTTGTCTCTGCATCACCCAAAGGTTGATTGGTAGAAAATGCCTATGGCATTAAGTCCGCCTCTGTACATTTGTGTGCTTAAAGTATTAAATAAATGAATGTTTTGGACATCAATCTTAAGTAAATGACCAGGTTCAGCGAGCTCACCTGAGGCAGAGGCTTTACAGTATCGTCGATATGATAACCTCCAATATACTTGTGACTCTGTGGGAGAGACGTAGCTGTGCAAGTAGAAACGTATGCGTTCGACAATATCATGGATGCATTATACCGGACTTCATTAAAAGTTGGTGGTTTTCTTCCACGTTTTGCTATAATCGGGGCCAACAATGATTCGTACACAGTTTCTTGAACACCGTCCAGCCAACTGGAATTTGAAACAAATATAACGTATGATTGCTGACCATCTCTTTCAATTAAAAATAGTCCCGAGTTGTTATCAATTTTGTTTTTTAATGTGCTAAATAAATCATTTTGTTTTAATCCACCCTTACGTACATACCCTCATACCTTAACCAATTATAGGCAGAATTGTTATATTGTGCGTGCAAGCAATCAGTTTAATAAAATATGTAAGCAGTATGCATTATTTCAGTACAAACAACAACAAAACAAAACAAAAGAACAACAAAATTATTATTAATTATTATTATTATTTTAAAAAAAGAAGCATCCTATTCTTATACCCGTTTGCACTGACACCAGTCGACTCCTAAATAAAAGCGCGCCGTAGGATTAACAAGTTTGGATGCTGAGCCGAGCGCTGAAAAGCCAATCGCACGCTTTTATTTAGGGATTCATTAAGATCTCGCTTAGTGTAAGTGAAAATGGGCATTATACTTACATGTAGTTCAAGACCTGAATTTTTAGTTGAGTCCACAGTTCAGTAGCTCTCTGGATAAAGTTCAATGGCGGTGAGTACGGAGATATGAGATCCACAGTATACGCGGGGTTTGACGGCTCGTCAATAAATTGCATGATCAACCAATGCGGTTCTACTGTTAACAGCCAAATAAATGGACTGTCGAACACTGTGGCGAATCTGAAATTAAGAGGCAGGTTCAAGCAGTCCTCTTGCGCTGGTACATACCTCTCTAGATAAGTACCAACAGCTCGTGACAACAATTGGGGTTTTGGTTACGCTTGTCATTCAATAAGGAATCGAAAACCGCACCATTTGATGAGGGCAGCCCAGGACCGATCCTTGTGGAAATCTTTGGGAGAGGCTTATGTCCAGCAGTGGACATCTTTTGGGTGAAATGATGACGATGACTTACCCGGCAGGTACATCGCTATATATCCACTCAGCGATCACCACATCAAACTGCTCATTAGGATTGTTTAATAGCTTCTGAACTTCGTGGTTCAAAATGGTGTTCTTAGTTATTTCAGTCAGCGTTATAACCAAAGAACTGGTGCTCATGCCATGGGACGTTTTATTCATAATACTCTTTATGCTCATGAGGTCCGCTGAAATAATGGGAGAGGATTTGTTATTATACAGGATGGAATCCCTATTGACGCACAACCTGGTACCATGACTTTAGTACATGATTCTGGACCTGAGTTCCAGAATCATGCTCTGTGGTTCACTTTTTAACTGTTGAAACTATAATAAAATAAAATCATGATTTCTATCTAACCCAGTGAGATTTATAGTGAAAGAAGTAAATTATTTAATTTTAAAATAAATTAAAACATAAATAAAAATCGTTTATTAAAATGCAATCTTACTAGGCAACAGTTCGAAGTTACTTCTGACATCGATTGAGCGAAGGTTGGTAGGAGGATTCTTGTAGGTGAATGGCGTGATGTACGTTACCTGAAAGAAGAAAACCAAGGTTAGGTAATGTAAGGCAAATCATTTGAGAGCGCTACTGCACAGGACTGGGTCGAGAGTTCACAAATATTAGATCAAACGGAGTCAGTCATGTCTACTAGTCGTAAGCTCGACACCTTACACCTGTCAATGATTGAGCTCCAATTATCACACGATTTTTGGTATTCCCATTATCATTCCATATTTTACAAGATTTTATAGAATAGATTTTTTTTATTGTACACTATGAAAACATATAAATAATGACTTTAAGAGCAAAATAGGGCACAATGGGCTACAATGGCGGCGTTTTCGCTAGAAACGATCTCATACTTTTGGATGGACTTGATAGAGAAGGAGAAAGTATCCTTCTCTATCAAGTCCATCCAAAACTATTTGTTTGGTTGGCTTTTATTAGATTCCCTTGTAGTTATGTTCAGAAAGAATCTTATAGGGTTTTAATTATTTTTTTTGACTGCTTGTCATTGTGGTGTGCACCGTTTAATTGTTAAGAATGTATTATACAACTAACACCATATCATCTCATTGCAAAACGAGTTCTAATATATGGTCCTTGTAATTTTAACCTTATTCCGACTGAAGTAAGTTTATGATACAACAGCACCCTTAAAATTAGACCGGGTTTTAAATTCATTAATGAATTTACAACGTTTACAGTGTCGAAATAATGCTCAATGGTTTCAATCTGAATGCAATGATACATCACACACCTGTAATAAAAATTTAAATAAAAACATATTTTTTTTGCTTTCAGAGATCCGTAGGTTCTGAAATTGTACATAAGATATATCATCATCTGCCTAGCCTTTTCCCAACTGACGTATCCTACATCGCGATATTAAAGCTATCCGCGCGATTGAACATCTATACAAGGACCCGACCAACAACCGACGGGCCGTACCACCCACACCAGACTAACACCCGTCTGGTCGGAGGATCCTCCCTTTCAATAGTGCATGAGGAACTTCATACCCTGTTCCTTATACCCCCAAAAGACCATTACCTAATATATCTTTTCTACCAAGATTCCACAATGTTGTACCTCAATAACCAACTCCAACATTTTAATACCTTACTTCGTGGCATGTGTTCTGAATTTGACTGCCCCAATCTCGAAATAGGTCAGACCAAAGCCTGTTCAGACTTCAGAGTTCAAACTAAGACTTTAACTTCGGAACGTGACGTCATGTCCTACCCATTACTCTTAAGGACTAATTAGACACACTTTGTTGGAACTTCGCGTTTTTATTTTAAACAAATCTCTCAAATGTCCTTTACATGAGTTTGTAAGTTTGTTATGACCTGAAGATGTGTTCTGAATTTGAATTAACGCGTTTAGGTAAACCGAATGATATACTAAGTATCTAAATAGGAGTTACGTAATAGTAGTTTTTTGTGATAAAATAATCGAGATTTCAGCAACGTGGGAAGGTAATACAAGGTAAATCAATTGAGAAACCGCACAAAAGTATTAAACAATAAATTTGTAAATAATAAATAAATAATGCTTGACAATCCACACAGCATCATCTAGCCCCAAGCTAAGCAGAGCTTGTGTTATGGGTGAGACAACCGATATACTTATTACAATACATTAAATAGATAGATATTTTTTATAATACTTAAGAAATACCCAGAACACCCGGAACAAACTTTTTTAGATAGTACAAACATTAGTCCCAAGGCAACCTCCTGCATCGCAGGCGGACCCTGGCTCGCCGCGCCACATCGGACGTCAGAAGAAAGTAAAACCAAGGAAAAGGCCAATTCCAAATAATTTGGGATGCGGGCAGAAGGGTCATGATGATGGAATTGACACTAAATTCATGTCATGTGTGAATTGAAGAATCATGATCAGAATGAGCGAATGTTATAGTTTTTGAACCTTGAATTATTGCACTTATGGTTTATCATCTATGTTTCATTATTATTATCTGTAAGCCCACTGCTAGACGAAGCCTCTCCAATTCCTCGGGTATTCATATCAGAAAAAATACTTAACCAACACTGACCTCATGTCCAGCTTTCAGCAGATGCCTGACAACTCCGTCCCCTAGGTTTCCGTGACTCCTCGCAGGCATGGGGAACACCACCAAGACCTTGAAAGACTCACAGAATGCCAGCACTATGCTGAACAGCACCCAGAACGTCTTAATGTTCTCCATGGTTTGCGAGAAATAGTTGAACAAAATATTTAGTTCCAGATTATATAAACACTAGTTGAAGTATTTCAGAGATGCTCAACCTGTCGAATTAATCGTGGGTTGGGATCAAAAATACTTTTTACAAACTTTTATTTAACATGCCATGTTACTTATCTTCAGTTTTCTCCGGTTATGCCAAAAGCTGAATCTTTCTTCAGATAAAATACTTATATGTTTTGTTAATTGTTAGAGCACTTAAAGCAAAATGAAACAGACATGGTATATTAGGAATGATCTGCCACATTTCCAACAAACATAAAACACATATGTACTGATGCAAGTATTTTTAAGTTGAGATTTTCGTTCATTAATTTTCTTTTTAAATAAACGTTCTCCTGACAATTGCAAAAACAACATAAAAAATCAGGCAAATGGAACCTTTCCCAGGTCTTCCGTGTATGTTTCAATGGCGTATTTAAGTACGTAAAGTTATATACTTAATTATGTACATACTTAAGCGATACTTTAACAAAATAATGAAAAAGCCCGCGAATGAAAAAGGTTGACAACCGCAATTGTTTTTCGTTCTTTTTCCAAAGTGCTTGTCCGTCATGTGTGAAATGGTTGATTGTTTTATTTTATTCTATTTATTTTTAATGTAATGGAGACA
Organism: Phlogophora meticulosa; assembly: GCA_905147745.2. Lineage (NCBI taxonomy): Eukaryota > Metazoa > Arthropoda > Insecta > Lepidoptera > Noctuidae > Phlogophora > Phlogophora meticulosa. Next base: position 10,693,752 of record LR990538.1, on the reverse strand, counting down.
TCATGATTACCTACATTGTTTGCGAGAATGTGCCACCAAATAAAAAATGTTTTACGTATCTACTAAGTATGAATTGAGATTTTTATACAAAAATTGCAGCAACATTTCCAACTTTTCCGGTGGGTTTGCCAAATAATTTTTAATGGGTCTCATCTACCCCGGTGCCTTTGTCCCGTTAACGGGACATATGGGAAAAATAGTTTCATCGTTCATGGTAGTGGAGAATGAAATAGATGTAGGCAACGTTTAAAAAATAAAGAAAAAAAAATAGATTTAGAACCATTTACCTCGATCATTCGTTAGACAAGTCATGATGGCCCAGTGGTTTAGGCCTTGCCTCTTGTGCACGAGGTTGTGGGTTTAAACCTGGGCAAGTACCAATGTGAGTTTTTCAATTCATATGTACTTTCTATGTTTATCTTGGACATCACTGACATCGGTGAAGGAAATCATCGTGAGGAAACCTGGACTTATATAATGAATATAAGTCTGAAATCAATAGATTGATAATTAATAAGGTATGCAATGATAAATATTTAATATTAATAGTGTAATAGTAACAAAAGTTGCAGAAACGTAAGTAATTATCTGAAACGATCATCACAATGCCGAAATCGTGGGAATATGTGTCACGTACCATCGTTTAATTATTTGTAAGATTATTTTAAAAGTAGACGTCCCTGAAGCTGGGCTTACACCGAACATTAATCATAACAATAAATCAGAACAATTATTTTCCTGATTTTCTAGACATTTCGTAGGTACCAACGAAAGAATGCCCTGGAACTACTAATATGTCAAAATAATTGTTACACAAATAATGTCGCAGCCAAATTCTAAATCTGCAACATTACAAAGCAGCTAGCCATTTTGTAAAACGGAGCTATGAATTACGGCTGAACCTACCTTTTTTTTGTTCCGGGGTGGAATATCCTCATAGATGTCCTCCCTCTGGGGGGCGGAGCAGTTTGTCAAACTAGAACTGACTAGAACCACCCCGGTGCCATTTCAGACCATCGCCGTGGGTTGCGGGAACGTACGATCCCTCCCCGCAACCCGCGATCAAACTGCCTCTGCGGGTCAGGTCAGGGGGAGAAGGAGTGAGGTGTTTGTCTCGCCTCTTGACGTCTAAGAGGGGCGTGCGTGGAACACTACGCACCGCCACCTCTGGTCCTTATGTATAGGGGGCGACAGACGTCCCCGAGTCTATCCCTAGACCCATTTTTGGGGGGCTGAAAGTTGAAGTCGTTGACAGTCTTCCGCTGATGCCAGGTGCTCCTGCTGCGGGCCGGACGAAATCTCCCTCTCCTCTCTCTTTCTTTTTCCGCTTTGCGAGACGGTCATCTCACAGAATGAAATCACTGCGTAACCCATTGAAGGGGGTGTCAAGATCTAGTGCAGTAACTAGATTTTGACACCCCGTCCAAATGGGACCAGTGTCGAGGTTTCGATGACATTACGGCGTAAACCGACGATGCGCCATATTACCTACTAGCTCCGTCTTTTAAAACGGCTACCCGATATGCAATGTGTAGGGAATTTTACAATTTGGCTTCGAAATTTCATACTAAGTGTATAGTTTTGGAATCTTTTATTAATCTTCTTGTAAGTTTTGTTTTTATGTTCTTTATTAATTAATTATGAATTAGATACTGCTCCTAACTTAGTATAATCGTTATATAGGGCGGAGGAACAGTGTCAAAAATTAAAACCACGGAGTTATTTTTAATAGTATAATAATTTAATAAATTAAAACAACCTTAACATTAACTAGTTGTTCTTCTTACTCCCTGGTTTTCCCTTCGTCGAACACAATCGAGAACAAATATATGCGCAAGAGCGCTTCAACAGGATGTATATAGCTAAGAGTAGGACTGCGATGACCGCAGCGAGATCTAGGAACCTTTTCTTGTAGAAGGGCAAGTCCAGCGCCGGAGAGCGCAGGTGCGGGGCGCCGCGAGTGTTCACCACGTGGTTCACCCAGTGCACCAGCTCCTGTCCCGGTTTCACGGGACGGTCGTGGTAGATGAAGGATAGCTCCTTCGCTTTTTCAGCGAATCTATAAAAAATAATATACATAAAATAATTGTAAACTTTTGTTATAATGAACAGGTTTTTGTAGTCATTTCATTTTGATCTCTTGGAAAGCTAATATGAGTATCTTTAAATGTATCACTCTCCATTTATTTGATCGTCCGATTTCATTACAGTTCTGAAGACATACGTCCCAATCAGACCCTTATTTTGTACTAACGACCGTTTCGGTTACGTCGCTATTTTTACAACCACCTCAATTTAAAGAAGTTAAGCACTTTTTTATATCATGTACAGTATTTTTTTATAATACTTATACTGGGGGCTTCTTTGTCCTACTTTATATAATAAATGTAAAAGTTGGTGACGATATATGAATAGATAGGTGTTAGCTCTTTCTCTCAAAAACTACTGCAAGGATTTTGATGAAACATTTACAGTATTATAGCTTATACTTCAGAATAACACGTAGGTTATTTCACAGACGCCAGCCAGTTCTTGAATATTTTTGTTTTAAATCCCTCCTTCATACACACCTTTTGTCACTAGTAACTAGTACTATCTTTTCTTTAAGCTTATCTGCCATTGTGTAGGAAAGGTCGACTCTTTGCGCAAATCCTCTGTTAACTGATTTTTCGACATTCATGAACTGATCACCAAAGACTGGAATACCGATTATTGGCACTCCAAAGTGGATAGCTTCTGTTGTTGACAGGAGACCACCATGCGTTATGAAGACAGCAAGATTTGGGTGAGCTGTAAATTAAATAAAGAGGCGTTAATTTTTGGGGGTATAAGGATCAATGTGTTAAGTTTCTCGTCCACCATAGCAAAGGGAGAATCCTCCGACCCGACGGGTGATGTGTCTTATGGGCTACTTTCCGACGGTTGCTGTCGGGTTTATGTATTATCTTCAATCTCGCGGATGATTTTAATATCGCGTTGAAGGATACGTCAGATTTAGTCCGTATGTGGCGAGATTGATGTCGATACAATTTCGATGCGTATAAACTAAAAAAACTTCAATCATATCCCACCTAAATATTCTAGTTATAAAAAGTCGAGGCTGATGACGTTGATAGATACTTACAAAGAATTTCTTGTTGAGGTGCCCACTCCAGGATGTGAACATTGCTAGGCAGGTTAGGCAAAACCTCCTCAAATTTCCACAATACGGTCTGCTTCAGCGTTCCAAACATCTCCAAAAGGCTGACCTTGACCTCGTCGGGCAAGTCTTTACTCCTCAAGTTTGAGCCCATGCTGAAGTAAATCACTCCATTTTTCGCGCCGTCCATAAGTTTTTTCAAATTCTGTAAAACCATTGTCGTTATTTTTAGGATGTTTCTAACGTATGCGATTTTGAATTTTAACATTGGAGTTGTTTGAAAAATAAAGATTGTCAGTGTCAGTATACTTCGTAAAAAAAAACAAAATTCGATATTCTTAAAACAAAAGTGACAAGTCAAGGTCAATAACAGCACGGTTGGCGCAGTGGCTGAGCGATTGACTGCTGCGCCGCGTGACGTGGGTTCGATTCCCACACGGAACAAATATCTGTATGGCCTACTGGTAATTGTTCCAGGTCTGGCTGTTTGTGTATGTGAGTTTGAATGTTTGTAAACGCACCCACGATACAGGAGAAATTCCTAGTGTGGGGCAACGTTCTTTTGTAAAAAGAAAGAAAAGAAAATAGTTAAAATAAAAGTTAGCTACGATTAATTTAATTGCACCCTTTAGAAGGCAAGATTTTTATCTTGCCTTCTAAAGGGTGCAATTAAATCCACTGTTAGAAGTTTACATACGCGACTATCGATATATTGAGCTATATTTATTAAAGTGTATAGTTTAGCCAGATAATTTCGTTCGTAGCAGATTATCCTGCTACTTATAAACGTCATGGGCGTTATAAGAACATAATTATTAAGTACGCAAGGAAAACCGTTGAACTACCTATAATCATTATCCTTACCTCAGGCAGAGGCTTCACTGTATCATCAATATGGTAGCCCCCGATAAACTTGTGGCTCTGTGGAAGAGACGCACCACCACTCGTAGATACGTATGCATTGGATAGAACCATGGACACGTTATAGCGGGCTTCATCATAACTTGGTAGTTTTCTTCCACGCTTCTCAGCAATGGGGCCAAACAGAGATAAATACGCTTTTTCTTGAACACCATTCAACCACCTACAATTTACAAAATGTTCTGTTAACTTTACCATCTTTATAAAAGGTTTAGCCAATAGGTAGTTGATGCACAGATAATCTTTGATGTAGTTATATCATATTTTTGAGAAGGATTTCTAGTATACTGGAGTTCATTTAGATATCTTTGTGTATAAAATGATTCGGTATGTATGTGTCCGCAAAACTGACGGATTTACTTGATATTTTATATAACGTTGTATTGTACCTGTAAATCTGTGTTCGCTAGAATGCTGTTACCTTATCACACTGAGCCACAGCGTATCGTGGCCGGAATTATTTAGCCAGTCTGTAATATAATGTACGAAGGCCGAATAATGGCAGAAAAGATTTAATTTTTAGTAAATTTCTAATGGCTTCCCTAGACACCCCCATACAGGTTCAGTGTTTACTTGACGGGTAAAAGCGTCCACAATGTAGTTTTCAAAATGTATCGAACCCCAGCTGTCCAAAATATGGAGTCCGAACGTAAGGCGATAAAGTAAATTTTGTCATAGTACTAAAATATAGTAGGTTTTTCTCGTTGGAGTAATCAATTTTCTATACATTTCCTAACATCTGATCAAGCTAAAGGAAGATGAACAGGTTTTAATAGTTAGAGGCTTACCGCTCCGCCCAGAGTTTTCATACTGAATAGAATTGGTACAAGATCGATCGAGTCCAAACACAAAGGGGCTATCTTATTGAGTTAAGGAGATCCTTTGACGACCTCTCTGCTCTTAGACCATTGACTTGTGTTGGAGCATGTCAAGACAAGAACAACGATCCCAAACAGTACGGGACTTCCATGTTAAGTTGAGGTATTGGGTGTGTATTGGGAAACTATTTACTTCGATTTTTTTTAAGTCATACATAGAGCCCACCATGTGTGATGCCGGCTTTGACGATTTAAAAATATTCCTCCACGATATGAGCAATACTTCTGTTCGTGCCAAGTAGAATTAACTGACTATTGTCATACTTACACATATCTCAGAAACTGAATTTTCAATTGAGTCCACAGTTCATTCGCTCGCTGTAAAAAGTTCAATGGAGGAAAGTAGGGAGACATGGTGTCTACTGTATACGCGGGGTTTGACGGTTCGTCGATCAACTGCATAATCTGCCAGTGAGGATCCACAGATGATGACAAAATCAGTGGGCTGTTGAACACTGAAGCAAATCTGAAATCAGGAGTAATTATTAGGAACGACTTGAATGATAGAAGATGAGCTTCGAGTAGAATTTCCTGTTACCTATGCTATCAAGGATATAAGGATCATTTTGGGTCGTTTTATTCGAATAACTCCCGGTGAGAAAAGCAAAGCCATGATCTCCGTGGATTATAGAAATTCACTGATGTTAGGTGGCTGTAAACTACATATGGTATGGCTAGATAAGAGGTGACTTTTGAGATGACGGCAAAAAGGGATGTATGGATGCAGACATGCTGCGCCGACCCCAAATAAATTGGGTTACGAGCAGGAGGATGATGAAGCGTTGGCTGTTAACTATTTCGAAAACACTAGGAAGTGGTGAAGGGTGGGCGTTTTGGGGTACTGTCTTTGGTAAACGTTTTGACGTTCAAAAAGTGCTGACTATCAGACTAATTTGAATAAATGAATTTTGATTTTTATTTCGAGCCGATATTGCCTGTGTATATTATGATACCATATAAGTAAAAGTAGATTAAAAATCAGTCTAGGTTTTTTTTTTTTGTGGTGGGAAAATCATCTTATGACATCCCCCGCTCTTGGGCGGGGCGGGAGATAGTGTCAGACTTTTACTGACTAAAAACCCACTCCTGTTCCTTCGTTGCCTTTCGTACCAGGGCCGAGTCTTCCTTTCAGAATCAGACCCTTGGCCCCGGTAGGCTTCGACCCTGCTGGGTCCCTACAGTTGCTGACATCTCCTTGAGGCGCGCGTGGAACAATACGCGCCGTCGACGACATGGGCTCGGTCCGGATGGTTACCGGACGGGCGGACGACGAGCCACCCATTGCTCGCCGTCCGCAAGCCCGCGCCTACGGTGGCCGGTAATCGGGATCGGGATTACGGCGGCGGTTGGGGCGTGAGGACCGTTGCCTCACGCGATCGGCCGCCTCCTTTGCTAGCATTACTGCTTCGCAGAAGGAGGCGACCGCCTGCCACTCCTCCTCGCTCCGGACCATGGCCTGTACCAAGGCCCGGCGCGAGAGATTGCCGCCGCCGATTGCCCCCACGAGGACACGGCGATGCTCTTCCCAAGCGGGGCAAACTTCTACTGTATGCTCCACCGTGTCCTCCGGGCGGTCTACGCAATGGTGACACCCGGGCGTTTCTTCCGCACGAATCCGGTGCAGGAACCTTCCGAACTTACCATGTCCGGTGAGGACCTGCGTCATGCGGAAGGTAAGGACGCCGTGTTGCCTTTCCAGCCACTCCTCAAAGAGGGGCCTTACCGCCATGATTATGGCGTGCCCAGCACTGGGTTGCGACAGTCGCTGTCGCCATTCCACCATGAGATCCCGCGGGAACTCCGCCCGCCATGCCGCGACTTGTCGCGGCAGCGGAGTTTCGCCCCGCCGTTGCATCTCCACGCGCAGATCGTGCATGTGTGCAAGGCAAGTTGCTTCCAGATCCCATGGTGGCTGGCCAGCAAGGAGGCTCGCCGCTTCGCGGGAAACCGTGCGGTATCCCCGCACCATCCGTATGGCCATGACCCTCTGGCACGCGTTCAGTTGGGCCGCCGGTCGCTTTCGCAGTGACGGCGCCCACACCGGCGCCCCATAAAGGGCCATGGACCGGACGATGCCTGCGTAGAGCCTCCGGCAGGAGGCGCCTGGACCCCCGAGGTTGGGCAAGAGCCGCTTGAGGGCAGCCCCAGTTCGATTTAGTTTGGGAGCCAGGCGTCGGAAGTGCTCCTCGAAATTCCACCGGCTATCGAGGACGAGTCCCAGGTACTTCATCGTCGACCCGACACCGATGTGAACTCCTCCTACCGTTAATTGGGAACGCCGAGGCGCTGCGCTCTGAGGGCCGTGAAAACACATGGCCTCAGACTTGTGCAGCGCCACCTCGAGTCCCAACTGCTGGACCCTATCAACGACTATCGCAACCCCACGTGTCGCTAATTCGACCGCCACCTGGTACGACTCCCCCTGTGCTAGGACCAGCGTGTCGTCTGCGTAGCAGACCACGCTAACTCCGTCAGGGAGGTCGCCGCGCAGCACGTAGTCGTAGCCGATGTTCCACAAGGGCGGCCCTAGTACCGATCCCTGCGGAACACCGCACGACATCTCTCGCCGTTTCCACTCTCCCTGGTGACCAGGGTAGATGATGTACCTGTCCGACAGGTAGGCCTCAATCACGCGACAGAGGTAGTCAGGCACCCGGTGATACCGGAGTGCCCTCCTAATGCTACTCCAGGGCAGGGAGTTGAAGGCGTTGGCGATGTCCAACGATACCGCCACGACGCACCTGCCCTGGGACACCGCATCCCCCGTCGTGAGAGCTCGCACGCGCATGATGGCGTCCACTGTGGAGCGCCTCCTGCGAAAGCCGAACTGGCCGTCCGCCAGGTCCGGCCCCAACCGTGTTAGGTGCGCGACAAGGCGGTCTGCAATTACTCTTTCAAAGAGCTTGCCCACCTCGTCGAGCAGCACAATGGGCCGGTACGCGGATGGAGAGTCAGCTGGGCGCCCCGGCTTCGCGATAAGGACCAGTTTCCCTGTCTTCCAACGAAGTGGGAACTGGCCCCTCTCCATGCATGCGCTGAAGAGCTCTCTTAATCGAGACCCGAGAGCCCCCATGGCCAGGACCCAGGCTTTACCAGGCAAGCCATCGGGTCCTGGGGCGGCATTCTTGGCACTCAGCCTTCGTACCGCAACACTCATCTCCACCTCTGTCACCTCTGGAGCATTGTCATCGTCGTCGTCATCGTGATCCGTGTTAGACACCGCTGGTGGCGGAGCCATGAGCGGGGGAGAGTGTTCCCATCGTGCAGGGAACAAAGTGCTCACCACACCCTCCACAATCTGGGGCCGGAGACTCTGCGTGAGTGGGGGAGCCCAGGGTCGGAGTTTGTCCCGTACCACCTTGTAGGGGCGTCCCCACGGGTCTCCGTTCAGAGTCCCCAGCCACACGTTGCGGGCCTCCAACTTGGCCCGCTTTATTTCCGCTCGGAGGGTGCGCTTCGCCACTCTGTATCCCTCGTACAGCTCCGCCTCCCTGGCTTCCGCATCTGGCGGGCGGATGCGGCGACTGCAGTGTCTGGCGTACCGGCGCCGCGCGGCATTGCACGCATTGCGCAGTGCCGCGATCTCCGGCGACCACCAGTACACCTGGCGCCGGGCACGTCCTGGCCGGACTCGGGGCATTGCCGCGTCGCAGATTTGCGACATAGCCTCCCGGAACCACTCTGTCTCGACGTCTATGTCGACAGGCCTGTCCGGTGCTTGCACCCAGGCCTGTACCATCGCGGCTTCCAGGAGGAGCTCCCGGTCCAGCTGCTTCAGCGCCCAACGCGGACCACACGGGGTCTGTTGGACCGGCGCTATCGAGGTCTGGGGGGAGATATCAAACCGAATGTACTGGTGGTCTGAGTACGTCTCCACCCCCTCCATGACGCGCCAGTCGACGACACGCCGTGACAGAGCAGGGCTGGCGAACGATATGTCCACCACTGACTCGCCCTGCATCCGAACACACGTGGGGACAGAACCCCGGTTTAGGACGACCAGGCCTGACTCCAGAGCCCAGTCCTCCACCATCCGACCCCGCTGGTCTGTGTACCGGGAACCCCAAGCCAAGTTCTTGGCATTGAAGTCCCCGCAAACGACCACGGGGAGGGAACCAAACCCAGCGACGACGGCATTCAGCTCCATAAGGGAGATGTGGAGATCGGCGAGAGTTCTGTTCGGGGACAGGTAGACGCCTACCACAGCATATCCCCGAACCGTGCTGCCACGCAACCCCGTCCCCTCGTGAGAGCCTCGAGGGACGGGGTACCAGCGGCGACCGACGAAATTAAGGTCACCGAGCCGTTCAGGCCCTGGACCCAGTCTCCCCTGGGCAGGACATAGTACGGCTCGGAGACCACGGCGATGTTGATCGAGCACTGCGCCATGCTCTGGAGCAACAAATCCTGAGCGGAGGCGCAGTGGTTGATGTTCGCCTGGAGGAGTCGCAATGGAGCCGTTATTGACAGTCCATTACAGTCTCCTCCCGAGCCCGCAGACCCCCTGCGGGGGTCGCAGCGGCGACAGCGGCGGCAGCCAAAGACGAGGCTGCGGCGGTGAGGGCATTGGGGTGAATGGGCCTCTGGACTTTGCCCTTGGCTTTGGCGGGAGGGTCACAGGACCTGCTCCCAGCCCGGTGGTGGGCCGGCTTGCCTGAAGCCGCACATGCGTAGCAGTACGGCGATGCACGGCATTCAACCGCCTTGTGACCGGGCTGACCGCACTGGAAGCAGCGGTCGCTGCGGTCCACCTCCGCGGCGCAACAGGCCCCTACGTGGTGCCCCACGTGGCAACGGTAGCACCGCAGAGGTCTGGGCTCCAGCAGTTTCACCTGCGCGGAGACCCAGCCTACCAGAAGCCGTCGGCCTTCCCCGGTGATGGTCTTGGCCGCAGACACTGGGCAGCTAACCGTCACGGCTCGCATGCCCGTGCTGTCAGCGCGGATGGTGCCCGCCCGAACCTGCTCGGCAGTGCAACATCCCGCTCCGACGATGGCAGCCACCACCTCATCCACCTTGACGGAGTCGTCCAAGCCCATGATGCGCATATCAATGCACTTGGTGGGCCTGGACACTCGGGCCTCTTCCGCGTCCAAGGACGCCTTGATCCTTGCCGCCAGGGCATCCGCGGCAGGGCCACTGGCCGCACCAGGGACCTCCAGTATTCGGGCCCCAGTTACGGTGCGCCTCATGCGGAAGCCCCTAGAGGCTCCAAGCTCGCCAAGGTGGGGCAACACCGCCTGCTTTGCCTTTTCCATGACAGCGTCATACGTCACGCCCTTTTTTACCGCATCTGGCTGTAGTGTGATAACTACAGCCTCGGAATTCGGGGCACGAAGTCTAGCCGCCATGGCCCGCTTTTTGCGCTGCAGTTGCCTCGAAAAAAAAAAAAAAAAAAAAAAACAGTCTAGGTGATAAACTTGATTTCATCAAACCATGGCAATATAATTATGAAGAATATGGCGGTAATCAGTAGCAGGAAGTTTACGAGCTTCATTATCAACTTGATATTATTATATTGATATACATATTTATGAAGATGATGTAATTTTTTCTGGCTTGTTTTCTATAGATGATAATTTCTTCAAACTTATCAGACAGACAGTGTTGCTGGGTAGAATGTTGCGCCACTTCTTCTTCCCAGCAAAAACACTGGGAAGTGGTGAAGGGTGGGTGTTTTTTGGGGCCTTATGTATATATTGACGTTAAAAAAGTGCCGATTATCAGCCTAATGTGAATAAATAAATTTTGATTTAACTTCTTTTGACTCACCCAACAGTTGTGTCGCTAAACATCCACTCAATAATCACCGCATCAAACTGTTCGTTGGGATCATTCAATAGCTTCTGGACGTCCTTATTCTCAACCGTACTCGTTGCTATGCCAACCATCATGAATGTTAGCACAACGGGGCTCATCTCAATGGCTACATTGTCCATGATACCTTTCATATTTATAAGATCCGCTGAAATGATGGAATAGGTGTCAAATTTCTTCAAAGTACCAAATTATACAATAAAGTATTCATTTCAGATAAATATTGAAAGGGGCGACTGTGATGTCACGTCATGAGGCCATCTTCATGACGTATCATATATACATACTAATATTATATTTTTAATATTAATATATAATATTAATATTAATATTCATTTTAATATTATAAATGGGAAAGTGCGTTTATTCTAAAACCACTGAACGGATTTCGATAAAATTTGGCAGAGAGATAGATAGCATCCCGAGAAAGGACATTGGCTACTTTTTATCAGCAATCCACGCGGGCAAAGCCGCGGGCGGAAGCTGGTATACATATAATAGCCATCTATTAGCGAAATATACGCTTGCTGAGACTGTGGATGGGTGACTGTTATAACATATCAAGACTCCTCCGTGCCTCGGAAAGCACATTAAGCCGTTGGTCCCTGCCGTAATTTGTTCATCTTTGACTTTCGTTACGGATAGTCAGAAGCCCGAAAGTCTGACAACCAGTCTTACCAAGGGGTATCGTGTTGCTCAGTAACTGGGTCATAGTGGTCAAATAGGCAGTCGCTCCATGTAAAATACTGGTATTCATATGCATCAGACTGGAAGCCGACCCCAATATAGTTGGGTTAGGTAGATGAAAGGATCTACGAGTATAAGAGCGTCCTCTTTTTGTTTCTCCTTCTCTTATAGTGGAATAGATGATGTCATGTTTCCTAGACATTTATCATTATTTTACTGATAGGGACTGACTACCCCTGTCCTGCTTTAGCATTGGTTTTCACAGGCCTGAACATAAAAAAGTAAAAAAATCTTACGAGGCAGCAGGTCGAAGTTACTGCTGACATCGACTGTGCGAAGTTTGGCAGGAGGATTCTTGTACTTAAATGGCGTTATGTAGGTCACCTGGAAGTAAATTGATACAAGAGTTATTTAAGTTTTTTTTTTTGTGAACGTTACTATATTATAAATCCTAAAGATCCTATCTATCTGCCAAAGAGCAAACAGGCATAGCATTAAAATTCGAGCAGTCAGGCATTAGTTTATGTACTCTTTAAAAAAATATATGGTATGGTCAGACTGTCAATTTAGTGGTGCCAAAGTGATCTTCTTACTTCCAGCTAAGCAGCAGTTTTTTTTTTCAGTGTCAGATTTCAACGCCATTATGTGCAAGAGTATCGCAACTAGGAATAAAAAAGGTAAGGTGGAGTCCTAACATCATCCTGAGGATATAAAGTGACCATGTTGGCAATCCTTTCATTGGGCACTGTATACACACACACACACACACACACACACACACACACACACACACACACACACACTTGTATACTCGCCTCCCAATCGTCGTACCGACGGTTTAAAGTTAATTTTGTGAATTCTGTAAAATGTCATAATGTTGCACGCGATAACCATTTAATTTGATGAATACTAAAATAGTTTAAGATACTGTACTTACAAATAAAATATGGATTATAATGTCAGAAACAGTATTGATTTGAATATGAAATATGCGTTATATCACACATATATTATACCGTATCACTATAGCACTGACCTCATGACCGGCATTCAGCAGATGCCTGACATATCCATCACCGAGGTTTCCGTGACTCCTCGAAGGCATGGGGAACACCACCAAGATTTTCGCAGCCTCAGAAAATGCCACTATTACGCTGATCAGCAACCAAAATGCCTTCATAATCTCCATTTTCTGTAAAAATCAATTAGTTATTTTAAGTATATGATTTTAACCATAAATGAGAGTAAAATTATATTAATCAGCTTGATCCGTCGCATGTGTAGCCAGTTTGAAGTAGTAATTACCATTGCTAGTCGAAAATTAGTATTGGGTATTTCAACTTCGTTGATTTGCTGTTTCTATAGTACAAAATAATAATATATACCTATAATAAATTCGCACACAGTAAATTGTTTCCCAGCAGGCTGTTTTAAACTTTAGTTTACTTTTTCTTTGAGATTTTCCTCGACCGATATCAGTAAGAAGCATTGGCGGTGTGCATCCGCAGGGAAGTCGTTAATGTAGGTAAATTAGAATGAGTGAATGATTGAATGGACCCAGTAGGTATAGATACTGTAAATGAGAGAGACCTTACTGTATAGAGGCTGGAGAAACATTCGTTCTCTCTGGTTCCAACCATAAAAATAATATTAGAATAGTTTTGAAGATAGAATGCGTCACTTGTATAGTAGAAGGATTAATGATACTGATGAGGGATCCTAAAATAGTAATGTAGGGTTCGATTTTTAACAAACTAGCGGATCCCTATTATTTACGGCAAAGAAATAACCCGTTCTACAATGATACTTTACTTGATATGATCTTTATTTGTTCTGCTCTGTTTGTTTATAGGTAACCAAAGGTATATATTTAGGATATTTCCATTTTTATATACGCTAAGGTAATTAGCTAGTGAAGCAACATAAAGGATTCTTCGGATTTCGTTGCCGCTCATGTAAATATGTAGTACAATAGTGGGTATAATATGTTTATCTATTTTATTCAATCATACTTTTGAGATAAATAGAAACAAAAATTCGTGGAAAACTCAGTGGAAATTGACGGCTTTTAACAAAACGTTTAATAAAACTATTGTCGACAGATAGTCGACAATAGTTTTATTAAACGTTTTTAATCTATTTTAAAGGTATATAAATCAATATCAATTACAACACCAGAAAACGATATGTTCGTAGAAAATATAATACAACACACAATATCATCTTTTCCTTTTTCAATAACTATATTTAATTAAATGGTACAATATATTCAATCTATCTAAAGATGAATGATATAAACTTAAAATTTCGGTGTTATTTGCTTATTTGCTTTTATTTTATATAATTTAGGTTTATTTGCTTACTTTTCTTGAAGGTTTCTAGCAGATTACCATTCATTACGTAATAATTCAATTCAAATGGCCGTTTTTTATCCACAAGGCCATCCTAATCCTACACTATTTGTATCTATTCAAAAAAAGACTATCATACCATAGTTTTAATAAAAGTACTCACTCCTTTCACAGCTGGAGACCACCACTTTAAAAGTAGTTTGTATCTTATCACTAATTTATTGTATTTATAATCGGTCTCTCGATCACATAAATCACGCAATAAATCGAGTGAATGGCAATCGTAGTAATGTGTAAGTATTATATATACAATAATATGTTATCGTTTGATTACACGTGAGATAACTATCGGAAGATAAGGTCGCTCCTAAAGTGGCTTCAACGCTCAACTCAGCGTGCAGAGTTGGTTATTAGTGACTGACCGAAGCTTCGTTTTCAGCCATTTTCGGCGAAAAAATCATGATTCGGCCATAATTTCGTTAGCCATTAACCAGTTGAAACTTCGGCCAAGCCGAAAAAATCAGAAGTTCGAGGATTGTCCCGCGTAATTCGGCCTACTTCTATTATATTATACCCAATCAACTGCAACGAGAAATACACGAAATTATGTATCCTCTAATGGAACTATTGTATTTTATTTCTTTAAAACGCTGTATAAAAATTAGTTCTTTCTCTATCTACATAATACATAATTATATAGGTGAAAAAATATATATATATTTCTATGTTCTTTTCTATGTTCTTCGGCTTTCGTCATATTTTAGGCCTCGGCCTAAAATATGACGAAAGCCGAAGTTTCGTTTTCGTATTCGGCGGCCACTATCGATCGGACACTATTATAAATTACACGGTACATTAATACAATGTTCTTCTCGCTGTGTGTGTGCCACTCCTACCTACCTGTGGACTTTATGAGGACAGTAGTAGTGCCGGTGGTAAAAAATAAAACAGGCGATATGACAGACAAAAATAACTACAGGCCTATATCGCTGGCAACTGTAGTGGCGAAGGTTTTTGACGGTGTGCTTAACACACAGTTAAATAGACACGTACTCGTAACTCTTCATGACAACCAGTTTGGTTTTCGACCCAAACTGTCCACAGAGAGTGCAATACTGTGTTTAAAGCACACCGTTAAATACTATACGAATAGGAAGACCCCAGTATACGCGTGCTTCCTCGATTTATCCAAAGCTTTTGACCTCGTTTCGTACGACATCCTCTGGAGGAAGCTGGAGAGCACGGACTTACCGTCGGAGCTCATCAGCTTGCTCCGGTACTGGTACGGGCACCAGGTCAATAGTGTCCGATGGGCGGGGGCGATGTCGGACCCTTACATAAGTGAATGTGGCGTAAGACAGGGCGGTTTGACCTCTCCTACATTGTTCAATTTATATATAAATGAACTGATCGTCTCGCTCAGCAGTCAACATGTAGGATGCTATATAGACGGAGTTTGTGTTAACAATATGAGTTATGCGGACGACATGGTGCTGCTGAGCGCGTCGATCTGTGGGCTGAGGAGACTACTCCGTACGTGTACGGAATACGCGCATGGACATGGGTTAAAATACAATGGGAAGAAAAGCCAATACATGGTTTTTCAGGCCATCGGTATGTCGAGCCCTATGAACGTTCCAGATATTATTCTTGATGGAGTTCCAATAGCCCGAGTGGACCAATTTAAATACCTAGGGCATCTACTTACCGAGGACCTTAAAGACCATGCTGATATGGACCGGGAACGGAGGGCACTGTCAGTGCGAGCCAACATGATAGCCCGCAGGTTTTCGCGTTGTTCTGGGGATGTGAAGGTCACGCTTTTTAGAGCGTACTGCACATCCCTATACACGTGTGCCCTATGGGTTGACTACACTGAAAGGGCGTACAGTGCCCTCCGAGTCCAGTACAACAACGCGTTCCGGGCGGTGTTGGGGCTGCCCCGTTTCTGTAGCGCATCGGGGATGTTCGCAATGGCACGCACTGATTGTTTTCATGCTTCCTTGCGCAAGCGGTGTGCGTCTCTGGTGCGGCGGGTGCGGGCCAGCCCCAATGCCATCTTGGCGATGATCGCCAACAGGCTGGACTGCCCTTATATTCGGCATTGCTGTGGCAGGCATGTTGCTCCTCCAATGCCAATTAGAAAATTATAATTATTATAATTTTCTAATTGGCAATTGGCAATCAAATTGTAATTATGTATTGTGTATTTAATTTAATTGTATGTAACATTGTGTATGTAATTTTGATGTCTATGTTTGTGATGTTTTATTTGAATTTTGTGTACATATGGATGTCTGAAATAAATTAATAATAATAAATAATAATTAATATTTACACATTCATTCAGGTGATACCTAGTGTTGGTGAAAACGGGTATCAGTACGTATACTGGGTAATACTCGTATGAGAATGAAAGTTTTAAAAATAGACGTTATCTGTATGAGTAAGGCTACTAAATATTACACGAATATAAAAAATGCGAATGTATGTCGGTATGTGTGTATGTTTGTTACTCCATCAAGCTGAAACGGTTGGACATATTTAGATGAAATTTGTTACGAAGATAGCTCATACCCTGGATTAATACATAGACTACTTTTTATTACAAAAAAGTGAAGAAATCCCGTGGGATGGCCATGGCGTCTCATGTTGACTTTTAACGGCGGGCAATTCGCAATTCGTATATTAAATACTTTTGAAACCTTATTTGTGCTCTCTTGGACCCTGTATCCAAAACTGGTGGAGGGTAACATTACTTTTTTTTGTGGACTTATAAACTGCCTCGATCTAGTGGTCGCAAGCTACTGCTAAGCATGAGGTCCAAGGCTCGATTCCCGAGTCGAGTAAAGTGTTATTGGGTTTTTTATTCTAGGATTGCTCAGTAGCAGCCCAGAGTATGGATTTGTGACTGGTTGATGGCAATAGGCACGCCCCCTATTCATCATCATCATCATCATCATCATCAGGCTATACTAGTCCACTGCTGGACATAGCCCTCTCCTAATGAGCGCCATAGCGCCCTGTCTTCAGCCCCCTATTACATGGGACTAATAGAAAACTGGCGAAATATGGGTACATCTCTGGCTAACTGATTTTATGTTATTTAAAATGCAAGTCATCGTGCGATAGCACTTAGTTTACGTTTTGTAACTTCACGATGACTTTTGCATGATCACTAATCTGTGATGACGCGTTCCTGATTACATTGCGATCTAAACTATTAATCATACTCTTAAATAGTTGATTTCAAACACTTACTCCGTTACGGGAAAAGGCATACTTTATCGACTCCCAATTCGATTTTCTAAAATTATAAAGGGACACGTTTTTCATGGGCGGATATTTAATTGTAGACTTTTTTTCTTCAAATTTTAATATTGACATATATAAAATTATGAAATTAAACTAACTACATATTTACAAAAAAACAAAATATAAAGGATATAGACTATAGGCCGTATTTACGTGAGCTTAAAAAAATGTAGAACAGAGGTGATTTATTTTTGGCTTATAAATTAAATTATATTACCCTTGAAAACTTTATTCAAAAATGTTCTTGAATTAAGTATTATAATTTAAGTGATACTAACGTTTGTCCTTACGAACGCTTATATTACTGTTTCAGACATTGTATAAAAAACAAAAATGCTGGACCATCCACACAGCATCATCTAGCCCCAAGCTAAGCAGGACTTGTGATATGGGTTCTAAATGACTGATATACTTAATACAATACATTACATAGATAGAATTTTTTTTATTATATAGCAAATACCCAGAATACTCGGAACAGATCTTTGTTGATCGTACAAATATTTAACCCAAGGCGGGAATCGAACCCGCGAACCCCTCGAAATCGCAGGCGGACTTTCGCCCACCGCTTAACATCGGTTGTCAAACCTTCTCTATATGAGAAGAGTCAAATTCCTTGGAGTGGGTCATTATCCGGTTAATATTTTTAGTATGACAATCTTATAATTATGAAAGAATATACTTACCAGCTGTTATACATGCACAGATCATTTGTTTTTGATATCTTCCTTATCCGTAAAACGTATCTGACCCAGATTGGCGACACCGGTAGCCGACAGCGATAGCTGATGCAACACCTGGTATTGTTTCTAGACATGACTTTTCTTTTATCCTTTCGGTGATGAAACATAATAAGATAGTGCTAATCGCGGCGAGTTACTCAGCTCACACCTGGTTGGTTCTCTATCCCATTTTTTGTTTTGGGCTGAAAAGATGTCCTCCGGCTGGTCTTTGAGACTCTTACTGACTACAAACCACCCCGGTGTTCCCTTCCCACACTTGTACCGGGGGATCATTTAAACTTGTGACTTTATGACCCTCGGTTGGTACCGGGGAGCCATCTTTCACCTCACCTCAGGTCTTCGTGGACAGCGAGGTGAAAGCGTGGCTGGAACCCTTTGCGCCGATGAGCACTGGTCGGTAGCGAGGCGGTAGATCGCAGAAGCAGTTGTGACCGAATCAGCTCGATCTCTTGCTGCATCTGTACACCGCACCGTGTCCACGCCTCCTCGCACCACTGGAACGCGAATTAATTCGAGGACTCTCTTCTCAAGCTCCCAGGGCTGAGATCCAATGAATATAAGCGTGATGTTATGTGATGTTATGTTATTTTTTCATCTAATTGTCCTCTCTCTTAAGGACGAGTAGAAATTAAAGACAAGAAGGGGAATAGACCAAATAACAGATATCTTATCTTGATAGATATATCTTATCTTGACTATTCTTAGTTTCGTCTCGCCCTATTTGTCGTGTTAAATTTTAAAACACAATTATTCCATTAAGGATACAAAAGAGAAGGATCACATTCGCAGTACAGCGTAAAAAGCTATAAAACGGCCTCATTTTTTCGTCGTTTAAAAGTTTCGTGTTATTTCGTTATTTTTGTATTAATTAATTACATAATATATTTTAAATTAAATAATCAATCAATACAACACCTAGCTTTACAAAGTAAGCCGAATGACGAGAAATATTTTACGACGTCTCATTTTCGGCTTGGCCGTAGCTTCGTCTGGTTTAAGGCCGAAAACAATAATGTGGCTGAATCATGATTATTTGGCCAAAAATAGCAGAAGGTGAAGACAAAGCTTCAGTCGGTCGCATCTGAACATACGTACGACTATCTTATTAATTTAGGTACTCTTCTCGCCTTCAGAAGCGAGGACGTGTAGATAACAGAAGAATATAACAACTTGACTTGTTGAGGTGTAAAAATGTTTGTAAAAACTTAGTAACTGAAATAAACATCGTTTATCGGACATAGCATCACGCCTATATTACCCAAAGGATAAAGCAAAGGAGCATCTATACTATACTAGCGGACCGATCAGACTTCGTCCTGCCCGTACAGCGCCACCTACCGGGTCCAATTGTGAATCTAAACCATTCTCGAATCTCCACGAACACACACAAAAAATTTCATCAAAATTGGTCCAGTCGTTTAGGAGGAGTTCAGTCACATACACACGCACACAAGAAATATATATATTAAGATGTAGTTCATCCCCATTTCGCCAATTATGTTTAAGTCTCATATATTAGGGAGCGTGCCTATGGCATCACTGGTAGAAATCCAGACTCCAGGCTGCTACTGAGAAATTCCACATGGAAACTTCAGCCTAATCGGGAATCGAACCCACGACCTCGTGCTCAGGAGTAGTGATTTCGACCGCTAGACCAACAAGGCAGAATAATTGAAACTTATTTTTACCATGTACTTTGACACCTGAGTGTCTTGGTCGGCTTTTTATTTTATATTGTTTTTGTAAATATGTATATAGTTAGTTTTATGGCATAATTGTATATATGTAAATACTAAAAAAAATAAAAATAAAAATGCATCTACTTATCTAGGTACAACACTTTTACCATGTTGACGTGTCAAAATTCGAAATAACTTTGGTGCCTCTTTAGTGTTTGTCAAGAAAATGAAAGGATTGACAGAGCGAGGTGAGGTTTTTGTGTGGCAGGGTATGTCGGCATGAAACATGCGGGAAACGAGAACAGTTATAAGCGCCGGTACGGATCTTGAGCGCTGGACGCATTAGTCGGTGTTAGTTCGCGCATAGGCACTTTATACAAAAACCGTCTACTGCGTAACTCAAGGACAGCGCTCTAGATCCGTGTCGGAAACATTAACTGCAGTGTAGTTAGATTACGATAGCGACTACTTCTGCATGTAACTTCTTCAAATAATTGAGCTAATCGAAAATACTCTTTTCTTTAGTTGTAACGCTGCATAGTGTCTAGATAAGTGTTTTCTTGTACAATTATTGAAAGTAATATTTTGTTTATTTAATATTATTTATTTATAATTTACTTATTATAGGCGTAATACTTAATATTCTAAAATTACTCACAGTTTTATAAAATAAACTTTCTTGTGAACCTAGTATTCTCCTATTCTGCATCAACGCTAACAGCTACACAGCTCTTTGCGAAGCCATATTGTTTCTGACAGAATGAATGAAAAATAAAACACAGTCTTTACAATTAATAAAATAATATTCAAAATTAACACAAACTTAATTAACTTAATTATGCTTCTTCTTACTTCCCGTATTTCCCTTCGTTGAACACAATCGGGAACAAATATATGCGCAAGAGCGTTTCAACAGGATGTATATAGCTAAGAGTAGGACTGCGATGACCGCAGCGAGATCTAGGAACCTTCTCTTGTAGAAGGGCAAGTCCAGCGCAGGAGAGCGCAGGTGCGGGGCGCCGCGAGTGTTCACCACGTGGTTCACCCAGTGCACCAGCTCCTGTCCCGGTTTCACGGGACGGTCGTGGTGGACGAAGGATAGCTCCTTCGCTTTTTCGGCGTACCTGTTCAAAAGAGATGATTTGGTTTAACAATAGGGTAGTGTCCTTAAAAACTCTGATTGGTCCGTTGTCCGAATTTGGATTACTCAAAAATATTGGGCACGTATTTTTTCTCTTGTCACGTAAACCAAAAATGACGACGGTATAGTGCGTTGAAATAGCGCGTGACGTCACGCTGTCTTACACTTTTCGTTAAAAGTGTAGCACGGCGTGACGTCACAAGTCCCTTCTCCTGAACTTTGATGTGCTATTTATATCACTGTCACTCTTTCGGGTTTCTGACTACATGTAACGACTGTCATAGATCTACGAATGACAGCCGGGACAAACGGCTTAACGTGCTTTCTTTGCTTCGCTTGCTCTTTTCTAGGTTATCTAAGTAAAATCACTGCCTGATGATATAATAATTATCGTAGTTCGATATTTTGTGGTCTGCGCCGTTTGCAAAGACACTCCCTAAAAAAATATAGCAAAGACTTTTACATCGCTAGAAAACATGGCTTCATACACACCTTTTGTTACTAATAACTTCAAGAATAGTTTTCTTAAGATCGTCAGCCATTGAGTAAGATAGGTCTACTCTTTTTGCAAATCCTCTGACGACAGCTTTGTCCACATTCATGAACTGATCAGCGAAGACTGGAATACCAATGATTGGCACACCGAAGTGAACAGCCTCCGTCGTTGATAGGAGACCACCGTGGGTCATGAAGACGGCAAGGTTGGGGTGAGCTGAGAAATAGACATAAAAATTGATTTAACAATAAATTAAGATACATGAAGAAATGCCAGAAGTGCATAGCACTAACTTTCGCTAGTAATAGTTATAATCCCATGTAATATATTGTAGGATATATAAAATATTTTATACTGGGGAGTTTGTTCCGCCACTTCTTCTTCCCAGCAAAAACACTAGGAAGTGGTGAAGGGTTGGCGTTTTGGGGGACTGTCTTATATAAACGTTTTGACGTTCAAAAAGTTCTCAGCCTAATTTGAATAAACGAATTTTGATTTTGTACTTAATGCAAATGACTCGCCAAAAGTAATTTTTCAGAGAAATATTAATATTTAGGTAGTAATAATTTATAAAACGATTCACTAGCCATGACGGCGAACGAGTGAAATCCTCCCAGATATCCCAGATATACATGAAAATTATCCAACTGCCTGACCAATGACGGACAACATATAATTATACCTAATACGTGTCATTAATCAACCCAGAAAAAACCGCATAACCGCAACCGTACTATAATTACTGCCTGCGTACAATCATTTTATCGGTCATTTTAATTTAGTCTCTGTAAGAATAAAATCATTGTAGATCACAGCAGAGCTGACTTTACGAAATGGTATTAATAATCTGTGCCATTAAAATTTAAAACATGCATTCTTTCTTCATTTGAAGAGGCCTGTTAGCTGCGGTATGGATACTTTATATTGATAAATTATATATTTATTTCTGTATATTGGTTTTAACAAACACTTTTATACGTCAAGTAAGTAAATATATTTCTGTTTTATGTGCTTCCCTATCATAATCTGATTGCTTTGAGAAGGAACACCGAAATAAAGTCTCGAGGCTTTAAACTGACAAATTACTGAATACAATTAAAAGTCCTGAGTAATGAAGAGCCCGTCAATCCCAAAATCATTGCGGACTTAGTGCAACTCCTAAATCACCTACAACTCATCTCAGTATACAAATATATATATGTAAATTAGTAAGGCCTTTCAAATTACAAATGACAGTCATTTCATGTGTGGCGATTCAGCCGCATTGGTTGAAATGGGAGATAAACCCAATTTACATGACAATGCGTCGATAAAGACTGTCTGATGATGACGATTTTAACGACAGAAATACATTTAAAATAGTAACTTACATAGAATTGCCTGCTGCGGTGCCCACTCCAGAATGTGGACATTCTTAGGCAGGTTAGGCAAAACCTCCTCAAATTTCCACAATACGGTCTGCTTCAGTGTTCCAAACATCTTCAGAAGGCTGACCTTGACCTCGTCGGGTAAGTCTGTACTCCTCAGGTTAGAGCCCATACTGAAGTAAATCACTCCATCCTTTGAGCTGTCCATAATTTTCTTCAAGTCCTATCGAAACATTAGGTACACTCGTTACTATTGCCTCTGGTGAAAACCATATTATGATTTAATAGAATACAATTCATTGTACTCCATTAATGATAACATGCCAGCGACTTCCCTCGCGTTTGTTTCCCCCCCCCCCCCCCTACACATTTTAACACCACCTTATCCAGGCGCGGTCGCAGCCAAACACTAACAGAAATAACGAAACAAATGGGGTGATAATATTTGAAGTTAATAATTCAAAACTTTATTTTTTAATAATTGTCTATTATTAGGAACTTTTCAATGTCACGTAAGGATTTTGGGGGGAAGATACGGCCCTAACTGACCCGTCAGACCGCCACTCTCATTCACCCCTTTGAAAGGTATAATTATAGAAAATGATTGATTAAGATCTTGCTTTTTTATTTGGATGAGTATTCAAGAAAAATTTAATCAAGTTTATAGATCAAAGGATTTTTAAATAAAATTCCCTCTTTTTTACTTAAATTACGAGGTTCATCATGCTTACCTCAGGCATAGGCTTTACAGTATCATCGATATGATAACCTCCAATGTACTTGTGACTCTGTGGGAGAGACGTGGCTCCGCCCGTAGAAACATATGCGTTGGAGAGAATCATAGATCCATTATACCGGGCTTCATCAAAAGTTACATGTTTTCCTCCACGCTTTGCCATAATCGGGCCGAACAGCGACTCGTACGCACTTTCTTGAACACCGTCCAGCCAACTGGAATTTCGAAGATATTCAAAGTAACGGAAAGAAAAAATACAAGGAAATTCTAATGACTGTCTTAGTAAATATTGCGCTTAAATTATGTCAGTGAAGACAAAACACAAACTGAAGGCCCCTTTTTGTGTTTTACATAGCATATTGGCGCCAATTCAACGTCGTTTGCTCAGCATGATGATATGCCATGGGGGGCCCACAGTGCTGCGCTGCTTTTTAGTGGTCACCTAAATAGTAATGTAATGTGATTTACAGAAATCAAGTGGAATCTTTTATCAGTTTTGTGTAACTATCCTGTTCCTTTTCCAAATTTCCAATATCAGAAAGAAGAAGTGAACATATTTTAAATTAAGTATCTGACTTGGTTATATGAACAATCAAGATTTTCTTATGTCTTTACACAATTCAAAGTAAAGAAACATCAGAAAAAAGCTTAAAAATTAGGAAAAAGTCGACGAAAAATTTCAACGCTGTAAATCAGAATCAAAATGCAAATTGTTAACTGTCGATAAAATAATATTTTGTCTAGATTCAATCAGTCATTCTAGTGATTACAATAGCTATTAAAGGATTTCTCATAGATTTCATTTAATTAAATGTATAGGTGACTAGGCGACCACCTAGGTCAACCAAGGCACAAGTCTCGAGCATGTGCCGACAAAAGAAAAGAAATATCCTGGTCTAATACTTACAAGTATCTCAAAAGTTGGATTTTCATTTGAATCCACAGTTCAGTTGCTCGCTGAACAAAGTTCAAAGGCGGTGAGTACGCAGACATGATGTCTACAGAATATGCAGGGTTCAATGTCTCGTCAACCAATTGCAGAATCATCCAGTGAGCTTCTACTGATGACAGCCAAATGAGTGGGCAGTTGAACACTGGGGCAAATCTGAAATTAAAAAGGAGTTGTTAGCATCGAGGCTAAAAAATAATGGGCAAATAGTAGAAATATATACTATGCCTGTTGAGGTTGGTTAGGTGACCATTACTTATTGAACGTTTAGTGATTCGTCTCGGCTGTCATTTGTTGATCTTTGACAGTCGATAAGCTCGAAATTATTTCAACCAGTCTTACTAAGAGCATCGTGCTACCCAGTAACTGGGTTGTGTAGGTCAGATATTAAGCTGTATCTGAAGCTAACCCCAGCATAGTTGGGAAAAGGCTAGCCAGAATATGATGATATCAGGCTCAAGTTACGGGACAAAAAGTACCGAACTCGTGAGGTTATAATGATGAGGAATTCATCATTCCATTCGATTAGTTGAAAGCAATTTATAGTAATTATAACAGACACAGGTTTAAAAAGAGATGTTAACATAGGTATAAGTGAAGGAGGCACTTTGCAAATCCGATCCTTTTCTGCGATAAAATTAACTGATAAATATTTAAAGCCGAGTGTAAAAGAACTTAGTGGAAATGAGAAGCTATATCATTCCAAGTACAATAACTCACCCAGCAGGTACATCGCTGAACATCCATTCAACGATCACCACATCAAACTGCTCCTTAGGATCATTTAATAACTTCTGCACATCGGGGTTCGAAACGGTCTTCTTGTTTATCTCAGTCATCATATAAATCAACAGACCGACGCTCATGTCAGGGGCCTTGTTGTCCATAATATTCTTTATGCTCAAGAGCTCCTCTGAAATAATGAAAAACAATCTGTTAGCAATATTTTTAAAGTTTATAGAATAGTTACAAAAGTCTTCAGAATATCTTTATTCTTCAGCAAGCCGGACTATTACCAAATCTGCATCACATGAAAGCCGGAATCAACAGTTGTGACCACCAGAAAAACATGACAATGAAGTTCGACGAGTCCCAGAAAAACGATTCTACTGACTTTTAGCGCGGAACGAAATTAATCAGAAAAGAACAGCGGAGGAATTTTCATATTGGGCTTCTTCCATTAAGAAATAATCCGTAATCCACCCATAATCCTTCGAAAAGATTACCCACATAAATTTGGTAGGGGGAGCATTCTATATAACGTTGTGTTGCTGATTTTGCCAATAGGCCAAGGTCAGTATGGTCGCCAATAATTATCGTTACCAAACACGATATATCCAAAGCTTGTTGCAAAGTTTCCCATATCCTTAACCAGGTCACGGTCTATTCTTGTGAGAACTCCATCCAAACCCGTTTAGCCCTTAACACGTTAAACGCCAAGTGATGCACAAACAAAACATTTTCTATTGTGTCTCGTTTTCTGGCAGTTAAGGTGTTAAAGTTGAAAAAAGTAAAAAATGAACTTCCCAATTATAATTTTCGAAAATTTGAGGTCTAAGCATAAGCGTGGGAGTTTATTAAAAATAAATCTTACTAGGCATGATATCGAAGTTACTGCTGACATCAATTGTGCGAAGTTTGGCAGGAGGATTCTTGTAGGCGAATGGAGAGATGTATGTCACCTGGAAGAAGAAACAACGCTGGGTTACAGAAGGTTTCTAGCGATTCTCTTTTTATGTAGTAGTACCAGCCTGTTACTGTCCCACTGCAGGGCAAAGGCCTTTTCTCATACAGAGAAGGCACGAGCATAAATCACCACGCTTGCTCAAGACGGGTTGGCGATTTCAGACTTATATTAATTATATAAGTCCAGGTTTCCTCACGATGTTTTCCTTCACCAATGTCAGTGATATCCAAGATGAACTTAGAAAGTACATATGAATTGAAAAGGCACATTGGTACTACATGCCCAGGTTTGAACCCAAAACCTCGTGCATAAGAGACGAGGCCTAATCACTGGGCCATCATGAACAACTGGGCCATCACGAACATGATTCTCTTTTTATACAAGTTTTTATACACATATAGGTACATACATAAGCTCACGCCTATTTCCCATGGTGGTACGCGAAAACTACAGAACATCTGCTAAGATCCTTAGGATAGGTAACGATCATAAATCTCGTCATACACCCACGCTGGTTGTGAGTACCTGACGTTTCTGAAGAACATCACCAATAAGGTCAGTGTACATATATCCTCCTAGAGCGTCCCCTGCGCCGTTAACATATGTATATCTGATGATTTCGATAGATGAGCTAGTAATATTTTTAAGTACTCTTTGGATAATATTATTAAGACTTCAAAAAGGAGGAGAGAGTTAGTTTCTGAAGTCGGTGGCATAAAATGAATTACACAAAACAGCCAAAAACTTCCAAAACTAAAGTTATTGTATATCTTTTTATGTTTTTTCAGAGGCGGTTGAATGTTTCATAATCTAACATGTTTACATACAAAACATTCGTATATTATAGTTCTGTTTATAAACTTAATAGTACAGTATCTAAATATGAGTTACACAACAGTACTTTATGTGATAAAATAACTGGTATCGTTCGTTTTATCAAGGAGGAAGTAATCCAAGGTAAACAAATTACTGAAACAGAAAAAATAGGTACAAAGGTACTCAATAATAAACACCTACTTAGGTTTTATCTGATAATTAATGTATATATCAATATTTGTAACGAGTAAAACTAACTAACTACTTAGTTGTGTCGCTCTTGTACATACCTACTTCAATGGTATTAAAGTACATATTATAAGTATACACAAGCAGAATGTATGTCCTCTACCTTTGCATTTAAGGAGTGGAGTTAGGCATCTATTAAATAGGATATCATCATCTGCCTATTAATTTTGGAACTAGGTTGAGGTCGGCTTTGAATCTAGTAACTAATATTTTATATCATATCTGACCTCCACAACTCTGTTACTGGGTAACACAATACCACCAGGTAATATTGGTTCTCAGAAGTCTGGGCCTCTGACTACCCCTAACGCCCTGTAACTTCAACTGAATTCGATAGATTGACGATAAAAGATGTCCTGTGTAAATTGATCAATGGATGATCAGATTTTTAAAAACTTGAATCTGTGGTGTAACTCAGATCTATCAACGTGCATCGCTATCTTTTGGGAGGTCATTTATTCACTTATTTACTGGTCAGAAAACACCTTTTAAACATAAACCTTAACAACACTGACCTCATGTCCAGCATTCAGCAGATGCCTGACAACTCCATCCCCTAGGTTTCCGTGACTCCTCGAAGGCATGGGGAACACCACCAGGATCTTGGAAGCCTCGGAGAACGCCAGCATTATGCTGAACAGCACCCAAAACGTCTTCATTTTTTCCATGATCTGCGCAAAAGAATTTAACAAAATATGAACTTAGTTGTTAATAGGTTTTTTATGGAAGTTCCAACTTGTTTACATTAAGCAACATACTTAATATACGAGGTGCAAGGATCATTGACGCCTAACCTGATACCAGGAGCTGAGTCCTACCCCCCAGCGTTGATTTTTTCAGCACGTTTTCCTAATGTCTACGTATTTTTCTAATGTCATGATTTTTTTACAGATTAAAGTAAAAAAAGCATTAGTAAAAATAGGAAAAGCTGACAAAGAATTTCAACGATGGAAGGTCCAGAATCTTGTAGGAACCTACTGTTAAGGTATTGGTACGGCGATGTCCCTTCCACTCTGTATTATGTACTGAAATATTATGAAACAGAATAAGTATATTACGAACAATCCTTCCTTTTTCCTCGTAAGGCAATACACCGACTGAGCATTATAATCATTAGCAAACAGCGCCGCGCTTGTGACAATACGTCTATATGTTATTCAAGGTCATCAATATTAGCGGTTTTAAGGAAGTGTCGAGTTCAAAGTACGTACTGCCTACTTGTTTACCAGACACAAGCTGTTTGTGGTTTCTTTTTTTTTATTAACCTTTTTTCTTACATAATGGAATACCGGCGAATTAAAAAGGTAGACAACCGCTAAGTACTCCATTGTTTTTAGTTCTTTTTTCAAAATGTTTGTTCGTTGTGTGTGAAACGTGATTTGGGTGATAATTATATTTTATTCAATTGTTTTGAACGTAATAGAGACATCATAAGACAATTTGTAACTAGGTAATCTAAATAGATGTTGAATAATCCTATTCATTTGTACAAGCTTTGTTTATTGAAGGTTATTTTAAGATTTGCATGATAACCTATGGTGTAATATTAACATATCTAAGGTAACATCATTTGTATCGCATGTAACAAAAACAACTGACTGACTTTGACAGATTCCCACAAAAAATAAGGTTGATTACGATGAATGTGTTTTAGTAAATACCTAGGTACGTTGGTGTGGTGTGTAATGCATCAAAATTTTTATGCCTAACGTTTATACATAATCTTTGACATAGTCAACGGTCAACTGGTCTATATGTTGCTCCTCGCTCTTGAGAAGACAACACTCACTTCGTCATTAATTAAATAATAAAGAATAATGCTGGAAAATTCACACAACATCATCGAGCCCCAAGCTAAGCAGAGCTTGTGTTATGGGACAACTATGACTGATATACTTAATGCAATACATTACATAGATAGATATTTTTAACTATACATAAGAAATACCCAGAAAATTCTAAATAAATCTTTGTAGATTCCCCGAACTTTGACTACCACGAGTGCCTGGCAACAAATGAATGCAGTGCCTGTACCAACCTCATTACTAATGTAATTATTGTTTTCAGACAGATATAAAAACATATTTTGATATTATTCCGGTATTCAAATTACGAATATGGAGATAATATGCAAAAAAAAACATATTATAAATCAATACTAATTTGGAATGCCACCCACACGTTTAAACAATAATAATAGCAAAACATTGTAGCCTTGAGATAGCACACGTGATTAGATTGTTAAACCCGGCTTGAAACTCGCTCGTGTTAATAAAAAATTAAGCTAAAAACTTACCGGTTTCAAAGTAAAAGTTCTCAAACTCACAACACTCACAAAATAAAACAATAAATTGAACTTATGTTGTTATAAACACCACCTTATAATTTAATTATAATATTTATAATTGTAATTCATTTAAAAAATCCGTGTTCAAGTCGAACAGACGCTCTACAGACGCTTTTAAAAATGGAATGGGTCGGGAGTTTGGCTTACATCAGTTAATGTATGTTATATATAGTATCGCTGGATTCGACATCAGATAAGGTACCAGACACACTATCGGTTGATAGCTCCATGATAAAGGTTGCGTCATACCCACAGATGTAATAAGTTTGATTGTTGCATGGGAACACATCACGCCTGTATTCCTCGAAGGGTTAGGCAGAGGTGTAGGCACCTTGCATTCTAGTTTCGAAAACTATGTATAAGTTTAGTATATGAATTTAAAAACGAGGATGACTCTGACTGTAACTGAAAATTCATTTTTAAATTTATTTATTTGTTTTTCAAAAAACAAAGTCTTAGAGCTTAGGTCAATTTTTCCGTAACGGGGAAAAACCGAATAATAAAAAAATCACCAATAAAATTCAAAACAAAATAAAAAACAAACAATTCTAGTTTTTCATTATTATAAATTTGGTATGATTTTTTTTAACATTTGAATGATCTATGAAGATCTTATATATATTATAATTGTTTGATCACTAAAAAATATTAAGATCAAATGCGATAACACGGACGGGGTAGCTTCGTGGGTACTTCCAATTATAATTTATATAATTAGTGATTAGTTTATTTTTTATTTTTAAGGGTTTAAAAAGGTGATCACAAAATACATGCAACTTTTGCGTTTAAATGTAGATCATTTGGCACGACAAATTGCAAAATAAAACTATTTATTTAATAAATTGCCACTCTATTACTTTTATATCGACCTATGTGACGCGGCGGGCGAAGATCTGCCTGCGACGCAGGAGGTTGCGGGTTGGTTTCCCCCGCCTTGGGACAGTTTTTGTATGATCTACAGAGATTTGTTCCGGGTGTTCTGGGTATTTGCTATGTACGTATATTATAATACAAATATATATCTATGTAATATATTGTATGTATATCAGTCATCTAGTACCCATAACAGAAGCTCTGCTTAGCTTGGGGCTAGATGATGTGGCGTGGATTGTCCAGCATTACTTATTTATTTATTGATGTGAATATGTAGAGGATAACTAAATTTGAGGAGACGATTTCAAGAATATAACTCACTAAAATATACGAAAGAAAAAAAGATTAAGGGATAACTCTCGAACAGGGACTGCCTCATTGGTCTAGTGCATCTAGTGGTCCGTAACGCGACTGCTTAGCATGAGGTCCTGGATTCGATTCCCGGGTCGAGCTATGTGTTATTGGGATTTTTCAATAGGAATATCTCAGTATCAGCTTTAAGTCTGTAATCGTGCCCAGTTGACGGCAGTAGGCTCACCCCTCTACCTACATGGGACTTAAAAACATAACTGGTGAAATGTGGGTGTACTTAGGTACACCTCTGCCCATCCCTTTGGGGAAATACAGGCGTGATGTTATGTTGTTATTAAGGGATAAATAACCTTGCTTTTGCAGCGGGTTTGTTTGTTTTTTAAATTGTATTTTGATTAAGTTAACATTCATCTTTGTGAGAAAACACTTTTGTAGTTCTGAGTTGGATGATGTGATGTATCCTTTCTTTCTAACTAAAAATGAGTTGACTTTGTTGTATTGATGTCGAATAATCCATAGTAATATGATAAATGGAAAAGTGTGTATATCTATTTGTCCGTCTTTCACGCCTAAACCACAGAACGGATTTCGATAAAATTTGGCAGAGAGATAGGTTGCGCCCGGGAAAGGACATAGACTTTTCTTTATCAAAAAACCACGCGGGCGGAAGTTAGTAAGTCAATAATAATACCCGTTTCAGAGTCGAACGTAACAGGACGATAGACGACCGATGCTGGCAAATGTAGGCGAGTTGCGCAATGATTTCTAATCCCACAACGGAGGCACGGCGCGTATATGAGTATTCCATAAACGACGACGAAGGCGAAGGTCCGCCTGCCACGCAGGAGGTTGCGGGTTCGATTCCCGTCTTGGGACAAATGTTTGTACGATCTACAAAGACTTGTTCCGGGCGTTCTGGGTATTTGCTATGTACAGTAAAAAATATCTATCTATGTACTGTATTGTATTAAGTATATCAGTCATCTAGTACCCATAACACAAGCTCTGCTTAGCTTGGGGCTAGATGGTGCTGTGTGGATTGTCCAGCATTCTTTATTTATTTATTTATTTATAAACAAAGCATGACGCCCGTAATCACCGAATAAACCAGAATACGTACTCTTTATAGCACCCTATAAAAACGTACAAATAAATACTTTAAGAGGTACATAGGGTGTTACAATGGGCGGCCTTATTGCTAAGCTGTCGAAGTGAAGGAGAATAGATATGCTTATGGTAGTCCGTGGTACACTGTGTACATAGATGCAATATATACCTATATGAATACATACGAGTAACTTGTATTTTAATACCTAATTATATGAAATATAATTATTATAATCACCTACTAATAGTCAAGCAATGCAGCGAACTGTTATATTATGACATCAAGAAGGGTCAGGCAGAGGAAGTTTTTAATCAGTGCGTCCTACCCGTGATGACCTACGGAGCCGAGACATGGACACTCGCGGTAAGGTTGGTCCACCAATTCAAAGTCGCTCAGCGAGCTATGGAGAGAGCTATGCTCGGAGTTTCTCTGAAGGATAGGATTCGAAACGAATACATCCGACAGAGAACCATAGTCACCGACATAGCTCAAAGAATTAGCAAGTTGAAGTGGCAGTGGGCTGACCATATCTCGCGAAGAACCGACTACCGCTGGGGTAAACGTGTTCTTGAGTGAAGACCGCGACTCGGCAAACGTAGTGTAGGACGCCCTCTGACTAGGTGGGATACCTACTTATTAGTAGGTATATTGTATTGTTATTATCAAGCTATGCAGCGAACTGTTATATTATGACATTTAGAAGGGTTAGGCAGGGACGTACCACACTTCCTTTTATAATTTTAAGTCTCATGTAATAGATGGCGAACGTATCGTCTATATAACTACCAACCGAGCTTAACTCTAGACTCTAGACTGCTACTGCTACAGCTTAATATTACTGTGCTTCGACACTCGGACTTACATATAAATTCAGCGTAATAACTAAATAAGTTGCATAAAATATAATAAGTTAGATAGATAGAGCTCATCCGATCAATCAGAAATGAATAACGGTAGTTAATACCGTTATTCATTTCTGATTGATCGGATGAGCTCGTGGCTAAGGTTAAGCTCAGTTCATCGAAGGTTAAGCTACGCTTGCCGAGGTCAGTCTGTGGATGGGTGACCGTTCGTAACATATTGAGACTCCTCCGTGCCTCGGAAAGCACGCTAAGCCGTTGGTCCCGGTTGTCATTTGTAGATCTTTGACAGTCGTTACGGGTAGTCAGAAACCTGAAAGTCTGACAACCAGTCTTACCAAGGGGTATCGTGTTGCCCAGTAACTGGGTTGTGGAGGCCAGATAGGCAGTCGCTCCATGTAAAATACTGGTATTCAGCTGCATCCGGTTAGACTGGTAGCCGACCCCAACATAGTTGGGAAAAGGCTAGGCAGATAATGATTCATTTCTGATTGCAGGTACTTCCAAAAAGCTTAGTTGTGTCACACAACTTAGTTCTACCCTGCGTTGAAATAAAGAGTGCGGTCCGGATGTCACAATGTAAATAAGTGTAGTTTTCCATCTCAAACCTACGCTGGGGATCGCGGGAATGTACGATCCTTCCCCAAGCGCTAGCAACCACTAGTACAACCTACCTACTAATAATTATGATTACAAATAGAATGAAATAGATTTATTTCATCAGCCAAAGTTTTATGACACGGAACTGACGGATGACGCTGAAAAATTTCGTTTTCATACAATTATCACGTATTTGCTTAGATTAGATATGTCTTTCAACCTTGTGCCTTTTTAAGAATCTCGTCAATTTGTGATTTGACAACAAATTCAAATGAAAGGTTTGTTTAAAAATACGCTTGTGCTTAAATGTCATGATTTCATGAAATAAGTAATCATTCAATCGAATAATTTGAACTTAAAAAGTCGTATAATTATTTAAATTATTATTTGATACTTCGTGTAATAAACATTTGGTACGGTCGCAAATAACTTTTTCAATAACCTACTGACTAATACTGAACTGAATAATTTAAAAAAAAAACCTATTAAATAAAAAAATTGTGAGCATTAGGTACCCTTCACAAAGCTGAGCTGAGCGATTGACTGCTGCGCTGCGTATCGTGGCTTCGATTCCCGCACGGAAAAAATGTTTGTATGGCCTACAGGTAGTTGTTCCGGGTCTGACTGTTTGTGTTTGTGAGTTGTTGAATGTTTGTAAACGCACCCACGATACAGGAGAAATTCCTTGTGCTGGGCAAAGTTTTAAAAAAAAGAAGAATAAGAAAGAAAAAAATAGGATAAAACATTTAAAAAAATGTTTTAAAAAACTTTTTTTACCCGTGATCATTTTCTGTATTGGACCGACTTGAGTGTAAATTCAGGCATGGTCCAGCACTAAAAATGATTACAATGACTTGATAGGTTTTTGGTTACATCATTTACTTGTTATATTGTTTGAGAAGAGCAACTGAGTCTCAGCTTCGTTATGCTTCTATTTACAACTGCGGGGCAAGCACGCCTACTGATGTCACAAGCCATGTGCCTTGAGTCACACATTTTATCACTGTTTTGGCGATAAAATTGTAGTATACCTCCGTAATCATTTCTTGTCACAAACGTCTTGTACATCCGTGTGTGACCCGCTGCTACGAACGGGGTATTTTCTACGTATGTTCTCCATTTCTGTGTTGTAAATGACCTAAATATCATCATCTGCCTAGCCTTTTTCCAACTATGTTGTGATCGGCTTCTAGTCTAACTGGATGCAGCTGAATACCAGTATTTCACATGGAGCGACTGCCTATCTTACCTCCAAAACCCAGTTACTGGGCAACACGGTAACCTTTGGTAAGAATGGTTGTCAGACTTTCGGGCTTCTGACTACCCGTAACGACTGTCAAAGATCAACAAATGACAGCCGGGACCAACGGCTTTACATGCTTTCCGAGGCACGGAGGAGTCTCAATATGTTACGAACGGTCCCGTCCAGAGACTGTCCTCAGCTAGCGTAGCTTAAGTTTCGATTAACCTGTTCAGCTGTTTTTGTAGTCCTCTTGTAAATTACCTAAATACCATTAATTAATTGTGTCGTGATACTGAAAGAATTTATTAAACAGCGAATGCGTTCAACTACTGCAGTATTTTGAGCCTGTAGTTCTAAAAAGACTCCGAAGTTACTTGTATATGGACTAAGAACCTACTTTGATGTAGTGTAGGTCTTGTAATGCATTAATGACATAACTTTTCTACTATTGAACTGTCGTTTTCGTTGGCCTAGTGGACAAGCGCTACTGTTGGACATGCGGTCTTGGGTTGGATTCCCAAACCTGGTAAAGTGTGTTTGGGGTTTTCCGTGTGGATTTATACCCGGTTTATAGCAATAGGCTCTTCCCATATTACATGTAACTACATAATTGGCAAAATGTGGGCTACCTATAAATTTCTAACTCCTCCGCTGTTCTTTTCTGATTCATTTCGTTGCGGGATCCAAGATGGTTGAATCGTTTCTACGGGATTCGTCGGGCTTCATTGTCTCGACGCTTTTCTGGTGGTCGCCACTGTTGATTCTGGTTTGCAGTGGTTTGGTAATAGGGTGGAGGGCTTGCCCCAAAAAAAAACTATAGATTTCTGCCTAACCCATCAGGTAATACAGGCGTGATGCTACGATGTTTATCATTGAATATAAATCGGTCGAACTAATATTATCTGGTGTACCTATATCAGCGAAATTGTCCTAATCACAGTATGTTTTACCAAGCTGATATTGTTTTTATATATATTACTATGGCCACGGAAATAATGATACTGTTTTATATCTATTGACAATCTGTGTAACATAATGTTAATCTGGGCACGTAGTTAGACTTAATCGATACCAGTGTGAAGCAATATACCTATTGCATCATCATCAATATCATCCTCAACCTGCCCTTATCCCAATTTATTTTGAGTCGGTGCACCATGTCTTCTTCATCTATACATCTATTTACCTATGCATATTACTCATAAAATAAACTCAACACAAAATACTTCATTCAAGTTCTTCTAGCTTATCAGATAGATGTATTGTTGTTTCTTACCCCACTTCTTCTTCCCAGCAAATATAGTGTGTGGAAGTGGTGAAAGTTATGGAATGTCATGCCCATTCTTCTGGATACAAAACTACCGATCGGGAGGGGTAACTAGAATAACTTTAGTTCTTTTTTTTACTGTAATTTTGACGTACAAAAGTGCCTTTTTAATGGTCTAATTGAAATACAAGATCCTTAATTAAATTTAAAATTTACATATATACAAATATAATAGAAATCTTACTATATTCATATATAATAATACCTACTGTCCCACTGCAGGTTAAAGGCCTCTTCTCATGCAGAGAAGGCACGAACATTAATCACCACCATATATTCGCTCGCTGTCTTCTGGAAACGTTGCCAAAAGACTGGCAGCATTGCCACGTTGGATGGCAATACTAATTCTTTGGGCAAAGAATGGGACTGTCCTATGTAATTTTAGACGATCAAAAAGTATTCGTTCTCAAACTATTTTTTTTTTTTTCTGTTTTCACAATACACTAAGATAAGAACTACATATTACGTAGATTAACAGCCAGCAGTAATAGTAATGAAGGTCTTAATCGTTTTAGTATTTGGCCAGGTGTTTATTATCTTATCTGAGGAAAAAGAGCTTAATTGCCAGATTAAATAGATCGAAACACTAGTAAACAGTGAGTCTGTCGGGCTCATCAAGAGTTCCGTAGGTACCTTGGCCATCATTCTTTTTCAAAGTCTTTTTTTGCTATTGCACAACTTTGTTTGTTTGTAATAGGATTTCTAAGAAACAAGGAACTTTTAATTTAGTTATTTAGCAAATTTTGGAGATAAGTATAAGGAGGAATAATATTTTTACGGAATTTTATCATGATAAGTTTTATAATGTGTATATTAATTCATTTCACATATTCCACTTGAACTAGTTACTACTATTTAAATTTCACCCACGATCCCCTTCCTTTTGGTTTCTATGACAAGGAAAATATCAATACTTTAACAACTCGGTGTGTTTATAACCATTCAAAATTTCATGTCGATAGCGTTAGTAGTTCCTAAGCTATGACTTTGTGACATATAGACGAAATCGCACCATAGGCGATGGTGCGATTTGAAAAAGGAATTTGGAAAAGGAACCTTTTCTTCCATTTACAATGAAACCCAAAAAAAAATCAAATGCTTACGTTAGACTGCCAGTGTCAATACTTTCCTTGCAAACATACATCAGCATCATCAGCCTATAGAAAACTAGCGATGGACATAGGCCTCTCCTTAGCTTATTAATCTAATATTACCAAGCACGACTTAAATCTAATCAAACACACACTTTATCATTCACCCTTTCACTTACATACACACACTATCACCACTTACATACATACAATCACTCACACACACACCCTCACACCCATACGCACGTTTTACAATAATTATAAGCATTGTTGTATACATAAATTGGAAAATTAATATTGAACTAGTTTATTGTAACCTCTTGTAAGGGATAGGGACCGTTATTCCTTAATACAGGTTATTCTATAACCTAGCTAGGAAAGCGGAACTTCACCCACCAGATTGTAATTGACATGGTTCAAACTTAAATATTATGTGTAACTCTATGTATGCCTCATGTACTACAATCTCCTTTTTATGAAATAAATTATTCTTATTATTATTATTATCTCTTTAGCTATACCTTTCGGCTAGACTTAGGGACTACTCACACTTATTCAGCTTATGTCCATAGTAAACAACGATTTTATATGGAGACGCGTACGCATGTCATACAAAACTGGTGTTTTCTATAGACAAAAGCTGAATTGAGCTGAATAAGTGTATTTAGTCCCTTATAGCTACCAGCAGCAAGCTTACTCGTTTCCTTGCATTTTAAATACTGTCAAAAAACCACTAGATAAGGGTTCACAAAATAATTCTAAAAAAACCATCTGGGGCTTACACTCACCATTCCCACATGGAACCATATTTTATATGAAATTGACAGCCTCGACAAATTGTAGGGGGTCGACAGACGAACAATTTGTCACTGTCCGGAAGTACTAGGCGACAATTGGACGATTTTGAGATAAGTATTTCATTCGTCCGATGGCCCAGACGCGAAGGCTGATATACTGGTTTGTGGGTTCAAATACGGACAAGGACCGCAATGTACCTTTATTAACTCACACATACAAGTGCATCTTGGACATCACTGACATTGGTGAAGGAAACAGTGATAGGCTTGTAGGTATTATTAGAATTACTGTCTAAATTCAATGTCTCCATGAGTATAGCGGAAGCAACGGTATTGACTTCATCCACGTGGAATTTGACAAAGTTTCATTATTTTTACGCTGAAAGTTATTTTTTTTTAACATACATATGTAGTTACTCCTTAACATATCAGCTATCTTCAAGCGAAATTCCCGTCAAAATCATTCGAGTCATTTTGGAGATTACCTCAAACAAACAGACAGAAAGACAAAAATTTCAAAAAATGTTATTTTTGTGTAACCACCGTACAAACTTTCATAATATGCATTTAGCAAAAAGCTGTTCTTTGGACATTACAAACAGACACTTCTATTTTATTAATTTGTATCGATGACCGCCAGGTCACCAAATAGTAGGTGGCTTATTAATAACAGCTGCACGGATCGAATTTCGGATTTCTCCTGTATCGTGGGTGCGTTTAGGAACATACAAACTCACACAGCCAGACCCGGAACAACCACCTGTAGGCCATACAAATATTTGTTCCTGTTGTTTGCGGGAATCAAACCCACGAAACGCGACGAGCGGTCAATCGCTCAGCCACTGCGCAAACCGTGCAGTCCAAAATATAAATATAAATTCCAGATGTAAAACTCCAATAACACTGCCCGACACTGCTACCCAGGATTCGAACCTAGAACCAGGAATGTAATGGTCATTTAGTGATGAGCTTTTATGTGTTGAGCTTTTATATATGGTACACGTAATATATGATGTTATAAATATTATATAATATACTTACATACTAGGTTATTTATAAATATGTAAATCTTTTAACAAAACATACTAAGGTAGGAAAATTCAAACATTTATTTAAATGACGCAAGAGATACCGATGACTAATACTTTACCCGCGACTTTATCTCCGTAAATGTAGATATTTAAGCTATTTTTTTTCGCATTCACACTTCCATAACATTTTGAACGACTGACATGGAAAAAAGAAACACTTTCTGGCAACAGGTTGAAATACGCGCGGTAAATAGATATTTAAAATAAAAAAAGCAAAAAATGGCATGGGTCAGGGCTGCGCCAAAAAGGCCCATTCAGCGGTATTGTCTGACAGGTGCTGTCAGACGCTTGTTTTCAAATGAGCCTTAAGGGACGAGTGACAGTTTTGTTAGCTATTATATCGATACAGCTACGCTGAAGCCACATGTGGTACACCTTTTATCTTTTTGATATTTTTAGGGTTCCGTACCCGAAGGGTCCCAACGAAAACCTATTTAGTATTTCTCCGCCTTTGGGAAACCTTCAAAAGGCGCCTGGACTTTTGGGGAAAAGAACAGGGAGTGTGGGATTCTTACCTCACTAAAACCACCCCGGTGATTACCATCCGCACATGGAAGGGGCCCCGTTACCTCTTAAGAGACCACTCCGGGACCCCACTGTGCAACGCCTGTTAGGGCACATCCCTGAGGAGACGGTTAAGATGTTGATCGTCCTACCTAGGGTTGCCATCTCTACAACCCGCCAACCAGGACAAGCAGCGGAAAATCCCCGGATTTAGGGGCTTAAAACCCGGACTTGTCAATAGTGCATTCTTTAAGTTACTCGATTAACGATAAATTTGTTGTAATTGTTGCACCTAACTTATATCAACTTTTTATTCTTTCACATACAATTTTAAACTAAATGAGGACTTCATAAAAGATTCTTCTTGAAGTTTTAAGAATCTAACAATTTACTAAACTACTTAAAACTTTAAAGCCCGGACGATAAACTAAACCATGCCCGGACGCTCCCCGGACGGTCTCTAAACTAGGACAAATCCGGGGAAACCCGGACGGGTGGCAAACCCAGTCCTACCGCACGTGCACCCGTCTGTCTGTCTGTCTGTCAGCAGGCTTGTATCTCATGAACCGTAATAAATAAACAGTTGAAGTTTTCACATAGTGTTTGTTTCTATAGCCGCTACGACAACACATAAGAAAAGTGATTTCTTCATTATTTTTCGCTCGACTCGAGAACCCTTTGTGTACTAATCCGACTCGCACATTGTCGGTTTTTTTCTAATCCACTGTAGTATATTATTTTACCTATCGGTCGTGCTAATGTAGTCCAGATACCTAAACTACAGATTATACTAATGTTCGAGAGCGACAGCTGATGCAATAATAAATATTATTTCTAGATATGGTTTTCTTATGAGTAAGTACCTATCCTTCCCATTATAAAACACAAATACTTAGATAGTGATAACTAATGATGCAAGATGGAAGCAATAATAGACACACAAGTTTGTCGATAGAATTTCAATAGAGCGACCTACCGACGTTGTATTTAGCATTCAGGCTGCATACACTGCACTATTATGAATTTGAATCCAGCTTCATAATTGGCCAGCTCAATCAACTTAATGATGGTTAAACCTAGCCTCATTAGTGTCACAGCGGGACCCGGGAGGGTCTGTCTTGTCTGAAGTATAGACAAGTATCGATAACTCGATATTATTGTCTGTTGTAACAATGTATTTTAAATTTTATATTAATTCTCTAGTAACAATAGACACATAATAATTATCAGGCACACAAATTTACTAATATTAAAAAAATTAAATCACATTATCAGTCAGTCAAATAGTGTCATCATTAAAAATAAATAACATATATAAACTCACGCCTTCTTCCCATGCGGGTAGGCAGAAACTACAGAACGCCACCTGATACGATCCTTACATACTCCTTTTGCTTCGTTTACGTTCATACACCTGGTCAATCTGGTCATACACGCACGCCTGCTACGAGTCCTACGCACGACCTTTTTGAAGAACAACACCAATAAGGTTAATGGATCCTCCTAGGACATTATCTCCTATTGGATAGTATACACACACACTATGAACTATAGTATACATAATATACATAGTAAATTATGCATAATCACACACTTAATTATTAAATTCCCAACCTAAAACTTAAAAGACTCACCTGAGTCCACAGACAAACTGTTTAGAACAGTTTTGTGGACCTATATATTAAACTAAGGTTAAGCACTATTTTGTAATAATAACAATAAATAAATAAATAATAAATAAATCCCCTGCCGGCGTTTCCGCTTGCATCAGTCTTATAAATGCCTGTTTTAGTCGTCTTTCATTAATCCCCTCTACGTGACCAACATTCATATAATTATATTTTTCAAACCGGCACTGGAACAGCAACATGCCTGCCACAGCCATGCCGGGAATAAGGGCAGTCCAGCCTGTTATCGATCATTGCCAGGAACCATCCTGGCAATGATCGCTCACGTAGAGGGGATTAATGAAAGACGACTAAAACAGGTATTTATGACGACCGATGTGGCGCGGCGGGCGAAGGTCCGCCTGCGACGCAAGAGGTTGCGGGTTCGATTCCCGCCTTGGGACAAATGTTTGTACGATCTACAAATATTTGTTCCGGGTGTTCTGGGTATTTTCTATATATATAATAAAAATATCTATCTATGTAATGTACTGTATTAAGTATATCAGTCATCTAGTACCCATAACACAAGCTCTGCTTAGCTTGGGGCTAGATGATGCTGTGTGGATTGTCCAGCAATATTTATTTTATATTTATTTATTTTATTTATAAGACTGATGCAAGCGGAAACGCCGTCAGGGGATGTCCTAGAAGGATCCATTGACCTTATTGGTGTTGTTCTTCAATACCAATTGAGGCTGGCCTGGCTTCAGTAACGCCGCTTGCGCAATTGAAGCGTGAACAGTCAGTGCGAATGTCCCCGATGATGATTTTAATTATAATTTTTTTAAAGTTATTTTAAAATTGTTCCCTTTTTCATGTTGGAGTTTAATTTTTGTTTTCTTTTATGTTAGTGGTTTAATTATTATTTTTGTTTTTTTATTTCAACATTTACGCCTTCACGGCAAAACATAGCGCACATATATAATAACCTAAGATCTTTATGTAAATGCCTATGTTTCACGAATAAACATTCTGATTCTGATTCTGATGCGCTACAGAAGCGGGACAGCCCCACCTAACACCGAGGGGTGGTGTTTGGTTAATGAGTGCTATATTTTTTTATGTGATTTTATTTTAAAACGCTTAAAGATACATTTATGTTTTTGATACGTTTTCCCTATTCGTTATATCGATAGCGATATTCCGATTTAAAAAAAAACATATATACAAACAGCCACACCCGGAAACACTATCTGTAGGCCATACAAACATTTGTTCCGTGTAGACATCGAACCCGCGACACGCAGCGCAGCAACCGATCGCTGAGCCACTGCGCCAACCGTGCCGTCAAACATCTGGGCAACTTATTTTCATGTAATTCAGAAGAAATAGTTTTTTACAGATTAGGTCGCGAAATGACCATTTTCAAAAACATGCAATCTAATACTGAGCTGCAAATGGATATAAAACCTAAGAAAAATGAATTTGAATTTCGCAGGGTGCCACTACGCATTCGCCTTAATGACATTTTATTGTATTTGTCTAAAAATGGTTTTGCGTGCCATTAGGTAGTATGTAGCGGAAACACCAAATTATATACCACCATAAACCTGTTGGTACCTACACTGTTGGCAAATAAATATTTCTGATTCTGATTTTTGTTCTGTTCTTCCCACTCGAAAATAATTAATTTAGCAATATCCTATATCCCATTAAATAAGTAGGTACTTACCTAGAATGCAATAATATTAAATCCTATATCATAAGTGGAGCGATACCATCATTGACTAATTAA
This sequence comes from Phlogophora meticulosa, assembly GCA_905147745.2. Classification (NCBI taxonomy): domain Eukaryota; kingdom Metazoa; phylum Arthropoda; class Insecta; order Lepidoptera; family Noctuidae; genus Phlogophora; species Phlogophora meticulosa. Next base: position 10,651,223 of record LR990538.1, on the reverse strand, counting down.
TTTTTCTGAGTGCTGGCCGTTTATAAAAGCGTCGAAAACGTACGAAATTACTACATTTGTCATTCGAAAAACCATTAGCTGGTACCTATAATTTTTCGCGATATAACAGCTTGAATCCCAAAATGAAGGCATTTATTGTGCTCTGCAGTGTAATTTCCATAGTTTATTGCAAAACTTTGGGGGGACATTCTGGGTTTCACAAATGTAAGTTAACCAAAAATGTTCTTTTTGTTCGACAATAATGTTGGCCTCCACTGTAGGTAATTAATAATTCTATCATATATCTGTTATACCTACTAAGTAATTTCTATGTTTACTTGCTTTTTAGCCGGAGAAAGAATGTGTATAAATATGTGGGATGAAGGATGCGCCAACGGTCAACTCGGGGGAGCTGGTAAGTACATATATCTACTTCCATAATTCTGGTACTTCACATCGAAAATCAAAATCTAAATTCATTTATTCAAATTATGCTGAGAATCAGCACTTTCAGAACGTCAAAACGTTTACAAAAGACAGTCCCCCAAAACGCCCACCCTTCACCAGTTCCTAGTGTTTTCGCTGGGAAGAAGAAGTGGCGGAACAAACTCCCCAGCAACACGTCTCTATCGCTATTCGCGTTCGTTGTTCGCGTTTCGTTTCGGCTTTGTTCGCTATATTTGTGTTGAATTCCAATTAACAGGAATATACCGTCTCATGAACAGCGAATATACCAAATATTTACGATTTTATTTGCCATAGTATCGAAAGCAAACATGAATATGGACTACAGCAGCGGCTTATTATTTCAATTGTACTTATCACGAGTACATATTGTGCGTACTTACATAAAAATAGAGTCTTTGAAAGACAATGGGGAAGAAGATGCTGGTGGATGGTAACAATTCACGTAAACCGCACACTACTGAGCGTGCGATGTGCGGACGGCAAACGAACCTATTCGCAATCCTTTGATATGTCGCAAAAAAACCGACAAGCAGGCGGATACGGGTGTTCGTGTATTCGCGTAATCGTCATGTTCGTAAGAATAGGCAAATATAGACGAATAGATCCACTTCACATCGTCATATTTGGGAGAATAAGACAAATACGCGAACACGAATAGCGATGGGAAGTGCCAGCATAAGATATAAGCATCAAATACCATAAAACGAGGTTAGATTGATTAATTATGATATGAAATCCCATGTAGGTATCATTTAAAGTTCTTAAGTAAAAAGTCGATAAAATAAAACGTTTGAGGACTCTTTAAATATATCATTTAAAGAGTCCTCAATCGTTTTATTTTATCGACTTTTGATGATGACGATGATATATTTAGTTATCTATATAAATATAGATAACTAAATATATCATTTAAAGAGTCGTCAACCGTTTTATTTTATCGACTTTTTATTTAAGAACTTTAAAAGATACCTACACCTGATATTTTAATAGAACAATATTAACAGTTCCATGGAAAAAAAAAACTTATTATCTAATAAAATTGATATTGAAAATGGGGCTGCTTTGATAATTTCTAATTATTTCATTGCCGTTCAAAGTCACCCCTATCTAGAATGCGTTTTCGACCAAAAATCAGGGTAAACAATGTTTTTCTTCTAGCAATAGCTAACGCATTGGAAAAATATAGACTAACGACTTGAATTTCGAATAGACGAATAAATGATCGTGTGCGTGCCCTTTTACGGGTGAATTGGAGAAAATATTTCATTTCTGAACAATTGTCAAAGTCGCCCCAGTTCTCAAAGTAACCTCGTTTTACCGGTACCATAGGTATGTAAATCTGTTGTTTTTCTTATGTCTTGCGTTTTAGTTGGTCTGTTTGTAATCTAAAAGTCTAATGTCAACTGCTCATCACCTTTTATGTTGGCACTTCACAACGCTACTCGAAATCTCTAGCTACTTCAACATCAAGTCCACGTCTCCATATGCATCATGACGAGCATAAGGTGACAATGTGGTCCCATAGTCACCATAGTCACCCTCGAGTACCTTTCAAAAAAATATATATTTAAAACCAGTTCACAATTGACGGAGAAATCGCGTAGGTAACATACACACTCACAAAAAAACACACAGTCGAATTGAGAACCTTCTCCTTTTTTTGAAGTTGGTTAAAAACTTCAGTCCGCAGCCATGATACTGGGAAATTTACTAGAAGGACTTGACACGTATGAATATGTTTACAGATAGTTAGCTATTACATCATCTTCCTAGCCTTTTCCCAGCTAAGTTGGGGTCGACTTCCAGTCTAACCGGATGCAGCTGAATACCAGTATTTCACATGGAGCGACTGCCTATCTGACATCCACAACCCAGTCAATGGGCATCACGATACCCCTTGGAAAGACTAGTTGTCAGACGTTCGGGCTTCTGACTGCCCGTAACGCCTGTCAAAGATCTACAAATGGCAGCCAGGAGCAACGGTTTAACGTGCTTTCCGAGGCACGAAGGAGTCTCGATATGTTACGAACGGTCACTCATCCACAGACATGACACCGGCAAACGTAGCTTAATCTTCAATCAACCCGTGCGGCTGTTTTTATTTTACCACAAGCTCCTCCGCTCCTACAAACTTAGGCATTAAACTTCATTACTAAATGAAGGTAATCATATCACTCTATAAAACGGCAAAGATTCTAACATTATCAGCTTCCATTCACCAGCAAACAACTCCATCCAGGAAGCAAGCTGTAGTGAGTGACTCCGCCGACACGATACTTTAAACCTCGGCAATCGGTGATTTGGCTACAGCATCAAACCTTTGACGTTTTTAAAGACTAATGATTTAAGAGTTTTCTTGACGCTGTGAACCTCTTTTATTTTATTTTAGGCAATGATGATAACTATCTGAACGGTGGCTTCAACCCAGGCAAGCGTTGTGTCAATATGTGGGATGAGGGTTGCATCAACGGACAACTGAACGGTGCTGGTAAGTAGTCACTTACAGTTTGATAATACCAGCCTATTACCGTCGAACTGCAGGACTAAGAGAAAGCACGAGCATTAATCACCATGCTTGCTCAAGGCGGGTTAGCAATTAATTTGAGACTAATATTAAATACAACAAACGAAGGAAAACGTCTTTAAGAAACCTGAACATAAGTCCAGGTTTCCTACCGACGTTTTCCTTCACCGATGTACTGAGAAAGTACATATGAATTGATTGAAAAAGTCACATGGGTACTTGCCCGGATTTTAACCCTACCTCGTGCATAAAGTGCAAGGCCTTAATCCAGGTACCACTTACAACATACCTAAAACTTCATAATTGGGGAAGGTCAGCTTAAATTTCTGATAAACGATAGATTTTCGAAGAAACAGTCGACAGTCGTTACGGGTAGATGGACTATCAAGCTACCCAGTTACAGCTATCAAATAACTGGGTCGCTGCATCTAAATAACTGCATCTGGTTTGACTGGATGCTGACACCAACGCAGTTGGGAAATCATCTACAAACACCATCCACGGACTGACCTCGGGAAGCGTAGCTTAACCTTCGATCGACCCATGGGGCTGTTAATATACGGTCGTACGAGCCCCACAATTAGGTACCATCAATGTGAGAGAGCCAAATCTACACCACAATCGTTTACCCTGTTCTGCTAATTTAAACCCTAATTCTATCTAGGCAACGACGACGATTATCTAAACGGAGGCTTCAACCCAGGCAAGCGTTGTGCTAACATGTGGGACGAGGGATGCATCAACGGACAACTGAATGGTGCTGGTAAGTACCTACCTACATTTATGTCGATACCTGCTACGGTCGATGGGGCGAATACCGTATCTAGGCTAACTAAGACCATACAGTTAGAAATACGAAGAACTCTGATTAGCTTGTAAGATTTATATGGAGAGCAAACTTCATGTCTTACTGTACAGTCTTAGACTACAGGTCTTTGCCCCATCGGCTAGCTATAGGAACATAATTTAGCCAGTCATTGAATGCTCAACGTGGGCTCGACAAATGGATCTGCAAATAACGTCTGTGCGACAAAACTCACCATAGTTCGAATGCACGTTTGTGCGACAAAACTCACCATAGTTCGAATGCACGTTTGTGCGACACACTGAAGCTCGACATCATGCTAATATGACATGAAGACAAAATATTTGTTTCATGAACATATTATATTTCTGTCTGATGACCCTGATATTTCAATTGGTTACTTTCTTACATTCTAGGTAAAGTTTCCGTATTCGATTCTGAACAAGAATAAATGTTATCACAAACAAAATTACGAAATGAACACTCAAAAAATTAAAAAGATCGTTAAAAGTATAAACAAATCTGATGATGTCTCTAAAGCAACCATCCAGCTGAACCATCGAGGTCATCACTTAGAATGAAAAACTACGATCGACTTTGGATGACTCACTTTTATATTTAGAGACCTACACGAGTTGCTTGTTGCTTCAATCAAATTCAATTCGGTTGCTTGGTCCAATTCGAAGGCATAAGTCAACCGTACCTACTCAGTCTTTGGTTTGTTACCAAGCCAAAATGTGTGTTACACTACGACCACAATTTATAACCGGTACCTATCTGTAATTTAAATTCAAATGTTTGTGAGTCAGTATGATACTGTGCAGCGGTCAACTTTTTTCCTTGACGTGTAGGTATTGCGTTACAATTCGACAGATATAGGTACCTACCTATAACAAAGTCAAATTCAGATCGGTCAAATCCCATCAATCAGGGTTGACTATTTGATACTTTGCCCAATATGCACGTACATATTACCAGCATAGCAATTTAAAAATCATACTGAGATAGTTTGGTCACATCGAGAGGATGAATGAAACGTGACCAACAAAAGTACCTAATTATGGCGCGCTAGAAAGACGTACACTATACTGGTGATGTTTTTCAGTAAGGTCCGGTGCGTAGTACTCCCAACCGGCGTGCGTGTATAACCAATTGCATGAATGTAAAGCAAAAGGAGTAGGTATGTTAGGATCGTAGCAGGTGGCGTTATGACTGTAGTTTCTGCCTACCCCCATGGGAAAAAGGCGTGAGTTCATTTATGTATGTACATACAGAGTACCTAAATAACTTACCTGAGGCAGTGATCCTTTTCCCGGGAGGGGTGGACTAGAATGTATGTAAGCAGGTACACCAATGTATAGCAAAACTGAAACCTGGACTTACATGAAAAGGGGCGAACCCATTGCTATTTGGGAGAGGGCTTTTTTTCAAATCAACCTGTCCTGTCCTTAGAACGGAACCTGCGTCTTAATGGTCAACGTAACCGTTAGATATTAGAGGTTTTTTTCTACGTTATTCAATTTTAAAATCCCTAATGATGACGTTCAAATCTTTTATTTCAGGAAATGACGATAACTATCTGAATGGCGGTTTTAACCCCGGCAAGAGGTCTCTGCAAAGTCTGCTCCAAAAATTACAGAACAATAAACACCATCAATAACATGTTTGGATATTAACTTACCGCGGACAGTATTTTATTATTCTTACCTATTTATTAAAATATGTATATGGCTTTTGGTTACTAAATAATCTACGTTGGTCTCATCACTGTTAGCTTGAATAAATTATTTAAAAACAGATAGAAATTCTTTTAATTTGAATGTAACGATAAATTTAACATTTAAGTTTAGCCGAACTTCGTGAGATCTCTAATCTCCCTTCGCACTTATTGGGTATCCACAAATAAAACCGCCAACTAGATACATCCAGATCAAAGAGAGGCTTATGTTTTTATATTTATGTATTTTTTCATTCTATTTTGTTGTAAATGTTGCGCACGTCTGTAAGTCACGTAAACACTAGTCCAAGTTTCTGTTCTCTGTTATTTGTAAATGTATGTGTTTATATTGTTGATTTGCCTTAATAAAAATTAAATAAATAATATAAAGATAGTATTGAGGACATTTGAGAAATTTAATAAACAAAATCATTGCTTATAAAAACTTTATTAGTTCGAATAAACTGCTATGAGCACAGATGCTTGCATAGGTACTTTATAAAAATATTTCAAAACATGTTTCAGTGGTCACACTGCCTAGTGTTACTAAATATAACTAATACTATGTATATTTACAATATAGTGAAATAGCTACCAAATATTTTGTTACTGGACGAAGGCAGTGGCAGTTAGTCTAAAATTTGCTTGGCAAGTAAGATAAGTCTTTTAGTGTACATATAGAAAACAGTAACATCCTAACTTTGAAAACATTAGTTAGGTACTTTATGCATTGATTAATAACATACAAATAATGGACTACAGTAAAATTTGCTAATTTCATCATAGCTTGTGTATAATTACTTTAAAAATAGCTGTTAAAACAATTTCACTTTTACTAACTAAACTTGAAACTACACATACTTATAGATGACTCAAACATAATCTTACACGAAATGAGAGAATATTATCACAAAAGCGGCGATGTTAAATAATGATAAATGAAATATTGTTACCATTTTTTGTATTTCTAAAAGCGGTGGGCGAAGCATTGAAATTACTTAAAATTAGGGCAAATTGCAACAAGTGGTAATACTAAAGGCTTGTACTTGTAACAAAGTTAAACGGCAATCAAACGAGATCAGAATAAAAGAAGTCAGATTCTCATACTGACAGTATACAAACGTCAAATTCAGATTAAGACACATCATGTATATGATATAATCTTATGTAGTCTAGTCTTTATTGTCACAATATAATTGAACAACATTGCTATCACAGCGCTATCTTATCAATATTTAAACATCTGGTTCCATAAATCCTTCATAGTCATTTCATCACAATAATCTAGTAAAATAGAAATATCATTTCAATATTTTTCCTTGCTTTTGTTAGTGTCACACACATTTTTCATGATAAATATCAGACAAAGGCAGACATTCTCTTCACATTATTTTGCCACTTTTAATAATCAAGATAACAATTTAATCTAAGTACATACTATGAGCTAAGAGTTTAAAACTATTATAAATTCTCACACCAATTCCAGTCAAAATAAGTTAATAGACAATAAAAGCTAATTTTACAATTTACAGATTGCCTTTATAAGATTCTTTAATTAGTTTGTCCATGCCAATGTTCTTGAGCATATTGTGGCAACTCCATGGGCAATTTGTTATAACCTGAATTCAGACTAGGGCCAGGATTATTTGGGACATTTTTTTGAACATTACCTTGTCTAAATTTAGTAGAATATTTATAAAAATCTGACATTTCAAATGGTTTGGTCTCCTCTCTATACGGTATACATTTTCCTTGTTCAATCACTGTAAGGTTTTTCGGTGACTCCAAAGAAACTGCACCAGGAGATAAAACTGGAGGACTTTGAGGCATCTGATTCGGACTTTGCATAGCTGAGTGCCGACCAGAAGAGATCATGATCTCGTATGCTTGTGAGTTTCCTACGCTAGAAGTCCGCTTTAAGCTTGAGCTCTTTTTCAGAAGAGGAGCCTCAGATTTTGTTGGTGAATCTAATGACGTCTCGTACCATTGTTTCTCTTTCACTTTCATGTCTACTTGAGAGAGTGGTGAGAACTTATTCATGCCAATAGGGTCAAAATTATATGACTTTGTACTGACAGGGGTCAACTGATCTTGGTAGTGTCTCCGATCTTCCCTAATGTAGTCATCGGTGGACACTTGTAGTTGCAAGTGCATAGGATGCTTTATTGTGTTATGTTCCCGTAATGGTAATGTATTTGGTACAACTGCTGTTCTTTCTATTGGCATGTGAGGCTGTTCTTGAATATCCGGTTGTGAACGATGCTGATAGACCATCATTGGTGGATCATGCTTCATGTTCTCTATATGCAACTGATTATAATCACTGTGCGATGTTAAATGGTAAGTCTGGGTCCTTTGTAAGGTATTTCGACGAACACCTTCTGTGCGCCGTTTTGATTGCTGCATTTGATGCTGATGAGCTAATCCAGTCAAATGTTGGCTTTGAGCTTTCAAATGTGATGCATATTGATACAATAATGGTGTATTACGCATACCATTTTGAACAGGATGTGGAGCCATAGTTCCATGAGTATAATGTGTAGTTATATCAGGATGGCTAGAACTAAAATGAGTTTCTCGTAATCTAGATACATTATGAGCTTCTGGAGTATTGTTGCAGTATAGTTTGTTCATATAATCACTTGTCATGGTATGGTGTCTGTACATAGTTCCTTGTTGCATGTCATTTTGCAGATTTTCGTTCATAGGTTCATGACGGCCAGCCAGCGCTGGGTAGGTGTGGGATGTATGTATGGAGAATGTATCAGTGTTCCGCTCTTGAGGAGGAGAAGGGAAGAAGTTAGAACAGCTTGTTTCTGGACGTCGGACATGTCTTGAATGTGCGCTTTTATTTGATACTCCCGATATTGATGGAGTGGACAATCTGTGTGAAAGATTTTTACGCAAATTCGCATCAGCTTCCATCGTACGGTCACCTGTGGCAGCTCTGAGGCGCCTGGATGAGTTATCAGATCCATCATGAACGTCATTACCGTCTGTTGACCTATCCACACTTTTGATACTACCTAATCTTTCTCTTTGAGGCACTTCTGGGCTAAGGGGCGCTTCGGGCGGCATGATACCCGTTAACTGCACTTCTTGCACACATAATTTGTACAGCTCCTCGTTTTTGGCTGCAAGTATCTGCTCCAATTCCTTCTTTCGAGCTTGCAGTTTGAGCAACTTGTCCTGCTTATCAGAATGCAAATCGCTACCCATTGTGCTCGTACCCATATTTAACGTAACTTAGAACAAATAAAACATAAGTCCAAATCACGTCCACGGAACTTAATAAAATAGCTTTATTAATAAAAGAGTCAGTTTATTCCTAGATAAAATAAACAAAGAAAATTATAAATTCTTGAGCGTTGACACATATTTTCACACGCACATCCGCACCCATGTTTGTTTGTAAAAAAAAAAATAAGTCGCGTTCAATTTTTTTTTTAAATGTATTCTTTCTGACAAATTATAATTATTTACGTATTTTGAGGCCTTTTTTTATGAAATAATGTTACATTTTAACGGCATTAAAATTATAAGGTGAATAAAAAAGTTGCATTCAAAATTCTTAAAATAAGAACGCAGGTTTAACGTTTGCGTGATATTTATAAAGGACGGTTTTAAAGTTTTTTTATGTTTTCTTTTAAATACACACTGTTTATCGTATTATGTCTTTTATTTTATTTAAGGTGTTATTCTTGTGGGCCAGTTGCAGTTGGCTTTGGCTAGCAGTCCAAAAAACTTATTTTGTTGTTGGTCACGAAAGTGACGAAAGTCAGGAGTGCGTTCTAAAATTTGACGACAATAATACTCATGGTGTTTACTTGGTATTGAATTGAAACACGCATATTTCGCAAATGAACCTGCAATAACGTTCCTCGTGGGTAAGCGCATTCCAGTTTGAATATTTAGTTGTTTGTATGCGACTTCTAGTAAAATAATTGAATTATTGAACGCACATCAGAGTGACAACTGAAAAAACTTAAATGTTGACATTGTCAAGTCAATTTGACTTTGACATCATTATCTTATCACAAACATAACGGGCTCTCAAAGAGAGTGAGTAGGTATTGCCTTGGCTGCTATCAGTGCCATGTAATTTTAGATAAATTTAAAAAGTAACTCCGTAACTATCTTCCTCCCCGCACCTCTGCGTCCTGCGTAGAAAGACTTTCACCACACTGCAATAAATATCCAGCAAAGATGTCGAGAGTGTACAGGTCAATTATAACTATCGCGGACAGATTTGTCCCCGGGGCTATGCGTCCCATGTGGGAGCATCCAGCTGGTAATTATGATTATTATCTCATGTAAGTATCTACTTTTAAAAAAGCGTAGTCTTTTCAAAAGTCGGTTTGTTCGTTTCAGGTCCCAAAACAATTTTCTTCTGGGCGCCTGCTTTCAAATGGGTAAGTAATGCGGAAATGCGGACGTAAATTCAAGGTCATACTATTTATATTAAAAAGACCTTGCGTAAGGACAAACCTGCTGCGTATCAATATTATGAACAATTCACGTAATAATCATGTAGTGAATTTCTAAAAGGACATTATTTCAAAGTACACAACTGAATTCTCAAATGCAACTCGATTTTAAGTCGCCTTTAAATCTCATGTCATGTTTCTGTCTCTGTCACACTATGGTGAATTGTGCGAATGACTTTCAAATACTTACTTAGGTGTTTCAGTGTTTGAGTATCTCAGGGGTTGTATTTCAAAACTGTCTTATGACCATATCATTATCAAAACAATGGAACAACTTTTTTGAGGTAGAAACTTGTAGTGTTACTACAAAAAGAAATTAGTTTTAACTTTATTCCAAGCTCAAAACTTCATGCTAAATTTGTAAATCACACCTTATTACAGCTGAGTTAAACTTCTTAATACAAAATTGAAAACCTGGCACTCAGTTTTTGTATTAAGAATAAAGGTGTCCAGAATAAAGTTTGAAATTAATGGCGTGATGGTATTAAACTTAGTCTATAGATAAACCTTGTCATGTTAAAATGCCAACTGAGATAAAAAGCAAATTAATTAATAAGGATGGAATGAATATGGGTCAAAGGGTAATTTATAAAATTTGGGAACAGCATGATGAAATCATTTAATCTAAGTTGGGAGAGAAACCTAACTTATACCGGTAAAACGGGGTGAATTAAAACAAGACTTTAAATTAAATTTAAACATTGATGCAATATTATTTATTACTGACAAGATGTTGAAAAAATTCATTTTAATTTCTTAAAAAAATTATAAATAGTCTTTTCTAGTAACAAACTAATACAAAAATGCCCTTCAAAGTTATGTTTCTATTCACCCCTGCGTTTCTATTAACCTTGTTTTACGGTACTTAAATAAAATTAAAATGTGACAGTTATCAATTAATCATGTCATAAATATTAACTGTCTGTCTAATCTGTAAATAGTAACTCTAATGTCATAGACTTAGAAAAGATTTTTTTTATTGCACAGATAACATCCAAGTTCATGCTAACTCAGATAAAATGATAAGGTACAAGATATTATGAAGTGTCATGTTACATGCTGAAGACACATGATTATTTTAAGTTCATTCAAACTCTTCCCAACAACTTTTTTATGCTTATCGCCGAGCATGACGTCCAGGGTTCGATTCCCAGGTCCAGCATTTGTTATTGAGTTTTTTAGACTATTTCTCAGAAGCAGTCTCCTATTACATGGGACTTAATCATACATACACTATAGGCACTTAAAGGTACACCTCTGCCTTACCCTTGGCGAAATACAGGTGTGATACACATTACTATAGTTGATAATATAACAGCATGGTTTTTAATAATTAGTTAAGTTAATGACAACACAAAAAAATATCACATAAAGCGTAACTATAGATATAATAATCATCAATGTGTATCATTGTACTAATCATGATACTTTCAAAAAAATCGAAATTCATTTTGTGATTGTGAGAATGTGTTTTCATCTTAATACTTCCATCCATCCATCCATCTGGGTTATTGGATTGTCTGAATAACACTGACTTCTGAATAACATAATAACTGTGTTTGAGCAATAACAAATACTGATCTGAAGTGGTTTTAAGAAGTTTATATTTTACGATTTTGAGATTAAAATTCTAGTATGTTCTTATCTTGCAAAATGAAGTATAGTTGGTGCAAGTCACGTGTTGGCATCATGTGATTTTTGTAAATATTACACATAAGGTTGAAAATAGGTACATTACTGCCCGCTACTTAAATGCACTAATAAGGGCCAACATAAACCTAGCCAAGTGCAGCTCAGCTGTTGTAAGAATGATTTCAACCTTCCGTTCTTTAAAATAAAGACGAAAACCCCTTTGTCCGGTTTAATATCTTGAGGGATTGTTTGTTTTTGACTTTATTTCTATTATATTTATCTGCATGGTTGATATTATTTCATCAGGGTAAACTACGCTTCTCCTAACCTAAGACTATGCAAAACCATTTGTGTCAGTGTATGTAATGACCTTGTAACAATATATATAAAGCAAATCATAGATAATTATTAAACAATGGGCTCATAGAACATGAACTACAATAAGCTCTATTGCTAATAATAAACCAGAAGTCAGTATTATTCATAACAAAGTGATTATGGCCTTGACTCATCACATTCTCACCACTTTCAGGGTTTGGTGATAGCTGGGTTGGGTGACTTGAATCGGCCTGTCGAGACCTTGTCTCTGCGTCAGTCCGCATCACTCGCGGCCACCGGCATTATCTGGTCCCGATACTCCTTAGTTATTATACCTAGAAACTACAGCCTCTTTGCTGTCAATGTGTTTGTAGCCTGTACAAGCGTGTACCAGTTAAGCAGAGCATACATGTACAATAAGGAACAAAAACTAAAAGAAGCCGCAAATCAATAATTAATGAAACCTCTTTTGTCTTAGTGATTTTTTTTGTTGTTTTATAAGCAGCCTTAAAAATCTCTAATGCACAAACCTCTTGTTGGTTAGGTCGATAGTTACGGGTTGTTACGCACTTTAGTAGTCTGGGCCTCTAATAGTAGTAGTTTTTTTTTTAATGAGCGTCTTTTCGCGCCACACTGATATGATAGATAGAATCTACTTCAACATTGACAAAAATACAAATATTTTATTGTTATTTAATGATAGGGTATTAACGATTTATTAATATTAGCCAATTTATAATTTATTTTATTTGTAGTAGGTATTAAAATATAGAATATATTTTGGGAATGGTAGAATCATATTTTAAAGGTAGATTACGATAGAAATATAAAGTCCTGTACAATATTGAATTTAGATTGTTGATCATTATCGTTACCATAATTGTCTAATGGAGTAGGTACAGGAAAATCTATGTATTCAAGTGCAATGCAGTTACAAAATATAAGTAGGTACCGTTCATACGATAAGATTATTAAAGCATTAACTAGATTTCAATACAGTTCCCATACATCTGTGACAATAAACTTCAAAAGTCATTAAATACAATGACCATACAGCTCTCGCTTCGACACGGTCTTTCACGTATCGTCAATGGGGCGAAGACCGTCAGTCGGTTAAGATCGTACAGTAATAATAAACGACGAATACTTATTAGCTACAAAGAAAGCATGGCCTAAGATACAAAAATGCAATGTTTCTTCGTATTTCTTTCTTAACGATCATAGCCTATGACACACAGACACAGAAGATCTTAGGCTACTGACGGTCTTAGCCTACTAACGGTCTTCGCCCCATCGACCTTACCATGAATCTACTCATACCGAGCTTATAATCCGTGCCCGATCTTAGTTCACGAGACGATGTGTCATGTTGTGACAGTTCCTAAAGGTCACATCCCATTCTGATCGTGTGCGGATTATAACAATAATATCCAGCCAGCAGTGGTGACCACACTGACAGGCTAAAGCGGGATATCGTATTGTAATGGTGTCTATCCTATTTTGTGGCTGTATTGTTACTTTTAATTCGTAATGTCTGACGTACGAATGGAGTCTGGTACTACACACAAAATCATTTATTTGGTAAAGTGCCACTAGACGGCGCTCCAAGCAGTGGCGGATACAGACTAGGTGACTAAGTGTGGCTTGGGAGGAAAGGGCCTTGCACGGTCTATGCATACTTAGAATTATATGCATGCTTGATAAATCAAGAAAGCCTGTTTGGTTGATTCATTACTGTTATCATATTTTTTTATACGAAATCGATGCCAAGTAGAGTATATTTTTACTTAGACTTTGAGCCCTATCTGGGTTTTAGTACTCCTGTTCCCAATCACCAATTAAAACTGAATCCGCCACTAGATCGATTAATGATCTAACGCGTTATTGGTTTCTGTTACAGCAACATTAGCATAGTAGGTACCTAATGTCAGTAATGTTGACATTATGTCAGTGTTGCCAGTTTTAAAAACATGCGTGATCTCTAATTTTTTAAATCTACAAATGCCCTGGGACAAAAATCAATGGTGCGTCATGAAAAGTAGCTAATCTAAATTAATATAGGTGCTTAAAGTTCTGATTAAATAATTTTCTCAACTGTGATAATCTAAACGTAAACGTGGTTATTGTCATTGTAATGTGTTAAGTATTGTTATGTATATCACATCATTTAATGTAACATGACGATATTAAATCATAATTTTGTAAAAGAATATTTTTGTCTATTTTTGTGAAACCTTTTTGGATTATGGAAATATATATTTTTATATTTCGAATCTTTTCTTGTTTCTATTTACTTTCTTCTCATTCTTACTAATTATCTCACTCATTACCTGTATCCGATCATTTTCTTTATCATGAGATATCTTCTGTCGAAATGGTGCATGTGTTTTGTTTTGTGAGATTTTTACTACATATATACAAATGATATAAAAACAGTCATTTGCATCAAACGTTCTATTTTCCATTTTGTTTTTTTTTTATATAAGTATATATATATTCTAGAATATAGGTCGGACCAGTTTCTCAACTGAATTGACCCACTTCGTTCAATTAATAAAGTTTCCTTTAATAAGTTAATTAGTAGAAGCACCTATTAATTTGTGTAATTTATTTAAATGGTTCAATTAGGTAGCTGTACTAAATACTACTTTATTTATATAAAATGGCTGTAGTTACCACTTGCTCTACGAATATCGCCCTTACGGCTACGACATAAAGGCGCTGTCAATGTCACATTGTTACAACTGGTGTGCAGTTCACTGTTTATACTAGATAAAGGTACGGTTAGTGAGTGAAAAATGCATTTTGCACAAGTTTGTTTAAAGCACGTTGCATTTTGGATGTAAAACTGCATGGGTGAATTTTGTAATACCAGTACTTTACATCGATTGACTTCCTTTATATCGTCCACAACCCAGTGGCTGGGTAATATGATGCCCTTAGGTAATATTGGTAGTCAGTTTCGGGCTTCTGACTACCCGTAATGACTGTCAACGTTCTACAAATGACAACCGGACTAGCGGCTTTACGTGCTTTCCGAGGCGCATACACTTATCTAAATAAATCTAAGGCCTTCTTGACTCTCGATTATATGTGATAGGTGGCCACCCATCTACGGGCCGGCCTTGGTAAACGTAGCTTAACAGTCGATGCACCTGTGCGGTTGTTATTAACGAGCTCCTCCTTTAGTTATTATAATTATCAGATTGGTAAAAATATTATGGAATGTTAAATTTAAACCTGGTTTTCGATCAAGTTTCGGTCCGGTTACTGGCGCAGTGGTAGGCTGGCGCGGAACATACGGTGAACGAAAACATTGTCAGACAAGCTGGAATTTAAAAAAAAAACTTGAGAGGTGTCAAGGGACACCCGGATCGAACGAAGTTCCTTTTGTTATTATTTTTTATTATTTATTATGTACAAAAAACCTGTATACACTCAACAAAAATAATCGTCGCGACACCACACTTCAATGCGAAATAGACAGACGAAACTCAATGACTGGCTTGCTTTCTATGAGAGACAGACAGACAGACGCGCACGCCGCACGGCTTACAACTATAGAAAAAAGTGTTACAATTTTGTCTTAATTTTTTCCGTCTAGCCCCCTTTCGCGCGATAAGGAACTTCGTTCAAAAAATCAACGTAATTAGTAAATAAGATGTTCAGAGCGTTTACTCTGCATACTTCAAAAAGTAACGAATGGAGATTCACCAAATGGAAATTAAGGAGTCACGATCACCAATAATGAGGGACCAACTAAGGAGGAGTCTAGAAGAGGTCAAGAATCAGTTAATATACGGTAGTATCAACATCACATATTACTACCAAGTTCATACTTCGTTTGCATATTAGCAAGTGGTTTACGCAAACAGAATTAAATATTGTCTATGGAGAAATATGCAAAACTTCTGATAATTTAACCTGAACTTCTTAGAAGACCTATGTCAGAATAGAAGATAATAGACTATGACAGAACATAGAATGACATTCATTCTTCATGTCGTAAGTACTAGTTGTATTTCGGCCCCTCAAAAGTTTTATAAATAATCTGGCTTGCAGTGAAATGTAACATTACCGAAACCATTTTTTTTAAATAAATAAAATCATACCAAAAAAATGTCGTCAATTTACAAAGCCGTCATTAAAGCCGTGGACAAGGTCGTCCCAAATTCAATGCGGCCTCTTTGGGAACATCCAGCTGGTAGTTATTTGTTATTTTCACACTTGTTATACCCATATACGTTAAGAAAGTCTGTCTCTTAAGTCCATATATTGGTTTTAGGTCCTAAAACGATATTCTTCTGGGCTCCGGTCGGCAAATGGGTAAGTAGAAGTAGTTGTTCGATCACGTGGCATCTGAAAATTTATACCAAAAGGCGACAGCCCTACACTCTAGGCCGGTAGTCCAAATTTTAGAGGCCATTGCAGCATGACCGTCTTTTCGGCGAGCATTAACTTTTTCGATTTTCTAAAATTTTGATCGATCGGTTTACCACCTGCGTACGCACCGAGTGGCTAAAATGCTCACAGTTTTCGTAGGTACATCGAAAGTTTATCATTCCCATTTGGTCAACAAATTGCAGCCACGCTATTTGTAGGTACGATGTCATCGAATCTTATGTCAATTAAGAACAAAGACTTTTTCACACATCATTGCCAATTTCAGAGTTTGGTGATCGCTGGACTGGGTGACATAAATCGACCTGCCCATAAAATATCCGTCAGACAGTCGGGATCCTTAGCACTCACCGGTGCAATATGGGCACGATGGTCTCTTATCATAATACCGAAAAACTACAGTCTCTTTGCCGTCAATGTATTCGTCGCTGCCACAGGCGTTTTCCAACTAACCAAGGCATTCTTATACCAAAGATCGCTCGAAAACAAGAAATTGGAAGGTGAAAAGAAAAAGAAGCCTTAATAGCCTTACGAAGAGCAGTTACATTGAGACGTGTTTTTGTTCCTCTATAAATCGTAGACGTACTGTTATCGTGTATTGTGTAGGTTCCCAATTAGTTCACGGTATATTTAAATTCATATTCTAAAACGACTAAAATATCGGTAATTGATTAAATCTGAAAATAATGGGAAGTAGTAACAAGCAAACGTCACAAACCATGGCAAGATCAAAATCGATACTCATTCTAAATCTCTATCCAGTACTCTGTGAACGGATCAGTATATCTGCCGTCCAGTTTTGGGGGTAGACATGTTATAATAACATAAAAGTCTAGCATGTCAAATCGCTAACGTTCGTTTGCACCCGGAACCCCATGCGCCGCGCGTCCTGGTTAGTCGGGCTTAATTGTGTGATTGGTACGTAGGTATTGGTACGAATATTGTGAAATTGTAACGATAAAAATGTACCTAGAAACAACGTAGCCAATCGTAGTCCTCTGCTAGACATAGGCTACGTGGTGCCGACGTCCAAAATAACCCCCTTCATACTTTGATTATTTTTTAGCCATATCCAGTGGTGGATCCAGAAATTTGGTTTGGTAGAGTCTTGTCGTAGCTGAGGGTAGCATTTATCAAGGTTAGCACCTGAATACACTTAATTTATTTGTGCCCCTTGTAACACACATTAAAACAGTGGACACAACAAGGATAAGTGATGAAAACTGTAACTTGCTTAACACTACCCAGCATAATATCAAGAATTGAAAATTATTCAGGGGAGGACCCGGAGACTTTTGGAGGGCTTTCCCCTGTATCAGCTACTGCGTAGATCAATTTGATTGACTTTTTATAGTTGGTAAACGTTTCTGTATACCTATGTATCAAAATACTTCCCATCAGCCTTTTTGTTACACCTGTCGGTATTTATCGAGTTCTCATATCACTTTTAAGACTTAAGTATTGCTATCATCAATTTTGTCACCATAAAAGAAAGGTAATAGACATTTATTCTTTCATAAGTATGCCACCTTACTAGGTACTACTGTTATCTTTGCTAATCGAAATTAAATAGTAAAAGTGTAGTGATTAGATGTTCTACACTGATTTATTATACAGATTTATTATTTTATAACCGTTTGGGCCGTTAAATAAATATGACAAGTCTCATTTGTTGTTTTTCATTTTCAAATGTAGTTAACAAGTCTTTATTGATGACTTTTCGAATAACAGTTTGCCTGACAATGTTCTCGTTCATATAGTTATTCTTAGAAACTAGACCCAAGTGAATTTAAGCAGACCGTGATGACAGTTAGGTTGAAGACCACAACATGTGTGTAGACCCTGAACAGTAGAAAACTGTGAAGAAGTATTCGAAGAAAGAAACAGATGTGGTTCTCATTCTACGAAAAGGAAGCAAGTTGAAGGTCGTAGGTAGGATCTACTTAAACCTTACCGTAATGTACCTATTACCTACTGGTTACTGCATGCAATTTGATATGTGTTTGCATGTTTAGCACACTTAATAGGGTAGTGTCCTTAAAAAATCTGATTGGTCCGAAAGTTTGGACGGATTACTCAAAAATACTGGACACGTATTTTTTCTTTTGTCACGCACGTAAACCAAAAATGAAGACGGTATAGTGCGTTGAAATTGCGTGACGTCACGCCGTGCTACACTTTTCGTTAAAAGTGTAGCACTGCGTGACGTCACAAGCCCCTTCTCCTGAACTTTGATGTGCTATATTATTGTCACTTTTTATTGAATTAAGTAAGCAAAAAAACGTGTCCAATATTTTTTGGTAATCTTACTGACGGACTAAATAGATTAAATATATTTTTACCTAGGGCACTAGGGACACATCCCTATTGCATGGTTAGAAAGATTATCATCCACCTTAACACTTATTCCTACTAAGATGACTTAAAATATGCAATATGAACATAGTGTTGTCTGCTTAGTAGTTTATTTGAATGAAATATAGAAACTGCTGGTATATACTTACCTGTATTGATTTTATTGATAGTTCTGCACCTAAGGCCTAGGGGCACGAACATTTGTCGTATTTGTCATGTAAATTAGAAAGGTTTTTATTGGAACACAACTATCATAGCATTTATGAGACAAATATGTACATCACCCACCAGTGGCGGACTAAGACAGTCGGAGGCCCGGGGCGGAAAAGCTAAATGAGGCCCCCCAGCTTTAAAAAAATATATAGTTTTACAAGCTTTAGATTCAGTTCACATTTATATGTAGTGTTTATGTTTATTTCGTTAAAATCTCTGGCAAGTGTAATTGAATTTCAAAGTACCCGCTACAAAGACGGGAATTCACCAAGCGTATTGGACGCGTTCAGCAAAGTTAAAAGAATATTAGTACCGCGTAAAAAGTCTAGAAGGCTGTAGTGTTATGATCTTGATGTAGTTATGTAGGTACTAAGCACATTTTTAAAGTCTTATTAAGGATTTGATCAGGGGAACACGAAGGCATTTGGGGGCCCCCCAAGGTTGGAGGCCCGGGGCGGGCCGCCCCTTCCGCCCCCCTGTTAGTCCGCCACTGTCACCCACAGGTCCGTCTTTACCATAAGGGCACGTGCGCAGGGCCCCGGCCTCACGGGGCATCGGAACCACATAGGTACCTACCTACTTATTCGTTCGCTTGCAAAAGAGTGAAAATCAATTTTTATTCAATTTTTTACTAAGAATGGCCATTTCAATTTTGCTTTATGTTTGGATAATTAATTAAATATTTAAATAAAAGAAGGTATGTGTCTTGTTTTTATCATTTACATTTCTTTTTACTT
Source organism: Phlogophora meticulosa (assembly GCA_905147745.2). Taxonomy (NCBI): domain Eukaryota; kingdom Metazoa; phylum Arthropoda; class Insecta; order Lepidoptera; family Noctuidae; genus Phlogophora; species Phlogophora meticulosa. The sequence goes on along the minus strand of LR990538.1, from coordinate 10,631,587 downwards.
TCTAAAGGGGCCCCCAAATTGTAGTGCGACCCAAAGACCCCTGCACGGCTTAAGACGGCCCTGATCACAAATACATATGAAAGTCTCATAAATAAATAAATATCAAGTGGAAAACGAGAGTTTTTATTTTCAAAATCGATCGAGTTTACGTCAAGCGCTCGTGCTGGGCACACTAGTCACAAAAGACTTGGCTGTTGATGCTGATTATTTGTTGATCTTTAGTTGTTGTGTGTTTGTGAGGTTGAGAAGAATACTGCCTATGAGCACATCGTTGAAGCACAATGGTGACACTAATCACGACTACTCACGGCGCAATATGAAAAAGGCAAAAGCCGCGGATATTTAGTTATATCATTTGAAGTCCAAGTGTTGTTAAGTGGATTGGAGTTGCCGTCATCTGACAAGAATCTATGTCCTAAAATACAAATCTTGTATTTTATTTCCTACGTACTGTCTGTCCCACTCCTTGACAAAGGATTTTCAGCCCCCCACAGCAATAGCACTTCTCTTTATGTTGTCTTTTCTGGCCAATTCTTGCTTCTAAGTCTTTCCACAAACGATGCGTCTCACATCGTCACAAGTTGCAGGTGTGCACCAACGAAACTCATGAGCTGTGTTCTTGAAATACCTACAGATTTACTTTAATAATTTCCTTGCAATATTCACAGGCTCTGGTTCTGGCTTCACTGGACGCTTACACGCGACCATTGGATAAGGTGTCCACCACACAATCGGCCACGCTCTCCGCCACTGGCTTGATCTGGACGAGATACTGCTTGGTCATAACACCAGTGAACTACTCACTGGCTATATGTAACTTTATGTTGGGCGCCGCGAATGGAGTGCAGACCATTCGCGCTTACCGTTACCAGAATCTGAAGGCGGTTGCTTAAATTGTAAGAAAGAATGCTTAACGCGTTTGCTGCCGACTTTATAAGTACAGAGGCCAGCACATCACACAGTTATCCCAATCTGTCAAATTGCATTGATAGTTTCTTAACTTTATTAAAAGAGGGTAAGGTTCTTGTTCAATTGGAAAAGTTTGACAGTTTGGGATAGCTTGATGTGCTGACTTCTATACGTAGGTACAATCAACGTAAGAATCTAAAAAGTTTTGTTTAAGTAAGATTCATAGATAATTAGTATTTTTTTCCTTCTCTCTTTCTTTGAAAATCTGCTGTGAACCGTATGTAATCACAAAAGCTGAGGCAAGTAACATTACCTACTTGCCTCAGCTATTATGATTGGTTCACAGCAGTAACAGCACCTAATGACTAAATATTTAAATAGATTTTCATAAACGGCAGCAAACGCGTTAAACTGAAGAAATACCTTAAATAATTTACCGAAAAGGCGCGAATTAACGTCTCGATTCAAACCTATACAGTGCTTAGGAAAAGTTAACTTAGTTTTAGTAAGTAGTCATACTATATACTCCCTTAAGTGCCATGGCGATTTACAAGCCACGAAATCATACGCTGAAACTTTATAATAAGGTAATGGGTAACTTTATCGAATTTATTAAGTAGGTACCTACATTTAGATTGACACTTATGTTGTCCAAATATTGTTCATTACATAACTAGTCGCAATTCGAAAATAATTTCTTGCCAAAAGTCTACCCACCTGGCAGCGAGGCATACTCTTTCATTAGTTTAAGATTCTTGCTTTAAAAGTGTTCTGGACACGAAATTGGCTAAATATGACCATATATTTTAAAAGAAAAATGTTATTCGCTCTATTTTCAACAATTTAAACGCGAAGAGTCTGATAGATTAGCAGCCAGAATCTTCTATACCAAAATGTACTTTATATGTTTAAGACACACTCCATATTTGCTTGGCCCTCGCTGATGGCGCCACTAACGTCAGTTGGTGTCCAATTCAAATCAAATAATTGCATTAACGAGGCTCAAGGCCGTCTATATTATATTAATATGCAAACCACGATGTGTTGAATCGCAGTATACTTAGCACTAACACTGTAATATGTCACTAACTACCTCAATATAAAGTAACAAAAGCCAGGAATGTTATTTCTTTACGTTTCCTGTTGACACTTACGATGGTTTAAAACAAAGGAGAAGGTTCTTTATTATTTTTGGAGTCGCTTCTTTTTCCGCGGCATGATCTAAAATTAAAGGAAGGAAGGAGAATAGTGACTTAACGGAACCCCATTCCTGTCTCAAATTGGAGCAGATTTAAAACAGCTCAAGAGCTACAGTGTCAATATTCCAAAACAACAATTACACTGACAGCTCTTGAAATCGGTGTGCAGTTCGGGTTTAGTGTTTTTGGTGAAATTCGCCCTTGTCTTTACTTATCCAACAAGAGTGGCGACATGAAACTTGTAATGTTACATTCCTGACCATTAAACGCTCGGCGCCCACTGGCGGACGACACGTCAAGGGATTTTTGTTAGAGCAAACGATTTGCGACCTTATTTTATGATGCTTAGCGTTTACATTTCGGTATGCCACGCATGCCGAAGGATGCCAAAGCAGGCTGTGACATATCAATGAAATGTGAGCGTTAACAGTGTTAAATAAGATTCGAAATCATCTGTATTACAAAAATCCCTTGACGCGTTAACAGTCAGCCGCAGTTTTAGAGATTGAAAGATTCCGAAATCCGGGCTCTGAACTTTTATAATATACTCTATAAAATACTAACATTGTATCTAATACTAATCCAAGTAGAAACCTAACGCCATTGCTTGCCAGAACAAAATGTAATGAAGCTATAATTTTTATTAATTTTGTGTTTTAACATACCAAATTTAATCTTCTATTCAATGTGTTGTAGAATGTAGTTCTAGATTGTAGTGTAGTTGCGGACACATGGTACTTATTTGATCCAGATTTATATTATGATGTAACAGATAAAAAAAAACTAAATAAGTATGGCAACAAATCATGTGAGATACTTAACTTGTGTTGCCATAATTAAAAAAAAACCGGGCTCGATCCTTGAATAAGTTGATCAGTTTATGATTGTGAGACATTAGAAGTAGATACTATACTTGGATCCCCCAACTGTCAAGTTACTGAATACAACTGAGTACATGTGTCTGTGTAGAACGTAGTTTATAATATGCATGCACGCATGTAGTTGTGTTGTTAAATATTGCATGTAATTTTATTAAATCTTGCCCCAAATTTTACTTCTTTAGTTTATTTCGTTTATAATAGTTTGAGCTTAAGCTTTTGAAACCCCGACAATTACAAAAATACAAACAACCGCAGATTGGTGGTAACACTTGAACTATGAAAGTCGCCATTACTTCTGCAATATAAACAAGCTGTAAAAAGTAAAATTGCTACCTCGATCCGATCCAGTCCGTCCCCCATCGACGCCCTTAGCCGAGGTCCCCACAGAGGGTGCCCTTAGTCCCTTAGTTTGTAAGTTTTTATGCTCTGGCTGGAATTCTTAATTTATTTTAAGGCATCCACAGGATAGTCCAGTTAGGCAACCGACAATTTCTTGGGGTGACCAAGGAGATGAGATGATTGAGATGTATTTATATATAAGAAAAAAATGCCTTTGATGTGCGGTTGACTGTACTAAAAGATCATTAAAACTAAAGAATAACTAATAAATAAATAAAATACCTCTGAAACGAGACGGAAGAAACTCTGTGGAATCTGAAAGCGGAACTTGACAGTCTGCCAGCAAATACAAATGATGCAACGGAAGAACGACCCAATTGCTTACGCAATAGGATTCATAATCGTGCCAACGGGAAACACCTTGGCATTGATTAGAGGTTATTACTGTTTGTTTATGTTGACATTGGTACAATGGTTGTAAGCAAGCTAGCGTCCTGGGTTCAAATCGTAGGGTAAAAGTGCGACTTCGCCGGATGCGGCGACGGGATGTGTCGCTACGCCGGACTGCATTAATTTTTTTGGGACAGATTTCGATATACGACTGCAACTGCCACGCGACTGTTGGCAGTATTTAATAGCCAGGAGCCTGGATTTGTGGTCAGTTAACTAAAATATAGTCCTATTACATAGGACCTTTTAAAGATACAGTTGACGTCGGTTTGCCGCTCTGAAGTAGGTTAGAAATGACTGCGTAGTAGTAAATCACATACTAAAGCAGCTGCGCAACAAAAAGTGCTCATCGATAAACCTCAGGCACCTCACACGAACGCTTGGTTTAAAGATAACGCAAATTAGGAACCTTTTGGAATCGTAAATACAACAATCTTATAGCATTGTTATATATATTTATGACACAAGTTCGATTAGTATAACCCACTCATAATTAATAGTCTTACAAATAAATAAAGTCGTGAATCGAGTATATTCAGTTCTAAAATCGTTTGAATTTACGATACGTTTACGTCAAGCGTTTGTGCTAGGCACCCTGGTTTCAGAGCGACAAACTTGACGCGACGCCAATTACAGGGCGTAGTGTAGTTACACAATACTCCTACGGTAGGTAAATACTAGAGATGTATTGTTCGCTTGCATTACACCTAAGATTACAAGCGTAATGAGTGAAGATAAAAACACAATTAATGACTAATTAAAAATAACTTTAATTCTCAATCCTCCACCATATTCAACAACTTATCCATACTGATAGGATTAAACGACCGCCCACTGTCATTGGAAAACATGATCACATTTCTTATAACATAACACTGATGATCGCCAATCTTGTACAGGGGTCTCCCTTCCCTGGTTTTGCCCGGTAAAGGTACAAAAGTGATACCCTTTTCGATACACCTAGTCTCAAGTAGCTCTGAGAAGCTTTTGGCTTGTGTGGCGGAGGCCAGGACTTCTGTAATACGTGACGTGTCCTTCGGTTCGGGGAGGGAGAAGCGTGGCGGTGGGGGCGGCTCCACGGCGTCGATGTCGGCGCTTCGGTTCATCATGTCTAAAGCTTTGCGGAAGGCGTCTCGCACGGCCGGCTCCCTCAGGACTTCTTCGGGGAACATTTTCTGTGGAAATAAAATTGGTTTGGAACATGATGTTGTTTTAATTTAGATATAATAATAATAAACAAATAATTAACACTGGGCAATCCACACAGCATCGTCTAGCCCCAAGCTAAGCAGAGCTTGTGCTATGGGTACTAGATGACTGATATACGTAATACAATACATTACATAGATAGATATTTTTTATTATACATAGCAAATACCCAGACACTCATAATAAATCATTGTTGCAGTGTGATAAAAGGAGACAGCGCTATACGTCTTGTACAGGTCTATTTCTTTTTCGCACTCATGAAAAGGTGACTTTGATGCCATGTTTTCATCGACACTAGACAACACCTTGATTAATCTAAGAAATATTATAGCTCTGTTGAATTTTTAACTCGCGGCGACAAACGTTGAAAATGTAACAGTGCACTTTTATTAAGGCATTTTTTTAGATGTTTTCTAGTGTTAGTGAAAACGGGTATCGGGCTGCTATTATGAGCCACCAGAGTACTCTGGTGACACCAAACGTAAACTAATGCTGAGGAGTGTAGCGGAGCGGACCGCTATGCTAAGTGGCTGTGCGAGTAAAGTGCACGACGGCGTCGTCGTGTACTCTGCTCTGCACAAAGATACAGCACTCGCACATCCTTATCTTCCATCCATAGAACACATCCCTCAATATAAAACAAAGCTACGCTTGAACCCTTTTTCACCAGTGCTAAGCTAAGCAATGCTATGAAAATAGAGGGATCTTATGGACGCGCCGCCCATCGTCTATATTTTATTTGTAGTATTCCACAATTTGGCAACTCATAAAAGATGTTAATAAATAAAATTAGTGTCGTTCTGTGTGACAATAATGAGTAAAGCTCACCGCGGCGCAGGGCGGGTCTGTAGAGGTATCGGCTAACAGTGGTACAGGTACCGACGGTTTTGCTACGTAGGTTTTATTGTGCAAAGAGAACGTTAAAATGTTCTATGTGTGGTATATTGGGCGGTATACACAAAGAACATTTTTATATTATATTAGCTTGTATATCTAAATATACAAGCTAATATAACGAAATATAATAATATAGTGATTCTCAGTCCATACCTTAAAATCAGTATAGGAGTTAAGCACGGTCGCATGCGGCGGGTTGGTGTTGAGCCAGGCTGCCAGCGAGGCCAGCCAGCGTGGCAGCAGCGCGCGCGCAGCTATGGCGGCCACTGTGGGGGCGCCCAGTAGCTCAAGCCACTCCACGCACCACAGCCATGCCGCTGCGGAAATTATAAAGAAACAATTTTAAACGTTGCCATATATTTTCGGAGGGTTCCAGTACCATTAATATTGTTTTGGAGTACTTCCGAAGTTGGTTGTGCACGATGTGCTGGTGCAGCACGGCGTGCAGCGCGGGCCCCCAGGCGCCGGTACAAGTGTCGGTACGTACTGTTCTCCCGGCCCACGAGCTCGAGCGGCGCGTGCGACAGGCAGTGGTCCAGCTTGGGCACGATGTGCTGGTGCAGCACGGCGTGCAGCGCGGGCCCCCAGGCGCCGGTACAAGTGTCGGTACGTACTGTTCTCCCGGCCCACGAGCTCGAGCGGCGCGTGCGACAGGCAGTGGTCCAGCTTGGGCACGATGTGCTGGTGCAGCACGGCGTGCAGCGCGGGCCCCCAGGCGCCGGTACAAGTGTCGGTACGTACTGTTCTCCCGGCCCACGAGCTCGAGCGGCGCGTGCGACAGGCAGTGGTCCAGCTTGGGCACGATGTGCTGGTGCAGCACGGCGTGCAGCGCGGGCCCCCAGGCGCCGGTACAAGTGTCGGTACGTACTGTTCTCCCGGCCCACGAGCTCGAGCGGCGCGTGCGACAGGCAGTGGTCCAGCTTGGGCACGATGTGCTGGTGCAGCACGGCGTGCAGCGCGGGCCCCCAGGCGCCGGTACAAGTGTCGGTACGTACTGTTCTCCCGGCCCACGAGCTCGAGCGGCGCGTGCGACAGGCAGTGGTCCAGCTTGGGCACGATGTGCTGGTGCAGCACGGCGTGCAGCGCGGGCCCCCAGGCGCCGCGCCAGGCGCGCAGCACGCCGCGCGCCGAGCTGTCGGCGGGGTGCCAGGCCGCCAGCGCCGCCGCCAGCCGCGAGCGGATCAGCGGGTACACCGAGCCCGCTAGCGACTCGCCTGTGGAACCAGTGCGCAGTATTGATACTTTGTATACGTTGTGACACGATGTTTTCAAGAACAACTTGTGGACATTTTGTTTGTAATTACAAATATCGAAGAATCGAGAATTATTTATTGATAACCAACTTATCAGGGGTTTAGGTTTAAAGTAAAAAAAGATCAGAAAAAATGATGCGAATAAGGAAAAGACAACGAAAAATTTCAACGACGGACCCCCAGGGGTCCAGAACTGAACTCATGGGTTCCGGATGTGCGTCGACTGTCACTCCCACCCTGTCTTAGTGTAGTCTTTAATTTTATATCCATAACATCAAAATGGAACAATAATTATTAAAATGCGATACTCTTCAAGTTCTTGACTAAAATCAATACAATATATCTTTAATAACAAGTCTAAATAATAACATTTATTACTCTGTAACACCACCATTACAAACATCACACGTTGTAACTACAGTTTGTCGAAGGAGGACCCTTTACATCCCCCTTAAGTTTAATCTACCAAAGCAAGTAGAGCATTTTGTAGAAGCTAAAAATGTGAAAAAAAACAAACTTTCCTCGTGCATATTATGAAAACTTTCTGTCGTTTATTGGTAATATAATAGGAAAGTGAATTCAAAAACTGTACTTCTGTTAACGATAATGTAGACGTTTTTGTAACTTATTATTATTATATATAAACGTATAAAAAAACAGTTTCTCAGTTCTCTCATGTATGACAGCAAAGAGCTATACCGTGAACTACTTGGATTAGATAAAACTAAGAGCGCGGGTAGCAATGGTGCTCCTCCTATATGTATTAAACGCTGTGCAAAGGCTCTAGTATCGCCCCTACAAGTAATCCTCAATAGATCATTACACGATAGTATCTTTCCATACACCTGGAAAGAAGCTCTCGTCACACCCATATTTAAATGTGGAGAAGCATTTAGTAGCTATTTATATACCAATCTCACTACTTGTTACATTTGGAGAAGTATTCGAAAAATTGTTAACAAACATCTGATTTGGTACAGAAAGCATAAGCATCGTTTCTTAAAACCGAGATCGACCACAACCTACTATGTTTCACGTCGGCTTAGTCTTAGTTCCTTAAAAATCGTATTCCAGTGGACCAATCTGTACTGATTTTAGCAAAGCATTTGATAAAGTAGATCACGGCCTTCTTATTAATAAGTTGGCTCAACTAGGCGTGGGTGGAAAGTTGATAGTGGTTTAAATCTTACCTAAAAGAAGAGAGTCAAAAGTGGCAGTGAACGGTAATTTCTCTGAAAGCTATCTAGCAATCTCTGGAATCCCGCAAGGATCTCATTTGGGGCCGATATTTTTTAATGTTTTCATTACTGACATAACTGCGTGCTTTAAACACTCCCGTTTTTATTTCTTTGAAGGCGATGTAAAGATGAACAGACTTGTAGACTGGCGCAAGGTAAACAAATAAGCTTTAAACCGGTTGTGGCCCACTGTCATCTCGGTATGACAACATCAAAGTCAAACTGACGAAAGCGGGACCTGAACGGTTAAATATTAGTAAATGCCACTACATCCAGTTCATTCGTATGGAGGGATTTGAACTAAAGAAGCTGAGGAAAACGCTCGAGCTAGGAGTTCAACTCGATAAACCCTAAAGTTATCCACATTGTGAATATTGTCTCAAGATAATAGATAGATAGTAAGGAATTTGAAAGACCCTCGACAAAAATAAAGCTTATTAACACTTTAGTAGGTCTAATCTTTCGCAGTGCGAACTTGGACCCTGGTGCGCTAGTTGCAGTTATAATAACAGCCGCACCGGTCGATCTTCGGTTGTCATTCATAGACCTTGGACAGTCGTTACGGGTACCCTGTACTGACCTGCCATGTCATGCCACGGCAGCACCCACTGGTGCAGCGGCTGCGTGTCGTTGGTGGGGTCCCAGGCCCGCACGGCGGCCAGCACGCGCGGCACCACGCAGCGCGTGACGCAGGCGCGGCACAGCCACGTGGGCGCCGCGGCCTGCCATGCCGTCACGGCGCGCAGCATGGGCACGGGCAGGCGAGGGTTCCACGTTCTGACGAATACAACACGGGATATGGTAAAAAACTAAAAACAAAAAATGGTTACGGTGGTATGCTACGGTTTTATCGCCCTAACTGCGATAAAATGTGTGACTCAAGACATGTCACAGTAGCCGTGCTGGCCCCGCTGAGAACAAGAGGGTTATGCTTTGATGACTTCTTTCGGAATGTAAGTATGAAGCACCAAGTTCAAGTTGTTTTATCAATTGGTCCTTTGAAACGTGAAACAAACATTTTGTCATAACTGTAAGCAACAGAAATTGATAATTTTTAACAATATTAAATGATACTGCGCTCTCAACGGATTGACAGAGAATTGTTTGAATGGTATTCTACCAGTTTTATACATAATATAGTTTTTAATTTATTTAGATGGTTTTACTCTATGTTCGTAAGTATATCTGTGGCAACACAGTAGGCCCTATCAGAATACTAGTAATTTATGTGCAAATACAAATGAAATAGTAGTACTCGTAGTACTCGCATACGGCGTGCGTGTCTTATCGTGGTCGAAGCAAAAGTAGTAAGGATCGTAGCAGATGGCGTTCTGTAGTTTCTGTCTATCCTCATGAGAAAAGGCGTTTACAAATGACAGAAAAATTAATAAATTAATCACTACTCACTCAGCAGCCGTTGACAGTTGCGGCACAAAGTGTTGCCACAGCAGACTGTTGTATGCCTCTTCAGTGAGCAACTTCCTCCATTTTATGAAGGTGGGTATGGGTTCGTCCGGGGTCGCCAGCGGATCCCAGGTGGCCAGCAGGGAGCTCAGCAACGGGCTCACTATGTTGCCTGCTATGGTGCCCAGGCCAAACATGTCGTATTCCACCGGGTAGGAGTCCTGGAAGAAACATTTTAAAAGGGAACGAATTTCAAAATTTTGCATTTTTGTTTATTAAGCTTGAGTTTTAATTATCACAGCTGAACTAGTCGATCGTAGGTTGGGTAGGAGGCTACATTAGGTAGCATTGTAAAAATAATATGTAAAAATAATATGTAAAAATAATATATAAAAATAATATATAAAAATATCATAGAAAGCAAAAAAAGAACCAAATTGAAAAAGTTAGGTTTTTCTAGCTTCCTATGATATTTTTATTTTAATCGTTTAATGATAAAGATTAACGTGTTTAAGGGAACGCCCTCTTATATTTAACATACTGTATAATATAGTCAACATACCTTCAACTCAGCCAGCACATCATGAGCCCTTTCCAACGACACATCAGGCTTGTTGAGCATCTCCACCCGCTCCAGAATACCTTCCACCTTGGAGATGACCTTGTCTTGTTCCGTCAGCTTTATGTTGCATTCCTCTAAGTCTCTCTCTAAGACCACGATCTCGTCCTCCGCTGATTGCAGCTCACGGGCGTTTTGGATTATGTCCTGAAGGTATAAAAACAGATTAGTTAAAATGGCAAAATCTATGGTGCTTACTTAGCAATATTTTAAATATCTAATGGATTATACACCAGTCTTCTTTTTGTTTATTGACATTACAGAAATTAAACCACGAAGCATGAGGTCCTGGGCACGAATCCCGGGTCGGGCAAAGTGTTATTGGGTTTTTCCATGTGGAATTTCTCATTACCAGGCTCGATTTGTTCCCGGTTGGTGAAATATGCTCGCACCCTTACTGCTCGCGGCTTACATTGGACTTAAACACAACTGTCAAAATTTTGGTGTACTATAGGTACACCTCTGTTTCATCCATAGGGGAATATTTACCTTAGGGATCTATTCTTGGTTGTTCATATTACGCGTACTAGAGAAGGTCAGCTGGTATTATTAATAATAAGTGCCAGACCTATTGGTCTGGGCGAGCACTTAATATTAATACTTCTGGTCATCTGGTATATTTACCAGATGACCAGAAGTATGAACGTTAACGAAGCGAAAGGAGTATTTAAAGATTGTAGGTGCCGGTGTCGTTCTGTAGTTTCTGCCTACCCTCATTGGAAAAAGGTTATTTAACTATTGTAAATAGTAGGGGTATCGCTGATTTTATGACATTTATTATATAAAGTAATGAACCTAACTTTTCTATACATATTACAATCAAGAATGTTCTCTACCCTTGACACATAACCCGTTCTAACTTTTCAATATTTACAATATGGTAGAAAGCAGAGAAAACGAGTGTTCTACTAGCCTGTATACAATAAGGCCTATAATTATATAGAAGCTGGTTACAGTAGGTACCTGCTCGCAGCACTCGACCATGAGCTCCAGGTTGTGCACGAGCTGCGGCGCGGCGAAGTAGTCGCACTTGCGGCGCGGCTCGTGCTCGAAGCGCGGCGCGGCGGCGCGCAGCGCGTGGTACCCGCTCAGCACGCGCTTCTCCTTGCCCGTCATGTCGATCACGGGCACGCGGGACAGCTCGTTGCTGTGGGACCACGACCAAAACATTATACCACAGCATTATGCTGATATAGGAGCCTTTTTTGCCTTGCACAAGTTCATTTTTGTTTTAATTGTATCCTTGTTTAGTGTCCGAAATAAAGGAACATTTTTTCTTTTTTTCTTCCAATTATTAAACGCGTATTTAAAAGTTATAACCAGCACAATCTTCATTTAATATCCAAAGGTTGGGTACACGTTTATCAATTAGAGGGCTAGATTTTTATTTTATAGTATGGTGTGTGTGTAGTCTTTAAATAGTGCATAACCTATAAAGGCACATCATGACGACACGACACGGTTGGCGCAGTGGCTGAGCGATTGACTGCTGCGCTGCGTGTCGTGTGTTCGATTCCCGCACGGAACAAATATTTGTATGGCCTACAGATAGTTGTTCCGGGTCTGGCTGTTTGTGTATGTGAGTTTGAATGTTTGTAAACGCACCCACGATACAGGAGAAATACCTAGTGTGGGGCAACGTTTTTCTTAGAACAGAAAAAAAAAACAAGTAAATGTACTTTTACAATATTTTTTAAAATAAATAGTTAAAATCCGCGCTCGATCAAAAAGAGATGCAAACTCATGTAACTATAACAACGAGTCCCATTGTCTCGGGCATCGACGTGAGTTTGCCGACGCTACCGCTAGCAGGCAATCCGCCCGTGTCACAATTCCAAAAGGTCACAAGTTGCATCCCATTCTGATCGCGCACTCATTCTACACTAGGTTAGTTAAGTTGTGTGTGTGATATATTTTTTGTACAATTTATTATTAGACCCCAATAATAACTGTCCCCTAGATACCAAATCCTGTATACCTGGTAATAGTATGCATCGTGGGTTTACCCTCTTGTATGACGTCGGCGGCATCGCGGTAGAAGTAGCGTCCCTTGTGTGACTTCTTCCAGTTATAGTTCTTTTCTTTGGTCCCTTTCTCATCGTCCTTCTCTTTCAAGCGACGTAGTTCCTCCTCTTTTTTAGCTTTTTGCTGGAAAATTAAGTTTATTTAGATTACTATCAAGGAATCATCTGCCTTGCAAATTGCCCACTACGTTGGAGTTGGATTATAGTCTAACCGGGAACAGCTGGACACCAGAATTTAATATGTGTCGGCTGCTGCCTGAACTCCATAACTCAGTTACTGGGTAATACCACATCTCTTGGTAAGATTAGTCATCTGACTTTCTGACTTCTTACTACCCGTAACAATCAAATATTGACAATTAAGTAGAATAAGAAGGGCAATATTCAGAAGAAAAATGTGTGGCCGTTAGACCACATATTCAGACTAGTATTTTAATATTGAAAATCGCCTACAACCTATAAGACGATAGGCGATTTGTCCATGATTGTCGAAAATATCACATACATGGTCCAAACGTGTTTCAAATTGCAGATTAGAGCGCCTAATTTAGCTTTGAAACAAAGTTGAATTCTTAATGCACTACTAGACTAGGTAGAGAACGAGAACCTACAAGATAGTTTTATGAATAACTGAGTGTATGATGTATGACCAGATATATTAATGTAAACAAAGCAAAAGGGGTATGTAAAGATCATAGTAGGTGGCATTCAGTAGTTTCTGCCTACCCCCATGGGAAAGAGGCGTGAGTTTATGTATGGTATGTATGTACTTACAGCTGCTTTTTCAGGCCCATATGCACCAATAGCTCCCCTTCCTCTCCTGACCGTGGCTTCCACCGGTGCCGATATACCCTGGAGGTCTTTACCCAAACCCATACCTGGTTGGTAACCCATCTGTAATGTTAAAGAATTTACTTAGTTTACGTGATCCACCAAAGTTGGTTTATTAGGTAAAAGCTGTGGCTGAAATCTGATATGTTCACGATTTTATCAGGAAAAATTATTGTGAATCCAATATTATAAAACCTGGTAAAGTCATAGACAAATCATTTATTTCAAAGACTGAAAGACCATTAAAAATACACTTTTCACTTTTTTCTAGTTGCCCCTTTTGAAAAGTTTCGTATGGAGTAGAATGGGCAAGAAACTCTACACTTACTCTTATAACATAGATTTTACAATATTTTGTGTGCATTGATCATTTAAAATGTGAAGATAATGTACCTTGGCAAAAAATACTATACCAAAATAGGTACAAATGATTACTGAGCAATGCAGATATCTTTTAGGCTGGTTTTATTGTTACGCGTTTCGGCAGCGCCCTTGGAAAAGCGTGCGTACGGAGATGGATGTGGTTGCGTTGCAAAGTCGCGCGCTTCAGCAGCGAAGTTCGGTAAAAGCTCGATATTTGCCGGCGCTGCCGATCAAAATTGGAGAAAGATGTTACGTGTTCGCCTCACAGTAACCTTGTAGCGTTATAAGCATCAACTACTCTTCTTCGAAGTCGCTGTTGTCATCTTTACCATAAAAAATTAATAGCCATTACTCTAACCGCATTAACGTCCATATTGTGCACAACTGTCTCACACCAATGGATCGCTTGCAACTAATCTCGTTTCACAGTGCACCGCTGTTAAAGCGCGCTGCCCAGCGGCAGGTCTACCGGCGTGACTATAAAACCAGCATTATGCCCAGAACTATTTAGCACATTTAAGTGTAGTGATTCCGTAAGTTAGTATTTTTTATGTCTATAATTGAATAAAACAATATAATTGACAATGATATGCTGAAACAAACTTATTGTAACATCTTATGTACCATATTCTAGAAAACAAGCATTTATTATATGATTTCATTATGAGAAATTAATAATTAAACATGGAGACTTATCCCCATGTTATATTTTCATTTCAGTAAGCAGTACACTAACCTTCAAGAGAAGCTTAGCACCAATACCCTTAGTATGTCTCTCCCAAGTCCCCACATTGCCTCCAAGGTTGACCGACCTCATCCCTTGACCCTGTTTCCGGATACCTGCGGTCTGACTTGCATCTGGAGCATCCTGTTCATCCTCATCTGAGCTGTTAGCAAACTTGGGGCGGGAGGTGGAAGCTTCTGATGGTTCTATTTCTGTAATTGAGGAACAATGATTAGTTCCTGCTGTCTTTGTGTGGGGTAAATTTTGTTTAAATTCAGAGATTTTTATTTGATTCAAAATTAAAAAATATGAATTTTTTTTCTTTTTTAAAAGAAACGTTGCCCGACACTAGGAATTTCTCCTGTATCGTGGGTGCGGTTTACAAACATTTAAACTTACATACACAAACAGCCAGACCCGAAACAACTACCTGTAGGCCATACAAATATTTGTTCCGTGTGGGGATCGAACCCACAACACGCGGCGCAGCAGCCGATGGCTCAACCACCGCGCCAACCGTGTCGTCAAATTGGTAACCAGACAAAAAAACTGTCATGTTTGCCAGCACATCAAGGTATCCCAAACTGTCAAATTATCCCAATTGAACATAAATCTTATTCTTTTGTGTTAAAGTTTTTTTTTTGTTTAAAAAAAACAACTAGGAATTTCTCCTCTATTGTGGGTGCGTTTACAAACATTTAAACTCACATACACAAACAGCTAGACCCGGAACAATTACCTGTAGGTCATACAAATATTTGTTCTGTGCAGGGATCGAACTCACAACATGCGGCACAACCACTGTGCCAACCGTGTCATCAAAAGTTGAATAACTATCAAAGAAATTTGACAGATTAGGGTAGGTTGGTTTGGTACCTTGGATTTATTAATAACCAGTCATGTGCATGTTGGACCACAATGATTAAAGTTTAGTTAAATGGACCTTTTTTCTCTTCCTTCTTCTTGCCAGCCTGTTGTACTCCACCAGCCACAAAACCAATGGGTGCTGTGAAATCTTTGGGTTTGCGTGTCCTTTTTCTGACATTATCCTCGTTATCCTCTTCATCACTATCTTTGGCCCATACACCTGAATAAGGAAGAAAGATTATTGATTGTTAAGTTCATCCTTACTAATACTAATATTATCAATGGGAAATGATATGAGTCTGTTTGTCCGTCTTTCACGCCTAAACCACTGAACGGATTTCTTTCGATTAAATTTGGCAGAGAGATAGATTGCACCTCGGGAAAGAATATAGGCTACTTTTTTATCAACAAACCACACAGGCGTAGCCGCGGGCGGAAGCTAGTAATTTATGAAAATCATGTCTAAGAGACTAGAGAAAACTAGAACAGATAGGTATTTTTAGCTTAAATAGCAGCTGGAAATTAGTCATTTAAGTGACCACAGAAAAGCAATGCTGTGCTGAGGGTCCCCATAGCTATCCAAGCATCCTTAATAAATGTGATGTGGGCCTTCCTTGTCACAGCCATGACATGCAACTGCCATCTATTTTCTGTGTCGTACCTATGGTTATTGTTTAGGTCTTCACAAACATAATTTGTCTAAAATATCTACTACTATTCTTTGGCAATTAAATAATTTTAGTTTCTTTTTTTCTAGAAATGAATGTTACTGCTTAATGACAAAGTTAAATCAGTATGGTTATTTTTCATCTAACCAAACCTTGGTTATGTCTCTAGCACCTGATTATTATAATATTCCACCTTAACATTGTTTTATCCTGATCGAGGAAAGTTGTTACATAAAAGAGATCTTACCGTAAATCTGGTGCTCTTTTTTAGCTCTTCTGGTCCTATTTGGATTGAATTCATTTTCCAAATCATAGTCGGTGATTTCAAACCGCATTACTTCGTCGTCCGACATTGTTTTGATAGAAATGACCCAGATTTAAGATTATCACTGTTGTTTCTTGTGCAATTTATTCAAATTTGTTTGTATTTCTACTTTTTTCATCACAAAATCAACAAAAAGGCTATCCAGGAACTAACAGTTACCATCAACAAACCAAATTATTTTAGTATTTGACAGTTGATTGACAGTGACACTTAGCGTTGTCAGGGCTTGCCAGGACAAATAATTAGGGATAAATCGTCAAAGATCTAACCTAGTCGATTATGATATTGACAAAGATTTAAACGATTCAGTTTTAAATCATAAAATTACGATTTTCAATAAGATTTTGCTTCTTTGTAGAAGGTCGGAGGAACTCCACCAGAATGGTAGGTGAAGTTTCAGAATTTAATATTTAAGCGTAGTTTAGACCAACGTGGTGGCGGGCAGTCGTAATGTGTACTGGAATTTAATTTCAAATTAATAAAAGAATCAATTTCAAGAAACAAATATTATTTAACCTAAGATCTTTATGTAAATACCTATGTTTCACTAATAAACGCTCTGATTCTGATAAAAAGAGACTATGAGGAATTTTAATTAAATCACTATTTTATCATAACACAGGCCTGCAAAATGAAGGTCATAACTTCCTCTCTGGAATTTGATAGCTGATTCTGGAGTATTTTGATGCGCTGATTACGAATATGTACTTAGTTTTTCTCCATCACCTCCTGATTTTTCAAAAAAGCTACAGATAGAAAATTGAGAAAAAAGACAAGTTTTCACTTAAAAAATTATATATTTAAAAAAGTACTTAATTTTTAACTTAAAAAACTATTAACACGTAATAACAACTTATTGCTGGGTTAAAATACACTTAAATTTTATTTGTGGAACCTGGTCCTTTTTTCCTGGAAGCTTCTGTTGTGCGATTTTCGCTTATATTTCCGGTTTGGATCATCACGCTTCAACAACCAACAATAGTCCGCCATCATGCTGACATTCCATCTTCCTTGATACCGGACTTCAAGCTCTTTTAAATCTTGGTGAAATCTTTCACCTTGTTCTTCGCTAACGGCTCCTAGATTTTCTGGGAAGTAATCAATGTGCGAATTCAGAAAATGAAGTTTAACGCTCATATTACAACCCATTACACCAAAATTCGTTATCATTTTGGCTACTATTTCTTTATAGTCCGAGCTTTTATTGTTCCCCAAAAAGTTTTTTACCACTTCCTTAAATGATTTCCACGCTTGTAACTCGACAAGTTTAGGTTGCAAGATGCGCACTTCGACTGTTAGTTTTCTAATTCAGAGTAGGTACTTATACAAAAAAAACCTTTTGTTTTCTTCATTATACCCTTTTTGAACAACATTAACAACAATTAGGCAATATCACCTAAACATCGTGTATTAATGAGCTCATTACTAAATGAAGCCAAAATGACCCGTTTTCGAAATGGTTAATGCGAATTACTTACACTTATTATGTAGTAATTAACAAATTACTGATTTGCATTCATTTCTATGTCGTCTTAAACTAATTAAATGCAATAAAAATTAAGCTGAAGTAATTAAGTGACGTTTTATAGATTTTAAAATGTATGCGCTCAGACATTTTTAGTTAAAATCTTAAATATTCAATATCAAAGAATCCTGACGTGATAGAATTTTTTTATTATTTTTCTCGTAATCAGCACATCAGAAACTATAGAAAACGTTAATCAGATCTCAGAGAGGAAAACCATTGCAGACCTGTGTAATTGCTGCTTGAATTTGATCAACCTAATGTGTAGAAAAGCGCTGTAATTTGTAAAAAGCTTCAGAAGTATTTGAAATTGACGAATCTCATTTTATTATTTATTTATTTTATTGCAGTGCAAAGATATTTTCCTCAAAAAAGACCTACACACATTCAAGTTCGTATACTAAGTTTTTTAAATAATTATAATTTTCAGTGTGTCAGTTTAAGGTATAAGGGCGTTAAATTCATTATCATAGGCAAGTCATTATCAGATTATAAGAAACTGGCAAGGTTTGTCGAAATTGTTTATTATTCTTCTGTTTTCTAAGTATATTCGGTGACATTAGTTGTGTTTTTTTATATTATATTCTCAAGCTCATTTCACTAGAAATACATCATTATAAAAAAGATAATATGAACACGAATAAAAGATATTGCAGTTACAACAGAACCGCCGTACAAGGCTCGATGTTTCTCGAAATAAGTCGAATTTATGCAATTTAGTCTTACGATATGATCACAGAAAATGTTTCGATAAAAATTTAATGTTCAGTATAAACATTTTCGCATTTTGAACACGTCTTGTATAATTTTGCGCGAATAACATGTTCGATAATTATAGTAATTTATTAAAAGTATAAATAAAATATTTGCATCCTTGGGACGGAAACAGACGACTTTCAAATATTTTTTACTTAGGACGTAAGTTTAAAGGTAGGGTCACACTTGATTTACAATGTCACACAGCCTTCGGATAATGCTGTAGGCTGCAGTTATATCAAATGTAGAACTACCTTGACATTTTGAGCGAAATAGGATCTAAAAACATCGAATAAAATCTATCAATAATAAAATTGCAGCAAGAGTACATTTTAAAACGTCAATTATACATTAAAACACAAAATAATCGTTTCACGAAAATAACTAAATATAATATTACACACAATTTTGAAAATATATTATTATACTTTTCAATCAAAACGTTCAAAGTCAAAAGTTAGTAAAACCACATAAAAGAAATAGTAATGTCCAAATAATGAAAATATTCAATCAGATAGTTTCTTGTATTCGTTTTAAGACACTGTTTATCACCCTCAACACTAATCTAGTTTTCATAAGAAAAGTTAGAACAATTTACTTTCAACAACAGACATTTCATATATGTACGTGTCTAAAAACATGAATTTGTAGTTGAAAATATAAAAATTATACTAAAATAAAATTAATAAAAACACACAAGACAAATTAGTTATCTTTTTCACAATAAATATTTACCAAATTTTTTGAACATTACATAATCACAGTTCAAAATTACGTTGATGGCAATCTAGTTAAAATGTTAAAAAATAATTGCAACTAATATTATTCTAGTAAAGTTAGGTACTTAGATTAAGTATGTGATGCTTACTAAGCTAAGAAGATGTACGCGTGGTACAATCTAAAATAATGCAATTGTTTTTGCAAATTTTGTTCGGTATCACGTCTAAGACAATCGAACTATTTTGAACATTAACGATTTTAAATGCATATTTTTTTTTTTATGTATTTTTCTGTCGCTACGTCTTACACACCCTATAAAGTTAAAAGCTGAACGCAAGTTCCAGTAAATAAGTTATTTTGTTTGTAAAAAAATGCTTTTCTAAATCTTTAGATGATAATTTTATTTAAAATTAATAGGCATTAAATACTGTTAACTGACACCTAAACTAACATCAATATATCTATAAAATATGCAAAAATGCATTAATATAAAATCGTTAACGTTCTGATATCGTCACCTTTTTAATACAAAACTGTCCAATCTTAATTATTTACATTACGTTGTATACTTTCGCTTACCTAGAAGGCAACTCTCAACACCCACGGTGGATCATCACATGTTTCAAAAACACTTCTTGGACTTTGTGAGAAAACACTCCCACACAATGTGCGACGAACAACGATTGCAATGTTCCTACACAACTATCTATAAAAAAAATTACTCGATTACAAACTTCACTCGATACCAAACGTAAAAAATCGACTAAAAATAGTTAGTTCCGATACTAACTTTATTATGGCGAATCACGTTCGATTTTTAAACGAATGTGTCAATTGTTTTCGTGCTGACGGTATTTTTTTTCACGTACATGCCTTCTGCGGCTTTGGCTCTCAGTCATAATGCCACCGCTTGTATGTAGCTTTCGTCTTCGTAGTTACCTGCCGATAGCCTTAGGGCGTGTTCTTCGCATAGTGAAGCAAGTTCTTTGAGCCATTCGTCGAGTAAGACTGCGTTTAGAATTGAACGGAGGGTGATGGATTGGTTCCAGTAGGTATCTTGAGTGAAGATTGGTCTCTTCTGTGGACTAGCGTACATGTGGGGTTGTGGACTGTGGGCGTTGTGTTGCGAGGGCGATGATGCTGGAGAATGAAAAGATAATGAGAAAAAAGTGTGAGATTATAAATAGTTCATTTCTTTTCACATATGTACGTACTTGATACATGTATGTTATATTGAGCAATAATAAAACAGATGAGGTTTGTTATCTACGCAAAAGGTGTAAGACGTGTAACTAATGTATTTGCACAATTTTCCTGGAGAGATATAAATTGACCAATGTCTTCACCAAAATCGGTTTTGCTGCGAAATATCGCAAATAATATTTGTTAGGGCCTGCCTAGCAAATATTAGCCAAATAAATCTTTAAGCCCTTAGTTCAGTCAGGAGTGCCCTATCAACCAGATAAAAAACAAAATTAAAAAGTGTTGAAACTGTTAGTTATAAAGTAAATAACTTACAAGACAATCTCCTTCCAAACATATTGGAAATACTGTTGGACAAACTCCGCCGTTTAGCCTCCACGCGCCGGAACGGTGATTCATCCGCTTTCTGAGGCGAGTCGTGGCCGTGACCTGAAAAATAGATAAGATTGTTTGAGGTTACTAATAAGTAATTTTAGTGGTCCAGAGTAAAGGGGGGTCAACAATTTTATCAGATTAATGTAAACAAGATGTAAAAAACACTATTTTAAAAGAGTAAGTGTGGAGTTTTTTACCTGTTCTTCTCCATACAAAACTACCTTTTGAAAATTGAAAAAAGAACTAGTTACAGGGGGTAACTAGTTCTTTTTTCAATTTTCAATCATGTTTTTTTTGAAATTGATAAGTGTCTTTTTGGTGGTCTAATTGGAATAAATCATTTGACTTTGACTTTGACCATCTATTACATATGCTTCGTGCTTCGGAAAATATGTTAAGCCGTTGGTCATGGGAATAATTCGCAGATCTTTGACAGTCGTTACAGGTATTCAGAAGCTCTAAAACGTGACAACCAGTCAGACTTGTGAGGACCATGCAAAAATGTCTAAGATATTCTTTTGAAGACTTCTACTACTTCGGCTACTTATAGCTAACGAGGAACTTACTGTCATCGTTGTTCGGGCCCCGGGTCTTCACTAGTGCCATCTCTCGCTGTATGAGGTAAACTCGAGCCTTGTCCACTAACTCGCCGCTATTCTCTATACCTTCTGTTAATTCGTCCACTTCTTCTTTTAGCTTACTTAAGATCTGAAAAATAAATATGATGTATTCATGTAACCAGTTGTGCCCGCTACTTCGACGTCGACGTAGAATTTGATAAAAATCAGGGGTTTTAATTCTTTTGTACGGAACTCTATTTTTCAAAAATAAAAGTAGTTACTCCTTAACACATCTGCTACCTGCCAGGGAAATTCCCGTCAAATTCAGTCCACCCGTTCGGAAATTACCTCAAACAAACAGACAGACAGCTAGAACAAAATTATTACTGCCAATAAACTTTCATATTTTGACACACAGACAGACTTTAATTTTATTTATTTGTTTAGATAAAATCAACAACCGAAATAGATTATTATGAAATAAAGGGGCACAATATAAAGCGCGCACCTAGTAAAAACTCAGCCCTGTGGAGTCATTGTAAAATATACCATGTGAACCTTGAAATATAGTCGAAAATAAATCAAATTCACTTCGAGGTGTCCTTGCAGACTAGTAGTTAGTTTTATTTTCGACTCTATTTAAAATTCAGCAAGGTTGATAATTAATACGTTAGTAACTTCTCTCACTTGAAACAAAGAAGGCACATTAGGCTGTAACATGAATCCAGGGCACAGCAGTAAGGAGGTCAGCAGCGGCGTAGGCAGCGCTGCCAACTTGGACACCACACTCGTAACTCGGCAGTTCACTATCACTTCTGATTCGAGGAGAACTGCTGTTTTCTTCAGAAGACTGGCTAGTAATGGTCCTGGAAAGGAAAATGAATAGAAAAGTAAATTCAACTAACATGACGTTAAGCATAAGGTTCAAATTGCAATAACTAACTGAACATCGTGAAATAGAATAAATCTGTAGCTTGGTTCTCGTTGTGTTACGATTTGGCACGAAGATGATAAAGATGTTTTGCCAGGCAGTATCAAGTTATAACAGTAAAAGACCTCTGAATTGATGAAACCTAGTTTAAAGATAGATACTTACATAAACTAACGCCTTTTTCCCATAGGGGTACGCAGAAAGTACAGAAAGCTATCTGCTTCGATCCATACACACTCCTTTTGCTTCGTTTACGTTTATACATCTTGTCATATACCGCCGCCGATGGCGAGTACTACGCACCAGACCTTACTGAAGAAAGTACGACATACACTGACAACCCGGCTCTTCCACTGACAAGTACTAAGTTGGTACAGTTATGCACATGACTGCATAATTGTAGCAACGAGTCACACAAAAGTGACCGCATGGAACTGCATTTGTAAATTTAGACGTCAGTTTCTGAATTTACAAAACTAATCGAAATCAATGGTCATGTAAGAGAAAAATATAAATTCAACACTTACCGATAATAGATTCAGCACTAGCCCTCCAGCTCCTGATCAAAGGCACTTCTCCTTCATACTCTCTCTCCTGCTTCGCGAAACTTCTCCTGAACAACTCTTCAGCAAAACCTTCGTCTCCATCCACATCTTTATATATTTTAAAGCTCTCATAACCACTACTTTCACCTGTAGACGTCAAAGAATCATGTTCCTTTCCTTCATTCACTATCTCGGTCTTAACTTCACTCTCCTGATCATTCAGTTGTTCATTCAAAGATGTCAGACTATGTTGTTCCTTTTCTGAACTGTCACTGGTTTTTGTTTCGTATCCACTGGTGCACGATATAAGGCTGTCCTGCTCTTTCGTTGGCGGGACTATGTCGGTCTCTTTCGTGTTATTATTCGTCTCTCTCTTCGAGTTTGTTATGCTATCGTATCGTGAGCTCCAGTTGCTGCAGGCTAAGACGCGGGAAACTATTTCAAATCTTGAGTCACAGATGTACGCGTGGTAGTTACCGTAGAGAGTGTCGTTGGGATTCTAGAACGAAATTTTAATGCATTTTATTTGTCTTATTCCCTTCGAACCAGACACAACACAGTTGTTGCTGTTTAGCAGCAGATATGTGTAATAGAAGCAATTTTCAGGACGAACTCATACCTAATCAATACACGCGAAGGAAGTTATGTTAAATGTCATCATCTGCCAGCTGCCTAGCCTTTTCCCAACTATGTAAGGGGCGTTTTCCAGTCTACTGCTTAGCTACTGCCTATCTAAACAGCAACCCAGTTACTGGGCAACTACTACTATACTCCTGGGAAGACTGGTTGTAAGACTTTCAGGCTTCTGACTACCCGTAACGACTGTCAGAGATCTACAGATGACAACCAGGACCACCGGCTTAACGTGTCTACCTCGGTAAGCGTAGCTTAACCTTCGATCAATCCGTGCGGCGGCAATGAGCTCCACAAGTTTAATTTAAATCTTGAAAAATGTCTGGGAAATCTGGTAGCTTATACTGGTTGTAACTTTACATCACGTGTATTACAAGGGGACACAAATTTAACAAGAGCTTAACTACTATTGGATAATTATTTGAAAGTCTTACCCCATAATTAACTTTAATCTCATGGACTAGATGGCTCATCGCGATGTCGTCGTGTACTCCGTTCATTCTTCTATCGTGCTCGGTCTTCAGGTCAAGCACGCGTCGACCGCTCAGGGCCAGCTCGTCTATCCATTGCTTTGTCTGTGAATTAATGAAACATAAAGTATAGTTTCCGGCATTAACCTTGAGCTCTCGGAGTGCTGGGAATTGGTGTGCGCGTCTTATTGTCTCAGGAGTAAGGTCCAAAATTGCTTGAAGTAATTTAGGATCAGTGCTCAAGATACATGCCGCCGTCTGTAAGCGTAAATGTTGAGTACTTATGTACCTAACATAAGTACTCAACATTTGACGACATTCGACATTCAAATTTGTAATTTATTAATATTGATGTAGATAAATTAATTATTGTAGGGTAGTTTATTTTGATTAGATAAGAGATATTTAGTAGAATAAGTATTTACGTATGTACTACTGTATAAAATGATTTTGTGCCATATTTTGTGTTTATTTAATTGAATTGTTCAATAATTTTATAAGTTTCTTTTCAATTGGTTTATTGCGTTGTATAAAGTTTATTTTAGTCTAAGTTTTAGTTTAAGGTCTTATCTGTCGCATTCGGGTAAACCCTGTAAAGATAGAATAAGTTTTGGTAAATAAATAACATAAATAGAACAATAGCAAGACGAGAACGATCCTGATTTCTGAAAATGAGTTCTCGGTTTAAATATCGCTTGTATCCGCAGTCTCATGCCGAAAAGATGGTTTTTTATAAAGAAAAAAGAGGTCCAAAAAACATAAAAATTAGGTTCATTTTGAAAGTCGGTTGACTGCTATTTTTATATATATGTAGTTCAGCACAGGCAAGGATCTTGAGCACTCACCTTGAGTTGCACAGTAGTCGATTTTAGTAGAAAGAGCTTATGTGCGAGCTTACCCTCAATACTGCTCAATTTTAATATGTGAAAACGACAGATACTGTTAGTTTCTTAAACCACAAGGTTCATACCTTTTCCATAGGCCTCGAACAACACCTGGGCGAAAGTCCCAAGTACGCGACGGCAGCATCCCTATAGGGCTCCGGGTCGGCTATCCTATGCCTGCAGGATACCATGAGGTGGTGCCCATTGAGCAGGTGCTTGAACGCCAGGTCCATCATCACATCCTCGCAGTTCAGGTCTATGAGCGTCTCCATTAGTGCTAGGGATACCAGTGATAGCTGGAATATGAGGATTTATTTGTTAAATATTAGTTTTGTCTGCCTTGTTGGTCTAGAGGTCACAAGCGCTGCTGCACCACCTCAGTTAAAAGCACAGTATCTATGATTCTGAGAAGTCCCCTCATGTTTTATCACAAGAAGTTCTGTACAGGAATCTAGGGCAATATTTATTTTATTTTTTAGATTTAATACAACTGGTCTTTAAACTTCTCATTGTTAAACAACAATTTTTATGTAGCTACATTACTTTCAAATGAATAAACAGTTTTTCTTTCTTTTATTTCTTTCACAGCTGTGGGAATGCCACGTTTGTACGCAAAGTGAAATATCGACTCTAGACACGCCATTGGCACAATATGTTTTATGTTTAAATGTGACTAACCTGAGAGTTCGCATCAAGTCTCCACACGCACGACATCGACATTTCTAAGTCACGCATTAGTAACCATACCAAAAATGTGAGTGTCTGACTAGATGTATGAACGTAAACGAAGCAAAAGGAGTATGTGAGTATCGTAGCAAGTGGCGTTCAGTAGTATCTGCCTACTTAAATTGTAAACGGCGTGTGTTTTTTTATGTGTATACGAAAATGAAGTGCAGCACAGTTCCAACACGGCCCCGCCTTGTTACACACGAGCAGCTCTAGAAACGCCATCAGTCACCGTTCTTTTTTATTGTAAAACTTAGGTACTAACCTGAGAGTTCCCCTCAAGTCTTCCGAGCAGGACATCGACCACCCTAACACCGTCGTATTCATACACGAACAGGAAGTGCAGCACGGCCCGCAGCAAGCCCCTCCTGGTGACGCAGCGCAGCAGCAGCTCCAGGTACGCCATGGCCGCCGCCTGCTCGCTGGCGCCACTCTGCAAGGGCGCCGCTTTCGTCTACGGTATGTTTCGCGTTAGTAGGCTTTGTTTGTACAGGGCGTGATGCGGTTGAGTGACAGTTTTTTGGTAAGGAGGGACGGTAGTTAGGTTGTTTTTTGGGTAAGGAATAGAAAGTTAAAAACTTGTATGAGGATGAAGTTGAGGTAGTAATATTATGGGAGACTTATGGCCTCTTCCACATTTGATAAATTCTAAGTATATCTGGTAGATAGCGCCGTAGATCGAGCACCTCCAGGGGTTTTTTTTTATCATATTGTAAAAATCCTTTAATTTTGCTTGTTATCAGGTATTATAAAAAGGAAATTTTATTTCGTTACAATAAGAAACATTTATTGATTTTGTTTTTTTTTTAATAAATGCAATGTTATGGGAAAGGTGCTGGAAGATAAAGATAAACTGGGAGAGATGTTAGAATTTAAAGTTAAGATTCGAGCCAAATTAAACAACAAAAAAAAAGATTCAGGGTTAAAGTACTACCACCAAAAATTGAGGAATTTAATCGATTCATTGCTGCGACATAACAAGCTTAAAAAAATAATCCACGTTCTCAAATAAAAGATAACAAAAAAAAAACGTCTTAAAAATACAATATGCCCACAAAAAAAAGCAAAAAAATACCTTTCCTTCACCAGCTGTAACGTCAAGTCGTGTCAAGGAATGAATCGATCAATGGATGGTTACCGTCACTAAACCGCCGGCGGCATGGCCCATACCGGTGCGTCCCACGTGCAATGACAAGCCCACTTACGTGATGTTATGCCGTAAAGCGGGATTCACACAACCGTATCGTATGCAGTATTATCCAATCAAAACTATGATACGATGATATCCTAAACATAAGGCCTAGTGCGAGATTTTATCCTTATTTCGATCGCGTTAGCGTTCACTCGCGTGACTTTGTATGGAGTAATTGTCATCATCTGCGTAGCATTTTCCCAGCTACGTTAGGGTAGGCATCCAGTCAAACCGGACGCAGTCGGATACTAGTATTTTAAATGGAGCGACTGCCTATCTGACCTCCACAACCAAGTCACTGGGCAAAACAATACCCCTTGGTAAGACTGGTATTCAGACTCTCGGGCTTCTGACTGCCCGTAATGAGTGTCAAAGATCTACATATGACAGCCGGGACCAATGAACGTGCTTACCGAGGCACTAGTGTTGTGTAAGGAATAATTTCATTTCCCATTATTGTCACCAGACGGCGCTTATTAATTCTGAGTACGAATTGCAAACTTTACGTCATCGAGATCGAATACAAAACTCACACTAAGCCCACAAGATTCGTTTGATTGGCCAATCCTGCATCACGACCCGACAAGTCAGTCTAGAGTGAATCCGGCTTGGAATATGTCTTATGTCTATGGTAAAAGCACACTCCGAAATTATTAGGTAAGTAAATATTTAGTTAAACCGCCAGTTTCATCAGCCAGATCAGTTAATCTGTTGGCAAGCCCCATGTTAGCTTTTGTCATTGGGCGACAGCCGCACAAGTAACTTGACATAAGATTTGACAACAGATGATATGGTTTTCAGATACCGGGGTTAAGTCAGGGCTGCCTGTCTATTAAAGCGGAGCGAGGCTACGGAGCGAAGATATTAACCAATAATGCTTGTCCGAAATCGGCAAAGCTTGCTGAAGCAAAGCGGAGATTTTATGCAATCCTATTGGTTAATATTTCTCCGTTTCTCCGTTCTGCAGCCTCACTCCGCTTCATTGGACAGGCAGCCTCAGGAGAGGCTTCATCATATGATGTACACTTGGATGCATTGGAACAAAGTTTGTTTTTTAGGCTGCGGTCCCACTGAGGCGGAGAGGAGCTTAGAGCCACATGAATTAACCAATCACAATGTCTAATCTGAATCGGAGCGGAGATTTAGAGCAATGCGATTGGTTAGGGCACGCACCATTAAACTCCGCTCCGCACAGCTCCGCCTCAATGGCACCGCAGCCTTAGAGGCTTTAAATATCTGAGAAATGCTCTTTGAATAAGAATGTATTATGACTTGTTTATGATCTGTTTTTGTAACAAATATAAGACTACCAGGAAACCCCGTTTTTGTATGTGATTGATTATTTAATTACTTTTCATACTAAGCGGCTATTTTATTTTACCATCTTTAAATAAAGTCAAAAGTAAAATATTATGTAACATAAGGATGTACATCCTTATGTTACATAATATTTTAATTAAAAATGTAATTTTATCGTCTTCAAGCTTCACGCGTTTCAAAACGTGATTATGATGAATTGATGATACGAAACCATGGTTATATAAACGCAGCAAGATGCAAATTGATTCGATATAATATAAATAAATATACATAATATTTTTACCTTGCTCTCATATGTTGTCGCGTTACGAAGACATTATTTTACACCAGGTGTAAATGAAATAACTAGGAAACTTGAATAGGAGACACTGTTACCGATTCCTTTGTCAATAAACTGAACTTCATTTGGGCTATTTCCATGTTTCTCTGTCTTATAAAATAAGAAAGAGACGCACAGTCGCCTACAAATCAAGCTATTCCCAACTGTCAAATTATCCCAATTGAACATAAACCTTATTCATTCGTAATTAAGTTGAAAATCAAACAAAGATTTGATTTATCAGATTGGGGTACCTTGATGTGCTGACCTCTGTACATATATGAGAGCTGTCAATTTTAGTGGAACTAAACCTTCTGTACAAACGTAGTTCACATTTCACATCGCATCGACCAAAAACACGGCGAAGTTTAAGGCATAAACTTATTTGACGTCTCTCATTTAGTTTTTATGTATCACCGTCTTTTTCTCGAGTTGTCTGTCAGAGAGAATGTGTGTACTAGGAAATCGGCGATACTGTAGGAATCGTTATTTTAATCAACTCCTACTACAGAATCAATCCTTAAATAGCGAAAGAAATATCAGCTGTCCACTACATTACGGGTCATTTCAAGGTTTGTCTTTTAGTAAAAATTGTTCATTATTATGAGTACTTTGATCCCTTTTCAGGTTTCCAGTTATTTTAATTACACGATGTAAAACGCTCGTATTACCAAGTTATTTATTATACAACTTGCCTTTATTTTTCTATTTTTAGGCCCACAAATTATAATATAAAATAAGAAAAAAAATAACAGAGAAAGTATGTATATGTGCCATCAAGAATACATTTTATACAGATCTTATACCTAATATTATTCTCACCTGCAATTACTGAAAGAAACACTATAGTTAGTAATTATTGTCATTAGTGTGTTATATAAAAGTTGTGCAAGAATTATAAATAAAATTGAACGACTTTCACGCATTTTATGCATTTCTAGCACATAGACTTGGTTTAATTTTATTTAGAACAGTAAAACAGTATCTGGGAAATAAAATAATATCGTAAATAAATAAAATAAATGATATTTGATGCAAAATTCGATAAAAAATGCAGCTAGGATTTTGATATGGTCACATATACTTAAATACGTAAGTACACAGAATTATGCACATGATAGTAACATGAAGATTAGTTGTTTAATAAGTGCCGCAAACTAAAACCCGTTTTAAGAGAAAAAAAAAAGTTGAGAACAAGTTAAACATGTTTCCCGCAACATCAACATGTTGTGGAAACAATGTAACGCAACTTTTTTTTTTCAAACTGCCTGACATTGTAACATGTCCATATCATAACCCAGTTGGAACAAGACACGTTCGCAACACATACAAAGGCTCACTCATCCCGCAACCAGTGCTGTAGTATTTACCTGTAGCAGCGCGGGACCCATGACAGGGACCAGGAAACCTTGGTACAGCAGGTCCAGGAGATGCTTCTTTATTGCAGGGTGGGCCACCTGAGGAGAAGGCGATAATTTTATGACTTAGATTCTAGGCTTCTGGCTAAAAGATAACAGAAGCATGTTAAGCTACGCTTCCTGAGGTCGGTTTGTGCGACTACGTTTTGGTACGGAGCGGTCTTCCTATAATTAAAAATGGTGGACCAGCTGGTACTTTCGGGCTTGTGCCTACCCATAACGACTGGCAAAGATGATGAAGAAAAATGACAGCCTGAAACAACGGCTTAACTTACTTACTGAGAAACGTCTCTTCGTGCCTCATTAAGCAGGTTAAGCTGTTGGTCTGTGCTGGTCTTCGAATGTAATGCATGGTCACCCATTCACAGACCAACCTCGGCAAGGGTAGCTTCCCCTTTCATCGACCCGTGCGGCTGGCATAAACATGGTTTGTTAGCCGTTCAAAAGTATAAGTTTAATGTACCTGTGCCACAGCATTGCAGAACTCCAGCGAATCAATAAACAGCGTCAGTTTATGAACAAAGTTCACATCATCCGGCGTCAGGCGGTAGATCTTGTCGCTCAGTGTGCGGGGCAGAAGGGAGTATAGACCGCTTAGACCTGAAAGGAACATGGACTTTATGTTTTACGACATACAGTTTGATTTTGATAAGTTGGGCTGAGGGTTGAGTGATGGTCACATAATTTTGTTGTATCGTGAATAGGTGGAAAGTCTCGGAAAGCACCTTGACAGTTGTTACGGGTAGTCAGAAGCCTGAAAGCCTAGAACAGGGACATCAATACCCAGTTTCTGAGTTGTGAAGGTCTGATAAGCAGTCGCTCCATGTAAAATACTGGTTGTCCAATATGACCTTAACATAGTTGGGAAAAGGCTAGGCTATAAGTATAGCTTCCGCATCCAGTTAGACTGGAACCTTGGACCTTAACATAGTTGAGAAAAACGCTAGGCTAAACAAAAACTGTCTAAAACTGTTACTTACCTGTAGCAAGTACCGGACAAGTATTCCCGGACAGCATAAAGTCAGCTAACTGCGCACAGCGGGCAGACATCTTAGCGCACAGCAGTAGAGCGTCGCGCGCAGCTGAACCCGTGCTACCCTCACGGTGTACCGACGACAAGAGAAGGCGGACTATTATGAACCTGGAAATATAAAATAAATAAATAAATAAATAGTGCTGGACAATCCACAGATCATCATCTAGCCCCAAGCTAAGCAGAGCTTGTGTTATGGGTACTAGATGACTGATATAATTAATACAATACATTACATTAGATAGATATTTTTTATTATACATAGCAAATACCCAGAACAACCGGAACAAATATTTGTAGATCGTACAAACATTTATCCCAGGGCGGGAATCGAACCCGCAACCTCCTGCGTCGCAGGCTTACGTTCGCCCGCTGTGCCACATCGGTCGTCAAATATATAGAGTATATTTTGAAGTATGTAAACTGCAAATTGAATGCCATATTCGCCTCAAAGTAGTAAGGTAACATGCACGCATGAAAAAGCTTTGAGTATGGAGTGGCTAACAGTGGCGGGGTGCTGTGAAAAGAAATAGTTTTTTATTTGTATCTGGTCTCTGTTTGAAATGTCTTTGTTAAAGTCCAATTTTGAATGATTAAATGAAGTCACTGCGGGTCCTTCAAGAGGCTTCACAATGAGGTGCAATGAGGCTCCATAGTGGAATAAAATTTTTTTGGACAAGTTATCGGTAAACTTCTACTTACTCAGCCTGTGATCCTTTATGCGTGTGCGCAGTTAAGAAGAACAGGTCTAGGAACTTAATGTTCTGCATCAACGCCACACACAGCTGGTTGAGGACTGTGACTAGCTGACCTGAAACACACACATGTACAAATTTGGTTTAAAACTAGGTTAGGTTTAAATAAGGTTTACTACATGTGGAAACTTGTAATTGGGCATATTTTGTCTAAACTTTTACTCACTGTCTGTTTAGCTGTAAGTTGTCCTAAAAATGTAATAAATAAATAAATAAAAAGTTATTAGTATCAAGTAATGTTCCCTATAACCATGATATAAGGTAGAACTTTATGGAAGAGAATGCATTGTGACAAATTATTTTTCGAACACAAAACGTCATGACGTCACGCCTGTTTTCATGAAGGTTTATTCAGAGGTGTACCTATAGTATACCCATATTTCACCAGTTATGTTTATCTTCTATTATATAGTGAGTCAGCCTATTGCCATCAACCGGTCATAAATTCAGACTCCAGTTTGTTACTAAGTAGTTCTTGACGGAAAAACCTAATAGCAGTACGCCCGACCTGGGAATTGAACTCAGGAGCTCATGCAAAGTATTAGCGCCTTCGGCTAGACCTACGAGGCACTCTTCAATCGAGGTAAACTTTTTTTATTTCAGCGCTTATTGATATTTTTTCTCTCCATGAAAAAACTCAATAGTTAAACAATCGCCATAACTTATTCATATTATTTAGGGAACAAGAGAATATTTAAACTTTGCCTTACTTTATGATATATAAAACATACTCTTGTTCATAGACCGGAAGAATATTTAAAGAACCTATCCTTTAACGGATGGTGTTATCTGCCCCATTCCTCTGTAATTTTAAAATGGCGTACTCTATTCATGAATACAGTAACTTTGGCCCCGAGCAAGAATTCTGGGTATAACATGATTGGGAGCATGTGACTAAAAAAGTGATGGAAGTGGATGGATTTAGAGGGGGTCCTTCCCTCCCTCTGCAAGGGCACGATGGATAGACTGTGTAAGCAATGAAGCAAGGATAGGATAATAACGTGAAGGTAGACAAGAGAATGGGAGGAGAAACGTGTTGCGCCGACCCCGAGTAACGTGGGCCAAGGGCAGAAAGATGATGACGAGTAACTTTGGCCCCATATGGATTAGCTTGTTTATTGTGATAAAGATTAGGAATCCGGTTTAACTGGTTATATCTTCTAGGACGCCGGTTATCAGGCCGTTGCATTTATTTATATGTGGTTATCTATTTACACAAGAGAACGATACCGACATTCCAAAGATAAAATGGCATGTATTTAATGCGGCAACTAAGTAAAATGAATACAGGTTTAAAAAAAAAATAGAGTGGGTACCATATATAATGGGTTGGCAGCTAATAAGGAGTGTCGTAATAAGTAATAGGTAGCATATTAATATATCAGTAATAAGCTCCGGTTTAATTTAAACTAGCATCAAGTTTTTCTTTTGGGAACAGAATTAATATCTAAGCGGAAACTTAATGGCGAAAACAAAATAGAAAATGGGCATTCATAAATAATATAAATCAGATTCTATTTAAAATTTGTATGAAGAATAAATATTAACCTAACCTAACCTAACCTAACCTATGGGTTTTTAGACGGCACGAAATAGTTGGTAATATATTATCTTTGCCACCCTACTAACATTATTAGTCGCCAAGTCATTATTTATAGCTCCTCGCCTAATATTTTATTTGACTGGTATAGTTTATTTGCTACCTACGCAGCTGCTAGTTTTTAGTTTTTATAACACCTTTAATTTTGAACCTTACGTAATATAATAGTCGCGAAAATATTTAATCGCTGGCAAGTTATTTTATTTGTTGCAAACATTTAGTCGACTTTTAAGTTATTAGTCACTCGGAAAATAATAAGCTAGATAAAATTACTCATCTAACATCTTGCTGAAAATCAATAGATATTTTCAAAAATTGGTTTTAAAAAGAAGTACATATACACCGACTCTATATAGGGTGGAAGGTACATCGCTGAACAAACTAATAATGATAGTACATGATTCTGGATCCCGCATCGTTGAAATTTTACGTCGGACTTTTCCTAATTTTTACGTTTTTTCTGATGTGGTTTTTACTAAAGATTGATCAATTTTAGTTTAAAAAGGTATCTTTGCATGCGTGTTCGGAGTTGAACCACGCCAAGATGTACTACAAGGTTCTTCAACGAGCATGCAGCTGTTAAAATATACGTGTAATCTGTTGAAAACTAAATACAATGGTTCTGAAATCATGTGTTTGAATAAAGAGGACCGCCGGTGCGGCCCCGTACTGGAAAGGCATTGCGTAAACTAAGCCTTAAAAGTGCCTAAGATACCTATTCTATGGTGGCAGTTATTTTAGTTTTGTATGGAACGTTTTAGTTGTCTTTGCAGTTGGGCTTTTCGATACTTCTCGAGCCCTTTATTCTGATGAACATGTCACAAATAATACGACTATGCACAGGTATTGGCATCCGCCATCTTGATTTTGTTTTCATCCTTACAGCCTACATTTCTTGCATTTCGGGTATCAAGCCGATTAGGCTACAGGGCGTGGCAAAGAAATAGAGATAGGTACATACATACACTCGAAAAACAGTATCGTTCTTCTGGAGCAGTCAGTTAAAAAGTACTTACTTTCAAGATTAGGTGGAGGTAGCTCATTTCTGAATCCGCTCAGCAGCTTCAACAGTGGTCTTAAGAAAGGTTCTGCTGCTATCACCTGAAAATGTAATTGAAAATTGCGTCAGCTCTGCTTTCCGATAAAGAATATCTACTACTCTCCTTCTTGGGAGTGTATTATAAGGTGATCAAGGTATTTATAAGATCAACGTATTTTTAGAAAGTCTGTGCGATCGTTATTTTTGGAGGTCGGTGAGGTGGGCTTTGTCATTTCATGTGTCGTTATCTGAAACTCATCAGTCATCATCATCTGCATAGCCTTTTTCGGCGTCTAGTCTTACTGGACCCAGCTGGATACCAATAACTGCCTATCTGACCGCAACAGCCCAGTTACTGGGCAACACGATACCTCCTTGCAAGACTGGTTATTAGACTTAACTTCTGGGCTTCTGACTAACCGTAACGGCTAAGAATGACAGCCAGGACCAACATCTTAACGTACTTTTCAAGACACAGTGGGGTCATGCATGGTACGCAACAGATGCCCACCCATCCAGGGTTAATTGTTTTGAGTCGTCTCAATTCTCTTCATATAAATCTATTTAATGTACGTATATTTTTACATGCTAATTTCGTGACGTAAGTATCGTGTAGAGATCGTGGTCACGACTAGGAAATCCGTGATAAATGTTCCGTTGGTCATGCTTTCGCTTTAACATTTAATATTTGTGTATTTGAACAAAATTATCTTTGCACAAAACATTTGCTGACTCGTATTATATTCTAGATACATTATTTACTTTGTGCATACTGTGGTCCAAAGGGGCCATAGATTTCGAAGTTACTAATAAGTATACTCAAAATTAGCGAATAGGTTCTTCGAGACAGTCAAAATATTTTTTACTTCGATGGGAACTGGCAACTATGGCATCGAAACCAAACACATTTTTATATCGTTTAGTAGAAAAATGTTCATACAAGAATACTAGTAATACATGGGCGTAAATATCTATATAAATAAAAATGTATAGCAAAACTCCAAAGAGGAATTATTCCAATTGGTTCAGCCAATTGGAATAATTATTTTTTTGTTGTGTTTGTTATTGTAAGGGGAAGGTCCTTATGAAAAAAATAACAACTAAAAACTGCCGCGGGTAACATCGCGGGGCGCAGCTAGTTAGAAATAAAATACATTCTATTGCATGTGAATGTTACTTACTCATTATTATAATGTGTGAAAAAATAACAATTATTTGGCAATTTATGTAGTTTACTTTTCTATATCGTGTGTTGA
Organism: Phlogophora meticulosa; assembly: GCA_905147745.2. Classification (NCBI taxonomy): domain Eukaryota; kingdom Metazoa; phylum Arthropoda; class Insecta; order Lepidoptera; family Noctuidae; genus Phlogophora; species Phlogophora meticulosa. Next base: position 10,596,127 of record LR990538.1, on the reverse strand, counting down.
CGTTCCAACAAAGATATGGCGTCATTCATTCGCAATGAAAATCAGAAACGTCATAACGAACCTAACCAATTCGACATCTATCTCGCCACATACGAACTCTGTATCACATCTGACGTATTCTACATCGCGATATTAAAGTTATCCGCGCGATTTATCATTTATACAAGAATCGCAGGTAGAACACCAGGTCACCAGACACAATCGGTCGGGTCGGAAGACCCTCTGTTTTTAATGGTGGCTGAGGAACTTTAAGCCCTGATCCTTATACCCCTAAAGTATAAAAGAAGTAAACATAACAAATACAGAATCTACCAAAATCATTGTGTAATATTGTATCCTTTGTTTTCTATAGAAAATAAGTAAAAAAAAAAAAATAATCCCTTTAAATATGCGATACTCTAATCTAGTTTATATCTACTGACGTGTTTTACTACACATTTACGAAATAGCTGATAATGTGGATAGAGGAACATGGAAACAGTATAATTACCTGCGTACTATAATGGCTGATAAGATTCCCGAACAGCTTGAGCTGCTCCAAGCGAACGGCATTTTCGTATCTGCAACAAAATAAAATGCTGTTTAGTAAAATTCAGAATCAGTAATATATAATGTCATCCTAACTAACATTATTTATAAGAAGTTTGTTCGCTTTCGAACAATGCCTTTACGCCGCAACCGACAATCATGAAATTTTGTATACTCTTCGTCACGGGTACAGAAAAGGGCAAAGGGTACCTTTTATCCCGAAAAAAGTAGGTGCTGTTCACGAGGGCAAAAGCTAGTACTTCATAAAATGTTATGCAATATCAATCATTCTTTTCTATTCCGCTTAAAAATAGCCTCCACTTATGACTTTTTTGGCGGCTAAACCGTTTATCCCTGCTGTCATTTGTTGATTTTTTACAACTGTAACGTATAGTCGGAAGCCCGAACGTCTGACAACCAGTCTTATCAAAGGATATCGTATTACCCAATTGCTGGGTTGTGGAGGTCAGATAGGCAGTTGCTCCATGTAAAATAAGCTAAATTCAACTGTGTTCGCTTAGACAGGAAGCTGACCCCAACATAGATGAGAAATCGGACATAGATGTATTCAATAAGGTCAATGGAGTCAAGACTACCTTTTCTGAAGACAGACTGTCAAACATGGTCGATATTTGCGCGACTCGATGAATCAACGTGCAAATTACCTTACCACTTAAATTTAAACTTTAAACCAGAACAGATATAGTAAAATAAGGTATTTCATTGTTTTCAGAAAGACCTCTCAAATTACTTTTTATGTTATAGTATCTAAAGTAAAGTAATATTTGGTTTGAATCATTAAATTATTAGTATTTCTGCTTAAAAATCAATCATAAAGTTAAAATCACTAAAGCACCACGTAAAACAGTCCTTTTGGATCACGTAATTTTACGTTACGTCACAAGGTAATTTACCAGTTGTCAAACACATCGAAACGTCGTCGGTTCTTTAATCACTTGTGATGTCATCGAAAGATGCTATATTATTGGTATTCGACAGATAATATAGCATCTTTTCATTCTAATATAGCATTCGAAAAGGGCGATATACAGTCACTTGAGCAAAGATAAAAAAATGCTTCAAGTCGGCTTTTATAGAAAATCAGGTCAATATTTCGTGTTTCTTAATAAAACTTACAGGATTACATCAGGGCGAACCATTTTTAAAATATTGTCAAATACTGTGTGACTTATTCATTTACCTAACCTAGAAGGACATACCTACACTGACCTTATTGGTGATGTTCTTCAAAAAGGTCAATTGCGTAGTACTAGCAACCTAGCTGCCTACCGGCGTGCGTGAATGTGATGATGTATAGAGAATGTAAGAATCGTAGTAGGTGGCGTTCTGTGTCTCTGCCTACCCCATGGGAAAAAGGCGTAAGACTATTTATTTTAGTCTAGGGTAATCTTAAAAGAAGGACTGAGTAACCTGATAAGTCATTGTCTGATAACTTCTAGACATTTAATGGCCTCGTGAACTTAGTTCTTTGTAAGTGCAAATTGATAACAGTACGTAGTAACGTTTTTCTCACCGGACACTCCTGTCAATAAAAAAGTGATAACAGAAACCCTATATAGTTAACTGATTAATAGTGATAAGAATTAGCAATGACGGCTAGCGAATTAATTAATAAACTACTTATTGGGCATCAACTTGTTTGAAGTTGATTTTATCTGAAGAGCTGATTTTATGTGAGTTAATATTATTAAATTGATTATCCTCGGTTATATAAGTGCTTGATTAGTAAATGTTTTATTGGTTTAACTAATTTGCTTCCACAATTAACATCATCATCTGCCTAGCCTTCTCCTAACAATGTTGGGGTCGGCTTCCCGTCTAACCGGATGCAGGTGAATCCTCCATAGCCCTGTTACTGGGCAACACGACAGACATCTATGATAGTCGTACGGGTAGTCAGAAACCCGAAAGTCTGACAACCAGTCTTGACAAGGGGATCGTATTACCCAGTAACTGAGTTGTGGCGGAAAGATAGGTCAGTCGATCAACGTAAAATACTGGTAACTGGATACAATTTTGTACCAGTATTTTTAATAAGGCTTCGCAGATGATGTTGTTTCTTATCTAATGATATGATTGGATGACGTTATCACGCTTAACCAACCATGGACAGTTTATTACTGAACCCGAGCAAATAAACAAAGCATATCTAATTTAATTAAGGTAAAGTGTAATAAAAATAAAACATAAAACAGTAGAAACAATTTTCGTTCCAGGTTCATGAGATCATCACGGTGTGTTCTATTAATAATTCATAATCAATTATTGCGCGATAAAGAGTCACGACTATCGATTTACCGAACTGTATTATAAAACTCGATTTCATTTATAATATACATTTAACAGAGAGAGAGAGAGAGTAACAACAAAGGGCGTAAACAAATACACTTTCTATTCGTTGACGTTTGCTGAATAGTTGTATTATATGAACAGAGAATTGGACACGCATTATGATATAGCATAGTTGGCATAATTCAAGCTTACAATAATAACTTTAATGATATCGATGTATTCGCCCTATCTAAACATAAATTTTAAAAAAACAAATTGTTATGCGCCTTGCTCAAAACTTTTAATTTTAATTTGATTATTTGTTAGACAACGAAAAATTGTATTGCTGTTTTTATTACTTAAGTTTACCAATACTGTATCTAATATAAGCTAGTAATAAGTGGAAACGTAGTGGATTGTACATTTACTTATAGCATACTGTGTATCTAGATATAACATACAGTGTACGATTGTTTGTTTCCCAAATAAAAAAAATAATAATAATAAAATGATGACAGTCGTTTGAAACCAGAATATTTATTGATTTATTTAATACTAACACTGCGCCCGCGACTACCTACGCGTGGAATTCGTACATTACCTATCCAACTTTAACATCCCATCCACCCCCTTTAAAGGGTAGTTTTGAAAATAAAATAAAGCCTATGTCACTCGCTGATAATTTGACTTTATCCATAACAAACAAACAAATATTTCCTCTTTATACTATTAGACTTCAAGCACACTAATATAGGTACGATTACTCAATTGACCTGCCGTTTCTTACTATAAGGGTGAAAGCATGTTTCAACCATATAAAGACGGTATCAAATTTAAAACTTTGAACAGCACGTATTAAGACAGAAAAAATCTTCTCTCCGTCTATAGCACACCCCCGATTTGAGAGATATGCGTGGAATTCCCAGTAATTGATTAGGAAGATGACTTCTTTCTCGGAATAAAGAGCATTATGTGCTGAAACGTTTTATGTATGCATAGATGTAAATGTATGTAAGTATATATGTATATTGTATGTCTTTACATGTTCATCCAAAAATAGAAGGATTTTCTTAAAATGTCCAATCAAGGCCGTCATGTACTAATTTTCAAATTTGTGTCCCATATTATTTGTTATTAGCATATTAAGTATAAATCTAAATAGCATAGCTTCGTGATGATTCTATATTATTTTCCTCGAAAATATCATGTAGTAATTACTCGTACAGTTTAAATGTTGTGTTTTGGCCTTGCCTATTTCATGTAAAATAAAATTTACGACTGGATATTTTGTGGTGTTGCCCGTTTTTTACCGCATCGGGGATGTTCGCGGTGGCGCGTATGTTTTTTTTTTTTAATGGACATCTCCCAGTTTATCTTTCAGGGATATATTCTGCTTAACCGAACTTCCATGTTGGGACTTAATTAGAAATTAAGGCCTCCAGCCAGGGCGTAAAAAACTTAAAAGCTAAGCGACCAATCGCTAAGGGCACCCCCTGCGGGTTACGAGCCTCGGCTTAGGACGTCGCTGGGAGAGGACAGCAAGGGATGGGCTGGATCTAATCGATATATTATTTAGGGAGTAATTTAAACAACTACTGGCTCAGCTACGCGGGCTGGCTCGGACTATTTCCACGTTTTTATATGGAAGTGGTGCGATGCGCATGCGGCGCGATGATTACCGACAGGCTGGACTGCCGTTATATCCGGCATGGCTTTGGCCGGTTCCTGTTCCTGCTCCTATTTTAAACTCATAATTATTGTTTTATTTTTTAATGTTTCTTTTTTAATTATAAGCCCATTGTTACTTGATGAATAAAAATAAAATAAAATAAATAAATAATGCTGGACAATCCACACAGCATCATCTAGCCCCAAGCTAAGCCGAGCTTGTGTTATGGGTACTAGATGACTGATATACTTAATACAATACGTTACATAAATAGATATTTTTTTATTATAAATATCAAATACCCAGAACACCCAGAACAAATCTGTGTAGATCGTACAAAACATTTGTCCCAGTGCGGGAATCGAACCCAAAATAATTTATTAAATGAATGAATGAACATTATGTAAATGAATTTCAGCCTGGAACAGCGGGGTAGATTATTGCCTTCGTCTCAATACCCCATTGCAATCCAAATTCACAATCCATACTAATATTATACTCGTAAATGGAAAAGTGTGTGTGTCTGTTTGTCCGTCTTTCACGGCCAAAACACTGAACGGATATCGATACAATTTGGCAGACAGTTAGATAGCATCCAGAGGAAGGACATAGGCTACTTTTTATCAGCAAACCACGCGGGCAAAGCCGCAGGCGGATGCTAGTATTATTATATTTGTTTCATATTATTACGAGTCCGTATCGCGTTGTTTTGGTTAGTGCAATGACTCACACAGGAAATTAAAATGTTGACATTAAATGGCATGACGCGTTGCTGTTATAATCAGAATTAGGTAGGCCATTATTGTTTAATTGTGTTAATTCGACATGGTAATAAACGGTTAGTCTTAGACGTTATTAGGCGTCTACGGATAATTAGTGGAACATAACATCACGCCTGCATTCCTGAAGGGTTGGGCAGACGTTCATTTATAGTAACGCCCACCTATTACAAATTATGTTTAAGTCCCATGTGATAGGGGGCGAGTCTCAGACTTCAGGCTGCTAATGAGAAAATTCCTATTGGAAAAACTCAAAAAATCTTTACCCGACCTGGGAATCGAACCCAGGACCTCACGCTCACCAATCTCGCTTGGAACCACTAGAGCAATGAGGATAATTAGTGGTACTCATACATTTAGCGTCAACGGGGATACAGTTGTTTGTATGATAATATTGCTTCCGAGAATTACCCAGCTTGGTAGCACAATGGTAGTCCATTATTAATGAGATTTACACTATTTGTAGGATATTTCTCTCTTACTTCCTCTTATATAAAACTAGCTGATTACCGCGGCTTCGCCCGCGTGGATACCGGTTTTCGCGACCCAAAGTAATCATGAAATACAATTATATTTTAGCCACTGTATACAAAAACTTGACAAATTATATACCAAAACTTTCATCGAGAACCACTCTACCCATTGGTGAAAATAGCATGCAAATTGGTGTCGTAGTTTTTGAGTTTATCGCAAACAAACAGACAGACAGACGCGGCGGAGGACTTTGTTTTATAATATGTAGTGATAGTGATATCCTGTGTTTCATCAAAAACAATAACGACATTTTGTGGAAATTCTATGTAAGTTGGGGAAAAAATTACTTTAAAAAAGCAGACTTTCGACTTTATTTTAATGTCAGCAATGTTGTAATTTGTTTGGCACTGAAAACTACGCCGCTTTGCGCTACGCCATGTCTTAAATTTCCTATTAATTTTATCACCAGCTAGACAATACTCGGGTTACTCAATACGGTAGCTTATCTGTATTACAGATATGTACGTGCGTGATTTAACATACTCGTATTGTACCATTGTAACAAGTGTGATAGGATCACAGTAGTAAACGGGTAACCACTAACCAATCATACTTTCGAAGATTGTTATTCTAAATTCGAACACCTCGAAAACGGTTGAAGGAAAATAAAAAATCCAGATAATCCACATAATTTTGTTTTTTCGTTTTTAGAAGAATTTTCGGAACAATAAAAAGATCAATATTTTCGAGATTCAGATATTTTAAATTCACTGCCACGTTGGGTCTAGTGGCCTCCTCGTTGATCCTAAGCACCTGCTGGGCGTGAGGTCCAGGGTTCGATACTCTGGACAGGAAGCCTTATTGAATTTTATCAATAGGAATTCTCTCATTAGCAGTCCCGAGTCTGGATTTGAGCCCGGTTGATGGCAATAGGCTCGGCCGCTACGACTCGGGACTTAAACTTAACTGGCGAAATGTGTTACTATAGACACACCTCTATCCAATCCTTCGGAGAATACAGGCATGATGTAAGGATTATTTTTAAATTTTCAAAAGCCTGGTAAGCCAGTAATAGAGAGCATCATTACTATCTGCATAGCAACTACATTGGCGTCGACTTCCAGTCTACCCGAACGCAGATGAAAGACGCGAAAATACACGTAAGTATTTTATATGGAGCGACTGCCAATCTGTCCTCCACAGCACACTATGTAACACTTCTTGAATACCAGTAGCCGATCTTTACGGGCTACTGAGTACCCGTAACGACTGACAAAGATCTACGACCGATGTGGCGCAGCGGGCGAAGGTCCGCCTGCGATGCAGGAGGTTGCGGATTCAATTCTGGGTGTTCTGGGTATTTGCTATGTATAATAAAAAAATATCTATCTATGTAATGTATTGTATTAAGTATATCATGTGCAGTCATCTAGTACCTACCCATAACACAAGCTCTGCTTAGCTTGGGGCTAGATGATGCTGTGTGGATTGTCCAGCATTATTTATTTTATTTATTTACAAACGATAGAAGTAAATGACATGCCTTGTACAATATAATACAATCGGCTTTGTTTCGCGTTGTTCACTCGCCCATTATCATGAGATAATGAACAGCAAATAAACTACATAGTAAATGTACTTATTTTCACATTTAAAATGTTACGCTTTGTTGGTCGCACATCTCAGTTATACACTTTAAGATCGGCGGTTCCAAAGAATGAATGCAGTTATTAAGAAATGTTTAAGATGCTGCCAAAATGTTTCGAGTAGCGCCCGGTGCTTACGACACTTACAGATGACCTTCAGAGTGACAGTATAGGCGAGCGCAGTATTTAAAAACTGGCCAAGTACGTGCCAGATCACACACAGAGGGTTCCGTAGTCGAGATAAATATTTACGGATGCACGATATTGATTTTAGCGATATCAAAAATATGTTATTTCTGCGGTTGTAACCGAAAATATTCTATAACAAAAAGTAAGTATTGACTTAAATAAAAATGCCAATAAAACATCATACATTTTCAATTATGAGTTCCTGAAATACTCGGGCGAGTATTGTTGGATCTCATACAAGCGATTGCTTGAATGCAAAAAGTTTATAATACACCTTCCTACCAAATTTCACCGAGACTGGTCTCCAAGTAAAATAGTTGTGCAAGATACGCACGGACAGAGAGACAGGACAAAATTTAAAGGGTTTCGCTATCGCAATTTGGCTACGGAACTCTAAAATGAGTAATATCTTTTAGAAATCAGTTCAGATGGATAACGTCACTCCGAATTTCATAATAACACCTCACTTGGATTACCCAAAGGTGGAGGCAAAGGTTAAAAGTCAGCTCGGCCTATCGCAGTCCACTGCTAGACATAGGCCTACCCCAAGCTGAACAACAACACACGGTACTCTGGAGTCGGGTTTTTAGTACTCCCAGATTTCGCCAGAGTACGTGTGAAGTTAATCTTCAACCTTTAGCTTATTCCGCCCAGTCTACTTCCATATTTGAATCACCATCACCAAAATAGAAACTGTGTTTTTTTTATACTTACTTGCCAGTACAAATTGCCCACTCATACAGCTTATCCAGGAGGTTCTCACTGAGCAGATACTCGAGGCAGGCGGCTGGGCTGGTGGCCGTGTTGATCTCCCTCGCTTTCGCCTCCAGAACTAGCAGGGTAGCTAGCTGTTCCAGGTGGTTGACTACGCCTAAGACATCGTCGTGGAGGTGGTACGGCTAGAAAGAAAGTCATGCCATTGTCAACTGTTTTTCAATATTCTTCTTAGTAGGTGACGTGACACTGCATATTGATCTTTACGCACCTGGGACTTAAGTATAATATCGTGCGCCTGCTGCCAGTGTTTGCAGAAGGAACTGTAGCAGGCTTGCGGTTCGTAGTCATGGCGAGGATCGAGCGACCTCGACAGCTGTCGGGCAAACGAGAGGCTCGTGTTACGGAGCCAGCTCATGGTTGCTAATTATATTGGACGGGACATCTGTAACAAATGTTTGTGATAGGTTGGGTGTATCTTGTATGGAGCAATAATGGTATAGTTCCTGACTTGTGTACTTCTTGCGTGAGGTGTTTTATAACAAAAGAAATCGTGTCTGAAGTAAACATAAACTTATCGAGATTATATCTATATCCAGTAGTGCATTATCTAGATAATTTCTGTGAGTATACTAAGTCAAACAAGCAGTTATTTATTTAAATACAAAAGATGTAAGTAGCACTGGTCAACAACATTGAACTATGTATACATCCTTCTTTATAATATGGTATGCATACTGATTATCAAAAGTGGAACAAACTGTGCCAGTTGCATTTGATTTCAAGCATTGATTCGGTTAACATGGAATAACTCTTCGGCTGAGCAGTTCAGAGTGCATACTGTTTTAGGAGCGTTATTATTTACTTAATGCATAGAATACATAGGCGAACTTTATAGTTTAGCGTTTGTTTAGGTACATACGCTTGCTGTTTCATTGTCCAGACAAGTGCGCACGCGCCGCTTTTGCCCAAAGCTAGTTTGCACAATGCAAAGTAGCTTTAGGCACAGTACAAGGCAAAAGCATTTTTAGGTGACATTGAAAAATAGACATTATTTTGAGTACAATACAGTGTAAGGTTGTACAATCATCGATGCAGACATAAAAAGCTTCATAGGCGTCACCAAACTCATTCGCCTCATATGCACTTTGAGACACTACCTTTAAAGCTTATTATTCAATGTCACCGGAAAATTCAAAACTACGGTCTTTTGGCATGTACCGAGCCTTATGTGGAACTTCCAATGTGCCTTATATGCAAATAGTATAGTATGGTTGTAGTAACTGATTGACATTTGATTGACTATCCTTATTTGCTTGCTAAGGTCAATTCGTCTCTATTTACATGTTGTGCATACTAATCCTATGTGTCAATAAGACAATGGCTATAAATAAACCATAATATAATGTTTAAACAAGGTCATTCTATCGTAGCAGATGATTGGAAACGCCGGGAGGGGACGCCCTAGGACACACACTGACCTTATTGATGATGTAGACCAGAAATGTCAGATGCATAGTGCTCTTAAGCGGCGTGTGTGGATAACCAGATGTATGAACGTAAACAAAGCAGAAGGAGCATGTAAGGATCGTAGTAGGTGGCATTCTGTAGTTCCTGCCTACCCCCATGGGAAAGAGGCGTGGATTTATATATATATGTATTTATTCTATAGTACGTAGGTACTGTTTGTATATTTTCATATCATCATGATTGAATCATTAAGAGAGTGTTATGTTGGCATTATAAAAAAGTCTCAAGCACACTGATGAGATCACTATGGAAATGATTAATTATTACAAACAACCTCAGGGCCAAATTTTGCGTTTTTACGTTCATATAGACAGTGTATAATCTGGTAATTTTATGATTCACAATGCAGATACACAATACAATACCTTTCACTTGATGCAAGATTCCGAAGTGATATTCTGATAAAGCATTGGTAGAAATTTTATGGTGCTATGAACATAGTATTTTCAAAACCATACGATTTTCACAGTAGTATGGTATGGTATAAGTAAATTAAGGGTAGTCAGAAGACCGCAAGTGTTGCATAGTAGCTGGGTTGTGGAGGTCAGATAGGCAGTTGCTCCAAGTAAAATACTGGTAATTAAGCTGCATCCAGTTAGACTGGAAGCCAACCCCAAGATAGTTGGGAAAACGCTAGGCAGATGATGACTATTATGAAATAATTCTTTTCCTAAAGTTGCAATTGTTATTTCATGAGAAATACATTTCAAATTTTGTGTAACTGTAAGATTCTCATGATTGTATACATAAATTATTATTTTGTAAGCATGGAACCAATAAGTTACTTATTACCATTGTTTTATATAGCAGACCCACAGTGTACCAAACTATTAGTTAATTTAATGTGCCATACAGCTATCTATTTCAATATACATGTATGTATAAAAATTTATTACCAAACACAGTCAATTGTCTCGCACAAACTCGAAAATGGATGGACCAATTTTGATTTTATTTTTAGTGACTTCCCGGATTGTTTAGATTCACTATAGAGTAGGTGGCACTGCCATTGGGCAGGAAAACGTCTGCCGGGCTCCTTATTAATTAATAAATAACAATTACTGCTTAAAATTCTACCCACCATTATGTTGACATCATAGATAGATGCAACATACATTTACCCTTTACAACTTTCACACCATAACAAGTACCCATCAGCTGTATGCTGTGAACTGAGTGCATACCTGTGTGTGAATTCATTCAAGAACAATGTCCGCTGTCAGTGAAACTATACCTAATTACCATTTGTTCGGATTATTGTACTTTTAATGGAGATGAAATACGAATATGACACAATGGAAGTTGGATGAGTTGTTTAGAAATTTAAATAAATAAAAATGACTACTGCTGAGCTTTAGTTCCTGGGTCGGTTCGTGGGTTAAGCAAAGTGATAATGGTTTTTTCCATCAGCTTTTCAGTAGCTGCCTGGAGTCTGGATCTGTCCCTAGTTGATGGCAATAGACTTCACCCTATTATATATACAGGTACATATCTGCCTAACCCTCTGGGGAATACAGGTGTGATGACACACAGAAAGTACTCAGTTAGTAGAGTTACAAACTGAGTAATAGGTACTTGTACTATGGAAGCCAAGGAGTGTATCCTCAACTTGACGACACGGTTGGCCCGGTGGTTGAGCCATCGGCTGCTGCGCCGCGTGTTGTGGGTTCGATCCCCACTCGGAACAAATATTTGTATGACCTACAGGTAGTTGTTCCGAGTCTGGCTGTTTGTGTATGTGAGTTTAAATGTTTGTAAACGCACCCACGATACAGGAGAAATTCCTAGTGTGGGGCAACGTTTTTCTAAAAAATAAATAAATAAATAAATAAAAAATAAAAAAACTTCAATATCATGATAATGACTGAAAGTAACTTCAATCTATACCAATAAAACAAAGCTGAAGAGTTTGTTTGTTTGAACATGCTAATCTCTGGAACTGCTAGTCGGATTTGAAAAATCTTATTGGATATGATGGCCACATTCATGATGAAGATTATAGGCTATTTAAAATCACCCTACTACCCTTAGGAGCTGGTGAAACCGCAGGGCACAGTTATTAATATAATGTCGTTATATATTGAAGTTCTTTGTAAGCACTATGAGTCACATATGATACAGATAGGGAATATGCTAAGACGTGGGTCTCTTAACAGCTTCCCTAATCTGATAGGATAGGTTACTCAGCACTGGAAAGGGCATAGAATCTATTCCTCAACCAAACATGAGTGAACATATATTTATTTACCCGTTTTTAGCTTTTTCTGTTTTTGAAGTTTATCAGAACGTAACACCTGAATTCCTTGAAGTGTTAGGAACTACTTACACTTATTCAGCTCTATTCAGCTTATGTACATAAAAAACCACTATATTCTATGGAGATGAATCCATTCAGTTGAAAGGATGCTTTACTTAACAAAACAACATACAAAACTGGTGTTTTCTATACACAAAAGCTGAATTGAGCTCAATAAGTGTTATTAGTTCCCATAGCAGAGGTGTACCCGCAGTACCGTTCTTAGTTTTAAAATAAATATTAGGTACCATTTTAAATAACTAACAAGTTATCGTCTTAAATTTTACATAATATGACTAAAGTTAAATCAACTGTAATCAATACATAAGACAGACAAGGTCACATATTGAAAAACTCATTAATATTGAAACATAGCACACCAGACATGTATATTTGACAACATTGTAGGCATTTGACCATGAGAAATATTTGTAGATTGGTTTCATAAATAGCTGCTTAATTAAGTAAATTGTTGGCTGTGGAACATTGGACATCTGTTATTGTCAACATTAGAAATACACACACATTTCACTTCTTTTACAATTGTATCATCTTCTTCAGGGAGACCTTAACCCATTGACTGAGTAAAACTGGACTTATGACACAATCATTGGGAGGAAAATCTTTGACTATTATTATCTCAGTATTATTGTTATTTTTAATCTTGAATCTGTGCCCTAAAGTCGGTATAGGATGTAGGAAATGCTCTGTTTAGAACCACTGGCGACACAACGGAACTGGCTCAACGTTCAGACTATAATTCTAGGTACGAATGTATACAAGAAACCTTGACATTCGACTTATTACTAATCCACAACAAATACCACGAAATAATGTCGTAGTAACCATAGTAACATAGAAAACTACTATCTTAAGAAATAACACAAATATACTCACGGCAAGGAAGAATCTCAAGTTGAAAATAGATGCTTTATGCCGCAAAATAAACCACAAAAGTTACATGATACGCAATTCACTTCAGAGAATAACTCGATAGCCACTCGAGTGGCTTTTGTACAACACTTTTACAATAAAGATGTAATTTCAATGACTGTCATTGCCTTTTTCAATATTGTTTGACTCAATAGCTGCTAATACTCGTAAAAAAACTTTAAAATCGCAGAAAAAAGAATGCAATCCGCAATCATGAACCATGCATGAATGACAAGTAGTGATGCTACACTTCTACAGATTATACAAATAGTCTTTTAGTAATTTTAGTCGAAATTATTAGTGAGCTAAAAAGTTAATCTTTTGAAAGCCATAGTAGGTCTCGCTGAGGTCAGATTGTTTTCTTAGGAGCCTTAGACTGACCAAATAATTTTTTCTGACGGCTTTTTTAAATATTATTATATCTAATGCAATAATAATAATTTTATTATAATATTTATTTAGGAACTATTTTGGAATAGGTTTAATCAATTAACACTATAAAATAACAAAACGTTTTTTAAATTGGCAGAGGGTCTGCCGCCGCTGATGACAATGTAGAGGAGCATACTTAAAGGGTTAATAAATAATTCGGATGACGAGTACGGTCGTGCTTCTTTTATTCTCCTTTGGAATTTGTCACTCGTCATTCCTTAGGTGTCTGCACATTGGGTGCGCCTTTACTTTATTACAATTTTCATAACCCGAAAGGCTATAGTTATTTATTTTCCATACCTAGCAATTTTATACCTACCATAATAAGTGAGTGCCACCTCACTGAACACCTGGCGGCATCTTCAGTCCTCTTATCTTATTCCTTATTTAAATATTGCTGGACAATCCACACAGCATCATCTAGCCCCAAGGTAAGCAGAGCTTGTGTTATGGGTACTAGATGACTGATATACTTAATACAATACATTACATATATAGATATTTTTATTATACATAGGAAATACCCAGAACACCCGGAACAAATGGTTATATTAACAAATGGTTATAATATTTATTTTGACTGATAACCACTTTTAGCTGAAACGGCCGCGAATTATGAGCAATGAGTTCGAGTCAGAGCTTTAATAAGCCCAATTGCAGCCTAGTGGCAGCCCGGAGCTAAAAAGTTGAGGGTGTTATACTGTACCTCGGAGAGCACGCAAAGAGATTGCATTATGGTTCAAAACACCGCGATGCCTTGCGTAAGACTATACTCCTATAGATGCAAGATTTAGATAAATAGATAATAAAATAAAGAGCTTTTATGAAGTCGTGGCGCTAAGGGCACGAGCATCTGGTATTTATATAAATGTCCGTGGCATTGAAAAGGTTAAATATAAAAAAATAGATTAGGCATAGTCACAGGGCGCAGACCGTATCTTTTCTTTTCTGATTCTAACCTTTGCAGACGCACGCAGTTTTCGCTGTCCTGTTTTTTGGAATAAATTTATTACTGTCAAAGTAGAACTCACGGACGGACATACATACCTACATAAGCAAGTCAATCTAGGTAGGCAACCATACGTTAATATAAACTAAACATATTTTTTCTAACATAGCCATAGGGTGCAATAGCGAGCGAAGACAGCTGAAAGCTTTTAGTATCTTGGCTAGGTTAGGTTTTCTTTTGGTCATTCATACCTACTAGAAATGAATGGCCTAGCTATAGAGTTTTCATATTGAAGCATATTTTTACGTAGAAGTTCAACGCCACTCTCTCATCTCTTTTGGCCGCCTATCATAATACGCCGAGCAACGAGACTGTGTGTGTCCGATTGCCTAAAAGTGTTAGAAGGCAATTTTACTGTAAGGGAGTATTTGTTTTTATTTTATGCTAATTGCGTGTTTAGTTGATATACCCATTTTCACTAACACTAGTCGTTACCCAAAATGAACGACTGCCTGAATGCCTACTGGTGAACGAACATCATTAAGAAGTTTTTGAAACCACGTCATGTGGTCACGACATTCAGCACTGGGGAAACGATGCAAAGAGGAGGACACTCAAAATATGTACGGTTTTCCGTATATGTTTTGAGTTGTAACGCCACTGCTGTTAAATTTCGAACACACTCATTTATATTTCGAGCCATTCAAGGTGGCTGCATCTTTCTTTGATTTTGATTACATCAATTTTTGTTCACCTTCGTTTATAAATTGATTTATTATGGCGATGAGAGCAACATCGCAAATGTCGCTAAAGTACGAACGTCGTTCCCGCGAAATTTCAAGGTCTACGAGTTCTTTAGACGATGGTGTGCAAAATGTGAATTTCGATCAGTTCATACAGACTTCATGCAAAATATTTGGATGTCCGGTTCTGGTCAATGTGGTTAGGAAGATTATACACCGTAAGTATTTTGACTAAATACGAACTTATTCTTTGTTCTCGCTTTCACCGTACGGAACCATCGCTTAGGGGGACGGAGGGGGTAAAAATGTGTGACAAGGGGGAGGACGAGTCATCTAAGTTCAGTGATGTCACATGTATCTACAGTATTAAAACTCTAAACTTAAACTGATTTATTTTAGGTAGAAATTAAAATAGCTGTAGGAATTTTGTAAAAAAAATGAAAGAGTCGAATTACAAACCTATTAAATTTTTAAATTGTTAAAGGTTCAAATTCGAAAATGATGATATTAGTGCGACGTAATTTATTAGTGTATAAGTAGTTAGCGTATCTTGGTCCAATGAGCAGCAGCTTTTTGTTTTTTAGACAAATCCCCCAAAGGTGGGAGGGCGAGACATTCGTACAAACGCAAGAAGTCCTTTCATCCGATTGCAGAGTCTTGGTGTGATCAATTTAATTTTGAACCAGAAAGGAATAAGTTGGTTATAACGGCAGTATACGATAGTGCATGTGAACTTGTGGAGATACTGATGTTTAAACATCCTGAAGTGCCAATACCGAGAGTCTTGATGCAGGTAATAGCTTTAAAGGTCCCATTTACTCGACATCTGACTAAGTTTACCATCACACAATGTTGCATCGACATGTACACCATTTACGAGTTGAATAAGATGCTTACGATATCCAATATCACGGATATATGTTTAGATCACTGTCCGTTAGCGGAAGCGAATTATGATATCCTTCTTAGTGATTCATCTTCCCTTCGGAGTTTGTCCTTATCGAGGTGCAATATAAATGACGCCATCTGTGAACGAATCGCTTTACAATTGCATCGTCTACAACCAGCAGAACCCACCTTAATGATTTTAAATCTATCGTCGAACCACATAACTGATGTTGGGATGAAACATTTCGGAGAAGCTCTCAGAAATAATAGACATTTGCGGTATTTGAACGTATCCGACAACCATATCGGTGATGACGGTGCAAAATACATATTTGAAGTGTTAGAGGAATTTCCATTAAATACAGATGAAATTCAGGACAAAAATAGGTGCTACATGGATTATTTGAAAAGTGTAGAAGTACTATATCGTAAGTTTATGTTAAATATGGTGAATGCCAAAAATTCAAGTAGGAAGGTAACGTCGGGAAAAGTGAAATCGACAACAAAGAGACAAAATGTGTCTGATGAGCAATTAAGTATGAAGGCACGATCCATGGCTCTAGAAATTGTGGGGCCTTTCCAACATCCCTTCAGTCCATCGGTGGTGATATTAAAAGAGGGACGAAGCCATAGTATTGGTAATTTTACCCTCTGCTACTTAAACATTAGATATAACAATTTGACATATCAAAGCGTTCAAAGATTGGCGGCCCTCGTTCGTCACCAGAAGATGTACCGAAGCGAGGAATTGTGTGGGTTAATGAAGGTTTTACTTGAAGGTAACTATGTGCCTAAGCAAGTCGATGAGTACATAATGATCAATAGGCATCTGAATGGAATTGCAAGTAGCCTAAATATTAAGAAGCAGAAAAAATGATGCCAGCTTGAGAATGTGTATAGGATGACTGTATGAACGTAGCTAGAAGATATAATTTTATGTTTTGTTGCTACAGTTGGGCTATATTTTCTAACTGTAGCAACTGTCTGTTCATCTTGAGTTTATTCGCAACGGAAAAGGTGAAAGGTGCTTCATTAAATCAACGCTTATAAAGCTATTTGGTCTCAACATCTTTTTGAGCTATGAAATCAGAAAAAAAAGCTGATCAATTTGCATTCAAAAAACCTCTTAAACCAATTAGCCTTACAACCGTCGATATGTACAGACGCCAGCACATCAAGCTACCCCAAACTGTCAAATTTACCCAATTGAACATGAACCTTATAGTTTTGTAATAAAGTTGATTGCCTGTCCAAAAGAAATTGACAGATTGGGTTAGCTTGATGTGCTGGCCTCTGTACATTGTACAGTATGGCAGGTACTTAAAATTAGGTACTTACTGTAATTCAGAGAGTGTAGTAAGTACTCATACATATGAAATAATTCTAAAATATGTATGTTACTAGGTACTATACTATAACAGTTCCAT
The DNA here is from genome assembly GCA_905147745.2 of Phlogophora meticulosa. NCBI lineage: Eukaryota > Metazoa > Arthropoda > Insecta > Lepidoptera > Noctuidae > Phlogophora > Phlogophora meticulosa. Next base: position 10,578,638 of record LR990538.1, on the reverse strand, counting down.
ACAAAAAATGCAACTTGTATTAACACGATTAAAATGTATGGAACTGCGGTTTTTTTTTCGAGGTAAGCCGTACATCTTGAACTTAACATTCTATTGTTTTTGAAACAAAAAAACACGGATTATTGCTGAGATATTCATTTATTTGATTATAGATAATAATATGTGTATATACAAAAAAAAGTGTTAATAAAAATAAAGCTTAATTTTTAGGATCTCATTAGGATTCTGATTTAACTAATTTTAATTAGGTACAAATACTAGTTTTGGTAACTTTCGGTATCAACATCACAATCCAATTCCACCAATTATGGACCTACTATACAAAAAGAACTCGCTGCACTTAAAAATAAGACATTTAACAAACAAGCTTACACTAATAAATAATAACTATAATATAATTACGTACTTAGTTTTAAAGTCAGCACCAACTTTTATTTGTCAAAATTGTGCTTAATACTGGCACCCAAGTTATTGGGAAAGGTCCTTAATATCAGGGTTCTCCTAACAAAAAGCTTAATTAGTACCTGATAAGTATGCAGTTTCCTAAATGGCTACTCCAGTAATCAGGTACAGTCTTAAATTCTGGCATTATTAATTTCTAGGTGGGAGATATTCTCTGTTAGGCTTCTGTGCTGGTCTTCCCCTACTGCCTGAAGGGTTGAAGCCAGGTCCACTAGGTCTACCTGATGGATACCCTTGGCTACCCGGACCTGATCCCGGATACGGTGTACTCGAGCCTGGGTAGTTTGACCCGGGGCCTCCTGGACCACCAGAAGGTCCTTGTGGACCACTACCAGATCCTGGGTAGCCCGGGTAATTTCCAGAGGGCCCCTGAGAGCCCGGGTAGCTACCAGACGGACCTTGAGAGCCTGGGTAACTTCCAGACGGACCTTGAGTGCCTGGGTAACTTCCAGATGGACCTTGTGATCCTGGGTAGCTACCGGACGGTCCTTGTGAGCCCGGATAGCTACCCGATGGACCTTGCGATCCAGGATAGCTACCGGATGGACCTTGAGAGCCCGGGTAGCCTCCAGTGGGACCCTGTGGGCCTGGATAGCCTCCTGATGGGCCTTGTGAACCAGGATATGAGGTTGTCGACTGAATGCCAGGGTATGGCGTTGATGGTCCAGAACCAGGGTAGCTAGAAGGCCGTGATGTACCAGAACCTGGGTAAGGGGAGGGTCCTTGTGGGCCTCTACCACCAGGATAAGAGCCGGGATAGTCATTAATGTTATTGTAGTCTCCCGAAGATCCTTTAATGGAGTAATCATAAAGCTTGGCATTTAGCTCGTAAAGGCCAGGAGCAGATTCGCACGTGAACTGGTTCCACCACACACAAACGAAGTCTTCTTGAGAGAAAATGGTTCCATTGGGACAGAGAAAGTCGTAAGTTATGTTATTGGAGCAAACGTGAAAGACTTGGCAACGGGTTTCGACGTCAGCGTAGTACCCAGGCAGAGGTTGAGATTTACAGGTGAAAGAAGTTTGAGGAATGTAGGACAATATAGGATAGTCTAAATCTGGTTCTCCTGGAATAGCAGAGTAGTCACCACCTTCGTAGCTACCAGTATCGCTGTCAGAATAACCTGTTGTCCCGTAATTAGATCCAGATCCAGGATAGTTTTGACCTTGTCCAGGATATCTTGCAGGGCCGCGGGAGCCTTGGGGGTAGGATGAGTCTGACTGCCCAGGGTAGTTTCCAGATGGTCCACTAGGTCCTTGTCCTGGGAACGATGAGCCGGGGTATCCTGGTCCCTGGGTGCCTGATCCAGGAAACCCTGGTCTCTGGTTTCCTGCGCCGGGGTAGTTATTTGGTCCCGTTGGGTAGCCTGTGGTTGGTCCTCCGGGTCCGCTGTTCTCGTCGTTTTGTGGTCTTATAGGATATGATGTAGTGGTGGAGCCGCTGTATCCCGGTGACGTCCCGGGCCGGCTGGATGAAGTTCCCGGTCCAAAAGGTCTGTTGGGTTTGTTGTAATCGTACCCACTTTGGGCGGCGGCGAGGGCCAGTAGCACTGTAAAATAAAAGTGTTCATGTTGAATTATCTTCTTTGTACTAAGCTCATTGTATGATAATTATATGGTTAGTGGTGACTTTGCAGTTTTGCATATTATTGTCCCGCCTTTTTTTTAAATGCGCTGAAAACCTATATATTTTATTCGGGTTTCAATATTCAAACGCGAGGGGCGTTTGAATATTTATTACTGACCTGACCCCTAGATTGTCTAATAATGTCCAACCTGCGCTTATTTACCGCGTAACATCTGATCTGATCCAATTGAGACTATACCCTGAGGCACAATAGACCGAGATGGGATCGCGTGAGACGCTGTGGTATCAACGAGGTTTCGCAAGATGGCCGCCTTGTTGGCGGGAATTAAACGTAGCGTTTTGGAATGGGGAAGACAACCGACAATTTTGTTACGGACTTTTTACTCACAAAACAGATCAAATAACACACAAAACTTAATAATAAAACAACCATTAGACAGCGTCGGCAGATAAATGTAGCGCTGCCGCGCTGGTGCGTTTATCATCCCGTTATGATCAAACGCGGAGTTAAGAAAGAAAAAAAACATTTAATAAGCACACGCTAAGGCTCACAATAACACTAAACATTTAAAACAACAACAAAATAAATAACCAGAAGTAATAAATGAATATAGAATATAACACCTTAACTGCCAGAAAACGAAACAAAATAGAAAATGTATTGTTTGTCGGTCACTTGGAGTTTAACGTGTTAATAACAGCTGTTACAAATGGGTTACAAATGTTCAGTAAAATGCCAAACAACTAGTGTCTGACACTGGTTTTTTACTGGACCTGAGGCTGTGAGGTGTCTAGACATAAATGAGTTGTTAAGTAAGATGATGTGAGTATATGAAATAAATAATGAATAATGTCATTCATACACTGTTAAGTTTTGAGTATGAAGATAGAGGGTTACAAGAGTAGAGGGAGACCTAGAAAACGATGGATGGATTGAGTAAAAGATGATATAGTTAGGAAGGAGGTGACTTCTGAGATGACGGCAAATAGAAATGTATGGAAGAAAAAGACATGCTGCGCCGACCCCAAATAAATTGGGATAAGGCAAGAGGATGATGACATAGGTATAGTGTGGTGTCAGTAAACATGATCTAGTGACGAATCTGTGTGTGGCGAGTAAAGCTATGTCTTACCAAGCCTCGAAAAATGTATGGACAATCTGAAGGTTACTGGTGTTGGTTGTAGAGTTACCCCGAATTTATTGATACGGGAATTGTATATATAATAATATGCTCTATGGGAAATATAATAACATAAAAGTAAAATGCCACGAGGCTACCTAACATTTATTCCAAGAGTTGATTATCTTAACGTTGTTAAAGAACCAGTTCTCATTAAAAACGTCATTGAAGCTCTGTATTAGCCAGAAAATTGGTAGAAACTCGGACATCAAGAAACAATTTCAAACAATACTGTAATCAGGATACACATAATTTAATTTACAACAATGTAGAATTACCGTAAAATGTTATCTTAGATCCGATCTGCAAATTGGTTTTACATGGAAGTAATTTTGAACGGACAATTTGAATTTATTACGTAAGTAGGTAGTGCTTAAGTGGTTTGAAAAGCAATTTTCTTCGAAGAATTGAGTTGATATTTTAAAGCAAGAATTTAACTGTAACTTATTAAGTTTTACACAAGTTTAATAGGATATTATTTAGATTTGTGAGCTCTAAGTGTTGTTAGTACCAAGATGTGTTTATTTACAATGGTTACAATGTTGAATTCAATTACGTTTTTGATTTCGTCTTTAATAAATTAATGACCCAATAGCTTCGTTTCATTGATTGAGGAACGTATCTTGAGATAGCACTTCCCTGATTCATCCCTTCTCTCGGAGGCGATAAAGGGAGCACTCGAATTACACTATGTACTTTCAGGGCTAGCTCTGGCTACACTAGCGTAATATGTATTACAGATATCTAGTAAGGGATGCCATATCCCTTTTGGGGGGAAAAAACAATGTGTTCCACAAGGGTCTATTTTTGGCCCCTGTGTGACGAAATAGATTCAAGTGTCTAAAATCCTGCTATTAAACGTGATTAATGTAAATATAGGATAGATTAGGTAGTATGTTTAAATCTTTGTGTCGTGATAGCCCATTGGTTAAGGCCTCTCATGCACGAGTTGTGGGTTCGAATCCGGGTAGGTAGTGCAGTAGGTTCCAATGTAACTTTGTCAATTCATATGTACGTTCTAAGTTTATCTATCTTGGATATCACTGACTTCGGTGAAGGAAACCATTGTGAGGAAACTTGGACTTTTGATGATTATCTGAAATCCTAACCTAACTTAACCCGCATATTGACTAAGCATGGTGATTAAAGCGCCTGCCTTCTTTTTATGAGAAGAAGCCTTAGCCCTGCATTGGGACAGTAACAGGCTGGTCCAGTATGTTTAATAAAAAAATACATATGTACGGAAAGCAAGTTAGATTTAAATTCCATCATCAGCACCCAGCCGTTTCCCAACTATGGGGGTTGGCTTCCAGTCTAACCGCATGCAGCTGAGTACCAGTATTTAACATAGAGCGACTGCCTGTCTGACCTCCACAACCCAGTAACTGGGCAACACGATACCCCTTGGTAAGACTGGTTGTCAGACTTTCGGGATTCTGACAACTCGTTACGACTGCCAAAGATCTACAAATGACAGCCGTGACCAACGGCTTAGCGTGCTTTCCGAGGGACGGAGGAATCTCGATATGTTACGAACAGACCATCCACCCATCCACAGACTGATCTCGGCAGGCGTAGCTTAACCTTCGATCAACCCGTGCGGCTGTTTTTATTTAGCCACGAGCTCCTCAGTTAGTTTTAAATTAAATGAATAAAAAAAATAAGTATTGTACAAGATAAAATCTATTTCGTAAACTAAATGCCAGTGACGTGACACCAACAATTTAGTGGCAAAACATTAGTTTGATTGTTCTCATCGCAAATGGTCAGTTGACATGGTCATGTTTCACAATGCGGCTAATGGACGTTACATTTAATGGTCCTAGATGCGTTGGTTTGTAGATCGCTAGGTCATTAGGTATAGTCATTATCTAGTTCTATACTGAAATCTTGTTGGAGTTTTTCAATATTATTCTGTGGCAAAGTGATTTGTTACCTTAGATGTTAAATGATATATCATTTCATGTGAAGTGAAGATCTAACTCATCATTACAGGCCATGGGAATACATGCTTCTCGTGACTTTGAATAATGTTTGTATCTTTTTAGGCTTTAAAACTCCTAGATCTCAAAAATGGTATAAGCGCTAACCGCAATTCCCTTGTTCAGTTTCTCTATATAGAGTCGTTGGTGTTCGAATTTCAAACAGGGAAGTGCTCTATATTCAAAATGGTTCGTTGCCGCAGTCTCACCACTAGATGGCGCATCTCTCGTGCTTTCCGTCACGATCGCTTTACAACAATGGAACTAGGAAGATTCGGATTGTTACAACTTTAAATATACACCCGAACAACTGAACTGTGTAATTAAATTCGGTCTAAAGTACATAGACGTAAAGTTTATATTAGAGTTGGTGTTACGTTTAGGAGCAGTATGTCTTAAGTTGGTCAGATAACGTGCGAAGATGCTATTTAATTCAGTGCTACAGTTTTGTGTCGCCGTTTCTTCATTAGTTGTATAAGCTATTTTGCAAATAGGAAAGGCCATTGTAGATGTTAGTTTAGATAAAGATACACGTGTTATGTGTTTTTTGGCGAATTGTTAGATCACTTATAGAATGTATATTTTGCTATTGTCAATACGCAGGAGAATGTAATGTGAAAGGAAAATGCGGAGTTCTATTGATGCGGCATTAGATACTATTGTTTGGACGTGTAGGGACAACAATCACATATTTTTGCAGAAAATAAAAACACGGTCAAGGAGAACAGACTTTAGATGAATAGAGTCCCTTATGTCACTTAAATATGTTCTACATTTTGAGGAATGTTGAGATTATCTCTCTACTATGTTTAGACATAATTTCTCACTGATGATTTTTGTATTGATTTAAATGATGATAAGTGGCTGTACTTGTTGTCAGACTCAGGCCAGGTGGAGCGACGACCTTACCAGGGTGGCCAGTAAGAGCTACGCAGATAGCATTCAGACAAAATAATCACTTAAATTAAGAAAAACTATCAAACCTTATCATGTCGGATAACCTTTTAATCTACTTGGAAGTATCACTTTCGCAACGGAAACCAATTTAACGTCAACGAATGAATGACTCTAGTGCGCTATGCGCCCGCGCCGCTATTTCACAAGATGCATTAGATGATGTTCACCGTAATGATATGGTAAATAATCTCACGCCAGGTCAGGCTTGACGGGTACTTGGGAACAAGTGACACTCAATCATGGTTAGGTATTAATAATTTGACAGTAATAATATGATGTTGTGAAAATAGAATCATACGGAGTCGCACCTCCAAAGAACTATCTATATATAAGAGTGATGGATAAGAAACTATTAATACATGAAAAGTAAAAACAAATAAAGAATCACAGGGCCTTAAAAAATTCATCTGCATCACTGTCGACGGGAACAGTGCCCAGAAGACTGGCAACATTGCCAAATAAAAGGCCAGCTCTCTGGTCACGGGAAGAGTCGAACAATTGGTAAGAATTAATAACAGTTCGAAGTTCCTGATGATAACAACTGACAGTAATTCGGTGTTATTGAATAGAGGCTAGCACATTAAGCTACGCCATGGGTCAAACTACTTTGATAGTTTTTCAACTTTATTACAAAAGAAAAAAGTTCATGTTCAATTGGGAAAATTTGACAGTATTTATAGCTTGATGTCTGTACATCGAGATCTTTGACAGTTGAAAGTAAAAAACACATCAGGATAAAACCAAAAAGTTAGGAAAGCATAACGAAAAATTTCAACTCTGAGGGGGGCATTATCATGTACTGAACTCATGGTATCAGCGTTGCGAGCACGGCCGTACAAGACATTTGTGACAAGAAATGATTCCAGTGGCATGCTACACTTTTATCGCCCAAACTGTGATAAAATTTGTGACTCAAGCCATGTCACAGTAGCCGTCGTCGCCCCTCAGGTTGCACATCGAGGTTCCTTCCACCCTGTTTGTTTTGTTACAGTTATAGCCATGTCCGGAAACCTACTAATTCATCCAACAATTCAATATTTAATTAGACAGTGAATTGCTAGTAATATTTAATTGAGGGTCCCCATCTTAATGACAGACATTTGTGACCATAAATCCTTAGAGCTGCAATTATGCAAGACAAAGGCTGTTAGGAGAAATTGCAGAGAATGCATAGCTGTAAATATCGTGATGTCATTTTCTATAATTCCTTGATTATCCTAAGGTGAAGAGGTTGTGTGCGTATTCTCTACGTGTTCCTGTATAAGTGAATGTTTGGCTGTGAAGAAATCATTATATAACATAAGATATAATAGGATTCCTATATTCCTTCCTATATTGGATTTAAACTGTTTTAGGGCAGCGTTCTTCTCGAATGCGATTATTATTATTACTATTTTTTAAAATGTTATACTTACTGCAAAAAGTTGACAAACGCAGCATGGTGTTGGTGCTGCACCTCTGGGCTTAAACTAAATCTGAAACAAGGAAACAATTGATTATTTTAAAGTTTTTATTAATTTGGTCTTTCGAGTCTTGAGTCAATTTTGTTATTAAGACACGAACGACCAGCCACGAAAGACCAACATCATCACAAGAGGTTACTTAAATACGTAGACGTATTATTTATACTACAGAGTTAATTGAATGACAATAATAATACCATTGCCTACGGCTTTGAGCTCATCTTAAGTGTGTAATATAAACATGATGATTACGAGTGTAGGTACTGCTACCAGCATCTATAATAATCTAATCAAATAAAATAAAAACGCACGAATGCTTCAAATTACTATAAAGACGGGATGTAGTCTGTCTTATTACGATATTTCTGTGCGTTATATCATTATAATGACCCACTTTTGTGATGAATGATGCCAATGCGCTAATATTTTTTATTGTAAAGGTCATATAGTGGCTGTAAGCATGCAAATGTTTAAGGTACCCAAATTAGTTGGATATGTAAGTACATATTGTATCCTTTTCTCAACCATGGAAAAATACATAAACCTAGACAACAGACATCTATTAAAAACGAATGACATTAATGAGTTTTCGTTGCCATAGTACATCGTATGCCCCTTTTTTTAATACTGGGATCTGCTTCCAGTGTAACCGGATGCAGCTGAATACCCGTATTTTGCATGGAGCGACCTCCTCAATCCAGTTACTGTGTAATACGACATCTTTTGATAAGACTCATGGCTGTCAGTAGTTTGCATTTACAATCAAAAATAAATGAATCCCAAAATCATGGTTTGATTTAAAAGCAATTAAATTAGTAGTTCATTACGTTCTAACAGTTCTCACTCTGAATAGTTAATTAACACGTTGAACGCCAAATGACCGACAAACAATACATTATCTATTGTGTCTCGTTGTTTGGCAGTTAAGGTGTTAACAAGTTCTTGACATCGTAAAATTGGCAGGTTTATTGGGATCAGTATCCTAGTGAACAACTTCCTTTCAATATGGACACATACGTATCTTAAATTATGTGTCACGACATAATACTTATAACACTTGCCAACATTTCACGAATAACATCCGCAGTCCCAGTCATTACTCATGCCCTTTGCAAAATGACACTAAACTATCTCAGAGAGGAGCTGTATTAGAGGGTACCGGAGTGTCTGCTTCAGGCTACATCTATTATATTTGCTGTCTCCATCAGAATTTACGACATGTTTCCAAGTTTTGTCACACGCGAACCCAAAAATAATATTGTCCACAAACGCGTTGATGTCTTTTGTTCGCTGTGAACTACGGCTACAAAAACTCCCGAAGACCTCTCCGTGCTTCTGAAAGCACGTTAAGCCGTTGGTATCTACTGTTATTCTTGATCTGAGATAGTCATTACGGATAGTCAGAAGCCCGAAAGTATGTCAAAAAGTCTTACTTAGAGCTATCATGATACCCAGTAAAAGTACAGTGGTATGTGGAGGGCAGATAGGCAGTAGCTCCATGTAGAACCACCCGATTAGACTGGTAGCCGACCCCAACATAGTTGGTAAAAGGCCAGATATGATGAACTTCGGTTACGAACACATTCATCTCATTTATATTTAATCGGTTTCTATTCAAAATGGTAAACGTAGCCCACGAGATATGAAGAATTGAAACTTTTCTTGTGAAATGTAGTAACAAATATTTGTCCAAATGCTATCTTGTTAGTTGAAACAGATCTTGTACTTAGCACCTATATAGATGTGGTTAGCCTGGGGTCATGTTCTGTAAAAGCGTGTTCTGAAACTGTCTGTCTGATGGAACGTGACCGACGCATCACTGCGGGCCATCCACGGAATACGTGCCCATTAGGACCCAATTGGTGATGGTAGGTCATTTCTTTGGAATTCGTGTTTTTGGTTACATTTGAGGGAGTGCAACTATATAATAAATTACCATCAATTATTAGAAATGCACACTCACTCAATGCATTCAAAATTCAGCTCGGCCAGTATTTAACAGCAAGAAAAACACCCTCGCAGAAATGAATGCGTCGGGTGGGTCGTGTTTGTGAAACTGTACATAGAGGTGAAGTCGAACCTTTTTATATTGTTAACATTAATTTATTGTTCTCAAGTAAGTGATATTTGTGTATGTTTTATTGAGAATAAAGTTTCTTTAAACCTATTAAGGTGCTTTTTACTCTAGCAAGATTTATCTAGGTGGGAAAGATGGTCATTACTAATCCACTATACACAACACCTACGCAGATTGTTTTCACTATTGGTCAGATTATCTTTGCGGAAGCTTAAATCTATTTCGTTTTTATTGAGTTACTGAATCGGAGTTCATCTGTAATATCTCGTTATGGTATATGATAAAGTTAGTTTTGCCTGTGGAAACCATCATGAGAACTATTTTTCGACTAATAATACAAAATTAATAATACTAAATAAATTACTATTTATAAATCAAACTAACGAGTTCCTAATACAATGTCTTACGCCACAATGGACCTATTTGTAGTCTGAAAAATTAATAAATAGGAATTATAATAATTAACTATAATTTTAATGAAAACTCTTCAATTACTAATTTTAAATTGGCATTGGCAATGCATGAATTGTTTATATGATAGATGGCTTGCGTGAATCCAGAATATTTATATTTCGGTAATCTTAATTTTTTTAACTACTACCATTGGGCCATAAAAATGTTCTTTGATAAATTGAAGGTATTGTATTTGCTTAATGAAATGCAATTAAAACTCACTACAAAACTAGTCATTTTTCGCTCGCCAAACACTCACGCAGTGCAGTAGCATTAGGCAGATGACTGGGTCAACTAGAAAATGAGTGAGGTAGGTCGGTTACGCATCGGTATGTTGATGGAACATATTCTAAGTTTGGTTACGATATTTGTTAGGAAGAAGTGTGAAACGAAATAAGAGAGAAGTTTGCCTCTAGCAAAGAATAGGTTTCAAGTCATGATTACAATTGAATGCAACGTAAAAGTGGGTTCAACCCTCCCCCTACTCAATAATAAATTAGCTTCCTTGTTAGGTACACTAATATAATAATTGCGAAAGTTTGTCGCATATGTGTATGTGAGTGTGTTTGTTACTTCTTCACACTGAAACGGCTGATCAGATTTGAATTGCTGGATTAAAACATAAGATTCTTTTTATCCCGAAAAAGTGGAGCGTTCCCGTCGAAATTTCAAATCGTCTCATAAAGTGAAAAAGTAAAGTATCAGCCTATTATTGTCCCACTGCAGGGCAAAGGCCTCTTCTCATACAGAGAAGGCACGAGCATTAATCACCACGCTTGCTCAAGACGGGTTGACGATTTCAGACTTATATTAATTATATAAGTCCAGGTTTCCTCACGATGTTTTCCTTCACCGATGTCAGTGATGTCCAAGATAAACTTAGAAAGTACATATGAATTGAAAAATTTATATTGGTACTTGCCCAGGTTTGAACCCTAAACCTCGTGCACAAGAGGCGAGGCCTAAACCACTGGGCCATCATGACAGTCGAACCGTCTCATGTTGACTTTTAATTTAACCCCGGCTAACACCGTGGGGCACAGCCAGTACATAATACCTTTCACATGTTTGATTGTTACTTAACATCATCAAAAACTCTTCAAGACTATGCGTATCTAAATATCTGTTTATCGAAGCGTGTGTGACGAACTAACATGAAACAATAGTGTCTTAAAAATAATATTTCTTCTTAAATAACAATGAAATTACTGTATCACGCGATCATATTATGGGAGTCTATCAATAAAAGCAATATCAATTGACCGTGTCTTATTGATAATTTGTCCAGTCTTTTTTTTTAGATTCGAGTTAAGATGTATGAATGAAGGCTTCCAAAAGATTGTTTTATACATTTGAGGAAATGATGTAGTAGGCATTACCTACCTACTAATTAGCTATAGATCATAAAAATACCAAATGCCATGTGCCAGCATATTGTATGTGAGAGTAAGTGTGAAGTCTCTTGTCCATTCGTCTCCATACGAAACTACCTATTGGAAGGGGCTACTAAAATCATTTAAGTATATATATTACATTATTATTAAATTTGACGTTCAAACTGCCTTTTTAATGGTCTAAAAAAAATACTTTGACTTTATTGTATCATAAAACTTGGCTCCCCAGTGACATAAATCTATTCTTCTTCTTCTTCTTTTGAAAAAAAACTTAGCTCCACAATAGGAATTTCTTCTGTGTCGTGGGTGCGTTTAAAAACATTCAAACTCACATACACAAACTGCCAGACCCGAGACAACTATCTGTAGGCCATACAAATATTTGTTCCGTGCGGCAATCGAACCCATGACACGCGGCGCAGCAGTCAATCGCTCAGCCAAGGCGCCAAACGTGCCGTCACCCAACCTATTCAGCCATTTTCAGCTCATTTAGTTACAACAAAAGCTTATAAAATAGTAATACATTACACTTAATCTTTATTAAAGATCATCTGTTGCTATTTTATTAGTTTTTTTTGCACAATTGCACCCACATTTTGCGGAAATGACCGACTGAACAGGCAAGTTGAAATTGGTGGCAGCGGAAACAAAGTGTGCGAATGTGACGCTGATAATTACGATACTTTAATTCTTAAGATAACGCTAAGAGCGAGCTTGATGAAGAGAGCGGTTCTGTCTATAATTTATGTATTTAATTGTCGTCGTTATTATTTTCTATCAAAGTATTGTTTGTAAGGATCGTAGTGTTTTGTTTACACCCATGGGAAAAAGGCATGAGTATGTTTGTATATAAGAAAATATTTTTTTTTTGTATTAGCTGTAAGTTAAAAAAAAATGCAAATTTATGAACACGCACCATATTTACTGCCTAATATTGGTGCTTAACGGATCCTTTTGTGCTAAAGCAAACCCACAACATAACTTTGTATTACAATAACTACATGGGTACACAGTAAAGATCTAAGACCTATCTAACATCACGCCTGTGTTCCCCAAAAGGTTAAGCAAACGTGCACCTACATTTCGCCAGCTATGTGGAATAGGGAGTGAGCCTATTTAAATCAATGAGACACGAATGCAGACTCCAGGCAGCAGAGAAGAAAATAAATAAGATATTTCAAATAGAAAAACTCAGTAACACTTTTATCCATCAGGGATCGAACCCGGTCCTCATGCTTAGCAATAATGCTTGCCTCGTTGGGCATTTATTTGTTAAATTTAGTTGGGCAGCTATTAACTGACTGGCTCGCTAGCCAGTCAGTTATCCAAGATTAAATCTCGCTATTTCAATATAAAACAATACACAGATCCCTGAAACAGCTACCAACCATTCTACCGAACCACAGTGCAATGCATCGATTGTTCATACATATTATTAGTAACAAAAACCCTTCATTGTCGCCGCAGGCGCAGACACGCTTCGGAAAAACTATCAATGTGAGAAGAATGTTGCCGACATTGTGTCGGTATGAAACGTAATTTTTTGTAATCAACATAATTATTAGTTTGATTGTAATACGGTGTGGAAGCCGTTTTGTTAAGAATTTATCTCAGATCGGTGGTGGAGATTTATGATCAATTCATAATGAGAACAGAACCTAGAATTTAAAACCCAGTGCTGACGCAGAAAAAAGTTGACTGTTTTAAATAAATAATGGCTTTATCGGGTTCAGTATAGACACATTTGTTATCATCATTAAGGTGTAAAGAATACTTTTATTTGGTGCGTTTTCTTTACAATACGACGGTATTATTAATTCAGAAACCACATCCTGCATTCTAGTCCTAAGATACATAGTTACACATCTTTATATTAAATAAATAAATAATGCCGGACAATCCACACAGCAGAGCTTGTGTTATAGGTACTAGATGATTGATACACTTAATACAATACATTACATTAATAGATAATTTTTATTATACATAGAAAATACCCAGAACACGCGGAACAAATATTTGTAGATCGTACAAACATTTGTCCCAAGGCGGGAATCGAACCCGCAACGTCCTGCGTCGCAGGCGGACCTTCGCCCGCCGCGCCACATAGGTCGTCAAATATATATAATGTATATTATTACTTGTTGTTGCTGCTGACGTGGTCTTCTGTGTTAACTTGTAATTCGGTTTACGGTTATTAAGTTTTCGTGGTATTAGGTTACTAAGCTAATCCACAGAATGATGGATTACCGTTGGCTATCGTGTCCTTTCAAAACAAATGAGAAATTATAAATATACAAAAACAGACTCATTAAGGTCTTAAGGACACTTTAAACTTAACATAATAAGTTTATTAACCTAATTTTAAGCTAGTAAAGTAAGTAAGTTTAAAATATTTTTATTTAATAATACAGAATCGTTTCTGTAAACACTACATGAATACCAGATAAAAATAAATTCACTAGAATTTTCTATAAATAAAAGTAAGTGAAATGTTAATAGCTTGAAAAAATATGGGCGGGCGGAAAGAGATGGGCGGCGAGTAAAAATTTTGGTATATTGCCATTTCTACTAAGAAACGAAATATTGACTAAACATACCACCCAAATAGGAATTAAAATATGATGTACTTATTTTTTAATTGGCCATGAGGCACTCTCAACTTTGACTTAGAAAAAAAAACACCACTTAAATTCTATTCTAATATCAAACCATCTTAAAAAATCCTGTCAAAAATTCAGAACACTCCAAAAAACGAACTACATATTTACAAAAAAAAAATAACTCACCGAGTGCGTACGGAGCGCTTGCGCGAGTGCGCGGACTGTGGTGCGGTGTGCCCGCGCAGGCTTTTATCACCGTTGCTATAGCAACCACCACCGCTTACCAAGGGATGCGTACGATTTGCAAACGTAAACTTTTGCAAACTAGGTCACTTAGCTTCTGCGATACCTGTGGTTTACCGGCTAACTTCCAACAGTTCCAACTTATTTGCTGGTCAAACTATTAATTGTTTATTTCATTGTTTGTGGTTACCCGCAAAGATATTATTTTACAAATTCGAAATTCAAACTTATTTGCTAGCTTTACATATAAGCTCATATTTTAGATGTTTGTTATTCAAAGTTAAGTTGAGTATCCAATGATGTCATACTGGAGGAACAACTAGTCCAGCTTTAAGATTTAAAAATGTGCAGATAAAGTTTAAATATTCTGTTTTTTATGCAAGTGTTGTCAAGATTGGAATATCTCAAGTTATTCTAGATCCGTTGCTTGAATTGATACGTAAAAATAATTTCATACGTTTCTGATTTAGTTGTGTAGTTTAATTCCAAAATTTTTGGTCTCACTGAAATAATGTCGTCATTTTGGTGTACTTACGATACCCATCTGCTACGGGGTGATATTACAGCTTCCTGCTTAGTTATTTCACTAAGCAGGAACTATGTCAGCAGGAACTTATCTGTGACGAGCATACGTCACAGATAACTCTCAAAGAACCAATTTTTAATAATTTTATTTAAACGAATTGTGAACTCTTTTAATCGGACCCAAAGTTCATTTTAGACAATTGCAATTTCAAAACTTTGCCCCGAGTTTCATAATAGACACATCATTTTGTCATCTCATTGTCTCTATAGCGAAGTTATCGCAATCTGAATCCTAGATTAGATCCTAAGATTGGCAATTAGAAATGATACCCGGTACTTTCTACAGATTGTCAGCTGTGCCAACGACCATTCGCAGTGCAATCGGATCGAATGTATCGATTAAGTTCTAGATACTACTCTTTTAATGAGTATCAGGAATACCTAGTCTATGATTTTGAGCTTTTTTGTGTTGTTGCGAAATTCGGTTTTATTAAATACGGCAGGTATTCAACTGGGATAGGTACTATTCAATGTATCACTTGTGAAATGGAATAAGATGCTCATTGTCACAGCACTCACTGAGCAAGATTATTAACCGCGAAATCCTAAATATTGGCTGTTACCAATGAAATTGTAAATTCCTGTGAATAAACAATACGTACGTATTTCCGCTATCTCATACCTCGATATAGTTATCATTATGAAACAATTACAAAGACAGTAACTACAGTACTTCAGGTTACAGTAAGTACCTGACGTTGCCACCAGTCGACTCACATCTGTTTTATTTTTCTTTGGAACCTAGTTTTTTGGAGTGTTCTAAAATTACGACTAGTAGTCACTCACATTCACCACGATTTAAATGCAAAATAGCCTCTATTCTACGAAGGGGAATGTGGCCAAAATGTGGCTGTAGGTACACTTCTGTGTACCTACAGCCACATTTTGGTACTTCTGATAAAGATCCATGTATTAGGAGGCGAGCCTTATCCAGACCCTGGGATGAAACTGAGAAATTTCATAAGGAAAAACTTAATAACACTTTGCCCGACCCGGGAATATAACCCAGGACCATGCTCAGCTCTACCGCACGACCACTAAACCAACGAGGTAGTCAGCATGTTTCTGTTACCTGACTAAAAGTCATACATAAATGCTGGACAATATACGTCTATACTTTATTGATAAGACTCATTAAAAGCCACGATTAGACACAAAGCAACATAACCGAAACGGAAACCTAACCTAGGACCTCATGCTCAGTACGACCACTAGACCAACAAGGCAAATAAAATATATTGGAATATAAAACATGTTGTAAACGTAATAGTCATACATTAATATGTACCGAACACATTAGTCGAGTACTTAGTTCATAGATCACAACAAAGGAGACAGGCCTATTCACTGCCTTCTAAATGCAAATCCTGCAATTGTATGCAACTCATTCATAGGTATTTGAACATCTGTGGATTATGTGCGTGTTGGCTAATGTGAACTGAATATTTCAGGTAATACAAGGTTTCCTCCAACAGCTGTTCTGAACAAAAGCGCGTTACTAACATGTCCGAGTGTATTTTATTTGTTCTTTTTTTTGTTATTAACTGCTGAGCCGAACCTTAATTAAAATTAAGGCCTCTAGACAGGGCATAAAAACTTACAAGCTAAGCGACTTCTCCAGTACGAGCCTCAGTTTAGGGCGTCAGCCAAATGTATAAAACATTGATGAAACACCAATTTTTTTCAAATATTTTATTATTGCTTAACATTCTGATTAAGTTTATACAGTCGATATCCGGATATCCTGTATATTGACGAGCTTAATACCTTTCTATTTCTATGATATAATGAAAAAGTGGGGGAACTAAAATCCAGGAAAAAATTATACCTACCAAACTGTTCCTCTTTTTATTCGATTTTTTGTGACTCTTCATCAAAGCATGACACCGCGATCCTGGCTTTGCTTAATATATTATCTTAACGGATAATATTATATATAGATATTTCAGGGATGTCAATCTAAATTTTTGTAATAAAAATTTAGTAGAGCTGGAAAAGAAAACTATAGTGATTTTAATAGCTTAAACACTTTATACTACATACTATATAAGTCAGTTTCGGTTATTGAGAATAGGGTACTATTAAGGTTACAGTTTATTGCAATCAAAGCTGAAATTATATCAGGACAATGAAATTAAACATTAAAAATGAAATAAAAAATCACATCAATTTAAAACCTCGATTTTAGACTGATATGCTCCCAAGTTATCTGACTAACAGGCATTTTGGTAGCCCTAAGATACAGAACCACAACAAGAGTATCCGCTATTCTGTACATAGCTTTAAATACAAATCGCTTCACGTCCGCCAGAATTGGGCAACAACTGTTCATGCTCGTCTTATTTATTACTCAAACGAACACAAAACGGGATGAATATTTTGCAACTGACGTTCAACTTTGGCCTGAGTTGCTCCAATTTGTGGAGCATCGTGTGAGATTAATTAAATAAAGAAATATGAGGAGAGATAGGCTAGATCATTGAGATTGATGACGTCATACGGTTAGATTTTAAATCAGAAAGGATATGTTACTAATACTTTATACACTAAGACAGTTTCTGCAGCGGCAGCCAAAAACATTAAAAAGACTGATTTTTTCCATTGAAGCCAGGTCAAAAATATACATAGTAAGTAATCATTTGTTTACCGGGAAAGCTTAGCCTAGGCAACATCTGTGTTGGCTCAATAAATTTATAGAGTGCTTTTACAAATTCGGCTTTCTTTTTTTTAAAGAAAACCAAGTAGTATCTACATTTGAGTAAGCAATATAACATGTAGAAGACGGCCGGTTACATGTTTCCAGTTTCAAATTAAAATATGTTTTGTATTTACAGTTCTGTATAGACAGATGTGCACTTGTGCAGGTCCTCATCACCTAACAAATAAAGGGTAAAAGTTCATAAAAAAAAACAAGGAATCCTACCAAGCGGTTTAAATGTGAAAGAAACAGTTACAGTATGTTTCTATAATTTCTGAATGCTGGCGAACAAATCCAGCTCTGCATTCCGTCACACCATAATACACGCGACAGGCTCTTTTTAAGATACATGAGTTTTGAGTCCCTATCTATTCAAACTAGGAGAATCCTGTATGGTTTTTTTTTCTTTTTTCTTTTGACTTTTTTATTTCTCGTTTTATATAATTCGTAATTCTTAAAACCATAAGAAGTACGAACCTTTTTTGTGCTATAAGATTATTTTTTTGAATCTCGAATGATATTAGATAGCTGTGATGTAAGCTGATTATTTGTGCCAAAGTGCATGTCAAGATGACCCGATATTAGACGAACACAGAATACTCAATACGCGAAAGCCTGCAGCATTCTGAGACATCTCATTGATATTTCTCCCACGTATAATTTGGTAGTAACTGTCCACTTAAACTTAAACATGAGAAGATCCATCAAATAGGCCATAATAAGGTCAAGTTCATGCAACGCAATGTGTACCCACCATAATGACAGATTATAGTAAATTGTGATACTTTTGACCTCTGGGCGTTTTTGACGTTCGGGAGATTTCTGAGAATATGAGTTGAAAAGAAACACACACAAACACTCACACACACTATTATTATATATCTTTAAGTTATCTATAATTCCTTTTTAAATTCTATTTTCTTTTACTAACCACTTTTACCCTTTTATAATTTATCATTGAAGATCCAGAGAATTGGGGCCTTCTAGCACAGGTACATCTTTTACTTAAAAGGAGGTACCTATGTAAGATTAACTATAAAAGTTGTACAAGTTTCAGTGCAATAAGCCTTTTTATTTTATTTTTTTTATTATTTAGTATATCACCTGACTAGCTTTACCTAACTACAAATGCCCAACATTTGTAGTTAGAAAAAGCTAGTCAAATTGGTTTCAAGTCTAACCGGATGCAGCTGAATACCAGTATTTTACATGGAGCGATTGCCTATCTGACCTCCACAACCCAGTTACTGTGCAATACGACACTCCAAGGTAAGACTTGTTGTCCGACTTTCGGGAAATAAAATAAAAAAAAACCGCTGGGACTTGCCTTCTGAAGCACGCAGAGGTTTTTGGGAATTTTCGTAGCCGTAGTTTACAGCAAACAAAAGACATCAACGCGTTTGTGGACTATAATATTATTATGGGGTTAGTCTAATTACTCTAAGTAATCCCTCAAATGACCGCCGAGGCCGGGCTTTGCGTGTTTTTCGAGGCTTGGAGTAGTCTTGATATGTTACGATGATCACCCATCCACCGCCTAACCTTCGATCAACCAGTGCGGCTGTTTTTATATAGCCACGATTGGGAGAGGCTTATGTCCAGCAATGGACGTCTTTCGTCTGAGTTTGTGATGATGAAATGCGGTCATATTATTTTAAGACGTTTGTATTCGATTTTGAAGCATTAACAAACACGGAACAAATAGAGTCATTATTCGAGAATTTAATTTGCGACCCGTCACGCAGAAGCCACTGAGGCAATCGAGCCGTCTTTGACTTTGATTCTTCTGACACTATTCTTTTAGTCTTGATGTGCTAATGTTTTCGTTGGCCAGTTTGCTAGACATGACTTTTATTAGGATCTTCTAGGATCGATGTTAGCGTAAGGTAGAGAGTAAAAAGTGACCCTTTATGCCAATTTAGGTTAGTCATGTTGCTTTGTTGCAATCATGTTTTTTATTGATGTAGGCCAAAACTAGGAATTCATTAGGATTCATTCCTAGTTTAAAAACGCACCCATGATTTGGGTATCGTGGGTGCTAACCACGCACAAACACTAAAACTCACTTAAACAAACAGCCAGACCCGGCACAGCTACCTGTAGGTCATACAAATAATTGTTCATGCGGGAATCGAGCCCGCGACACGCAGCGCAGCAGCTCATCGCTCCGCCACTGCGCCAACCGTGTTATCTTATTTTGATTAGTCCTATGAATAACTTATCGAAGTGAATTGCCCAGCTACCTAAAGATTCCATTTAATTATTTTATAATACACCAACAGCATAATACAAACATTTTACATTAACTTTAACAGTATTTAGATGTAGGCCTTTTAATACCAGGTGTAAATAAAATTAATATGCTGCTGTTGGTCTAGTAGTCGCAAGCGCTACAACTGAACATGAGTCCGTGGGTTCGATTCCCGGGTCGGTTTGGTATTTTCATTTGTAATTGCTCAGTAGCAGCCCGGAGTCTGGATTGGTGCCCAGTTGGTAGCCAAAGGCTCGCCCCTATTGATAGCAAGAAACTTGTACATAAGTGTCAAAATATGGGTGTACTATAGGTACATATGTGCCTAATCTTTTGGTGATGAACCCTTATTTTGTATTTGTATTGTATTGTATAAAAGACACACAAGGACCAACTGAACCTGCATACGAAATTAAGTAACAAAACTAAAATTAACTTAAGCTTACTTATAGTGTAAAAATAATAAAGGTAGGACAGATTATTGGAGAACAATGTGATGTGAACAAATATACTCCTTATGGACCCTAGAATTATTCTCACAATGATCAGTTTATACATTATTTTATTAACCTAAATGTATTGACGATTTTGGTTGTAATAATCCTACAAAAAATTTAAACAGCGAAAGATTTGACTAAACAATTGGTTTCACCTTCTGTCGTACATTAAATCATGCTTATGACCCCTGACCGGTTAGACGGGGTCACAATTAGTGCCAAAACATTACATGACATGATACAGCATACTTTTTTTATTAAAAGATGTTATGCCTAATAGTTTTTGAGGTCTTCCGTCTCATTTCTGGGTGGAATTGAAATCTTAGTATAGTGAGTGCAGCTTATCTACTTTTTCGATATAATATTGTGTACCTATATAACGGTGACGGCTGGTACGAGGTGGGGCCCGAAAAGAGTTCCTACAAGGACTTGGGGATGGCCTTAACCCAGCAGTGGGTTCGGAGAGCCTAACCAAATAAATCATAAAAATATAACTGGCTTACTTAAATTTAGGCACAAGTCTGGTGGAGTTGCAAGCGGGATCCTTACAAAGTCTAACCCGCAGATATTTTTAAGTTTGAGTACTTCCACAGTCAATTTCATCATTATCTGCCTAGCCTTTTCAAGCCAACAATGTTGGGGTTAGCTTCCAATATAACCGGATGCAGCATAATCTGGATTTGAAATGGAGTGACTGACTATCTGACATCCACAACCTAGTTCCAGCTGAATGCGATACCCCTCGGTAAGACTGGTTGTCAGATTTTCGAGCTTCTGACTATGTCTATTTCGTTTCATTAAATAAAAAAGAAACGTAGTTTACGATTCTCATACAAAGAGGGGTAGATCTATTTATGCCAGTAATCACAGCAATGATCACCCGAGGATTTCAATATCTCAAAAATAATATTTTCATTCAAATGTACAAGTAATCACAGCCTTGGATTAAGAGAAGGCGACCACCTCATTATGCATAACTGCACATTTATCATCAAAAATCTTAACCACAAACTCGTAGACAATATTTGAAATGTATTTTGTCATCCGCCAAGGATGCACGTTATGCTTTCAATTCAGATAAGTGAAGCATTTGACGTCGGAACGTGATCATTTAGTGAAACAGCTGAAGATACAATCTTTTCTATATAATAAGGACTTCGATAATTTCACGCTATGGTATAAACAAATAAATAGAGACCTCATGAAGGTGTGTTCCAAGAATGAAGCTTTCTTGGTGGTGAAGATAAAAATAATTGGCTTAGGATTTCTTAATCTTTGTTGTAAATAGAAGGGCCGAAGCCAATCACACCATTTAAACATAAAATTTATTTAACACAGCATTCTTCTTCATCATGCATTCTTTTCACAAAAATTCAAACATTCCGACAATATAACCTTCCATTCATTTGAAAACATATCAAAATCTGTGTTTGAGTTCAGGAGAGTGTCAATAGCAGCTAATGTTCGAAGAATAGGTTACTTGGAGTGTGGAAACAGTACGGCAAGTTGGCACAGCCAGTAAGCGGTGTTTCCTGTTAAGACAGTAATTGTTGACCAAAGACATTTATTTCATTAACCCAGCTGATTGCTGCTGTCTTCAGCAGTAAACAGCTGGGTTTCGAATGGCGCTTGACGATCTACGGCCATCATAAGGAGGGGCTTGCGGGCGGCGACCTTTGGGTTGAGTCATTAACGACCAGTTTAAGGTGGTCGAGGGGGCGGCCGTCCTTGGTGATGAGGTTCTCTGGGTATGGCGGGCTGATACCATTCGGAAATGCACCCGGATGTATGAGTAATAGTATCTTCCGGGTACCATAACCATAAGGTTCTGACCAGACGTAGGGTATTCATTAGAATGTCACCACGACAAACATAAAAGTTAGATGCAGACGAAACTGAATGCGCTAGACTTAGGACCAGATTAAGAAGCAAATTAGAATAGGATTTCCTGTTTTGGTTTTCATACCCGGCATGCAGCACGGTTCATTGTTGAGATCTTGGCTTTGTTCAGCAGCCCGAATAAGACATAAAAATGTTCTTACCTTTCAACACTGAATCAAGTTAATACATTGTTTATCTTTTTCTCCGTCCGAAATAGGAACCGGATCGTGTTGCGTGAAAAGTCATTATGAGTGTTGCCTGCGCCGATGCCCGATATCATCTCATGAGAATTGTTCCGATTGAACATACCTATGACTGAGCTAGATAGGCACCTTGTTACGTCACTATTCGTTCAGTAAAATAATGCTGATCTGAGCCTGTAGGAGAGTTTCGTGTCAATACAAACACGGAAGCATTCCTTTCCACATTAAAGGGTTAAAAAGTTAAAAATTAGATTCGAATTCCAAAGGCGTATTTATTACAAAACTAGCTGACCCGGCAAACGTTGTTTTGCCATATTTTTTTTTAAATAAAAAGTATCCTATGTTACTTCTACTACCTCCAAAATTATGTGTACAAAGTTTCATGATGATCGGTTAAATGGTTTTCGCGTGAAAGCGTAACAAACAAAATTACATTCACATTTATAATATTAGTAGGTGGTATTGTCAAGCACCTAAAGCAAAATCATTAGAGAACCTATATGTAACATAAACTGAAAAAGAATTCTTACTATTTTCACAACGTCCTGCTTGACCAGGAATCGTACATAATGTACGTACAGTTTTTACTCTTACAGACCTGAATTAATTGAATTATAAATTAACCCATAATAGGGATATAGGTGACAATATAATACATCTATTTGGTCCATCAGTTAGAGTACCAAAACATATTGGACACGTATTTATTGTTTACTCAAATGAATAAAAAGTTAGAAAGATGTGAAAGTAAAGATATAGCACATCAAAGTTCAGAAGAAGGGGCTTATGACGTCACTTTTACCCTTTTTTTTTTTTATGTAGGGCCACTCGCAGTTCAGCACTATAAGGCTGTTTACTGCTTAACCGGTCGATCCTGTGGTGACCTTACAAGAAGGCCCCCAGCCAGGGCTAACTACAAGTTACATTTAAACGACCGCTCGCTAAGGGCGCCCCCTGTGGGGCTCGAACCTCGGCTTAGGGCGTCGTTGAATACTTAACAAAAACAAAGGCTGGGTCTCGTTATTATTATGTCGGGGGGTTTTTATACTACTGACTCAGCTACGCGGGCTGGCCTTGTAAAATCTAAAGATTGAATTTACATTTAACTAACTAGGGCGTCGCGCGTCGCGGGCCTCGTCGGCGAGGCCGGAATGTGGGTCGGTTTGTATGTGTGTATTTCCTAAGAGTGCTAGTTTCCCTACTGCTCTCCTGGATGACGGTTGTGCACTTTTACCTGAAATCTGTTTTTTTATATTCATTTTCAGGGTCGGTCCCTTAGCGAAAGTTGTTCCTATTCATGACACAATGACGTCTTACAATATTCCGAGTATGAATAGATACACCTTATAAATTAATCTAGTCACCTGCGCATGAGTCAGGCTTTTACTCATAGGTCAAAATTAGATCATGTTCAATAGTAACAGACTGCATGAAGACTTTAATGGTAGGCCTGCCCTTAATGCTATGACCTACTGGGTCTTAATTATACGTATTTACAAAGCGTTTAGTTCACAATCTTATTTTAAAACCAAATGTCAGACGGGTCACGCGAAATTTTGGGTTTTGCTTGTGTCGTCATTATTTTTTAATAGAACATAACATCAGGCCTGTATTTCCTGAAAGGATAGGCAGAGGTGTGTCTACAGTCTATAGTTTAAGTCACATGTAATTTGGAGCAAGCCTTTAGGCGCAAATCCAAACTTCGCGCTGATACTGAGAAATACAGATGGAAAAAGCTAATAACACTTTGCCCGGCCCAGGAATCAAACACAGGATCTACGTAACAAACGAGCAGTAACACAAGACGTGTAATCTTAGTCCTTACAATAGGTCTTCAAGCCAACAAGCAAAAAGCAGATCAGTCATTGTTATACAAGCTTTGTTCACCAAGCCAGTTCTGGTCCTAACCCCGTAATCTAAATTATGAATTGTGTCGACATGGTTTTAACTACTAATTAATATCTTATCCCCTTTACTATACTTTACTAAAAGTTTGAACAATTGAACAATGCATCCGTATCAGATAAAGTATCGATTTTTTACTCGATTATCGAGTATGAGCATACAATCGATTCAATATTCAATGCCGTGTCGTGTTGACGTGTTTTATGACAGGCAATGAACTTAGATAATAATTTCCATAGATTATCTTGGGAATTCAGAAAGAAAAACTTAACATAATCTTATCGCGTGGTCCTCGTCATTGTTGGTCGAGGGAAATTTTTGGTCCTCCCAGCCGCGTTGGCGAAATAGAGAAGGGGCGCGATTGTATAATTAATCCAATGTGATCATTCGCTACATGGTTCTTAATCAGCGTGAATCCGAAACCCGATTTAAATTCTTAGGCAAAGTAAAAGTTGCATAAACCAGGGTGTGATAACGAAGTGAGAAAGTAGAAACCGTTCTTTCAAATGTAAGTATTAGAAGCTGTTTCCTAAATGTTACCGTAATTTGTATTTTGACATGACCCTTAGTAGGTACTCTGAAGTTATATCGGAAGAAAACATAGTACTAAAGACTGCTTCGGGCTCAAAACGTTACAGCTTTCGGTTTTAATATAGGTACCGGGTACCCCATTCTCTTAGATATTATTTAATAGCAGTCAACCTCGACTTCGACTGCATATGTATATAAATTATAGCCTATGTGTTATTCTGGAGTATAAGTTAAGCAGAGCTTGTGTTATGGGTACTAGATGACTGATATACTTAATACAATACATTACATAGATAGATATTTTTATTATATATAGCAAATACCCAGAACACCCGGAACAAATATTTGTAGATCGTACAAACATTTGTCCCAAGGCGGGAATCGAACCCGCAACCTCTTGCGTCGCAGGCGGACCTTCGCCCGCTGTTTTTAATTAAAGCTTTTGCTCGAGACTGTCCGTCTTAATGTATGCAGACGAAGTATCGGATAATAAACTATGTCCTTCCCCAGGGTATAATCTATGTCCTTGCCAAATTTTATTATGATCCGATCAGCCGTTTAGTCGTGAAAAGGTAACAAACAAACAGACAGAGCTACTTGCGCGTTTATAATATAAGTTGGTATGAAGTAGAATGTAAATAGCGGATCGTAGGACCAAATTTCAAAAATACGAACGGCCTACAGCCAATATTTTAGAGGATAGCGATTTGCAAAGTAAATAGTAACTACCATGTCTGTCTAAAAATGTATTCCGCAATATATATATGTATACTATTGTTATCTTGTGAACACCCGTTTCGCCATCCATTTCCCACGGACTTATCATTACGACAGCATATAAAAACATATAACAGATCAAAAATAATAACATATCATATAAATAATAAAGAAATTACGTAAACGTATTACAATCTCGAATAAGTAAGTTCACCTATGACATCACATTCGCAGGAAATCCCACATTATGGTATCATTTGCAACTTACCTTGTGTGATTATCAATTAAGCTTTTGGCAAAAAGCAACTTTGATATTACGTTTTCTAAGAATCTAGAAATAATGCATTTTTATCCGCCTAATAGCTATATTTGCGAAAGATATCATTATACGCAAAGCGCTTTGCGTAAGTAGGAGTGGCGAAGTGTCCATACGACTTCCCTTCGGAAGTTCGGAAAAGCGATTCAACCCCCATTGTAAAATATATTCAATAGTGTCCACGACACATACATATATGACACGACACGATACATATTACACATTCAATATTTCACGTAGTTAATAGGTGTATTACACCATATCCATTCAAAAAACAAAACCTGATAAAATTACTATTTTATAGTAAGTATTATACAAGTTCCAAGTGTTTTCTTCGGCGAAGCGACAATTTTCGTAAGAAGAAAGAAACTCTTGACAGTTCGCCACTTATAACAACGACATATGAACTTAGAAGGCATATTATATCACGCGAGCTCAGTGCGGGTTAATGATAGTTCAAAATATAAGACGTCAATTTTTGGCTTTCTCATATTTTTTCCTTCACGGTTTTCAGAGAAGCAGTGTTGATATATTTTACTTTAAGTAAAGTGAAGTCCTAAGATACGAGCGAGATATTGGGGTTGAAACACTAGGACCATGGGGTCCCTAAAAACTTAATGAGTACACCTCATTTATTTTTTGAGACAGCGAAACGTTTAGTCGACTCTTCACGTGAACAGAGGGCTGGCCTGTTTTTTGGCCAAAGAATCAGCATTGACATTCAATGTGGCAATGCTGCCAGCCTTCTGGGCACTTTTTACGTTGACAGTGATGCGGATGAATTTTTCGATGCCCTGTGATTATTTATTTTATTTCATTTTTTCATGTATTTAACGAAATGTATTAAATATAATACATTTCAGATATTTAATACATTTCATTCATTTAAGATATTTAATACATTTCAGAGCAACATTATCAACTGATCGCCTCAAAAACAAGAACAAAAATTTGAATCTGAAATTACCGCTTATTATCATAACAACTTCAATCATAAACATATTACACATAGGTCCATCTTACACCTGTCATAATATTACTATAACTTTGACAGGGAAAGCGTTAAACATCTGTAATTGTTTAATTACCTTATTAAATAAACACATGGTTTAAAATTACTTAACTATGTGTATCATGCAACATACATATATCAACGTCAATCAAAGTAAAAGGGCTTTTGAGTTAGTGTAACATGCTATTGTGAAGTTACTGTTAAGTTGCGCAAAGGTATTTTTTTCAGAGTCTTTGAGTTTTTTAAACTAAATGTTTTTGAAACATAACTGGTGAAATGGGGGTGTACTGTGTGTGTTACCCGGGGAATACAGTCGTGATGTTATGTTATGTCTTCGAAAAGTAAGCTGTTAGTTAGCCGCGTACGACGGGACTGAACAAAATTGGGAGGTCGAAATTTCTCATCGGCTCATTATTGCCTACTTTTTCTGTTTTTCTTTTTACTTTAAACTGCAAAAAGTCTTTATTACATAATGAGACTTTTTATTAAAAGCAAATTACAATTTATTTGTGAAGAGAAAAGATATGATTTGTACTTACAAATCATATTTTTTACAGTTTAAAAGCTGGGAGGTCCAGAATCATGTACCTCAACTCATGGTATCAGTGTATAGTAGGTACCTTCATTTAGATGACGCCTAGTGTTATTGAAAACAAGCCGTATTTTATTGCCTAACTGTGTTCGGGTCAGTTCATAAATGAACTGCCTTCTTACAATGAAATTAGCCTTCATTGTATTGAAATACATATAAATACCATAATGATTAAGAAAGTGTTAAGAAAAGTGCAAAGTAAGTATTCCGGAACAATTTGTGAACAATGAGATGACAAGAGATGTATCTCTGTACATTGTATAGGCACGTAGATTGCTTATTATGTTCGTATTCATCTAGGTATTGGCTTCATTAATGACTTTGATTTTTTTGACAAGGAGGAATTTCCGACCTACGTGTGTGTCCTTTACGATGATGAAACAAAAATTTCTTCGATCTTATCACCATCTGCCTAGCCTTTTACCCAACTATGTTGGGGTGGGCTTCCAGTCTAACCGGATGCAGCTGAATACCAGTATTTTACATGGAGCGACTGCCTATCTGACCTCCACAACCCAGTTATTGGGCAACCCGATACTCCTTGGTAAAATTGGTTGTCAGACTTTCGGGCTTCTGACTACCCGTAACAACTGTCAAAAATCTACAAATGACAGCCGGGACGTTGGTCCCGGCTGTCATTTCAAGTCAAGCTTCGATCTTATATTTACAAAAAATCGGCAAAGATCGAGTCGGACTCGCACATAATAAAATCATTGTTCCATTTTCAATGTAACCGTCCGTAGGAATAACTAAACTAACTTGTAGAAGTTTTTGCTGATTTCTAAAAAAACTGTGTCGGTTATATATTCATCTCTTTCACGTGATATGTTAGTTGTTTTTTTTTTAATTAGCAACAAGTTTTTCCTGATGTGAAGTAGTAATATTAGTAGGTAGTTAAGTTAAGGAGTAAGCAGTTGTTTTGGCAGACAGACGAAATAGCACTATAAGGATTTCCTTTTTTGAGCAACGAGACTCGAGAGGGCTGGGGCTGCTTTCAAGCGGCTCCTGCCCAATCTGGGGGCCTAAAGCCTCTTCCCGGAGGCTCTTCGTGGGGGTCGTGCGATCCATGTAGCTCGCCGTCGGATCAGAAACCAGGCTCAAGTCGACGGCGAGTGCTGTTCCATGCGCACCTCAATAAAATGTGTCAACAGCATTTAGGGGGCCCACTCGGGGCCGAAGCCTGCCACTGATGTTCGAAAGATTTACCATGACCCTGGAACGTAAAGGACAATGACGAAACGCGGACGGGTTTGAGTCAGTAACAGTCTGACACGCCCTCCCTTGGGTGGAACCCAGAACGGGAGAAGTCATTTTGTCAGGTTGATTTCCCATCCTTAAATAAAAGGGTTCCCTTTTTACCATCTTGACACGGAATCCTAAAAATAGCACAAACTGGTAACGACAACTTTCAAGTAGATAATCCTAACAGTCATAGAACATTATGGAATATGTGAAAACCATATTCGCCACATTGAAATGACACGGAACGGCGATCGCTGACCTTACTTCGAGTGAACATGTATCATAACATATTCGTAACGAACTGAGAACATGAAAACCGCGATATTTAATTATGGCTGTCAAATTGATGATCTTATCTTATATTGTAACCACAGAGCATAGAGACGCTTTGGTGGTCACAGCGCAGCCCGCATCGACTCGAATATCCCGCGTTTTACGTGGTATAAATACTCTTTTGCATTGTTTAAATTCAAAATTTAAAAGAAAGTCATTGTTCTCTGTCATATTTTCTGCATAATTTAAATAAAAACATACCTATTTCTCAAATAGTTTTTCTGTCAATCTCTACTTCTCCCGTAAGTATCACGTTCCTCTTTTCTGTACTGCAAAATCAAAATAACAAGGTGTAAATTATATTGTGAACATACCTTACCTTCTTAAACGTAGGACCAATTTGAAAAGGTTAAAAAAATAAAAAAAAAATAATGTTGGACAAGCCACACAGCATCATGTAGCCCCAAGCTAAGCAGAGCTTGTGTTGTGGGTACTAGATGACTGATATACTTAATACAATACATCACATACATCGATTTTTTTTATTATACATGGTAAATACCCAGAACACCCCGAACAAATCTTTGTAGATCGTACAAACATATGTCCCAAGGCGGGAATCGAACGATCGTTAGGTTGTTTCCATGGTTCAGAAATGATAAAACGCAGCTACAATATGTATGTGTTGTAAAGTATTAATTAACACAAGGTGACGCCTAAGGTTATATCTAAACAAAACCGCACTGTTATAGAACAGTTATACCACCGTGCAAAACAAAATTAGCATTACATTTTGATTTAGTTGACGCGTATCGTGTTAGTGAAAACCAGCATGGCTTATTTTATGTAAGAGATATGATGCCATGTCACGTCAGATTTTCCCAATTGAACATGCACCTTATTCTTTTGTAATAAAGTTGATAACCTGTCAAAGAAATTTGACACATTGGGGTAGCTTGATATGCTGGCCTCTGTCCCTACATAGTAAATCCATGATCAAAAACGGGTTAATTATATTTAGTTGAGACCTTAGAACCCCAAACTAGGCAAGGAATGCCTGTATTTTGGGAATCTGTCGGTTCCTCCTAAATTAAAAGGTCTTACTTCCACTATTTATCTTATTCCAGTATGTTACACACATTGGGTGTGCACTACACAACTAGGTATGCACGGACACAAGTGAATGTGTGAGAAAAATCATTATTTCAAACCGAATGCGATTCTCGTATTCATAAGTAGTTAATTCAGTCCGTTTGTTTGTCAATCATGAAGTTGTAATGTAATGGGAATTGCTTTTTTTTTATTACTACGGATGTTAAATAGTTTCTAATAGAAGGCGTGGATGATGTGATATTAATTTTTCGGACATTTTTTTAATAGCGATCTGCATACTGGAATAAAATTAGTATTTATTAAAATAATAAATGGATGGATTATATTGGATTTTAAAACAAATGGTAGATACAAGACAGCGCTACAGACAAGTGAAATCATCTGACAGACCACGATCGTATTACAGAATAAATGACCGGAAGGTAGGTTATACGCGATAGAAAGGAACGCCAAAAAAATGTAATACCTACCTACTACTTCTCTTTTACCGTTTTTGACACATGTTTTTTTTTTAAGGGTTTTCAATAAAGGGGGGAAGTTCTACGTTCGATTATGCGTATTTATTTTTTATATATGTCACCAATGGTGACTCACCATTTCTATTGCGAACCTATTTTGAATATTCATTATTTGTTCGAAAGGGTATGCATACAACCTTTTTTTCTTTATACTTAACTTCTCAAGGGGTCATTGTAAGAACTCATCATTATGAAAAACGTTTACAAAGGGACTTACGCTGAATTACGAAAAATAAATACAGATGTTCAGTACATTTCCTTTATCTTAGATCGATACAATATATCGCACCTCAACTCAATAAGTGTCACAACTCAAAAAACTCTTTTACTGTACCATTCGTTTCATGAAACTTCAAAATCTTATCTCACATAGAGTCATACTTATGGTACAAATATGTATCACAAGATGGCACTATTGTCATTACAATATTAAATGAAAATTATGTCAAACCAAACATAAACCACAAAATAGTTTAGTCTCACGAAATAAAAAAAGTTTTCATTACTAATACAAAAAAGCTTATATTACTAAAATTAAAATCAAGGAGTATAAAAAGACTGATTAAATGACTTTGCTACAGTCAGAATAAATATCAAACACCTTTTTCTCAAAAGTTTGATTTACGACAATATTTGAACGGAGTTGCGATATGGAGGAGCTATTTTATTTTTCGCGATGTCAGGGTTGCTCTGATATTACAAGTTGATCATAATAATGACCACAACGACCCTTTAAGAGGTTTAGTATAAAGAAAAAATCATCATCCTCTTGCCCTTATCCCAATTTATTTGGGGTCGGCGCAGCGTATCTTCTTCTTCCATACATTTCTATTTGCCGTCATCTCAGAAGTCACCTTCTTCCTAGCCATATCATCTTTCACACAGTTCATCCATCGTTTCTCCCTCTACTCTTGTAACCCTCTACATTAATACTCAAAACTTTCCTCACAACATGATCCTTCGCATCACGTGTCCATACCATGACAACCGATTTCCACACAACTCCTCGGTCACAGGCGCCACTTTCAGACTTCCTCTTATATACTCATTTCTTATTCTATCCATTCGCGTAACACCACACATCCCCTTTAGCATTTGTAGTATAAAGAAAAAATAAGGTTAGCATAATATCACGAGGAGGTCTCATTGTCACCAAGTCAGGATCTAACGATGGCATCCTAGATAAATCGAGGGAACGCTTCAAATTGTATAGGCACACCTATAGCGATTTGGGTATTTTTTATAGAAACTCGTGTTTTTGGTCCTGTATCTTGGGCACACATCGATAGACGACACAAAACAGACAATAATAGTAGTCCAAAAGACATGCAATAAGATGCATCTATGAATGATCGCAAATAAACTTTGACCTCTGAGTTTGTTTTGGTGATTCTTCTTTGAGTAGAGTTTGAAAAAGAACGTGAAAAAAAATTGACGTTTAAAATTGTTATTTTAAATTAACTTACAAAATAAATACTAAAATACGGGGTGACATAGTAATTTATGTACTTCTGCTGTTATAAAATCATGTACGTACCTACGGACAGGTTTTTGGTTATGAAATAATACAAGGGTTATTTTTCATTACATATAAAATTTAATTATCAAGTCAAAGGTAAACTCATCGTTATCACTAATAACAAGAAATATACAGTGTGTTGGGAAAGTAGACACCAATACAATCATAGTTGACTCTTATTGTCAGAGCATAAAGTTTAAAGTACTTTAGCAAATGAAAAAAATTAAAGCTAGTTTTTCATTTGGCTACTTTAGACTTCGCAACTGCCCCGTGAACTTGAAAGGCGAGCAATTCAGAACTCAAATGAAGCAATAGCTTTAAAATTATTGTAAACACTACGGAAGCCAAAATACAAAAATATTAAAATTTAAAATCTAACAATCCGATACAATATTTACTGCTAAATTAATAACTGATTATTAAATAATAATATTACAATATATGAACATTTTAAAACTACTAAATAGACTTACGATATGGTAAGGCCTCTTACAACCAAAATCGTAATATTGTATGGTGACGATAACCGTCAATGTCATTGCTCGCTAGAGCAGTAATTTATCATAAATGAAAGTCACCTAATTCTGTACACTCTTTCTTTCTTAAAATCGTTCCATAATAAAAAGTCTTTCGCGAATTATCACTCATTCAAATCAAAGTCCTACAATTATTACGAGATTCAGTAACAATTTCTATTTGGACAAGGCCTAACGCCAATGTCAAATCAACTCTTATATTTTAAGAAAATATGTTGATCTGGAATCAATGTAGGTACATAACAAAGTAATTTTCAATCTTTGAGATACTCAAGTCTCAATCTATGTTGAACTAGACGATTTAGGATCGAATGATAAATATGATAATTTTGACAAGTTTACGGTAAGCCTAATTCCATTATTGGCGATAGACCTTTACTAAAGAAAGGAATAAGACTAAACATTTACGTATTACTTTAGCACCACTACTTACATCAAAATAAGGCTGATAATTGATATATAGGTGGGAATGCCAAATATGAAATAAAAGCAATTTTTAATACTATAAATAGTTCGACTACCACCTAATACTGAAGATGAGAGATGTTCACTTTTAGTTACTTTTCGAGACTTTAAAGAAAATATTAACAAAATATTTAACAATGTTAGCATCGACACGAAAATGCTACATCGATAAATGCGATTTTTATTGTTAAGACATTAAAATATAACACATAATGTTAAATAAGAAATTCCTCACTCTTTCAATTCCAATTTGACATATTCCTAAAAGTGGTCAACTTTAACCGCTACAGTATTCAAAGTGGTTGTCGCAGGGAGGTGTATTTGGTCCCAATCTGTGCTGAGATGTGCTTCGGTATCAGTTGCTTTGATCGTGAGGCCTAATGAGGGCACAGCGTTGGCGCAGTGAGGCAGACGCAGCGTCACAGGCCTCAAGAACACAAGGCCTTGAGGACCGCACATCACTAGTGGGGACAGCATCGCTTCACCTGTTTTTAGATTACAGTTTTAATATGTGGAAAAGGAGTTTTGGTAGTGTCGTTAGAGATTTTAATGTGCTATGTGAAAGTTTTGAATTTTGCAGACAGTGGTGTCATTTTAAATAGATTTACTTTGAAAGCTAGTATTAAATTTGAATTAAGTTGTAATAATAAAGAAAATATCGTTTTAAGTTAACTTTAAAAAAAAGAAGTGAGTTCTACAGAGTTTGCAAGGATAGTTTTTATATTGGCAGTTAAAGCTGTGTTGGGTAGTCGAAAAAGGACATCGAGTTGAACACACAAACACAAATCGCAACACATTAATGCAGTTAGTTTACAAGCAAAGCATGAAATAATGGCAGAAAAAGCATGGCACGACAGTAATGGAGTAAAATAAGTATATTTTCGTGTAGACTTCACGAATTTAAAGTATCGAAAGAAGAAATATCGAAACGTGAAGACATATAAAGCGAAAAATTTGGAAAAAAAAACAAACAAAATAGACGTCATTGAACATATAGTACAGTGCACAAATATCATGAAACATTTGTTCAAACATACTATCACGACGGATGTAAGTAGCACAGTCGTTGACGTCTCCGGTCTTCAATCTCTAAGTACGAGTGTATTGTGTTGCAGAAACTGCGTAAATATAAATGCAATACATGTGTTATACAACCAATATTAGTCTTATGAGTTAGTTAATATTAATATATGAATGTGGTGTGGTATTGAAGCTACTAAAACTAATGTGCATTAATACATTTGATGATAAAGCAGATATTATAAACATATTCGTAATACCAGTACAACTAAACCAACCGAATAAAATCTAGAAGATGCTACGTCTCATAAAGATTTAGTACACATAAATGCTCTTCATGCAATATCGTGCAATAAATGTATACATAAAATAACATTAATTGTGTATAAAATCCAAAACATCGAATCTAACATTCGAGAGAAAAATTTCGAACAAACAATCACAATTCCCAGTCCTTGTGCAATATTTCCAGACTCCAATCCATTCGCAAATATTAAAAATGCCAATTAGTATGTGCAGACTACGACACTACAAGGTTTTAACGCGTGCTTCGTTACAAAAGCCTTTACCGTTGTCCATATCGATGGGAGGTCCCCCCACTCGCTGGCTCAGTCGCGGATCAGACACCGTAAAGTAGATCTTTTGCTTGATGCCCGGAGCAATCGCTTTTGGAGGTATTATTAAAGAGACGCCCCATTGCCTATCTTCCAACACCCCTCCTTCACTATCAAATATTCCCCATGTCGTATGTGGTCCATCAGGCTCAACTTCCTCTGGTTTGCTTGAACTAGATTCGTTAGCCTCGGACGTTGAAGGTATAACTGTAGTATTCTGCTGAATTACAGTAGTTTCATTTTGACTCGCGGACATATTTTGTGAGTTTTCTTCACTCGTCTCACTCTTTTCCAATATCTGTTCGCAGAATGTAACACTTCTTCCAGGTTTAGTTGTCCGGTCATGTAAATCTTGTGAAGTGTACGGAGTACTTTGAGGCTTACTCTCAAAGTTCATACTACACTCTGATGCATAATGTGTTTCCATAGATGTGGTCGATTCGTAAGGTACTGGGGAGGTGGTCACCTTTAGAGCATTAGAAATGTGATCAGCTTTTCCATGCAATCTAGGAGCATACATCGGTTCGCCTTTCAAAATACTGCTTTCCATACTCTTAGATTTTTGTTTTTCAGCATCTGTTTTTGAGTCCGTTAGGCGGAGTTTAGAGAAATCAATTTCTTGGAACGTCTCACTTTCTATTCCACTCTCAGCCTCTGCTTTTGTCTGGTACACGGGCTCTCTGCGAGATAAGTGATTGGCATCACCAAGTTCGTAAGGGCTACTTCTTGCACTACTACTACTTCCATCTATTTCCTCAGGCTGTGTCACTTCTTTTGTTTCTTGTTGCGACTCATAGATCACACTCTCTTTCAAATCTCTTTTTGAAACATAAAGAGGTTCCCTTATTTTAGCAGAATCACTTTCATTAGCTTCTTTCCTAGTTTGATAAATCATTTCCTTTTTTGCCTGATTTCTTTGCTTTATTATTTCAAGTTTCTCTTCCAGTCGTATACTGTAACTAGATTCTTTTTTAGCCAGTAAAGCAGCTTTTTGAGACAATATTTCCTGTTTGGATACGTAAGTACATTCTGCAGAGGCTGGTCTTACATCGGGTCGCATGTCCATCATTTCGTGGTGACTACCATATTGTGTATCAGAACAACTGGATTTAACTTCAGATCGAGAGGCGTAAGGTGAGTCGTGACCCAGCCTTGCCATCATTTCTGTTCGTGTAGCGTACGGAGGCTCACTCATACATTTACTCATAGGAGATACCCTCCCAGGGAAATTGACTGGTGTCTGTAACCTCCTATCTGGCCTTACACCGTAATGATTCTCATTCCAAGAGGTGCTTGGTGGCGGATCGTATGTCCTCTTTCCATAAAGTGGTTCCTTACCAGAACCATCCATTCTTTGCTTTAGCATGTCTTCTTTTGTGCTGTAGGGAGATTCAGAAAACCTCTGTCGTAACATTTCTTCTTTAGTCGCATAAGGACTATCGGGTGTGAGTCTCGTTCGTAACATGTGCTCTTTGCTAGAATAAGGAGATTCACTGTAAAAAGAATCAGATTGCTTGGCAATCTCTTGTTTGTTTGTGTATGGACTTTCTGACATAAGTTCACTTCTGGTTGCATACGGGCTTTCTCTGATACATTCTTCCCTTGACGCGTATGGACTTTCTCTTATACACTCGGCCCTCGTGGCGTATGGACTCTCTCTTATGCATTCATTTCTGGTCGCGTAAGGACTTTCCCTTGTACATTCAGCTCTTGTTGCATAGGGGCTCTCCCTTGCAATTTCAGCCCTCGTTGCATAGGGACTTTCCCTAGCGCATTCAGCCCTCGTTGCATAGGGACTTTCCCTTGCAATTTCAGCCCTCGTTGCATAGGGACTTTCCCTTGCAATTTCAGCCCTTGTTGCATAGGGGCTTTCCCTTGCAATTTCAGCCCTCGTTGCATAAGGACTTTCCCTAATACACTCACTCCTTGTGGCATAAGATGGATCCATTAATGGCATTTCCAACGTTTGTCGGTTTCCATACGGATTCTCAAAACTCTGATTGGACATTTCAGACCTGCTCGCGTAAGGGTTTTCAGTAGAAGTATCATAGACAGAAGTGTATGTCCTTCGAGGCTTAGGAATAGGATCATAAACAAAATGTTCTTTACTTTGGTATATCGGTTCTGGAGGTAACGGTTGTGTGGGGTGGAATGGTTCATGTTTAACTTGCTGTTGTCTTTGGTAGATGGGGTCTATTTTGGTAATCATATTAAAGCTGGACGACTGTCCGTAGATGCCTCTTCTATTATACTCTATGAGAGAGTTCTGTCTACGTAACAGCGGGGTAACTTTCGGTTCTGTTTCTATGTCACACATGGAGTTCTGCCTTCTCAGGCTTTTCATGACTGGTTTAGCGTCATAATCTCTGACGGTACAGATAGATCCGTTTCTTTCATCGCAAAACGAACTCTGTCGTTTCAAGATTGGCTTCAAAACTGGCTTTTCGCAAGAGGATGAGTTGCTTCTTTGCAACATCTGATTCCTGATTTGCTGGTTTCTCATGTGTATGCTCATGTCACTGAGGTCAGACTTCTCTCGTCTTAACATCGGCATTTGCGGCACGTTGTGTCTCTGCTGCAAGTCACTTTCACACAGTGACTTTTGCCGAGACACCTTTTGTGTATTTTTCGTTTTCGAACGGAATAGATCGAGGACGGCGTTTTTAATGAACGACGGCTTTTTAGATAATTTCTTTTTAGTTTTTGGTGAGAACGTCTCGTCGCGCTCCACACTTGAGTTCATGGCATCTGATGAACTGCGGACACCCACAACCAAACACCCTCTTAGTTACTCAATGATAGATAGTTTGAGGACATATCAGATTGTTCAACATATGGAACGAAAAATTTATAGAGATGGTAAGACTAAAATATAAATGGAACAATATTGAAATCTCTGAAATGTCCCAATGAGCATGACAAATTTCAAAAGATGAATTTTGTGATTCTAAAAAAAAGCATATTGAAATAATGATCTGGAAATATCCTAGAAACATGAATACAAATATTTGATAGAGATATTAAAAGAAGAAGACCTTAATATGTAAATAAATGACAAATAAATCGGAAAGTAAGAAAAGTCGAAAGAAAATCAAGTTAAACAGATTGTATAAGAATACATATTGAATTGAATAAAGGAAGTAAAAGAGAACTTAATTCAATATGCTTTTATAACTTAATCATCAAGTTGCACTAAAATGCAGACACGCACTGCCAATAGTTTGTTCCGAAACAAACAACTAGATACTTCTAATAGATTACAATGTTATTTCAATATTACAATTTACAGACTAACGCCCCGATATAGAGATATATGTTACACAATATATGTATAAAACTGTTTATAATACCACATACAATACCATAACTAATACTGTGGCCCGACAAGACATTGTTAGTCGTTGGTGAAGCGATTGGTGTTTGCATGTTAGAGCAAATTGTACAGGGGCTGATAATAAAACTAAACAAATGTAATGACAAAATCTGAATGAGATTTCAGAAACATGCATTTGTAAAAGAGAATCATTAATTTGAACATGTTTTGTGAGATTGTAGATGTAATTTGGGACTTATAGTGTAAATACACGCAGATGGATAGTGCAGTAATGATCAGCTTACCTTAGGTTATGCATATGTTGAGGTTTCCTGTAAAGCTCGAACGCTGATCCGCGTTGTTCTCTACTACCTGCTAAATCTGAAAGAAATAGAAGAAGGTAACAAAACACCGAATACTTAGAAATACTATGACGACAGTTGCCAATGGTAACGTATTACCATCATCACTACATAGTATAAAACAAAGTCGCTTTCTCTGTCCCTATATCCCTATGTATGCTTAAATCTTTAAAACTTGGAGAGAAAGGTTTATATGTATAATAACATCCATTAAATAGTGGAGAAATATTGTTATGTTTGAGGTTTCTAATGTGATGTCGTAAATAATTATTATACCCGTGTGTAGCCGGAGCGGGCCGCTAGTAGTAACTATTTCATAAATCTATACAAGTAAAGAAAATGGAAGTATCTGTTTGTAATGTCCAAATAACAGATTTTTACTAAATGCATATGAAAGCTTACATGATAGTTTCACCAAAATCTGTGTGTCTGCCTGTTTGTTTGTTTGTGGTAATCTCCGATACGGCTGGACCGATTTTAACGGTTAGAAAAAACAAAAGAATGCACACAAACACAGACAGACAACGAAGACAGCGAAGTGTGATCGCGCTTGGCTAGTAATAATAATCTTTAGTGCTTGTGTTGGTTTTTTTTCACATCGTATACCTGTTTTACTATATCATCGTCATTCTAACAATGCATGATTGACTTACCTATAAGATGTGGGTTGTGTGGTAAGTTGATGGCCCGGTGGTGAGAGGGTGGTCCCGAGTAGGGAGGAGACTGCGGCGGCATCTGACCACCGTACATGTTTGGCTGAAATTAAACCAATGGATTAGAAAGTGTATAACATGTTAAGGTCAATTCTCATCGTGAGGGCTCGTCGGTGAATATAAATGATGGGTACAATATATATCGAGAATCTTCCGTGCCTTGGAAAGCAGGTTAAGCTTTTGCTCCCAGTTGTTCGACAACTAGTCTTACCGAACGGCATACGACCCAGTCGGTTGGTTGTAAAAGTCAGATAGGGAGACGCTTAATGTAAAATACTGGTATTCAGATCCATCCGGATATATTAGAAGCCGACCCCAACGTAATATGCAAAAGACTAGACAGACGACGATCATATAAATTCTCAGCATATCATCACCGTCAACGACAAGATCGATCATGAAATTGTACGGTCTCATTCTTCAAACAAACGGTCTACTAATCAGTTGCCCTGTGTCTCTTTGGAAAACCTTATCACGATTTTTTTTTTAGTGAAGTGTTCTATAACATTTGCTCTAGCTTAGGGTCTTTAAGCAACACGACTGGGAATGAAACCAATTGGTTTACATCGATCTACTATGTATGCCTACTTGCATTTTTTCGAAACCAATTAACACTAAACAAATCTAATAAAAATAACTTAATATAAAGTAAAAATAAATAAATTAAATTCCCGCTTAAAACAGTGAGAGCTGTCACTGTCACTTTGATTTACGTCATAAACCAACATACTGTAAATGTCAATCACAAATAAGTATTTACATATCTGTTATGACAGCCATTGATAGCATGTTTATCGGATTATAACGTCATGCACTCTGATTGATGTTTGTAGTCACATGACTTAAGTTTCTAATAAAGCTTTTTAGATTAATTTTATTAAATGTATTAGGATTTATTAAATAAAATAGAAATGATTTTAGGTATTTAATTAATACAA
Source organism: Phlogophora meticulosa (assembly GCA_905147745.2). NCBI lineage: Eukaryota > Metazoa > Arthropoda > Insecta > Lepidoptera > Noctuidae > Phlogophora > Phlogophora meticulosa. The sequence goes on along the minus strand of LR990538.1, from coordinate 10,538,421 downwards.
TTAATCATTTAAATGTAAGCTAACATGAGTTTGTGATTATTGTACAGATGCCAGCACGTCAAGTTATACCGAACTGTGAAATTATCCCAATTGAATATGAACCTTATTATTTTATTAAAAAAGTTCAAGATATATCAAGAAATAATGGAGTGCTTGATGATCTGGCCTCTGTACAGTCCAATTGCTTTAAAATAGTCCTAGAAATGGTTAAATAGAAAATGCAACACACATGCAGTATTTACCTGTTGGTAATTATTGTGATTATGCGGCCTGTGTGCGGGCTGTGAGTGCGAGTGTTGGTGCGAGTAGTGCGGGGACCCGGGGAAGCCGGCCGGCGCCGCCGCGCGGGGGCCCGGCGGCCCGGGGGGGCCCGCGGGGCCCGGGGGGCCCGGGGGGCCCGCGGGGGGCTCCATGCTCTGCTGGTGCGAGGGGAATGTTATAGTTAGGACTGCAAGCGACATCCAGCTGCAGTTGACGACTGTGCTTAGGGAATACATTCTAATTTTAAATCAGTGTGTTAGATAAGTTAATACATGTTATTAAAACACATAATTGGATGAGAGAAAGACATGCGACCTAGTTTTTATTTTGTATACCTGTATGACGTGTAAAGGTAATTGTAAAAAGTAATTAACAGAAATAAATATTATTTATCATGCTTTTACTTGCTAAACAAAATAACCTTATTTGGATTCAGACTGCACATTTGGTCAAATACCATTAAAGCTCAAAATGTTGGTTTTATCATCCCATATATTTAAGAATACAAACAACAATACTTACGGTACAAAACACGCATCGTTTTGTGGAATCCTAGTATAACCTTTAAAAACATTTTGGCATTTAGACGACATCATAGAATATTCTTACCCCATTCCTCGGATGGTGCGAGTTGTCCGGAGGGCGGTAGTGTTTGGGTTTGGGCGGAGGGACCGGCTTGTAGGGCGGCACGGGGGCTCCGCCGCGACCTCCGTAGTCCGCTTGAGACGCAGAGTTTGTACGCCCACTACACACAAATATTGTTACGTTAATACGTGAATCTTAACCCTGGATTAAGCGTAGCCAAAGTTTATATGGAGAAGGGATGTAGTTAACTAAAACTGTCGAAATTTTACCACTGAGCGACATTTAGAGCAAATAAATTATTCATAACGTAACGTAACAATTGCATTTTAAAAAAGTCATGGTAGCTGTTAAGTTTTTATAATTCGCCGAAACAAAAAATTGGATAACAATTGTTTTAACACACAATTTTGAATAAAAACAATCGGTTTCTGAAAGGCAACACATACGTTTGGTGACAGATCGACAAACTCATGGCGAGTGATGAGGGATGGTCAATTAATCAAGGAAAGACTCGGAGGGTGTTCGAAAAAAGTCACAAAACATCACAAAAGGAAGATAGGATAGCTGTTATTAAAGAAAATAATCTGTCTTTTTTTGTGAAAGGTTTCAAATTCATTCTGAATCCGAGCCACACAAATACCTACGACATAAACGTACGTATAACGGCACGGCACGAATCTTGAGCACCGACCTAGAGTTGATCAGAAAACATTAATCACACATAACATCTGGTTCGTTACATACCTGTATTTGGCATGGTCATTGGTTGGCACGTTGGGAAGCGACGGACCCCGCGCGTGCATGGGCGAGTGAGGACTGTTCCCGTTCATAGGCGGAGGCCGGCCTGTTTGGGGACTTCGGTATTCTGGCGGCCTGAAAGCACAACGAGTTGTGAGTTTCATCAAGTAGGTACTACACGCGAACATGAGACAGAAGTATGATTTCACGGTAGCACTTTTTTTGTTGGCTGTAGGTAAAGACGCCAGCACATCAAGCTACCCAAAACTATAAAATTTTCCCAATTGAATATGAACCTTAGTCTGTTGTCGACAGTTTGTAACAAATTTGACAGGATGGGGTAGGTTGATGTGCAAGCGTCTATACATGAAATCAACAATACCTAAGTTCGAAAGATTTATATTTATTTATTTATTCTTAGAGAAGGCTTACAGACTAATCACAATATTATAGGTAACATATTACAAAACTTAAATTGCCAATAACAAGCCTCCACAGATAATTTAATGCTTATACGTAGATATCGTACAGTTACAGTCTTTATTCCATAGGTACCGTCAGTTTGAGTGTAATTGCTAGCCAGATACATTATTCACAAATTTAATAAAAATTAAAAATATTCATTTACAAAAGAACAATTTTGCCAAACGTATATCGTTACATTTGCCCTACACCGCCACGTTTTTGTATTGTTTTCTACCATGGAAAGGCTAAACAGCTAAATACTAATAGCGAAATAGCCGACTTAGTCAGCGTTGATTTCGTAGTTTTATTTTCGAACTTTAACATTCCTTCCATACCCTTTAAAGCGTAGTTGTAAAAATAAAACATAGCCTATGTTACTCGCTGATAATGTAGCGTTCTATGGTTGAAGGGATCGGAGGAGTTTTTAAGTTTATCCATTACAAATAGAGATACAAACGATCAAATATTTCCTCTTTTTAATATTATATAGAGATATTTGCCCTTCAGCATTAAAAGCTTGTGACGATTCTGTTTTGTTTTGACTCTTCTGATATACAATATTTCATCCTGCTTTTAAAACGTCATGTATGAGATTTGTAAGTACGCACTTCTCAGTATTCACTAGTGCAATATAAGGCGAACGCAAATTCAACGGCTTAAATTTATTCAAGCAAATTTTTCTTGTTCGCTGAGGTATATATGACTGAAACACATACTTTTTTTTGCACCTAATCATTTTGAACAACACTTGGGATCCACCAGTAACTTTATTTATTTATTTTATACCACTATATTTAACACGGACACCACATTTTTGCTTTCAAAATTATTTAAATGACATGCACGAACAGCTGCACTGCAAAAACCGAACTGGCATAAAATACGAATGACAATTTTCACCAACACAACTTAGCTAAGTAAAGGAAACGTTGCATAGGAATATGAACCTTATCATTGTCTACATAATTGCTATATTCGTTGTAAGCTAATATGAGCAAACGCTCATACGAATATGAACATTAACGTTACACAAATAATGTTTAGATTCGACTGCGACGCTTACTATACTTAGCAAAGTTAAATTGGAGAGGCGTCTGTGAGTATGGCCCTAGCACTGTGAAAGTAGTAACAAGTTGTTGGTGTATTGTCTGAAATCTATTGTTGGTTAGTTTTGGTCAGTTGACTCGACCTTTTTTGGGATTAAAAGGTGCCTATTGTGTTTTTTTATAACTGCGTGGTATTTAAAATGGTATAAGATTGTGTTACTTAATGCAAATCTTGGTGAATATTGTTTTACTTCTATAAATAATATCTAGGCAGTTCAAAATTAAACAGAATTAGTATAAATCCAACGATATGTTAACCTGCACGCGTAGCATGACCAGTTCTATATCTATTCTTCCAAGAATAGACAAAGTTCTTTCTTTCAAACTTGACATCTCTTCAACCCACGTGCGGGGACCGTAGACTGTAGAGAATAGAAAACTTTCTTCTCTTCAGTTTTAACATCGCCATGCTTAGGACGGTAGAAATCTTGCAACAATCTGTCATGCTGTCTATTCTTCCGTCGACCAAACCCGTTTCTATAGTGGTAATGCTACGCGTGCCGAACAGATAAGTATAGATATTAGAAACAGACCATCACTATGCTAAGACTGACCTGTAGTTCTGATCTGGACTTCTGTAATCAAGTGAGTTGTGTTCGTGTGAGTTTGAATTCCGTTGAGGACTCTGTGTCATGTTACTCTGTGACATCGCTGTTGGGTTTGGAGGTGGGGGAGGCTCCATTTTACTGTAAATTAGAAAATAATATCAGGAACACTATTTACAGAAAATTGGAGAAGTGGTCGCGGTAACTTTAAGAGGTAGAAGATGTAGTTATATTTTTTATCCCATTGGCAATGAAGAAGGACACTGGTACTGTTAGCCTGCGTCATCCCCTTGCTGGGGAAAGGTCTCTTCCCAATAATTCCAGTTGTTTCGATCCAGGGCTAATGTGGGCCACTTGGCCGTTGGTTTTGTAATTTTTTCAATTTTGAAAAAAAAACAATGATGAAGGAGAGTCATGATTTGACGACCGATGTGGCGCTGCGGGCGAAGGTCCGCCTGCGACGCAGCAGGTTGCGGGTTCAATTCCCGCCTTTGGACAAATATTTGTACGATCTAAAAATATATTCTCTCTCTGTACGATATACTTATTTATTTTATTTATTTAAGGATTTTTTTTTAAACCCTATTGTTTATTTAAACGTCGTTTTCGATGAATCGGTAAGCCAGGACTCACCATAGCTCCACCTGTTTTAGTAATATTTTCAAATTCAGATACTTACATAGAAGGGGGCGCCACTTTGAGGTCATCGGGCGCGTTTGGTGGAAGGCGACAGGAGCCCACAGCTGAACCATTGTTGGAGGCGCCGCTGTAGTCGTACGACGAAGTGCCGTCGTATGAACTTTGCTGTTCAAACAAAAATAAAAATAAAAAAATAACTAGCTGACCCAGCAAACATCGTTTTGCCATATAGAGGTTGGTGGTAGAAGGATGAAAATTTGAAGTAAAAACAAAAACAAAAATTTTTGTCTAAAGATCTACCAAATTACAGCCGGGACCAACGGCTTAACGTGCTTTCCGAGGCACTGAGGAGTCTCGATATGTTACGAACGGCCACCTATCCACACACTGATCTCGGCAAGCGTAGCTTAACTTTCGATTAACCCGTGCGGCTGTTTTTATTTAGTCAAGAGCTTTTCATAAAACTATAAAATTCTTGAACTAACCGGATTAGGATGTCGATGCCTGTCCAGCGACCCCTGTCCCTGACTAGGCTGTATGATCATACTCGTTGGTCGCGCGGTGTACGTCGCAGCCTCATCGCTCCCCGGGTCTTTGGGAGGCCCGAACAGACGCTCTTGAGCGCTTGGACGAATCGCCTGAGTGATGAAAAAATATTGAGAAAACAATGTGTATTAGATAATTCATTGAAATGAATGATAAAACGTCTTAGGGGGTCCATGTATCCGGGCTTGCGGGATGCTCGAAAGAGTTAATATTGCCCAGGAACGTAAAGGGCAAGTACGGAACACTTTTAGACTCAGACTTTTACTCAGTAAAAGTCTGACACGCCCAGAACGGGAGAAGTCATTGCATGTTTATCCATCCTTAAAAAATAAAAGTTTCCATGTACTCATTTTGAATAACTTTAGCGACATGAAAAGCCCTAAAATTGCAGAAATAAAAGAAAACTTGTTTAGTGCAGAGGCTAGCAAATCAAGTTACCCCAACCTGTAAAATATCTTTGATAGTTTTAAAACGTTATTACTAAAGAATTCAATTGGATTTTTTTTACAGTTTGGGATAGCTTGATGTGCTGGTCGTCTTTTTCATAATAACCCAATAACATATTGTCAGTTGTTCCAATTATTTATTATTTATTTATTTCTCCAACTTTGTAAGTTATCACAAACATGGCATTCTTTGTAAATTCACTCTAATGACTACCTTATGTATGTATTATTATCGAGACGTAAAATTTCAAAGGGTTCAATATTAATAACTATTTTTTTTTTTTTTTTGGAATGGGCATCTCGCAGTTTATCCTTCAGGGATATTTACTGCTCAACCGAACTTTCCTGTGGGGGGCTTAATTAAAATTAAGGCCTCCAGCCAGGCATACAAACTTATAAGCTAAGCGACTATCGCTAAGGGCACCCCCTGCGGGGTACGAACCTCGGCTTAGGACGTCGCTGAAGAGGACAGCAAGGGACAGGCTGGATCTGATTGTATTAATAACTAGAGTAAGGTAAGAAATATGTATAATGGTACTTACAGAGGTGTTGTGCCGCAGGTTGTGTGGCGGTCTCCCGGGAGGGGGCGCGGGCAGCAGTACGCCGCCCGCCGGCCGGCTCACAGTGCCGCGCGGGGGCAGCTCTGGTACTGACGGAAACGATACTTCATTATACAGGTGAACTAAAATTTCGAATCGAATTTGACATGGAACGACTGCCTATCTAACCTCCACAACTCAGTTACTGGGCAACGCGATATACTGACGGAAACGATACTTCATTTTACAGGTGAACTAAAATTTAGAATCGAATTTTACACGGAACGACTGCCTATCTGACCTCCACAACCTAGTTACTGGACAACACGATACCCCTTGGTAAGACTTATTGTCAGACTTTCGGATTTGTGATTACCCGTAATGACTGTCAAAGATATACAAATGACAGCCGGGACCAATGGCTTAACGTACTTTCCATGGCACGGAGGAGTTGTACAGGTGAACTAAATCGAGTCGACTAAAAGAGTCTCTACGAGTCAATAGTTAAGTGCCTCCTTGGTCTGGTAGCCGCAAACGTGATTGCTAAGCATTAAATCCTGGGTTAAATTCCCGGGTCGAGTAATGTGTTATTGGGAATTTTCATTAGATAGTTTTCATTAGCAGCCCGTAGTCTGAATGTGTGCCCGGTTGATGGCATTAGGCTCACCCCCTATTACATGGGACTTGAATCCTAACTGATGAATTGCGATTGGTAGTCTGTTAATCTCCAAGTAACTTAGTGATGATGATTTCAGAAAGGAATGAGGTATCTTTAGGCAATGCAAAAGGGCCAATAAAAATACAATTAAAATAATACACGCAAGCAGAACTTATTTAAGTGTAGTTTCCTTTCGAGACACTGATATGAGTAGTCCTTGAAGAATATGGAGAAGAGAAAGAAAATGTTTTAAAAAAAGAAACTAATATGTCGTGACGAACGACTGCACGGTTGGCGCAGTGGCTGAGCGATCGACTGCTTCGCCGCGTGTCGTGGTTTCGATTTCCGCAGGGAACAAATATTTTTATGGCCTACAGGTAATTGTTCCGGGTCAGGCTATTCGTGTATGTGACTTTAAGTGTTTTTAAACGCACCCACGACATAGGAGAAATTACTAGTATGAGGTAAAAAAAAAGGGAGAGAGGAAAAATTTCCTTACTCTATACTTATTGCTTTTGCCTGTGATCGTAACGAACTTACCAGTTCCATACAACGGTGAGTGTGGTGGCGAGTGCGTCATAGGATTGCACTGGTACGGAGGTGCCTCATTGTTGCCCAGACTGTGGCTCTGACTGTGGTTCACCCCATTCGTCGGCGCTCCGTTTGTGGTCGCTGAGAACCCGTACTTGCTGTCGCCGTACCCGCCTTGCTGTTTGTCGAAATATACTATTTTACCATTTGTTCATAATTGCCTTTAACACCTTAACTGCCAAACAACGAGACACAATATAAAATGTTTGTTTTTCGGTCATTTGGCGTTCAACGTGTTAATATGAATGAAAATATATGTATTTTTGAAAAGCATTTGGACGATTTGTATATAGATTTTTGTTTAGTCGCGAGAAAAGTTTCAATTAGTTTAGGAACAATCGGATATCTCCCAAAACATGCGAGCACCTAAAGCCGAAATTAAGTATGATCATCCACTATTATTCCTCTTATTTTATGAATCATTTCGAGAGAGATTAGCGTGCATCTCGTGAAGCTGCATGACTAGAAACCTCCTTCCTTTTAAAATTAGAATAGTATAATTAGGTACATAAATGTCAAATTCAAAGTTATGTAATCCTTACTGATGTAGCATCCGCATTATTTATAAAGCTTCTTAATTAATTTTCTATATCAAAAATCAGTTCAGCATTTACCAAATATGTCCAAAACACAATAAATCACACAAAATACATAAAGCAGACACAAACCGTATAAGGAGGTGGCACAGCGTCTGCCATATGGTTGATATCGTCGTCCCGGTCCATGTTATCTTGAGTCGTAGCTATTGATGGGTCAGACGAGGACTTGACTAGTCTCGGGGCCGGCGGAGGACTCACTTCCAAATCACTTTCAGGACTCGAAGCGTATGACAGTCTGTTCTCAGTACTCGATGACATTGAGAACAAAAAGTCGTCCGATAAAGGTTCAGGCCTCTGTTCCGCCATTCCAAGATTTACGTGTTTCGCCGCATCCGGTAAGGTAGGTTATGGAATGGGGTGACAAGACAAGACAAATGAATGATTGCATTTAACACATTACAGAAACTAAAAACGGGGTTTAGCGTCTGTTAATGATTAATGTTTTCTCTGGGTTTTTACACACTTGGTAATCGATATTCAAACAAAATATGACAAGATATATACTGATGATTGTTGTATAAAAAATGTATTAAAAATCATAAATCATTAGGACCAAAAGTTGCTCCGTTGTAGAAGACTTGGAATCAAGGATTTGAATATCGATTTATTAAAACACAGGTGGTATTTAACACTGGTAAATAAGTGATAATATTTACAAATCAAAACACATTGGCAGTAAATTTTTGGCTAAAACTAAATAATAAAACAAACAAAATACATATAATAAAAAGTGTAAATAAAATACAAATTAACATAAAGCAGTCAAGCAGCCAATATACAAATAATAAGCTAAGAAAATAAAAGACATGAATACATGTGCTATATCTAAAATGGTAACTTCGGTTAACTTTGTAAGGACTAACTTCTACTCTAAACATAACCTAAATGCTGTTCAGAAATTGGTTTACTGATGACAGGATTATCCCTTTCGGCTTCGGATTTACTTTCATTCTCTATTTTCTCTATCTCCTCTAGTTTTAAAGTAGGGAGAGATAGGTTTCTATACTTATTCAAATTCCTACCAGAAGGTATAGGTAACGTTCTCGCTTCGCTAAACCTCCCAGGTTCTACCGGGGGTTTTTCACTACATTTGCAGTTAGGGATCCTGCACGTTTGCTTCAACGGTCTTTCTAAAGTTTTGAACAAAGGCTTCGGATTCTCTTTTTGAAGTCGAGCCTTCCATTCAGGGACGTCATTTGCCTTTCTTATGTCATTATCAGTTTGGAAAAAGGAAGCCGGTCTGTACTGATCTGTCATTGGAACGACTGACGATGGTCTTTGAACGTTTAGGATAGGTGACTTAGTCGTCGTTTCAAGAACGCTATAAGGTCGAAAACTTTGTGGGGGATAAACATTACTTTTGGCAAATATATGCGACAGCTCAGGACTTGCGTTTAGAGGAGTCTTTAATTTAGGATTTAACTTTCTCTGATAATAGTTCTGTCTGTCATCGTAAGGGTAATTTGCAACCGTATGTCTGTTTTTAGTGAGGTTAGTATTTGGCACACTGTAAGCATTGTTAGGCATGCACGGGGTTAGAGTTTCAGAGTAGTAGTAAGGTACTACATGATTTCTGTTAGCGTCATACAAATGGTCGTGATGTTTAGTGCTGGGGGTAAGGTTCAGGGGGGGTAAGTTCTGCGGGGAACTGACAGGTCGTTGTGGGGACTGGGAGTACATGTTCAAAGGGTAGGAGATGGGGTAAAAGGCTGGGTACGGCGAAGGTGGAATGGGGAAGTATATGTCCGACACCATTTCAACGTGCTACACCGCCGCAAGACAGAACAGAAACGAATTTGTTAATATATAATGTTTCGTGATCTCATAAATGTGGGTACAACCAAATGAGAAGACCAAAACTGGTATTTTATTGTGCAACTAGATTATCGTCAATCGATATCATCAACGTTTCTCATGAGTTTACTTTTATCGAACGGGTTATGATCATTTTTAGGTGATCACTATCGACTAGGCTGAAGTCTTCAATGGACTATAATCTAATTGCATACAAAAATAAGACCTTCTTTCAAGTCTTAGTGTCAGATTACTGATGAGTTTCTGATGTATCAAGTGGTATCCACATTTAAGATGCCGATTAAATAAAGTATAAATGTACTAAAGGACATTAAGAGCACATAAAATTTACCAAATGCACCAATTTGCCTTTACCAAGCAACCATCTTGAAGCATGATGCGTTTACTGTTGTAATACAGATTACGTTGACAACACTGAGAAATGAATCCCATAGAAAAATGGATAAATTAATAGTTTACATACTAAGAGCATAAATAATAAGCGAGTGTGTTTTGTTATAAAACAAGCGATAAACTAGTCTAGTGATACTATAACTAACTCCCAGTTCTTTTAAGCGTAATTAAATTTTCTTGACGACTGATCGACACTTCGCGTGACCTTCGCTGGCCTTCTTTATCTAAAAAAAAGTATTGCCATCCAACGTGGCAATGCTGCCAGTCTTATGGGCACGTTTCCAGATGACAGCGATGCGGAATACTTTTACGCCTGAGTGTTTTGGTCGGCCATTTTTTTGTATATATGCATGTAGTTGGTTTTATGACATAATTGCATATATGTAAAAAAAAAAAAAATTATATCGAGTAAACCTTTCCTAAAATATATCCTGATGGCATACCTCGTGTAATTCACCTGATTCGCAACTTCAATTTAGTTTACCTATCACACAGTGACGTGATTTTAACTTAACAGATCGGTTGCTGTCAAAACAATCTAGGCAAATACAGTATCTTTGATCCCTCATATTCAGTGCCAGTTTGAAGCCTTACAAAGTATACGCCCATATTTCCTGCTCATTTTGTACAACCTCCTGCTTTTTCCACGCACGAATTTGAGTAGCGGTCAATCAACAAAGAACTATTTAGGCTTACAAAAACAGATAAAAAAAAAACAAAAATGGAATCTCACAAAAACTTGAACACAAATCGACCCTTGTTTTATAACAAAACCCTCAGCATCACCATCCTAACACATATCCCAAATACCACCCATAGTTTAACTATAAATACATTCAAAATTCTCACCTTAGTCTCTGACACCCACAGCTGTTGCTGCTGCGTCCTTTGTATCAAGTCTATGAGCTTGCTGAACCACGTGTTTTGGTTGGCTTCACTCAATGTGATCGTGTGGGTGAACACGTGGCCCCATACTCGCTCCATGTGTTGGCACTGTTCTAGAAGTTTCTTTGATGATTTGTGTGCGGATCTGTGGGAAATAAGAAGTTGTGAGAAAAATAAAATAGCACCTGTGACCTCACAGTTGGCTTTTTATTTTTTTTAAACGTTGTCCCGCACCGAGAATTTCTCCTGCATCGTGGGTGCGTTGACAAACATTAAAACTGGCACGAACAGCCAGACCTGGAACAAGTACCTGTAGGCCATACAAATATTTGTTCCGTGCGGGAATCGAACCCACGACACGTGTGCAGCAGCCAATCACTCAGCCACTGCGCCAACATAGATATAAACAATACATGAATCATCATCTGCCTAGCCTTTTCCCAACTATGTTGGGGTTGGCTTCCAATTTAACGGGATGTAGCTGAATACCAGTATTTTACATGGAGCGACTGCCTATCTGACCTCCACAACCCAGTAACTGGGCAACCATAAACAATACATGAATGGTGTAACTAATATTTCTGTACCATAATATTTTTATTTAAGAGTGTCCATAGAGTTCCAGTAATCAAAAACGATTTATAGCTCATACATGATTCAGGTTTACTTACTTTGGCAACCCAGCCCTGAGCTGTTTTATGATATGTTTGTTATCTGCTTTTAAGAATATCACAATAGGGTAGAACTGGGCGTAGTTAAGCCTGTCCACCGCGTTAGGGGTGATGTCCAATAAGGCATGTTTGCCCCTTTCCATGATCGTTCTGATGCTTGATAGGCGGATTATACCGGCGGACTTTGTTTTGGTATCTTCTAAAGTGCTATCCATTTCTGAACCAAGGAGAAAATAAAGATTAGATAAATAATCATTTAAAAATTGGTACTGGGTTTTGTCAGGGTTCTCTATAAATACATGTATGTATAGAGAACCCTGTGTATACATTCATGCCTTCTTCCCATGGGGTAGGCAAAAACCATAGAACGCCACCCGCTACGGTACTTACATACTCCTCACGTTTCGCTCACGTTCATACATCTGGTCATTCACGCACGCCGATTGCGAGTACTACGCACCTGACCTTTTTGAAGAACATCACCAATAAGGCCCCTCCGGGCACATCTGAGCATACTCTTTCATTTTTTGTCACTACATCTTCTTTTAAACCACAACGTTGTTTTAAAACATCATTCCTCAATCTATCATTCAACGCTACACTGCACATACTTCGTAAGGAACTCATTTCTACCGCATTTATTCTTCTTCCATTTCCCTTTTACGACACCCAACACTCACTTCCATACATCAGTGTAGGCACGAGCACACCATTCCACCATCAGGTTGCTCTTCTTAATTAAAATGAGTTTTGAGTAAAATTGTATAACTTAACAAGCTTTCACATATACACGTGCTTGAGAAATGAATACAAAAAATTGTAAGTAATAGTTATACCTTGATTTAAACTAAACATCAAATCAAGTTTGACTACCTACACGATTTCAGAATCTCAAAATAAATAAATAAATAAATAATGCTGGACAATCCACACAGCATCATCTAGCCCCAAGGTAAGCAGAGCTTGTGTTATGGGTACTAGATGACTGATATACTTAATACAATACATTACATAGATATATATTTTTATTATACACTCGAGAGCAATGAATCAAAAAAAAAAAAAATGGTCACTTAAAGAATCCTAAAAATCTCGGAAAATAAAAATGCTAGGTTAATGCAATAAATTGTATTTAATAGACAATGTAATACTCCTTAAATGAAGGTATTAAAACTTCTTAGTTATTGTAATAACTTTACAATAACTAAGAAGTTTTAATACATAATATCATAAAAAAATCAAATTTGAAAACGGGCCACTTTCGAAGATGGAACTACGAAATTACAGCATTTGGTTTTGCTTTTGTTTGTAATCTGTCATTTATGTGGGTACATAAACCATGTTGATAGTGCTCTATATTCATTATTCAAGCTGAAATTATGTCGCTTACGCCTGAAGAATGCACCAGAATACTTACAATGCTGGAAACCGGCCGGAGTCAGCGCGATACAGCCAGGACTGTCGGTGTGTCGCTGTCAACAGTACAAAGAGTTCTCCGACGTTACGAAGAAACTGGTTCTAACCTACGCAGACCAGGAACGGGCAGAACCAGGTGTACCACAGCACGAGAAGACCGATACTTGGTGAACACCATGCTTCGAAATCGCTTTCTCACAGGAACTGAACTCACAAATCAGTTTCGACGCCTCGGAAGAAGTAACCCAAGTGCATGGACAGTAAGACGTCGGCTTGCTGAATCTAACTTAAAACCCCTTAGACCTGCAAACGGCCCTAAACTGGAGCGTGGGCATCGTATTTCAAGACTAAGATATGCCCAGAGCCACGTAAATTGGAGTATTGAAGATTGGTCAAAAGTTATGTTCTCCGACGAATCAAAATTTATGCTCTACAAGCACGATGGAAGACACAGAGTGTATCGAAGACCAGGGGAAAGATTCAAGCAAGCATGCATCGAAGAAAAAGTAGCCTACGGTGGTGGGTCTGTACTTGTGTGGGCCGGAATTTCTTCTGAAAGTCGCACAGAGCTGGTGATTATAGAAAACGGCTCTTTAACTAGCGTAAGATATGTGGAAGAAATCCTCAATGATCACGTTGGTCCATTTATGGTCAATTTAGGTGAGGATGCTATATTTATGCATGACAATGCCCGACCTCATACAGGTAGGATTGTGAATGACTACCTTCAAGAGATGATCATTACTCGTATGGAGTGGCCAGCGCGCAGCCCGGATATCAACCCGATCGAGCATGCTTGGGACGAGCTAGGCAGATGCGTAAAACAACGAAACCCTCCCCCAATCACGCTTCGTGAGCTCAAAATTGCTCTCACAGAGGAATGGGAGAATATTCCCCAAAATCGTATAAGGAACTTGGTGTACAGCATGCCAAACCGCGTAAACGCAGTAATGGAAGCACGAGGAGGCAATACGAAGTATTAAAATTCAAGAAAATCGTAATAAAGTTCAAAAATTTCATGTTTCCTATTTTTGTTTTAAGGAGAGATCAGCAGTTTTTTTCTTTATGTAATTTTGTGTTAGTAAAATGTATGGTGACTCATATTTTTTTTACTTTCATTTAAGGAGTATTACATTGTCTATTAAATACAATTTATTGCATTAACCTATCATTTTTAGTTTCCGAGATTTTTAACATTCTTTAAGTGACCCGGATTCATTGCTCTCGAGTGTACATGGCAAAGACCCAGAACACCCGGAACAAATATTTGCAGATCGTACAAACATTTGTCCCAAGGCGGGAATAGAACCCGCAACCTCCTGCGTCGCAGGCGGACCTTCGCCCGCCGCGCCACATAGGTCATCAAAAAGCATGAGCGACCTTTAAGTTTTAATAAGCAGCGCGAGGAGAACTTAAATCTCACTTTGCTACAGAAGCTGCCTATATTTTGTACACATAACATTTTTACAGAGATACACTTACTTGGCGACGAGAATTTATCAGGACTCTCAGTCAACAGTCGTTCTCTGGCTATATCGGCGACCGCTCCCAGTACTATCACGGGACGCACAAATCCGGGCTGTTTGAGGACCACGCGTTCGTAAGCTGGGAACTTGCTGATGCTATCTGATAGGACTACCTCGTCCCAATGCTCCTATAGGATAAAACATAACATTTATAAGTATTTGATATGAAAATGTGTGAGTGTCTCAAATCGAGACTATGAATTTGTCAAAGTCAGTGAAAGCATTATCACATTCGGATCAGTACTTCCAGAGATTATCTCTTACAAACAAACAAATAACTATACCTTGTAAAATTAGTTTGAATATTCAACTGCACCAACAATATCAAGAAATTTCACAAAACTAGTAACAGGGTCCTGATTGATACCTGTTATATAACTTATACAATGGGCATAAATGTATGTAAATAAACCAGTGCTTTATCTTAATACGTTGAACGCGTGGCGATTATGTCTCGTTGTTTGGCAGTTAAGGTGTTAAATTCATGTATGTTTAAATTACACACACATACACAGACATATACAATATTATTTGCATGATCATACCTTGCCAAGACTCTTGCTACGCCGATGTGTAGAGCGACGTCTTCTAAAGAAGTTGTGTTTGCCATCGTTGCCGCTCATCTCTTTCTTTGTTGCGTTGAACTGCGCCGTTGCCAGCTCTTCAGCGCGAGCCTTGTTGGGGATTGTGCCTTTTTGAACCTCTTGGTTGTTACGACCTGAAAGAGTAATTATTTTTTATGAGTTGTTGATTTATCATGTCTTATTTAACCCTATAAATGAACGCTTTTCCCGGGGCTTTGCTCCCGTTGTCTTTCTCACAAGAACCATGAATTTTTCTGGGATAAAAATACCCTGCCATCGCCAGCGATAGGGTAGTAGGGATAGGATTTTCGTAAACGGTTCAGTACTTCCAGGGATCCTACATACAAATAAACGAACGAACAAGTTTATGAACGAACAAGTTTGTCATACTATTAGTTTATAGTTTAAGTATGGAGAATGAAATCGGACTATAACAACTTGCCAAGATAAATCTTAGATCAGAAATTAATCAAATAGTAACAAATGATAATTTCAAAGAAAACTGTATGATCAGTGATTACCGTTAAGATCACTCGTTGGATGTCTCTACAAGGGAAAGTTAGAAAGAAAGATAAAACCTTTATTTAGCACAGACTCAGGCACACAATGACAAGACTAAAAATATCGAAAATAAAGAAATAAATAATAATAATGAAAAAATAATAATTTTAATTGTTTGCATTGCAAAGCAAGGTATGGCATTTTTGGCAGCAAAAAAATGCCAGAAATCTGGTGTCTGACGCTGGTTTTAAACTGGAATTGAACGTCCTAGTTCTAGTAGTTACTACAGTTTTATTTTGCTGACTGTTGGTAAAACTTACCTATCCTATAGACCTGCCAGGCCCCCACAGTGCCGTTGTGTAGCGTGTCAACGACGTGGAACACGTCACCACATCTGAACGACATCTCACCGTCCGTCGGCTCCGTGTAGTGGAAGTGGGTTTTTATGTGGAACGAATCGCCCGCTGGAATTATAAAAGATAATATAAACAGCAAATCTTTGTTAAATAAAGATAATAGTAAAACTTTGATAGGAAGTTAAATGCTGGGCTTGTTAAAAAAGACCAAAGCTCAGAGTTGTTATACAAACCTAAAACTTGCTCGAAAACTAAAAAGATCGATAACGTGCACACTGTTCTAAGAAAAAAGATTAGAAAAGATTGAGAAAGGTCTGCTTGTCTTCCCAAAGGATTTTCAGTATAAGTAGGATGTACTCACGCATCTGTCCGCTAGCAACAGCATTATATTCATCAGGTGAGTGCTGCACGATGAGATCAATTCGATCTTGCAGGCTCAGTAGGAACAGCACAGCCTCCTCCCGGGTCACGCCTTTCATTTCCATGTCGTTCACCTGTTCAACCGCACAAAACTAGGACTCAATGTTCGTGTTTTTCTTTCTATTGTCTCAGGAGGTGATGGACTGCTTTTTCTTTCGTAGATTTTTTAACAATTGTAACGAACTAACAATTTAATTAACAATTAATGTTCCACTTAAAAAAAACACTTATGAACTGGCAACTTGAAATTAATTTCTATACTATATAAGAATTAATTAAGCTTCTCATGCCGAGGTCAGTGTGTGGATGGGTGACTGTTCGTAGCATATCGAGATTCCTCTGTGCCTCGGAAAGCACGTTAAGCCGTTGCTCCGGGCTGTCATTTGTAGATCTTTGACAGTCGTAGTACGGGTAGTCAGAAACTCTAAAGTCTGAAAACCAGTCTTACCAATGGGTATCGTGTTGCCCAGTAACTGGGTTGTGGAGGTCAAATAGGCAGTCGCCCCGTGTAAAATTCCGATGCATCCGGTTAAGACTGGAAGCCGACCTCAACATAATTGTGAAAAGGCTAGGCAGCTAGGCAGATGATGCCAATAAGTAATTGATATTAAGGCTGATAAAAGTAATTATTAGATAGATAGATTTCTTTAATTTTATAGTGTTTGGCTGTCGTTTAGCATGTCTAGTAGGTACCTACACAAAATTGTATGTTTCACAATTTACTTTTTTACATTTTTTTTATTTGTGACTGGTTGCTTATAGACAAAGTCAACGACGGAGTGAGCTTACTCAGAAGAAGCCTGTACTGTACAAAGTGTTACTTGTACTGTAACTAGGCTTAGGTAACTAATAAAAGGTTTAAAAGTAGACCATAATATATTAATTAGAACAATTATCAAAGAATACGAAAAATCTACGAGCATGGTCGATACGAAACGATACGAGACTAAAATAAACACATACCTTAAGTATTTTGTCGGCTGGCTGCAAGCCCTGCAGCGCCGCCGGGCTGGTGGGCTGCACGCCGGACACGAACACCCCGGAGCGGTTGCCGCCGCACAGCCGGAGCCCTACGGAGCCCTCCTTTTGGAAACTGATCAGCCTCGGCTCGCTGCTACACAAAGAAGATAGGCATATGACTTGATAGCTTTAACCTTATGGATCTTTGTTGCATGCAATAATTTCGACGTTCTATTAAAATCTATTTTTTTTTTCAAGTCAGGCTGAGAATTTGATTTTATACTTCTAAAATGATAGAACACAGTCCCCGAAAATGCCTTCCGGGCAAAAATTTCTTATGTTTAATTTTAAGAGGAAAAAGTGGCTCAACAAAGTCCCCAGCATTAAATCTGCCTCATACCTAAGTTAAAATACCTCCACACTAAAACACTTTATGTAGGTAAATTAAAAAAAAAACAAAAACGGCATTTTTGCACCTTGCAAGGCGTGTGTATTCTGTCCGTCTGTCACACAGGTGTTTTGTTTTGTAGTTGTATTAAAGTTTGAAGTGTGACAATGGGTTAACTTACGATGGCTTATTTCTCTGATTATTCATGGCTTCTTCTTCGTATAGTTGTCGTCTACTGCTGTAGTAATCTAGAAACAATACATCTGTGTTTGAGTGTTTAAGATTTTGAATAAGCCGCTTTTAGTCTAACGGACATACCCTTTCTAGCTGCGCCCCGCGTTGTTACCCTGCTCAAAATTAAGTAATGCCATTTTACGGCAATACTTCACTTTTTCGGGATTATAAGTAGCCTATATGCTATGTCAGACTATAAATTTTCTCCGTCCAAATTTACCCAGATCCATTTACCCAGTTCTGGCGTGATTGAGTAACAAACATCCATCCATCGAAACTTTCGCATTTATAATGGTAGTAAGATTTGAATAAAGAAGACTTTAAATCGAACCCAACACGGTTGGTAAAAGTATAGCTAAGCTGATGATGATGAAATAATAAAGGTAATATCTTAAAACTTTTTCGGAATTAAGTATTAGATTATTTTCTTTATTTACATCAGACGGCTGACAACTAGCTTAGCAAGGGTTATCGAGTTACTCAGTAATTGGGTTGTGAAGTTCAGATAGGCAGTCGCTCTATGTATAATACTAGTAGTCAGCAGCATCCATTTAGACCGGAAGCCGACCCCAACATGGTGGGGACAAGGCTAGGCAGATTGGACTTGGAAACCGTCTCATAATTCTTCACTAATAAGGTTTTATTATCCTTCCATACTTCATAACCGTGTGAACAGCAGCATGGCCGGTAAAAAATGTATAATGTATAATGGTCTTTCTATCCTAATTAAAAAATAATTTGGTTCTTCTAACTCTGATGCCACCACTTGGTCCTTCCATCCGCCACATACCTTCATTCCTTGGCGGCGGCGGTCTCGGCGGCTGGTCGATCTGTTCGTGCGACATCGGGCCTCTTCGTGCGTCTCCGCCTCTGACCGGCGCCGCCACATACAGGTTCTGTCCGCTGCTGGAGTACGCAGGCGACGCCTCTGCAGCTCCGTATACGTTGTGGGGGCTGGCTTCTGTTAGCAAATAATAAGAAATTATTGATGAAAATTTACTCCGCGTAACATTTTGTACAAAATGTGACGGTAACATAAAAACCTGTACATTTTCCTGTGAAAAATAAATAAGAATAAGGTCCCAGACCAGCATGGAGTTCTGCCAATTCCTTTAAATCTGCAATTTTTAACTATCGATTTAAAACAAAATCAACCTCATAAGTAATTTAGTTACGGGGATATTTAAAAAACTAATTAAATCTAAAATAGATATCGTAACAAATCAATCCATTTAGAACGAACAGAACGATGTCGTTAAACTAAAAGGGAGTCGTAAAAAAAATTAAGTAGGCTACGAATAAAATCAGAACATTATTCTAATGTTTGGTTTAACTGAAATAAATTATTTAACTTTCATTTAATTTTAATTATTTGCCATCCAACGTGGTAATGCTGCCAGTCTTTTGGGCGCGTTTCCAGATGACAGCGATGCAGAGGAATACTTTGACGCCTAAATGTCTTGGTCGGCTTTTTATTTTATATTTTATAGTTTGTTTTATGGCGTAATTGTATTATAATAATAATAATGTTTTATTGATTCAGAAAAGTGTTACATATTAAGATGTGACACTGGATCCTGCACTAGGATACCCTGTGTCGCAGGATCCAGTCTCTCTCGTATAATAATGGTGGTCGATTCTCTGTAACAAATGCAACGGTTCCAATAATAAAACACAAAAAACACATAAGAACTAAAAAAAAACCATACATAATTAAGACTAAAAGGTAACGTGTGTGTAAGGTGTGTAACTGTAAGTGTGTATGTTATGATGGGTGTTTGTATGTGTTGGTGTGTAGGTTGTTAACGGTCAATTGTAAGTAGGTTTTCGGTTTCGTTATATTTAAGTCCGAGTAACCAATCTTGTTAAGTATATGTATGTAAATACATAAAATTTTAAAAATAAATACTTATTTATTTTAACTTTCAATTTGACTGTATAAGATAAATAACCTATTTTTGCCCGTCTTCACTAAATATTAAATATGTCTTAGACTATAACTGCCATAAGTTACCTCTCCCGATCTGATCTGGACCGACTTATATTTTTTTTTTTTTTTTTTTAAAAACGTTGCCCCACAGTAGGAATTTCTCCTGTATCGTGGGTGCATTTACAAACATTTAAAGTCACATACACAAACAACCAGACCCGGAACAACTATCTGTAGGCCATACAAATATTTGTTCCGTGCGGGGATCGAACCCGCGACACGCAGCGCAACAGCCAATCGCTTAACTACTGCGCCAACCGTGTCGTCAATCAAACTTATATGAAACTATGACAAGAATATCTACCACCAAAACCATCAAAAACTCCGTTTTCTAAATTCTGTGTTTTGCAAATCTAACAAACTATTTGTTAAGAACACGGATTTGCATAAATTTTACTAATTAATGAAGTTTATTACATGATTTACATATGTTTAAGAAATAAACGTCTTTTCTTGTCTTAAAATCTTGAATAAAAATTAAGATACGTAAAGACCTGATGGTATTTTAATCGTAGATACTTATAAGCACACTTCGCTGATAATAAAATGTTATCTATTCAATACTCGTATCGAATAATTTCCTAAACACTTGGTTTGTTACTGAGCCAACAAGATGGTTAGCTGATAACTAAACAACTAAGCGCATAATTTTGCATTTAGATTCCAAAGTCTAGGTGTGATTCCCTAACTTACACAGTTGGCGCAGTAACTGAGCGATTGACAGCTGCACCGCGTCGTGGGTTCGCTCCCGCACGGATTAAATATTTGTATGGCCTACAGGTAGTTGTTCCTAGTCTGGCTGTTTGTGTATGTGTGATTGTATGTTTGTAAACGCATCCACAATACATGTGTATGGAGGCAAAGTTTATTTAATAAATAAAAAACATGTACCGTATGGCAAAATTGGGTAGATGAAATGCTAAGATTGCAAGGTTCTACTACGTCAGTTAACTTCAAGTTCAGTTTATTAATAATATTATTAAAATAAGGACGAATAATATTCAGATGTAAGTGGAAACGCCGAGGAAGAAAATACACTGAGCTTATTGGGGATGTTCTTCAAGAAGGTCAGATGCGTAGTACTCGCAAACGGCACCATGCATAACCGTAAACTTAGCAAAAGGAGTATGTAACGAGCGTAGTAGCGGGTGCAGGTGGCGTTCTGTAGTTTCTGCGTGCTAGGCAGACTACACGGGAAAAAGTCGGAGTTTATGTGTTTATGAATAATATTCAACGAGATATAATTAACATAAGATTCCGCTAGTTTTCGCCCAACACCTAACTTTTAATAATTACATCCATATTTCGCCAGTTATCTTCAAATCCCGTGTTATAAGAGCAACCCTATTGCCATCAACAGGGCATAAATCCGGACAACGCGCTGCTAAATTCTAGGACAGACTGAAGATTAGAGTTGACTTACCAAGACTATTATAATTATTTTGATAATTTCCATTCGTAACTGTCTCTTCCCTGATCAGCTCCCTCGTCACCACCAGATTCAGGCGGTCCTTGCAAGACTCGATGAGTTTCCTGGCTTCCTTCAAGGTCATGGCATCAGTCACTGGTGTGTTGTTGATCCTGGTCACCATGTCCCCTTCGCAGAGACCCTGGCCTCCTTGGTTCAACTGTTCTCTGGCTCGCAAGGTTAGTTCTTTGACGTATAGCTTGACTCCTAATACTATTCCGAAATCTGGAATAAAGAAAGAAATATTAGGTTAAGATATGACCTTCCATTGGTGTTTAAGAAAACTATGTATGTACGCCTACAGCGGGCAAATACGTTGTTCGAGTTTCCTTCATTGTACTATTTCTAAATCATCATCATCATCAGCCAGCATCATCAGACGTGGGCCTCCCCCAATTATCATATCAAGATGATAGTAGGTATTCCAGTCGTTTTAAGATCCAAAAAAACGAGCGAGCCTCACAGTAGTCGTATATGATGTGTAACATCTAACATCTCGCCTTGGTAATAAAAGCAACATTAATATTATATACCGAAAAAATGACTCAGGTATTATGAAATGATTTTACGTAACCGCGCGCGCTCATTGGTCAAATCAACAAGCGCGCGCTTTTCAGGCTTCCTGTTACACACTTCCGTCTCTTTTCACGAAATAACTCCCACAGATTGCAGGAAAGCGAGAGGAAAGATGTTAATCATTTAAAAACGTGGGTAAACCTTAAAATATCGGCTGGCCAATATGGTGGAAGTCGTTTCATACAAAATGTTACGTGAAACAAATGCATCGTTAAGTGGGACCAACCTTCTTTCTTTCCATTTCTTGTAAGTGACAGCTTGATTGTGGTAGGTGCGGTGGGAGGCGGCGCGGGCGCACGTCGCCGCACCACCAGCGACACGGTGGCGCCACTGTCGCGCAGGACTTGCACTGCTCTCGCGTATTCCACATTTTCTAGAGGAACGCCGTTGACGGATACTATTCTGTCGTTAACCCTGGAAAATAAAATAATCCCGTTTATATTTAGGCCCGACAATCTTATTGTCATTTAAGGACCCTTCGCCCAGTTCAGAAATCCAGACACAATTGACGAATACTCTAAGTCTGCGGAGAACCAACACAGTTTCTCCTGCTGTAAGTCGAGGTCCCGAGAAATCCTCGTACATACACTAGCAGCCACGACTGAATCCAGACCGGCCCTGGGTTTCATGATAAGGAATATGTATCAGGAAAGGTTTAACATCAACAACATCATCTAGTCAATTTTGTTGTGCAAAAGATTTATATTCTAAGGAATAGTTCCGAGAAATCCGAAGAACACCAATAAAAGCTTATGATTTAATAGCAACACTTACTGCAGCTTATCTTCAGCCGGTCCTCCTCTTAACACGTCAGACACTGCAATGGACGGGTCGCCGCTTGCGAAGTGTGGGTTATCCCTGCCTCCAGAGACCGCGATACCGAAACCGTACCCCGGAACCCGGTTGAGACGCACTCGGTGAGTCTCCCACCCTGCACTGCGTTCGGCTGTCTGTAAGGTAAAGAATGCGGTTATGTATGTGGTTGACGTCATCATATACTAGGGAATAATAACGGGAAGATCCGGGATAAGTATATTCCGGTAACTTTAATTATTGCAGGTGAATGAAGACAGGAAGATGCTTTAAAGCTTTTGGACCTCCATGGATATTTCATAACGTAATGGCATGACAATTGATAGACAATAATTCATATTTAGAATAGAAGAAGACAATATAGAAAGTCGCTGGCTGACAGACGGTTTGCTTTATTAGAAAAGTAATTATTTTCATAGATGATGATAGATCCTAATATGAATGCATTAAATACTCCGTTTATGGCAAACTCGGTACCTCAGGAACGTTAGGTTCTTTGAGTACCATTTTTTCGCTCTTTCGTAGGGTAAATAAGCCTGCAACGATAACGTTCCTTATTCAGTTTAACATCTTAATGTTTTCCAAAATCGTAAGAAATAGAGTCGACATTACACTTAATACAGACTGTTTCAAAACCGAATTAATACTAAATTACTCACACTGAAGCACAAAGGGACATTTACAAGAAGCAACTTAAACTTAAAACCATTATCGTTAACTAGGCTAATCCTGCTCACACCTTAAGAGAAAAGGTCGTGATAAATCAGTACTAGAACAGCGATGTACTAGATTACAAGGCAAGCCTAGGCTTATGACTAGCAAGACTAATGAAGGCTGTTATCCTTAACCTGGTACACAAAGATGGATGACCGTGCTTGAAACATAAGTTACTTAAACATAAGTTAGGTACTGAGTAATCGCGGTAAAGCGAGGTGAAGTAATTATTTTGTTTAGTGAAGAACTTATTGATATAAATGCTTATATTTCATATGGATGAAATTTACATGAATAATTAATCAATAACAGCATTGCCATCCAACGTGGCAATGCTGCCAGCCTTCTGGACACTTTTCCCGTTGATAGTGATGCGGATTAATTTTTCGATGTCCTGTGATTA
Organism: Phlogophora meticulosa; assembly: GCA_905147745.2. Lineage (NCBI taxonomy): Eukaryota > Metazoa > Arthropoda > Insecta > Lepidoptera > Noctuidae > Phlogophora > Phlogophora meticulosa. The sequence goes on along the minus strand of LR990538.1, from coordinate 10,514,590 downwards.
TTTATTTTATTTCTTCATGTATTAATAGGTGTATCGTTTTAAAGAAATAAACATGAATAATTGGAAAAATCGTTTTTTGCAAAGAACAGGATAATTGGAAACTAAGAACATAATCATACCAGATAATGATTAAAAAAATGCCAGAAAACCTTTTCTTTTTAGGACGATTGGGCACTTGAATGCTATTTACCTAATCTTATGGTCAATTCATATCATCTTTGTCCTGTGTAGCCAGAACATGGATCATGGCTGCTTTGAACAAAAAAAATAGTAGGATTTTCGCAAAAATAATACTGCGACATTTAAGAGATATATTGGAAAAAGATGGAGATAACATCATCGGTGTTATCCCAAGATCCGCTTGGAAAGTTGATTCAAGCTTATCGTCCCTGGCCTCGCAAAGAATACTAATATCTAAGATATATAAAAGATAATATTCATACGCACAGCCTGACCGTTGATTGCTGTTTATGTCCAAGCTTTGCGCATACGCTTATACAATATAATGTACCTTAACATAACTTTATTGACACAGGAGCCTTGAAATGTCCGAGCTTACATAACTACTGACTTATATACACAATCAGATTGTTTCTGGTATGTAAGATAAAAATAATACCTGCTTGATCTGAAATCGAAGATAAGACAGCTGGATTTCATAAATGTAAAACTTATTTGTCAATTTGATAGATGTCCTAATGATAAGCCGTGGGAACCGAATTCCAAACGACTGTCATCATCATAATAATTATTCATTGATTTCAATTTATCATTATCTATCTATCTATCTATACATACATAAACTCACGCCTTTTTTCCCATAGATATAAGCAGAAACTACAGAACGCGACCTGCAAAGATCCTTGCATACTCCTTTTGTTTCGTTAACGTTCATACGACATAATATTTACACGCACGACGACAGTTGCGAGTACTAAGCACCTGACGTGTTTGAACACCACCCTATATTAACCACTAAAATCATTAATAACTCTTGCACTGAGGAACTGGTATGGTAATCCATATCAGTTGTACAGTAGACCTGATTGAATATTCCACACTAATCCAGTTGCAAACTATATGGTTGAATTTTTTCCACTGTCGTCTTCACAGATGTCATGTATGAGTTTAATATAAAATGTTTTAAGAACAATGTTCAATAATTCCGTTCAATAACTTAATTCTTTCATAGGACAGTTTCGAAGCAGATAGTCATATATCAATAATAGAAGATTTTAACTAATGTTTTAAAGTGCCCGGATGATGGCAATACGCCCCCTATTACAATATTACATGGGATTTAACATAACAGAAGCTATGTGAGCCCAGCGTGATGTTATGTTTTTATCGCAATTATTTTGACAGATGGCGTGTACCAGTCAAACTACAAAAAAACATCTAAATTTGGTTAGGTACATGCCTCTCACTAATAACCAGGAAATTAATAAACAAAACTGCAATGAAACGAAAATGACCTTTATTAACATAGTCCCACTTCTCCCTATTAAAGCTGGTATGAAACAGCTCAATTAAAACTGAATTCGCTGCAACGAACAAAGAACTGCATTTTCCCCTTTGATAACGAACAGATTAACCGTTGAATTCAAAGAAGGTTTTGTTCCCAGTATCAACGTTTTGACAACAATGTTCATTGTTGATGACTTATCAATCTGCCCGTTTGCAAACACAAATGCAACTGTTTACAATTCTACATCAATATGCAAGCAACAGAGTGTTCCTCTTACTTGGCAGACAGTGTAAACGACATTCTATCAATAAACATTGTGTAAAGGATGATCGAGAGCCAATAAATGTGGTGTAACTAATAGGTAGTTAGTGTAATGTGCACGCAACAATCAGCCTGTTGCAATTAGTTGCAAGATGGCGCCTTCCAAAAAAAGCTATATGTGATATCAGTAGAGAGCAGAAAAGTTGGGGTGCAAAACTGAGTTTTAATACGTCAATAAAGAAGAATAGAATACGAAGAAGTCAGCAATATCCTAATACAAAACAAGACTAGTCGTTTGTCTAAAAACGATAGAGATGGTACGTAAGAACTTAGAAAGAGCCTAAAGTGTACGCCAGAAACAAAAAGAGTAATTTCAATGCACTTTAAGCATTGAAATTACACACAACCTATTTGAACCGTTTGGGGTTGAAACACTAGGGCTATGGGGTCCGTGTGCCCATTTAGTTTTACTTGTCATTGCGAAGCGTTTGCTCGACTCTTCACTCGACCAGAGGGCTGGCCTTTTTTTGGCCATATGCCATTCAACGTTATCATGCCATTCAACGTGGCAATGCTACCAGCTTTCTGGGAACTTTTTGCGTTGACAGTGATGCGGAGGAATTTTTCGATGCCTTGTGATTCTTTATTTCTCTTTTTGTGTATTAATAGTTTTTTTGCTTTGCATTCATCAAAAGAACGGACTATTTACTTGGCGTTAAAATGGATAAACTTTAGTCATTAAGCGCCTTGCGACCTATACCGAGAAGTACGGAGGTAGTCGAATGCACATAAACATTGAGCCGTGATTCTCACGCCGTCGTCGGTCGGGACGGTTCGGCACTCCTTGATTAAGTACGAGTTTTGCGTTGGATTAGACTTGACTCACGCGCAGGATTCCCTTTCCTATTCAATTGATAGAGTATGTATGTTCTTCTTTGACTGATTTTGAAAGATTACAGACTGACTGATTCGAGTTACTTCGTTCGTGCTATGTCGCGTTTTTTAAAGACTCCAATCATTCTGATCAAAGATTTTTACGTACGAGAACGAAATTAACAGAAACGTTCGCATGTTTTTAACTAGCACCCACCTCAGTCCGTATTTTTATAAATTATGACCATGACTTGTTCTGAGGCATATAATACTGTACAGTTTCATCAAGATCAAAATCTGTTCAGCATTTTAGGGTGAAAGAATAACAAACAACTTCAAAAACTTATACATTTATAGATAATATTAGTTGGATATTTAAAAATTATAATATCTTCTATTTAAAACGTTTATGCAGGTTACACAAACTCAATTTCATCACGGAATCATGAAGCATGTTACAGATATTCATCTAAGTATAACTCAAATAATTACTGTATTCTTGCAGTGTTGAGCAATACGTAATAGTTACACAGAATCTGATAGGGTACCGTGACAGCAGATTTGAATACAGATAACTGAAGAGCTGTATGTCATTAAGTAAGAAGAGAGAGAGATATAGAGAGTGAGAGAAGAGTGTTTTTTTAAAGATGTGCCCGTAAATCCACGCACGTATGTATTACCATTTTTATGTTCTGGCTGGATCAGAACTCTGGCCGCAGAGCTGTTATGTATAATACATATAATGGTTATATAGTTTTACAATCTCACTTGTCTAGTAAAAATACATATTTGCTACTTCCTTTCTATAGGCTCATTTGAGACTGTTTCCGAGCTTTGTGCTCTCAAAAAGAAAAAAAATATAGAAATACCAAGGAGCCATGATGTGGATGGTTGTGTAATAATTTCAGTCTCATCTGACATTATCTACTAGCTTATACAAAGGAGTGAAACTTATGTTGGTGCTATATTCTATACCATTACCAAACTTATATTTACAATATAAATGAAACGTACATTCAAGTCATTAATATTCGTTTTGCGTGCATAAAAGAAGTAAATTATTCTATTGGTACCAACATAGCCTTGCTTCCTACGCTTGTCTGTCGAAGTTACGCATGTTTTAAGACAAAAAGACCACATTGTATTAATGTTATGCCTTCTGCAAACCCACGTTAGATCCACTTCAATGGTGATTACCCAATATATAGACAATGAGCCCATAAAAGTCGCTAACACTACAGAGTATAGATGGGTAACAAATTTTAAGAATTGAAAGTGTATGGTTAAGCGTACTTACTCTCATTTTTGAAAAAAAAAGTGGTGTAAAATCTAAGCAAGAAAGATGGTAACAAGAGGGGAACTGGATCGATATGTCCCTATTTATTTATACATTTAAACTTTATGCAGCAAATATACAAAGGCGAACTTAATGCCTTAGGAATTCTACCAATCAATCAAAAGGTGGTGGAGTAATAGTGTGGCAGGTGCATTGTTATGAATGAGGATAACAAAAACATATATCCTTAAAAAGATTACTCAGTTACTTGCCATGAATTGGTAAGTATTTTTACTTATTTGATCGTACGCAGGCCGGATGTAAGGACTATTTTTAGATCCAACACCCAACAGGCTGAGTTAAAATGCAACACGTCGATACTCGTCACAAGAAGTCAAGGACATAAATAATATTGAAGGGTCTGTGACTCTATGGAACCTCAAACACAGGTACAGGCTCTCGACAAGTTGCAACATGTTCAAACTCAAGGCGACACATGACTCGTCCAAGGAGTCAAATCCAGACAGACCTTTTTTAACAACAGGTTCCAAGTCTACAGATAAATTAAGACTTGGCCTTTGGTGGCCACACATTGATAAAGAATGCAAAGATTAATTATTCTTTACCTATTTTATTAATTGGGTACCTACATCAATAGGTAACTATTACCGACAGTGTTGCCAACTTAGTGGAAATTCCACTAGATCTGGTGGTTTAGACTTACCTTTTAGCGGGCAAATATTGGCTTTAGTGGCTAGTGGATTTTTCTAGTGGCTTTGGTTGCTTCAGTTAGTGGTAAGGGGCGAAATTTAACCACTAGCACAATTAACATATTTTCGGAAATAACTCGAACGTTTGCGTTATAAGTAGGCAACACTAAGAACTAAGGTAGTTTCTTTCGGGGATTCTTCGAAAATAGTTCGTCAATTTCTTGAATAATTTTGATTATAGACTTTATTTTTATGAAAACTGGGTCAAGTTTGATTTGAATCAAAAATGTTTGTTTCCTATGCATGCACAAAAATATAAATACAACGGACAGTACAGTACAGTTCGAAGATCGCGTTGGATGTTTTACTTGTTTTGGTTTATTTTGTAAAACGAATATGCCTAAACCACAGTATAACCAAAAGTTCCGTGAAAGTTGGTTACGTGACTCAGATTTAAAGGACTGGTTACAAGTGGTGGAAAGTACTACTGGTCTAGTTGCTAAGTGCAAATTAAGTGGTTCAATTTTAAGGAATCATTATGGAGATTTAAAGAGTCATGGATTATCCAAAAAGCACTTACAAAATTCTAAGGTACGTACGTAATAAAATTTATTATCATTTAAAGGAAACATGCTTAAAGAAGCAACGTCAACTTTCAAAGAGTTATTAGGTAGGTTTCCTTTTACACTATGATTATTTTAAAAGAATTCCGTTTCTTTTATAGATTGTAGCTACGCAACCTAAGTTGCCTTTCAAACCAGACACCGTGGATAAAAAGAAAGAAGAAGCTAGGCTAGCATTATTTACAGCAGCACATACCAGCTTACGTGTAGTGGATCATATGGGAGAAGTTATTAATCACATGCACAAGGAGGATGAAAAAATTCATTTACATAGGACAAAATGTTCCCAAATTATAAAACAAGTTCTATCACCCCATTTTTCAGAAAACCTAAAAAATGATTTGAAAGATCAACCCTATAGTTTATTGATAGACGAATCAACCGATATTTCCGTTCATAAATATTTAGGAATAATTATTATTTATTACAGCTGCAATTACAAAAAAATTATATCTACATTTTTAGATCTTCCAATGTTGAATGAGTGTGACGCGGACGGGATTATTGGCGCCATAAAGGTGGCACTTGCTAAATTCAATATACCTCTACAAAATTTAATGGGCATCGGAACAGATAATGCCTCGGTAATGACCGGAGTTAATAACGGTGTACATGCTAAATTGAAAAGAGAATTACCGAATCTGGTTTTGGTGCGCTGCATATGCCATTCTCTGCAATTGGCAGTATCAGCAGTAACAAAGCAGTTTTTACCCAGAAATCTCGAATTCATTATTAAAGAAACATATGACTGGTTCAGCCGTTCTTCTTCGAGGCAAGCTACCTATAAAGAACTATACAAACTTATCAATGACGGTCATAATCCTTTGAAAATTGTACAGTCTTGTCAAACTAGGTGGCTATCTATAGAGTCTGCAGTTGCACGGATTTACGCACAATGGTTGGAGCTGAAAACACACTTTAATTTGGCCAAATTAAAAGAAAGATGTTACACAGCAGAATTGCTGCATGGAATGTATTCAGATGACGTGAATTATGCGTACATTGCATTTATGTATCCACTTCTTACTGACGTTAACAGAGTTAATAAATTATTTGAATCAAAAGACGCTGATCATTCAAAACTTTATGACGAATTGACCAATTTGATTGATACACTTGTTGCGAAAATAATATTGCCTAACCAGAAGGTAGATATTTTGACGCAAAATATTCAAGATTTTGTTGATAAGAAATGTTATTTGGGGTACAGATTCGAATCTCATGTGTCAACGATGAAAGAAAAAGGACTTCCACCGAATGAAGAAGAAATAATACGTAATAGGTGTATCCAGTTCATTGTACATTTGATTCATGAACTGAAAAACAGATTGCCCGAAAACTTGAAACTCATGAAAAATATCAAAAGAATCTGTGTAGAACACGCACTATCTCACAATAAAGAGACCTGATGTTGCATTTTAATAAAAAGCAAGAAGATATTGCGAAAGTTGACGAGCAGTGGCGTCAAATCCATCTACTCAGTTGGGAAAATACAAAAAATACAAAGGAATTTTGGTACGAGGTACTGAAGTTCAAAGACATGGCTGGAGAAAACAGATTTCAAGATTTAGCCACATTTGCTTTATCTTTATTAGTTTTACCTCATTCTAACGCTGACGTAGAGCGATTATTTAGTATGATGAACGTTGTGAAAACAAAACACAGAAACCGAATGAAGTTAAATTTGCTATCTTCAATTCTCACAGTCCGTGCTGGTTTAAAACGCGAAGGAAAATGTTGTAACAATTACTTAATACCCAATAGCGTAGTACAAAAAATTGGGACCAAGGAAATTTATTCTACAAAAACAGAAATAATAGTAGAAGCCGATTCTTCCGAAGATGATTGCCTTTAAGATTTTTTTTGTACTTATCAAAAATAAGCTATAATTTTATAAAAAAAATACAATATTGTTGTTTTATTTTCAAATAATATTTAGTTATTATCTGTCTAGCATAATATGTTAGTGGTTTTCTGGTGGTTTGAGGGATCGCCAAATTTAGTGGTTTTCTTTTTTTCTTTTTTTAGTGGTTTACGATACCACAATTGGTGGTTTCGTTATAATAAAGTTGGCAACACTGATTACCGATAATGCAGAGAAAATGTAAGAAATAAATAATGGCCCGACTACAAAACCAATAGGTTATCAGCTAACTTTGTAAAATAAGGTTTTAAGACACCTCATTAGATTCACAGAGGGTTATATCAGATCCTGTATAATCCTGATATATAGGAAAACCACACTTCACGTGACCAGGGCGTTGTCCTAATTTTTGTCCAAAGAATCAGCATTGCCATTCAGTTTGGTATTGCTGCCAACCTTTTGGGCACTTTTCCCGTTGACAGCGATGCGGAACAATTTTATGATGTCTTCATTTTCTTTTTGACGTTTTAAATGAGACAACCACTTCTCGGAAGTAAGCTCAATATAATACTGCATCTGCATGGTCCAAGTATGTCAGTAAGAGAATTGAGTGCCACCTATCCGATTATAACTTAACAGTTCATGGAAGCTTTATTTTATCGCTAACCGCAATAAAATCTGTGCTGTACAGATATAAAATATTTATGGTATTACGCATTTAGTTGAAGGAGGTGATTGTGGCCAATTGATTATTACGATCTATGCAGGCAACCTTTAGCAATCCACCGGTACTTATGGGCAGATATAAGACTGTTAGATAGGTTAGGTTTAAATATATAGTTAAAGTGGATATGATTTAAGCAAACCTCTATTCTGGAAGCAGAGTCTGACTGAAATGAATCGCATACATCGTAGCGTATAAATATCGTACTTACTGTTGTCTCAAAATACAAATAAACTAATAATGGCAATCAACTTTTTTTGGAATGGGCATCTCGTAGTTTATCCTTTAGGGATATCTACTGTTTAACCGAACTTTCCTGTGGGGTGCTTAATTAGAAATTAAGGCCTCCAGCCAGGGCTGGCAATCAACATGACAATTTAATGGAACCTTTACAAATTCTTCTAGAGCAAAGTACCTAAGCTTTCATGAAGAAACGAGCAGAATTCCCTGGAGGCTAAAAGGTTTTGGATATAAAAGAAGCGGTAAAGAGAAGAAGAGAGTAAGTTTTTAGAAAAAATGAATCAAAATAAATGTTTGCTAGTCTTGCTTAAGTAATAATGACAGTATCTACAAAGATTTATGTTTTTTATACTGCAGTTATGCTAAGCTGTTGAATTCAAACCCAGCGGTTGGGTGTGCTCCATTTAAACTGACTGATTAAATAAACTTATATGCTTAGATCAATATTAAACATATTACCCAAATTGTAAACCCATGCTACTCGATACAATATTAAAACTGATAAAGATTTCTCAATACCTCCAGAGCCTCTTACACATTTTAAAATTTTATTTAAACAAGCTCTTCTCTTTGACACAAAACAAATTTATAATCGAGACGACGACCAAAATTTTGTCCATTTACGGAAAATCTTATACAATGGCCACATTGAGCAACTTTAGGTCAGAGTATGTTAAGACTTGTAGGTATATTGCACCTACGCAAAACCAAACAGGTAGATACCTATTATGCAATAGAAATAACACATAAAGTCAAGCCATGAGTACTAATATATATTTAATAGTGCGTAATGTTTATAGAGTGGATTGAATTTCAACTGCAACTTGAGTAAGGGCGTTCCGCAAATACCAAGCATTAAGCTTGTATAAACAGAAGCTCACTCAAAAGAAGATAGAGTCTTGAGCGTGATGTGAGCTTGATAATTTGTTGCCAAACAATGGATCGTTTCCTGGATAATACTATTCTGGTTTTACTGATGATATTACTCTGGTTTTACTTATGTGAAGGGAGAATTGGGCAACACGGTTGAATCAAAAGAATTACATAAAGCGGAAGAATGTTAACGACTTCTTATGTGAAGATGTTAAACGTGGGAGGATAGATTTCTTTGGTCAAGAAACATTGCTTTTTTGTGTCAATTGGTTAGAAATTATTTTACAGAAAAGCCCACATTTGACACACTTTGTGCGATCATAGAAAAATACTTCAATTGACCGATGAAACATCCAATCTAACGAAGAGAACAATATTTATATTTTACCATGTTTGAGTACAAAAAAATCCTCATTTTCATATACATATATATTACTTCTTTCACCGCTTACGGTTTTCAAGAATTAGTAACTCTCATCACCTCATGAAGCATTAACCAAAAAATCACCTTTGACTTTACGATAAGTAATGACATCAACAAAGCGAATAAACACATGAATATCGACATTCATTTGTCCAAAAACTAAAATAAAAAACGAAGAAAAGAATCCGAAGACAGGTGAGTCACTTCTTAGCCGGAACTCATAAAGGTGGTAGGTTTATTAGCTAAGAATCTAACTGCTGTTGCAATCGGTGATACATTTGGCGCCCTCTACATAACTATAACCTTAGAACGCAATACTTAATGTAATTGTCATGATGTATTTACTACACGTATTCCGCTAATGGTCTAAGACCTTTCAGCGAGGGGTGAACAGAAATATAAGCAGTAATAGTATCTGCAGGTGTATTAATAAGACTGTTGTTAGTAGGGTGTGGTATTGTTGCGTCAAAGACGAATCGAGTTTCTAATAAAGACTTGCTATTTGTCATGCAGAAGAAAAATGAAGATTGAGGACCATGCTAGCTAACCTACTTCATCTTAGACGGCGTCTCTAATCTAATTAAAAGCTACTTAGTTTTCCACCACCGAAAGTTGGTGGTGCTACACCCAAATCATCTTCGATTTAGGTACAGTTTTTATTAGTTTTATGTTATAATCTCCTAAGAAGTTACAGCTACGCATGAAGGTACAGAAGTTCTTAAGCTGTCAACAAGATCATGCCAATTAGGTTTTCACAAATAGAAAGTAAAATAATATGACACTGTAAAGGACTCTGCAGGATATGGAGACAATTGCGCGTACCATGAACAGTGAACTGCTTTAATATTATTTTTTTGATACAAAGTGCTACTCGTATAACTAAACTAAACTAAGTCCCATTTCACGCTCTCATAATCCTGAGATGACGACTTTCCCTCACGTTATATTACTAAATACGCTAAATAATTCATTCACAACGTAATGACGATTAGCCATGCAGTTGACAGTCGTTGCACAAGCAATTACGACTTTATGAAACGCATATGATTTGAATAATAGGTACCTACGCATTATAAGGGTGTGTAAATTTTTAAAAGTATCGATATAGGTACGTGTATTATTTAGATACCTATTTCAAGAATATATCGTTTTGGATGTATTCCAAAAACAACCGATATTGATATAAAGATATGTTTGTGGTGTGACGTTCGGTCCGTTGAGCAATGGTGTATCACAATAAAACACCGATATATCGACACATCGCATTTTTCGCATAACAGCTCACAATTTTCAAATAAAAGCACACAGTACTGACGTTTTAGTTTAATTTTAAACTACCTAATTAAATAACAGTTATGGGTATTTGTTACATAACACGGAGATGTATCATAACGAACAGTGGAGTTTCTCGCAAAATAATATAGATGTTAGTTAACTGTATTTCTGACTAGTACAGTTAAGTTAGTTGGTACCCAGAGACATTCCTTGCAAAGAGTCGGAAGTTCTTGAGCGTTTCTCCGATTAGTTTCGTCTAGTGGCTCAATTACTTATTATCTATATACCTACCTTGGCACCAAATACATAGTTAAATCCATGGTAATGTGCAGAAACAGGCTAATATAGAATAAGGCCGCGCTTCCTTCCTTTTATTATACAACTGATTTTAATTTAGTTAGGTTGAATGAGGCCGTTTATCTTTTTAATAAGTATAATCTTTACATAAAACCTAGATATAAACTGTTTCATTTGAGCAACTGGTGGACTAAATTGCAAGTAGGTATCTGTATGCTAATAGAACCTACAATATAATAAATACATGATTAAGATATAAAATACGAAAAAAAGCAGAAAAATTCTACTGAAAACTTTTCAGAGCAGTGTTTCCTCAGATCCTTAAAATAAACCTTTAACATTAAACGAGTTATCTAATTTGTACCTGTAACTTTTCAAATCCAAAGTTATCCAATTTCATGTTGAAATAATTTAGTTTGATGTCGCTTATCTCACTCATGTGTCACTTAACTTTTGAACACCAGCCTCAATTTTATTACCACAGTTATTAGAAACAATTCACTGAACAACATCACTATTTTAGTAACAAAAAAACAGACACGGATAATTTAAACACCAAAGGCTTTTTTTTATATTCAATACAAAGGCAGAGCTTTTTGATTTTAGAATTCAAATGTCACGCCGAAGGCTGCATCTATAGGCGTCCACCGGTGACGCCCGACTCACGCCATATGAGATTACGAATGCGAACAGCCTTCCCAAACTCCGAAGGCTCTAAATACTTTACGGCCAAGAATTAAAATGAACTCAACTCGAGTCGAAGTCAGAACGTATTAATATCTGTAACTAGCACTCGTTTTCCCAACGCGGCTGGTTAAACACCAATAAAGTTGAACGCTATGTAGGTACTGTTAAGCAAATTGAGGTTTTGTTTAGGCACTTGTAAGTTGGTTTAGTTAGTGCCCAGTAGCGCAGCCTCAAAATAGAGCGTCGAAGAAAGTATTGACCAAACATGACAAGTAGCTGCTCTTTAACATGAGCGTAGGTTTTGTACAAAGTAATTTAAGTATCTACCTACCTTTTTAAGAGCTTACTTAGACATTAACAAGGTTTCACAAGCTTTACCTTTTGTTGGCTACAAAGTGCACTTTTAGGTCAACAGACGCTCGATTTTCTAGATTGTTTACAGTAACAGTGACATCTAGAAAATATCCAAAACAATCGTGCCAAGTATGGCACCAAATAATTATTTTCGCATAACTTGATAATAAATTGATTTATAAAATACTAGCAGCTACCCGCGACTTTGTCTGCGTAGTTAAATTTCTTTATAAAGTATAGCCAAAGTGTTTTAAGGTACCTTTAAGCTACAATAGGTATATCTAACAAGAATGAAAGTAAAGTCTCATCGAAACCCGTTCTGTAGTTTTTACGTGAAAAAGTAAAAACATACCAACACACTTTCGTTCACATATATAAAAGGTGTGATATAAATAACATTATAAAGTAGAATTTAGGGATTGTAGCACTTAAGTCTTAAGTAAACCCTCCTGAACCTGCCGTCTCTAACAGCTGACATGGCCCTCCAAACTAGGACAAGTCCGGGGAAAGCCAGGTGCCATGCAACGTGCCACCGCATACGCATAGTAAGTCACTTATCGGTACTTTTAATTAAATCATTTGTACGCGTCGCTCGCACTTTTCCTCTTAGTTGAAAGATTAGTTTATTATTGAGATCGTTAGCTTTAGCGGTGTGAGTATAGCATGATAGAATTGAAACAAGTCCGAGTAATCCCAAACTAAATAAAAATAACTGAAATACTACCTACGTAGTAACTGCAAAAGAAAGAATCCCGCGGATTTAGGAAATTCTGGATGATGAAGGATACAACATTAGCTAAGAGGGCCAGAATATGGCGATCATACGCATAATACGAATCTTAATTCCTTATGAAACACGAAGTAAAGTTACAACCAGTCCAAACGGCAGATTTACAATAGGTCCTAGTAGGTATGGCATAACTTTACTCCACTGTTATTAACAAAAGCTTAAGAAACTTAGCATTCGGCAGTTATGAAATGCAAAGGCGGTCATTGTGAAATGCAGTTACATAGTTAGTACCTAATCAAAGAATTTGGATGGCCTTAATTAGTAGGAGACGGCTAACAGCTGGTTCTCATAAACTTTTAATGACGGACCGAGCTAGACGTATATAGGTAATAGGTATTGATTAGTCATCCACAGGGTTATTGACCTTTGCCCAGTTAATTCTAGGACCTAAGTGAGTATGAAGTCTTTATTCCAGTCTGCCTCCTCAAATACCGACACTCGCGATGCCACACCGATACGACAGGTCTCAAATTGAATTCCAGTTACACTTTGTATTTCACAAAGCTGTCGAGTTCACAGAAAGTGTAGGTATGCGACCACATCATTATTCACTCGGCGAATCGTATACCAAAGCTACAAAAACAACAGAATGTCACACGCGTCCATAAAAAATTGCAGCTCTATGCCAACGCGATAAGGTATATCTTCGTATTAAGAGCGATTTTCCCATCAGCTGTTGTAGTTCTGTTTTAACACAAACAATGGACATTCTATCCACACCGGATCGGTAACATTATCTGAGGCTTTTCAGTTTGTTTAGCCTTTGTAACAGAGGTATAGAGTTCAAAATTAGATGGCATTGCATCCTGTATCCTAGAATTGATATTAATACCGTCATTATGATGCGTCGCAGCGCCTATCAACAATGTGTTATTGAATATCAAGTATACACATTTGCTATAAAAGCTGATAAGTGTATCTTAGATATCCAAATATGGGTGTTGGTATTCTGTCTGTTTTAACACAGAATTGTATGATATTTGGTCATTCTTATGTATTTAGAATGAGGATTCAGTGGAGGCTCGGTTTAGAAAATAAAATACTATGTTTTCAAAGTCAATGTTTTATTTAATTTATTTATTTAGGGTATTCAAAAAGAGAAAACGGCACAGATAGTAGACTGGAAGGATATGGGGGGAGACCTTTGCCCAGCAGTGGAACAATATGGGCTAAGGAAAAAAAAAGGATTTTCAACAAAATATTTGTGAATTGTGTGCTTAAATAACTGTGATAGTTATGGTGATTGGCAAAAGTTAAGAATTAGATGATTCTCAGGTATATACCATCAAATTTATTTAATGTGATATTTTTAAGTGTTGTTGCGTTTTTTTCCATGTCTTTAAATATACCAAAATATGAATTGAGTTTATTATCACTGCTTTCAGCACTTGAACTATTCATATAAAATCTGTATAAACTAAGTTGTTACACAAAAAAAGCTGAACTTACATACTTAAGTGACCATCAACTTGCTAGAAACTAATGAACTAAAGTCTTCTTAGCTGTAAGTTTTCCGAAGATAATATGATAAATGAAATACAAATATTATGAGCAAAAAGATGTGGCAGAAATGTTAATAGTTGATTTAAGCCTACTACTGCCTATACTGGCATACCTTTGTAGGTTATTCATAATGGTAATATCATACAAAACTAGATAAAACAGAAAATCCACATTTACAGTAAATACTTAATATTTATTTAATAACATCATGTTATTATCAAGTTAACACCATATAAAACTAATTGAATACATTCTTATTTTAACCGGTTGTCCCCGACTGTTGTCCCGGTATGTCAACATCAAACTGACGTAAGCAGGATCTAAATGGTTTAAAGGTATACTGTTATTAGTATAAATTTTCATCTCAAGTATCATGAATATCCAGGAATTGTGGATAAATTAGTCCCTTTAAATCCTAATTCCTCATCAGGGTTTGTTTTCAACTTTTCTATTATAGAATGTTTGTTAAATTTTATATCGTTTACATATTCTTGTTTGATAATCTTCATTTTTTGTACAATCTTGTTACGGAGAGTCCTTTCTAAGTCTGTATTCTGCAGAAGATTAGCGAGTTCTGGTAGGTTGTCAGGTAAAGCTAGTTCGGTTTCTGTGTACTCTACTGCAATGGTTTTGCTTCTTGTTTGCATCTCACTCTGTCCTTTATTTGCTCTTTTAACACAAACATGCTTATCTGATACTGTTTGAACAGTTGACTGCTTGCCATCATCATCAAATACTATTTTAGTGTTCAATTTACAGTCACACTCATTGTCTGTAGAATCTTCAGTATAAAACTTTCGTTTTCTGCACAAACTAGGTCCTGCCTGACTATTTAAGTCTAATAAATGGCCATACTTTGTCTCAATATTTCTCATAACCTCTTTGCACTTATTGTAAACAGTTCTCAGCTCTTCCAAGTCATTTTTATCTATTTCAGTCGCAATGTTTGTTTCTTCGTCGCTTTTTTCCGAGGTCACTGGTTTTTGCTCAGTCTTTTTAGGATTTTTATCCGATTTTAATTTCTTTTTTCGAACATTTTCCAATGGCTGTGGTAATTTTTCCTTGCTGGTCATAACGGAAGACTTTCTTTCATCTGTATTAATAAGTTCTCGGACATGATTCTTCACAATAACATAAGATTTTTGCTCCAAAAGCGGTTTTCGAATGATCGCAACTTCCACTGGCGTCTCACTGTCTTCATGAACGACCATCATTAAATAGTATTTTATTCATCAAAGTAAAGTTTATTTAAATCAATGATAACGGGTTACTTTACGATTTATTCAACATTTAACATAAAAACACGTGCTAATCCAACTAACAAGCCCAGAACAATTTGACTTAACATTGACATTTATAGTGACGCGGCAGCCCACGCAAACTCTATGGCTCTCTGAATGAATCGATAACTCGGTTGGATAGTCGACTAAAATCACACGTGTTTGTAAATTAACCGATTATTTTTATGCAGCTAAATAACAATAATTGTTGAGTATATTATTATATAACAATTTTATACAGATTATTTATTTATTTAATATGATTTCTTTGGTGAAAATATTGGATTAATTTATTTTTTGACACTACATATTAAAGTTGTTATAGCAAATCCAGTCGACTTATGGTCCCCCCTGTCCAATCCCTGCTCAGAAGTATTCTGTGTAACTTTTGGGCAGTTTTCTAGAATTTGACTAGTCAGTTTGTAGCAAGACTTGTATTTTAGGGAATGTTAATAATCAAAACTTAGTAACATAAGCAAAATCTTTATTCATTAATAGCCTTATTTTTTCTCTTTTTCTTTTTCTTAGGCACATAATCTTCTGCAACATGTTCTTCAACAGATTCAACAACTTTCTTTTTTTTACTATCTAAAACTTCTACTGATTCTTCAAACCCTTTTTTTTGCTTCTTTTTTTTTGATTTCTTGGTTTTTTCTGGTTCATCTATTTGAGTTTCAACGGGTTCAGAAGTATCAATGATTTCTTGTGTTAGTTGTTCTTCATCTAAAAGCTTTTTCTTCTTCTTTTTCTTACTCTTCTTTTGATTCTCAACAGTTTCTTCACTTTCAAGAACTGTATTTTCATGTTGACTTTTATCATTGTCCTCTGATTTATTTAGGGAAAATGACTGAAAACCAAATCCTTGATTGATTTCTTCCTCTTTTTCGTCATTAGTTGCTCCAGAGAACCCTTGGAATGAATAGTCAGCTCTATCATCATAACTTGTGTCGTTACTGGTTATATTTAATTTATTTTTAGATTTAATAGCAGCCAATTTGCTTTTGAAATAGTCCTCCATACTGCCTTTTTCTGTAAAAACTTTATCAGTGGTGATGACAGCTTTCTCTGAAGTTTCCTTTTTCTCTTCAAGATTGGGTTTTTTTTCATTTAAGCTTTTCTTTCCAAAAATATTAGCCAAGTCTTTTTCACTGTAACGAGTTATGTCTTTTCCACGTGTAAACTTATGGTAATGTACTCTGGCTTTACTTTTCTTGGACTTAACTTCTAGAGATACACCACTGTGTAATTTTTCATCATTATTACTACCTGGAATTAAAATAAGAGAAATGATTTAAACTAATTGATGGGCTAGGCATATAAACAAAAGGACAGGTTACTGTCCAAGGCGGCTAGTTGTGTACATGTATCTGATGTTATTACCAACAGATGTTTGGCTAATATTAACATTTTTAATTATAATTTAAGAGGTTAGATTATGTTAAATTATAACTGAAACAAAAGTGTGAAAATAAATACTGCAGACTTGCAGCAAGTACTCACCATTTGATAAATTAGCTAATAAAGAATTGAAGTCTTCTTCATGTTTGGTCCACTGATCGTTCCTCTCCTCGAAACCCAATCCTCTGTCATCGTTCTTGTATCTAGCCACAACATGTTCCACAATTCCGTTTTCTTTAGCACCTAACCCCTTGCCTTCACTCCATCCCATTTTTTCCAACATACGCTGGCCGAACTTCGTCGAATCATCGCTCCAAGCATTATTTTTAGCTCGTAAATTAACCACTTTTTGTTTACGCCGGGGCGCCGCTAACATAGCCATGATTATTGTATTATTATAAACATCGCACACGGAAAACGTGTTGTTCTAATACAAGATGGCTGGCGGGCGGACGCAGGGCGCGCGGGCCGCGGTAGTGCGCGTGGAAACAACACGTGATTGGTCGAAAATGAATTGAAGTTCGTTCGTTCTGAGGTGGAAACAGTCGTGTGATTGGTTTGGGTATTGTAATGTTGGCAAAACTGTCTGTAGTACGGCACTGAGGTGCAATCGTCCGTATTTTGAGCATGTACTTGACTTCCGGATACCACATTTTGAACATTCGTACTTTTTTGTATGAGGTGCTATTTTAGTGGGATTTGTCCTAGTTGGGTAAGATGAAAGTACACTGCACCCAATATAAATGCAGCAAAATAGGAAACTACTAGTAACGCTGTGCAAATAACCCTCCTTTGATCTTATGAAACTACTAGTACAGCTATGCAAATAACCCTCGTTTGAGCTTCGGTCTAAACACTGTTTCATCAATTTAAAATAAACCCAAAAAAATGTATTAAATTAAGTGATCAACTTATCTTAGTAATTCAATACATTAGTATACTAACTGAGCAAGTCCCCAACCGTAACTAAAATGTGCACGCCCTAGCAGCAACTTATACAACTTGCCGCATTGGGGTGGGTGGATCTTTGAATAAAGTACCTAATTAAATGTGTCAGCGCCTGAACGTCAGTAATAGCTGGTGTGGCTCACTAGCAGCACATCAGCGAGAATTTTTTCTTTGAGGAAAATATGCCTCCCAGTTAAAAAACATATATGAGTTTGACTGTTAAACTATCCTAGGTGGACCAACAACTTTTATCTGCCTAATCTTACCCAATTAAGTTGAGATCTGCTTCCAGTCTGACCGGATACTACTAAATACCAGTATTTTACATAGAGCCTCATTTCTGTGTATACAATGTATTATTCCATAAATATTACATATTATGTGCAATTTATTATTTTAATTAAATTAATTAAAGTATCTTAAATAACAACCGTAGTCCCTTGAAATGAAAGGTGAAACGGGGAATTCCCTAATCACCAGTCTTGGCAGAAAGAATGGTGATCGCGCAAAGTATCTACTCATAAGTTAACTTTAAGCTTTGTTTTTAAGTTATTTCGTACAAAACTTGTTATTTCGTAGGCCTGTTTAATAAAAATACAACGACGTCAAACAACAACAACAGACAACGTCCAACTATGGACGGTACACGTACAAGATGCCGATTTTGATTTTCGCGCTCTATTGCACAAGTAGTTGGGTAGTGTAAAAGTAGTAACCATAACATATTTAGTATATTAGTCAAAAATAAAACATCTTACGAGAAAATGATGTGTAAAACACAAAGCGAATTACCAAATAACAATGTTCACATTTACATAAAACATAAGATTTTTATCAAATAGTCGGAAGGGTTGCATCCATAAATCAAAACGTGACTAATTACCATCCCCGGGCGACAGCTGCATCACTAACCGGGTAACCGATCGATAGTCGCAATATAAATGGTATCAGTGAGTGCTACGTCACAGGCCCATAGCTGTGAGCTGTAATTCCAACGTGAGTATAGCTTATCGTTTGCATTATCATCATACTCCTGCCCTTATCTTCATATTTTTACGGTCCGTGCAGCATTTGCCGCCATTTCAAAAGTCAAATCTTTTCTAGCCATATGATGATATGGCTAGAAAAGATTTCACACAAGTTATCCATCGTAATTTTTTTTTCCCCTACTATTGTAACCCTTAACATTCTTTCAACGATTCAATTATTACACTGTTTAAGAGGCCCATTACATTTTCCGACCGTGATTTTTGAGTTTAGTGGCTAATTTTGGCGTTCTGATTCTGAGAAAGGGAAACTATGACTTATTGATCGGTGGAGAATAGTTATTAGTAAAGTTAATGGCGGCCTTGCTTTTCGCAATTTGTTCTCTTGAACGTGTTGACTTCAATGTTTGACTGGATTAGTAAAAAAAATCTGTAATTTTATTTATTAAGAGTACTAAAATGGTAAAATGGAACCCAAATGGTGTGATTTCGTCTATCCGTTCGTACATCTAAGTCTACTGCTACTAATGCTATTGGTTTGAAATTTAGAACAGTTCTAAAAAGCGCTTGCTCAACCATATTTCGAGTAAAACCAATATTTATTTTGAATACAACAAGGGACAGCAGAAGAGGATAATTAATCCCATTGTCTTGCGTCCGTGAATTCTAAGAAGGCTTTTCACCCTACCAAAGTCTGTTTTGCGAGTCCCTGCAGCGATGCCAAGTCGACTGGCAATGTAGCCGTGCTACGATGTATTTTAAGAGACACGACAATGGCCGTCTACACTTAAGAGTACACTGACCATCCTTCTGCGTCGAGAAGTGAGACAAGGAGACATCATTTACCCAAGTGTTCACTAACGTATTGGAGCAAACGTTGAAGAAGCTTAATGTCAAGGACGCGGCAATATCACATACGGCGAGTACATTGCAGATGACATCATTATACTTTGAGAAGCTGGATTACTGCATGATTTGGAGCAGATGATAGACGGCCTAGTCGATTATATGTGAGCATGGTGTACGCTGCCCCCGATTAACTTGGACACAACCTACTTGATGTTCAACGGACACGTCATTATTTGACGTTGCTCTCGATTTTCTTTGAGAAGGGCTATGAAAAGGGAGGCTAACAGAAGCATTCAGCTTGTCAGGTGAATTCTACGTCGGAGCGTGGAGACAAAATTGAAGTTACTGTTGAATATGGTGAGACATGCGGTCTCGCCATATTCAGAAAAGTTTTGACGTTTTCGTTTATTCGAAGTATTAAAATCGATGCGAATTTTCAAATTGCTATGTCGATGGGGGCGCGCTATTTCCATCTGCTGTCAGCTGTGGTGTTCATGGGACAAGGATGATGCGATGTTTTGGTATTGCTAAAGCATTAAGGGTGATGTGTATTTTGCATCTGCTATGCTGCATAGCTTTGGCTCTGGTCGAAGCGGCGAAAGCGATGTAGTCCATTGAAAAGTTACATTTGGGGTTGCATCTGTCAGAGAACGCAATTTTGTGTTTAAAATGTAAAGGGGAGTCAGTTTATGGTTTAGTTTTTAATTTTTATGGTTTTTAGATTTTATGGTCTCACAAAAAAATAAAATGACAATGAACTAAAATTTACAATTTAAAAAGTTCATAATTAAAATTATTCCTTAAAAAACCATCTTGTATAAAAATGGTTTGATGTCGTATTTTTGAAAATGGAAGGAAAAAAAACAAAAATGAAAAATATTAAGTATATCGACCAATATAATTTTTTCAGTTCGTCAGATTTACCATAAAAACCATTTGAACACCTTTTACCAAGATGGCGACCGTGGGACAAGTGTTGCCACACCACAAACTTTTTTTTTCCTTTAGCAATTGGAAGTATACCTTACCGTATTGGTGTTTTATGGGATAAATAGTTTAATATTGTGTTAAAATAGCATTTTTAGAAAAACAAAAAGAAAAAGATTTTTCGAGAAACTCAAAACAAAAATCGACAAAAAGGGTACTCAGGAGGTATTGATACTTCATCTTCAAAATGTAACATTTCAATGGAGTGAAGTTTTAAAATTGGTGTGTTGATGAAGTTGTCATTTTCATTAAAATGTTTTCCGCCAACTTTATGACTTGTATTTTAAACTTTCGCTTTTGTGCCAGAGTCATAGCCTTCATATTGCGCATAGTGCCAAGCTCTTTATGAAAGATCTGCATCATCAACATAAATTTAGTCGATTCACCTCTTTTATAGATGGTTGTTTTTTTTTTCATCACACCCTGTGACGGTTATGGATACTGAACATTGAGGGTTGGCGTAGGAGATGGAGGAGAAATAAACTGTTGCTCATCACATGAGAATATTGTACTTCCATTGTGAAGTGACTGGTTGGCTGATTTCGATTTAGAGGGCCATGATTTGTAAAATATCTGTAGCGCCATCTACCTCGCCACATACCAACTAAATCTGCCCTATCCGAGCGATTGAACATATTGTATACTAGAACCCGACAACAACCGTCGGGCACTCTACCATACACGACACCCGTCTGTTCGGAGGATCCTGCCTTTTCTTTGGTGGATAAGGAACTGTACACCCTGTTCCTCATTGCCTTCTCCGCGACCTTGGCACAGCATACTGCACTTCGGCCGGTCAGCAATCAGAGACGCACTTCTCTCCTGGTCGAGACAGCAGCCAGCCACTACGCAGCACTGCACCACCCCGACTCACCATGATCTATGCGGCATCCGGTATCGACTCACTGGAACATTCCTCTGGCCCGGCAAAAATCACAAGATGTATGGACGACTCATTCTGCTATCGACCTCCGGTCCCGGAGGGGAGTAATGTAGCAACATCTATCTCGCCACGTACGAACTTAATCTGACGTATCCTACATCGCGATACTAAAGTTATCCGAGCGATTAAAGATCATCAGAAGCATCCAGCAGTAGCCCACCAGACACAACACTCGTCTGGTCGGAGGATCCTAACTTTTCTATGATGGATGAGGAATTTTACACCCTGTTCCTCATACCCCCAAATATCCAAAGAAAAAAATATCAGCGGAGCAAGATAATAAGTAAACGATACTCTACACGCTTATGTGCACAAAATTTCGGTTATACGGCTAATAATGATGACCGGCCAATTTCCATTTGCTTATTTCGTGAGCTACATCGATCACTATTATATAGTTATCCGCGGCTTCACCTTCTTAAACAGACTCCAAGCACAACCCTTTTCATAGCTCGCTGAATGTTCTTGAACTTATGGAACAGAAATGTAGTTGAGTAAGCGTTATGTAGAACTGTTCTACATTTCAAGATAATAGCGTTAATAGTTCCTGAAATAAGCAGCTGTGTTAGACCAACAGGTGGACGACCGGACAGATACAAGTCACACTGATCTATTTTTACGATGTTAGAAATAATCATTCTTTAATTCAGACTGAAAGTCAGTCAGTAATGGTCACAGACTCAGGACAAGACTCACAGGCACGTCTTTGGCTTTACTTCATCATGCAAAGTGAGCGTAGCTGGCGAATATGAGCATTAATACACGAAACATAAATGTTCATATTCCTTCAAAGCGTTTGCTCGTAATCTCTTATACAAATAATACACTATGCATAAGCATATGTTTATGCGTAGTGTTTAATTTATTGTTGTGTTTGCTTATGTCAGCATAAGAATAAGGTTGATAATCCTATGAAACACGTACTCAGCCAAGTAAAGATAAAATCGTGTCTGTGAATCTTGCTAAAAGACGCGATGCCGGGCCGGGGCTTTTCCGTGATTATAGCCGGCGAAACGGCGCGCGGCGGTGAGGCTCATATCGACTACATAGTTAAACAATATTTTCAGTTCTTCCATACATTCGCACCCACAGTGTGTATTTTTTTGTAGGTATTATTATTATTATATCAAACGCTTTGCATTCTAAGGTACAGAGGCCAGCACAACAAGCTACCCCTATGTGTCAAATTTCTTTGATAGTTTTTCAACTTGTAACAATAAAGAAATAAGGTTCATGTTCAATTGGGAAAATTTGACATTTTGGGGTAGCTTGATGTGCTGGCGTCTAGAAGTCTTGTTAGAAGTCTTGTTTATCTCCCACACTTACTAGAAAAGCGGAACCACCTGTCAAGCAAATCTTTGCTCAAAAGGTGATTCCCAACTCTAGAACTATTCAAACAATCTTATTTTTAGTTAACATCAAAGCTCTTAAGGAGTCGTTGTATTCATCATAATTATGTGTTATGTATAACTTTTACTAAGAGACTAACGTCGGACTAACATTTTGTCAATCTAAGTAGGTAACACAAACGTGAATACAAGAAACACATTTCATGTTTCTTAGATCAACAAAATGAATGGAGCAGCTGTTTTTTTAAGGGTTGATCTTGTACTAAAAGTTTTTTTTAATGAGCATAATGGCCAATTAAGAGCTTTAGTGTAAATGAAACATAAGGTTGTAAGTATAGTGTATGGAAGGAACATCGACGCAAAAAAGTGAGAGTAGGTATCATGAGTTCAGAACATAGTTTTGTATCCCCGGACGTTGAAATAGTTCGTCGGCTTTCGTAATTTTGACGATTGTTATGCCTTTTTTTCTAATTCAAACTGCAAAAAAACAATATTTCTACGTAAATCAATAAAATGTTTAATGGGAAACGTAGAGCGTTATCTTTTTAATTTGAAATCTCAATGGATTAGATCGCTCGTGGCAAAATAAAAACAACTGCACGGGTTGGTCGAAGGTTAAGCTACGCTTGCCGAGGTCAGTCTGAAGATGGGTGACCGTTCGTAACATATCGAGACTCTTCAATTTCCCTCCCGCCCTGTTACCCTGTACCTTATACGAGTATATAGATACGTTTTAAGTAGGAATAATTGTTATTTTTTATTCAATTTTAGAGTGGTGTGGTACTAGCTGAACGACGCCGCCCATAACCAAAAACCATGATGATGAAGACGCGAGTCACGGAGGCATGGCCTCCATTGAAAATGATACTACACCACCAGAACAAACTAAAAGGGTCTGGGAACTTGTCGGGCTGACCAGCGACTCACCTAACGCTTTACGTTTTAAAATGATGACTTTTAACGTATTGGCCCAGACCCTTTTGGAGAATAACTTAAAACTTTTGAGTTTACATAAACCTGAGCACCTGTTGTGGGAGACTAGGTTTAACAAAATAATTAAACATATAATTGAGGAATCCCCCGACGTGTTATGTTTACAAGAAGTAGAGGTCACACACTTGTGTTTTTATAAACAAAGATTAGAGGACGCCGGTTATTCCGGAACGTATAAAAAAAAGACAGGAGCCAGGCTAATCGATGGTTGCGCAATTTTCATAAAGAATGACGTTTTCCAATTTGAGGATATTACTACTGTGGAGTTTTTCCAACCCAAGGTATCGGTGATGAATCACCACCATGTGGGGATTATAGTTCAGCTGAGTACTTGCAGCATGCCGAGCAAGCGTCTGGTAGTCGCAAACACCCATCTTCTTTGTGACCCTAAGATGGCCGTCACTCGACTTAAGCAACTGAAACTTTTTCTAGCCGAGGTCGATCGAATGTCCTACGAGTATAAAGGTTGTTACTTTGGGCATTTGCCCATAATATTTACTGGAGACCTGAACTCGCACCCAGACAGTGAAATCATAAAGTTTATGGAAGTCGGGCAAATCGACAAGGGTAATGACTGGCATGAACAAGAGTGGATAAGTATTGGCATCACAGACAACAGCCAGCATTTAGCAGTTTATGGGAACAACTTTCATGTATTGCAAACTACCTTCGAGGAGCTGGATATTTATAACTCTAAATACTGCGGCAGTTCCAGCTTGCGCACCGGTAATGTATCCACACCAGGTAGAAGACTATCTTGCGCCATCTTTATTAAAATGTTCTCCAGCACGATTGTTTCGCACACACTACATTTTCAGTCGGTATACGACACTAAGCGCCGTAACCGAGATCTTCAAGAGTGCTACCACGAATCCGAGAATTGTAACTGTACCTACAAACCCTTCGTTGACTATGTGTACTATAACTCATGTACCGGATTGCGGCCATTGGAACGCCTGAATGTTGCAGATGCCGATCAGTTTCCGAAGCTTCTTGAGTCCACGGGATCTGACCACCAATCGCTCGTGGTTATCTTCGAGCTGAATGCTGAGAAGCCATACTAATAAAAATATTGTGACTACAACAGCTAGCAATAATTTGACCAGCAAGTGGTCGGTCATGTTAACACATTTTACTTTGTTTTGTATTTTTTACAAAACTTTCTAGTTTTTTAACACTTACAAAAACTGAAGACTGAGGCTCGAGGACGCAGAAATCTGTACTGATCGAAGACCCGCCTGGTCTTCAATCAGCACAGATTTCTCCCGTGCTGGCTAAAAAGCCTCAGTTCTCAAATCTAATAATATTTTTTTGAAGTCTATTAATGAATTAAGAAAAGCATTACCTCAGGTAAGTGAGCTTTAATTTAGCCCTACTGAAATAATGCACATAAGTATTCACTAAAACTTAAAACAATGTCGCCGGATATACCGTGACAGTAAAATCCATAATCTTTAAAATAATAGTTTGATATTGGTTATAAACCAAGATGTTGCAGATGCCTGTTTCAGAAACTTCAAATGCTATCGGTTTGAAATTTAAAATGGTTGTAAGAGATACTTGTCCACATACCTACATATTATAAATTAGAGCTATATTCAAGTTTGGAAACATAGACAAAGTCGAAGTGATTGATAATCTTATAACAATATTTATTTTTGTTTTTATTACGAAATTAATTCTAAAGACAAATTTTTCATTTTCATTTTTTCTATTCTGTGTCTAATCTACATATCTGCTTTTTTAATTTTTAATATGTTTACCTATTTTGGTTACTATACCAAAATAGGTAGTTATTTTCTAGGAACAGAGGCCAGCATAGGCAAAACACAACCAAGCTATCCCAATCTGTCAAGTTTATTTTATAGTTCCTCAACTTTATTACAAAAGATTAAGGTGCATGTTCATTTGGGAATATTTGACAGTTTGGGATAAATTGATGTGCTGGAGTCTGTATATCTTATTCACATAATTATATTTTAAATGAAGAATATATACAAAACGTTGTAAAGAGTATTTTTGAAGAGTAAGTGTGGGGTTACTTGCCCATTATTCTCCATACTTAACTATACCTTTTGGAAACTTGTAAAGGGCATCTGGAGTCATTTTAGTATTTTCTTTTAATTGTAATGTTGACGTCCAAAAGTGCCCGTTTAGAGGCCTGACTAAAATAAATAATTTGACTTTGACAAAGCAAGTGGAAGAATTGAAAAATATTGTACATGGAAAGGCATCATGTGTAATTATTGACTGTATGGTGAAAAATCATTCCATTACACTGAAAAAAAATCAGTATTTGGGCTAGATTCCCGGAACAAATATTTGTATGACCTTCAGGCAGTTGTTGTGCGTCTAGATGTTCGTTTATGTCACATTAAATGTTTATAAACGCACCCACAATACAGGAGAAGTTACTAGCGTGGGGCAGCGTTTATATATGTATATATATATAAACGTTGTAATATGTATAAACGTTTTGTATATATATATATTTATATATTTCGTCAAGTAAGTTCAATAATACGTTTTACCTGCATGCCAATTTCCTGTCCTATATTATGTCCAATATGTTTAAGAATTGAATGTTAAAATAATTGTAACGACTTATCTGTTTAAAATACAATTTAATGTATTGTTAAACTTGTTCTAACCATATTAAGTAATGAATTATTGATGTTTATCTACGATTGTTAAAAACTCTTGTATACGTTAGTATTGTAAAATTATCTATGGTAACAAATACTTTACAAAAAATCTTTTTAATAGGCACTAAAGTGTTAATCATTTTAGGTAGTGTCCTTACTTAGGTACTAAGTACTTACTTTCGGTCGTTGAAATTTATAGGGGCTGTTTAAGCCCTCTATCGGACAGAATCTTGATGCTCAGTAATTAATTTGGCATAATCTTCTTTAAACGAATATTTCCAAGGCATCAAAAATATTTAATATGATTATTGTTTGGCCTTTTAAGATGGCAGAATTTCATTTAGCATAATTTTATTAGTTATATTGCCATTTCTTTATAATAGCACTTTTAAACTTAAATTAAAATTACTGTCTAAAAAAGTCAAAACCTAAATTGTGTGTCCATCTTTGCTACCCTAATTCGACCATATCTCACATATCCTGTGTATCCTTAACATATCATTGGCCTGCCATGCAGCCGTGCTGCCCTCGCCCGGCAAAAGTAGGAGTTATTCGGTCACAGTCAAAATCACACTGATTTATTTGTTGTAGCTCAATAAGTCCTTTAAATATAAGTTATTTAATAGGTAGTCTTTGTAATGTTTTATCTTGTGCTTTAATTAGATAATTTTTGTAGTTGAGCGTGTTACCTTTACTAGGTAAACAATTGTTGTACAAGGTAGTACAGCACATCAAGCCCTAAGACTGTTGTGCTTTCCATTGTTACTGTGTTCTTATGAACTTATTAAATAATGTTTAGAAAAATGTCAATTCCGTTTAAAATGTTCGTAGAGGTAAATGAGCCTAAAAAGCAGTATTTTTTATTGTTGTAATAAGAATAAGAGCTTATTGTATACAGTTTGTGATATTCCATTAAGGTTAGTACGTGGAGGTATCCTGCGGAATTCATTTTTTCTAAGGTCTTTTGCAAATTGCAGCTCAGTTTAGGTTATAATGTTATTAAAAAAGTTTTTCACGACCGTAAAAACGTACATACGTTCTTAAAATATAATCATTAAAATCACCATTACAACTCGCTAAATTCGTATTGTGCTCAAATGTCATGATTTTATG
Organism: Phlogophora meticulosa; assembly: GCA_905147745.2. NCBI lineage: Eukaryota > Metazoa > Arthropoda > Insecta > Lepidoptera > Noctuidae > Phlogophora > Phlogophora meticulosa. Next base: position 10,486,857 of record LR990538.1, on the reverse strand, counting down.
AAATAGTCAATCAATTCAAAAAGATTTTAATGAATAATAATACACCACAATATACCACACATTTGTTACGTATTTGAATTACTTTCTTACTAACATACAACCTAATATAGAGCTGCAAATTGCTAAAAACCAATGAAAATGTGAATTTGCGGGCTGCCGCTTCGCATATACCTTAATAAAGACTTGGAAAAAAATATTAAACAAATCAATTAGTTATTGCTATGTATTTGTTTTCAAAAGCTTGATGTGATATTGTAAGGTAGATCTTTTGATGTTAGATATAATTAACTTAAAGAATTTATTCCTGAAGGCCTGTACCACAGGTAACTACTATATCTGTGTCTATAAGTACGATAATATTGATCTTACGAAGTGAGGGCTATTGCGTAGCGCCAGCCCGCGAAATTCAAATTTATTCGCAACCGTCACAAACATATATTTCTTAAAATATAATCATTAAAATTACCATTACAACTCGCTAAATTCGTATTGTGCTCAAATGTTGATTTCATGAAATAGTCATTCAATTCAAAAAGATTTTAATGAATAACAATACACCACAATAAACCACACATTTGTTACGTATATGAATTACTTTCTTAATAACATACAACCTAATATAGAGCTGCAAATTGCTAAAAACCAATTAAAATGTGAATTCGCGGGCTGCCGCTTCGTATATACCTTAATAAAGACTTTGAAAAAATTATTAAACAAATTAATTCGTTATTGCTATGTATTTCTTTTCAAAAGCTTGATGTGATATTGTAAGGTAGATCTTTTGATGTTAGATATAATTAACTTAAAGAATTTATTCCTGAAGGCCTGTACCACAGGTAATTACTATATCTGTGTCTATAAGTACGATAATATTGATCTTACGTAGTTAAGCTATTGCGTAGCGCCAGCCCGCGAAATTCAAATTTATTCGCAACCGTCACAAACATACATTTCTCGAAATATATAATTAAAATCACCATTACAACTATCTAAATGAGAATTGAGCTCTAATTTTATGATTTCATGAAATAGTCATTGAATCGCAAAATTTGAACTCAAAAGTCGGATAATTATTCAAATAATTAATGCTTTGAGAAATACACATTGGTTACAATCGTGAATGACTTTTTGTATAACATTTTCGTGGGCTGCCACTGCACGTTCTCCTTAAGTCTTTAATACAATACAATATTTTAATGTTGTGTGAAGTTCGGTCAGTCGGCCGCTAACTATTGTACATAATCATGTTATTATATAAGTAGCTATATGTATTATCTACACCACAATACTCTATTTTTTCTTTATTATAACTAGTGACCGACCGAAGCTTCCTTAAAGTTTTCGTATTCGGTCATAAAACAGCCGAAACGTCAGCCAAGCCGGTAATCAGAAGTAAGTGAATAGTCGCTCGACATTCGGCCTACTTCGTAAAGCTCGGTGTCGTATTGATTGATTTTATAACATAATAAATATTATGCAAGAAATACCTACACGAAACAATAAAAAAATAAAAAATGCTATTTCTCTCACTAGCTGTAAAAAAAAACAAACAGAATTGCAGTGTACTTTTAAATGTCTAAACCGTTTTCATTTACGTTTTCGGCCGAAAATAAGACTAGAAAGAAGCCGAAGCTTTCGGTCGGACCACCTATTATTTTATATGGTAATTTCAGGATACCTACCTACCTACCAAACATCTCAATGTGATGACATTTGGGTCTAAAATGTACTGGGGTAATTCCGACGGATTTTTTTAAGAAATAACTAGAACTCTACATTTCGGTTAGTTATGTAAAGTAATTTCATATTTACTGCCAATAGTGTGCGACTTGTGTTAACCTGATGAAAAGATTCAACTAATGGATCATACATATGTAGTTGGATTGACCGGGGAGGAGAATGATGATGGAGTTGAAAAAAATATTTTTACTAAAAAATGTCGCAAAGACTAGTAGAATTTTTAAACTTTCGGACCCTTTTTCGGAATTGTCCTAGTGCACCTTACGTACCTTGCTTTATTTGTAAATAATTATCTTCCAAAAGTATAATAATAAGTAAGTACAATTAATGTTATAAACACAGTTCTTAAAAAAAATGCAAGACTGTGTCATTGATGTTGTGTTTCAGTGTTTCATGTCCAATGAGGACTTTCTCAATTAATAAATGTTAACATCAAATAGTGTTGTAATCATTTTTATTTTACCAACTCCACTAACTAACTCCGTATCACTAACTAGTCTGAAATAACTTACCCAAATCCATCTCTATTTCCATAAAGACAGGACTACACAATTATACATGCCAGTAACTAAAGTAAAGTACAAAAAGTAAGTGTCTTAAAGTATCCTTGGGACTTGCATACCTATATACTTTTGTACAAGTTACTGGCATGTGTTTAAAATTTAGGTTGGCCGGTAAATCGGCCATAGTGTAGTGAAAGCACTACACTGTGGCCGATGGCGAGTCGTCATCTGTCACCTGTCACTCAACCGGCAAATAAATTTGCCGCCATCGTACAAATTCTCTTTTGTTTTCAAAAGTTTCAGAACTTCATAGAATGTTAACAATAATTTAAAAAAAATATTTTACTTGTTGACGTGTAAAAGTTAGTAAAAGCCTATTTACAGAAATAAATATCATTTATCAATAGTTGTCGTGGTAAGTAATATTTTTTTTACCCTCATTGTGCGCCAGCGTAATAGCGAAATGGGGAGCGAAAGCTCTCATCTGAAGAATGCTGGTGCTCTAAAGAGCCACTTTTTACTAGCAAACCCTATTCATCCTTGGAGGAAGAAGCCACCTTTCCCTACTGCCGAAGAAAGAAGGAGGCCAAAGAGACCGAAATAATTTCTTATAAATTGGAAACTTATCGATTTACAATAACTTTAGGAGGTACCAAGTAGGTTAGTGTTAAATATCTGTTTGTGACAATCCACATTACTTATCACTTACCTTACTCAGTAACTTTTATCAACCAACTTATATTCATAACTCTGGTCTTAAGTTCTAACCCAAACTAATATTATTTTAGTTGTTGCTAGTGCCTACTTGTACCAGAAGTGCATTGAAATTTCCTTAACAACACGGGTCATGTCTTAAAAAAGAAACAATGCAAGTTGGGGATTTCAGTGTTGAATGTTAAAATAAGATATTAATTCTTAATACAGTACTTTTTGCTAGGTAAAACTACTTGAGTTTAGTACCTTCGGCATGGAATCCATTTTTGGAAAACCTTATGATCATGCTCAGCCATTATGTCATTTAAAGGTAAATGAGTAGTAATGCCATGAAAATAAACTATGGGCTATTTAGTTCCTACAGATGGAGTTTTGGCTGAGATCTCTAGTGCTCTAGCTATCCATATTGTGGTTGGCACAGATGTATTGAAAGTGAGGGGCGAAATAGCTAGGGGATTCAGGACAGTCAAGAAAGGAGAAAAAGGTGGTTAGTGTCTGTTTCATCTCTGTGCTGCCGCATGGGCAACAACATAAGGACAAAGTAAATAAAAAATATTTAGTTAAGTAGGAACAAAACTAACAATTAAAAATTCTAAGTACCGTAAAACGGGGGAATAGAAACGCAGGGGTGAGTAGAAACAAAACTTTGAAGGGCATTTTCGCGTTAGTTTAACATTGTTTGTTACTACAAGGACTCTTTTTTAAAGAATTATTGAAATGAATCATTTCACCACCTTGTCAGTAATTAATTAATGTTGCATCAACAATTAAATCTCATTTAAAGTTTTGTTTCCATTCACCCCGGCTTTTCGATTCACCCCGTTTTACTGTAATTAAATATTTCATTATAATATTGAGTCATTTTCCATATTATGGTATATTTTGTTTGTATTTTGTAATGATTTACTATTATTATAATCATTGGGACCATGACTGTCATGATTATTGATCCAAAAATAAATTTTGGGCTGGAGCGAACTAATATTGGAATCAACAGCAATCCCTTTTTGGCATTTGTAGTGGTAACCAACTGGGTGGCAGTGAATATATCCAGTGGTAACCACTAACTTGTTTATTTCAATTTTCCTAGCCCACCAAGACCAGTTAACAGTAGGTAAAGTAGGTTCCATGTCTCAGAGACTGGAAGTCCAAAAAAAGCTTTGGTGACAGAGTCAAGTCATTATTTTAAATGCATTATTCTTAGCTAAGCTATGGCCAGTTACCCATTATTTAGGTTGATAGGTTAGTCATCTCCCTAGAACATTTGGACGTTGAATATGGTTACATTCTGGTCAAAGTTATGTTAAATGTGAAAGTGTTGATATTGTTTACAAAAACAGGTGAAAGACAATCTAGTCTTTCTTCAGCATTTTATGTTCCATTTATTAACAGTGTTAATATGTAGGATCCTCCAGGTATAAGGTCTGCAGTAAACTTTATAAAGAGGAAAGGTGTGATTGGATATATGTTTGTTTGTAATGGATAAACTTAAAAAACTTCTGAACTGATTTTTATCATTCTTTCACCTATACAAAACTTAAATATGAGTGTGTAACCAAGGCTATATTTAATTTTCTAAACTACGATTTGAAGGGGGTGGAGGTGACTTTCGAAGGGGAATGTTACGAAATCTAATCTAATTTAGTATTATGAAGGCTAAGTTGATTTTTGATTGACCTTTGGAATAAAAGTGAATGAACTTAGTTGTACGGGACAAGTTTGTGGTCCCAGTTTGGTGGTAATCAAATTCAAATTTTCAAATTCAAATTCTTTATTGCCAACTTAGTGTAGGCACAGATTTTTTAGATGTTAAAATTAGGACGGTTCTTGGAAAGTTTTATTGTTTTATTTCAACTTTTAATGCATGTAGACCAATCACTCCTGTATTCTCTGAAGAGCTGGACAGAGGTGCACCTATAATTATATTATATAATTCAAGTAACATATAAACCCTTTCGGTATTCCTTCATCAGCATATTTTGAAGACTAGGTCCATTAATAATACAACAGTTTTGCATTAGAACAAAACATATTATGTTACTGAGGAGTAGTACTTGCTGGTGAGTTTGCAATACCGAAATGACTGAGAGGTCCATTCGCCGTTTTTGCCATAGTGAAAGAGACAACAGAGATGGATTTAGGTAAGTTATTTCGTACTATTACTACTATGACTATTTCGGTACTGATACAAAGGAGGATGATGAGAAAGGCAAACTCTCTTGAAGCATTGCTCTGTGTTTCTCATTAACATATTATTATCTGTTTTGTTCTAATGCAAAGGAGTTCTAAATTTGAGTTCCTTCTCTACGGAAATTGAAATAGGTACGATTTCCTTGTAATTGGAATAATTACGTAAGAATTAATGATGAGTGACAATTTTATTGCATACCATCGGTCCATTAGCTGAGAAACCGTACCATATATCTATAGGAAAATATTATTGAAAGGAAACGAGTTGTTACGGTCATTGCGCCGGTTGCCACTGCACATTAAAGTCATCTAGGCATCCATTTCGCAGTGATCGCGAAACTTGCGGAATACTAACGATGACTGCTTACTAACCGTAGAGATCCGTCAAAAACCGAAATTCGTGCACTGGAGATACCTACTGGTAACCGCAAGTGCTATGCAGTTCAAAAACATGTTTTGTCATTTACAAAACTTAATGATCGAGTCTTTATGTATAAAAGTCAAGTTTCTACTAGTAAAATGTTTTCTTTCGTAGAGATCCGTCAAAAACCGAAATTCGTGGACTCGAGATACTGGTCACCGCAAGTGCTATGCAGTTCAAAAACATGTTTTGTCATTTACACAACTTAATGATCGAGTCTTTATGTATAACAGTCAAGTTTCTACTAGTAAAATGTTTTCTTTGCCCATAATTAAAATATTGTAATAGTGAAAACATAACCATAGCAGGCGCGATGTTTTCCACCGACACTACGGTCTCGCTTGACCAGAGCGGCTTGAAGAAAGCTGCTAGTGAGAAGCATTCCTATGAAAACGAGTCTCACCTCAGTACGTTTCAGAAGTTATGTACGAGTTCGAGATAGTCTAGATATCTATTAGAACGGGACCACTTCCTCAATATAATTACCTTTGAGTGTTTATGGAGTCCTTAAGTAAGGACAGGATGCTATTACGCTTGTAATCACTTAAGTTATACAATAAGCGTGGCATAAAACGTTATTGCTCGATTATTACCGTAAATAATGAAATTATTATGTCATAAAATTAAATTTAACATCGAGAGGGTGGAAAGAATGGGGTAGCTCTTGAACCAGGGGGCGAAACTTTTTGCAGTCAATTCTGCATAATATCCATCAAGTTACTATTTTGATTATTTTTAAAGTAACAGTTGAATGCATAACTTGATAGTCTTACAATTTTACATAAGTACCTACTATCCGTTATCAAGGCGATATATGCCCGTTGGCACTAATACTGGGCGACACCTATTGTAATAAACAATAGCATAGGTACTGTTTTTGAACTGCACAACAGTGCGAATATATTTACGTATTACCTACTTTCGGTATTATATAGTATTAGTGAAAAAAAATCAACCAATCAGTCTTGAGTTAATTTAGCCCTAGGGACAACTATGCATTCTTAAGTTAACATCGAAGCAAATTACGAGTACATTGTTCATTAATTATATACGAGTAATTAGTAACGACAGCTAAGTCATGGAACTTACAAGCCGCGAATTAAATCAAATTTACCACATCACAGCATCATGATGAGATGATCTGTTAATCGATTTGCATTATTTATATAAATGCTAATCAAAACGAGAATCGACTAAATAGAGAGAGTTGTTCTGGCCAGTGGCTTTACGCTTTGTTTATGGTCAGTGAAAACGCGCGAAAACTCCTCACTTGCGTGATAGCATTCATAAAAGCGGGAAACGTATTGCGACTTATTTCCTGTAGTAAAATTATTATATTATTTTTATTGCTGTTACATGATTATCTTCTATAGATTCTCGTTTTCGATCATCTTTTATTTTATGGTGATACTTTGTATAAACATTCTATATTCGTATACCTGCCTACAGCAGGTAGCTTAATGACACGCGGCTTCGGTGAATTAGATTTACATTACTTTCAATGAAACCTTTGTTTTGAGCGAAGAACTGCTTTATTGTTAATAGTTATTCAATTTAGAATAAATCATTTCACAAAATAAATAACTAAAAACCTCTTAAGAGGGTTTATTCTGAAAGTTGGCAACGTCGCAAATAGATGTCAAATATTTCGCTGTTTTGATTAATTTGATAATATTTCTGTATGGAAATAAAAAATGTGGCTAACTAGCTAACTAGAATATTGATTATGAATTGCAATAATTAATATCGTAACACTGAATAGTTAGTTTTAGATGTAAAAAAGTATTTGGTAACTTTCCAAATGCCTTTTTTTTCACCTAAAACGGGTACAACATCAAATTCAATGTTATAATTGCAATTCATTATTAATATTCTAGTCAATTGGTTAGCCAAATTTCTTATTTCCATACAGTATTATTTCCAAATTAATCGAAACAGGTAAATATTTGACAGCTATTTACGACGTTGCCTACTTTTAGGATGCACCCTCTTAAGGGTTGATTGTAATCAGCATTGAAACAAGACTTATACTTTATGACCATAGACACCAACGGACCAACCCTGAAATCGAGAATTAACATACAGATGATTTTGTTTGTCACAATTTCAGGTTTACTACCGTGAGTGCAAAAGTACCTAATTATGACCATATCGGTTGGTCCGTTTTCAGATCAATCAGGTATACAAAATATGTACTGATGCTGATTTAGGTCTCCAAATTAAAGTTTCAGCTAATTTACGACGTGTTCTAACTTTATGATTTAGGTTAGTTTACTATTACTTGTGGACAATCGAAACTAGATAAACCCTTCATATTACTGCGTCTTGCTAAGGCAAAGGTATTATGCAGAATATCATATTTCCTGAACAATGTCAAAATAATGGCATGCATTGAAGCAAGTCCATCGAATGCAGCTCTTTACGAGGTGTTTCAGGAAACATGACACCTTATGAATAGCTATATAAATGTAAATCTGTGCTCTATGTAGGTGAATGTCCATATTGCCTGCATATTGCTTAGTCAACGTGGTCATTTTACATCTCGCAGTTATTTCGAGATTTAGACGGGAAGCACTGCAGACGACCTATATTGGTGGCCGGTGCTTCAATGGAGTCTATATTTGTATGAATTGAACTTGTCAACTACTCGAACAGTTCATTTGTAATGAAAATTCTAAGAGATATATAGCGAATATATATTTTTTATGGTGTCAAAAATATCGATGTGTACAGCACATTTTTCGGAGACGCTCATTGTTTTAACTTTCACAATTTTAAAGAGAATTTTTTTTCTTTAAAGTATGAATGTGGTTCGCTATAAGATTACGGGAAAAATCGATGGCTGGATTGTGTGAAAGATGATATGGATATGATAAATAGTGAAATGACGGCTAAAAAATACGTGTGGAAGAAGAAGAAGACATGTTGCCATTTTGAATAAATAGGGACAACTAAGGGCAGGAGGATAATGATGATAATTAATAACGTTCTGTCTGATCTACAAGATAAATCAAGATCAAAACCTAAAAAGCAATCCGTAATAAACAATGAACAATTAAGTAGGTACTTGATTAATTACAAGATTTTACACAAAATCTTAATCCTTTATAGTTTCGTAAATCATTAGCTCGCATGGTGAACTAGTGAGTGAGGAAATTACCATGCAACAGTATGTGCCTACTTCTTAGTAAACAGCAAAGTTTGTTGCACTTCGGTGACTCATTTATCGTTCACAAATGTTTGGTTTATGATAACCAAACTTCTGACTTTAACACTTTTTAGTTAGCTGAGACTTTATTAAGAAGTCTTAAGAAGACACTTTAGCTTCCAAATTCTAGATACACTGACGTCATTGGATACACCGGTCTCCAATTAGCGCACAATGGATAGAGTGTGTATGAAATATTTCTGCCTGGTAATTGAGAAATTCAACCTTTACATACCGGTGTCCGCTGTTAATAACTTAAAGGTCAGTTCAAAGTGTTCAAGCAATGAGAAAAATCTTTGAAAAGCTTTGACTACAACAGGTATGCATTAATAAACAGATATTGTAGGTAAAGGCTGCCGGAACCCTCAAACGTGGGAATCTTGACGTGTGACTCATTCCTTGATATGCGAGCCAAGAGCAATTTTGCAAAACTGCATGTAGAATAAAAATATGCAGAGTAAAACATTTACCTCCAGTTAATTTTAGTCCTCTATTGTAAGATACAACAGGAGCCAATAATTAGCTGAGTTAACGGTGTACCTCGGAGGCTGAACGACTGGGTTCGAGGCCAAGAAAAATAAAATAAAAAAAACAAATTATTGGCGACCCAACCACTTTGCCGTCGACAGCTGCGAATTGGCGCGAAACAGGTTTTTGGTGGGATTAGTGACGTCACCTGACATGTGCCTTCCTCCAGTTTTGGATGTTGGAGCAAAAAACAAAGACTCTTTCATCTTGGAGGTCCATTCGATTTTACGGCTCCTTATTATTATGTTAGTGTATGTCTGCTTCAATTGTTATTACAAGCAGGTGACGTTCGATTTAGAAAAATATGAGATACTTCTTACTTTAAACTATTCTGTGCCTTAGTTCTTGAAACTGTAAACTTTAATAGGATCTACCTACAGCAAGAGCCTTCTTTGTCTTGTTATAACTTCCAATGGTCCTGCCGTAACTTTTCGAAACAGGTTGTTTTTGCAAGTTTAATTCTATCTGGCTAAGTTATAGTTTATCTTTCTTACATTATATTAGTTAGGCTATTCATTGTTTTCATTATTTTCACAATTAATACCCAAAAATAAAAAAATCTCAACATTGCAAGTACTGCACACAATGCTAAAATTGTAACTCATTGAATAATTTGGGTAAATCCTGTGTTGTGATTGACTATCTGTTGTATGTCTTGAAGCTAATTGGTGAAAAGATTAGAATCCAGAGCCAGGGATCAATTTGTATCATTAACACTTGTTCTTTCTGTGTCTTTACTGACAAATGTTATTATCAGGAGATAATTGTCGACTTAACTCAATTAATATAACATTTTTATGCGATATTTTGCAATTAACTGATTCATCTAATGAACTATCTTCACTCGAGCCAGCTACTACTTACTTTCCAAGCGTTGAAGTATAAATCACACGCACACAGCTATTTGATTCTGCAGTCTTATATAATTTGATATCAAATGTGCATGCAACCACTGCATAACTAGGTAACTCACTGGAGCTAGAAAACTCGTTTGTGTTCGAGTAGATATGAATTATTTTTATTTAGTTGCACAATTGACACAGTCACATTACTATGTAAATAGACCCATTGTTTAGCGTGGATTTTCATAAAAATCTCTTTTGTTTATTTGTTAGTAACAGAAACTTTTGGCTAATGTGAAGTTTCACAAGGCAACGTGAAAATTACTCGCATATTGTAAGACACTAACCGCAAATTAGTGGTCAACACAATTTGAACTTTAACAATATCACAGGTTGCTCATGCGCCACAAATAATGGTGGACACATTAAACTTAAATGTATCAAATAATTGAGAAGTCATTGCACTTATTCATAGGTATGCAACGGCAAACGTGTTTTGCTTCATCGATACCTACTCCGAGAAGCGGTCGGCTTACCTGAGAGTCACTCCGGACGTGGTTCAAATTATTCACCACTAATCCGTTGTCTGTTGCTATTGGATCCATTTCTGTCAAATCATTATCCGTATAACTTTAAGTTTCAACTACACATTGCACTATACACGTTCAAACTTCAAGCCGCAGCCGAATACCACCGACACCAGTCTTAGTCACTAAAGAAAAACGCATCTAGGCTCAGAAACTAGCGAACACACAGGCGCCTGACCCTCCGGAGTAAGGCTTCACTGGCTTACTTTAAACAAACGAGTTACACCACCGACTTAAATCAATAAACCTCCGTAATAACATTACGATGTGAACTACAAAAGTTTGCTCGGAAATTAAAGAGTTTGTTACAAGTTTTGTTGAGCACAACGTCAGGCTGGCCGATCGTAAGGACGCCAGGCGGCGAAAAGTTAACCGTGCGTGATTTCTGGGGAACTCTCAAAAGCAAATGGTCATATAAGCTATCAATCTTTGCATACCAGAGTGGTTAGGTGAAACGGACATTCTCGTTTTGGTGCGTAGCGCTACGAGAGTGAAAGGGACGAAGTGCCCGCAGGTACTCCGTCTCGAAGTGGGCGAACAGTATCTACAGGTTTTGCTCTCCCACTACAAGGAGGCACGGTGCGGACTCAGAGAGCCTCGAGCTTGAAAGTTTAGTCCAAAAACATTATAAGTATTACATAGTCGTCAAATTGCCACTTAACACAACGGATTTTTTTGTATTTTGCACATGTATGACCATAACCCTCAGATAGTACCAGTTTGTAGTATGTTTGTGTTGATTTGTTTGAAAATTAAGCACGTGTTACTTTAGTTTCATTGAAACTTTCATTTATGTTTGGTGTGTAGGTTTGTAAACGTTATTTTAATTAAACTTTTGAATGGAACGTTAATACAGAAGAAACGAATTCAGTTACAAATTCGACTGATATATTTCATAAATCGAACCGAACCGGTCCTACCCAATGCATCTCTGGTGAAGGCCGCTAGAGCTAACCTCTACACAGGACACTCCTGCGCAGGAACCCACGCACACTAACGCAGCCTCTTATGAATACAAGGAACCACATTCAAGAGAGCTGTCGGTGAGACGCACGCGGCTATAAAATGGGGACTATTCTTACCTGGTCTTTGTGTTCCTCTGCAATTGGCATTTTTTGAGGTGCTATTTCTATAAATACAGCGTTGTCTACTTAGAAGGGCAGGTTTGCTTATTTTCTTCGACATTGGAACACCGGAATTATTAATCACCTTACATTTTGTTTTTTCTCAGATAATTTTAGTTTTTAGTCTCTTTCTTGTGTTGATTATCTTGATATATTTATGTATATAATGGTTATTTAGATTGATGCGCTCTTTAATATTCTCTATAAGAAGGTCAACCTGCCAAGTAATAGTCACAGACATTAGCGAGACGTTATATTATGTAGTGCGGAAAATAGAAAAAGGAAATCGCATGCTATGGCCAGGAAACACGCAATCGTATTATTCAATTAAATATTCTTTTCAATACAGTTAGGATACATGTCATTGACCAGTTGTGCGACTCTGAATTACTTTTTGAATACCCCTTGTAAAAAAGATTATCTATACTAAATAGTACTTAATAATTCCATGGCCCACTTGAAATAAAATAAACTTTCCATTATGTAAACTCGCACAGGATGAAACAAAGGTAAGATGAATTATTAAGAAAAAAAATGTTATTGATCTATGATCAACTGCCACATTAAATAAAAAAAAGTATTTTGTAAACAATATGTCATGAATAAACAAGAGTTACTTTTTATAATTACTGTTTCAGCGTTTATGTCATGCTGCGCTACACTTTTGGACAATAATAGCGGGCCTCGACGCAAGCCATAATGGTAATATATTTTCCTTGATATGCAAGTAATATTCACAATCTAATAAGGCATGAGGCCTTTCTCATGTTATAACAATATACTGCAATCTCCAGTATTTTTGCTTACTATTCTCGCCTGTAAACGCAAGGCTAGGACCTCTTTTCGTTACGAGAAGGAACAAGCATTAAACACAGCGCTTGCTCACTGTGGTTCGACGGTTAGAGCCATTTAGCTACCAATGATTTAGCCCGAAACGTCCCGAAGTCGGTATCAATTTGAGTCTTCAATCGGGCAATTTTTATAAGAATCTGACATAAGATGTTTCATAACGCAAGTTTCAAATTTCAGGCTTCAATACACCAAATCGGAAATCGAATACACAATGAACAACCTTAATGAAAACCAACTACTGACCACATCAATCTAATTCAAGAACCCGAAATAACTTTAACTTAATCAAAATGTGGCATGGGATCAAACCGACAAGGCTCTGGCACAAGACAGGGAGGATACATATGAGAAAAATGTTAACTTCTCGATTCTATGCCAGTTTAAATAGAATCCCAGAGGTGCGAAACCGGGATGACTTGTACTCCTTTTATACTTTTATCATGAGCACCGCCGCATTCAGTGGTTATTTATTTGGAGTCTTCAGTCCACCAAATACTGTATGTGAACAAGTGGAACTGGAAGACGACGACAGTACGTCTCGTCATGACCCCTGTCCTCCCCCCGCACCGCCCCGTGCTCCACAAAAATGCCCGAAACCTAAAAAAACATAATTAACAAACACAAACTCCAATACATGAATTTCCAGATGAATACATGACAATATTCGGTAAACAAAATGAGTTTTATTTAATTTTTTAATGAAATACTGCCTTGGTTTTTGGTCTAGTAAGTAGCGACAAGGGTGATTGGTGAACGTAGGTTCCGAGTTCGATTCCCAAGGTCGGTAAAGTGTTATTAGGATTTTCCATAGGAAGTTTCTCATGTAGATGAAAAGAGAAGCCCCGTTCACACGACGATAATTATTTTTATTATTTTACCATTACTGTTTGATGTTGACGTGTGATCCCTAATTTGTTCCGAAAAATATCCGAATTCGACAGAGGGCCTAGTGCGAGTTTTTGTACTCGTTTGTACGTTGTCGCGTTACGTTGCCGTTCGTTAGTATCAAATGAGTTTATTTTTTTATTATTTGCGGCAGGGGTGATTCTGCCTACTAATTATTTTATTCTATGCATATAATAAAATTGTACCAGGCCGATGTCTGTATATTATAAATATTGAAGAAAAACCAATATGGGAGATCTTTATAGAGCAACTGGAGGCAAAACAATCGTTTAAATATGTATTTCTGTATGTTTGTACAAAAGTGCATAGAATTGAATGCAGTGTTCACATAATGTATTGCTAGAGGTCTAACGTTAAAGGTTAAAGTATAGGCATTATACTGCAGGAAAATGGTTCTGGGTTTGTAAAAATAATTTTAAAATAACAGCATTTCACTAAAATATTTTTTTCTTATTTTGTTTGTTTGAAAGCTACGACACAGCTGGGCCGATTTTGATTAGAATTTCACTGGCGGATAGCTGATGTGATAAGCGAGTAATTTAAGCTACTTTTATTTTTGATAAATAATTAGTGATTAAATTAAATAATTATTCCGCACTAAAAATGAACCCATGTTTTGTTAAATTGCACGCAGACTAAGTCGCGGGCACAGCTAGTGTAAGAAAAAATCTATTTGTGATCTAAATTGGTGTCGCCTAAGTCATGATATAAGGACTGTTACATCCCATGGCTCAGTGAACGTAAGTAAGCACCATAAGTGTTATTATATGTCGGATCTCCTTTAAAGGACTTTTTCATGATCACAATGACATTGACAGTTTTTTTTGTCAATTTCGCGTTTTTGTTTATGGTTGTTGTTATTGAACACCATTGTAATTGCATTGTATCAATCGTTTCGTTAATTAATTCTGCTCTTTTTTATTAATTGTTGGGCAGGTTCGCATTTCTTCAACATGCAGCCTTTAAAAGTTGCCGTAATGGTGACCATCACGATGGCAGCAGGCTACCATTATTTCGTGAACTTCAAAGAATAGAAATATTTCCACCGAACCGCCAAAACAAAGGTTTGTAAAAATATAACACGTTAAACCTCACGTTAGTACGGCATCTGAAGCTACTTGAACATGTGAAGGTGTGAGCTACGCATGCGGTGCGTCAATCAATTCAGCATAAATATAATGGCTCATTGGAGCTCGCGCACTAAGCAGCCAAGCATTTGTTCAATATTAAGGCTACCGCAGCCAATTTGCTGCTTAGCTGCCAAGTGCGCGAAGCAATAAGTAAGTAGTAGTTTACACCGTCCTTATAAACTGCGCAAGTGCCTCAGCCTGCTCATTTTACCCGCACTGTTTACTAGCATCATAAGTGCCCTGCGATGTGGTGTGGCTGTCGACAGCCGCGGACACTAGGGTCTGTCTTGATTGCGGTCACACAAGTAGGACACGGCACTCCAGAATCAACGACATAATACTGGTGAGTCATGCCGTGTGTGGCACCCAGACATACAACATAAGTTATGTTTACCACTTATCGGCTTAATTTAGAACTTAATTGCTTGCTACGTGGCGATGCTGGGGATAGGAAGAAATTGTGTGGGCTGGCTTCTTCTTAGCTCCAAGATTTGGGGCCTGTTCTTTGCTATTCGTCGTGGCAGCGCTGTTACTCTTCTGGTCACGGTCAACTCGGCGCAATGGAATTAATCCATAACGCAGAGTTGACCGTTAAAACCGAGAAATTGTTGTTATTGTTGAAGTTTCATTTTTGTACTTAAGGTAAGCAATGTAAAACGTGGATGCATTATTACAGAATAAAAAAGACAAAAAATTGTCTGTGGTACGAAAAGTCGTCAAGAAAATGTTTGACAGCTGGCAAAGGATACTGAAAGCGAAGCATTTCCTAAAAAACATTTTAAGGATATGGAAAAGGATTTAAAATTAACTGGGTCAGATTATTGAGATGGACAGGCGGGAGCAGTTAAAGTTTATTTGTTTAGTAATGTCAATGACTGCTGGCGTGGCCTATTCTTTTGGAATGTTTACACTGCCTTCCTTTTGGAGTAGCAGCAAAAATAGTAGTGAAACTGTACAAAATGTGTGCAAAGAGGACAGAACAGAAGTAAAGATTCTCCCTGCACCTAGGTCCGAAGGTACATTGGAATTCAATGTTCTCCACAGTGCTTGTAGCAATACTGAAAGTGAAAGTTCGTGAGACAAGCCCAGACCTTGGTACAGAATGGTTTTAAGCGTATTTACAACAAATTAATAACTAGGGTTTACCCTCCCTAGTTAAGTGTTTTATTGATGTGTTCGTTTCAGCTTTCAATTGTATATTTTCGCTTGGATGTTTTTATATATGTATGGAACACTTATAGGTGATTAAATAATATTATGTTAATTAAAGCATTTTCATTGGTTTTTACGTCTTAAATTCTTAAATCAGTTTTTAGGTTATCATTGTAATTTTCGTTCGATAATCAACCCTGCGCATAGAAGAAATCCATCCCTGGACAAGGCTAGACCCAAGCCTCGTTATAATTGTTAGGAAATGCTTGTAAAAACATATTTTAAAGAATCACTATAGAACCTTTCTCTTCGGGGTCGAACACGCAATAGGCCGGTTTTATATTACAGGATATATTTTTACCTACAGGATAGATGACCTTCCAACAAAGTATTCCACATTATTTTCAAATTATTTATTGAGGTAGATTCTTGGTAGATCAATTGATTCTGAGAGAATATTAACAGTCAAGTCTCTCTTCGATAGCCAAAAAATCAAATAAAAAAAAAATGGTCATTACAAAGTAGGCCGTTTTTCATCAAGATTACCTAAATAAAATCGTTGTTTTGAGGGGTAGAATAAGAGAACTACCGTCACGGGTAAAAGGTTTACGTTCAGTATAAAACAACGCCTGTATTCCTCGATTTTTTATTTTTATTATTTTTTTAGGTTTAGGCCAAGATATTCCTACCCGTAATACATTACATGTTGCCTGTTATATTTTAGACCAGTAGGGAGCGAGCCTATTGTCATCAACTAGGCCCGATTCTAGACAGGCTGCTTGATAACAATAGGCTCGCTCCTTCCTGATCCGGGAATTGATCCCAGGACCTCATGCTCAGCAGTAACGCTTGGACCACTAGACCCACGAGGCAGTTACGTTACGAGTGCGACCAAGAGCGAGTTGGGCTCTCACATTTAGTGTTCCGCCAAATTACACTGAACAGATCTGAATGACATAGTGCCAAGAAAAAGTAATCTGCATCAAAAGATGAGAGAAAATAAATTAAAAGGCTTTCGTACCTATTTCTGGTTAATTTGTTAGGTTGTCCGAAAAACAAACTTTATTGCGGCTAATTATTTTGAATTTATAATAGGTACGAAGTAAGTAGGTGATTCACGATGATAAATATGGGCGGGGGTTCGGACATGCATCATTTTTTGTATATTTTGAGCTATAATGTCTAATAGACCAATAGACTGAAGATTATCCATACTTCCATACTAATATTATAAATGGAAAAGTGTGTGTGTCTGTTTATCCGTCTTTCATGCCTAAACCACTGAACGGATTTCGATAAAATTTGGCAGAGAGATAGACTGCAACCCGGGAAAGGAAATAGGCTACATTTTTTTATTAACAAACCACGCGGGCGGAAGCTAGTAATAATTTATATATTGACTATACTACTCAGCCGGATCATTGCTAACGTAACGTAACAACACATTTGACTCAATTCACAATTTATCTACAATTTAGTGATTTGTGAATCATGCCCCTGACAAGCCGTTGACGCCCACAGAAAATCGAGATCACACAACACAGGTGGCGTCTGGTTGCGATAACTGCTACGGAAATATCACATTATTGAATAAGTTCATAATAAAATAATGGGCTGAAGAAAAAAATGTTGATGATGATGAAAAGATATAAAAAAACCGGGCAAGCACGAGTCGGACTTGCGCACGATATATAAGAACGGCAACAGAATCATGTCTGTTGTTTAAACAAATACTAAAAAAAACTAATATTTAAGTGGGGCTCCTTAAATATTTGTTTTATTCTGTTTTTTAAGTATTTGTTGTTATTGAAAAAGTCGTCGGCAACAATACAACAGTGAAATTACAAGTGTCGTAACTATCACGGTTCATGAGATACAGCCTGATGACAGACGGACGGACAGCGGAGTCGTAGTAATAAGGTCACGTTTTACCCTTTCTGTACGGAACCCTAAAAACGAAGTTATATCATAAGATACAGTCATATGCTACGTTAAGGATTATTGTGATTAGCAAACTGGCTGACCAAAAACATAATCACCTATGTTGGCGCAGACTGATTCTCATAATTTACATACGTACGCCACGTTTACATCTTATAACGTGAGCTGACTCCACATCTAGGATTGGCTCCAGATGAAAGTACTTTTTAACGGTCAGCAGCACAAATACGTCATTTTGTGTAATGTATTGTATTAAGTATATCAGTCATCTAGTACCCATAACACAAGCTCTGCTTAGCTTGGGGCTAGATGATGCTGTGTGGATTGTCCAGCATTATTTATTTATTTTGGATGCGAAAATTATTATAGCCAGTTTTAACGATAAAACCTTGTTTTGAAAAATATTTTTAAACGGTCTTCAAAAAGAGGTTCTGTGTAACTGTATTTTTTGTTTGATAGGACATACTCTCAAGGTGGTCCCATCGTCACCAAATTAGGATCTGATGATGGGATGCTGGAGAAATCGAGGGAACTCTTCAAATATTAAAGGCACACCCATAGTGATTTGGGTATTTTTATGGTAACTCGTGCATTTGCTCTCGCAAAACACCATTTGGTGAAGTAGAATTGATTTTGAAGACCACAGATGGCCACCGGAACTACTCAATAATAAATAATTCATAGGTCACGATTGAATTACTTTAATATTTAAGTAAACCTATGAATTCATAGGTACACAAGCACAACCATATGGTTGGGCTTGTCACATTACATATGGTGAAGTACCAGAAGAACTCCTCAACAATTAACGTCCCTGCATCGGTAAAAAGCAATATTTTGTAAAAAGTGATGAGCAGTACACATTAGGCTATTGTACATACATACATACATGAACGCACGCCTGTTTCCCATGTTGGTAGGCAGAAACCACAGAACGCCACCCGCTACGATCTATACACCATCCAAACTCGCAACTCCATACACACACACCACACTCACTCTCGCATACTCCTTTTGTTTCGCTCACGTTCAGACATCTGGTCATACACGCACGCGGGTAATACGCACCTGACCTTTTTAAGAAACATCACCCAATAAAGTCAGTGTATGTCCGTGTAGGGCGTCCCCTCCCGGCGTTTCCGCTTACATCTGCCTTATAAATACCTTTTGTTAGTTGTCTTTCATTCATGCATTTATTCTGCTTTCATGTCTCATCTTGCCACACCCAACATTTACTTCCACACATCAGTGTAGGCATTAGCATACCATTGTGAACAGATGAGCCTTTTTAGGCATCGGCTGGCTGGTCACAACGCCATATATAGAGCGCCATACACTTCATTTCCCGCATGTACTTACTCTACTTTCCACATCAGCACCAATATTTCCGTATCTAGTACAGACGCCAGCACCTCAAGCTACCCCTATGTGTTAAATTTCTTTAATAAGTTTTCAACTTTACTACGAAAGAATAAGGTTCATGTTCAATTGCGAAAATCTGACAGTTTGGGGTAGCTTGATATGCTGGCGTCTGTACATAAACCGACACCCCAAATGTACAAATTCACTCATACTCTTATCATTTATTTTCACATTACACATCGACACATTCCTTCTTTTTTCGAACACCATTACCTTTGTCTTGTTCACATTTATATTCAGTCCTTTCGTCTTAAATACTCCATTCATCACGGTCACCATGTCTTGCAACTGTTCTGCCGACGATGTAAGAAGAACTTGATCGTCTGCGTAGAGGAGATATTTTTTTTTATATAACTGTGCCCCACTCTAGGAATTCATTCAAACTTGGGAGAGCCCTTGAAAATGAACGATGGTAACATGACATAAAGAAAAACAAATAATAACACCCAAAAAAAGATTGTACGTGAAAGGGTAATGGCGACGGCCGTAAGCGCAGTAACTATACAGTTCGCCCTTTCAATTCTGGTTTTCGTACAAATTGTTTCAGTATTGCTTTTGACAGGCAACTCATTCATCTTCAATCCAAACTTAGGCAATTGTATCTGAAGAAATGAAAATAGACCAAATTATTAGAAACATTCTTTCTTCGATCCTAAATGTGGCCTTGGACGACCGAGCATGGCTTTTTTTAATTTCAAATCAGCATTGCCACGTTGAATGGCAATGCTGATTCTTTGGCCAAAAAAAGTTGGCTTTTTTTTCTAGTTTTTGGCCGACTCTTCACGTGACCCTCTGGTCACGTGAAGAGTCGACCAAAAACTATTATATATTAGATAAATTAAAAACTGACCGAAAATAAAGCGAGAAATAAAATCTGTTTACAAAATAAATCAACCAGTTAAAAAAACACTAAAAAGTGTAAAATAAATTTAATAGTAAAAGAGATAATAAATAGGAAGTAGGTGGCATTAAATGAATCAAACGAACCAACCTAAGCCAAAACAAATTAAAACTTATTTAAAATTCCTTTTTTTTCGACCGTCAAGTCAATCCTGACGGATGACACAAAGTTAGGTGTCAGTCAATCTTACAGAAAACTTGTTTGGTTCCATAAAAAATGGAAACATTTACTCCTGGAATAATGTAACAGCTCCCAATAGAAAATTATGACGAAGTTGAAAGACTCCATGTGGTTTGCGGGATCTTTCTTCGTCGGATATAAATTCATGGTGTCGGTCATTAACTATTATGGAACCCATACGGTCAATGGTCAGCCCATAAGAAGACGAGCAGATGGATTGCCGTGTGACGACGATGATTGAATGTGCGTATACACTGCTGATGTAGTTGAATCGGCAATGCAGATACTAGCACTGGTTTGACACTTTATAACTGTAGAAAAAAGTTACTTGTAGTATAACTCTTGAATAAAATTTAATGAAGATATTTTATTTTCGTTACAGGTACATTTATTCAGACGACCTGATAACATCAAAACCAAGGTGCGAAGCATCTGCAGATCGGAACTTTTGAGAGTCTGGAATCTTTGCCCGATATCGGTTTACTCACAGATTCTTTCATGAAAAAACGTTTTTAGTGTTTGATTATGAAACTCGTCCACGCAGAAACCGATTTAATTTGTATCGAATAAGCACCTACCTATTTTCCTTTAAAATACCTCAATGGGCACCTTTCATTTGACAAAGACGTGTCACCTAAGATTTAAGTCCCCATGAAAATGAACGATGGTAACATAACATAAAGAAAACAAATAATAACACCCAAATAAAGATTGTACGTGAAAGGATAAAGACGAGGGCCGAAAGCGCAGTATACAGTTCGCCCTTTCAATTCTGATTCTCGTACAAATTCTTTCAGTGTTGCATAGATAAATGAGTCACACGGTAATTACGAACAATATCAAGAATAGGTAGAGCACAATTCAAGGGAAAAGGAATAACCTGAGGAGAATAAAGTGTATGTAGAATATCTCCTTATTCTTATTTATTTGAGATCGGCGCAGCATGACATTTTCTTCCATGCATCTCTATTACCCGATATTTCTGAAGTCGCCCCATTTTTATCCATATTGTCTCTAAGCTCCATTTTTAACAATATCGGCTCTCACAAGTTCCATTCATCGTTACTGTGGTCTTTCCCTACACATAAAGTCACATTCACGCTGGCAGCTAATCTATGACTGTGCAAGTTCTACAAGCAAGTTTCTGCATTGACATTCCAGTGGTTCAATAGAAAAAAAACTTTAGATTCATCATCTGTCTAGTCTTTTTCCAACTATGTTTGGGTCGGCTGCCAATCTAACCGGGTGCAGCTGAATACCAGTATTTTACATGAAGTGACTGCCTATCTGAACTCCACAACAAACAAAAACTTTAGATTATGATGCACCAAAAAAACGCACCCCTGTTTATGTTATTTAAGCGCCAAAAGACCCTTGTAACACTGAATGTATACCGAGAGCACGAACAGTTTATCTGTGAAACCATTGGTGGTGCTGCTCGTCAACAAAACACTAAAAGTCAAGCAAAAACGACGTAGTCTTTTACAAAATGTTAGTTCCAAAAACTACCATTTCACAAATAAGTTGGTTCGGCTTTACATTACTCTATCCAAAAAGAGAACACGACATTACACTGACAAGCATTTACAAACTTGGCACGAAGTATTTTCTCTAAAAAGTTTGTTATAGTGGAGAGCTGACATAGCGGTGTAGACAGCACCACCAATAGTAATCTATGGGCACCGCTCTTATCACAAACGTCGTGGTGACTCAATCAAATTAAGATATGGGTACCTAAAGCAAAATAAACATAACATCCAAATAAATTCAAAATAGTATCGGCCCAAATAGAAATCTAAGTGAATGCCATGGCGAGGGCTGTATTTTATGATTGGATGCAGTTCGGATTTTCATTCTGGTTCTCCTACAAATTCTTTCAAGCTGTCATTGATAGACATGGGTCACACGGTCATTACGATCAATATCAGCCAAAAAAAGAGCACAATCCAAATGTAGAACACAAGCCAAAAGTAGAGCACAATCCAAGCGTAAAAAAGAAACATTACGGATGTGACGACGATTAATTGTATGTAAAATATATTCATAACATCTCCTTAATTTGGGGATAATCTCTATTAGCCGTCATCGCTGAAGTCACATTCCATCCATAGTTTCTTTAGTCTTCTCCTACTCATAAGACACATTCATACTTACAGCTTTCAATCAATTGACTTATTTTCCCAAATCTTTGTAGTTAAGAGGGTAGATTCCAGATTAGGCAAGAAAATGCTTCGTTGTAATTTTTTGTTACTGTTGATAATGCAATAAATCTCGGAAAAAACATGTTGAACTTCATTATATACATATGTGGCTGTCCACGCAAAAAGGATGGAGTTCTTATTTAGTTTCCGAGATGTAACAAGTTTTGTAAAGTTGGGTGAAAAAATTGCATCAACAATAAATGCCCAATTATCTATAATTTCACATAGTAAATGACTAAATAATTACTATGTTTTATAAGTACCAGAAACTTTAATAGAAAAGTTTAGTAAAAAGGTACCAGTAGTCAATATTTTTATCAATAGGTATGTCAATTTTTTTGGAATAAAATACCTGATTCTCTAACCAATAACTAACTCCTGCATTTCTGGCATTTTGAAACTAATGAAGACAATAGAAGGCATATGTTATGTTGCAATAAAAATACTGACAGTCAACCAACTGTAGCAAAGGTTTTGAACAACAAAACAAACAACGAATAAGGTATACGGGATTCCTTCTGAAAAATACCCTGCAGGCCTGACGCACCAAAGAAAATCGTATGTTTATAATAAGATTCGTGAATTCGTAAGTGAAGAATCAATAGGAATTATATGCCCGAAACCCATTCCAAATGTTAACGAACCAAGTTCCTCATAACATTCCAAAAGAACACAATTCCGTGCCAACAACATCTATCGAGTACTCTTTTCAGAAACAAACCACTGAAAAGAGTGGTCGACAAAAACCAACATGTTGGTCATAGGAATCAGTTACGAGGAGTTAATTTTTGTCCAAAATTTAAGTTGGATTTCTAAATAGTGTGTTTAATTTTGGCTACTGGTTATGGAACTTCATAATAGGTACTAGTAGCCAAAATAATCATTGTTCTGTACCAATAATAATAAAACAAACCTGTCTTGTTATTTTGTTAGTTCCTAAATACAGTAGGAATATTTAGTCTTAGTTTTTTATTGCTAATTGCTGTCGTATTTACTCACTTTTTAATAAATACCTACCAGTGGACCTTTTTACTAAACTGTGTAAAATCCTTTATTTCGATAGTGTCTAATTGTTAAAAATGATATGTTACAAGTATAATTATAAGTTGATTTCATGGAGAGTATCTCAATCTACAATAATAAATAAAAATCTATGTAACAAGCAAGTAGAAGTGTGTTTTTTTTCACTCAAACGTTGAAAATGCTTTTTCTCAAATCAAGCTTTTTCAGAATTTTAAATTCAAATGTCTGATAAACAAATATGTGCCAGTGTAACATATTTTTCAATCCTTAAAATTGTGCTATGCACCTCATTCCGTCCTCGCCGCCGAAGCCCGTCGCGACGACCCCGTTAATGTCCTCCCCCGACCCTTTGCTCGAGCCAGCTCGCGTAGCTGAGCCAGTAGTTGTGTAAATTAGAATAATATAAATCTACTAGCTGTCTCTGCGAACTTCGTACCGCCTCAAAAGTTAAGTTACACTGCCATCTATTAGAAATGTTTGGAACTTTTTATATGGATACATTTCATTTGCAATAAAAAAAATGTCGAGGTCAATATTATCAAAATAAAAACTATCCTATCTTTTAAGTTTGACCAAAACACAC
The DNA here is from genome assembly GCA_905147745.2 of Phlogophora meticulosa. Taxonomy (NCBI): domain Eukaryota; kingdom Metazoa; phylum Arthropoda; class Insecta; order Lepidoptera; family Noctuidae; genus Phlogophora; species Phlogophora meticulosa. Next base: position 10,462,709 of record LR990538.1, on the reverse strand, counting down.
AATGTGTGCAAAATTTTATTAATATCGGTTCAGTGGTTTAGGAGTCCATAGCGGACAAACAACGTGACACGTAATTTATATATATCAAGATTAGATCCAGCCTGACCCTTTTTTTCTGATGTTTTATTTAAAGAAGGTACAGAATCATGCACTGAACTGATTATATCAGTTTGTTCGTCTATGTACCTTCTAATATAACAATAAGCATGTACCAAATACTATAAAGGGTAGGTCCTTTATAGTATTTGGTACATGCTTATTATAATAGTGTGGTCTGAGCTGACATTTACAGCGTATAAAACCAAACTTATCGACTTGAATAAGTGCCCAACCTGATAAATGAATATCAATCAAACTCAGACTTTCGGGCTTCTGACTATCCGTAATGACTATCAATATCTGCTTAACGGCTTAACTTGCTTTTCGAGGCTCGGAGGAGTACCTAAGTAATACGTGGAAACTCATCCATGGAACGCCTCTGCAAGCGTAGTTTAACCTTCGATGATGATGATGATAACTTTTGACGACCGATGTGGCGCGGCGGGCGAAGGTCCGCCTGCGACGCAAGAGGTTGCGGGTTCGATTCCCGCCTTGGGACAAATGTTTGTACGATCTACAAATATTTGTTCCGGGTGTTCTGGGTATTTGCTATATATAATAAAAATATCTATCTATGTAATGTGTTGTATTAAGTATATCAGTCATCTAGTACCCATAACACAAGCTCTGCTTAATTTGGGGCTAGATGATGCTGTGTGGATTGTCCAGCAATATTTATTTATTTATTCGATCGACCCGTGCACTGTTATTATTTAGAAATATAGAAATTCAGCCTGAGTGACACCAGGCCACAACAAAAATGGTATAACATCACCTCTGTAGTCTTCCAAGGTGTACCACACACTCGCACTTCGCCACTTATGTTGAAGCCCCATGCTGCTACTCGGGAATCCCAGTTAGTAAAGCCCTAACATCATGTTGCCTGACCCGGTAATCGAACCCAGGAACTCAAGCCAGACCAACGAGGCATAACAATATTTGGTCAAAAACAAAATCTACAAAAACCTTCGACAAAAGCTGATAGATATTGACCGTAGTAAAATAATAAAAATATGCGGCTGTCATCTTGACGTCAAAGACAACTGACTACAACCAACACTGCAAAACTGCAAATAAACGTACCAATCATAGATCACTATACTGAAACAAATTACCTACCTGGTTGTACCGACTACAATGTTATTCTTGACGGCTCTGAAAAAGTAGAAATCTGCAGTGTAAATAATGTGGTAGAAGAATAAAACACGAAAATCTAAATTACAGTGATGACGTCAAAGAACCTTTTACGCGATGCATTATGGTTCTCAGCATCTTTCTTTATCTCGTACAAATTAATGGATCGTTTTATACAAAAGCATCGGTGCTACGATCAGGCTCCTAGGGATATTACTACACCTGTAGATTATTCTCAGGGTGTCCCACGACCTATACAAACAAGCGGTGAAGAACTTTCTTATGACGACGACGACGACGAAGACTACGACGAAGGCGATGAATAAAATGTATGTAAAATTGTTTGTAACACTTAAGACATAATATTTTGACCAGGGATGCAATTTCGACATTGCAGTAAACTTCACCTGAACCGTGCTGATAGTAAAATGGGTCCAAGGCAGCTGCACTGTCCGTGCGAGTAGATAAACCTATAGTTAATAAATAATAACATCTGGAAAAATAATGTTGATACAACGAGAGAGAGAGGGAGAGAGTATCTCTCTCTCCCTCTCTCTCTAATCATACATTAATCATGGCAGAATTTTTAGGCAATAAAATCAATGGCTTGTGACAGTGGTAGGTACAGTTTCGGTTAATGCCAGATCTCTTTCAGTTTTGTAAATCCAAAGTTCCAATTGAAACTTTAGGAATAGTTAGCTCAGTACCAGCCACGCCTAGCTCAGATGTCTCATAGTCGTCATAATTCATTTCTTGGTATGAAACGCACGGTGAATTGATCACTCAGTCAAGACGACGGTTTTTCATTCTGACAGTTGCCTTGTGCATGCGTGCTACGGTTGCATTGATCAATTGCATTTCTACACAGGAGTTTTACTAGATATCCGGGTTGTTAGCGTTTAATGTATTGCTTTTACATACCTTTTTTCTTCTCTTCCTCCCAGGATATGTGTTCAAGGGCTGCGGTGGCGGTGGGATATGGTAAAAATAAGGTGGCGTGTAGACCATATCGTCCATTCCAGTGATGGGTGTCCCCCTCGACGGAACCATCGAGCGCACTGTTCCGTATAGACTCCTATTGCGTCCCTGTTTCCCGTACATATTCATCATCACATCAAATTCACACTGGCTCCACAGTCTTCTATCTTTGCACGTTCACGTTCATAAAAATACGCGCGGAAATCACACAGATAATCGCGAAGACCGCATAGAACAAAACGCAGTTTATGTAAGTACAACTTATTTTTATTCAATAAAAAAATAAGCTACCGGAGTAATGTGTTTTATTTAAAAAATAGTTTTGTAACGAGGTATTCTAATAGATAAATATTTTAAGAAATATTAAGATCTTTAGTTCCTCATCATTATTGAACGATTAAATGTAGCTGAATGAACGCGAGCGACCGGTGTTGTTGTCACTGTATCAAATGCGTGTTTCGTTGGAGAGTTCCATCATGAACACATTACATCTAATTATCATAGTTTATCTGCTTTTTCCAATAGGCTACGTGGAGCGCGACGTATCGACATAGTGATGTTTGAAAATGAACAAAAAACATGCGCACACGCAGATTCGCGCGCCGATCCACATCGGTAGGTTTAAAAAGTCTGTCATAATTATATTTTATTCGTATTTAAATCAATATTCTTTTAATTTGATTACGTGGCGCGTCGTTTGGAACTTGTATTTATTACGTAAAGATCATATTAAGAAGATCATCGATAAGTTATAACTTTTCGTTACAGTAAGATTTAGGCAAAGCTAATTTAGACACTTGACATTCACATAAGCTAGGTTTAAGCAACTATCTTCCTTTTGAGCCTGTGGCAAGGAGCCAAGAGACAGTGCTGTTTGCAAGTTCATTCTGTAGGTATCTGCAAGCTTGCAATTTGTTGGATCAGCATGTGTACGGGTATCGCATAACATAACATCACGCCTGTATTCCCCGTCGGGATGGGCAGAGGTGCACCTGTAGTAACACCAACATTTCGCCAGTTATGTTTAATTAGAAAATAATAAATATAGAAAGGAGTAATCAGACACTGAGACTGCTTATGAGAGAATTATTTATAATGGAAAAACTCAATAACACTTGGCCGACCTGGGAACTGATCCCAGGAACTCACGCTTGTCAGCATATGGGATCGGTGGTACTGTAAATGGGTATTACATTTTTTATGCATATTAATTTATCATGAGTGTGTCCCAAAAATGAAAGTAAGACGGTTACTTGATTTTTATTGCCGCAAGTCTATTCGGATTGGGTATCATATTACCAAGCTATGTTGTCGAGCTCAGATGGCAGTCGCTCTATGTAAACTAATGGTATTCAGCTTTATCCAGTTAGATTGCACGTCAACGCCAACAAGTTGGAAGAAGGTTAGGCAGATGATGATGATGATGATGACGTCTGATCGGTTTCAGTAGAAATACCAGTATGGTCCCTCAGTTCACACGCACATGTTTAAGAGGCCAGCCTACACTGGTTGTGTTACCACTGCCGTGCCGCCTACCGTACCATCATTTAACTAAATCTTACGCAGAAAGATTAGCTGCTTTTTTGAAAACAACATTTTTTACTGACAGGATACCAAATTATACCTCAGGCTTAGAAATAAGGGAGTTCTACTTTAGTAGGTCTAGACTCCAGGAGTGCTTGAATAACAGGAAACAATTCTCTTTAGCCATTCGGTCACTAGCATGGCTAGAATACCTTCAATTATCGTCCCAAACATTACAGACTCATGTAGGGGAAGTAGTTTATAAGTGGCTAATATAAGCTATGAAGAAGGTTCGCGTTCAAAAAGTAATTCTACCTACTGAAATCATAAACAAGTCAACGTGAAACCTTTAAAAAAGTTTCTAATTAAGGTGCCTGCCATCTAGTAGATAAAAACGAAACTAAACTGAGACCATCAACACAACAACGCTCGTCTCGAACGAATCACAAGCCACCAGTACTGAATTAGTTCTGCCGCCTATTAATAGATGGCGTTGCTTTACGCGGCATGGCATTTTGTTGATCAACCTACTCGATTAACTGTGACGTGACACTTCATATTCAAAAGCGTTTTGTCAAAAAATGGCGGATCAAAAAAAGTAACATACAAATAAAATTATTAAAATGTACATAGGTTTTGCTATAACTTCACGACCCCGGTCGAGAAATAATTAAAGTAACAACATTAAAATGGCAACTGCAGCAAAGGTTGCTAAGGCGTTTTTTAGTTTAATCTTCGAAACGGTGCATTGTGCTGGTGTCACTGGGAAGGACAATGGATTTGGGAACAATTATGTATGGGCGGGATCACTAGAATCGGGTCTCCAGATAGCCACGCACCACAGAAAACCTCTGATGGTGATCATCCACAAGTCATGGTGTACCGCCTGCAGAAACTTGAAGCCGAAATTCGCAAACTCTCCAGAGATACAAACGTTGAGCAAACACTTCGTTATGGTAAATCTGGTAGATGAAGATGAGCCTAAGAACACAGTTTTTGCTCCGGACGGAACTTACATACCGAGGTATAAGTTTAAATAGCTAGAGAAACTTTCGTCGAGGGTTCTTTTAGGCTGTTCAAGGCATAAGGCAATTTGTGTCTTACTAAACTTATAATGGCGCATTGATATGTCTCGTGGTTTAGCTAGTTGAATCACATACAAAACCGTTTCGTCTCTTGTCTTCACTGATGATGAAAATTATCGCAACCTGGATATTATGATAGGTTTATCTTTCATTGATATAGCATTTGCTAATAGAAAATAGTATTATGTCTCTGACTTTTCAAGACCTATCATGGACTTTGCATAGTACGTTCTCTGAAATTCCGCGATAGTGCTCTGTCTTTTACCTTCCACGTCCAATCCACCATGTTTTTTTGTTCCATTGCAGTTTCCGTTCCAAGAAATAAACCATCATCATCATTATCTTGCCCTTAACCCCAATATATAAGGTACCGGCGCAACGTGCGCTGTCTTCCATACATCTCTTGAAGTCCTTATCTCAGTAGACGCAAGTCAAGTTAAGCATTCACAACCCAACATAATTATGTATGAGTTGTGTGAAAGATGATAATTCTGGTCATGAAGGAAGTGGGATGACAGCTGATCACTAAGCAAACATGCCTTATAAATTGGGAAAGGGGAGCCCTAAGTCTTACATTGGCTTATGTTGATGATGAAGAAGGGTAGGAGGATACACACTAAAATTTCTAATTCTTTTTCTTCTTCCCTAGAATCCTATTCATATCACCAAAAGGCCTGGTGGACACTGACATTGTGAACGAGGAAGGCAGTACTCAGCACAAGTATTTCTATAGCAAACCTGAACAAATTGCGAAGTCTATGAAAAAAGTCCTAGACAAATACACGGAGGAACAATTTGACGTATGAAGAATTTATTACTAGAAGATCTTACCAATAGACGAAAATAACGATACAAAAATATTGCAATCATCCTTATGTAGAATTTATTTAAAATGGCTCTGTGTAGATTAAAAAATTGACAAATTCTATTGGTTCCAGGGTCCTAATAAACCTTAGAAATGACTCTGGCAAAGTGTGATTATAAAGATGAGTCTGTAACTCTGTATTCTGTATCAATAAATGTACTGAAACCGCATACACTATTAGTTTCATTTGTATTATCTTAACTTTAATGTTATGTTCTACGTAGGTAGTATTCAAAAGCTCGAGGCTTTGGAAGTACTACATTCCAATTTAAAGCTTCTACAAATAATATACCATTGCTAAGTAGCCATATTAAGTAGGTGGTGCACTCTGGGCGAGGGCAATCAGCCCGCTAGCAGTGTTACCCTGGACAATCTTTACACGAGTTGAAGAACATCTACGCCCAACTCAAGAGCCTCAACCCTAGCACTTTCCGGTTTAAATAAATTAATAGGACTTACATCTTCGACGACAGGCTCGACGTACATTTCCACGGTATTGTTGAGGGGTGGCAGCGGCATCAGCATGGGTGACGCCGCCGCCGAGGACCTTCGAGATATACTGTTGCAGGAGCATTGTGAGACGGACCGACGGGAACGGGGAGATTCTCTGTGAACAAAGGACACGATACATTTTAAAATTTAATTATTCCTCTTCTCACACAATACATGAAATGAAGAAATGTGCTATGCATAACACGCACGATCACCGACTTTCATTTGCATAGTTTAACTACTAAAGAACGTCTGGGGGATCGTGTACTTTTGAAGAGTATCCTCTTTTCACAAGTAACACCTTCATCTCCCCCACGCCGCCGCCGTTCGAAGAAAGCTTAGGGCCCGAACCCACCAAAGAGAGGAGTGGTGAACAAGTTTTAGGCATTTTCACATCTTAAAGTTTACTGCAATGTTAGATCATTCAACCAAATTTATTCACTTTCATTGAAATGCGAACTTTTAACGGCAATAATTAACTTTTAGCTGTTTACGCGATTCAATTTGGTTCTTGAATCCAAATTGAAGCCGTGGTCATCGTGTCTGTGTCGCCTGGCCCACGTTAGTAGACAAAGCTATAGGTTTCGCTATTCAACAAAGCTTCCTTCTACAATACGGTGTGCATCATAAGTTCTGGACATGTTTATTTATAAGTCAGACTAAGATTGTTATGTGCATATTGTGCATGCTTAGTCTGTTACAAATTACGGTAAACAGCATTCCGAGCTTAACACTGGAATTGCGTTAGTTTTAGCTAGAACTCACGTACAGTAAAAACAATACATCAGTAAGAATTATGTTGAAGCCTATCTTGATGAGCGATTGCTAATCAAAGTCAAAGCATTTATTTCAAATAAACCAATTACAGGTACTTTTGAATTGTCAAAGAATCGGAAAAATGAAGCTAGTCGCCCATTGCAAAGCGTAGGTACCTATGGAGAAGAGCGGGCAAGAAACTCCATGGATACTCTTTTGAAGTCATGAAGTCTTTTGAAGTCATTTCAAATCTTGGGCAATACCATCTTGCCCATAAACGCCGATGACAAGGTAGATATACAAGCCCTTATTGTGTCCCACATTTGAGCAAAGGTTAGCATGCATAGTTTTCCATAGTATTCCAGCTTGTATGAAGCTATACTTTCATTTCCATAATAAATCCTTCTCTGGATAAGGTTGTATTTTTGGTCAGTCAATTATTTTTCCAGGGTGGCCTTCTCTGCGATGAAGACGGACGTGGCCCGTCTTAAATATCGACTCTGACCCCTTTTTTATATATTGTGTTGTTGCATTCGGTCGTAGTCTGCTAGCATAAACTTAGTAATTCCTGTGCATACTGCTTTTGCAATAATTTTTTAAGTTAATATCAACTTAAAGCTGATTGCAAAGTTAAGATCGACCGCGGCTTGCTTGTTTCCTTACCTTTGAAGTCATTCGTAGATCTAGTTGTATTAACAACTGTTCGATTAACATTAATTCATTCAACAAAGCTTTGGAATTCATTATACATTTGTAAACATACAGCCATGCGTTATCATCGACAGAATATTAATTATTTTAAAGTTTTAATAAGCCAGCGGTCGACGACTGTGTGGGAACTGGGGCATAGAATACAACTGATGGTGATTTATTATTGTTATCTACATAAGTGCGTACGTGAATGCCATGTTAGGTATTTATAGTACTTTTATATACTACAAAAGTCTGTCCTGTAGGCTGTTGAACATAAGCGTCAGTAGCATTAGCGTGTCTATCTATGACTTGCATCAAAATTTCTTGTGTAGGTAGGTTTCACAGTTTCCTCATTATTAACTAATTTCATTAGGCCTCTCTGATCAATAAGACTATATTTAAATATTTTTAAATATATATATATTTTTAAATATTTTGCTGGACAATCCACACAGCATCATCTAGCCCCAAGCTAAGCAGAGCTTGTGTTATGGGTACTAGATGACTGATATACTTAATACAATACATTACATAGTTAGATATTTTTATTATATATAGCAAATACCCAGAACACCCGGAACAAATATTTGTAGATCGTACAAACATTTGTCCCAAGGCGGGAATCGAACCCGCAACCTCTTGCGTCGCAGGCGGACCTTCGCCCGCCGCGCCACATCGGTCGTCAAATGGGTACTATGGGTACGTCCCAAGGCGGGAATCGAACCCGCAACCTCTTGCGTCGCAGGCGGACCTTCGCCCGCCGCGCCACATCGGTCGTCAAATGGGTACTATGGGTACGTCACTATGGGTACTGTTTTAGGATTTCTCGCGTACACATTTAGGAGTCTATAATGTCTTTGTTATACTTGTTACGCCCTGATATGCTTCATAATTCAAATAGACTATTAATGCTGCAATTAATTGATGTAACCTTCCCGGATATATCCGTAGTAAGCACTACAGTAGGCCCAAAATGTTCAAAAAGCCCGTAGAAGAATACTACTACCTATTTTGTCTTCGCCCTCTCTTCGAGATGGTTACTACTGCAAGAATACATCGTTCCTTATTCTCCATAGTAGATACATGAGCCTGACTGTTGGTGTCATCCAATAAGATATGGCTATTTATACACGCTTTATTACACGCTTTATATTAGTTTCACCTGTATGTATGTATGTATGTTTGTAACCGACTCCTTTGGACGCTATTTTGACCCACTTTAAACGGTCAGATTTCATTCAAAAAAATCTTCAACACTATGCACCCCACGCTTTTTTCCATTAATATACATTTTTTTCTAATTTACACTTTTCTTAATCCAAATTTATTAAATTTTATTTTCTATTTTAAGTTGGATTTTCTATAAAAGCGTGTTTTTTTAGTTTTTTTAAACTATAATTTTTATGACCTTTCTTAAGAGATACATATACCACAACTTGATGCACCACTGGAAATGATGCCGATACAAAAACGCTCGTCCTCCTTTAAATAGAATGGGTGCGGAGTGCGGAGACGTTAATGAGTCCTTAAATCGAGCATTGGCACGAAGATGGGTTGTAAAAGTGACGAGTTGGGGGCGTAACGTCAAAATCATTGAGTGCTTTCAAATTGAGGGGAAGCTCTTGTTCAAAACTGTGTAAATAAAAGTGTATCGCACTTTTATATTTCTGAAGCAAATAAAAATAAGAATCGTTAACTTTTTCTTCCATCTTGCCATCTTGATTGTTTGCCAAATAGTGAAATACTGGTAATCAGTTGCACCTGGAAGCCAATATACATATTTGGGAAAAGGCGAGGCAGATCAAGACTTATCTTGCTTTGAAAAAAAATATCCCATTATTCTTTTGTAGAAAGGAAATAACAGCTAAGGTTCTATATTATACGAGTATCTTGATGCTTCATTTCTTTATGATTTTAGTTAAGGTTTACTTAAGTATACTAATTACCTTCTGCTTCTCCGACACGTATGGTGCGAGGTCCGCTCACACCTGCACCTGACTGGCACGAAGTACCCCAGCTGGGGCAGAGGCCCAGGTTCCGTGGAGTCGCTGGAGTCACTCCATTCTGGCTGGCTGAACAATCCCATGTTCAAGGCTGAAGGCATCGTGAAGAAAACTTGCCTTTTTTTTAATTTACTTTATTCTTCTATTTGTTGTAATTTTTTGTGGAATCGAGGGTTTTAACTGTTGCAGATATGTGATCTATTAGATTTCTTATCGGTTTGCTTTATAGAAACCTCGTACCTAGTTACTTTCTTACGAATTCTTCAATCAGTCTATCAAACTATCAAAGATATATTGTCGCTTTTATATCTGTTTTATAGATTTGATAGCCGCACAAGTAGCTGTAGCAACTTTGAATCTTCCCACTGATAAAGCACAGATTTCTATGTTCTTCGATCTGATGCCGTTAATAAAAACAACACACTTTCCGATACTCAATTGTTTTAACACTGTTTTTGAAAGTTTTCTTTTGTCCTGTTAACAGTTAATGAGTTTATTTTATAGCGTTCACTAATTACACTTTTTAACACGTGTCGATATATTCTTAAGTATCGAAAACACGTCAAGTCTACTAGACGACAGAGTACATGTTACCAATTTTTTGGTAGTTAGTGTACAAACAAAATGATAAGGCCGTGACGAGGTGCGTCTGCAATTAGATCCAAATAGTAACGATATGAATGATAAGATTACTTGTAATAATAATTGTTTTTAGGTTACCACGTCGTCTGTGAAACTGGAGCGCCCAGCCCAACAGTTATCAATGGTAGCCCAAAAAAATACAATTATTGATGGATTATGTTATATGTTAGAGTTATTAACATAAGGCGCAGTTTAATTATTTGTTTTACTTGACTTCAACAATAAAAATGGGATAGGTGTTGTTTGGTCACAACAGCAATTTAGTCATCAAAATGTTATGTGTAAATTGGTGGGTACAATTTTAAATCTTGGCATCCTAATTTTTTTGTCAATCCTCAATTAGTCGAATAATTCGGCATGAGCTAATTGTATAGTTCTTCCAAAACATACCTATTAGCACTATTATATGCCCGTTTTAAAGTGCATCTGAGAATGCAAAACATTCCACGTTTTCAACTCCTGCGCAGGAACAAATATTTTGTTAGTGCGTGCGCATCATCGAGATGCGTTATTTACATATCCTCACCTACCACTAAGTTGCTATGTATTATTGTTACAGTATCTACTTTGTATTCATCAGTGAATATTTTTAGATGAGTTGCTGGTTCGAATGTGTTAAGTAAATTACGTTGGTTTGTGAGAGTAGGTGGCCATGCCATGAAATTATAATGAATGAATCCCTTTGATTCATTAAACTGTGTTGTCTGAAATGCACAGCTCTATTAACTCAACTCTTCCTTCCAATGAAGTTGTAAACAATTTAAATTAAAACCGACTTAGCTTAGGGGGCATTTTCAAGAACAAGAAGTTGTCTTCATATTGTTGCCTTAATTGGTCACACGATGGCCAATAAGGCATCGTATGACTAATTTCGGCTCAGTTATTGTTGTATATTTTTTTTGAAACTTTTGAAATTTGCTATGATACCAGATAAACTTGCTATCAAATGTGTAACTTTGGGGACCTGGTGACCTGTACTACAGGTGTTACTATATACCACAGGCACCAGCGATCCACAACCAAAAATACAGTAGTAGTTGCCTACTGCTTGTGTGTAAATATTGTTTGTATTTTTTGGCTTGTGGTGAGAAGTCAACACTTTTTATTATTATATTGTCAAAGCTGCAAAGGGCATCATCACGGTGAACTCTTTATTTTGGCTACAACTTTCACACATGCAAAAATATGGCAAAATGGGTTCTTGCTAAAGGTCAATTTTGTTAAACGAGTTTCGTTAAGCAAAATTGACCGTTGATTTCCAATATCGCTCTGTATCCCACCTCTTTTGTCTTTGAACATTTCTATGAACCAGCAGCTGCTCTAGCCATTGTTTTTAAACAAATAAAGAGCTGTTAGCAAGCTCGGGTTTCGTCAAAAAACCGTTCCAACCATCCCGAACGTGAGGGCACGCGCATTCCTCGGGAACGATCGTCTTTTTTTCTAGGATTTTTTTTTGAGATCGTGACTCACAAAGGATCCGACGTAATGTAATTATGATTGAACATTAAAAAATGTTTCGGCTGCGGTATGAAGGAACAAAGGGGTTCTTACGGGAACTAGAGGGATGTGGATAAGTAGTTAGTTTTTCTGCAGAAGTGGGGTGCATATTACTCCGTTTTGACTGTTGAAAATTAACAGTCAGACTGGTGAACACTAAACTTAGAAGATGAGAAATATTAAAGTTATACGTTGAACATAAAAAAGAACATATGTAGTTTCGATTCCTGCATGCATGACATAAGAGAATCCGTCAATATAGCCCGCGACGTCCAAAATGTCTTAGCTTATTTGCAAATAGCTGCGCTGTTCAACGTTAAGTATCCTTAAATGTTGACCAAAATTCTTTTTATGCTGAAATAATAAGAATATTGTTATATAATATATATTTATTATATATATTTGCTGGAAATAAGGCCAATTCGTGGAGATTTGAAGTTTAGAAAGAAACACAATCTCGTAAAACGCTAGAGCGCTCTCTGAGTCCCTATCCGCTCGGAATTCATTTGTTTTAAGCTCTTAACTTAAGCCCCAATTGGCACACAAAATGCAGGTCATGCAACTGCATTTCCTTGGCCTACCAACTTTTATGGCTATAAGATAATGACAAGCATTACGTCGTATTATGGCCGAAATATGGTGAGAGATTCCGCAACCCAATCTAGCTTATAGCTAGACCTTCCTTCTTGATAATTATTAGAGACCTATACTAGCAGATAGTGGATTTTAAAAGACAAGTTAGCGTCGTATAAATGTTGGACGAGTCTACGACAGCATTTAGGTGAAAGTTTCAGATTTTTAAAGAAGAAAACCATGACCGCCATCAGTGGTTACTTGTCACATGGGCAATAATAATGAGGTTAGTCTGATTCTTCACATACAGAAATATAAGCTTTCAAAAACGTCCAAAACCTTTCATATTATCTGGATGCAACGATGTACCACACTAAATTAATGTTTCAACATCAATCGTTAAACATAGAGATCTCTTCGTTGTGAACAAACAGACAAACAGACAGACATACCAACATTCATTAGTATGCGTTGGCACTCGGACACGCAGACATCCAAACATACATAGAATTCATAGTAAATCATCCTTTTAAGATTTTAGTTAAACATGACCAAGTATAGTTGAGTACAGAAGTGATAGGAATGAGTTATGAGAATTTGTGTGTTTGTTTGTAAAGCACAAGTAAAGGTGACTTAAGTCCTGTCAGTGGATGTTGATTATTAATTTGTTGGGAATGGGGAATACATAGTCAGCCGAGAAATGTATACAAAATGTAACAGAATAAACGCAATACCTCATAAGGGGTCATTGTATTCGTCATTAGCAAAAAAATTTACTACGGGATCATGATATCCCGAAAAAAAACCCGCTGTTCAGTACATTTTGCCGAGTTATGCGCACATAAGTGTATAGGGGAGTCGCTTTTTTTCGCGATTTCAGTGGTAGAACCGTAGTAAAACTTGTTCATAGTGATGGGTAGGTCCAATGACCCCTTTGAGAGGTATTGCATTTATTGCTACACGTTGTATAAGTATTGGGGACAGTTGAACATGTAAGCTTTTCGTAACTTCGCGTTTGCGGCTACCAAACATAGGATCAACGAAGTTTTCTTGGAAAGTTCTTCGGGCTAGCGCTCATTCGGGAATTCCGAATAGAGGTTATTTAGGCCCGGAGTTATTTCAGACGACACACAGTCCATAAGTTCTCAGCTAAATACTAATACTGTAAAGTAAATTAAACTCAGAGGAGACACGTGAAGTTTTGAATTAAATAATAATTATAATTAAATAATTGTTTTTTAACTTTTTTTGGGGTGACCCATTTTGCCATGATAGACAATCTCATGACTAGGTGAAAAATGCAGGTTAAATCTGACTTTACAGAGGGGGGTTCACATTAAAAGAAAATACTTTCGGTAATCAAAACAACACGTTGCTGTAACAATGCATGAATTAATGAATACGAACAAGCTTTAAATAAATCTATAACTCCTTCACTTTTCTACTGACCAGTCCTCAAGCGTATTTGTCACAGCGTCTAGACATTTGTATGCCGCGTCCGTAGTTCCGCTGCAAGCGCTGCCAGCCCACTTAGAATAGGAGACACATTGTGAGCATTTTAAACTTATACTAGTCACGCGTCCTTTTTCGTTCGTAAGGAAAGTTTGCGTTGATTGCAGCGTGGTTTTCGTTTTGAGACTTTAAAAGTCATAAATTGGATGATTCTTCATTATGGATCAGAATGTTGGGGAGCCGTATGGGTCAATCGGAGGTTAAGATACGCTTGCCGAGGTCAGTCTGTGGATGGGTGACCGTTCATTACAAATCGAGACTCCTCCGTGCCTCGGAAAGCACGTTAATCCGTTGGTACCGGCTGTCATTTGTAGATCTTTGACTGTCGTTACGGGATGTCAGAAGCCCAGAAGTCAGACAACCAGTGGTACCAAGGGATGTCGTGTTGCCCACTAACTGGGTTTTGGAGGTCAGATAGGCTGTCGCTCCATGTGAAATACTGGTATTCAGCTGCATCCTGTTAGCGGGAAAACCGACCCCAACATAGTAGGGAAAAGGCTAGGCAGATGAGATGCAGCTGAGATGAGAATGCCAAGAAAGATGTGTGCTGTTATGCGAATGGATAGAATTAGAAAGGAATATGTAAGGGGAAGCCAGAAAGTGGCGCCGTTGACCGAGAAGTGGCGTGGAAATAGCTTGTCATGTCAAAGGATGCCAAGGAATAAGGAAGATGTCGTTAGGAAAGTTTTGGGTATAAATGTGGACGTAATATCATAAAGTATGGCTAGAAAGGAGGTAACTATTAAGATGATGGCAAATAAAGATGTATGGAAGAAGAAGACTATGCACCGACCTCACATAAATTGGGATAAGAGGTTCCGCACTGTTCTGTTTGGTGGACCCATGGATCGAGCTAACATTAACGTGTTTTCATGAGTTTTACACTCATCTACTCCTGCAAACCTGGAGTAAAGTAACGATATTATAGTAAATAAACAGAAATGTTTCTGAGACTAATTTAATCATTTCAGAAGTAGTTTAGTTGGATGAGTAGTTGGATGACGACCGATGTGGCGCGGCGGGCGAAGGTCCGCCTGCGACGCAAGAGGTTGCGGGTTCGATTCCCGCCTTGGGACAAATGTTTGTACGATCTACAAATATTTGTTCCGGGTGTTCTGGGTATTTCCTATGTATAATAAAAATATCTATATATGTAATGTATTGTATTAAGTATATCAGTCATCTAGTACCCATAACACAAGCTCTGCTTACCTTGGGGCTAGATGATGCTGTGTGGATTGTCCAGCAATATTTATTTTATTTATTTATTTATGAGTATGTAGGACTAAAGTCCCTTTTACTATCAAAGCTTTTACTTCATTCCTTGTAAAAATTCAAGTCGTATTCATTGCTCTTTGTATGTTTAGGTTTCTTGCCAGTATTCAATGACCTAGTTTTAATAAAGTAACCTAACTAGTTGTAACAATACTAACTACGTATTTCATAGTAGTTCATAGCAAAGCCTTCTTACGCGTACACGGAGTAGTTAGCAAATGGAGTGATCATAAGAGGCGACGCCGAGCGATATGAAGATAGGCAAGCGAATTATGCTGACAACGTATTATCTGACCGGTAATTCTTGTGATAACACGAACTAGAGCGAAATAATTCAGATTATTTTCCAAATACTATATTTAGACCTGCTTGATACTCTAAAGATGTCGTCACTTACTCAACAACCGAGAATTTCGATATTTTATTCTAACCGAGAATTTTTAATATTCCTTAATAATAATAATAATAATAATAATATATTTATTTGCTCAAAACATGGTATAACAGGTCTTACAATTTAAAATAGTACAAACATGTTTTGCCGGGTTTAGACTCAGCATGCAAAGAATAAAAAAGTAAGTAAGTACTTAACTAACATTTTGTGTCAAAAAACTGTTTCACACTATAAAAGTTATTTTGGCTTAGCCATGCACTCAATTTCCGTTTAAAACAATATCTCGTATTTAACAATTTAAAATCAGTAGGTAATTTATTATAAATCCGTACACACATAGCTAAGCAGCTTTTGTTATATTTTGCAAGCCTAGGAGCATTGTTTAGTACGAGCCTGTATGGGTCCCGTCTGTTTCGAGGACATATATCGTTCGCTGTTTTAAATAACTTTTTATGTTTCCATACAAACATGCATATTTCGTAGATGTATAGACAAGGTAGCGGTAACAAACCAAGTTTTTTAAATACTGGTTTGCATGATTCGTCAGGTTGGATTCCGTATAGAGCTCTAATGCACTTTTTTTGTGCAACAAATGTTCTATGTTGGTCGGTACTGTTGCCCCACATTATAAGTCCATAGCGCAGTATAGATTCTACGTATGCGTGATAAACTAATATGGCTGTTTTTAAATTAGTAACTTTTCTTACTTGTCTCAGCGCATACACAAATCTATTTATCTTACTAGAGACATTGTCTACATGCATTTTCCAATTTAAATGTTCATCAATAGTTACACCCAGAAAGTTAGTCTGGGTTACAGATTTGAGTTTGGGTATATTTAGACTGAAATTAGATTTATTGTTATTACATTTATTAAATTGTATGTATACTGATTTGTCAAGATTTATTTTCAAATTTTGAATATTAAGCCAATTAATCAAGATGTCAATTGTGTTGTTAATGTCAACTTCATGGTCATAAATTGTATTATATTTTTTATTAGATGTCACAATAATAGAAATGTCATCAGCAAATAAGATGCATTTATGGTTAGTTATATTAGTGATGTCATTTATATACAATAAGAATAAGATTGGCCCCAGTATGCTTCCTTGAGGAACACCGAATCTGTTACAAATATATTCAGATGCGTATAGTGTTAGGTCCTTATCATCATTAATATTTGGTATAGTAACACATTGTTGCCTGTTATGAAGGTATGACTTTATCCACTGTAAGGGTGGCCCTCTGATTCCAAGTGATTCTAGTTTTTGTATTAGTAAATCGTGGGAAACTAGATCAAATGCTTTTGATAAATCAAAAAATAGACCTGTGGTTAGATTATTTTCATTGATACTAGGTAATACAGCTTTCATGAGGGCATAGATGGCTAATGTTGTTGATTTATCTTTTTGGAACCCATACTGTTCATTTTCTATGATATTAAATTTATTACAATAATGTACGAGTCTGTTGTACATACATTTTTCATATATTTTAGATAAAATGGGTATTAATGTAATAGGGCGATAATTATTCATGTCATGTCTTTCTCCTTTTTTGTACAGAGGCTTAACAATGGAAAACTTCAGCGCTTCTGGAAAATTTCCACAGCCAAATGACAAATTAATTAAGTATGTTAATACGTCAATGATTTCGTTAGCACATTCTTTAATGATTTTTGTGCTAATTTCGTCGTAGCCTTCGGAACTGGTATTATTTAAAAGCGTTATTTCCTGTCTAACTTCATTTACTGTCATGGGCTTAAGGAACATTGAATTGACAGTTATATTTTTCCCAGTGTTACTTTTAATGTTTGTATCTATTAATTTATTAGTTGAATTGATGTAGTGGTTATTAAAAGCGGATGCTATTTCAACTGGGTTGAAAATTAGTGTGTTGTTAATTTTGACATTTTCAATATTACTTTTAGGGTTTGTATCATTAAGCTCGTCTTTTATAACCTTCCAGGTGGCTTTACATTTGTTGTCGTTTTTAGCAATAAAATTGATATTTGAATTCTTTTTAGAGTTGAAGATGCATTTTTTAAGAAGTTTAGAATAGTTATTGTATTTGATCTTATTAGGTGTTGTTTTATTTTTATAGAATCGATGACGTAGAGACCGTTTTGTCTTGCAACTTTTTTTTAAGCCCTTACTTATCCAAGTTTGTTTCTTTTTATTATTTATATTAACTTTTACTCTTAATTTAGGGAAGCAAAGATTGTAGAGTAGGCAAAACATTTCATGAAAGTGATTAAATGCTACGTTTGCGTCATTAGCTGCATATATGTCACACCAAGACAAATTACGTAAGCATTCCTTAAACTTTCGAATATTATCCATGCTGAAGTCTCTTTTATATGTATAATATGTTGGTAGTTTTTGTGTTTTGTATTTTAGTGGAATGGTCAACATTTGTGCAGTATCATGGTCCGATAAGTGAAGTGGCATTACAATACCTATAGCGTCAGAAATGTTACTAAGAATGTGATCAATACATGATAACTTACGTGTTGGCTCATTGATATGAAATTTCAGGTTGTAATTATATGCCAAGTCCTGTAATTGATTAGTAATATGACCTTTTTTTAAGGTGTTGATATTAAAGTCACCTGCTAAAACTACATTGATTTTAGATTTATACCGTTGCATTAGATTGTGCAGGAGGCTATTTAATTTATTTAGGAATTGGGTGGGATCCGATTGCGGTGTTCTATAAATACAAATAATAATTAATTTATGTTGTGTAAGTTCAATCCCACAAACCTCGAACGTATTTTGCGTGGCGTAGGTTTTTACAAATGGCAGATCTTTAAAGAAAATATTTTCTTTTAGTAAAATGCAAGTGCCACCTCTTTGCTTTTCTCTGCAGTAGTTGGCTGCCATTTCGTATCCATGAATTTTAATGTAGTTTTCGTATCCTTTTTTTATAAAAGTTTCTGAGAGACATATTACATCTGGATCATTATGCGCTTCACGTAATTCTTGTAAAGTTAGTTCAAAAATTTCTCTTTTACATAAAATACTGGCAATATTCTGATGGAGTATTGTAAGGTTATTAGTTACAGGAGGTTTGGTCTCGAAAAAATGTAGTGTTCCGTTTTATGATCGGAAAATAATACGGAATGGTTCCTCTGTGACTGTTCCCTATCGGATCTATAAGATTATCTTGTTTTTGTAAGTTAGAACTCATATTGCGAAAATAGAACGGAATTGTTCCTTTTTTGGGTTCAATTACTTTGGTACTCAATTTAAGGCTTGGTTTGTTACTCGCTATTTTTTTAATAAGTTCCCTTGGATTTAAATAATTGTTATTGTAATCATTACAGTCTATAAGGTAATTGATCCTATTACACAATTCGGACATCTTAGAAGTTTCAGTTTCTAGGAATTCACATTTTTTATAGTTTTTACATACGTTTTTTAAGCGATAGTTAAGCTTATTTATGTCTAAGTACTCACTTTTAAACACATTTAATACTATAATCGTGTTGTTATAAAATGTCTCTAGCACAGTTTGCAGATTTGACACAACATACCTTAAACTGTGGTCATTTTCTCCCAAACAAATTACCAGTTTGTCATTAAAATTTAGCTTAGCATGAAGACAGTTAATTGTTATTTGGCTACTTAAAGCATTTGGTTTTGTTTCCGATATAATACTATATTTTTCATATGGTGTATTCTGCCTTGAATCTATGATCGCTGCTGCTAGGCCGACGCATTGTTGAGAGCCAAAGATGAGAATTCTATTTGGCGGTTTACATTTTTGGTCTCCAGTAGCCGCAGACGTTTGAGGGCAAAACTTTTGCACCTGGGGTTGTATAGGCTTTTTGTTATCGTAGTGTCTTAATGAATCTATTTTCTTTTTAAAGTTTTCAATCTGTTGTTGTGCGTTTTCTAATTCTTGTTGTAGATTGGTGATCTTCTGTTGTAGATGCATAATTTTGATGCTTTTATTATCTGCATTAGTTTTAAGTGGAGAATGGCAGAGTGATTTTAACATTTTAATTTCTGTAGTTAACTTGCTCAGTTGGTGGCGAAGATTGTTATTTTCAAGAATCGTATTTTCTAGTTCATTTTCTGTACTATCGAGTTTATGCGTGAGCTCCGTTATTGTGTCTTTCATTTCTAAAATAGTCAAGGTTTCCGATATGGTACCGTCTACGCTTTTAGACAGTTTGTTAGGAGTGATATACGATTCATCCGATGTTTCGCATTCGGATAGTATATGGGAATCTAAGATTTTGAAACTATTTGGGGATCCGGAATTTGCTGCTTGCAGTTGTGGACTTTCCTGGTCATATTGGTTTATCTGTTTTGGAGAAGAACGGTTTACTTGTGTTTTTTTCCTTGTGGTAATGTTAGAAGTCTGGCTACTATTTAAGACCTTTTTACTTTTGATACACACAGTACATCTCCATTTTCTCTTTGATTCTTGGTCTAACAGACGGTAAGTATGCTCCGGGTAGCCAATGCAGTCTGGTTCATACCGCTTGTTACAAGTTGAACATAATGCGGTTTTTTTAATATCAACGGATTTCTTGCATTTAAAACAAGTAGTTTTCTCTGGCATCTTGCAGCCAATTTTTGAAGTGCTTTTAGCCGACATAATAGGTTTTTCCCTTATTTGGATAGATTTTTGTCGTAATATAGGAACAGGATACACTGGGCACACTGTACAAGCTATATGACAACACCTGTTAATTTCTTTGACGTGCCAAAGTGCTATGTTCCAGATTAGTAGAATAAATTTTCTGCATGTGCAATTTTGTCCTGCTGTCAACTGTGTTCTGCTACTTGTCAACAGATGTCGCTATTCCAATTATTGACAGTTTCCGAGTTACCGAAATTACAATAATAATATATTCAAGTACCTACCACTCACTTCTTTCTATGTCACAGACTTGTACTTATTATTTATAAATTCCAAACATGAATTTTGGAATCTACGAAAAGTGATGTTATTACTTGGGTTTGAACTCACAACCACTCATGTGCGGCTAGTTAAGTTGCAAAAGCGGAGTAGTTAGCCACAAAGCCAACTGAACATGGTCTTCCGTATTCAATTTGTTGACCAGTAGCAGCAAATATTTTTCCTTTGATTAGGTAAGTCTGTTACTATGATGTATGACGGTTGAGATTCAAATCACTTTTGCACTTTGTCTTTGTTATAATTATTTTTTTTCCACACTTGTTTTGATGAATTTGGGTAACAATTATTATGAGGATTGCGATCTTTTCTTTATTTAGATTGATATTTGTTATACTTTCTTCATGCTTCTTTTTGTAAGGCAGATTTTATAGTTCAAAGTATATTGTGGATTCACTTCACAGTTTATGTATGTAATCCGTGGATAACACTGTCACTTAGGAATAAGGTGATGTTTTATTGGTTCACTTAGGTTTACTTCACTTATAAGCACTAATAGTATTTTTAACAATTTTTTAATAACAGAGCACTTGTTTTTACTTTAGGCTAGACGCAGCGCCATCTAGCGAGTAGCTTAAAAAACCACATGAAGCAATAAATCGTTCAAAAATATATTAGATTCTAAAAACGTCGGAAGCAAGGTCCAAGGTAGGCTCTAGATATGAGGTCCAAAGACAGGACTCTCCTTACCATGCCAGCTGTATCGAGGAGTACCACTTTCAGAATCAAATCAGGCCCTTGATCCAACCACTTAACGAAGGTCTCGGAAGAAGGTCGTCGAGGTTTTATTATTACAAAAAATATGAGTTATAATAAAGAGATTGAAAATATTTTCACATAGGTTACATATGACATATCCTATGTAACTACGTTAATACGTATCCCTCGCAGTCAAGAATTCATTAGCAACACTCCATTTCGTAACTTCTCTTTGTCACCAACTATGTATTATTTACAAAAGAATCTCAAATTCAAGCCTCAGCGAGTCACGGATCTGTGTGGGGTCCAAAAAAATAAACATCAGTCATCTCGAGAGCGTGGGCGATGTTCGGAATCAGGTGTTTTGCTTTGAGCAGCCCAGTTGCTTCGGTTGCGTTTTTTACATTAAGTACAGTCATCAGGCTTGAGTTTCCTTCAGGGAATGGGCTGTAGGCTGTGGTTACTGTTTGAATCATAGATATATTAATTTAATTTATTATACAGGGAAAGTTCTGAACCACCATTTAAATTATTTATCTGCTGTTTTATAAAACAATTAAATACCTAATCGAACAAAATGTATGAAACAGCAGATTTCTTTTCGGGATTTCAGAGTTGGTCCCATGGGGAAAGTTGTTTATATTCATGTGTGGAACAGCCTGTGAAAATTTAGACGGTGATAGGAAACTAGCTCTAGACTTTATTTTACTCCAAGTAATGAAACACGGGATAAACATGGTGCAAAATTGGCGGTCTAATGGCCCAAGACGATCTTTTACAGACAACTCTTGGATGGATTGTTAGAAAAATATCATACATAATGATATTTTGTGCATTAACAGTCCATAATCTATCTGATCGTACAGAACCCACATGTGTTCTCCGACTAGCTCTTTGTTGTTTTTTGTCTTCACTACCTTCTGCAGTTACAAAAAGGTATTGGAAGCTGTATAATTTCTCTATCTGTGACATAAATCGGATTGGAACTGGGTCGTCTATTGAACCTTAAACGAATCGTATCGAATCACATTTCGATTAGTCTCGTGATATCAAAATAATGTGAAGAAATGGTGTAAAATTGGTAACAGAAATAAAAAAATCAACACCAATAAGGTGTCTCTGCTAGGGGCTTGGCACTAGATATACAGTACAATATTTGAGACGAAGATCATCATCATCTACCTGGGTAAAAAGGCTAGACTTTTTCCAAACTTGTTGGGATCGGCTTCCAGTGTAACTGGATGCAGCTGAATATCCAGTATGTATAGAGTGACTGCCTGTCTGACCTCCACAACCCAGTTACTGGGCAACACGGTACCCCTTGGTAAGACTGGCTGTCAGACTTTCGGGCTTCTGACTACCCTCAACGACAGCCAAAGATCATGCAATGACAGCCCGGACCAACGACTTAACGTGGTTTCCGAAGCACGGCAGCAAGGAGTTTCGATATACGAACGGTCACCCATTCACAGAGTGACCTTGGCAAGCGCAGTTGAATCTTCGATCAACCCGTGCACCCGCACTAACACTCTCAAAGCAGGTTGGGGACTTTGAAAACACCCGTTTTCAAAGTCCCCAACCTGCTTTGAGAGTGTTAGTGCCTTCTCTGTAAGAGTACACAGTCTGGTAGGTGTTATTATTTATTACATTTGAGCTTTTTAGTTTTATAAGCCTGAACTAAACTAAAGTAACAACATCATCACGCCTTGTTTCCCGGAAGGGTTGGGTAGAAGTTTATCTATAGTAAACTCACACACTCACAGCAGTTAACGCGCGCTTGAGAATTTAACTGAAGAGTTTGTTTGTTTGAAGCGCTAAAATCTGAAACTATTAGTCAGTTTTTTTTGCATTTGATACACAAATCTTGAGAAAGGTTATGTGCTGCTTAATATCACGCTACAACCCTCTACAGATAATTCAGTGATCATTTTTCGTTCTTTTAACTGGGTAGGTATTAAGTCTTATTTCCCAGAAACTCGCACGCTTGCAACTCCCTCGGGTTTAAAGAGTTGGCTTTTAAGAAAGCTGAAACAGTGTCAACGATATCATGGCTTCCAAAACTTCCACATTATTATCATTTTTTTCCTGCAGTTCCATCCCATATCAAGAACCTATCTTGCATTGTTTGAATTATGTAAAGTTAAGACCATTTATCGCTTTGTCACATCATAGTCGAAGGCAAATTCGCATAAGCAAAGCTTTAGTACAAATCCTTTTATGGATAAAATATATCCTGATTAGCATGCAGTCCTGCATGACGACACGGTTGGCGTAGTGGCTGAGCTATTGGCTGCTGCGCTGCGTGTCGCGGGTTCGATCCCCGCACGGATCAAATATTTGTATGGCCTACAGGTAGTTGTTCCGGGTCTGGCTGTTTATGTATGTGAGTTTAAATGTTTGTAAACGCACCCACGATACAGGAGAAATTCCTAGTGTGGGGCAACGTTTATATATATATATAAACGTTGTAATATGTATAAACGTTTTGTATATATATATATATATATGTCGGGGAAAACGATAACTTTTAAACATCAAGTTGCTGATTTGACTATTGTAGTAGGGGTAAACGCCGTAACGTGAGATGTTGTTTTAATGGCGGGAGGTGGACAGAGTCGTTTTGTAGAGTGTGGATTGTGCCGAGATCACTTTTGCTCGGAACTCCAACCAAGTCACTCCTTCAGAACGAAACTGTCGGTTTGCCCATTTTGTTTTAAGTAATTATTTGTTAGTGATATTTAATGTGAATTTGTGTTAAAAATAAACTGTGATTTTTTTGTACCGAAACCAAAACTATTATTTAAACATTTCGTCATGAACCCGATACCACCGAACCCTAATGACAACAGCGATATCGCTCAGCCATCGCTTGCGCCGTCATCAGAAGTGGGATCTGGACTCGATTCCCACTGGCGTGCTATGTTCGAGATGCAGCAGAAGAACATGATGCAGCTGATCGAAGCCATCAGGACACCAGCAGTGGCACCTCAGATCACGCTGCCAGAAATTAATCCGGAGCTACCAGATACCGATTCACGTGCTTGGTGCGATACTATCGATATTTGCCTCGACGAACGTCCACTGGAGGGTGCATCGCTTATTATAGCTCTGAGCAAAGCCCTGAAAGGTAATGCGTCATCGTGGCTGTCGCAGATTTCGCATGCAGGCATGACGTGGCAGCATTTCCGCGACTTATTCCTTGCGCGTTATGCATCCACTGAAACTCTTGCTGCATCGCTTGTTAACATCCACAACGGCCGGCCGAAGGAGGGCGAATGTCTCGCAGCGTACGCCAGCCGCCTAATGACTACCCTGTTGGCTCGATGGAAGAATCGAAGCCATGAAGAAATAGCCACGTCGTATGTTCTCGCTCATGTCTCGCAGTTCGACTCTCGGCTTAATCGCTTGGCGTTTACTAGCGAAATAACGTCACGCAACAAGTTACTACAGGAGATTAAGGCGAGTGCAAGTCTGAAGCGGAAGTTCGATCGCAGTACCGGTGATGGCGCCACTGATGCAAAGCGTTTTAAGCCACAAACTTCCACTATGCTCACGTGCCATAAGTGTGGAAAACCGGGACACAAAGCGGTGAACTGTCGTTCGAAGTTTACGCAGCCTGCTGGAGCTAACGTCCAGAAAACTACACCGGTGGCGACTTCATCGGGTTACAGCAAGAGAGTAACGTGTTTCCGTTGTGGAGAAGCCGGACACATCTCTACGAACTGCCAACGCGGCAGTGCGGGTGGCGCGTCATCGTCGGCGGGCAGCGCTGCCAACGCAACGGCGGAGCGACGCGTTGATAGCTGCGAAATAGCAGGTGTTTGCGGGCAATTGGAACAATCCGGTGAGTCGTACTATTTTTATTTTGATTCCGGTGCCGAATGCTCTCTTGTCAAACAATCTATTAGCCGTTACTTCAAAGGTCAACATGTTTATTCGATAGTTCGTATAAAAGGTATTGGTTGTGCTAATGTAGATTGTACCGAACAAATTCTTTGCGACGTTTTTATTAACAATCATTGTTTACCGATTTTATTTCATGTTCTACCCGATAATTATTTGAAATATAGCGTGATGATCGGACGCGAAATTTTAAAATTAGGTTTTACAATTAACATGACCAGCTCTTCCTTAATTATTTCTAAACAAAAAAGTGTAGGGGTTTGTAGTTATGAAAATAATCGGTTACTTTGTTTTAATGATGTCGATACCGATATGCAAAATAGTGTAGCTTTGATATCGTTGTTGAATGAATATTCCCATGCTTTTATTAACGGGTTACCCCGTACACGTGTTACTTCTGGTGAACTGAAAATTAGGCTTCAAGACCCAAACCGTACTGTTTATCGTCGACCTTACCGACTCAGCCCAGACGAAAGGCAAGTAGTGCGATCTAAGGTAAAAGAATTATTAGACGCTAATATCATTCGGCCTAGTCAGTCCCCTTTTGCAAGTCCTATTCTTTTGGTTAAGAAACGTGACGGTTCTGATCGTATGGTAGTAGATTATCGGGAACTAAATTCTAATACTATCCCTGACCGGTTTCCATTGCCTCTTATAGCAGATCAAGTGGCTAGGTTATCAGGCGCGAATTTTTACTCCTGTCTAGACTGCGCAAGTGGCTTTCATCAAATTCCAATTCGGGATCCCGATAGTATCGAACGTACTGCCTTCATTACGCCTGATGGGCAGTTTGAATACTTGGCTATGCCGTTTGGTCTTCGAAACGCACCGAGTGTTTTCCAAAGATCGGTGTCAAATGCCCTTGGTGACTTGGCTTTCTCTTACGTGGTCTTATACATTGATGACATCCTCATACCGTCAGTATCTGAGGAGGAAGGTATCAATAGGCTGCGCGAAGTTTTAGAAGCACTGACTAAAGCCGGATTTTCTCTTAATATTTCGAAGTGTTCATTTTTGAAACGTCATGTAGAGTTTTTAGGCTATGATATCACAGCTGGCGAGCTGAGGCCGAATCCCAGAAAGATTGAAGCCCTAACTAAACTACCTCCCCCTGACAATATTCATCAGCTTAGACAATTCATTGGCCTTGCTTCATACTTTCGTAAGTTTGTTAAAGGTTTCTCTCAAATTATGTCCCCTCTGTTTTTATTGACGACTAGTAAGAAATTCATTTGGAAATTAGAACACGAGCAGATAAGACAACGAGTTATTTCAATTTTGACTACTAAGCCTGTCTTAATTATTTTTAACCCTGAGCACCCAATAGAATTGCATACTGATGCAAGTGCTGATGGGTATGGCGCTATTCTTTTTCAAAAAGTAAATAATGAACTTTTAGTTGTCGAGTACTTTAGTAAACGCACCTCGAAAGCCGAGTCAAATTACCACTCATATGAGCTGGAGACTCTGGCCGTAGTCAACGCAATAAAACACTTTCGTCATTATTTACAAGGGCGATATTTTGAAGTTATTACCGATTGTAATTCACTGAAGGCTTCGAGAAACAAAATTGATATTACACCACGTGTTCATCGTTGGTGGGCTTTCCTTCAAGCATTTGACTTTCAAATCTTTTATCGCGAAGGTCGTCGTATGGCACATGTCGATTTCCTTTCCCGAAATCCATTGAGTACTCCATCTGAGCAAAAAGGTATGCAAAAAATCGAGCAGAAGCGTGTTGACATCGCTACTTTATCACAAAATTGGTTATTAGCCGAACAATTGCGTGATCAAGAGATTCAATCGTTGGTTACCAAACTTAAAGAAAGTCAGTTTCCACCGGACGTTGCCAAGACTTACGAATTGCGTTCGGGTGTATTGCATCGCAAAGTACAACGTAACAATCGTACTCGCTGCCTCCCTATAGTCCCACGTGCTTTCAGATGGTCGGTTATTAACCATGTGCACGAGTCACTTATGCATCTAGGCTGGGAAAAGACACTTGAAAGGGTATACGAACACTACTGGTTCGAACATATGGCTAAGTATGTTCGTAAATTTACCGATGGATGTATAACCTGCAAAGTGTCTAAGAGTCATTCCGGGCGTATACAGGCCGAACTTCATCCGATCCCCAAAATTAGTGTCCCGTGGCATACAGTTCACGTTGATATAACCGGCAAACTTAGTGGTAAAAACGATTCTAAAGAGTACGTCATAGTTCTAATTGATGCATTCACTAAATTTGTTCTTTTATATCACACTCTTCGAATCGATTCAGCTAGCGCAATTAAAGCTCTAAAGTCTAGTGTATCGTTGTTTGGAGCACCCACTCGCGTTATTGCTGACCAAGGTCGATGCTTCGCCAGCAAAGATTTCAAAGATTTTTGCGAGTCTCACGGTATAAATTTGCACTTGATTGCGACGGGATCAAGCCGCGCTAACGGGCAAGTTGAAAGAATTATGAGTACGCTCAAAGGTATGTTGACTTCGGTAGAGACATCCGATCGATCTTGGCAAGACGCACTAGAAGACGTCCAACTTGCATTAAATTGTTCTGTCCACCGTGTCATAAAAGCAAGCCCTCTCGAACTTTTGGTAGGCCGCGTAGCTAGACCCCTAAATCTTTTAACTTTAGACGATACCGAAACGGAGATTAACCTTGATGAGACGAGAGAGCAAGCGGTAATAAATATTGACAAAAGTGCAAATTATGAAAAATCTAGATTTGATAAAGGTAAAGCTAAGTTGGTAAAATTTGATGTTGGTGATTTGGTTTTAATTCAAAATGAAGAACGGAATCAGACTAAATTAGACCCTAAATATAAGGGACCGTTTAAAGTTGTAGAAGTACTTGACGGTGATCGTTATCTTTTAAAATCTTTGAATGGGAATAGAACCTACAAGTACGCTCACGATCGTATACGAAAGATGCCTCTAAGTATTGTTCCTAATGAGTTAAACGTAGAGGACGGTGATGAAAGTACCTCCACCGAGTATTAGACACATACCATGGCTATTTGGTCGCACCGTACGCACTAGTCTGTAGTCGTAACTGCAGCTCACTTGTGAGCTGTTCAGGGGGCGATGGGCAGCTGGTGGTACGGCGGGGACCTGGGTCTCAATGGAGACTATTGTTGTTTTGGTCTTGTACTGACCTGGGAGTCGCAGACTCTATGTGATGTGTGTGGTCGTATCACATGAGGTGATGACGATATGGGTGGCATAAGTGTCACTAGCTGCTGCGTCAGCTGGGCCATGAGCGTTGTATGTGATCCAAGTTGATTTAGTTGCTAAGTAAATATGATTGAGACTTAGAGGAACCTTTTGTTTGACAACTGTTATTTTCGAGTTATGCGTTTCCTTAAAGATGTGTTCAGGTTGACCGAGGATGTACTGTTGCTCCAAATTTGATCGTTTGGTTACAGGTACTCACGAGGACGTGTAACTTGTCAGGCTAGCCGTGTCGGGGAAAACGATAACTTTTAAACATCAAGTTGCTGATTTGACTATTGTAGTAGGGGTAAACGCCGTAACGTCAGATGTTGTTTTAATGGCGGGAGGTGGACAGAGTCGTTTTGTAGAGTGTGGATTGTGCCGAGATCACTTTTGCTCGGAACTCCAACCAAGTCACTCCTTCAGAACGAAACTGTCGGTTTGCCCATTTTGTTTTAAGTAATTATTTGTTAGTGATATTTAATGTGAATTTGTGTTAAAAATAAACTGTGATTTTTTTGTACCGAAACCAAAACTATTATTTTAACATTTCGTCATGAACCCGATACCACCGAACCCTAATGACAACAGCGATATCGCTCAGCCATCGCTTGCGCCGTCATATATAAACGTTTTGTATATATATATATTTATATATTTCGTCAAGTAAGTTCAATAATACGTTTTTCCTTCATGCCAATTTCCTGTCCTATATTATGTCCAATATGTTTAAGAATTGAATGTTAAAATAATTGTAACGACTTATCTGTTTAAAATACAATTTAATGTATTGTTAAACTTGTTCTAACCATACCTTGATTTTAACTTATGGTTTAACGTCTGCCAAAACTGCCGCTGTTTTACTACTACGTGCCCCATGCTCGTTTTCACTATTAACACTAAGCGACACCAATATTATATAAATATAACCGCGCTGTTGGATTTTAAACGCTGGACTTAGCGCCGAGAGATGGAAGTCCGACAGTGCAATATTTTGGGCTATTTTTGGATTAAGTAGCTTTTAGTAGCTTAAGATTGTTGGCGCCTTACTTTTAGTTTTGTTATTTAGTAGTTACGAGCATGGCTGTACTGTACTGTCGTTATGTTTCGACAATACGTGTATATTCTGAATACGAATCGACGAAAAATGTTAAAGCTGCTACTGAACTCATGTTAACGGGTTGTGCGTTGATGTCCCTTCCCTGTCTATGTAAGTAATAATAATAATGTCTCCTCGTTGGACATTCAAACTGTTCCCTATATTTCTTTGTCCTGCAATTTTTGCCCTACAGTCCGTATTTTATTTCTGTGGTCTCTCTGTTACTTACTGTAACGTACTGTTAACAAACGATTTTCTCTTTTTAAATCATAAAAATAACTAAGAACTTTACATCATCATCGGCTTGCCATCTTCATCACACAATAATCGACTAAACACGAAAAAAACATTAAAGAAAAATAAATACAATAGCGTGGGTTTGTAAACGGCCACAAATTTCTAATGCTCAAGGTAATTGCTTCATCTCGCACAATTTAATGGACATAGCCAAGACTGCAATTTGTAGGTACGACGGTCTTACACGAAATTCAAGTTAATTTGGTATTAGTGGCTCAATTATTAGATCGTGAAAAGATAATATCTGGTAAAGAAATATAAGAAACGATGGTCAGAGGTAGATTACGATGGTTAGATGGTACTATCCATCGTGGATAGTAAAACCGTTGATCTTCGTATTGTAAGGCAGCACGCCTTACTTTTAGCAGCACTGATGTATAAATACTAGATATTTAGAGTACGTCTTTACCGAGCACATACTAAACAATCGATACATTCTATATTTGAAAAGATTCTAAAGTCGTTTTGAGTGTTCTATTCCAGTCAGAACTAATATTCTTCCAGCCTGTATGATATAAGGTTCCCTTCAGTAGACAATCCTAACAGTAACTACAGCAAAAGTATAGTTTAGCAATGCCTTATTGATTGATCTTTTGGTAAATCTGAATCTAAAGATCCGAAAGCTCTAACGCTAGGGACTTGAGAATTTTCTTAAATACGAGTATTAAATATTGACTAAGAGAGTTAAATTAGTTACGAAGGTACTTAGGTACAGAATTATTCTGGATCTTACTGCAACTACTGCTAAAGAGTAAAGAAGTAGAAATAGAATTACAGCTCTATCCATCAATGTATTCTTAAATTGTGTGTTGGGACAAAATTGCCAATCAAAACCATTGGCCGCTATAAAACTATAAATGCAGCCATAAACCAATCTGCGGCCTTAATAAATCCATCGATAATAACCTCGTTCTTAACAAACAACAATGAAAACCTAAAACCAACATAGTTTCCTTTATATCCCCGTAAAAAGTTACTCGCTTCAATTCTTACACCACATCGTTACATAGGCTTATTCGTTGAACTTTGTTTCCGATTCTTCAACTCAATAACCCTCACTTTGTTAACAGATTGACAATCTCCTTTTGCGTTTAGCAACACCTTTATACTATGCACATAAGATTCAAACTCTCCAGTTCCAGCAGTATGTGGATTTGGTGAGTAGATGATTCATCGAACATTGTCTTGTACTATGGCGACTCTTTGGCAATTGCTTTTGTAGGACAGTTGCAGTCTGACTGCCCTCTCTAATGAACGTATGCTTTGTATAAGACTTAAGCTTTCAGGGACATGTTGAGAAAGCTGGTTGTGAGCGAATGTGTTGAGCAGACAAATTAGCTGTAAATAGTATCCTTTGTACGAGACACACCATGTCTCATAGAAATGGTGGATACGGATACGAAGGTGCCATTTACAAAGATCTTATTTTAAGCCAAGAAATGGGCGACAGATATTTTCTATTATTGTTTTGATTGTATTCTTGAAGGACTGATCAACATAGTTCGAGAGAACTTCCGGGAAACAGGACAAAATTGATGACGCTATTGATAGCACCCTATTTATGGAATTCGGAGTGCCCCAGTTCTCTTGTAACTCTGAACGAACGAATGCCTCTTCTTACAAACAAAGGATTTTGCTACCAAAAATATCCATGTAGGCGGATAATCACATAATTGCAGCGATGCAAGATGCTGGCGATAAAATCCGACATTGACGGTGATTTTAACAACGTGCACATATCTCTTCGTCCCACATGTGCTGATACTAGGCACATTCGATTACTCACCGAATTATTCTGAGATACAAAAAAGTATGTGTCATCTACCACCTTGGCACGCAAGTAGGTGCAGTTTTTTGGATACGCTTTTTTTCCCCGGAGTCGATAACTGTAGAAGTAAGCTTACGAGTATTTGGCAAACTGTTATTACAATATTTTATTGCAGTATAAACCAATGCATGTTTGTAAGAAAAATTGGACTGAATTTTGGCAAGCTGCAATATGGTAACATTATGTTTTGTATGTTGCTTTCTAATAAATTGTTATTTTTCTCATTTTTATTGATCGAGGACGTACGTGTTCTCGTATTTACTTACCCGAAATTATTGGGATAGTCGTTTGGGGTAGGTAGTTGAATAGTGGGAAGAACAACATATTGAAGAACATCGAATTGAAATTAGTATAATTGTGAAATGGCCAACCCAGCTTGGTGATTAATGCTCGTGCCTTCTTTATATGTCTTTACCCTGCAGTGGGACAGTAACAAGCTGGTATTATTAATTGAGTTTCTCAAAGGATATACAAGACATCAATGTGTCAAATATTTTATTGAACCATTGACTTTCTAGTTTACAGCTTTCTGTGCAGTTCGACTCTGATGTGAAACAGACACAGGTAACCCACCTACATGAACGTGTTTTCTAAAATGCTCCTTTTGCTAATTTCGTCACAGGACACTAAAAATCTACAATGGAATTCATCCAAAACTGCTGTTTCTACCTCGCAAACGATTACCTACGTACATTATTCAATCTTGTAATTGAAAACAACAACGGTTACTACACAAGTTTTTTCTGCCTTCTACATTTAGCTATTCTTTTTATGAACCCTTTGAGAATGGTGTTGAATAAGTACGGTTTCTAGAATAGGGCTTTTCGTCATTCTTTAGAAACGGTATTCTAAAAAACCGTGCTACCCCATTTTATTCGTTTTCTCACTAGATTATTGTACACAAAGAACAAATTTCCTGCAAATTTATTTACTATAGTGTCTTCGAGTAAAATGGCTGTGTAACCTCCGGACTTTACCGGACGGATAAATGGACAGATAGACAGAGGCCGAAATTATAAGGGTTCCGTTTAGATACAGAAACTTAAAAGGGTGACACATAAATCATTGTTCCTTCATTCCAGCTCAATTAATAAGTCTGATAGTGTTTCCCTGTATTTTGAACTAGGATTTATTTTTTTAATTTTGTGTGAAACCATTTTTCGTTTAAAACTTATTATAAAACTAGCTGCGGCCCGCGGTTTTATCCGCTGCTAAGGGTCGTATCGTAAAGTTAAATAGCATATAACCTTCCTTAAGAATTGGGTTACCAAATGCAAAAAGAATTTTTCAAATCCGACTTGTACATTGTAGACTACAGCGTTCAAACAAAAACTCTTCTCACCTCTTCAGCTTTATTTGATAAGTATAGCTCCACGCAGAAGAATTTTAAGTGGTTCTTTTCGACGTAAAAGCTTAAAGCTCCGTCATATTTGAAGGCGCTTCTTATTATGTGTTATCCCCACCAAGGGCCACAGCCCACAGCGTCATTGTATCAATCTTATTGTTTACAAAAGTGACAATGTGAGATGCATTACTCATATTCACAGTAACCCTTCTACTAACAATAAGTGTTTGTTTAAGAAAAGGGTTCTCCACAAAAGGGTTCGGTCTGAACCCACGACCTGTGGGGCTGTGAATCAGACTTGTGTATCTTTTTTAAATATTAGTATTATTCATTTTTCTCTATGTCCATTCTATACGAAAATGAAATTAAAAATACCTATAGAAACTTGAAATACTCGAGCCGTAGGGTACGTGTACCTACTTATATTCTTTTTTTTTAAAGACAATTCAAAACGTTTGGTTTACAGTTCCCACGACCCACAGGCTGGTCACCTCAGTCAGGCTTAGCATTGCCATACATCGTGGCAATGCCGCCAGGAATCCTTACCATTCTAGTTATTTAAGTTTGTTGTTAGGTTAATATATAATGTTTTTTATTTTTTATAGTTGTATAATTATTGTTACCCGTATGAAACCAAAGTAGGAAATGATAAAATTACTCGACTTGAACAGGACATACACTTTACTTAGATTACCCAGTTGGTCTTGTAGCTGCAAGCGCTCTGCTGTGCATTAAGTTCTGGGTTCGATTCCCGTGTCGCGTAAAGTGATATAGGGTTTTCCATCAGGTATTTCTTAACCTAGAGTCGGTATTTGTACCCAGTTGATGGCAACAAGCTCGCCCCTATTACATGAGACTGAAACATAACTGGTGTAATATGGGTGTACTGTAGGTAGATACACCCCTGCATAATGCAGGCTTGACAGATTTAACCTATAAAAGTATAGTTATATATTATAGTTTAACCTATAAAAAAAAACCTATGAAAAATGTAAAATTCACCCCCGAAATTTACACAGCCCGCTATTTTGAACGAGTTCGTAGCGAAAATGTAACTTCTCACTTCTGTATCTACTTATATTCCTCTTCTGATGCTAAGGTGGGTGACAAACTTGGGACGCATTAACAGTAAGTGTTTTGGTACCTTAAATTACTTTTCAACCATGGTCACAATTATTTGGCTTCTCTATCCATTGACGACCATTGTCTTGTTATTTGTCCACGTAATTGAACGTACAGCAAACATTCTAGAATGCAGCCACACAAGCCATCGAAAGCAGCTATAAAAGCCATCAAAATCGGCTAAATGGCACCACCATTATCATCATCAATTGAACGACAAATCGCTCTTGAAAAACTGAAGCTTCTAAGTCTATTATTGTTTGTCTCTTTGTCTAAAGTTTATTGAACTGTTCATAAACAGCCAGTCTGTTTGTTAGATCATTGTTTTTATAAGAATCTGTTACCAGTTGCCAAAAAAATCGCAAATGACGATATTTCACTTTGTCTGAAAATATTCGCAAATTGCGCTGACGATGTTTATTTATAAAGAATCTTAATATTTATTAGCGTAAAATTTTCAAGGTTTTCATAATTTATGAAATCCTGAGAAATGTCTCTATTAATAACTAAACGTACAGTTTGTTTTCTGAAATATTCAAAAAGTTGGTGAAACGGAAACGGAGTAATTTAGAGTGAAGAGTCATTTATGTCTATAATAAATTATTATAAGGAACAGTAGCACGATTCCACATCACCAGAGCAACGTGTGAAAGGGACACTCGTATATTTTTAGCTTTGAGCTGTGAGACATACAAGTAACATAGGAAAAGCTCAGACGATTTTCTTCACGAATTTGTGGAAGTATCGATTGTAAAATAGAGCTGGCTGGATTGACTAACTGACAGAAATGTTAGTTCCAATTTCAAAGTCTAGTTGACAGGAAAAAATTGTTACGAATTTAGTTTTGTATTATTGGTTTTAAGCTAAAAATTGTAAAAAATAATGTACAATTTTAGATCAACTTTGAGTAATAATGGCTTAACAATAAAACTGATTGCTCACGTGACATTACTAGTGAAATAACGATTGCAACATGAATATTACCTATTTCATAATCGTATGGTTTCGAAAGTATTATGTTCGTAACACCCACTATAAAAGGTTTATCCTATAGGAAAATATCGCCTTTCAAGGTATGTTGGTGGCAGAAGTAAGCAGAAGGAAGGAAATGAAAATCGTCTAGTAGGTACTCATTTTTTTAAGACTACCGAGTATTATATTTTTGACAAAAATAATAAATGAAGTTTGTGTGTGGGCAACACTGAAAAATGGCGGACTTTTTAGTGGCAGAAGTAAGCAGAACTCACCGATTTGACAGAATGGAAATAATGACGTCACTCGAGACGCAATAACAGTATACCCCGTTTTGAGATAATTGCGTTGGGTATGGTAATATTTTACTGAAACGTCCATATTTGTAAGTTGTCAACTAGCCTTTTACTTCCTTAGAAGCAATTTACTTAAATTATAATAACGTGTTGCTTTAAGCAAGTTAGACCTTGTAATAGACCTTGTTACGATGATTAATCAAACTCCGTAGGTGCAAATAACATTGTTAGGTTAAGTAATTAATGTTACAATGATGTAGGAGCTGTTATAACATAACTTAAGTATCTTTGTGTAGATCAATTTAGGTTTATTTATTTGAATGCCTCCTACAGCATTAAACACGCTAAATACTAATAGATATTGTAAAGGTTATGTAGTAGCAAATCTGTTAGTAAAAGTTACACCGAAGGTTATTTTTGTTCAGTGGAAACGATTCAATACAATCAGGTATTATTAGGATAGGGACAAAGTTTACTTTCAAGTCTATTTTTAGATTATGTATAGTTAGGCGTTGTTAACACTGTCTATAAATCGTATCTACGCGATATGAAAGCATTCAAAAGTTCTCCAACATTTTATTTCAGTGAGTTATTACACGATAGGAGATGAGTTTAGATCATAGGAGATCAGATTGGATTAGGAATCCATACTAATATTGTACATAGGAAAGTGTGTGTGTCTGTCTGTCCGTCTTTCAAGGCAAAACCACTGAACGGATTTTGATAAAATTTGGCAGAGAGATAGATAGCATCCCGAGGAAGGACATGGGCTACTTTTTATCAGCAAACCAAAACCAAAAACCGGCAAAACCGCGGGCGGAATCTAGTTAAAACATAATGCAGGGCCAAGGCCTCGTGTCATACAGAGAAGGATTAGGAATTACCCAGTTTTTTTGAAGATTTTATAAACGGTATTTTTTTTTAAGATTTTGGCGGCAGGACTGCTGCGCCGCGTGTCGCGGGTTCGATTCCCGCACGGAAGCAAATATTTGTATGGCCTACAGATAGTTGTTCCGAATCTGGCTGATTATATATGTGAGTTGAATGTTTGTAAACGCACCCACAATACAGGAGAAATTCCTAGTGTTGGGCAACGTTTGAAAAAAACATAAACTGCCCAATTCTTAGATACCTACCTAGTTTCCTCTTCATTACGATTGGAACTTGAAAATATCCAACCCTACTGTTAAAAATACTATCATACTTTTCAATGCTCCAGTTTCAAATTGCATTAAACATTTCTGAAGTTTACATAAGCTTTTCTCGTTCCGTATTCCCAGTGCTAAAATAACTTTCGATCCCAGAAAGTGTCTGAGATCTAGTCAGGCTGAATTGCTAAGAAGATTTATCTACGAAGTAAGTATAATAGTAACCTCCGACCTAGTAAGACTATGAAGTACCTAAGCTTCCGTTCTACCAAGTGCCAAGACTTATCATAACCCATTGTTTGGCTTAGGCTTGATTAAGTTCATCGCAAAGCCACAAATATGACATACATACATAGATTGACACATAGATAGATTGACGCCATTTAATTAAACGGCCATCTTTGATTTAAAGTAGTGATGTTCGACGATTTCAAATTAATTAGTCGATTTTAAACTCACATAATTTTAATCGAATAATGAACTACCAAATTAAAAGAAAATAAATCTTATTTGTAATTTAGAAAATTAATAAGTGAAGACTTGCTTGATATTTATCAGGCCGAAACAATTTAGAAGTAACAGTTACCTACTATTTTTTATGATCATTGGATGTAATTGTTTGTCTATTCTTTCGTCATTCGTATTTCAATTTCGAATGATCGTTATTCTTAACTGCCATTAGTCTCAATATATTATGCACCCGCATAAGCTGCATAATATAAATCTCACTATTGATAACAACGAATGTTCGTCTGTATTGATGTCTGTTCGTCCGTTTATCTTGATCGCAATAAAACTTTATTGTCTTGTTATCAATGTCAACCATCAATCAGGTTTCGACTTTGTACAAAATTAGACTTTATCCCTTCAATGATAAGGATTTATTTCGGGTATTTTTTTTCGTGAGAGCAATGAATCCATGGCGTTCAAGGCCCGTTTGTGGCCCCATGGCTGCCATTTATAAAGATTTTAGTTGTAATAGGGAATCTGTTAGGCTTCGCACGTGAGAAAAGGTAAGATTTACTTTGGTATTAACCTTTTACGTTTGTGGCTTGAAAATACATTACCTACCAGTGTGGTTTAATTTCCCAGCTAATAGAAACTTACTGTTCTGAATGTTCCATTTTTCTTTTAGCTTACTTCTTCTTTATTTGAGCCAGGAAAACCTATGCGAGTAAGAGCACCACCAACTACCTATCTACTCATAATTATGTTGCTTATCAAAAAAAGCTTGGAACAAATTAAGAGACAATAATTTGAACAGCACATCTTTTTCTTCCTTCACTTCTCTATCAGTTGTCATCTTAGGGTCCTCTGGCCTTCCCTGAAAAATCATCAGCTTCCACTATATTCGATAAGCTTACTAAGGCAGCCATCCACACTCCACAGTCATATTTTCGTCACCTTCTTACCATACTTCTATAAAATAACACATAAAAGCACGTAATTTCCCTTTTGTAAGTATCCCAATATTCCAAATATCAATCTAGCATCCACTAACGAAAATGCACTTAAATATGATAACCGATGCAAATACAATTTCACTCGGATATTGCACATGTAGATCCAATCTCACTGCAGCATCATTCACTTAATCAGATCACACTCCGCACGGAATATTTGAATAAGCTACTTCAGCTTTCGTGGTAGTTGGTAGAGATGGTGGAACTGTACTGATAAGTAGTCTGGTTAATGGAAAGTACACAAAAGAACTCAACAACAAGTCTATTACAGACATCTTGGGAGTTGCTGGTTACTTAGGTAGGCTTAAGTTTAATAAGTACGCAACTCAACTTGATAGAACTTACTCGTATGTGGCGTATTATCATCAGGAAGTAACGAGGCGAGAGTTATTTATACTTGGGCACTAGTTATTAGAACTTATATCTTCTCTGAAAGTGTTCTCGTTTCTGTCAATGTTACATTGCTGAAGTCCGCCCGCGAACAGAAACGAACTGTCGGAATAGAAGTATTCTACGTCCAAGTCATGGTTTACCCTAGTGTCAAATTTCACTTAGATCTGTTCTGCCGTTGAGAAGAGTGATTGATTGTTCTACATCCAAATATGATCTAAGCTACATCAACACCATCATATCTATGCTTCGCCTGAATAACATTATTTTACATGGAGCTACTGCCTATCTGATTTCCACAACCCGGTTACTTACTGGGTAAAACTATAACTCAAAAATACCAGCCTGTTACCGATCCACTGCATGGCAAAGGCCTCTTTCTCATACAGAGAAGGCAAGAGCATTAATCACCACCTCAAGATGGATTAGCGATTTCAGACTTATATTAATCATAAGTTCACGTTTTCCTCACGATGTTTCCCTTCACCGATGTCGGTGATGTTCAAGATCATCATACATCAAATATCAGTAGGAAGAAGTAAGATGCATGTGGGCTGACTTGTTACAGTTTGATGAACGAAAGCGAAATTCATTGATATCGTCCCCCATTCTATCATCAAAAAGTAGACAAAATTATGAATTTATGTATTTAATAATGACACACTTCTTTCTAACGAAGCTGCCTCTAAACAAAATAATCTAAATATTAGTTGTTTTAATTAGTTGTGGCAGTTTCGTTTATCGTAGAGATTCATAATAAATGTGAAAAATGACCCATTAATAATAATAATACTTCTCTGAAACCCCCATTAATATTCGTTTCAAATGATGCAATAGCTCGTTAACGAAATCTAAAAATGTCTCTTGAACTCATTTTTATGAGCCCAAGCTTACGATGACAAGTCCCTAGTCTTTTTTTTCATTTTCATAAATTCTCTGGTTTTAAAATGATATTTATTTGATATTTCACACCCTGTTGATATTTCCGGGATATCGTCTGGCGTAGGCCACTGGTGGGATGAGAATGCAAGGCAAAATAAATTATCATTGTCATGAAAGGTATTGGTTTTTCTATTTCATATCAATTTGTATTCCAACGAACTTTGTCATAATATCACTGTCGAGTTGAACAGTTTTGTTCGAATGTTTACGTGACAAATCGGTTTACCGGTTTTACTCTAAATAAGTGCCAAATAATGTTTCATGCATCCCTCGAATGGGTCCATTACCATCTATCATTTGTAAACAAATCATCCATCAAGTCATCAGTCAAGTCGATTATTCATCGAAGTGACAGTGGCAACACCGAACACGCAACCAAAAATGTTAACAGGCAAATCGTATAATATCGGCATTGCCTAGTATATAATAAATACGATATTATTGAGGTCAGATAGCCGTCAAAACAGAGAACATAATCAGCCCATAAACTTTCCTGGATTCAACACTCTTGTCTATTAGAGTGGGGTGTCCGCCACGCGATCCCAAGGGATGGTAGTCGCTCCATTTAAAACATTGAGCGGCCGCCTCTGGTTAGGCAAGGGATATCGATTTATTTTAGCGCATTACGCATAGCCTCTGTAGACAGTGCAATAGGCGCATAGTCCGTCAATCGAGTAGGTTGTATGAATCAGCGGTGCAACGCGGTCACTACGTTTGCCAAACTATTAGCACGCTGTCTAGCAATTTAAATAAAAATGACAACTATATCTGCTACGAGCACTTCGCCCGAGACTTCGCGTGCATTTCATACTTTTATCTTCCACCTTTCCAACTCTAACAAGAGTAGTTTTGAAAATAAAATACAGCCCACTACAGTCACTCGCTGATAATGTAGCTTTCTTCAAGTGAAATATTTTTTTAATCGGTTAGCTCATTTTGAGTTCATCCATTACAAATAAACAAATCTTTCCTCTTTATAATATTAGTGTTTATTACTGCTTATAGCACGTGGCTAAATGAGATTATATTACGAATCCACGTGACGATACTCAAGTTTATAATTTAGTTAGTCCTATAGGCACTAGGGACTTGTAATGGACTGGACCCTGATTTGGTACACCTTCGCAAGTAACGTGACTGCCGCCACGTGACAAAATTCAAAGTCTATACTTGTACCTTTGTATGCCCTTATGTACTTAGTTGATTTATATATTAATTACTTAGCATTATAATGTATAGATTTCAAGTTCTG
This sequence comes from Phlogophora meticulosa, assembly GCA_905147745.2. Classification (NCBI taxonomy): domain Eukaryota; kingdom Metazoa; phylum Arthropoda; class Insecta; order Lepidoptera; family Noctuidae; genus Phlogophora; species Phlogophora meticulosa. The sequence goes on along the minus strand of LR990538.1, from coordinate 10,422,280 downwards.
CAACATTAGACACCGTTGACATCCTACGAGAAGCTTACATTTGTCCTGGATTAATTTCTGTGCAAAATTTCACGCAGATCCATTCAGTCGTTGTCGCGATTGAGTAACTATCTATCCATCCGAACTTTAGTATTTATTTCATTAACGTGATATTTTAGGAGAAACATATCCAAATATATTTTGGGAGAGACATGACAGCTCCCTAAAGTACTCCTAGCACAACAGACCAACGACGAATCCCAAAATAGGCACAGACACAATAGCAATCCTTCAACCGTCTAAACACCAGCGCAGCGCTTCCATCAAGCCGTGTCAGTGGGGAGCCAGGCATCCAATGAAAACCGCGTTATTTACCACTGTTGTTGTATTAGTAGTGACGTGACAGACCAATTTCTAGGGCACACGGCGATCCCCGACGCTTACGTCTACGGAGCCGCTGACCGATCTGTGATTATGGTTGTCACTCGAATTTTATTGTAGTTTGCTGAGAGGTATACATTATACATTTTATATTAAAGGAGAACGTTCCGTAGGGGAGAAACAGAGCGTAGACAAAAGGGTGGTTAATCTAATGGGAATAACTGGTATAGGAATATCCGTTGCACGAATTTCTGAACCTCATGATGACGGTTTTTTTTTAACTAGCCTTTTTTTCGAGACAATCTGTACTTACAGCAAGCAGTTTGATATAATAGCATAATGCACGTTTTGTATTTCTAGTGGATCAAAATTGATTTTGAGTTTACAATATTCCATTTACGGCCGATTTCAATAACGTATCTCAATCCCAATCTCAATCAACGATCTTTGACGGCTGCTTCTGATTCGCCTTCTCAAGGTTACAGATTGCAAACGCGGCCATTGATTGGTTTCAAACACAGATGGATCTCTAGATACGTTATTGAAATCGGCGTGCATGACAGATCGCTTTTGATATTATTACGGGTCGCCTGTAGACGACTTCATTATTGACAGTATTGTTCTTGACTGTGTGTATTAATTATTGTGTTTGTTCTAATTTGGTACGTTAATGTGTATTATTTCATTTATTCTTAATTTAATTGTATCTATGACAATGCGTATTTAATTAATTATTTAATAAAAAAAAAAAAAAAAAAAATATGTAACATTGTGTATGTAATTTTAATGTCTATTTTTGTAATGTTTTATTTGTCTTGATTTTAAGTTTTAGTACATATGGACAATGTCTAAAATAAATAAATTAATAATTATTATTTTTCGGTATCATTATCCTCTTGCATCAAATTAAACGCGCATTTCTTTTTGCAGGATCTCCATACTAAATATTATGTATTTTTTTCTTATTATGTATATTTTAATTTTAAGCGGATTCATAAATATTTTTAGGAAATCAAAATAGGATTTATATGGGGTTCGATTGCCATTGACTTGCCACCAAAAGAAATAACTCTCAATCAAAAATAAATAAACACTCGACTCGAGCCGACAGCCCTACCCGCCCACTATGTTTTGCAGATCTATATCCATAGGTTGCCGACTGTCTAGCAGTTGACGTCTTTCATATGGATACCACACATCCATGGGGAAATAAGAGCGTGGATGGGATGTCACAGACAACTAAAGTATTTATAGAATAATACCTCTTCTAGTTGGAGATTATTAGAGGCAGGTGGATCGGTGTTAAATGTTCTATAAAATTAAAATATGGAGTTAGAAACTTTTGCTTTTATTTTGGATTGGACACTTTAATGCTGTTTCGTTTCAGTTTAGAAGGAGATTTATTGCTACGTATTTATAATTCATACTAATATTAAACTTTTACTCTGTGTGTAAATTTGTATGCTTTCACGTCTCATAGAAATTCAGCCACTGGTTTCAGTGTGTCGGAATTGGAAGTAACGGCTTTTGCAGGAACTACTAAGAACGTCACTAATATAAAATTAGTAGAATATGGTCGACTAATTTCAATTATTAACGAACTTCGAATAAATTGAATATCGAATGAAAACGGATAGTCTCGTGATGGAACGAACGAAACAACTACCCACAAGAACAGATTTATCTTTAATGTGCTCAACACGTCCACCAGTCTATTGGGTTATTCGAAATCCTCCCATAAAACTTTACGTATTTTAACATTATGAAACAGTATGTAAGTTCACCTTATATTGGTCATTTTTAAAACTACCTACTTATTAGATAGGTATTTGATGTTTATCGACGAAAGACGTATTATCGTCACTTATCCGTAAATCTCCTAATCACCAGTAAGCATAGGCAGTATAGTCATGGAAAATTATCCATGGTCAATTTATTTTTAAAGAACACTAGTAGCACTCACTTTTCTGACACCGCATTCCAATTTCAAAATATTCACCATTACGAACATCAAAGCAGAGTTGACCTCTTGGCTACGATTTGTTTTAATAGTTAGTGTTTTAGTCGATTATGATTTTAATGAATGACATCATCGGCTTCATTAGACAGCGTGGCATTCTTTACTCAGTAAATTGACGTGTGGTATAAACACGCCTCTGCAGTGCTTATTACATTGGATCTAACGAGTAGTGGGCAGCATGTGACCGACCGCGACGAGTGGGCCATACTAGATAACTAAGTAAACAAACTAAGTAATAACATACAGATTATAAGACACGTGTAACTAAACAACTGTTATGGAAAAGATAAATGACGTCAAGATAATGACGTTGGTTGAATATTTAAAGATTAACTTGAAAATTGTTTCGTTTACTAACGTGGAATCGAGCTTTCGCTATGTTTATAAAATAAAAATACTATTAAATGAAAATAGCTTCTGTCTAAGAAGCAAATTGGCATAAATATTGTCCTCATTAGCAAATTCCGGCAGCAAATGTTTTCACATCCGACGCTGTTTCATACAGGTCAATGAAATGTGCTTATTATAAAATAAACTGTTTTGTCCAATGAAACCCGTTGTTACATCAAAATAAGACCGAAACAATAGATCAATCAATTAATTTCTTGTGAAATGAACTAAATATCAATTCAATAAAATGCAACTGCAGTCACTTGGCCTTCTTTTCCAATTATTCAACCATTTCATATAAGTACCTGCTACTGGCACCTGCTTACAAAATATTGTTAAATAAAAACTAGCACTTTTTTAAACTTGCCGGTGATTAATTAATTTTAAAACACTTTCATCGCTATTTCATTTCACTCTCACTTTTCACACTCATATTCGATTATTCGTGTTCGTAAATCGAATGTTACGTCACTGGCTACAAACTTTTTACTATTAGTTATCACACCACTTAAGTACTACAATATTTTTTTTAATTTCTAAAATATTTAAATTTCGAAATTTTTGATTCGAATGCGTCAGTCAGCGAGGCGAGCGCGTCGCGACGCTCGCTTCGACTGGCCGCTTTCGGCCGCCTGCCAAAGAATCCATGCCTGAAAATATATTTATGTGGATATGGTTATTTACCTCCTCACTGTCATGGCGTGTTTAAATTTTTAATTTATGTAGTTTTACGTAGAAACAAATTTATCTGGTACGAGGTCTGAAATTTCGCAATTTTACATCTTGACAAGTTCACCGACCTCATGAAAATTGATTGCATGAATGACGTAGCTGACGAAATAAAACTCGAACAAAAGCTATTGAGTTACAAATAAAATACCAATCTTTATATCCAGAAATCTCTCGCATATTAATTTGAGTCCCACAAAATTACCCGCATTCTGTACATTAAATTACGTAAAACTCTTTCATGTCACAGTACAATTTACTTCACAACAACATTTGCATTTTTGGTTCATTAGACTCAACGTCAGGCACTCCCAAACCCAGGCAATAAAGATAATCTAAGCTCATAACATCATACGAGTAACTAGCCGGAAATCCGCGTGTTAATATAAAACTTCATAAAACTATCTAAAATAAAAGTTCTGAATGCAGACCGTCCGCGGACTGCAACTAACAAGGCCAATGTTATTTGACCCCAGCCTCAAGCAATAATCAACCCTGCAGGTATTAAAATAAGGAATTTTAGTGTGGCCATAAAAGTAAGTTTCAGTCATCGTGGGTGGGAAATATACGCGAATTTAGGACAGATATTGCTTGCTCGACCCAGCTTGCAGTAAGAACGACCTCAATGTGAAGCGATATAGAGATAATGGCCGAGAATTGGTATTAGTGCCAACTGTGCGACAATAATTCGCAATTGTTCTTAGTTTGCAGTCTCAATAAAATCAGGGAGCATCGAAGAATTCCAAGTAGAACCTCTACTGACCTGAGGTATATGAATACGGACGTTGAATGAAGATAATTCAAGTTTATAAGATCGTTCTCCTTCATTCCCTTATGATTAACATTGGAAAAAGTGCTGTCTTAGTGGCTACTTACATGATGAAACAAATTTTCCTAGTGACAATATCAACCTTGTACACATTCGTCACTATATTCATTTTTCGCCCAAACGTGGTGATTGCACAATGATCATTAACATAATTTTCAACAGCTCTAGAAATCTGTATCTAAAACCAATGTTACTGGCCATTTTTGTGAAAGAATACAACCAACCAAATTCAGGCTGAGAATATTCATTCAAAACAAAAATATCCTAGGGAAATGTACCCATCATCTGGCAGCGACAAAAACTATTTGAGATCCGTTGACATAAGCCTACTGTATTCACCAACAGTTATAAGCAAAACACTTTGGCAAAACACATTGACGCTATTACAAAATACAGAATTTTCTTTGACATAGTAATGTTCAGCTGTGAAATGGAGCAAGCTTGGTCTACAATTATAAATATGAAGGAATTTAAGAAATTAGTTAAAAACTGTTAGCCTGGTAAGGTCTGAAAACTTAAAAATATGTATTTGCAAGCAAAAGCACTACTAACTAACAATCAAAAGAAATCATACGTCATAGGAAGATGGGCATTGACTGCCATTTTCATACTTGGTTGAAGTCTGCTAATGGAACACCGGAGTGGTTTTTAGTCAGTAAGAGTCGACAAACCCCTCCCCCAGGGCGGAGAACATCCATGAGGATTTTCCACCTCGGAACAAAAAAAAAGATCTGCTAATGGTAGATACTGCGTACAAGTTGATAAAACAAGTAAGTAATAAATTAATGCAGTATTTTACACTGACCAAGACGAACAATTTGATGTCAAAGAGTTTACATTCGCCATACTGGAGGATTGAGCTCAGTACCATGCAATTGGCCGTCGCTGCCGGATGATGGGTACAATGACCTAGGATATTGTTTTGTTTTGAATGAATACTCTCAACTGCAAGCTTTTAGGCTTTCTATCCTTTACCTGAGTGGTTGACTGTATTCTTTCACAAAAAATGGCCAGTAACATAGGTTTTAGATATAGTTTTCTAGAGCCACCTTTTTTGGGCGAAATTTGAATATAGTATGTGTATATGGTTGATAGCTGGCCGACGCCATTGCTACACGTCGGTGGTGCAGATGCAGCAGGAACTAAATACTTAAGCCAATTGAACATTCAGAGTAACCTTTAGAAATACAATGAGGTTTGTTTAACCAACATTGCAAGTTGAAACACGTGCGCTTTGCGAGGCTGCTCTCGCAATCAGCTGCGCTATCGATAAACGCATGTTCACCTTTTTGTGTTCGCTCATAAAGGAACGGTTTGCTCTCTCGAGATTATGGGTTCCTGGTGTGATAAGAAAATCAGTGTTTGGAATGTGTTATTTCGTTTGCTAGGGTTGTTCTTCATCTCTTGTTTTCCGGATCACTTCAAGGAGTCTTTCAAATAGAACTGTAAATACAGCTGTATTTATTTCTGCATCTCGTCATCTCATCTATCGTCTATTTTGACGACCTATGTGGCGCAGTGGGCGAAGGTCCGCCTGCGACGCAGGAGGTTGCGGGTTCGATTCCCGCCTTGGGACAAATCTTTGTACGATCTACAAAGGTTTGTTCCGGGTGTTCTGGGTATTTGCTATGTATAATACAAAATATCTATCTATGTAATGTATTGTATTACGTATATCAGTCATCTAGTACCCATAACACAAGCTCTGCTTAGCTTGGGACTAGATGATGCTGTGTGGATTGTCCAGCATTATTTATTTATTATTTATTTATCTATATGTCCTAAATTTCATAATCTATTCAAATTTTAGCAGCACTATCAGATTTTATCGTGCATGTTGTCACGTGCAAATGTTTATATGTAATGTAATACGATGCGATTAAAGTTTACCTATGCAAACCTAAGAAGTGATGTCATGTCTTGCTGTGCTCGACGTAAAATGCTGATTAATTGACATTCTCAGGTTAACAGTATTAAACTGCGTTGTAGCAATCAAATTACTTATATTACGTGGTGTTTGTGTGTCAGGATTTATAATATTTCATTCGGATCCCGGATCCGGAACCCTTTCTTCACTTAATTCGTATGAAAGGGTCTCATTGTGTCCCTTTTGCCGATGTTAAATTTATACACAGCAACCAACTAATAAGATAGGTACATAGCATTAATACGCAATCTTATGAAGCTTCTTTCTTCTTCTGAATTTGTGCAAGATCGTGCAAAATGAGGAGTTTTCCATTCGAAGGTCAAGACTCACTTCGGGCTTCGGGTCTGTGTGCTAATAGAATTTTGTTAGACTATGGCTTTCTAAGTTTGTCTTGGACATCACTTACATCGGTGAAGTAAAAACATGGTGAGGAAACCTGGACTTATATAATTAATATAAGTCTGAAATCGCCAACCCGTTTTGAGCAAGCGTGGTGATTAATGCTCGTGCCTTCTCTGTATGAGAAGAGGCCTTTGCCCTGCAGTGGGACAGTAATAGGCTGGTACTACTACTACTATGGCGAATATCCGTAATTCCTCCCTGCCTTTGTATTGTTTATTTATCTAGTATGTACACAAATTATATATTATGCCATGCAGTACAACTGTACAATGCACGTCCGCTGTCCCTGACACAATTAATTGTTCTGTACGACCTTCCGTTATTTATTTAAAATCTGATACGGTACGTTACGTAATTTGTTTGCGGTGAAATTTGCAACATAATAGGGTTGAAGCCTGGTTAAAAAAAGGAATTATATTTAGTCCGTCAGTAAGATAATAAAAAAATAAAGGACACGTATTTTTTGCTTTAAAAAAATATGTACAAATATGTTTATAATTTTATATACTTATTCTTCATACATTAATAAAAAATGAATGAGATAAAACGCATTAAATATGGGGCTCGCTACGTCACATGTAGGTATAAAATCTACTTACGCGTGAGGTCAAGCTGTAAAACTCAATGTATTGACGTAATCCTTTGATTACGTAAAAAAAGAAAAAATACGTGTCCAATGATTTTAAATAATCTACCGGACGGACCCATTATAGAAGAAACACGAGCGTAATTAAACAGGCTTATTTGTAAAACCTTTCAGGGGTGAATGTGATTGAGATTATCAACAACTTTTAGTATGAGATCTACTCTGAAATAAAAAAAAAACTGTTCCATACACAATGCAATATGTAGCCGATGAAAATGTTGATATTGAAACAGCCGATATTTTTATTTTATTTTTTGTATAGGAGTTGGCTTCAGCAATAGTTTATAATCATGAGTGCTTTCATTCCCTGAAAGGTTATAAGTGTACAAAATAACCCAGTTTAGGGATCGAAGAAAAATAATAACGGTCTACTACTGTTTTGCCAATACACATGAAATACCCACATCGTCGATGCTCGTTGAAATATTAAAAAAAAGAGTACAAACCTGTGTATATTATGGTTCATCACCATATTTTCTTTAATATGATCACCGTATCCTGAAACAAAAAGCAATATCATTAATATCCGAGGCCCGAGGCGTGCAATTGAGTATCGGACAGCCCCGAGGAAGTTTCATGCTAATTAAATTACTTAGTCCGTTTTCTAGGCTATTCGCGTAAAGTCAAGAAGTCTTTACGTAAGACTTAAGACGGCAGAAGGCACGTCCATTGGCTAAATAATTCAAGGATCACGGGAGTTTTAACACAGGAGTTTGTATAGTTTGAAATGTTTTATTTATAAAATAAGGGAACTGGCTTGTTCTAGATCCAGAAAAATAGATGTGACATCCCGCAGGACGATCGGGGGCCCGCGTGCTGGCAGGAGTACATCCCATTCCCTTTGACAGTGAAGGGACCTGAATCCCAGTACTGCCCAACAGTGAGCTGGCTGATTTTATAATTAAATGATAATTAAAGTTAGATAGTTTTTTCTATAGCCTCGTTGGTCTAGTGGCCGTAAACGCTAGCGACTGCTAAGCATTAAATCCTGGGTTCAATTCCCGGGTCGAGTAATGTGTGATTGGGATTTTTAATAACGAATATCTCACCGGAGCCTGGATGTGTGCCCGGTTGATGGCAATAGGCTCACCCCGTATGACATGGGACTTAAAAACATAACTGGTGAAATGTGGGTGTACTTAGGTACACTTCTGCCTCAGAGAAATACAGGCGTTATGTTTTGTCATATTGATGATAATTACAGTTTTAAAACAAAAACAAAAGATAAGTGATGTTTTCTATTGTTTTTGTCTCACTTCGTGTAGAAATAACGTCGTGATTACAGGATGTCCATCTCGATAATATGCGGCGGATGTCGTCAGAGCGTTTTTCTAACCACAAATTGTCACCCGTAATGTGAATACATCCTTTTCGTAGGTGGCAACATACTAAAAAAAAAAAAAAAAAAAAAAAAAAAAAAAAAAAAAAAAAAATTTTTCAATAAACTCGTCGTAAAAGTGGCTCTTATTGCTACGCGTTTAGATTAACACTGCTGTTTTACTTTGCATACCCGCACTAGTGTGGATGCACCAACAAGATACACAGAGAACTAGGTATATCCCGTATATCTATGGTATTATACTGTCAAAGAGGTGAGTTTTTTTTTTAATTCAGCAAAGAGCCTTCATGCTTTTTATGTCTAAAAATATTTAGAATATAATACCAACATGCATAAAATTGGTAAATGAATAAAATAATATTAAAAAATAACTACATTTCATCCAAATATTTATTTCTGTCAACAAATTAGAATTGTCATTTAATCATATAATGTTGATTTCATTATATGATTATTCTGCGAGCCATTTTTGGATAGATACTTGTTACACAATATAATACTTACTCTGTTCTACTTATTGTTACCTCGCAAGTTTGTTCAATAACTTCGCGTGTGCACTGTGCATTTATCATTGCACTCAAGTTGCAAAATACTCCTACTTGAATGATTACGACGGATCAGAAATAACTACCTACTTCAAATTTTGGAATCAGTTAAAAACATTTTAAAACACTTAACTGTGAAGGAGACGAAATTAGAGGAATCATTAGTCTACTATCAAAGCTTTGTATGTATTTTCGGACCGAGCTAGACTGTACAGCTTCTACGGAATTAGTATCAAAATGGAACTCTTATAAATATTTTTTATTTATTTATTTAACACACATTCCACTATCATCACAGGTTTACCTAACAATAGTGTAGTTATAGTAATACCTATAACTTAACTAAGTAACTAATAAGTCTAATATTAGTTATAATATTGTCTTACTAATAATAGACTTATCATTTCCTTGTGTTCCAGATTTCACATTTCGTGACCAATGTAATACGAACAGACAAATGAAAAGATTATTCCAATCTGATTCAGACATTAATCTTTTCAATTTATTTTCGAAGCTTTCAACAAATTATACACAAGTTTGGATTGTTGTGAACTTCTTGATAATGCGCTCGGAATACTTTACCCGAGTTAATTTATAACGTTTGTGACGCAAAGAGAATGTTAAAGGCTCTTTTGTAAGACATCAATGTAGTAAGAAATCTTAGCTAAAGCTTAATTGAATAAAATTTGAACAATTAAGAAAATCTTTTCAGATTCGACGTTTCACCGTCTTAGTCTATTCGGTCCGTATCCGTCTTTTACTTTGATATTGAGTCGAAAACGGAGGAGGCTCCTGACTAAATAAAAACAGCCGCACGGGTTGATCGAAGGTTAAGCTACGCTTACCGAGGTCAGTATGTGGATGGGTGACCGTTCCTAACATATCGATACTCCTCCGTGCCTCGGAAAGCACGTTAAGCCGTTGCTCCCGGCTGTCATTTGCAGATCTTTGACAGTCGTTACGGGTAGTCAGAAGCCCGAAAGTCTGACAACCAGTCTTACCAAGGGGTATCGTGCTGCCCAGTAACTGGGTTGTAGAGGTCAGAAAAACAGTCGTTCCATGTAAAACATTGGAAGCCGACCCCAACATAGTTGGGAAAAGGCTAGGCAGATGATGGAGTCCAATTTTAAACTGCGCCATCATGAAAATATTAAGAATATTTATCACGTGATGTACCCAATTGTCAAGGCCTCGTCTTAAGCACGAGGGTGTGTCGGTTCAAATCCTGTGCGAATTTTTCAATTATTATAAAGATGAATTCCATATTAAGGGTACTTTGTAAACAAATGTCAGTGATGGCTAAGATCTTAGCATCTTAGCTATCCCTGGAAGTTGTGATAGAAAACATCTTAAGATAATTTGGACTTGTAATTAATACCAGTCTGAAACAGCCAATAAGCCTTGAGCAAGTGCTCGCGATCATGCCTTTTCTGTATGAGATCGCCTTTACCAAAGGCAGTGGTTTTTGCAAATCGAGTCATTAATCAATTGGCCCTAAATATAGGCATCTATGAGGTGCATGAGATCATTCAGACCCCATTATTTGTCATTTTACGCGGTTATTGTGATGGTAGATAAGATTTTGTTTGAAGATTTTGGACGAGGCACTCTGGAGATGAACAAAATATCTTTCATTGGAGAACATGAGGATGAGAGATGGAGAGTGTAATTCCATATCTAACTGTTTTTTGCAAAAATGTAATATTCTTTTATGAGACCTCATCATCATCATCATCTGCCTAGCCTTTTCCCAACTGTGTTGGGGTCGGCTCTCAGTCTAACCAGATGCAGCTGAACCAGTATTTTACATGGAGCGACTGCCTATCTGACCTCCACAACCCAGTTACTGGGCAACACAAGACCGCTTTTTAAGACTGGTTGTCAGACTTTCGGGCTTCTGACTACCCGTAACAACTGTCAAAGATCTCAAAATGACAGCCGGGACCAACGGCTTTACGTGCTTTCCGAGGCACGGAGGAGTCTCGATATGTTTCGAATGGTCACCCATCTACAGGCTGACCTCGGCAAGCGTAGCTTAACCTTCGATCAAACCGTACGGCTGTTTCTATTTAGCCAAGAGCTCCTCTTTAATGAGACCTATAGACCTATAATGCCTAACTTTAGTTTCAATTGTCCATTAATGTTAGCAGTAAAACAAAAGAAGATAGACCATTAGAAATGAATTGTATATGCTGTGGATAACGGTGTGAGTTTCACATTTATATTTGCCTCATATATATTTAAAATACTTAGAGGGAAGGTGCATAATGCAGTTGTTTTAGGCCAGGTGAGTCTATGTGTTCCGGACAGGTACGTGTGGCGACGACGGCAGCCACGACTGCTGGTGGAACCGCGTGCTAGGACCAACCCTCTGAAGGAGGCGCCGCTGACGCGTGCACTCCGCACGCTCAACCTCATAGCGAGTGAGACAGACCTATTCTGCTGTTCTCTGAGTGAATTCACAAGGAACGCTTTGTTTGTTATTAGTTATAGGTATTAGTTATAAGGAACAATTATTAATTAAGGCACATTTACCGCATTGGTTAGCTGTAAGGGTAGATGTATGATGAAAATAAATAAATAAATAAAATTTATATAATATCTTTGTTTACATTATTTGCGCAGATATAATGTGTTACTGTTTGTTTGTCCCAAATAAATAAATAAATCTTCTATAACAGTAAAAGGGTATACAGTAGTAGGGTACGGCTTGCCTTTTCTTTTCCTCACAGGAGGGCAAAGGCCTCGCTAATTTCTTTCCACTTCTCACTGTCTAGTTATTTATCACTTTTCTATAAAGTCGCCGTCATCTTCAAAGCAAGGAATTCCCGTGAGGTTTTAAAACTAGCTTTAATTTGCAAGTTAACTGTAAATTTACGGTTTAGCGTCATTTAACCATTTAATGCGGACACTCCGGGAAGGCATTCGGACCTTCTCACACAATGTCTAACTAAACGTCTTATTAAAGTATTTCTCATGCTGCCGCAATGCTCTGTAGGCTTGTCGAAAAATATCAATGTACCTATCGATATATTCGAAACGATAATTTTTCCACCTGCCAAAACCATTACCCTAGCTCAAAAGGCTGGAGTTCAGATACGTAAAAAAAATACAGGACGCACAGACGCCAGCGCATCAAGCTACTCCAAACTGTCAAGTTAATCCCAATTGAACACGGACCTTATTCTTTTGTTATAAAGTTGAAAAACTATCCAAGAAATTTGACAGATTGAGATAGCTTGATGTACCTACCTCCAAATACATCGATGTTTATTATGATATCGATTTTGTTTAGATCTTAGATCATTCGAAACCGATATAAAGACAATTTACAAATAATGTCATATGTAATGTTAAATTATTTATTACATTTAATGTCATATATCATACTATAGCATGACTATGATGAATCGCAAGTGTCAAAAAGTAAAGATATATGGGTGTATAATCTATACTTTTTGACACTTTCCTGATGCTGTAAAAAGTTCAACTAAATAGAAACTTATTTAGTTATAGTTTGAAATTGAATTAGGTAATCATTTGCATGTTAGTTTCCGTTTAGATTGCCTTGTAACGATCGCGTGTTACGCCAATTCCGATTGAATAAAAATCTCTAGGGCGTTCGGCTGAAGCGGGTCGGATCAATCTTCTAGAATGCTCCAATTTCTAATTGTCAGAATGCTCCAAATCTTCAAATGTTAATGCTCCACTGGATGGGATTGGCCACTGACAGATTTTCATTGTTTTTAGGCTTAATTTCACTTGGAAAATATGCTGTACGTTTGGTAAGTGGTAATTTGAGCAAACGAATATGGTTAACTGCGTTTGCCTGCACAAAGACCACAGACCAAAATTGTGCATTGACTGTAACTATATCGAACAGTCTATAGGAACTGTTTAAAAAAATTAAAACTAAATCCAACGTGATTTCGGTATCTTAGCGGTGGCGTTAAATTACGCTCCTTCAGAGCCCACCTACCCTTTTCCATGTTATAGATTATCAAAATAACAACATGTGTACTACTAGCTTTATTAGGTGCTATAAGGCAATGCTCATGTTTACTCTGTGGTAATGTAGAATGACTTGTACCTTTTGAAAATATACCCTAGTCTTGTCACAACTACTACTGTGTTTCAATAGGATATGGGCCCAACCACCATAGGCCATATATAGGACAATACACATCGTCATACACTATTATAATCACCACATTCCATGTCAAGTACGAACACAGAAAGATGCGCGTTTTCTCACAGAGCCCATGAACGAAGTCAGTCATGAGACGATGACATTACCGCCGAGTATCGGGAAGAATTCTGATTAATTCATATAATTACACTTGATTCGTTGAGAATAGTGCTGGCCTTGTATGAAGGCCGATCTGATATCAGTTACGTCTTATTTCTATGAGATGACTTCATTCAGGCTTTTATTTCTTGTGCTTTTTTTAATGCTTATTAACATAATGAGCATTAAGGAAATAATGTATTACCTAGTATTCCTCATGTCTTTCTAGTACATATACTCCAAACCCATAAGGAATACTTAATGTTATTTTAAAACAAAGATCCCTTCTTACTTAGCTTTGCCCTTGTTAATGTATTGTGTTTTGTTTTGTGCTTAATATTAGGTCTTTACCTATGAAATTGCCGTTCTGCAGTACTGGCCATTTCAAATCAAAATATTTTTTGTTTGGCTAAGAATTCTAATTTCAAATTAATTTTATTTTAAAAACATGGTTTTTTTTTCCAAAAGTAGTCATTTGTTTATTGATTAGTGTTACATTTTCATCGCATTTAAATCTTTTTCGTCATCATGGATACGTTAAAAATTCGAGTAATTATGGAATATGAGTACCGTCGTGGCAGCAACGCGGCACAAGCGGCACGCAACATCAACGACGTTTACGGAGCTAACACTACAAACCAACGCACTACCTGTTATTGGTTTGCTCGCTTCCGTTCTGGAAATTTCGACCTGAAAAATGAACCTCGCGGTCGTCCGAAGACTTTGGTCGACAATGACGAATTAAAGGCGATTGTGGAAGCTGATGATACACAATCTACGGCTGAATTAGCAGCAGCTTTCGACGTTAGCGTCAAAACAATATTGGTCCATTTGCGTCAAATTGGCAAGGTAAAAAAGCTTGACAAATGGGTGCCCCACGAACTCAATGATCGCCAGCGCGAAGTACGCGTCGAGACGTGCCTTGCACTGCTCAACAGACACACAAATGAATTAATTTTGAACCGCATTGTTACCTGCGATGAAAAATGGATTCTGTTTGATAACCGCAAGCGCTCAGCAAGTTGGTTGGATCCTGGTTCAGCACCTAAACAATGCCCTAAACGAAAACTTACCCCAAGAAAAGTGATGGTCACTGTTTGGTGGTCTAGCGCCGGTGTGATTCAACACAGCTTCTTACCAAACGGGGTGAGCATTACTGCAGATGTGTACTGTGAAGAATTGAACACAATGATGGAGAAGCTGGCACATCTCCAACCAGCATTGGTCAATCACTCGTCTCCGCTGCTCCTGCACGACAACGCGCGACCTCATACTGCACAGCAGACGGTCTCCAAGTTGCAAGAACTGGGGTTGGAAGCTCTCCGTCATCCGCCCTACTCACCAGACCTTGCGCCTACAGACTACTACTTTTTCCAGAATTTGGATAACTTCTTGGCGGGAAAAAAATTCAATACCCGAGAGGCAGTACAAAATTCCTTTGAAGAATTTGTTGCCTCCCGTCCAGCTGATTTCTTTAAGAAGGGCATCAATAAACTGCCACTGCGTTGGCAAAGATGCATTGATTGCATGGGTGATTACTTCGATTAATACAAATAAAAAATACATGAAAAAAATTCATTTAAATTTTTTCATACAAAACAGCAATTTCATAGGTAAAGACCTATTATGATCTTAGATGGTACAGCAAACATGTCCCAAAACGTCAAATTTTCCCAATTGAACATGAACCTTCTTATTATTTTATAATCACGTTGAAAAACTCTCAAAGATATTTGACAGATTGGTTTAGCTTGATGTGCTACCCTCTGTACTTAAATAAAGGTGAACCTGATAGCCTGATAGTCAATCTATGAAGTCAATGTACTTGAATGAACTAATTAATCCTTCATTACAAATTTGGTTTATTTAGTTACACAAACTCCACAAACTGATAGAGATGTACCTACATACTTAATTAGAATAACTTACATACCTACTTCATCATACATACCTATCGGACTCATTCAAACGTATACATGCAAGTGATGGATAGAATACCCATTAAAACTTTGCACAAGAGTTTAATCGATTTGGTTTAGTTGTCCCGAGTTCCCAAGCTTACAAAATTCTGCTGAATCTGCGCTACCAATATTCGTCCACAGATATTACAAAAGCACATAGTTGACACTGTTGACAGCGCGGCAGATCAAAGCCACAGATTATATAAACGTACATTGGGTCTTCCGTCAAATGATTTGTAACAAATCGTTGTTGATGCATCGTTTCCGGGACAAGTAGGGACTGTTGTAGGTTCCGCTCCATTGAACATGTTAGTACCACTTAATATAGTCGATCGGTGTTTGTTTATTATTTTGTTCGAAGTGCGTGGAACGTTGTGAATGAAAGCACTTCTCTCCTACTCAGTAAATAAATAAGAAACAAAGTTAGGAGAAGTATCGGGCCGATAGTGGGTAATCAGGGATCATCAGTCAGATGATGTGTGGTGGCTATTGATGACATACTTTACTATTGATTATATGAATCCGTATAAGTTTTATTTAAGAGTGCGTATAAGGGCTGTCCCAGCTACGCCCTCTCTCGATTTATGAAATCAAAATATGCTTGTAGTTCTCGCAAAGAACGGCGGAAGATAACTTTTACGTTGGAATAAGTAATTATCAGTGCCCCTAATTGGTTTAGCATTATCATCAGACACTGACGAAACTTTTTCATAAGTTATTTACAAATGATTTGGTTTACTATCTTACTTAATTTCGGTGCTATTACAAAATAGACCTTAAGGTCTATTTTGTAATAGCACCGAACATACGAACGTACATGATGACTTTCGACCGACCAGTAGACGAGCAACATCAAAATATTCATGAACACGAATACATCTAATCCAGGAAGTATCAACATCGTCTACCAAGTTTATATTAAACCACAAAGGAGTTTCATTGATAAGTATGCATGCAACTGCATTGCGGCGATCAATCGACTCTTTGATATAACTGCTCAATAATATTCAGCAAGCCATTAATATGTAGTAGATGAAACAGGAAGGGATAGCAGTAATATTAATGGTGGTTAAGCTGTGAACAATGTAGTTTGGTTGGGAAGGAAATTATAGTGATTAATCTATGATCTCTGAGAAAAGCACAAAACAAGTTTGATCCCTCATTAAGCCCTGTTGACATCGGTGAAATCTGAACTTATAATTAATTTAAGTCTGAAGCCGCCAAAAGCCTTGAGCAAGCGCGGCGAATAGCGCTCGTGACTTCTCTGTTTGAGAAGAGGCTTTTGCCCAGCCGTGGGACAGTAACAGGCTGGTATTATATATTGGTTATGGTGACAACTCGTCTCATTCGCTATTTAGTCGTATTTGTTTGCGTCTATTTCTTTGCCCAAACGGCTTGATGGATTTTAAAGAATGAGGTTTCATTGGACTTGTCTTGACACCCTGAGTGTCACAGTATATGTATATGCATTTTGAGGATAAATCGGGATGATGGCTGCTTTAAGGCAAAACAGTCTTATATTTTGTGACATGGTCATGTGGAGCATTTATAAGGGACTCGTGGAGAAAATAGATAATTATCTTCAAACTACTATTTTTACCTATCTATCAGCGGTTAAAACAAAACAGTAATTTACTTTACAATCCAATCTAGAATGCAATATCGATAGAGTAAAAATAAACAATGAAGAGCTGTGGAATAGATTATAGAGTAAATCGACACGATCCGTTTTGTAAATAAAACAAATTGCGTCGAATCATTCCACGGTTCCATCACGTTATTTTGTATCACCTAGTTTACCTAGAGCACCAAAAGCTGCCAGGAATAGTAAATTGTAATGTTTTTACGGTTCCGTTGCTAATGGCAAAAACGGAACCCTTATTATATCGGCCTATCCTTCTATCTGTCCGTCCGGAGGCTACACAGCCATTTTACTCAGCAATATTCGACTATTGCATGAAGAAAAGTGTTTTTAATGTACCCCTGAATAAATGTGTAGTGAAATTACGAATAAAATTGTTGGGGTTTTCACTCCTGTATCATGTAATCGAGGGATGAAATTAAAATAGTCCACATAACCGTGTGGGGTATCGTTAGAACCCATCGTGATAAAAATAAGATGTTTCAAAGTAACTTTTTGGTTTAGGTACGTCAATAGTTGCTAAGATATGGGTTAGGGCCGGTTACAACCGCAAAAATCACTTCGTCCTGGATAGTTTCTTTAAGAGATAATAAACCTGCAAGCGGAACCGTACGGACGCCTTTACTGTGCGTGGTCCCAAACGCACTTGGCTAGTTTTTGAGGAAAATTGTAGTTGCAGCAGTATTAATGTGTTTTTCTCTTTTGTATTCTATTCTAATATTTTAGATAAATGAACCATATAGTCTATTTATCATATACATACATAAACTCGCGCCTTTTTCCCAAGAAAGTAGGCATATAATATAGAATGCCACCTGCTATGATCCTGACATATCTAGGTACTTCTTTTGCTTCATTTACGTTCATACATCTGGTCACACACGCAATCTACTTTCGAGGACTACGAACCAGACCTTTTTGAAGGACATAACCAATAAGGTCTGTGTATGTCCTTCTAGGGGGACCCCACCCAGCGTTACCGCTTTCATCTGCCTTATAAATGTGCTGTTAATCGTCTTTCATTCAACCTCTCAACGTGACCAAACCATCTAAGCATACTGTTCTCATTTTTTATCACTAAATCTTCTTTTAAATCACATATACTACAAATACCATCAAAATCTTCGCCATATTTTCGAGACAAGAGAACAAATCATTAACTACAAAACATGACTCTTCCTTATGGTTTCGCCGAAGTCGGGTAATAACACGAGCATGTTTACTCATTACAGCCACCATCAAGCTAATAAAAAGTTCAACATCAGCTTGGCATTGCACCTGAAAGGTCATTGAACTGTACTAACAAGCGTAGGCGAATGTAAACAGAAACAAACATGGCTAGTCTATGGTCTGTGCTTTGTGGTTGGTGTGAGGTGGTTAGCTTTGTTAGAAGTTTCTTTGACTGTTTTTGGTTAATGAATATTTAACGGAGTAACTAATTTTAAGATTTAGGGTCGTTAGCGTAGGATTTTCACAGTAAACACTTTTAAAATAAGTATCAGTAATGTTCATAAAAGTAATAATACCTTATAATATCAGCCTGTTACTGTCCCACTGCAGGGCAAATACCTCTTCTCATTCAGAGAAGGCACTAGCATTAATCATCACGCTCAAGACGGGTTGGCGATTTCAGAATTATATTAATTATAAGTAAGAAATTTCGCGTGACGTCACGATGTGCTACACTTTTAACGTAAAAGTAACGTCACAAGCCCCTTCTCGATAACTTTGAGGTGCTATATCATTGTCACTTTTTATTGATTTGAGTAAGCAAAAAATACTTGTCCAATATTTCTTGGTAATCTAACTGACGGACCAAATAGACTGAATATATTTTGACCTAGGACACATCCCTATTACAGTTACAGAGAAAAATGGTTTCAATGTACGTTCTACCTACTTAGTCTGTAATTCGCCCCTTAATACAATTAGTCTCTGTCATCAAATGAATGCTTATTATTTTTAGCCTTTACAAGAATCTTTGAACAAAACACGTGTCAAGCCATCTGTCTTGCTTGGGAGACAACTAAATACAGCCGGAGCAAAACAAAACAATTTGGCGCCAGAACTTGAGACTTCACTTCTTGACTAACTTATTATAATGTTGGTAATTAGTCTTTCGTTTGACACTGTTGTTAAGTTGGGTATCGTAATTCTGTTATTAATTTGACGACAATTTCATTGAATTTAATATGTCTTTCTGTTTTATTTTATTAATAAGAACGGTACTTAGTAATATTTTGTTTGTTCATATAAAGTTTTATGTTCGTGGCTAAATAAAAGGTGCCCCACAAGTGGATCGAAGGTACGGTTAAGCTACGCTGGACGAGGTCAGTCTGTGGATGGGTGAACGTTTATTACAAATCTGGACTCCTTCGTGACTCGGAAAGCAAGTTAAGTCGTTGGTCCCGGCTGTCATTTGTAGATCTTTTGACAGTCGTAACGGGTAGCCAGAAGCCAGAAAGTCTGATGAGTAATCAATCTTACCACAGGGTATCGTGTTGCCCAGTAACTGGGTTGTGTAGATCAGATAGGCAGTGGCGCCATGTAAAATACTGGTATTCAGCTGTATCCGGTTAGACTGGAAGCCACAACATAGTTTTGAAAAGTCTAGGCAGGTGGTGGAGTCCTTGACCTGAAATGAATGGTCACCCATCCACGGACCGACCACAGCAAGAGCAGCTTAACCTTGAAGAGCGATCCATACGGCTGTTATTACTAAGAGCCACGAGATATATGAAACTTTTATTCTACATTATTTATATTCAAAATATTACCTACTTACATTACAACTCCTAAAAAGAAATGTTAAACCCTATTACTGTAAGTAATTCAAAGGCTACTATTTCATTAATTATGTTCATCTAAATGAGAGTACACTTTGATGATCTAATGCCACCCTCCATTTATCGTACTTCCCGTATCGAGTTCTGTAACCCGAGATAGGAGACACTATGATGTCAAAACTCATTTCTAACTCACTTTTAATAAGAACCTGCTCAGTGCTGTTCTGTAGAAATCTCCCCATGAAAATGTAGGTGGAGTGAGCTGTCGTCCCATACTAATAATACTAGGGATTAGACTCAGATCTGGACACATTCCATGCAATAAATTTGCGTTCATGATGAGGAGAAGAACTCAACTAACTGTGTGGAGTGTGGAGTTGTTGGAGACTTACACCACTTTTTAATGGACTGTGTTCGGTATAAGTCTGCGAGAAATGATTTGTTAAGTCTTGAGGTGAACAGACTTGAAATAAGTACATTCCATAAAACACTGGCTCAACCAAATAGCGATATGTTTAGGTTTATGACCTAGATATGACCATCGAGTATTTAGGGTACGATGGGACTGGCATACGCATTGCGGTTAAAAAAAATCCCTAAATAAATAAAGAAAAACAAAAAAAAACTAGGGATTGACAGTTCATTTCCCGCTTGCTTCACATAACTTTATGCGGGTTGAGTTTTACAAAATAGACCGGCAGACTGCGTTGTTGCAAAGAGATTTAATGTTAGGTAAAGTTGTCAAGAATTAACACACTTAGTGTGATAAATCGTTTCTTTTCTAAAAATTGATAGGATAACAGATAATTCGTTAACATCAAAACGCAGCAAATAAACCTGAGTTTTCATAGGTATTTTTACATTTTTAATTTGATTATGACATCTCTGTATTCTTCACCATTATTAAAGTAAATAGTAGAAATAAAACTGATTACAAAGCGCATCTAGCTTTAACAATAAGCTTCGAAACTCGAAAGTCTTGAATCTTGAGCGATATACTTTCGAGTATTCGTAACTAGTATAAGTACTAAACGATACAACGTAAAAAACATCAAAGTAACCTCCCACAGTTCCTACACTGACCACAGTTTCCTTTAACTGTCATTGAACACAAGTCTTTTGTCTTCAACAAGGAATTCATTACCATGTGTAATGTGCCATGGCCCATGCATGGTGACCAATCAACCATTCGCTGGTCATCGCACTCGAGTACCAACGTACCCATAAATTAACCCACGTGGTCAATAAATTACGTTTTATTATGCATGCTATTTAGATGGTAAGTCGGCGACTCATTTGGCGATCAAATAATAGGGATGGCCTTGACCATATTCTATGGTTTGACTCATGAGTAGTAATTCTACTTTGTCAGTCAGTACATACATGACATTAGTAAGAATCTTCGGGACGTCGCTTCATGAGTCATAGACTCATGAGTATTCGAGGGATCGTCACTATATGGCGCCAGGTCAATCCTATTCCTATCTTGATCGCTAGTAAAAATTGGAACGTAGTATTTTCAGCCAGGATTTTCTTTCATTTCGTTTCTTGGCAAAGCCTTATTGCTCTAGAGCCACATTGATTCCGGGGAGGTCTATAAAACCAAAAAGATTTGGTAATTCTACCCTATTACCAAATCTTTTGCGATTTAGACATTTTAGACAGAGACATAGCTGTCTTATCAAGGATTGCAAACGGCTTACCAACTGTGATTGTGGTACAGCGCGCTATCTCTTGTTTTTAATTTCGATCGATCCACATTGGAATTCAGACGTTTCGTACTCTTAAGTTCGAGTTTATTTTGACAGCTGTGTATTTCACCAAATAATATAAGCACGTGACAGCAAAATGAAAATTGGAATCGTATTGGCTTTAGATCGGAATTCAAATTTGTTTGAAGAGTTAAGCACCAGTTTATACTGGTATAGTCAACGTAATCGCTTATAAATATGCATTTATTGGCATCGTTTTGTGCTTAGATATAAAGAAGTTTGTATGTAGAGCTATAAATTTAAACTATGCTATTCTTTTCTAAATTTCTACAGTACTGGTGAATAAAAAAATTGACCTCTATGATTGGATTGTTTCCTTGCGCAAAATTTCTTTGTATGTACCGAGTTGTTTATCAAGGTTTAAATAGTTCTTTGAGGTGTGACGACGGTTTAAGACACTGTCAAAAAGTTCCACACTTTGGCTGTGCGTATATTTAAAGTGGAGGAGAAGCGCTGACAACTAGTCCGAGTATCAACAAAGTGCGAATGGTTTACTGAAGTGTGTCTAGTAGGCAGGTAGTGTAACAGAGATGGTGGGATCAGGCTTAATCTGGCGTCCATTTATATTTATGTTTGCTCAACAAATATTTCACGGTCAGAAGTCGCCAAGATACAGTGAGCCGTATCCGTTCCTGTGTTAGGCATTTAGTCTGTCGATGGATATATGATACAGGGTGGTATTATTTTATGTGACGGTCACAAGTAAGCATAAGGTCAAAAGATATTAGGTTTTTCTATCCGTAATTTCTCGGTAACAGCCCAGAGTCTGGATTTGAGTCCGGTTAGTGGCTATAGGCTCACTCTCTTTTGCATGGAACTTAAACATAACTGGCCAAATATTAGTCCTACTCCAAGTAGGTACACCTCTACAACACTTCGGGCAATACAGGCGTGATGTTATGTCATAATGGTATTATTTATTACTAGCTTTTGCCCGCGGCTTCGCTCGCGTTGGGAAGTGGGAGGTTAGAAAGAGACAAAAGTAGCCTTTGTCACTCTCCATCCCTTCAACTATCTCCATTTAAAAAATCACGTCAATTCGTCGCTACGTTTTGCCGTGAAAGACGGACAAACAGACACACACACTTTTCCATTTATAATATTAGTATGGATAGTTTAATTACCGGGAAGCTAGATAAAAATAATCTAATGTCGGACATATCAATTTAAATAAATTGTTAAGTGAACAGGGGCGTCTCGTCGCCCCTACAGCGGGTGTAACAAAACGTGTCGAGGTTTAAATTACAAATAGTGTATGTTCGCATTGTATACACGTCGGTAATGCTTTTTACTTTACACAGCAAACAAAGCTGTGTGTACACATTGCTGTTTTGTACCTACTATCAGGTGTTATACGTATGGAGAAGCATAAGTAAAAGTTTTTGAAGAGGGAATACATTTATACATATTGTTTCAACAGCTAGTTGAAACAATATGTATAAAAGCGGTCAAAAAATCAAAATGAGAACATTCGTAATTCCCATGGGAATTTTTCACTTATTCGAGATTAAAAAGTAGCCTATGTGTTAATTTAAGGTATGAGCCACCTTCATAACAAATTTCATCCAAATACGTTTAGCCGGTTCAGCGAGTAGGAGTAACAAACACACACCTACCGACAGATTATCGCATCTATACAAATAAATAAAATAGAAGTGTGTCTGTTTGTAATGTCAAAAGAATAACTTCACTATAAATACATTCATTAATTATGAAAGTTTATTCGGTAGTTTTACAAAATAAAATATTTTAAAATTTTTGTCTTCCGATAGTACTTATGTTTGAGGTAATCTCCGAAACGGCTTGACCGATTTTGACGGGATTTTCACTCTCAGATAACCCATGTGATACAGAGTACTTATGCTACTTTTATCTCAGATAATTAATTAGGATTCCGCACAAAAACTATGAAAAATGAAAACCCATGATTTGATAAGTTCCAAGCGGACCAAGTCGTAGGCACAGTTACATTATAATATTAGAAAGGTTAGATAAAGACTTAGGGAACAGTGTTTCTGTTGTTAGATATCACAGACTACTTAGATCATTCATCTAACAAGGATAACGTCTGTCTTATGATCATCTTTTGTCGGAGTCCATCTGGCTGTAATAACACCTACGTTTTGAATGAATGATAAGTTTCCAGCTTCGTTCTAGAAGGGTCCCGACGATTCTTTAACGTATGAGATAAAGACACGAGGTAGAAAACTAATGGAAGGATTTTGTTATTGAATTATCATATTATAAGCAATAGACATAACATAGGCATAACTGGCGAAATGTGGGTGTTAGTATAAGCACACCTCTGCCCGACCCTTTGGGTAATACAGGCGTGATGTTATGTTATATTATGATAAGTATAAGCAATAGAAACATTGCAAGAAAAATAAACAAAAGTGTCAAAAAGAAATTCTCTAATTTTAAATCGGGAAAAAGAAGCCGTTATGTCTCACATTATTCTAAATTCATTTTCCACATAAACATACTTACACAACTCTGGCCGGTTACAAACTGTACAATTACAATTTCTACAACATTTCGAGCCGTTAAAAACTAACGCATTCCACACAGGTCCCGACTTTGTGTGACGGACAGCGGACGGCAATAAAACCGAACCGTTTTATTGTCGCGTGCGTCCAGTTGCACTATGACAGCCTGTCCCTTTTTGTAGTTTTATAATTCATTACTTTGTGCCATCGTAAATTATCACCTTCCATTTGTGTACTAATTAATGACATTAGGGTTTGTTACTTAAAACGAGGACGGGAGATCCGACAACGTGATATTTTTAGGGGTTCAGGGGTGGCGGACATTTTTTTCACTGAAACTGTTTAATGACTCGTATGAAGATCATCCATCTTTTAGCAGATTCGACAAAGAAAGCAGCGACTTGTGTGTGAGAATGGACGCAAAATGTATTTAACCTATCGATATTCCAAACATGTTTCTCATACAAAGTACAAGTTACAAAACAAAATAGGGCGACCGTAGTCGCTGATGCATGCCCAAGGCGAAAGCCTAACATTCTTTGACGCGAAGAAAAGGTACCAATCTTGCCGGATAAACCTTCAATCTGTATGCTACGACATGCGACCTACGACAAAATTCGTATCAATGCATCCAAAATCCGCGTAAATCCGTTTCGTCCGATAAAAATCGCAGCATTCACGGCCGGCCTTAGTGCAATAAAAAAAAGGTCCATTCGGCACTCATTCATTCGGGAATTGAGCCCCGAAATACTGAACACAGACTCAAACATAGACGAAGTTATTCATTACGCTCATTCATGGCTTTATATCAGGTCGTCTGGCACGACCCTAATTGGTCTGAATATTTAAATGGATTAATTAAATATAAGTCAGAGCTATGCCGTTGGGAATGTGCTGAGTATTAATATTCTTTATCAGGTAATAAGTATTGGTTTCTTGGTCTCTGGAGCTTGTAAACTTAAGTAGATCATCATCATTCTCCTGGCCTTATCCCAATTTATTTTGGGTCGGCTCAGCATATCTTTTTCCACTTCCGTACATCTCTGTTTGCCTTGACATCAATAGTCACCTCGTTTCTAGCCATATCATGCCCTACACAACCCATCTATGTAAGCATATACCACTCGTAGATAACTAAGGAGAATCTTGCTAAAGGTGTATTTTTGCTCAATGATTCATAAAATGTAGATCAGATACTATCTGAAATGTAATAAAGAAATTGGAACGTAATAAAACTCACGGCATCAAATTCTTAAGATCTTAATGGATTTTGTCAGTTTATCGGAATAATGAATTTTACTTCAACGTTCATTTGTTTTTAGCTGAGCTTAAGAACTTATCTTACTTATCTCAACTTTTCACTTATAGTAATGGTGGGTAAGCACATATAGATTCTTATTTCGAACTCCAGACTTTCAGGGCGATGCCCGGATGAAGTTTGTATGCATCCTATGAGACTTTATAATATTGCTATTGCATCTATCATCTCATTCTTGTGGTGTGACAATCCTCTCTCTCTCTCTCTCTCTAAATTTCAGCGATGAATTGTCGATACTTTCCTTATCTTTTTAATACATCATCACCGCATCATTAATTACATTGCTCCAAGAGCTATCATTGATCTACATTCTCATCACCATCTCCAGAACATACATCACATAATTACGATCATTAACATACAATGTTGTTCGATCATGCTCCCATTTCAATTTCTGATTACTTTTTCAAAGTTCACGGGTACGTGGGATCAATTCTATGGGAAACAAAGGAACGTGGAATAGATAATAGTAATTATAATGGCTAAACGGAAACTTCTATGAAATTAACTGTCTGGAATTATTGTTTACTAGCAGCCACCCGCGACTTTGTCTGCGTATGTGTCTTTATAAATTACTAGCTGACCCAGCAAACGTTGTTTTGCTATATAAAATGTTAGTGGTAGACAACTCTTTATCAGTTAGGGGTATGAAAAATAGATGTTGGCCGATTCTCAGACCTACCCGATATGCGCACAAAATTTCATACAAATCGGTCCAGCCGTTCCGGAGGAGTTTGGTAACAAACTTTGTGACACGAGAATTTTATATATAAGAAGATAGCCTATGTGTTAATCTATAACACTGTAAAGTTTTACCAAAATCCGTTCATTCGTTTTTGGGTGAAAGAGTAACAAATATCCATATATTCTCACAAACTTTCATAATATGTCAGAAGTAGGATTAGTTGGGTTCTCTGTGGTACGGTTTTTGAAAGGGAAACACCACATAACACTTGATGCAGATAAAGGATGAAATTGTATTAAGATGACAGGCCCTATGGAATGCTCGTTTACCAAGAGATACATTAGGTAATTTAGCAACGTCGTAGGAATTCCTTAGGGCTTAATTAAGTTAGTCCTTGGAGCCGTATGTATAACAAATGATTACAGACTATGTAATGATGACATCACATTAGCCTCCTGGTCATAAGATGGAAACATCACTACATAGTATAAAACAAAGTCTCCCGTCGCGTCTATTCGCGATAAACTCAAAAACTACTGAACAGATTTTCACCAATATATAGAGTGAGAAACGAGAAAGGTTTTTGTTGAAAATTTGTCACGGGCTGGGTGGATCGCTACATTTGTATAAGACAAAAAAGTCATTTATGAATATGACTTAGATAAGAAGCATGTAGACAGTGAAATTGTTGAAATGAGGAAGATCGATAAGAAACAAATATACTCCGGAGTCCAATATTTAAACTTACCAAGCAATATCCGTACATTCCCAAAAGACTCTGTAGAATGATATAAGTACAGTAGACATTACCGGCGCATCGTGTTCAGCAAAGAATAAATAAAATTGCTCATTTTCAATTCAGCAATTGGAATATACGCTCGCAAAACTTCATGTATTACGCTCTCACCTTTTATTTTTAATTTCGGTAAGTGCTACACCACCAACTTGAAACATTAGGTGGATTAAATGTCTGGCTCGTTGGGTAAAAAACATTACTTCTATTGGCAACAAAGAAATCCGGGAGATGAGAATGTCCAATTGCTAAATTGCAATTGAACAGTGTAGCAATTAATTCGGTTGAATGGCCGCAGATCACAAAATGGCGGCGAAATTCTTTCTTCCTCAGTTTTCAATTTGATTGCAGTGCGGTTAATCTTTTGTCTTGCTTTTAGTGTATCAAATAGGGGTTCTTTTTTGTAGCATTGTAATCATACCTTTCTGGCTCTCACATAAAAACGACTACAGATTTATAGCTCGCCTAGTTATGCAGTAATGCCAGTAATAAGGTTTTCCTTCTTCTCCTCATTTGATCACCTTATGTTTTCGATCCTTACGATCCATGATCACAAACCATTATCATTAGATAATGCACTTGTATTTACACCTCATTCAACCTCATGATAACTGGTACACAACTGGATACCATGGTGTCTCAAAAAAATAAGTCGGTGTGATAACCGCACGACTATTGTTTTGCATTCAGGAAACCTTTTAGTAGCTCAAAATTAGGCAACCAGCGGGGTAATTACGCAATTACCACACAATCTTTTGCGTTTCATTTTGACAATTCAAAAACATTCATTGCGTTCGTCAAACAGACGAATTGTTCAAACACAGGAAGCAAATTCGAGGATAATTCGTAATCCATAGTAAGAATTTTCTTGAAAATCCCAAGGTTTGTGATAAAAAGAGAGCTATGCAATTGGCGTCCTGAACACGATGTAATTACAGATCGCATAAAAACTAGAAGCCCTCTAATTCAATTCTTCGTTACTCCAAACGGTCATGTTCGAAACAATTATAAGAACCAGCACCTAACAGCGAAGCAGAATTCGCTAATTCGATTAACGCAATCATAGCAATGCTCCTGACCTAATCACCGACAATATGAGCTTCATTGGACTAATTTAGTGAGTTCGCTTGGTATGTGCCACTCAACTTGACTGGTACTGATTTCAATATTTATTGTAGGTACTTGGCATTTGTTTTTAACGGGCTTTATGGGGACACTTTAGACTGTCCCAAATATTTGAGTCCCTGAAATAGTTTGATGGTTCACAGATCTATACTTTTGTCTCTTTCTCTCTGATACAAGACTGGCCATTTAGATCAATAAGATAAATAATCTTGCAAAGTTGGAAAATGATACGGCAGCAGACATAGTGTCTAAAGCTAAAGGCTGGTTAAATTACTACGGGTAAGTTAGATAACCATTCCGCAGGTCTTATTACAATAACAAACGTTGGGACATAATGACTAAGTAATCATATCGTCTTCTTGATAACGTTTAAGCACAGTGACAGTTGACAACAGTTCATTGTGTGATCTTGGACAATAACCCATTGTTACCCTGGACTATATCCCACGAAATGTTGTTAAAAAGTTGTATCATTTTGTAACAGTTCTGGTGTTTAACAGGGGGTCACCATGTACGGTCGTAAGAGGGGGAAAGAGTAACTCTATCAGACTACATAGAAGAATAGTTTTTCCATCAATGGTACAGGTAGAGTTATTTGCTGACTATTATTTAACATAATGGTCAACAAACTAGGACACACTGTCCAGTTAGATAAGCCCAACGTTAATAAAGAGGCTCACATATTTCAGTGTCTCCAGACGAAAGTCTTAAACCAGTGATGAACTGAAAACTCTTGGCACTGAAACTCAGAATGGGCAAGTCACTCAAAAGGCAATGATGAATACTGTAGTGGTGAAGGTCCCGGAAAACAGATGGATGCGACAAGCACAGTACCAGGCGATGTGTCGTCATTTGAGCTCATATCCAGTAGAGGACATCTTTCGGATGAAATGATGATGTACAGGGAGATTTATGACAGTTCATAGTTTGGTCTCTATAAGACTAACCCAAGAAGTTAACGATTAAAGGTGTAATAAAAAGGCGGATTGTTTCATACTGGCTTGTTTCACTTTTTAGTCTTTCTCGTTTTCTGAAAACACAGAATGAATAATAGTAGGTACAAGCAGTATGGCAATGGCTGTTTAATATGCAACGAAAAAGTTCCTGCATCGACCGAGGTTGTCTTCGTTCGCGTCGAGATTCATAATAGGAATATTAAAACTGCTAGGTCATTAGACTAACTTCGATATCTGAGTTAGTCTAACCATTTAAGTTTCATTTCCCTAAGAAAGTTTTCCTTATTTCGCTTAAACCAATATAGACATTTTTTACTTTTGATTTAGTCTTGTAAGAAAGTTTTGAGCCGTTGCTTTAGACAGATTTACTTACTTTAACTGCTTTTGTTGAAAAAAAACTCTAGTTTTTCTTATCTTATCTTTTCTTAAGTTATTTTTTGTTATAATATTTATTATGACTATCCAAAAACATGAACAAACAAAATACTTTGGCCTCTGCCATTTTCATTCTTCTTGACCTTTTATCTTATTCTTAGGAACAAATTACTATTAGACAAACTTGCGCCGTTATCGGGAATTCTGACTCAATAAGAACGAATTATTATCGCCTTCGCTATCGAGTTGCCAATGTTTGTGGGAACTTCAAACATTCCGTAAGTTTTTACTATATATTTTGTTTGTACTTCTACGGCATGATACCTCGCGATAAGGGAAATAATAATACCAGCCTATTATATCCCTGTACTGCAGGGAGAAGGCACGAGTATCGTTCACCATGCTTGCTCAACGCGGGTTTGCGATTTCGGATTTAGCCCAGTCAGATGTTAGTGATGACTAAATAAATTTAGCATGAAGGTACATAATGAATTGTAAAAGTCACCAAGTACCTTCTTGAACGGGTTTAAATCTAAACGACATTTCAAACGAGCATTACTTTACCATATCTAAAATTATCTTAACTAATAATAATATTAGTTGAAAAAATTTTAGATAGAATCACAATCAAATCTTTTTATAAAAAGGGATTGGATTGTTTGTAATGGATAAACTCAAAAACTACTGAACCGATTTTATAAATTACATATAGAAAGCTTCATTATCAGCGAGTAACATAGGCTATATTTTATTTTCAATACTACGCTTTAAAGGGTGTAGAGATAGAATCGCGCGCGAATCGTTCCGCATATTTTACTTCATTCTTTATAGAAATATCTTTGCTGTCTGTACCAGAGTCCTGAGAAACAATGAAAACTCATCTTCTTCTTCATCGAATGGTTTTGTTGCAGGGAAATGGAAAACACGGTTGAATGAGCTTTCTGCTTTATTAATGTATCAAGACTCTCCCATGAGCTAAATGGCGAGAAATAACTCATCAAATGAAAGTTTCGAGAAAACGGGGAATTAAAAATAAAAAGCTTTAGTAATTGCTATAATGAAGAGTTTGTTTGTGTTTTTGTTTTCACATGCTAATATCTGGAACTATCAGTGGAATTGAAAACATATTTATTTGCATTTGATAGCCGAATTCTTGAGGCATTTTATACCTTACCAGGCTATTTTTTTATTCCTTTTTTAAATTACTTAACAGCTAGTGGGTCATAAACATTCAAAACAATAACTTTGTAAATGAAAGAGCATAGTTTAATTAATATTCGTGCGAGCATAAATAATTGGAGTCATACGATATGTTTTGTAACACTATTTGATCTAATAGTTAAGTAAGTAAAAATAAAAAGTAAAAACTCGTTTACATGAAGCAAAACCAATTTCTGGAAACATATAATCGGCCACGTGCGTGTTGGACCACGTATAGAGAAGGGTTCCGTAGTCAGAAACTCGGAATGAATATTTATGGTACAGTATCCATTTTATCGACTGCAAGAAATAGTTTTCAAGTATGCCATATCAAGTATTTTTTGACGACACGGTTGGCGCAGTGGTTGAGCCATCGGTTGCTGCGCCGCGTGTTGTGGGTTCGATCCGCGCACGGAACAAATATTTGTTTGACCTACGCACCACGACCTAACGTGGGGCAACGTCTAAAAACAAAAGTATTACCACAATTAAACTAAGTAGAACAAAGTTGTTTCTGGAGTTGTCATTTTAGAATAAATTCATAAACTTTTTATTTGTTATATCCAAAAATATGGCTTATGAGCACGGTTTTTTTCATCTCGCACTTACATGTGTGGCACTCTTAATATTTTTTTGAAATGATAATGAAAAAACGATTCCGTTTTTCCCACTTGGCTACGGAACCCTAAAATATTAGACGGTGACGTTAATCGGTAATTAACAACTTGGTTTAATTGAAAACAATACTTATCTGTTAGTTAGTAACAGTCATGCTTTAGCTGCACCGTAAATTGTTGATTTTAATCTGATCAAACTCAAATGTTGTTTTTTTATGAGTACGCCTAAAGTAGTGATGGGCCACTTAGTAATAAACTGAGTCATAATCCCTCTATAGTATAAATATTTTTTGATATTTTGCTCTTCAAATCCATACAGGTTTTTGGCAATTGTGTAGTTTGTAATAAACTTCATTTTATAATTGTCGTATAGTAAAAAGTTCATACCTTGTATGTAATTGCAAAGTTGGAAACGCACGTGCGACTATTTTTTCTTGAAAAATAAACCATAGTGCGATTTTAAGTTTTCTCTTCACAAGTCCAATAATGTATATTAACTGCATAATGTATGCCAAGCTAGAATCTAGAAAGTTATAAGTACTACGCAATCGTACACACTGCACAATAAAAGTCAATCATTAATTAAAAATAAAAGAAAATTTAATAAACCAGTTAGTTGATTTTATATTTAATAATAAATCACGAACCCGCATCTCTAGCCGATATGCACGGCCGAGCGTTTCAAGTCAATATCGTTTCAGTAATTGGACATTATTTTCAATAAAATGGAACGCAGCCGGGCATCGAACTCCTAACCGAGCTTTGTTATGCACGTAGCTATTTGACACCTTAACCAATGGCGTTTTATGGTATTCGAATTTCTGCAATGGCATCGATGAATCGATAACTTCTTTCCATTGCGAATCAATTGGGATAGGAGACCGTCAAAAAAATGTTGTTTTTTTTAAATTATCCATGCGTTCTTTGTTCAGCCAGGCATTTTATTTGAAAAAAGAATTAGTGTGAAACTAACAATGTTTTAGTTTCTGGTCTAATTAACTATTTAAACAGATTGTATTTATTATTATGAAACGGAATATGAAACGTGAAAATATGAAACAAATTACGTGACGTTCTTTTTGTTCAGATCAATTTAATTTAAAAGTAGTTTCAGCAAAAACGCAGTAATAATCTGTGGTTAGGATTTCTTTATTTATTGCTTAACCACAGATTACATGGTTTCGTCTAGCTGATTTCTACAAAGAGATGGTTAGTCTGTAGTGGACCTTATGAAGAGAGGTAAATATTTAAAAACAAAGAGAAATTATTACCAATAGAAAATGTGCCTACTTGTAGTATGTGCATTAGTAGGTAGGTACTTTACAGTTAAGTTTAATAGGTATATAAGAAAGAAAACAAAATTGTCGGTTCTATACTATTCTATACTTATTTCACAGAACAATTCGATACAAAACTTACAAGAATGGAAATATTAAACTTCGAGTTTAACAAAAAGTTTGATAATAAGTTGTTTGAAGACGTTTCCCATGGCACGTTCACACGAGCCGTCACACCCCGTGAGCAATGGAACTTTAACTGCCTACTACTGAAATTGCCCACGGGGTTGACCGGACTTTGACCCCTGTTTAGTAGTTCTTGTAGTCCCATGAAACATTTGACCTCATTCTATTCATAAATCTTGTTCCTGTATGACGTGTTACATTTTTTGCCAGTCTTCGTCAATACAGTATTAGGGGACAGCGCGTAGAGAACCAGTTGGATTCTTTTGAAAGCGATTAATTTTAATATCTGTACCGTACTTTGTATTACCATCATGCACACTTGCTCAGAAAAAGTAAGTCCGTACAAGTTTATACATAAGAAAAAGAAAGGAAGAAAAAAACAATATGGCGCCGAGCAATTTGACAGATGTTCTCCATGATATTTTAGCTTGCAATAATAATGCATCGGCTCCAAAACATCTGCTCCCGCGAAATATCAACATTTGCATCTTTAAAACGACCGGCAGGTGTTCTCAGCACGCGTCGAACAATTTGTTTTTCATCTCAAAAACACCACTTAATAAATTTTTTTAAACTTAATAAAAACTTTCAAGATGCATGGAAATGACATTCAATTTAACGAAACAATATCTTTTATATTAAGTCAAGTTGATTACTGTTAGGTTGTAAAATGTTTGTAAAGAAATATTTACTGTGCATGTTATTTATTGAGACATTCGCCTTCTTTATTGCGTCAGTAGAATAGATTATTTACTACTTATAAGTATTACACACTCATATACGTTACGCCTCCAATACAGATGCGGGTAATAACTATTAATATCTCTGTGATCAGTTATTTATTGAATTATCACAAAGCGCAGTAGTCAGTACCAGTTGAAAACATTTAGCGCAGCCATATGGCACATATGTAGGTACTTACTTATTTAATTATACACATTTTTTTTATTAAATATTTCTGTTTCATTTAAGTAGTTATACTTTTTTTGTTCTTTTTTATGTTTTCTTTTTTTGTATTGTGTCATTTTGTGCCTGAGCATGTGCTGATTTGTTTTTTCTTTACTTTCAGTAAATACTTTCGTAAGGATATATTCTCACTTCCTTAGTACCTACCTATTTTAATTGATCTATGACTAAAACTTAATCATTTTCTTTTTTTTTTGCTTGATAAGTTGATAGAATCTTTAATCTAATAATAATAATAATAGAACTGACATCGCTAACAGTTATATTTGCACGACATGTCAGAGCAGGATAATAATATGATGAAACAAAATCATTGTAACATGTTATATAGGTACCATACCATACCGTGCAAATAACCATTTTTGTCTATATATAATTTAAAAAAACTGACAAGGTTTCACTCAAATACAACAAAAATAAACTGCTGATTAGCTAAGACAATTTGTGGCACTTCTAACGAAATGCCTCAAGCTATATCTAAATCTATATAATATATATATATATAAATCTATATCAATGCCTACTTAAATATTATAAGTAGATAAACTAGGGGAAAAAAACTAAGTCTACATTGTCTATGCATTCTAATGGTGGACAATCGTGTTAACAAGCAGAAGCCTTGACACTGAAACGTGCTTGTGCCTTGTACTTACATAGCTAAGTAAATATACATAAGTCTTCTTAGCTAATGAAGTAATGACGCCTTACGACATAACATTAAAAGTCTTAAATAATTGTCTGGGCTTGTATATTTCTTGTAGTTTTTATTAAGATACTCGTGTAATCCTGTTTTCAATAATAATACTACTAACCTAAATGGAGCAATGCCTTTTTTTGATCTGCAGCGCAGGACAAAAACACACCGCTCTTATTCAGTTTCACTCGTTCCTAAAGGTTGTAGCATGATATTAAATAGCTTAGGAAACACGCTTTAAATTGCAAAATATTTTTTATTATCTGACTGGTGGTTCCTGAGGTAAACGCGTTCAAACAAAAAAAAAACAGCTTAATTATATTTATTTATTTTAATCGGTGTCCCTTAGTGTTGGTGTAATTGTGCATACGTTCCTGCTTTGACATTTGAGAAAAACAAAGGAGAAACTACTCCACTTGATTGCCGATATCTGACATAATATATGACGAATTTGTAATACGGAGCTACTCGGGGTTAACTTAGACAAAATCTTATATATAAAAATGAATCGCAAAATGTGTTGGTAAGCGCAAAACTCGAGAATAACTGAACCGATTTCGCTAATTCTTTTTTTGTTGTGTTTGTTATTGTCAGGAGAAGGTTCTTATGAAGAAAAAACATTAGGGTATAGTATGGGAGAGTTGGGTAGAGTAGGGTAGGATAGGGTATAGTAGCCAGTTCACGGGAGCGAAGCTGCGGGCAAAAGCTAGTACATAATAAAAGTTATATACGTACAGTCACGAGCATAAATACCTTACAAGCGATTTCTGATAGGATTGATAGAAATACGTGATATTGCGAACGTATTATGAAATAGATAGGCCTTTTGTTTGGAGTTTGATAAAAAAAAAAGTTTTTTTTTGTAAGTATACGGTTTTAATGTTTGTGGCTGTGTTATAGGATATAATGGGTTAAGTGATTAGCAAAACACCGGTCTATATTGCACTTGTGTGCATAACAGGTTGCACCATGTTTTATTGTGTCTACTGCGTCTAGTCATGTCTACTATATTTCCTGTTCGCGTAGTAAATAAAAAACTTTTAACCTTTAGCCTTAAAAGATATATGTTTTTTTCCTTCTTAATTAAACTTAGCAGACATGAAAAAGTATGGATTATTATTATTTAACACCTTAACTGCCAGAAAACGAACACAATAGAAAATGTATTGTTTGTCGGTCACTTGGCGTTTAAGGTGTTAAGATCCCCTATACATAATATTCCGCTAGCATTTCGCCAACTATATTGGGGTCGGTTTCCAGTCTGACCGGATACAACTGAATACCAGTATTTTAAATGGAGCGACCCCTTGATAAGACTGGCTGTCTGATTTTCGGGCTTCTGACTACCCGTTGCGACTGTCACAGATCTACGAATTTAAGCCGGGCCCATCAGTTAATAGTGCTGGTTGTGAGACATGGAGGGGTCTCCTTATGTAATAGATGGTCAGCCATCCACGGATCGACCCATGTGCCTGTGCGTTATTATTTAGCCACGAACCTGTCATAAAGTTAAGATAGTTTATCACCAATAAGAAGCTGACATCGAGTTCATGTAACAATTCCCATCTTCAAGAGTAAGCTATGCGAAGTATTGCCACCTACCTATCTGACACCTACAAGAACAGTATGTAACGTTGTTCGCTAAACCAGAGACAATTGAGTGTTTTTGAGTTCGGTTTACACACCAGCCAACGACTTCTGAGAAACGAGAGAATGTTCCCGGAACTATCGCGGAGTGACAGATTTGTTCAAGATCATTATACAATGTATATTGTGAGGTTCAACGATATTAGTTAAGGTGGTCTTTATTCATAAATGTAGCCCCTCTATGTGTTGTATGCTGATTCATTTGTTTTTCGGGGAAAATGGTAGTAGGTAAGTAGGTATATGTATTTTTTTTTTCCTTAGCTTATATTGGCCCACTGCTGGGCAAAGGCCTCCCCCATCACTTTCCAGTCCTCTCACTGTGCGCGTCACGGTATTTGTATAAAATAAGAAAAAAAAAAATATTTCAGGCAGAGTCCATTGATTGGTTAGTATACAAAAACGTAGTAAAATATAAATCTTAATGTTATTAACATGTTTATTCCTTGACTGCACATACATTTTTCAATGGATAATCCATAAACAAGGATCAAAGTGCAAACTCTTGTGTCAGATAGGTGTCATTAGTTTTTATGCACCTTGTCTTAAATGTCTTAGCAAAAAAACTAATAATTATGTAAGTATCTTCATAATGCCAAA
The DNA here is from genome assembly GCA_905147745.2 of Phlogophora meticulosa. NCBI lineage: Eukaryota > Metazoa > Arthropoda > Insecta > Lepidoptera > Noctuidae > Phlogophora > Phlogophora meticulosa. The sequence goes on along the minus strand of LR990538.1, from coordinate 10,385,719 downwards.
ACGAGCAATGGCCACCTGTCGTACAGGACAATTAACCTCACCATGTTTGGAGGCATGTTGTTCACACACAAAGTTCATAAAATAGATAATCATATTCTCGAATTAGTTGTCTAGCTTGGGCAATTTGAATCGTTGCTAGTACACACACATGTAAAGAAGTTTAGATCTGCATTTAATCCTACACATTTTGATTATGAATTTAAAAACCATGGCTAGGATAGGTATATCCTGTAGCTGGGGACTATGTACCTGGTTCGAAATCATTAAAGCCGTATCTTTTTAAATTAATTCTAAAACTAACTTTTTATATTCTTGGACCAAAGTACACCGATGTGCTCTGCACGAACGTTACTACGTTACCTAGTAAGTACTAACATCATCATCCTCCTGCCTTTAACCCAATTTATTTGGGGTCGGCGCATGTCTTCTTCTTCCATACATTACTATTTGCCGTCATCTCAGAACTCACCATCTTCCTAGCCATATCATCTTTCACACAATCCATCCATCTTTTTTGGTCTCCCTCTACTCTTGTAACCCTGCACATTCATACTCAAAACTTTCCTCACAACATGGTCCTCATTCCTTCGCATCACATGCCCATACCATGACAACCGATTTCCATACAACTTCTCGGTCATAGGCGCCACTTTCAGACTTCCTCTTACATACTCATTTCTTATTCTATCCATTCCCGTAACACCACAAATCCCCCTCAGCATTCTCATCTCAGCTGCATGTAACTGCCTTTCATTCATAGAACAGACGCGAACACATCAAGCTACTCCAAACTGTCAGATTTTCCCAATTGAACATGAACCTTATTTCTATTGAGATAAAGTTCAAAAACTATCAAAGAAATTTGACACATTGGGGTAGCTTGATGTGCTGGCGTCTGTACTTACATAGTTCCTAAACTATGACGAGCTATACCTACATGTAACAAAGAATAGTTGGCCAACTACGTGTTTACCAGAATAACGCTAGATCTCTTCATACCAAACGCGGAGTAAATTGACAACCAGTAGAAACTTTACCATACATATTCGTTTCATCAAGGTGTAAGTTTGGCTTAACTTTAATCATCATCATCCTCCTGCCGTGATCCCAATTTATTTGAGGTAACTGTTCTTCTTCCATATTTCTGTATTTGTTATCATCTCAATGGTCACCTCCTTTATAGCCATATCATCTTTTACACAATCACAATACATCCATCGCTCATCGGTATAACTTTACTACGTGTATTAATAAAGTTAGGTAGGATTATATGTATACTAGCTTGCGCCCGCGGCTTTGCCCGCATGGTTTGCTGATAAAAAGCCTATGTCCTCCCCCGGGATACTATCTATCTCTCTGCCAAATTTTATCGAAATCCGTTCACTGGTTTTGCCGTGAAAGACGGACAAACAGACACACACACTTTCCCATTTATAACATTAGTATGGATAAATTCTCCCTGAAGGGTCTCGTTATATTCCCTAAAATAAGTCATTGCGATTACGTAAGCTCTTAATTTAATCCAATTTGTTATGTAATGTCGTCATAACAAAGGCTCGACAGAGGAAATAGACACAACAATAATTACCTTTACGATCATGGCAGTAATTGTGGTTTTATTTTGAATCACATGAATGACCCACGAGCTCAATAGCGGATTGATTCCCATAGCATAGGCGGGGTCAATTTCCGAACGCACCCGCATCAATGTCCCATAAGATATTCCAGGCGATTTTCAACCTTGTGTCTCGGTTCAAAAGATTCAATGCCAGATTTAAATACGCATTTATCATTGTAAAGTCTAACGATATTCTTCGCTCCCCTTTTTGGCCGTTGGTCATGCAATTTTTCAATCTAACTCGAATTGCGGCGTATCGTGCTGGGTAGCAATTCCTTAGGTATATTTCGGGCTTGCGTTTGGTACATGATTGCTTTTACCGTTACTTCACGTGGTTACTGTAGCTACCTAGGTACCTAATGCCTAAGCATGTATTTAGGTGTTTAGCGTGGCCTCGATAACTTTTTTCTGTTATGTGACAACTTGACAAAATAATGTCTGTACCGTATCTTTTTTGGCTGAATTTCTTGCTTTTCGTGGTCTTTGTTGAATAACCGTAACTTGATGACGTTATTTTGTATAAACGACTTAATCATCTTGTTACCTACCTACACTACTTCATATTATAGTGGACTGTTACGATAGTTTTCTAGTGAATTCTAGATTTCAGCTTCGTTTTCCAAGAAAAAAAAAGTAATGTACCAGCCTATTACTGTCCCACTGCAGGGCAAAGGCCTCTTCTCATACAGAGAAGGCACGAGCATTAATCACCGCGCTTGCTCAAGACGGGTTGGCGATTTCAGACTTATATTAATTATATAAGTCCAGGTTTCCTCACGATGTTTCCCTTCACCGATGTCAGTGATGTCCAAGATAAACTTAGAAAGTACATATGAATTTAAAAAGTCACATTGGTACTTGCCCAGGTTTGAACCCACAACCTCGTGCACTAGAGGCGATACGTTTTCCAAGGATTGGCAATATATCGATCAAACTTCTACCGGCGGCGCGCCGCCGGTAGAAGTTCAAATATTAAGTTCAAAATTCAAATCATCAAAACCACGAAGGCTAACGCCGCGGCGTTAGCCTTCGTGGTTTTGATGATTTGAATTTTTCTGTAGGTAACACCTAAATTTAATATTTTTGAACTAATGCGTAGGTAGTCCAAAACAGTGCTCTTTATTTATACTATTCATTTATGAATCGCGTGTGTTAATGAAAACCAGCTTATCTGCGTTATCTATTCCATTCCTAGGATAGATTAGGGACATACCTACTTAGGTATATTCCTTACAATACTTTAGTTAGTAAGTACCCACCTTAACTCAGTCAGAAGGTAACTACTTACTACCTACTTACATGAGTTTTTACTTCTCGATCGCGTTAGCGTTAAAACAGTCGTTACGTCTACTTATACGGAATAATTGTGTTTCCCAATAATGGCAGCCGTCCCCAGAAAGCGCTTACCTATACAGTTTCCTTGCTAATTAAAGTTAACGTTAACGCGATTGTATACGTTTAAAACCTCGTACGTAAACCTCAGTAGCTGCGTAAGTATGTAAATTACGACTACTTAGAAGTACCTACGTATAATTAGCCAGATCGCGATAATTGAACAGAACTACTGTGTCCTTACTTACGTAGGCAAATCAAAGTCAATGTTAGATTTATTTACCACCTACCTTCTCTATGTTAATTTGTAAACAGGAAAACGCACTTAAATATAACACATTTTTATTCGTAAGTGCTCGCGTAGTGGTCGAAATTCGGCCATTATGGCTTCCTGCACATTTTATCCCTAGAAACTTTAAGTGCGCCAAATATCCTTGTTAATCTACTGATTTTCATTGAGTTAATGAATAATTGGTACTAACCTAAAGGCAAAGATTTGACTAACTTCTTACGTTTAAAGACATTCCAATTTTATCAACGCAGTAAGTACTTACCATTGACAATGAACCTGTGTCTATCGTTCATAAGCTCCTTCGACAATTTGGGACATTCCTTACTTAAAACAACACACAAATCATTCAACTTTGCACCGCTTTGTTTACTAACAATTTCGATAAAATAATTACACTTATCACTGTCATTCGCGCCCGTTATTATTTCAAACTCATTTAAATTAAAAATCCCTTTTTTAACTAACACGTCTAGAATATTTGTATCGCATAGTTCTCGTAATAAAATATGTTTGTGTCGCAGCAGACCGGCACAAACGTCGCCCACCGCGGCCATCGTTCAACTAAAGTTACTTTGAAAAAACTCCATTCCATTCAATCCCCCCATTCAAAGTTGGAACAGATGCGAACAAGGCATGCTCTACTTGGGTACCTTTACCCTTGAAAAGGCGCCTGTTTTTGGGACATTTTGTCCCTTTCCAACTACTTGTTTAAGAAAGAGATAGTATCTTTTCATTTGATAAGAGTAGTTTACGAGTTCAAGAAGATCGTGAGACGTAACTTTCGACAAAGGGATGTATGAGAGGTTCAGTTTGATTTAGGTACATTTATGAAATGGTTCGATAAATAAAATATAATAATAATACCTAGGTATTATAGGAATTGCCAAATGCATAATCTTATTAATATATTACGTAGTATTCCACAGTACATAATTGCACTGTGGAATACTACGTAAACAAACTTTGATTGGTTTGCCTACTCGCACCTCGATAATAATTAATTAATCAATACATAGGTATACCTATTGGTTTGGGTGGTATGTACATAAACATGATGCATAGTGAATGTGTTACACAATGCAATCACGGTCAAATTGGATCATAGGTAATAAAAGTTCGATATCTTATCTGCCTTTAGCGATCGTGGTTATTGCTTTGAATACAGCTTTTAAACTTTTTTTAATTTATGTAATACCTCAACGCCAGTAGCGGCATCGTCGAGCAGCGAGTCAGATTTATAGGGTCGCAGTTAGGTACACACAATACACTTTTAACTACACACAACTACTTCACGCCTGTGTTCCTGTGCTCCTATAGTTAGTAAGTACCTACTACAGTAACTCCCACATTTTGCCAGTTAGGTTTAAGTTCCATGTAATAGAGGTGACTTTTAATTACCAACTGAATATATGCTGGCATTTCTTGCTTCATTGTTTCTTGTTTCACAAACTAAAGAAGAATTATTTGCTGAGAATCACACTCATAGAATATTCTTAAACATTTTTCCACACTGTTTTAGTTTCATTCAATTTAAACCAAAAAATAGGTTATTCTATGAACATTATAAAAAAAAAAAACGTAATTCCAGTTTCAAACTAAAATAATTGTTTGAAATCATTTTCTTAGTAAGTGATTAATTGACGACACGTTTGGCGCAGTGGTTGAGTCGTCGGCTGCTGCGCCGCGTGTTGTGGGTTCGATCCCCGCACGGAACAAATATTTGTATGACCTTCATGTGGTTGTTCCGGGTCTGGATGTTTGTGTATGTGAGTTTAAATGTGAACGCACCCACGATATAGGAGAAATTCCTAGTGTGGGGCAACGCTTTTGTTAAAAAAAAAATGGGTTATTAGTGATGACGTAGAAGTGAAACTTTGAAAAAGCATCCCGTAAATCGGATCATTCGTTAACATAACATCTGCTCCAGCCTCTAAAGCGCAAACAAACAAGCAAACTTTAAAAAATAAAATATAGCCTATTTCTTGCTGATAATGTCTATACATTATTATAACTTCCTCATTTTTTACTAAAAACTGTGAAAAAGGATCGCGTAAATCGGATCACGTTAATATAACATCGCCTCCATTTTCTAAAGCGCATTAGCATAGGTTTGAAAAAAAAAATAGCCTATTTCTTGCTGATAATGTATATACATATTACCTCCTATTTTTTTTAAAGCTGGTTAAAAAAAATTACAACTTTTCTCGTCAACGTAATTGTATGCCTGTTTTATATAAATAGAATAGTTCTTATTTATCCCTCCTCCAATTACACGTAAAATGAAAAAGCAATGAGTATAGCTGAGCAGAATGGATGGAACTCGCATAACAGAGTGGCCATGCAATTCTGATTAAAAATAAAACCACTCTATTGCTCCCTTGGGTGTCGTAAGCGAGGGATGAAATCTGAGGGATTCGCGTAATAAACCACATCACCTGCGAATTGTGCAATCAACTAATAAGTAGAATTTATTGTAGGTATGTGCGGATACGGATTGTTTCTCGGCGTTACGGATGCAATGACACCCTCGTCGTTCCAGTAGCCAAGTTACCATTAGCGCGACGGTTGAGAATGGGGTTATCCCTAGCCTAGCGTTTACTGTTGTTGAGGTGTAAGATTTAGCGTTCGGGTTCTTTCTACTGGGAATTTTTATTGATAGTCTGGAATCCTGAATTAGTGGTTTATGGCAGTAGCCAGTAGCACATGGGAACATGCCCCTTAATTTACATAAAATTCAATTCGTTCGTATTAGCAAATGCAAATTAATTTAGTGAAACCTTAGATCTTAAATAGTCTAAGAGTAAAACACAAATACATACTCGTACATAACATCACGCCTGTATTTGTTGGTTGGGCAGAGGTGGACCTCGTACAGTAACACACACATTTCGCCAGTTATATTTAAGTCCAGACCAGGCACAAATCCAGACTCAGGACTGCTAATGAGAAAATAAATAAAACAAAAACATTTTAAAACCTCAAACAGCGAAAATATAACAACCTAATGGGGAGTAATTTGTTTGAATTGATTGGGGTTGCAACACTAGGGCCAAAACTAAAGGGGCCCATGAACCCCCCATGTCCCTTTAGTCTTTCTAGACATCGCGAAGCGTTAGTTCGACTCTTCACGTGATCTGGGCTGGCTTTTTTTTGGTCAATGCAATCAGCATTGCCAATTAACTTGGCAATGCTGCTAGCCTTCTGGGCACTTTTCCCGTTGACAGTGATGCACATGAATATTTTGATGCCCTGTGACTCTTTATTTTCTTTTTTTCTTTTCATGTATTAAACATAAATCTACTATTATTAAGCATGCTAAAGTATTTGTATAGCACGCTTAGGACGAGTATAATTTGCGTTTATTTAAATAGCCATTTTAGTTCATTTTTAAGTATGAATTAATCGACTATGTGATTTTCTAAATAGTCTATGATAAATTTCATCCGTTGTCAAATTTATGTCATTGTCAATCATTTGGTTTGACATTCCGGTTGTTGGCATTCTAACCTATATTTTTGTTTGCTCGGAAGAATTTAATAATTTCTGCCTACTGTGAATAAAAACAGCTATCGATTTCTTCATGTTCAGATAGTAATCAGTGTATTTGTGTTATATTAGGTGCATAAAATGGCGCCAATAGCAAATAAATCATTGGACGGTAAGTAAAAATGCTGCTGGCCAAAAAACAACAGGACACGAAAAATTACGACAACTTTTCAAAACTAAATATTGTTTCCCATACATAGATTTGATATAAGTTATAAAATGTAAAATAGTCCCATATATAAAGTATTATATGCGTAAAAGCAGAATTCTGGAAGTGTCATACGTGTAAGGTCGTCATGTAAACACGAATGTATTTCTTTATAGACACAGATTCGGGATCCGATTCTGACAGCGCGTCAAGTGCGAGTCGCAGCCCTAGCCCCGCGCCTGGCAAGGAAGGCAGTCGCTCCAGGTAATATTATCAAACATAAACTGCAACAACTTTTAGTCATAGCTTAGTAAAACTTGCTATTAGTTTCCTAGAGCATTTGACTAAAGACACTATACTTTGAAGTTGAACACTACCTACATACAATTTCTAAATATTAAATCATATTTTCGTGCATTTTATTATCATTGTGCTTATTCCATCAGTTAAGAGATCGCTCCGAACCAGTACAATTTGGACAGCAAACTAGTTCACCTTATTAGTTCTAGGAGGTCTTTTAGGACATTGACCAAATAGCTCCGAGGTTTGCCTGTCATCAGAATAGTATGGTTTTGTGTCCAACCGAGTTGTTGTGCTTGAAGTTACTAATCATTTTTGTACACACACATATACCTACACTTGAAATTCTAAAAAGAACTAATATTATGAACCGACATATTATACCTATATGTATAGCCATCGCCATATTATACCTATTAAAATAATATACTTCAATATGCAGTAATAGAGATAGCACATGCTGGCAAACTTATTCATATTTTTTAAGCAAAGCAAGTGTGCACATGCTTGCTTTGCTTGGTCACAAACTCATAGAAAGGCAATCAAAAAAAATCTTTTTCTCAATTTTATTACTAGCTTACTATAACCTTTATTGGTATCATCACACATCAGTCATCTTTGTACCTTCTGTCTTGTTTGTTGTTTCTTTGTTTATCTGCGTATATTTTCGTTAATTGGAAACAAAACTTCAGACTTAGAATATTCCTGAACTTAGTAGTGCAGTGCCTGCAGTATCCACATGAATAAGTAGTATGTAATGAAATATTTTATTAAGTTTCATAATTTGCATTACAGATCAATCTCCCGCAGCCCAGCAAAGTCTGGAAGTGAATCTCCTAAATCTGCCCGGTCGGCCCAGCTTGCCCACTCCAGAAGATCATCAAATGTTTCCAGAAGCAAATCCAACTCACCTGCTAGATCTCACAGATCTCGCTCAGGGTCTGCTCAAAGCAACAAGTCCGGGTCCTCAAGCTCCAAGTCCAATGCATCTGGGAGCCCCAAACAAAGAGCCTCAAGGTTTAGGAGGTCTGGTTCAGGCTCAGCCAGTGCTAGATCTCGTTCTGGAACTCCTAAAAGCCAATCAGCTAGCCCTAAATTTGGGCCACAAAGCCCTACCTTTGGACCACAGAGCCCTAAATTTGGGCCACAGAGCCCAAAATCCAGATCACAAACCCCTAAGTCCAGGTCACAAACTCCAAAATCACAGGTTGCCAAAAGTAGATCAAGGTCTAAATCTGCAGCAAGTGCAAGTCCGAAGAGTAGGAAGTCAAGATCCAGGTCTGGGAGCGCTTCATCCAGGTCTAAGAGTCCAGTGGCCGGACCGGAAGCTCATGACAGCAGATCAAACTCACCTGGGCTTATGATTGATGATGCACTGGCTACACTGGCACAGGACATAGCAAAGAGTCATTCTAGGTGAATTATCAACTTTAATCTTTTATGTTTAAAAAAATAATGAACTCTTGCCACTAGCAGAGAATGCTCACAGATGGAGATAGCATATTTTTTTAAACTTGTCATAGAACTGTGGCGACATCTATACCCCAAAATTACAATCTAAAATAACTTATCCTTAATAAAATTATGATAGCAGAGATATCCACGCAGTCTTCACAATATGTACATAAACCTGACAACAATTGTTCAACCAGACACAACAACTGACCCTTTCCTGAGGCGTAAAATGTAGTTGTTATAATTATATGCTCTGTAACATTTTAGATCAAAGTCCCGAAGCAAGTCCAAGTCGAAGAGTCGCTCCAGATCACGGTCTAAAAGCTCCAATGCATCTGAACCTGATATTGGTAAGTAGTCATAAAGGTTCAACCACCGACTTCTTGGTTGTACTTTTTGTTTACATTACAAATACTGTAGTAGCCATAGTTAAATTTCTGTCTGAGTAATGGAATTTTCATTATAACTTATATATTATGTATACTACTAGCTTTTGCCCGCGGCTTCGCTCGCATTAAATTCGGGGTCCCCCCATTTTAGGGAAGTGGGGGTTTAGAAAGTGTCAAAAAGTAGCCCAATCTCCATCCCTTCAACTATCTCCACTTAAAAAATCAAGTCAATTCGTCGCTCTGTTTTGCCGTGAAAGACAGACAAACAGACACACACACTTTCCCATTTATAATTTTATGTTTTTGTTGTGTATAATGTTAGCATGGTTATTTTTAAATACTGCACATATTCCTTGGCATAAAACATTTAGTAAAAACCCTTAACACGTTGAACGCCAAAAGACCGACAAACAATACATTTTCTATTGTGTCTCGTTGTTTGGCAGTTACGGTGTTAATTATGTTTTTCTACAAACCCAACTTATTATTGTAGGTGAAAAGAAAAAGCGTGCAGTTCTATCAGACTCGGAGAGCGATGTCGGCGCGAAAGCCACTGCTAAACGCATGAAGTCTGGTTCAGACAGCGGATCCGATACCAGCAAAAAACCCAAGAAGAAATCCAAGAAGATCGTCGATTCTGATGATGATGAAGAGGCGAAAAAAGACGGTGATGGTGGTATGTTAATAGTGCTTTTATTTTCACGCTTCGTTCCAAAGCGGGAATCATGGACGTGGGTAAAAAGGCTGCTAGGCTTAAATGAGATTAAGCGGGTCACGTAAGCTGTATGCACTGTGACTGTTGGGCAAAAGTCTCCACACAATGGGTGGCCGGAGATGGACGGCGTCACGAAAGAGGTGGTGATGCGACCTGGACGCGTACTTTGAGGACTGGCACGGGGGGGGCGCGCCAACAGAATACGTGAAAGGTTTTCGGGGAGGCCTTTGCCCAGCAGTGTCGTCGTTAGTGGCACAAGCACGACTGGAATTGATTCCCATCTGGATTTGTGACCAGTTGATGGCAACAAGCTCGCTCCCGATAACATGGGAATTAGGCCCGGACTCCACCAAAGCCGAAACGAGATAACAGATGTGTTATAAAGCACCAATAGAAATTCTTGATTTACACTAAGCTGAGACGGGAAGTGTCATGATGGCCTAGTGGTTTAGGCCTCGCCTCTTGTGCACGAGATTGTGGGTTCAAACCTGGGCAAGTACCAACATGAGTTTTTCAATTCATATGTACTTTCTAAGTTTATCTTGGACATCACTGACATCAGTAAAGGAAAACATCATGAGGAAACCTGGACTTATATAATCAATATAAGTCTGAAATCGCCCACCCGTCTTGAGCAAGCGTGGTGATTAATGCTCATGCATGCATGTCCAGCAATATTTATTAAATTTATTTATTTATTTTTTAGAGACGGGAAGTGTAAATAACGACATTCTATTGGTAGATTCCTCTCCTCTCGGTTCGTTTCCGCCTTGGTGGAGTCCAGGCTTTAAACCTTCCTGGCGAAATGTGGATTTCACTGTAGGTTCACCTCTGCCTCACCGTTCGCGGAATGCGGGCGTGGTTTTTTTTTATATCACTTAAATGGTAATTTGTAAAGCTCCTAGAGCAAATTACTTATGTCGAGAACTACTGCGTCCGTCGATGTTCATTGTTATGTTCCTACAGTGTGAAAGGTATAAATAAATAAATAAAATATCTTTATTTCAGACCTAAGCAGTCCATACGTAGTTAGTGGTTAGTAACAAACTGTGCTTACATGCTATGTTATTGTTGTTAGTACTTAATTCAATTTAACATAAACCTATACCTAATTCTACCCGGTGCCTTTGGATGGGGCAGTCCACTCTGCTAACAATCATTTTCAGGATGCCGTTCCGAGTGTTACGCAAACGTTGCAGTAGGGAAGCCGCTATCTTACGCATGATGGCGTGAAAGCCATCCGTACGTGCTTCAGCAAACATTCCCGACGCACTGCTACGTATAAATATTGCTGGACAATCCACACAGCATCATCTAGCCCCAAGTTAAGCAGAGCTTGTGTTATGGGTACTAGATGACTGATATACTTAATACAGTACATTACATAGATAGATATTTTTATTATATATATAGAAAATACCCAGAACACCCGGAACAAATATTTGTAGATCGTACAAACATTTGTCCCAAGGCGGGAATCGAACCCGCAACCTCTTGCGTCGCAGGCGGACCTTCGCCCGCCGCGCCACATCGGTCGTTTATAATTTCATCAACAGCTATATACTATGCTTGACGACCGTTGTGGCGTAATATTTATTTATTTATTTATAAACACAAGATATTATATAATTGCGTTTAACATTGTGTATTTATACTCCACAGTGACCGCCGATGCGCTATTCGGTGACGCGTCGGACATCAGTACTGAAGACGAGGCCGACAAGGCGTCGGGCAGGTCTCGCTCCCGGAGCCGCAGCCGCAGCCGAAGCCGGAGTCGCAGCCCTGATGCACGACGATCTGGTGATGAGGCACGAGGCAGTGGAGACGAGGTGAGATACATAATAATGCCAGCCTATTATTGTCCCTCTGCAGGGCAAAGACAGTTAAGGTATAATCATTGATCACCATTCCTGCTGCTTTCAAATCTCTATAATCTATCTAAACAACTATTAGGGCCTAAATACACAGCGTTTTTACGCACTTCTATGCACTAGGGTAAAAATAAAAATAGAGTATACTAAGGTAAAAGACGCGCGCATGACGCCCATGGATGATCACGCGTGTTTTACGGAATGCGCGTATAATTAACGCCGTGTGTTTAGTTAGGCCCTTAGTACAAAAACACTTACATTAGACACATGTATGTAGATTGATAAGTTAAATTTCCTCTTTCTTTCTAATATTTTTCTGTGCCTGACAGGGTCCATAATTATATATTTATATTTAAAGTTCACTATGTCTCAAGATATTCAGCCGCACTGAGTATCTTCATTCAGTGTTATGACTTAATATACCTCCATACGAAAATAGTTAAAAATGAGTAGTCTTATAGAATCAAAGATGCAATGTTTGGCGACCGATGGGGCGCAGCGGGCGAAGGTCCGCCTGCGACGCAAGAGGTTGCGTATCTATGTCTATATATGTAATGTATTGTTTTAAGTATATCAGTCATCTAGTACCCATAACACAAGCTCTGCTTAGCTTGGGGCTAGATGATGCTTTGTGGATTGTCCAGCAATATTTATTATTTATTTATATTTATTAATGTGGTTAATTTTATAAGACCCTCTCTCAACATTACAGCAGGAACCACGCAAACCGGATGAGGAAGAAGAAGTGGAGATCCCAGAGACACGTATAGACGTGGACATGCCTAAGATGTGGACTGAGCTTGGCAAAGAGCTGCACTTTGTGAAGCTGCCCAACTTCTTGTCGGTGGAGACGCGGCCTTACGACCCCAACACTTACGAGGATGAGATTGACGAGGAGGAGACCCTGGATGAGGAGGGTCGCGCCAGGTGACGGATAGTTCAGAAGTTTTATTTTTAAGTCGATGCTCTTTTTTGAAGATTGTCTGAGAAAAATATATTTTCATAACGTGTCTGTAGTATTATCGCGGCGGTTGCCCCGATGGGTTAGGCAGAGGCACACCTCAATTTCAGTAGTTTATATGGGGTGATATTTTCGATGTAACTACCGAGTTTATGTATTATAGAGCGCATTTATGTGTAGCTTTTTCTCGCGACTTAATACGCGGGAAATTTAGACAAAAAAGGAAACCTGTTCAATTCCATGCAGTAGTTAATGCGTGATGTGTGTACAAACATACAGACAGGCAGATAACATTTCTAAAAACTTGTTTGGGAGTCTGTTGCCCTAATAAAGACACCCAATAACCAGCCAAGAATTTATTCCCGTAATCTAATAAGATAACTTTATTATTACATCCGAACCGCCTGTCAGCCAAGGGCTGTCTGACTATTCTTTCTAAATATTATTATTACCTTTTACCTAACAACATACCATAAACTTAATACCTTAATACGCATCAACGTTCGAAGGTATACTGTACCCATGACAGCTTTTAACCAATTTAACTTTTCATGATATGTTGTATCCTACAGCTCCAGCGCACATAAGAAAAATTTTGAGCAATGAATATTTTGATAGTCGCAAATAGCTTTTCAATTCTATTTTTGATGTTGCATGACTTGATATAGAAAGTAGTTAATTTTTGTAACCAGTTAATTAATTAGAGTCACCAACGACCAACGCAAATGGCTTGTTACTAAATGGACTTTTATATGTGGAAGCTTGTCATTAGCAATTGTCCTTATTTATAAAAGATATTTATAATTGTTATTAGTCTGTAAGCTTTCCTTAAAAATAAATAAATAAATACACACCAATACATTATTTTTTATGATTCCAGGTTAAAATTAAAAGTGGAGAACACAATGCGTTGGCGAACAGTGTTCGACAAGGAAGGCAATGCTGTCAAAGAGTCTAACTCGCGGATGGTCAAGTGGTCAGACGGTAGCATGTCTCTACATCTCGGCTCTGAGATATTCGACGTGTACAAGCAACCACTACACGTAAGTACACAGATGCATTCATCATCACGCTATACTAGTCCACTGCTGGACATAGCCCTCTACTAATGAGTGCCATAGCGCCCTGTCTTCAGCTTACCGTATCCAGCATCTGCCTGCAGATGTATTATTATTATTGAAAATGATATTGTTAGCCTGCGTCATCTGCGGCAAAAGCCTCTTCCCATGACTTCCAGTTATTGCGATCCAGGGCCATTTAGGCCACTGGTCGTTGGTTTTATCCAGCTCGTCTCGACATCTTCACATCATCACAGCTCTGGGCATGCGGCAGACGTGGCCAGTCCAATCCCACTTCAGCTTATCGGCTTTTTTAGCAACGTCAGTAATTCGAGTTTTGGAGCGCAGTGTGGTTTTGCGTAGATGGTCAGTTTGACGCCTAGAATGCTGCTCTCCACCTTAGAGACTTATTATATTATGACTTATTAAAAATATTATTTTATTTTATTTATAACGGTAAATAAACACTGACCAATTAAATTTTGTAGAAATAAATACAGCAACATTTTCCACGGAATACACATAAATAATAATAATATTTACAAACCACAATAATTTACGTTAAAAAAAACGTTTCTTGTGTTAAATAGTAAAACAAAAGTAAAGTTAGCAAAGAAAGCAAAAACTCAGAAGGCATGCAATTCTTGATTAAATTTAAGTATTTTGAGTACAATATTATAACAGCTTTTGTGGAGTTTTACCCATCAGCAACTTCTTAGGGACCTTAGGGGATGAATTGCCATAAAACGATGATACAAATAACTTTTACGTATAAACTTCTGTTTATACGTAAAAGTTATTTGTATCATCGTCTAAGTACCAACTTCTACATCTCCAAAAGCGACCATAGCCACCTATTTTTAAAGTCTATTTGTATGAACAACAATTTTGTGTTACATTAGGCGGCTACAGACCTCCGAGCTAATTTTTTGCAATGGACCGCCTAATCCCTATGTTCCCTTTCACTGTAGTAACTGAATATCGAACGAATGATGGCGATAGTGCCATCATTCGATCGATATTCAGTTACTCTTTGGGCCTAAATTATCTCATTTTGTATGTGTATCAAATTTTTGACATTTAAGTACTAATATTGTACGCCACACACGGCTGAGCAGTGCGATCGCACCTTTTGCTCCATATCTGCAAGAACTTGTCAACACTGTCTCACAATAAAGAATTTGAATTTTAATTTTAATAGTTAAATTGAGTTAGCCACATTGTGCCTTAGTCGTGGTGCATTCAGTATTGCGTACATATTTATTATTCGGCAAATAATGTTATAAATAATAATAGGCTCGCCCCCTATTACATAGGACTTGAGCATAACTTACTATCTGGCGAAATGTGGGTGTTACTAGGTGTACTTTTGCCCAACCCTTTAGGGACTACAGGCGTGATGTAATGTATTTATTATTTGTAATAATAACAGCTGCACGGGTCGATTTTCAAGGGAAAGCAACGTTTACCCAGGTCGATTCGTGGATGGGTGACTATCCATTACACACCGAGACTCCTCCGTGACCCGGAAAGGACGTTAAACTGCTGTCATTCGCAGAACTCTGAGATATATTCATTTTTATAAACTTGCTACTGAGTTTTTTTTACAGTTTTGTTTCTTTTTTTCCCCAGGGCGACCATAACCACTTATTCGTCCGTCAAGGCACAGGTCTCCAGGGCCAGGCGGTCTTCAGAACCAAGCTGTCGTTCAGGCCGCACTCCACGGAGTCCTTCACTCATAGAAAGATGACCTTGTCGTTGGCTGACCGGTCTACCAAGACCTCAGCTATCAAGATACTGTCGCAGGTCGGCGCTGACCCCGACGCTGATAGGAAGTATCAGCTTAAGGTATGTACATATATGGGTAATTGTTTTTACTTGTGAGTATCTGAAGCCATGACATGGTTATGTACCGAGCCTAAAAAATACTATAAACCTCAGTATGGGGTATTTTCAAAATTGTTATTTTGCAAGTCCCATGTCCAGTCCATTATCCATGTCCTTTACCACCTTAAACGCCAGGTGACCGACAAACAATACATTTTCTATTGTGTCTCGTTGTCTTGCAGTTAAGGTGTTAATTATAGTTCTATCTCTTTCAAAAAAAGCTAGAGTAATAAAAGGTTGTTTTTGCAGTCAATGTTGCGCGGGTACAACTACGGTCTGAAGTTGGTAATACCAGCTTTTTATTGTCCCTCTAAAGGGCAAAGACCTGTTCTCATACAGATAAGGCACGAGCATTTATTACCTTAGCGAAGACGGGTTGGCAATCTCATGATCTTCTTATTTCTCCTATATATAAATGACTTGCCACGTCAGACGCGACAACCAATGGTATTATTTGCAGACGATAGTACAGCGATAGTTAAGTGCACCAATAAAGAAGACTATGAAAGAGAAATTAATAACACTTTAGAAACAATTATACATTGGCTTGATACAAATAACTTAAAAATAAATTTAAAAAAGACAAAAGTAATGCACTTCTACCAAAGGATACGCGCTGATGATATAAATGTTAGTTATAATGGTCAAAAAGTGGATACAACTTGTGTAGCGAAATTTCTAGGTATCCTGATTGACAACAATTTAACTTGGAAACCGCATGCCGATGACGTATGTAAAAAGTTAAATAAATCAGCCTACGTACTGTATAACTTATCACACAAAGTTAGCAATGATACACTTATAATAGCTTATCATGGGTTGGTTGCGTCAGTGTTAAGATTTGGAATCATATTTTGGGGTAACTGTAGTGAGAGGGAGGAGATTTTTAAGGCCCAGAAACGGTGTATAAGATCATTGTCAAACCTTAAAAGCACAGACAGCTGTGAACCTGTGTTTCGGTCTCTGAGGATACTGACTTTTCCGTGTCTGTACATATTGGAGGTGGCAATTTTTGTAAAAACCAATTTAGACTTATTTCCGTCACTGGCCAATATAAGATAAGACAGCTGTGAACCTGTGTTTCGGTCTCTGAGGATACTGACTTTTCCGTGTCTGTACATATTGGAGGTGGCAATTTTTGTAAAAACCAATTTAGACTTATTTCCGTCACTGGCCAATATAAGATAAGACAGCTGTGAACCTGTGTTTCGGTCTCTGAGGATACTGACTTTTCCGTGTCTGTACATATTGGAGGTGGCAATTTTTGTAAAAACCAATTTAGACTTATTTCCGTCACTGGCCAATATAAGATAAGACAGCTGTGAACCTGTGTTTCGGTCTCTGAGGATACTGACTTTTCCGTGTCTGTACATATTGGAGGTGGCAATTTTTGTAAAAACCAATTTAGACTTATTTCCGTCACTGGCCAATATAAGATAAGACAGCTGTGAACCTGTGTTTCGGTCTCTGAGGATACTGACTTTTCCGTGTCTGTACATATTGGAGGTGGCAATTTTTGTAAAAACCAATTTAGACTTATTTCCGTCACTGGCCAATATAAGACGCAATATAAGACACGAAATGGCCCCTTGAGATCCCAATACAAGAGCTTGCTACATTCGGGTAATTACAAAACAGCACTGTTAAGAAAAAGTATTATGACAATGGGTCCTGTCATTTATAATAAAATACCTCATGGTTTTAAGGACTGTTCTGTAAACGTTTTTAAATCTAAGGTAACTGCACTACTTTTAGACAAATGTTACTACTCTGTGAAAGACTTTTTAAATGACATGAATTTATCCAGATAATTATTGTTTTTTAATTGCAAATTTGACCATGTACCTGACTATAATGTTATTAATTGACTTGACTTTAATTTCTGTTTTGTTGACATTGTTTTGATTTTATTTATATTTTTAATTTATGAAATAATTTGCATGCCGTAAGGTAGACTGTAGCCGATCTCATTAATTCATGTACAACATCTTATACCTACCTGTACCTACATTCTAAGCAAATAAAGATCTGATTCTGATTCTGATTCTGATTCACTGATGTTAGTAATGTCGAAGATAAACTTAGAAAGTACAAATTAATCTAAAAAGTAACATTGGTACATTTTTACCGGTGCCGGATTTAGAGCCACAACTTTGTGCTAAGTGCACCCGAGACCCTATTCACTGGGCCATCATGACATACATAATTTAAACTAATATTCAGTGGTCGGAATTAGGTAGAGTTATTTATGTACTTACTTGCATCGATATGTTGATATTAATATGGATCTTCCCGGGATTTATAATACAATCCTGTGTGGTCAACAATATTACAAAATAATAATAATAAAAACCTCAGAGATAGATAAGACATTCGGACATCCGATGTCGGATGGTTTAAATTATGTAAAGGTAAATAACGCTCACGGGAACGCGAGAAGGGCCTTTATGAACTGGGTTAGGATTGGAAAACCTCACACGGGGCAGCTATTTGTGGAAATGAGTGAGACAAGAAAAGTTTTTAAACAAAAGTTAAAATTTTGTCAGAACAATGAGGAACAAGTTAAGATGAACGTTTTGGCAACGGAACATAGGGGAAAACAATTTCAAAAATTTTGGAAATCCACACAGAGATTGAGCCCAAAACCTGCGGTTCCAGTGAGCGTAAATGGCATTACTGAGCCTGAGGAGATTGCGAACATGTTTAGGACGCACTTTAAAGTAACTTCGCGGCTTCGGTCAGAGGGACGGGGTTATGTCGCTGAGAGTGGACTGTCTGGTGTTCCGATTAGTATCTCATCTAAAGAAATACGGAACATCATACAGTCGATGACCAGGGGCAAATCTCCGGGTCACGATGGCCTCAGCATAGAACACTTACAATATGCTGGTCCGCATCTCCCAAGAGTCCTATCGATGCTGTATAATCTTTGTGTGAGGCACTCGTATCTACCGACTGACCTAATGAAGACGATAGTTGTGCCCATAGTCAAGAACAAGACCGGCGATGTCTCAGACAAAGATAACTATAGGCCAATATCGCTGGCCACTATAACAGCAAAGGTTCTTGATGGTGTGCTTGAGCGGAGAGTAACTGGACAGCTCAGTCTTCATGATGCGCAGTTCGGTTTTAGAGCTGGGTTATCTACGGAGACTGCTATTCTGGCGCTCAAGCACACGGTCAGGTACTATACTGGTAGAAACACACCTGTGTATGCTGCTTTCCTGGACCTCTCGAAGGCGTTTGACCTGGTTGATTATAATATCTTATGGTTGAAATTGCGCGAGCAAGGTCTTCCTAATGAAGTTATTAAGCTCTTAGGCTACTGGTATGACCACCAAATCAACCGGGTCAGATGGTCGGGTGCTTTGTCTGGAGCGTATGGGTTGGAGTGTGGGGTGAGACAGGGAGGTTTGACTTCCCCGGCGCTCTTCAATCTTTACGTCAATGAGTTGATCGGCGAGCTCAGCAGCACTGGTATCGGATGCTCTATTGATGGGAAAATGATTAATAGTATAAGTTATGCAGATGATATGGTGCTGCTGAGTCCCTCGATTGACGGACTCAGACGGTTGCTCGAGGTATGTGAGAGATACGCCACGTCTCATGGTTTATTATACAATGTACGGAAGAGTGAGCTTGTGGTGTTTAGGGTTGGTACTAAAAAGCCTAGGATAGTTCCTCCGGTATTTCTCTATGGTGTACCACTAAATAGAGTATCGCATTTTAGGTACCTTGGTCACATATTAAATGAGGACTTAAATGATGATAGTGATATAGAAAGGGAGCGAAGAGCGTTGTCGATCCGATGTAATATGCTGGCCCGTAGGTTTGCACGATGTACTAGAGAAGTGAAACTCACTCTTTTCAAGGCGTTTTGCCAGTCGTTCTACACGTGCAGCCTGTGGGTTAGACATACGCAGAGGGCCTACAACGTTCTTCGCGTACAGTATCACAACGCTTTTAGGGTGCTGTTGGGGCTCCCGCGGTTCTGTAGCGCATCGGGCATGTTTGCTGAAGCAGACATAGATAGCTTTCAAGCTATTATGCGGAAAAGAACAGCATCCCTGATGCGAAGGATTCGGGGGAGCACCAACAGCATTCTAAGGGTGATAGTGAATAAGCCTGATTGCCCGTTCCTGGGGCACTGGACCCGTATGCACAGCTGCAGGTCTGGTGCAGCGGGAAGCGGTCGTAATTATAGGTTTTTAAACTAGTTTTATTTTTGTTTCTGTTTTGTTATACTTATTTTCTTTAGAAATGTTACTAACATAGTTTTATAAGGATTACTAACAACAATATGAATCACGTGTGTTCGATTTAAATAAATAAAATAACTTTTTTATTTAATAAATCACGGGATGTTTCTGGTATTTATAATTAATCCCAGGATTTGAGGCATATCCACTTTATTCTTTCGCTGTATGAAATCAGTGTAAGTACATAAATAACTACCTAATTCGGACCTCTGCTATTATGTATTAGATAAATTTGATTGTTTGTATGTTTGTTTGTAATGGATAAACTCAATAACTACTCAACCGGTTCTAAAACTCTTTAGCTTATACATAATATCATCAGTGAGTCAATAACTAAGGCAAAATTTAATTTTGAAAACTACTTTTCAAAGGAGGTGGAGGGGATGTTAAAGTTCGAACGGAAAAGTACGAAATCGTCAAAATCAAAATCAAAATTCATTTATTCAAATTAGGCTGAGAATCAGCACTTTTTGAACGTCAAAACGTTTACATAAGACAGTCCCCCAAAACGCCCACCCTTCACCACTTCCTAGTGTTTTTGCTGGGAAGAAGAAGTGGCGGAACAAACTTCCCCAACAAACCAGTTAAAGTAATACGGTATTACAGAAAGAGGAGATGGAGCTGCGCGCGGCCATGCGCTCGCGCGCCGGCGCGCGGCCCAAGCGGCGCGCGGCCGGCGCTCGCGGCGCGCAGCGGGACGACTCCGACGACGAGGGCGGCGTGTCGCTGGCCGCCATCAAGAACAAGTACAAGCAGGGCCAGAAAGGTAACCGCGCTGATTTATTGTGCTTTTGTATTCATGTAACCCTTTCGCTGCCCAGTTCAAAAATACGATTTTGTCATCATTTTTGGCAAACTACGTAATGCGTAGGTATATGGTAGGGGGTGATGGACATGTTCCACATCTCATCTATAGCGTTTTACATGTACGACTCGGGAAGCGAGTTCTGGGTACATGAACAAACTTTTTTCGACCCGGGAGCCAGTTAGTGGAGCAAGTTACCGTGTCTGCAATTTGGAATCCTTTCTAATTTTACTATGAAGTAGACTTGTTTAAGTAATGCGATTGTTACATTGCGCGTCATGTAACCCAACCGCGTAATGTATCGCGTATGAGATGGCCAAATTAAACATGGCGCATGACACTCAAACGTGAGGCGCGGTGGCGGCGCGTTCGCGTGCTCTATCTCATCTCATGTAAATGATGTATACGTTTTATTACGCCAGCTTTTCATGGTGTAATGAAGCATATGGCGGTACTAAATGTAATGTCATGTTTCATTACTTTATAACGCACTGTTTTTCTCATGTCTACTATGAAAGTCAAAAGGTAGTTGTACTGTGTCTTGATTATTTTTTATCTGCACAGCCCTCAGAGACTCGATCTGACTTTGATAATAAAAAAAAAACTTTTTATTAGTCCATTTAAACATTTGGTTAGTGTAACACACAACAGAAACTAGTGTTAGTACTACCCTCAGAACAAAACAAAACAAAACACCAATAAACCAACAATAATGCCTGTACAAAAGGACTGCGTGGTTCCACTGACCTGCGAGTTTATTCCGGTGTTTCTGCTCAGAGTAGTAAGCTAGGAAATACTGACATCAACTAGAAGAGTTTTAGTCTTCTAAAACTCTTCTAGTTGATGTCAGTATTCCAGAAGAGACACTAGAAGTAACTATTACCGCGATTTCAGATTTTCAACGGCTCCTTTTCGGGCTTCATGTTTTTAATTATACTTGAAAGCTGATTGGCTAATCCGTGAGTCAATTCAGAACATCTTAATTCTGTTTGGTCAAAACATGGCTCGAATATTGCTGCTAACCAATCAGCGCATCCTTCCACCAGAGCATAACGTTCAAATTAGCCAAGCAGCCTTAATACTAATTGTCGGTTGCTCGCGATTTACCAAAGACAGATGTATTTTTTTTTCAAACATCCTTAAATTATCCGGTTATTTGTAAAAATCCCAGCATTTTCTTACTATCCTACGTCAAATACAACCTCAACATACTCTTTACAGCATCAGCAGGCGCAGCAATATACTCCTCGGAATCGGACGCTTCTGACGTGGAGACCCGCCGCGCGCGCCGCCTCGACCGAGCCAAGGCGCTCAAAGACTCTGATGACGAGGGCAGTGACCATGCCGACGACCAGACTACTCCCAGGCGTAATACCAGTGCCAGTCCGTCCGCCAGTGGGAGTGGCAGCGACTGATGCGTGTACACAGTGGTGTGTTGTGGTCACATGTGCCCGAAAGTTGAAGTAGGAATTAATTCAGGTTGTTGTATAAGAAGCTACATTGTTGATAGTATTATTTTCAGCCATGTAATGACAGTAAAGCGAAGGGCTTATAACAATAGGGCCTTCAATCCAGTGACAAGATCGGGTTTCATTGTTTCACGGATTTAAGGATACCACATATCTGTCTGATCTGCTCAAAAACCAAACCGTATGTGCCTGCTACGGCTTTCAAAAGGATTGCCTACAGCTGTCGAAGCAATTTATTATTAGGTATTTTGTTTCTCCGAATAATGTTATTGGTGAGTTCATGCATGAGATATACTTAGTAAATTCTGACGAACCAATTGTATTGTGTAACTTAGCCATTAAGGGCTGTAATTGATTATTTTAAGTTGTAAATATACTTAGTTATTTAAATATTTTTTGGTTTTTTATTTGAATAGTCTATCTAATAACTGATTTGATATTAGAAGTTCATCATCTTTCCATATGACTTTTTGTTGGGAGAGTAAAAAATCTTTTACTTTATGGTATACTTATGTGATGTGAAAGAATTGACTACTCACACTTCGAAGATCATTAGGGAATATGCATATTTTATTTTTCGTATACGGAAGTGACATAAAAATCCATGTCAATAAACATTACTTTTTGCAAAATGCAAAGCCAAATGTCACTAGTTTTTGGTTTTAAATGCGATTTCTGTCTGAATATAGTATCATCATCATCTGCCTAGCCTTTTCCCAACTATGTTGGGGTCGGCTTCCAGTCTAACCGGATACAGCTGAATACCAGTGTTTTACATGGAGCGACTGCCTATCTGACCTCCACAATCCAGTAACTGGGCAACACGATACTCCTTGGTAAGACTGGTTGTCCGACTTTCGGGTTTCTGATTACCCGTAACGACTGTCAAAGATCTACAAATGACAACCGGGACCAACGGCTTAACGTCCTTTCCGTGGCACGGAGGAGTCTCGATATGTTACGAATGGTCACCCATCCACAGACTGACCTCGGCAAGCGTAGCTTAACCTTCGATCAACCCGAGCGGCTTTTTTTATTTAGCCACGAGCTCCTCGCCTGAATATAGCATAAAAACAATTTTTTTTTTTATTTGGGGCTGAAAACGTCATTATCCACGAAACATATTGTGGAAAATGACGTCACATCTTGGCCGCGACGGTAACGGAATTATAGAGAAATCTGTAGGACTTAAGTATTTAATAACAATAATATTGAATTTGACTTTTAATACTTTTCTGATTTTTTTATGTAATTGAATAATAATTACTGGCATTTGTAGGCTCATGAGCCATTTTAACTTGAATCTGTAGGATAGTAACATATCTGCAATTCCTTGCATTATGCCAAAAACGTTTATAATCAATTGGGCCGACGGTTTATTTGTCATCTTATAACATTAAAAGGCACTAGGTACAGGGGCCAGCACTTCAAGCTACCCCAATATGTCATTAATTTTCTCCATTTCTTTGATAGTTTTTCAACTTTATCCTAATAGAAATAAGGTTCATGTTCTATTGGGAAAATCTGACACATTGGGGTAGCTTGTTGTGCTGGCCTCTGTACAGCACACAAACAAAGACCAGTAACCACCAGAGTCAGTATTTAATCAATCACTTCTTAAAACATCCAACTTTATTTCTCCATCGTACACAATCTTCCCAACGGCGATTATCTTCCAGATCCCTGCGTCTTCCATCTTAATATTAGGTATGGAGAACTCACAGTTTTCCATGTCTATCCGGCTTCTATCGTAGATCCTGTCAAAGGTGGACCTAGGAGCAACCAGTTCGCAGGTCTCAAGATCCGGTATAGGGAAAGCTATGCTCATAATCACAGTGTCGCGTTCGTGTGGCGTTGGGTTAGAATCTGAATTTGAAGTAACATTGAAATTAGGCGAAACTGTGGATATGGTTAATGGCACGTATTCTGAAAACAAAGAAAGTTTATTTCAGAATATAATAGAATACTCTTTATTGTACACTATAAATACTTTTAATCCATTTATAATAAGACTAGACAAATAATGGCCGAGTGTAGTTAATGTGTTATAATGCTAATGGCTGCATTTTAGGCTTGAAATTTATATCCAAATAGTAAACAGAATACAATACTTTTTATTACCCAATCGTGAAACAACTGAGCTTGTCAAACGCTGATAAGGAAATAACAACGACATTATAACGAAATTTGTCTAATGTTATTATGAATGGAGCATAGTAACTTTTAAGAGCCACATGTAACATAACATCATCAGGCTATTCTAGTCCACTGCTGGACATAGCCCTCTCCTAATGAGCGCCATAGCGCCCTGTCTTCAGCTTGCCGCATCCAGCATCTGCCTGCAGTCTTTCGCAGATCGTCATCCTACCTGGTCAGAGGGCGTCCTACACTACGTTTGCCGAGTCGCGGTCTCCACTCAAGAACACGTTTACCCCAGCGGTTGTCGGTTCTCCGCGAAATATGGCCAGCCCACTGCCACTGCAACTTGCTAATTCTTTGAGCTATGTCGGTAACTTTGGTTCTCTGTCGGATGTATTCGTTTCGAATCCTATCCTTCAGAGAAACTCCGAGCATAGCTCTCTCCATAGCTCGCTGAGCGACTTTGAATTGGTGGACCAACCCTACCGTGAGTGTCCATGTCTCGGCTCCGTAGGTCATGACGGGTAGGACGCACTGACTAAAAACTTTCGTTTTTAAGCATTGTGGCATGGATGACGAGAAGACTCGGCGCAGTTTCCCAAACGCTGCCCAGCCTAGCTGGATCCTCCTCTTGGCCTCCTTCTCGAAATTGTTTTTATCTAACTGCAGAATCTGCCCGAGGTAAGTGTATTCGGAAACGATTTCGAGAAGGTGGCCATGTACGACGACCGGTATTGGATCAATGTGGCCATTCATCATGACTTTGGTTTTATCCAAATTCATGCCAACACCGATACGTCGCGAGGCTGAAGCTAGGCTGTCCAGCATCTGGTTCAGCTCCTCTAGCGACTCCGCCATTAAGACTATGTCATCTGCGAATCGTAGGTGTGAGATGTAGTCGCCGTTTATGTTGATGCCCTTTCCTTTCCAGTCCAGCGTCTTAAACATATCTTCCAACGCCACATGTGTGGTGTTACAATCGCAAAAGCATCTGTTTCAGACAACATTTGGATGGGCTTAATAGAAAACCTGTGCAGGTAGTCCGTCCGTTAAAATGATCGCAGTGACGGAAAGAACTAAACAAGTGACTTCCGGCTGCGTTATGAGTCTTTTTGCATCCAATATAATATATGACATACGAGGAGTTCGGCGCATAAGGCTTTCACGCCCTACCTCGTCACCATCGCGGTGGTCCAGCAGGTTCTCGACCACTGGCTCGGGAGGAGGCACGGCTCTCTGTCGTTTCGGGTGGCACAGGTGCCCTCGCGGCATGGTTGCTTCGGGAAGTATCGCATAAACAGGGAGCCGGACGCACGGTGTCACCACTGTGTCGACTGCCGGGCGGACACGGCGTGGCATACGCAGAGTGCACTGCTTCGGAGGAGCCGCGCCGTGTCTTCGTAGCGGAAGTAGGCAGTGACCTGTGCTGCCATCCGTCGTGTCATCGATGGTCGGCAGCGAGGAGGCCTGGGTGGTATCCTTCTGCGAGGCGGTTATCTCGTAGAAGACGGCTGTGGAACGGGAGAGGGAGATTTCCTCACCCAGCCACCTTCCTTCCACCCACCGGACAACACCCTCTTCCAGCCGTCTTAAATGGGTCCAGGGGCGACGGACTTGGATACGTCCGTCGCCCCTCATATATCAGGACCCGAGGTGGCGGCGCGAAGTCTCCAGATTTGAGGAGGCCCGCGGAGGCTGGACGTCACCACCCGGGGGTTGCGGAAGAATCGTACGTTCCCGGGCTGGTTTTTAGTCAGTAAGAGTCTGACAGACCCCTCCGCCCTGGGAGGGGCGGAAATCCATGAGGATTTTCAGCCGCAGCACAAAAAAAAGGAGTTCGTCGCATGGGTCGATCAAAGGTTGAGCTATGCTTGCCGAGGTCAGTCAGTTACATATCTAGGCTCCTCCGTGCCTCTGAAAGCACGTTAAGCCTTCGGTCACGGCTGTCATTTGTAGATCAGCAAGGCAGTGGTTACGGGTAGTTCGAAACCCGAAAGTCTGACAACCAGTCTTACCGTGTTGTCCAGTAACTGGGTTGTGCTGGCAAAAAATGCAGTCGCTCCATGTAAAATACTGGTATTCAGGTGTACCCGTTAGACTGGAAGCCGACCCCAACATAGTAGGGAAAAGGCTAGGCAGAGGGTAGTGATGATGTTAGTACTGGTGGGTATAAATTGTAGGTAAGTTATTGTTATGATGGAAATATTTACTAAATACGTGAATAAGGAATTGCATTTAAAGGTCATGTGGGCTGTACCAAGGTCCCACTGCAGCGGCCGAGGCTGCAAGTAATAATATACCAACATAATATGTAAGTCGTTCAGTATAAACGATTAACTTTTCCTGCCCGTCAGATAAAACTTTGACGACCGTTGTGGCGCGGCGGGCGAAGGTCCGCCTGCGACGCAAGAGGTTGCGGGTTCGATTCCCGCCTTGGGACAAATGTTTGTACGATCTACAAATATTTGTTCCGGGTGTTCTGGGTATTTCCTATGTATAATAAAAATATCTATCTATGTAATGTATTGTATTAAGTATATCAGTCATCTAGTACCCATAACACAAGCTCTGCTTAGCTTGGGGCTAGATGATGCTGTGTGGATTGTCCAGCATTACCTATTTATTTATTTATTATTTATAAAACTATTCATCTTTTAAAAAGTAGAAAAGACAGACGCTAAAAAAAAGCTGTTTTGAAAAGGGGTCAGTTTACAAATTAGTTAAGAAGATCATCTTCTGCGTAGCCACTGCCCAACTATGGTGGATTCGCCTTCCATTCTAACCTGAAGCAGCTGAATTCTGCTATTTCACATGGGGCAACTGTCTTTCTGACCTCCAGAACCTATATGTTGGGTAACACGATACTGCATGATAAGACGGGTTTTATTAGATTTTCGGGCTTCCAGTCAAAAGCCCGAAAGCCTGATAGCAGGGTAGTCTCCCGTAATGACTATCTTGTACAATGACATCATCTAGCCTATTTTTCTAACAACGTTGGGGTCGGCTTCCAGTTTATTTGAATGCAGCTGAGTACCAATATTTAACATGGATCGGCTGCATATCTAACCTCCACAACTAGGCACTGGGTAACACGTTACTCTTTGGTAATTAGTGTGGTTATCAGACATTCAAGCTTCTGACGAATGGGTCTTGGTACTAAACGGAAGGTACTCCACCGACTGATATCGGTAAAGTTGCTTAACCTTGAAGATAAACCGTGTTGCTGTTATATTCTTGCCACAAGCCCCTATTTTCAAAGCCGAAGATAAGAAAAGAATTAAATTTCAAGAAAATCCTCACCTATAATCGTGACACTGATGACTTGGAACACTTCAATCCAATTATCATCGATATCTTTCGTGTACACGCTAAGCACCCAGTTTCCGTGGTCCTCCAACGTAAGAGGACCAATCATGAACTCATTTTCTTCCAAATCCTTTTGTTTCTTATCGAACAAATCTTCTGGCCTAAACACATCATAGTTATTTTCTTGGTGTATCATAGGTTTCACATTTTTAACGAATCTTGCTACAAGAGGGTGAGTGTCTCTTACGAAGTTGTCTTCTATTAGCTGTAGTTTGGGTGCGCTGATGTCAAGCTTCATGGCATCGCCGTTGGGTTTATATATATAATATTTAGCTTCCTCTTGAATCACCGGTGCCGATATACGGATGACATCGAACAGGTATGCATTGATCGTTATTGGTCTTAGCTCCACTCTCGTTTTGGCTGGGGGTTTTATAAACACTTTTCAAATTAACAACATCAATAACAATTTCAAACCTGGTACCCGAAGGAGTAGGCAGCGAAAACGTAGGGTATAGTCACGATAACTACTTACTCAGTACTAGTAGCAATGAAAGGCAGTTGCATGAAGCTGAGGTGAGAACGATTAGAGTATATTATG
The DNA here is from genome assembly GCA_905147745.2 of Phlogophora meticulosa. Lineage (NCBI taxonomy): Eukaryota > Metazoa > Arthropoda > Insecta > Lepidoptera > Noctuidae > Phlogophora > Phlogophora meticulosa. The sequence continues at coordinate 10,357,568 of LR990538.1, read as the reverse complement.
ATGTTACGCAAATGGATGGAATAAGAAGATGTGTATGTAAGAGGAAGTCTGAAAGTGGCGCCGGTGACCGCGAAGTGGAAATCGGTTGTCATAGTATAGGCATGTGAGGCTGATTAATAGCAATAACCCGTCAAACAATACAATGCAATAAGGCTGAGGAATCAAGCAATGTTGTGAGGAAAGTTTTGAGTATCAATGTGAATGATTCTAAGTGTAGAGGAAGACCAAAGAAAAGATTTATGGACAGTGTGAATATTGATATGGGTACAAAGGAGGTGGCTATTGAGCTGACGGCAAATTGAGATGTATAGATGAAGAAGACATGCTACGCCAATCCCAAATATATAGAGATAAGGGCAGGGGGGGGTTTTGATAAATTTATAGTTTTAACACTATCCCCTAAATGTGAATCATCAGCTCCTGCTGAAATGGGTTCAGTGGCTGGGTGAGGTGGGTGGTGCTACGAGTGGGGTTTGAACCTTACAACCACTTGAGTATAACAGTACTAATCACTGTGCCATTGCCGCTTTTGTTACATATTCCGCGGTCAGTTTATAAAGCATAACATCACGGCTGTATTACCCGAAGGGTTGAGCAGATGTACACCTGCACACACCCGCGGTTATTTTGTGTAGCTCACAATACGTTTAACCATTTGCCTAACCCTGAGAATACTGATTCAATTTGAATGCGTTTCTTTATTTACTCTTAGACCGAGATTTTTTTATCTTGAGATAAAAATGACGAGATATACTTATCGTGTAAATAATATCTTACCAACGACTAAATAACAGTACTTGAATATTATACCAGGACTTGGGAAAAAAGTAATTCGTAGAGCGAATCATAAAGTAGGGCTGAGCTACATGATAACATGCAGTACCATTTGTCGGGACAGGTCAGATCAAAGGTGCAATGGCTCTTTCTGCAGAAGACCTTTTTTAGACCCTGCATCATATATTTGAATATAATATAACGTTTAGATTTTGAAAGAGACCATGATCGCTGAGTTTCTTACGGTATTTCTTCTCAGGGATCAGTCAATTTGGAAATGCCGGCGCTATTTTTAGTTTTTAAAAATGACTTATACAAGTGTCTGAAAAATATCTCCTTACATAAAGAATAATCGTCTCATCACGTTTCATTTCATAATATCAGACCATCTCTGACACTAATCTGCATGGTCTTCGAATGATCAATCTGACTAAGATAATATTTGGATTTTAAAAAAGACAGACAAAAGAGTCACCAAGGACTCATCTAGTTCCAATTTATTTATTTTATTTTTTGACATGATGTGTTTTTTTAATAAACATAATTTAAGTACAATATTGTATGTTGAGGTAAAACTCGCTAATACTGGGCGACACCTAAATGTAAATATTATTTTACTGTTAGATTTACAACTCTTGTCGCTGAGCTGAGGGTTGAAAATCGAACAGTGCACATAAGCGTTAGTGAAACTGGTCATATCTGTCTTGGCTTAGGCACGTTCTCTTAATGGACATGTAAAGACTTAATCACCTCTCACAGATTCGGCGCGCATCACGTTTTACTGAAACCGTGAAACAATTTCAGTACTGCATAACCGACCGCATTAGTACCTACTTCTATTTACCAACTAGAACATTGATTTGACCTATTTAAGATCTAATTGCCAATGGAATAACCGAAATGCATACAAGAAGGCGAAATAAGAGACATTTGAAACATGAAATGATTTTTTACTACGATTTTATCTCAAGTTTTTCTTTTTAATTCATTAACTGTATCAGTCGAGCCTGACGGTTAGAATTGATAGAAGTTTTACGTACCGACTATGCTTGGATCTCCGACTTTGTTGATGGTGAGACTGTGTGTGAACACCGCGAGGGTAACTGTCAACAACACTATTATTACTTTAACCCTTCGGTTGGGTATGAGCGCGCACATGCTCTTGCGCATAGTCACTGATAGTCGGCACATTACTACGATATACTGATACGTATTTCACGACACTACCTGTCGAGCAGGCGGGTTCGTACCTACTTATTCTTGTAGCTGTGCCTATCAAATCAATTTTTCCTATAGTCATGTAATTTTAAGTATCGGTGTTTCCGGGCGATATACGGTTTGATCTAGAAATTAAAAATAATTAAGTATTTTTCTTGCGTTCGATAACTTGTTTTATTGATAGGTACTTCTAATGAACTAATTAAACAACCTTTTGTTACGTACAGTCACGAGCATAAATATTTATACACTTAGCTAAATTAAAAGTCTTTTTTTACAGAATCTCAAGGGGGTGGGCAGAAACTACAATGCGCCACCAATCTGATCCGTGAATACTAATATATGTATGTTATTTGGCGACATACACTGCTAATATTATTTGGTGACATACACTGCTCTCACAACAAACTCAAGAGTACGTAACGACGATCGATTGGAATTAAAATCAAGTGTAAGCGCACAGGGGGCCTAGACAAAATCCCTTTTCTGTATGCGTTAACGCCAACGGAAAGATCAAATTGTATGGAGTTGACGTAAGCTTATGAGATGTCACGTGACTCCTTTCCACATGTATTGTCACTGTCATACATTTTGACGTTAGCGTCTGGCGTTTTACGCTACAGAAATATTATTTGTCTAGGCCTGCTGGTCATACACGCACGCCAGTTGAGAGTACGCACGCACCTGATTTTTCTTATAAAAATCACCAATAAGTTCAGTGTATGTCCTGTATGTATTTAGGACATCTCCTTACGGCTTTTTTGACACTTTTTAAATTCTTAATTATTGAATAAGTGTCTCTACGCTTTTCGCACCCATTGGATTGTGTTAGGTCTTATTTCAATTGCAATAGTTATTTATTATGTACACCACTGATGAAACAATGATAGTACCTACTTAGACCAATGTCGCCTCTCGCTCTCTAATAAACATATTTTGTCCATATTCAAATTCAATTCAACCTACACATTAAAATACAGACTTTAAACAAAGCAACTAAGGTTTAATTTACTCTACAGTATCATTGAAGTGTTAGTATATTTTATTATTCTTTTCCACAGTGTTACCAGGAGTAGGAATGCAAATTTTTGTGCAAATTTTAGTAAATTCGTTACATTTATTTCAGACACTAAATAATACTGCAATCAATAAATTGATTATTCTGATCTGGGTCGAATAAATTTATTTTATTTCTTTACTTTATAAAATATATGTAATCATAATCGAGCACAATGAGTGAATAACAAACCTATCGTTCGCGCCAACTATGTTTACTGTTCTGTGATCTACACGGAACATCGCTTTTTGAATTTTGCTAGATGTATACATATTAATGCTCGTGACGCAAGTAAGTTGGTATACACCAACTAACTTGCTGACTGGTCATTTGCTAAAATAAGTAGGATAGAATCGTAAATAGTGACTATACATAGCGATAATGTAAAGGCAGCATTGAAGTAACAGTTTTGTGGACTATTGCTCCTACGTACCACTTACTTATAGTACAGGCACGGTAATATTATAAAACAGTATTCCAACTTCATACAAACGGACTTAACGCGAGCTATATCTACGCGCCTCGATCTTGGGTTGCGCTCGGGGCGCAGACAGTCACGGGTGCACCGCAGTGTCGAACGGACGGTGCGTTGTTTTTTTAACAATAACCGCGCGATTTTTTCTCTAAAAATCAGTTAATATGACGAGTAGGAAATATTGTGCTGTTTTTGGTTGTATGAATTCGTCAATAACGCATCCAGACATAAGTTTTTTTAAATTACCTGGAAACTGAAAGGTAAGACTATAAAATAATTTTACTTACTAGTAGGTAGGTACATAATGTGTGTCTTTTTAATGGATAAGATTCTATCATATACATATACCTTCTATCTTACGAAAACAAAGGTGTTTGGATTAATAAATAAAGCGAATAGAGTAACGGAAAGTTATTGAGACGAGTGAAATAGGTAGCTACATGCGGTTCTGAATGAATCATGATACGGTAGGTACCTACCTACTTACGCTTGTGTTAAAACTTCGGTGCATATGTGTTTTGTTAGTTTGCATAATGCTGGAGACGGGCAGCCCTAACGCATGTTTACGTACCGCGCGGCTGTTTGCATTTATTTATATCATGCGGCCGAGTTACACTACTGTATTACAATATTACCGTGGTACAGGATACTTACACTACACACTGCATCTATGTACTTCTGCCGCCAACTAAAGATGTCGGAAAACTAGAAAACGTAAAAAAGGATCGATATTTTAAAAATATATCGATATCACGTTCGATAGGAATCGATATTTATTGGACAAGCATTAATAGCTACATCAGTTTCTGTAAATGCAGTAAATGCTCATAATTTTTGTATTCATTGCGGACCATTTCGGTCTGTTGTTCTTTTTTAGATACCTTAGATATTCTTATAGCCTAATACGAATGTGAGTCCGTTTGTTACCTATTGACACCTTTACATTCCCGTGGGATAGTTGTCGACCTCAAAATGGGGGAAAAAACTAGTAATAAATAATCTTTATTTTTAAAAGAATTGCTTTTGAAACGTGTTCTATGCTCAAATCGATTTAAAAATAGAATGGTTAATAATAACGGTTCCACTAGATATTAATATACATAGGTGTCGCTGTAACTATCTATTTATTTATTTATTTAACACACAAACCACTATCATCATAGGCTTACCTAATACAATAGTGTATTTATTGTTATTTTCTTACAAATCATAAACATACAATTATATTATTTCAACAAGGCGAGAGAAGAGACCAGGGATGTTTTATAACAACTTAATTGTAAATACCCTCACATCTTGGCATCGTTGCATGTTTCATACGCAACCATCCTGTGAAAATTTGGATAGCTAAGTTTAGAATCTGCCCTGTATGTATGAAGATGTTTGATCCATTGTTGATTTTATCCACACTTATCAGATTAATCGCATCAAGTAGGACACAGAAAATAAACTAAGTAGGTACATTTGAAAGTGAACTGAAAGATTGTGTTATTGGCTATCTTTAACTGGGTAAATACTAGAATGAAAACTGGACATGTCGGTTTTAATTCATTTTCACAACTCGACAATATGTATAATTCGCTCCATGTATAATACCTACTAGTATTCAGCTACGATACGGATATGAACTCAATAGTATCTTATTGCGATGTATGTTGTAAAATCCGTATTTTGAAAACAAACTCGAATTAAAGCGAAATTCAAATCTTTTTAGGTTTTTTGGAAATTTTTGGCTCAGTATAAGGTTGCATTTTACTAAGTTATTTGCGACCGTAGTGAACACACATTGCTCGAAATATAATCATAAAAATTGAAAGTGCTTGAATGTCATGATTTCATGAAATAGTCTGCTTTGAACTAAAAAGTCGAATTCATTAATGATTTTAATAGTTAATAACTCGTGAAATATTACTTTTTTAATAACATACAACGTAATACTGTGCTGCAAATTGCAAACAAGCCTATGAAAATTTGAATTTCGCGCTGTGCCTCAAAGCATTCACCTTACATAATGATTTCATATACCATAATATAGGTGCATGGCTCATTGGTCTAGTATTCGCAAGCAATACTACTGAGCATTATATACTGGTTTCGATTGGTAGGCCCGACAAAGTATTGGTGGGTTTTTCCATCTGGAATTGTAAGTACCAGCCCGGAGTCTGAATTTGTGGGTTAACGGCAATAGGCTCGCTCCATAAGACATGGGATTTAAACATAACTGACGATATTTGGGAGTACCATAGATACACTTCTGCCTAACCTTTCGGGGAATACATTCGTGATATTATGTTGCTTTAGTGACTGAAGCGTGTTTTGAGGTTGGTAATAAAACTTGTTTTTAATTACTTACCTACATTTTTATTACGGAAGCATTGTACCTAAATATGTGAGTTATCAAGTTCGTACCGACAACGACAGTGAGTTTTGCAAAAGCATAATAAACGCCTTATTTGGCGAACACTTTTCTCAAACACTCTTCTTCTCAAAGTCACGTACTTATTAAATCATACATGCATGTATATGAATAGGTAAGCATAAAAAAATGTAAAAGTAAAAAAGAAATCGTTTATATCTCTACATAGTGCGCGATACACTCTTTATACACAATTCAGCAATATTCCAACCTTTCAATTTTTTTTTTTAACTCTTATAATGGACCTCTTTTCTATTTCCTACCACATTTGTCAGTTTCTTGTCTCTTTCTTTTGATTGTAAAAAATGGCGTTTCATTGAGAAAAGAAATTCCGCCGCCCCATTTTCAAATAAAGAATCCGACTTCACAAAATATGTTCGCGTACATTTTTTGGCGAAATTAAGAAAAAATAGCCTGTAGCGTAATAAAAACTTCTAAATTAAGAAAAGAAAAGAAAATCGACTCTTCGAATGTTACAATGTTTTAATAAAATAAATATGCATTATTCATAATTCTTTACAATCATTAACCATACATGTTTTTATTTTCGTGACTGGCTGTTTGGTACTTAATCAAGGTATAGCGGCATTACGGATTTGTGAAAAAAATTGGCCCACACGTAGACCTGGATTTAACATATTGGATACTTTATTTTTTAATTTTTTATATTCATCCTGTTAAATGTAGTAGTTTCTAAAGCATGTGATTGAAACATCAACAGCCGGTCTATTCTGTAAATATCCCTTCGAAAAGTTCGGTGAAGTGAATGTGAAATGATCTGTACAAGTGTACACGTAATCCCCAACATTTTAGTATGGTGACAGCTTACATCTACATTTTCACTAGAAGATTTTTACAGTATAGCACTGATGCTATAAATAATAATAATTTAACCATTTATTGTAATCTAAATTATAAATAAAAAATAGCATAATTCAATTTACATTTACAGCATTTCATTTATATTTATAGCATTTCATTTACATTAAGCAGCTGCCCTAACAGTGGCGATTATCCACGACGTAAAGGAGGCGACACGGGTGTTGATGTCAGGGTAGTACAGGTCGGCACACCCACGTGCATGCGAGAACACGCCAATCACGGCGCCAGCAAAGTCCAGCAGGGGGCCGCCCACATCTCCCTTAAAATGATGGAGACACAATATAAATTTATGCTTCCTTACAAACATAGAGGAAACATACAGCCATGTCAGTTGGCCAAAAGTGTTTCAAACAAAATTTTGCTGGAGAGCGGAGAAACATTTTTTTTTTTTTTAAACTTTGCCCGACACTAGGAATTTCTACTGTGTCGTGGGTGCGTTTACAAACATTTAAAGTCACATACACAAACAGCCAGACCCGGAACAAAGACCTGTAGGCCATACAAATATTTGTTCCGTGCGGGAATCGAACCCACGACACGCGGCGCGGCAGTCGATCGCTCAGCCACTGCGCCAACCGTGCCGTCATCATTTGAAGCATCCTTCAGAATTGTATGGATTAACCTTAGGTAAATGTTAGTCTTAAGAAAGAATACTATATAACGGCACAAACATGAAAATTAAGGTCCATATTTCATGTTTTATCCTATTCACTTTTGAAATTAGCAAAATCGCACATACCTATGTGACTACTGAGTTTTGATCGTACCAATATCATAAATCTTTCTCTCTTCTACTCTAATCTTTTATTCGATGTTAGGTTGGTAGAAACCGACCCTCACAGTTGGGAAAATGCCCAAATCTGGCGAGCTCTTTTGCCAAGGATCTATACATTATATAGCCCGCCTGTGTAAATTTCTGTGCTTAAATTGAAATAAGAAGACGCAAATATAGAAGTAGGCATAAAAGATGAGTCCGTATTCTTTTTCAGAGTTTGCACTCTTAAAATAAGTGGTTCACTTCCACAAAGCGATAACCGTGTCGCCATAAAATCTACGTATACATACACGTAAATAGTTTTGACGACACGGTTATTCGAGTGGCTGAACGATTGGGTGCTGCGCTGCGTGTCGCGGGTTTGATTCCCGCACGGAACAATATTTGCATAGCCTACAAGGTACTTGTACCGGGTCTGGGTGTTTGTGTAAGTTTGTGAGGTTAAATCCTTGCAAAAGGCACTCACGATCAAGGAGCACTTCCTAGTGAGGGGCGAAATTACAATAAAAAATAAAAAAAGTACTGTATGCTTGATACAAATATTGTACACTTTTTACCTCGCACTGTCCCCTCTCGCCAACGTCCAGCCAGCCAGCGCAGAGCATGGTGTCGGTTACTGTGTAGCCGAGCTCGTTGTATCGGCTGGTGCAGGTCTGCCGGTTGATCACAAACACCTGGGCCACTTGAAGCTGCTCGGAAGGCGTTGCGTCAGCAGTCTGAAGAACGGAGAGGTCAATAGAAAAACTTTAGCACAAGAGACAGCCTCAAAAATGGTCTCTCCTGCATTCACCCCTTCCTAGAAATTTGGTCGGGAAGAAGAGACGGAGCAACAAACTCCCCTCAGTAGGGATCTTATAACATTATATATACACATAAAACCACCCTGCATACCCTGTAAGGTTAGGCTGAGGTAGACGGTGCCTTCTTATACTGATAAAGTCGTAACTAAGTACTGACGATACTGACAAAATGTATATAAATAAATAAATAAATAATGCTGAAGAATCTACACATCATTTAGCCCCAAGCTAGCTAGGTACTAGATGACTGATATACTTAATACAATACATTACATAGACTGATATTTTTTATAGGTTGATATAGATAGATATTTTTTTTTTATTATACATAGCAAATACCCAGAACACCCATATACAGCACGTCACGCTACCCAATGTGTCAAACTTATTTTATCCTTTTTCAACATTATTGCAATAGCATAAAGTTCATATTCAATTGGGAAAATTTGACAGCTTAGGGTAGTTTGATGTGCTGGTGTCTGTACAAGGTAAGAAGGAATAGAAGAATTATTTATGACTTACGGACGTAACTCCCCATCCGACAGCCCAAACCTGCTGTTGGACTGCATACGTGTAACCAGCTCCTGCGATACTAGCTGCTCCAACCAGGTTGGGCTGGAAGATGATGGCCAGGTTCGTCCTGAGGACCGCGATGTCATTGACCAGGGTAGAAAGCACGAAGTTCTCGTGAGGCGTGATACGGTTGATGATGTAGATGGTTCCTCCACGGTTGGCGTTGTTAGAACCTACCCTGGCTCGCCACCAAATGAAAGGGTTTATGCTGAAAAAAGGATTGCAGTTTGGTTTACAAACATCATGAGGTCGCTACGGTATTTCCTTAAGAATAAAGAGTATATAGATGGCATGTATATCCACAGTTCGCCGGTAATGTTTTGAAGTTCCATGTTATAAGAACAAAAACAGATTACGAACTGCTTCTGAGATATTATTCATGATTTTAGTAACGAATATCATCATCTTAATATAAAAAAAGTTTATAACGAGAAGGTGTAGAAAGCTAAATCAGTGGATCTCCCATCAGTTTAAATAAATACGTCCCTTTTCTCAAAAAGGAACGAAATTGAGACAATAATTGGATATTTGAATTTTACAGGCAGTCGATCTACTAAAATCTTTGTTATGCAGTCACGAGACACGACCGCCTCTCTTGACCTACTACTTATATTTGCTGTAGGTACCATGTTATAAATACTAGGGGCAGATAACAGGATGTCCTAAGACAAACTATTATTTTCAAGTTGTTTTTATTTGAAAGCTTATTTCATTTTAATATTTATAATTCTATGTTAGTTAATGTAATTGGACTTGTTCCGTTTTAATTAACTATAAATAAATAAATAAATAAAAAATAAATAAATCACAGAACCTATTAATTAACCTAAGAATTAAAAACTGAAAATTTCTCAATGGTGGGTAGGTAAATAAATGAAATATTAGAAATTATTCCCGTTTCTTGCCTTGACTCACAATGTTGTCTATATGACATTTTGTGCGATGGGTCTATACCCAGCAATCATTGTAGCGATAGCCAAAAGGTTGACAAATATTAGCTATGAGTAAATATCTCTTGTGTAGACAAGAGATATTTCGATTTTTTATTATATTATTATTATATTTATTTTATGATTTTTTATTATTATTTTGTCGAGCGTAGGCTCGACAGCTCTACTTACACTCCATCAGTATAGAAGCAGGATGCGGCAGACAAGATAGCAGTTGGTGTGAGGATGGAACCTCCACATTTCTGGATATAGGCTCCCTCACCCTGGTTTGTCAGCAGAGCAGTTAGAAAAGGATACTCATTGATATTTGCATCTTCTCCACCAGCTATTCTTGAATCTGAACCTGGAAAAAGTAAAAATAAAATTAAAACTAAACTAGATTAGAAATTTTGGGTGTAATATAACTAATTCATTTTTTTCGAGTGCACATTGTTCTAAAGAAATGTTTTAGCGTCCTGCCCATAAGCCGGATTGTGTAAAATCTCGTGCCGCCTATCTTCCTAAGAACTTCCCCCATTGTTCGAGGACCTGGTCAACGTCATTTGTGGTTTCAACGGAAACGAATTCGCTCCCCTCGTCTGACTAGAATGCTTTAGATCCTAACATATTATGTAGCCGGAGGCGTGTTTAGCTTGAATTTGAGTATTGTAACTGTCGATCACTGAGAGATACCTCAATTTATTCTTTATATTCGTAGGCGGAAGTCTATCTCACTATTCGTCATTGAGTATGAGATTTGGCACATCTAATTAGTATCTTAACCCTTTATCATAATCAAGAGATCATCTAGACTATTCTAGACAAACCCTAGGTTTAGTCTCAAAACTAGGTTCACAAGTATTTGCCCCCTAGGGTTTCTGCTGCCCGACGCGTAGGATCCCACTACCGTTTCGTTGTAATTTCGTATTGTCATTTTGAATGTGTACGTTGGAGTGGTTTAATTTCTCTTAATAAGTTATCTGCTAATTTGTAACATCATCACCATCGCCTTTATTCCCCGAAAGGTTAGGCAGAAGTCTACCTATGGTACACCGACATTTTGCCATCAATCGGGCACAAATGCAGACTCCGGGCTGCTAATGAGAAAATTCCTATTGGATAAACTCATTAACTCTTTCACACACCTCAAGCTCAGCAGTCGGTTATTAGTTTTCTGGAATAAGTAGTGGTGGAAAAGACCATGGTTGTGCAAATCAAGTTATGATTTTAAAATCATGTGAATATTATTTAACCATGACTATGACTCAATGTTTAATGGTTTCCTGCTTCCTCAGCGGTATTGCACCTAGACACGACATGTTGCTAAATGATTTTTACACGCATTTAGATTTTCAAACCGTGTAGGTACTATGTAGTTTCATTATGATTATGTCCAGTAGACACACGATCCACCATTTTCGTCAAAGAGGTGAGCACTGAGTAACATCTTCGTAAACAATAATTGGTAGATACGCCTGCCAAATGGGCATGTGAACATCTTATGTTGTAGGTACTAGTGATGCTGTACTAGCCTTAGGTGATGTTGAGACCACAACAGCAACGTCAAAAACACAATGTCCGTACGTATTTGGTTCAGACCTATCCGAAACTAGAACCGCACTTCGACAGATCCCTCGAAGCTTATGTTACCTAATCATCTGATTACAAGACCATTTAATTTTCAGGCGTTGCTTGTGTCAGTCGATATTGAACTCTAAGAAGCAAGTGCTACATTATGGGACTCGTGGCCATTTTGTATTAGCCAGAAAGTGCTTATTGGCTTATAGAATACTAAAATCTTAGAAAAGGTACAGAAGCTACCACATGAAGGTACTCCAATCTGTGAAATGTCTTTGATAGCGTTTCAAATGTATTCCAAAAGAATAAGGTCCATGTTCCATTTGGAAAACTTGACAGTTTGGAATAGCTTGATGTGCTGGCGTCTGTACCTCTTTGATTGCTTTGCAGTCATAGGTAAACCTTAAAATAGTAAATAATTGAATAATTAACCTACTAACCTCTAGCATAAACGAAGAAGTAAACTAAAAATAAAACAGAGATCTTCAACATTTTGGTATCACTTCACTGCCTAACCAACAACTAGAATAAAATTTTATACGAAATATGTGATTATCACAAATATCTAAATAATTATCAGAATTATCTAAAGGTATCGTCTACCAATCCGATTAACGAGTGGCCTTCGCTTGATTAATTAAGTAGTTGTTTAAATAAATATAAATTCTGAAGAAATGCGTTCCTTGCGAAGATAATTATGGATGATTGATTAAAAAAATATGTGACGAAACAACATTGTGATTTAAAAGATAATGTAGTGGCAAAAATTTAAAACTATGCTTTGATGGTTGATGAGGATGAAGGATAGGCGACTTACAAAACTTATTTGTAAGGCAGATGTTAGTGGAAACGCGGAGGGACGCCCGAGGACATACACTGGCTTGTGATGTAATGGAATAGAGTACTCTTTATTGTACACCATGAAATCTTACAAATAATGACTCTAAGAGCTACATAGGTTGTTACGATGGGCGGCCGTATCGCTAAAAAGATGATAATATCCTTCTGAAAACTCAGTTGCTTGTATGTCACGTAAACGAAGCAAATTATAATAAATATGTAAAGATCGTAGCAGGTAGCGTTCTGTAGTTTATGCCTACCCACATGGGAAAAGGCAAATAAGCAAATAAATGGATGGAGCGATGTTTTAATTAAAGTAACTTCAACAAGAATTACTGCGTTACCGATCTAGTGGTTGATAGCGTATGAATATCGGATCCAGGAAAAATTTTCCACAGTTTACAAGTACTTAGTCTATCCGTGTCTTGCCACCGTCAGATTGTGAAAAGTAGTAGTAGGTTTATCAGGGGCATCTTCACAATACATAGGTACCTATTACATGGGAATTCCCAGTAGATATTACCGAATATATTAATATACCTAATGGATAAATTGTATGTGCATAACTGTATGTACGTTCATAACCTGATGTCAGATGTCAAATGTTTTGCCAGTTTACGTTAGTTGTAACTTACGTATACTAAATAATTTAGAAGTCTGTAACGTTTAGCTTTTCGAGTGTGGAAATCTCAAAAGGAATGAATGCGTAAAAAAACACAAATTCTCAAATAACCTCATTTCACAAAATACAAATATTTCACCCACGACGTATTATAGCAAAGGTACTGTAGCGACATCTATCTCGCCACATACGAACTAAATCTGACGTATTCTACATCGCGATATTAAAGTTATCCCAGCGATTGAACATATTTACAACAACCCGACAACAACCGTGGTTTCTTGTCACAAACGTCAAGACGTTTGTGACAAGACGGCAAGGTACAAGTACCTTGCCGTCTTTCCTGTCGGGGGGTGCGACACGAAATGAAAAATAGAATAGAATAGATTACTCTTTATTGTTCACCATAAAAAATTACATGTAATAATTTTAAGATACAAACTATGTACATTTGCTGTTACAATGGGCGGCTTTATCGATAAAAGCGATCTCTTACGGACAACCTTTGGATGGACTTGATAGAGAAGGAGACAAGATATGTTAGTGATTGGTGGTGTACCTACCTTTTACATATAAACAATACAGGCAATTAACCTTTCTGTAGGTACTGTTAAGTAGATAGGTTGGTAGAATATTAGTTCTGGGGAGTTTAATGCGCCACTTCTTATTCCCAGCAAAACACTAGGAAGTGGTGAAGGGTGGACGTATTAGGGGACTGTCTTATGTAAATTTCGACGTTCAAAAAGTGCTGATTCTCAGCCTAATTTAAATAAATTAAAATTTGATTTGAGTTCTGGCTGATTTCGGATACAAAAGCGACATTTTTAGAATCTTTTATCTATTTATTTCATAAAACATAGTCGACAGAAGGCCAATTACAAATCACTCACGTGTAGAAATAGACTGGATATTCTAAAATGAGCACACAAAGTAAAATTAAAATGTAACAAACAAACTATTAAAACGATTTAATTTACATTTTTCTTTTGAATTAAAGAACGTGTCGTTTGTATAGCGTGTAGAAAGAAGGATTGAGGAAGAATAATACAAAAAAACTAAAGTAAAAAAAACGAATTCAGTAAAAATGTTTTTGAAGTCAAGAGCTTATGTACAGTCAGAGAAATAGTTCGTTTAGTATATTGGCTCTACGAGTCTACAACAACTGTCAAAGAATGACAGTTGTGATTTTAATGTACTTAAGTTGGCAGCCAATTTGCTTAATCACTAATATCCCTGACTTCACTATGTTGGCACTGACACCATACAGGGGTCACCATCATCCATATGCCTTTCAGATATTAAAACAGACAGTCAGTTGTTTACTTAGGTACTTAAAGAAAGTATTTACTCAACATTAATTCTAAATAAGTTTATAATAATCAACGTAAACCCAATTAAGTTTCGAGACTGCGAAGTCACTTCACGTTCTCATTAAACTTTTGGCGGTAAGTCGGTAAGTATATCATGATGGTAAGATTGAGGCAACTGGGTTGCATTTGGCTGAGGCAACTGGGTTGCATTTGGCTGAGGCAACTCGGTTGCATTCGGCTGACGCTGCGGTTGTCTTCTGAAACTGTGCCTAATACGGGTAACTCTTTCGGATGTCCACTTGCGGTTTTTCTTGGATAAGAGAGTCGTGCCGATAAGGAATACAAAAATGGTGCCAAAGAGAGACCAGAGGAGGATGGCAGCGGTCCCTGAAAATAAAAAGATACCAGTGAACTTCAGAATGATTTACTAGTTAGTGAGCACTGTTCACTTTATTATGTATTCTCTATATGTCACTGCAATACTCCGAACAGCAAATGCAATGATAAAACAAGTGAGTTTGTTTCAGTGGTCCTAACATCACTACAACCCTATCATCACTATGTTCTCATTGATCATAAGATCACTAGCTGTCAGTGTTTCTTAAACTATGCGATCGGGGAATCCAAATTATATTTACGACGATTTTTAATTTGACTTACTGGACAGTCCACGCGAGGAGTGCGGCCGCGGTTCCAACGTGGATGTCATGGACCGCTCTCCTTCTTCCCCGATAACTTTGGCGATCACTGTCCAGGGAAGCAGGTCCTCGGCCGTAGGGAATAGAACGGTCAACCCACAGGCACCGTACAGCTCATCCGAGTCGGAGATGTACGTGTACGAAGGCATATTCATGGTGGTAAAACCTGCGTCACATAATTGATTTTAGACATTTATTAAAACTAAGGAGTAGATATGGTGTACTGAATATTTTTAGTCTGCTGTTTGCTCACCTACTCCGTCGCCGCGCACGAATCTACAGTATTCAAGCTTGGGCCCAGTCGCTATGCGCAAGCGCACCACCACGGAAGTGCCCTGCCAGCGGTGATATATCATCATTTTTTCTGTAACAAAATGTACACTGTATAGGGTATTGTATAAACGCACGGCGCGCCATATACACAGTTTGAGGACCAATATTTAATAACTAGCTTATTACTGTTATCCCACTTGGTACCTATTGCTAAGTAAAATGCGGAACCAATCACATAACACACAGTTTTACCATTGACATAAATATTGATGTAGTCTCTGTGTTCGTCAGAACCGTCGACTAGTCCTACATTGCAACTCCACACGCCATGGCCCGATAAAGGAACGTTTTTGATCCTGATGCCACACTCTCCCGCGTCGAAACCGTTGCCGACATACTCGTAGTCTGCTGATGAGGTTGCTGGAAAAATAAGGAGCGTTGTGTTAACACATTTCTTAAGCCTACTTACTGTGCATATCAATACTCTCCACGTTTTGTAATATATGTGTCCATGTCAGCCTGGAAAACAAGGATGTGAAACCATGATCGTGCATCGCTTCTAGTCAGTCATTTCCATTTCCATTTCGTGTGCATATAAATAACACGGCCAGCACGCAACTTGGCAGTTTCTTCTCCAACATGAGGTAATGGCATGTTTAAGAAGAAGCTCTCAAGTATACCTGAGTTATGACGCAGTGTCCAAGGTAGTAAGCGTAATATGCTGAGTGAAGCAAATGTGATTAGCGAAAGGTCTACATTATTATTTTTGAGTAACTGATCAATTGTTTTGAGCCCAGTAGGTTAGGAGTTGTTGCGACCACTAGACGAACGTTACAGGCGATTTTCGCCATACATAGCCCAAGCATAGTGTACCACCTATATACTATGATACTCACATGGATCAACGTTGAGGACAGTTCCGTTCGGTGTCCTGTAGTAACAGTAGCGAACAGCGGCGTCTATGGAGCAAGACAGAGTAATTGCGTTGCCTTCTGTAGCCGAACCGCCTGTGTATGAGGGTTTCAATTCCAGCCCTGAGAATTAAATGAATAAAATTTATGTGATGTATTGTGTTAGTAGTAGATATTCTACTTCTCAAGGAGAGAGCGTCGAATCATAAGAAGACAGAACATGGAACAGCAAAGAGGTTTGAGACCTAAGCGATGTGTGGTGGAACGCGAGATATGAACAACGCAATCAGCCTGTCGAGTAAATCAGTCAGTGGTCGAAGCATCCTCACTTGTCAATGAAGGAACAACCCACCAGGGTTCCTCCATTCATAAAGATGCATGATGCATAAAGATGGACTTGGATACTAAAGACAAAGAAAATAGTTTTTTTTTTTTTTTTTTTAAAACGTTGCCCCACACTAGGAATTTCTCCTGTGTCGTGGGTGCGTTTACAAACACTTAAAGTCACATACACAAACAGCCAGACCCGGAACAACTACCTGTAGGCTATAAAAATATTTGTTCCGTGCGGGAATCGAACCCACGACACGCGGCGCAGTAGTCGATCGCTCAGGCACTGCGCCAACCGTGCCGTCTTTCGAATTCCATACTAATACGTTGCTAAATGAAGAAGTACTTATTAAAATTATTGACACGGTAGAAATCAAGATAGGCAAAAACAATAACGAAAGCAGCCATTGTCTTGTTATCGACAAAAACGAAATAACAGTAGATAATCGGACAACTAAGTAATTAAGTAGATTACTAAGACTAAGGAGCAATAATAAATACAAAAGAAACTGATCAATTTAAAAATAAATGGTGTGCTTACTAGTATTATAATTATTGGCGCCAGGATCTAAGGTTGAAGCGGTGACCCGGAAGAAGTTATAACTGGTCGCCCGTGTAGTGTTGACGGCACAGCGCCATATGCCCGGGCGCTCCGAGGCAGGCATCATGAGGCGAAGCGTGCAGCCGTGGTCCTCAGCATACGACTCGTAACTGTGATACAGACAATACAATGAAGGTGAAGGGTGGAAGGGAAGTCGACTATCAACTCACAACTCAGTTTGTGCCACCTGTTGTGGTACCATGAGATCAGTACATGACTCTGGACTCATCATTCATCATCAGGCTATGTTAGTCCACTGCTGGACACATAGCCCTCTCCTAATGAGCGCCATAGTGCCCTGGCTTCAGCTTGCCTCATCCAGCATCTGCCTGCAGACTTTTGCAGATCGTCATCCCACCTAGTCAGAGGGCGTCCTACACTACGTTTGCCGAGTTACATTTTAGTCGGCTTTTTCCTAATTGTTACGTTTCATTCTGATGTTTCATCAGGAGAAATTCATACTTTCCACCTAACATAATGAGATTTGAATGAGAGAAGTAAATTATGTTCTATTTTATTAAAAGATTTTGTTGATTTGAAAAGCCAAGCCATTTCCATTCCTGAAAGATAACCCACATTTATGATATGCTCACCTGTGAATACTCTAATAGAGATATCCCACGAAACCACAGACGAAAGAACCTCATTGCCGTTTTTGAATAACGTCATCTTAAAAAATAATTTCTAAGCCAAGTACTAACTTGGCTTAAAATTTCTGGAACAAGGAGTGAGAGTCTAAAGAGAGTCTTCTTTTTCTACTCTCACTCCTCAGTTCTTTCAAGGTGACGTCACTAACTATACACGTCATACTTGTATAGTTAGTTAATGGACCTGATAATTACGTAGAATTCTAGATTTGCACCGTTTTGTTACCATATGCGGCAATTGTAGTACTAACCGTATGATGTCATTATTTCCCTCCTTTGCAACCTCACGTCCAGCAATGTAAGCTTCACCACCAGGGTCACGGAACGTGCAACTTATGGTCTCGTGCTCTTCTGGCACGGAACACTTCAACATCACAGATGATCCATATGAACTTATCGCCGATGTAACAACTGGCTTGTCAACTGGATGGAATAAAGAGCATAGGTAAGAAAATGATCATCTTGACTTCTGAGCATGACTGAATGGAAGTTAAACGCATATATCAATAATACGTTTAGATGTGCAAAGATTTATATACAAGATAATGTTAAAATATCATTCATACCAGGTGCTGCTATAGATACGGAGACATAGCGACTGCGAATGACGACTGTGCCAGAAACAGCAAACCATATTTTCCACAGTCCCTTATGGTCCATCGTTACTCTGTCCAGCACAACTCTGCAGGGACCAAATCCGTCGAAAACAGTTTCGTGCCTATTATTCTCAAGCCTGCAGTGCACTGCATCTTCAGGACCAATGGTAGCATTCAGGGCACTTCCTGAAGTCCATTCCAAATAATCTTGGTATGGCGTCAAGGTAGCACTCGATTCTAGAAAGGAACAGAACGGGATGTTCTTTATTATGTCTTTATGGTCGATATTGTGGAAACAGTTGAATTCATATAACTGTAGCGGTTGACATTCCCTTTGGCTGGGTTAGTAGGGTTGAATTGCGTAAGAAAGAAAGAAAAAATATTTATTTAGCATAGGCACACTAGAATAAAAAAAGGAATGTGTGCCTCGCGGCTGCGGTAACACCAAGGAACCAAGCATGTCAAACTTGTCTTCGCCAACGAAGGAGTTTTAAATACGTAGTGATTATGTGTGTGTAAGACCTTTTCTTTTGTACGCATATTCGCAAATGATTAAATGGAAATAATCAAGATTCTAATATGTAGAAACAAGCATAAAACGGAACGATTTGTTTATTAAAGATGGTGCAATATTATGAATCTTATCTTATTAATATTATCTTTCTTTATTGCATATTAATCTAGATTTTAGAACAAAAAAACAATGAGTCAAATTTTGCAATGTAGAATTGTGGAACCGTCCAAAGGAATATGTGTTCTATATAAATACATGCTAATTGGAAATTAGAGGTAGGTGCAGAGGTCAGCACATCAATCTACCCCAATATCTCAAATTTCTTTGATAGTTATTCAACTTTATAAGAAAATCGTAAGGTCCATTTTCAATTGGGACAATTGGACAATTTGGGACAGTTTGATGTGCTGGCGTCTGTACAAGTCATCCCACACGTACACTACGGTTGGTGCACTATTTTACCGCAAGTTCAAAAACCCTTCAGTGGAGCGGCAAACAGTGCCAAAAATTGCGTCACATTTGACCTGACCTAAATCTAAATTAGCCCGAACACTGCTGCATGTATTTTTTGCAAACTACGACGCTTTATTGTCATAATCATAATCATTTAATCAATGACATGGCAATGCGAAATAGCAACCGAATACGTCGAAGCGTACATTTATGGGTCAAATTTATGCAACGTTTTGGGCTGGTCCTGCGGTATATAAAAAAATAATAAACAATAGTAAGTAAATAAACTGTTACATACCTTTAATTCTAACAAAGAAAAAAATAGATAAAACTATAAACCTCCACATTTTGTTTTATTTTTCCCTTTGACTGGCTTGCCAACTATGACAATCAGAGTAGAATTAAACATACAAAACACGTATGGTAATCTAAAAATTTCGACTTATCATCATTATCTTATCGTTCAGGCGAAAATCGATTAATCAAGCTGCAAGTAGAACGTTTGTATTCGAATAAAGTTTTGATACCTATCGATACACCACGTCTGTAGAATTACTATGTAACATACTGCGCGCGACTTCGTTCGCGTAGAAATCGTTAAAATACAGCCCACGTCACTCGCTGATAATGTAGCTAAATTGAAGTTCTATAGGGGAAAGAATTTTCAAAATCAGTTGAGCATATTTTGAGTTTATCTTTCACAAACAAATATCAAATCTTTTCTTTTTATATTATAAGTTTAGAAGTGAGTGACTTTTTTAGTGGGTCGTAGATACCTACTTCCCACAGAGTATAGAATCTGTACTCCGTGTTAGGTACTTCCCAAGGCTAATAATTTTCTCGGGTAAGCAATGAACACCAGTCAGACTAATCATTTTCGACCACTCACGACACGACCAGGATAATAATTGTTCAACCTAATAATAGCATTACTGTACAGACGCCAGCACATACACAGCTATCCCTAACTGCCAAATTTTCCCAATTGAATATGAACCTTATTTTTTCTAATAAAGTTGAAATACGAACAAAGAAATATGACAGATTGGGGTACCTTGATGTGATCTGCTGGCCTGATAATGATCTGCAGTGATAATGTTTAATCATACGTGTTAAGGCTTTGCAACGCGATCGAAAAAATATTTAAAAAAAAACACTCTAAAAAGTGAACAATAAATTTATTCATCAAAAATAGAAAATTTTCTTATTTCTAGCGTACACAACTCTTTTGCGTAAAGGAATTCCAGCTTTTGTAGTAAATGTGTAAAATGTACGTATTCACTTTTATAAATAAGTGAAGTAAGTAGCCCGTACTTAGTACCATTGTTTTAGTAGGTTCACATAATACCAACCATCATTTTGACGACCTATGTGGCGGGGCGGGCGAAGGTCCACCTGCGACGCAGGAGGTTGCGGATTCGATTTCCGCCTTGGGACAAATCTACGATCTACAAAGATTTGTTCCGAGTGTTCTGGATATTTGCTATGTATAATAAAAAATATCTATCTATGTAATGAATTGTATTAAGTATATCAGTCATCTAGTACCCATAACACAAGCTCTACTTAACTTGGGGCTAGATGATGCTGTGTGGATTGTCCAGCATTATTTATTATTTTATCATTGAATAAAACCATAGGTTTTCAATAAAAATTCCTTAAATCTTGATTTCATTTCTAGTTTAATAGATCTTTTCTTACTTGAGAGCACGTTTTTAGATGGTACAAACTTCTGGCAAAAAGTTTTTGAATAAACTTTTTCATATCCAAATGATCGCTTTTCCATTAAACTCTTGGCGGTAAATCGTTCACTATGGCAGTATGTATAGGTTGTTTTCTGAAGCTGTTCCTAATATGGGAGGCTCTCTGGTAAGTCCATTCGCGGTTTTTCTTGGGTATGAGGGACACAGCCCCGAGGATCAGCAGCACGCACATGATGCAGAAGAGTGTCCATAGCAGAACTGGTATGGCCACTGAAAACATAAAATTTACCGAAATGAGTCTTCTTCAGAATAAAATTCAACTGTGATTCTCACATGTACATAACATGACCTGTGCCTGCTGTTGGATTTTCAACGCTCGGTATACCGCCGAAAGAACAAAATCAACATGCAAAGTAGTCAGCACAGAAACCAGCACTTTCTGCACATCCAAATTATATAGGGTTAATAGTAAAAAACCAAGTCTTTCAGGGGGTGAAAGTAATCATGATTATAAACGACCTATGTGGCGCAGTGGGCGAAGGTCCGCCTGCGACGCAGGAGGTTGCGGGTTCGATTGCCGCCTTGGGACAAATCTTTGTACGATCTACAAAGATTTGTTCCGGGTGTTCTGGGTATTTGCTATGTATAATAAAAAATATCTATCTATGTAATGTATTGTATTAAGTATATCAGTCGTCTAGTACCCATAACACAAGCTCTGCTTAGCTTGGGGCTAGATGATGCTGTGTGGATTGTCCAGCATTATTTATTTATTTATTTATTCATAAACTACTATCAGACAGACCGTGAAATTATATAAGAAAACAGCTGTTGGAAACATTTTCACCTGGTAAATATTCCAATTTGTTTGAATCAGCAGATTTTTTGTTTCAGACATAAAGTATAAGACAGTCTGAATCCCCAAATCTTCCGCTCTTCACCACTTCCTAGTGTATAAACTAGTAGGTACTTATACTTACATGACGGAGATATGAGCGGCGGTAGCGATATGAAAGTGGAAGTCATGGACAGCTCCTCCTCTGTTCCAATGGTCTTGGCAAATACCGTCCAAGGACACAGGTCCTGGCGTATGGGGCTCGGAATATAGAGGTCACAGGCACCGGATTTCAGCTCATATGAATCCATGATGTACTCAGAAGGCACGTTTTCGGACGAGAAACCTATTCGAAACAGATAATTTGTATTATAACTAATTCCAAAAGCGGAAATGTAATCATCATTTTTAACTTTTTTTTTACGTTTAACAAGTGTCAATGTGGTGTTTATTGCTTTGCTTACCTAGTCCATCGATTCGTACAAATCTGCAATACTCCAGTTCGGGCGCGTCTCCTAGAGACAAACGCAAGCGCACGGAACTGCCCAGCCAACCGTGGTACATCGACAAACGCTCTGTAATAGAAGAAAACATTACGTTTGTATTCTCTCAAAGTGCAGACAGACATAGTTTGCTTCTGTATACAGCGTCATATCCTCCTAAAGTCTCCTAGAACCTAGAGCCTCCTAGAGCCTAGAACTTATGCTAACTAATAAATAATATTCCTTTCAAAGAAATATTTTTAAAACCAATTTGGACCATCCCAGTTAGAGCAAGCATTTGTTCGTGTAGCTGTAATTAGAACTTAAGGAACTTAACGAATCGACGAACAATACTAAAGAAATTACATTTGGGTAGGCCACTTGAAGTGGTTAAACTGCCAGAACAAAAATTTTAACTGAGCAAGGACGAAAATATAATCCAAATAGTGGACATTTTTATTTAAGGAATGCTCTTGGACGGTTACCATGAAAACATCCACAAGTATGCTAAACTTTCTTAAACGGAGTCCGGTGTGTCTTGAAACTTTATACTTTATTACCAAAATTAACCTTAATCACCTTTTACAGCCTTCGCGACTGGCAAGCATCGCCACTCGTGAAGGAGAGTCACTTCGGTGAATTCATTCCATGCAATTTGAAGTCTGATTTTTGAGTACTTTATTATTTTTGTAGATACTTTCTATTCGTTGGATTATTTGAATGATGGTAATATGGCTAGAAATAAGATGAGTATATACTGACTATTAAGAAGATGATAAAAAGAGACGTTTGGAAGAAGAAGACATGCTGCACCAACCTCAAATAAATTGGGATAAGGACAGGAAAAAGAGTAGAGTACTCAATGTAAGAGTACGGTTGGCAACCCTAGGCGATACCAGGTCATGCAATATCATGAGCAGCCAAACCAACTTGGCAGTACAAACTTAAATAAAGCAAGGTATTTGATATCGCCTAACCAATCATCCCGTAGAATGATTGCTACCAGACTTTCTATGGAATCAGCAACAGCTGACTTTATAGAAAATCTGTTACCATCCTTCACTTACCGTAGATGCTAACTTCGAAGCTACGCCTCAGTTCTTCAGAATTATCGAGTAGTCCTACGTTACAGCTCCAATCACCACTGTCATTGCGCGACAGGTAGTTGAACTTGATCCCACATTCTCCCGAGTCGAGACCGTTGCCGACATACTCATAGTCTGCTGATGAGATTGCTGAAAATAACATTTACCGAGGGTTTTTTAAATTCAAAATAGAGCAAGTTATAGTCATCACCCTCCGGACGGATGTTATTGGCGGAACCGAGGGCCATTTCAGGTGAGCTATCATTCACTAGTCTTGTGAATGAATTTATAGGTCTAAAGGTTGGTTTGTACTTTTTTCATAAACTGCCCCACTCTAGGAATTTCTCCCGTATCATAGATGCGTTTACAAACATTCAAACTCACATGCACAAACAGCCAGACCCACGCAACACAAGGCGCAACAGTCAATCGCTGTCCAACCGTGACCAACCGTGTCGTCAAACAAGATCAAACATATAAGGAATAATATACCTGAACAAGCGATTAGAATGGTTAAAAAAAACCATTGAAACTTTTCTTTGTAAAAATTGAACAACTCACATCCCTCCTGTATTACCCGAAGAGTTAGGCAGAGGAGTTCCCATAGTATACCTACATTTCGCTAGGTTTGTTTAAGTTCGATGAAATAGGGGGCGGTCATATTGCTACCAACCGGCCAGAAATCCAGGCTGCTACAGAGAAATTAGATTTTTTATAAGATAAAAAAAAACCTAATAAAAGTGTACTCGACACGGGGATCTAACCCAGAACCTCACGCTGAGCAGTAGTATTTGCGACCACCCGACCAACGTGGCAGTAAAAATAGAACACTCCTGTTTAAACGATAAAAAATTGCCCATTTATGTTGGGTTACGCGTCATTTGGGGTGTCGTTGATGAGTTAGCGATCAGCGATAGAAAAACTAGGTATATGGTTGTGATACTCACATGGACCAACATTGAAAACAGTTCCATTCGGCGCCCTGAAGTAACAGTAGCGAACAACAGCGTCTATGGAGCAAGACATCGTCACTGCATCGCCTTCTGCGCCACCAAATGTCGAAGCCTCACTAATTAATTCTGGTTCTGAAAGTGAAAGTGTGACGCGGAGTTAATAATATATTCAATTAATTTTATTACTAAAAAAAATCCATCGGAGACGGAGTCACTCACAATGGAGCGACTACGTCTCCGATGGATCTTTAAGCCGATGCATAAGGCCCATTGGCCTTATAGGGAGGCTCAAGATCGTCATCATCATACATCATGTCATAATTTAAAGAAAGTAAGCCTACCAATGTAATAATAATTATTCTGATCCTCCCTCGACCCGGTGAGATTGAGAAAGCCATAGCTGATGTGCCGTTTGGTGTCGACGGCACAGCGCCATATGCCCAACTGCTCAGAGAGAGGTGTAAAGAAGCGAAGACTGCAGTTGTGGCTGTAAGAATATGATTCGTAACTATAACAAAAATCTAATATACAGAATAAAAATCAAAATTCATTTATTCAAATTAGGCTGAGAATCAGCACTATTTGAACGTCAAAACGTTTACAAAAGACAGTCACGTCTTTGAAGAACTTGAAGCTATACAACATCTATACAATCTACTGTCATCGCGAAATGTTTTGCACCCCTCGCGAATAATTACTAGCTCATTAAGCTTACGCCTATGTCAGCCACAGCATATTCCTGCAGTACTCCTGTCTAGAAAACATTGAAAATATACTACAGTCTTGGAAGAGTTAATATCATAAAATCTTTAGACCTTAAAATAAAAGAAATATGTCAGAAAATACTAATTACCTTGTACTCGTCTCCACCTAAGATGATGATTGACAGTTCTAAGTACTTACCGTGAGAGGGCACCAATGTATCCGTCCAGTCCAACCCCATGGCTGGCAATGAGGACATTACCAGTAGGGTCCCGGAACAAGCAGGCCTTAACCTCGTTCTCTCCTGGCACGGAACACGTCAGTATTACCGTAGAACCATTCCTCACCACGTCTGTAGTGACGACCGGCTTGGAGTCTAGAAAAAAATTGAACTTTTTAGTATGATTGCGAGATCTATAATTTGGAATATCGTACCAGATAAAACACAAAAGCGATGGGTGGCAAAAATAAAATGTCACATAAATAGGTACAGTCGAACGCATGTCATTCTCACAAATGCTGGCCGAAACTACACTAGCCCAACTTAACGTATTACCAATGTGCGATCGGCTGTACCTACGAGATTTCAGAAGAACGCTTGAATGGTACAACGGGGAATATTACGTACCAGATGCTAGCACGTTCACGTAGAAACGGTCATGGCGAAGTATGACTGTGCCAGGAATGCCAACCGATATCGACCATCTTCCTTTATGTGCCATCTCCACTCTGTCCAGCACAATTCTGCATTGGCCAAATTCATCGTAAACGGTGTTATAATGGCTGTCGATAAGCTTGCAGTATACCGCATCTTCAGGGCCAATAGTAACATTCACGGAGCTGCCCTCAGTCCATACCAAATCCTCAACGGCGATTTCAATCGATTCTAGAAATACATTTTTAAATTCATGCATTATGTCGAAACAAGAGAGCATAAATATTAATATAGTACCAGCCTGTTACTTTAAAAAAAAAAAACGTTGCCCCACACTAGGAATTTCTCCTGTGTCGTGGGTGCGTTTACATACATTTAAGGTCACATATTCAAACAGCCAGACCCAGAACAACTACCTGTATTAATATTTGTTCCGTGCGGGATTCGAACCCACGAAATTCAGCGCGCCAGTCGATCGCTCAGCCACTGCGCAACCATGCCGTCGAAATATCCGACCACCTCAAATATTAATATAGTACCAGCCTGTTACTGTCAGACTGCAGTGCAAAGGCCTCTTCTCAGACACAGAAGGGCTGAGCAATAATTACCACGCTTGCTCATGGTGGGTTGAGATTTATATGTTTAAGAAGTATAAGAAGAGGCCTTTGCCCTGCAGTGGGACAGTAATAGGCTAGTACTACTATACGCAATATAAGGTATTGTATATCATTACCTAAAACATTGACTTCCACAGTAGCTCTGTAAGTAATTTGGTTTCCATATGCAATAGTCCATGTTCCACTTTGAGCCCGATTGACATTTCTAACAATGTAGCCACAAGAACTATAACGGAGTTGATCTACTTCAAAGTCCGTAACCTGTTCATCATTAGGCCCATACAGTTTACAAGTGTCATACATATACGTAGCATTCGGTAAGCTGACATATAAATCGGCGCCTTCAGCAATAGTTATAGCATTGCGCAGACCCGATATTTCTGAAATAATAAATTTGTGTTCATTATTTTCAATTTGTGTAGTAATCATTGGTCGATAGAGTATATTAACTGCGTTACCTTTGAACGTGTCATGACAAGGGAATAACCATTATTGATTTAAATATTATTCACTAGCGGCGCCCCTCGGTGTTACCCGCAGTTTCTTCGGGACTGTCAAACGCGTGAAGTTAAAATAGTCGTGATATTTTCTTAAATTTAAAAAGAACCTTCTCCGTACAGAAGCAAACACAACAAAAAAAGAATTAGCGTAAATGGTTCAGCCATTCATATGTGATGCCGTGACCAAGGGAAATAGGGATTCATTTATATCTTAATATATATATTTCTTGTGTGCGTGTGTATGTGCTTGAACTCCTCCTAAACGACTGGACCAATTTTGATGAAATTTTTTGTGTGTGTTCGTGGAGATTCGAGAATGGTTTAGATTCACAATTGGACCCGGTAGGTGGCGCTGTACGGGCAGGACGACGTCTGTTCGGTCCGCTAGTATACATATATATATTAGGTCTTTACCTATGAAATTGCCGTTCTGCAGTACTGGCCATTTCAAATCAAAATATTTTTTGTTTGGCTAAGAATTCTAATTTCAAATTAATTTTATTTTAAAAACATGGTTTTTTTTCCAAAAGTAGTCATTTGTTTATTGATTAGTGTTACATTTTCATCGCATTTAAATCTTTTTCGTCATCATGGATACGTTAAAAATTCGAGTAATTATGGAATATGAGTACCGTCGTGGCAGCAACGCGGCACAAGCGGCACGCAACATCAACGACGTTTACGGAGCTAACACTACAAACCAACGCACTACCTGTTATTGGTTTGCTCGCTTCCGTTCTGGAAATTTCGACCTGAAAAATGAACCTCGCGGTCGTCCGAAGACTTTGGTCGACAATGACGAATTAAAGGCGATTGTGGAAGCTGATGATACACAATCTACGGCTGAATTAGCAGCAGCTTTCGACGTTAGCGTCAAAACAATATTGGTCCATTTGCGTCAAATTGGCAAGGTAAAAAAGCTTGACAAATGGGTGCCCCACGAACTCAATGATCGCCAGCGCGAAGTACGCGTCGAGACGTGCCTTGCACTGCTCAACAGACACACAAATGAAGGAATTTTGAACCGCATTGTTACCTGCGATGAAAAATGGATTCTGTTTGATAATCGCAAGCGCTCAGCAAGTTGGTTGGATCCTGGTTCAGCACCTAAACAATGCCCTAAACGAAAACTTACCCCAAGAAAAGTGATGGTCACTGTTTGGTGGTCTAGCGCCGGTGTGATTCAACACAGCTTCTTACCAAACGGGGTGAGCATTACTGCAGATGTGTACTGTGAAGAATTGAACACAATGATGGAGAAGCTGGCACATCTCCAACCAGCATTGGTCAATCGCTCGTCTCCGCTGCTCCTGCACGACAACGCGCGACCTCATACTGCACAGCAGACGGTCTCCAAGTTGCAAGAACTGGGGTTGGAAGCTCTCCGTCATCCGCCCTACTCACCAGACCTTGCGCCTACAGACTACTACTTTTTCCAGAATTTGGATAACTTCTTGGCGGGAAAAAAATTCAATACCCGAGAGGCAGTACAAAATGCCTTTGAAGAATTTGTTGCCTCCCGTCCAGCTGATTTCTTTAAGAAGGGCATCAATAAACTGCCACTGCGTTGGCAAAGATGCATTGATTGCATGGGTGATTACTTCTATTAATACAAATAAAAAATACATGAAAAAAATTCATTTCATTTTTTTCATACAAAACGGCAATTTCATAGGTAAAGACCTATTATTAACTCCGATGCGGATGGTAAACTCACACACACTTATATCTGCCTTATAAATATACTGGTTGATAGTCGGCTTTCATTCATCCTCCATTTTTTACCTTTTTACTTTTTTTTTACCATAATTATTGACGTTGTCAATGTGCAGATTGTCAGCCTAATTTGTTATAGTTGTTTTTTTTTTTGTAAATTTTAGTTCAAAAATACGATTTAAATTTTATGTCATAATTTTTGGCAAATTACATAATGCGTAGGAATATGGTAGGGGGTGATGGGCATGTTCACATCTCATCTATAGCTTTTTACATGAACGACTCGGGAAGCGAGTTCTGGGTATATGAACAAACTTTTTTCTACCCGGGAGCCGGGTGCTGGGCACTAAAAGTGTTAATTAATCTGGGACGCTGAGTATATTAACAATAGGGATGTGTCCTAGGTAAAAATATATTAAGTCTATTTAGTCCCTCAGTAAGATTACCAAAAAATATTTGAACACGTATTTTTTGCTTACTCAAATCAATAAAAATTGACAATGATATAGCACATCAAAGTTCAGGAGAAGGGGCTTGTGACGTCACTTTTGGTAATTTATGATTTATATGACAAAGTGTCCAGTATTTTTGAGTGCAACTTTCGGACCAATCAGAATTTTTAAGGTCACATTTTTACATCATACAAATGTAAGTAAAAATGAAATTGTTGATTTTAATGCCAATAGGGATGTATCCTAGGTAACAATATATTAAGTATATTTAGTCCGTCAGTAAGATTACCAAAAAATATTTGACACGTATTTTTTGCTTACTTAATTCAATTTAAAGGGACAATGATATAGCACATCAAAGTTCACACTCAGTTCACACTTTTAACGAAATGTGTAGCACGGCGTGACGAGCAATTTCAACGCACTATACCGTCGTCATTTTTGGTTTACGTGACAAAAGAAAAAATACGTGTCCAGTATTTTTGAGTAATCCAACTTTCGGACCATTCAGATTTTTTAAGGACACTACCCTATTCATCTATGAAAATGTATTTGATTGATTTATGTTGCTGATAAAGGAATTTTTCGAACTGTAGAACTAACTTATTTTTTTATTCAGGCTTTTAAAAATGTGTGTTAATATTAGTATGCTTTTATTAAAAATGGTGCAATATGCGTTTGAAAATATTACAAATCTTATCTTGCTTTTTTGCATAAGAATGTAGTTTTTAAAACAACAGTGATGCAATTTAAGTATACCATGATACCACGTCCTGTCCTCCCAATGATGTGTTTTATTCAGCTGTTGAGACTTACAGGTTAATAGGAAATTAGGTGTAAGTCATACCCAGTGGGTAAGTATTATTTTATAGCAGTTCAAAATCCTTTCAGTTGAGCGACTCACAGTACCGAAAAATGCGTCTCATTTCGACCTAAATAAATGTAAAAATCAGTACTAGCAAGCATCTTGTTAGAATACTATTTTCTTTATACATAAGAAATACGATAATTTCAAATTAAAATTATGTTCAAAATTGTTAATTGATATCTATATGAAACTGATTAATTTAAAATGACTTAATGTTGTGTAACATCCTACCTTTTGTATAATCGTACGCCGTTCAGGCAAACATGACTGTGACATAATTTTATTTAACATTTTGCTTGGCATTTGTTCATGTTTTGGACAAATAAAATCTATCTATCTGTCTATCTAACGCGTAATTGTCGATTTGGCAGATATAGCAATCTAACAATCGAAAACGTCGAAGCATATATTTATACGCCCGATGTTATCGGTAGGTCCTTCGTTGGGTAGCTAAACTCATTATAATATGTAAATAAACTCTTACCTTTAACACTAACAAAGACAAAAACAGATAAAACTAGGATCCTCCACATTTTGTAGTTGTATCTTCACTACCTTGCCAACTACGGCAATCACCTACTAGAAAAAAACGTATGGTAGGAAATCTAAAAGTTCTGCCTTATCATCATTATCTTATCGTTAGGCGAAAACCGAATGCCGGAACAATTTTGTGGTACAACATTTAAATGTGTAAATGATTTGATGATATTCTAATTACTTACACAGTCTTTATATTTATCCAATCCTGTTAAGCCTAAAAAGGCACGAGGCTCTTTGCTTTGATAAAAAACCGGACAAGTGTGGGCTGAATCACGCACGAGTAAGGGTTCCGTGAGTCGACTATTACCTACTCGTTTACTTGTAAAACACTATTTTATATATTTTTTATACATATGCAGAAACTACCATTTAACTGGCACTTGGCTTTGACTTTAAGTAAAATCACACTTGACTGTTGGGCATCAACCCTATCTCTCAAGCGAAAAACATCATTTTTGGTTTGCCTTTACTGACCGGTCAGAGTGTACACTGACGTGGAACAGCGCTTCCACCGCTTTCTTGCTTTTATCGGACGGCTTGTGTGGAGATTCTCAAGACCACACGTGCTCGACGGAAACTCTTCCAGTAAGATGTTCAGATAGAGATCTTAATCGTACTTCCGGGATTGGCCTGATACCCGTGATAATAAGTAAGTATTTGCGTGAAGAAAACAACATGAAGTGTTCGATAACATTTTTTATCTAAAAATATCAAATTTTCTTATAACTAGCGGACACAACGCTTTTGCTTGTACATAAGCATAACATTGTTCTTTAACAAATTTTATTTGGAACACTGGTTCTTGCTGTGTTTATATAAAATAACAAAATTCACTTGTAAATGTTATTTAGTAGGTAAATAATATTTTTTTCCCACAACCATCAATTTTCCGTCAAAACTCCTTAAAACTTAATCTCATTTCTTGGCTTATTCTTTGCCCAAAGACAATTAATTAACATTGCCATCCAACGTGGCAATGCTGCCAGTCTTCTGGGCACGTTTCCGTGACAGCGATGCGGAGGAATCCTATGACACCTGAGCAATCTTGCCCAGGTTTTTATTTAGTATTCCTCCCTTTTTGATTTTGTTTTGTTTTTGTAGATATGTATGTAGTTAGTTTTATATTGTAATTAGAGTAAGTATACTGTAAATTGTATACCTTTAAACGAGCAACTCTTATAAATCTGATCTAATCTGAATCTCGGAAACGGTTCGAACGATTTTCATGAAATTTAGTATTCAGGGAGTTTCAGGGGCGATAAATCGATCTAGCTAGGTTTCATTTTTATAAAACGTCGTTTTATCCAAGCAAAACTCGGTCATCCGGGTACTTTTATTGTAATTAGAGTAAGTAATTCTATAAATATTATATCCAAATATCTAAAAATATTATAATCTAATTTCTAGTTACATAGTTCCTTTTTCCTTGTAATGACTTTTTTTAATGCTACAAACTTATGGTTTAGTAAGAGTTTGATAAACTCGTAGAGCATGTCAGTATGTACAGGAGTTAGGGGTTTTTTTTGAAGCTGTTCCTAATATGGGAAGCTCTATGGTACGTCAATAATAAAGTGTTCAATAACATTTTATATCCAAAAATATCAAATTTCTTTTTTAATGCTAGAAACATATGGTTAAGAGTTTATCAGTAGAGCATGTCAGTATGTACAGGAGGTAGGGGTTTTTTTTTGAAGCTGTTCCTAATATGGGAAGCTCTCTGGTACGTCCATTCGCGGTTCTTCTTGGGTATGAGGGACACAGCCGCCAGGATCAGCAGCAAGCACATGAAGCTGAAGAGTGTCCAAAGCAGCACTGGTATGAACACTGAAAAAGTAAATTTTACGGAAATCAGTAAACTTCAGAATTAAATTCAACTGTGAATATCATTTCGTCCTAAGATCACTTATTATGACGGTTTTCACTAAAATAAGGCGACACCTTAACTGTCTTAATAAATGCGCGCTGTTGGATTTTCAAAGTTCAGCTTAGCACCGAAATATCACAATCAATAGTTATGTCGAATTTAGCCATCACAGAAATCATCAATTTTTGCATAACTAAACTAATAATCCTGGATGGATTACTGCCTCAATAAACTGGATTTTCAACGCTCGATTTAGCGCCGAAATATCAAAATCAGTCGTTATGTCAAAATATGCAGCGCAGAAATCAATTAGGATTATTTATAAAACACTAACAACCTTTCAGAGGGTGAAAGTACTCATGATTATAAACAACTTTTACTAATACCAACCCTGAAATATAAAAAAAAAACCGCCAACCGCCTGCGACGCAGGAGGTTGCGGGTTCGATTCCCGCCTTGGGACAAATGTTTGTACGATCTACAAATATTTGTTCCGGGTGTTCTGGGTATTTGCTATGTATAATTAAAAAATATCTATCTATGTAATGTATTGTATTAAGTATATCAGTCATCTAGTACCCATAACACAAGCTCTGCTTAGCTTGGGGCTAGATGAAACTGTGTGGATTGTCCAGCATTATTTATTTATACATTTTCGTCTGGTGAATATTGCATTTAGTATGAATCTGCTGATGTTTTGTTTTACAAATCGTCGCCTTAGAGTGGAAAGCACGAGAATGCAATTTTCTTAATTTTGGTTTAATTTTAATTTTGGAAAGGAAACCTCGGGACGCATAGTTTGAAACAAAAAAGTTTAGTAACCTGCTATCTTGGATGGTTAATAAAAACCTCGTTACTCGTGAGTGTGAAAAGTTCTGGTAATAAAATTATACAGGTCGCATTTATTTCATACTCTTGAAAAGTTATCTCTTTCGCATATACGAGATTTTCATTCTAAGGTGACGAAATTACCCTGTATACTCTTACGTTTTAGTCCTCAAATCACCCGATTTTAACCAC
Organism: Phlogophora meticulosa; assembly: GCA_905147745.2. Taxonomy (NCBI): domain Eukaryota; kingdom Metazoa; phylum Arthropoda; class Insecta; order Lepidoptera; family Noctuidae; genus Phlogophora; species Phlogophora meticulosa. Next base: position 10,324,304 of record LR990538.1, on the reverse strand, counting down.
TTCCTAGTGTTTAAGCTAGTACTTAAATATACTTACGTGATTGCGACATGAGCGGCGGTGGAAACATGAAACTGGAAGTCATGGACAGCTCCTCCTCTGTTCCAATGGCCTTGGCGAACACCGTCCAAGGACACAGGTCCTGGCTTACGGGGCTCGGAATAGTGAGGGCACAGGCACCGAGTTTCAGCTCGTATGAGTCCATGATGTACTCAGAAGGCACGTTGTCGGACGTGAAACCTGGACCAAACAGATAATTTACATAATATCTATGTCGTGCAAGCATATAAATAATCATTATTTTTAACAAATATATTTCTATTGCGAAGAGTTAAAAACCGGACAAGTGCGAGTCCGACTCGCACACCGAGAGAGTTCCGTACAAACGTTAGGTTACAGTATTGTTATTGTACAGTTACTATGACCAAAATAATTTACACCTTTTTACCTACTGAAGTGCATAGACTATAAAAGCACCGAACTCTAATGAAAAAATAAGTAGGATTTAAAGACAAACTTAACTTCGTAGTTGAAAAAATGGTCTCTCATACATCGATATAATTATGTTATACAATTCTCTAAGTCCTTGGATATATCGCCAATAAATGTCGATAAGTATATCTTCACATATAAAAGTACTAGCTGTCTCGGCGAACTTCGTACCGCCTCAAAAGTTAAGTTACACTGCCATCTGTTACAAATATTTGGAACTAATTATAGAAAAATATTTAATTTGCAATAAAAAAATACTAAGGTCAATAATCGAAATAAAAACTATCCTATCTTTTAAGTTTGACCACAACACACACAGTAAACCAAATTTTGTTAAAATCGGTTCAGTAGTTTAGGAGTCCATCGCGGACAAACATCGTGACAGGAGATTTATATATATTAAGATATATAGGGTCCATGATTGTTTCTATTAACACGTTGAAAGCCAAATTACCGACAAACAATACATTTTCTTTTGTCTCGTTGTTTGGCAGTTAAGGTGTTAATATTTCTATTTTTTATTTTACTACCTGTAAGTGTACATCATGGATTGCATAAATGATTTGATTTGATTTGACACATATAAATTTTCCCCGTCTTGACAAACATCAAGAGTGGCTGATTTTATGTTACACAGGCGTCCATGTGGTCTTCAATGCTTTGCTTACCTAGACCGTCAATCCGTACAAATCTGCAATACTCCAGTTCGGGCGCGTCTCCTAGAGACAAACGCAAGCTCACGGAACTGCCCTGCCAACCGTGGTACATCGACATGCGCTCTGTAATAGAAGAATTTTAACATTACATTCGTGGCTAAATAAAAACAGCCGCACGGGTTCATCGAAGTTTAAGCTACGCTTGCCGAGGTCAGTCTGTGGATGGGTGACCGTTCGTAACATATCCAGACTCCTCCGTGCCTCGGAAAGCACGGTAAGCCATTGGTCCCAGCTGTCATTTGTAGATCTTTGACAGTTGTTACGGGTAGTCAGAAGCCCGAAAGTCTGACAACCAGTCTAACCAAGGGGTATCGTGTTGCCCAGAAACTGGGTTGTGGAGGTCTGATAGGCAGTCGCTCCGTGTAAAATACTGGTATTCAGCTGCATCCGGTTAGACTGGTAGCCAACCCCAACATAGTTGGGAAAAGGCTAGGCAGATGATGATGACACACTAGGTAGGTGTATTCTCCCAAAAGGCAGATAGACATAGTTGTTTCTGTTTTAAACATAATTTGGCCATAGAGCCTATTATTACACATGACATATAAACAATTGCTATTTTAAACTGCTTAATAATAAATGATATGATTTGTCAACCGATGTGGCGCGGCGGGCGAAGGTGTGCCTGCGACGTAGGAGGCTGCGGGTTCGATTCCCGCCTTGGGACAAAGGTTTGTACGATCTACAAAAATTTGTTCCGGGTGTTCTGGGTATTTTGCTATGTATAATAAAAATATCTATCTATGTAAAGTATTGTATTAAGAATATCAGTCACCTACTACCCATAACACAAGCTCTGCTTAGCTTGGGGCTAGATGATGCTGTGTGGATTGTCCTGTTTTATTTATTATTTATTATATTTATTCTTGTAAATTGGATTTTAAAAACATATTCATACACGTTATACTAGTAGCCTAACTTTCAGAGAACAAACACCGAAGCATACACAGAGGTGAAAGGTCACACAGAGATCTTATAAAGTCCAGCCATTACCTTACTCAGATAAAGACATATGAGGACCGTACAGATTAGAGTTTGTGATGATCTTTTGAGGAAAGAACTTCAGAAATTCGAGTGGACTCTATTCAGAGCAAGCATTTGTCAGTAATCGCGTAGCTGTGATTATAACGAAAGGAGCTTAAAGGCTTGAAGAATAAATCTTAAAGAAATTACATTTGGGTAGGCCGCTTCAAGTAGTAAAATTGCCAGGCTTAAAAATCTATATGGTGCGTAGGCTTGTAAGAGGAATGCTCTTGTATGGTGATCATGACAACATCCACAAATGTGCTAAACTTTCTGAAAAGGAGGTTTAATCTTAAACACTTTTTGTAAACCTTCACGAGTGGTACTAGATGGATACTAGTTACCATTCGTGAAGGTTTTTGTTGCTAATATGTTTTAGAAGAAATAGAGTCATCCTGATTTCAGAGTGGTTAACCCTGTCTGAAATCGGGATGTCAGCAATCAAATGTCTGGCTAATGAAGAAACATTATCTAATTGTTACCCAAGTATTATACATAAAAAATAGCTTTTATTCTATAACGTAAGTAGAATAATAACTTCATGAACATTAAGGGTGTCTGGCAAGGGAATGCCACGATATTAAGTGTCTGGCAATTAATGATGTGATTTTTATCCAGAAGGTAATACCAAAAAATCACACTTTATTTTTTAACGTATTTAGATCGGTATTTTACGCACCTTTAGTAAAGTTTCACATTTCATAATGGCCGATCGTTCTTATCTGTGTTGGGAGCATGTGCTGACAAACTTTCAGCTTTTATAAAATGAGGGTCTGGTCTGGGGTTCATGTGCTCGTAGACTATAAGTCTATGCGACTTCTATTCTAGTGGTCAGGTCGGAGCAACTAGGCAGTCAAATGTTACTTACCTATAGCAGTACATTTTTGAACTTTTTGAACATTTAAAAAATACTACTTTACCTAATGTTCTGATGTGACTTTATTTTGATTAAATTTGAATGAAGCTTCGTCTCTCTCTTCCCGCCAAGTGCCATTTTGTTTTCGTCGTCGAAGTGACTGAATAAAGAACTGGCAGGAGTTCGAGAATTCAAAGCAATTTGAAGTTTGAGTCTATATTAAATGGGTATTTTAGCGAACTTTTTACTTTTGTAGATTTACAGAACGTTCGTTGGATTGTCTGAATGATAATAATATAGGATGAAATAGGGTGACTGTCTAATGGGATGGCACATAGAGACGTATTGAAGTAGATGAATATGAACAAATAAATTGGGATAAGAGCAGGAGGATGATTATGATGAGAGTAAGTGGGTGCGCCTACGCAAAATAGAGTAAAAATATTGGAGTGTAGTTGGCAACCCTAGACAATACTTCGACGTACAATATTGTGAGCAGTCAAACCAACTTGGTAGTACAAAGTCATCATCCTCCTGCCCTTATCCCAATTTATTTGGAGTTGGCGCAGCATGTCTTCTTCCTCCATACATCTCTATTTGCCGTCTTTCAAAGTATTACAAAAAAGTAGTTTTATATTGCCTTACATATCGGGATGACCTAAGCTTGTTGCTGACTCTATAGCATAAAATCTGGTAGCATCCTTTACTTACCGTATAAGCTAACTTCAAAGCTATGCCTCAGTTCCTCAGACTTGCCGACCAGTCCTACATTACAGCTCCAATCACCACTGTCATTGCGTGACAGTTTGTTGAACCTGATCCCACATTCTCCGGAGTCGAGACCATTGCCGACGTACTCATAGGCTGCTGATGAGATTGCTGAAAAACAAAGAGGGTACTTAAAACTCGAAATAAGTGCAAGTTATACTCAGTCAAGCAAGCAAGCTACAGTCAGTATGAGTGGAAGTTATCGGAGGAACCAGAGGCCATTTTGGGTGTTCGTTCGGTCACTAGTCTTGTGGACAAATGCAGCTGAAGACAGCTCAGTATTGAGTGGCTTCGTATTAATCTAGTTGAAGTCACCAGCCACTGAATTGACTCACTGAGCTGACTCGTAAGCTGGCTTACTGTCGGAGTCCATTATTCGAATTCGTTTAGCATCGGCGGAGCATGTCTCGTCTTCTGTACACACATCATATTTGTCGCTATTTTTATATTTAATATATCACATATATTTTATTACTAGCTTCCGCCCGCGGCTTCGACCGCGTGTTTTGTTCATACACAAATTCTATTTTAATAAAATTTTAGATCCCAGAAACCCAGGTTCAGCAGAAGCACTTGCGACCACTAGACTATCGAGGCAGTAAAAAAATGGAACACTCCTGCTTATAATGATAAAAAGCAGGAGTGTTCTGAAGAAAAAAAAGAAGCCCATTTAAATTGGGTTACTCGTCATTCGGGGTCTCGTCGATGATTAAGTGATCAGCGATGTAAAAACTAGGTGTATGGTTGTGATACTCACATGGACCAACATTGAAAACAGTTCCGTTTGGCGCCCTGAAGTAGCAGTAGCGAACAACAGCGTCTATGGAGCAAGACATCGTCACTGCATAGCCTTCTGCGCCACCAAATGTCGAAGCCGCACTATCCAATTCCGGTTCTAGAAATTAATATAACGCCTGTGTGTATAGTCGAAGTCTTAAAACTAGTGAGTACATGACCCTGTTAGGGCACAGCAAGATAACTTAAAACTAATTGTAGTAAAATGGCGTATCAATTAAAATCATATTACACAAAACCATTATGGTTTTTTAACATAATAAAGAACCTATATTAAAATTGACACGTATACATATTATATATTTAAAGTCGATTTTAACATTTTATCTCCGATTAATTCTTGGATACTATAACAACACTTTTCTAATAGAAATGCTTTAGCCTAAATACACAAAGTGTTCTCGTGAGTCGTATATTTTCCGGTAATTTAATTAGACCAGTATTTATGTGGATCTATCATTACGAAAAATGACCAAGATCGTCAGTCAAACTAATATATTTATTACTTTGGCCGGCTCATATTAATAACTAGCGGCCCGCTCCGGCTTCGCACGGGTATAAAATATATATATTAGGTATACATATAAACCTTCCTCTTCAATCACTCCTTTTAAAAAATCCGCATCAGAATCCGTTTCGTAGTTTTAACGATTTAAGCATACATAGGCATATATGGACAGAGAAAGCGACTTTATTTTATACTATGTAGTGATGCCCTTGGTAAAAAATCAAGGTTTCAGATTGATTAAATTTATCACTTGGACCGGGCAATTTGAATACTTCCCTACTTATGTAGCTTCATAACAGCTCCGTTATGTAAAACAACTGAACGACGTTTAGCTGGATTTAGGGTTGCCACCTTTTTTTAGGATGAATAAAGTATTTTTTTCATTTTGGTAGAACAAAAATAAAGTACACAGAATAAAAAAAGAGTATTTATTATTTATTTATTTAATACTTTAAGCACTCAAATGTACAGAGGCGGACTTAATACCATAGGCATTTTCTACCAGTCAACCTTTGGGTGATGCAGAGACAATATACGTATTTTTGTTGCTCTTTGCTATATAACGTAACAATCAGTTTTACGTAAATAGAGTATTTTAGCGTACTTTATTGGTCTCGTAGATTATAAAGTACGCCTATGAAAAAGAGGACAATACTCTATTTAAGAGTACGGGTGGTAACCCTAGCTGGATTGTCACTGCGCTAGTTTGTACAAAAGTGCTGCGCACATTTAGGCATAATGCAGGTTTGGCGCAGTTCTAATCTAACCTAACCTACCTTAGGTTAGGTTAGATTAGAACTGCGACTAGCCGGGGATTGCAGAAGTATCCTACGTTCCCGCGACCCCGGCGTAGGTATGAGATGGAACACCAGGGTGGTTTATAGTCAGTTAGTCTGACAGAAAAAAAATACGATTAGCAATCAGTTTGATTTTGTCAATAGTTTCTTTATTGTCCTATGGAGCAATGCCAGCATATTTCCAAGAATTCTTATCTTGAATATAATCCTCTAATTCGTAATATCTTTCATTCAATATTAATATGTCACAAGGTATTTTGTTGCTAGTAGTTAGTACATCCACAATTCGCCAGTTACGTTTAAGTCCCATGCAATAAGGGGCGAGCCCAATATTACCATCATGCCACAAATACAAGCTTTACCATAGTAAAGCTTTTTTTTTGTTTTATTGGGTATTTATCATTTTAAAAACCCAATAAAACAACAAAAAAAAACTTGAGAGGTGGCAAGGGACACCCGGATGGAACGAAGTTCCTTTTGTTATTATTTTCATTATTTATTATGTAAATAAATAAACCAATAAACCTGTATACACTCAACAAAAATAAACGTCGCGACACCACACTGTTCAATGCGAAATAGAAGGACGAAACGAAAATAACTGGCTTGCTTTCTATGAGAGGGAGAGAGAGAGACACAGAGAAACACGCGCATCCCGCACGGCTTACAACTATAGCAAAAAGTGTCGTTACAACTTTTGGTCTTATTTTTTTCCGTCTAGCCCCCTTTCGCAACGCGCGATAAGGAACTTCGTTCCAAAAACTATGTATAAGCATATATTAGTAATAATCTAGTCTAGTTAATCAGTAACATTAATCATTGATGATTAAAAATATCAGCAGTAAAATAATGAACAAAGTAGGTCAATGCCCCTTCAGTTAGATAAAAATATTACTTAAGAAGCCCTTTATAAATGTACTATTTTTATTATAAACTAGCTACGCCCTGCGTAGTCTCACATTTATCAAACGCGCGAACTATCAAACGAAGATAAAATAGTCTATTTTCTGAGCAACCTGCTTAATAGTTTCTTCCTCAAGAAACTTGTAAGAACAAAAAGTAATTAGCGAAATTGGTTAAGCCGTTCACGCATGATGCCGTGACCAAGGGAAATACGGATTCATTTTTAAATATACAGAAGACAGGGATGGACAGCGAATTTTATATCGTTATCGTTGCCTCTTATTAATAAAAATGCCAAATGGGCTTCTGCGATTTGGCTTCGGCTCCTCGAACGCCTTTTAAAGGTATGGTACCTCGAGGTCCCGAGAAATACCGAATCCAAAATTTTATATCAATTTAGTTGAGAGGCTTGATGCAATCATCATTGAATAATAAAGGTATAGATATTAAGCGAGATGACTCAAAGCAAGCACCTAGCCACTGTAGTCAATATTACTCTCATATGGTTTTTGCAGTCGGAATTTTACGGTTGAAGTATGATTAACAGTGACGGATTAACCCTTAATCAAATTAAGCAATTACCTAGGGCATCACGTTTGCAGCGGTAACAGGAGAATCACAAAAAAAATCCGTCCTTAGGACATCACGTCTCACTCTCACGACACCAAAAACCTCGCCAAGAAAGTTTATAGGACCAATTAGAAAATTCGCTCGTTTTGCACAACTAATGTTTTTAGGCTGTAAAAGTTTTAAGATCGATTCTAGTTGACATATGGATAGGGGGGCCCACAGGCGCGGATTGCTTAACACCTTGAACGCCAAATGATCGATGAACAATACATTTTCTATTGTGTCTCGTTGTTCGGCAGTTAAGGTGTTAAGGCATCAAGTAGTCTTAATCCGTCACTGACGATTAATGCTAGTCATATGAAAACACTTGAAAGGGTAGCTCAAAGCTCCCAACCACAATTACCGTAATAACACATAAAACGCTGGTCCTCTGACCTAAATTGACAAGGAGGCATCATCATCTTGTCAAAAGACACATGCAATGTCATTATTTTGAGAAAGTAAACCAACCAGTATAATAGTAGCTAGAAGCCTCATCCATTGTTGACCCGGTGAGGGTGAGGAAACCATAGCTGGTATGCCGTGCGGTGTCGACGGCACAGCGCCATATGCCCAGGTGCTGAGGAGTCGGCGTCAAGACGCGAAGAGTGCAGTTGTGGCTCTCAGAGTCTGACTCGTAACTGTAAAAATAAACAATATGTGGAATCTAGTGTCATTGCGAAATGTTTTGCAGCCCTCGTGAATAATCACTAGCTCAATAAAAGCAGCGCACGCGTCACTCCCGTGTCGGCCATAGCATATTCTTATACTGAACTTTAGACAGAAGTACTATAGTACTTCTGTCTAAAGTTCAGTAAGAATATGCTTTGGTCTTCGAATAGTCACTTTCATAAAATCCTTGGTCCCAAAAATAAAAGAAAAATTCCAATTAATGATGATTGACGGTACTAAGTACTTACAGTATGAGGGCGCCAGTGTATCCGTCCTGCCCAACCCCGTGGCTAGCGATGAGGATATTATGGGTAGGGTCGCGGAACAAGCAGGCCTGGACCTCGTTCGTTACTGGCACGGAACACGTCAGTATTACCGATGAACCATTCCTCACCACGTTCGTCGTGACTACTGGCCTGGTGTCTAGAATAAATTGTGGTCATAATCATTAATCTTAAGTATGTCCCCTCGATTTCATCAGATTCCAGCGACCTTCACCAGGTCATCAATTGTGGTATTTTGTTAAACTTCTTAGTACGTCTTCAAGAAACATGATTTGGAATATCGTGCCATATAAAATAGAAGAGCATTGTACAGAAATAAAATTATAGAAATAGGTACAGTCGACTGCATTCCATTGATAACAAGTCCAGTATAAGCTGGCCTCTTATTTTTTCGAAACTACTAACTCTCAATCTATTACCGATATGCGGTCGACTGTACCAGATTTCAGACAATGGGGAATATTACGTACCAGATGCTAGCACGCTCAAGTTAAAAGTGTCATGGCGAAGCATGACTGTACCAGGAATGCCAACCGATATCCGCCATTCTCCTTTATGGGCCATCTTCACTCTGTCCAGCACAATTCTGCATTGGCCAAATCCATCGTAAACGGTGTTATGTTGGGGGTCAATAAGCCTGCAGTACACTGCATCTTCAGGGCCAATGGTAACATTCACGGAGGTGCCTTCAGTCCATACCAAATCCTCGACCTCGATTTCAATCAATTCTAGGAATACATTTTTAAATTGATTAATTGTGTACAAACCTTACATATTTTTTTTTTTTTTTTTTTTTTAAAAACGTTGCCCCACACTAGGAATTTCTCCTGTATCGTGGGTGCATTTACAAACATTCAAACTCACATACACAAACAGCCAGACCCGGAACAACTATCTGTAGGCCATACAAATATTTGTTCCGTGCGGGAATCGAACCCACGACACGCAGCGCAGCAGTCAATCGCTCAGCCACTGCGCCAACCGTGTCGTCATGTATACCGTGTCGTTATATTATATATTATATATAAAAAAAATCTGTTAATGTCCCACTGCAGTGCAAAGGCCTCTTCTCAGATGAGAGAAGGCATGAGCATTATTCACTACGCTTGCTCAAGGCGATTTGGCAATTTGACTTATAGGTTTGAATTACAAGTCAAGAATTTTTAACGATATATTTTTCCTCAGTGATGTCTAAGATAAATTTAGAAAGTACAGATGTCAGCTCATCTAGTTACCTAACCCTAACTGTTAAGAAAATTTCCCAATTGAACATGAACGTTATTCTTTTGTTATTAATTTGAATAACTATCAAATAAACTTGACAAATTGGGGTACCTTAATGAACTGGCCTCTCTACATATGAATTGAAACAGTCACATTGATACTTGCCCGGGGGGGCCTTAAAAACAGGGTCTTACAGGACCTTTAGGGGCCGTTTTAATTCAGGTTTGATGTAGGGACATCAAACCTGAATTGTGACTTATACCACTTCAAATTAAAACGTAAGCGTATCATTACCTAAAATATTGACATCAACAGTAGCTTTGTAAGTAATTTGGTTTCCATATACAATAGTCCATGTTCCACTTTGAGTCCGATTGACATTTCTAACAATGTAACCACAAGAACTATAACGGTATTGATCAACTTCAAAGTCCGTAACCTGTTCATCATTAGGCCCATACAGTTTACAAGTGTCATACATATACGTAGCATTCGGTAAGCTGACAAACAAATCGGCACCTTCAGTAATAGTTATTGCATTTCCTAGAGACGATATTTCTGAAATAATAGATTTATGTTTATAATCAGTAATCATTGGCCGATAGAGAGTATTAACTACTTTATCTCTGAACGTGACCTGATAAGGGGATAATCATTATTAATTTAAATATTATTGATTACCTTCGATGCGGATAGTAAACGATCGCCTTCTTTCGATCGGATTAGTAGATGACCTGGTGGCTCTTGCGATAAGCGTCCATTCGCCGAGCATGTCTAAGGACACAACATTGACCTCAACTCCGCATTCAATGCCAGTTCCTTCTACAATTTCCACATTAGGGATATGAAATCCATCAATAAAGGCGTACTGCAAGCCATTTTGTGTCAATAAGTGACAGCTTTCATTTTCAACGAACTGCGAAGTGGTGATGGTTACTTTATGCGAAGCTCCCAATTCTGAATCGAAAATCACTGGCGACAAATTTTCTACAACTCTGAACGAATCTATAATGGGGTTGGCTGGATCTGTAAAAAATAAAAAGAAACACAATACAAATTTCCATGATTATAAATAAGACTTCGTTAGGCTTTAATTTTTACTTTCTCATTCTGTTTTTACTCCATATGTACTAAACCCAACTTTTATATAAATTATTCTTTTATTAATATTTCACATTTTATTTCGGTATCGAACTTAGTTACCTTCTCGTATGATATGAAATGTCTGTCGTCTCTCAGTAAACTGATTCCCATTACTGAACTTGCCAATAAGCTGCCATTCACCCAGCATATCCTCAGTAATTGGGCTCAAAGTAATACGACAAGTCGGCGTCGTATCCACACTCTTTAGAACTACACCATTCGCTGCGATCATATTGTTCAAATCATAAGATTGACCTGTGGGTATTGTGTACAGACAATTGTCGACTTGTCCTGTTAAGCTGTTTACACTAACATCCAAGGTACGTCCCAGAATAACGAGATGTCTGCGCTCTGGTAATGTAGTTACATTATAAGCCTGTTCATAAGGGCGCTCCTCATCTGAAACAGTATTATTGTTAGGCATACCTTCAACTCCATACGTTTATATTTTTGGTTTACAATACTTACTGTAAAGGAAGAATGTCAGCGGTAGGCGCACTTCATTCATACCAAAAGTCCATGAACGGAATTTGCCATAGATTATCCACTCTCCGATCGAGGATATATCTATGTTGGTGAAGTTTATGCTGCATAGAGTTGGATGGTTGAGAGCGATTCTTTCTATGTGAGGGTACGTGACGTCACTTGTGATAACGAGGTCTTCGCCATTGGGAGTGACGACGTGGCAGGTTTCAACAGTTCCAACCCCCATCACTTGAGAGATGACACTACCACCATAGTGAACTGGGTGACTAAACCTAGTCTGTGTGGTCGACTGCCAGTTAGCACTCGGGTTACTATTGCTATCTAGAAGATAGAAGCTTGAAATAAGCACTTTAAAAATAATAAAATCTCAATAATACACACATAATATAATGGGCCTGTTTCCCTTTAGGATTAGGCTTGGACAAAGGTAAAATAAATAAATAAATATTGCTGGACAATCCACACAGCATCAACTAGCCCCAAGCTCAGCAGAGCTTGTGTTATGGGTACTAGATGACTGATATACTTAATAAAGTGCAGTGTACTTAATAAGCTGTACAGACTATAGTACAACCACATTTCACCAGTTACGTTTAAGTCCAATTTAATAGTGGGCGAACCTATTGCCTTCAACCAAGCACGGACACAGTTCTGAGTTTCTACTGAGATTTTGTATGGGGAAAGCCAATAATGCATAACCTGACCTGGGAATCGAACCCTGGACCAGTCAGCAGTAGCACTTGAGAGCAGCGCGGCAGTCAATTATTTATTGTTGTACACGTACCTATACCTGTAAGTATACCTGTTTTGTTTGAAATGATTGACGCATATTTTAAAATCATTAGTTCGTTGTCGTTATTTAAATCCACAAATTAAATTACAACCATGTCAATGCTCTCTTTTTGGCAAGTTGAGTAAACGCTTATTTTGATTATTTAATCAGTGATGATAATGAAAAGAACTGGGCAATTGAAATGGCTGACATGACAGATTTTTGGTAGTAGTTTAAAAACGGTTACACAAAATACGATATTCAAACACGACGGTCAGTTTATCAAGGCAAGTTTAGTTGGCAAGGTTTTGGCGTAGTGGGGGTAAGTTCGCGCATCGTGCACTTAGTGGAACAAAAAAGTGGTGACTTTTATTGATCGTCATTATTTTATGGTTATTGCCATCATTTATATTTAATAATATCTGATTAGAAGAAAGTTGAAGAAGGGAGTGGAATTCGTAAAGTTTATTGGGAGTTATAAATAATATGCATACGAGGAAAGTATGCTCAAAAAGTATGCGAAAAAAGGCATACCTTTTTTTGCCTTAATTTTTTAATTTAAAACAACAACAATAATATCAACTCGTAACAAAAACTAAATTTAAAAACAATAAATCTTTAACATAAACACAACAAAAACAAAGGGTACAATTTTCGTGCACGCAAGTGTAATCGGGAGTTCGGGAGGCAACTGTCGACTGTTGCACCAATCGCGCGCTCGGATTGACGTACCAAAGAGACCTAAAAAACGACTTGTGCGCATCTAACGACTCTTGCCAAGTTACTTGCCGATAATTATACTACATTTAGACATGTCACTAAAAGTGGTTTTAAAAAGAAAATCCTTAAACCACTTTTATTATTAAATGTGTGATGTATTCGTATGCGCATGAGAGTAAATAAAAATAATCTTTATAAATAAAAATGAATGTCGAAATGCTAAGGTCAAAACTCGAGAACGGCTGGACCAATTAAGCTAATTCTTTTTTCTTTGCATTTATTATTGTAGGGGCATTAGCCATTTTTTTTTAAACTCTCAAATTTCCGCGGAACATTAGAATATTTAAGAAAACGGGGGCGCAGCTACGAGTTGTAGGTAATAAAAAATCAATTCTGTAAAACACAAAAATATTAAACTTACTCCAAACAATAGTGGCAGGTTGGCATCGCATTTCTCCTGTTTGGGTAGACTTGCCACACAATATCCAGTTTCCTAACAAACTGTCAGACATAGGTCCTACGGTGATTCTGCATGAAACAAAATGGCTGCTTTTCTGTACAGTGACGTCATCCATTTTAAAGTTTAGATCGGCCTTTGTTAGTACACCATTCGGAGGCCGAACGTAACACTCCTCTTCAAATGATTTCTTATCCAAAGATATGTCAATTTCCATTTCCCTTCTAGCCGAATGGTTGATCACGCTTAAAAACGTTGCATTATCATCTTCTTCAATTTCTTTGCTTTCTGTCGGTTCTGTAAAGTTTTAAGCAGTCATTACGGATACATAACTAGTTTGTTTTGACTTATTTTTAAAACAATGTAAAATATCTGATCCACTCCAAGATGGTCTGCTTGAGGAGTTGAAGAGGCGGAAGTAGGTATGTTTGTTTGTATAATCTAATTAGAAATTTGACGCCAGCGCCCATAAGATTGTTACTGTGTGTGTGTAGAAAATTTTGCGAAGGGACGCTTTTTTTTGTATAAGTCAATGCAATGGAGATCAGCACAGTCTTTACAGACCGTATTTAATTAGAATTTCAAATATTTTTACATTCTTACCCGCAACATTGACAATAAGGTTCACGGATTCTGAGCCTGCATCCTCTTCACCTTCATGATCGTAGGACATGGTCCAGATTCCTTCATCTTTAATATCAATTTTATGTACGGTTATCATACATGGCCAGCCCATTTCTGTACCATGTATTTCATATTTCGCAGTTGTTAAACTTACATCATTAGGTTCGAATCCGATTTTATTATTTTGTGGTGATGTTAAGTGACATGTTTTAACATTGTGGCCATCTGAGACCACAAAGATTCGAAAAGACCCTCCTTCGTCTACGATGACATTTCTTGCCGAACTGCTGTTAGCGCCACCTGCAATCAGTAGACACTAAGGATTTAAATCGTGTTCAATGGTTAGGTTAGGTTAGTAGGTTACCTCACACAAATCAATTTTTCAATTCTCATTCTTTGCCCAAAGAATTAGTATTGCCATCCAACGTGGCAATGCTGCACGTCTTTTGAGCACGTTTCCAGATGACAGCGATGCGGAGGAGTATTTTGACGCCTGAGTGCCTTGGTCGGCTTTTTGTTTTATTTTGTTTTTGTTAATATGTATATAGTTATTTTTATGGCATAATTGTATATATGCAAATACTTAAAAAAATTAAAATAAACAGTAACAATCAAATAATGAGTATTCAGAATTTTCTATTTATTAGGCACCAGCCTTTGCCCGTCCCTGCCCGGAGGTCCGAAAGCGACAAAAAGATCGCATGAATTATCTCTCAGAAACACGGCATATGTCCACATAATGGAACGATGTTTACTTTTGTAAATACCTAGTATTTATAAAACACTTTTACACATCATAAAACCGAATAAATAAATAATAATTACGTTAGGTATTCGGTAGCCAGCGAAATGCAAATTTTCTTAAGTTTTTTTGAAATTGCAGCGCTGTTTTACGTTGAATATTACCGCAGATTTCTTATAACAAAAACTATATTGTGTATTTGTTTATTTGTGTATATATTCTATGTAGGTATTATATTTATAGTTTATAATAATATATATATATTATTTTCACTTTTCTTTTAAGAAATTGCACATGCCACTGTTTGTCTCTGCATCACCCAAAGGTTGACTGGTAGAAAATGCCTATGGCATTAAGTCCGCCTCTGTACATTTGTGTGCTTAAAGTATTAAATAAATAAATAAATATTTATGAACATTTAAAACTTCAGTATAGATCACGAAATTATATTATTTCATGTATATACTACTTGTTTTCTGGGCGGAGTTTGGGGAGCTGCGCCTGATAAAATTTTCATTTTAAAAAGTAATGAGAACGATCTCTTTTAACCGTTAATTTTCCTAGGCGCCACTTGTATTATTTTTAAATGTATAGGTAGGTAATTGTCCTAAGAAGAAGACACTATTAATTCCTTGCTACGCAACGAATATATTTATACACAACGAATATATTAGAATACATTTTAAAGCAATTTGCATGATTTATAAACTTTTAGACCGCAAGAGCATAAACGCACGCGCTTGCCCTCCACGCCAAGCATTTGAATAAAAACATTTAATCTCTTCTTTGCTATCATGAATTATATATCAATATCCGTGGTGTATTTTAATCTGTTACATACAATTAAATACGCACGGGAGCTTCAACTTTTAAGACATATACATAACACACACAATTAACGAAATTAACAAATTAATTGTTAATTTCGTATCATACCTAGAGTGCCCCTTATATTTTGTGACGTTGGCGTACAGGGCATGCGTTCGTTTGTCATGTATTTGTGAAGATGGCGGTCAAAAGGTGAAAGAGACAATTTAAGTTATCACAAAATCTACAGGTACCAACAGTAGAGCGGACGGCGGTGGTGACGCTGTTACCTTGAGGTGGCCTAGTGTAATAGAGATGTTTCCTAGGTAAAAATATATTAAGTCTATTTAGTCCGCCAGTAAGATTACCAAAAAATATTGGATACGTATTTTTTGCTTACTTAATTCAATAAAACGTGACAATGATATAGCACATCAAATTTCAGGAGAAGGGGCTTGTGACGTCACGCCGTGCTACACTTTTAACCAAAAGTGTAGCACGGCGTGACGTCACGCGCAATTTCAACGCATTATACCGTCGTCATTTTTGGTTTACGTGACAAAAGAAAAAATACGTGTCCAGTATTTTTGAGTAATCCAACTTTCGGACCAATCAGATTTTTTAAGGACACTACCCTATTACTGATTTACGAAACCCCCAATGTACATAATAAATACTTGGAGCAGAAAGCTGTAGACATAGCAACGCTCTTTTTTGGCGCGTGCTTCGAGGCTACGCATCTTTTTCATGACAATTTTAGGTATTCCGATTGTAAAATATCTTAACACCCTGAACGCCAGGTGACCAACAAACAATACATTTTCTATTGTGTCTCTTTATGAGTCAGTTAAGGTGTTAGAGACTCGGCCATTTTGCCCCAGATATTACACATTACATATTATACTACAAGATAACACATGTCAATGCTAAGTCCAATTAATTGATAAAGCTTGCGACATAGGTTCAGATTGTCTATACCCTGTTTTGGTTTGGTTTCATTGAGTTTTTATTAACGTAACATCACGCCTGTGTTCTCCGCAGGATTGGGCAGAGGTGCATGGAGGACACCCACATTTCGCAGTTATGTCTACAAATGTGTAGTATACCAAGGCACCAAGCAACTACTGAGAAAAATCCTAATGGAATAAATTGATAACACTGTGCCACCTGTGAATCGAACCTAAGACCTCATGCCCGGTAGCTGCGTTTGCGACCATTACTCCAACAAGGTCAAGGTCAAGGTCAACAATCTTTGTTACTGTTGCACTACAGTGTAGTATACAGGGTGTAAGGGACATCGACGCATAGACTAAAACCTTGATTTCATGATTCGCATTTCATTCTAGACATCATTAAAATTCTCTATCGGCTTTTTGCTTATTTTCTGGTATGTTTTTAAGCTTTAAACTGTCAGTAATTAAAAAAATCATCAATTCCATCTGAGATTTTTTTATCTTGTAGTTATGTTTAATAATTTTCTTTTGAAAATGTCAGTCAAATGTCATTGGTTTATGGAGAAATAATGTTTTTATACAGTTTAAAGTAAAAAGAACATCAAAAGTAGAAATTAAAGCTAGCGTACAATAGGGATGTGTCCTAGGTAATAAAATATATTAAGTCTATTTAGTCCGTCAGTAAGATTACCAAAAAATATTAGACACGTATTTTTTGCTTACTTATTTCAGTAAAAGTAACAATGATATAGCACATCAAAGTTCAGGAGAAGGGGCATGTGACGTCACGCCGTGCTACACTTTTACCGAAAAGAGTAGCACGGCGTGACGTCACGCGAAATTTCAACGCACTATACCGTCGTCATTTTTGGTTTACGTGACAATAGAAAAAATACGTGTTAATATTTTTGAGTAATCCAACTTTCGGACCAATCAGATTTTTTAAGGACACTACCCTATTACTGATTTACGAAACCCCCAATGTACATAATAAATACTTGGAGCAGAAAGCTGTAGACATAGCAACGCTCTTTTTTGGCGCGTGCTTCGAGGCTACGCATCTTTTTCATGACAATTTTAGGTATTCCGATAGTAAAATATCTTAACACCCTGAACGCCAGGTGACCAACAAACAATACATTTTCTATTGTGTCTCTTTATGAGTCAGTTAAGGTGTTAGAGACTCGGCCATTTTGCCCCAGATATTACACATTACATATTATACTACAAGATAACACATGTCAATGCTAAGTCCAATTAATTGATAAAGCTTGCGACATAGGTTCAGATTGTCTATACCCTGTTTTGGTTTGGTTTCATTGAGTTTTTATTAACGTAACATCACGCCTGTGTTCTCCGCAGGATTGGGCAGAGGTGCATGGAGGACACCCACATTTCGCAGTTATGTCTACAAATGTGTAGTATACCAAGGCACCAAGCAACTACTGAGAAAAATCCTAATGGAATAAATTGATAACACTGTGCCACCTGTGAATCGAACCTAAGACCTCATGCCCGGTAGCTGCGTTTGCGACCATTACTCCAACAAGGTCAAGGTCAAGGTCAACAATCTTTGTTACTGTTGCACTACAGTGTAGTATACAGGGTGTAAGGGACATCGACGCATAGACTAAAACCTTGATTTCATGATTCGCATTTCATTCTAGACATCATTAAAATTCTCTATCGGCTTTTTGCTTATTTTCTGGTATGTTTTTAAGCTTTAAACTGTCAGTAATTAAAAAAATCATCAATTCCATCTGAGATTTTTTTATCTTGTAGTTATGTTTAATAATTTTCTTTTGAAAATGTCAGTCAAATGTCATTGGTTTATGGAGAAATAATGTTTTTATACAGTTTAAAGTAAAAAGAACATCAAAAGTAGAAATTAAAGCTAGCGTACAATAGGGATGTGTCCTAGGTAATAAAATATATTAAGTCTATTTAGTCCGTCAGTAAGATTACCAAAAAATATTAGACACGTATTTTTTGCTTACTTATTTCAGTAAAAGTAACAATGATATAGCACATCAAAGTTCAGGAGAAGGGGCATGTGACGTCACGCCGTGCTACACTTTTACCGAAAAGAGTAGCACGGCGTGACGTCACGCGAAATTTCAACGCACTATACCCTCGTCATTTTTGGTTTACGTGACAATAGAAAAAATACGTGTTAATATTTTTGAGTAATCCAACTTTCGGACCAATCAGATTTTTTAAGGACACTACCCTATTACTGATTTACGAAACCCCCAATGTACATAATAAATACTTGGAGCAGAAAGCTGTAGACATAGCAACGCTCTTTTTTGGCGCGTGCTTCGAGGCTACGCATCTTTTTCATGACAATTTTAGGTATTCCGATAGTAAAATATCTTAACACCCTGAACGCCAGGTGACCAACAAACCATACATTTTCTATTGTGTCTCTTTATGAGTCAGTTAAGGTGTTAGAGACTCGGCCATTTTGCCCCAGATATTACACATTACATATTATACTACAAGATAACACATGTCAATGCTAAGTCCAATTAATTGATAAAGCTTGCGACATAGGTACAGATTGTCTATACCCTGTTTCGGTTTGGTTTCATTGAGTTTTTATTAACGTAACATCACGCCTGTGTTCTCCGCAGGATTGGGCAGAGGTGCATGGAGGACACCCACATTTCGCACTTATGTCTACAAATGTGTAGTATACCAAGGCACCAAGCAACTACTGAGAAAAATCCTAATGGAATAAATTGATAACACTGTGCCCGTCCTGTGAATCGAACCTAAGACCTCATGCCCGGTAGCTGCGTTTGCGACCATTACTCCAACAAGGTCAAGGTCAAGGTCAACAAACTTTGTTACTGTTGCACTACAGTGTAGTATACAGGGTGTAAGGGACATCGACGCACAGACTAAAACCTTGATTTCATGATTCGCATTTCATTCTAGACATCATTAAAATTCTCTATCGGCTTTTTGCTTATTTTCTGGTATGTTTTTAAGCTTTAAACTGTCAGTAATTAAAAAAATCATCAATTCCATCTGAGATTTTTCTATCTTGTAGTTATGTTTAATAATTTTCTTTTGAAAATGTCAGTCAAATGTCATTGGTTTATGGAGAAATAATGTTTTTATACAGTTTAAAGTAAAAAGAACATCAAAAGTAGAAATTAAAGCTAGCGTACAATAGGGATGTGTCCTAGGTAATAAAATATATTAAGTCTATTTAGTCCGTCAGTAAGATTACCAAAAAATATTGGACACGTATTTTTTGCTTACTTAATTCAATAAAAGTGACAATGATATAGCACATCAAAGTTCAGAAGGGGCTTGTGACGTCACGCCGTGCTACACTTTTAACGAAAAGTGTAGCACGGCGTGACGTCACGCGCAAATTCAACGCACTATATCGTCGGCATTTTTGGTTTACGTGACAAAAGAAAAAATACGTGTCCAGTATTTTTGAGTAATCCAACTTTCAGATTTTTCAAGGACACTACCCTATTATAACGCTGGCGGGTCCAAAATATATGTAATTTCATTTTGTGCATCGTTGTCGGTACCGAACTTGTAGTATCATTTTGTGTATAATTTCCCCTTCTACCCTGCATAGTGGTGTATATATGTAACGTTTCACTTTTTATTGACCAGCGGGTACACATAGTCCAATTGTGAAATTTAAATAAAGTACAAATAAAACGGCGTGAAACGAAACGCCGCGCCGCCGCACCGGGGTGAATCGAAACAAAACTTTATTTGAGATTTTAACGTTCATCCAATATTATTTACTACTGACAAGATGTCGTAAATTATTAATTAAAATAGCTTAAAAAATGAAGAGTACTTAAATTAGCAAAAACAATGGTAAACTAACGCGAACATCCCTTTCGAAGTTTTGTTTCTATTCACCCCTGCGTTTCTATTCACCCGTCTTACGGTAGTTCAAGTTATTTTAACCTACACGTTTGTAAGTTCTATTGTTGCGCCACTTCTTTTCCCGGCAAAAGCACTAGGAAGTGGTTGCGGGCGTTTACGGGATACTCTCTAATTTTTGACGTTTTAAATGTTCTGATTCTCAGCCCCATTTTGAATAGAAGATTTTATATATTTTGAGTTGATCTCTCACATAATATGATAAATACATATATCTAGGGCTCTGGGCACAGAGTAAATGATTGTATCTACTAACTTACTCTGGGTACGTAAACAATTTTACCTTACAAATGTAAGTAAAATCGGAATTGCAAAATTCCATTCAGAATAATTTCTTTATCAGTAACATAAATCAATCAAGTCGTAGAACCAGCTTACCTTTTTATGCAGGCCTTTGTTTCCGACAAAGATAAATCAATCAGACATTTTATTTAAATTGCAAGAATATAATCAATACGTCATCTAGGTATCATTAAAGGCCAGTGCCAGTGTCTTTAATGATACCTAGTCGATGCACGTGACGTGTGTCAGTTGTCAGTAAATACGAGCATCCATCCAAGTTAAACACAATGTCATCGGTCGTGTACCTGCGGTCTCACGGACGACGCAGACGATAAATGGTACAGAAATAGTAATGGTACAGTAATGGTAGAGTAATAGTAATGGTACAGTAATGGTACAGTAATAGTAATGGTACAGTTATGGTAATGGTACAGTAATAGTAATGGTACAGTAATGGTACAGTAATAGTAATGGTACAGTAATAGTAATGGTACTGTGCACAGGCGCGTGGCGTCGGCGTATCACTATTTCCAGCCTAAATCAGCACGTTTGTCAACTATACTATACTTACAAAGGAAACCTGTTTGTGCTCAGAGCCATTCCTACCAGCAATTCAGGTAAAACCCATCTGCCTAGCCTTACCCTAACATTATTGGGGTTGGCTGCCAGTCTAACTGGATGCAGCGGACTATCAGTATTTTACATGGAGCGACTGCCTATCTGATCTCCACAACCCAGTTACTGTTAGTTAATAGGCAACAGGCATTTGAATAGAGGAGGGATAACGTGGAACTTAAACATACCTGGCAAAATGTGGGTGTTACTATCGGTGCACCTCTGCCCAATACAGGCCTGATGTTGTGAATAGAAGCTACCATCAACGTCCTTCTACTTATAGGGGTTTTATTACAAATTCCAGGATAGGGCCTTTCAAATAGGCTTATGTACTAAGTACAAATTTACAGTATCCGCGTTTATATACAAGTTACAGACACGTTCACTATATCCATACGCACGCACGTAAAGCTTGGCGTGTTTTCGCCCGCAATGCGTTTTAAATTGCACATACATATCTATATATGACACACAAGACTGAAATTACGTCGCGTAATTTTCATAGAAAACATAAGCAAGCGGAATTGTCGTCCACGGATTTATAACTGTCACTTTCTTTAGAATCAGTACTATAATAGAGAGGTCACGAAATATTTAACCACACTACCCATGCGGCAAGTCTTTGTTTCTTAGGAAGATAGGTATGCAAATACCTAACTTTCAACTAAGTATTATTGTACATTCTTTGTTGCACTAAGCTGGTGCGTAGTCTGTTGATAGCGCCTAAAGCTCTTATCTCTGAATTATAGACGATATTTAAATTCTGATATCTTAATGGGGTTTTTTTATACTTGATATTACTTGCTGTGGTCTCTATTGCTATATGCGTAAGTGCTACTCGCGACTGCTGAACGTGGGTTTGATTCCTAGGCCGGGCAATGTTATTCCGTCTCATTACAAAACGAGTTCTTACTTTGGTCCAAGCTAGAACATTGCGACCAGATTTTATATTTCAACCGTTATTTCGTCATAGACAATGTTCTTAATACAAAATTATCAACTAACAGTTAAGATTTTGCAAAAAAAGAGATAAATTATCGCCTTTCACTCTTAACTTAACATAACTCACTCTTAACTTGAAAAACCTTCGCGACAAACGGACGGAGCTAACTCCATCACCCCGTACAGGGATAATGCATTGTCTTGTGTGACAGGCGCCCTAATTCGCCATATTGAATACCGAGTGTACCGAAGGCGGGGGGGTTAAAAGGAGGGATTCCAAGAGAAAAACACCTTTTCCCCGAGATCTACTTTTCACATCTGCGAGATCGCTCAAGGTCAAAGTGTTACCACTGAAGTGCGGGCTGTCGACTGTACTAACTACACATCTGCCTAACCATTCGGGAATAACAGGCGAAATTATAATATTATGTTGTTTCATGGAAAGGAAATTAATTAATTTTATAAACTATTACAAATATAATTGTAGTCCTGCTATTAAAAAATTTGCAATATTCATTAGGGGCAAATACAGTTACTGCGTTCGGTATGAGTTTGGTATGAGTTTTCTACCTATTTAGAAAGTTTAAAACCAAAATTTTAATCATAAGATAACTACAGAAAAAATACGGCGATTAGATATATTTTCCACACAAAAGCTGTCAATCAGCAAATTTTATTCATCAGATAAAATGTATGTGTTAGATTTAAATATAGGTAAGTAACATTGAGAAACAAGTACAAATCATGCTTACTTTAACATAATGTTTCTATCTATTAAGATTTCTGCATATTTATGTTTGTTACACTTACTATGCAAATCCCTGAAAGACACAGTACACTGTAGTCGGTCCATTAATAAACAAAGCTAAAGTCACGAATTGTTGATAGGATTTCATACATCCTTCGTATGACATGCATACACACTTCAGTTTCAAATATCATCATCGGCCTAGCCTTTTCCCGACTATGCTGGGGTAAGCTCCAAGTCTTAACAAAATGCAGCTGAATAGAGACATAGAGCGACTGTCTATCAAACAGACGCACTGAGCTGGGACTCTATAAGACCTCCGTGTTTTCCTTTTGAGGTACGGAACCCCTTTAAAACCGGCTAAGAGCAAGAGCTACAATGACCAGTCTATGGAGAGTTCGCTGGTCCGTCGTAATTACCGTATTGCACGTGATTAATGAACATGCGTTAACTTCTAAACTATACTTAAGGAGTGTATGGCCTGCCACCGAGTATTCAGATGTATACATATACTCGTATATCTGAATACTTGGTGTCAAGGAAAAAACATATAATAGTTAAAAGCGGTCTAAAAACTGTAAAAAAACCTGTAACTGACATCTGTGTAAATTATTATTGGTAAACTTAATTAAATGAAATAAAATAAATAAACAAAGAAGTGAAAAAAATATAAAATGACAAATTAAGGACAAAAATCAAAAGAGCAATCCGCATTATATGATTCATTCGCGAATTTTACTTGATGAATAGAATGTACTTTTTGTGACAAAATGGCTTAGGCACTTATTCATATAATATTTTTTAAACAATTATTAATTATTACACTGTCGAAAATGGCTATAATCTTTTGTTTTATGTAAAGCTCCATAACTATGAAAGTACCTTCATATTAAAATATAGTTTTTAGGAAGGTATGTGTTATAAAACACACATTTTGACGTGATTTATTTAACTCTTTCAGTAGTTACAAATTGTTATAACAACTTGTGTTTGCCGTCTTGTTTTGCAGTGCCACTCGGGCATAGAATAAAACAGTTTTTCTTTGCTCTTAAAAATGTACTTGATAATTAGTTCTTTGGAGACTGAGCAATCGACTGCTGGGCCGCGTGTCGTGGGTTCGATTCCCATAGACAAATATTTGTATGGCCTACAGGTAGTTGTTCCGGGTCTACCCACGTTCGTGTAAACTCACGACACAGAAGAAATTCTTAGTGTAAGGCGAAGTTTAAAAAAAGAAGTTAAAGCTATCAGTTCTTTTTAACTATTGTGGCAACAATATTGAATAGCTGCTCTTATTCGCTGCGGAATTTACCGAAATCAACTGATGCTGATGATGCTGATAAAATCAATCAACGTCAAAGATTGGCTATCAAATATTCGAATAAGTTAGCTGCCTACTTCAATAGTGAATTTTCTTTCTTATAGTTTATCTCTGCTTATTTGAATGTTAAGCGCGCTGTTGGATACTTTCGGCTCTGTGCTGAGCGTTAAAAATTGCACAGTGCTCTTTTATTTAGGCATGCATTTAGGTGTCGCCTAGTGTTAGTCAAAACTGGTATAAAGGGTATTTCCGATAGTTATTTACTGCATGCGGTTGAACTGAAAGTGAACCGTAAAAGATTAATTTTACTAAGAATTAAAAAGAAAATCAACCTGTGTTTTTATTCTATGCATAGTCAAGTGAATATTTTTAAGGCCAATACTTACTAACGAGTAGTTGGTAGACTTAAGAAGTTCACGGCTCCACAC
Organism: Phlogophora meticulosa; assembly: GCA_905147745.2. NCBI lineage: Eukaryota > Metazoa > Arthropoda > Insecta > Lepidoptera > Noctuidae > Phlogophora > Phlogophora meticulosa. Next base: position 10,299,693 of record LR990538.1, on the reverse strand, counting down.
TACGGTATCGTAAGCTTTATCAAATTTTCTACTATGTTCGTTGTTAAACTTAAATTTTGTCTATTTAGTTTATATTAGAATGAACAGGCTTCTTCTGAGTAATCTCACTCTATCATCGACTTTGTCTCTGTCACCTCTGACCTAGATTTGACTCAAGAGCAAACCCATCTCAAATTAAAAAAAAACCTAGGGTCTAAGACCATAAAATTAACGTCAGCCATGATTTACCGCACCAAAATAAACAACATTTTACCTGCGAACAGGATGGTGAAGATCCCAACTAAACACAACCGAAGCATTTCAATACTGACAGACGACTGTACAGCAATCATGAATTATTGGTGACACTTTACGTAACAGATAACACCTTGTAATTTCACCTCGTGAGATATAAAACCCTATTGGTAAATGCACTAGTTGTTTAATCTTATCTCTCTTTTGATCGACGGAATTTTACTAATGTTAATTAGGAGTGATTGATTGATTAAGATCTCTCTTTCTAAATGAAAAGTTCTTGTCAATTTTTCAGTTTTTGTGACAATAAAAGCTTATTGGTTACCAATTTCGTTGTTCACAAACTAAGCTTAAAAGAGAGTATTGATATCCCTTTCTGACAGATAGCTCAAAGAGAGCGTCCCTTTGTGCCTATTGGCCTAGCTCAGTCCTGTCTACGGCTTGATATAAGGGGAAGTGGAAATTATGTATTTTTTGAAACTCGTTCGCTGTTCTTTTCTTTGCGGAATCCAAGACAGTTGAATCGTTTCTACAGGACTTGTCAGGCTTCATTGTCTCGACGCTTTTCTTGTAGTCGCCAATGTTGATTCTGGTTTTCAGGAGTTGCAGTAGTTTGGGAATAGTGTGGTGGGCTTATCCTATTTACATCCCTTTCTGACAGACCAAGAAGAGCGTCCCTTTGTGCCTATTGGCCTAGCCCTGTCCTGTCTCCTGCTTGATATGGAGGGAAATTATGTATTTTTCTAGCTCCTCCGCTGTTCTTTTCTGATTAATTTCGTTGCACGATCCAAGACAGTTGAATCGTTTCTCCGGGACTCGTCGGGTTTCATTGTCTCGACGCTTTTATGGTGTCACCACTGTTAATTCTGGTTTTCAGGAGTTGCAGTGGTTTGGAAATAGTGTGGCGGGCTTGTCCCATAAAAAACGGCTCAAGAAAATGACGGTGAAAATTAAGTACTAAGTTAGAGATGTCAAATTAGTTTATGCCTATGACTTAAAATATCAACTATGTAATGTGTGTTTGGAAGATCCCACTCAACTAAAATTGACAGCTCTTATAAAAGTTCGCCCCTTTTTTGTTTTATAAGAGAAAAAGAGATGAAAGTAGTCTTAATTTAGTTTAGATTGTCTGACTTGTTGGACTGTGTGGCTGCAAGCTACTGCTCAGCACAATGTCCTGGGTTTGATTCCCAGGTCGAACAAAATGTTATTTGTTTTTTCCGTAAATAGTCATGATGGTCCAGTGGTTTAGGCCTCGCCTCTTGTGCATGAGGTTGTGGGTTCAAACCTGGGCTGTATGTACTTTTTAAGTTTATCTTGCACATCACTGACATCGGTGAAGAAAAAAACATCGTGAGGAAACCTGGACTTATTTAATTAATATAAGTCTGAAATCGCCAACCCGTCTTGAGCAAGCGTGGTGATTAATGCTCATGCCTTCTCTGTATGAGAAGAGGCCTTTGCCCTGCAGTGGGACAGTAATAGGCGGGTACTTACTTTACTCAGAGAAAAACCTGTTTCTGGAAGCAGGTCGATCTTCAAGTCAGATCCACAGCAAAGCTCTGACAAGTGCAAGACCCGAAATGTCACAGTCATGTTCATTTCGGCCATGATTATCGCTGATAGAATATTTTGACGGGACGGTTGGTGCCTTGGCTGAGTAATTGGCTGCGTGTCGCTGGTTCGATTCCCGCACGAAACAAACATTTGTATAATGCTGAACCATCCACACAGCATCATCTAGCCCCAAGATAAGCAGAACTTGTGTTATGGGTACTAGATGACTGATATACTTAATACAATACATAACATAGATAGATATTTTTTTATTATACATAGCAAATACCCAGAACACCCGGAGCAAATCTCTGTAGATCGCACAAACATTTTTCCCAAGGGCGGGAATCGAATCCGAAACTTCCTGCGTTGCAAGCGGACCTTCGCCCGCCGCGCCACATGCCACCGTTTTGTGAATGGCTGGTCGAGCGACGACTCAAGTCTGTCCATCGCACGCAGGACCAAAATATTAGTACACCTTACCACCAGTAAATGGCTTGGTTTTCATATTCTCCTGATCTATCTACAAACTCTCTGGAAAACCATCAACGGAATAACCTACTACTACTTCTACCTACGTAAGTAATAGTCGCTTCACTAACATAATATGTATTTTTCTTTATTGCCGAGGTGGAATATCCATATGGATGTCTGTCAGACTCTTACTGACTAAAAACCAGAACAGTGTTCCATCTCACAGCTACGCCGGGGGTCTCGGGAAAGTGCGATCCTTCTGCGATCCCCGGCTAGCAGGGCACAGGCGCTAGTGCACTGGTGGGCACTGGTGCCAGGCCGTCTCTGCAGGCCTCTTCAGGTCGAGGGGGGAGTGAGGTGTTTGACTCCCCCGTGACGTCTAAGAAACGCTGGAACACTAAGCGTCACCACCTCGGCTACTAACATAACCACCGCTGTCCGCTAACTAAAACCACTACCTAAATGTTACGAATAAATATTTGTTGCACTTTTGTCGAGTACAAAACAGTGCGCTTTTGTTAAGGCAACATTAAGGTGTTATCTAGTGTTAGTGAGAATGGGCATTCATGATGTAAAGGATGAACGAGAAGTACTAATGTCAGAGCTAGTCCTTATGTTGAACAAAGACGAACTTAGGTCAATACTGAGTATGTACCTAAAAAAGTTTTGTAACGCTTATCAGTAGGATAAGCCTTGAAAAATTGATCCTGCCATACCGAATCAGCAATCAAACATGTATAATACGGTCACGTACTAGCTGATAAAAGATAAAAGGCATTCCGAATCAAAGCTGTAAGGGGGGATCAGACCGATGTTCATAGATCATTGATAGAAACAAAACATAGTCGATAATGTTCCTCATGTACGTAAGAATAGAGACTTTATTGACCTTCCCCTTGGACCTTGGAATAATTCTTATAAGACTCGTTTTCATTCACTATCGGATTGTGCTATATAAATTGTACATATACAAATCAAATTAGAAATCATTTATTCAATGTAGGCTTATTGAATGTAAAATTACATTCAATAAGCGATGTAGGCTTATTGAATGTAAAATTACATTCAATAAGCCTACATTGAATAAATGATTTGTAATTTGACATAATGAATAAAAGACAGTCTCCCAAAACGCCCAACCTCCACTAAGAACTTCTAAGTGCTTATGCTGGGAAGACGAAGTGGCGAAACTAACTCCCCAGCAACACATCTGTCTGAGAAGCTAGAGGAACTTAATCTCCATAAAAAAATGCCAAATAATTAGGTAAGCAGGAGAAAGAATAAAGAAGAATAATAAAGAGAGACATATTATTCCATTCTATTCTATTCTAAGCGAAACATCTGCCTGATAATTTGGATAAACTTGATTCCAAACAATCTTCAAATGGCCAGGACTTCGTCTGCGTCATCACCTGTCTAGCGTTTCCCAACTATGTTGAGATCGGCTTCCAGTCTAACATATGCAGCTGAATACCAGTATTTTATATGGAGCGACTGACTTTCACAACTGTAAGACTAGTTGTCATACTTTCAGGCTTCTGACAACCGTAACGACTGCCAGAGATCTACAAATGACAGCCGGTACCAATGGCTTAACGTGCTTTCCGCCCACGGAGTAGTCTCGTTACGCATTGAACGGTCACCCATGTACAGACTGACCTCGGAAAGCGTAGATTAACCTTAGCTCGACCCGGGTGGCTTTTTTTATGTAGCCCGTCTCCTCTAGCAGTGGTTTTGTACAGCACCAAAACTCTTGGATTCACACGTAGAATAATGTTCAGGTCATCCATCTTTATTTCTTTAAAACGATACAACTATTAATACATGAAGAAATAAAATAAAGAGGCATCAGGGCATGGAAGAGTCGACAAGTCGAAAGACTTTTATTATTACTTATGTTCAAGTTCACAAATTACCTTCAGGTACCTTTTTTCCGAGGAATGGTAATTTGCGAGTGCAACTGCGGGAAATAGGTAGTGTGACCTCTAAAGGTATGTCCTTAAAATATTGCGTAGGTACTTTATTAGTGGTGCAATAATTATTCATGATTTTGATGATGAGTGCATTATATTTTTATCAGTGTATAAACACGTGTAATGACACGAGTTAAATCTATGGACAAAGAAGCAACATTGTGGTAATCAAATTAGAAAATCTTTTGTTCAAATTGAGAATCAGCACAGAGTTGAATATTGTAAGGAAGTTCTCAATTTTGTTTGTGAACTTCGCTATTTATAAACCGATTTGAAAATTTATTTTCTTAATTAAAAGGATATACTTTCAGATTGGTCCCATTATTTTTCAAAACCCAACTGTGATGATGGGATCTCGATAATCGAGGGAACTCTTCGAATATATAATACATAGGTACGCTTATGTATAGCGATTTTGGTATTCTGTTATAGTAACTCGTGCATTTGCTTTCTGAATGCAACATTTGGTAAATTGGATATGATGATGAAGACCACAGATGGCCACCGGAACTGCTCATTAATAAGTATCTCGCGGGTATATCCTGGAAACAGTAATGTTCATTAAATCAAATACTCATTTAATTCAGTGTTTGTCTGATGATACTGCCCCTTGGAATAGACATGATAATTTCAAACTCTGTGTTCACAGCGCTAAAACCACTCTTATGCTTAAAAGCATCTTTTGCATGGTCCAACCATTTTTTAAAAATTACCCAAATCTTGGAAAACATTGGATAAATGTGCTTTTAAAAGAAAGTTGAAGAGTTTACTCACTGAAAGAGCATATTACAGTATAGCAGAGTTTATGAAGGATACAATTTTATTCGTTTTTTAGATGAGAATGTTGTATTTTTGACATGATGTCAAAAATGTTATCAAATATTATTTTTTTGGAATTTGTAATTGAAATTTTTAATGTCAGTTATTCATATTTTTACCGACCAATTTATTTAATTACTACTTTGACATTGATTTGTATCTTAAAAAATATGATTATTAATTGTAATCCTAATCTTTAATGAATAATCATGAAATGTAATTTTGATGAATATTGTCACGGTTTATGCACTATCTCTTTCTACCAATTTGTGTGCCACGATATGCGGCTGAATATGTTAGAACTTTTCTGTATCCCATTAATATCTTGCATGCAATGTATTATGTAACCATGTTTAAATAAATAAATACTTACTAACTACTTCCTTACTTACTTGCGATTCGATTACTTTTATGCAATTTATGCTCGGCACAATGCATATGGTAAAGTACCAGGAGAACTTCTCAGCAATAGCGACCGATGTGGCGCAGCGGGCGAAGGTCCGCCTGCGACGCATGAGGTTGCGGGTTCGATTTCCGCCTTGGGACAAATGTTTGTACGATCTACAAAGATTTGTTCCATGTGTTCTGGGTGTTTGCTATGTATAGTAGTACCTAGTACTAGTACCCATAACACAAGCTCTGCTTAGCTTGGGGTAGATGATGCTGTGTGGATTGTCCAGCACTATTTATTTTATAAACGAGCCTGGATCGGTAAAAAGCAATATTTAGTAAAAGGCAATAATGACGGTCGCCCACAGCAACATTTCACAGCGATGCAGACGCGCTTCGTGAATGCGCGACTGCATCGCTACTTTTGGTTGTTTGTCGCATTTGCAACGCGCACAATATATTATTATATTCAGCATCAGATCTGCCTCGAAACATACGCGCGAAATCGAAACGTTGTTAGGTAATGATCACCACGTAATCATTCTATATTTTTATTTGATTTCTATATTATTATTCTATATTATCATTCTATATTACTTATTTATAGTATTTTGACGGCATGGCTGGCACAGTGGCAGAGCGATTGACTGCTGCGCTGCGTGTCGTGGGTTTGATTCCCGCACGGAATAAATATTTGCATGGTCTACAGGTATTTGTTCCGGGTCTGGCTGTTTGTGTATGTGAGTTTGTTGTAAAGGCACCCACGATACAGGAGAAATTCCTATTGTGGGGGGGGGGATACAAATTATATTATACGGGTGCACCCAATACTTACGTTGACCACGCTTAGGCTATAGCTGCTTCCGTAAGAGCAACAAAGACAACGCCACCGATGTTGTCTCAACCGAGTGCATTTTGAAACTGTAATAATAATTAATAATTATGTATTTATTTCAGTAACTCCTACACCTATTGTACATAGGGTAGGAGAACTGTAGCATCCACAGGCATTCACAGGTCGTCACTGCAGCGTGTCGATTCGCGACTGTAGCGATACTGCATCGCGTCTCTATCGATCCTGCATCGCGTCTCTATCGATACTGCATCGCGTCTCTATAAATACTGCATCGCGTCTGTTTCGATGCAGAATCGTTATTACATATGACATACCCACATTATAGTGATCATCATAACATATCGCGTTTGTTTTGCAACTGAATCGCGTCTGCATCGCCGTAAACATTGCCGTGGGCGACCGCCCTTAGATAAATTACAAACCGACACACTAAAGAGAAATAGGAACGTATTTCTAACGTTTCTATTTGAGCTTAGTTTCATACATACATGCACGTATTATAGAAATCACTTTTATTATTAATCTTACTCGAACTTAGGTTTATACGATACATATTTAGTTCAACAATTTTTTGGTGAAGAAATGAAAGTAGTACGAGAAGGGTTACTTGTAAAAGGTGACAAAACCTGTCTTCGTACTCCACTTAGGACACAGGTACACGACACGCCTTGTTCTTACTGGGTATTGGTAGGTGGACCATTTTTATAAATTATCTCTGTCCGTCTTTTTGTAACACTCGATGTAGGTCTCAAGCGCATTATTTGTAAGTTTTCATGGCGAACAATAGACAGTATTCTATTCTGTTACCTTTACGCACTTTAACGGCAGAACGGTTTTGGCCGCTATCTGGCATACGGACAGACCTGGGTACTTTTTATCCCGGTATTATTTTCGTCCCCTGAAAGGGTCTTCAACGCCTCTCAGCCTTAACATCTTGTTTAACCTTGTGGAACGCAAATAAATGAATATGAATATATGTTCGGAGTAATGAAATTCGAACAAACAAGTTTCGCACTAGAATAGAACACCCCTCCCTTGGCTTCAAGTCAGTTCTTTTTTGCGGTTATGAGGACCTGGGCGTAAAGTTCCTCATCCACCATTGAAAAGGGAGGATCCTTCCACCAAGCGGGTGTTGTGTCTGGTGGGCTACTGCCCGACGGTAGTTATCGGGTTATTGTATATCATTATGATCAATTGCTCGGATAACTTTAATATGGCGATGAAGGATACGTCAGATTTAGTTCATATGTGGCGTGATTAGGGTTGCCAACCGTACTATAATATATATTATTGTACTATATTTCGGGTCTGCGTACACCGAAATCTAACAAAGAAATCTTTAATTTAAAAAAAATATGAAAGTGTCTTTTTAATCATAAATACAGGAAGTGCAATTCTATTTTCAAATACTATTTTTTTAAAGTGTAGGTACTACATTTTTTTATAGCTCCGTCTCATAAATACTTTATTTCGCTGACGAAATGTGGGCAACCCTAGGCGTGACAGATGTCGCTACACTTTTACCCAACTGCTCCAGAAGTAGGGTAATCTTTTTCGAGTGCATGTATGTACGTCTATTTCTTTGGCACCGTCTATAAGATAACCTTTAGGTGTGGTGTTACGCGAATGGATAGAATAAGCAATGAGTATGTAAGAGGAAGCAGTGGTGAGGCGTCAATTTTTGTAAGAGAGAATCCTAACCACTAGACCAACGGGGCTGTACATAACAACAAAATATACTTGGTTCAATGCCCATACGAAGCCCACTGGCTACATCAGCCACGTTACCCTTCTGCCTAATTTTTTCTCTACAAGCTTGGACCTCCCAAGGAACCTCCCGGAGGTTTAATAGGGTGTCCATGTTTTATACAGGTGCCTTTTTAAAGGCTATTTTTTTAATTACGGTAGCCATTGAACACAGCATATTTCGTCATACTCTTATAGTGAGACCTTGAGCTGGCCTAGCGTACTGCGTATTACGTAGTTTTAGTAGAAATAGAGGTCGAGTTACACTGGTTTATTTACCAATGACGTTCGGCCTTCCATACCTGTTGTAAACTTTCTGAGTAACTTGGTGGATTCTAGCATGTATTCCACTCCTTCGATGCCTATAATACAGGGCGGAAGGGAATCGACGCAAAACTTAATACCTCGAGTTAAATAGTTTTGTACCTCGACGGTTTTCCTAAATTGTGCAAACTGTAAAAAGAACATGATTTCTATCTTATCTAATCCAATTTTTAATGAAAGAAGTATATTATTTTATTTTTAACTTAAAATCTCAATGCGTTAGATTGATGTGATGATTTACTCATGTTTTTGCAGTCCATGGCTCTGAAAAACAGACTGCCTAAGTATTGACGCAGTCTACAAATATTCTTCATTTAAATAAATTATCCTATATAAAATAACAATCTGAGGGATCACGAAACATGCAAAAATTTCTGTCACCTTAACCTATCGAAGGTGATGTACCTTACCTGCAAATGATGAAAAAGACCCCGGATCCTGTAGACGAAGTCAGGAAGGTTGATGTTCTTCAGAAAGATCAGGTGCGTATAACCTGCTCGCAACCAGCGTGCCTGTATGACCACATGTATAAACGTAAACGAAGCAAAACGAGTATGTAAGGATCGTATTAGGTGGTGATCTGTAGTTTCTGCCAACGCACCGATAGGAAAAAGGCGTGAGTTTTTGTATCTAATACCTTTAAACGACCAATCCTTGTATATATGTATGTACATAAATATATAATCTGAATCTTGCAAACGGCTCCCACGATTTTCATGAAATTTAGTAAGCAGGATTTTTTGGGGGCGATCAATCGATCTAGCTAGGTTTCCTTTTAGCTAACGTCGTTTTATTCGAGCAAAGCTCGGTCATCCAGGTACTGTATGTATATAAGATGTCCTGGTAGTGGTCACACCAGTCTTCCACGCGAGCGAGCATCGAGTCGGTGCGTGCGCACAGCTCCGTTCATGTAGAAAACTATTCAGCGCACTGGTCCACATGTTCATCGTGCCACATATACCCACCCCATGTTTCTCCTTGGTTATATTTTCTATAAGAACCTTTCTTTACATTACCTTTATCTATATTCTTTTAAACTTTGACGACACGGTTGGCGCAGTGGCTGAGCGATTGACTTCTGCGCCGCGTGTCGCGGGTTCGATCCCCGCACGGAACAAATATTTGTATGGCCTGCAGGTAGTTGTTCCGGGTCTGGCTGTTTGTGTATGTTAGTTTAAATGTTTGTAAACGCACCCACGATACAGGAGAAATTCCTAGTGTGGGGCAACGTTTTAAAAAAAAAAAAAAAAACTTTGACTCTTCGTGTAATCTTCATACCATTTTTTTTACAGTGACGATGGCAATTGACATATTTAACCCTTTGTATAAAAGTTTGATTTGAAGAGCTCGTGGCTGAACAAAAACAGCCACTCGTTAAGCCGTTGGTTCCGGCTTCATTTTTACATCTTTGACAGTCGTTACTGTAACTCAGAAGCCCGAAAGTCTGACAACCAGTCTTACTAAAGGCTATCTTGTTGCGCAGTAACTGGGTTGTGGAGATCAGATAGGCAGTCGCTCCATGTAAAATACTGGTATTCAGCTGCATCCAGTTAGACTGGAAGCCGACCCCAATATAGTTGGGAAAATAATAACCAGGCAGTTAATGAGATGATGATTTTTATAAAAGATTAATCATATGACAATGTTACTGCTACCACCCGGACCTTTTAACAAGGATTATGTTTTAAGACTATTTTTATTACAATTGGAATAAGAAGTGTCACAAATATCCACCTCGTTAAGTTGATTCCTACAATGTAGGTCGCGAAATTTAATATCTTTTATATTTTTATATTCTATATTTAACATTTTTTTGCAAATTGGCTTTATTAATTGGTAACATTCCTGGGCAAAGGCCTCCCCCATTCCTTCCACGTATACGTTATATGCCGATCAAAATTATAAAATTATATATGAAAATTTATTTATGCAGCAATTATGTTAAAATAATGACTAAAATGTATGCTATGATGGCTCAGTGGTTAGGGCCTCGCCTCACATGCACGAGGTTGTGGATTCAAACCAATATGACTTTTTCAATTCACATATTGTAATTTTTAAGTAAGTATAGTAGACATTGTTGACATCAGTGACAGAAAACGTCGTGACTTATAATTAAGTACCTAAGTAAGCTAAAATAAAGCTACTTCGGGAATGTAGGTTACTGCTGATGCAGACGTAGCCGCGGATAAAAACTATCCTATGTACTGCTCAGTGTTTCAAACATTCTTCATACCAAATTTTATATAAATCGGTTCAGCGGATAAAGCGTTGGAAAAGACAGACAGCCAGTTCCTTTCTCATTTATAATATTAGTATTGTTTTTAGTCTGAAATCGTTAACCTGTCTTGAGTTAGCGTGGTGGCAGTAACAGGCTGGTTATTTTTTATTACTAAATTATAATCGTTTAAAACATCAAAACTATATTTTCTGCATAAATCGTTATATTTTAACAAAGTAGTATTTTTTCTTCCAAATTTAATTTAATTATAGTTTAGAAATTACCGCATCACAATTCCAGCTAAATGAATTTAATACATACAACTCAAAGTAGGGCTTACCGATCCCCCTTTAGGGAGTGCTAATAGAAACAACACTCCAAAATAAGAGTGAGAAAGAGGACTTTTAAAAGTAACAACACGTAAATTCACATTGCTACGAGTACTTACTATTTTTATGTGCGTTTTTGCCATTCCGTACATAATATTTTGCGTGCGGTGCAAGCACAGAACAGATAATTAATCTTTTCTGTGGGTGCAAGTAGGGTTGCCTGGTCGCCAATCCTAATAGCCGGACAGACCAGCCAATTTGGCCGGACATTTTTGTAGAAAGGCCGGATACCCTACATAATTGAGGATTTTGTCTCAGTATTAATAGGTACGACAAAAAAATTGTATAAGTGTTCGTATGGTTTGTTGTACTAATAAAAACGAAATATCTGTCTTATTGTGTTGGGCATTTGAGAAACATCGGTCTAAGCATGCTAAGCTTAGTCTTACAAAAGCCGGACAAGCCGGGCACCGTTTATTTTGGCCGAACACCTTATCAAAAAGCCTACCTATGTCCGCCTTTATCCGGACTCCTAGCAACGCTATGTGCAAGGATGATAAAACACAACCGAAATATGGTTTTAAGACTGCTAGGCTCTTCCAAATCCTAACTGTCTTTAGGCAGAGTGTAAAAATCAAGATGTCGTATTATGGCGGGAAATGAGATTTATTGACATTGCTATTCATATCTTTAAGCTAAATTTGCAAGCAACCTGCAGACAGACAAAACAGTTAAACCAATAATTTCAGAACCTATTTTGAACACTGTAGGTATTCATTCTGATTTATTAAATTACGTGGCAAATACAAACAAGTCGAACGAAGTCGCGCCGCTATGTCCTTTCGCCTTTTCTCTTGAGTTAAAGAAATGTGTGTACGACCGTGGCATACACAATGTGCATATGGAGCGAAACTAAAGCAGTAGAACTTGATTGTAACACCAGCTAGAATAAACTTTATGCTCTAGATGATACTGCTCATTTTTGCTTGCAAATTTTCCCCTAAGTTAGGACGGTTTGTTGCTCAGTGTAAGCCAACCCGGCGCAACGCATTCGTCATCAGTCACTCACTGGACCGCGTGGAAGAAGGACGCATGTCTTCGCGTCGCTTCTAAACTATTAATCAGTAAAACAAACGTTAATAGTTTAATCCATTATTTGTTTGAACAACGGTGTAAACTATACCAGCATTTGTGTTATAAAACCATGTAACTTCGCCATCAGTGTGTGTTACAATATTTTTATCACGAGGATTTCGTTTTTATACGTAAGTATATTGATTTTTCTCCGACTACGTGACAGGATATTTATTCCTTCACTAAACAGCATTTTTGTTATCCTGATATATGCTTATTTTAAGTTATCTAAGTATTATTCCTTTGATACATTCAATTAAAAGTTGATAGTTTGCCGAGAAAGCACGTTGAGGCTACAATTCCGTTACTTATGTGTTCTTTTGAACTTGTCTGACTACTATAGTCAGTCAGCCATTTCTTAACCGTGTGGTATCAACTCAGTGAGAGCATTATTTTCTAAAATGAATATTTTAATGCCTCACAGTCGATTCTTGTTCAGCACTTGGTTTATGTCTGACATCGACGTGATTAATAGGTGCTGTGTTTACGTTATAAAGATCATCGGTACGACCAGTGACTAACATGCGGTTACCCGCTGTGGTCTATTTACTTATAAGTAGGTGACTATATAGGAATATCAATTACGGAACTTTGTTTTCGTGTGCTTGTAATTGGTATGTAATTAAAAGTTTCATTCATTTTGAATGAAGGGTGCCGCAAGGGTCCTATATCGCGCCCCTGCGAGACACTTCTCCAATTATGTTTTTAGTGACCGTATTGCTAGAAATCAAAAAAATTTTTTTTTTATTAATTATCTAAAACGACACGATGACGTCAAGTAATTTTAATTATTATTAGAATAACAGTTTCCATACAAAGCTTACAGCTTGCTTGCAGTTTTAGCAGCAAATCAGAATCCCATCTAACACAATCTTTCAATCGTTCCATAACAAACAAACTCCTCAATTATTCAAAGAAGTAAAAACACATAGCGTCAATTCAAAACTTGTAGGTACTATACCTTATCCTTAACCGCAGCGATGTTAAATAAAGAGGACAACCACATCTCCATGAACTCAAAACATGAAACTAACAACGAACACAAATACTTACAGCAGCCATTTAAAAGACTGATTATAACTCCTTTAATGAGCATAATATATTCAGTACATGAATAGAAGAAGCTACGGTACACAACGGTAAAGGAACAAAATTGACGAGACAAGGCGGTAAAGAAATGGAAGTCGGAAACGGTACTATATGCTAAATAGATGTCCGCAAAACAATCGTGTTCTCACTTCCTAGAGCAGCTGCAGTTGTTAAGGGACGTGATAAACAGGAACCTTTTAACACTGCATACTTTAAAGATGAAGTTGGTATCTATTGTTAGGAGATTATGATGTAAATTGTAACACATGCAATGCCGTTGTTAGTTCCGTCCCACAAATAAATATATATTTAAAATTTTTAAGTATTAAGTTTTTCTTTGTATTTACTTATTTGTGGAAGTAAAATAAATGTTTTTACTTTACTTTTAATTTTTGGTTTAAAAGATTGGCGAAAAAAATTCAAATATTTTTCACTCATTATTTTGTAGCGATATAAAATATTTCGATATCAAAATATCGGTATTTATCCACAAAATACCACTCAAAGGGCTCTGGAGTTATAGTCCGTTAAGAATACAAATCAATAAAACACCCTTGGGCTCATCCAAAAACTACAGTGCATCGATATATCGTATCTTTTGGAATATATTGAACCCGATATCACTACGTTTTAAAATACCGTAACAGTATATTAAATTGATACTTTTTGACCACTTCAACATTCTAGTTTGTGTTTAGTGTTTATACATATTTGCCTTAAAAACAAAGTCTAAAAAAAAAGGTGAAAAGGTTTTATAATTTGATTCCTCCAAGAAGGATTTAAGCAAGATCAGGCCACAAAAACTGTCATATGATTTTGCTTTTACGAGTCCAATGCTCGAGTTGCCTACCCAATTTAGGACTGGCATAGTAACCATCAATGTCGCTGCTGTTTACATTCATACGTGATATTGTCTATTTGTACTCTCTGCATGTGTAATTACCATTGTTTTGATGATACAATTCACTTAGAATGTGACTACAAATACTAATATAGTAACGTGTGTTATCATGTCTTATTTTCTATACATATAATAGATATTTTGCAAAGGTAAAGGAAAACCTTCGTGATGAGTAAACGTATGTACCTAAGGTTTCTGTATCGCCTTCATTGATTTGACTTGAACCTCTCAAGTATTACTGGAACTAACGTGCTAAAATGTGTCGGGTGCAATAGAAAAAAAAGCTAACTTATTTAACTGACGATTACAGAAAATACACACGAGATAGATATGAAGATAGACATAGGGGCTCCTGGCTAAATAATAAAAGCCGCATGGGTCGCTTGCTGAGGTTGATTCGTGGATGACCCTCTATTACATACAGAGACTTCGCCGTGCCTCGTTAAGCACGTTAAGCCGTTGTTCCCCACTGTCATTCATAGAACTTTGATAGCCGTTATGGGTAGTCACAAACTCAAAGGTTTGACAACCAGTCTTATCATGATTACTAGTAACCAGGTATTTCGCTCAAGTCGGACTGGTATTCGCTCCATGTAAAAACTGGCATTAAGATATCCAATAACGTTATGATTAAGATGAATGTGTTGATGATAGAAGAAATAGGTATATAAACAATTAAAAGATAAAAAAAAAACAGTACTAAATTGATGTGTCTCGAAATCATTTCATGAAAAACCACTCATCAGTGTGTTGTTGTCCCAACTAATGGAGTTTCCCTGTATAACATCGACCGAATTAAGAAGTCATGTAAATGAGATTAGTCACGGCTACAGTTTTTACACAAGCTGGTCGTCTAAACGAATCATATCCAACTCAAGTTAATGAGTCACGTACAAAATGATATTACGAAACATTACATTAGTTGGTCCTCTTTTGTTATGCAAACCGATTTAACATTTTGCCGATTTAGCAGAATAGTTTGGTGTGACTACGATGTTTGTGTCATAACATATTTACATTTTGCTTATAAATGTCTATTGGTTTTGCTGTTATTTTCCTCTGTCTGTCAGGTATTGCATTATCTAAAGTTTCCAGTAAGTCACGGGTGTTTCAATATGCAGTATAATAGAAGCACTCGCTACTTTCTGTGGAGCATCGGAAAGAAACGTCAAATCATCTTGTGGCAAGTTTAATATGACTTTTTTCAAACCAAAGTCCTCGATAACTGTGACAAGCATTCATGATTGATTGAGAAGTACTATTTTTTTTTACTTTTCTTCGCCTTATGCTCGAGCTCATGTCCCACAAGCTTCAAGCTTATGTCCCACAAGCACACAGCAATCTCGATTCATTTACAAGCTACAAATCAATTTAAATTCATCTGAACTCGATGTTTTCAAGTCCCCAAGCATAAAATAGCAGTTTTACGTTTACAATCTTAGCATTGACTGACACAATGGCATATTATAAAATTTGTGCACGCACAAGGCGCCGCGCGCCGGTCGGGTTCACTAACAATACAAGAGTATGTATGACGTGTTGGCCCAAGCCATTGTTGAGAGGAACAGACTCACTGGCATTGACGTAAATTCTAAAGTTCTATGGAAAATTAACCTTATGTCAAAGATCTTAAGATGAAATTTAAAAAAGAAAAAAATCCAATGCGCATGATGTGCAATGGTTTTTTCTTTCCATCCTCTCGGTTGATTAAAATACGGAAATTTTATCGTCTTGGTAGAAACTAGATCGCTAAAAGTTTATTCACAAAGACTGAAAAGAAAGATTGTCGAAGAAGATAACTTTTAAGACACTAAGATTGTGAAGTCTTATTCTTAAAAGTTTATCATTGAAACCAGTCTTGGTTTCAATGATACACTTTTGCTGGTTGTGGTGTAGCTGGTTGAGAAACTCAACAAGACACGGCAGTTAAGTGATTTTAAAAATCGTTGTACATAAAAAAGAACGTGCAATATTAGTTTTTATTGCAACGCTTACAAAACTGTTTGTTTTACCCCTTGTGACGGTCTCAACAAAAATCTTTCTATTGATAAATCTTGTGACAAAATCAGGTCTTGGCTTGGTGACCCAGACACAACAAGACGTGAAATTCTCAGTCTCATGCTCTTTTAAATTAAATGAGGACTCCCCGTAACACAGTTGCTGTTATTTGATTAAATGTTTTAATAAATTATCTTTCAAGATATTGGTACTGTCCAATACTTTTCTACAAGATTAATTGCGATAATTATTTTAATTTGGAAAGTACACTTGGCAGTGTTTAAAAATACTACAGCGGTTGAAACATTGTCTCCCATATCATTACTGTCTTTAAACTCTTGCTTGTATAAAACATGAGTCGTATGCTTTACAATATTAACCGTGGCCAAAGAATGAGCATGATATCCAGTTTCGTAACAATGTTTATATTAGCCAGAGTACTTCGCTTTCAAAGCTATCTCGGTCATACAATAATAAACTGTCTTACGTATCCTGGACTGCAGCCAGCCATTGCACTGAGAACTCAGAACAATAGTTACTATTCACTTACGCCAGGGGTGCCACCCCACAGTTTTGAAATTCATTCTTTCCCTCGCTATCCCCTATTGCAGTGACCGCAAATGGCGGCGACGCCGACGCAAGAATCTCATTTACAATATTACTGTCATCCACCTGGTTTTATTGAGAAATCACTGTTGGCGTAATGCACAGCGTAAGTCTGACTTTTACGGTTTTCCGCAAGACTTGCAAATGACCAGGGATTGTGTGATTTATGAGGAATTGCAGTCATAATATAGGGAGTTCAAAGTGGAATGGCGCCATTACAGTTTGAATGCTGGGCTCGATATTAAACGGCGCCTCGTTTCAGAGTTTGGTAAAAAGCCAAGAAGTGGAGAATAATTTGGCTGGTGTACATTCTAGACCTCATAAATATTGTAATTTGGAATGATATTAGGTGCAGAACGAGTCAGGACTTGGTCTACCATGTTTATTTATTCGTCTATTAGAGTTATCTCTGTCATGAAACCTTAAGTTACTCGATAATTCAGACTATTATTTTAAAGTCTAACAAGACCATTACTTAAAAAAATATATACATGATTATATTAACCTAATATAAGATTATAATAGATGACTATTACTTATTTGTGTCCATTCCAAGTAAACATGTAATGTTGGTCTGAGGAGCTATTCTATGGGAACAACTGCGTCGAATGACAGCGTTATATTGTTATTTCCTTATTATCTGACTGCATTATGAACCAGTTAAGTGTCAACGTTACAATAGAACCCCAGCGTGTTATTGTAGTATCTATTTCACTTCGATCTCTACTGTGTCATATAGGAAGTTTCCGTCCTTCATCATCTTGAATGGTAATAGGTATTTCGATTAAGGATGGCACACATACTCCACTCACCGCGAACATTCACTTCGCGAGATTTTGTTACGCAACGAACATTCATTTGCCAAAAGAACATTCGTTGGCGAGCAGCTTCTAGACCATTAGTTTTTCATGTCTGGATCAACGTACTTATCAAACTGTTCGTTTTGCGACCAAATGTTCGTAGCGCAGCACATACTAGCGCAATTAACGTTTGCCAAACATATTCGTGAAGCGGATGCTGGTTGTGAGTAGATACCAATCTTAAAATAATGTCTAAACGCCACTTCGGGAATTTCAATGGGTATACTCGTAATCAACGGGATATATTTAGTAGATGAATGAAGATTCATCAACGTTATTGTAACGGAAAAGAAGATCGATCGAAATCAGGTTCGTTATCAAAAACTGGTGTGATACGCTTCCATTTGTTTATTTTCGAATCATGAGTCATTGAAATCTATGGAGGATATATACGTCACAAGGAGGATTGGAAGCAAAGGACCTGGTTATTGGAGACTAAGAAAGATTTTCGTAATGACACGAGCTTAAGTCAAGATTTTTGGAAAAAAATATAGTACGAACAAGTTTGAACGCTGAATGGCTTATAAGGGGTAATCAAAAAAATTGGTAATAAATTGGTAATAGCTACTTTTGAGTCAACATAAATATGTTGTAAATTGACTCTCAGTTAGGCAATCAGCATTCGAGTTTCCAACCATCATAAACAGACTAGCTTTTTTCCAAAAATACCGATATTAGCTCGATTAATTTTGAAAATCTCACTTAGTTTGTAGTCATCAAAAACAGCGGAGGATTTTCGCAAAAATAAAACAATTTATCCAATTATGACATACATAATAGGTAAATTTTAAAAGGAGATATTATTGTGTTACGGAAAACAAAACTAGTGTACTGCTTCTAAAGAAATAATTTAATGATCAAGAAAATACTTAAGAGTAAGTACCTAATAAAGCATTGAATACATATACATACTCGTATGTATCTGAATATCAATAAGTAGTGTTAATGGTCGTATTGGGACACAGCAAGAAATTAAACAATGAAGAGAATGCTTTTCGTTTAATTTAAAATGTAAATACAAATAGAGTAATTAATCTAAGCATATCAATATTTATTGTAGAATACCACACACCATTGCTCGAACAAACTATAGTTCCTTAACCATAAACAAAAACACGTCATCACCGTAAAACGCAGTTACAATTTTAGTCAAACCAAGTCGCAAGTGAAACATTTCTACTAGAATATTCCCCGAGAAGGCGGGAGGCGGTTGCCATGGTAACCGGGGGGTGAGCTATTTCCATCCGTCCTCCTTTGATCTTGCAACCAAGCATTCCTCGCAGCGCTTTCGACATGTTACTTGCTATCTGGAGATCAGGTCACGACGGTAAACCGAATTCTTTTACCGTAATATTTGGTACGTTGAGTGAGCTTGTTCTGGCAAGGACATTCTGTTATTGCTACCAGTGAACGTACGAGTATACTCAGTAGCTGTGCTAACATTTTACTAATGTCTGGTCTAACTATAAAACGCGAACAAAGGCCTGAAGTGAGTGACCTTCATGTCAGCATTACTTAAAAGGTTTTTAGAGTCAAAAAGGTTTTAAATAATGCTGGGGTGAGCTTTAAGATCGTATTGCAGATGCTCATGAGTGTAACATTGTATAGGTAGTTCTTAATTGTCTCTTGTGTGCGAGTAATCCGTATGTTTGTCCTTCTAGTAAATAGATTTAAGGAAAATATCTTACTAAAACTAGTTCATCTTCATTTTCCTGTTAATTTTATTCTAAGGTCTCTGATGACTACTAATTTACAGGTTTAGTTTAGCCAGCTTGATGAGTAACTACATAGGTCCTTACTTACCTAGTATGTACAGAGGCCAGCACATCAAGCGACCCCAATATGTCACATTTCGTTTCCACTTTATCACAAAGTGTTAAGGTCCATCAATTGGGAAATTTTGAAGGTTTGGGGTAGCTTGATGTGCTGGCGTCTGTGCGTACAAAAAAAAACACAATTTACTTTTATAAGCAACTATTTGTATTGTATAAAAATGAATACGATGACAATATTATTATGAATTACGCAAGAAAGTATTAAAACGCATTACAAACTGTTTTACCAATAAAACTGCTTACGTTCGCGCCATGATATCCGTTCCAAATTCAAACGGTAACCTGCGTTCACGTCAGTTCTCAGTTCACACGCATTGGCTTCATTCATAATTTACCAATCATTGTTTGGTTGTATGTCCCACGGTAGGTCTGCAGTAACCTTAAACGTAAGACATGCTAGACTTGTTTAGATGCTTCACTGAGGTATTTGGACTAAATATGCTTTATTTACCAACGCGTATGAGCAAGCGCAGAGTATGTTAAAGTTTGTAACTAGCATGAGGTATTACAGAAATGATTTTACTACAAATTACGTAAGAAAATAAATCTGTCTGATGAAGTTGTTATCTGTATTATTAAACAGTAGGTACAAAAATAGCTCTTGACCGAGCCATCCAATAGTCATCTACAAAATTAGACTAGGACACATTCTTCACCCAGAAAAGACACTGCAGGAAAGCAGAACCATTTTACAGCAGGAAATTGGCTAAACACTGCGTGGCCAGCTCCGGAACAGGAAAAATATCAAAGCAATTTGCTATACAACGGCCAGAGCCACGGGGCGGCTCCATCCGTAAATAAATTAATAACATAATAACACAGAACTAATAAGCTGTGACTGCACGGTTGTCTAGTGTTTACGCGCATAATCTGTGGCACGCCGAGAACAAACAATGCGAGTCATAGACATTCATGGACCATAGACAAGGTATTGTTACACGATGTGCGGTACGAAGACGGGGCTATGTCACATAGATTTTATTGAAGAAGGTAACCCGTTTCTTGCTTGATTGATGATGGTAGGAGAATGTTGGAATCTAGGCCTCTATTCTTTTGCCCTTTGACAGTGCTATTCATCTATTCATCCGGTGACAATGCTAGTGTGCCCAGCGTCATCATTAGGAAGCTAAATGTTGCTTTTAAGGTGACATGATGAAATAATTGATGGACTTCAAAACGCAAAGAAGCCGATCTAGCTAGCGTAGGCACTTCTTTATTTCCAAAACCTTAAAGATTTGGATGAATAAAGAGTCTGGAATAAGTTATTCAATATAATATTGCTC
This sequence comes from Phlogophora meticulosa, assembly GCA_905147745.2. NCBI lineage: Eukaryota > Metazoa > Arthropoda > Insecta > Lepidoptera > Noctuidae > Phlogophora > Phlogophora meticulosa. The sequence continues at coordinate 10,279,064 of LR990538.1, read as the reverse complement.
GGATTTATAAATAAAATAAACCTTAGTGACTTTCTGAATAGTCGCGTCTACTTTGACCACATATACAAAATGTCAAATCCTTATTTCCTCGAATTTGTACTGCTACAGTAAAGTATTTTTTAACGATTGTTACGTCTGACATTGTTTTCGATTAATCAATCAAAATTAATTGTCCCAAATCTGATGTTAATATTAATAATTAAACACCTACGTAATTGACCTGGATTGTTTTGTCAATTTTATAATAATAACAAGAAGGAAAACTGTATGAGGAAACTTGCATGTTATTATTCATAGTTATTATAGTTTACGTGTGAATGCGCCATGTCTGATACCTACAAACTTACGTACAGGTGCAATATGAAAACATAAATGGAATATAATCTGAACAATGAAAAAATACGAGATAATCTCAGACTGATCACAAAAAAACTTTCACTGACCCAAATAGGGTTGCCAGGTCGCCCAACCTAATAGCCGGGCAGACCAGCCAGTTTGTCCGGACATTTGGGTAGAAAGGCCGGACATCCTACATTATTGAGGATTTTGTCTCAGTATTGATAGGTACAGTTAATTTTGGTCGAACACCTTATCAGAACGCCTACCTGCTGCTACCTATGTCTGGCTTTATCCGGACGCCTGGCAACGCTAGATCCAAATCTACGCCAAGCTGTTGCCGAGTTAGAGATATACAGACAGACAGACAAAGTCGCACAAAAAGGGTTCCTTTTTTGTTACTAAGCTACGGAACCCAAAAAATGGCATTGGGCAAGACACGATTTTATAATAACTGGTTGTTGACCTTAAATTTTTTGTCTATCACTAACAGTTCTGATCTCATCACAATGTGGCGCAAACTAAGTATAGTATTCGCAATTAAATAGCGATCACTCTTGGCCAGTCATTGAAAAGCTCTATTGTTAAAAGATTACGATCTTAGTTTGCGGAACAGCCCATAGAGAACTAGAGGTGGTTGGTGAATATAACGTATAACGGCGAAATATAACATGCTTGTGTCCAAAATACTTAGCTTTTTTTTCGGCTATCACATATTTTAACGTTAAAATGTAACTGCGCAGGAATGGAAATGTCATAGTGCAGTGCTCACAGCGGAGCCCCAACGGAACAGTAGGACTTCGGCCGGACGCCACCGCGCCGTCGCCGTCGTTTTGTAACTTACTGCGATGCGGAATAAAACTCAAATCAGCGTGTGATTTTGGTCGATTTTTGTTACAAGTTACAACGCGTTATAATGATAGCGTATAAACCAACGCGTTATAAAAAATAAGTTTATAGTCTATATCCCGTTTTCACCGTAGGTAGCCGATTTGAACATCACTATGGAGAACCATGGAGTAGGTTGTTTTTTTATGGCAAAGGTGTTCTCTCACACAGCCTATTAGGCACTATTGTTTGAACCTCTTTGAATGTGGCACAATCTTTAATTGAGTTGTTTTGCTTAACTACAATGTAAAGAGTAATTCATAGAAAATGATTACAATCACAGCTTTGTTGATCAGAAGAACAGTAGAGTTTTATATAATGGTAAAGTTATACTACACGTTGATAGATGTACAAATTCTAACATTTAAATTTGGACAATGAATTCACTTATTTTTATGGTACTATATAAATCGATCTATAGAAATCGATGGACTAGTTTTAAGTATCTATCTACTTATTTAAATGACTTATAACAGTAACAATTTGGTTAAAGACAGTCTGTGAAAACGAACAAATTTATTTTGATGTCAAATGGTCGCACCGCTGCTTTGCTTATATTCCCATGCTTAATTTTGACTTATCTTATGGATTACGTCCGGGCTCGGGATAAAGCAGCATCAGAACATCACTCGCTGCAGGCCACCATGCCCCTCCGGTGATGTCCCTTAACTTTGCAAAAGATGCACAGCAATCGCCAACACTGCTAAGTTAAAAGTGGCTGGGAAGTTTGTTGCGACAGTTCTTCTTCCTAGCAAATACACTAGAAAGTGGTAAAGGGTGGGGTTTTGGGGGACTGTCTTTTGTAAACGTTTCTCAACCTAATTTGAATAAATGAATTTTGATTTGGATTTTGAAAAAACTTGAACATATAAACAAACACAACCAACTGGGAAAAGCGGACTATGTAGTTTTGCAGATACGTGATATTTTTCTAAAAACGTAAGCGTAAGCTTCATTCAATTAAAAATACATCGATATTCAACATTGGCTATTGACTTTTAAACAGATTGTAAATTTCAAGGGACCTATGGGATCCGCTTCAACATTTCACCTTGTTTATTATTATTTTGGAGCTACGAGCAGTCTAACAGCTTCGTTTACATAGAAGTAAAACGCCGCGTTGTCCTGCCAAGTCAGGGTCCATGGCATAATCTATATCAATTAAATTAACAATCGATTTAAATACCCGCATATTTTGCGTTCTATCGATTTTTTATTGGTGACGATGGGTTTTAAGTTCTGCTTCAACTTTACGTTATTTTAAGTCTAACGTAGGTTATTCAGAATTTCAAATTAGAATAGTGTTTTAGTTTAAACAGTAGCATTCATTTCCTTGACCAACAACTTGACTAACATGCACACCAGACACAAGGTAGCGTGGCACACCCTACACTTACACCCTACAGACATGCGCTACACTCACACACAACACTACCACATGCACTACCTTAAATAGTTTTAATTTTTCTTTGCATTTTGTTTAAATTCTTAATTTTTAATCAATCTGTAGTCAATTATTTTACTATTTTACTTTTTAGTTTCATATCTGAAATTTAGAACGCTGTCTTTCCTGGAGGTGGGCGTTAATGGCTGCAACACAGTTATTTAACTAATGTAGCTATTTACGTACGCAAATAAGTTGTAAAATTGTGTTTTTGTTCCAATAAAAATTATTATTATTCTATTCTATACAATAACTGTAGCCGAGTACAGCCCTACAACGTTATATCGGAACACAAGACGAAAACATCATAAATAACGATGTTATTGTGTCCCTAACTCGTCGTTGGACGCTATCTACCCTTCAGTTTATCTGCAAGGAGTTCCTACGCAAGACGACATTATCGCAATGCATATCGTGGGAGTACTGTGGGTGTCAACTTGTAGGGATAAAACAGCTGCCGTTTAGGGAATTCAAGTTTAGAACGAGATGGCCACCTTGGAATAATAAGATGGCAGCTATAGGTATACAATGTATTTTTACGACTTCAATTTGAAATAGGATCGTGTCAATTTTTAACGGAGCAAAAGCCTCCTGCGAAACGTTCGTTTCTAATTCGTAATAATAAAAAGCCATTATTTGCAAGATTGAGGGGGATTGGCGAGTGGCGAACAATGCTATAGCGAGGGTGAATATTTTTTTGACTTGCGCACGGAGCTTTTTTTTATTTTCTTATAAAGAGACTGTATATCTCCCGTCTTTTTGGGAAAACTGAAATGGCTTGGAAATCTATAGAGAACCAATAGGTCCGACCTATGGTAAAATATTAGAAAAAGTTAAGTATTCTAAAGTTAGCTTGTCAATTTAAAAGCGGCTATAGGTTAATTTAAGGCGAGGTTAGAATCTCGTTACACAATCAAATGCTGGTACAATGCCAAACGCTATTAGAAAACGCAATGACATTAGCTTTCTAAACTGTTTAAATTAAAATATTCAATTAAATAAAAACAACTAGGATAGTGGAATTATCCTGACATATAATAATATACAATAAATTGATGGCATTTGTCGTATTTGAGACAAATACTCGAATCATACAAAAGATCGATGAATGAATACCGTTTTAAAACTTTATTCTTACTTCTTCCTGATATTTTTTGTCTATGGGTAGACAGCTAGATTAGAACCTAACCACCAGAGAAACAAATGAAGTAGTGTTCCTTTAAGAAAGTTTGACTTAACTTACAGTAAAAGCCGAAATATCCCGAGCAACCGAACACCCCCGACAATGACCCGAAGTGGTGACTCAGCGCAAACGCACCAAGCACGCAGGTGCTTCACCTCACCTCACACTTTAGTTTTTTTGCTACAAATAGTTATAAACTTTACATTATTTACTTTTAAGGTCAGTTATCCTTTGTACGGAAAATGAGGTGTCTACTAAAAATAACTTTACCCTTTGTTATCAATTTTGTTGAGAAATGGTAACCCTTTGGATTCTTCGTTTTAGTTAGATTTTACAGTTAAAAGATTAAAACTGGTTATTATGGCGCCGCAAGCAGAGTAAACTCCCGTTATTTCTGCCTATGAGTAGATATTGCTATTTTTATTAGACAACGTAGCAGAGTAATTCTCGCTTTGATTCATTACAATACGTTAGTACCTAATTCTCTTACCAACGCGTTGTTTAAAACGATACAAAAATCTGCAATAGATTAACGATAGTCATAGTAACATAAACAATTCATAAAATCATACAAACTGTTTCATCGACAATCTCCATTTGTAAAGTCAAATCTAATTTGAACGAAGATTTAAAGAGAATTTTGTTTATTTTCAAAATATTCCTGGACTTTATCAAATTGGTGCCTATTGCCTGAGGTCACTGGTCGATAAAGACACGAAAATAGCCAATAATATGATAATAGGCCACATTCAAGACAAATATAGAATGTGCTTGTGATGTAAGTTTATTAAGAAAACTCAAAGTAAGGTAGGAAGTGTAGGATATGTGTTACGTCCTGTGCAACGAATTACAAATTAAGAATAAAATTCGAGGTAGCGACCTGCCCGAACTACGTAATTCTAAGAACGAAATAATTGCTAGAACAAAGAACCAAACCCAAAATCATACCAAATTTATTAATAATTTAATCAGTTTAAGTTAGTGTAACATTAAACGCGAGATTTTGCGAGAAATTATAAGTATAATCTAAGTTAGGTATATTATTTCTCGCAAAAATTTAAAATTGTTGTACTCGTTGCACATTATGTTACGACAGAAATAAAAAAGTTGGCTGAATATCATTCAAAACCAGTTTTAGAGTTAAAATATAAAAACAAAGTACCTAGCCAAAAACAACGTCGCTATAATCGGATCGCGGAGAACCGTTAAAATCAGTAAAAGGCGTACAATCGAAAGCGTTTATCGATTAAACAAAACAAATCGGAATAAGGTCGCGACAAGTCGCTCGGGCGTGACGACTTTGGATTTAGGTACCTATTAAATTGGTCAACTCGATCTATTGCCGAAGACAATAATATGTGTGTAGGTACACAGCCCCTCAGTCAAATACTTAGGTACCTACGAAAAAAAAGAATATATAAAATTCTTCTCATAACAACAATTAATATGGAAGAACTGGAACCAGCCATTACTTAAGTACTCACCATACCGCAAAAAGATTTGTGTATGATCACAATTTTCCGTTATTTAAAAAAAAAAGTTGGTGCCAGTTGACAATATCTGGAACATGAATTTTAGTGATCTGTATTATTATCGCCCAAAAGCAGACGTAAATAAATAAAAAATAGATATGGTTAATAATCTTCATCGTTCTTCCGAGATCCATTGTTGTAGAATAGACAATAGTACGTTCTATAGTTAAATAGTACTATGGGCCATTGTGCACAGCTGTTCATATAACTAGTTCTATAACGTATAGTGCGCTATAAACGAAGCGCTTAGCGACGAACAATACGCGTGTCTGCGTCAATTAGTTAATTATAGGATAACCGATCCGTGTACACACGTGTTGATAAAAATTATAATGCTTTTGTCTAGTATACGTGTGGGTCATACCTACCTAACCTAACTATTATTTGTTATTAGGTAAAGTTTATTCTTATAATTAATAAAATATTCAAATATGTTATAAAAAGAAAATATGTTAGATATAAAGAAATGGCAGGATGAGCTGGACTCCTTCCATAACTACTGGTTCTAAAGAGACTAGGTAGAAAGAAAGTAGGTAGGCCTTTGCCCTGCAGTTGGAAAATCCAGGCTAGGAGGACTTCCACCACGTGAATGTCCGTCATCGCAGATGCAGAGAAAGTCGCAGATGTAAAGCTATCCTATGCCCTCCCCAGGGTATGAAACTATCCCCCCACATAAATCGGTTCAGCGGATAAAAAAAGACAGACAAACAAACAGAGTTACTTTTCTTTCAAATTATAATATTAGTATCTATGGATTTATAGAAAAGTGTTGCAATTGAAAATAAGTGGCACTTTGTTTATTCGATGTAAACTTTTTATTTAAATATTTATTTATGGAACAGGATAAAGTGTAATAATGTTAACTTGTACTATTTGTACACATTTAATCAATATTCAGGTAACTATCGCTAGTTACTCCACATAACTACCTAATTGGCTTTCATTTTTAAATAACGTTATTTTTTAATTATATTCGATCTATCTTTTTTAGTATCTCATATCAAGTAAGCTAATGGTTCTTGAATGTGTTAGTCACGCATTTAATATAACGTCATTGCAAAAGAAAGAACAGGGAAGCATCCTGCACTTTGTACTCGCTTGCAGCTTACAATTTATGAACAAGATTAAAGTGGCGTCCAGAAGTAAAACTTTGCGAGGATGAAAAGTGAATTCTTTGAATCTTTCGTTTGAACGTAGCGTGATTCCTTCAAAGTAGCCGGCGAAATTCAACATTTCTTACGTTTTATCGGTTTGCTGCATTTCGCCACATTTTCACGAAATCGTCTTATTTGCAGCATAAAATAATTTCGAGAGATATTTTGACTTTTTATTTAATTTTGTAGGCAGCTATTTTACCTTATTTGCTTCGTGTTTTAATTTGAACATTATAGGCACCAAAGCCACATAGCGTGTTAGGACTTATAGCTTAAAAACTATGTTACTAACAATGAGACACAATCGTCAGGAACTTATTCTTTGAATTACAGTTTTTTCATACATATTTTTAAACGCATCTACACTTCATCATCAACGCATCATCAAGTTTAATATTAGTAATACACAATTACACAATTCATAATCTAAGATTGAATTACCGTACCTACAATATCACGAGGTAACTTTATCTCCCATCTATCTATGAGGTGGACAATTGGAGTACTTTCCCTATCACTGCAGTAATGGTCCAGTGATCCGATCACTTTCACTGGCTGGCGATAACAATATGATACTAAAAAGGTTTTAATCGCTAAGGTACAATAGAAGAAAATTAAGTTATTGTGATAGTAAAAATGGAGAGGGAAAGCTACGTTTTGATTTTTATTAATTACTCTTTTAATAGTATCCTGAGATTTTCTTTGAATATACATAAGTAAAAGTAAGTAATATCTAGTTCATGTCCCTTTATTCCTAAACCAATATTAGAAGCCTGCCTAAATGCAGGCCAATTAGGTATATGACCTGCCTAAAGCTGTTTAGGTACCTACATTCCATACGAATTAAATAAAGCTACTCAGACGAAATTATTTGCGTTTTTTATTTTCGTATTATTTATGTCCAAAGATGGGGCCAACGAGAAATATCCCTAAAAAGAAATGTCCTTTCACCATAACTACCTGACACTTATTGAACGATAATTATTTACTTTATTTACTTTTCGGAGTATTATATACATATATACAATCATAATTGCAATTAATTTTTAACATTCCTTATTTCCTTTTACCATAAAGCACTAAAACCAACAATTTTAATCACGCATTGATAGTGAAACTCCACCGACAAACCTCTTTTATTGAACGCATTTGAATTTAGAATTTGGAATATGGCGCGAAAGATTCTAAAAACAAGATGGCGCTTGATTATAAATATGACAATAAATCAATCCTTTCTCTTTTTACGTTATTACAATGTGTTCACGAGAAGTTTTAGTTAGGCTACAGGTATCAGTATATTGGGGCCAGCGTGCCGAATACGCTTAACACCGTTTCTCACCAAGTAAAAATAGCTATAGAGTTCTTATAGTGTTGTAAGTTGTTTTTGACATAATGCCATAAACACATGCAAAAGATAGTTTCATAAATAATTTGAAAAAAAAAAAAACAGTAATACTTGTTTCTAGTGTTATAGGAGACGTACGACCTAGATGAACTTATTTTCCTTTTAACTGGCTTCTGCTAATATATTGTTAACCGTTATAATCGCTGAAAGTTAATAACTACTTAATAACTTATGACACAGTCCCAGTATCTAGGCTATCGAGCTTTGCTTGCCTTGAAAAATCGTGTAAGCTATTAGATATTAATATTTATGTTTTCGATGTCAAAGTGTGACTAAACCTAACCTGCGTTTACAATTCAACTTCCAAAAATGTAAACAAACGCATGTGTTTTTAAATAACTAACATTTACACCCGTTCAGTTTCCACAATTCTCAAGTCTTGCTATAGTACTACCTAGTCATTGTGGAATGTACTAGTCATTGTGAAATTCACACTAACATAATAACGCTGAAGAGTTCGTTTGTTTTTTTTTTGTTTGAACGCGCTCATATCGGATAAGTATAACAGTAGGATTAAAAAAGAATGCATTTGAGAGCTTAATTTTTGTGGAACGCTATAAATGCTATTTAACATCATGCTACGTCCCTTACTAGCGGATGAAACGGCGGGGCGCTCTAGTCTTAAGATAAACATAGAATTCAGTGAGTTGGTAAGTGCGTCGCACTAGTGTAGGTAAGTTTAAGATCAACTCATTCGCCGCTGCTGACAGCTCAGATAAAAATAAATCTCTCAACATGTGTCGCTCATGCCCCTACAAGAACAATGTTCTAAAAGCGAAATTATACTCTCTCTTAAGAAAATATAAGACAATCACAAGACGTGAGTGTGTGTGAGGTTTAAAGCTGTTGCAGTTCCAGCATTTTTAGCCTATACGATATTGAGAGGAAAAATATCCCACATGGATACGTGGAAATTTATTTCGCGTTGCACCAGCACACGATCTTCACTGTAATAAGAATAGACATAGCAGAGAGATCTCTTTCTTTAAAAAGCGATACAGCTTTACTTCAATTTTGAAATAGCGTAGAGATCTTTGTACAGACGCCAGCATGTCAAGCTACCAAACTGTCAAACTTACCCATTGACATTTCATTTACGAATTGAACATAAACCGTATTCTTTTATAATAAAGTTGAAAAACTATCAAAGAAATTTGACAGTTCCGCCATTTTGACTTTTGTTTCTACGGATTTGTTTTATTTTGTATTATTGTGATTATGACGTTTGCCCGATCTGTACCAAGTCCTACATCAGTTGCAAAAACCGGTAAGCAGTTCTACAGAAAAGTTCTCGTTTATAACCGTCTTCGTATCGCACCCTACACTTACAAATCCCTTTTTTTTACAACATGTCGCCCTCTAATTTTCCGTCGTCACGGTCGTCTACAACATAATAACCGCTTAGATAAACTATCTGACGTTTTGTCAGCCACTTACTTATCTGTTCCTCTAGTCTAGCGTGTTCCTGACACCAGGATAACACGTGAAGGCGTGCAGTTGTGTTAACACGATAACATCCCATGATGGGTGTTTAGATCTAAGATAGTGAAATTCACGTGGGATTGAGATCGCACGAGAATCAAGCTGGAGATTTTCGTTCTGAAGTGTACAGGATGTAAATCTTTAGTGCGAAAGTAAAAATTAATCGAAGAAGAAGACATGCTGCTCTGGTCCCAGATTTAATGGGGCAGTAGAATGATGACGAACGAAAGTAATGCCCGGACAGTGAACGGTTGGTATTGTCTTTGAGTGTTCAACTTTAGTTCCCAGAATCCCTCCATGTGCGAGAGATAGCGCCGTGTGGTTTACAGTCAGGTGTGAGTAAATGATATTAAACATGGTAGCTCTAACATAGGCTTCCTCAGGGTTAAGATACAGTGTATGTAGCTGGATCTATCTCCCCTATATGACTTATGTTAACGATGCTCTTGTTTGATGATGAATGGAAAAAATAAAAAAGGATTGATTGCGGTTCTGTGTAATTTAGTAACTATGTTAGGGTCGGCTTCCTTTCTAACCGGATGCAGCTGAATACCAGTGTTTGACATGGACTGACTGCCTCTCTAACTTCCACAACCCAGTTACTGGGCAAAACGATACCCCTTGGTTAGACTGGTTGTCAGACTTTCGGGCTTCTGATTACCCGTAACTACTGTCAAAGATCTACAAATGACAGCCGGGAACAACGGTTTAAAGTGCTTTCTGAGGCAAGGAGGAGTCTCAGTATGTAATGAACAGTCACCCATCCACAGACTGACCACAGCAAGCCTAGCTTAACTTTAGATCAACCCGTGCGGCCGTTTTTAAGAATAGTAATAAAATAATATTTAAAGCATCCACAGATTCGATAAAAATCTAAATCTAAGAAGATAAAGCAAAAGAACAAGCCATAGATATCTGCGGCAGAGGCCAATCTTGGCGACATATGACATCCAAGAAGCGTTCGTATACTTATTTGTGGTCAAAGCTCTTAATTATGACTGACCCAAAAGTTACATATTGAAACTTTTTTCTAATCTTCCCCACACCTGGCAACCATCTTGGAGTTCACAATTTATATGCTAATGAATACTAACTTGTTGCATCGATGTCACCTTAACTACTCAGAAACCGGAACCGGTCAATCTAACTCACAACACCAAGATAACATTTTACGACTTCTTACCAGTTTCCACAACATTCTGTCATATATATGGAAGCTTATGCTAGTTGGAAAAAGAAATATAGCGCTGTAAATACTTAACCATGACTTGAAAGGCGGTAGCTCTAGGATCATTAACAAGTACCAATTTTAGAAAACTGTATCGATTGACGATTTTTATTTTTGGCGCAATGGCGATGCCCGTTAGCTTAGGCAGGCATCAGTGGGACGCATACCGTGTTAGCGTGGCTTGTTGGTACCAAAGCGGTTCAAAGATAAAAAACAAATCAATTTCAAATCATTTTTTCGAGACCAAACATTATGTAAATTTCTTAAATCCACCAAACTGTGTAACCGTTTGTCCGTGGGATTAACGCTCGTCTTATTTCATTAATTTGGTTCAAATAGTAAAAATTAACTATACAGACATCAAATTGACACAGCGACACGGTTGGCGCAGTGGCTTAGCGATTGACTGCTGCGCCGCGTGTCGTGTGTTCGATTCCCGCACGGAACAAATATTTGTATGACCTACAGGTAATTGTTCCGGGTCTGGCTGTTCGTGTATGTGACTTTAAATGTCCGTAAACGTACCCATGAGACAGGAGAAATTCTTAGTGTGGGGCAACGTTTAAAACAAAACAAAAAAAATAGGAATGAAAACAAGTTTTATTTAAAACGCTGACAGCATCCTCATACGGAGTCGAAAGAAGTCGGGATTGCGCCTTCCCTACTTCAATCCGCTCTTAAATCTAGTGCTAGCTACGCCAGAACCGAAGCGTTTGCTAATTGTATCATGACGATGTATCTAAACCTGGGCCTACTTCGGCCTTACTTTCATTCGATGCGCAGCCAGCAGCTTTTAACGCGCAAAACCTTTTTAAACATTATCAATTATCCACAAATTAAAATCATAATGATAAGCGTGACTGTTTAAAATGCGTTCGTTAACAGCTACATTTACGGTTTTTATTCTCTTCATAATTCATTACGACGAATTAGCTGCGCCCAAAGTCATTATATTAATTAGGAGTCCTATTTACCCGCTCAAATTATTATCTCACACAGCATTAACAATGTTCTTGTTTTTGAAATATGTTTTCCTTTCATTAGGGAAGAGTAAATAGTCGTTTGTGTTATCATTATCATTGACAAGCCACGTTTTTACTTTCAGATGGTATCGGGGAATCATGCGATCAACGTTATCTCCGCTGCGCTCATCTGAAGACTAGTGACGTCATAAGAACGCTAATCCTCAAGTTATACGAGAACATCAGTGGCTCGAGTGTCTACCGTTCGATCGCAAGTGTGCATCACTGCAAGTTCCGAATTCGAATTCCGTGCTGCGTTTAAGCGGCAGTGACGGTTAATTAGGACTCGCGTGTGAAGTGGACGTTAAAGAATAGTAATGGCAAGCACTGGCGGTGAAATTTGGCTGCAATGGTTCGCGTGCTGCTACCAGCCCGCCGCGCAGGCGCAGCGCACGCGGCGGAGAATAGACAGATCCATGATCGGTGCGCCGACCAACTTTCAACACACAGGACACATAGGTAAGTTGGTCATTTGTAGCTTTCTTGCCAACTGGCGATGCTGTACAGTTATTATAATTATGTATTAAAAGATGTGAACACGACGGAGCGTTGTTTTTGTGAATGGTGTGTTTCAAAACACAAATAAGGAAAATCGGAAATAATCAAAATACGTCGCGATGTAAAAACTTCGTGTATCTACACTAATATTATGCTCAATTGATACAAACCTAGAAAAAAGGCATCGCAAAAACTAAACTTTGTAATGTTTTTGTTAGAGACTTGATCACATTTTCTCGTAATAGTGAGTCACTACGTTCTGTTGAATGTACGATTCTTGGTAACGCTACTGGTAAATAAGGCAATGGTAATTGTATTGTATATTTTTTTGTACGATTGTTGGTATTAGTAACCTTGAACGATGCCAATAGATTCAGCAAAAGAGGAGAAAACAGAACACGGTCTCTTCTACCAGATTATAACCAAAAAGTTTTTATTAAACTCTCTGGAAATACTATAGAGCACCTAAACTGATATTTCGAAAATGGCTGACACTGCACAATCTCTTATCTTTTTCTGATACGCACCCGAGGACGATCATCGTAATCCTGACGATCGATAGTTAGATAACGAGCCGTCAGTTAGTCGATTATTATCGTAACCTTCCCGAAAGGCAAGGTGAACGACCGAAGCATACCTACAGCACGAGGTTCAAATATATTTCTTACTAAAACTATTTAGTGTATTAACCGAGAGAGTACATTACCATACAACTTTCCACTTTCATGATGATGATTCTATGTAGTAAATTAGTCTCTGGAAAGTGTTAAGACCTGTCTAGACTTCTGTCTAACACTTTCCAGATAAATGTCTTAAATTCTAAATTGATACAATGGATTTTCTCTTTCATGACAAACAATCAATTATGCTTCTTTGTCTTCTGTAAGCTAAAGTTCAATTAGTTACAATTAAGGAATTAGAAACTCATTAGGTCATGCGGCTCTCATTAGTAATCACACTACAATATTCATAACTTTAACATTATTAGTGCTAATGTTAGTCAAGACAAAGAAAAAACAGTCATGTAGCAAATATATTAAACATACAAAGTTTCACTAGCAAAGAGATGATAATACAGACTCTCACAACTTCAAGATGCTACTGTAAGATTTGCTTACAATGTAACCGTCGTCGCAGCAAACACAGCAGAATCTTAAGCCAATATTCTCGTAATAACATAAAACAAGCAACACCTAACTAGACCTAGGCAGACCAGTCACTTTCCTTTAGCGGCAATCGTAAAAAGTAACATGTCAGGATACGTAAGGATTACAAAACTGAGCCTTACATAATTGATTTAACGACTAAGACGTGTCCAAGCGCGTGTAGTACGAACGTTACATAAAAAAATGATCGCATTTGTATTCCACAGGACGAGTGAGCTCCTAATTTGGTTACGGATAGACCGGAGACTGTGTTCCTATTAAGGAATGTTATTCTGCACCAGTAGAGATAACAATTGGACTTTTAAAAGGAATGGCCCGTCGGCCATCACAGTGCGTTTTGTGCAGTCGATGTAAAATGCTCGTACTTAACCAACTGTCTTACTCATGACATTTTGTCAGCCCTAGGAGCTGCATAGTAAGACTTCTTTTGCTTAGAGTTGTATCTAATAGTGATGTAGTCTTTGGTACATATTTATTTTGTTTATTTATTACTTTGACCAACAAATGAACAGAGGCAAGCTTAATGTCAGAGGTATTTTCTCACAGCCTTTGGGTGAAGCATAGACAAACAGTGGTAGGTTAGGTGTTTTGTTTTTTCATAAATAAAGAGATACAGATATATATATTTTGTAACTATATTATTATGTATTTAGCATTTGAGATCAATTTAAATTGGAAGTAAGCATGTTAACGTTTTTTGCTTAACATTTTATTGCAAGCTTAAAACATGTCGGAAATATCGTTCAAACTTTGACAGGAATGTTAAAGCTCAGATCAATTGTTTGTATCTTTTTTTGTCTAAGACCTTACCTACTTCTAATTACAAGCAAAAAACTTGAACGCTAGATAAAGCTGCAATTAAAATGGTTTCCTTTTCCCATACTTCACTGCTTGCATCTGCGACATTCCGTGCTAGTAACTAGCATTAGATATAATTTAGTAGTCAGAGCTAATGCTAGAGTTGTCTGGACCAGTTATAACCGTCTTCAATCCTGTTTGAGGTAAGGCTAAATCAGGTACCTGGTATTTGTATCCAATCTGATTTCATCTACCGACTCATGTCTTATGTTGATAATTTAATTTAATTTAATAATTTCAATGTCAGATTACATGATCCATGATGGTTAGTAACAACAGGAACTTATAAACTGTGTTAGTAGGTACAAAATTACACACGCAGGTACAAAACATAAAAAAAACAAATTAAAACAGTTCATTTGAGCGTTCCAATCACTATACTTACCCAGAGCGAGTGCATCGGCCAATGATAATTGTTAGAAGATAATTTTAGATAATAATGATAATGGTTGGAAGATAATTCCTAACAATTATCATTTTCAGAAAAAAAATATATAAATATTATAAATGAAAATGTCACAATTTTTTTTAATATTTTAATAACCATATTTCTTATGTAGTTTGTTGCTTTTTTAAAGAACTAAGTAGGTAATAATTTATGGCATAGACGCTTAAAGAGACTTGTTTGGACCACTAAAAGTTAATTTTGTATGCATTCGTTATAGGTAATTTTCAAACTTGGATAGTTCACTATCGTTAGTTCTAGCACTCGCCTGTCAGTGAATGGTCTTAGTCACTAATTAGACCAAACTCTTGCATCTGATAAAATCTGTTTCATTGAATTTTAAACAGTTCCGGTTTGTTAGAGCCATATTATTGTGTATGTGAGGAGTTTGAAGTTTCTTACTTGTTTTTCATAAAAAATTAAAACTTTTGCAATTCATTACAGAACTTGTTTCCAAATTAGAAATCAATTCCTGGCTAATTAATAAAGTAGCCAATGAAAGTAGACTACTGTCTCTTTGGTCTTGTGGTCGCAATCGCGACTGCTAAGCATAAGGTTCTGGATTCGAAATCTCGGCTCGGTCGGACGTCAAGATGTTTTGTGAGAGTGTGTGCTAAAGATTTTTCTATCTGGGTCTAAATGTCTGCCTGGAGTCAGGATGACTGTCCGGTGTCTATGTGTCTTATAACATGGAATTTAAACATACCTGGCGAAATGTGAGTGTACTAATTGGTAGGTATAGTAGGCCGCTAAGCAGGAGGAACACTTTGACCTGGGGCTGGCCTAGCTTAGTACGGAGTCGTAATAGAATAAGAGGCCAGCTTATATTGGTCTACCGTATCACCGGTGACAAACAATTAATTTGCAATCTATTCTCACGTTCAGGAGATATATCTTAGTACATATTTCATAAAATTGTCAAAGCAATAAACTTTCTCATTGGAGAAACAACTGGTAGGCAAGCCATAGTTTTCTATTACCTACGGTATAGCTTTTGCTATCTGAAAGTATCACAAAATCTTCTAACGTGGGAGGAGTTTGTGGCTTAATAAAACACGGGTTGGTCAAAGGCTGAGCTACGCTACGCGACTTCGACGTACGTCGATGGGTGACCATTCGAACACACGTATCGAGAGCCCTACTTACCTTGAAAAACGTGTTAAGCAGATGGTCCCAGCTGTCATTTACAGGTCTTTGACAGTCGTTTAAGGTAGCCAAAAGCCCCTAAAGTCTGCATGGCTATCAGACCAGTCTCTCCATGTGAAATACGGATAATCAGCTGTATTCGGTTAGACTGACGCCAACACAGTTGCAAAAAGGCTGGGGATGATGAAGATACAAACCTAGAATTGTACCAATACAAACCAATTCTGGAGTAATGATACAAACTAAGTAAACTGTAAAGCTTCTGTATTTAAAAACCAATTTAAAAAACTTAAAAAATATTTTTTTTCTCTTGATTGTGTCAAACAGTATTCGGAATACTGTTTGACACAAGTAATTGTAGGACTTCCCTAGTAACATCCTACTTCGAAGACATTACAATTATAGCTGGCAGAACCGTTTTATCAAGTACCTACTTATTCTGCTTAAGTATATGTTTTTTTACCTCATGCCTCAAGTATTCAAAAAACAGTATTAAGTTAACTTAATAATGAGCCATTATTAAACAGTTCGTAATAGAATGTATCACATAAATTCAGTCACGTGACCACATCATAATAACGTAAAATGTATAAATGTAAGTTAGGTAGGTAAGATATAGCTCAAACTGGCCCGACCGCTAATGTACCAAGTGATATCGCTCTTAAAGTTCTATTGACCCCGAAAGTAAACATAATTATGAAGATAAGTAATTATGCTTCATTCATACCAATGAGGTTGTTAAATGTCTATGCTTATGCAGTGAACCTTACCGTTGAATACTAATACTTCTAACTAGGTGCATTATAATTTAAGTCATTGTAAAATCAATCAAATTAATTCTTTAATTATATCGTCACAATGTATCTTGTCGTAAAAAAACTAGTCCATATGACTAAGTGGAACGATAGAAAATAATCCATAGACAAAGAAAATTAGTTTACGAGCATTGAAGCGTCATGCGAGCAGAAACGCGGCGGAATGTCGTTGCATTTTAAATTTAGAACATCCGAGACGGTTTGTACGCATATTATTTATTCGTACGTAACAGCTGGTTAAGGATGTAAATCACAGATTACACATACATCTAAGTTAATTATTATGATTAGTAAATGTTAATTCTTGTAAATCAGTTTATAAGAACACCTGTTTCAAAAGACAATTTATTATTGATGTCTCCGAATATATAATTATTTCAAAAAAATATGGCTGACTAATTTGATTAACTGTACATCTTTTACTAATACAAAATTGATGATGGTGTAGATGACGCAAACGGTAACAAGTACTTAGGAGCAAACTTTTAAATTAAAGTAATATGCAAAAATATTGGTGACTAAGTGAGTAGCAATTAATTAATGCAAATATTTACAGATGTATGTTTGAACGTATGTTTTACTTCCAATAATTAAAATAACATGCAAATTAATTAGTTATTCACTTGCGTACGAATACATTATTCATGTCTGTATTATCCTTGAAAACAATATTAATATAATTCGCACATGTTTACAAGAAGGCAGCCCTGTAGTCGAGTTTAAAATAAACAGGCGAGTTCGGCGGCCGTGTCGGTCGGCAAGCGAGCCAGTGACTCATCCCGATTCTAACGTCTGTAGTCTGAAGTTTGAACAGAGCACAGCGCTCGCGACTGTCGCGCGCTATCTCCGTCTGACCGAGGCACTTATTGTGCTTCAGCAAACCAGTAATGGTCCAAATTTAAATATGACTTTGTTTTGACCTTAAAAGCCTACTCACCACGTTTGGTGATACAACAACATCAAGCCTGTATTCACCGAAGGGTAAAGGAGAGGTGCAGCCTTAGTACAACATATCACTAGTAATGTTTAGGTTCCATGTAATAGGGGGCGAGCCTATTGCCACCAATCGGGCACAATTTCAATCTTTGGGCTGCTACCGAGAAATTCCCTTCTAACGAAGTAATGACCTCATACGGTCTTTGTATCTTTTCCTTGGCAGTGGACTCCCATCTAAGCAGGATTACCTAAATGTTATTTTAATTAGAACTAACTAGAAACTTATCTGTTAGCATGTTTCCAATATCAAGTATGAACTCGGAAAGATTTGCACCGTAAACGTTAACCCATTCTATCTATTCCGAGAGTGTTGCTAGCCCTAATAGTACAGAATTTAGCGCAATTTGAACTTCCTTGAACCACACTCGCGGATAACATTTGCGCTATAAACAGATTACAATGTTGTAAAACGTTTATAAACTGCACACTAGCAGACTTTACTGCAGTTGGCAAGCCATCTGTAGGTACCAATTTAAAAATAAATGATCCTAAAACTACTTTATCGTTGATGGTACTAATTGAATAATAACAGACTTTAGAATTCATAATAATGGACAATTAAAGCCTTAGGCTAAGCGCACACTACGAAATTTAATAATTGCGGATATTAAACGCTACTCTGTAGAATACCAATATACTACTAAAAGAAATCGCGTGCAATTGAAATAGAATCAAAGCAAGCAAGCATTTGCTTGCTTTGATTTCATTTCGCAATTTTAAAACGCAACGATTATTTTTTGTAGTGCATGCTTAGCCTAAGATGAATAAGTTTAATTAATTTTTATACCTTCACGATCTCGTTAACGTAAACTACAATTATTAACCAAACTAATTCGCGGCGTCCGGTGACAATAGTGAGGACACATTATTCACCATACCCTTTCCTTCACCATAACCTTTAAACTACCACTATCTGAAGGGCTCCATCGAGTTAACGTTACTGTTCACTAACCTATCTTTTCGAGTCTTTGTGAACAATGGGTGTTTAGCCCAAATCTTTATCATCATCTGTCATGTTAGGGTCGGTCCACAGTCTAACATGATGTAGCTGAATACCAGTATTTTACATAGAGCGACTGCCTGTCTGACCTCCACAACTCAGCTACTAGGTAACACGAAACCCTTTGGTTAGACTGGTTGTCAGTCTACTCAAATACAAAGCCCAATTCGTTGTTGCCATAAACTGTGGAAGAATTTAGAAGTTAGAGACGTGTACAATTGTGCATGTACAACCGTTACATACTGTAATTTTTAGTAGAATTGACGATACGATAAACTTAAATATGGGAGCTACCTCTTTCTCCGCATCGCTGTCGAGGGTGACCGGTGTAGCATTCAATAGCGTGTTTAAATGACTGGCATTGTTCCGCATTGCCACTTTCAATGGCAAAATGGCAATAACAAGCAAAAGTTATTATTTAAGATACTGAATTCAATTTGACTACGATAACTAGTGTTTAGATAAATCTAGGCCCTACTCTTAATGAATGCACTTAGCTCTCGACTAGTTACTGCATTGGTAGAACAGGTTGCCAAGTAATTAATTCGGTACTTTACTGAGGAAACGGCAGGCAGCTGTAGGTAACTCAGTAGACCTTCCCTAAGTATCTACCTGTACTATAATTATCCTCCATTTCTTTTATTTGAAGTACGGTTTCCTGTGAATTGAATATGATAATAATTTGCAACTGTGTTTTTATCGGCTCAAAGCTTATCTAGAGCTCAGAAATCATATTTCCCGAAACTGTTTTATAACTTTATGTAAAATAGGTACTTATGTGTGGGCAATAGCTTCCTAAGGGTGCATATCAATGTGTTTAATTTGCGTGTTAAACGAATCAGATCGCCAAGTATCGGTAGGTGCGTGACATGGCAATCGTGGTTTACCAAAGCCTTCCAAGTGCGTGTCGTACTACGCACAGTGCAGGGTTTCATAGTATTTCTCAAAGATATAGTGACAAACAAGGTTATTTCTGCAGTTGTAAACAAAAACATCTTATATCATATAAAGAAAGTGACTTAGAAACATAACGAACTCCTTTCAGATCCCCTAAATATGGTAGGGGATCGAACAACACCCCACTGATTTTATTTTTCATTCTTCAGTTATGCATGGGGAGTGCCACCCCTTATTTATTTTTCATAATTTCACTACTTACACCATTGCTAAGAAATATATAGAATTCATCTTTCTTACAATTTTTATCGATATACTGCCAAAGTATCAGAGTAAAATGGCTGTGAAACACACGGACGGATAAACAGACGAACATGTCCAAATTATGAAGGACCCTGAAAACGGCTTTATTTGCTAAGTATATCTGGGGACCATACATAAAATTAATAAGTCAAAAGGTCCAAAAGGAGGGCGGGTAGTAGGTATAAGTCAAGTTCTCCTAAGTTCTTAAACACGAACCACCAACAATTGAGGAAGAACAAATGCCCTTCTTTTGTTTGCTAAGCGTATCCACGTCGTCATATTTATTTATTGCATGGAAGGTAACACACAAACAAAATCAATAGCGTTAAACTAAAATAGTCCTGTGACAGTTATTAAGATTCACAAATAAATAAATGTTGGAAGTCTATTAACAACGAAGTGTTATATTGCTAGTCTTTTTCTACTATCAAACTAATAATGTTATGAATGCGAAAGTTGATAAGGAAGAGCAATAGAGATCTATAATCTAAATCTTCTTTTTCTTATTTTTTCGTTTTTTTTTTTCATCATCTTTGTAACTCTTTCACGCAAAAACTACAGAACGGATTTTGATGAAACTTTACAGAATTAGATATAGTATTTAGGTACTTCAGAATAACACATAGGCTATAATTTATATACAATACACAGACGAAGACGGGTTGGTAGTTTCTTATAAAGACAAGTAACATAATAGGAAAATATCAGTGTGCACTTGTGCAGTACTAGACATAAAAATCAATCTAAACCAAATAAGATTGCTAGTGCTATGGATGGATATTCGTAGTGCCTACATATGAGTAGGTACTATACCTATATAATATACATAATAGATGTTAAACAGACATTCGCATGACAATGCTAACAGGATAATGTGAGCATCAAGTCGACCAGTGCAAAGTTTACCTTGTGACGGCTTGAATGCTTGGGTCTATTAATTTCTTAGAACTAATGAGCGGTGTATCGGCCGACTATGGACTAAGATATTATAGGCTTTTTATTAACAGAACAAGAATACAAATGGCGGTTTGACAGCTATGGCGGTTTGACAACTTTCGTATGGAGAATATGTCAAACCGCCATTTTTATTCTTCAGATAAATGTTATCCGGCTTTTGAGAAATCAACCCTTTAATTTCAATGTAATTAGTTGTAGGCTGAAACCTATTTATTACTCAGTCTAGTGATTGTCTGCAAGACACTCGTTCCCCCTAGATGAGATTTGACCTCTCGTGAGATTTACCCAATAATTTTCAGTAGCCATTGAGATTGCCTGCGTGTGCAAAAAAGTAAAAGAAACATTATACCTAATTTTCTTTGATTATTATTTTAATTTAAAAGTTGATGTGATATTTTCAATGACCCCCGCTCCTTTATTATCAGATTTGTTGAAATTTTGCTGGACCCATTTTGAGCACACGTAATAAATGGCTGTCCCCAAATAGTGATGGAATCTATTCAAACCTTACACTGTTTTATCCAGTCCAGCATCCAATATTCAGCGCTGGATAATTAGTGCAAAGGGAATCAAACGTAACATTGAAAAATTGGATTAATGTAAATCAGCCTTTACCTTTTGTGTTGGACCAATAAATACCTATCTACGTCTATAATAAAGTATAATCGATCTCAAATTGATTTGCATTTCTTATCAGATTCGATTGCAAACATAACGTAATCCTCTTTAATTGCATATAAGCTGGTACATACGTGACCAAGAAAAACTTACAAGTCATGCACCTAAAATTGTATAGGAGGGAGATATGATCTTGATGTGTCGAAATCTAAATCAAATTTTGTACCTTCATTAATTAATTATAGTAATTTACTCTGTTACCTATGTTTAGCAAGAGTGATCGCTGTTTAAGGGTATGAGGAGCGGGAGGTAAAGTTCCTCTTCCTCTATTGAAATGGAAAGATCCTTCGACAATACGGGTGTTGTTTCGGTGGTTGTCGAGTTATTGTATATATGATAGTATATCGCGCGGATAACTTTGATATCGCGATCTAGGATACGTCAAATTTTCCCAATTGAATATGAACATTATTCTTTTGTAATAAAGTTGTAAAACTGATGTCCTGGCCTTTCTACATATATCTCGCTACACCGGCTTTCACTAATACTATGTGACATCTAAATGTAATGCGTAAACATGTCACAAACTACAAAGCAATGACTTAAGCTAGGTACGACACCGATTCTCCGATGCGTAATGCTTAGGCAATTATTACCTACAGGCTGCCTACCAACATTTTTATAACAATACTAGCTGACCCAGCAAACGTTGTTTTGCCACATAGAGATTGGTGATAGAAAGTTGAAAATTTAGGGTTGTATGTATTTTTGTATGTTCCATCATAAAAAAATAAAAACAAAAAAAGTTGTCCAAAGAATAAAAATAAAAATTTAGGGGTGGACCACCCTTGACATTTAGGGGTATGAAAAATAGATACTAGCCGATTCTCAGACCTACTGAATATACTTATAAAATTTCATAAAAATTGGTCCAGCCGTTTCGGAGGAGTATGGTAACTAACATTGTGACACGGGAATTTTATATATAAGATAAGATTAAGAAGCTTTAACGTTTGGTACTAGGTACCTTACACGATACTTTACTCGACTTGACGAAAGTGAAAATTAAATCAATAGATAGATGGGCTTTATTTATATACAGCCAGAATTAATATTCTTCCATTCTAAGTGCAAAGTTTCCTTTAGAACACAAACTTCGCAATACACAAGTGTCAAACAAACAAAACATTACCATATTTAATTCAGAACTTTATTTGCATCATAACTCAAGAACTGACCTCAATTAATTGTTAAAAGAATTCAGTTTTTAATATCTCCAGCAGGCGCATTTCGTAATCGCACTGGGCCACACTGGGCCACGCATGGCAACATGTGTTCAGTAAGACAGTGATAATTACCACTTCCACAGCCTCTTCAGACTCCATTAGCTAAAGAGATAATTAACGGCTGCAAATATGAATTATTACGACGTCAAAATTGAAGGAATGCTTAACCAAGTGCTCTGTTATGAAATTTTGTAATGGGTCCTCCTTTCATCTAGAACCTATGTTTTTCTCTATTCATTGAACAGAAAGTTAGTGTTTGTGCTGACAATGTTAGCAACATTGCCAGCTGCCTAGTTCAAACAATTGCATCTACAAGTAGTATTACGACTTTGACGACCGATGAGGTGCGGCGGGCGAGGTTCCGCCTGCGACGCAGGAGCGGGTTCGATTCCCGCCTTGGGACAAATGTTTGTACGATCTACAAAGATTTGTTGCGGGTGTTCTGGATATTTGCTGTCAAATATCCAGAACACCCGCAATTTTTTATTATACGAGTACATAGGTACTCGTATAATAAAAAAATCTATCTATGTAATGTATTGTATTAAGTATATCAGTCATCTAGTACCCATAACACAAGCTCTGCTTAGGTTGGGGCTAGATGATGCTGTGTGGATTGTCCAGCATTATTTTTTTTTTTTTTAAAGAGCGTCGCCCTCTTGATGTTTTGGCGGAACAATAAGTTTTGACGCATTTCTAAAGAGACTTGATGTTAGACTTGCTGCGATTAGGATAAACAGGAAGAGTCACCTCTTTCAGTTGGAACTTTGCTGGATTATTATTATTTGTGAGCAAATTTGACTATCAAGGTAATAAACCAAGCCAAGTGTCAGCCAGTTTCCAGTGTCTCGTTCTAACGGAATCAACTTTGACTATCCTACAAGCATAACATACAACTTTAGTTATGCCTCTTGTGGGTATGTACATTCCACAAAATCAGCGAGGAATAATTACGAGAATGTCATAGTTCTAAGTAGGTACATATCAGGTTCAAGACCACAGATAACGCGATACTTTTCCAGTATACCTTTGTTTTAGTTACTTGCAATATACGAGTTAATCATTATTATGATTGACGTAACGACATAAAAATGTTCGATTTCAATAGCAGACCTATCTTAGGATTTGGAAGCGGGAAGCAAATTTAATATATTAACAAGGATGTTTCTGTGGATCGAATTTGGTTTCAGTGAGAGCTGTGGTAGGCCAGTGGTAGCGGCCACGATTTACGACATCTGGGTCGTGAATTCGAACCCAAGCAGGCACCTTAATTTGTGTAATTTTTAAATCATCAGCACTGCTTTCCAAAAGACAAAGGAAACTATAGAGAGAAAATATGTCTTGAAACTAAAATCTTGAAGATGAAAGATGTGTCATAGACTAACCCGCTTGTCTCGCGTGCTGGCCTACCTCTCACTGAGAGGAGGTCTGTCTCCCAGCAGTAGAAGCGTTATAGGCTGATTATGCTTATGATAAGTCCTCGGTTACATAACACAACATAATATGCTACGAAGCCTGCAAACCCTGAAAATGAGGGAGAGTGCTATTGCTTATTCATCAATTATTATTTATCAATTGTCTGACCACTATTAATAGAATGTCTAGAAAGTTCAGATAGTCGAACGTTTATTGTATCGACACTCATTAAATTGTACACTCAATACAACAATTACTTATTTTAATATTATTAAATAAATATGTATGATAAAGTAAAGTTCTGTGTTCTTCTTGGACATAGTCAAAACGTCTGTTTGCCAAAGTAAGTTTCGTTGGTTTCGTCGTATCTTTGTCGTAGCCGTGTTGTTGCTGTGTCGTAGTGTTTTCGTAGCGGCGTCGTGGGTGTGTCGTAGTGTTCTCGTCTCTACGAGACTCCAAAAACTCTTCTTTGGATACGGTACTCAATAAATCGTACAATCAATAATCGCGTGTTTACAATATCGAATGTTTGTTAGATCGAGCGTTCAAAGTATCGAATAAAGTAGTAGTAACTACTTGCTTCTACTACTAGATACTACATTTATATATTTGGAATTTATATTCTGATAATAAA
The DNA here is from genome assembly GCA_905147745.2 of Phlogophora meticulosa. Lineage (NCBI taxonomy): Eukaryota > Metazoa > Arthropoda > Insecta > Lepidoptera > Noctuidae > Phlogophora > Phlogophora meticulosa. The sequence goes on along the minus strand of LR990538.1, from coordinate 10,254,355 downwards.
ACTTCTGTTGTAATGTAAGTGATGCTGGATGCCAATTTTAGCAAGTCATTACTATTAGCAGGCCTTGTCTCATCAGCATCATGACTCCTCATCTCAAAGATTCTATAAAAAAATACGCACGCAAGGCAGAAACAAAGTCTCTATATATATAAATAAGCGCGTGAGGTCGTGCCGAGTGATTCTGCAAGCTAATACGTATTCGCGGACGTCCGCCTCACCTTGACGCTACCCTCAAGTATTACCTATTTATTTCTGGAAGCATCTTGTTTCCGTGTCTTCGTGACATGCTGTATCATTATAGTCGAGTGTTCTGTTGAGATATCAAGGAGACTTTTATTAGTTTTGGTTATTAGATGGATGGCATGTGTGAAAGATGATATGGCTAGAAAGGAAGTGACTTTTCTTTCTTTTCTTTCTTTTCTTTTTTTTTAATAAAAACGTTGCCCCACACTAGGAATTTCTCCTGTATCGTGAGTGCGTTTACAAACATTTAAACTCACATACACAAACAGCCAGACCCGGAACAACTACCTGTAGGTCATACAAATATTTGTTCCGTGCGGGGATCGAACCCACAACACGCGGCGCAGCAGCCGATGGCTCAACCACTGCGCCAACCGTGTCGTTTTGAGATGACGGCAAATAGAGGTATGGAAGAAGAAGACATGCTGCACCGTCCCCAAATAAATTGGGATAGAGGCAGGAAGATGATGATGATGATGATGTTAAGTTATAAGTGGTCTATTGCAGTTGCTTATCACTTTATAACATTTAAAACACCGCACGAAGCAACAACTGGCCGGTGCATTCAGTAAGAATCGTCCGGGGAAAAGATACTTTAAGTGAGAGTGAAGTGTGAGCACACTTCACAACTCACTACACCTTCATTTTCACGGGGAGATGAGGTATTACAGAATAGCACTCCAGATCTACTGAGGTACAGAACAAAGTATACCATGTGGAAGAACACCAGCGTTTCTTAATAAAAATTTAAAAGGATGATGCTGATTTGTATGGATCAAGGATTACAAGGACCATTTGCGTACCTATAAGGTTACGAGAAGATGATAACAGATAAACATAATTTTATCTACTATCATCTTAGCGCTTTCCTTGTAGATAAAGAATTACAATTGTGAAAGGTAGATTATTTGTTTGAGCAGGTACGCATATCTACTTGTTTTATGCAGGCGACGGTTATCTGTAAACTTGTTGGCCACGGATAGGTAAATCGTTGAAAGAAAAGGTACATCCTTTTCATGAAAAGTATTTTTCACGAATCAGATTTGTGTTTGAGGCTTTAAAAGGGAATGCTGTTTAGTATGCTGGGTACAATCTCTCCGTTAAAGAGAGCAGATGACTAAATTGTCGTTTACCAACCTACAGATTGATCTTAATGGCTTCTCAAAATTTCACCAATGCTGTATCAATCATTAAACGGCACGGTTGACGCAGAAGCTGAGCGATCGGCTTCTGCGCGTCGTGTCATGGGTTCGATTCCCACATGAAACAAAAAATTGCATGACCTACAGGTAGTTGTTCCGGGTCTGGCTGTTTGTGTATGTTACATTAAATGTTTGTGAACGCACCCACAACTCAGGAGAAATTCTAAGGGTGAGGCAACGTTTAGGTAATACATAAAAATACAATCTTATTCCAAAAATTAACTTTCAAAGTTTACTCCTTGGTTATTGAAAACGAAACAGCAAATCGTGCACGCGATTACTAAGTAGCACTCATAAAGTCCACAGTTTCCACATTTGCAATCACAATATTATTTTTTCTGAGGTCGTTCGACGCGACCTTAACATTTGACTCATCTTCTCACAAGGTGACTGCGATAGTATTATGTTTTCAAGTACCTGGTAGTTTTGGATAATCTTTAAAATCCATGTGATTAGAGTAAAAGGTACCGTATTATTCGACTATGAAGGCCGATGGGAAGGCTGTACCGTCACGTGTTTAAGAATATCTCTGTCTTTCTCTATTTATATCCGTGGACTTTGAACCTTGACCCACGTGTTGCTTGCGGAGTAGGTACGCGACCTGTTACATTTTGTTAACCCTGTTTTCCTTTCTTTCTTGTTATTGAGTTTTATCGCCTGTCGGTTAAATGATGTCCACAATCTACAAGCTTCACACTTCTTATAACATCGAAAGTAGAATTCTAAAGGCGTATAAGATCAAGCTTTAATAACAACAGACATGTGGTAAACTTATGGAATTTAGGCATGAAAAATGTTATTTTGATACTATCCGACATTGCAAAACAATTTCTAAGTAATGCCAGGCAGCAAACGAGGCGCGTTAACCAATACAAGATAAAAGAAAGGAATCACAACGTCGTCTTTACATATATCCTTATCCTAAAATCGCAAACATCGGACCATCTTCTTATTCTGCGGCGCCATCGCAAACCCTCCCTCCGTTTCGTAGAACGCGATCAATCAACGGACTATCACCATTATCTATACCGTCAAGGACATCTGCATGAGTCAGGGGGCTATTCGTCTCTGTTTTGACAGCTTTAGTTGTGTCTCACGCGATAGGCGTGATTTGTATATCAGTGGCTGCTGTTATGCTATGTGGGTAAGGCCGTTCGTGTGATTGGAATGTAGGTATGTTTGACCGTTTCGCCAAGGAAGTGGAGATTATTTTTGTAACTCCTCCGCTGTTCTTTTCTGATTAATTTCGTTGCGGGATCCAAGACAGTTGAATCGTTTCTCCGGGACTCGTCGGGCTTCATTGTCTCGACGCTTTTCTGGTGGTCGCCACTGTTGATTCTGGTTTTCAGGAGTTGCAGTGGGTTGGGAATAGTGTGGCGGGCTTGTGCCAAAAGAAATACTCCAGGCCCGAATTTGTGCCTGGTTAGTTGCTTGTTCCCAAGGGAGACGTAACTTGCGAAATGTGGCTGTCCTAATAATAATAATCATTTATTTCGGATACATAAGTGTTAGTAACAAATTTCTTAAGATCTTTGTTAGTAAATGCAGCTTAACTTAAAATAAGTACTATTAATAAATTATAGTATTAATTATTCGGGGTTACAGGCATGTTGCTACGTTTCATGTATGATATTTTTAAATTAATCTGCCTATTAAAATTAATAAAATAAAAATAATAATGCTGGACATTCCACACAGCATCATCTAGCTCCAAGCAAAGCAGAGCTTGTGTTATGGGTACTAGATGACTAATATACCTAACATATATGTACATAGATAGATTTTTTATATATAATATAATAATAATACCAGCCTGTTACTGTCCCACTGCAGGGCAAAGGCCTCTTCTCATACAGAGAGGGCACGAGCATTAATCACCACGCTTGCTCAAGACGGGTTGGCAATTTCAGACTTCTATTAATAATTATAAGTCTAGGTTTCCTCACGATGTTTTTCTTCACCGACGTCAGTGATGTCCAAGATAAACTTAAAAAGTACATATGAATTGAAAAAGTCACATTGATACTTGCCCAGGTTTGAACCCATAACCTCGAGCACAAGAGACGAGGCGTAAAGCACTGGGCCATTACGACAGATTTTTTATACATAGCAAATATCCAGAACACCCGGAACAAATCTTTGTAGATCGTACATACATTTGTCCCAAGGCGGGAATCGGACCCGCAAAGCGTCGCAGGAGTCCTATTAATACCTAAGTAGATAGATATCATAAATCCGCAGCTAGTGGCGCGACCTTCTGCACTAATTAAATATGGCCAACTGACATAACTATCGTTGCGTGTTGCCGATCATTTGTTACATGAAATACTCGACTATTTTCGTGATTACTAATTTATTTTTCTCTATGGTAATGGGCTTGGCTCTTATCGTGATAGTTAATACCCTAAGCTTTCCCTGGGAAGGTTTAGTGGGCAAATTAACGTAATAGAGTTTTGCAATCCCTGTATTGGCATTGACTACGACCTTTCATAAAAAGATCCGTTAAAACATTTTTGTTTTCTTTTTTACAAATTCTTGAACATCACATGTTATATTTTTTAAATGTCAAGGCCTCATGAATGTGGCTCTCGGGTTTAGTTTTAATAAAATGTTAACGGTCAGATTATAAAATAAATGAATAATAATACATACCAGCCTGCTATTGTCCCACAGTTGGGCAGAAGCTTCTTTTCATACTGAAGGCACGAGCATTAATTACTACGCTTTGATACTTTTTATACTCACCGATGTTAGTGATAAGATAGACTAAGAAAGTATACATGAATTGAAAAACTTACATTGGTACTTGCCCGGATTTGAACCCACAACCTCGTGCATGAGGTCCTTACTACTGAGCCATCAAGACATGACGCTCAGATTATCTTATGGATAAAAATGAATCCCTATTTCCCTTGGTCACGGCATCACGGCTGGATTAATTTCGATAATTATTTTTTGTTGTGTTTGTTATTATAAGGAGAAGGTTCTTATAAAAGAAAGTTACCCGGAACATTAGAAAATTTAAGAAAACTTAACGGCTGTATTAATTTCGCGCGTTTTTGTAATGTTCATTTTAACTGCGGATAACACCGCGGGGCGCAGCTAGTCCTAATAATTTTCAGTACCTAAGTAGAATGTTCATTAATATGACCAATTATAAATGTTCCAGGATCAACAGACGTGGATATCCCGTCGTCATTGCTACACACCATGCAGAATCAAATGCAGAGCAAGGGCGGCTACGAGATGGCGTATGGCGTTAAGGTGATTATCATTATCTATTTTCTACATTCCAATCTGTGGATGGGTGACCGTTCGTAACATATCGAGACTCCTCCGTGCCTCGGAAAGCACATTAAGCCGTTGGTCCCGGCTGTTATTTGTTGAACTTTGATAGTCGTTACGGGTAGACAGAAGCCCGAAAGTCTGACAACCAGTTTAACCAAGGGGTATCGTGTTGCTCAGTAACTGGGTTGTGGAGATCAGATAGGCAGACGCTCCATGTTAAATACTAGTATTCAGTGGCATCCGGTTAGACTAGCAGCCGACCCCAGTATAGTTGGGAATAGGCTAGGCAGATGATGATTGTTCTACGATCTACTCGCCACAGGGACATAAAAACATAAGCCAGTAGTTTTGGTGCACCCCGGAGTGGTTACTAACAGAAGTCTTAGTACCTACTTACTGGCCACTGTCGCTCAGCTTGTTAAAGTAAGTAAATGGCTGCTCATACAGTGGGGAAAAGATATAGATAGTCAATTGGTATGCTTAAAAGAGGCTGCACTGTAAAGGGAAACCCAATGGATTAAGTATCTGTTTTGAAAACTAAAGTGAAGCGCAGATTACAGGCGCATTGGGCCGCAGCGCGTCGCATTACGTTGGTTTAGTGTGTGAAGCTTAACATGTTTGAAGTGATGTAGGAGTAATTTTCCAGGGTCATGCAGCCTCCCCAAATGTGCGTCAGTCTTTAAACAATAATCATCACGATGTAGATAATTAGAAAATAATAAAAACATCACTAAAAACTAATATCCTCAATTACGAATCGATTTGATCAAGGCTGCGGACAGTATTCATAGATACGTATCTGACTGATATCTTGAATTTGACTTTGGTTTACTTAGTAAAGTTATCATGACACAACCTTATTCTAAAACATCTATGGTTACTAATCGAAAGAAAAGGTTGCTCCCATTCGCTTATAACTAAATGAATATTATCCGCTCAAGGGAAAGCTTCATATTCGTACGATCTATGAATCTTGCTCGGATTCTTAAAGACTACTACTAATTATTAACAAATGTTGGACCTTGGATCTTGTCAGTTATAGACAACTAATAAGTGGTTTTAAATTGTTCTTTAAAAATGTTTAGACCTGCTTACGGTATCACACGAGCAACCTTGGATTTATGCTTTGTTACTTAGAGATCGTGCCTGGCCACGCGTTAGTCATTGTCATTCGAAATAAAAGTTACCTTGGGTCAGATCCTGCTGCAGTTTCTACTGCTGCAGCATTAGACTATTTTTTACAAAATAGATAATGTTTGATTGAAGTTTAGGCCTGAATTGGCAAGACTCCCTGATGTCGCAATATTACAGGCTAAATTGAAATGTCTCATGTGTCTAACAAAGTACAGTAGGCCCAACGTCAATGCAACACTTTCACATTAAACTGGCCTACATACTAAGGAGTTTTGGAAAAACAGACCAGTTTAAACTGGTTTCGTTACCACTGACGGAAATCTTAAACCGAAACGAGACTAACAAAAGTTTATTGGGGATGTTCTTCAAGAAGGTCAGGTGCGTAGTACTCGCAACCGACGAGCGTGTATGACTAGATATATTTCCAGATATATGTAAGAATATCAGCAATTTGTAGTATCTGCCTGTATGAAAAACGTAAGGCCTACTGCAGATAATTGCTTAGTAACAGACATTATTTCTGCCTTAGACAGAGGTGTACGAATAGTTCACCCACATTTAGCCTATTATGTTTAAGTCCCATGTAAAAGAGGACGAATAAATTGCCACTAACCAGACAAAAATCCAGACTCCGCGCTGCTACTAAGAAATCTGAAATCAATAATAAACCCGACCTGGGAATCGAACACAGGATCTCATGCTCAGCATAAGATCTTGCAAATCACTAGAGCAAATAAGCAGTCAAAAATTTCACTGCCATAATAAAACCTCCTTAACTATAAATGGCAGAACCAAAACGGTAGATACTCAAATATTTAATGCAAATACTGCCATCCACCTACTACATTCTGTTAGAGGTGAACGCACTGACTTGAAAAACCATAGTTCTTTATCGTATGCCGTCATTCATTGTAAATAGATGCGAGTCTCAAACCAGACTGTCGGGCTTCAATGAATCATTGATGTCTGCAAACTGCTCAATATTTAACGACTAGTAGTTTCGTTAATTAATATTCTAACTTATCTATAGCAAGAAAGAGTTCAGAATGATTTGATAAGTTGTTATGTTATTGGCCAAATAACTATGTAGTTTCCCGATACTTACTTGTTGCTCTAGGTCTAGTTACTAGGGGTCGCAAACGCTACTGCTCCGGTTCTAGGGTAGAGCGAGAGGCAGTCGCTCTAGCTCTTTCCAGGTTTGGCAAAGTGGTATTGGGTTTTCCATCTGCATTATCTCTGTATTATCTTGGAGCCTGGATTTATACCTAGTTGGTGGCAATAAGCACGCTCCCTATTACATGGAAGTTAAATATAACTGTCGAACGCCTACTCAACCCCAAATTCTCCGCTTCCATATGATTTGTCCAGTATCCTGTGACTGATGCAACTATCAGGTTGTGGCAAATTGCCTACATACATCATCATCATCTGCTTAGCCTTTTCCCAAGTATGTTGGGGTAGGCTTCCAGTCTAACCGGATGCAGCTGAATACCAGTACCTATCTAACATGGAGCGTGCCTATTTGACCTCCACAAACCTCGGTTACTGGGCAACACGATACCCCTTGGTAAGACTGGTTGTCAGACTAAAATTGCCTCCATACATTGAACATACTCGTATATGGATATACATTTACACATAAACATATAGATTTCAGCAGTCTGGACTGCTTTACACAAATTTCTACGTAAGTAGTTACTAGCAAAAGGTTTTTTCAAACGTGTTTCTAATTTCGTTTTTATTTCACTTTCCAGGCTTACTGATGCGCGCAGGGCGCCGCCAAGGACGCCAGTGATAAAGCCGAGTGATCGAATACACTGTGTGAACATGATCTAAACAGACTATATTTATTAATGAGTACGTTAAGTGTAAGCAATAAGTTTTGTTGTGTAAATAAGAAAGTAAAACCGAATTCAGAATATTAGCGAGTTACCCAAAATTTATGTTAGAGTTAACTAAGGCACCGTTCTAAAATGTCGTGACGACAAAATGGAAGTTGAGTATAAACGAATTGTGTTTCGTGGTTTGAAAATATGAACTGTAAGAATCTCCCCGTGATACTTGGGTGAAATGAGCGAGCAAGTGAGCAGTGATCAGTCAGTTCCACCCATATAAAGTAGTAATGTTTGAATATTAAGCCCCTTTTATAATAAACGCAGAGTAAAGTTGCGCCAAACTTCCACCTCGACAAATGTATGGTTAATCTGAAGTGTAAACTGATAAGTTAACCCAACGTTAAATACTAGCTTGGCAACAATATAAAACGATGAATACCATTAGCATCAAAACATATTATGAGATAATCGACTCTCGATTATGATTGCAATAATGTTATTCTTTGTCAATCCCTAGTATCAGCTGCGGGGCTAGTACGGGCGTACGATAAGACATGATAAATTATGTCATGTCTTACAATTTTCCTTAAATGCATGACATGTATTTCTTGTTGCTGACGTCATAGTATGACACAGTAAATAAGGAACTAAAAATTAATCCCGCTCAACTTCATGATATTAAATCCCATGTCAAAAAAAATATCTGAAGCACCTGTGCTAACATTTAAGACACAATGGTTTTATCTCCCAAATAGGGATGTGTCCTAGGTAAAAATATATTAAGTCTATAAATAGACTCTTATAAATAGAATCTTACTGACGGACTAAAGTCCGTCAGTAAGATTACCAAAAAATATTGGATACGTATTTTTTGCTTACTCAAATCAATAAAAAGTGACAATGATATAGCACATCAAAGTTCGGGAGAAGGGTCTTGTGACGTCACTGTTACGTTAAAAGTGTAGTACGGCGTGACGTCACCCGCGCGTCAATCGATCGTCGTCATTTTTGGTTTACGAGACAAAAGAAAAAATATGTGTCCAGTATTTTTGAGTAATCCAACTTTCGGACCAATCAGAATTTTTAAGGACACTACCCTATTGTGGAAGCATCTGAGACTGAAGCCATGTCACCCCGCTGGGAGACTCATAGCTCTCCCAAGTTCAACACGGGGAAAAAAGTTTTTAAAGAATATCACTGTTGCTCTGAAGACACGATACTTCGAACACGCCTATCTGTCGTCCCGACACTATAGAACTTGGACCCCACTCGTCTATGTTTCATGAAACAATTGTTCCTTTACTTCTCTCCTTTTACTTTTAAGATCTCTGTATCGTCAATGAGTGTTGAATGGCGATGACGAATGTATGTACATAACTATTGTAAAATAGTAAATAGATGACCTTACCAAGCTCCGGCTAGGACAACCGTATTTTTACTAAAGTGCGTTTTTCTTTTCTTGTCTATTTTGGTAAACAAATCCGGCGCAGACACCTATCTAAAAAAATTGTACTCTCTCTCTTTTGTGTCTCATCATAAGTCAAGAAGTTCAAGCCCAACTAAAGTGCAAAATATCATTTTTTTGGAGCAAGTCCCAATCACTGCAACTCCTGAAAGCCAGAATCAACAGTTGCGACCACAAGAACAGCGTCGAGGCTAATGAAGCTAGACAAGCCCGGAAGAACAAAGACAGCAACTGAAATTAACAATTATCAAGCAGGAGACGGAACGGAGCTAGGCCAGAAAGCACACGAACTTACCGTTAGTTTACCAAAAAAATCATGTAAGAAACTAAACTAAAAAACCTTACTTTACAATGTTAAAAATTGTATCTGAATAAAACAAATATAAATATTTACTCCCAGACTGTTATAGTACTTATGTAATAAAGTGTCTTGTGTATTGTGACTTATCGAATGATGTATATTTACCTATACGTAAATAATGTGCTTACTTAGTCAATTTGAATATATACTATACAGAGTTGAAACTAGACGGCAGAAAATAATTTTAATCATTGATTTGACGAGAGCGTAACTATATGTCGTTTAGAAATTACATGACGCATTTAAGGGTTAAAATGATGTCACATCTTCTGGAAGAAATAAATTACATGACTGGGCGGTATTTATCGCTTAAATTCAAAACGATGATTTAATTATACGTCAGAACTTTATATGTGTACCTAGATTAGAACTATAAACCAATACTTGTGTCATTTATCTTCAATTATTATGTAGGTACCTCCTACTCTTAGAGGAATTGTCAAGTTTGTAACCCCATTATAGGTCTGTATGATATAAGTCTTTAAAACCCTCAACCTCTGGCTCAATCATATAAAATCTATTCCTAAATGACGTAAGTTTACGTCGGTACTGCCTTTTTAAGCGCAATTACTAAATGTTAAAGTTTGTCGAATGTAGTATGTATCCTGTAGTGCTAAGTGATATAATAAATGTTGTGAAAAGACTATATAATATATATTATCTTATACACGTTAACCACATTTAAAATAAGAGAGTTGTAGTAATTTGAACGTGCCTATAAATAAATACACGAGTGTCAAGAGAAGTTATCTCGATGTTTCTTTTATTAAAAAATAATGATCTTGTTAACATCTATAGGCCTTATCTTTTATAAAAAAAAATATTTTGATATATGTAGATGAAAACTGTCCTTTATATCCTAGTTACAAATATCTTTCTCGACAATGACGCCTCACAAAAACTATTACTTACTTTCCAATCGAATAAAGGCACGATTTTTTTTTAATATGTTAAACTGTATGTGCATAGATTAGGACATTAGTACACTTTTCTGCCAGGCTAAGAAAGAAGGGCGTAACTTGGATAACCTTTATGGAAATTCGCTGTATTGTTACGAGATTAAAATATTTAAGCACTGTATGCATTTTTTTTGTATGACAACAAACAAAGAGAAAAGAATGAGACATTAAAAACAATTATATACGCCTGTTTTCTTAGCACGCCAGTAATAATCGATGTGTTGTTTTGAAACTCTCATATTTAGCTGTAAGTCTAATTTATAACAATTACTTACTTTTTCTAATCATTAGTGGTTAATGGGTTTAAAGTCAATTTTCTCGTCCTGTATAGTCTTCTTGCCCGAACAGTTTTGGGCAACCGAATGACTGAAACATTGTTCGTCTGGAGACTGAAACTGAAATATATATTTTTACAAATATACAAACAATTTACATATTTACTTAGAGCCCGTCAGTGTTGAAGCCAAAAAAGGGGGGCTCACAGTCTTTTGTTTGTTATGGTAGGATGTATTTATTTTTCTCATCGACTTTTCCGAGTTATTTATTAAATATACACGGAGCAACTGAAGTCTTGCCTCCAGATTCTAACAAAACGCAAATTATTAACCATCTGAGTTGTGCCTATATACTATGTTAGAAATATATTTATAATACTTCTAACACAGCAATACATCTAACACTTTACTTGCCTATTTTTTTATTTATTCAAAACTTATCAGAACAAACAAAAGACTGTCTCGCTCTATTTGAATAAAATAATAATTTTGTCATTTTTTAAATAAAACGACAAAGTTTTGTTATAAAACAATGTTAGTTATACACATTTAGGTATATAAAATAATTTGTAATGTCCATCTAATAACTTGTTCTGTATAAAAAGAATTACAAAAGTGTTTACTAGTTTTATTTGGCGTACCTCTTACTTATTCCCTGACCGACCCTAGGTTGTATAAATATTGCATTCATACGATACAGATGAATTTTAGAATTTAGATGAGAGATAAAAGCACGATACATAACAAATCGTTCACGTTCAGTTTTCAAATTGCCGCGCTCTCCGCATCAAGTTTGCCAACCGAACCAACTGACACGAAGTTGAAGCACGTTCTATGTTCCCAATCTCAATAATGTTAAATATTTCTATTTGAAACCTTTTAACAACAAAAATGAATCATTAATTATGGAATTAGAAATATGCTTGTAACGTTCCGTGGTAACAAACAATTATAAATCGTTTATGACAATGACCAATAAACGCATTTGCGTTTATGAGAACAAAAACAAGTATTGATTTTCATCATAATTTTGGTCTACGCGTCGACCGTGGCGCAACTCATAACTACACCCTACCCGGCGCGTTACGGACGCACAGGATTGAGAATTTTATTGTGTGCCGACTATCTGGCGTCACACGGCAGTGTCTGAATAATCATACCTACTTGTTTAAAAATACAAAATGTTTCAAGCATTATTATGTATCTTTATCTTTTTCGTGGTTTCATTTATAATTAATGAGAGAAGGTCGCATAAAACGTTTGTGTCTCAGATTAGAATACCAAATAAAGTTGTGATTGTTACCGGCGCTGACACAGGTATTGGCTACGAGACCGCTAAAGAGTTGTCCAGACGAGCTGGCAGAGTCATTCTCGCCTGCAGAAATCTACCCAAAGCCCAGAGACTTGCCACTGAAATTAAAGCAGCGACAGGATATGATGTCGTTGCCAAATATTTGGACCTAGCATCATTCAGGACAATCGTCGAATTCGCTAAAGACATAAAAAAAACTGAAGGAAGAGTTGATATTTTAGTCAACAACGCCGACACAGGCCTTGTTGACAGTTCTTTAACCGAAGATGGCTTGCCGAGAGACGCCCAAGTCAATTATTTCGGTAGATTTTTTCTCACATTGTTATTATTGCCAGCGATGAAAAATTTATCTGAAACAGCTCGAATTATTAACGTTACATCAGCAATGCACATATTTGGCACAGTAGAGAATTTGGACAAGCCGGGGAAGAATTTTTTGGCACGTAGAAGAGTTTATGCCAATACGAAACTGGCGAACGTACTTTTTACGCAGAAGCTGGCTGAACAAGTGTTCTTGCGTAATAACAATATCATTGTGAATTGTTGTCATACCGGACCGATGTACTCGGATATGTTTCGGAATCAACCTAAACAAATTCAATATCTTTCGCAGCTCTTTTTTCAGACACCGAGGCAAGGAGCACAGACTCCAATATATTTGGCGGCTCAGGAAATGACGCCCGGGATCCATACATCAGGAAGATATTACACCAACTGCGATGATGATACGAGTTTCAATCTGGCTCGGGACCGTGAAGAAAGACAGAAGTTATGGGATTTGTCACTTAGAGTTTGCTTTAACATGGGACGATGGTAATTTGTGTAGGTACCCACATAAATCATATTTAATTTGTCATGGTATATGAGGATGACGCTGGAAAATAATTGTTTCTACTAGCCTTAGCTAGATTTTAGTATGTTAACAAATAACATATGAATCGATTTCAGACATAATAATCCTTTTAGCGTTTTTTCTATGGTCAGTATATTACTAGCTCAACCCGGCCGGCAGACTGTATTTATAAAGCTGTGTCCTGTGGTTTTAACCGTTTCTGTGTCTTAGTGTAATATTAAATGGTCTTTATCTAACCTTCCCCAAGAATTGGGTTATCTATCAAATATAAAAATGTGTAATTCGACTGGTAGAAAGCATGTATGCCTCGTAGTCTGCCCGAACTTAATGATCTCTTGGATTTTAAACTATCCAGCAATCTATTTTCTGATGAATGGGTAAACATTCTACGGGCATATAAATGCTGTAAGATGATGTATTTTAATCTTAATAATAGATTTATTCGATTTGTAATATGTATACACTTTTGTATTTGGATTTTAAACCGTTATTATATAATATTTTATTATAATAAAATAAAATAATAATCCAATAGGTAGGTAGGTACTGTTAATTTTAATTATTACTTTTGTATTTGGTTTTTAAACCGTTACAATTAAATTAAAATAAAATAATAATCTAATAGATAGAATTTGAATTATTCATGTGCTGTAACAACATAACCTGTAGAAATGTAGTATTGTAAAACAAGTATGTATTCAGGATCTATGTTTATGTAGCATGAAATAATCGTTAGTAAGTTGACAGTTGAGAACATAAAATGATTAATATTGTAGTAGGCAAAGAATAAACGCTTTTACTTAGTATCGATGACTTTTATTGGTCCCCAAATACGGTCACCTCTTAAAGTGCTAGTAAAAAGTAAAAGCTAGCAATACTTGGACTTTTTTTACTTGTATTAGATTTTATAACTGCCTGATTGGTCGCAAACTGGTTCTGTTCATCCATCAGAAATTTCTCAGTACCAGCCTGATCTGGATTTATTACCGGTCCGTGGAAATATGGTCACCTCTTATTACGTGGGACTTATGGATTACTAAAATTTGGGTATAGGTACCTACTATAGTTACAACTCTCGACTTACCCGACGGGGAATACAGGCGTAATGATGTTACATATATTTTTCGATCTAATAAATACAAGTACGTGAAGAGGCTATGGTGAACCAGATTTTCGGAGGCTTCCATCATAATACACTCATGGACATAATTAGAGGAACGGAACAAAATAAACTCAAAGACTCCACCTCTCCTCTCTTCCGACAATGTTACACTGAGTGTATCTTTCTCCGGGTCGTCTCCAAACTTTCACCCTTCTATCATCTGGCTTAAGACAAAACCTAGACTCGTCAGTGAACAATATTTTCCCCCAGTCAGCATCATTCCAATTTTGTTATGAGCGAGCAAAGTTAACCCGAGCTACTCGATGATCTGTGGTAAGTAAGGGTCCTCTAGCTGGCAAGTATGGCTTTATTCCATCTTCTTTAAGCCTTCTTCTTACGGTTTTAGTGCTAATTGTCACCTGTCGAACGTCCTAGAGCGTAGATCTGACTTCACAAGAAGTCAAAGTGCGATTTCTCAGAAGAGTGCTCGCCATAAATCGATCGTCTCTCGCTGATGTGACTCTCTTGCGACCTTGCCCTGCACGTCTCGTGTATTCTCCAGTCTGCCGGTAACATTCAACAATTCGGAAGATGACGGATTTGGAATCTCGCAATGTTTGAGCCACTTATTTATAACTACGACCATTTTCAATTAAAGTAACAGCTTTGGAAACCTGAGCTACGCTAAGATCCGGCATTGTGCCTTCAGGTATTCATTGATGTGTAAGGACCACTATTGCGATACGTTTTTGTAAAAAAAAACTTGAAAAAAGACAGATTTTATGAAATCAATACGCCTACGGTACTTTTTGTATTTAATTGGTAAGTATCTGCTGGTTCTTTTCGAGTTCATTAAGGTATTTGTCATATACCATTCATAAACTAAGGATGAAATGGATCAATTAAAAAATTAAACAATTATTAATATACGAAGAAATAAAATAAAATAAATAATCATAGGGCATCAAAAAATTCATCCGCATCGTTGTCAACGGGAAAAGTGCCCAGAAGGCTGGCAGCATTGCCACGTTGAATGGCAATGCTGATTCTTTGATTCTCTAGATTGTTGTATTTTCGCCGTTTGAGGTTTTCTGCACCTGCAGCAGCCGCACCTGCACAATCCACCGTACTAGGAAGATGGGATGGCGCAAGGGTGTCGACACATGTTGCATCCCACACCAAAGGCCTACCCATCTTCCAAGGTATTATGGTCATTCCATCTGGTCTCTTACCATCGTCGCGAGCCAAGCCACTGGGTTCTAAAATAGCTGGTACCCCGGCGGTGGCAAGAGCACGACGGATGATGTCATTAATACTGGCGTGTCGGGCTATGCGACCTGCACTTTTACTGCAGGATAGGCCATGGTGTCCGAGGCAATCGTCTGCTTCACCGCATTGACAACGATGTGGAGCTCCGCAAGGAGCGCCCAGACGCAGACATGTAGCGAGCCGGAAGGTAGTGTCACCCAGCATGGTGCCAATGTTGGGTGACGGTAAAGCCTGAAGCCAAAGGCCTACGTCAGCAAAATTATTCCAATAGACTAGTGAAAATAACAAATAAACGAAAAAACAAATGAACCCCAGAAACAAAAGACTATTGAAGTAATTCTTTTTTCAAACTAAATATTAATGTATATATTGTGTTTAGTTTAAGATTTTTTTATACAATATATTAGTATTTTTCTTTGATGCAGCGTTCCTCTAAGTAAGTCCATGAGTGCTTATTAAATAGAATTCCTCCGAGCCCAAAATCACTATTGATGATAGAGTATATTTACTGAGTTGAAGCAACAAAATCAGTAAGTACCTACTATATTCTTCTTTATCAAATTCAAAAACTGTGGCCTAGTCCAGCGGCCATGTTGTAAGCTTAGTTATCGTGCAGTTCCCTGTGTTTAACTGAGAATTTGAGCTCAACGAGTCGACGCAGAATAAATAATAATAACAAATATTAAATATTGCTGGACAATCCACACAGCTGCAGAGCTTGTGTTATACAATACACAACACGTTCCTGCTGAAGCTCATAAAATATTGATGACGATGAAAAAGAAACAACAGAAGCGTTTTAAAATAGTTTAATTGAACTTGCAACAACAGTAAAAAAAAAACACTGGATACAAATACACGTTTCAGAAATCAAACGATATAATACGATTTGAGAGCACTGTGCACAATTTTAATTCAAGTACTTATTCATTTTTTTTGCTTTATGTTTTCTCGTGTATTGCGAAGTTGGTCTAATGTTTTATCGTTACGAGAATTTTATCTAGGTAGAGGTTACTCATCTTTTTCTGCGCCTGTGCTCCGAATGTGCAGCAGAAGGTTTTGATTTCTCCTTGTATCTAGGTTCATCTGAAAGTAGAAATATAAGAGAATGGGTATACTGTCAGGCTGCGGGATAGTATTTTATCGCCGCTTTATCTCACAACGATACAAAATGTTGTTGATGTAGTGTTTCGGCGCGAGTGCTAAGTCGTACCTCTCTCCTTGTGTCGGTGGCGGCGGTCCCGCTCGCGGCTGGTGCGCGACTCGGGCGACGAGCGGCGGCGCGGCGAGCGCGGGGAGCGCTGCGCCCCCTCGGGGTTCCACCACCACGCGGGCGGCGCGGAGGCGCGCCCGCGCAGCGGGGAGCCGCCCGCCGGCCCCGCCGGCCCCGCCGGCCCCCCCGGGTAGCCCGCGCCGGGGGCCGCCATGTGCTGCGGATAGTCAAAACAGGGCTAAGGACAGTCAAACCTTACGAATGAGTTTTAATTTGCTAGCCCATAATATTCCACTGCTGGGCAAAGCATAGTCGGTTCAGTAGCGTATTTAACCTGGGGCCAGACTGGCCATGGCCCGGGGCGGCAGACATCGAGGGGAGGCGCAAACCGCCCTTCATTGGCAGCCATTTATTCCTGTACAAGCATTACTATACTAGCCTGCCGTCCCATCTTGATATTAAAATTTTAGAGCTCGCTTAGCTCGCTCTTGCCTCATTGGTCCTTATTCACAAGTCATCACCATCATCATCTGCCTAGCCTAACCATATTGGGGACGGCTTCCAGTCTAACAGGATGCAGATGAACACCAGTGTTTTACATGAAGCGACTGCCTATCTGACCTCCACAACCTAGTTACTGGGCAACACGATACCCCTGAGTTAAACTGGTTGTCACTTTCTGGCTTCTAACTACCTGGTTCTCTGGCTGGTTGGTTTCCTGGTTTCCTTATTCACAAGTCAAAATAACTTGTATCTGTAGAATGGTCAATAGGAAATCGAAACTATCTAACGCAGCGTGCCCTAGCCCTAGCTAGTTTCGCTCGCTTTTGTGTCCTAAATTCTTTTAATTCTCAAGCTGTTCTACATAGCTCGACAAAGGAACTTTTTATTTTTCCTATTAAACGAAAACGTAAGCCTACCTACCTACACAAAACGAAAGAGTAGATTAATATGGAAATTGTAAAAAAAAATATAATAGCCCTCCTCCTAATTTTTAATTTTTATGTTGTTATGCCCGACAGGGCAAACTGCTCCAAAACTATTGTATGTATCTTTATGTACAACCTACCACCTAAGTTCACATTGTGGAATGCAATAAACGTATTGAGTATTGAGTGAAGTATCCGAGGTGCTACAATTTACCTACTAGGAATTTTGTAAAATCACCAATAATCACTACCACTCTTGCTGTAGCAAAGATTTTTCCTTTTTTGTCAGGAGCAAAACTCATCTTCAGTCAGTCTGGGGTACAAAATCTTATAATACGCCACTGAGTCAGTTTATAATTCTCTGACTACTGGGACACAGTCACAGGATGTTACACGTTTTTGAATTATCGCCTAGGCTGGAACAGGTGGAGGCGGCGAAACGACTATAATGCGTAGCGCTAAGAAGGGGGCTAGATCGAGATGGCGCCGGAAGTGGATACCTTGAAAATTCGGTGGTAGCCTTTGCCCAGCAGTGTAAGGCAGCTAAAGCAGAAACGCAGGGAGGGGACGCCCTAGACTTACACTGATCTTATAGGTGAGTCGGTTAGGCTGTGCTCTGTCCATCAGTAAACCAAAGATTCATAATAAGTAGATTTAAGACTGCTATGGTATCTAATCCGCTACCCCAGCCAATCTTAAATATGAACCCCTTGTAAACGTTCCGAGGGGTAATAATAACCATCAGATACACAAGAACTATACAGTTCTCGAGGAAACATAAGTTTACTCCGTATTAATTAATAAGGGGTAAGACTAACTTACAGGCGGGTATGTAGGCGGCAGTCTGTAAGGCGTGGTAGGTCGGATACCCTCGCCCTCGGCACAGACCACCGGCTGAACTTGCGGCTGTACCGCCGGCAGGCGTGTCGGGCTCTCGGGCGTCACCAGCTGTCGAAGTCAAACGCACTCGATGTTACGATATGGAACTAAAGAGGTGTTTTGTGGTACCCCATTAGTTACCATCACGATAGGGCACCAAAATATTTAACAATCTTAAAATAAGTGAAAAACTCCTAGAAAAGCCTTTCTATGTTCTTCGACTACGAGGTAGGCGTACAGTGCACCCGCGGTGCGTTATTAAATTTCTTCTGCCCTGTGTACGGTTTCCAGGTCGCCAAACCTAATAGCCGGGCAGACCAGTCAGTTTGGCCGGACATTTGGGTAGAAAGTCCGGACACCCTACATTATTGAGGATTTTGTCTCAGTATTAATAGGTACGACAAAAAAAATAATATAAATAGTGTTCGTATGGTTTGTTGTACTAATACGAAATATCTGTCTTATCGTGTTGAGAAACATCGGTCTAAGTATGCTTAGCTTAGTCTTACAAAAGCCGGACACCGTTTATTTTGGCCGAACACCTAATCAAAAAGCCTATCTATGTCCGGCTTTATCCGGACGCCTGGCAACACTAGTCCTGTGCAATACGAAGCGCACCAAATGGCCAATGAAAAAGTATAAAATTAATCTTCAATAAGTCCCCACCTTCACCTGCTGCTTGAGGTTGTTGAAGTCGTTGCTCATGTCTCGGTACCGCTGCAAGCACTCCTGCCACATGGTGGCCATCTCGGCCATCTCCGAGCGTTGCTTCTTGATCTCCTCCTGATTTAAACGACAAACATCCTGTTTCACACTATTTACATTGCAAAAATATATTATAAAGTGCGGATGCGGCAAGCTGAAGACAGGGCGCTATGGCGCCCATTAGGAGAGGGCTATGTCCTGCAGTGGACTAATATAGCCTAATGATGATGATGATTATAAAGTGCGTGTACTTTTTAAGCAAAAGGAGTGTGTAACGATCATAACAGTTGGCGTGCTGTAGTTTCTGCCATGGGAAACCCAAATGGGGAAAAAGCGTGAGTATATGCATGTATATTAAAAGAAATTTATGCTGGCATAAACGAAAAACAATTGACGAGTGCCCTCCTTCTTCTTTTTAAATCGATGTGGTATCGGTAATCGATGGTGGTTACAACTTTTGAGGAATTACTTTTTTAATTATCGGCTGGTCAGGGGGCACTGCACTCGCTCTGAGTGACGGAAGGACATATAATCCTTCACTTTGCCAGATTATGTTTTCAGCGAACCGCAAAGTTGTCTTTATGATCTGTCAACACCATAGATACCGGCACGGTCGGCAGAGGCTGATCGATTGGCTGCTGCGTTGAGGGCAAAAGTATGGCCTACAGATAGTTGTTCCGGGTCTGGCTGTTTGTATTAAAATGATATTATAGTTTAAATGTTTGTAAACGCACCCACAATACAGGAGAAATTAATAGTCGGGCAATGTTTTCTTTTCTTTAAACCAGCAATGGGAAAGATGCCTCTTGCTATCAAAAGCGACCCCGCAGTGCCAAAGATCAAGCCAAACAAAAAGTAGATCCAGGCTATTCTATAGTTACAAGTGTCTCTTACCATAAGCCTAGCATCTGTGTCCCCGACGTCCCTCGCGACGGTCTCGTACCGACGCATACACTCGCGCCACAACCTGAGCTGAGCCGCCGCTGATTCGCGCACGTTAGCAGCTGAGTCCTTTAAGTAATAAGATGGTAGTGCAATATTAGACGACTGCCTCGACAGTGACTGCCTCGTTGGCCTAGTGGCCGTAAACGTGACTGCTAAGCATGAGTTCCTGGGTTCGATTTCCGGGTCGAGCAATGTGTTATAAGGATTTCTCATAATTAATTTCTCAGTAGCACATTTTGAATAACATGCAAACTAATACTGAGCTGCAAATTGCAAAAAATACAAGAAAATTTTAATTTCGTCGGGTGCATTCGCATTAACATGTCCGCAGGGACTTAAGACCCTACAGACAAAACTGTAGGGACCTTACAGACGAAACTTATATTTACAAAACAGCCCAGATAAAATATTTACTCTAATATTTTTATCCTGCACTTGAGTCTGCGAGAAGCCTTTAAAGCAGCGCATGAGTTCCTTCCATAGCTTCATCATCTTGTCCATTGCCTCTCGTTGTTCCGCTATCTCTTGCTGCAACAAGCCACGCGTCTTATCAGTTATCCTTGTAGAACTCTATAATAGAACAAATACAAATTAATTATTAATTTCTGAATCTATATATCTGGACAAGACAAAGTCAATATTTGCAGACAAACAATATAATTTGTACAAGCTTTTTGCATCAAATAACGCGACCTTAAGGCTGGAGTCTCGTAATAAAAACGCTAGCAGTTACATCCGTAAACTTTACAGATATTTTTAAGGTGCAGTCAGCTTAGCAAAACTACCGACGCGCGACGGCAGTACATTCTCCTAGCAAGTATCTTGCATGATGCGACGTACGCAGACGCTGCAGACTAAACCCTTAGATGTTAGGGGTTGTTTGGTGGCAATAAAGCCCTACGTACCTTCACAACCTTCAGATAGTTACTCCTTCCACTCACGGTGCTCGTCTCGCCATCAGCTACACTCATGCCCGAGTCCCTCTCCCTCTCAGAATACCTATCTCTCTCCCTGTCCCTATCTCTATCTCTGTCTCTGTCCCTATCGTCATCTTCCCGCGACACTACCGAGTTCCTCTCACATCTCTCCACATTCCGCCTCCAGCGCCGATCCTTGCTGGAAGCGTTATTCCGAACCCGCGGCTCCACAGGTTTCTCATCGTAATACTTCCCAGGTTTCTCATCGTAATACTTTCCTGGTTTTTCATCGTAATACTTCGCCAGTTCGTCATATCTTTTGTCTCTCTCATCGTATCGCCTGATTCTGTTCATGTCACTGCGTGCGGTTCTACGGCAGTTGCGATCATCGTCGTAACCTTCTCTGTGCACGTCGAAGCTCCGGCTCGTCCTCTGCTCACAGTACCTCTTCTTCTCTTCGTCGTAGTGTCTTCTCATATCCCGTTCATAGTCTCGGTAGTCAGGAGGCCGTGCTCTAAAAGGATCGATACAACTTCTTGTCGGTACAGGGGCTGGAGGGTATTCAGGATATCGATCGTCATCCAAATGACGCATCCTCGACCTCACAAAATCTAGTTTGCTAGTACATTTAGGAGCTTCCTTTTCATAGTAAGATCTGTCTTGAATTCCGCGTTCGAGTGCATTAGGTATTGCCATTTTACTATTGTCGCGGCTTCGAGTTTTGGCTGAGAAGTTCTCTTGGCTCCGAATTTTGTACACACATACCTTTTCTCTAGATTTGTCATGACTTAGCTTAACTGGGCGATCTTTTTCGTACGCTTCTGATCGTCTCGCAGCGACTTCACATTGTAATGACTTGTGACTCTGAGTGCGAGGCTATAAGAAATGTATTACTTGAGTAATAATATGATAAAACGTATACATAACAATTAGGTACTTATACTACGGAATACTACGTACCAATTGATATGAATGGATGTTATGGCTACTTTTGTTGCCGTTTATTTGTGCACAGAGCTTCGCGAACGTCTCGATGAGTATAGACTGGTCTAACGGTGCGGTGGGAGAAGGAACTTCGCCGGGGTGGCTGAAAGAATCAAAGAAAACATCCAGCATAGCAATTAACTTTCTATACACAAACTCAAGCCTATGTGCCATGGTGGTAGGCTGAATCTACTAGAACACCATCTGCTACGATTGTTGCTTACAAAGTAAGCTTGATGCGCAGAAATGTGTGGATAAGTAGCATGTATACAGGGATCATGGAACACCGACGCACAACCATTAGTTCAGTACATGATTCTGGACCCACCAGCGTTGAAGTCTTTCGTCGGCTATTAGGTATCTAACCCAATCAGAATTTTTATCGAAACAAAACAAATTCACTCATTTTATACCCAAATTATCATTGATAGAAAACATGGTTTTTTTTACATGATTGATTTGATGATTGACATGAAAAAACCATGATTTCTATAAATAGAGTATACAGGCCCGAAGGGATGTCCCTTCGGCCCTGTATACTCTATTCTACTATAATTATGCAGTAGGCTACAATTTCAAAATGTATAACATTTAAACGACATACAAACTGAATGTAATATAAGTTAATGGAGAATTACTTGTCGTGATCTCTAGAAGGCACGTCTTCCCTGTGCCGGTCCCTGTGGTGGTGGTGGTGCCTATCCCGAGCGTTGGAGTGCTCGCGGTCATGGTCGTCGCGACTGCGGCGCTCCTCGCGACGTCGAGCGTGCCGCTGTCTGAAATGTAAACCATCTACTGTTACTACACACTAATTCACACTATGAAACTACAGTGTGGATTTCTTTATTTAGCCAGTGTGGGTTAAGTTCTAGTTAAGGTCAAAGAGAAAATCGCTGAAAGAAACCATGAGGTAAATTTTAAAGCGACATTGAAACGACGTTTATTCTGGCATTTATTCAAATTCATTTATTTCGTAAATAAATGTTTTTTTTTTGTTTTTTTTTGCTTAAATTTTTCATGTCACTTTTTTCTAGTTTAGTTGATAGTTTTCCATCAGCATTTTTGTCAAGGATCTACCTACACCCTTATACTGGCTTGAAAAAATTATAGTTTAAAAAAACTAAAAAACACGCTTTTATAGAAAATCCAACTAAAAAATAGAAAATAAAATTTAATAAATTTGGATTAAGAAAAGTGTAAATTAGAAAAAAATGTATATTAATGGAAAAAAGTGTGGGGTGCATAGTGTTAATATTGAAGAATACACGCCGATACATGGAGTCCACTGTGAATGACTGTAACCATGGAAAAATAGAAAATGTTTATAACTATTGACACTATGCACCCCACGCTTTTTTCCATTAATATACATTTTTTTCTAATTTACACTTTTCTTATTTATTTATTTATACAGGTGAAACTAATATAAAGCGTGTAAAAAAATAAACACCTGCATAAGCTTATTTCAAATCAAAAAATGTTTATCCAAACTAGGCTGGAAATCCACACTCTTATAAAAACCCTCCCTTTGCCCCGTTATATGATAGGCTGTTAATACCCGGGAATATTATATGGGTTGAGTTATTTTACAGCGACCAATCAAACGCATAGTTGATTTGCTCCACTAACCGTTACCTAAATAATTTTACAAGCAACTCCTTAAAAAAAAAGCATATCAAACTTACTTCTTCTTATCTCTTTTGATGGCTTCCTCCAGAAATGCGTATATAAACGAATCTTGATCTTGTGGTATAGATTCACCGACAGCATCCTAAACCAAACAATACTTAGGTAGATTATAATTACTCTGGTAATATTTTATCAAGTCAAATGAATAATGAAAATATAAACCTGTGGAGGTGATATGGAGCGTGGAGTTGAAACCAAACCTGCTTTCAAAGCCAAAGAGACGCCCTCTCTTCTGTAATAAACGCAAAATAGTTGTGACTTGCTGTTAGTTACAATTAGTATAATTTTAGGTTAGGTTACATTCGAATGTTTTACTTTTCTTCTTGTATTTCTGTTAATCGTTTGCAGTTGACTAAAACTGAATTATATTTAACGCTTTATGAATTTAGTGCTGTGTGGTGTAAGTGGGCATAAAAGTTATTTGAAAACAGTCCGAGTTCGTGTTGGACCACGCATGAGGAGGAAGGGTTCCGTAGTCGGAATAAATATTTACGCATGCACAGTAATGACTTTACCGACTGCAAAAGATAAGTTTGTATTCCATGCTATCCTAACTATGCAAAACGAAGTTATTCCTGCAGTTGTAGCTTTAGAAGCGCCTATCTCATCAGCCATTGACGTAAAAAAGTATTTTTTTATTTGTCAATATTATTGAAATATGGGATCACACGCTCATGTATGTGCTCTGAATTGTTGTTTCATCCCTCAGTACATACATGTATGAAGAGTATATACCCATTTCTTTTTTTAATTTCAGGGTACCATGTTTTAGCGGTACCTACATAAAAACACCTCTATTTCAAATTCCCAAAACCATACATAAAACAGCATTGGTCGTAACTAGCCAATTGTCTCCGAGTAAATAACCATGGAGCCACCTGGACAGAATGTCAGACGGACAGACAGAAATCAGCTTAGTCGGCTATTTCAAAACTATGCCACGATTACTTTTTTTCTTAATCCGGGCTCACTTTCCGCACGAATTAACTTATGTCACCACACACCTACTCCTAAAATATTTATGGAAATATGCTTTAGGTAGTTAACAAGTATAGACATACGTCGATCGGCGGTGGCGCCGCGGAGACCGCGCGTGTCGATGCGCCTCTACCGGTGACTGCGATGCTGAAGGACTGCTGTCTTGGTCCCTATTGGCATTGTAGGTAAACTAAGTTAAAATCTGTGTTTACTAGGGTTTTATATCAGAGTCAGAATTGGAATTACACTTTACTGTATATTTTCAGCAATTGATAAAAACTATATAGAATACTAGAAATTATTTGAACTCTTTTGACTATTAACTCTGTAGTTCTTGATTTGCAGTTCTATCTATAAGTACATTTTTGCAAAGTCTATTTTTAATAGACAAAATATAAAATTAATTTTTAGACTCAAATAATGTCGATTCATTTTTGGCATCCATTCAAATTCCACAACGCTTACTTGCAACTTAAGAAACCTAATAGATATTATGAAATATATACAAACCTCTTTGTAATATTGGAGTCATGATGTCCACTTAAATTCTGCACAGTGGCTATCTCTTGTAGACTAGCTTTCGCGGAGGACACTCGGCAGACGATTGGACAACCCTGCGGTTCAACAAGAAATAACAGAATAAAAATAAATAAACATGGTTAACAATTAACTGTCATGCGTTTACAAGTTAGCATTCACAATTTTTTGACGTGACAACGTCTTATAATTCGATGAAGCTGGCTGCACGCACGAAGAAAACATGACGCATGCGGCGTTACCTCGCTCTGAGGCGTTCCATTTAAGGCTTGAAGTGCAAGCGAGAGCGCGGAACGAGCGACATAGTATTTTCTTATGACGTTGTCAGATTCCAACTATCGTCAGTAAACCGACTTTACAGACAACCGATTTTTTATTATACTGAAGCCATTTTTAAGTTTTGGTTTGCGCTACAACTTCAACATTCATTTTATACTAAATCATAGTGAAATCCAATCCACTTGATTTACACGAGTATAAAGTTGATATTATGTATGATATTACATCATTCCCATTTGATGTAACGATTAACGATTTGATTAGATTAATTATTTTTATTTAAAAACTTTGCCCCACACTGGTTTCCCAGTGTGGGGCAATGTTTTTAAATAAAAATTCTCTCCTGCCGTGGGTGCGTTTACAAACATTTTAAAAGAACAGCCAGACCCGGAGCAAATAACTGTAGGCCATAAAAATATTTGTTCGGTGCGGAAATCAAAACCACGATACGCGGCGCAACAGCCCATCTCTTAGCTACTGAACCAACCGTGCCGTCGAATACACATATATATGAAATACATACCCTTACATTATAATTTCGTTTATGTACTTATATATAAAAGTATTTCTGAGTGTTACGTCAGATATTATAAGCAATTATTTCAACGAGATAAATCAATGATTATAGCTTATAATCATTGACTTATATCGTTGAAATAATTGAAACTTCGTTCTTAATGCTTCGGAATGGCCGATAGTAACAAGACTTATAAATTATAAGTCTTGTTAACGAAGTTAGTGCTCATTTTTGAATAAAACTATAAACTAAACTAAATACTTTAAATAAAACTTGTCAATTGAAGTCGTGAATAATAATGTTAGTGGTACAACAATATGGTTCTACGATATTTGATTACAAATATTCCAAAATAATGAACTACTTTTGTCGCTGACTTCACAATGGTGGAAAGGCATAATTTAAACTTACTCCATTTTTTAAAACAACGTAAGAGATATTCGTATTATGATCAAATAATTTGATCACGCTCGCGCCTGGCTCAGCCGGGTAATTGATTGCTAAGGATAACGTGTCTGCGAAGTTATATGCTCTTATTATACTTACGCTAGTAGAGTCTGTCAATACGGAGTTGGAATCTTCGAGCCCATCCCGTTTTTCCCGTCTCCTATTCCTTTTGAGTTTCGACGTGTCGAATATTTTGGTCAATTTTTTTGTATCGCTCGACTGACACTCCATCGTAAATAGTCAAATGGATCTCTCGACATTGGAGATCAATATTCCTAAATTAATTTACCTACTTCTATAATTCTCATCACTGCTTTAATTATGGTGTTTTAGAACATTTTACTAAAGAAATAAAATTTTAAAATAAATTGATAACCAAAATGCACGGTCAAAACTGAGGGATGACAATTGTGTATGTTAAGTTGAAATAAGAATGAAATGCTTTAAATTTAAATTCTTAGCTGCCAGAGCTACATGCTATCAAACTCTTTGGATCAGAATTGTGAGTGAGAGAGAAAGAACCATAGACCCAACATTTCTGAGTGCAATCATAATGATTTTTGGATCATCTTCAGCGTACACTTTTTTTTTAAAGAAACTCAGTTTAAATGAATACTAAGCTAATGACTAATTATTAAGCTGCTACTTTCCACTTAAAATCATCTTTCTGTAGTTGCTTTAATAATTTTAATCCCAAATTTAGATTCATTTGTAGGCGCGTTAAAACATGGCA
This sequence comes from Phlogophora meticulosa, assembly GCA_905147745.2. Lineage (NCBI taxonomy): Eukaryota > Metazoa > Arthropoda > Insecta > Lepidoptera > Noctuidae > Phlogophora > Phlogophora meticulosa. Next base: position 10,227,305 of record LR990538.1, on the reverse strand, counting down.
AAAAACTCAGCTATAGGGGGGAGGGGGTCAATCTCGATCCGTGATGCAAATCACCGGCCGTGCAACAGCTCTGATGTCGCGATAAGCATTTACACAAGTTGGTATTTCGTGATATTTCTCAAAGAACTTATGAACATAATTAATTTTGCGATTGTAACCGAATACATCGCTTATCTTATGAACTATAGACGTAAATGAAAGTCACTTAGAAACATCATATTTTTAATGTCAGGATCCAGCGATCGCCCTCACGCACATGTAAAGTTATTTTTTTATCCCTCGTTTACATTTATTTGAAGAGATATTTTTTCGTAATCTCAGTACATAGAATACAACTTAATTCCAAATTTCAAAGGTATAGTGGCTATATAGTCTGTCTGAGATGTAGGAGTGTAACATACGGACGGACAGGAATCGAGGTCGTAGTTCCTTTGACCACATGGTTTCAGATTCCGCCTTGCTTGAAATTCCATCCCAACCTGATTGATCAAATGGCTCAGCTCAGACTGATGATGATTCCAAAAGTATTCTCACCTCCCCTCTGTGCGCAGCGACTGGCTCTCATTGTAATGATTATTGAATGTTAAACATCTACTAGAAGTAAAATTAATTCGGCAAAAAATCCTCTTAAATCGAAATAAAAAAAAATCAGAGATCGTTTCGAGTCTCCTGCAAAATACTTTTGTTAGTGTTCATTTTATGAGTACTCTGTACCTTACAGAGCCTACAAAAATTTTGCTCTCCCACTGAATTGAAATTTATACTTCACATAAACAGATGAAGATAGTCTTTTCAGGTTTAGTTGGCTTTAACTTTACAAAAGTAAAATATCAAAATAAAAATTTAATTTGAATGTTATGATTTTGATGATGGTTATAATATTCATCATATCCTGAATCAAATTGAATTCAATAAACAAAGGTACACAAAATTATAAAATGCCAATTCATGAAAAAAAATAAAATTCAGATTCAATTTCAATATATTATAGATTATTGTAATTCACATTAAACTTAATTAAACTTATAGCCCACATAAGCTCCTCACACTCTCCACTACGTTTTCTCTTATAGACAAAGGCGCTAAAGGTACTCGGTATAAAATCTCCATCATAAAACCAATAAACAGATTCAAGTCCCATTTTATTATAAAAATCAAAATTACGTGTTATAATACATCTTTTTCACAATCGAACAATAGAAATCGATTATAGCACATTGACATTCTTGTTGTAAATAAATCATCATGGACATAAATAACAAAATCGGATCGTACAGCCTAACACTTGAGACACCGCTATAAATGAGGTCCGAGTCGCGAAACAGTCACAGCACAAGTAGCGCCGCACCGGGCGTCCGTATCACTATATGTACACGTACCCACAGGTAGCGCGGACCGGCGCGGCTGCGGCGCGAGCGTCCGCACACTACTCGCACTCCTCGCACTCCTCGCACTCCTCGCACTACACACGCGCACTACTCCGCGTCCGCGTCCGCACGCGCCTGGCTGCAGTGGAACAGCACGTCCGCCAGCTCGTGCGCCACCTTCTGGTCCAGGATCTGGCTCATGACGAGCGACAGCAGGCGCCGCTCGTGGCGCCGGATGAGCGGCCGGTTCTCCGGGTGCTCGGCCAGGCGCAGCAGCGTGGCGGCGGCGCGCCGCAGCATGTCCAGCGACGTGCCCATGGCATCCGGGTTGTCGCGCAGCGCCGCCACGCCGTGCTGGTTGGCCACGCCCAGCGCCGTCTGCTCGGCGCGCTCGATGAAGGCCACGAGCTGCGCCACGGCCGGCGCGTGCAGCGCCACCTCGCGCGCCGCCACGCCACCCGCGCCCGCCAGGTAGTGCAGCAGGTTGACGGCGAACTCGCGCACCACGGGCCGCTCGGGCCGGCACAGGTCGCGCGCGAGCCCTGCGCACAGCGCAGCGATGCGGCCGCGCGGCGGCGTGGCCAGCACCAGGTCCACGTTGGCGTCCGTGACGCACAGCTTGCACAGCGCCTCCAGCGCCAGGCGGCGCGGCGACAGCGGCGAGGCGGCGCCGGCGGCGGGCGGCGCGTCGCCCGCAACGGCGGCCGGGCACACGGCCCAGTGCAGCAGGCCGTCCAGCAGCGGCCGCGCCACGGCCTCTGGCTGTCCCGCCAGCTCCACGCCGCCTGCGATGTTGGCGCAGCACACAAGCGCGTCCTCGCGCAGTTGCGCCAGCGCGTCCCACCACCACTCGGCACCGCCGCGCAGCGAGGAGCAGCAAGCGGCCTGGTCCTGCTCGTCGCGCGCGGCCCGCTCGTAGGCACGAGCGCGGGCCGCGCGCGGCGCGTGCTCGTGGTGCAATAGCAGCAGCTTGCCCGCTAGCGCCAGGAAGGCGCCGGAGCGGCTGAACTCGGCCTCGTTGCCGGGCACAAAGGTGAGGCCGCGCAGGATGTTGGAGAGCGCGATGCAGCGGCGCGCCAGCGCGTCGCGCGTGTCGTCCACGAGGTTGAGGCTGGGCTCGTCGCGCGTGTAGCACTCGTCCTCGTAGTCCACGAGGCGGCGGCGGCGCAGCACGCCGGCCGGGTCGCGCACGGCCAGCGCGCGCCCCGCCGGCTCCAGCTCCATGGGCTCGGGCGCCAGGTTGTCGCGCGAGGGCGAGGGCGAGGGCGCGGCGGGCGAGGGCGCGCGGCGCGGCGACGCGGCGGGCGGCGAGGGCGCGCGCGCGCCCGGCATGACGCGCACGAAGGGCAGGTGCAGGAACTCGGCGCGGAACACGGGCAGCACGTGCGCGGCGCCGGCCGTGTCGCCGCCGGTGTGCCAGGGCTCCAGCACGTCGTGGTGCACGTGCTCGTGCGCGTCCTCGTCTTCGGGCGCGAACAGCTCGTCGTCGGGCTTGTATGCGACGGGATGCCGCCGCCTCGACTCGAGCGTGTAGTTCTCTCCGTTGAGGAAGCGCACTCGGTCGGTCGGATCGGGCGGCTCTCTCGGTTCTCTCGTGGTTTTCGCGCTCTTGATCACTGGCTCGGGACTGGCGGGCGGTGCGTACCAGGGTCCGTCTTCGTTCGACGGCGAATCGAATACGTCACTCAGACTTTTGTGGAAGTGTTCAAGTAATAAATCAAGAAGGCCGGGCAAATGCTGTAGGCCAAAATATCCTATGCAGTTGTCATCGAAGAGGAGGATGTTGAGGATGTCGAGCGCCCAGCAAGTCTCGGCCAGCAGGCCGGACTTGAGCGCCATCATGATTCGCCACGCGTCGACGGGCGCAACATCTGCCTTGGTGAGTCTTCTCCGCTTCTCCCCAGTCGGGACGGCCGCCTCCACGCACTCAGCAGGGAATGTTAACTCCCGTTTTAACTGTCCGGGAGCAGGCAAAACTGGTGCCGTGCCCTGAAAAATTATGAAATCATAATAAGTTTTAGTCAGATTTAGAGCTTTATCCTGCATAATGTCATGATATTATGCAAAAGCTATGCTAAAATATTTGATACGCAATGAGAACTTGTTAGTACGTACCGGTGAGGGCGCGTTGGAGTTGTAAGGGTCTTGCGCCACTGGCCGGGGCGCGCCTGCCCACGCGGGGCCTCCGCTCTGCTGGAATATTACAACTTTTTTGTGAATTTCGAGCCTTTTTTACTTACAATTAAATATATGACATCAGTAATAGCACTAAGGCTTTCTTTGAGATGACGTGTTGAGTTTTGTTTCGGACCCCTTCGGTAGTAGGTTGGCAATAGGATGCGTCGCAGTGCGCACATACCGTGTTGGAGTAGGCCGGGTGCGTCCAGTTGGGCGGCTGCGGCGCGCCGGGCTGCGGGCGCCAGGGCGCGGCGGGCGCGGGCGGCGCGGGGGCGCGCGGGAACTGGCCGCCCCACGCGCCGCCGAAGCGCGCGCCCGCGCCCGGGCCCGGCGCGCCCGCCGCGCCGGCCGGCGGCCCGCCCGCGGCCCCCCCGCCCCCCGCGCCCCCCGCGCCGCCGTACGCCGGCTCTCCTTTCGCGAAGTCGGGGTGCCTCCGCGGCGCGCCGGCCACCGCGGGCGCGCCTGCCAGCGCCTTGCCGCCGGCGTACTGTGGACACGCAGCGACACGTATGAGAGCTTGTCGTCGTTTCGTCCGAGCCTCGCTCTCCTCCATCTCCAGACTTCGGACTCGAGACGAAAGAACCGAAATAGTCTTACTGGGACCTCCAGTCAAACTTTTCGGTACTCGTCTCATATCCGGGACGTCGGAAATCAGGAGATAGGTGTGAACCGTCAGTTTGTGAGGTAAAAATAGATTAAAATGTATGTGCATAGCTTGGTAAACAATTTTTCACTTAAAGAATTTGTCTAAAAATTTTATTACGAAAATTAATATTGTTTTATTTCGAAAAAACTGACAGTTCGGACCGTAACGAGATGATTTTCGTTATAGAAAGCAACATTAAAATAACTTTGTTACACTGGCCGTGCACCCAAATGTGTTCGCTTAGGATGATTATTTCGTACGAAAATCAATCGAAGGTATCATGGAGTTAGTACAAAGTTGTGTACGTACAATTGATATAACATATGCTGAGATGCATTCGATCGATCTGTGTCGCTGTAAAACAAAGCTACGATTCTTTTAACTTACAGCTAAGCTTACATGATTTGTGTGAATTGAATGCATGCACATGATTTAGTGACCAAAATTGTTCATATAAAGCCACCACCACACACTCTAAACCTTTACTTCCATGTTTTGATTATTTTGGTTAAATTTTGAAGGAGCTAGTGGACGAGTTTTTGTTGGGCCATCGCTCAGCCAAACGACCGGCGACGACGAAATTCCGAAAAGCCAATTAATCACACCGCAAGCCAAAAATTTTGTTAAACAAAAATAGAAGAAAAAATTAACAGTGATAGCTTAAAATTTTGTCAAACGAGTGGTATTATTTGAAAAAAAAAATGAAGCCAAAACCACGAATGAGATTTGCCCCTTACACGATAATCGTTTACTTAATTTCCTCCCAAAACAAAAGTCTATGTCCCACGATGATAATATTGTTTCTATTTGAATCTTATTGATCTGACAGAATAAAATTATTTTGTTGCCCTTGTGAATAAATGTATCAGTGAATAAAGAAACTAACCCTGTGTACAAATTTCAAACCAAATGATGTGATGGAAATAAAATTTGCTACATCCTGATAATTTCGTTCGCTTAATCAGGACCACATTTGCAGTCTGATTTAGGTCTGAGGTCTTAATTCAGCAAGAACCGTTTACAAAAAAAACACCGTAACTTTTAAACGGTGTTTTACACACGATAGTAATTCAAAATCGTGTGCAAACGAGAATCGTGTTGTGGGGCTCGCGTGAGCAGTCCGTGCGGGTGAGAATGAGACCGTATCGCCAATCGATGGGAAGCGGTGTTGAGTGCGTGGTACAAACGGGGCGTCCGTACGTAGGGCCTGGGCGTCGGCGACAGCGGCGCCACCAGCTGCCGCGCGAGCTGCGAGTTCAATAAGTTACTGACGGACTGCGCGCCGCCCGACATCTACACATCAGACAGAACCGTCACTCACGACGTACGACATCACGTCGGTACAGGCGAAGTCACTCGCCGCGGTAACACATTACGCGTTACACAACACACTTATAATGCTAATACGTCTACCTTATAGATGCCGTGTACACGTCTTAATGCCACTCAATCTGATATCAATATTGAACTATTCAGAGACAAACAAAGAGTGATACCCTTCATTAGACACCGTCTTGTTGGCATCATCAGAAAATGTGGGATATTAAGTCGCCTATGCGCACTCTTAGATGGCCTTTCACCAAACAATTTATTGCCAAATATTTCTTGAGTCATTGCTTGCCCTAATTGGAAACAAAATTATGAGCAATCCTCTGTGAGGCTTTATTAAGCGATATATATTATGAATGTCTGACGATAAATTGCCTGGTGTGGCTTTACAACATACCAATTAATTACGACGTCTAACGTTTCAGACCGTTATGAATTGCGCCTGTGTATTGAGTCTTTAAACATCATAGTGCCACACTTCATCACAGGATATAACACTATGATAATTAAACAATAAATTTTGAATTCTTTACAACAGTTGTCTGATATAAACTTTTGTTAGTTAATCTAAGGGCCTTAAAAATCCTAAAAGGCACTAAGTAATTGGATGTTGTTCAATATTTTGCACTGAAATAATTAAATTGTACTAGTTTTTACTTAATCTCTAATGCTGCTTGGCCGGTAAGCTCTACAAATGACTTGTAAACTGAACAACAACCAAGTAATAATGCATTACATAAGCATTTTATTTACTTGACCATAGTATAGTACTCCTTACATGCTAGACATGCAGACCAATATTATGACTGGCTACAGGAATGGTAACTATTGACATTCCAGACTAACTTACGTTTAACAAAAATCATATCAGCTAATATTTAAAACTTTGAGTATCTTGAAACAACTAGGATATTGGAATATTATTAAATTGGAATAGGAGGACACATTATATTATAACATACATTTTCTATACTTAAACAGTCTACTAAACTTATGATTCATGCTACACATAATAATTTGAGACAACTTAATTACCCAATTATCTGAATGATGACATATCTTCTTTTTTGTTTTTAACACTTTAAACGCCAGATGCAACAAGCAATACGTTTTCTATTGTTTCTCGTTGTCTGGCAGTTAAGGTGTTAAGGATATTCAGCTGAGTATCGCAAGTTGTGTCATTTTAAAACCATAGCCTGGAAACACCGCTGCATATGAAATGATTATCTTATGTTCTTCTGCATTACTTTTTTACTGGTACGTCCAGACTATGGTTAACCCTAAATGTGTATCTGTCACCGGGTATTTGCAAACACTGTCAGTTTATTAGGTCTCGTGAAATTACTATAGAAAATTGACAACTAACTTTATAATATATTATGCAAATGAGTATATCTTATGTATCAACAAAAACAACACATCGGTTTGTTTAATTTAGTGACTACGAATTAAGAAGCGGGCACCGGGCAGGGAGTATATCACATGGTATGTACTTATAACCGCGAACAGCGTTTTGTTCCATCGTATTTCATAATTTGAAGGTATGAAACTGATAAATTAAGAAGTAAAAAGTTTTTATGGATCTAATTGTAAATAAATAATAATTTCACAATGTTTGCAATTGCACGGTCATACATCTTAGTCAAGACAGACATGTAAGTGTAATGTAGTGTAGTATGATGTCAGTAGTTACCTCATGCGGCGGCTGCTGCGGCGAGATGGGCGGATGCGGCGGGTGCTGCGGGTGCTGCGGGTGCTGCGGGTGCTGCGGGTGCGGGTGCGGGTGCTGCGGGTGCTGCGGGTGCGGCGCGCGGTAGTAGTCGGGGTAGGCCTGCGCGGGCGGCGGCGTGGCGGCCCCGGGCGCGGCGCCGCGGTAGGCGGGCGCGTAGGCGCCGTACTGCTGGTACTCCGCGCCCGCGCCCGCGCCGCCTACCGCGCCCACCGCGCCCACTGCGCCCACCGCGCCCACCGACCCCACCGACCCGCCTCGGTACCCTCTGCTGGGACAACGCAGGAACACACGTTACTAACTCCTCCACGACTAACCACGTTCGCACCGTTTGCAAGAAACTCCTTGTTTGTTCTCATTGGATAGATTTTAATACACGGACACCAACTCGGACTTTATAATGTTCTTATAATTTAGTTAATTTATTTTGGCACTAATTAAAATGATGCCTAATTTACACTGTGTCTTTTATTTACTTTCAAGGAATATCAACCTTCTCATCACACGGCCCATGGCTATAATTCACTACGATAACAATATGATTTCACTTTTACACACGTCCACACTGAACTCGATTAATATTACTACTGAACATGGGCCTTCCCCATTTTAACGATAAGCCGATACTACTAATAATCTGAGGAATTCCCCGAGATAACGTCCAAACAATATCCATTGTTATAATCAGTATGCTATGCCATGTGCATGAGAAAGATTGAATAATGCGGAAACGACGGACGAACATGTATGAAATTTACTATTTAAATCTTCTTATTTTTTGTTGTTGTTGTTTATATCATATTTACATGTCTCTGTAAGTATAGTTACTAGTTTCATGAGCTTACCTGTCACCATCGGGGCCATAAGGAGGATAAACAGGCCTATTAGGCTGCTGGTAAGGAGATCCGTATTCATACCCGTAACCTTGTTGGTAACCTGTGAATCGACATTACATATCATGAAATTAAATACATAAGCAAATACAGTACCCAGAATTGAATATGAGACATCGATTTTTGGAAAGAAGTTCGGCTTCGAAGAGCGTTAGCTCTGTAACTTAGATGGTGTACGATAGTCTTTTTCTAAAAAAAATACTCGATGTCACATAACGGGCGGGTAATGTAAATATTTTTTTTTTAATGACGTGCACGTAATGTCAGATGTTAAATAAACAATAATATTAATAAAACCATGCAGATTTTGAAATTATGTGGGATGTACAATAAATATCACTAAATATTATTTTTTTTGCAAAATTATATAAATATGGCCATAGCAAGCTACGTTTATATATTACAGGAAAATAAAAAAACACACAGAAAAGACATTCACATTTAATATACAGAGGTCACTTGATACCGTAAATAAATCTCTATTTCTAAGTAAATGGTAATTTTAAGGCTTCGCAACATCAATTATTTTATATTTTCTTGATGGCTGCCTAATTTTTATTTTACTGAATATAAGTATGTATTTATTGATTTACCAAAACGTATGCTTTTAAAGACAAGACAAAGGAACGAATGAAACATTAATATTGGTTACTTTTATGACGTTATTACGGGTATCATGCGAATGGACAAGGGTTATTTAGTGACATAGGTAAGAGCCATGGAGTAGTAAACAAATGGAGTGCTAACAACTCATTCAATTATGATGGAATTATGATGTTCTCTTTTTTTTTAAAGGAATTTACTGCATTCAAACTGCAAGATACAGGGTGCCAGAGCAAGGGCCTTCGTTGTTTCACTGTGAGAGAGAAAGATAAAGATATACAGGACAAATAGGAACATCCCTTCTTCGCAAAAGAACAATGCATTTTGAGAGTGTCAGGAAAGTCATTTTTAATCTATCTTCAACATTGATCGTATTGATGTACACTTTATTCACAATAACATTAGACAAATTTCGCTATAACGTCGTCATTATTTCTTTATCAGCTATTGATAAAGTCCGTTATTTCAAGATTTATAGAAAGCAACGTATTCTGTTAACTATTAGTGTTATACATTTTGAGACTAAAATACAGTCATTTTAGCAATATAACAGATTACCTATCGGTTTTTGGCCGTTATTTGTCTAATGTTATTATAAATGTATATAGTAACATCATATCGCTTCATTGTATAGACCAGCCTGAATTAAGTATCCCCGACAGTAACATTACCACTGCGATGCTAAGTTTACGCATTTCCACGTTAGCCCTCAATTCGTTTACTACCCATGTGGTGAGGAGATGTGCAAGTGTTAAGTACCTGGGGGTCTCCTGGGCCCCGGCGGCTCGTCGAACGGGTTGGAGGCGGCAAGGTTGTCGCCGCCCGGCCCGCCGCCTACAACCACACGTCTTTGTACCCACACGTACCCGAGAGGAACACTAAACCTCCGATATTCACTTCCAGACTAACTACTTGCACAAATTGAAGAGAATCAGAAGTTCTTGACAATGCGCCATAAGGATCGCGTACAAATCGATATACAATTCTAAAATCCAGATGTATTTATTGTTAATAAATACAACGACAATTATTGTTTACTGTCGATGTGCGCGCTAACTTTTCGTGCATTGCATGTCGTGAGCATTCTGTATCTATTTAATCTGTGCTACCAAAGTGCTCAGTGTTACCTTGGTAGGTAAAACATAAAACCAGGGAAGAGTTGTTATATTTACAGTAAAACTTAGTTTATGCACATAGATGTTAAATTCCTCTGAGATACGACAGTTACCCCCGGTTTCTGAGTTTGTTCAAATGAATCTGCTGTCAATTGTCATGTCAAGTTTGATTGGATGTAATTTCTGACAACCGATCACAAGATTTAACGTGAGATTTGATTAGATTAAGGCCACCTTGCATCACAAATACATAAATACATTTAACTCTGAACATAATGGAAACATTGTTCTATTTCTGTGAATTATTTGAAGCTGACAGAGACGAAACGATCTTTTAACTATTGTTAGTATCAAATGTATCAAATTTTAGAAGTTTATGTTGCAAGCGGGCTTGAATGGTCAGTCTTTCAGAGGCCGGGTGTTAGAAGTTAGTGGTAAGCGGTTAGAGTCGTATGATTGGTTAGCAGTGGCTACTCGGAGACTGTTAGATAGTTAGTTGGCATAAAACGAAACAAAAGAAGCGCCGGCGCGGCGCATCGTGCAGTGTCAACGTCGCACTGGCGCGCTCGGCTCAGCTAGGGCTAGCTCATGTACAGCGGAACTAACGGGACGAGCTCAACGAACACCGTCGACATGCGATCCTGATGTATTTATATAATACGAAACAAGATATTTTAGTCGTTTTACCACGACATATCATGATTAAAATTTTGAGTAAACTCTATTGGATGTGAATTCGCAAAGTAACATACGCGATGTAATATTCCCCCAAAAGTTCTGAGTACGATCAAATACCAGAGAATTTAACCATTTTTCGTGCCGTTGCGCGTATTTACCGCCCTTTTCCGAAGAGCCGTGCCGAACAGGGTTCAAACATTTGGTGTCTTAAAAAGGATCGTAAAATCTGGATAGCCGACGATGTTCACAAGCGCCTATCAGTGCACGTCCGTGCGAGTGACGCGGTGCCACTACAGTCGGAGCTAGCGACTGTCTATTCACACTACCAATCAAGAGGCGGTATCATCAACTCTTATATCCATGCTCTATGAGAACTTGTTGCCTTTCGTCAGATGATATTTTCCATTTGGAGCTCTATCTTTATACATATTGTGGTAAAGCAACATTGAAATAAGATCTAATTTTGTGCCGGCAATTGAATTAAGTTGATAATGATCGTTAATGACCAGTATGCGCATGCGCATTTTTTGTTTTTATCACAAAATGTAATGGTAATAAGAGTTGTTAATACAGCAAGAGATGAAGCGACATTGAGAGAGGTTAAGTCGTAATGAGCCGTATGCAGGCAAGTAGTATGTACCTTGCGCGTGGTTGGGTTGCGGCGGGTAGCCGGCGTACTGCGCGGCGTAGCCGTCCATGCCCGCGCCGCCCGCGCCGCCAGCGCCGCCAGCGCCGCCCGCGGGGAACGACTCTTGTGAATTTGACGACCCTGCTGAAAAACATGGAGCCAAATCATATATGATCTTAAACTTTAACATGCTAGGAATAAAACACTGTTATATTTCACAGTACTGTCAATTAACTAACTAAAAATTCTTCCCCTTTGAATACTTGGCCGGCCATTACAGCCCCATTTTTTTTTTCTAAAAAAACATTAATATTACTGTTTTTGTGTGCGATGGTTAATACAAATAATGAGAAACAGCAATTTTTTAACGTCAAAATGTACATACGACAGTCCCCCAAAACGCCCACCCTTCACCACTTCCTAGTGTTTTTTTCTGGAAAGAAGAATTGTCGCAACAAACTCCCCAGCAATACGAAAGTGATGTAGGAGGATATTTGCAAAACGGCGCAAACCGCCTATATTTGCGATACGCTCAAATGTACATACATGTCCGCCATGAACAACGAACATTAACAGCAAGTGAACTTATCCGAACATACCTGTACTGGAAGTGCTATTCGACTTGCCGCTTTTTTTCTTGGTAGATGCCTCAACTTGGTTGATGATCGGCTGCGGATCGATACCACCGCGGTCGAAGTGGCACTCATAAGCAAGCAAGTTTTTCGTGTAATGCTTGCGAAGCGTGTACGCCGCGGACGACGACGCACCGATGCCCAGCAAACCCGCAATGTCCTTCCACGTCTTATTCTTCGTCACCTGCAAACACACATAATAAGTTAACGTAAAACGAACAACTTTGCAGTTTTAAAGTAAACAAATGAACACGAGGCGACAGTTAACTCGAACATAAAGTGTGAAGGTTTAGTGCTCGGTGGAAAAGGCGATAACTCGCGCGTGTTAACGAGTGGAAACCTGACCATGCCGGCGATTCTCTAACGGCGAGACATTTCCCCGTGGGCGCGGAGAGCCGGCCGGCGCGCACGGCGAGTCGCGCCGAAGTGTCGCGCGCGCCTGCGCTCCAGCAGTACAATGATAAAAATTTATTAACTATCGTTAAAGGCCGCGGGTTTATGGCGCCTATTCACATAAAGCGCGGTACATGCACTAACATAAATCCTAGCTGAAGTCTATTAGTCTCAGTTGCATAGCGCGCTGCGCCTCGGTTTTACTAGCACCGCTAAAGTGATACTCGAGAATACAAATGTTAACGTTTAAACTGTAAAACCGAATTGAATTACACACACCGTTCGTCTTTTGTATATTTATTTCTTTGACTTTTAGTGTGGTAAGCAAAATGAGATGCAGTTTTAAATGCAAGAATGACGTTTATAGTATGTTTCAAGTAATACAGGAAAAGCTACGTAAGGCAGAGTTAGCGGGGGTAGTGAGACGTGCATTGGCATCTACACTCGCAGCAATTGCTAGCGAAGGTCCAATAAAGTTGCACTTACATTTTTACATACAGTCTATTATTTTCATCATTCGTACTTTGAAATGTTATTTCAATATTTTAAATTATACATGTAATTATTTTTTCCGGTCGTTTCGGATTGCGGTCCCTTCGGACCATGGGTGTCTAGGCGCGATTGAGAACACACTTGTACCACCACTGTAATATCTGCCTCGTCGATGGTTCCATGAGATTAGCCTTCGTAAGCGAAATTCGATCAGCAAGACAATATTATTGTAAACTAGCTATGCCCGCGACTTCGTTTGCATCTACGTCGAAAAACATCTATATGCCGCATAGAGAAGAAATCGGCGACCTGGCCTAGTGATGCATCCTAGTGGGAAGCGCAGACCTAAGCTTGAGTCCGGTAAGTCCCTAGGCGAGAGTGACATTGTTCTGCAATTTCTATTTTTACTCTTTCGGACGCTAAACAAATTTCACCGCTGAATTGCATGCGTACCTAGTGATCTTTGGCTGATACTAATACTTGTTTCTCTGCGTGTCCGAGTATCTCTCTGAGAGATATTCGGATTTGAGTGTAAGTGTGTGGCGCTGTCGGTCAACCGATAACAGCGCACAGCGTTGTGTTCCTAGATAATCTTAAGATTGAGTGAACCGCTTGCGTTGAAACATAAACTAAGTGAAAAAACAAGTGATTCGCATTGGTTTTGTGCTTCTTACGTGATGCGTGCACTTAAAAAAGAGTCTAAAATTACAAAAATGACAGAAATTGGTTCTGTTGGTTACCCTTTAACACCCCCACTATTTCTTTTTTAATTAATTCAATTAACAGACATAGCCGCTGCAGAAGTATGTATATGTAGGTATAGATAGATATCAATGGTGTTGAATAATAGTCGTGTATAACAAGTTAGCTAATTTCGGAGTAACCCGGTTTACGAATGAGACAACGACGCAATAAGTTTTAAATGTAGCGCGAATTGCTAAATATGGTAGAAGCTTTCACACTACCAATTATTATCTTGTTACAATATTTAAATTAACCAAATGGTAAAAGTTGTTTAGACCCAAATACTTTCCCATTGTGAGAAATATCGAATTCATATTCATTTTAAGCGGGCCTGTGATTTAAATTTATAAGAAAGTGCATTTTTTTATTATTGTACCTATTTCTTTTATGAAAAATATTGTAGTTTAGTTCAAGACTTGCCTAGTACGAGAAATGACCTGGAAAAATATCATTTATCCAAGGTCAATAGACAAGCAATAGTAAAAAAAATATACTCATATGACAATTTTGTTCCTATTGTTTCCGTAAAATCGTTGTTTCATAATTAGATCGTATTGTCACATTTACGACATGAGACCGGTAACTGGTAAGTAACATAATAACGCATTTCCCTTGGCCAGCCTTCGGGAAGTTGCAACTTTCTTGAGTAAAATTGACTGGTTTTGCGGGTCGTCAAGGAGAAAAAAATGTATAAAGGCTTATTATGAACGAAGTTATTATGGCAATGCACAGATAGTAATTTGGCGGTGCGGTAAAACGCGAAGTGAGTGAGTGAAGTCTCGTTTACGTCGACCTGAGAGAACGCCGCGCCTTGCGCAGGGCGTTTGGCGTTTGCACAAACTTCTTACTAACTACTTAACAGTAGTAATAATGAATATTTTTCTAAGTGTTAGTCCAGGAACCATAAGTTAATTGAATATTAGTGTTGAGTGGGTGTGGCGGGTGTGGCGGTGTGCGCGTACCTCGACGAAGCCGCCGCGGTCGCGCACCAGCAGGTACAGGCGGTACAGGTCGAGCGGCTGCTTGGAGATGGTGGGGCAGGCGGCGATGGGCGTGCGGCGCTCGTCCATGAAGCCCAGCAGGCGCTCCACCCAGCCGCGCCGCTCGGGCGCGTCGTCCATCTCGTACAGCTTGCCCAGCGAGTCCGACTTCTGGCGCGGGGGGGGACTCATCACATACCTGACCGTACCCGACCATAGCGAGCCCAGGACATACCAGATACCGCGATACACAGACAACACTGGCATACTTTGCAATTTTATTTTGAGTCGACCGTTGGCCGCCGACTCGACAGTAGATTGTTTGTTGTTTTTGCTGTCATCTACTGTCAACCGTAGGGCAAAGAACCACAGCTTGTTGAAAAAGTTATCTAATTAAGCCAGCTTACACCACAAATCAATAAATACATATAAAGCTAAACAAATTATAACCATCGTGCTGTATCTGTTAATCGTTTGAAGATGACAGAGACAGCATGATTATTGTTTCTTGTTGTATTGTTTACCAGTCAACATATATTTTTAGTTACTTGTGGTGCAAGGAAGTCTAAATATCATGCAAAGGTTTTTAACTTTCTGAAATCACTTTTTTTATGATTTTGCCACAATAATTCACTACAGTCAATTTTATAATTAAAAATTATAAAATTGTTCGAGGTATCATGAGTATGTCCTATGGGTCAAAATGTTCAGGCCAGTCTACTTAATGTTGAAACTAAGCATCAGTTTTTCTTCTAAAGTACCAATTTAGTGCTAATTTTAAGTAATCCGAAAAATAATCCAAAAACCTTAATATTAAAACCAGTACTTAGTTGTTACAATGATAGCAAATACATCTAAGTATAAATAGATTATAGTCTTATTTTACGCAGAGTATGAAGTGAGCTATTTTCACGGCAATCAAGTTCAAGCGTTTAGATTGATAGTGTATGTGTTACCGGGCCTGACGAAGACTCGCCTATTCGTCGCCTTGAATTTTCAGCCTAGAATAAAAAAATCCACTAATATAAATTTTATGTTCAACAAACTACTTTCGTCAGCCCCGTTCGTTTGGAAAAAACTCCTTATGATTTATGAACAGTTCAAAAATAAAACAACATTAAAAGATAAGACAGTTAAGACAAAAGGAATATTAAATTAAGTGAAAAAATTACAAAATAAGGAGTTTTTACGAAATTGCATTCCAATACTAACCCTTTTCAATAAACTACATCTTACAAGCTAGTAAATAGTTTACGAAACGGGGACTTTGGGTATTTTCATGCAATCGATGCACAGTGCATATCAGATATATAAGTTTAACAGGCTCTAAATGTCATGCTATCCACGAGTGGCTACAGTAAACAGTCGGCAAGAACACGGAGAATTCATTCCAATCTAAAACTGTGTAAGAAATTCTACGTAAAAGTGTAATTTAGAACCAACAGAACCTTTTGTTGTGTAAAGTGTTTGAGAGTATTAAAACATTTCTCAGTTGAAAAGTTCCTAAATTGTTTCTTGAAGCGAGTCCACAACCAAAAAGAAAAACTGTAGCAGAAAGCGAAACAAATGTGAATAACTAAAGTATTTCTCAAGCTTTAAGCTAAAAGTTGGTGTCGAAATTATAACTGGAAAAAAATATGTACATAGATGCATTCAGACAATGTTATGCATTAAAAGGCAATGCATTTTGTATTATGCAGATAGAAATTGACTAACATGCAATCGTAACACGGTATTAAGTGAAAATATTAATCGTATCGAGCACTACTCATGCTAATGATCTTTAACTTGATATAAACCTTTGATCTGTAGGACTCCGGCGCAATGTGACTGTTAAATACCTGAAATACATGATAAAATGCAATGCCTCCCTTTCGCTTACACACAGCTTATGTTAGGAAAGAACAAGACAGTTGAAATGTATGAGGTTAACCTACTAAAAACTCAAATGGCCGGCGATGTGGCTCTTTATTGAATAGGAACAAAAAATCATGTTGGATACACGAATGTTGATCAGACAAATAAAGTGGGTGTACAAAGTTTACAATGCATCATATGGTAGGTATAATGCAAATCTTCAAGGCTTTCGTGTGATCGACACCCGTGACAAGTGAGTTTCGATATGGATTTCCAGATCAATGCAATAATTATGTGAATAGTAAAAATACGAAAGGATTTTTAAAATAAACATTAGTATCTTTTTGTTCTCGTAACCTGTACAATTTTCTACTTTTATAATTTTTCTCCCCTTAAAAAAAACCTTTGTGTACAATTGACCGCACGTTAGTGGTAACACTTTGACCTTACGTTGGCTTAGCGTAGTGTAGTACCGAGATTCAATGTAATAACGCAGCCTGTTTATATTTATTGGTTTTGTTACACTGACGTGCGGTCGACTCTTCTACTACTTGGAATAAGTGTTTACGAGAACAAAACGTCCTTCAGACAGTTTCCATCAGAAAACTAGCTAAAGGACGAGGCAGGTATTAGGGCTTCAAGTAAAACATCCATTCGCAAGTCTAACTATAAGCCAAAATCCTTTGTAACAGTATTGTGGTTGAAGTGTGAATCAGCTAAAAGAACAGAGTAGACGAAGAGTGGTTCTACTTGACAGAAATATCTGTGGAACTTATGGTCACTTTAAGGACATCCATGACCTGCCTGCACTAAACACAAATAGCAATTTTTATTTTATGTTTTTACTTTACTTTAGGGGGAACTGACAGGAAATACAGTTATATGGACCTGGCCAGTTCCACGGATAGGTCAGTGTGGCGACAGTGTTCAGGAGCAGTGTGATGTGTGGTGTGGTGTGGGGTGTGTGGTGGCGTGTGTCGTGTGGCGAGACTCACGGGACTAGAGGGCGGTCGCGGCCACGACGAGGGCGAGGCGTCGTAGTCGTCGTGCAGCGACGAGTGCGAGCCGCCGCCGGGCGACGGCGACGGCGCCGCGCTGCCCGCGCCGTACTCCTTGCGGGACCCGCCCTTACTCGAGCCCGACCCGCCGCCGCATGCTTCTTCACCTGATGCTGCAACAACGCGTACTTCTGAATAAGTGTATTGTCAACACAAAGGATGGCTTTCTGACTCATACAAACTTCACTGACTTCAGACTTTTGCAGCCTATTGTAATTTTTGAAGTTCATAAGTGCTGATTACACCATTGTCAACCTAGTTCACCTTGTTTCGGTAGAAATATAGGTGGACCAATGACCTGGTGAAGTTCGCGGAGATCCGCTGAATGAGAGACCGGTTCAGGTGATGCTCGAGGGAAACCATTGGGCACCGATTCAATAAGGATGAAATAAATATAGTTTTTAGAAGTTCATACCTGCGGATGCGTTGCTAAGCGTGCTCTGCTGGCTGCCTTCGTCTAGTGGCGCACCGTCCGGGCCGGTGGTGACGAGTGCGGTGGCGGGCGCGGCCGGCCCGTTGTCGTGCGGCTCGGCCGGCGCCGTGGGCGGCGGCATGGCGCCCTCGGGGGCCCCCGGCGTGCCCGGCCCGCCCGGCCCGCCCGGCCCGCCCGGCCCTGGGGGGCCCATGTGCCGCGGTTGCTGCTGAAACAGCGCGGACGCACGGTTACTTATCATGCAAATCTGATGTGGCTATTCGGACATCGAGCCTGGATCAAGTTGTAGGTCGAGAGTTACAACAACTAGGGTATAAAGATCATACGTGGAAGATAGACTGCCTCTTGTTATGAGTTTATTACCAATGATATTTATCAAACAGTGGGTCACTATGACAACAGTGCAGTTGCAAGTACCTTCAGAGGAGGATAGTGTTGTGGCGGATGCGGTGGTGGTGGCGGGCGGTACCCGTACGGGTAGGGGTGGTGATTTCTCGGAGGGTAGCCGTAGGGCTGTGGCGGCGGGTAGTGCGGTGGCTTGTAGCCGGGATGGTGCGCGTAGGGCTGCGCCACCATGGCCCCGGGGGGCGGGCCACCGCCGGGCGTGGGCGCGCCCGCAGCGCCGCCGGGCCCCGGCCGCGCCGTCGGCCCGCTGCCGTCGGACAGCGATGACGACGTTCGCGGCGGCATCGCTACGTTCTGCGTGCCTGTAATTAATCATAATTCGTTCTATAAAATAAAAGAGATGTAACCAATACAATAACTCATCAATCCGTACTTAAAAACGCAGCAGATAACTTGCAGTACTATCGGGTAAACAACATTCACTAGTCATAACTCTGAAACTAGCGTCGCGCCTGTTTACAACGCAAATCCAAGTTGAGTGTCAAGTGTATCAATTAAATTGTATACGAGAGTGCAAGCGACAAACATTGGCGTATATCGGTTTAGTGATCGATCGTGGAGCTCGGCGCCGGTGCTCGCACACACAATTTGAATAATACAGTTAACGAGGGCTCGCCTAAGCCGGCCGAGTATCAGTCGAGGGCGGAGAGACGCATCCGATCACTTTCGTTTTCCGTCGGCACGTGAGCAGAATGCGCCGCTAGCCTGCGAATTCTCGCTGCACTTTATTGCATCCGTATATGTGCATACGACATGCACGCAACGCATTGACCGAGGCCGAGATACGAGCGGCAGTGATTTGCGACGACGAAAGTGGTATTGCAGCTTTTATGTAGGTCGATTTGGAGTCGGTTATGTTAGTGTTACGTGAGAGCGACTACCGTCTGTTACACAGTTAATATACATTTGCAATTACTCCGGTGCAGTGACGAAAACTGCGCGCCAACTAAAGCGGTGCGCGGTCAAGTTTTTAGTACACATTTGAAATGCGCCCTTTACGACGTTTTGTATGAATAAAGATAAACACGTGCGAGGGTCGTCACTTTAATCTCATCAGCGGGCTATTATCGGGCCATTATATTGTGTCGGCGCGATCAGACGGCCGGCAGACGGCGAGGCGCCGGTGAATCATAGATAACAGCGCTGTGCCATACGCGCCCACCTATATATCTATTTGTTTAAGGCGACCTTTAATGAGTGTAGCGCCGCGGTAATGGGGTCGTCCCGGCTCGACTTACATCTGACCAATATCTCGTAAAAATAGCACAGGTCCTATTATAAAACATGTAAAGAAGATCAAGAGAAATCGTCTTGTTGTATGGATACAAATCTTGTCTTACTTATCTTTTACTAATGATCCTAAGATCTGTTTGTAAACAGCAGCTGACAGGCACCTTAAATGCTTCGGCTAACGGTTATGATGAAATGCCATGTAATCTGCATTGTTTGTTTGTAGACAGTTGCAATCTTCAGTATACGAGTGCATTGTTTACACGACACAACAACAGCGTCCGTAGATTACTGTTGGTTAATATAACGTATAACTCCAAAACATAACACGCTATGTGTACTACACCGTTTAGTTTGTTATATCGGCACTCACTTCGCGTTATAATAAAACGCCGCAGTAAATTTAACGTCATAGCGCATACGGCTTGACGCTTGACCAATTAGTCCAACGGGATAGTTACACAGTGGCCGAGCACCGATATTTTATTATATTGTGAGCTTACCGCATCCCGGATTAAAATAGGTAATGTCACCGAGTTATAACTGCAGCCGAGTTTTTGTTAAAAAGCTTTTTAATGAAAGCATATATTTACAAGTCACAACAACAGCGAAGCGCTATAGAAAATTATCTTAAACGTAGATTTGAACATGACTACTGTAGAAATAAGGTACAGACACGAGTGCTGACGACAGAACTTGAGTATTTAACAACCTATGATGTTTGATTTCAAAACGTTTCGGTTACTCACTACCTTGATACTTTGTCTACTTCAAAGCGTTATAGTAAAGTTCGGCAATGAAGTAAGCACCAGAAGCATATACTTCCATATCGTAAAACGGGGTAAAAAGAAACAAAACTTTGAAGGGGATTTTCGCGTTAGTTTAACATCGTTTGTTATACGTAACTACTACAAGGAGTTTATTTTTAGGAATTGAAATTAAAATTTTCGCCGTTTTTTTTTAATAGAATATTTGAAAAGAATATTTAATCAATGTTAAAATCTAATTTAAAGTTATGTTTCGATTCATTCCGGCGTTTTGATTAACCCCGATTTACCGGTACATATTATAAATAGTACTAATATTATATATCTTTCCGAAACATAATTGCTTCTGTTGCCTACAGACTTTATGCCAAGCGAGCACTCGTTTCCTTTACATTTGCTTCTTCATAGAGCCAAGACTATGGTCTTGGCTCTATGAAGAAGCAAATGTATACTTTGCTGATGCCTCAATGGTCAACAAGCTTTCTTCTCCTATAAGTATTAACAAAGAAATAGTATTTACAAGAGCCCTACATTCAATAAGTCTTGTAGCCTGATTGAGCAACACAGCAACTCATGGACTCGAACGAACCAGCTCTGTCAAGGGCAGCGCCCGTCACCGCGCGGCCGCGTGCGTAACGCACCAAGCCGAGGTCTTTACTTTCCCATCCGACAATAGCGCCACAGTTGCACGTGCAACTCGGTGCAAGGTTTCTGTTAATGTTACTTTAACGTTTGAACGTGTCTTTTGGACAACTCTCCAAAAGAAAATGACACGGTTTATTCGGTGGAGCTGTTTCATGAGCGAATTGGTGTGTATAGTGAAAACATGATGCTCTACAGACATTTCATAATTATTTTCGTAACTTCTGGTACCTATAACGTTTAACGTCTCCATGCTGTCAACCTATTTATGTCTACTACATATACCATTTTTAAGAAAAAAATTGTAAGAAATTACTTAGCTTACTAGCACTTTAAGGTTGAAATTGTTTCTATAATATTAAAGAGAGTGCCGTTCCAGCCAACTTTTTTTTTTTTAAAAACGTTGCCCCACACTAGGAATTTCTCCTGTATCGTAGGTGCGTTTACAAACATTTAAACTCACATACACAAACAGCCAGACCCGGAACAATTACCTGTAGATCATACAAATATTTTTTCCGTGCGGGGATCGAACCCACAACACGCGGCGCAGCAGCCGATGGCTCAACCACTGCGCCAACCGTGTCGTCAAACTTTATTCAGCTTATGCTGATATTGTGTGCTCACAGAGAACTTGTTAGTGTTCTTTCGGCTAAGAATTCGTAAGCACATAGATATGACACAAGGTGCATCAAAGTCAAGTGTCAGGCACGAAGGGCGCGGGCTTGCGAGCAATGTGCGGACAGCCGCGCGAACCCACCGCGGTCGTAGCTACCAACACATTCCGCGCATACGATCAACCGCGCCCACGTTAGCTGCATATAGGGCTACCGAATGATCGGAATCGAAATGGATTGTCGGTAGAAAGCGTGGAATGCCTCAGCTCGCTGTTTTGTTGCCATTCGGTGGAACGAGCATACTTTCAGCTCTCTTATTCTCTTATGGGTTATATCAGAGGAGAAAGCTAACGGGCGGGAGTAGCCAGTAGCATTGGTTCCACAGTTCCACTCAGTACTAAATAAATGGAGTGCTAGTATAAATAATGTTCTTACAGTTCCAACGAACCCCCACTGCAAAAGAACTACACATGCTAAGATCCATGGGTATAAAATCTGTCCTATTGTTAGATTATCGCTGATTCTGGTTGGTGTATGAATGTGACTAATGGTAACTCTGGCAGTTATTGTGTGGGTCTCTGGTCTAATGCTTTTAAGAGTTCTCCTGTCCCTACCTAAATTATAACTCCATTTCATTGTTTGATTTGACACACATTCAAACACCGCAGATTTTATCACAACTGCGGTCTTTGAGACCTTTCTCAAGCATCATCATCCGTTTTTCATATCTCGCACACAAGGAAATATGGTAAATTTTGAAATTAATCCAAGTATTTATGGGTTTTCTAATGACCATACTTGTTATTTGCAAACCCTAGATCGCCACCACAAATTACTGCCATTGAAACCAGCAACAAGGCAAGTCATGTAACCGAGGCGGTACTTATAAGATCTATTTACTGCAAAATTCCATTCGTACAACAAGCTCAATGATTTTACATTACGCTGAATGTAATTTTGATAAACAAGTTAAATACTAAATGAGGCAATAACACAAAATGTTTTGACAGTATAAAAACATACACATTTTCGTTAATATAAGCTATATAAATGTTGCGTCAAGTGCTCACAATTTACACGAGGTATCTAAACTGACAGGCTCACAACGTGGTCGTTCAAAAGTGGCATGACATGAGTATTTGTACTAAGAGAATTCATAGTCACGCAGACACGACGCTATTAGCAACCCGATGTATTCTATCTGTACATAAAGATTCATTATATTTATTTGTTTTTATATGTATTTCCTATGTAGTAGTTATAAGCTATATCGCAATCACTAGATCATGCGAGTGTCTTATACCCTAATCAATAAATAATTCTATTTAGTAAAACAGAAACTATTAGACTTGAGAATTTGCTTCAAGGAACGCTATTATTATAATACTGCAGAGTATAAACAGAACATAGACAATAGTGTTAACAAGCGGCCTAGTTGAGGCAAACGGTGGCGTCGGAGCGACGCGACGGCAGTGTTTGTCGACCCATTTAACTTGATCACCACTAACACACTATCCCCACATACCACATTACACAACGCTGATTTATCTTAGAATTTACACATTTCTACAGTTTAGTTTACATTCAACATTGAGCTATGCTGAACAGTGCAGCAGCTGCATACTAAATTTTTACGTTACGTCATCTCGGGAATTCCAAAAAGAAATAGCATACTGCAAGAAAATAATAACGTATTATAAACAGTGTTTAGTAATTCATACGTACGGTTGAATAAATTTCATTTATTCCATATCGAGAGCCGAGGCAAATTGCCACAATGACTATAGAATACAAAACAAAACAAATCAAATGAAACCTTTAGAATTGTTTCATTGACAAATTAAATCTCGTTTTCCTTTTCAATCTTACAACAATCTCGGGGAGGGACCGAAAACAGGGTGGTGGTTACGTCTGTGAGGTAAGTACATCTGGTTATCGGGCGTGAGGGGGTAGGTGGGTACACTTGTACACTTAGTGAATGTGTATAGTATACTATAGAGTGAGCCGGGCAAGTCTGGCCGAGTTTAGGGAAAGAATGTCCGCACCATTAGCCAGGGGGGCAGACGGAACGGGGTGAACAGGCTGTCGAACCCTCCGACGACCTTGACTCGCCGAGATTTATCACTTTTCCGGGGTAATCTGAATACAATTAGGCGATGGGCAGCCAACGGGCGGGACCGCAGACACGCAACAGGTTCCGTTACAAGAGTCATATTCTTTTACAATTTTTTTTTTGTGTTCCCTCCGTTACTCACGACCGCAATGTATTTAAATGTATAATCTCCAAGTTGGACAAAAGTAATGAGAATTATTTTTACATTGAACGGCACTTATGCTTGGCATAACAAATCTGTAAGTCCTTTATCTGTCAGTCTAATAACAAAGATGCTTGAACGATCAAGAAGTCTGGACTTGTTGACTAGAACAAAGACATAGTCAGACAGAGCTGACCACAATATGATTTACTTTTTGATATGGAATTCTAAGGGAGATATTACACTATCCTATAAATCTATAATTATATAGTAAAGCTATGTCTAAATAAATACATATGTCAATGTTGTTTACAGACATAATTAATCATTTTTGAGTTTCGGTATCAAATATTTCTTTTATACAATTTAAGATAAAATATATGACCCTATTTCTATTTAGAATCCTAGATATAATAGTGTAATCCTCTGTTAATAATGTTTATTTTCTGGGAGGGATATAAATAAAAGGTTAAGATATATTATTTTCGTAAACCGCATAAATGTGAAATTTGAATTGTTTGAGACAGCAATAGGTAGGCGGTAGTTAGTGGGAAGAGCACCATTAATAATAATAACAACCACGTCGTTCCTTTCACAAAATAAAAGTATTCAAAACAAACCACGAAGGATCGTTTACGTGAAAACGATCAAAACAAACATTATGGCAGGATCGGGGCAAAAAGCGTTTTGTTTTACCTTTTTTTTAAGTTGGAGGTCGTTGGCCTTGCCAAGGACGTGGAAGCACGTGGCCGTACATAGAGGCCATTAGAGGCATTTCAGTTAAACGTCAAACGCTTGTACCGACCCTCACGCATCTGCATGTGTGAGGGTGAATTCTTAATGCACACTATCAAGTAAGATCACTTCCAACTTATTCAAGACGATTTATCGTTTTAACACGATAAGACATTTATGATAATTATTGCATTATGAGACCGTATTAATTAGGATTACGTAAAGGCTTCATATTATAACGTAACTTATTATGACATAAATATCTAGCGTTCAATTCAACATCTTGTGTTTTCTTTTACATATTCCTGGCCATGCTAATCGCCAGCACATCGTCTAAAATGTATATAATAATACATAAATAATAACGATACTTCATAGTAACTTATATTATCAGCTTTGAAACGATTGCAAGAAAAACAGGACAAACTTCAAATATTTTCTATATAAAATGCTAAGCCTCGTGCTAAGTATAAACCTGAAGTAAATATAGGTTTCAAATGTCACGCAGAAACAGCGAGCGGCAGCGTTCGACTCGGTCCCAAGAGCCAGCCTTATCTTAGTTGATGGCATTCCACTGCTCGGCGGCCGATACGCACGACGGACGACTGCGAAACGCTTTTAGCGCCCGTATACTGAACAACCGATCGCTGAGCCAAGGAATTATCGCCCAACACGACAACAGTACAAGGTCTAAAATACCACAGCCGCGATAATAGGTACACTTCGCGCAAAAGAAACCTTATTGGTCGAAAATTAAAGTCGTTTTCGAAAGTCACGTTGTATGCGGGCGTCAAACAATACGCAATTCACCTTCGAACGCGTCGGGTTGCGGTATTGCGGCTTCATTGTGTTAAAATAACGATGGAACTTGGATTGGAAACGAGCACAATGCGGTCGATAAACAGAAATTTATTTTTATTTACACATCGATAAAGAATATTACGATCAATCAATGAGACTGCCGCATAGATAAGAGATAACGATTTCTTGCACACCTACCTATTTGATAATATTACCGCTTATTTCGATGTGATCTTAGATACATACCTACTCTATTTACTTGATTCCATTTTTGGACTAAATAAAAATAATGAATGACCTACATATTTTTATAAAAGATATAAAATTCGTTGGTCATTCTTTTCAGTAGGTACTTTTAATTACCTTTCTATTTTTGTCACATCTATTATTAGGATTTGATTCATGCTTGATAACCTATCAGTCTATTTTTATAAGTAGGTTGGTACGCAAACTTAACAATACTTCAAAGTTTTAACAACTTATAAAACAACGCGGCACATTGGTGCACATTAGAGCCCAGGCAGGCAACATAATAAAGCAGCGTATTTTTCCTCAAACGCTTCGTCTATAATTTTCTAGCGCGAGACTTCACATATTCACTCGATGTTTGTCGAGAGTCAAGAAGTCCGACGAGCCGAACGGTTGACGTCATACAGTCATGTTAACCTTCTACTACTTCACCAGCTCGTGACAATTTATGTGTCGGGGTTTAATACATCGCTGCGCAAGTTCTCGCTGTATTTGCCAGCTAGGAACACGAGCAGCGTTGGACTTGTAGGTTGTTTGGTTCACTCGGAACGCTGAAGATACAGTGTGAGGGTGTATTGCGGTCATATAACCGGTATTCGAGTGGCGCGGCAGTCGGAGCTCGGCCGGTCTACAGCCCGATGTTTTGAGAAAGCCACGTTCGGCAATCGGCGACGTTAACAAAACACGATTGCTTTTGCGGTTGCCGTTCGTTACAGCCGGTTTAGGCGAAATACCAAATTGTTTTTTATGATACCTGCATATATGAAGGTACAATGTTTATTTTGAGGCCAATTACTTCACTCAACCGGAACAAATTGATAACTGTTAATGCTTTGTATATGAACCTAACCCAACCCTGACTTAGGTGATTATCCAATTAGCATAAGCAATAATAACTAAATTATGGTCTTGGCTTCAGTGTTCGTGTTAGTCAAATGTCTGTAAAGGTGGAACTCGGTATTTGTTTCTATAAAGGTGATGAGACAACAACATCGAAAGTGAAACAAGTAGAAGCGACGACTTTTGAAATATTGGCAGAAAATTGACGTCAGAGCAAGTTTCCAGAGATTCTTGTCCGTGATTTTCACGGCTAGCGAGCCATTCATGGTACTGCCATTGGTACAGGGGCACCTTCGATTTGGCATACATGATTGAAATCCGAAATTGAAACTTAAACTATGAAAATATCATATTTGTTCGTAATATGGGATCTTAAAAAGCAGTTATTGCAAAAAAATTCAGCGTGAAATAAAACAATCGAATTTTAATGGTTTGGAATGGTCACCAATCGTACGTTATTGAACATGCGTGAATACATTTACAAAGCAATTTGCGTTCCGAGTATACTTCAAATATGCGAATACCATGGTCTTTATTAACTTTTAATACTTTACTAACTGTGAAATGGTCCTTTACTATTAAGACATGAGAATTTAAATTAGAAAAAAGCTATAAACCGCAACTGATAGTTGGGTGCTGCCATAGAAAAACAGACTATATTAAAGTCCAATTACTTGTTTGCGTCTTACTTCTGCATGGATACGGTGTTTTTACATTGCTTGTTTGTTTGTCCGGGTTAAATAAAGTTTAGTTGAAATGATTTAACAAATTTTAGTGGAATGATAACATCAATGTCAAAGTGCATCGTCCTATCTGAACCTTGCATAAATAACGTGTTTAGTCTGAAGAAAAACTACGATATGGTTACGGTTATGACAAATTTAGAGAAGAAAGGGAAAAACCACCATTATATTCAAGGCAATTTCAGTTATTATATTCGGATACAGGCTTATCGAGTTAAGGACATAAAGTTTATAATTGTACAACAGTTCATGAATGGAATTGTAGTAGGATGGGTTTTACTCGTCCAAAATCAGCTGGGAAGGCAAAAGTAACCAAACTATGTATACGTTATATATGAACATATACCTACGTCAAACAAATCGTGACAGTGTGAGTAGGCAAGTATATATAAGATGCTGCGTCCCCGGTGGGTGAACCCGTCAAGGTCACATCGAGGAAAGCCCCACAAGGGTGTTCTAGGAATCTTTAAATTTCAACATTATGTAAATTTGAATGTAAACAAGCACTTTTAAAATGTATTGGGATTCGATACGGGGCTCGTTGATCAAATATTGAATACATTCGTACCATATTAGTCAGCCTATTGAATAACGCTGTCCGTTCTGATTGATCGATTATGCGAATTCATCATTTAACACAATCAATTTAGCTCCACTTTTCAATCGGGATTTTTTAGCTTTTATCAAAACCGTGCCAAGTTCGGCAAAGTAAACGTCGGTTTCGTTTTTTTATGTTGTTATATAGGTGAGAAGGTTTGTCAATGGTGAGGTCGGTGGCGATCCGGCACATAGGAGCGCCTCGTGGGCCTCAGGGGTAGAAGGTCCTGTTTTGCGTGCTCGCCCCGACCGTCGGTGGGGGTAAGTTTTTCACGAGGCCCTATATACCGCGACCACCCCGACTCGTACATAAGGTGGGCGGGCTGGGGTGGTTCGCGCCCGCAAAAGGGGCAAAATACGGCGTACTCTGGGCGCCCGTTCTATGTGGGTCAATGTCGGGAAAGCCCGTGTCTACCGGTGACGGAGTATGCACAACGAATCTGATCAACACACCCGTGACAAAACAAAGGATAAGACAAAACCTCCCAAGAATATGTCAAAACCTTAATCCCTGAAAATAAGGTTCAAATTCAAAGTGAACGCAAAGGAACTGCAACTTCATACAATCAAATCGATTCACAAAAACATGATTCTGGTTGGAGTGATTAGTGATTGCACTCAGATGTTTTGCGATTAGAATTAAGTTTGCTTTCACGGATTTATACTTAATTAGCTTGTTTCTGAAATAAAGGCACTCGAGATGAAAAATACTATCAAAGTTCTAAGAAATACACGATTCATGTGTACATGAATCGTGCATACACATGAATCGTGTATGGCTATTATTTTTCGGTGTTTTGAATTGAAAAGCTTGGTTGGTTTTACTTATCCATGTGGATTGATTGATATCTGTGTCTAAGATCATAGAAAAAAGAAAAATCTTCAGGCATAACTTGGGACAAGCTTGCCACACTATTGACTATTGCAGACCAGTGGTTGGTGACATTGTAGCTGTTTTGTGGCGGAAACGCTGACTTAGATACCATGTGTCTCGTACATACGTCACATTACGCAAATGTTGTACAATATTACCATTTCATAGCATGACAAGGTTCTACGTATGGTAAAGGATTTGGTATGTCGACCGTACAGAAACTTTAATCAGCAAATTACAGTGAAGGTAGGTAACTTACCAACAGCAGGTGACATGGAGCGTGAGCCACTGGAGCCTGTCGGGCTGGGCGTCGGCCTCAGGTGCGGCGTGGTAGCGCGCCCAGCGCCGCCGCTGCCGCCCGAGTCATTGCTGTTCTGACCGGTCAGATCCTGAAACAAAATATTAAAAAATCAATTTAAGCTATCGATTATGATGGAAACAGTAAACCGACATAAATATATGTATGTTATAGAAGTCCCAACAAGTAAGTTAGTAGTATAGTAAGTTTAATATCGATGTCATCCTACTAAGTAGGTAGCACATTTTCTCAATATTGAATCCAACTTCCTTCAAACGTATGAGTTCTAATGTACTGGCAGACAGACCTTTTTTTCACATTTAACTGTATGAGCTTAATGTGGATAAGTTAATTATGATTCAACTTATTACGATCAAGAATGATAATTCTATGTTAGTCTGTGCATAAGTTCAAGATCGCGATTGAACCTGGAGTTACAGTTCAGTCTTTTGTATATCATTTCATATATACTTAGTACCTATTTTTCTGAATTGAAATCTTTTCACGAATACAATAAACAATTGAGTTTTCTTTATGTATTGAGACAGTTTTAGCTCAGACAATATATATACGGGTACCAATTCACTGCGACCACAGGACACGGTGACTATCACTACTACCTATTATTATTGACTATTTATTATTGACTGCCCCGCTGCTAGAGGCAGCATTATCAACACTTTCCATACAAGCGAGTCACTGTTTACTTTTACTACAACACGAACGACGTAGAGAAACTGACGTCTTTGAAGGCGGTCTTAGACAAAAGTTGTGCGCCAAACGCACTTTCTGTGCCACGAATTTCTTAAATACTGCCGTCTCTAAACGCTGACGGCGCAGCGATTTCGTGCTATGTGGCTTCCACAGAACAGAGTTATGGTATAGCAGTTTGTGTCTCGATTTATTAGAACCTAATCAAAAAAATATGCTTTTGGTAATGTATTAAATTTGAGTTAAAGCTATAACTGTATACAAAAATGAATCCCTGTTTCCCGTGGACACGCCATAACTTGAGATTGACGTTACCAATTTCACTAATGTTTTTTTTTAGTTATCAAATACCTTGTAGAAGGTTTGTACGGAAATAAAAACAAAGGCTATTGTGAATTTAGATAAGCCAGTACATTAAAGTCACACTGTTACTTGCCGGGATTTGAAACCACGACCTCTTGCATTGGTCTTTAACCTGGACTATATATAATAGGTCTTTACCTATGAAATTGCCGTTTTGTATGAAAAAATTTAAATGAATTTTTTTCATGTATTTTTTATTTGTATTAATCGAAGTAATCACCCATGCAATCAATGCATCTTTGCCAACGCAGTGGCAGTTTATTGATGCCCTTCTTAAAGAAATCAGCTGGACGGGAGGCAACAAATTCTTCAAAGGCATTTTGTACTGCCTCTCGGGTATTGAATTTTTTTCCCGCCAAGAAGTTATCCAAATTCTGGAAAAAGTAGTAGTCTGTAGGCGCAAGGTCTGGTGAGTAGGGCGGATGACGGAGAGCTTCCAACCCCAGTTCTTGCAACTTGGAGACCGTCTGCTGTGCAGTATGAGGTCGCGCGTTGTCGTGCAGGAGCAGCGGAGACGAGCGATTGACCAATGCTGGTTGGAGATGTGCCAGCTTCTCCATCATTGTGTTCAATTCTTCACAGTACACATCTGCAGTAATGCTCACTCCGTTTGGTAAGAAGCTGTGTTGAATCACACCGGCGCTAGACCACCAAACAGTGACCATCACTTTTCTTGGGGTAAGTTTTCGTTTAGGGCATTGTTTAGGTGCTGAACCAGGATCCAACCAACTTGCTGAGCGCTTGCGGTTATCAAACAGAATCCATTTTTCATCGCAGGTAACAATGCGGTTCAAAATTCCTTCATTTGTGTGTCTGTTGAGCAGTGCAAGGCACGTCTCGACGCGTACTTCGCGCTGGCGATCATTGAGTTCGTGGGGCACCCATTTGTCAAGCTTTTTTACCTTGCCAATTTGACGCAAATGGACCAATATTGTTTTGACGCTAACGTCGAAAGCTGCTGCTAATTCAGCCGTAGATTGTGTATCATCAGCTTCCACAATCGCCTTTAATTCGTCATTGTCGACCAAAGTCTTCGGACGACCGCGAGGTTCATTTTTCAGGTCGAAATTTCCAGAACGGAAGCGAGCAAACCAATAACAGGTAGTGCGTTGGTTTGTAGTGTTAGCTCCGTAAACGTCGTTGATGTTGCGTGCCGCTTGTGCCGCGTTGCTGCCACGACGGTACTCATATTCCATAATTACTCGAATTTTTAACGTATCCATGATGACGAAAAAGATTTAAATGCGATGAAAATGTAACACTAATCAATAAACAAATGACTACTTTTGGAAAAAAAAATCCATGTTTTTAAAATAAAATTAATTTGAAATTAGAATTCTTAGCCAAACAAAAAATATTTTGATTTGAAATGGCCAGTACTGCAGAACGGCAATTTCATAGGTAAAGACCTAATAAATAGGACTAATTCGTTAATCTGCATAGTTATCGAAATATAATAATTACGATATTGCAAAACTACTTCTTTAAAAGAACATTATTGGCATTTCTTACAATATTAAAGAACCTACTAATACATGAACTAACATCGCACAAATATTATAAATGTGAATATTTGTCGGGATGTGTATGTTTGTTACTCCTTCACGCTGAATCGGCTGAACGGATTTGTATGAAATTTGTTAAGGAGGTAAGTCGTACCCTGGATAATCCTTTTTATCACGAAATATTCCGGGGATGTTCCCGGGGGAATTCTGAAATCCTCTCAAGCCGCCTTCTTACCACGGGTAAAAAAGGTAAAATTTGATATTTACCAAACTGTAGGAATCAATTTGTCAACTATTAGTCAATTATTGATCGATTTTTGTTTTTTAAGTTTTACCCAATTGTTGTGAGAAAGCAAAGGACCGGTTTTTCGGCAGGGATTGAAGTTGGATATTAATAAACAAATTAGGTCCTTGTGAAATATGAAAATAGAGTTGGAAGAATGGTGAAATTAAAATTTCTTAGTGAATGCTATAAATATCAACAATCGAACGATAAACCCCTTATAATAATATCGGAGTAAAGTTGAATCCAGATAAACCATACATTCTTTGACGTTTCAGTTTGAAAAACTTTACTACGCTTTGAGAGTTTATAGATAAAACGATAAGTTTTCAATTATCTGTTGTAAGTAAATGATAAAACAAAAAGCATTTTTACATTACACAAAGGTTCCAACAAAATCAAATGCCGAAGAACTACACTAACACATGTTGATGTAAAAGTTAATTCTCATTTGCATAATCCACGCAGCATAAGTGTGCATTCTTGTGCCTAGGTGAAATGCCTTGACACTGCAACCTCGGCAGTTAAGAGCAACAATAGCACGCCGAGTCAATAGACCACGGCCACTTGCGGTAATCGTGCAATAAAACAACGTACGGAATCTCCGCAAACAATGCGCTCACAACCAACACCAAAATAAAAACAAATGCGGCACGCCTCGCGCTAATATTAAACTTGGATACAGATCATATTATGTACGGTAACTAAGTTATGTAACGTAAACCAACAGTCGTTAAAGTACAATGGAACAACGAGTTATGCATAATAATGCAAGTTCATACGAACCCATAAAAGCTCACTCGACAAACTATTGTACACAGTTGACAATCATATGATAGTACGTACCGTTTCAGCGCAGTCAATGTTCGTAACTCGTAAATCAATCAGTAGTACTTTTCTATTACAACATACAACGGTAAACGAGATTAGAGCGGACGAGAGCAACTGTGCAACGGACGCGTAAATGTTAAGCTTTTTCAAAGTTAAAATCGAGTCGTATTATAGAGAGAGCGGCGACGGTGCAGCGCGTTCTCAACGTTCGAACGGGCTCGACGAGGCAACTCACGACCCCCCGCTGTCGAGGTTAGCTCGCCTGCGAGAGGCTCCGGCGTCGATCAGACGAGTCCGGCCGGTGGGGCGGGGCGCGGGGCGGCGGGGAGCGCGATAACTGCGGCGATGTTTTTGCCCAGCGCTCCAGCTCGCTCGCTCGGCGCACCAGGCGCGTTCTTCATTTCGTACAGAGTCCATTATCTCTAAGGCTGTCCCTCTCGCACTCGTTGCTCGCTTCGTCGCGCCTCGCCGCACCGGCCGCTGTTTTATTGCCAGCCGACGATTTTAACGTGCGCTCGCAACGTCCGCCGGAGCACAAAAGTTTTTATGGAAATTTCATTCCGAATGCGCCTCGCTCGCTTGCTCACTCGGGAACGTCAATATAAAAGCACGATAACGAACGGACGAGTCAATTAATTATTATTGTTGGAAGCTGTCGGGACGTGCTGGGCGCCTCTATCTGGATACAGTATCTGCTGTAGTGTTTTCAGATGTATATGTATACCTAGTAAATTGGATGCGAAATTATTTGACTTGGGCCATGCACTTAACTAAGCTAGGTGACTAAGTGACTGTCTAATAAATAGACACAGGCTCATAAAAACTTTAGATGAGGTATAGCCTGAACAGAAAAAAAAATCACCCACCCTTTTTCCTGATGAATTTAGATGAAATTCAGAATTAAGTTTTTCATATTGAACTGAATGATTACAAATTGTAAAAAAGCCTATTATTGATAACGGTATAAAAATAGAACTTACGCTCGCTCGGTAAGCAGAGAAATGGGAATAGGTTGATGAGAAACAAAAATGTAAAGAATTCAATTTTTTAAATTAGGTAACTCATGACATGTGTATTTTTATGTAGGTATGACTTTAATAATTTATAATTAATATGATGTAAATGATAAAATTATATAATGTAATTAATATGATGTCCTATATAAAATTTATAACTTTTTCTTTTTAATTAATTAATGTAAATAATGCATGTTCAACTGTTACTGTTACAATTATAAGCATATATGTATGATGAAATTGCAATGCCCTAACAGGGCCATATGGGCCTATGTTCTAAGAACTGATATCCTCTGTTAAGAACTTTATTTATGTACACATAGTAAGCAATAAAGAATTTGAATTCAACAACAAAATAAGTAAAAATAAATAAAAACTGAGCGCTTTATTTTGGTTGGAGTTTTCACATTTCCTGATATAATTTTAACTACTATGACTTCAAATAGGAAGTCAGTAGCAACGCGGACGCTGCAAAACGGACAAAGGGCCATTTTTAAGCAAAAAGTTTAGCGAGCTCTTGAATTAACTCGTCTTAAAACCGGAAAGTTTAAACGACATCCACATTTCAGAACTCTATGGCATTCAATTAAGATCTAACAAAACATTGATCAGCTGTTTGAATGATTGGGCTACGTCGATTGCGATACGTCAGTCGAGCACGAACGAACGAGATCGGCTTAAATTGACCGACTGCACTTGGCCCAAATCCCGACGCAAATAAACACAAAATCGCTCTTGTTGGTGTGTCTACACAATGTGTGGAGGCTGCCAGCAGCACGGTAAATAGAGGGACTAACGCAACCACACAAACCTACGTAGCCTACGTACCTTATATAGGTGGGGTGCAGTGGGAACGAGGCGACGACGATCATGAAACCCGCTATTGAGCCGAGAGAAACGCTCACGTGGGCCCGCCTAACAATGTGCGGTACTTATACAGGACTGCTATTTTGCTTTACAGCACTACGCTTTACTTTATGTATCAGAATTAATGTGATTTAAGATACAATAGTTAGTTATCTCTTTGTAAACTAAAAAAAAACTCTGTATGAGTTTGATC
Organism: Phlogophora meticulosa; assembly: GCA_905147745.2. Lineage (NCBI taxonomy): Eukaryota > Metazoa > Arthropoda > Insecta > Lepidoptera > Noctuidae > Phlogophora > Phlogophora meticulosa. Next base: position 10,192,728 of record LR990538.1, on the reverse strand, counting down.
TTATTTGATATTGGTTTCATATTTAGTAGAACTTTATCTCTGGACTTTCCAAATGTCTGCTGAGTATAACAGGTCTCTACATATAACTATACCACAAAATGCTCTTGAAAAACCTTGGTCATGTAACAAGAAACGGTGAGTCATCTAGCAATCAGGGCGATCGCAATCGGCTATCGCGTCCCATGTCGGTATTACGTTCATTTATCCGAGCAACACACGAGAGATAGTTACAGCTTCATATTAATATCTGGTAGGCTAGGTCAGTGGCACGGGAGCCACGCTCCGGAGTGACGTGCGCTATAAATAGCCCGCTGATGGGCGTTGAAGCTCGTCTAAACAACCGCAAATCCCCTGCTTCGCAGTTCTCCACATCATCAAACGGCCCTAACGTATACGCTTCATTTTGCTTGCTATTCATCGCTATTGAATGTTAAGATGCTTATAAAGTCTCGACTTTCGACAAAAGTTCTAAAAGTGTTGTCTTATGTTCCTCGACATAAGACAACACTTTTAGAACTTTTGAGCTTCGTGACAGATTTGACAGAAACTCAACCAATTTCGTTCAAGTTTCTTGCAATTAATAGTGTAAAAATCTACGTAGAGCACAGATACGATGTACATGATGAAACAACCAAGGATTTTAGGCCCTCCGATGATTTTGTAAACACACTTTCCTCATTTCAAGTAATATCAAAAATATAACGTCAATGTCATATGAGACATGTAGAGATTAATCGGCGTAAATGCGTTCCAAGACCATTCACGAGTTCGTCGACCGGCGTGCGAAAATGTTGTCGTAAATAAATAATTCACAAGGCTAGTGTTCTCGGTTGGGGCACGTGGTGCCGGCCACGTGTAGTAGGTACGTAAACATTTACATTACATAACCGGCTCGTCATCGACGACCGCGCGCTATTGAGAGCGAAATGCTGTGCAACTCTTACGAATCATTACACCGTACACCAACTTACCCCGCTCCAATACGGCGCTCTTTCACGTTATAGCCTATTCACTCGTTGAAAGCTGGCCATTCGAAATCGCTTTTTATACTCTAATCGAAACTTGAACCCTTTCATTCTTACCAGAAACTGTTTATTCCTAAAAAAAACACGGTACGCCAAAATGTAAGAACTCAACAAGTCTTTCACTAAGAACAGGACGAAGGGCGTGCAAATGAAAGGTAAACAAAGAGGGTGCTCCGTGATGTTTTGTGTAGGGACGGATAGTGCGTAGTGCCTGGAATGCCTGGCCTACAATAATCTTACACGGCTCGTACAATTATATACAACGAACCACGTGTAGCGGGGGACAGTGAGAAGGTCGCGACCCGTTCCCACCCCCACACCTTTATTCGTTCAGAGTAAATTTGCATACGTATGTCTACAGTTTCCGATCTACGTTGAGCTCTCTGTGAGGCAGATGAATCACTCTGCCGACACTGCTTCATTGACTCTGATGTTTTGGAAAATACTTATCGATGGCATTGGTGGAGAAGCATTTGCAAGATAGAAAAATAAAGTTGTACCAGGCATTATGTGTTTAGATGGACATCTACGAACAACTATTTTAGTTGAATGATGAAAGAAAGTGTTTTTAAGCGTACATGTTCTCTTATTTAAGTTATTCTTTATCAACATTTTGCGGAGTAGGTATAGAACGTAATGGCCAATATGTACCAATTTTACAAAATCCCTATTTGAATAAAAACTATATGAAATAACTCTAAAAAGGAACAATGAATTTTCCCAAATCTTATCGCAATACAACGGTCGGTAAGAATGAGAAAGATGGCAAAAAGTTAAACTTGGGTTAGTAGTGGGTCTGCTTGTATGTGTGAGTGTATTTGTGTAAAATAGACGGTTCCGCAACGAAGGCAAGTGGTACACACTTTATTGAATGTCTTTATAGGCCACCTGTTACTCGGGTCGGTGTCGGCGAAACAGCTGATCGGGCTCGAGCGAATTATTATTATTGTTGTCGGATGTCGGCTCTGGCTTATTTATTTGTGACGAAGGGGGTTGAAGTGGGAAGGGGGAGGCGACGCCGAAGCTTAACTTTCCCCGCCAACTTCTACTATTGTTCGATTGTAACGTGATGACGTAGAGCGCCGAATTAATTAAGGAAACTGCGATACGGTTCTACGTGGGGATTGTGAAAGTGCAACCACCTATAAATACTTCTTAAAATTAAAAACGAAGAATAGTTTTTTATCGCATATCCACTATTACAGCTTCATCAGCTGTTCCTGGTAACAGGAAGGCAGCCATTATCAAGCGCAATTAAATCCGCCACGCTATAATACGGCCACTTTGTTTTGGGCTAACTTCATTCGAACTAAAAAAGGCATTGCGTATTAGGATTCGGTGTGGGTCTTGGTGGCTTCTCCTCTTCTCTTCTCGACTCTACGTCATAATCGTGTGTAGGATCCGCACTCCAAAATATTTTGCTAAGTAAATTTAACATGATGAAACGGTGGTGCTAGTAGTAACATCTGCCTGTTTGTTGGTAACGTAATTTATACATTTATAAAAATATGGAAATCCTAATAATGTTAAACGACATTTCTATACCATTGAACAATACATCTGCTCGACATCGTTAACAACGCAATGAACGTAGTTAATGTCAAACTTATCTGTCATTTTGACCAAATCCACAAAAACAATTGCATCAACACAATCAATGGCTATATCCAAATTGCTATGGATTGTGTGCAACGGAATTGCCCCGTTGGTAGTTTAAGGATTGTAAGTACAATACAATCCCTAACTTCTAACTTGGAGAACAATATCTTATGGATAAAATTGCTATGGCCACAGGTGTTCTTAATAATTATACTTGCGTGATATGAATGCCGCCAAAAAAACTGACAGCATAATGCTTAAATTTTTTCATATAAAAGAACCTAACCTATAGAAGAAATGTCCAACAGGAACATTTCAAATCAAATAGCCGTGTTAAGAAACATAAGTACACAGTTTTTTTTTGTTTTTTAGCCGTTATGCCAAAATTAAACCACAAAGAAAATAAATGTTATTCCTAAAGATTATAGTGATTGTCACTTTTCTCCGAGTTTCTTAATACTCCCTAGTAAGAGTAATTACGGTGTGTTGCATGTGTAACAAACAGCATTATAAGGGTTGCGTTGCTACGCATTTCATTATTTGGTTGATCAGCCGAATATTTAATCACAACAATACTGTGTTTTGGTAGTTACAGATCATGATATCTCAGAGCACTAGAGATTTACTAAAAAAAACGTATGAGACAACGTTTTCACCAAATCTGTCATACACAAAGTAATTTTAATTCTTCAAACTGTATGACGCAAGAGAAAAATGAAACCAAATGCCATTTTGAAATCTATGGATACTGGAAAAAACTAATTGTGTAACGAAGACTGCAGATAATAATAATATATTTTATCAAGCAGAGCATCCCGTTAAGAGGTTCTATGATAGATGTGCAAAAACGGCATAATATACCTACCTACATAACGACTGAGGCTCAAGCCATAACATTACTACGTAGCTACACGGGCAGCTAATGTAATCACCGACCACGTCATGTTTTTTACCAAATGACATGTTTCATAATGACTGTTTACGTGCAAACCCCAATAAGGTATACTTACCAGCCAGGTTTGAAATTACAGTATAGCCAGGTAATGAGTCCGTATTTTGTAAAGTTATCAATCACTGCTCGAATACTGGCCAAGATAAACGAGATCAGAACAAATGGGCTTGGAAACTGATAACTTGCAGCTCAACTTTTACCAGTGAAAAGTATGACATTTCCAATACGTGATTGGAGATTTGATTGCTGTCCATTTGTGAACATTATGCCTGCTATCACCAAGGTAAACTTGTAAAGAAAGAAATTTAATTAGCAATACAGAAGATAAATAGCTTTTAAATACTTATTGGCTGGACGAATATATTGTAGAGTAGCCGTTATCTGCCTATTTGAGTGCTATTTGTTCCATTTAGTAGTTGTTTACTTATTTTACAGTCGTTACTTACATCATGAGGTTGTCTGATATGAAAAAGTTAATGGATCAATGTCATACAAAAAATGTGTCGGCTACTGCAAATAGCATAAACAAACATCAAGAAATACTAATTCATGCTTTTATCAGGCATATCAATCAATATGACTAAACAGAAAAAAAAACCAAGAGGGAACAATGTGAATGTCCAATTAAACGGAGCTCGCACACGTCATCGAAAGGTGTTTCCCGAAGAACGCACACACACACATGGACGATCAGCTGACTGCTCCGATTTTAACCCACACCACTGAGCCGACTGTTAGAGAACATAAATAATGACGGCCCACCTACCTAGCTATACGTAACACACATCGTATAATTTGTATGAGCCACCGACGGAAGAGGAATGTGTGATACGCCAACGTTTTCTCCGCCATTATAGTTTTTACGACAAGATGAATAAAATCGACGATTGATCTGCCTCATTGCTGGCAGTTAGGACTTTATTCAATTGAACTTGTAGAGCGTGAGATCGCATTAAATAATAAGAAACGCATACAAGCATTACGAACACATGCGCGATGATAACAATGCTCTTGAGTAATCACATCGCGAGAACACTGAAGAGTTTTTTGCTAACGTTAACAGTATGAACAGCAAGATAAATTTAAAAATATACCTTTGATGCAGTGTTTCTGAACAACAAACGAACTGTAAAGGATGTCGAGTGAAGGAAGTGAAAACATGAAGTTGGCGATCCAACAAGAAAAGCGACTTGAGCGATTTTGTCTGCATTTTCAATTTAACTCTATTAGTATATAGTTTGCTTAACTCTATGTTTATAGGGAGAATCCAAGAAATTAAAATAGATGGTGTTTTCTCTGCTAAAATTTGAAGTCCTAGTAGGGTAAAGTAGACCAAAGGTTGGTTCAACGACTTTTTTCAAAAAACTTAATTGCAGTGAAGATCTTCTTTCAGAACATTAGCATCCGTAATGCGAACCCGCAAAAAGAAAATATAAACCTAATGATGAAGGAAAGATTGTCCTTGCTTTTGTAAATAAAGCCGGCAGTATGTTAGCTGATGACCCTTTTAGTTACATTATTTGAAATCGGCTTGATGAATTTTGACAAAGTACGGTGTCGTTTATCATTCCTTCCGTGTAATGTATAGAGCAATATACAGTTGTTCCCACCAAATCAATGGGTTATCATAATTTTCTCTCTTCTATTCAACACAAATAAGTTTTTATTTCCACAATTGGATTAGAATTATGTAATTATTCTTAAAGAAGACAATACTCAGATATATTTAAAATTACAGGTCCTTGTGTACGGAGATACTTTTTGGGCAAATTTTGATTAAATGTGGACATCAAACGCAAACATCATTTAATTATACCCTTTCCTCTTTGAAAATATAATAGATTTTCTGTGAAATAAGCTTCCAATGTTCAACAGAGAAGAGCTGCGGAGCGCCGTTCAAATACGCCTACAATGTTGCCGACGGCAAATGGAAACCGACGATTATTCAGCGGACAGAACACACCAGACTCATACTTTTATTGCTATGGCATTATTTCTGTTTTTGTTGTAATGTAATAATAATCTTTTGCTGATATAATAACTTTCAACTACTTCCAATTATTATTCAATTCACAATAGTTGTTATCACCGGGCGGTGGTTTGATAGTTCTAACATAGATCCATCAAAGTCAACAGTACTTGAATTTGAAGCAAGTAACAGCAGTCGCCGGTCATATGATAATAAAAACAAACATCTAGCCGCTCCGCCACAAAATAGAACCGAGTATTGAGCCAACGCACACACAGGCACGAAGGCGGTCGGATGTCACGCAAACACTGACAAACTCAGCGTCGGCACACCCACGCACACAAGTGCGGTAGATAAGAATCGTCCCATTTTACATTGAGTCATGCGGCCGCCGCGATACTTACTGTGTTCGCAGGCAGCCTTATGATGACAGCCGTCTTGAATCCTTTTCTTAACAACACCGAAGCACAAATTAGGGCGAGCTGCGCACATGCACTTCTCACACACACACAACGGAATATTACGAAAGTTGAAAAGGTGACAAATTTTGCTTTACAGCAAAACGTTCCGAATCATCGACCGGCGCCGGTAATAGGAGCGGTGCCGAGGCGAAGTCGGTGGAAGCTAACAGAGAGCGAGAGCCTCGTGTGGAATATTGTACGTTCGATTGCGCTAGCAGTGCGCGCGTTTCAGTTGGCGCACGGCGACTGGCGCAGGCGAGGCGTGCGGTGCGACGAAGCGGGCGGGCGAGCGATTTCACCGGGCTGATATTGCGACGGCACGCCGCTCGCTACGACCCATATGTATAGCTACAACGAGCGAGGGCACGCCAGCGAACCTCGAGCGGGGGGTCGCCGAGCGCCGAGCTGCACGCACTCAACCAACTATCCAACTCAACCAGTTATTTGTTCGCTTCAGCCAGCCTTACTTTGTAACGAAGGCACGTAACTACTTTTTTGTGATACATTCAGTTATTATTTATTCACTTGGAGTCTTCGAAACCTATGAATTGTTCAAAAAGAACAATAAAGTACTGATCTTAAATAAAATACAATAAAGCTCTTCCACGAAAGCCATTTAAAATAAATGTAACAAACTTCTTTGGTACACGCCAAATTATAAAGGTTACAGTTTACAAACACTACAGTAATATAATGCTGTTCATTAAACTTGTGTTCGTGTGTGTAGAATGTGGATACAGCCGTAAGCTATCATTATAATATGTGAAACTGTTCATATATACACACAAGCGCGATACTGTTGAGCAAATATGAGATCGTAGACTTATCATTGATGATAATGAACAGAAACGCTTATCAGTTATTAACATAATAACAGATAGTAAAATTCACGTTATCACAAATACACGCAAAATCACAGTTGTCCGTGTGTGATACAATACAACTAATAACTAATTAGGAAATATTGATTGGGCTGCGCGAACCAACAGTAATATTATCATCAATATACTATATCTCATTACTGTCGCAGTGCAAACAGTGATGGCCTAAGGGGAATGCAGGTCAACGCATATGCGCACTGTGTCGGTGTCATGATATTTAAATTGTATTTGTATAGAAGTGACATACGCTATCTCTATATATTCAGTGATAGTAGTTATCGCGTGAAAAGTACCCAAATTAGGAAATCAGTATTACCTTCTGCAGAATGACAATAATGCATTAGGAAATAACGTTAAGAATATATCATGAGCAAACACGCATAGAGGAAATGTGTGCCAACTTTGTTCGAACGCAACAGTTATGTGTATGTTGAGGCTGTGTGAATCCATTAGCTTCGTCGTGTATCAAGTGTGGTGGGCGAGTAAAACTATTATATACGTTCAATCGAGGAGCTGAGAGAAAAAATGAAATGGTTGTCGCTTGATTGAACACGGCGCCAACGATGCCTCCCTGCGGGACTCCCGACTAGACGCCCGATGGTCTACGCAAAACCATAACTTTACATCACAGTTAAAATTCTCTTACAGCGACAATCCATGCTTGTATTTTTATTACTATGTTGACAAATAAACTCTGTTGGAAAGGCAACGATCGTTATCGACTTGGGGAGCACTTATAAATAAGCAAGCAAAGAGAGGCCTAGCGGTGGGCGAAGGCTCCTTGCGGATGGTGATGAATGATGATCATAATCAAATATGGTCACATTTACCCAGATTGCTAAAAGTGAGTCTGAGAAGTCATTTACTGACATGCAATCATAAAAACAATGCATCAAATGTCACACTTAGCAATTAAACTAAGCGTCAAAAGAAACATCTGCCATGGTTGAATAGAAAAAAAAGCAAGAAAGGAACGATTTGCTTCTTCAGTAGAAAGAAATCTGCAATTATTATCAGTGATAAAAAACTACACGACCCCGAGTACAATATGATAACCAGTTCTTATGATCCCTAGTGTCAATACAGGCTGCCATAATATCAAAACGAGAAGAAATACATAAAAGTAAAAACACAACATTTCTGAGCCAAATGATGTCAAAATGAAATATAAAGAATAGGGCACTGGTATTAAGTTATGCCAACGAGATCCACGATTCAGCATTGTAACAGCCAAAAGTTGATATAGGTCTGGCTGTCTCATGTATTTTAGAAAAGTTTTACGACGCAAAAGAAAAGTTTCAAGTAAACTTCCATTTCGTTCTATTTGATTCCGTGTACATATATTATTATATTGTTTAAATACCCGTTTTATCCATAGTTACTTCTTCTTGCATATGGTATTCCAAAATATCAATATGAGCTCTAACATGGGGAGCTACCAGATATATTTAAAAAATGTTGAGTTATTCTCGAGACTGAGGAAAATATGCAGAGAGGGTGAGGCGGCACCTCGCAGGCGGATTTATCGTTAATTTCGATATAGAACCTGTTCTGTAAAGTGGCGGTCCGGCGGACGAAACCGGGGCTGCGTAGTCAACCCGCTCCGCAAAATAAAAGAAATATGTTTTAGTGGGTTAGCGAGCGTGTTTACGATCGGATTCCTTGGGCCCGATTATGCCGCCATTAGTTACATAAGCGGCCGGGCGGGCACCGTAATTAGACAATTTGTCTTATAGCCGATAATGTCATAAAAATATTTCACAAGGGATCTTTGGCAAATTTAACCGTAATTGAAATAAAGTTGAGCTATTAAGGTAAACGAAACGCACATAAAATTCTCAAAAAGTAACTTTTCACTAGTAATAGTTACACAAAGGATGAGTGTTTTGACTGTACATATTTTTAAAGTATTTAAGTATGTACCTATTCATATTTATGATCGTACAAAATCTTTACAATTATTTTTAAAGTAATGCATGATCAATCTGATGGGGTCAAACTAATACAACGCTGTATAGTTTGATTAGAATAACATTTAAGCATACGATGCACAAGTAATATACACGTGGCGCCATCTGTCGAGCGCTGCGCGAGTCTCAGACCGGATGCCCAACCAGTTTAGTAGTGACATCGAACACCTGCAAGCACAACCGACACCACTGTTCTGCCTACGTATTCTGTTTTGATAAAACGATTGCTGGCTCTGGTGAACTAAGCAAAATATTTAAATCTATACGTTTGCTACAATAGCTAGATATTTAATTGAAAATAATATAATTTCAGGTATAAGAATTGAATTTAATAAGAAAGCTGCCCATAACTTCACAAGTGATCATAGAAGTTGTTTAGGCTGGGTTACCGACGAAATAAATCTCCTTATAAGATTATTGCTATGTCCATAAATGCAGGAGCCGCTCGCTCTAATAGTTAATTGATCTAGTGTAAACGGATAGGGGACCTCCGATAAAATAGTTAAGGACTACAGAAAAGCTTAAAGAAGCATATTCAAAAGGATGACTGGAAGTAAAGTTCAATTTGCATAGTAACGGTGAGCATGCGTAAGACATTATTTATTTTTTATGTTTTGTATGTATATGCCTGAAGCATCCTTGTGTCCTTGTTTGGCGAAACAATACGCGGTAGTTACGTAAGTTTAAAAGACGCGTCAATGGCATCTCGACCCTGCCTCTGTTCTCGTCACTGACCCACATTACTCACTCGCTACACGCAATAACAATAACGGTAAACTCATTCATTACATAATATTGCACAGACTGTGATTACGTTACAGTAAGGCGCATAAATTAACATCCGTTTAATAACACTTAATAGTAATACTTCCTATGATTGATATCTACTGCCAATCTGGTTTGATTTAATGATTTAATTGCATATAATAGTTATTTTTACCTCATCAAAATCATTAGCGCTCACTTGATTTATGCAGGACAATTATTCTTTTTTTCGTTTCTTGAGACTGCCTCTAGAAGCAGTTTCTTTTTTGCTGTCATACTGAGAGCACAGGAAATTAGAAAGAATAAATATTATTTTTCTAATTTCCAACTTCATAACGTACTGAAGTTTTCAATTTTGTTATTATTTTCATATATTGGCAGTTTGAAAATAAATAATCAACTGAGTCTCATGTATAAAGTTTCACATTACTTTCCAGAAGCATACTTCGTACTGCTTATGATATGGAACTAGGGAGAGAAAGAGCAAATCTAGACTTCAAAAGAAATAAAATACGATAATTCCATTGGAGGATGCAAAATTTCGCGTATTGCTTGTTGATCAACACCGAGGTTTAGGAATTAGGCAAATTGACAATTAGCGAACTTTCGATTTTCGGCCTGGCCAAAGCTTCGGCTGGTTTATGGCCGAGTCCTGATTTATTGGCTGAATAGGAAGCTTCTGCCGGTCAAAAATAGAGTATTAAAGCTACACGAGGCATCCGCAAATTCTCCGAACTGGATTCGAGAGAATTTTCTTTCCGTGTATATTTCCATCCTTTCGTGGAAAACAACATTTTCCAGCTATAATTAAAGTACTGAGCAGTGAGACGATGATAAATGCCGAGTTTCTGCTTAATACTATTCCACCTTACAGCACCGAACTACATTCTAAATCTTCATTCTGTTTCTGTGGCACTTCGAAGACGTTGTTCTATATCATCCAAAACGTCCCGTATAAATTCCTTCGCGATTTACGCTGACAAGGGTGACGATTTATGAGAATTAAAGCAGCAGCAAAAAATATTCAATCCATGATGTTTTGGACCACGTTTCATATTAGGCCTTGTGGCTATAACGCCTGATTATATAAGTGTGTGTTTTCGTTCATCAGAAGTTTAGAACCTGGGTGCCTGGGGTGTTGGTCAGTAAGAACGCAAAAGCATGCTTACTTAGTTATCGGTGTTTCATTCACAAGAACATTATAAAATGTTTTGTTCTTGTTGATGAAACACCGATTCATCTGATACTACTGGATATGTCTTCCAAAAGAGAAAGAAACAAATTTCTTGATTTCATTGATGTATCCAATAAATGTTTCTTAGCCGCCAAGCTCTCCTAAAGATTGATTGGTGCATAAAGTTCTTATTTTAGCTGCAGAGCACTGGTTCATAAGCCATAAGTGTCAGGAGCCAGGATCTTAGATCAAAACAAATACTACTAGTAACCATGCAGTTAATATATTTGAAGTGTTTTTGTCTCAGTCGAGCGGGAGCTCGATGCTAAGCAATAGCAGCCGGTCTGTGAATCATGACCACCATTACACACCTAGACCCGTCCGTGCTTCAGAAAACACGTTAAACCGTTAATCTTGGCTATAATTCGTAGATCTTTAACATTCGTTATGGTTAGTCAGAAGTCTGACCAGCTTACGCATGTTAGGCAATCGCTCCATGTAAATTACTGATACTCAGACTCTTGGCTGGTAAGCCACCCCAGCGTAGTTAGGAAAAGACTAGGCAGATGATGATGATTATTTCTCAGCCTCTTTCCGTCTTTTTGGTGTCTACAAAAAGGACGTAAACGTTCATATTTAAGACCTAGCAGACTCAATAACATTAATTAAGAAGGCAAGGTGTTGCTTTGAATAATTCAACATTATTTTGAGCGAAAGGTAGTGTTGCATAAAGCTGACCCGCTTCGTAGATACACAAAAAGTGTAAAGCTAGCAAAGAAGTCGCTAAAACGTGACAAAGGCCTTCGACAGTGTCACCGTTACACAACAAAGATAACGCGAGGGTTTAAATAGCGTGCTAGATGAGTAAACACGTCACGCTTATTATTTATAACGCTGAGAAGTGCCGAAACATTGAATGAACTTTTCTTTTCGTGACGAAAGAAGTGGGCGTGTGTGCGTGTCCCGGTGTCGATGTAGGCCACTGCCAAGGTCGAATGTTTAATATAAAGTCTGGCGCCGGGACATTAAAATGGTCGGGCCCTCCCCGGACCCCCCTTATCCCCAGCCCGGCGGTCGCAATCGTTGCACTCGTTATTTATTATCTGGAGGCATCCCCCGCTCATGAACGCCTTCAGTCTTCGGTACCTACACATTTATATATGTATAGGACGTCGACGGCACCCGAGTACGATATCGACACAATAATGAATTTAATGAAACACGGATTTCGTAACGTGAGGGATCCGGAGAACAGCTGACGCGACTCAATTACCGACACCCTGACCTATTGAATTGAGTGACGAAATTCGCATCAGATTACTTCGGATAGATGTAAAACGTAGGCGTGATCGCTTTGAAGGTCTTGATCAAAAGAAGTAAATCGTCAGAGGCTCAACGTCACAAGACGTAGTTACGGTAACGTAATAAATGTGCGAGTAAATATTGATATTCACAAACAATACACATAACATTGTTTTACATATGAATGAGTGTAAGTGTATGAACACAAAGGGTAAAGTAAATAGACGTTTATACGCATTAATTGTGTGAATGAATTAACTAATTGGAAATAGTTTTACGTTCAACCATCCTTATAGTTGTTTTCGATCAATACTCAGTTGGATACATATATGTTAAACACTAAAGCTATACAAAATCTTATGTTGTCGGTCGATTCTACGACGACGCAGAGCGTGCTCCCGAGAAACTTGGAACTCTCGCTTTCGAAGAAACGCTTGGTTACTGTGGCTCGACAACTATAAACACACAAACAACTTACACAGAACATAGATGGATGCAGCGTGACATTCACCTACATTTTCAATATAAGTAACGGTAGCTCTCTGAACATTGGAATATCTTGAATGAATGAATACAAATACAAACATGAGTAGACACATACATTAACCCACATAAAAGTCCATAATTATTAAATCGTCTGGTAAATGTTGGGGATACCCCGTTGGATGGTTGCCAACAGGAAGGGGCCATCTTTAAATAAATTCAGAATAATAATGCGTTCAAGCGCCGTGGATTGACGGCAGGTTGAATTTTGACATTCCACCACTGTGTATTATTGTCTTGATTTATTCCAAGGAATACAAACTGAATGTCTTCAGTCCACCTTGTATTGTTCCCAACATCTCATTTCGAAACATTAAATATTTGTTCGTGAAGCTACGTAGAACGCACGAATGTTCAGCATGGAGTAAGACTAGGTATGCACGAGTCGTTTAGAGTCTTGGTCACGAATCAGCGGCGGAGGCCGAGGCGTTCCCGCTCATCGCAATCAGATGACATCACGCTGCCGCCATGTACTCCAATTCACTAAATGGACAATTCCTTGATGAAAAGCTGTTGCATTCTGGCGTGTGTCTATGTAGCTATAGGTGAACATAAATTAAGCTTCATATAAGAACGGGCACCATAAACATTTTGTGTTGGTGTAATGAGCTGCAGCTTGTCAGATAAATAAATGAAAATTACCGGCAAGTGGTTTTCGAAAAGAGCGTGTGCACAAAGATGCGGGTCACGTTAGCGTAACTTCAGTGTCGTCAGAGGCGCAGGTCGCAAAACGTCACAAAGCAGCCAGTGATTGATGGTTGCGGTGACACTCGTTACGTCAGCTGCCGGGGGTCGTGGGGTCAATGCCGTCACGATTACAATAACCGACGGGATGTAATAATAATCATCCAGCTGAGCGGTGTTTATCGTCTAGGTATTCACTTTTGCGATAGGGTTGTGTCGCTTTCGTTTGCAGACAGCCGGACTTTGTATCATAACGATATAAAGTAACAAAAATAGGATTGACAAGATCGAGTTAAAACAGTGACCTTCGTATTAATTAATGACGGTATGGCACAAGTTTCGGCGAAAGTAACTGAGGTGATGTTGTTTAGTTTATTAAAATTCATAAAACAAGGAGGGTGGTCTCAAGTTATGTTACATTACGACCACCCAGCACGGTGGCTGTTCGACCCCACTCTGAAGGCAGGGTCGGTGCTATAAAACGACACGATCGCTTTTACGACAAACATCTACAACACACATCCGCATATTGTAACGTAATAACGATCCGGTAAAGGTCTACGATACGATGCGAACTCGAGTTATTCAAGTATTCTATTGACTGAAAACAAACCTATTGAATTACATTAGGTACGATCCGGAGAAAGAAAACTATACCGTCTTACGCTTTCATACAACGGCAACGAGCTGATGTTATTTATATAGCCGAGCCGTCTCGACTCGCAATCTGAGGTAGACTGAATAACGAAAAGTTTAAGAATCTTTTCTGTGTTGTTATTTTGATAAAGAGACGATGTTCCCACGGATATAGCCTTGGATATAAAACTATGCTCAATTACATTAGACTGTGCCGGCAAATGTTAGCCGATTTATGTCATGTCAACAGACGAAGCAAACTAAGTCGAAGGTTCCTAGGTTGAAGTAAACATATTGTATTTATCTTGCTTATTCGTCTCTGTATTGATGATCAATATTGATGACAGGTGATTAAGATCAACCAATCATCAATATGATTTATTTTTACAATATCAGTATTCTACGCATCATGTCAGCGTGATACTTTCATTTTACTCAATCATGTGGGTTTTAGTGATAGCCAAACTTTTATTTAGGTAACAGAAAAAAGTGATTAAAACCTATCTTAAATAGTAGTCTTTTCTTGTCTTAAATAGTAGAATAAGATAGAATACTCTTTATTGTACACCATGAAAACCCATCAAAACAAAAGAAGAAGCATATAAATGGTGCTTAAAAAAACTCATCCGAGTACGTGTCGGGCCATTCATAGTGAAGGGTTCCTTAGTTAGGATAAATATTTTCACGCATGCATTGTAATGATTTTATCGACTTTAAAAACAAGTTATTTCTAAAAATAACAATGAAAAATAAAATTATTTCTGCAGTTGCAACTTTGGAGGCGCACATCTCATAAGTAAGAGTGTGGAATAAGTGAATAAAATTGTTTATTTGGGGAGTCTGTTTTCAAGAGATGGAATGATTGATACTGATGTGGAAGGAGAGTTAATGAGGAAACAAAAATGAATGAGGCTATACATGGCGTTGTGGCCAACCAGTCGATGTCCGAAAAGACTCGTCTGGCTGTTCACAATGGTGTGCTAATGCCTACACTAATGTTTGGAAGTGAATGTTGGGTGTGCAAGTGACGTGAAAGTAGAATAAATACAGTAGAATTGCTTTCCTTACGAAATAGGTATAACTATGAATGATAAGATTGTGGTTTATGTTACAAAACAACGTTGTGGTTACAGAGAAGATGTAGTGATAACAAATTAAAAGAGTATGTTTAGATAGTTTGGTCACATTGAGAGGATGAATGTAATACGACTGACCAAAGGTATTTATTTATAAAGCAGATGTAAGCGGAAACGCCAGGAGGTAACGCCCTAGAATACATACACTGACCCTATTGGTGATGTTCTCCAAAATAGTCAGGTGCTTAGTACTCACAACCGGCGTGCGTGTATGACCAGATGTATGAATGTAATCGAAGCAAAAAGAGTATGTAAGGATCGTACCAAGTGGCGTTCTGTAGTTTCTGCCTACACCTATCGGAAAAAGGCGTAAGT
Organism: Phlogophora meticulosa; assembly: GCA_905147745.2. NCBI lineage: Eukaryota > Metazoa > Arthropoda > Insecta > Lepidoptera > Noctuidae > Phlogophora > Phlogophora meticulosa. The sequence goes on along the minus strand of LR990538.1, from coordinate 10,177,316 downwards.
TTATGTATCTCATCAACTATTGACGCAAACAAAAAAGTGACTTGGAAACTTATTTTCTTTTTAATTATGGTATCGAACGATTCCCCACACCCTTATGTGCTGTGCACTATACCAATTAGGGCCCAGAGTCTCCTTAAGAGATCTATTTAAAGAGATTGGTATTCTTACAGTGGCTTCTCAATTAATTTTTGCCAACATAATATACATTAGGCAAAATATACATATGTACACTAAAAACAGTGACATCCACAATTTTAATACCAGAAATAAGCACAAACTGTACGCTCCTTTCCACCGGCTTCATAAGGTCCAGAGCTCATTTGTGGGGCTCGGTATCCGCTTTTATAACATGCTACCTCATTCTTTGCTGGATTTACCTTTTAACGCGTTTAAAGCTAAAGTTAAATCAAACCTTTGTTCTAAAGCATATTATTCGATCAACGACTATTTAGAAGACAAGAATAGTTGGTCGCTTTGTTGAACGCAGGACAATGTTACTATGTTCTTTTACTGTCTAATAGTTCTTTTTTTTGTGTATGTTTCTTCTACTATCCTTATTTTTATGTTATTGACATGATCCTCTCATTACATTGTATGAATGAGTTGTATTGATATAATTCAGCATTGCACATGTCAGCGGGCACGCCCTTGGACTGCCTTGGAGGCTTTTTATGTATTCAGTTTAGCAGGCTTCGCTTGAGTTAACTGTCGATTTTGGTATATATAACTTTTTATTTATTTATTTTGGCATATTGGTGTGTGCTAGCTAACATGTAGCAAATTATTTAATTGAATGACGTATAAAGATGATTGACATAATTATTATTTTTGACATAATGTGTTGTATAGCTTCAGGTTCTTCAAACCTATCAGACAGACGTGTTGCTGGGGAGTTTGTTCCTCCACTTCTTCTTCCCAGCAAAAACACTAGGAAGTGGTGAAGGGTGGGCGTTTTGGGGGACTGTCTTATGTAAACGTCTTTGACGTTCAAAAAGTGCTGATTCTCAGCCTAATTTGAATAAATGAATTTTGATTTTGATTTTGACTTAACACGTTGACGGACAGTACTCTCTCACATGTTAGGTTGCTGAGACAGTACTTTCACATAGGTTATGTATTTTTGTAGATATATGACAGTACGTTCTGAGGCGTAAACGTCTTATGGCGTACTGTGTTTAAACTAGTCAAAAGATCGACGTCGAAGGGCGTACTGTCGTATTACTTCTGACTGGCTTGACGCCTACAGGCAGTACTGTCCGTCAACGTGTTAAATTATGTTTCTATCCCTCAGTTACATGTATGGGCAGTGAGTTCCACATTATTATTTCGTAATTTCACTACATCATTGTTTAAAGGTACAAGAAATTCTTTTATCTTCAAAATGATCCGCCAATAGTCTCTAGACTTGAATGGGTGTGTGACATTCGGACGGATAGGCGGTCAGACGTACGGATGGACAGACGTCAGACGGACATTCTGAAACCATAAGAATTCTGTTTTTGCCATTTGGCTTCCGTACTAAAGAACCACTTACGACTACTTATGCTCTTCTATTGAAAATAAGGGGGAAGTTAACGCTGTTGTGAAATACTACGCATCAAAAGTTATTAAAACATTTGCATGATATTTATATGGACCTTGCATGGGAATGTTATGGTTTAGTGACGTAATTGCCGTATTAAAACCATTAGATCTAATCGTTATAGGCAATATAGTAAGTTTACGATGATTAATAAAGAAGGTAGACTGTAAAACTCTCGTTCATCAGGTATGGAGCAGTAAAATATGTTAATATAAACAGTTTACTAAGAACATAAAGTTGACAAAGTAACCGCAACGGTGGTACCGGCGCACGCAACCGACCGCATGGAACACGGAACATTTTGCATTTAGTGGTCTACAACGGACTCCCCTAATATCGCCTGCTACATGAATGTACGAGCTTTTGAGGTAACTGAGATTTCTGCCTGTGCGGCTCCCACATCAGGGAATGTAATAATACTGTATACGCTGCAGTGTATTGGAATTTTGGTAACAGTAAAGCCGATTTAGTACGGTACAAACGTCCTTTCAAGTTCTCTTTAAATATTTCAGGTATACATGTACTTGAGTGGAGGATTGGCATGACACTCGGGTACGCAAAATCGTGCAATGTTTTAGTGCTATCACGGAGCAGTTCGTTTGGTTATGGGACGCCGGTCCGGTTTACTGCCTCGTTACCGGCGATCCAACGTTTTTACAGCCCGATTAAACCGCTCACCCAACCTACGGTCCTTGTAATTGGGGTAAATCTTTTTATTGAAGTCTCTAGAGCTAACAATTCTATTGCCGTACAGTATTGTATACGCAAATAGATTTAAATATACAACGAGGCTGTAAATCGATTTTAAAAACAATTGTACGTTCTCATTATAAATAATTTATGCGGTCCGTTCATCATGCTGACGTATGATAGATTACCTACAAAATTGGAACATGTTTAAAATTCGCGTAATGCAAAATTGAAATAACACCGAAAGGCTTTATCTGCTCTGCGAGTCGTATAAATTATTAAAATGCAACAAAACGAGTGGGCGACCACATTTTGTTCACAACCGGCCTCGCGGCGCATTATCGAAATCGGACCGCAATAATTACATTCGAGCCGAATGCGGCCACTCCATCCATCTGTCCAAACGACTAAATAAAATATACGTCCGCGATAAAATTTTATCAATGAAAAATATATTATTCGTTCTCTGGAATAGCGAACATTTAATTAAACATGGTATTCAAATAAAACCATTTCAATCAGCGCAGAATTTAATTTATAAAATATATAGTCAGGTCCACGCTTTGAAGATATAATATTTTATAAAGTAAATGTGAAGCTAAAGCTGGAGCTTTAGAGCTGTGAAAAATACATGGGTTGTTAGTGAAATGGGAATTATCAAACCAAAAATCTACCTCCCAAAATTACTCGTTCAGTTAAACTTGATATTGTTCCGTGAAACATAAAGCAAAAGTATGTACAGGTACCAAATCATAACCCTTCAACGTATTCAGTCACACATATTTTTTTTGAACGTTTTTTTTTATTTTCACGAATGCACAACCGGGAGATAAACAAGAGAAAGTAGAAACGGTAAAGCAGAGACTAACAAAAGCAAACAGAAGGCAACGTGAATTTCGGCGTTGGGCGGCACCGGCCGGATTACGTAGCACCCTCGGCTTATTCAATTAAAAAGCAAACGTACTCGAGCGCGCATTCTGACTACTCGTAATTCTGATACAGAAGATCCTATTTGACAAATGAGATTCGTTTTATCCGCGTCACTAGTCAAGTTCAATTTATAGGTAGAGTTAAACTGTTTAGCTGTTAAAATCAACCCCTGAAATGAAGCATTACTCCGTCATTTAAATGCGAACCAAAGTAGATAAGTTGATTGTAGTAACTTTCGTTGTTATCGTATGTATAAAGGTGTAATCAGTGTTTTTTTTTTAATTGCACAATTTCGTAAACATTAGTTCTCACCATACTAGTCATTTTTAGAAAACTGATAAATGAATATTATACAAGTATATTCATAAAACAAATACTTAATGAGATTCATAACATCAGTAGTGTAACATGTACTAAGCGTTACTAAGTGGGTTAACAGAACGAAGCAAACAAGCATGATGGCCAAGCATATAAAAGCAGACATAAAAGCTTTTTATCATGCACGCAAAGAAAGTATCAGAAAAAGCAAAGTTTATTTTAAATAAGCAAACATCCAAACAAGAAAAGCAAGCATGCAAACAACAAAGCAAGCATTAAAAAGAAGCGCACACAAAAAGAAGCATGTAAACAAGCATGCGAACATAAAGTGAGCAAGGCAGTGTTCTAAATGTTCCGCTAGAAGGACCCCCCCGTCACCCTTTTACTTGGCAAACAATAAAAGATGGAATAAGGTGCTAAGTGGTACTAGTCTAGTCTAGCGAATTTATCCTATGAGTAGTTATTCACCAAGTGCGTCACACTCCGTATAATCAACCCGTGCACAAAGAGAAAATAAAGAAGTACAACACCATTTTTAAATTTTGTGCAAGCTACAGTCGCTAATAGAGCGGAGTGACAAACAGAAATTTTATGCGGAGTCTGAAAAAGATATTTTCTTTTTCATAGCTAATGTGAAAGAACACTAGTTGAATATATAAAAGTCATTTATTAGGCATGCCTCGAGAATTTTTCATGTGAAAATTTCGAGTAAAATGTATTTGCTTTGTTTTTACATGCGAACGCACGTCGCCTGTCGGCTGATTACGCTCCGCGCTGTTACCGTCATTCATTTGAGTCTGTACACCGCCCCACTCAATCTCGTTTATTATGAACGTGCAACGGGCGAGCAACCCTGCCTCTCGCTTTTTACATTTGAATATTTTGCTTCATGCATTACTTTAACATTGTTGGGAAAGAGGTCTTTCTGCGAGATGATAGTGCACATGAGTCGCAGCGTTCTTATTACGCGCGGAATGTTTTTAATTGACATTATTCCGTTTTATTTTTCAACACTCATTTACTCTCTGTACCATATAATCAGGCAGTTTGTAAAAGCAGCTGGGGTTAAATGAAATTTAAATAAGAAGTGATGTCAACACTGCAGTTGCAACTGCTACAATGCAAAAGCTTGTACAAGTTTCATTATATTGCATTGTAGACTTGCTTTCGTTAAGTTTTCACAAAACAGTTGATGATATAATAACCCTCACAATAGCTGGAAATTACAGGGGTCTGTGTATCATTACAATAGGAGAAATACCTTTCAGGGGTTACTAAATACATATTGTAGAACTGTTTTAGCCGATGAGAAAAAAGCATTTTTTTTTTATATTGAACATTCTTTCAATGCATCTCTTGTTACTAAAATATACGTTATCTATAGAAGACTAAATTTTCAAGCAGTTCTAGTATCACCACGCCAGTAAATCACTAAACACAATCTCATCACTAATAGCCCCAATATCCTACGTTTGACAAATGATCATCATCAATACTATGTAATGAAGACAAATTAGTGTGAGTACCATTAACAATTCGGTAATACTACACGTCATATGGTGCAGGGAGCTTTGGCCGACGATGTATTGAAATTGTAACGTGAGTAAGGACATTTTTATACAGCTTTTCTTTATTCGAGTCATGGGAGCGGCACATTTCTCCCGAGTATTCACAATGCCGGTAAAGTTGCATAAATAAATAACTCGAATTAGAACCCTTCACGTAGCGCACAAACGTTGAATGCTCGCGACTCACGGTGAATAATTTCTTACCCGCTTTTGTGTTCAACGTCTCAGTAAATACCTGACATTTAACTGACAATTGATGAATTTTATAGGGAAATGTTTTTGAGGGAAATATTCGGTAATTCTGCCTTGTTATCAACATAGCTTATGGTAAACAAAACCGTTTTTCCCAAGAAGAATATTAATTATTGACTTCCCACGCAAGTTGTTAAGTTACGGCTGGATAATAACCGTCTATTAAAATATATGTTAGATTGTACTTTTTGATAATAAATAAAAACACGACAAGCAATCGGTCCAGAGCTCTTATAATTGATAATAAAGTTCTTGAAACCCACTGATGTTTTAAGCTAGCCTCCCTAAACAAGTGGAACAGCTGATCCTTTGAAGTAGAACGACAACAAAAAAGAAATTGCAATCATTGTGATTTCAAAATTCCCTGTTAAAACATTTGACAATAAGGCCCGGGTGGTAGTGGGGACTGGGGAGCCATTGGTTGTTGCAACAATTGATAGGAGCGGCGATTTTCGGGCTCCCCTCGTTTCGGGCGATACACAGTTCTCGGTACCTACATTCATTACAAAAAGCGTCACATCGCAGAACGGGCCCCGGTTTAATAATTCCACTCATTTGGGTTCCCCCGGGCGACTCGGCGAGACAATGCGCGCCCGGCTAACGGTATCAATCAACATCAAACAACCCCGCTACGCTCTATCTATACACAGCTTTAGGGTTGTACGTTTCGCGCATACATTAGTTTATTGAGATTATGCAAACGTAAAATCCCACGCAATGTTAAGTTTCTGGGGCTTTGAACTTGTATTTAGTCCATTAACAATAGATGAAGTGTTACGTAATCTTTGTGTTGAACGAGAACTATTGGATCTCGATAGGAAACCATGGTTCTCAGCCTTTTTGCTTTTATTTGTAGCTAGAACACTTAAAATGGTAATTTTGTGAACCATCATCACATTCATCACACACTAGTGGCTTCATAAGGAATAAGCACCTGCTACGGCTGCTCGTAATATAGACGCAGCCAACATTTGGCTTGAAAGCTGCTTCAATATAAAGCTGGATTATGATTACACTTTCAGTATAAAATATGGCGGCCCTAATGCGCTTTGAAGTCTGTAGTAAACGATTCTTTTTATCACACAGTCGTTATGCATGCACAAGCCGACGTCGATAAGCAAACGCCCGCGGGATGTGTGCTCATCTCAATCCTCGCAAACACATTAGTAGTAGGGCACATTTGCTCATGACGCATTCTCATCAAATAACCGAATCATGCGTTTCAAAACAAACAGCACACCCACGCAGATCCATGCTCATAGACGTAAAAATAAAACAGAAATCAGATTGTAAACACGAAATTAATCATGCAAGTTTGTCTATAAATAACAAATTCGGACAAGAGAACGTTTATTTCCGTCGTCTGGATTGTTATGTAAGGGAAAATTGCTTACATTTTTCAGTTAGAAACAAAGTATGTAAATAAAATCTATTTACGATTACGCCCACGACGCGTACACGACGAACACTTGTAGGTGTTTCAGCGTGGCGACGCGATTCAGCAAACAAGCTTATTGTCAAGTGTCGTGCGCCGGACGGCGTACTAACTCTGAATATGGAGTGCACGTCCACAAATAGAGAGCGAGTCGTCCGAAGCTCACTCGTTTTCGTGGGCCACATGTGCGCTAATGAAGACACGACGTTTATGATTATGTTTATTCACGTCCGCTCGGTTTCTGATGTAGGATGATGCTACACGTAACGAACAGACGAGCTCATCAATTCAATTAACAAATGAATGAATTGTCGACGTCAGTCAAGAGAACATTACAACATGCATGTTACGGATTATAAATGCTGAAAAATTATCGTTACAGATAATGTTTTTCTGAAACATTTTAATGTTACTTTGTGGGACGCAGGATTACTCGTGTGTACAGTGAAAATAAATGAGTTTACTCGACGACACGTAAGAGGACAAGGAGCTTCATTAGGCGCGGAAACCGACGTTGTATTTTGTTCTTTGCGTGACCAGCTGCCTACATTATTCTGCCATTAGCGTTCGTCTGTGCGACACACCAGTCTTACGTCAAACACGACTACGTCATGATTTAAATATATATTAAACGTAACTAAGTAATTTTACCTATAAGGAAAGAGACTTGCTTCTCGAGTGTATTTGTCCAATTCACATCAATTTATTCGAGTTATGGATAAGTGAATCACTACGCGGATATAAGCCGTCACATTTACTAGAAGTGCGTAATTTTTAATGAGTAGGTACGTGAGGTTCTCTCCAAAGAGTACTTAGTTGGTTGAATGGTTTGCGGTTGATGGCTTTTTAATACCCTGCCTTCTTGATTCATCGGGCGGCAGACACCGTTGATTGATTGTGGGGAGCATTCTAGCAACGGGCTAATAATGCCCATGGCTTGTCACAATTATGATTGCGTCTTGATCGATAATTGACTGTTTATTAATTACTTACAGAGTCTGGATCATGTGCATTTGGCGTGGACGGTTGTGCTGGCCTAGGTGGCGGCGCGTAGCCCTGCAAACAAAATTTGGTCATTTCTTTTGTAAACAAACTATTCACCTATATTACATCAGAGTAATTTAATCAACGAAATAAGTTCATTCAGTAATTCTGTAAGTAGCTATTGAACCTAAATTGTACCGTTAGAACAAGTTCTACCATAAAAGCAGGCAATCCAAGTTACAATGTAACTTCAATTGCCTGCCTTGCTCGCCGATATGATCGTACGTGGTTCGTAAGTTTGAATTAACAACATCCTATAGTGCGGACATTATCAGTATTAACGATAATATCGCCATACTGCAATAAGACCGGGTATTTGAAATGTTACCTACAAGTGTTTAACTATAGGAAAATGTGTATGAAGGACTGCGGTCAACCATATAACTCTTATGACTAGATCGTCGGTCGGCTGTCTGCGGTCATGACACGGGACATCTAATTGAAACCAACTCCGGCTGGCGCCCGGCTAAACTATTCCGATCCAGTGCAATTCCCCCACAGCACAGATATAATAAACTCCAAAATGACAACTCCTTAGATAATAACATTATTTTTAGATAACAACAACAAAAACTGCAACGAGCAACACGAAGTGTTTAACTCAAAGTCGGCGGTGATTTAAATTAAATAGCAATTTCAAACGGGCGACGATGACAAAAAGTTCACAAGCTTAAGCCCAAAGTTAGTTTCGTGCGCCACTGTAAGCCGAAGGCCAGCCAGACTTTCGTACTGAAACGACGTCCGAACACCAGTACCTACTAAAACACTTAATGTAAAAATGGAATCACAGGATTCTAGCAATAGAAAGGACACAGAATGGATTCTCATAGCGGAGATTGTTATGAGTCAAATACAACTTTTCAGGACGATAACATCCTCATAAAATAAAAATAAGAGAGGACAAAAATATATTACATAACGAGTTTCAAGTTCAAATCTATTAATGAATCATTCAAGCTGAACCACATTCATTATTCTAAAGTTAAACGAAAGTTACTCGAAATTTGGCTTACTTAGGAATTTTTGCTAAGAGTTAAATATAGTGTTATAATAATTTTACGGCATAATATTTTGAGTTCAAATACGAATATTACGACATAGAAAGTAAGGGTAAACTTCTCCGAAATATCAAATAAACATCTAATTCAACATTTTGCGCTCGCGAATATCACAAAGTTGTAACGGACTCCGCAATTTGGAACGTTCAAACTTTATCTCGCAAAACATAGTAATTGTTTTACCTCGTTGACATGATAAATGGGAATTTTATGTAACGGCTGGCTGCAGTTACTTTACGTTAATCATTTTTAGGTTGTAAATAAAACTGGCTCTTATAAATTACGGAGAATCGTTTTATCTATCTATCTAGTCTTTAGCATGTATAAAACATTTCTTGTTTCTGTCATGCAGGTCATGTGGTAGAATTAATTAGATTCAACGTCCCTTCAGAGCTTGTTATTGGAAATATCCTGTGCTAATTACATTCAGGTACGCGTGGCAGTTGCCGTTGAGAGTTTTAATAAAACATCACAGAGGTGCACCTGTAGTATACCCACATTTCGCCAGTTATGTTCAGTAAAATATCATTTAGAGTCATTTGTGTTGAACTTTTGTTAACCTTCTAGCAAAACAAAGTATTTCTAGCCTCATCATGAATAAACAGTTTTATTGGATTTATTCATTTAGACAATTCAAAATCCAATGGTACTTGTGGTAACACAAAATTAAACAGCTCAATATCAATTTGCAATACATATTAAACCGGGTCCGACAATTTAATTCCGAGCCGTTGACTTAGAGGAACGTCCGAAAAGAGGATTAATCCGTTTAATATTTCCGGCATTAACTCCGGGAGTAGCTGTTCAAAATTAGTGAGGAAAGTGCACGACGACTGTAACAGAGGTATAATCACCGGCAAATAAGATGGCAAAAGTCGTTAGATGCGCACAAGTCGTTTTTTAGGTCTCTTTGGTGGTCAAGCGGGACGCGGGGTATGAGGTAGCGTCGATCCGAGCGCGCGATTGGCGCATCAGTCGACCCTTGCCTCCCGCACCGCGCCTTCGTCCCGTTCGCTCCCGATTACATTTCAGTGCACGAAAATTGAACCCTTTGTTTTTGTTGTGTTAAACTTAAGTGTTGTTATTGTTTTTAAATTTAGGATAGAGTTCCTGAAAAGGCCTATGCCTTTTCAGGAACTCTATCCTAAATTCAATTTACATACGAGGAAAGTATGCTCAAACCAGAGTTATACAAATTAATAAAATTGGAAAAAGAACAATATTTAAAACATACAGCATTGACCAAACACTTGCAGAACACAACCATAGTGTTCTGCGATTGCGACTTTCAATATGATGCCAAGGGTAGTTTTATTAACGGATAGTGACGACGACTAGTTAATTTTTTTTTTTTTTATTTAAACTTTTTTGAATTTTAAATGCACGTTATTTATAACTCCTAATAAACTTGAGTTCCTCTCCCTTCTTTAACTTTGTTCTATACAGACATGATTAAATATAAATGATGGCAATAACAATAGAATAATGACGATCAATAAAAGTTACCACTTTTTTGTGCCACTAAGTGTACGATGCGCGAACTTACCCCCACTACGCCAAAATCTTGCCATCTTATTTGCCGGTGACTATAAGTCTGTTCCAAACTTATAATGAATTGCAAACAAGTTTGTGAAACGGCCACGGCATGATCTCTTTATCAGACAGGACACGTTCCAAATAAAGACACGAATGTAAGCGGATTCATTACAAATATTGGCTAACGGATTTGCTGATTCGATTATTATTTGAATATCTTTCAAGATAAGGAAAATTATTAATGAATACGAGTGCCAGTTCTGGTGTATGAATAACAAAAGTTAACCTAATGATTGCGGTACACAGTATGTTCAAGGATACATTGATAAAGAACCTCAAATAACTTTGTGATCCTATCTCGGAACTCGCAAAAATATAGTGTTAAAATAGTGGGTGAGAGTGTATTTGTCACAGGTGATACCCGGTGGCAGCTCTCGAGTCTCGAGTTGCCTGGGACTACATGCTCTCAACAAATCGGGCCATCTCTAGATGCAGCCTTCACAGCTCACGCTTAGGGTTGCCCCAGCGACACCTTCAATAAAACTTTATCATAATAATGGAGCAGTAAGTAGACGAGTCACACAATAGACAAGACAAATGTCAGTTTCTCTTCTCTTTACAATTGAATTGCATTATTTTGCGGAGATTGCAAAAGGGGGGAGCGAGCGGCATAATTTATCCAAGTCGGCAATTCCCGACAGCCCTGCCACCGTGACTCCGCCACAGGAGAGAGAATGTACGCCCCACCGTCAGCGCTTTAGAGGTTTCCAGCAGCGAGCGGGGCTGCCACACTAAAGTTCGGAGAATCCGGAGCATTTTGCAGTTTGTTATTATGAGAGCGGAGTGCTGCCAGCGATAAGTTGCTCTTTATGTACAGGGAAAAACAAGGACACAGCGTAAAGTCTCTTCTTAGTTAATGTTGTAGTTGCGATAGTTACGGGCATAAGTAAGCTAATGCCAAACATGGACTTTGAAGTGTAGTTTTATTGTGAATTTAACAGATTAAAAACAAAATCATTAAGACTTCAACATCCCCCATCGCGATGGATGTTTTATTGAAAAATACATTTAAGAATGTTAACTGCCGTAAGTCTTCCTGATAATTTGACGATTGTATGCATGAAGTTATTCCCAAAAGAAAATCTCCCGGAGAAGCACTCCAGAAAAGTCAAGCAATTAATCGCACGGCCTTTGACAAATATATTTCCTTGACAATAAAATATACTCAGTTTTTACTGGCGAAGGCGAACGCCCGGGCTAGAGAACGGGTAGAACTGTCTTGTGCAACCGGCGCGCCTACTGTGGGGGAATATTAAACGGACCGTACCCCGCCAGCCATGCCATTATTATTATCTTGCCATTCTGTCCCAGTTCCGGGATCCAATATCCAGTATGCTACGCTATCAACCGATGTGATTGCAAAGCAAATGTTGTGTATCATTACTATTCGACTATCGAAAGGTTAACCTTAACGATATTGGGCCTTCCGAAGAAAATCATGAAGTGAATAGTAGGCGTGTATAAATGTAGCAAGGTGTACAATATTTGGTCAGCTCCGGTGTATTTAATGTTGCTTTAATACGAAAGTCCAGTAAAATATAATTAGTGATTCCTCATTACCGCGCGGCTGGCGTGGCCCCTCTGGACGTTCGTGCGTCTGCTGGCTTATGGTTATTAATAACGCTGGCCGCCCCGCCCCGCGCCGCGCAATGCCCCCTCTGGCCCCCACGCTCGCCCGCGCTGCCGCTGCCGCACGTCTGACATTTTAATTCCGGAGCCGCGAGTATGAGTCCACTGCATAATTTTTATATCGACAAAATTGTCGATATCCTAAAGGTACTTCTCTATTTATACTGGATGCCAATGAAGCATAAAATTGTATTGTTTCGAAAATGTTCCAAATGAAAGCCTCGAAAGTTTGTCAAGGTGTTCAGAAATAGGCCGGTGGCCGTTTTTCTTTTGTGATTGGTGTGTGTATTTCAGCTTTAACATAAATAACTGTAACAGTTATATTTCAGTTATATCTCAAAAAGCATCAAATTCAAAAACATTACTCATTCAAAATAACGTGTTTGCTTCATATCGATATCGATGAGATAAACTGTTAGACGATAACCGTCAATTCGTCATCAATGAAATATTCGAGTTCGGATTATATTAACGGCTATGCTGCGTTCGCTAGTAATATTCCGTGTAGTCGGAGGCACGCGTACAATAATATCGAGTGAGTCAGTGAACATCACTAGCCACGAATGCTACAATGGCGGTCGGGCGAGCGCAGGTCGAGCGCAACATGGCTGCCTGGTAGGCGGTTCGAGTGAAAGAGACGGAGCAACCATCGACTATTGCCCTCCCTATCGCACTCGCACGCAATGCTCGCATCGATCTCCACTCTCTGTGCTCGCCCCCAGCACCAGAAAGGCGGAACTAACAAAATTACAAAGCGCTTTCGAGCCGCTAATCATAAAATAAGATACGACGTTTCATTTCGACCGTACGACTCTCGAGCGATCACGATGCTGAAATGGCCCTTGACTCTCAAAATTCTCTACTGACATCGTGGAGTATTACCAAGCGTAGCTCGCCGAGAATTTAGTTAAGCTTCCCGCACAGTACAGATAGATTTATGTTGTTTGTTCGAATGGAGCAACAATACTTGAATGCGGGAAGGTGAAGTACTTTTAACTATAGCAACAAGTAAGTATAGATGTATTCAGGTTTATTCTGAGATGAAGAAAAGGTTCCGTATTTCTGTGTCTGATTTTTAATTACAGAGTTACTCTGATTGGAACGAATAGTGCCTTCTGGAGCAAGACAAGAGTTGTAAAGGAGTGAAAGGAAGTTAAGGTATAAAAGATATAAAGCTCCACATCTCTTCGGAGCCGGCGCCGATGCCGGCCGGGTTTATGTTAGCATAAATTGTAGCCGTAGCCTGGCGGCGTTTAGTTCCAGAGCTGTATAAAATCGACACAAGCCGCGCTCTCCCACTGCTCGGAGTTTCTGCTCCGTCGATTACATGATATCTTGAGTGACGTTTAATTTTTGCACGACGCGCTTTTTTTCTCAGATAAGATTTCGGAGATGAATGCGTCACCTTCTAAATTTTTTATCTTCCGGCGATGATTCTTTATAATAATAATAATATACTTTATTAATTCAGACCGTGGTGTCCATTTTGTTATTAACAATTAGTGTTATAAATGCTTAAAAACTGTCAACACAAACAAAATAAAAATATTTATGTTGTGCGAGTTACGTAGAAGGCAGTATTGTATTATGTTATATGTCTGGGTCATCTTCGTTCCAATCGTCTTTTGGTTATGCAATGTGAGCATAATACGGTTCACTTTTTCTGGCCATCAAAAACAAGATACTTAGTAAACAAAAGATAACACGGTTATCTATACATATAAATAAAATTGGAGTGTCTGTCTGTAATATTGAAATAACCGTTTTTTCTTACTTGCATATGAATATATATACGGTACATACACCAAAATAACATTTTTTTAAATTTTTGTCTGTCTGTCTGTCTGTCTGTTTGTAATCGCTAATCTCTGAAATGGCTTGACCGATTTTGACGGGACTTTTATTGGCAGGTAGCTGATGTAATAAGGAGTAACATAGGCTACTTTTATTTTACAAAAATTCATTTATTTAAAAAAAAAATGCGCGCGAACGAAGTCGCGGGCACAGCTAGTCAATAATAAAAACAGTAGATGAATGAATAGGCGCGAGGAATGCAAAAGGAAATATATGTGTGTGTGTGTGTATGTAGTACACATAAATAAATAAACGTTTCATAGAGAGAAACTTGCGACTTGTTTAGAGCGTTTCGTTCGCATGCAAAGCTGCTAACATGTGCTACATCTCCATTATATCGTGAAGCCGTCGCTAGGCCGGCCACGTGCGAACCATACGCCGGGCGCGGGTGAGGCAGCGAGTAAGGACATAGAAATATGTAAATCGCACGGCGAGCCAAAAACGTTGGCTCACGTTCACGATGAATGCTGATCGCTGCACTATGACGAACCGATCATCCACGAAGCCGCTCTACGAGTCATGAAAGACGTGATACCAATTATTTTACACTCGTACAAGGCATTTTTCTTTTTTTCATCGATTATCCTTTCATTTTATGGATTACTTTCGATAGTCTGGTTCTATGTTTGGTTTATGAACGGTCTTGTCACGATATGCAATTACTACTACGTTGTACTATCGTACAGGTCATTTAAAATGTGCCCACAGAAAAATGCGATTGACTTTCATTTTTTTATTGTCATTTCACCACTAGACAAATCTAGTCAAAGTAATATTCCCCAAAGGCACACTTTAACCGTATCAGAAAATCAGACTTAATGTCTTTAGAGTTCAACATAAACTCACGAACTTCTGAAGCATATGATCCAAGTAAGAAGTTTCCGTAGTCACTTCAACAACTTGAAAATGGGTATTTATTTATTTGTTTTCATTTTATACTGTTCGCTCGGCACTGTAAACGTGCAATTCCCTAATCGAACTTATCGACTGCTATAAGTCGCTCAAGTTGTAGCTGAAACAGCTCTTGGGGCTAGTTTTAGGCCGGGGTCGAATGTCCACAAGGGGGATGTAAAACTTATTACCTTAACATTGACTAATTCAAAACATTCAGTACGCCGCTATAAATAAGGGATACAAACATTTGATGTAATCAAGATAAAGAAAGCCAAGGTAAACGAAGATATTACTCGAGGGCGGATACAGATATTATTGTTAATGTTTACAAGAAAAACAAACCTATATCCACAACGACTGTTATAATACGTAAAATAAAAGAGTGGAAAGAATAGCGAAACAGGAAAACAAACATAACGAAAGTAAAAGTCGTCCATTAGGTGGGGTATGGTATGACCATAGACGGTTTATTGAAATAGTTATGGTTGGGGATGGTAATTTTTAAAAATTGCTAACAACGAGGGTTTTCGTACATTCGGCAGCAGTTTAATGTGTAACGATAACAGTAAAGTTCATAGCCAAAGTTCCATCCGCCGAGTTCCTTGGATTACTATACTTTCCATATAGAGTGGGTTCAATTTCGTTAAAGCTATACTGATTCGTATCTACGCGCGTGCTGACACAAGACTACACAACTATAAGTGTAAGAAGACATTACAAATGAAAAGATATGTTTATTTATATAGTAACTGCTTCTACACACGCCATAACAATGTATTTTTAGTTGTACTGGATACATGTACCTATTCTGTTTTAGCGGGATTTATAGAACTAGTTCCTTAAACGACCATCTAGTTCTTACTAAATTCCAATATTATGCTCAGTAGAACAAAAGAGTATAAATACAAAACATGGTTCACATCCTACAATCTAAGCACTTCTTGGTATTATGGCAGAATGATTACATAAGCAATAAGTTACAAGATAAATTCGCGTTGGTTATTTTCGATTAGCAACAAACCGTTTATCATGTTTTCGGGTAGCTATCTCTCGAGGTGCACACTCCGTAGTCTAGCAGTGGAGTTTCGGCCAAAATTATCGAAAATTTCCGTCGGCGACGACGTTCAGCGCGATACCGGCGCGATAAACGAAATGCAAACATGAAGCCGACTCGTCGAACCAACATGTTTTACTTATTAACTTTTAGTTAAAGATTCTGCCAAACGAATATTTTAGAATGTGGTGCAATATATGGATTTAAAACTTTTTCTGTCTTGTTTTCAGTTCTCTGCTTAAAAATGTCTGCAGATTTCTCCATTATAAAAGTGGGTATACAGCGTGCATGGTCATAAATTTGCTGTCGAGCAAAAACTGTTTTTTCTTATAGTTTCTTAATCGCCCATCGATTTTACGGAACATTATCTTACATTTCAATCGAGATGATTAATTTGTCTGTTACTAAATCAATGTTCTTTAGTTTTGCAATGTTAAAAACTGTTTGGATGGTAGGTAAAAAGGTTTCCCGATTTTACAGTGGAGTATTGACTGAATTTGCAATTCAGAGTCGGCAGAACGGCGTAGGTTAACTGCTCGTGAGCCAACTACTAGTTGGAAATTACCTTTGCTGTTCAACGCTAGCTACTTCATCCGCACCGGCTCAAATGGAATGCAATGAACTTTTCATGTGGTGTTCAGACCGCTACGTAAAGGCGAGTTATTCTAATCACTTGAATTAGCTTAATGAAGGTGCAGTGTGCTATAAAAATAACGCTTGCTTTAATTTAATTAGTTTTACAGTAAGTAGGAATGAATTGTTATGAAAAGAGCTTTGGCTGTAATGCTTTTGCTGAAGATAGAAAAAACCTTCATTCAAACCTGAATATTATACATTTATTTTATTTCCTTCATAAAAAATATTTTCCAACCACAACTGTTTGGTGGATGAGCATGGCTGCTTGTCACAGCACTCAGCAACTTTTTTATTACAGCTTTATCTTGCTGCACTATAGTTTTTACCTCTAACACATGTATTGACATTATTTAAATATTGTTGAAGGAATCTTTCAGCTATTTTTCATACTCGTAGATTCCTAAATAATGTGTTACAGCTATTTGTTATTTTAGAAAGATGAAAGTAACAGCAAATAAATAAAAACAATCTATAGGAAATACGAGTCACGACATGGTTCAAAGGAGGTTCAAATCGAAACAAGAATTCGATTCATTGTCTTGTCTTAGCTTCGATTTGGATCCTATTGATATTTTTTGTCGTCTACTAATTTAGATATTAGCTAGTGTAAAAAATATAATGGTTATTAAGTTTGAAATCAGATGACTTGTGACTTGACTCATTGAATACTCAAGTATTTTTTGTTGAATTAGTAAAAGTTTAAACTAAACTATCTTACACATACTCGATAGGTCACCGGTTGGTAACACAAAAAGTTTTGTTTACTGTACGCCTTGCATAACAAACTCGTTGATAACTTCGTTTCAAGGCTAATAGGAAGTCTACCGTTTTAACTTAGTTAGTTTCAACTTAAACTTATGTGTTTAACCCTTCTTTGCATGATTTTTTCTATTTTTGTGAAATAAATCAGGGTGATGTAATTCATGCTCTAGATTAAAGGAAAAATAATTTAAAAAATCCAAATATAAATAAATAATATGAAATGTTATGATTGAAATTTCCATCACCATGCAAAGAAGGGTTAAGAAGTCTGAATCGGTATTCTTGTCCGATAAGTCTATCTTCGTTTACGGTTAATACCAATCTTTCCACTATTGTTGCGGAGTAAGAAAAGTGCTAACAGTCTGAAATACGCTTTACGCAAATAAGGGCTAATTTTACATGTTCATATGTATATCTTTATATAACTTTCCTTCTTTATAATAAACTGCTAAGAAACAAGTGAGGCGAGGTGTTTGTGTCCACATTCCCTTTAAACCTGTTTCTAACTCAGAAGATTAGCTGTCTTTGCACGTGTTATTTACAACACTTAACGTTTCCGGACAACTGTATGATTACCGGATATAAATAGGACAACTTCTCAGGTTCCGATAAAACGGGATTTCGCTTGCGATGACGGTATAACTTCTAAGTGGCCATAGCCGATTCGAAATGTCAAGTTAGTAATATTTTGAAAACTAGCTTTGTGATTCATGTAGAACAAACAAAATCCCACTAAATTATAGTCGCCATTTCAAGCTTCCTGAATATTTATGAATCAGTCTGTATAGTGATGATAACACATCACGATGACGTCCATTGCCAAAGCTAGATTTTTGATGTGATATTTCTATAGGCGCGCCTCGTTGTGCCTGACTAAGAACTAACAACAACTTATTTTACTGCATATAAATTATTTTATGGTTTTCTTAACACGTTGAACGCTAAATGACCACCAATAAATTTTCTATTGTGTCTCATTGTTTGGCAGTTAAGGAGTTAAATTAAAATTATTTCAATAAACATCAATTTCGATGTTTCACATCTGCCAGCGGGTTTGAGACAGCCAACTTTTTTTCTCTCTGTGTTGTTACACAAATCTCTGGGGTGACTCGGATTCAATAGTAGATACCACCCGTCAGCTGGGTTCCGGTTTCGGGGCTACCCCAACCTCGTAAAACACAACAAAAGGATTGTTTACAAAGTATAGCAGGTGGACTGGACGGCGCCGACCTTATCTACCTGTCAATGAATTACACTTGTCCATCGTTGTTATTGCGGCACTTTTCGATTTGACACTGATATGTGTATGTAAGTTTTCTCTATATAAAATAACTTTAGGCCTGTTATACCCGCAGGATTAGGCAGTCAGGTTAAAGTCTAGTTCCACGCGGAAATGCTTGCTATTCAGATATGGTTATAAGACATGATTATGACAACGCATTTTTTTTTGTTACAAGACAATTTCCTCTCTGGTTCAACCTAACTCAAATCATGATAGCCTTATCAAGCTTTATAGACCTAATCACGCTAACTTTGTCCAAAACCAATGGCCCGACCAACCATGGTTCTAGAAAGTACCTTTAAGATGAGTTTTTACTCTGAATATTCGGGATCATACCTGATGTGGCGGTGGTTGCGTCCCATGCGGCGGCATATGGGGCGGGTGCTGTGAGTCCTGGTTTGGTGACATGGCACCAGGTGCACTTTGACCAGCACCTGGGCTTGGCGCGCCCGGTGGCTGCGTCGGCGGCTGAGGGGAACCGCCTCGCTCATAGCCCTGGACAGACAAATAGGCTTTAAAGCAACTACTAGCAAATTAAAAACAAAGTTTTATGCTTCACTTAGATCCAACCCGAGTGGTGATACAACAATTTTTGTTGCTTGAACTACACCGATCAGTATTAGAAATTAGAGTAATTTAGTGTTTCACCTACACAATTTATAATTTAGCTTTACTACCTCTTCTTGACACGACTAGACTGGGTACAGCTAAGCTGCTGGAGTCTCTTTTTCCCGTTAGCTTTAACCTGGAGATCTTTAGCGTGCTCGTCATCGTTGACTACATCATCTCTTGCCATCAGGTGAGATAATTAGTTAGATATCACTTCCGAGAAACTCTTCTACGAGATCGTTTTCAATAACTAATTGAGAGCTTCCCTACAACTAGCCGTTCCCGAGTAACTTCTAGCTACTTTAAGGGAGTCGCTAAAAGTTGCTAAGTTGCCAACTGATCAGAAACTTCAGAGAGCGATAGCTCCTACATTGAATAACCGTCAAATATAAAAGATTGGGAGAACCGGAAAATTCATGAAGTGTTCCGGTTGATATAACGATGACTTTGACCCCCTTTACTTCCGTACAAGACCGTAAAACATTGAGTGTTTATCGCCCCGCGTGTGGTGTAAATTCGGCAGAAGGAGTCGAATGATCTTTGCAGCCGAATCGCTCGGAAAGACGAGACGATCATTTCATCGAATATATGACCTATACCTTTCAGACTGTTGCTTTCACTTCGGAGACAGATGGTTACAGCAAAGTATACCCTGAATTTCAATGTTCTTATTACATTACATCGTATGGTGATTTTATTAAAGTCATGCCTCGAGCGAGCTAGGTTTCCAATTGTCTATGCGCTTTTGAGGCCACTGTTCATCTTTACAATTGAATTTTTTTTTTCTTCTTTTTAACATACACGAAAATTTTAGCGGTAGGGTAACAGTTTGACCATTATCTATCAACAACTTGCAAGGTTAGGTCTAACAGTAAACCTGCTCGTCGGTTCATACTACACCCAAGAGACTTTCCTTCACTTGATAGGCTAGTCTCAATACCCCAGAGACTACAAGTAACAGCTACAATACCTTGTGGCATGTAGCATGCCTTGTTTTGTGCCCGATCTCGGCAAAGGTAACAGAGAAATCGTTTACCTTGCGCAGTTTCTGCACATAATATGTATCCAAATTCTTAACTTTTTGCTACACGAATACGTCGTATTTGCACAAGTTTCATTTAGAAACCACTTCAAATCACAAAAGCACCAAAGAAACCCAAATGTCAAATCTGACAAAGATTTTAAGATCCAACATTAGTCTCCCGACTCTTCGTATTAAACTTTCATTGCTTGGGGTTCGCATAAAATGTAACCGGTGTTGTAATAATGAATCGAGCAGCAATTGAAATGGGAACACTCAATTAATCACAGCCGACAAAGCTCTCGTGTCCTTGGCCGTGACTCAGAATCGCGAGCACGCTCACTCTAATTACCAACCTTTTTGTTATACACTCATTCGGGGTCTTCGAGACATTGAAGCTTGAAGGTATTATGGTAATAGTATTGTTGTCCGTCTGACAAATAGAAGTAATCTTTTAACCAAATCCTTAGTAGTGGGTATGAAATTTGTCTTTGTTCAGAATATTTTGGGATATTTAGTGACATTTTTACGCCAAATATGATAGCATCACGCGTTAACTAATCTTTTCGAAGAGAAAAAGTAGGAACTACTAAAATTTGCTTGCTTCCTCCACATTAACGCGTAAAACACTCATAAAGCCAAACCCCTTTAACTAATGACACACCTAAAGCTCCCCTCAAAAGTAGCATACGGTTGACAATGATAAGTCGCAGGACCACGACAAGCAAGCTATTGTCACAAAACGGGTTTTGTTAGCCGTCCTTAACAACAAGTTCACCACGCTAATATAACTATTAATGATGTTCACACACACACACGCACATTAAATACATAGTAGTTGGTATAAAGCAACGGGCACGTGCAAGAGCAGGGTCGGCGACCACGAACGGCCTTGACCGTGCATCCATTATGCACACCCGTTTACTTGCAAACGAGTGCACCGCAACGCATCTATGCCTACTAGTGCCTATGTAAATATGTCTGTGTGTATAATAAACCAGCACGAAAGAGCTCCACTACTATTGGATGACGTAACATGATTGGCCGTTCCGGCGGTATTGTTGGTCGTTTCTAGTTGTGCCGGCGGTTTTGATGCAATGCACACGCTGTTCAATTAATTGAACGTTTCGCAGGGAAACATGCAACGCAATAACATCGTAAAAACATCGTTCAGGTTTTATTGGATAAGTAATTTGCGTTTAGATTGAGGCTAGCATCCAATTTAGACTCGAATTACATGACTTGGATTACAGTGACGAGTTTTTTGGAAGAAAATCTTGATCGAAAGCAGGGTTTCTTTTTACTTGGTGTGGACATCTACATCTAGGTACATTTAGTAGATGCCGATGAGGTTTTACTAAAAACACAGTAAAGGTAAGGTTACCTTAACGATGTTTATTTTACCATCAGTGTTAGTAATGCAATAATTTAAAAATAATGCCCAATTGTTACTCCAGAAAACATAAATCTACCTCAGCCGACCTCGACATAGATCTTGCTGAAACTGCAGACATTCATTGCATCAATCAGTCGCACAATGCTTTCACTCGGCAGCCAGTTTCCGCGTCACGTTTCAAGGCTGCAGATAAGGTTGGCCTGATATTTACAAATCCAGGTCAAGAGAAGTCATTCACTTTTTATGTTTCCCCCTACCGGCTGGCGATAATTGAATAATAATCGTGACGTCAACAGTTCACGGCCCCCTATTACGTGTTATTGTTCTTGATAACGAAACAATATGTTTGTAATTATAGCGCATGTGACATAGTAATTGTAGAGCCAAACAAGTTTTAGAATCGATTATATTGTAGTATGATAATAATGTATATTTAAGTCGGGTAACCAGGTTCTGTTGCCCTCCTATTTATATGGTTATTTTAGGTGTGCAAAGGTATGGCCGAAGTTTGATTCGAAATAGCAATGTTATAATCAGCTTAACTTGGCTCTTGCATAATAGTTTGACTAAAGGACCGCCTCGCTACCGTGTAATTGGATATGTTGCGTTCATTTACCGGTAAAGCCGAAACCTATTCAATACGTTTTGTTTTGCTCTAATAAATAAATAAATACCTGGTAGTACTGCTAAGAGCCTTTGTTATTCCTATCAGAGTTACCGTCACAAATCGTGTACCGTTTCGGTAGACGATTAGTGACAGACAAGCTTAATGACAGTGGACAGTCAGAGAACACGGACTAGTCACTGTTAATCAAAGCAGATTTATGTAACAAAAGCGTATTCAAAATAAACATTATCGTTGTCGATTCCAACAATTCGTCACTGTACATAGTAAGTTCAAAGGAGGCGAGGGTGGCTCGGGTGGTAGGTCGTCTGCTTCCAAAACAAAATACAAAGAATTGTTAGAACTTTCACTGAATAATAATTTCGTGGTAAAAGTTTGCCGAACAGAACATAGCAGGAAATCGAGACTAATGCTTGGCAACTGAGTTTGGCTGAGTTTCAGTCGAACATCCGAGCCAGTCGCCAACCAATCCATCAAAGGAGGGTGACTGGATCGGGTGTGGGGTACACCCCTCGTACCCACATAAATATTGCGGGTAGGTGAGTACAAACCCTTTGACCGAGTTCTGTTTACTTTCGTTTTCGCTCAGCTGACGGGGCCGCCACCCCGCCCGTGTACCTCCACTATTATTATGATAATTAGAGAGCTATCAACGTGATATTAACTACACAGTCTAATTGTAGCGACGCTAACGAACGTCAAGCTCGAGGGCGTGACGAACGCCGGCCTCGGTATCACTCAATATCAATATCGATAGGCTCTAATTTATGTAACTCTGTGTAAAAAATTAGATGCTTGTTAAGTGTGACTTCTGTGATGTTCATGTTTTAAGGAGTGCTTTTGTGTCGGTCCATTTGTTTTGTGGTCGCCGAGTTTTTTAAAGGCCTCCCCCGGAGGTGCGAAGAGGGGTGTCCCCGAGAGCACTCAAGGTTGCAACGAGTGCGGACGCGGTAGACAGAGCGTAGACGTGCATTATTAGGTGGGTGCCGGAACACCCGCGGGAGTCGAGTTGGGGGCGGTAGGGGTGCGCGTACGTCATCACCTGAGGCGCGCCCTTGAAACCGTCGTCGCATTCATTGCACCCGGATGCGGGCCGTATCTCTGAGCCCGCAATACTCGCACTCAAGACACCACCTACCTATCTAGTCTCGGGGACACACCCCCGACACCACTTTCAGTACACCTAAACACTGCAAGTCGTGAACATTACAGCTGATCGTGTGTGCGACGTGCTTGATGACGTGGCACGTCTTTATCGCCGATCTTATAAAGAGCTGCCGTTTCACAAGTACAGTTTATTATCAAGTGTTATTGGTACTTCAAATATTAGACGTATGAACTTCTGCAATATAAAAGGTCAACTTTGAAAGTCTTAGAAAGGTATTTGAAAGTTACAGTAGTCGTGCTAGTGACGTGCAGTAGTTGGTAAAGTTTGTTTTGTCATTCGAGTTAAATAGTGCAGGCGCTGAATGCATCAAAAATAAGTCCTGGCTAGAGTTTAGTGTGCAAAATATGAGGTCCCTTTTCAAAACATGTATTTTTTATACTTTTTTCCAGTTGACAGTCTTTAATCATGAGGAAAATTATCACTTACACAATGATTAAAATGGCTCTAAAGCATTAATTCAATCGCTTTACTCGATATCTAAGGGGATGGGGTATAAAAGAAAATGGGCTACCAAACTTTCCGGCGACATCCAAATTCATAATCTGCAAGCTTTTCTGAGCTTAAAACAATTATTTTAGAAAATGCGGTCCTCATATTTTGCACAGTCATCTCATCCAGCGCCCGGTCTATAACGCTACCATCAGGTCCAAAATTGGATGCCTGTCAGTATGAATCAAGTGATTTGAGTATCGAAGTTGTTGTTGTTATGAGATAAAAGAAAAATCGTGACCTTATGATGATTGCTAGTAGCAAGATTTATAGTTAAAAGTTTTTAAAAACTTAAGTTTTTGGACTGTGGGTTTTTGCTGTTAAATATAGTGTAGGTACTGACCGACTGAATCTTTGTTTTAGTTTTCGGCCATTTTTTGGCCAAAAATCATGATTATTAACCAGCCGAAGCTTCAGCGAAGCCGAAAATTAGAAGTTCTTAATAGTCGCGCGTCATTCCACCAACATCGTAAAGCTCGGTGTTGTATCGTCAAGATTAGTTTTTCTTTACCCTAAACCACTCAAGGGGTCATTATACTCATCATTATGAATAACGTTTACTAAGGGACTAAAAACATAGATCGACAAATTGTATGAAGCACCAGAGTTTTTTTTTCACGATTTCTGTGCTAATTTCATATTCAAAGTTGATTGTAGTAATGAACAGAATTACTTCATAAGAGGTTAACAAAAAATAAGGTTGTTTTATATAAATCCATACAAATAAATAACATTGAAGTGTATATTTATAGTGCCAAAGAACACCTTTTTACTAAATACATGTCATATGAATGTTTAAACGGTAGTTATAACAAAACATTTTTTGTTTCCTTTCTGTGTGATTGTTTGATTTTTTTTTTAGAAATTTTGTATCCTATAATGCATGTGTTGCATGCATGCAATGTTTATTTCTTTAAACATCTTATTTGCCAAACAACGAAACACAATAGAAAATCTATTGTTTGTCGGTCATTTGGCGTTTAAGATGTTAAGCAGAAATATTCATATTTTTTAATGTCTAAATCATTTTCGTTTTAGCTGAAAATCCATTTTCGGTCGGACACTAATTTATATAAATTTGATAAAACTGACACTGTGATTGTGCCTAAATTTGATTTATCCAAATTAACAAAACTGAATGATGTAACTTTATTTTCATACTTGATATGATCGTCATGAACATTTCCCAAAATTTTATGAAGTCTCAATTTTCTACTTTTATGTTAGCCCAAAATTGTATGAAGCCTCAATTTTCTACTTTTATGTTAGCCGGTTAGCCGTCGGCCGTCGGACGGAAAGTGTGATCGAATCGTCGAATATTGTTCCAATGCTCACACTGTTTTGTTGATATTTGCTAAAATTTTGTATGGTGTGTAGACCCCATTGAAATGAAAATTGCCAATTTATTCAAAGCAACCATACATTTTTGAATGAACTTTAGCACTATATTTTATTACTTTATAGAAACAACATCAACAATCAAACGAAAAACAAAAAGCGCCATAAATACAAGCCATGTTTTTGGCAAACATAATAAGTATAGTTTTTTGTGGCTTATATTTTTAACTACATAAACCTATTAATGTTTCCTTTTACATATATACCAGTCGCAAAATAAACTTATTAAACAGATCCGTTATTCACAACTGTCAATGACAAATTTCGAAGCAACTGAGTATTCTTTGTAAGGAAGCTAATTAGTTTAAATTTGGCTCATTTCTAATTCTACGATAAACCCATTCTAACACAATTATATTTAATGAGGGCGTTAACGCATCGCTAAGTGTCTTGTTACAAAGAAAAACAATGCGTTAATTAGCTAACAACATTGTTTGGACCTCTAAATGTAATTATCCAAGTGCTGTTTTAGAAGTATTTACGACCATTAGTTATATCCAGGTATCTGGTAACATAACATATCGACTTTGCGATCATTATTTGCTATTTTTTTTCCTTTTGGTAAGCTGAATACCCCGGTAAAATTATACCTAGATTTAAGTTCTTGTGTAAAATGGATCCGGCAAGACTACAACTACAAATATCACACAAATGATGTCGAATCAGAAATCTTGTTTGGTAGTCGGAAAAGTTTGTTTAAACAAAGCGGATTTTTGGAATAACTTTGAAGGGAGAAGGCCTCCAAATTTAAGATTGAAAATGCGGTTTGAAGGCTGAAAAATGAAAATCTTACTTCGAATCTTGAAGTTTTTACTGTAGTTAGGTAGATAATATTTTATCTGACACTAGATTTGATACTCCACTCTACTTAGTTATCTCGAATTATTTAGCTTTAATTAAAACGACTGATGCTCTTGCTCAACGCTGTACTTTGTTTTTGACACAAAGTCTAGAAGCGCCTTGACGGGTATCAAGATACTTCGAAGAAGAGTTTGTTGTGTTTTGGACTAAGCAATAAAGTATGCACTTCCACTTTCCAAACAGATTTCCAATATTACCCACGTAGTGCTGATCTTATTTCGTTAAAGCTCAGAAGCGTTAACTGCAAAATAATATTCATTATGACTGGGTTACTGGTATATGTCTAAGTATCTCTAATAAAGTAATTTCGTTACTGAATTCTGTAAGTACTAGCGTAAATCCCAATAGTTAACACAGATGTGCGAAAATAGGATCGTTGGATATTCTTTATTTTTAGGTGCCAAAAGATTTAAGTTATACGATATTTTTCACTGATTGAAGACGGAATACATTATTTGGTATTTTAGACCTATGTACAGACAGGTAAATTTTAAATGCACTTACACGTAGTAGAATCATTTCTTAACATCGATTTCTACACGAGTTCGCTCCAAGAGCCCTGCTTCAAACGTACCTCTGGCTCCGTTGCACAACGAGCTTACGTCAGCGAACGCGCGGAGCGGCTTACGTCATTCGAGCGTATCTTGAGCCTCCAAGCTAAGTTAGAACTTGCGCCTATGGCTTTTAGAGTCGTGTTCCTTCGAAGACGGCTTAAGTATGATAGAACGTTTATGTTCACGTGAGTGGATGAGGCTCCGACGCGCCGCCGCCGGCTCAACGATTCTGAGAAACGTTCGAGTCGGCTCTCTAGTTTCGGACTTGAATATGAATCCTCCAACACGACGACCGAGCATAAACATATTTCTTAGAAGACGACATCGTCAGAATCATTTACAGATAATTTCTTCTCCATGGCTTTTTATTAGAAATGTTGTATGAATTCAGTTGAGGCTTTAGTAATTAAGGTTTTGGAAATTAACGTAGAAATAAGTTAGAATATATACGATTTTCTTACTTGAGATCTGGTATTAATTAATTAAATAGAAAAATCTATTAAAAATCTGTGTAGGATGCAAAAATCTATTATAGAAACGGGTTCTTTAATAGTCGACGGGGTAGCCACCGGATACGGCTATCATTATAGCTGTAATATGCTTCCACCTCTAATGGCATACCTTCTAGGATAGCTCTTTAGAATTCAACATTTCCTGTTAGGTATAAACCTAAACCAAAATGGCTTGATATTACTGAAACCAATATTTGAATCTATGGAAATTCGTGTTTGTTTGCATAGGTACACAAACGTCTTTTACTGTGTGATATTTCCTTAGCACTAAATCATTTTCAGTTTCAAATTGAAAGGAGCTACCATTCATACATTTCACATATCCTATCTTTGAGAAAGCCTTAAACTCGAACTTATAGCAGCGTGCACTCATGAATCGCTTTATAAATGCTCACTGTATCTGCTTAAAACTTATCTCGCATTTTACCGTCAAAAGGAATATTGTAAGATGACAAATCCTGAGTGCAGAGACTGGAAAACCAGGTGTGAGTATTGAGTATTTGGCGACAGTAAACTTTTATCAAAAACCTTTACGGTGGTAGACAGTTTATATTTTGAGATTGGTGAAAAGTAATAGCAAATAAACTTTAAGACGAAAATATCAAAACCCAGAAAAAGATTCTTTATATAACATTTCGGGCAACAATAATTGTTACAGTTGTCTGTGCAGAAAGTGGAGATAAATTGAATAGTCTAAATACTTTAAGTGCCAGTTCAAGATATAAATATTTTTTAAGATACTGGCAAAACTTTGTGGCACTTATAAATTGGACTGTTGTTTTTTTAAATCACATGTACCGACAGAATGGAAGGGCTCCTGGCCGAGTGAAAGCCGTACGTTCACCGAGGTCGGTCCGTGGATGGGTGACCATACATTACGTACCAAGAACCCTACGTGACTTAGAAAACACGTTTAACCGTTAGTCCCAGCTTTCATTCGTAGATTATGATTGTCGTTACGGGTAGTCAGAAGCCCGAAAGTCTGACAGCCAGTCTTGCTAAGGGGTATAGTATTGCCAAATAACTGGGTTTAGCAGGGCATTGCAGGATGTTCAATAAAGTTACTGTGACCCTGGAACTTAAAGGGCAAGGACGGAACACGGATGGGTTTTAGTCAGTAAAAGTCTGACACGCCCTCCCGTTCCGCCCAGAACGGGAGAACTCATTGGATGATTATACCATCCTTAAAAAAAATTGCAGGTCAGATAGGCAGTAATTCCATGTAAAATACTGGTTCCGGCCGATCACAGAACAATAGGGTTTTATTTAACAGGCTAGATAGATGATGATGTACGCATGTTCGGTACTTACAAAATTATACAAATTAACACAACCGTGGTGGTGTTAGCTAAAGCTTTCGTGAATCAATAGATACAGTTCTACTTGCTATGGATATAGATATGCATGACTTTAGCTAAGATGCTCCGCAGAATCAAACTGTGTCTAAAGGACGTTAACCCTTGACCCTACATAGTGTTATTATATTTGTGTGTTTGTCTATGCACATACAAGCATATCTGTATGTAAAGGTATTTGATCGATGTGGTCATCAATTACTGTTAATTTACGGCTTGTAGTGAACACATTATTACATACATTGGATTAGTCGATCATGGTTGAACGGATCTGTTAGCGTATTCAAACAGTTTGGCTGTAACTACCATTGAATCCAATAAATGATTGAACTATGTAGTATCGAACGTAGTAAAAGCTAACATGAGAATCAACAAAGTTATCAACAAAGAGACACAATGTCGTTAATCGGGATAAGACTTAGCTCAACTTAGTTCAGTCATGCTATCATTCGGCCAAGTGTTTAAAACTTCAAGCAAAGTTGGCATAATCTTCTTGCAATTTATTTGCTTTCATGCATGTTAATATGCTAAGTAAAAACTCAACAGGTCTCCTCCTTAAAGATAGACCACTTCTCCAAACTAGTTTTTTATAACAGACACTTAGCATTAACACCGTTTTAAGTCGTCTACAATAAAACTAAAAATTTAGTCTTTTATTTTACAATGTGAATTTGTTCAACGAAAAACTTGTCTCAGCTTTTTAAAACATCAGCTGAATCTCATTTATTTGGCTTTTGTCACAATTAACACACTGGAATTGTATATATATAATGTACTTATTAGGGTTCCGTGACCAAATGGCAAAAACGGAATGCTTATTTCGGTTTGTTCGGTTACACATACATTTTACTCGGAGACAATGGACACTAAGTATATCGATGAAATATTTAAGAAACGTGTATATTATGTACGACTAACCAATAGTGTACTTCAATTACGAAAATATACATATAAGCATAGGTTGCACGGCACTCCACAGGCTGGAGTGCCGTGCAACCTATGCTTATATGTATCCTTTCGAATTTTAATCCGAACAGATAAAAAAATTGTTATTTGGCAACAGAACCTGTCTAAAATTATTAGGGTGGCACTCCCCATACATGTAACTGAGGGATGAAAACTAATCAGTGCAAATACGCATGTAGGGTATCGTCGGATGCCATAATTAAAAAAATAACGTTTGAAGTGACTTTAGTATAACGTCAATAGTTGGTGAGATTGGCAGTTTTGTTCATGGTGTATTTGAATAATACCCAACTTCAGTTTCTAGAGGAAAAGGCCAACTTAAAAAACCACTCGCTCTCTTTAGCTTCATCCAGAAGTAATTTTAATTTTAGCTTTTCCTGACTCCCTATAAGGATAAGGACTGTTAACCAGCGAAAGCTTAGTGAGTACGTCTCTCACCTTAGGATGCTGATCGAATTATCTAAAGCTTGAAATCAATCAGAGGATAAGTTTATATAAATGTGTCAATTTTTACAAACCTGGTGTGGTGAGAAAGGCGGTCGTGAGTTGGGTGCGCCTGGAGGTCCTGGTGGCGGGTACCGCTGAGGGTACGATCCAGGCGGGCCATACGCCCCCGGGGGCTGTTGAGGACCGCCTGGGGCACCCGCGTAAGGGGGCCCACCATAGCCCCGAGGCGGCTGAAACAAAACATTTAAACTTTAGAAATCTAAAAAAAATGGAAGTGTGTCAGACAAATGCGTAGAGACACCCCGCGAAATTAAAATTATCCCAGGTTTTCGGCAATATAGAGCAAATAGCTTATTAGGTTGTATGTTGTTGAAAAAGTTATTTGTGAACGTATATTAGAATTGTGCTAAAATGTCATGATTTCATGAAATAGTCACACAATGACAATAGCATAATTTGAAATTAAAATTCGTATAACTTAGTAATGATTTTAACTTTATAAATACTTCGCAAACAAAACATAAAACTTTTGAGTTAACACTTGTATTAATTTCATTCCTCATAAAATTTCCATACCGCGGACTTTACTTATATCGAAATCTATTCTTAAGAAGTAAACCCCAAAAACGTTTTTTTTTTTGGGGATCCGTAAATCAAAACGAGAACCAGAACCCCTTATATAATCACTTTGTTGTCCGTCTTTCAAGTAAGACCCTTTTTCTATAGGAACGGGATAAATACTAAATACCTACTACTGCTGCTCTCTTCTGCTGCTTAGGTCTAAAACAACGCAATCAAGTAAAACTCAAAATAGGTAGTTGTTACATATTTTGATGACTATCTCATTTTCCATGAGCTAAGCTAAGTGTTGCCAAGTAAAATCAGAACAATTGTTACGTAGTAAGTAGTGATGTAACATAAAAAAAATACTAACTCACATTTGCAGATGAAGTATCGACCGTGATGTGACACAATGTAAGAAGAACATTTTTTTTTACTACAATGTTAAATTTGTCAGAATGTTATCACAAATTCATAGGTTGTATCTTGAAGAAATATTTAGTCTACATTTTTATTAAAATCGATCTGCTCTCGACTCTACCATAAGAGTTTTCTCGATCTCAAAGCCGAGTTTGTCCTTAAATCCGCATTCGGAAATTCATAAGCCATGTAAATTGAGTGACGACGCGGTCAGCCTGGCATAGTTTTGAGATGGAACCATCAAGGCGCGAGTATTACTCGTTTTTGCCCAGCGTTTTTTATCTCGAATCAGAAAACGCTAAACAATTAGTCGACATAGATTACGTCTATCATAAAAGTAATAAAGAAGTATATTGCATTAAACAGTTAAAGGCTTCCCCACAAAGCCTAATCTGGAGTCAAAACATGCAAGTATAATACTGCAAAGTTGCCTTCCACAAGTAACTTAAGGGTACAACTCTAGAGCTAATAACAAAGGCACCAGATAAAGAAACAGCCCCATTACCGTCAATTTCAATATTAGCGCTATAACACTGGGTCGTTAACCGAATTTGGAAGCCTTTGGAATTCGGGATAACGTGCAAATGTAAATAAGAAGTCGAGCGCGCCTGTCTTTGGACAACTTCAACCGAAAGCGACTTAACTTAGTGCTAACGTATACCTTCGGTTGTGTTTTATCACGAACAGGATTATCGCAATCCTAGTATTATTATTAATGGTATTTTGTAAAATCAAACCAGAAGATAGAATACTTTTCTTAACGAAGAAATTAAAAATGGTAATGATCATTACTGTTTAATGTTGTATGATTGGTTTACTACCATTAAACCAAGCGATTTTTTGACGTTTTTATTTCTTCAAGGAAGGAATTTTCATCTAGTTAGATGTGCTAGTCTAAAATTTGCTAATCGAGAACACTTTTCGGGAATCTATTGCTGGTTCTTGAAAATATTATGCTAAAATGAATACGATTTTATTAGCTGTTTAAAAACCTTTAATAATTTGTTTATGATATGACATTTACAGAATCCAGTTCTATTTTGTTTTCGGCTTTGAAAGGCCAAGCAGCTACTATTTTAAGTAAATTGACTATTAACTTAATCATCCGTGAATTGAAATCGCAACTGTCATTTGTTTAAAACGGCTATTTTACGTCAAATTGGTGTTTGCTCGTTCTCACTAACACTATCCGACACCTAAATATATTTGCACTGTTACGCAGTACAAAAAAAGTGCGCTTCTATTTAGACATTAAAATTCAGGTGTCGCCAAGATCTACTTTAACCATGTAATGTTACTCTACATCTCTTAAGTTAGTATTCAATATCATACAATTTTATAATCTATTTTTATTTAGAACTGTGATGTTATGAAATCAAGTTTTGTTTGTATTTTTGTTACTCAATTATTATGAACGAGAATTAATTTTAAATTAGAAAGGGGAAAGGAAACAACAGCAGTTCTAGTTACGTTTAAAAAACCGACATAACTTTTCTTGAAGTTCGAAGTAAACAAAAGATTAAATAAGGACAACATAGTTTTGAAACAATACCGTAGACACTGGGTTAAAACATGTTCGATCATAATATAAGGTTTTAAGACGAATTCATAATCGCCAGAACTCTACACGGGGTTAGTTATTAGATTAGTAGGTACTGTTAACAGAGCTGCGTTTGTGTGCCACGATTCGTTGCGCGAACTATAAACATGTTTATGTTTGCAAAACAAATTATGCAATGCATAAATCATAATTGATTTTATTTTATACTTGTGATATTTAGTCTACTATTGATCACTGGCATCAAACACTAGCAACTATTCTAAACACAGATTTACGAGCGTTAACAATATTTTGTTTGTATCAATCGTACCGTGAGATAATAAAATGGAATCACTTCATTAAGCATTTGATGAAAACAAACCAGTTTATTAATCTCGCCCAAAAGTATACGGACAGTGCTATAAAAACTCATCACATCACAAATGTGCTGGGTTAAATAAAAACCCTTTTTGTCGAAAGCCCCTCTAATGTACCCGTAAAATTAATGCGCTTTTACTGTAATATCAATTTTCAGACAGATACCCTGACTAAATAATTGACGTCCGAAATAATTCGCTGTGCCAACAAAGTCGCCCCGCTTCAGTTTTCAGCTCTCATTTTGTTCTATGATGGAAATTCAATTATTCGTACGAGCCCCGCTCCGACGAGGCAAACGAGCGAGCGAGCGGGATCTGTATTACTCTTTGATCAATGTTTTACGTCTCCGAACTAAGGCCTTGTCCTGAAGGCTTCCGGATGTAGTTTGACTAGGAGATATGAGACTTGTGTTCGCCAATTAGAGTTACATTTTTACGAACATTGGGGTGTTTTATGGCGGATTCAATGATTTATGGGGGCGGTGTGCCGGGGTGCGGTGTGCGCGGGGTGTGGTGAGGGTTGCGCAGGGTACGGGCGCCGGGGGGCGGCAGCGCGCCATTGGCCGCCTCGGCATCGATCGCGCGACGAGCTCGTAGCGGCCCGCCCGCGCCAGCCAGCCTCCACCTACGTTAATAAGTAATCATCCGACCCCGCGATACCTCAGCGAGTTTTCCGGACAGAGCTGAAGCTGCCGAGACGGGCCTCGTATCTCCAGTCGGCTGGAACAAAGAGCCACCGCATAGGGCGACATCCGTATTGATTTATGCAGTAATTGACCCGCGGGTAGGTGCGCAGCCCGCACACCGCCCTACCTACGCACCTATCCTATTTGTTTTCATATTTTTTACCTTATTATTTGAACTTAATGTTAAGTGCAACTGTAATATTCATAGAATAAAGTTAAACCCAATACTTGATAAGGTATAGGTCCACTACTATCCGTTTATATAAGGACCGTCCAACCCTCGGATGTACGTAATAAAGAAAAGCCTGCCCTACATTTGTTATACGCAATAAGTGAAACCCGAATAAAATCTCGGTGACCCAATGCCTCAAAGCCGTCTTCAAGGGCCTCATGAAGAGTTCATTTAGAGATATGAAAGGTTTTTTGTAGTCTCGAGTGACTGCAGGGATCAGTGAATACCGCAAGTCAGAAAAGCAAAACAGACAAAACCGCTCAGTAATCGTTAAGGTTGCGGGTTGAAAATACGAGAGTCTAACGTAAACCACAACGAAACGTAACGTAAAAGGTATTTCATTTTCGCAAGCGGCTCGGAAAGCTGTCGAGCAGTGGAAAACAGTTTCGAGAATGAAATATAACTGTATAGGTTCCGAGTAAATTTTACCCAGCAAATAAACAAGATAATAATTTGAATGTTTTAACAGAATAGTGTTTTGAAAACCACGTTTACGTGGAATAACTTAATCGGTATAAATGGTCTGGACCAGGATGTGGTACCTTAAATTCTATTCTACAACGTGGTTGTATATCATAATATCCTATAATTTCGTTTCTAACTTTCTTCTGAATCTTTTCAATAATATTAAAGAATCTGAAAGTACTGCAGTCGTTATAACGAACTTTTCCCAAGTTTGACCGTTGTCTTAATTTTTATACCTAGACAGTTTGTTTCAAATGTATCCCATTCGGAGATTCCAATAGCTTTTTGCGTACGTGGTCACCAAAATAGACTTGGTCAGTTCTATGTAACTATGTAGATTGTGCGTGAATAACGCTTTCCGTAGTAAACACAGCTGTTAAATGTCATTATGACTGAAATGTAAAACACCTCTTACGGATAAGGAATGTTGATATCTATTATTTTATCAAATCTACTATACCTAATACGTTTATGTGCGGACCTATGTTTGATATCTCGTAGTAGATATAAATGTATATTAGCTAGTGAGTATCTAAAATAGCGATCTCAGTGGGTTAAACAGTCGTAAATATTCAAGTACTTTAAATTCAACTACTATAACTGGGTAAACGGCACAATCTAAACAGGACAAGTTCTGCCGGCTGAGAAGCTGGTATGAGACAGCGTGGTGCAAAATGCGGCGCACCAACTTAATTGGCATAATTTAATGAGATAATATGGTAGATATTACGGAGCCCGCGAAGTGCATCAAACGCGACAGTGCAAGTGTAGTGTGTAGTGCCGTTAGGAATGTGACCGGATTCCGATCCAGCTCGTCAACACGACCGCATTCACCCACTTGCATCGCTATTATGTCATTACCACCGGCCTAAACATGAACCCTTTTACTCATAATGAACAACTCAAGTGATTTTTTATTATAGCACCGACTTGAAAATAAGTTGATTATAGGTATACTTTCCTGTTTTTGGAAATTTTACTCGTAAGTACGAGTAAAATTTCCTGGAAACAACTATACCGACGACTTTCGCGCAACGTAAAAATATCTACTTCCCACGGCACAGTTGCGGGAAGTTTATTTTAACCATAAAAGTTTGTACAGTGTATTTTAAAACATTGTGTAAAAATGTGATAAAACGATTCTTTTATTTACAATGATACGTATCAAAATTCGAGGGTTGTTTCCGTGTCGTCCCGACAAATTGTGAAATAGCAAGTAACAAAATGTAAACTGGGCCGTGAATGGTTTAAAGACGCAAGTGTTTCACTACCCGTCCGTTTTCCGCCGTTCAATCAGAGGCATGTACACATTTAACAGGTTGATGGTATCACAGAAAATCAGATAGATTGTAAAACTGTACACTGATTCAGTCTGTTCATAATTTCTCTAAACGAGACGGAAAGACTACAAACGATTGAATTGGATTCGAATTATTGTAAATAAAATGTTTTCTTCACAATTTATGCTACAATTTTATTATAAACCTAAACCTTTTCAATTATCCAGTGACATTTGCAACTATTGATACGTCACATTGTTTTTAAACTGGGTCTCAGCGTATTGGCAAGGTTATGTTTACATAGGAGTACTGGTTGTGAGTTTATTGACAAGAGAACTGTTCCGTTATTCATGTTCTTGGGTGTTTATGCAGATCGATGTTATCTCGGTGTGTCAGTTTGTATTAATACTACAGCTGAGTTCCAACTAAAATACATCTTCCAATCGTAATGCAGGTCCATTTTATACGATTTACTAGGGGTTCGGGGCTAAGTATTGACAACCGAACGGTTCCATGTTCAAGAGCAAGCAACGCTTGACGAGATGCATATGTGTGATGGGTGACCATCTATTACATAACGAGACCTCTCCGTGGCTCGGAAAGCACGTTCCTCCTTTAGTGCCGTAGATCGTTACGGATAGTCTAGCTGGAACAATAGTTTGAATGTCAATTGCAAAACAAGAATACTGCCAGCATATGGGGCTGGCCAAAATCACTTTCAATACCACAGAACAGCGTAGGTTGATCTATACTTAGCAGGCCACCACGCGGTCACTTATTATTAATATTGTGCAAGTGCTTGAAATATATTCTATCAATATTCATGATTGTGCATACGTAACACGAATAAAATATATTGTCAGCAATAGCTTATCTCCGTCCTTTAACGGGTTACTCTCTTTTTCAGTCGAGTAAGAATTCAGCTATGCAGAAGCAAGATGCTATAGAGAACTTGCAAATTGGAACGCCCACAGCATCTATCGAAGAAATATACTCTATCGAGTCACAGAACTTAATCTCCGGTACCAATTTGAAATAGTTATATTTAAATGCAGTCAATTTATAGAAGCAGTGTTGATTTTCAGAACTACGTGAGATAATAAGTTGTGCGGTGTCTACAATAAAAGTTTAACATGATCATCATTACGCTTCTGCTCTAATTCCAATTTACTTGGGTTCCTTACAGCATGTCTTCTTCCATATCACTAAATAGTGCAAAACTTACTCCCCCGCCGCGTCTGTACGCGATAAAGTAAAAAACTACTGTACGGATTTTCATGCGGTTTTCACCAATAGAAAGAGTGAGAAACGAAAAAGATCTTTGTATATAATTTGTCACGGGCGAGGCCGGGCGATAGCGATCCGTATCGCTAGTATCATATAATAAGTTAGCACTCAGTATGTACAAAGATCATCAAGTTCCTTTTATAAATTTAATTATAGTTAACAAATATCATTAATTCTTTCTTTTTTTTTTTTTTTTTAAAACGTTGCCCCACACTAGGAATTCCTCCTGTGTCGTGGGTGCGTTTACAAACATTTAAAGTCACATACACGAACAGCCAGACCCGGAACAATTACCTGTAGGCCATACAAATATTTGTTCCGTGCGGGAAGCGAACCCGCGACACCCGGCGCAGCAGTCGATCGCTCGGCCACTGCGCCAACCGTGTCGTCAATTAATTTCCAACATTACACGATCGATGATACGCTGAAGAAACTTTATTATTTTGTCTAAAAGGCAGAATAAGATAGGCCATACCGTTTTTTATACCGTTCCGAAAGGTGTTATTTTCGTGTTTCACGATGAATTGTAGTGGCGTGGGGAATGCAGGTGAAGGGCTTTAATAGCCCGTGGCCGTGCAACTTGATGATTACACACATGTGGAAAGTTGTTTGGTGTGAGAGCCACTTTACGCTTTGCGTAACACTTTTGAGATAGCCGGTATTTTTTAGGACAAAGTAAAAGGAAAACTGTCTTTTATTATATGTTTGTTAGCCTTCCTATTGGTCGTTATTTTCCAGAAATAATATAAATATGTAATTGTGTCTTATTAATCATGTTGCGTGTAAATAGTCAAGTATCCAGATTTTTCTTTCTTCTTGTATGAAGCCGAATATACTTCAGTATCTTCGCAACAATGTTTCTCTAATTTGTTCAGCACTGAACATCTTTTTTAAGCAGCTAACCAAATTGTGCTGTGCTTAGTTCTTATTATTTATGGTTATATCCACCGAGAATTAAAAATCTCATTATATTGTTCTAATCAGCATGTTTCTTGCTCAAAAACATGTTTGAATGAGAAGTCGAGTTTTGCTAATCATACGGCTGCAGTCTACAAGCTCCTTTTTCACTCTCATTTTACCTGAATATCGTGAATAAGATAAATAAATTGCCCTAGTGCGCGCTTATGCACACCAACTGATTGGATTTCCAGATTTTAATGGTTTTATTGGATTCCATTCCTTTTCAATATTACGCAGATTCTGGACAGTTTTTATAAGTCAAGTCTACTCCTTGTTTTTCTATTCCTTTGAGGTCAGCATAGATTATTAGAATATTCTTTAGCCCAACTAAAAGATTTATTCCGGTAAAATTATTTTCAAGAGTATTTTGGGCTTTTGCCTTGTATGTGTGGCCAAGCTATAAGTCTGATCTTGGTCAGGTTTCTTCGTGCATTTTGTGCTTCAAATCTTAATTAACTCGTGCAGTCTAATCGGTTTTCATGGTATGGGCATGTGGTGTTAAGGAAAATGTCATGGGTAAATTTTTGAGTATGAATTTGGATGGCTATAAGATTAGACGAAGACCAAAGAAACGGTGGATGGCCTGTGTAGATAGAAAAAGATATGGAAACTAGGAAGAAAGTAATAATTCAGAAGTATGGAAGAAAAAGATTAGCTGTGCCAACCACAAAACCCGAAATAAATTGTGATAAGGGCAGAACATTGACGAATCTTCAATTCAAGAAAGATTATGGGTAAACCAAAAGTCATTCCACGAAATTCGTAACAGATTAGCCGTAGCAAAATATTTGCAATTCCAATATAATTAAGCTCGTAACAGTTACATAATTGACGAGCGTCATTCAACATATAGAGCGAAACGAATTGTTAAACACCTCAAAGAAACAATATTATTATGTATAAAAAGTAAACACCGTTTAACAGCGATGTTAATGACCTATGACTAATACAAGAGGCCTGTAATGTATAACATTGGCATTCGTACAAACAGCAGTGGCAGCGTGCGCGGACGGATACGAGCAAACATTACATAACTTTGATTGTGTTTGTAAAAAGTTGGGGATTCCCTCCACTACAAGCGCATCTTGCTTACACAGACACACCGCAGATGTGTGTGTGTAACCTTGCCTTCCTTTACATATTAAACGCCGTAGGGCTATCCCTTTGCGTACCCACACAAAAAAGTCGAACCATAACTATATTGTTAACAGAAAAAGAAAATGAAT
Organism: Phlogophora meticulosa; assembly: GCA_905147745.2. Classification (NCBI taxonomy): domain Eukaryota; kingdom Metazoa; phylum Arthropoda; class Insecta; order Lepidoptera; family Noctuidae; genus Phlogophora; species Phlogophora meticulosa. Next base: position 10,138,297 of record LR990538.1, on the reverse strand, counting down.
GAGTTTCACTGTTACCGCTATTATTATTATCTCCATCGTGCTCCTGTGAAGAACGATAAAGGCTGACCGGTTCACTTTTTTTACGTTTCGAGTATCAACAATGGCACGTAAACCGTATTCATCGAATCATCTGTTTCTACTTCCGAGCACACGTGCCTTGAATAAACGTTGCAGGAATCTTGCCATTCAAAAAGATTTGACGTTTTAGAGTTTTACTTATGTCATCTGAATCTTCCTGACGAAAATTTACAATAAATTGATCGTAAAAAGGATCTGAAAGTTTATGTGAATGTTTTACTAGTGTTTATGTTTCAGAAGTGTCAAGATCAAGATGTCGTTTAACATTTTTAATACAAAATATCCTCTTATACTCGACTTGGCAACGGTTTCCATTACGAGGTTGTAAATTAAAAGAAAAAAGTAAACAAAAGAAGCGTTGCAATAGCGGTTAGCGTGAACGATAACGCGCACGTTTGCGTCTGCGACACTGTCGTCACGGACTAGCGGAAGGCAAATACGAATGTCTGTGTATTTAATTATAAGACTCTATAAATAGAAAGAGCATTACGTCGTGTTATGCGGTCGATTACGGCAAGTTATTTCGGTCCGCGCCGTCACGAGCCCCCGTGAATGTCAAGCTCGCGGTAACTCTAACTAGGTGCCACGGCGGTTGGGCAACAGGTGGCCTGCACCGCGATCTTAGACAAGTAAACATTTGCATGCACCCAAGAAATTCAATTGTCGGCTAAACATATTTGATTCCTCCCACTGCGGCAACTATCTGCGCCTGAGCGGGAGTAAATTCCTGAATATTAATCGCTACTGCAGGTTCCCATGGGCAAGAAAGACAGGTCCACAAAATGCAAAGTTCAAGATACAAAAGCAAACATAATCGCCATTGATTTATTTCTCAACTCAAGTGTTTGATCACGTTAAACAGTCAACCACACATCAAAACCATCAGTCAGAATTTGATAATGATCATCATCGGTTTTCCAGCCTAACCGAATGCAGCTAAATACCATTATTTTACATGGGGCGACTGCCTGACTAACGCCCACAAACCAGTTACTTTCGACAAGTTGTCAGACTGAAAGATTTTCTTATTACACCGGGGACTAAAGAATAGAATCCCGAGATCCCGGCCATTTATTATCCCGATAATCCCGGGACTGAAGTTAGCTAATCATGGAATTTTTGGGATAACCACCAACAGATCTAGTCTGCATTCTGTAGAACATTTCGCCTTGACAATATCATTGCCTAGATAACATCAAGGGCTGGGGCTGTTTAAGTTAAACTCCCACGGGCCCTGTATGGAAGTATTAATACACCAATAGGGATTTTTTTTTCATTTATCATCCTTCTAGCTACAAAGTTACGCAGGTCATTTAATTTTAAAGTCAAATTATCTGAAAACGTAATTTTAAGTAGATAAACATATAATAATGTACATAACACATCTTTGATAAACATCAAAAGACAGGGAGTGATACGTCGTCAGTGACGAGTTACTTTTTAATTCCAAAAGTCAGGCATAATGATAATTGTCGGCGACGCCAAGCCATTCTGAAGACTGAGAGGATCCACTAAGATATACACATTTGTCATCAAAAGATAACATCAAGATTTTAGGTGAAGTTAATCGTTTACCTGCTTCAACAAGTCAAGATAATATGAACAAATCACCTCCGCCAGCTAAGCAAAACTTAGAATAATATTTTACCCAAATATAAACCGTATACGAATTACAAATAAAAGATCCCGTAAACCCGGGATTGTATTCTCCAGCCGGGACCAACGGCATAACATGCTTTCCGAGGCACGAAAGAGTATCAAAATCTGATAGATGGTCACCCAACCACGGACCATCCTCGTCAAGCCTAGCTTTACCTTCGATCGACCAGTTCAACTGGTACTTAGCCACGACGAGCACCTCCGAGAATTTGATAATGATAACAACACTAAAAAGTTGTAACAATCAACAAATTGTATAAACACAAATGTAAACAAACGATCACAAGTGTTACTGACCTAATAAGGCGACCCCTTTTCCACCCAAGACGGTTCAATAAAGAACTCCCTTTAGGTACGTAGTATCTAAAGTAGGTATATAAGAGTGGCGGTCGTGACCTTCTAATATATACCCCAATGTATAGCCACGCTCCCCGCTTTACGCAAGTACCTACTGACACATCACATCAAGAAATGTTCGTCTCAATGTGGATAAGGCGTCTGTAACAAGTTAATCCAATTTTGATTTGAGATTTGAGTTAAAATGGAGCGTAGTTATAAAGTTATGACTATTATTTAGATTTCTTGAACTTCTCACGAAGTGGAGAAGCTACAGAAATAAAACTTTTTGAAAACATAACTATTTCAATGTTTCACATCTGAAGTTTTAATGGAATACCAAAACACCTACTTGTATCGCACTAGGAACGTAAGAGATGGATATTTGCCGCGTGCGTTGCCTATCTGATGAGTATTATTATACGTGATTGGGTGCCGCATCCTGCTGCTCAGTGCGTTTTCTTCGCAATACTCGAATTAAACCAATACTTAAAGCATACTGCAACAATGTTCGTCAGGACAACTACGTATCTCAGCAGTTACATATAAAAACATTCAAGTTACTGTTTTACTGTTACGTTACGTTTGATATCGTCAAAGTTTATTGCTCCCAGTTCCTAAAGAACGCGCTTACTTTAACTTCAAAAACAATAAACATAAAAAGTAGAACAATAACATCTTTTTATAGACTTCTAAATCGGCATAACGTTGTTTGATAATGGCAGTCGTAATAAACATGAATCCTGGCCGTAATCTTTTTACATACACCGCGTGTAGTATCTAAACATATGTGAATACACTATAGGTGTATAGGTATGGAAGTCATTTACCTTTCCGGCTGCGCTCAGACTCAGTCCTTGGCAATGGCCCCTTTCACATACGAACAAGTATACACATTTATCGATGTTACGTAACATTGTTTGCATCATTAATGTTGGCTAACGTTTGGTTTATAAAATTTTGCTCGTAAAACTGTTGTGTGGGAACGAAATTCGTAGATCTTATAAGCTATACGATGCACGATGGTGGAAACGATGCGTTGTACTTACAAGATGAACTTAATAACGTAATCCATTTGCAAATATGATTTTGGTAGACACGAAATTAATTAACGTTGATTACACTAGACTCGTAGGGAATACGTCTGTTTTGGTAATCTACAGTCCTAGCAATTAAAGAGCACGTTACTCTGGTTGTCACGCACACAAACCGAAGTGATAATGTGCTTGACCTACACAGACCTCCCTTGTTATTAATCCGACGTTTTGATTTCAACCGGCGACCGGCGAAGGGAGCTGGCAATTACGTGACGTCACCACGGTTTAACGACCCCATTACAACATTCAACATATTGTATGAATGAATGCAAGCCGCGTGACGGCTGACGTTTTTGTTCGTCGATACGTCGCAGAGTAAGGTGCAAGTTGTTGCGCCACCACTCGGATGAGGTGCGACACAGGTGTTTAACAAAGTTTATCTATAGTTTCATTCATACGGTTGGGAAATATTTCTAATCAAAAATCACCGTTGCCAAATCGGCACAGATTGACAATAGAACATCAAAACAATTTGCGCGCGTCATCAATATACGCTTCAATTTAAACAGTTGTAAGAAGGTCACTACCACGTTCCAATCAAAATTGGCACATGCCAAGTGAAATTTTAATAGATGGCAGTTAAGCGTTCGTTGACCCAATGCGGTAGACGATCGAGGTCGTGCCCATTATCCAAGCACAGCACAATGACACGATTATTGGACGGCACGCGGGTCCGAGACGACTCGCATTGATTTTACGAAATCCACATCACGGACTCAGAATGAACGGTCTCCGACGGCCCATTCATCTCGTTTTCATGTACACACCGCCGCTATTGCGATACGAAAGTGAGAGCGAAATTTACTCAGGCTGCAACTACGCACAGAACTGCCATGTATTGCCCTAAATACGACGAGAGAATAGATAACGGCCATTAGGTAAACGCTAATTGAATAGCGTTTGAATTTGAATATTATTATGCTATTAGGGGTTAGGGTGATTTTGACATAGATTTCTAACGGGTATTATATTGCTGTTTCATGTAATAATATGCTGCTTTAACACACCCCCTGTTATAGGCATGAAAATGGAAGTTAACTTATTCCGCAAATCAGTACTTTTTGATAGTCTTGGCATTTTTGGAATGATGAATTTTGCAACTTTATGAATGGAATAATTCCAACCACGTTTGTTACTCAAGATAAAAACAATGACATACTGCTAAACTGCGATAACCTTAAACGTGGAGTCAATCTGTTTTTGGAAACAAACAGTGCATGATGTAGTTTTATATTAGGAAAGGGCGTAAAATCAAGTTTAATGATGCCGATGATATTCATTTTTAAAATCAAATCGAAGCAAAAAAGCAGCGCAAAGTACCAAATATTACACCAGTAGATGCACGATACCGAGTTACCGACTATTTCTATATAGAAAACGGATGAACCGCATAGACAAAAACGTACACATCGAAGGTAACCAGATGCAAGACAATTGTGTATGTAGACAAACACACACATACCCACATCACACACAGCTAAATCTAAATATAGCGAGCGCCGATATCAGCGGCTCGCCCTTGAACCAGTCGCACGGAAACATTTTATTATTATTACCGAGCTGTCGGCGAGCACGAGTATGTCGGGTCGTCGACCCCGCAACCACGTGTCTCCTTATCGACAACTATCTAACACGATTGTGGGTAAACAACATGCCGAGATAAATGACTAATTCCACAATGCTTGCCTATTTGAGCCATTCATAAATAATCAGCATAACGTCATAGCGATTTCGTTGACAATACCCGTCTGTGATTCAGAGTATCACGTCGAATTCTCAATGAGCTAGGACATCCTACGTTTAATCAACGAATTGTCCTCAAGTTCCAATGTTACTTCACGGCTCTTCAGTTTCGCAATATCGCAAACTTCGAGTAAACACTCAAAAGCGAGTACGACTAGCATCCACAGAAACAAATACAATAGTAGTGGCTGTCAGAAATCGATACCTCCACAGGCCGGCCGCACGGTTCAAAGAAAAGCAATGCAACACGTCCATAAATAATAAATCGTCTAATTGTAGAAGGCCGTGACGGACGGAAGAACGTGCATATCGTGGGAAGTGGGACATTGTTACGTAACCGGTATTTGTTCAATGGCCAGCCTACACGGGTACATCCTTACAAATGCGTACGACCTTGAATGTGAACTCGAAAGTGTAAACAGGCACGTGCTCGATGCATTGTTTTATAGCCGCCGGTTGTGAAATACCACAAACAACACTACGTTATAGCAATGTGCTACTTTTGATGGACAGAACATTACTTTGGTCCTTAGTAGCGCAAATCTTTCATTTCCCTTAGAAAGGTGTTAAGTACAGGAACAGTATCGCAAGGAAATAATAATACATAAATGAAATATGTATCTAAGTATAACCGGTTTGTCAAAAGAAATGTAACAAACATAGCGTCTCATCAACTAATGAATGGAACTAGTAGCGACATCTTATTTTTATTTGTCAACACTACTGATCAACAATCTAAACCTGTACATTAGCTACGAATTTACATGGAAAATGTTTAAACCACTTTCTTTTACATTAAAAATGCTGAAAATTGGAAGCGAACGCAACCGACAGCAAAACGAAAAGCCTTTCAAAGTTCACGTCAAGCCAGCTAAATACACGTGTCACATGTCAAGTTCCATTCACGTTGATGCCATCAAACACACGTCCCACCGCGTTGCCTCTACATAATGTAAGGAGGGGGAGCGGCACTGGATCGGCGGTGAAGCCTCGTGTTTCACTACCCTTTAGCCCGTTTCGGAACCGAGAGGCAAACGCGCAAATCTCCGCCTGGAAGCGAGTAATATTTGCCTACACATCAAACTTTCACTATCGCCGTGCGCTTTCGTTTTTATATCTGCTAACAGCGGCGGGCCGCTTTGTTATTCCTACGTACTTTTTTTTCCTTTTTGCGTCTGACAACCGACACGCTGCTGACGCCAGCAGGCAATAGATCGCCTGCCTTTGTGGCTCACTTTAACGGAAATAACGGTAAGGCTGATCAATACTTGAAACCATTATCCATGTTGATATTTTGCAAAAAGATTGGTATTTCAGGAGCTTTATATTCAAAACGTAACATATTTAATTTAAGACGGTGTGTAATAAATGGTGACCCATCTACGGAACGACCTCAGCGGCCTAATTTAACCTTCTATCGGCCCGTGAGGCTGTTATTATTTAGCCAAATGGCCATTAGCTAAGAAGTAACTGCCAAACTCGACTTTGAGACAATGCTAACGCCATTTAATTCCCGGTCGATTCTTAGATACTTACCTATTTAGTTTAGTTTCTAGGGATTTAGTTATTAGTATTATAACTTCAAAATCAAGTCTTCTAATATCCTCGTGTCATGCATTTATGCAAGACTCCGTGAACATTTCGCGATCGATAATCGCGATTGGTACGTCTGCATTAATGATTTTATTAGCAGAAAGCCCGGTTTTTATAATTCCGTAGCCAAAATGGCAAAAACGGAACTCTTATAATTTCACCCTGTCCATCCGTATATTTTTCACAGCTATTTTATTTTACATGGAGACTATATCTTTATATCCATGTAATTTGGAATAAAGGTGTGGTGGCACTTTCCATACATGGTATCGAAGGATGGAAAAATAGATCTGTGGTGGCACTTTCCATACATGGTATCGAAGGATGGAAAAATAGATCTATGTGATGTTTTCAAGAGCCTTTTCCCTTTAAGGTTTTTTTTTTATATACTAACTAAACTATTCTTGCTAACAACTACTATGTGGAACCATTCACCGCGTGTGAGCCGCCACGCACTTAACCGTTTTTTTCATATCGTCAATACATTCCCAACTGTATGTCTGAAACTGAACATCATGCTCATTGAGTTAACACAAAAAGGCGCGCGCGCAGTCCACGTGGTTGCCACGATCGACCGGCAAAAAATATCACGCGGCGTCCGCATGGTTCTACTACTTATGTGCTATAGGGCATACATTTTAAAGGCAGTAGGTTTTCATGTTATATTTCCGCATTAAGGCTTTAAGCATTTGTATTAAATTGTCTTAGAAACAACGAAAAACGTCGGGATTTATGTCGAGACGGGAACGTTGGGCCTTTAGGCATAACTAACATTTGTTTTAGAACACACATGAACAACATCGTGGACTTCACGCCGCTGAATGAAATCGTGAACGAACGTGAAACGAAATTAACGTCTAAAAAGGACTGCTACCCCATTTCAGTAGATAAACAGATACGACATAGATTTGTATTGATATTTATATTGACCGTGCAGCCTTCCCCATCCATAAGCCTAAACGCGAATTTCCCGAGTTTTCCCGAAAAGTCTACACATTTTATTTCGGTTATGTCATGTAACTTATGTACTGTCAAAAACCTGTGCTTCAATAACATATATTCTAAGAATTTCAGTATTATAGTGGGAAAATATATAGTGTATTTGAGAAAAGACGTGAGATTTCTTAGAAAAAAGAAAAGCTTTTGTACTTTTTTTTGTTCAGGTTATTTTTCTTTGTGTACACCAAAATAAATAAAGATTGCGTAAAAAAATATGTTATCAAAATATTACATACATACCTTCACTTTCGAAAAAAAACCGGCGTCACTTTTGACTAATCAGTACTTAGTTAGGCAATAATTTTGTTTCGGTCGCAAGTGGAGACCACTTTAAAAATTATCAATAACCTGGTGAGTATTTAAAGCAACGGCTGAAAATCGTAATAGCGACAAAAAGGACATTGAAACTTATTTCTTGGTAGCAGTCGTTTTCTTACGGTTATTGACCCGTCATCAAAATATCGATGTACTTTTAATATTCAACATTCAACATTTGAATAGAACGAAAGGATGCTGTTCAGAAATCAATTTCAAATAGGATTACAGTATACTCTCAAATATGAAAGCATGAAATTGTAGTCCAGGAGTAATCAATAAAATGTTTACAAATAAATTAAATTGAAGTCTGTTTGTAATATCAAAATAACAGCATTTTAACAAATGCATTTGAAAGTCTATACAGTAGATAAAAAAAATCTCTGTCTGTTTGTTTCAGGTAATCTCCGACACGGCTGGACCGATTTTGACGGGAATTAGAGGACATTTAGGTGAAGTGATAAGGAGTAACTTAGTGTACCTTTATTTAAGAAAAAGAATTAGCGTTCGCCGCGCAAAAAAAGGAAAAACAATATTTTATTGAATTCCGCGAGAGTAAAGTCGCGGCCCAGCTCGTATTTAATAAAGACAGAAGCTGTTGTTTTTTAAAACAAGTTGGATGTGTCTTTTCTCAATGCCAATTATAATCTATGATTCAGGATGCTAGGTTTCCTGGGAAAGCTAGCAGAATGTGATAATATAATTTTGTATGTTTCTAGTAATTTATTTCATATTCAATTGTCAATCCTACAAAGACATAAACAATTTGCTAACACAGTACTAATCATAGAATTGAAAAGAAAATGCAATAAAAATTGAGTTTTTGTTGTTTTGCTATATTTTATTAATTTTACTGAAATACATTTCATTTGGTCCATTCCTCATAATCAATCAGTCCTAGAAATGTGAACATTTAACAAAATGGTTTTGTTTTTTAGGTCACATCAGTTACATGCATATCAATTTAAGGATTTAAGAGTGTTTTGTAATTTTAATTGTAAAATGCTAGAGACCTAGTGGCTAGTGAAATGCTTTTTGCACAGTGTATACCAGCTCGAAAATTCATACTACTTGTAAAAAATAAATCGACATATAGTTTCAGCAACTGATAGTGTTGCTGGCTGACAAGTTTCGTAGTCATGGTAAAAACAACTACTGTTTGTATTGTTTTTTTTTTCCATCTAGCAACATTAGAAAACATCAATATTTGTTTACCACAAACATGATGCTTATAGTGATACTTATGCTTGTTTTCAATAAGGTAAAGGTAATGTCCAAGGTAAGCAGTTTTCTAAGCAGCCACTCCCATCTCATCATGGTTTTTTAAAAGTCAATTTTGATGTCAGTCAATACTGTTAGAAATCTGTTGCTAGGCATCCAAGTACAGTCAACTAAGCATTATGCATTTGTGGATTGGTTTCATTACTTTAGTCTTGCATATGGTTGGTGGAATATTTTGTTGCTACATAAGCAGTTATTAACTGCTTTAAATGCATCACATTTAGATGACACTTAGTGTTAGTGAAAATGGGCATTACTTAAGGTTATTATTGTGAAATGGTCAACATGTCCTGCAAACAAAGGTCTCTTTAGGCAAAAGATTCATTTTCCTTGTCTAAGATATTCATGTGTGTAGTGGTGACATAGGAGTCTGTATACTATCTTCTCATACTAGGACCCTAATACATTTACGAAGTTTTATTCTACAATTGACTATCAAGATTAGTGAGAATACAAGTGTCAGTTTAAGAGAATAATTATGCCTTATGGCCATTTTTAATTACATGTATCAATTATATAATTACAATAATGTCATATTGTTATATGCTTGTTTAGAAAACTACTACATGACTATTTAGATATTATTGTAACCCACTATGTTATTAGCAAGAACAAATTAGTATTTTGTGTTACTAAACTTTAAAATGCTATTACGTGGAAGTGCACAACATAAGAAGATTTCTAGTTTAAGCCAGTATTTTCATAACTACATACCGGTGCCTTAATATGTGGACTGATAAACATAGAGAGTGGAACAGACATCAACTTCCCATTATTGAAAATATTCCCTGGCTTTTTCCAAATTTTTAGTATCTTTAATTTTAATTTTACTTAAGCCTGTAAAAGATTATGATTTCTATGTAACACAATGAGTTTACCTAAAAAATAAATACCTAAATGGGTTACATTCCCCTCTTTCATAATAAATCTCTTTGGGTTAGACATAATCCTTTTTTTTTAAGTTTCAAGAAAGATAAAAATGCTGGCGGGTTCATAATCATGTAGTGAACTCTTGGTATCTTGGAATGGTTTTGCAACGATGATCCTTCCACCCGCATAATAATTATTTATCCATTATAATATGGATCTAAGGTATTTAATCCTCTTTAGTCAATTAAATGGAAATATAAAACAGCATTATAAATCTAATAGTTTTGGAATTGGGTTTTTGATGATAAAATAACCATAATGATAGTTTTAAATGTTTGGAACTAAGTTCCAGGGGGTTGGACATAGATTTAAGATGTACTGTAGATAAAAGAAACAAAATTAGTTTATTCCAAAAAAAAGTATACAGTATAATGCCAAAAGCCCAGTATTCAAAAATTATAAAACAATTTGAAATTATAATGTTACGAGTAGATAGATATATGACTACTATTGTAGATAAATGGACTACTGTTGTATCTAGTTTTATGTTTTTAATAATTTTACTCAGATCAGAAAAAGCAATCAGTTCCATTGGGGTCCTAAAATAAATCTAATTTACAGAGTAGACTACAATATTTTAATGAAGGATTCTCAAAAATATTTTTTTAAAGTACATTTGGATTAGCCAAACTTTATAGGGATTGTTAATATGGAGTTTTCAGGGTTTTAATTTAATAGGGCATTAATTAAAGGTTAGTTAAATTGCATAAGCTCTTTGGATATCATATTTTTTTGTATATATATATTTTATTAGAATTGTTAGCGAGTTTACCCTAAATTAGTGTATGTGCTCTTAATCATAAAATTGGTGAATGAATTAATTAATACATAAGATTATTAGGTTCTAATAACAATGTATAGTATGATTTGGAGGCAATAACCAGCTAATAAGCTTTATCTTTTATGGTAGTATTTGCTATAATCAAAAAATGATTATGGTTTAATTATTAGCTATAAATACTTAATAGTCTATAATGTTTTCCGGAACATATTTTGGCAATTATTTCTGTTTTATTTCATATATATCTGGAAATCATATTTGAAGTTGCGTAGTTCATTGGTTAATCAGTATTTGGGTCATTGAAAAGGTCTACGAGGGTAACATCAGGGTAATTCACAGAGTAGGTTATTGTTACTACAAAATTTTACTTTGTTTCAAATAAAAACTACTTGACTTACCGTAGAATTTCTATATGGGCTTCCTTGAGGGTTATAAGGCGGCATAGGCCTGTGTTGCGGCCAACCGGGGCCCGGGCCGTAGCCCGCCGGCGGCTGTTCATAACTATTAGGGTAGCGGTGTGGCGGCGCCCCGCTTGATTGTAATAACGAATTCAGCGTGGGCGTGGGGCCAGGTGCCTGCGACACCGGTTGTCCCGGGAAAAAGCGCGGTTGCTGCGGCGGTGGCCGCGGTTTGCCGGGAAATCCTGGCCGTGGCGCGTAATAAGGATCCGTGCCTTCTGCGTATCTATACTGGCCGTACTGGTCCGTCACTGGCCTCTCTACGCCTCGGTCGTGGCCGGGCAACTCGCCACTGTCGCGTGGCTGCCCCGTTTCGGCCGACATCGGCGATTTGCTCTTTGTGTTCACGACGCCATCGGGCGGAACGCGCCCGACGGACTTGTCGGTGCCGTTTTGCAACAAAGCGTTCCGAGATTCACTTAGCTGCTCCGATGAATTCTGCTCAACGTTCGCTTCGCTACGCTGAGACTCTGCCTGCGTCGCAGCCATGTTCGGCTGGCAACGGCCGTCCCTGCTTACACTCGCTCTGGCGATCGACCGGCTCGCTTACGTTACATCGGAATCGGGCGTCGGATTGCAAAACCGCGACGCGGACACTTCCATCACTAACAAGAAGATTAACCATACACAAATAGTAACGCGAAACGGACGAATTATCGTTCACCGACGCACACACATCGATCACATATCTACTCCATTGGCGTAAACGAGGTTAGGGAAAAGGTTACATATCTAGAAGGCGATTTTGTCACGCTATAACTGAACATTTCATATCACTATCACGTTAATAACACTCCGTATACGTTCACTTGTGACAAAACTCATTCCCAAACCCACAACCAAGTAAAATACTTAAAAACAGAACAATAGAATCACGAAACTTCTAAAATTATTAGCGTCCGCCATTACGGACTTGAAATTCTGCGCTTGACGACGCTTCTGCCTATATTCACTCCGGTTAGAAAAAAAATATTTTTGTTGAAACTTTTACCATAGATAGCTAAAACTAGTGCTAAATAATTATCTCGATATTTTTTCAGTTTCGATTATACAAAATAATTAGCTAATTGTACACTAATTGGAGGAAAATAACCCAAAATTATCTGTGCATGTTTACATTTTTGTACTATTGCGACCACGTAGTTACTACGGCGGTACCAACATAAAACATGCTACAAAGTGACAAGTTCCGCTGGCGCCAAGGCTTTCGTTGCTAAGTTCATTTCAAGTTGGTGGCTACTCTTAAATTTCGTAATTAATTAATCAATGACGTGAAAATGTATTAATTTTAAATAATATTTTCAAGCGATTTGATTGATATTCAATTTTTCGCAATGTTCTGTCTCATCTTGTTCCATTTAAAAAGTTTAAACTTTCATTTCCACTTCCGATTCATACCAACATAATAGTTTTGAAGATTGTGATGCATAGAGTAAAGAATATTTTTAAACATGGACATATTATTTACTAAAAGTATAATTATATCAGGTATTTTTCAAAATATTGAGAGTATGTTTTTATTTGTTTTCTTCGAATAGCACTTAAGTAAATAAATACATTTTAAATTGGATTGAAATTTTTGTCTATGAGACAAATAAGGAAGCATAAGTAGTCGATTTGAAGCTAAGGAAAATAGTTGACTAATTCCTTGATATTCTAAACTACTTCCGTTAAATTAGTGGCGACCAGCAATTTTATGTATTCATCAGGTATACATAATTAAAGAGCTACTGAGCCAGTTAGTTAGCTATTAACAATATACAAATTGCTAAAAAACGTAAGAAAAAATAAATTAACTTAGAGGGCGTATAATATGAGGGAAGTGCCAACTCGGGCACTTATATTTCAATCTACTGGAAAGTATTTAACTATTGGAGTTATTTATGAACTAATAATAAATTAAACAATGTAAACTATCTTTTAATTCCTCTTTCGAATGAAAAAGGAATAATCCAATTCCGTTAAGAATCATAAAATTGTCAGAGGCAACATGTTAAAATTACACATAACGTCCTCCGTTTTTTCAAGCCAATGGAATATTTTCGGTTTTTAAGGACCTTTTGTCTAAAGATTACCCAAAAGTCCAACAGAAACGTTGCGGCGGCACAGTGCAATGAAAATCGAGTATGACGGATACGACTTTTTTCGAATGAGTCTTTTTAAGGTAGGTACCAGCGCATCGGTATCTTGCGATATTGTACTAGGCTGTCACCACTCCAGGCGCGGTTCCTGAACAGAGCTTTGCTGCTGTGGTATTATATATAGAAATATCCAGAGTATTTTACACGCTCCGACTCCGCGCCGTTCGCACACCGGATCAGCGAGACAGGAGCGGCGCTGTCCTACAATGCATTACCGTAAAACGTTAGAATCTAACGTCAACAGCCCACTGTTATTCTATATGACATACGAGTATATTACACATTAAGGTGGATGCGTAGTGCATAACATATTACCTAATACTGAGCTGTGAATTACGCGGGCTGCCGCTACAAACTATCCTTCAATAAAAATGCTATATGATGCCACATGTAATACCTAAGTTTATTATACTGAAAAATTTCATTGTGACGGAATCCATCCCGTGAAAATGAAGCAAGACGAGGCGGGAAAGGGCAACGTTCTTTGCCACTTGGGCAACTTTATGAATTGCAACGTTCAACATGTGAATATACCCAACCAATATTATACCTAAAATAAGTAGCCTGGTTAAAAGATAGAGGACTAAAGTATCTATGCCCACGAAAGTCAAACATATGAACCTACTAACTGTACCATAGTCTGTCTCAACAGACTAACTTTTGTATTTACAATATTACTGTAACGACGCTAGTCTTGAATGTTTACTTTTGTAGAAGGTAGATAAAGGGTTTGTATAATAGTCAACATGGTGCCGCGTGTTGATCAATTCTGTATGAAAATAATAGGTGTACCCATCGGCTTTAAGCCCACTCTTTTGCAGATGTTCTGGAAGTATAATAAAAAGAAAACATATATTTTAAAATTTGATTTATTTTCATGTCTTCGTTATACAAGTTTTGTTAATTTGTTTGCAAAAATATTGTTATCTTCACCAATGTTATTACACCAAATAATTTTATTTCAATCATGTAGTGCCGGTATGTTTGTATTGAACACAAGATTATATTGCTACTTTACACTAGTTTCGTAGTAAAATGATAAAAAGGTTCACTCAAAGAAATGGTGATGTGTCTTCTTGAGAAAGTCGTCACAATTTCTATCTAAACACCTCGCAACATAAACACGGGAACATGCTAATTTTAATTGAGCGAAATTCTATAATATAAATGCCAAATATATATCTCATTTAATAAAATAACGTAGTATAGCATTTGAATTTTTAAAAATCTATAAAAGTACACATAAATTAGTTATGGCATAAAACTATTATCTAAGTATAAAACAAATCTCAAATTTAACCTAATTTAAGTACAAAGATCACGGGTCTCAATTTATAGGATACAATTTGAAATTATATGTGATGACAGATCTCGCTAGTGTAAGCTCGATTGAATGCAGTTAGTACTATAATAACATTAATATGTACATGGAACGAAGTATCTTATTGTGCTTTATACAATGTTCAAGTTAATAACGATCGCGATTTGTATAAATATATCGTCTTGAAATTTATCAATAAAATGCCAACAGTTAGTAAGTAGAGTTAGTCCTGGTTTCAGAACGGTAACACAAAAATTAGCGAATGACTGTCATGTGGCCCCATTGGCTGTTGTTATTTCATTCTGCAAATCACAGTAGTTAACAAGTTTGACAGTCTTTTAGCTTATTTTTAAGTTGACTAGCTTTTCGGAAACCTGGTGTTAGAAGCGTATTTACATTTGAAAACCGGAATGTTCCACTCTACTGTGTCAATAGATGATTACTCTTTTCTCTTACATAATATTATCAATTTCGATATGCCACTATCAATTTTTATACTTTCCGTATTAATACTGCAACAGTCTGATTGTTACTTCGTTAACTTAAATATTTTATTACATTGAGTTTTTATAAGGCAATTTTTCGTGGTTCTTTAGATTCTATATCAAATGTTTCTTTTGTGTTTATGAACATTTGAGATAGAAGCTGGTTGTGTTACGTTGAACACTGGACAATATTGTCGCTACGTCAGTGCTTTAATCAAGAGGAGCCAAACTCGGACATCCAGCCGAGGTACTTCTGGATGTCTCCCTTCGACACGGACTTGTTGCACTTGGATAGGGCGTCCATAAAGTCTTGTTTGGTCACGGGAAGGTCGAGCTCTTCCTTGGCAAGTTGTTTGATCTGCTCGGGTTTCAGGCCGGTTATCTTGCGTCGCATCGACATCATTGATGCGTCCCTGGAAATTGATAAAGTCTCGTTATCGTCATGTTATTGATTACAGTATTACGTATATATACACACACGCCGCCGCCACGATGATGATGAGCATACATCTGCGCAGTTGCAACCCTATGGCAAAGAAATAAACCTGGTGCAAGCCATGTGTAGTGTGGAGGATTATGGCTCGTCCTGACTTGAGGATTTACGAGTACATTTATTTACTCTTTTCACTAGTAAAATTGCCAACCAACCTGCAGACATTAGTGATGTCAGCTCCGGAGTATCCGTCCAGCTTCTTGGCGATAGCTCGCAAGTCTACTTCGGCGTCAACCTTCACCTCTCTCAGGTTTATCGTGAGTAACGCTTCGCGGCCATCTTGCGTCGGCAGCGGGATGTAGATACGCTTCTCCAGCCGCCGCCGCAACGCCTCGTCGATGTCCCAGGGGAAATTTGTTGCTGCTAATACCATTACCACCTGGAACATTGTGAACATACAATTAGAATCAAGGTTAAGTAAGTTGTCTTATTAAATTTGAGCAGGCTATTCGATTTGTTACGGGTAGTCAGAAGCCCGAAAATCTGACAACCAGTCTTACCAAGGGGTATCGTATTGGGTAACTGGGTTGTGGATGTCAGATAGGCAGTCGCTCCATGTAAAAATAACCCAACATAGTTGGGAAAAGGCTAGGCAGATGAGGATCCGGGATTTGAAATTGTAAGACAATTTTAAATTCCGGATCCTCATCTATATCTTATTTTTTTTTATTTGTGTCTACGAAGAAGAATTTAGGATTGAATCGTAGACGTTCTTTTAATCTTTAGGATGTTATTTTCCGCAGTTAAACCAGCATGTCAATTTTCTGGATACTTTTTTTTGAGTAAATAATGTTCGACGTCTATCATGATTCATACTTATTAAAGACTTGAATCAGGCTTGAAGAACCATTATCAGGAATCCACTAAGCTTACCATCACATATTAAACACAGTGCACTTACTTTAGCAGGCTCATCGTGGGCCGAGCCCAGCCCGTCCATCTGTACGAGCAGCTCTGACTTGACGCGTCGTGACGCCTCGTGTTCGCTGTCGGAGCCGCGACGCGAACACAGCGAGTCTATCTCGTCTATGAATATCGTGCTCGGCGCGTAGAACCGGGCCTGGAATATATTGATAAGTTTGATCAAACTGACGCACCAAAAATACCAACTAACACATATTTTCAGTCAGTCAGTGTGTCAAGTCAAGTTGGCCATGTTTTGCCCCATTTTTTATTTAAAACAGCAAGAGCATGTTAATGACATCTATATACCTACATAGCCTACTTATATACATGTATATCTAGTTTTCATGGTGTATTTTAAAGAGTATTCTAGTCTTTTCTAACAAACAACACGGATAGTGAGAGGATACTGTTTCATGTGTGCGTTTACAAACATTCAAACTCACACACACATACACAAACAGCCAGACCTGGAACAACTACCTGCAAGCCATACAAATATTTGTTCCATGAGGGAATCGAACCCGCGACACGTAGCGCAGCAGCCAATCTCTCAAACACTGCGACAATCAATGGCTAAAACTTTTCAAAAATGTAGGTAAATTAGACGCATTTTTGATAGACTGAGACTGAAATTACAATACTAACTTTATAAAAAATACGGGAATTACTCCTTTGTTATTTTTACTTTATTTTTAGAATTGTCAGAAGTTCCTGTAAGCTTACCATTTCAAAGAGCAATCTGACTAGTTTCTCCGACTCCCCGCGGTACTTGGAGGTGAGCGTAGAAGAGGATACATTGAAGAAGGTGGTCCCGCACTCGGTGGCAACGGCCTTGGCCAGCATGGTCTTGCCAGTGCCGGGCGGACCCACCATCAACACGCCTTTCCACGGCCGTCTGATGCCCTGCAATGTGGGAAAAGAGGTTTAAATATAATGTTGGTAAAAAAAAAATGATATCACCTTTATATGTATCCGTACATTTTTATATTAATCAACTCGGAGGCGGCGGTGATGCTCGACACACTTCCGGTCAGTTGTTCTTACACGGCAAAAAGCGAGTTGACTTACTTTAAAGAAGTCGGGCATCCACATGGGCAAGACAACGGCCTCCTCCAGCAGTCGCTTCGCTTCCGCCAGGTCCGCGATATCATCCCACCGGATATTGGGATTCTTTTGTACTATGTCACGCTCTGAAACAGCCAATCAAATGTGTTAAAACATAATAATATCACGGCTGTATTCCTCGAAGGGTTAGGGAATCTATTTGTAAGTCTGGAGTTATATTTGTTTGTGATTCTTACCGAGCATATCCACGAGGTCGCAATCAGCCGCGGACGGGGGCTCGAACCTTCTCTCATCATCTTTGTTGTGTTTCTCGTCGTCCGTGTCGCCATTGTTGTTGTCTCTATCTTGTTTATCTTTGCCATGATCCTTATTGCTTGTGTCTTTTGTTTTTGCTGTAAAATTAAATAAAAGATAATGAAACTCAGGTTTCGGTTATGTTAATCTGAATGCTGTGTGACCGATGTGGCGCGGCGGGCGAAGGTCCGCCTGCATCGGAAGAGGTTGCGGGTTCGGTTCCCGTCCCTGGGACAAATGTTTGTACGATCTACAAAGATTTGTTCCGGGTGTTCTGGGTATTTGCTATGTATAATAAAAAAATATCTATCTATGTAATGTATTGTACTAAGTATATCAGTCATCTAGTACCCATACCACAAGCTCTGCTTAGCTTGGGGCTAGAGAAATAAAATAAATAAATATTGCTGGACAATCCACACAGCATCATATAGCCCCAAGCTAAGCAGAGCTTGTGTTATGGGTAGGTACTAGATGACTGATATACTTAATACAATACATTACATAGATAGATATTTTTATTATATATAGCAAATACCCAGAACACCCGGAACAAATATTTGTAGATCGTACAAACATTTGTCCCAAGGCGGGAATCGAACCCGCAACCTATTGCGTCGCAGGCGGACCTTCGCCCACCGCGCCACATCGGTCGTCAAAAGATGATGCTGTGTAGATTGTCCAGCATTATTTATTTATTGCTGCTATTGCATATCCGTTGTATTGGTCGGTTGACTAAATAACAACAATGCTAGGTGGCTGGTAAAATGAAATTATATTTATGTCTGGTACTTTTGGTCGCGGCCAGCAATTCATAGCTGACGGATCCCTGACAAGATATATCGAAACAAGCTCAAAGGTTACCTATGGTATCTTATAAAGTTGGAACAATATTAAGTGAGACACACGATGCAGAGCTAAGTCAGGAAGGGTATTTTGAAGAAAGACAATTGCAGCTATTTACCTATTCAGAAAGGCGACATGCATGCATCAGTCATCCCTAAACCTTATTTTAAGTGAAAACGTCTTTAGCCACGTTAGGTGATTATTGGCTGGGGCAAAACTTATGGGTTCACGTCACCGACATGCTACTGTGACGTATTGCGGCAGACTGACAGTTATTACAAAGATTCAAGTTCACCTTAGTCCGCAGCCCCCACGATTGCCTATTTTAAAATCAATAATAATGATATTTAATTTACTAATGCATTATCGAGACTGGTCGAAGATCGAATTCAGTGGTGGAAAAGGCCATGTTTTGATAGCAGTCCACAACAACATCATTGTACCTAGAAGCTAATGATGAAGGAGAGTTGAGGTATGAAAACCTGTTCATACATAGCCATATATGGCTTCAAAAACCCTCAGTATGTTCAAGAAATAGATGTTACGGATGACTTAAAATAATGCAACAAAAAAAAAACAAGGAATTAATCGATTCGATTTATGGTTTGAGCCTATCAAGATTTATGAATTGTATGATTTCCATGCGTTACTATCAGATGCAATGACTAGAAAAAGTGGCGATTTGTTTGCATGTTACTAGTAATACTTGAAGTATATTGACTTAAAAGATGTTAAGTACCTAAATAAGTGCACCTATTGATTACTGCAAAGTAAATTAGAAAATATAACCCAATTTATAATATCACACCTTTATTTTCCGATGGATGAGTTTGAGGAGCTCGTGGTTAAATAAAAACCGCCGCACGGGTTGATCGAAGGTTAAGCTACGCTTGCCGAGGTCAGTTTGTGTATGGGTGACTGTTCGAAACATATCGAGACTCCTCCTTACCTCGGAAAGCACGTTAAGCTGTTGGTCCCGGCTGTCATTTGTAGATCTTTGACAGTCGTTACGGGTACTCAGAAGCCCGAAAGTCTGACAACCAGTCTTACCAAGGGGTATCGGGTTGCCCAGTAACTGGGTTGTGGTGGTCAGATAGGCAGTCGCTCCATGTAAAATACTGGTAGGTATTCAGCTGCATCCGGTTAGACTGGAAGCCGACCCCAACATAGTTGGGAAAGGGGATAGGCAGAGATGTAGAGATACTACACCCATAATAACCCATCACATAGGAAGTAAAAGGTTTTAGTATAAACACCTGCCACAAAATACGATGTAAGTCAACCTTGGAGCTACATTACACCTTTAAGCACCTATTAAATGCATCAGAGCGTCATCATTTTAAAGTGACGTAACAAACACACCAGACGACGTATGAACACAGCTGTTAACAAAAGTCTCACAAATGCTAAACAATAAAATGTAACATTATTGCTAAACTCAGCTGCAATATACGTGAGAGAACATTTAATATCCTCTTTGTGAGTACATCTACACACATAAAGTGTTAATTTCAGAAGGTAAGGTCAGCGAATTTTGGATACCGATACTAGCGCCGCACGCCGTCTCGACCAATGATATATGGATTGTGTCATGTGTCTACGTAATAGGGGGCGAGCATATTGGCAACAAACGGACATAAATCCATACTCCAGGATGCTACTGAGACGTAACAGATAGACAAGCCCAAATGCAAATTGCCTGACCCGGAAATCGAACTTTAGACCACATGCTTAGCAGTACCACTTGCAACTATTAAGACCAGCGAAGCAGTCAATTTAAAACATTTGACTACGGAACTCTAAAAGAAGTAAAAGATAATAAAGATAGAAGGGAGATGATTAAGATGACAACATGTGGAGATGTATAGAAGATGCTGGGCCGACCTCAAAAGTCAAAGTGAAATTATTCATTACTTTTAGACCATTAATAAAGACACGTCTGAACAACTAAAATTCATAGATTTTAGTTGGGATAAGTAAAGGGGGATGATGACTAGACCCTCAGATCAATGAGTGAAAAAGAATTTTCATACCTAGACGGAGCATTGAAGCATCAAAACACCTCCTATCAAGGCCTTATCTAGTTAGTACAGGATATTAGAAGTGAATGGGTGTTAGATAATTCAGTTTTTTATCAATCTGAATTGTAAGTGCAATAAACACAACTGGTGAAATTGTAATAGTGCTGTAAGCTTGCAATTAAACAGACCGAATGCTAAATATACATAATATTTACAACAGTTGGAATGCTCTCTAAATTAGCATAGCGTGATATTATTACAACATTCTAACTTCAGTGTTAATTTCTTTGAAAGATTATTTAATGCTCGCTTGATAATCGACTAATTTGAAAGCGAATGTGTGCTCATAATTATTAATTTTACTTTGGTTGCGTGAGATCTTAACACCTTAAACGCCAGGTGACCGACAAACAATACATTTTCTATTGTGTCTCGTATCTGGCAGTTAAGGTGTTAATAACGAACTGAATTAACATTCTGAATTATCTGTTTTGTGGGTATCCTACAGAGTTTTTGTGCCTGCCCTATCAGCCTTCTTGTATACATTTTTTTATTAAGCTCTACGAAGCGGTGAGC
The DNA here is from genome assembly GCA_905147745.2 of Phlogophora meticulosa. Classification (NCBI taxonomy): domain Eukaryota; kingdom Metazoa; phylum Arthropoda; class Insecta; order Lepidoptera; family Noctuidae; genus Phlogophora; species Phlogophora meticulosa. The sequence goes on along the minus strand of LR990538.1, from coordinate 10,116,879 downwards.
ACGTTTAGCGTCCATAGTCTGCAAACACCTATTACATTAATGTAATATTGACACAAATAATAAGTCGGTGAGACGTGGATTTTGTTCAAGACTGGAAACGGTAGTTCCTGCCTTATAGTAATGGAAAGAAGTTTATTATAAAAAATGAATGACACGATACAGAACCTCCTTTAGTAGTTTATGTAGATTATGTTGTAATGTCGGACAAAGGTTTGTTTGCCCATATCCTTCCACTTGTCTTTTGAATTATGTATTTGTTTCACTTAACTATGAATGTAAGGCGAGCTACACACTTATTCGAGTCGGCATGATTCGGCACAGTCGGGAGGCATAATCGAATATAAATTAATGTACTTATAGGCTTAGCTCGAATTTAGATCGACACGAGCCGAACGGAAGCCGAATATGTGTAGTAATTGCTTCGGGTCGGCTTTGTTGTACAAGAAATACTGCCGAATCGAATGTGTCGGCCAGAACACGTGTGGAGCACCTCTAAGTACCAAAGGTAGTTCTGGCACGTATTTTCAGATACCAGCTATGACAGATTATTCTACCCACGAGAAGCTACTGGATAGCTATTAAAACGTAAAATGTCAAGGAGTATATGGGTTAATATCTAAGAGCACGGAGCATCGTGCTTTGCATACAAAATACGCGTATAATTAACTAGTAAACATTGATCTAAGTCGTGTACATCTATATTTGTAACCAATAGCAACCTACTTCCTATTTAAAATATGTATACGAACCTTTTTATGCAAGTTGTTTTTTCTTTGTATAAAAACACTTATCGTAAACGTGTTTCCCCTTTTAAAGCTAGTGAGTCGTGTTATTTTTAAAACGTATATGTGTAGACAACATAACATCACGCTTGTATTCACAGAAAGCTAAGACAGAGGTCTAGGCATTTCGACAGTTATGTTTCAGTCCAATGTAATCCAGGGGCGAGTCTATTGCCAATAGGCAAGCACAAATCCAAGACACCGTAGGGCTGTTGCTGAGAAATTCTAATTAGAAGAACCCAATAACAATTTGCTCGACCTAGGAGTTGAAGCTAAGACCCCATGCTCACTAGTGGGACTTGCGACCACAAGACTAACGAGACAGTCGTATTATTATAATACATCAATTGTATATAATATACAGGGTGGTGACTTTTAATTAATTGGCAACCTTTCACGGGGTTCAAAAATTTGCATTTTTTTGAGTACTCTAACTCAAGAATATGCAAATTTTTACTAGAAAACGAACACTGAAAAAAAAAAGCAGCTATTCAGTGAATTTATGTTCGCATAACTCAACATAATATTCCTTTTTTTATTTTCGCGATTCCAGGTGTGTTCTTAGAATCGTCAACGAATTAAAAAAAAAAACTACTTGTATCTAGCATTTATATTGAGTCAATCAACCACTAACCACAGATTGTATTATGAAACCATCTGACTATAACTTCCTGTGGTTATTTACGTAAAATATCATCACAATATCTACGAGGCAAACAATGCTATGTTTATGATAGTGGTAGATATAAGTATTAATAACATTTGTCCGACAGTGTGTAAACTAAACCACTTAAGACCTATGTTTATCCTTATAAGTCATTGTAACTTTGGGGAATATTCACAGGGAAAAACAAAGCCAGAAGCCACAACAAATAAACCCAATAGGGTAGTGTCCTTAAAAATTCTGTTTGGCCCGATAGTTGGATTACTCAAAAATACTGGACACGTATTTTTTTCTTTTGTTACGTAAACCAAAAATGACGACGATATAGTGCATTGGAATTTCGTCTGACGTCACATTTTACGAAAAACTGACGTCACAAGCTTCTTCTCCTAAACTTTTATGTGCTATATGTTTGTCGTTTTTTATTGATTTGAGTATGCCAAAAATACGTATACACTATTTCTTGGTACCTAATTTAAGTGACGGACCGAACAGACTTATTGTATTTTTACCTAGGACACGTCCCTACTACGCGTATTAGTAGGTTATTAATTTTGGTTGACTGCAGGATTTAGTTATCATTGTCTAATATCCTCTATCAGCAACGCCAATATATACCGATAGGGATCAACCCTATCGGTACAAAAATCGTGATGCTTTCGCTTGATTTGTAAAATTATGTTTTATGGACAAATGCATGCACTGTCTGGACAGTTCCACTCATATAAATGTGGCGATCTTTCCAAAGAAGACCATCTCAGACATTAATCTGCATGGTCCTTACATGATCTCACTAAGAAGATGTCTGGACTTGATGGGACGAATTTTGTATCGGTGTTCATGGTCATAGTTAACACCGGACTCATCTACTTTTACACTTTTCATTATAACATAAGACAAATTGCGTTATAACGTCGTCGTTATTTCCATATCGGTGTTTGACAAGCTCCGCGGTTTCACGATTCATACAAACTATTGTATTCTTTTACTATTTGGATATAAATTCCAGTCGTAAAATGCAGTTAAGTTTAGTAATTATAACACATTAACTATCGATATTTTACCGTTTTTACCGTTAGTATAGTGTTTGTTAAAACCAATTTATAGAAATAAATATAATTTAACATTTATCAAAAAGTGAGAATACCTACTGCTCTAGAAGTATGTCCATTAAGTACAGGCCGGTTAGAATTAAAAGGAATGTTTATTGTTGCTTACCGCTGTGTGCCTTATTTGCTGCATTCTTAGGATTCCTGACATCGGATGTCTTCCGTTGCGAGGAGGTGGCGTTTCGGTTACCCGGAGTGGGCTTCTTGTTGTCTGTGCGCGCCGTCCGTGGGTTAGCTCGTGCCGATTTCATTGCGGGGGGCCCTCTGTGGACAATGCAAATGATTTAGTCCAAGTTTTCCTGTGAGGATAGATTTGTGATTGGTTGGGTTGAGTGTGAAGTTAGTTGTGGATTGTATTTTATGCGCAGTGAAGTTTGGCCTCTGCGTTAACTCTCTTCACATACATACGTCAACTCTCGCGATTTCCCTAAGAGGGTAAGGCAGAAAGCCTCGCAGTTTGTAGTGATGATGCTGCATGCATATGTAGCGATTTTGATCCGCGTTAAAAAGATTCCACTACATTAAGGAAGGTTAGGAGGTCTTTGTACATATAATATTTATAAATAAAGGATGTTTCATCAAGATATATATAACAGTTTTTATAATGATTAAGAAGAGATCTCATCTATGGGTTCGCCTTTGTAAAACATAGCATAATCGCATGATTAGATTGATTAGGGTCTGTAGATAGCATTATCTACAGACCCTATGATGTTGTTATTATACTATACTATTCTATACTAAGATACTAGCACTTCACCCGCTACTTCTTACGCGTGGATTTCCCTTCAAACTTTAACATCCCCCCACCCCCTTAAGTCTAATGTAGCACTCAAGAATTATTAGGCTTTCTAAAAGTGAACAAAAAAATAGAATTAAAATATTAGCTCCGGAGATTACCCCTACCTACATACAAATTTACAAACAAATTTGACCTCTTTATAATATTAGTAAAGAAGTAAAGATCTACGTACAACTGCATATGTCCCACCTAACGTCATATGCATCAAGGACATAATGCTTTGTGTAAAAACAAGAAACAACTGTACCTTTTTATCACAACCGTTTATAACAAAAACACAAGATCTAAAAAGAAGTTAATGTCATAATTAAAGGCATCAAGATAAAAATAGAATAATAATTTTATTGTTACGTCAGTCGTTGTGATAATCTCCATGACGCAGTATATGTTTAGTGCGAGAGGGGCAAAACTCGCATTGGGAAAATTACACACAGGAATTGGACATAAATGCCATAAGGAAAATCCGATATTTATTCGTCTGCTTGAATGTCGCTTATCGCGGATGCAAACAAAGTTGTGGATTAAAAACCCTTCCTAAGTCCTTCCCCAGGATATAATCTGTCTCCATACCAACTTTCATTTGATGTCATGATGGCCCAGTGGTTTAGGCCTCGCTTCTTGTGCACGAGGTTGTGGGTGTAAACCTGGGCAAGTAACAATGTGACTTTTTCAATTCATATATACTTTCTAAGTTTATCTTGGACATCATTGACATCGGTGAAGGAAAACATCAAACCTGGACTTATATAATTAACATAAGTCTGAAATTGCCAACCTGTCTTGAGCAAGCGCGGTGATTAATGCTCGTGCCTTCTCTGTATGAGAAGAGGCCTTTGCCCAGCAGTGGCACAGTAATAGGCTGGTACTACTACTACCAACTTTCATGTAAATCGATTACATATATTTGATATTAAACGGTAAGAACAACATTAGGTTTAATATAAGCGGTAGGAGAACTAGAAGATCAATTACCTCATTTGGAAATAAGGTTTGGATTTCAATAAAATGCGAGTTGGACTGGTTCCGTACACACAAAGGGTTCTGTAAAATATTGAGCGATAAACCTCAAGAAAATCTTTTTTATTTTAATTATATTTTAATAAATTGTTGTTATAGTAACTGTGTAGCTATATCGGTCCATGATATACAGCCTGTTGACATACAGACGGACAACAAGCAAAAGTTTAGTAATAGGGTTCCGGTGGCGCCCTTTGGAACACAGGACCCTAAAATGCTGGCCGTAAATGGAAAGATAAAACCCCAAACTTAAAAATAATAGAAACTGTAGCTTTCGCTATGGCAGCTATCCAAAGGCACAGCTGGAAATAGGCCTTATCAATTGAACGCCAGAATAATATGTAAAGAAAAGTTTACAAAACATTAATTAAGCTAAAAGGACGTACAATCTTTATTTTGGCTTGTCACCCATGAGTCATGGCATATTTTTGCTAAACGAATTAGTTAAGTAAGTACCTTTTAAAATTGAAAACATGCAAAACCAATTTGACGGCACGGTTGGCGCAGTGGCTGAGCAATCGACTGCTGCGCCGCGGGTCGTGGGTTCGATTCCCGCACGGAACAAATATTTGTATGGCCTACATGTAATTGTTCCGGGTCTGGCTGTTCGTGTATGTGACTTTAAATGTTTGTAAACGCACCAACGATACAGGAGAAATTCCTAGTGTGGGGCAACGTTTAAAAATAAAATATATATATAACTCATGTAGGTCAATCAATTCATCAGATCATAAAAGCGGTTAAATTTTAACACCTGTGTGTTATAACAAACAGCTGTTTCTGCACAAAGGTACAAGTTTATGTTGCAAACATGATTGACCTTCGACACATCGGCGCCTACGCAGCTCATTTCCGAATGATTACGAAGTGAAGCGAAGATGTAATTTTGGAGTTGTGCTACTTTTGAAATAGGCAATGTTGTGATGTTTGTGATCAATTTTCGTCATTACCCAATATGAGGAATAAAATAAGATTCATGAAGTGGGTTTTGCATATTTTAATTTGAAAAATTTGGATCTATGTCATAATTTGAACGTTGTTTTGAGATTTTATATTAATATCTTGTAAAGAAGGAAGGAGGTGACTTTTGAGATGACGGCAAATAGAAATGTATGGAAGAAGAAGACATGCTGCGCCGATCCTTAATAAATTGGGATAAAGGCAGCAGGATGATGACGATCTTGTTAAGAAGAAGTAAGAAAAGAATACTAGCCTCTACTTAGTGCGTATACCCATATAATAGGTAAATAAGGGCAATTTGGGGTAATTTAGAATTCCATTATCATTTTAAAATTTAAAATTATTTTTAGTAACAAGTCCCACTAAACGTAAATTGTATTTTTTGTTCAGTTTCAACAAAACAGTATTTCAATGTGTCAGTATGTAACATTTAAGTTCAGCTAGCTTATTGATACTGCATAGAGTTGCCATCCGTCCGGGTTTCCCTGGATTTGTCCTAGTTTAAATAGCGTCCGGGGAGCGTCCGGGCGGGGTTCTATTTATCGTCCAGGCTTAATTTTAAGATATTAAGAATAATTTTGTTACATTTAAATTAAGTTGCTAGACTGCTAATAGTTTCTTAAAATTTCAATAAAAAACTATTTTATTTATTTAGAAGACCAAATTTAGTTTTGAATTGTATGCAATTGACTTGTTGACATGTCCAGGTTTTAAGCTCCAAAATCCGGGTATTTTGCGATTCTTGTCCTGGCTGGCTGATTTTAGACATGGCAACCCTAATACTGCACCACGTGTTGAGTGTGGCAGTTATCAAACTAGTTAGCACATGCACCGCGACCACGTGCTAACTTTAACCGTTACTTTTAGCTGCACCGCGCTAAACATAGTTAGCTGAATATCTTCATTAACTGGACAGCTAGGACCGGAACACAACAAAAAGAGAGCATATAAGGTTTTTTTAAAGTAAATGTTGACATATCTGGTGAAATATGGGTGTCTCCGAACAACTCTGCCTAACCGTTTTGGGATTATAGGCGAGATATTTTTTACAGGTCTCTTTCGACGTTAATTCATGAAGTGCTATTTAGACGAATCTCGCATCGATAAATAGACAAACAAACAACCTTCAAATCAGACATTTTGTAACTTTATGTAATGTAAAATTGTATAATGGCAAACCCACCATATTGGTACCCAAGATACAGGCTTGCCTAGTTTGGGACCAATGTTCAAACCTGTGTGAAACTTTTGTTGCAATAAATTTTATTTTATTTTTATTTATTTTTTATACTGCAATTGTGCTGAGTACAGCTAAAGAAAAAAAACTGCACATATATTGCATATAGATAACTAATACAGTATATATTATAGCACACAGATTACTATTACGTCTATTCTGTAACGATCTCTAAGCGAAAAGTTAGGTGAGGTGAGCGTGAACTAAATGATCAATTGACAAATTGACGGTACGGTTGGCGCAGTGGCTGAGCGATCGACTGCTGTGCCGCGTGTCGCGGGTTCGATTCCCGCTCAGAACAAATATTTGTATGACCTACAGGTAGTTGTTCTGGGTCTGGCTGTTTGTGTATGTGAGTTTGTATGTTTGTAAACGCACCCACGACACAGGAGAAATTCCTAGTGTGGGGCAACGTTTTTTTTAAAACAAAAAAAAAAAAATCCCTAGCATTAGTACGGGGCGACAGCTCATTTCACACTCACTCAATGTGTATTGTTGGTCTTAGTAGTGATGTCTTAATACTAACTTGTGTTCAACACTGGTGGGTGGGGGCCACGCATTGGGGTCTCTGTCGGGAGGCGGGGGCCATATATCGGGATCGAGCTCGTGTGGCGCGGGGGCCCACATCTGGTCGCGTGTTGGCAGGTCCTCGTAGTCTGTAAAATAAGAAAGAAGAATGTTTATTGATGGGCACGAAGCTTAGGTTAGGTTATAATATTTTCAGGAGGCAAAGGGGATTATGCGAGGCTATTAGAATAAATCTCAGCTGGACACGGTTCGTCAAGTGTCTTGTCTAGGGCTTAAAACGTACTTCTTTTCTTCAATGCATATTTACAAGAGTCCTAGACCACAAAAGAAAAATATGTAGAATCCTATGGCTATATTTGGAATGAAGAGTGTAATACAAAAGTGAAAACAGAAATTAGAGTTCGCTGAACTGATAATGACTTTATTCACACCATTTTCTTAATTTCCTGGAGGTATTATATGGTTAGTGGCTGCTGACTTATATTCTTAGAAGCTAAATTAAACCCTGTTGCAGCAATTGCATTCACACAAAGGACATCTGCTTCAATACCTATGCAAGCTATCAAACTCAATTACGTATATCCGATTATTAAAGACTCTGTGGAATAAAAGTACCACATTTGTAGAAGCAAACCGTTTCATTACAATTTGTGCAAAACGTAAAAGTTAAACGATACATGGGAACAGGTTAAAAGCACTTACCGTTAACTACCAGATAAGGATAAACTCCAACCCTTATAACTCACTGATAACCTTTAAAATGAACGCTTCAATAATAATTTTTGTTCTTAATCTCTAGCCAAGTCTTTAATACACGAAGATAATCTCTGGCAATACACCTTCAAAAGCTGTACTGCAAGCATGCAACTAAAAGTTGTGGAACAACTTTCAACTGGCTATTACCTCGCGCCAAAGTCGTCCGTCTTTAATGCCTATAAATTAATTAAATGTCGTATAAATGACCGCCAGTGTGGATAAGAAAGCCAACCGGAAATTTACAAAATGTGGGAAGTGACAGGTTTTATGGAATAAAAACATGAACGAGGGAATGGCAATTTCCATTAGCAGATATCGATTGAGTAGCGATGTGCATGGATAGACGAGTTTGACGCCTATAGGCAAGATGGGTCTATATTGGCAGTGGAAAAAGGATAGGGATGCCCGCAAAGGGCATCCCTATCCTTTACCCGTATTTGGACAACTCAGCCAACACAGTATAAATATTATCTTTAGAAGATTATGGTACTCTTTCTTGGTCACATTTAGGAATAAACTGCATGGTTGCTCAGATTTTAAGTGTATGAAAGGCGTTAGTTCTTGTAGCCAGCAGTATTGACGACTTAACTTCTAAGGCCATACATATCAATAAACCGTATTCGAGGAGGAATCATCTGCCATGCCATGAAAATTCCTTCTTTTTATAATTCCTTAATAAAACTACGTAATTGAAGTAATGTTTAATCCAATTTCCATTTCTTTACTTTCGCTTCGCGCGGAGAACGAAGCGTTGACACCCAAAGTTATAGACTTGATAAAGCACACGACGTATGATGCAAGAAAGCCCCTTTTGAATGGAAATAATATGTATGACTGTCTCGTTGGTGTAGTAATAGTTAGCGCTACTGTTGAGCGTAAGTTCCTGGTTTCGATTCCCAGCTCGGGAAGTGTTATTGGGTTATTCCATCTGGAATTTCTCAATATATATTCATTAATATCTATTCTCTAAATGACGCCATTACACGCGTGTTATTAATTCATTATCTACGAAAATCGATAGTCACCCAACAGGTTATAGTCACCGTGTCTAAACGCAAGCGTAATTGAGTTTATTGAGATTTAATGACTCCCAGGGAAAGCCGTTACTTAGTTTTATCTCTCCGACACGCTCGATTACGCGCCAATTTACGCATAATAGCGTCACCTGCGTTAGACCCGAATGACATTGAGGGGCCCACCATAATTTAATCACATTTTACTGACAAATATAAACATAACAAGTCTTGAAAATGCGGAATTGCGGACGGAGGAGGCAGGGTAAAAGATGAGTTGGCGACACCTCACAGGCTTGAAGAATATCGATTTAAAACACTTTGTAAATTGTTTATATCCTTTCGTACATCCACATTCTGCTAATATGATGTAATTCACATGTAAGGGGGACGACCTGTGATCATATACTCAGCCATCGCGCTTTCAATCACTTTACTAATAACGCAATGAAAAGCTAAATAAACGTGGTTATATCGATCAGGGTGTGGAGTTAGTACTAGTGGTTATGGTCAGTTGCCCATCATATCATCCCGCATGTGTCGAAGTTAATGGAGGGAATCGGTTATCAGGGGGGCCACTAATGTGAACCTTGCGAACTAATTGCTTTTAGTTACAATTAATTGGTTATTATATTTTGGCTATGGTCGTGTCTTGTGAGGGATACTGTTTGGATAGTCCTCTATACTAGCGATGTTGTAATAAGGGGTTTCGGTACCCAGATACTGGGTTGTGGAGATCAAGTAGCCGGTAGATACATGTATAAATTCTGCTATAAATTGCATCTGGTTAGACTGGAAGCCCACCTCATCATAGTTGGGAAAAGGCTAGGAAAATGATGACTGACGATGATTTAGTACGTCCGCCGCATTCTGGGCACAGGAAAAATCACTGCCCTGATTGGTTATTATTTTCCCGATTAATAAGGCATTTTCGTAAGACTAAAACGACATAGGTTTGGTACTTAATCCGTAGATACTTTGTATATAGCCGTAAGACAGAATATTGTATTTCTATGGGAACGAATAACATCAGGATTGATATAGTCGCCAAACGCGTCATGCTGTTCTTTTCGATAAGAAGCTATATCAAGAGGACCCGAAGGTGTCTTTAAGCCGTCATCGACGACCTTGGAATGTATGTTACCTTTCATAACGACTTTTCGGAGCCACAAACACGATTATTATGTAAATGTGACGTGTTAAATCAAGTTTAAGCTAGTGCTTTTCGCCCAGTCCATGTCTCAACACTATAAAAAGGCAGCATACAAATTATTTATCAAGACAGCTATGAATACAAAACGAAGTCTAGCCAACTAGAAATTAGTAAAACAGATAAGAAACGAAATATTCGGTCAAACAAACCGAAAGTATAACGATAAAGCAACGGGGGTTCCGCGTTACAAATCATCATACTTTCTACAGCAATGTTTCTAGATACGAATCAAATTTTATGGTTACACAACTGAAACGATATAAAATCATCAAAGACAAAAATACACTGATTCATAAAGACACCGACCTCCTTTTTACGGAACTCCAAAGACGTTTTGGAGAATATTAGTATCCATTCATTCTAAATTCGTATATATGTAATGGTTTTTGGCCAGTTTCGTCACAATACAAGCATCATACTGATTATGTCTGATTGAGCATCTAAGATGTTGTAGCTGATAGTATAAGAATTGTGAACACAAAGAAGACAGGATGAAAGCCAGACTGACTGATTCAATTTTATTTACAGTCTTTGTCAATTTAAAAGTGTAAGAGAACCTCGTGAGTTATAATAAAAGCAACATACATCGGCGTCATTGCAATGATTGATTAGGTAATGTTAAAATAATCGGAAAATCGTTAACATCTAATGTTATTAAAGCATTTTCTAATGTAGATAATCTGGTATATCTGATAAAATTACGAGTATTTTTTATCGGACACAAGGTTGCGCTTAAATATCGATCAATTACGGAATTGAATACCTATAATTAATTGAGCATTTCACCTGTACACGATAAGATTATTAATTATTATCTTTCATGACAAAGCCGAACAAAACCAGATGAAAAAATAAACCTTCAATTACATTTGTCAGGAGCATGAACCGTGATTTTTACAGTTTCCTGTATATCCCATCCAAACTACAATGAAAACCACGTAAATCATGGACTCTGTCGATCAGTCAGATATAAAACATCAATAGAATTAAACTCGCATCATTTACCAGCAAAATCCCAAATAACTCGACACTAATAAAACTCCTATATAACCAGGCCCACAATTTAAAAACACAAAGCATAAATCTGAACCAAAACAAAATAGACAAAAGCATCGGGTGGATCGGCGGTATCGTCCCCTATTGTACCAGTATGAATGGTACCAAGAATGGTGACATAATTGACGACATGGTGGCCTTTATCGGTCGTTCAATGGTACCATCGAAGGTTACAGTCGATCACCGTCGTCTTTGGTCTGATGACGTGGGTTAACGAACTTTTATTGCTAATTGCTTGCTCATCCAGCTGTCTGACGTTTCACTTTTTAGTTGAGACTTGGAAATCAGGTGATTGAAATTGAGCGTTTTGATGATAGCTGTTCCATGGAGTTTATTGAATGACTGTGCAGATACCCCGAACAATAGCTTAGATTAGATCTGCGTGTTTTGATTGGTATTGTTACTCTTCTCTATTATTTAGTTTCGTGTCTAGTGTTCGTTTAGGTAAAAGAAATTGGTCTTCGAGTTTAATTACTTTTCCAAACGCTGAAGCAGTTCTTTATTATGTAGATAGTTTCTTTTTCAGCTTTGAAGCCTGATTAAATCTCTGATCAATAACACTGCTGACGAATCTCACGTTTTCTTGCTATTGTAAATCACAGTTGGCGTCAGATTTGATAGCAGATTAAATCGAAAGCCTCGAGAAATTGAAGGGATCGGGAAGATATCCCACGGTGTTTTTCACCCAAGTTTTTTTAAAATTCGAAGCACATCAAGAACAACTATTGTACCATTCAGGCCAAAAATAAAGAAACGAGTTCTTGTTCAACTATAAACGTTGAACCAAACCTGTCAATCTAGACCTTCAATAAAGGAATTTCTACAATCATTCAAGCAAGGGTGGGAAATAAAATTACAGTAACCAGATGTTAAATGTTACCTTGAGGTAAAAGTTTATCGAACTGTGTGGGTGTACAGGGACGTAATTATGTTATTGCTGACCAGTCATTATCAAATGGTAGCATGAATAAAATAGACATGACATGAAAGCCTTTCCACAAAGTACTTAAATATGTATAATTTATTTATCATGTAAGTTAAATTTCGGGCCAGCACACGTATTTCTTGGTACTACAATGACGCCATCAAAAATTGTAGTGACATCATGGTACCATGGGAACTCTATTTATTCGGTAATTTAGTAAAAAATTGTAATAGCTGTAAGTCTCGGAGGTAAAACCGGTCTGTAAGGAGGTCAATACTGTGGTACAGTAATTTCTTGCTTCTTAGTATACAGCATATAACGACCAGGAAACTAATTGCAGAAATTATCAAATCCAAATATCCATTAAGTAGATATAAATATTGCAATTATGTTTCAGTCATGACTAGGCTAAGTCCATTGTGTTAGGATATTGAACCTACTCTAGTTTTTTTTATTAATGTTTGCTATAGAAACATGAGTCAAAAAGTCTACGACCTGTTACAGGTCTATAACAAAAACGGTTGGTATACAAATTATCTTTGCATACACTATAATATGTTTTGATTGAATTTGACGTCTATTGCAATTGCTGCGCTGAATAAAAACTGTTTTACCCATAGCCTCCTGTGATCAAATCATCCTGTCCACAATCCTGTGACGAAATCACAATCGCAAAAACGAAATTTGTATGCCCTATGGCCCCATGAATAATGTCAAATAGTACACCTAAATTCTTGCACTGTCAATATCTACAGTATAACGTAGTCTCCTCATCTGCTTAGTCTTTTCTTAATCATGTTTTATTTTATTTTATTTTTTATTTACGTTCCCGCGACGTGTAAGTGTGAGATAACAGCGGGATGGTTTTTAGTTAGTAAGAGAGAGACCCCTCAGCCCCTCCAGGGCGTCTCTCAGGGACATCCATGAGGGTTTTCCGCCCAGGAACAAAAAATAATAAATGACTGCCAGTGTCACCGGATGCAGCTAGATACCAGTATTTTACAGTACAGTATACTCGAGTCTATTCAAAATTAAAATAAGGAGACAAATTACACTTAATTGTGAACGGAAATAGCAATATACCTGCTGCAAGTATTTAAAGTATTTTTATACGGCATTTATCACAACATCCTCCGAGCCTATCCGCTTTGAGGTACATACACATGTCCCTAATGTTTTTATTCCACGTAAGGCGCTGTTCCACCGAAAGCGTTAAAACGAGAATTTACCATTTTTCTTGTTTAATTATACCTTCATGACCGTTACCCGCAAATCGCTATCATTAGGACAAGTGCCTAACCTCAAAATGAGTTTAATAGCACAAAATTAAATATAATTTCCAGTTTATAATAGTCGTGCTTCCTTCGGAAGTGTCGACCAACATAGTGTGATAGCTCATTTCCAGATGAACTAGTTGGAAAATATTCACTGTTATGTTATCAGGCCGTGGCATTGACCGCAACGATGGGTTTTTGTGAACCATTTAAGATTTGCCAGAGTCATTTTATTGACGTCTAAAATGCAGACTAACTTTTGGTGGTAATTTGAAAAGAGGTAAGTTATTAGGAGACCATCCATTACTTTTAGAAAAATTGTTTTTTCTGCTTCATCTCAACTAACTATCCTGTATAAATATCACTGATGACCCTGTGGAAATGTATAATCAATCAATTCCAACCATACCGTACTCAAGGTAGCAGGAATGAAACGTTGTGGTTTTAGTTAGTAGGGATTCGACTCAGCACCCTGTTCTGTGTAGTCTGATCTACGTTAAAACTATGGCAAAAAGTTCTTTGGACTGCTCTCCATAGTGGCGCGTTTCCAATAGCACTAGTACAAGAATGAAGATACTTACTGCCGGTAAGTGGTGTGATGGCTTTCTCTCCGTCGTGCTGGAACATCTGCAAGGTTGCCACCGTCGCCTTCAGCTGCTCGTACTCCCGTGCCATCTGCTTCTGAACCTGCACAAACAAGAGGATAGCCATTATCAATAACTATATTCTAGAAAGCTCTTTTAAGAACGTTCGCATGTCTCAATTTGTCAAAAATTTAGCTACATTTTTGACATTGAATGTAGCTGAGATGATTGTGAATAGATTTTGAACGATTTGAATTACGAGAACTGGTCCTCTGTACATAAATTTCTTTTTGCTTAGGCTTCAAACAGTCAAGGGCTGTCACGGACACCAATATTTTTGGCAGTCTTGGTGGAAGAATTGGGTTTGACTGGATTGACTTTAAGTGACGTTTATCAAGACGTCACGTTTAAGTTTTTGCTGATACCGCTAAAGTCAACAAGATGAACCTAGATTATGACATACATAGGTGAAGGCAATGTAAACAGAGATAACTGTGATGTTGAACCGCAAAAATATAATAACACGGTAGTTAGATTGTTATTATTACTTGACATAAAATTGCTTTATAATTACAAAAACGCAATTAACAAAAAGTTCAAAAATTCTAAAAGTAAAGCTAACTAACCAACATTTGCCTACCCTTTTCCCAACTATGTTGTTGTCGGCTTCCGTCTAACTGGATGCAGCTGAATATCAGTATTTTAATTACATGAAGCGGCTGCCAATTTGACCTCCAAAACCCAGTTACTGGGTAACACGATACGTGGAAGATTCGTTGTGAGACTTTCGGGAATCTGACTACCCGCAGCGACTGTAAATATGTTGAATGACAGATTGGGCCAACTGCTTTAGAAGCGCATCCATTTCAACTAACTAACCGATCAATTACATTGTAATACACTATATTACTACACAACACACGTATGTATTTCCCATAGGATTATTTAAAACGATCCGTTATTATTTTAATACTACCAGGAGTACAGACTTTGTAGGAGCTTAGCGTTCGCGCAAAAGAGGTGCGACTTACTTTGTGTGTGTGGGCGAAAATGCGATATTAATCACCATTCACCAGTACCTAGGCAACTAGTCGTTAAATATGCAGAAATGCAGGTCGGTACAACGACCAGTACATACGGCCTAATTTTATGTCTAGACTTAGAGTAACGTACAATGTAAGCGTCATTATCTGGTAAAGAATTGTTTGAATTTCTAAATCTTATCAGTGTAGGGTGATGAATAAAGCCCGGTTAACTCCAAAAAGATACAAGTCTTTTGAGAACAAATTTTAATACAGATGAATATTTAAGATATAACGCCTTACAGGGAGATAGTGTCTCGCATATCAATGCCTGCGATCATTGGCCGTTTTGAATATAAAAGAAGTAACGACTTTTACATCACGAGTGCAGACTTCACGTGTCACAATTAAATGAAGCAAGTTGAAGACAAATTGAATGAAACTTGATAACTTCTTAATGGTTTAGTTTCAATGGAAACTCATTTAATGAATGGTATATTGTGTTAAGAGTAAACCAAGTTCACACATGTGAAATCTCAACATTAGCATCAAATTACAATCTAATCCTCCGAGCGATCGCTCAGCAAGTTGCACAAAAAATTCAAATATACATTAACTCAATAATGGATAAAGATGCATCACAGATACGCACATGATTTTCTCGATGTGGGCTCAAAAGTGAAAATGGCGATCTCTCACTACAATTATCACACAATGTTCGCGCACAATAAAAAATATCTTAACCACTTCCCACACAAAAAGTCCCAATTCGTTGAGTAACATCCGGCGATCACACGCCACATAACGTGCCTATTTTCACCTAATTTAAGCTTAAATACCTTGACCGACTTCTATAAGGAGCCACTAATATGAACAACTTAATTTAAGTAGGACGGTAATTAAAACTACCCACAACGTTAACAAACTGAACGGATAATTGGGACACCGCGATATTTACAAGTCACAACGTAGTAATAAAACTGTCTGTTAAAATAATATATGCCGTAACATTGTTCAGGTAAAGGCGGAAGTGGCGTGCATAACTTTGACAGATCGGCACAGTTACAGTGTTGTACAAAATTGGGCAGTCCGTACGCGTCACCGAACGACCGATATACTGCGTGGAGAAGGTTCGTCGACCCGCGTCGTCAACACTTCGCGGCCTGACAGAGGCAACAACACGCATGACAATATAAAACAACCACGACGACAGTACGTCGACAATAGAACAAACGCTTGGCGTCTTTCCAGTCTCTAATATAGTCTAGGTGACCTAAACTCAAGTAAAAAGCCTGGAGCTCTTAGCACCATAAAGTCCTGCTATTAATCGAGACAGATATTGCGAGCGAAGGCTAATATATGAGATGAGTGGACGCGCTCGTATTATGTTTTATTGGTTTAGCCAGAACCAGTTCTTGATGGACGGTGTAGTGCTTGGGCAATACTTGTCTCACTCGCCGGTAAAATATGTAGTTCTGAATTGGACAAATATGAGATTGTCTGATTTTGCATCCAACTACCAAATTCTCTGATCGTTACCGACTTTGTAGTTTTACAAACATTAGGATTGTTACAACAATACAAAATGTTGATTTAAAAGAAGACTCTTCAACCAAAAACTACCGAATTAAACCATTATTGTCTAAAACGTAATATTTACGTAACGTTGAGAGAACAATAGAAATGCAGCCATTACATTTTTTACCATCTCTTGTAAAGACCATAGAAACAATGACTACCACAATCACTGGATCGGTCACGCGCCTTTCCAAATAAGATAATTTATTTGTAACAAATTACTTAATAGCACGAAATCGCCTGACTCAAATCATTTAGTAAGAAGTTACGTGTTCATATGCAAATGTATGGAGGTGCAAAAACCGACGCATAACGGAAAAGTAGTAAAAGTGTAACAATTTAATTACTGATGATTGGTAATCATTTAATCGAACGATTTACGTTCCAGTGAATTAACATTATTTCTTACATATAGCTCAACACAAGAAATATTCTTTCTTGTGGGGTTATAAAAAAGAAATAAACGAAGAATCTCAAGACACGATGATTTTTCTCGGTGTTATTATGTCTCGATTGCTGATCGATACGATATGGCGAGAGGCAATAAGGTTTATTTTTCTTTTTTGATCACGATGCTTTGATTTTTTAGAACTCGAATAAAAAGATAAAATTTACATCGATTTAAAAGTCGAAACTAACACGTCTGTAAAAACCGTGATTATATTTTAATGTTATTAAAATATATATGCTGAGATTAGAAACGTATCAATTTAATTACCACCGACCAACGTTAGTAGTAAACCAACAACGTATGGCCACGATGGAATCGTCGCCTGTGATAAAGGGAAAAGATGGTTTTATATTATAATACCTGATTTTGAATATAACCTGATTTATAATTTTTATTATTTTTTATTCATTCTTTAATTTTCTTTAGATAACTTTATTCGAGGAATAAAAATGCTGGTTGGACAGGTTTCGTACAGACAATATGTAGAAACGCCATTTTTAACGTCATGTCAAACCACCATTTTAATTCTTCAGATCAAAGACTATCGTAAAACCAGCTCGAAATCTCGGAAAATGATTGCTTCTTAAATGCTTATGAAGTAAAACTCAAGTTCTTGAAACGGAGACAATGTTTGGTCTGTGGTCAAGCAGTCAAATATTCAACAAGATGGTCGCTGGCAGGCATTTTACTGCTCCCTTGAAATTGCACAGGCCCAAAGAATTAGAGTAGAGATTCTGTATTTTGTAACGAATAACAATAACACTCGACCAAAATAAAGGTGTTTCTGGGTTACCGTTGTTTCAAATGTTTATCGGCCCTTCCAAATGCCGACTGTAGGAAACTAGTTCACAGTTAAATTGCTTGAATATTCCTTTCCCTTTATCGTCTAGCTAAAGTTTTCAAAGGAACATTTTTACAGAAAGTTAAGGTAAGGTAGGAAAGGTAGGTTTTAGGTAAGTTTTTTTTCAGAAAGCATAAGTCGCATTTATTCTGAGTATGACAGTGAGAAATGTACGTGTGATGGCGTTGATTTTTTCAAAAACTGATGTAAACATTGCGATGATAGTATCATCAAGTGAATGCACTTATCATAAAAATACTTGATATTGGTAAGTGTGTGATGATTTAATAATATAACGTCATAACCAAACCTAAACTTTATAACTGTTTTATTATGATTAAAATGTCGAGAACTTCAAGGTGATTGTCACCGTTATTGCCAAAGTAAGTGCTGCGAAAGTCGATTTCTGGATTAAGCGGATTATATCAACAGTGAACAAACTAGATCACTTACAAAAGAATTTGTCAGGTTTCACTTGACTAGCAAAAAACCGTCGCTGTATCAAGGACATGCTGTTCAGCGACAATTTTTTGCCTATTTTGTATTTTACTAAGTGGATTATGACTTAAGCGGCTACAATAGGATTACTTTGAGGTCAGGAAGCTTTAGTTTATCGAGCTATGTTTTCTAATTTTGTCGATCCATCGACTTCCCTCGTGTCGTCATCCTCATCATTGAAAGCATTATCAGCCAAAAGATTTCCACAGCTAGATATAGCTACCTCCTCTCAAATGTCGCCATAAAGACCAGTCAATTTAGTCCCCAAGAGCGTTCGTTATGGCTACTTGCGACAAATCCTTCAAAAGGGCATCGGGAAGGTCATAATCATAAAACATAACAGCGCATAAAATTCCACTTGACTTGACCGAGTGATCGCTACCACGAAAGGTC
Source organism: Phlogophora meticulosa (assembly GCA_905147745.2). Classification (NCBI taxonomy): domain Eukaryota; kingdom Metazoa; phylum Arthropoda; class Insecta; order Lepidoptera; family Noctuidae; genus Phlogophora; species Phlogophora meticulosa. Next base: position 10,098,176 of record LR990538.1, on the reverse strand, counting down.
AAAGAGCAATGGTCAGAAGCCGTATATTTCACTAAGCTTGGTAGACTGATTGGCGATCGCACGCAAGTGGTTGTTATAAAAAGACAGGAAGACTCTTGGCCATATTCTTTACCTCAAAGTCGCACCCTGGGCCGCCTGGGCCCCGCTAATCCTACTTACTTATCTGACTAGTCAATATTTTTGCTACAGTTTCAGAAGAAGGAAGGTCGCCCTTTCAGGCAATATTTATTTACTTTCATTCATATTCAAAGGCATTTTACACTACGTGATTTCATCAAGTGTATAGCTATTCTTTTCAACTCTACAGACCCTCACAAGATAAACAGAGCGAAGATTGAACAATAATAAAGTACGTGTATGACTTGGCAAAACCATTTGTATGTAAATCAAGTGTGTACTGAGTGTGTAAAATCGTTGTTTAATTGTATTTGCCGCACGCCTTATTGGTCGGTCCTTGAAGGCGTGACATCAATTTATCAAGCTAAGCCCATAAGGAACAGATCTTTATACCTATAGATTTAGTTTAGTCATTCTGAGATAACCTAAATAGTACGGCCTAGAGTAATTATTACGGATTTTTGCCAGTCATGGAATTCACTGCTTCGTGCTTTAGCACGAATTCATGACTAAACTTAATGAGAAACGTGCAGGATAATTTAGAACTGCTCTGAACGAAGACAGTTCGTGGGTTAGAGTCAATAGGATACGATGTCGAAGCAGTCCAGGGAATGATGAGATGAGGAAGAGTAGATTGTAAAAGAGTGGAGATAGGTCTACAGATGACAGAATCGTGTTGTGAAATGGAGGGAGAGCAGGGTTTTGTTATTAAAACAAGGCGATCATCATTCTACTTGTGCTTATTATCCCCATTTAAAAATAATGATGTAATAACATTTGTGTACGCGTGGTTTTCACACGATTATTCAGAATAGTCAATTGAATAGACAAGAACCGCGCGTGCCGTTTACTATTAGAAAATTGCTTACTAAGACCAGCTAAATGTTATGTCAACAAACATTGTTTTTATACACTTTCGGCCTACGAATCGTCGTAAACATGAAGTTGAGTAATTCAATAATATTTGAAGCCTTGTGTTATATTCGATATTGAATTTACAATGTTAGCACCGTACTTAATCTTGAAATACGAGATTTCTATCCATCCAAGATATCTCACGAGTTTTTCTACAAAAATAAGCCATCTTGCATTTTATTGTCTATTCTCATTCTATTCATTCTTATTTTCCTCTGTGGTAACGCTAAAATGCTGTCTAAGTACGCTGTACTGCTGTACGCTGAATGGATAAGTAGTGGCAGTGGTAAAACACAGACGCTGGCAGGGATTTCTACTGTTATAATCCCTAGCTGTACGTATCATAAGTTTTGAGGAGAAGACACATCTGTTTAGCCTTTTCCCAATTATGATGGGGTCGGCTTCCAATCTAACCGGATGCAGGACTGTCAAAGATATACAAATGTCAGCCGTGACCAACGGCTTAACGTGCTTTCCGAGGCACGGAGGATTCTTGATATGTAACGAATGGTCACCCATCTACAGCCTGACCTCGCAAAGCGTAGCTTAACCATCGATTGACCCATGCGGCTGTTTTAATTTAGTCAAGAGCTTTTGAAGAGAAGAGCTCGATGCATATGGGAACATTTAGCAAGTGCGGATATAATCCTCCCCTGCAGTACTTCTGGGAATCCGTTGGTATAAGGGAGAAGGTTAGATCATCCACATCTTATCTAGCGAAGTTCACACATCGCTGGCAGATTCGAGTCCAAAATTTCACATGGCTCGGTATGTTCCAAGGCGTTCTATCAAGTAATGATGGCGTGCATAATTTGATCATGCGATGTTTTCTACCACAATTGTTCATAATTAACAATTGCGGTTAACTTTATTACTCGCTGCATTATTACTTTTTGTTTAATTTCATTTTAATGCTTGAGTGGTAATAGGTAATTGTGGTAAAGGAAACTACCAGTTTTAGGAGTTACTGTTTTTTGTCACTTGTCTTTATAACATCATAAGGCATGGACTCCACCAAAGCGGAGACGAGATGAGAGAGATGTGTTATAAAGCACCAATACAATTTCATGATTTACACTAAACGTAGTGTAGGACGCCCTCTGACCAGGTGAGATGACGATCTGCGAAAGACTGCAGGCAGATGCTGGATGCGGCAAGCTGAAGACAGGGCGCTATGGCGCTCTTTAGGAGAGGGCTATGTCCAGCAGTGGACTAGTATAGCCTGATGATGATGATGACTAAGCGGAGATGGGAAATGTAGATAACGACGTTCTATTGGTGGTTTACTCTAGTCTCGTCTCCGCTTTGGTGGAGTCTGGGTCTACTGTTGGAGCCGATAGATGAGGACAGCGCAGGACTGATCATTGTGGATATCTTTGGGGAGGCCCTAAGCCCACAGAAATCAGCAGTGGACGTCTTTTGCCCGAATGATAATTATGTCGTCATCATCATCACCTATCAAGATTCTGTTGCCCTTCAGGGATCCTAGTTTTAGTTAAATACAAATTATATCCAGTATTGGCTTGTAACTTTTTTGTCCGTTTCTTGCTTCCTCAGGATTGATTAATGACTTAACTGGCGGATGTGGAACTAAGCTGGGATTAGGACTAACGACCGTTGTAAGTCTTCCATCAATACTAACACAATAGCCACTTATGAGCGTACCTTACGTGGCTTCAGGTGAATATGACGTCTGATATGATCGTCCCTTGTGTTCTTGATATGCAGGTTTAAAACATGCACTCAGACAGTGGAAAAAGAGAAATAAACGACTTTACGCCATTGTTCTTTGAAGAGGCAGGCAGAAATCTTGCTTTGTGCTGAATTTTGATCATGATTTCAAATTAATGTCGATACGATAATAATGCTACCCTGCAAGTATTCGGTCTCGCACTTCAGGGTAAAGACCTCTCATTTTCTTAAAACCAGACAAGTGCGAGTCTGACTTGCACACCGAGGGTTCTGTAAAAACGTTAGGTAATTGTACAGCTACTTTCACCGACATAATTAACATTACCTACTGAAGTGCATGAACTATGAAAGTACTTTCCTCACACGAAAAGATACGTAGGATTGGACAACAAACATAACTTTGTAGTTGACAAAATGCTTTCCCATAGATCGATATGACGTCACGGTAAATTCTTAAACTGCAAATGGAAGTTTGTAATCGCAAAAAAGTATTTCTTTAGGTATGTGATAATGATGTACCAGCCTATTACTGTCCCACTGCAGGGCAAAGGCCTCTTCTCATATAGAGAAGGCACGAGCATCAATCACCACGCTTGCTCAAGACGGGTTGGCGATTTCAGACTTATATTAATTATATAAGCCCAAGTTTCCTCACGATGTTTTCCTTCACCGATGTCAGTAATGTCCAAGATAAACTTAGAAAGTAGTATGTACTAAGTATGTGATAATAATTAATTATCGTCAATGGGGCGAAGACCGTCAGTCGGTTAAGATCGTACAGTAAGAATAAACGACGAATACGTATTAGCTACAAAGAAAGCATGGCCTAAGATACAAAAATTAATATAATATAAAACTAGAAATGAACGATTTTCGTCTTTTTTCCTTTACCTGTGCTTTAGCTTTACCTTGCTTCTTGCTAAATTTCATGATTCTATATCAACGGAAACCCGTATATTTTGATTTATTTGCAACTATCAAAATATGTCGCTTAGATGGCAATCTTTTTTTTTGCAGTGACTTAAGCTTGACTTTATAGAGCTCCAAGGGACCGTAGACCTATTTGATATAAATTCGAACATGATACCTCCAAGCGTTCTTGAGGAAAAGTGTCTTGACAGACAGACGGAAAATGAAGGGATCCTATAACTTATAAAGGGTTCTGTTATCCTGAAGTACGGAACCCTAAAAAAGGGACAGGAAAACCGCTAAGAAACTCAAGTCGTCTAAGGGATTTGCAAAAAGATTAACCAAACTACTTGATAATCGAGGTATATTGATTATAACACTCACGTAAATAATATCCAAAGTAACTGGGATTAAAGCAGGTCGAAGTCTCCAGCCACTAAACGGCGGGCGGACGGGACACTTAAAAGAAAGAAAAAATGGGATTGACTCTTACGAATCTCAAATGTTTCGCCTACCTGTGCTCTAACCTTAGTGGCAGGTAGTCCGAATTCTGGCCTTAAATTCCAACCGCCGAAATGTTTAGTATAGCCATACGTTGCTGTTTTATTTGAATCTCAAGTAGTAGGGGTGAGCATATTGCCAAAAGCGGGTATTTTCTAATGGAAACAAACCCAATAACACCTTTCCCGACTCAGGGATTGGACCGAGGATGGCCAGCAGTCGCAATTCCTACCTCAATATTCGTCAAATATTCTGTTAGCATGATTCTATACATCGAGTACTTTGCGACATACTCTCGTATGTATCATTACACGCGTGAGATTACGCGTAGGCGTATGATGAAGTGACTCAGAATACCATTGACCTCATCAAAAAACGTTAAGTACATGAAGCTTTCTATTGAGGCAAACGACTCTACCGGCGACATATTGACGACGCAAATTATAAAGGAAAGAGATTGATAGTTTTTAGATGCAAAACTGCAAATATTTACACGAAAGGAAATAAGTTACTTAACTGTGAAATATGTACGCAAATATATTTGAAATGTTTGGGCAGTCAAATATTCATGGAGATTTTGAAATATGTGGTCTGAAACACAAGTTTCTACCTAGCTTACGCACTTACGACGTACCGACCAGTCAAATAGGGTCGATAGGTGGAATATCGATATACCTACTGTGTATACTTTGAAGAAACTGAACTCTGTCAAAAAAGCTAGAGAGGAACAAATTACTACTATTAAGTGTTAGAAAAATGTTTGGTCTATAGAATGTACTGGAACCTTCGCGCGTAAGGACAAGGCTGTTGTAGTAAATGCCTCCGATACAAAAATGGTCACAGAAAACAAGATACAGATAAAAGCCCCAAATGTTTCCAGGTCAAGTTTAAGTCAAACATGTATTTCGAAATATTTGTTGGCCATACAGCACCCATTTTCCTTATTCTTACAAAAAAAGAAGTTTACTTTGCAGAATAAAATGCTTGGTTACAACTTTTCAAGGCTAGACATTACAGTGTATATTAATATACCTAATAAAAACGACAAGGAAGATGTTTAATAGATGAACAATATTACAACCGTTGACCTTCAGAGTTGGAGAGATATAAGTGACATGCTCAATGCCAATTTAGACTGACTCTATAGTCATTGAGCAAAACCTGTATTATGAGCACAATGCATGTAATGGTTTATATAAAAAAGGAAAGGTTGATTATTATTATTATTTATTTCGTTACTAGCCTACGTAGTGTTCTACTGCTTGGCAAAGGCGTCCTTTTTTTCTTCCAAACCACTAGTTGTTGTGCGATCTCTGATCATGTTTGCGTGCAAATCGTCACACCACCTTCGGCGCGGCGATGTCCTCTCTCAGACGTCTAATGAGTATCTCTCCGGGTGCGTTGTGCAACGTTGCCCGCCCAATCCAAATTTTGGCTGAATGTTTTGTCTCCAACATCCCCACAACTTGAGCTATGGAGCGCAGGGTGGTGATACGAACGCGATCGGTTTTCTTAACATCTAATGCCCTGCGCTCCATTGCCCGTAATTTGTTTTGTTCAGTAAGAGACCAAGATTGTACTGTAGTCTAGAAACAGGCGCACGTCGAGGAGATTTTTTTATGGTTGATTCTATTAAAGGACATTTATACTGTAGCTCTATTATCAACATAACGTTGTATCATCATTTTAACATTTAAAGACAATTTTTGCCTTTAAGCTGACCCTGGTTCAGCTGTAAGTTTCATCAACTAGAAATTTCAATAAGCTTAAGTATAGACTAATAATCCCGGATTTTGACACTAATAAAAGCTTTAGCAGGTAATATAAATACTACAATAGCGGTTGTCAATCCCATTACTAAACAGCTGATAACTTAGGTATACATTCCTAGAATCCAGTGAGGAAACATGAAAACAAAAAAAGGTTGTCAATAAACGAGGATGTTTACACACATTTTTCCATAGACAAACATGAGTGTGTGTTAGTAAACAGGACATTGACAGCTATATCAGGTGAACAGTGAGTACCCGATCTGTTTTGCTTCTTTGTACTCTGTTCAATTGCCTTAGTTTATGAGTCAGATGCACTTTCGTCCTCATAAAATGCATGATATATATGATTAGGGTTTATCTTTGTGCTTGAGATATGAGATTGTTAATTATGATAATGAATGTCTGCTTGTTTATGCCTGGATGTACAATTATATTGGTACCTTACGGTTAATCAGATGTGAATTGACAAGGATGATGCATTGACTTTTATGCTGTTTGTTTTCATGTTTGAATGTGCTAATTTCAAGAAGTACCAATCAGATTTGAAACATGCCCAATTTTAATGGAAGGTTATGGGCTATTTGAACATCTAGCTACAACCTTTAAGAGTGGGGAAACACATAGCTAGTAATAAATAAATAATGTTGGACAATCCACAAAGCATCATCTAGCCCCAAGCTAAGCAGAGCTTGTGTTATGGGTACTAGACGACTGATATACTTAATACGATACATAGATAGATATTTTTTATTATACATAGCAAAAACCCAGAACACCCGGAACAAATGTTTGTAGATCGTACAAACATTTGTCCCAAGGCGGGAATCGAACCCGCTACCTCCTGCGTCGCAGGCGGACCTTCGACTGCTGCGCCACATAAGTCGTAATATAAGCCTGAAATTGCTAACCTGCCTTGAGCAAGGGTGGTGGTCTATTTTTGTGCCTTTCCTGTATGAGAAGAGGCCTGTCAGAGAGTAACAGGCTGGTATGATTATATTACTTATCAAAGTGTGTGAAGCAAAAGATTGAGTACAATTTTATAAACTGCCAAAATGCCTAAAAATAAACCAATGACTAATATTTAAAAAATTAAAAGAACAGTGCTTTTTATGTTTATACTAGTACAACAGTATGTACACATGAAACTTGACAGAAATTGATTGTTTAACTCCAATAGTATACAGTTATGTTTTAGTAAAAGTTTTAAGTGAATTATTGAGCATGATTATGTATGCATGAATAGTTTAGCAGTTTGCTCATAATTATGAGCTTGGTAAAGAACAAATTGTAGGCAATTACTATGTTACATTATTTTTCTGTGGAAATTAAAGAAGATCAAAATTAAATGGAGTGGTTATTAAACACACATTTCTCGAAAATGTTCTTTGCCTCTGTCTCTGGTCTAGTGATCGCAAGCACTACTGCTGAGCATGAGGGTTTGATTCCTAGGTTGAGCAAAGTGTTATTGGCTTATTCCATCGGGAATCGCTTGGTACCAGCCCAGAGTGTTGATTTGTGCTTGGTTGATGGCAATAGGCTCTCTCCTAATTACATGGGACTTTAACATATCTGATGAAATGTGTGTACTATGCTAGAAATTAGCCTCACACTAGGAAATAAAGGTATGATGTTGTGTTAATTTACACAAAGGCCCTGATAGGACTTCTACTATTAAAATGTCATAAAAGATATGAAAATGCAAACAACAGATTCACATAAGATGTTTATCAGACTGTAATATTAATTGTGCTCAGCACACTGATAACAAAAATTTTGTGTCACTGACTGCAATAATTTAATAATATAATATTGCTTATCATGCAGGTGGATTTCAAGATTACGAAATGCATAATAAGTTAAATTACATAATTTCTAATGAAATTGTTATGTGGTATATCAATTTGTTAACATTGTACAGTAGTTCTAGGAATGTTAGAAATAGAAACATATTTACTGTCAATTACATACGCAAGTAGTCAGTTGAATAACTATAGTTAATATTAAACAGTAAGAGTATTACCTATAACTAATTATTACAGTTAATATTGCCACTGAGCCAGAAACTAGACAGTTAATCTGTATCTTGAGGCTCAGACTAATTAAGAAACATTAGTGCTGTATTATTGTACCTTTTCCTAACTGTGTAATTTTGTCCATTCAGAAACACATATTGGTCATGCTAAACGGAGGAGTTTAAGTCAGTTTCTTTGTTTAAAGGAAATGGGTACTTGACTTTAACAAATGAGGACAACATTTGTTATTGAATGATTCACACCTTTTCTTTCAAAGGTAGATTATGGGAACAATAAAAACTATGAGGTGGTATTGTTACAGTTCTGTGTAATGAGGAGAAAGAGTAGTCAAGTTTGTAAATAAATATCATGGGGGTTTGTGACAAATTCAAATATACACATACCTGAATGGAACACAGAAAAATAAATGGTATACCACCATGGTAAAATAAGCTATAGTACTGTGCCACATGGCATTATAGACAAAGGCTTTTTTTAGATATTGAGGAAATTGTTATTGATATTATAAAATCCTGACCAAAATCTGTACTTACTACGAGCAGTGTGGTATTCAAGCATGGACCACAACAGACTTATTCTCCTAGATTCAAGAACAAATAGGACATAAACAAACTAATATGGAAAATTATGTGAACGCTGCGGGTGGCCTTCCGCCTTCCTACCGTCCGCGTAACTAATTAGCACGACAGCTTATCACAAAAGGAAACGTTAATATTCAAGGTAAGCAGCCATCAAAGTACTTGGAAAACGTGCAGAAAACTTGAAGGTACTCACCAGTTGCCACTTGGACTTGCGCGTGGGGTCTGCGATGGTGATGAGCAGTCTGTGGATCATCTGCACCGTGCCCTCGTAGTAAACCAGCGCAGACTCATAGTTTCCCATCAGTGCCATCTCCCTCGCCAACTTCGTGTTCTCGCAAATTTCGCCAACAGAAACTGCCATTATTGTCATTCCCGCTGCGTACATGTAACTTATCCACAGTGAAAACTTTATGGGTCTTCGAGAATACCACTTCGAAGATAATAATCGCGTGTGACATCCAATAATCCAAATGTAACACTTCGCATTTTCACAACATAACCCACACGACTTTCATTGTATTTATGCTTTATTCACTTGACACATTGCATATGTATGTTTACATGTGGTACAACTTATCTCATGGTTCCGCTGAATTTAAAAAAACTATGACCATATTTTTGTGACAAAACAAACTTATCAATTTCGTTCGACAGTTCACAATCACAATCTCAAGTCAACTGCCAACATAAAATCAATCAACCAATGACGAACTCGAATAGTTAATGTCTGAGAGTTGGTATCTTGGAATAGTTAGTTCGTTTTCTTTTACAAACGTAAACTAATAGTAGTGGTGAGATGAAACAAATCGACTAACAAGGTAAAATAAAAATAAACATTTAACGGCTTTTCCCAAAATTTCAACAGTCGATATATGAAATAAAAGTTATAGACCACAGAGTTGATCTCTTTAGGGGATCGGCCACTTAGCCCGCGAAATTCAAAACTTCTCATAATTGCCGCAGCTTGATTTATCATAAAAAGTCTCCGTGTTAACTTCATCTAATCTTAACTAATATTATAAAGATTAAAAAAATGATTGTTTGTAATGAGTAAACTTAAAAACCACTTACGAACAATTTTAAAACATCTTTCACAAGAAACCATACTCTAGCAGCGAGAAACATAGGTTATATTTCATTTACGGTTTAAAGGGGCTGGACAGGATGTTAAAGTTCGAAGGGAAAATCTACACTCACAAAGTGCTAACATTGAGGAAACAAAAAAGATGAATTATCTTATGTACCCATCGAATAAAATAGCATAGACATAACCATACTCCATAATGAATAAAAAGGTTTATTTTTCATCGCTATATTTTTATCAAAGGAAGAATTTGATGAATTCTTTGATGCCCTATGATTTTTTCCTTTGCTTTTTTCATGTACATAATACTCATAATAAATTAAATAATTGTCAATATGAATAAATACTTACAATGTCACTGAATAGTATTTATCCAAATTAAATTTTCACATCTCACATCTCTTCTGAGAATAATTTTGAATTTTTGACAATGTTCCGATACTAAACTGTCAGACGTGAAGTTTATACCACGGCTAAAAGAAATAATATATGGCATTGGACAAAGCCGACCTTGAGCTCGTTATTTGCTTGTAATAAGCCTTCCAACATATTCCTTGTTTTCATATCCTGAACGGATATTTTTGATGATTTCACCCACAACAGCTTATAAAAGGGTAGGTAGGGTTGTCTGAATAAAACATTGACGCTAACAATAAACATTATATTCGTAGTTCTAGATATAATACATAGTATGAAACATAAATACAATCTGCAGTTATACAGTAATACGTCTATTTACATTAAAACCTTGTTTCTGTAGCTTTCAGCAAAAGTATGGTCAAATGTTAGTAGTTAACGAAAATACATAATTAAATGTTAACACGTCAACTCTGATGTCTGTGGTGCCTGACAGAAATGGTACCTGATTGGTCCATGACCGTCACCAATAACCAATCAAAGGACATACAATTAAAATGCCCTCAGGATAGCCAAACAACGCGTTTTTCTTTTGCAATTGATTGACGTGGCCCCAGACAAACTATATTTAACATGGTTTATCACTTTTTTCATAAGAGCAGCCGGTCTATTCTGTAAAAATATCCCGTGAAAAGTTAGGTAAAGTCAAATCATTTAGTCACTTGTGAAGTGAGACTGTAATGGACTACCAATGCCTAGCTTTTGTATGGGATGTGCAGCTCATTTCGCCTTCACTCAAGATTTTACAGAATAGCACCACTGAAGTTCATATAAACACGAAAATCGTCAGGACAAAGATTTTCTTTTAACTAAGCCATATTAAATACCAAAAAATGACAGAAATTTTGAATCGGCAGTTAATGAGTTCAGAAAATAAACTCACATTGTGATTTGTTAGTCAAATCGTGTCACTGGTGTCAAACTATTTTTGAAGGTTTTTCTTATTTATTTCTCTCTCTGTTTTATATTAACTACCATTACGTGTTAGAATATCGATAAACATAATGATTATAATAGGATCCATCATAAACGATTTAGTATTTAACCTTGCCTTAACGTTGGCTTTTAAAAACTTTCTTCAAAATCTAAGGTAAGCGTAAGCGCACCACGTTTTAAATTGTCAACAAAGGATCATCATACACTTAAAAATAAAAATAAATACACTTTATGGAAGTTTCAATAACTTAATGAGAACTATAAGATATTAAATCAACTATAATATTTATTCTAACCAAGCTACAGGATAAAAAAGGACTAACGTTTCAGTAAGTTTCAAACATAATTATTTTGCAATTAACTGAAATGCTATCATTAACAAATATCTAAGCTTCTTAAATATAATAAAAAATATGTCACACCTACTGAGTATACTCATTTTTTTCTTTGTCAATTTTAACAAAGTCACATCTTACCGCGGAATCATAACGTACATACCATTTGCCGTTTGCATTTTTATTTTAATTTCCAGCTATATAATTACTATGATGGCTAGCATTAGTAACTAAAGTAACAGATTGTGTACATCAAATTATTCTTTGGATAACTTACACTAGGAAAGCTCATAAATATTAGTAGACACAATATAAAACAAATGGATAATAATACAGGCTGTATATTTGCAACAAAGCCTAAATATTTCCGGTTAAATAAAATCGACTAACCCGACTCTGGTAGAAAAGCGGAAAAAAAAACAATCGCCGCAATTGAGTCTGAGAATCGTAATGAAATTGTGCTGTCATTCATTCTTTTTTATTAATACAAGAGAAATATACACCCTGCATACATTATTTTCATTTTAAGTAATTTAACATAGTCTATAATATCTTATGTCATAAAATCAACCGAAACAATAGCTCTTAAAAAATACATGCACCAGTATAACTTAACTGAGATTATTGTAACAAGATATACAAAGATAACTTAACTTGAACATTATGAAGGATTTGGTGTTAACTATATATAAATCTAGCACCAAATTGTATTTACAACTTATATGAGAAAAGAAAAGACGAGAAAGAGACTAGGTAGATAATAATCGTTGTGGCGAATTAAGTATGGCGACGCGACGAGGGATAAGGGTTCTTGAATCTTATACGAGTACTCTACGTCCCATTTTAATTAGTTCAATAACCCTTGGATTTTAAAGCCCTATTTTAAGTAGAATCTGTTGTCAACTGATCAGAGACATTATCAGACTTTCTTCGTTAGTTACGAGTTCTGGTCAAAAATTTGTTAGAATGTTGTCTTCACCATTGAATATCTATAGGTGTCCTTCAGTTTTGTCAAGTCCGTACCAAAACCTTTCTATATAATAACTCTACGATACACATATAAACTTCTAACACATATCTAGCTATGTTACTTTAGACTAAATATAAGTGAAATAAGATCTAATGTTGAATGTAAGAGCGGCATAAGCATTGGTTTCCCTGTAGGGTAGCAACGGTTAACGTTACTGTACCATTTTAAAGTTATGAACATCATTTAACTTGCATAGTTCAATAAATATGTTATGTTAAGGCGAATGCGTAGTGGTTTTATTGCAATCTGCAGCTTAGTATTAGTGTGTTTGTTATTGAAAAAGTTATTCGCGACCGTAACAAACATTCATTTCTAGAAATATAATCATTAAAATCTCCATTACAACTCTTCAGATTAGAATTGTGCTCAAATGTCATGACTTCATGAAATAGTCATTCAATCGCAGAATTTAAACTTTAAATTCATATTAAGGATTTTAATTATGAATACTTCGTGGAATACGCATTCGTTACGGTCACGAATGACTGCGCTGCAAGTTGCAAATAACCTACGAAAAATTGAATTTCGAGGGCTGCCACTACGCTTTCACTTAAGAGACTATGATTTGAAGTTTCGACGAGAGGAATATTTATGTTTATATGCCAAAAACCCACATTTAAAGTGTTTTTAAAGTTTCGTCGATATACATGATAGGAAAAGCAAGTCAAAATTTTCGCTTTGAATTTTCATAAAATAAAATGCAATTTAATGTCTCAATTAACTAAACTATTACAACCAAGTATTTTGGCCTAATAGTAGATTTAATTTGTTGAAGGATAGCAAGCCGCAACACTTTTATTTAGTTTTAGTAATTGAATAACATTTTTGACTTGTGAATAATTATTTTCTTCAATGATGCCAAAGCAATAACTGATAGCTGCAAGATATGAACGTATGACACATATATATTTAATATATAAAATTGTTACATATACACACATACAACCTTACGAAGCATATGAGTTATCACATGTGGTGGTCCGATTCTTAGTCAAAGAATATAATTTCGTAAGCAGTAGGTACTATCAGATATCCTATACAGGGTAAAATTGAAATTTACATGAGTATTTTGTTCACTAAAAGTCTCCAATAATTTCAATTACACCCTGTTTCTCTCATTTTTATTCAAGAAAATATTTCTAGTATAATAGAAGCTTTTTATTCTCTTCGAGTACAATACAATAGCAGTGTTCTGTTTCTAAAATATAGATAGTATTCAAATATGCGTTGCTTTAATACGAATAATTATTTATAAGTAGAATTTATGTGCGCTTGAACACAATTATAAGTAAGTGTTTTTTTTATTATTATTTAAAATAACGCACACTCAAATGATACCCAACAAGTATTATAGTCTTTTATGCCATAGATTAGTACATTTAAGCATACAAATAATTCGTTTTTCCTAACACGAAACATCAATGTATAATATCAATTTATTTAATTTTATTATTTAATCATTAATATTAATGAATACATTGAACATAATTTATTGAGCCTGGTAATGTTATAACATTTCAAAAATCGCAATGGACGTATTTATTTTCACAATCGTGTATTTTGACAGCTAGTGTTGTTTATTTTTATTTAGTCAATTATTGTAGTGTATGTCATGAATAGTCAGTATTATATTAAATCATAATATTTTAGGAAGTGAAACTCGCAAGTTTGTTTTTCTTAAATTACATCATTTTTGCATGCGTGTTTTAATTGTTCCAGATGCTTCTTATTGGCAAAACAAAACGCAGCTGTAGAAACATTCATCTTCAACGATGACGATTCACTCGTGTCAATTCTCGCGAGTTCAGATACTCGGTTCGTCGTGTAATCACGTTGCGTTCAGTACTACGCGCGTGCTGCCTTTTCGCGACATACACATAGGTTATCTGTCAGCCAGTCACGAAACGGCTATATCTAATAAGGAATAATTCATAAGATTTTCTGACCTCACCCACCTAATAACGTACATAACACTTCGCCCACATTTACAAGTCAAACCCCATCATTAAATGAAACCTCCTTCACCACAACCTGCGAGTCCCACATCCCTATCAGCATAATTACTAAGCTCATAGACTAGTCCCCACCCAGCCAAACACGCGCGACTAAATGTAATCCTCGTTATATCTCACACGAAAACGAGACCAGGTCTATGCGTAAGTCACAATCTCGTTACGGTACGAGATAATGAGACGATAAAAATTTGTCACGCTATGCATGACACAGGCTGGTTTGACTTACTTAGTTGGCCATCACGTCGAGATGTTCTTTCGGCATTGGGGGTAACACGTGCACCTGCTTCGCTTTACCTGCATGGTAAACTTGACCTGGACAGAAGGGTTCCAGGCGAGGGTGTGCTGAGATGTCTTTCTTTGGGTCTGTAAATGGGAGTTTCATAATAAGATTTGATCATCCTTTCACTGACGTAACGAAGGAGACGCTCATTTAATAATATCCAGAGAGATTCTGACTATATGTGAATGTTGTATTGAACAATATTGTGAAGGAGTAGAGGTATATTGTACAAACTTGTAATAACCCAATTTGAAATTGAACAGATGATGACTGACACTTATTTTATCTGTGCACACAAGAATTGTTTCGTTTTTTTCGCAACGACATTTCCTACAGTATTTTTAATTATTAAATCATATAATTACGTTGATTTGCCATATTTAGCCAAAACAATAAAAAAAAATATTTAGAAGTGGGTCAACCTTATCATTTAGGGGTATGAAAAATAGATGCTGGCCGATTCTCAAACCTACCCGATATGCACACAAAATTTCATACAAATCGGTCTTTCCGTTTTGCCGTTTCGGAGGAGTTTAGTAGCAAAGATGAGAAAATTTTAGTTGCGTTTTTGTCTTTGCAGGTTTTGTTATTTTATTTCTTCTTAACTTTAATAACTTACCTTTGGTGTTGGCTGCTATGTATTTAGACAGTCGGACGGTAGGCAGCGGGAGGTATCCTGCTACTAACGGCATTACGTCTAGCGTAACGTTTTGCGGCTCCGTGCTCGTATATTCCATTGTTATCACACCTTCAAAATACATGTAACTATATAGTACTTATCACAAGATAAATTTTAACTAATCGGATTGGTTAACTAATATGCCAGCCACGAATAAAGTGTCCACAAGGGTTTTAATGTAATGGTAGATTTAGCACAAGGGATATAAAGGTGTCTTTATCCCGTGGAAGAATACTATTTCACACTTTCTGTGATTTAATAAAAATCAATTCGATTTTTAAATGAGTTCTTTCCGGTAAAAGGTTTTATAAAAAAAAAAAAGGTTGAAGTGCGAAATTAAAAATATTATTTTTATTTATTTAGATTATTGCCAGGATAGACCATAGCGCTGTAGTGACGTATGTTGGGTTAAGTTTGCATTACATATAACTTGACCTTATCAAGCAGGTGGGAAAAGTAAATTAAATATGCTTCTAGAAAGTACGGGTAAATGTATGAAGTGAGAGTAGCGTTTAAATTTTACCTGCAGTACGACCTAACACCGCCCACATTGTCTGGTCAGCGAGAACCTCGTACATAAGTGACGTATATTCTGTCTCATTCACCTGCAATGATAACAATAAAACATGAGACCAAGGAAACAAATATATAGGTTAAAAGGGACATCAACGCACACGATCCACTTGCGTAATGTCGTCGGTATTTTCTGGTTTTATTTTAGTTCTTTTACAATTCATTCATTAATTTCATGGTTGTACATCAATTTCCCTTCCACTCTGTATTCTTGCAAAAACTGTAGTAAGACTAAATTTTTGTATTTAAAGAAAGAAAAAGATGGAAAACGTCTAAATAAACATGTCATTATCTTGTGAGCCAGAGAATCAAATTTGGAGATGATTTTATACAGATATATAGCAGATATAAAAAGCGTTATTGGCTTACCCTCTGCACGCTCAACTGCAAACAGCACATCTGCGAAGCCCTACAAAAATCGGAGCCCTTACTAGGCTCCAATTTAGTTTTTATAACAAACAGGGTCGTATAGTCTTGTATATCAAAGGTACAACTGAAAGGCCTGCCCGGCCCCTCAACGTCTGAGGGATGATAGTGCACCGAGAATGTGGCTTTCATAGGACCTGCTTTCACGAGCGGGTCTTTGAGGAGTTCCCACATGAATGAGGCCGTTGTACCGTCTGATGCTACCATCTGGAATAGAGTATAAATATGTGTAGATAGAAACTGAAGTTTTGAATACAACTCTAAGCGCTGAAGTACTAATATAATTTAAAATTTTGGGAAGTGTTTGTGTGTTTGTCTCTATGGTGATATTCACGAGTACGCAGGTCATTGCGAATCAAGCTTAAACTACCCTAGATTTTCTTTAACATAATTAATATTTAATAAACATTATCAGTAAATTATTGACAAAAATAATTAATATAATTAATTATTCTTTGGCCAAAAAAATAATTAATATAATTAATTATTTTTTTGGCCAAAGAATCAGCATAAAATAAAATAAATAATCACAGGGCATCGAAAAATTCATCTGCATCGCTGTTAACGGGAAAAGTGCCCAGAAGGCTGGCAGTATTGCCACATTGAATGGCAATGCAACGTAGCAACACTGCCAGCCTTCTGGGCACTTTTTCCGTTACATTTTATTTCTTCATATATTAATAATTGTATCATTTTAAATAAATAAATATATAATTAATGACATTACCTTTTGCTTTATATTAAAATATATTGTAAAAAATCTATCTAACGGCACAACTACAGTTTCTGTTTTCGGGGCAGTTAAGACATGTCTGCTCGTTCAGGGTAAAAACGTTGAACAACTGTTCTCAGAAACTGTACTTACCATATGATCAGAATTCTTCGGGTTCAAATCCGCCACCGAGTTATCCGTCCCATCACATTCCAACTTAGGGTCTATCAAAGAGAACTGCACCAGATGCACCACGGTAGACTTGAGGGTCACGTGGACGATCTTCCTCGCGTTCGAGGTGAGGAGTCGCCAGGATGCTACCATGGGAGGGGTGAAGTGAAGAGGCACTTCTGTCACGGATTCCCACCAGGGACAGGTTAACCAGACCTGAGAAAGATGAGTCCTTAAATTATTTCTGAGAAAGACTGTGTGCTTTTAGTCTGGAAAAGAAAATATGATCCAAAGTACAACGTCCCAAATGACGATTATCGGTAGATTTTGTTTTGTTGAACGTACATCTGACTTTCCCCTGGAACAACATACAACTTGACGCTCTAGGGCACTGACTATAAAGCGTAATATTCAATATCCCATCTCTTAATACTCTACACTTCCTTAAGAAACTATAAAACTCACAGTATGCTCAATACTTTTCTCCTTCCGAGGCTGCAGGGTGGCGAACAGCCGCAGCGGCACGCGGGTGGTCTGAAACGGCTCCATAGATGCCACCTTGATGGATAGCTCACGACACATCGCTATGTCGTTGTCTGCGAAGCGGATGAGCAGACCTGACGATGTCTTGAGGAGTATTGTTGTGTTCTAGTAAAGGGAGCAGGCAAACGTTGCTTCGTTAATTTTCGCTGAGTGCATAGTTAAATTTGACGGCACGGTTGGCGCAGTGGCTGAGCGATCGACTGCAGCGCCGCGTATCGTGGGTTCGATTCCCGCACGGAACAAATATTTGTATGACCTACAGGTAGTTGTTCCGGGTCTGGCTGTTTGTGTATGTGAGTTTGTAAACGCACCCACGACACACGAGAAATTCCTAGTGTGGGGCAAAGAAGAAATGAGTAAATATGTTTCTTTACAATTATATCTTCAGGGCGCTGATGAAATTGCCTTGCTACTGTAGCGCATCAGGTATGTGTGCGGACGCAGATGGTTTTGCGTGGTTGGTTTTTCGTAACTCTGTTAGTCTAGTAATAAAGAATCTACATACCTCTTCGATATGCGAGCTCCCACTAGTCACCACTAACTCCATCACCTGTTCCAACCCAGCCACCAAATCCTTCTTAGGTTCCACTTTATTTAAAAACACATTGACCCCCTGCGTCAACACCTCACATCCGACCTTAGTGCCAATCAGAACATTCGATAAAAACTCCAATTTCCTTTCGACAACCAATGAAACTTGACCAAGTTTGAATACTCCACATTTTGCCGCCACAAAGTCTAACAGCAGGTCGTTTGAGCCCGGTTTTAAAATAACCGTTTCTACAGAGAAACAGTTTTCGTAACTGTTACGCATCGTTGCGGACGGTTTTCGGTATTTACAGCTGTCTGAACGTTTGAGGGTCACTTTTGGGTTTTGACATTCAACTGTGACTTTTTGTAGGGATCTGTCCTCTTTGTAGTGAAGTTGTGAGGTTATGTGTAAAGGATTTAGTAAAGGGTTCTTGGGTTTTAAGTCGTCCAGTCTTATGCTGAAATGTAAAAAAAAAAAAAAAAAATTGATTCTGCAGTAACATAGTGGTCGTCGAAGTTAAAATTTGAAATAACAGTATGTAACATAATATTTTTGCATTTTTTATATTCAGGGGACTACTCAATGCAGCACGCGAATTTCAAAACGAAATTATATTTGCTTCAAATCGTCATATATGTTCGCGATCTTTTCTGCAACAGCTGTAATTTTGAGAAATACGTTGATCTTTAAAATAATTTTAATGTAGTTGTTATTTTGTTCAACATAAAACAGCGCTGCAATTTGCAACGAACGTAGGAAAGCTTTAATATCGCGGGCTACGTTAAACTTAACCTCAAATATTGTCATTTTTTAAAACAAAACAATACATATGAACTCAATACTGTGGAAACGGTACAGATCACATCAAGCTATCCTGAACTGGTAAAATTTCCCAATTGAAAATTTACCTTATTCTTTTGTAATAAAGTTGAAAAACTATCACATAAATTTGATAGATTGCAGTGGCTTGATGTGCTGGCATCTGTATCTTATGTAGTGTAAATACACAAAAGATGATTTTAAACCGAGTTCACGAAAATTTTAGTTCAACGCATTAGATGGTAGAAATGAATGAATACTTAAAACTAGTCTCACCTTGTAATTAAGTTAGTTGTTTCACTCTCAGGCTCAACCGGCCCCCGTCTCGGCGAGCCTACACTACCGCTAACACTTAAATCAGTCTTATAACTTTTAACAGGCGTCTTCTTCTCGGCCTTATCATCCTTACACCTCTCTATACTTATTGCTGCCCTGGTACATGTCACGTTCTTCGGCAAGTAACTAATCACAGTCATTTGACATTGAACCTTACTGTCAGTAATATAAACACCACGTTCCGACGGCACTAGCGTCGCCGATACGACCTTGAAGCATTCGTTCAACTCAGTGAGGACTGTTTCGGTCTTTTTGGATAATTCTTCTCGTATCGATTTCATCATTTCCTCGAAATAGAAGTTTCTGACTAGGATTTCTAATTCGGCTGTGCTTGCTATTGTTGCTGAGAGCTTTGTGTATCTGGAAAAAGAAAATGATATGGGGAAACATTTCTACGGTTATAACTTTTTGTGAACAGTTGGGATTATTTACTGAAAGGGAGAAAAGAGGACAAGCATAATCAAGAAAAGCACTAGTTTTTTGGCAGTTTAAAGTCTACCAGAAGGTATTCGTGTCCCATTCAAGATTTTCATCGTTAATTCTTCCATTCACTCTCGATTTTTCTTGCTTTTCACTTTTTTGGTCTCCCTAAGCCTAGTTCTCGGTCCACAGCGAATTACTTCAACTTGCAATATTATATTTTTTTTTGAAAAACAAGTTGTGGACTAAGTAATT
The DNA here is from genome assembly GCA_905147745.2 of Phlogophora meticulosa. NCBI lineage: Eukaryota > Metazoa > Arthropoda > Insecta > Lepidoptera > Noctuidae > Phlogophora > Phlogophora meticulosa. Next base: position 10,078,093 of record LR990538.1, on the reverse strand, counting down.
GCCAAAATGATATCGTAATCCACGTTTTACATCAACCAACTCTTCCATGTTGTTCTTCTTCTTAGCGTATCGACGGCAATCTATATAAAGTCGGCCATGAACTTGGCTACGAGGTTCGCGCCATCAGCAACGTCCATTAAAAGTATATAATCCTGAAGCGTGCACTTATCGGGGCACGCAGGACACGATATCAGGTGTTCCATCGTTTGTAGAACAGCACCACTCTTGCAGTCCAGTCTGCAGTCATCTGCTAATCTCCACCTCCCATGTTTCTAGTAACCTGTGTCCGGAATCTGTTACAAGACTTCCAGGTAAGCCAATCCAAACTAATCTCAACCCTTCTCGTTAAAAACCTACCTATCCATATCATTCATCTTCTTAGCAGCTGCCACAAGCTCAAGCCTCGTCTGCGCGGCCAGGTCCCGCCAGCCCTGCTCCTCATAGGACCTGAGAGCGTCCATGAGGAACACCACTGCTTTACCAGTCTCGCCTAGCTCTGAGTAGAAGGCGGCTAAGTCCCGACCTATTAGACGGGCGAACCTGAAATAGGGAGAGCAGATTTTTGTTAAAAAAAATACCCCGTAAAAGTACCTGTTTAAATAGGTAATTTTAATATAGGTAATAAAATCAAGTTTATGTAAAGAACAGCAGCTGGCGTTCTGTAATTTATTTTCATGAGAAAATGGCGTGAGCTGTGGAAGTGTGTAATGAAATAGTTCCTCTTGATAAAGACTTTACCTTTGATTTTATACTTTACTAAAATGAACATATTTCAAAATGAACGCGGCTTTGGTAAGCACACAGACTCCTTGATTCACATAGTAATCATTCACCCAGTCAAGCTAGTATAATTGGTATTCAGGAACCAGAGATCACCAAAACTAGTTACGGTCGAGGTCTGACAACCATTCTTACTCAACGGTATCGTATCGCCCAGGTTTGGTGCAAAGCAGAATCTACGATTAAAACTCAGTGTAAACTTACCTTAACCGCCCAATATGTTTATAAGTCCCCATAGCTAGCTCAGCTAGTTCCAAATAATACTGCTGAAAGCAGGTCTTGCTGCATAACGCCTCCTTCAACCTATCAGTCGGTGTCGGATGCTGGTTGTTGGTCTCATTGTCACCCATTCCGGCTGATAACATGACTACAAGATGCAGCTGTTCCGATGATGGGTCAGGCGAGCCGGGGAGTAAGCCGCAGAGTTTACCTAGTTCATGGAGCTGGAACAAGGAAGAATGCTTTCGGTTGAAAGGTATATTACGAAGTAGGGCAGGTGTGGATATGTGTATCTCCTGCTTGATAAGGAGAGAGAGAAACAAGCCCGCCACACTATTTCCAACCACAGCAACTCCTGAAAGCCAGAATCAACAGTGGCGACCACCAGAAAAGCGTCGAGTCCATGAAGCCCGACGAGTCCCGGATAAACGATTCAACTGTCTTGGATCTTAGAGAAATATACATAATTTCCACTTTTCTCGATATGAAACTGGAGAATAGAGCCAGGCTTATAGGCAAAAAGAAACGTTTACAACAAGAGAAGATGAAAGAGACAAGTGGAAATGATGTATTTTTTCTAACGCCTCCGCTTTTCTGATTAATTTCGATGCAGGATCCGACACATTCAAATAGTTTCTTCGGGACTCGTTGAGGTCATTGAGTCGACGTTTTTCTGGTGATCACTGACGTGATTCTGGCTTTCAGGAGTTGCAGTGGCTGGGAATAGTATGAGGGGTACCGGTGCACTGTAATTTAAGCTAGCACAGGCACGCCTCGCTGAGTGATCATTGACGCATGCATCACCCTCCGCACACCATACACGTACGTTTGAAATGCAAGTTGAAAGCGACTGAATAACCTTAAATTTCTCACAATTACAGGCAAATTTTTGTATTCTTCAAAGGAGTAATGGAATATGTGTACAGCTTTTACCAGTGTTACTGTTTTTAATAATCATACCAATTTCTTGCCCATTCAACATAGCACTTAGGCACTGCACGCACAACCATTTGATTAGAAACCGCATCAGTTATTCCATCACAGATCGAGGTTATTTTTCTAGAACAATCTGAGAAATTATCTGAAACTACTACCGTTAATTACCTATTCGAATCATTACACCAGGATACATCATTCAACAAAACAATATTGTCACTTGTTTTAAACTGCTCTGGCTTGACGCCAATATTTGAAACAACAACTGTAACAGCCAAGGGCGTGCCCAAGGGGCTCGGCTGTTCGGTAATTGAATGGGTTGTATAATAAACATGAAATTACGATTATGTCATAGCGTCAGTATTGATATAATTTATGAATAGATTAGTTGTCAAGTTTGTATGCTTCTGATGTGCATACACAAGGGGTATAGAAGCGAAGTGGCATAGTCAACCCTATCACCATTTTGATTTTTCTTCAAAGTTGAGGCGCACTATGAAACAAGCATAAACTGGTAAATGATACTCAAAAAATGTCCAGGGACATGGTTATTCAGGGATAAATGAAGGAACAAAAAAAAATTTTTGTGATAAATGATATTTCTTTTGTTAATCGAAAAATCGGTAATAAACACCTATATTTTTAACGAGATGACTGCTTTTTTCCTAGATGTCTACTCTGAGTAAAAACAGCGAAATAAAGAGGTTGGTCTATTTGTTTGGGTCACAATTTTATAGCAAACTAGCTGCTCCCCGAGGTGTTACCCATGGTTAAAATTCACTTATCTACAAGTAACAAAACTTAAAAAAAGAACAATGAAATTGGTAAAGTCGTTCTAAAGTTATGGCTAGAACAAGGGAAACAGGGATTAATTTTTATATAGATAGATTTTTTCAATGTTTCCATTATCTTTTTCATTATGAAGCATTATTCTTAAATACTATAAAAGTTTACTCTTTACCTTATCCTTAGCATTATGCAACAGCGGTGCTTGAGTAGCAGTACACATATCTAACGCGTTGTTGTTGGCGGCCAGCCTTTCGCATGCGCGCAGCGTTTCTGCGCATGCTAGTTGCGCCCAGCATGCGGCCGCGCCTTCCACTGCGGTTGCGCCCAGTAGGGATAGCTCCACCAGAGTGTTGTGGACAGTGGATAGGCAGCGAGAGGCGATCTGGAAAGAAGGGTTAAGATTTCTATAAAAAAATAAAAGACGGTATTTATAGTATTAACTCAGAGGAACTCGCGGGTAAATAAAAACGGCCGCACGGGTTGGGCGAAGGTTGAGCTACGCTTGCTGAGGTCAGTCTGTGGATGGGTGACCGATCGTAACATATCGATACTCCTCCGTACCTCGGAAAGCACGTTAAGCCGTTGATCCCGGCTGTCATTTGTAGATCTTTGACAGTCTTTACGGGAATTCAGAAGCTCGAAAGTCTGACAACCATGTTCTTACCAACGGGTATCGTGTTGCCCGGTGACTGGGTTGAGGAAATCAGATCGGCAGTCGCTCCATGTAAAATACTGGTAATCAGCTGCATCCATTTAGACTAGAAGCCAACCCCAACATAGTTGGAAAAGGCTAGGTAGATGATGAATTATAGTATTAACTCAAAACAACGATGACTGCAGAATTATGACACAGATAACACGGTTCATGGATATCTTGAGTGGGAGGTGCCACCGCGTTTATTAATTCATTTATTTACGAGTTATGTTTGTTTTTTACTGCAGCCGCTCCATGTAAAATCCTAGTATTTAGCTGCATCCAGTTAGACTAGAAGCCGACCTCAACATATTTGGGAAAAGGCTAGGAAGATGATGATGCTATGAACTTACATAAAACAACTAGATTAAACACTTTCTAAAATACTTGACTAAGCTATAAAATTGCAAGTTGTTCCATCTACCGTTCAGTCGTGTTGCTGGGGAGTTTGTTCCGCCACTTCTTCCCAGCAAAAACACTAGGAAGTGGTGAAGGGTGGGCGTTCTTGGGGGACTGTCTTATGTAAACGTTAAGAGGTTCAAAAAGTGCTGATTCTCAGCCTAATTTGAATAAATGAATTTTGATTTTAATTTTGACCGTTCTCAGTGACGGCCATTCAACACACGTAAAAAAAAAAAAACATGTCATACACTGTTCTAAATATAACACAAATTATGATAAACATCAACAGTTAACGGATTAACTGCTCATCCCGTGTATTATTATCGCGTAACGACTTATTTCCTGAATAACATTATATCACCGTTTCAGTCAGCACTTGACCTACCTCAACAGTCAATACACGGCTAAATACAGAGCATTTGTAATGATAAGTTATATGCGTTATGCATGGCTGACCGTTGGGAAATGTTGGTTCGAAATATACAGGTGGGCATGTGAATCAAAGTGAAATGCAACTGGAGTACAGTGGCTATGTATAACATCACGGGTGTATTCCTCGAAGGTTTAGGCATAGCACACCACTGTCTGATGTATCGAGGGGCCAGCCTATTGCTATCAACCAGACAGTTGAATCTTTACTCCGGGAGTCGTAGGGCTTCGTTGTCTCGGCGCTTTTCTAGTGGTCGCCACTGTTGATTCTAGTTTTCAAGACTTGCAGTGGTTTGGGAATAGTGCGGCGGGCTTGACCCAAGGACAAGACGCCACACTACTAAAAAAATAAAAAAATAAAACCCGTCACAAATCCAGACTTCAGGCTGCTACTGAGAAGTTCCAGACCCAATAACACTTTGCCTGACCTGGGACTCGAAACCATGACCTTATGCTCAGCAGTTGAGTTTGTTGATGGCAATAGGCTCGCCCCGTATTACATGGGACTTACTAAACATAACTGGCGAAATGTAGGCCTACTGTAGATAGCTAGCTCTGTCTAACCCTTTGAAAAGTACAGGCAAGCGTGATGGTATGTTATAAAAAGATATATTCCATTTCCAGCGATGGAATCTTTACCACAACCAATTCGGAACACACATTCGACGATATAAATAATTCACGATTCACGATTGCAACTTTTATTAGACAGTAATTGGTCCGTAATTATCTTCAATGCTCGCGTTTGATTGTTTGCACATACATCAGCTATTTATTTCTGGAGTCTTTTTAGTGCTTATTAGAGACGAAACGAGATGATTTTCTTAGAGAGAGTAGAGATTATAAATCCTGTGTTCTATACTTATATATATAATTCGTATGCCGCTTTCAGTGGCGGATATGTCGATAAACACTTTAATACTTAACAGCTTTGAACATCATTTGAATAAGTCTCTTTGTCTTTCGCAATATAGTTTCCAAATGCATTAAAAAATATGTGGTAATAGAATAATAACTTTAAATCCAATACATAAAGTTCATTTTGCACTACAACTTTAAACAAAATTATGACTTTTATAATAGGTTTCATATTCATTGCAATAAGGGTGATATTTATCTAATCGGAAAAAACATCAATTGGAAACAAGGATTTGAATATGGAATAGGTATTTTACATACTTATGAATTTGTACAGGGCAGTTGAAATACCATTAAATTTGTGTTCCGCGAAGGTTCGGATGAGGCATACCTCTGTAGTGTCCACAGCTGTAGGTACATACATATTGCCAGCCAGCAATATGTTCCATGTGTCTTCCCAAAGCACAGATTTTTTAAATTAGGTTACTATGTAACTTCTTTCATTGTATATCTCACAGAACAATAAAAACGGTAGAAGTAGCTTGAGAAAATGTTTGTACCAGAACCGGTGTCGCCAAACTCACACATTTACAATTTACTCTTACTGCAAACCCGAAGATACGATTGGCTAAACACAAAAAATGGGCGTAAGCGAAATACAAAAAAAATATTATACGAAATGCAACTTTAATTTCAAACAACCTATAAATCAAATTGACAAAAACAAGAAAGAAATTCATCTTGGACCGCCACTCGTCGCTAGATGGCATTATTCAGAATTGACATTAGTGAACTGTAACATCATAAAAATAAGGGTGATATTTGAATGGCGTATCGCTGATACGATTGCAAGTTGCTACTCAAATAGTGATGTAACCTAGTTCGATCGAAGTAATATCGATAGTAGTAGAAAACGTATTTAAAATGCGATAGTATTAAAACAATGGAATTAATATGTCGTAGGGCAATTTTTAAACGTATTTATTAAAAAAGGTATTTATTTACATGTAAATCAATAGTAGGTACATTGTTATAAAAGGGTGGAAGGTTTTTGCAAACGAGCTGACATTAAGAAGCCCGAGCCGAAGACGAGGGTTTTTAATGTCACGAAGTTTGAATAACCTACACACCCACATACCACACTCACACGACGTTTTTCAATACAGTTGTGGAAAATATAAATTTATCACACAACAAACGAAAATTTTCAACAAAAAAAATACAACTTCAAAAAAAAAAAAAAAATGCAAAATAATTTTAATTTCGGCAGTTCTTTATATCAAAAATTCACCAAATTTAAATGGGACAAATTGGCGGGTAAACTCTTTGAAACAAAAGAAGAATCGGTTTACATTTGACGAAGATATCGCTGAAAACGAACAAAAAAAAATTCTAACGAATTAAACTATGTAGAAACTATTTTTAATATTCATATATTAGAGAAATTATTACATTAATTTCTACACACGTACTATGGATAAAGCTACTGTCCCTGAAATAAAACGTACTTACTAAGGACCTGCCGTTTAGATATTTTTTTATTTAATTTTAAAATGTGATGTATTCGCACATTCATATATTTTTCGGCGATTGCTTTAATTAGGTCTGTAATATGATTTGATGTTGGGAATTCACCAATCTGATGGTAATTAATATTTTCAAAAATGTTCGTCCCTATAAACTTTTTTATTATTTTGATAAGTAATGTTTCTTTTTTAAAAACTGTTCCCCCTACGCTTCGCACCACAGATTCAGCTGTTTTACAAATTTTGATTGTATCTGCTGACGGAAATAGTAGACCCCCTTTATTTTTAGCAATAATAAATTTATGTAAATCGTTACTTTCGTTTGTCGTTAAAGCTGCTACACATATATCACATCTAATACTTTTAATTAAGACACGCACAACGTACCCTGCAATGTACGCAATTACTTGTAAACTAAAATCGGAAATATTTTCAATGGTTAGTTGAATATCAGGTTCAATGTTTTCTTCATTCAAATCCTCTTGTAATAAGTTTGGCCCACTAGTTTTATTTATTCGCTCTACTGCCGAGGTACAATTTAAAATGGATATATTTTCTAATGCTGTACAATTACAGAAACACGAGCTAAAACGTTTTTACTTGGTTCTGTTTTATCCTTTAAATATCTGTTACCAGATTTTTTTATAATAAAATCGTCTTTCTTAAAATGCTGTGAGCATATAGTGCTGTTTTTTGTAGGGAACCAGCTTAATCTCCCAGTAGCGTTGATCCATATCTCTTTATAAATTGGATCGTTAGGAAAACTGAAATTATTAAGAAAGGAAAATAAAATCTAACAATTATCATCATTACCATCATCTCAGCAGCAAATCATCGTCATCGTCCACTGCTAAACATAAGAATATTAAGGTATAATTCAAACGCCCTATGTTGTACCAAGTCTTTAGCTACATGTATTTAAAATAACATTAAAAATATCATACGATTTTTATTTTATTAACTTTATTAATTTAATAATTATCTGTATTATATTACTTACATACATATTTAAATACTTTTATTTTAAAAAATTAAAAAAAATAATTTAAAAAAAATGTAATACATGTCGATTGATTTTATCGATAAGTCACGCACTATTTGGATAGCGTCAAAAGTATAGGTAATCAAGCGAATATTCCAGAAAGGCTAATAACCGGGAAAAGAAAATCAACTTTGTTGCTATGACATTAAGGACAATTTTTGTTTGTATATCTTGTGCAATGTTTGAAGAAATTTTATTTTTTCATTTTATTAAAATAAATCCGAAAATAATACTTACCGGTGGTATGATACACCTCCATGAGTTAGATTTTTAGTCCGGCTATGGTTTTTACAGTCCAGTATGGCACAATGAGGCATTTTAATATTATTTTTCGTAAATGATATGTTGACGCAGTCTAGTTTGCGAATGAGAGCGCTTGAACAGCAAGTGCGTACTGCAGTTCTTACTAGCGGCGCATGTGCCACGCCTACTTACTATTTCTACTGTTTTTATTGTTCTGTGGTATATCTAGAGGGGCTTCGGAAAACAGGTGATGCAGTGGAAGAAAAGAGCCGGGGGAGGCTTCTGAGAAAGCAATCGACTGCAACAGTCGGAACAAGTCTGTATGTGCTAAGCATGTTAAATAAAGAAAAACTAATCTCTGAAACATGATTAAAGATATGTGTTTCCAGGTAAGAATACCACAGATTTTTATCTGCAGTTAATATCAATGTCTACTAATTGCTTACAGGCATCATTAAGCAATGTAAAACTAGCAGAGATTAATCTAATAAATCAGAATAATCAGCCGTGTGTTAATAATTACCGTATTCAGGCTTGCGTGGGTAACGATACGTCAGACGGGGTTATATTTCATTTTACGCATGAAGTATTAGATTCAAGATGCATGTACGTATCATGGATACTGTGATAACTTTAAAAGCATGTAAGAAATGCATGCGATTTTTGTCAAGAAACGTTGTAGCAAGACGCTCTAACAATATTTTATAGACTGTTCGATCTAATTTTGACAGTTCAACAACATTCATTGCGTTATTTATGTTGTCAAACAGATGAACTTTTCAAACATAAGGAGAAATAGATTAGAAATTTCCTTCGGATTGGGATTGACAGTGTGTTACACAAATGGGGTACTGATCTGAATCTTCCGCTTTCAAAGGCCAGACGCAAAGTGATTTCGGAATGTTAGATTATGCGGTATGTATGAAGCTTCTTTAGAAACCGTCTTTTTAGAACGGTCTCTGAAACGCTTACGTAAAGACGACTGAAACGTATCTATGTTTCATAATGTCTAATGATTTAAAAATAATTGTAGATGATAATAATAACTTGTATGACTGCTATCCTGAACCACGCAAAACTATTTAAAATACTGTTTGTAATGTCTATCGATACATTTGAATGAAAAAGGTTTTAAGTCACGAAAAGGCTCATCTACCAGTTTTTTTTTTTTTAAACTTTGCCCCACACTAGGAATTGCTCCTGCATCGTGGGTGTGATTACAAACATTTAGAGCCATATACACAAACAGCCAGACCCGGAACAACTACCTGTAGGCCTTAGAAATGTTTGTACCGTGCGGGAATCGAACCCACGACACGCGGCGCTGCAGTCGATTGCTCAGCCATTGCGCCAACCGTGCCGTCATTAGTTAACAAGCAACTCCTAAACATATTCTTAGGATCTTCTTTAGGCAGATACAATCAAGTATTATTTGGTCAGCATATGTGCAAACAATATACAATGCATTATGTTGCATTTTCATGTGTTGTACATGAAAATGCAACATAATGCATTGTATATTGTTTAAATGAACAATGCTATATGTGTATTTAGTGGGGTACGGGATGATAAGGGAAAAACATGGAATATAATATTTATACATCAATAAATAATAATATGTTCCAAGCCTTTACTTAACTCTCATGGGAAAATAGCTAGCTTAAATGGTAATGAGGAAAATTTACAAAACTAATAACGATAAAAACCTGATAACATACATACCTCCCAAGGTTTCGATGAAGGTAATAACATGGCACTTTGACGCTGGAACAAATAGCTTCTGAAGTCTAATAGTGAAGCTTTCTGCTTAATAATGAGTTCTCTCAAATGCTGAGGAACTAAAGCAGTTAACCGGACCGCCTGCCAAGAGGTCACAGGTTGCTTGAAGGTTTCAAGCCATTTTGGACTCTCAGTCACATTAGAATTGAGCACAAATTGAGAGAACAAAGCATCTAATTCATCATACTGGACTAATGCCTCGTCATACAAACCTAGCATTTCTAAGACAAATGCTAGTTGCTCCTGAAAAAGGAAAAATCCTTATGTTTTTGATACTTCAGATGATACACGAAAAAAATTGCACCAAAATATATTTTTGACTTTGTTCAACATTTAATTGATATTTCATTAGATTAAAAATATGCTGAATTTCTTGAACAATTGCTTACCTGCAGAATAAAATATTTACAAAAATCCCAATCTGGATCATTTCGTTTCTCCCTCTGTTCTCTCATGTACTCCTCGAATTTAATGAGAGCCTTGTTATATGCCACAAGGACAAAATGTCTAATCTTTGCTACAAGTGCCCTCCATGACTCAGCACTCCTTGCCTCAGATTTAATAGGATTTATAACTGATATAAATCTATCCTCCGTTTGTTTCACTCCAAAATCACCTTTGATTTTGTCCAAAACAGTAGTCCTTGGTAATAATTTGTTAGTTTTTCGTATGTCATAAGTTTCTACTAATACTATCATCCAGTCTGTAACACCATTTTTCTCGAGTTGTTTCAGCCATACTTCTATTTCTTCTCTTAGAGTTGTCTTATAGTATTCTATGTCCTGTTAAAGTAGAATGGAATTCCAATTTTAATTTTGTGGATATATTTTGAAGCCTTTGCCAAGCAGTGGGACAATATAGGCAATATAGAAAAAAAATTAAAATGAATTTAATATAAGGAGTAGCCTCTGTGACCCCTAGAGATTGCATTATCAACATATTCTATATAAACTAAGAATTACAGTAAGTTTTAGCGAGGATGAGTGCGAGAGTAGCAATTATAGAAATTGATAGGACAGTCGAAGAATGAAAATATTACTAGTATAGGGTTCTCTAGATGCTCTCTAGAGGGTTTTAGTCTCTGTAAGTTCATTGCATGATTCAACTGAACTTTCTAACAGAAAACTACTTAGTATCTTTCAGTAAGAAACTAAAAAATAAACCAAAAATTAAGCAAAATAATCCAATTGGATGACCATGTGTGCAAATAAAAGTAAGTCAATTATTTATCTTACAAAATTTATACAATACACTAACTTTTGTGTTTTAACTATCTAAATTACTAGAAATAATTTTAAAAGCAAATGATGCAATAATAAACTTTACTTAAAAAAACAATAAGCAAATGTTATCAGCGGAACACAACAATCCTTATCAAGAATCTATTTTTTATTGTTAACTGACCATTAAGACATAGTTGAAATCAACATTTATTTTTAAATGGAAAAGTATACATTATTTTCTAGTAGTCTGCAGAATGGATTATAATTAATTTTAACCAAAAGGTTGCTTATTCTTTGACAAATAACATTTGGAGTTATATTTAATCATGCAAAATAAATAATCAGAATAGATATGTATAGAAAATAAATATTAATTAAATATCATTGTATACAAACCACACAGTCCGTCCAGTAAATATGAAATATTGGTTTCTTCAATAAATTCAGCTCAGGCTGCACCCTGTCTTTATTGTATTTGGTGAACGAAGCCTCCAAATACACAGACTTGGTGGCCCGTCCATATGACCTTCTCCATTCACATGAGTCCTGCGGGATGGCAGCCACTAGGGGCGCCTCTAGCGTGCAAAAAAGATTCCAGTCTCCCGCGCCTAACATAAAAAAAATATTTGTTTATCCAAATATAATATTCCAAGATTTGCATATACACAAGGCGTCAGGGACTTACATGTAACAATCGGTTTGTGTGTCATGCCTTCACGGTCGCCTGTTACACTATCGACACCCTTCATTTTTTATCCGCTTTTCATCATCAGCACAATTCGTCGATTTTGCGGGCATGACACAAATAACACTGATTATTAGTTAAAACGGAATCCACCCACTTTTATTCACGAATATAAATTTACGACAAACATACGGATACAGCACTTCTGTCGCAACTGCTAATTAACTACGGTGAATATTTTCATTAATTCTCATTATTTTTAACTCGTTTTGACTTTTTTGAAGAAATTAAAAACGAGAGTTTGTCAAAACTCGCTGTCATCACCCAACTCGACAGATAATTGCGTTTCGTTTCATGGTTTCATGTTATTGTTGTCATGGATTACTGAAGCATTTTTGTATTGTTTTATTAATATGATATGTGACGATAAAAATAAGTTTTTTTATATTTTGAAGCATTATTTACAGTCATGTTTGTATTTTGCTCCACCTTGGCGCTGATTGAAAGTCGATCGCGATGAAAGCCCAATGTCGATCTTATTCTTCATTACGTTTATTGACTAACATTGATAAGTTCTATGGATGGCTCACAAATAATGCTAGGCCTCTCTATGCTAGGACTCTTAGGCCTTAACCACCCTGGAACGAAGAACAGGTTATCCTCCAAATTAATTAATTATCTTTACTTCAATGATGTCGAAATGAAGAAAACCTCAATTCTAGTTGTTTTGTTAATGGCTGTTGGTAACATTGTTCATTTCTCTATCTGTCTATGGACCGCCAAAATGTCGCATTTCTGTTATGGTATCGTCTCACAATAAAATAAATTAATTTCGGTAATTTACTCATTACTTTAGTGAATAAAAGCAAAGTGATTAGATGCTTTCATTTATAAATATTTAAAGCAAATCTGGTGCATCAATCAGGTAATTTCTTAGCTCCTTGATATCCTAGAACAGATCATTTCAATAAGTGAATAATTCTTTTTATTTTCAGTTTTATTATGACTTATTTTTGTAAATTTCTGATATAAATAATATTCATAGCTGTTTCCCGGACGCTCTAACTTAATGTATAGCAAATATATTGCACAATATTGACGTACAATAGTAATAAGCTTTTGTATTTCAGTATTCTGATTTGAAATTAATTATGTGCTGATTACTTTGTCTAAATATTTTATTCAAATAGATGCGGCGTTTTATGTGTATTATACTTTCATATTAGAATATAATTCCATTTAATTTCGAAGATAAATGCGTTTTATTGGGAAAATTTCTTCAAATTGCTGTATTTGTAACCTATAATAAATGATATTCTTTTCTCAGTCATGAATACCACGGCACCAACGTCGGCGGATGCATGCCTGAGCATCGTGCACTCGCTGATGTGCCATAGACAGGGAGGAGAGAGTGAGGGCTTCTCCAAGCGTGCCATTGAGTCTCTAGTTAAGAAATTGAAAGAGAAGCGAGATGAGTTAGATTCTCTCATAACGGCAATAACTACCAATGGAGCTCATCCCAGTAAATGTGTTACGATACAGAGGACCCTTGATGGCAGATTACAGGTATTTTTTCTAAACCAAATTCCTATTTAATCTATTTTTAAATGTGTATAGAAAACTTACCTCTTTTCAAGCAATCGCACGTATGGTGGAGTGAGATTTGGAATAGCTAGTTTATATGAAGAAGGAGTTTCAAGAACCACTAGTATAGTTTAATACATACACTAGTGTGAATAGTTTATTTGTATTCCATAAAAAATACAATTGCCCTCACAATATTGAATGTTAAATTCTCTTGATCATCATCATCATTTGCCTAGCCTTTTCCAAACTATGTTGCGGTGCAACTATTTTGCGGTTGGCTTCTATTCTAACTGGATGCAGCTGAATACAAGTATTTTACATGGAGCGTCTGCCTATCTGACCTCCACAACCCAGTTACAGGGCAACACAATACATTATATACGTTAATGTCTCTTGATATTGATTCTATTTTATTGGGTGGTGATACAAGAAATTTTGTGATGGCCCAGTGGTTAGGGCCTCGCCTCTCATGCACACGGTTGTGGGTTCAAATCTGGGCAAGTATCTTCACATAGTTACTTGCCTGGGATCGAACTTTCAATTCATATGTTTGTTCTAAATTTTTCGACATCAGGTAAGTAAAACGTGAGCAAATTTGGACTTACAATAATTATAACTCTGTTATTGCCAATCCGCCAACAACAAGTGTGATAATTAATACTCATGTCTTCTTTGTATGAGAAGAATGCCTTTGTGTTGCACTGAGACAGTAACAGGCTGTTATTATTAATTTTTATTAAAGAATGTGAGATATTGTGGGATGGTAAGAGAGGGACTTCGGATCAACAATGGTATGGGGAATTAGCTCTTCTACAAACTTAGTTGTATGACTTAAATTTTCTGTACAAAATAACAAAATCGGCAGTGTTTTCTTTGTGGTTGTGTGCCAGTTTTTTTCTAATTTGTTGTCTTGTCTTATTGAGTAAACTATAAAGTACACTAATTCTGTGTATTAGGTATTCAGAAAGATTCTAAGGTTGGCTAGATCCAGATCTGGTTTCTTCCTTTCCACACCTATGATTTGCATTTTGAATATTGATGATAAAAGTTCACAGCTCAGTTAAAATATTTGGTGATTGCTGGGCAAACAATGAGTTATGAATGGTTTTACATTTTGGATATTGTTCATTATACAATTATTTCATTATTGGTTGTAAAACTATAACATAAAATTTAGTCCTTCAAAAAGAAATGGCAAACGTTAGTAGGAAACCAACACCAGACACTGGATGTGGACCCATTTAGTGCAGCCATAAGGCACATAAATACTATACTAATATTATAAATGGGGAAAGTGTGTGTGTTTGTTTGTCCGTCCGTCTTTCACGCCTAAACCACTGAACTTAAAAATTTAGCAAAGAGATAGATTGCACCCCGGGAAAGGAAATATTCTACTTTTTTTACCAACAAACCACGCGGGCGGAAGCTAGTAATTAATTAAAAAAAAAAAAATTGCTTCTGTCATCATCATTATTATAAATTTCTTTCTTTGTTTTCGATAATTAGTACTGTCATTGTGTGCCTGAGTCTGTGCTAAATAAACATTTTTTCTTTCTTTCTTCAGTCCGACTCCAAAAGATCACCAATAATCACACTCAAAACACACTTTTACTTTCGAAATTAGTTACATTGAGACTGCTTGCTTTTTCAATGAATCACCGATGTAAATGGGCGGGTACAACTGTAGCATAAAATTCACAAAACCCACTACCATTTTTATTTAATCAGGGCTCTAGCTTTACTGGTAACTCTTGTTTCAGGTGGCAGGTCGTAAAGGTTTCCCACACGTAATCTACGCACGCATATGGCGGTGGCCAGACTTACACAAGAATGAATTAAAACACGTCAAGTTCTGTCAGTTTGCTTTCGACCTAAAATGTGACTCTGTGTGTGTTAACCCTTACCACTACGAGAGGGTTGTCTCCCCTGGAATCGGTCAGTATTAGTAATAATGCTTCTATTTTGTAGGTCTATTGTGTGTAGAACTGGTTTTTGACTATGCTAGACAATACTCTGTCTAGACAGATCCCTTGTACAGTAATAGCGGTTATTATTATTAGTATAAAATCTTTTAAGTGTTGTAAAACTTTCACTTCAGTTGCATCTGGACTTCTGGCTGATTGATATCTTTAATATAAGCCATTGTAACTCTTCCTGTCATTTATACAGTGTACGTGTGTTTATGTGTTCCAATGAAGAAAACATTTTCAGATTTATCAGGTCTCACACTGCAGTCGGGACCCAGTAGGTTAGTAAAAGACGAGTACACGGCCGGCCTGAGTGGAAACGGCATGGACATGGATACTGGAGAGATGGTGACCATCCAGCACCACGCGACCAGTCCCCGACATCATCACACGCCGATGCCGCATCACCATCAGCAGTTCCAGACGACGAATATCATCATTAATCAGGGACAAAGTAAGTGGACTCAGTGTTGATATTTATATGTTGTGAAGTTGTAGGAAGTATACACATAATATGTTTGCTATAGTCTGCAAGAGACAGTGACATAATAATAATACTAGCCTATTCGCACAAGGCAAGGCTACAAAAAGATCATAATATTAAAGTTAGTATTTTTTTTCGCGTCTGTCATCTCCATCCAGCCTATCTCATCCAATGTGTTGATTCCATTATTATCAGTGGTTTTATTTTCGCTGCATGCTAAATATTATTATTTTGCGTTATGTGGTTACTAGCGCCTGAAGGCGTTCCGAATATGTTTTCGCCGACGCACGCGCCGCGCACGCCGCTCCGCGCGCCCGCGCCCTCGCACGCCCCGCACGTCCCGCACGCCCCGCACGCCCCGCACGCCCCGCCCATGGGCCACGTGGCTCCCGCGCCGCAGATGTGTGGGCCACATCCGGGCCCCATGGGGGGGCCGCAGATGGTAGGGGCGCAATCGCCTCTAGGAGGAGGGATGGGTCAAGGACAGATGTCATCTCCTCGTCTGGCAGCAGCCCCTTCAATGTCGCCGGCGACGCCTCAGATGCCTTCAATGAACAGACCGATGTCTCTGCCCAGCCCGCAACAGATGGCCATGGCTCAGCAGCGCGCGGTGGCTCCGAAACTCGAGCCGCCCGATACCATGGATGCGCGGGCCATGTGGCTGCCTAAACGAATGAACCATTGTAAGCTTTATTCTTTTGATTTGCACTGTATTTTTAATTTTGATTCACTTTATTTTCTTGTTGAGTGGTAATCATTGTTTTTGGATGAATTCGAATTGTGTGACTCTCAGTTTTGAGTAGCCGTAACGTATTTTTTGCTGTATATGTCACTTTTAGGTGTAGTGAAACGACAAAACGATTATAAACGCCGTCATAAATTGGGTGTCGTTTGGGGAACGAGCAAAAGCTCTTAAAGGTAATGTTGTATGACTCTTGAGTGACCGCAGCGTGTGTTCTAGCTGCCATGCCAGTGACCATGTCTCCGGGCGCCACCACTCCGCTCATTGATGGCACAAACAACACCTTCTTCTCTCCGGAACAAACTTCTAATGATTCTACTCAGCTTACGCAAACTCTGTCTAGTAAGTGTACTAAAACTTTATTGAATTTTCTTGCAAAGTAAATATTGTAGGAATTTTATTACAATTTCTACTGTGACCATTGCGTTGTTTCCTAAGTTGGACAACTATTGTTTCTAGCTTTTTGCCATTAATGGCAAAACATGCAGATCTGCCTATTATTTTTAAGACCTTGCACATATTATTTGATGTATACTCATGTTTTACAATAAATATATTCTATTCTATTCTATAGCTGTTCAAGACTCGAGATTTGATGACGACAGATATAAATATGACGCTATAATTCGTAGATCTTTCACAGTCTGACAATCAGTATTACCATAGGTGATCGTGTTACCCAGTTACTGGGTTGCGGAGGTCAATTAGGCTGGTGTTTAGGTCCCCAACATAGTTATAAACAAGAAACTGACAATGAAATAACTAAAGGCACTGCGAAATATTGCAGAGAACCATTTGTGACGTCATTTTTGAACAAGAAGTCTATCTGTGATCCCGACACAGGCGTAAATAATATTTCTTTAAAGTGTAAAGCTTTTCTGCAGCCTCATAAAAAGATTATTAAGATTAAGACTTTGCGGAGAAGAGGGTTCGATCCCCGGGTCGCGCGGTGTCATATTAGGTTATTCCATCAGGAATTTCTAAGTAGCGCCCCGGAGTTTGGAGTCTGGTTGATGCCATTAGCTTCGTCCCACATTGCTGGCTAAATGGGGGTGCACTATAAGCACACATCTGCCTAACCGGTCGGTAAATACAGCCGTGATGTTATGTTTATCGTGTCATCAGATACACACGCAGCCGGCACAGTGTCCCCGGGTTCCGGCGAAGGCTCTCAGCAGAACGGGTTCACGACTGATGGTAGCCCTGCTACTCAACCAAGCCCTTTGCCGCATCGCACTCAGCATCAGCAGCAACAAGGTATATTTGAATTTATTGAGATGTTATTGTACACACAGTCGATGTACACAGAGCTACATATCAAGATATAAGTTTCCAGTATAAGCTGACCTCTTATTGTACGGAAATCCTATACAATGCGAGATTAGCTTATACTAGAAATGTATAGGTTGATATGTAGCCATGTGTATCAGATTCGAGTGGCTGTTTATATGTAGTAGTGTGCTGGTGACTACGCTTATGTGTGGAAGTGAAGGTTGGGTGTGGTGAAAGATACATGTAAGTGGATAAGACATAAAAAACAACAAAACAATTCGGTTTTTATTATAAATAAATACGAAGGGTTCCGTACCATTACCTTTAAAAACGGCAAAAAGTCACGTTTGTTGTATGGGAGCGAGCCTCCTTAAATATTTATGTTATTCTGTTGTTTAGTATTTGTTGTTATAGCGGCAACATAAATACATCATCTGTTAAAATTGTCTCATGGTCCTTTAGATACAGCCTGGTGACAGGCGGACACACAGCTGAGTCTTAGTAATAGGGTCCCGTCCCGTTTTACCCTTGGAGTACGGAACCCTTAAAAGATTGATCAATCCATATTTTAATACAGTCAAAATACCTCATTTGAGTCTACCGCAGGAGGATTATTCATGCAGTTTCTATCCATGTCTATCCTAAAAATACCTCTTCCTAGGTTAATTAAAATGCTTGGTGTATTTATTTATTCATAGATAAGGTTTTTACATAAACTTAAAACAAGGCACACAAATAGACCCCTGGGGTCTGTTTTATCATGCCATGGCCTGAGATTAGATCAACGCGCTATTACCAGTTAAGTTTGAATCAAATTGATATAATATTTTTTCAGCTAACGCTTTATGTTTTTACTGTTCATTGAGTCTCTAATGTCTGTAGGTATTTTTATTTATTTTATTTATTTATTTATCCATTTATTTCAGGCATCAAGGCCCATATAAACATATACAATACTATATTGACAATATAAAACTTGAAAATACTATAAATATATATTACATAATAACTAAAACAAACTTTATAAATAAATTTTGTTAAGTAAATTGGGTAATTGGTTGGTAATTATTTTGTTGTATGTGACACCGTAATCATAATTAATTTGTTCCCCAGGCACCTGGACCGGCAACAACACACTAACATACAGACAGAGCCTGGCGCCCCCTCCAGCCGCGCCCCCCGTACCTCTGGATGCCCCTCCACATCATCATTATTGTAAGTTGAACATAGATAAGTTATCACAGCTTGAAAAGCGTAAACTTGGTGTTACCACGCTGTTATGGCGGCAATATTGCCGCCATAACATCATCGGCGACGTAAACTTGTCAAGGTTTAGGCTGCATGTCCAATGCAGCGGAGCGAGGCTGCGTAGCGGAGAAACGGAGATAAAATCTAAGATGGACAGGGATTATTAGTTATATTTCTCCGTGTGACAGGCAGCCTTATAAGCCTGCTGAGGTGACCGACGACAAAGCGAATCAATTATATAAGTAACCTCTTCGAAACCTTTCGTGATAGTAAACATCGTATCGTCAAACCTGGAGTTATACTTAACTACGGCTTTTGCCCCCGACTTCATAATTGAAACTATCCAAATTTCATTGCGATCCGATCAGCCGTTTAGTCGAGAAAATGTAACAAACAAACAAACAGTTATTTTCGCATTTACATATAATATTAGCATGAATACACGTCTGAAATCGCCTTGAGCAAGTCAGGTAATTAATGCTCGTGCCTTCTCTGTATGAGAAGAAACTTTTGACCTGCAGTTGGTCCGTAATTTATTATTATTATAACCTCTTAGAAAAACCCGTCCGTCCCATACACGCTAAATCATGTAGGTGGACTTGCGCATACCTACACGAGTACAACTTGCGCGTAGCATGTTGGCTTACTATAAGCAAGACACAATTGTAAATCGTCAGAGCACTGTTAACCAAAGCAAAGATATCAATGAAAACGAAAACAATGAAATGAAATGTTAGTATGTATAATATCATAGTTTGTAACTCTGAATTGAAGTATTGTTATTAGCAAATATATTGTTCTGGCCTAGACTTTGTTATCATAACACGGCTAATGTAAGAAAGTCATTGTAAGCTTTACTCATACACATGGCACTGCAGAATAAAAATCTAAACATATAATAAAAGCGAAGACTTGCCGTGTAATCATCATCTGCCTAGCCTTTTCCCAACTATGTTAGAGTCGGCTTCCAGTCTTACTGGATGCAGCTGAACACCAGTATTTTACATGGAGCGACGGCCTATCTGAACTCCACCACCAAGTTATTGGGCAACACCGCCCCCTACCCCTTGGTAAGACTGGCTGTCAGACTTTCGGGGCTTCTGACTAACCGTAACAACTATCAAAGATCTACAAATGACAGTCGAGACCAACGGCTTATCGTGCTTTCCGAGGCACAGAGTAGTCTCGATATGTTACCGTGTCTGTATATTAAAGATTTATGCAAAATAGTATCTGGGAGACGTTAGGAGTAAGTAATAGAACGTAAAAAGCAATTTCTATCTTGTTTGTGCGCGCATCCCTCAAGTACCACTTACTTAAAAATTCTAAGCTTTATCCCAAATAATATTTAGCGTTTATTTCATCGAAATCGACGAACACAATCAAAAGATTCTAGAACTTTTAAGTTTAGTCAGAAACTTTCTAGAGCGCCAATTGCCGGGCGGCTCCTGCGTGTCCGGCACGGTATCGCGGCGCGGTGTGTAGCGGGGGACGGAACGAGTCTATATAATCGAGCGAGCATTCGTTTATCCATAGTAACGACCAGATATAATAGAATCACATTTAGAATTGACATTGACTGAAAAAAAAAAATCCTTGATGGACGGTACGTTAAGGAACCTCGCGCACTACGCGGTCACGACCACGGCCAGTGACTTCATAGACCAGGTAAATCTCTATACCGCCGTTAAGCCCCACCATATCAATGTCGTTTAAATTGAATTTAAACCTAAGCTAGTACAAAAAGACAGTAAAACACTTTGGGACGTACCTACCCACGGTACTTGAAAGGAATGAACCCGCAACGAACAACTGGTCGCACGACGTCAACATCGAGTTGCTGCCACTTCGTGTACTTAAAGTATGTCACGTACGCATGTTGACCGGCGCTTGCGCCTCGACCACGACCAGTCGAAGTCTTGACCGCGTAGTGTGCATGGTCCCTAAGGTAAGGGGTACACACTGTTGAGCCTTTGCACTGACTTCTTTTCTTCAGGCACTCTATAGCAAGTACTCGCAATATCGGAAGACTTGAGAATAGATAGATTCTTTATTTATTACAAAACTAGCTGCGGCTGCGGTGTTACCCGCGGTTAAATTCACGTTCATCAACGCACACACTGTCAAACGCACGAAGTTAAATAGTTGTTAAGTTTTCTGAACTTTTTCAATTTTCTGCGCCATTATCTTAATGTTCTTTCCGTTAGAACCTTCCACAAAGTATAAGAAAAATTAATTAATGGTATCGGTAAAGTAGTTCTCAAGTTATGGCGTGACCAAGGGAAACAGGGATTCATTGGATATATACTTATAAAGATATAGATTCTATAGAACATACAATATTTACTTATTAATAAATACAGTACATACCTGGATGACCGCGCTTTGCTCGGATAAAACGACGTTTTCTAAATATGCAACCTAGCTAGATCGATTTAACGACCCCAAAAACACCTGCGCGGTTTCCGAGATTCAGATTATATATGAACATATATACCAGAATTGCTCGTTTAAAGGTATAAGATAGATAGGTAAAGTGTAGTCCAAAAGTCTCGTATATAATAAAAAGACAGAGAGAGAGAAAATCGCACGGTGGAGGCATAACGCTTTACGTGACGTTAAGAAAATTCGTTCAAACAATATGCAACAAGCTAGATACATTATTATTTAGACGATTCAAAAAATGACCAGCATAATGCGGTATACGTGATGACGTCACGCTAGCAAACATCAGTATAAAGGAAAGCTGATAAAGAAGAGGAAAGATTATATGTATAGTATTTTTGTATGTTTGTAACTAATAAACACAAAGAATACTAGTGCGAGTATCCCTGAGTAACATAGGCTATATTTATTACTAGAGCTTATTAGGAATCCGTACTAAAACTTCAATAATGCAATTCAAGGTAAAAAAAATTGCCATAAAATGTATTTTATCGCATGCGCTGCGGAAACTATAGACGTTTTGTTCTACAATATTAAAGAACATATCAATATTTAATATAAAATCTCTTTTCCAGATAACGGCAATCCCGGAGGCCTCCTCTCAAGCCAGCCGGCGCCCGAGTACTGGTGCTCGGTGGCCTACTTCGAGCTGGACACGCAGGTCGGGGAGACGTTCAAGGTCCCCTCCAGTCGACCCAACGTTACCGTGAGTATGATATCTTTAAAAGAACATTATTGTAGTTAGTTGTGTGTGGTCTTACTACCGGTTCTGGGTCTTCTGAAGAATGTCGTGTTAGTTCAGGTCTTCTCTCGTCTCAAAGATGTGTACCCGCTCATAGAGAACCTACCATATTTTTTACAACCTCATCATCTGTCTAGCCTTTTCCCAACTATATTTGAGTCGGCTTCCACTCTAACAGGATTTAGCTGAATACCAATATTTTGCATGGAGCGACTGCGTATCTGACATCGATAACCAATATCTCTTACTAACTACTAAGACTGGTTGTCAGATTTTTGGGCTTCAGACTGCCCGTAACGACTGTTAAAGATCTAAGAATGACAGCCAAGACCAACTTCTTACAGTGCTGTTCGAGGCACGGAAGAGTCTCGATATGTAATGAAAAGTCACCCATCCACGCTTCGACCTCGGAAATCGTAACTTAACCTTGAAGATAGATCCGTGCTACTGTTATACGTAGCCACGAGCCCCTGCACATATCCAATTACCCTCTCTACATATATTATTGACGTAACATTTATATTTTCAGGTTGATGGCTATGTGGACCCTTCAGGTGGCAACAGATTCTGTCTAGGAGCTCTCAGTAACGTTCACAGGACAGAGCAGAGTGAACGGGCGAGGTATATAACCATAATTATCTGACATATTATTATATCAATCTGTGAAGGGAAAACTTTGGACACCTTTTAAGAATATTGCGCATACGGCGAGGTTTCGCTAAGTTGAAGTTTCTATGGAGAAGTAGTGAAAAAAGCTAATGTTTGAATTTACACACTCATACGTCAGCAAAGTCTGTGATACTTTATAATTTGAATCCATGGAGTTTTTCGTTCCTCAATTTCACAAGAAGCTTATGTTAAAACTGCGCTCGTATCCGCTTAGAATCGCATCTCCCTGGAGTGTGTGCGTGCCCTAGCTTGGAACTGCTCACCACTGGGACTATATCTTTCTTACAGCGCGCTTGTTAGTATACCAAGCATTTCAGCCACTCCCATCGGTGTGTTGTTGCTTATAAGCTAACTAGACTTGCCTGAAACTTTTTGCACAGATTTGTTTCATGCACAAGTGGCTTTGGCCAACTTTTGCACAGAACTGTACAGTATTGGATTATACTGTAAAAGATTCTTTACTATAGACAATGTGTTGTTTTGCCTTTAATCGCCTAATTTTATATTAGTTCAAATCGTCAGTACATTTATCATCTTGCCTGAAATTTGCTATATTTGGGTGGAATGTAAAGCATAACCAAGAAATAGAAATTGGACTAACAAATCTTTTTGGTTTTATATACGACTTGAAATGAAAATATAGGTCGGATTAATCGACTTGGGCGATTATTGGGTTAAAAACAAGCATCTCCCTTCCAGACTTCACATCGGCAAGGGCGTGCAGCTGGACCTGCGCGGCGAGGGCGACGTGTGGCTGCGCTGCCTGTCGGACCACTCGGTGTTCGTGCAGTCCTACTACCTGGACCGCGAGGCGGGCCGCGCACCCGGAGACGCCGTGCACAAGATATACCCGTCCGCCTGCATCAAGGTAAGCTGAAAACTACCTATATGTACCGGAATTTTTGTTACAACGTGCTGTGGAAATTAAAAATAGCCCATGAAAAAGCGAACTTGAAAAATCTTGTTAACAATTCCAAAGCCCTTTGGAAAACGATAAATCACATCACCCATTGGTGATTTACAAAAAGAAAACTAGTCAGGTTAAATTGTTGGATATCTAAACTCTATATCATCAGGAAACGAAATGTGTAAATTCTTCAGTAATATTTCAGTAATTACTAAAAAAGCTATCATTAGTTAGTTGGTTGTTGGTTAATCATGTTCAAATACATGATTCGGAAAGTTAAAAACTAAAAATGTCAATGCTGCGGGGCAGCATTGACATTTTTAGTTTTTAACTGTTTTTTGTAACTAATGGTTTTACAACTACTGCTAAATGTTCAAATCATAGGCGAGGACGCTGGCACCCTAAACACAAGTTAAATCTTACATTGGGTGCCAGAGCTCACCAGAAACACTCTTTTCTCTAGTTGTAACGCTGCATAGTGTCTAGTAAAATGTTTCTTGTACAATATTTTATTTATTTTATATTATCATGGTATCAGTGTGTGCGTCGATGTCCCTTCCACGCTGTTTTTACACGAAACAATATGATGTATTACTATGATCACAATTAAATGGTGTTTGTACATTCTATCACAAGCAAATGTAATTCCTACCATGGCTGATGATCTAAACTTATCCTTTGTTGTCCTCCACCAGGTGTTCGACCTGCGCCAGTGCCACCGCCAGATGCAGACGCAGGCTGCCAGCGCGCAGGCCGCCGCCGCCGCGCAGGCCGCCGCCGTGGCCGGACACATACAGCCGCAGCACCCTACCATGAACAAGTGTACGTTGGGCCGTGTGTGGGCCTCGTTGAGCGCTCTCAATCTTAGCACTGCATTATCTAAATTGCGATTGAATGAGGAGTAACACCTATCTTGACGGAACCGAGATATTGGCCAGTAATTGTATTTTGGGTCTAAATTGATCAGATAATACAAATTTCGCTTCACTTTTGCGATTCAACTGAAATGTCTTATACACATGTAAAATTGTAGCTGATGTTTTACTCAGTGCTAAGTTCAGAGCGTTCAAGAATTTTAGCGCTTCGTCAGTAGTATCACCCTTAGATCATAATTTAGAAGCTCATTTTAGTTAGACCATTTGTATAGAAATTATAACCTTCTTGGCATAAAAAAATCGATAGCGGAGCCAAGCCTAGCCTACTCCGTACATTGGGTTGGCCATTCCACCAATGCCGTGTGAGAAAATCATTTTAAATTCCACAACTTATTTGTGGAAAGAATAACAAATGCGTAAAATTTATAACCAACCTCACATCGCACTGGAGAATAACCGAACTCTCGGGAACATCTAGATAATACCCGTTCCATGATAACCATGTCCGGTCCATGTGTGTCTGAAGTGTCTAAATGGCGCAGGTTTATCGGCAGCGGCGGGGATCGGCGTCGACGACCTGCGGCGGCTGTGCATCGTGCGCCTGTCCTTCGTCAAGGGCTGGGGGCCCGACTACCCCAGGACTTCTATCAAGGAGACACCTTGCTGGGTCGAGGTGCATCTGCATAGGTGAGACAGCTTATTTGTTTATTTTTTATTTCCTAGAGAAGATCGATGCCATATACTGTGTCAATGGTCTTTTAGAAGTGCAGAGCAGAGGATTTTTGGTGACATAATTTTATATTGTAACTATAAGATCGTAAACTAGTGCGCAGGAAGAAATCGAGTATCCAATGTTTGTTCAAACTGTGCCCTTTGTGCAGCTGAAAATAAATCTTGTTCAATATCATCAGAAAATCTTTGCAGGATGCTTGATTCTTATAGTATGTAACTGTGTTTGAGATATAGTAGATTCTTCTGTGTTAAATAAAATTATTTTAATGAAAATTGGATCAGTTAAACACAGCAAGTAAGAGATTTGATCCTTGTTTCTTCTCCATTTAAAAAAAGGCCTTTCCCTTGCAGTACGACATAAAACAGGCTGACATTGTTCTATATAATAATTACTGCAGAATACTGCTCTATTGTGTTGCAAAATAAGGCTCTTAAATTCTATTTGTCCACAACCAGAGCTCTGCAACTCCTCGACGAGGTCCTGCACACGATGCCAATCGACGGTCCTCGGAGCACCATCGAGTAGGAGTTGATCGGCTTCTTTTGAGGCCTTCGAGCGACCGCGCGCGTCGCATCCCTAGCGACCCCCACACTAGTGCGAGGCAAGGACGACAGTGTCGATAGAGTGGCGGTGAATAGTGATGTGATTGTATCGAGTGAAACGTGCGGGAGTGAGCGTGTGACATACTACTTGTGTGCCACTGAAGCAGAGGTGGTGGTGATATATCGTTGTTGGAACTCTACCCTTAATATGTTGTTGCTTTATGTTGTTCTAGCATAAGTAGTATGCCATACTTTTCCTTCTACAGAGTAAGATGCCATATGAATAGCATTTATTTAAGTCATTATTTTTTAATCGAAATTGTGATCACAAAATTACGTATTTGGCCTATGTCTTCCAAATTTATTTGTTGTTTGTCTTCCGGCACTAAAATGTTTAGTTCATTTGGTTTTGGTATAGAAATTGTTGGTTTTAGAAACATGTTAGCACCGGTCGTGGATGTGCATCGCTCGTTAAAATGAGGTGAACTTAAAATTTATGTCTTGTACCTATTTATACTAAAGTGTAAGTAGATGCAGTAAATAAGTTAAATATTATAGATATGTATGTAACAGTATTGAGATGGAACAAACTAAAGAACATATAAGGGATCTCAGTAAAAATATTTTTCACAAATCCTAAATGAAGTTATAATAATGTAAGATATTAGTATTTATGAAAAGAAATATGAACGACGAATACAAACATTGTCATTGCTCAACCGAGATGAAATGAGTTCGTGATTATTTATATAAACTATAAACAAACGAATTTTAGTAACAGCTATACCAAATTAAGGCATTTGTTTTTTGTAATTATAAATCCTAATGTAGATGATATTAAACAAGACATAAATATGGTTCAACTTGAAAGAAGCCAAATGGGAATTAGCTTTCGATAGTGATAAGCTATGCATCTTTATAAGGTAGATTTAGAGTAATTTATGATATTGTAACGTTTAGGCGCGAAAGGGCGAGGCGTGCGGAGGGAAAGGCTGTAATTTTGTTAGCGTGATGTGTGCCTCATTAGAGGAATTGCATGGACAATTTTATAAACACACACACATACACTATACACGTCGTCACCTCCCTTGTGTGGGTGTGTATAGTGTGTGCGAGATTCCTATTTCGTTATTTATTTAGTTCTAAAATTACAAAGTTCATGCAATTTCGCTAAGTCTTTAGATGATCTGTGATGTGCTAACAAAACGTGTATAGTATGCGTGCGCGCACGTCGAAGTCGGCTAATGTTAAGTTCTCACTGTGAAAAGTGCGACTTTATTATTTTCGGTGAATGTCTACACTAGATGTAAGTTAAGAATAAAATGACATATTTTGTGTACGAAGAACGCAAGTCGTTATAGATATTAAGATTAGTAATGGTGTTTTTTAAAAAAGTATATGAGATTTTTTGTCGTTTGCTTAAGATTTGCTTTAATTATTATTACTTGGCAGATTAATAATTATCTTGTGTTGAATGATTTTATACAGTTACTGTTAGTGAACGTTAGTGTTTTCGATTTTTTTTTATCATAACTTTTTTTTTTTTAAGATGAATACGATCGAACTTGTCGATGATAAACTAATATAGTGTTTATTATTTTAACTCGTAACAGAGAGAATATTATGCTTGCAGTTCTTTTTAAATAAATTAATCAGTTTTTTTTTTATAAATGTTCAATTTTACGTTGATAACGTGTGATCATCACAAAATATATTATTTTTTGTTATTGCTTATAACGGTTTAGTTTATGCATCGGAATTTTACAATTTACAATTATTAATATTGTTACCAATGTCTTTGTAAAGATTCGGATTATGCAAGTTTTGTAAATAGTACAATTTATTGAGAATATTTTTACTATAAATGTGAAGTATGGTCGCGCTCCCAAATTACAAAACAAATTAACCGCGAGACGGTACTTAGTATAAACTATATTCATTGAAATTTTTTCTCTTAGAAGCTTCTCACAAAAAACGTGTATCAAAAATACCTCTTTATAGTGATGAAAAGGATTCAAAGGGTTTTAGAAGATATTTAAATACGTGGTAAGTTTTTTAAATAATGTTGAAGTTTTGAAATACTAAAGATATTTGACAAATTCTACATAGGACAGTTATCGAGCGCCGTAATGTTTGAACCTCTCGCGTACAATTACATTGTAGACCACGGACTTACAGTTATTGGAGATATACCGAAGTTATCCAAAGTTTGAAGATTAAAGTTTGTTGTTCGTATGGACATTCATAAACTATGGCTTTTTGTAAATAATTGCGTCGTATTCTTGTTTAAAACAAGTTGTGAAACATTGTTGCGGCGACATCGTTGTGGTCCTATATCCCCGTTCGAATGATTTTGATTAACTACAAGCGATTTTAGACGTTATTGTGATTAGCATAAGGTCTGCCAAGTTAGAACAAGGTTTTTGACATCATTAGTAATATTCAGCGTTAGTATTGAAAGAAAGGCGAATTTTCTGCTTGCCAGTTCCTTGACATAAGTGATATTTTTATTGGACAATTGTTTTTTTTAAATTCGGTTTTTCTTTTGTTGGTAGCTATCTTGTTTGTGTAGAAGCGTGTGGCGCGTTCCGAATTCGATAAAAATATCAAAATAGTTTTTATGAAAAGGCAAGTTGAAATGCAGCATGCACTAATAATATTTCACATTTATTATTTGACAATTCATAGTTTATTCAGCTTGACGACTAAATAGGGTAAAAATCTTGTCATAATTGTTGTAAAAAACAATGTCCTCGCAATTTAATTCAAGAATTTTGTGAATTCTAGTAATTTTAAGAAACTGCCATGTATTTTTGACATTACACTGTTGTTTTTCACTTAAAGCTGATGTTTGTTGAACAAAGAGGGATGTAGAATGCACACCGTGTAACATAGCCTTAAGCACATAGTTAAGAGTGAAACTATGAAAGAAATGAATATAAAGGTTATTCCTCTTAAAATCGTTTTATTTTACTGGAGTATCACGTACACAATGGAATTATTCTGCTCACCCTCTAAAACCCTGCTCAAAAAACCTTTTAAAACATAGGAAGAGTAATTAAAAATATTATAATTCATCTGCCAAGCCTTATCCCAACTACGTTGGGGTCAGCTTCCAGTCTAACCGGATGAAGCTGAATACCAGTATTTTACATGGACCGACTGCTTATCTGACCCCCATAACCCAGTCACTGGGCAACACGATACCCCTTGGTAAGACTGGTTGTCAGACTTTCGGGCTTGTGACTACCCGTATCGACTGTCAAAGATCTACAAATGTCAGCCGGGACCAACGGCTTGTCGTGCTCTCCGAGGCACGGAGGAGTCTCGGTCAGACTGACTTCGGCAAGTGCAGCTTGACCTCCGATCAACCCGAGCGGCTGTTTTATTAAGCCACAAGATTCTTAAAAATATAATAATTATTTGATCCAATTAAATAAAAAATCTAGCAATATTGTAATCCAAGACTCAACATGAATCCTTTGCTCAAACTAAGAGCTTGTCCAGAAAGGGCGCAATACGCGCGAATCACGCGCGAGTCGAGGGTCTGGCGTTATGCACGCGATTTACGCGCGTATTTTGAATTCGCGCGATGCTTGTGGACGCGATGTATTCGTGCCTAATCTCAATAGCGCGCGAATGAATTCGCGCGAAACGTTTCGCGACGAATTCGCTTCTTCTGGACAAGGTCTAAGGTGAATCCCGCGCAGTAAACGGGACGTGATTCGCTCACGCCGATTATGTCAACCAACTTGTGTGAATGTGTTGAGACTGGCGCGGATAGTCACGTGACTTTCTTATCACTACAAACAATGATTACCTCAATTTAAACGTTCCTTAACTTCAAAAACCCAGGTACCTAGTATAAAAATAAATAAAAATAAATATTGCTGGACAATCCACACAGCATCATCTAGCCCCAAGCTAAGCAGAGCTTGTGTTATGGGTACTAGATGACTGATATACTTAATACAATACATTACATAGATAGATATTTTTATTATACATAGTAATTTTTTTTTTTTTAATTTTAGTTAGTGTTATTTTTGTAACCAGTTAATTAATTACAGTCACCAACGACCAACGCAAATGGCTTGTTACTAATTAGACTTTTATATGTGGAAGCTTGTCATTAGCAATTGTCGTTATTTATAAAAGATATTTATATTTGTTATTAGTCTGTAAGCTTTCCTTAAAAAATAAATAAATAAATAAATAAATACCCAGAACACCCGGAACAAATATTTGTAGATCGTACAAACATTTGTCCCAAGGCGGGAATCGAACCCGCAACCTCTTGCGTCGCAGGCGGACCTTCGCCCACCGCGCCACATCGGTCGTCGTATGGGTTGGGGTTTATTCCAAAACTCACACAGGGATTCCCCGTGGGAATAAAACCTTATCTCCCGCTCGCCATTGGTTGAGTTCTGAGAATGAGCTCAACCCTAAGCTTTGTCTATCTTTTATCTTTCCACGAATCTTTTGCGATTGTAAAATCTTAATGGACAAGAACAATCTTTTAGTGTTGTACCTAAATAATCTCACACTTTCTGCTGCCATTAATACTAAGCTAATTTTAACTATGATTATTCATAGCCAAATCTGTATTTGAAACTTTATTGTCCTTCCAAATAAATGTATGTCATAAGATGTTGCGAGAAATTTCATAAGTTTCAACAATATAATCAGCCCAAGGCTCAATCGAAAAATGTCATCATACTATAACCTCACGTCTGCATTCCTTTCCTTATGCAACTGCATCCCTTTTGACCTCTTCGGGGGTGGCATTATAAAGAACACTTAGGGCCGACGCCTAATGGCGGCACGGCATGACCAGGGATTGTAACGCAAGAGATTTAAGATCTTATTTTATGATGCTTAACGTTCACATTTCGGTATCAGAACGTGCCGAAGGATGCCAGGCTGTGACGTATCGATGGGGTGCGAGCGTTAAGTGTTAAATAAGATTCGTAATCATCTGTATTACAAAAATCCCTTGCTTTGTCGTGCCGCTTGTGGGCGCCGGGACTTAGAGACGTTTACATATTTTTTTAATGCATTATTTTCAATTGTCAAGACACAACAAGACTTAAAGATCGAAACAGATGGACTTTTATTTTGAATAGTAATTAGCACATTTGCTCTCTGAAAGCACTATTTGGTCAAGAGGAACTGATCACGAAGACTACCAGATGGCCACCGGAACTACACAGTAAAAACTTTTTTATAGGTCTCGGTTTGATTACTTTAATATGGTTGCTAAGCAATGTATGCTCGTTACGATGCATATTGTGAAGTACCAGGAGAACTCAAAAATCTCTGCATCGGGAAAAAAAATGTAAATGTACTTGATTGATGCCAGTAATGTCTTAGATAAACTAAAAAAGTACGTCATCATCATCTGCCTAGCCTTTTCCAAACTATGTTAGGGTCGGCTTCCCGTCTAACCGGATGCAGCTGAATACCAGTATTTTACATGGAGCGACTGCCTATCTGACCTCCACAACCCAGTTACTGGGAAAAACGACCCCTTGGTAAGACTGGTTGTCAGACTTTCAGGCTTCTGTAACGACTGTCAAAGATCTACAAATGACAGCCGGGAAACGGCTTAGCGTGGTTTCCGAGGTATGGAACAGGCTCGCTATGTTACGAAAGTACGTATGAATTCAAAAATTGAGAATGTAAGTTAGTCTAAGGCCATGTTTCTCTTATCGCTGATCTCTTCTCCTTTACCCCACACCTCATTGTTGGTCACTCCACTATAAATACTGCGCGACTCACTCCCGCACATCGGCACCATTCCAATGGACCGCACATACACTTTCCAACAACGTACACACAGCGACACGGTGTCATTTCGCAATAGTTATTAGCATTGATGGCGTATATTGTAGGAGACACAGTTTTTCGTGTATGTAGGTGGAAGTGTTTTACAGTGCTATTTTTGTGAGGCAGTCGCCCTCAGATTTTTTTGACGTTTTCATTGCTATTCCTCTTAGGAAGTAACTGGGGAATTATAGGAATGTTGGTTTTGACCTCTGTTTTCATTGTATCTGCTTATATAAGCCCATAGCTGATGATTAAGACTTTATTTGACGCCTCACGGCTCTCATAGTGTACATCGAATAGATACAAGTAACAAGATCAAATAAACTTAGGCATTGCCGAGTGCTCCAGCCATTGGCTCATTGAGTCCGGACAAGATTAATCTTCATATCTCGTTAAACGTGAGCGAGTCGTGACCGTGAGGTCCTGGGTTGGATTCCCAGGTCGGCAAAGTGTTATTGAGTATTTACAATAGGGATTTTCGCATTAGCCGCCCGGAGTCTGGATCTGTGCCCGGTTGATAGCACTAGACTCGCCCTCTATTACATGGGACTTAAACATAACTGGCGAAATGTGGGTGTTACCCACTATAGGCGCTCCTCTTCATAACCCTCCGAGGAATACAGGCGTGATGTTATGTATGTGCGTTAAATCTGTCACGAGTCTTGTATGAAAGCCTACCAGGCTCACTATTTCAAATTTTTAAATGTAACTTTCGTAGTTAGCCCTGGCTGGGGGCCTTCTTGTAAGGTCACTACAGAATCGTCCGGCTAAGCAGTAAACAGCCTTCTTAGTGCTGGACTGCGAGTGGCCATACCTTAAAAAAAAAAAAAACTACTTCAATTAATGGTGAATCTACAGCCAATCCGGTCCAGTCCTAGTTAAAACTGAACAACTTCGTAGCGTAACAAACAGTTACAATTATTCAGCACAGTAAGACAAGGTTTAAATATTTATATGTGTAGTCTGCGGAATGGCGTGAGGCGGGAATATTCCGAAATATTAGTTTTATTTTTAGCTCGCGAGGCCGGCCCTGTTTACATGTTTTTCTCTTTACGATCGGGTTATTTCACAGCTTCCCAAATGATTTCCATCGATGTTTTTCTTTTAGTGAATTTAAAATAATACACTTTATTTGAGGTTTGTCAATTGTTCCACGAATGTATGGCATAATCTCGTGGAAGATTTATTACAGTCGTCAGGGCGTGGTTTTAAAAACATTGGAAGTAAAGGTTTATGGTACGCTGAAATCAAGTTTATATTTTCAAC
Organism: Phlogophora meticulosa; assembly: GCA_905147745.2. NCBI lineage: Eukaryota > Metazoa > Arthropoda > Insecta > Lepidoptera > Noctuidae > Phlogophora > Phlogophora meticulosa. The sequence goes on along the minus strand of LR990538.1, from coordinate 10,045,180 downwards.
CGCTGGCCCCGCTGTTGCGGGGTGTGAGTGATTTCAGTTCGCCTTAATCGTGTCTCAACACGATTAAGGCGAACTGAAATCACTTACACGAGAGAAATTCACAATTCTCGAGTCGACTTCTATAAGTCGATCGTCGGAGGGAAACTAAGTATAGTATATATAAGGTAGAAGAGAATCAAGTACATAGACTTGATTCTCTTCTGCCTATTATTTCAGGCTTTATGGTTTCAGTCTTATCTTCTCAACTATTTTGGGGTCAAATCAGAGTTGAATTAGATTATATTACGCGTATATACTCTATCGGTCCACCACAACCCAGATACGTGCTTTATAGGTACTATATTATAGTGGTCTGTCACCAGCATTTTGTCAAAATGTAATTGTTCTTTCGCGTAAATAGAAACCAGAATCACAGACAAGGATATTTGAGCTAATGAGACCGGACCATTAAAAAAAACTTGGCATAGGGCCGGGAGCCGGTAAGATAATGAAGACATTGGAGGTATTTTTTACACACAGTTAGTAAGATTTTATTACACACACATTAACATTACACACAGTAACATTTTTTTTCTTGTCTCGAACTCTCATGGTCGCCCAAGAGTTAAATTTTCTACCTTCTCCCTAACAGGTATACCTTGAATGGTTTTCTTTTCGGAATACGTACCTTTTTCTTTTTTTTGTAAACGGGGGGAAACCTTCAAAAGGCGCCTGGACTTTTGGGGAAAATACCAGGGAGTGTGAGATTCTTAACTCACTAAAACCACCCCGGTGATCACCATCAGCACATGGAAGGGGACCCGTTACCTCTTAAGAGTCGGAATACGTACCTACCTATTAAATTTTTCCCATTGTAGAGCAGTCATACATAAGAACTGACGAGAAGAAATTGATCATTGATCATTTCGCTCGCTTATTGCGTGTCGCTGAGACAGTGAGACTGATACTAGGAAGACATCATCATTTCAGCCGAAAGACGTCCACTGCTGGACAAAGGCCTCCCCCAAGGATTTCCACAATGACCGGTCCTGCGCCTTCCGCATCCATGCCCTTCCCGCGACCTTCACCAGGTCGTCAGTCAACCGTGTGGGAGGCCTGCCTACACTGCGTCTTCCGGCGCGCGGTCGCCACTCGAGAACTTTCTTGCTAGGAAGACATAGATACACTGATATGGTTGGTGATGTTCTTGAGAAAGGTCAAATGCGTCGTACAGAGGCCAGCACATCAAGCTACCCCCATGTATCAAATTTCTTTCATAGTTTTTCAACTTTATTTCAGCAGGTTTTTTTTTTTTTTGGCTAGACCTTTTACTCTGTAAGTTAGTTTAAATTACTTTTTTTTAATATTTCTACACCGGCAACGGTAGTGTACGTTAAACTATTTTATGTTAAGACCTTAATGTACCATACACTCAGAAATAGATAAATATTATTATTATTATTATATTATTAGAAATAAGGTTCATGTTCAATTGGGAAAATCTGACAGTTTGGATTAGCTTGATGTGCTGGCGTCTGTACCTACTCGTGCGTGTATGACAGAAACGAAAACAAAGCAAAAGGATCGTAGCAGTTGGCGTTCTGTAGTCTCCTCTTCTTACCCTCATAGGAGAAAGGCGTGAGTTTACGTATCTAGAGCAACATAATTTCGATCTGAAACAATCACAAAATACGTTTGATCTTGAAATGTTTGAGAATTCAACCTTTAAAATCGTCTTGTTATTTTTGTGTCATACCTCGTCCTTGCCACTTTAAACCTTGTGAGCCACGAATAGATCAATACAGGTTTGCGCGTGATTCACCAGGTCACTTTGATATTGGCACACGGCATTTCCGATCCGTTAATACCGCAAATGAGTTTATATTTTTTAAATTTAAGGTCTTAGGAGGTCATGTTTTTACTTGAGTCACGCTTAGATATCTTGAATTTATATGTAACTAGCTTCCGCTCACGGCTTTGCCCGCGTGGTTTGCTGATAAAAAGTAGCCTATGTCCTTCCTCGGGATGCTATCTATCTCGCTGCCAAATTTTATCTAAATTCGTTAAATGGTTTTGCCGTGAAAGACGGACAAACAGACACACACACTTTCCCATTTATAATAGTATAGTATGGATAGTATGGACTGCTGGAATGAAAAGATCTTTAGTATTTTCAAAGTCAACTTGTAGATACCTAATTTTAAGGTAGACTGATGGAAAGATCGTGTGAAAGATGATATGGCTAGAAAAGCGGTGATTTATGTGATGACGATCAATAAAGATGTAGGCATGGAAGAAGAAAACTTTTTTTTTTATCCGAGGTGCAAAATCTTCATGGATGTCCTACGCCCTGGGGGGGGCGGGGGGTCTGTCAGACCCTTACTGACTCAAAACCACCCCGGTGTTCCATCTCACACCTACGCCGGGGGTCGGGGGAACGAAGAAGACATGCTGATGCAGTTGCTGAAAATTCATAGATCCCGTTAGATACCTACAGAGCTTCCCTTGAACTAAAATTGTGGCAGACCAAGCCGAAACTGGCAAGACCAGCTGGATGCCTACATACGGGATTGGTCCACTAGCTCAGGGCTGGGAGGAGCGGAAGAGAGAAAGAGAGGCCTTTAGAATGCAGTGTGACAACATAGGCTCAAAATTAAGAAGGTAAGTAAATAAATACCTATAACAAGATTATTAGAAAAAAAAATCCACCATGACTGATGACATGAATGCTATAGGTAGGTATTTTACATTATTACTAACATTGATACGCTACACAAGTCTGAGCAGATTTTTGCTCCATATCTGTAAGAAATTGTCACCACTGTCTAAAAATAAAGTTTTTTTTTTACTTTGAATTTCGAATTCATTAAGAAGCGACGCAGTTAATTTTCTTCTAGCTTTAGTTCCATTTAACTTATCAGTGCTATCGATTTCCTTGTAGACAACAAGGAATTCGGTGCAACTAAATTTAGACTGCTTTCGTCTCTTTCTCTCTTATAAAACAAGAATAGGACGGACATTTATTAGAGCTCACAATTTTAATTGCACTCAAACAAACATAGTTGACATTTAAAAGGCATCGACCAAAAATACGGTCAAGTTCAATGCATAAACTAATTTGACATTTCTAACTTAGTACATGACTGTCACTGTCCTTTTCATGAGCTATCTGTCAGAAAGAGATGTCAATTCTTTTATTTAAGTTTAGTTTGTGAACAAGGGAATCAGTATGACAATCTAGTAACAATGCCTTACTGAATGCACTATAAAGGGATGCCTGTTGAAGTCTTGGATAGTTTGTCTATGTCACAACACAGAAAAACTATCCAAGACTTCAACAGGCTTCCCTTTGTACGGCGACGGGCAGATGTCTTCACAAGCTAATACACATATTAGCTAGTGAAGACGTCTACCCGTCGCCAATTAGTCTGATGCACGTGTATTTGTCATTTCAGTCATTTAGAAGACCCATTACAAATGGGTAGTTTGCACACAACTCACGATTCAGATGTACCTCCCTGACGTATCTTCATCTCCAGCTTAACTCGATTGATACCTATTTCATCTATTATTAGCTACATCAAGATTTTCGCGGGATTTCTAGACTATGCAACATTTCAAAGACTATTTGATGGGGGACAGAACAGTACCTACTTTACAATATATAATTTGTCGTTCAAATTGTGTCGGATCCTTAAAACAGTAATGTTTAACTAATTTGGATCTCGGGCAATCTAGTAAAATATTGGACTTAATTCATATAAATCTTAGTGTACCTTATGCCTAAATTTTAAAATCTATAACTTAATATATTACCTACTAAAACTAACTACATACCAATTAAAAAAGTAATACAAAAGAGAGAGGAATACTAAATAAATCGAAGGACTTAGGTGTCAACATACTCCTCTGCATCGCTCATTCGATATTTAATTGATTAGATATTTTCAATATCACGCCGCGCCTGGGGAATACAAGGTGGGTTAAGAAGGTTATAGAAACACAAATGTCGAATATTTTCGCATGTTATTGAAATCAATCTCTTAGTTATCTATGTCTTACACTATGAGTTATTATGTCTGGACAGGCCCGAGTGGGCATAATAAACGTAACGTATGTCTTCTTGCCTAAAAAACCAATACAGACACTAATCTGCATGATCACACATGATCTGACCAAGATAATGTCTGGACTTTAAAAGAGACTGTGATCTCTGATTTTCTTTCGGTGTTTCTTCTTACAGTTGTCAGATAGGGAAACGCCGACCAATTTTAGAGAAAATAATTGGTTATTAAAGTGTAAAAAAACAATTTACAGAAATAAATATCATTTGTCACTAAAGTTAACGATTTCACAATCAACGAAACTGCCTGCAAATTTCCAGTTAAATTAACGCCTACATTTCATCACACAATCTTCTTATAAATAACACCTAACGATACTTTTAGACATATGATTAATAAAATGATATGAGTAACTAGACTAATTATAAATCTGTGATTTGCAAAACATTGGTGAGTGCGCGGGATGTGGACTGAAGCCAGTCTACAGGCGGGCAACAGTGAAACTTTTCATGACTGTAGAGATGGGCTTTATTTCAAGAAAAAGGTAAAAAAAGAAACAAATAAATCTAAGCAGAAAAAAAAATTTTTAGGTATAATGTACAAATTTATGTTTGCATTGTAAGGTGTTATGTTTTAGACAATAGACTAAATGTTCGTTTTAGGCAATGGCCGCACTCTTTTATAAATTGTCGATAAAGTTTGTATACGATGAAGATTATACGTAAGAAAAGTTGTAAATAATTAAGTTGAAGTCTAGAATAACTCGTCGTGTGTTCTGATTCATTTATATAGGTTATATGAGCACTTCATCCGCGACAAAGTCAGCTAGGATTTAGAAGTTTTCCTTTCGAACTTTAACATCCCCTCCAGCCCTTTCAAAGATATTGTCTTGAGATTTTGATGATAACATATTTTCTTGGTAATGTAACTTTCCATAGGTGAAAGAATTGTTAAAATCAGTTAAGTAGTTTTTTAGTTTCTCCATTACAAACAAACATACATACAAACAAATCTTTCCTCTTTTAAAATATAATTATTATTATAGGTATATAGAACTATACTATGTAATACTTACATACAAAATAAATTACCACGCTCTACGTCTTAACTTAATTTACCTTTAAAGGCTCTATAGTTTCTGAATATACAAGTCCAAACATGTGTAGCTTTTTTGTTTTTACTCTTATTAGCCCCTCCATCTTTGTATTCAAAACAATAGAGCAAAAAAAGGCGGGTGGGGCAAAACTCGCAACCCGTCGAGACCCCATCCACAGGCCATCATAACCTTATTGTCCCTTCCCGTGTGTTTACGTTCGCTGCCACATCAACTTTCCTGTCGAATCGAATCGGACTAATCGATATCGGCGCTCGTCCAATCCCATCACTATTCCGTCGCGACCGGATCGCGCGGGCGGCGTTCTATACTGGCCGAGCGGCCGGCATCACATCCGAACGAACGAACTGTCCCACTCGTGTGGCGTGTTTTCGAACCCTGCACTATCCTGTTACAACCCTATTCTGAAAAAAATATTCTTATACCTTCTTTAACTTTTGGTTTTTTTGTTGTGCGCTGTGCTGTCGGAGTTTGGATTTTTTTTATAAAAAAAGAAATTCAGGTGAGTCAGACTTAATGTCTCTCCAATTATTTAATAAAGTGGTATTTCTTTGTGTTCTAAAAACGAATAATTCGGTGGAAACTTAAACGTATTATGTAGTTTTAAAACGTCGAATATTGGGGTATCGCGAAAGAGCTTTATGTAATAAATAACAGGCCATTTTGATCAAGCCAAGGTTTTTCCTCAAATATCAAAACCGGTATGTACTGATAAAAAGATTGATTAAAAGATTATCGAGAATGTTTCAGGAAATAATTGCAATAAGCGTAAGCTCACACGTTTTATGTGACGTGGTAATAATATTACTACGATTTGATAAGGGCCTGAAGGCAGTACTCCTCGATACGGCTTGCATTGTGAGGAGGTCTCTGCAACCCTAACCACTGGTAGCTTGGACCCAGTTCCCGATACCAGTGCTTTATATTTTTTTTTTTAAACGTTTTTGTATTTTGGTTTTAAATTCAAATATTTAAAAAAGAACTAAAAGGAAGCGTTCTTTGAACCTATTCGAAATTCAGGGTAAGCAGAAAGCTTAAACTCTCACGTCTTTCTAAATAGATTCGAGAGTCAGAACAAATTAAAAAGAAAATGTATTTCCTTGAATTCAATATTAGTCTTCTATTTATACAGCTCAATAAAATGTATAAATACTTCTCGTAGACATGTGATTTAGATATGTACGTCACGATTGGCGTTAACTCTTTAGCAGGAGTATCATATCGATGAGTAGTACTTATAAAATGTTGTGGCTATGAATAAATCCTACTATATAATACTAGCTTCCGACCGCGGCTTCGGCGTGGTTTGTTGATAAAAAAAAGTAGCCTATATCCTTTTCCGGGGTGCAATCTATCTCTCTGGCAAAATTTAATCGAAATCCGTTCAATGGTTTAGGCATGAAAGACGGACAAACAGACACACACACTTTCACATTTATAATATTAGTATGGATTATTACTGACCGCCTCGTTGGTCTAATGTTCGAAAGCGTGAGGTTTTGGGTTCGATTCTCGGGTGGGGTTATTCCATCAGGAATTTCTCAGTAGCAGCCCGGAGACTGGATTTGCGCCCGGTTGATAGCATAGACTTATCCTCTATTGCATTAGTCTTAAACATAACTGGTGAAATGTGAGTCGTCTATAGGCACATATCTGCCTTACCCTTGGGGGCTATAGGTATGGTGTTACGTTTATATATAATATATTATAAACGTGAAAGTTTGTGCGGATGTATAGATGTTTGTTACTCTTTCATGCCAAAACTACAGAACGGATTTTGATGAAAGTTTTCAGTATTATAGCTTATACTTTAGAATATCACATAGGCTATAATTAATAAAGATGCATATACAGGCGAAGTCGCGGGTGTCATATACATAGTTGCTTTCTGGGCTTGCGGCGTGGTTATTGCGAAGGGTAGACCGCCCTTTACAAAATTCCGGTAAACTCATAAAGGAGTAAATTGCATCATAGGACACATATCATCATGTAGGGAACCCATTTTTATCGATAGACATAGGTACGGTTTGTGGTCATCATTCTCGTCTTCTGCTAGATAAATACTCCCGTTATGAAGGATTAAAAGCGACATAATCACTTTTCTTTACAGCTGGATTACCAAATTTAATTTTTTGAAGCCATTTCGAAGAACGAAGGGCCACCTGAAGGGCTACCTTTTTCATTGAAGACGAAGGTTTTTCCAACAGTAATTTTCTTATTAGAAGTCCGGGGTCTAGATTTGTGCCTGGTTGAAGGCAGTAGGCCCGCTTCTTAGGACAATAACTGGTTAAGTGGGTGTTACTATGGACGAACCTCTGTCCAGCCCTTCAGGGAATACAAGCGTGATGATATGTATACAAAGGCAGGGCAAAGCTCGTGCTTTAGGTAACTTTTCTTAACAATTTTATCCAATAATAGGTATGTTTTAAAAGATACGACTTATAAAAAAAGGCGTAGGTTATGCGTTCGGCAAGTATTTTGTTTTGTGTGTACACCGACTTCTAAGTGATTATTAGATCGATTTGCGTGATTTTGCTTTCATGTGATCTCATATGTTTGTATGACCTACCGGTAGTTGTTCCGGGTCTGGCTATTTGTGTATGTGAGTTTAAATGTTTGTAAACACACCCACGATACAGGAGAAATTCCTAGTGTGGGGCAACGTTTTTTTAAAAAATAAAAAATAAATAAAAAAATAATAAAATATATTAAGTTGAGTTGATTAGCTTTTTGGTTATTATTAATAATTAACCATTAAATTATCTTCATTCATCAGTATAGATCAAGGAGGTACAGAGGCCAGCACATCAAACTACTGCAATGTGTCAAATTTCTTTGACAGTTTTACAATTTTATACCAAACGAAATAAGGTTCATATTCGTTTGGGAAAATCTGACAGTTTGGGGTAGCTTGATGTGCTGGCGTATGTACATTAAAAACGAAACGTTTGGTACATGAATTTGACAGAAAAGAGCCAAATAAAAATTTTAATAAAAAAAAACACTACAAATTGAATTCTTACTTTAGTTTCAGAAGTAAGTAGTAAATTAAACCAAAGAAAGACACCAACTCCAAAACTAAAGGTATTTGTCAGTTTATAGGGATTTTTTGTAAATATTTCTTATTCACTATAATAAAAAAGAAAACATGAAAGAAGATTATTTTGTATAATAATCCTAGGTACCTGTATTGTGTAACTATGAGCGCGTAGTTGACCTTCCACCATTGTATAATATTATATGCGTACGCGCAGCTACGTAAGCTTACGATGAGTAATGTACAGGTTGAAACATCGTTAGAACAAAGCTTTGACTTCACTGTGAATAATCACACTGTTATATCTAGATGCATGACTGAAAGCGACGTATGAACGGGCATAAGCAGTAGGTATAGGTAATGTTGTATGGCTTTCTGTTGATTATAAAGTCATGCTGGACAACTAAACAAAAAACCGGCAAAGAGCAAGTTGGATTAGCTCAGCTAGGGTTCTGTTCTGTATTTATGAAGTGTTCTTTATGCTAGGCCATAAAAAAAAATCTGCCAAGTGGGAGTTGGACTCGCCCACCTATGGTTCCGTTCGTTCTTTGACATTTTTTTTAATTTTGTGAGATAAATTTTCTGAGTTCAATGAAATGTTGTTTTTTTGCAACCGCTTAACTATGTTTGTTAGTGAAGGGTTCTTGTTGATTACTAGATATGCTAATGAATCCTATTCATATTATGTAGCCTCCCTTGACTTAGTTAACCCATTACAATTTCGGCCTCTCATTTCGGCTCCTATTGCAATGAAAAAAAAAATGTTTTTTCTATTTAAACTATTCTGATTTTGAAGGCGAAAACCATAAGCATTTTCTGAAAGGAGCAGCTGTGATAGAAAAAATAAAACGCAGAATAAGGGTTTATTTTTACAACTAATTTTTATTTACTACGGAACCCTAAAACTAACGATACATACAATAATACATATTTTTTCGCACCAAATATAATATCGCTGCCATCAAGGCTCGCGGGGCCAGAGACACAACACCAAAACAGTTGTGATAATTTTCACAGCATCACAAATAATTCGTTTTTAATATTTCAATTACATCTTCACTAAGCAGTAGGAGTTTTACGTACATACAGACACATTACCATGATGCACCACAATCACATTGCAATTCTTTGCAATTACATTTCAAAGGCATGACGTTGACTTCAAAATATCGCCACCGATGACAGATACATTATAAATACTCCTTGTATAATTAATGACACATTAAGGCGTCATGTAAGCTCGGTACGAGTCGCGTCACACCGACACCGACTCAGATTTAGAACCATGCGCGTGCGCAAAGAAACAGGCGTAAACAACAGCTTCCCAGAATGTTTACAGATCATTGTGGTGGGATATACCTGGATACGATGTAATGGATAGCGGATCGATTCACAATTTGAGGTTTAGTGCCGAATTTTCAAACTTCAGATGACTTTTTACTGAAGATAAATGTGGGTGATGAGAAGAAAAATGATGGGATTAAATGTGGTGGTTTCGGTTTAAACGATCTTTATTTTTCAAAAGAACACTTAAGTAGTTCAATAAATAAGAGAAAAATTTCAAATAATTATATCTTAGGACGAGTTTCTCCAATGAAACTAAACGCGATCACCGCATCTAAAACGGGTTCAAGAACTGTCACAATGATGACACTGACAGCTCTTGGACGCGTTTATGGCATTCGGATATCGCGTATAGTTCCATTGGTGAAATTTGCCCTAAATAAGTAATGTAAAGGTCATTCAATCTATACAAATTAAGTACTTACAAATAATCAGTGAAAAATTACAATAGTCAACTTATTTAAAAAAACGATAGCAGATGAAGAGTCACTCATACATTTCGGTAACTTATTATAAAGCTGAGCTCACTCAAACTGTATTGATTTCCTTCCACACAAGGTTTTAACTGAAGGCAGTTCTATAATACCTGTAGCGACATCTATCTCACCACATACAAACTAAATCTGACGTATCCTACATTGCGAAATTAAAGTTATCCGAGCGATTGCAATTACATAAAAGAACCCGACAACAACTGTTGGGCAGTACCTAGCCCACGAGACACAACACCCGTCTGGTTAGAGGATCCTCTCATTTTAATGGCGGATGAGGAACTTTACACCCTGTTCTTCAAAGTAACCCAATTTGACAAATGTCTTTAATAGTTTCTGACTTTATTACAAAAGAAGAAGGTTCACGTTCAATTGGGAGAATTTGACAGTTTGGTATAGCTTGATGTGCTGGCTTCTGTACAGTAAAATGTATAAAAACTAAATAGGTACGTAAAAGTCAAGGCTAGAATCTTAGAAATGCTTACAAGTGTTCCTTCACGTTAAATGTCGTCGCGTTTTCGCGTATGTTTGCGTATAATATATTTTTTAAGAAATACTTAGTCCGCAAGGAGATTTTGATGATTGTACTCCGGTAAATATGTATTTATTACGTTTGCAAATTACTTTTTTGATAACCTCCAACCAAACCTGAAACGATAATTGCAGAAAACGTTAGAAAAATTAAACTCGCTGCCTATTTTATTGCATCTTGCAACACTTCACCCGGGAAGAATTCCTACTTTTCCCTTCGAACTTTAACAGACCTTCCACCCGCTATATTGCGTAGTATGAAAATTAAATATAGTCTAAGTCACTCACTGATAATGTAGCGTTTTATAGATAAAACATTATTAAATCGGAATCGTAGTTTCAGCTCCATTCCAAACAAACATATAACCAATCAAATCTTTCCTCTTTATAATATTAGTTCAGACCTATCGATAAACTTGGAAGTTTAAGAAAGTATTTATTGCAATACCAGTATTTTCCCAGGTTTTTAAGTAACTTCTGGAAGCATTTAGTATTCATTTCATAATTTAATAATAGCACTTTGGTTACAAAACTTTCTTCCCTCCACTAAAGCCGTCTGCAAAGAGGTCTTGGCACAGGTGCATATAATTAATAAGTCGGCCATTTTGTTTGTGACTGTTATAACCGTTAGCACCTGAAGTTTCAGCTGTAGGCATATTCGTGGCCAAACCGCTGATATTATTGCGTTATTTCCTGTCGTAAAGAGTTCAGTATATTTAGATTCGCGAAGAGCGTTTTTCGCAGAAACAATGTTAGGTAATTGTTGTTTAAATATTATGTAGTTGTACCTATTTAACAATACACATGGTATAAAAATAATTAGGTACAGTAGGCCACAAGTTAGTGGTATAAAAAACAGTAGAAGCTAGCCTCTTTATCTTTTTAAACTTCGTGCTACGTGCTGAGGGAGATGTGTGGTGTTACGCGAATGGATAGAATAAGAAATGAGTATGTAAGAGGAAGTCTGATAGTGGCGCCTGTGACCGAGAAGTTGTGTGGAAATCGGTTGTCATGGTATGTGCATGTGATGCGAAGGAATGAGGACCATGTTTTGAGTATGAATGTGCAGGGTTAAATGAGTAGAGGAAGACCGAAGAAAAGATGGATGGATTGTGTGAGAGATGATATGGCTAGAAAAGAGGTGACCCTTGAGATGACGGCAAATAGAGATGCATGGAAGAAGAGACCCCAAATAAATTGGGATAAGGGCAGGAGGATGATGATGACTTCGTACTAGGTGCGACATCCATAGAGAAATGTACTAAAAAAAGAAAGTTCAAAAATCAAGATGGCCACGGGGAGTAAAATGCAAGAAGAACAAAAAGAAGCGCGGTTACTGATAATTGCTGTGTTAATGTATCAAATGTTACCTTAGATTCTTATTAACTTTTTGTTATTCGTTTAAAAAGGTCTAATAACTGTACTTGTAACTTTAATAAATACCTAGAGGTTTCTAGTAGGTACTATTGTTATTTATTGTCTGACAGAAGGTTTGAAATGTAGTGTACTTCCTCGGGAATAAAGGTGTCTAGTTTGAATCCTTCGCTGAATTAAGGATTCTAAGACAAGAATTCTGAATGATAACCCGCAGCTGGTTATAAAATTTTCAATATCAGAAAATGACTCCCGTTTCATGAAAAGATGCGATGTAGGATATAGTTTTATTTGCTATTCGAACCGGTCTCATAAACGTTGTTCAACGAGAAAAACGCCATTAATACCTCAAATATCGACCTCTTGGAGAGCCCAAGTAATTGAATATATCATCATGTACACACGGCTACATTTAAAGCTATACTATTCCAGTATAAGCTGACCTCTCATTGTATAGGATTTCCATACAATAAGCGGTCAGCTTATACTGGAATTTTATAGCTTTAAATTTAGCTTTATATGTAGCCGTGTATTCCAAGGTCTTTCTCAACTATGTTAGGGTCGGATTTCAGTCTAACCTGATGCATCTGAATATCAGTATGTTACATGGGACGACTGCCTATTTGAACTGCAGAACCCAGCGACTGGGTAACACGGAATAATACCCGTAGTAACCTGGTTGTCAGATTTTTGGGCTTCTGACAACCCGTATCGAGTGAAAGATCTATTAATGACAGCCGGGACCGAGTGCTTAACATGCTTGCCGAAGCACGGAGAGGTGTCGGCATGTAATGGTTGGTCATCTAACCACGGATCAATTTCAAACAAATATTTGTATAGCCTACAGGTAGTTGTTATGGGTCTGGCTGTTTGTGTATGTGAGTTTAAATGTTTGTAAAACCCACGTTACAGGAGAAATTCCTAGTGTGGGGCACGTTTAAAAAAAAAAAAAAAATCTCGACGACGACCATCAATCGACACGTGCTATTATTTATTTAGTCTGTTGTTAATTAGCCCGAGCCCCGTACTAACACAATAAGTTTTTATTCCATCGGCTTATAAGGCAGTATGGAAGGAAGTTTCACCCCTTAAACGATTGCTAATAAACTCTAAGACAGTCTGCAGTATAACTTCATAAAACGAAAAAAGCAAGGACTAATTGTAGTGCCATAAAGCACTATGCTTTATTATCTATAGAAAGATAATGTGAAAATATTGAGATATAAAATCTAATGATATTTATGTGACGCGGTGCTGTATTTTTATTACCAGTGGTGGTGCGAGGGGGTTAAATAAAAACGATAGCAGGTCAAACTGACAATGTCGTTGGTCTAATGGTTGCAAGTGATTCTGCTGAGCTTGAGGTCCTTCCACGTCCGACAAAGAGGATTTTCCAGCTGGAATTTACCACTAATAGTCCGGATTCAAAATGTCATGATGACCCCGTGGTTTAGGCCTCGCCTCTTATGCACGAGGTTGTGGGTTCAAACCTGGGCAAGTACCAATGTGAGTTTTTCAATTTATGTGTACTTTCTAAGTTTATCTTGGACATCGCTGAAATCGGTGAAGGAAAACATCGTGAGGCAACCTGGACTTATATAATTAATACAAGTCTGAAATCGCCAACCCGTCTTGAGCAAGCGTGGTGATTAATGCTCGTGCCTTCTCTGTATGAGAAGAGGCCTTTGCCCTGCAGTGGCACAGGCCAATAGGCTGGTACTGGTACTGGTACTGGTAGTCCGGATTCTGAATTCTTTGCCCGTTTGATGGCTTTAGACTCGCCCTCTCCTCGCCCTCACCGATTACATGGTACCTAACGTAAGTGGCGAAATGCAGTAAGTCTGCCTGAACCTTCGATAAATACGGGCGTGATTGAATGCTATGATATCAATATGAATCAATAATATCAATGTCAATGAAAATTCCATATTCTCAAGTACCACCAAGGCGCCTATACTGTATTATTCTTTCATCGTCTGAACTAAAGATTTTCGCAGTCAAGACTGGGTTCAGTAATACGGGGATACCTGAAATAAAAATATTTGACAATAATAGGAAGCCTCACAACTATTCTTAGCAAGAGGTATTGTGTTATCCAGTAACTGGGTTGTGGAAGTCAGACAGCCAGTTACTCTTTGTAAAATACTGGTATTCAACTGCACCAGGTAATACTGAAAGTCGACCCAAACATAATACTTACTCGTATTTGATGATCAATAAATAAATATATGTTTATCAATAAAATCATTTTTGCAATAAACATGAATTTTATTATTTTTTTTAATCAGAAAGGAATATCATGTTTTTTACGTTAAATCACACTATTCGCCAATAAACGGTAAATTCATACTTATTAAAAAATGATGTTGCAATAAACATGATTTTGATGGAACGTTTTTTTTTTAAATCTGTAAAGAAAATCATGTTATTTACGTAAAATCACATTAATCTCCAACTAACGGTAAATTCTTACCTTTTTTTTAAATTTGATAACGTTTTATCTATTTGGCCTGGCCTGACTTGCATTCTATACCGTTCTTCGTCACTCATCAACCAATCACAAGTCGCATTTTGTGATGGATATGACCAAAGATTGGGGGCAAGAGATGAAAATAGAAATACAATTAAGACCACCATTATAAAAAAGCAATAAAAATCAGTACATTCAGCCTGAGTAGATTAGTTTTACCACGGTATGTATAATTTTAGCTTTGGCGGTTTATCGTTTGTGTTGGCAGTACTGTATCTGTAAAATAATAGAAATAGTTATTGTGTGTTGTTCACAGATTTCTTCTAGGAAAGAAAATAAGTATACAATAACTATTTCGAGAATTATATTTAACTTGACCTAAGCAACAGCTTTTATAAAGAAATTAATTCGAATTTGTGATTTATATAAATTTGACCATTAAAACGATAGAGAAAAAAATGGGTAAAAACTCAAGACCTAATCTTTCAAACTAAGTATATGTTTTACAATATTTTAGTAAGATATACCTACCGGTAGACAATGCTACACTATTAGAAACTTTACTAAAAACTCTTTTTACCAAAACGTTAGTATCTCACACGTAAGGTACGTACATTCCTCACACAATTCCGTATCTCCGAGGTCGCCCGCCCGATCATACCGACCAGTACGAAAGCTCCTCACTTCTCACCTGCGCTGCGCTGCGCCGGCGCACGCCCCAGTTGCACGTCCTCGGCTAACAATAGTCCGTAAACGCGCCGCCAGCCCGAGTTATCATAACGTTTCATAACAGTGCATAGTGCGAAGTGTTTGGATGAAAGGGAGAGCATGGCACTAACTGATTTCATTATGACTGTAGAGGGGATACATTTGAAATCAGAATGTATGAAAAAAATGTGTTTACATTTTTAGTCGGCTTTTCCTAATCCCTACGATATTTTCAGACTTTTTTTTATTTTAAACAGAACAAAAAAAATATTTATATTTAAAGCAAAGAGATTTTGAATGAAAGAAGTGAATTATTTACTTTCTCATAAAAATCTCATTAAGTAGTTATATTTTTTTTTACTTTTATTTGTAAATAATCATGAGAAAATCATCATGATTATTAACAAATTAAAGTAAAAAAATATCAGGAAAAAACATAAAAATTATGAATACCGATAAAAAATTTCTACTCTGGCGGGTTCCAGAATTATGTACCAAACTTATGGTGTTAGGATGTGCGTCGATGTCCCTTCCAGTCTGTAATAGGTATTAATGAGGACAACTGCAATATACGACAAAAAGCTGCTTTCAAAATTGCCAATTTTAAACATTATAAAAAACCACCTGGTTAATACCAGCCGATTACTGTCCTACTCCAGGGTCAGAGAAGACATAAGCAAAGATTACCACGCAGCAAGCGTGGTAATCTTTGCTTATGTCTTCTCTCCAAGGAAATATGGCAAGTTTAATCCTATATTAATTATGAGTGCATGTTTCCCCACGATTTTTTCCTTCACCGATGTTACTGATGTTTGAGATAAACTTAGAAAGTACATATGTATTACACTACTATCACGACCTATTTAAACCATTTAAAATCTTATAGACAGTAGATCTGTACATATTGCATTGGCTAAACACTGTATTTTCGTGACTATCTGTATACAGAACACGGAACCGACCCGAGAACAACAAGATTTATTCGTGTACGCCCAAATTGCGCTAAGCGCAAGCTTCAGATTGGGGTAGCTTGATGTTCTTGCCTCTGTACATATAGTGTTTTGTTGTTTCTTTTGTTTATGACTATGCCACGTGGCCCTGGAACATAATAATAGCTTCAATATAAGTTATAGCCGCAACGCGCGCCATCTTTTCTTATTCCACTCCCACTTTCTGTCACGTTCTGTTTAAACTAAAATAATGCCAACAAGATATATTATAATTGCGTTCTCTCGCTCTAAATAGTTTTGAATAACAAATTATGTATTTGATATATCACCACGTGAAAGACTAACTACCGGTTTTTACTAGAATTATAAAAAAAAACCCAATACTAAAGAAAGAAATATGGCTGACAATAAAAAAATGAATAACTATATTTTGAAAACAGAACACTGTCAACGGCCAAGCCATGGAAATATTAAGTACTGTATAGGGTCAAGTACCTACGGAAAAATGTGTATATACACCTACTGAAAAGAACTATGGAGATTATTCTCTCGTAGGAATGGGAAGGCGCAGTTAGAACCTAAATATAATTTTGGAGTTGAGCCATGCACTATAATTATAGTAAGAGTGCCAAAAATCTATTAGCATTACATGCCATGTCTGGCATCAATACTTTATGGACAGACGTTAGTCCTGGACTGTGACTAATGACTAACTGTGGGACGTAAATATTTTAAAACAATGATACCAAATATTTGGCTGGTGAGAGCGCTGTGTGTTTTGTCTGAAAGGACATAATGACTGGGTTTATTGTGCTGTACAATAATTGAAAGATAGGAAAGTTTTATTGCCAAAAGGCGACACAAATCAAAACAATTTAGGGGTCAAAATTGCTAGCTTATAATATGCCACTGTATCTGCATAAGCTTCCACGTTAAAACAGTAATAAGAATATATACTATAACACAACCTTGTATTAGGTCTGCCCTCAACTGGGTACAAATCCAATAACATTTTGCCCAAGTTGGGAATCGAACCCAAGTCCTCATGCAGTAGCGCTTCCGACTACCAGATCAACGACACATGTACATACTTATAAATATTATTTGAACATAATATCTGCTTCCAACCTTGCATCAAATACATATTTATCGCCTCAAACTATTTCAAAACACGATAATTAATCTATTAGAAAAACATACAAAATAGCGAAGATGCAAAAGGCTTAAACAAAACTGCATAACATAACCGCTCCAGTTTCCACAAATAGCCTTTCACCTAGCTAGCGACCTTGGCTAAATGAAGCATATGGTATAGATCATGGCGGGCTTCCCGAAAAACATGTGTTTACACAATTACAAGGCGTGATCTCATTTCCCAGGAACGAGAGCCCGTGTTTGTATGGACTGTTGACTGCCTCCGAAATCGAAGAAAATGGCTGAGAACGGGTAAGAAAGTTTTCAAATTTATTCAAGTAGCTTACCACAGAAATACTGAAGGTTGGCGTCAAAAAGTTATGATTGACATAAATAATTCTCGTGAAATAGCAGACTTAAATAACCATTGTATTATTGTTTCAAATTCCGAAATGAATGTCGACGTTAACGACTCCAGACATCATGCAATCCAGAGAGCAATATCGCATAAATCTTCTACAGAACTATTCCAAATCAGAATGAGAAATGGGCACACCAATACCACGATTAATAAAAGTTATTCTATTTTGATGATTGTACAACGATTTCCGGATAACTGGCTTTAAAAGTGGAATAGGTCACACCAGTCGCCCTCGGCGGGCAGCAAGCAAGTGTCCACGATGTCAGTCCATGTAAAAATAACGCGAATCTTGGCTGGTTTCCAGGTATGGCCCAACCGCTGGACACATCGGCAGAATTCCCAACTACGGAAAAACTCATGTTAACGTAAGTTTTAAGCTTTGATACTTTGCTTGTAGTGATGGATGATATGTTGCATGAGATGGTGTTTGTATACTTTTTAAGTGCGCTAGACGTATTAAAGCATTACTAGAACTGAATAAATAGTTATCCTCGAGTCTGAGTTCGTATTCTCGGAGAAATGATTTTACATGTCAATGAAGTTAACATTTCTACAAAATGTGGTTTCCTATCATCCAGATATTCTTCTGTAATGTTTATTAAAGTCGATATTTTTGTAATTTCCAGCCAATGGGTGCCATCGAACCACCAGCATGTATTCAGAACGCCATGATGACAAAGGACAAGAAGCCTTTCACATACACACCGGGTGGCCTTGATCTGTCCCAGATTCGTACTCCCAGCATGGCGAGAAGAATGGCAAGGCAGCGGTCTGCGGAAGACCACGATCAACAACAGTACTACCCTCAACAACAGCACTACGCTCAACAACCTACTAATGGTGGTTATCATCCACAAGGAGGACCAGCTCCTCCGCCCCCTCCACCACCTAAAATGCCTGTTCCTCCCCCACCACCGCCACCAATAGTCATTCAAGCTCCAAACTCAAAATCCCCCAAGCCCATTGCACCCGGCGAACGTCCCGAAATTGTTATTCCAGAAAATCCCATTGGAATGTTACGAAAAACGAACAGCCCTTACCACTGGGAGGTCGAGAAGGCAGAACAACAGAAATTAGGAAATACTCCTAAGTATGTTGATAAAGTCCCTAGTCCTCTGACGGTGAAAATGCCTCCTTCTTCGTTCACACAGCAACAACCCCAAACTTACACACCCCCGTCGCAAAATAACTACCAACGTTCCCCGTATGCTAATCAACGTAACCCTGAAAGCCCTATCTATAAACCTGAAGCTCAGTATGCTCACCAACATTCTGCCTCCCCACAAGGGTCACCACCAACAAGAGAAATTTTACAACGACAGGACTCTCAATTCAACAAGAGCCCTCAGCCATACGCGGGCATGCCTCCCTCTAACTCTCCTTATTCTCCTAGTCCCAATAACAACTGGAGACAGCCGGAGAAAAGGGACTCTCCTGCGCACAGTGTCCACAACAGCCCACAATCCGTACTCTCAAATCGTAGTCCGTTTTCACCAAACACACAACAGTACTCACCAAATAATCAACAATATTCACAAAATAATCAGCAGTATGCTAACCACCAAAACCAAAGCCCACCTTCCAACTCCGGTCCTGTTTTCCATACCTTACCCAGAGCTGGTCAAAGAAACGCAGAACCGCAGAACAATAATGTGGTGTACAATAACACAAAACCAAGTCCTCCAAAGGAGTCTAATGTTGCGCCTTGGAGGACAACTACCCTTAATAGACACCCTAGGGAGCAAGAAAACCAACAACCTATTTATAATAATACCAATTCGAACCAAGAGCAGTACATCCCTCCGTGGAAAGTTAACCAGAACAACAACACGGCATCAAACAACGAAAACGCGCAAGTCCCTGCCTGGAAACAAGAAAATAAAAATCAACAGCAGTACGTACCTCCATGGGTAAATTCACAGGACTCTAACAACAACCGGGTTCAGGAGAATAATACCGCACCGCGGAGAACTCATGAGGCTCCCTCATCACCACCAAAGTCAAACCAACAGGAACAGCCTCGTTACCAGTCAACCATGTCAATTCCTGTGACACCTAGAAAACAAAACCCGCAACCACAACCGGAATACAATAACGCACCACAAAAGGAAGCAGTCTATGTGAATGAGGAGCCAGTGTACTTTTGTCCCGAAAGTCCAAAATCTATGCCAGCCTGGGTGAAAACACAGAAGGAAAAGACCAAAACTCCTCCTCCAACCTGGGTTCAAAGGCCTTTAGATGGCAGGAAAAGTCTTTCCAGGGAGTTAAATACACCACCTCGGGACACGAACCAAGAACCAGAATGGGTAAGAAAGAGCAATGAAATGCAAAGAGCTGCACGCGAAGTGGTTAGTCCCCCTAAATACCAGCAAACAGTACAGCCATCATGGTCGACAAGGCCTTCAGAAAATCGTAAAAGTTTGCCAAGGGATAATGCACCAGGCTCCCCAGGAACAAGGGTTATTCCTATCCAGATGGAGGTGTCAACAACGGAGACAAGAGACCCTAGGTACGGAGGCCATCCACAGCCTGGGTTGAGAATTACAATCGGTATGAATCAGAATCCAGATGCTCGTGCACCATTCTCGCCACCAACCCAACGCATCATGAGGGTGCTGTCACCGCAGCTAGTGAGAATAGATGACTCAAACCAACAGCCTGACCTACCAGCCCTGAACAGAAGTTTCCAAGACAGTCAGCCCAAGACGAGAATAATTCCAATTCAGATTGAAGGTGGAAATGGCGGGGCGAACAAGAGGTAAATATTTTTAATGTTGAATTTAGGACGATTTGATGGTAAACATATTTCTAGTCACACTTATTAGCCTGCTACTGCCACGATATAGGCACAACTCAACCACAACTTTTTATTCAGAACAGACAGCAATTCTATGAAATCGTTCACAACTCCTTAAGGAATCCAAGACGTCACTGCTATTCAATTGACGTCTCAAACTTCAGGATTACTCAAATATCTACAACTAAATATCACATTACAATAGTGTCTATCCTCGTTTCAGCTTCGGTGGCCGGTATTAAGGGAGCTACTGGTCCAAAGTAAACAGTTTTTATTGCACCGCTTCTAAATGACTCAGTGTTACGCTTGCTTTATATTTAGCGCGCTCTTCAACATGTTCTAATTTTATTTTCCACTAATCGAATCATTCTCTACCGCTGTTGCCATAATTAATTGGCTATTCAGGTTCATCACGATCTCTAATATTCCATTCGTATCAGGTCACGGCTAATTTCTCATTTATGATAGGTAAAGCTTTTGTTCAATTGGTGTACATTTTTTCGCTTTTTAATGACGTTTTATTTTGTTTAAAACAGTGTTGTACTTTGTATTTTATTTCTAAAATCTTTAACAGAATTTAAAGGAAGTGGATTTTATAACCAAACAAATTAAAGCAAATTATCATACACAAAATAAAAATTAAAGAAATCAGTAATACGAAGATAATACAATAAATAATACTAAAATATAAAAATAACTTTTAAAAACAAAAAAGGGAATTCCGGCTAAGTCCGTGTCGCACACTGAAAGGTTTCGTAGTGGGGCTATATGCTTATGCATGCACAATACCTATTCATTTTACCGGCAGATAAAATAACTTTGACGTTTATAGAAAAATAGTGAAAAGCAAAGTTATTTCTGTGGTTGAAAAAATAAACTTATCTTCAATTTACAACTTATCTGAACTGCACTTAAATATTATAATTGATCGCTCAGCTACATTTATGGAGAGGGCCAATAGTCTTCGAGTATAATGGCTATTAAAATCCGGGCGATCGGACAGACAGACGGACAGGATTAAGTTATAAGTTTCCGTTTTGTCATTTGGCTACGGAACCCGAAAAGGCCTACATTAAAAAATATTAAAATCACTTTTGTAAAATATACATCATTCTCACACAAAAATCATGCTATTACTAAAAGTTATTTGCATTTTTTAATGAATTATTAATCGTAATTTATAATTTTCTAGTGTTTACTACCACAAGTTTACACAAGAAGGCCCCCCACGACAATCCAAGGCATTCAGGGTTCTGCAGATCATCACAGGCACTGAGGATCTGGACAACATCCAAGTGATGGAAAAACATCACGGATTCACTGATTTATAAAAAGTATATGTAAATATATGTATATTATTTTATAAATAGATATATGTAATTATATATTTTGGTGTTAGTCATTATAAAATATGTAATAAGGCAATCTATGTACGTGAGAAAACACTTTTAAAGTTAACATAATTTATCACGAAAGTAAATTTAATTTTAATTATTGTAAATGTAATTTACATTAACTTAATAATCATTGTTTTATAACAAATTACACTATCAATTTGCTAGTGGACTAATAGTTTAAAAAAAGTTAAAAGTAAGTCATAAATATTATAAATAACTTAGTGTCTAAATTATTTTACTAGGAACTAAGTTCCTCTACTTTTAACTATCTAGAACTTAAAAGATTTTGTCCTCGCGTCGGATTGATGATAAATTATTTATATTATTATTTTAGAAACAAAATAAAGCGAAACACCTAATGTATATTTTCGTAAATAATGTTTATAATTGTGTTAATAAATGGAGGAGTACAGAAATACACACGTATTATTAATTTAATTAACGATATAATTATATTATTTAATGTATAAATCTTTCGAATAATTATACGTTTTGTATATAAATCGAATAATAATAGCGAACCGAAATATTATGCGATTATTTCGGTATTTTACTAATGCTCATGAACACAGCTAGCTTACCAAAGAATTCTTAGATTTAATAAATAAATTATTCTTAATTATATTGGAATAATGTTTAAATGATAGTTTCGAAGTATATCACATAGGTGTAAGTATAGGTATTATAATTATTAGCTATATTAATTGTTTTAAAGTTACCAATCTATTATTTGCTTCTCTACTATTAGATTTCATAATGAATTTATATTTCCGTTTACTAATGCATCCCTTTATATATGTATTTTATATTTGTTGCCTGTATTTTATATATATTTAAATATTTATATATTTACTTCTTCCTCATAATTCAATTCGTAGTCCCTACTAACTATTAATTAAATTCTGTATTTATATTATTAAATATAATTTTTATTTTGTTTTTGGACTGGAATAACGAAGTTATGGATACTAACAAATTAATTATGAAGATTCGTGTTTCTTTAACGATGTTGGCATTTCCTAAATTCCCGAAAAAAAAAGGTTTTGTGTATTGTGATTAACTAAAATTATTGTTAGGCACTATAGTGATGTGACTGGTTGATAATCTTTAAATATTTAATTATTCTCTTAGCAGGTATTATTTATATTTTATAAATATTAAATATATGTAATTTATGGATTTCTATGCTTAGAAATCGATTTTATTATTGTAAGTTAGTTTTGTGTTTTGTTTATTTTAAATTGAGGGCGTGTTTTGAATATAAAGGATGACCGTTCTTATAAAAACCATATATGTTTATCAGCATTGCGTTGCACTATTATTGTATATTTCGTTTTATTATCACCAGTTATCATCACTATATTGTCTTAAACATATTGAAAACAGACGAGGGGTGTGGCAATCTAGTCAGTGTGATCTTTCTAAAGTATATTACGTATATTATTATACATATACGCCTAGGTATCATAAAATTTATTTTATATTAAAATTATTTTAGATTTTATATTTTGCTTAATCCTATTACTTATTATACATATTATAGTCTGTAAGAATAATTTAATTTTATAATAAAAATTATAAAATTGTATTCGTCTTTGATTCTTCTGTATTTTTTTTGTTATTTGTTGGTTTTAGTAATTACATAAAGGTGCACCTATAGTAACCCTCACATTTCGCCAGTCATGTTTAAGTCCCATGCAATGGGGGGTGAGCCGATTGCCATCAACTGGGCACAAATCCAGACTCCGGGCTGCCAATGAGAAAATTCCTATTGGAAGAACTCAATAACATTTTGCCCGACCTAGGATTCGTACCCACGACCTAACACTCAGCAGTCGTCCTTGGGACCTACGTGGCAGTCTATCTAAGAATTCTGTATTTACTTATCAGGGACATATTATAAGTAGTTTATTTAGTGAATTCTGTTAACCTAGTATCGAATGAATAGACGAGCGATGTTAAAGTAGAACGGCAAGAACTAATATACACTCCCGGACACCTAAATCGAGCCACCCTGCATTATATTTGTATTAGGAACTGTAACTTTTTAAATGGTCGTAAATGGAAGGATATCCAGCACCTAGTTAAAACCGCATGTTGGTTGACTCTTTATTATGATGATGTTCTAGGTTTACCGATGGAAATCCACAATGGCTCGTTTAAGTAGTCCGGGAGTGTATTATTAGAATTGAAACATAGTTTCTTTCGTTCGGTTTTCAAAATACTGTATACTTTGCATACAATATGACCGTCTACTTCAGTTGTTTCAACTGAAACGATCAAGTGGCTCCATCTGTAGTTTTCAATTGTTATTTGTAAGTGACCAGTCCGTGGTGTTAGTTACACTATGTGGCCACAGTGGTTCTGACCAGTAGCGACATCTATGAATAGTTATCGGTAACAAGATTGACATATGAAATATGCTTTGGGTTTAATGGGTATATTATGTGTCATTGCGACTAGAGATTTTCCCTTTTCCTATAATTACAAATGTTGCTTAAAAGTTAAGATATGATTACCGCCCGCTAGCCATAAATTGTTCGACGTTTAAATAAGTACGGTGGCGCTAAAGTCACAAAGTCGTGTTATAATTAATGAAAACAAAATTAGAGTAAATGTCAGAGCAAACGATAGATTTTGTTTTTTAACCCGTATGTTTCGAAAAGAAAATCTTCGAGAGTTTAAAGTATAAAAAACATAAAAATGAGGAAAAAGCCTACGATTTTTTTACTCTGGGTGGTCCACAATAATGTACTGAACTGGTGGTATCAGGATGTACGTCGATGTCCCTTCCACCTTGTATAGGTATGATGACAATTGAGATATATATAACCATTTATTCCTTAAATATAACACGCGTAGTCAGAAGTCTGTAAGTCTGTCAACCAGTCTTACCAAGGGGTTATCCTGTTACCCAGTAATTGGGATGTGATGATAGTCACGTGCTACGACTACTACGACGGCTACGAATGCTACGAGCTACGAACTTTCGTAGAAGGACCCGCACCGTTCTGAAAAGTCCTTTCTTAGCGTAGCACAGCCCTAAGGAAATATTGTTTTCTCTTATTTCAATTGCAGTGGTAGGGAACTTCGGATCCCTTCAGAGTATTGCAAGCACGGAGAAGTGTGCAATTTGTCATAGTTTATATGGAGAAGAAATGCAATTGATTTTGGACCGTGGGCGAAGTCGACATCACTAAAAAGTGTCTCAGAATTTATTACAAAAGTTGTCTCTGTATTTATTTTATTTTAATTTATTCGTTTAATTATTAATCCCCCTTGAGGGCTAAATTGTACGTTCGTGGGTGTGTCCGTCGCATCACAATGACAGCGCAGCTTTTTTTTTTATATAGAGGCATTATGATCAGATAGGGACCTTTTTAGCCTCGCACAGATTTTCTTTTAAGTTACAGTTTTTTTTCGTTTAATTTAGCCGTGCATGTCCCAAAAAAATGTTTTTCTTTCTTTCTTTCTTCAAACATATATAACAGTCGAGTTTTGACTACCAGGCAATCGCTAGTTCATATACTAGTAATTATGTTACAGTTGATACACGTAACAACTCCACATAAACTTCCTGTAACCTCACACGGGGTCATAAGGACACATCTAATCAGTTCCATCAGCCCGTGACATCCCTGATTTAGCCTAATGGATATTTACGATCCCCGTCGGAGCAGTAAAAAGCAAATATAAAACTTCTTTTATTTAACATATGTACGAACAGTGGTCTCGATAACAAACACTTTTTATGGCTTGACGTACGCACGTATCAGATTATGTGATGAACTTGCTTTTTGTTTTTGTCCATGTTAAATTTATTTTTGTGACACGTATATTAATATTAATAAGGCGCTCGTAGGTAAAAATATCAGCTGCATGGATTGATTGAGGATCGAGCTATGGTAGCTAAGGTTGGTTGTGGATGGGTGACCAACTATTACATACCAGCACGCTGCTGGTCCGGATGTCATTCGTAGGTCTTTGGTAGTTATTACGGGTAGTCAGAAGCCTGAAAGTCTGACTACCAGTATTACCCACGTGGATCGTGTTGGTACCAGTGCGAGATGACATGGATGGGTTTTAGTCAGAAACTGACACGTTCCAGCCAGAACCGGAGAAGTCAATGGATGATTTAAAATCTTTAAAAAAAAAAAGGTAGGTATGCGGGTTGTGGAGATCAGATAGACAGCCACTCCTTGTTAAGTACTGGTATATATCCAGTTGCCTCCGGTTAGACTGGAAGCCAACCGATTTGTGCTCGTTCCTGGACTGCAGAATAAAAAAGGCCGATAGCAAGCTGCTGTGGGGACATAGAGGGTGGTTTTAAGCCATCCAGTTTTATTAATCACATAAGGTGTCCGTTAATTAATAATAATAATAAATAAATATTGCTGGGAAATCCACACAGCACAATCCACATAGATGACTGATATACTTAATACAATACATTACATACATAGATATATTTTTTATTATACATAGTTATATATAATTGTTAATCAACCATGTCTGATTCAGAGCGAGTATACCTGTAATCGATTGATACAATCAAGTACTGAAATCAGCGACTACCACACGTTTTTGCGTAGGTTTTACACGCGCACATGCGTATTAAAAGCTACGTTTTCCATCAAAATTGATAGCTGTTTTTATTTTGTCATAAGTATATCTAAATCCATATCAAAGCGTCTCGAAACTTGGCACAGATATCTCTCATAGATCTAGAAAGAAGAGTGTTTACATCAAAAGTATAGTTTTATTTTTACTGATTCTCAAATGGTCTCAAGGCCGTATGGGTGTCATAGACAAGATGCCATGCCATTCATGTGGGTCAAACCCACTCTCAATGGATTAAAACATTAAGGTCGGAATATTTTATTTCTTCGCTGGCCTAGTGGTAATTAATGGTTCTGTTTACTATGAGGTGTTGAATTCGATTCCCGTGTGGAGCTAAATTTTATTGAGTTTCCTAGTAGCGACTAGCGGGCAGCGGCCCGGAACGAGGATTTGTGCCTGGTGGATGGCTATAGGGTCGCCCCTATTAAATAGGGATAAACGTATCCGGCGAAATGTGGGTGTACAATTAAATAAGTAGTATAACTTTTGCCTAATCCTTCGTGGAATGCAGGCGTGATTTTATGATCTTAAGTCTCCACACAATGGGTGCCCGAAGATGGACGGCGCCGCCGAGGCCCAGAAAGAGGTGGCGAGATCATCTGGACGCATACTATGAAGGCTGGCACGGAATGGCGCGGGAAAAGTGTACTTGTTAGGACTTGAAGGAGGCCTTTTCCCAGCAGTGGGACAGTATATCTTATACCTTTTAACAACAATATACATATGTACATACATACTCGTAATATATAATCTGAATATCGGAAACGGCTCCAACGATTTTAATGAAATTTATTAAATTTCATTAAAATCGTTGGAGCCGTTTGCAGAGGGTTTCGGGAGCGATATATCGATCTAGGTAGGTTTCATTTTTAGAAAACTTCGTTTTTTACGAGCAAAGATCGGTCATACAGGTATGACCGATCTTTACCATAATATACTTATACATATCATCTCTACCATATAAAAAAAGTCGGAAAATATGTATTTTCCGACTTTTTTTTTATATGAAATGGGTAACGAAATGGGTAATTTCAAAAACTAATATTGTATTCGGTCGAAGAATTTATATATTAAATAAAATTCACTGTAATACTGGCAAAGCTAAACACGAAGTTTGGAAAGGAGTTGCTGATATTTGAAATATCTGCACACTTTACCACACCTGATGCTTGTACAGTCAGATTGAAAACCGATTTTTTCCTAAAGTGCTGATAGAAATTGAATGGTGTTACGTACGGAATACTTTTGAAACTATACTATTATGAAAAAGGCCTTTCTTAAAGTTACAATCGTTATTTTAAAAGAAGTTCGCTTTTGCGTTGTACTTAAGTGATAGAAACCGTGACGTCCTGATGTTGATGTTTGATTCTCAGGTCGGACCAAGTGTTATTGAGTTTATCCAATAGGAATTTTCTCATTAGCAGACTGGAGTCTAGATTCCTGTCCGGAAGATAGCAACAGCCTCGCCCCCTATTACATGGGACTTATACAAAACTGGCGAAATTGTTGATGTTCCACCCTTCATCGACACATATCATCACGCTGTACTCCCCACAGGCGTGATGATATATGTTTGTCAGAAATAGAATAATGTTTATGCTCGTGACTGTACCTGAGGTGAGAAATAACAAATGAGAAAAGACTGTCATAGTCCAGTCGACCGCATATAATAAAGTGGTAAGAACACCAGAAAAAAAGGATGTTTTTGTCTTCTTAGGTATTGTTTGCCTGTACTATATTTTTGTATTCACCTATATCTGCAGATGCCGATGTCCAACAATGGACTGCTAAAGGTTAATGAAGTTAATGATGAACCCGCCACAAGTTTCCCACTTTTTTTACCCATTTATTACGCAAAGAAAAATCCTCCACTCGGGCCTGTTTTGCCCATTACAACAACCAAATATCAACACATATTTGCAGTGACAACTGATAACATATCTCCCTCCCTCCAGCGATCTTTGGTCATGTAACATTGCCGGCAACATATCTATGCGGGGCAATTATTCCTTCGCCCCCATTCTCTGCGAACAGCTTAGGAGTAGGACATGTTTATTTTCGACGTCGACGTTTGCCGTTTATTCGCGGGGCAATAACGTGACGTCAAGAATTCAAGATGACGACTACATAATTTTTTGTTGGAATTTCTTGAGAGCAGCGTGTCCTGTGCGTGATTATAGTGCAGTACGATGTAGGAGTAGTTGCTGGATGTGGCTCTGTATATGAGTAGAATTAATCTACGGTTTTTGTATATGCACATAGTTTGCCTGTTTGTTAGTTTCACTGCCTCGTTGGTCTGTTCCTGGGTTCAATTCTCGTGTCAACCAATGTGATATTTGGATTTTTCATAAAGAATTTCTCAGTCGTGGCACGGAGTCTGGTTGTGTCCCGTTTGATGGCAGGCTCACCCCCTATTACATAGCACTTGAACATAACTGGTGAAACTTTGGTGTACTGCAAATCTACCCAACCCTTTGCGGAACACAGGCGTGATGTTACATAGTTTACTTCTGAGGTTTTTTACACTGTTACATTAAAAACTACATTTACGTCATCAAATCAGAATCTATCTCAGTTAAGTCGCAAACTGGGCATCACTAAGTGCTTGCAATAGTGGCTGACACAGCAACGTGGGGATTAGCCCAAACAAAGAGAGGCCTATGCCCAGTAATTTTTGTTTCGTTTTCATCTATATAAAGTTGTTAGTCTGCTAGTGCTTTCTTCAAAATTCAAGAACAATCTGTTATGCTTCTTTAGAAGACCTCATTTATTTTTAAATTGTATGAAGTTGACATTATAAATGTTGATTTGTCCGGATTTTAAGCTACAAAATCTGGGGTATTTGTGCTTCTTGGACTTTAGAGATGGCAACACTAATATCAACACGACTTCCACTGCTGGGTGAAGACTGTGAATGATGATGACACCATTTTGTATGCAATAATACAATATAAGCTCACGGTCGCTCACATAACCCACGATTCCATTAAAATATAAATTCAAACAAATAATCTCTGTCACCAAGTCACATCCAGCCGCTCTACGTCAACACACAAACGAATTGCCGCCGCCGGCCGGCTTGCCAACGGATCAGTGACGTACTATTCACATTGTCTTGTATCTCTAGTCTGTTATCAGCTGCAATTGAAACTAACTCCATCCCGCATACGATTCAGTTGCTAATAGAAAAGACACGAGTTGTATTACACTAGTGGCTGTGGAAGATATGGACGGAAAATTGTTGTTTTAGTAACAGATTGTTCTGTTTCGTGTAAACAAAATAACTGTCTGGTATTATAAAACTAGCAGTCACCCGTGACTTCGCCTGCATATGTATCTTTTTAAATAACAGCCTATGTTTCACTTTGAAGTATACGCTGTAATACTGCAAAGTTTCATCAAAATCTGTTCTGTAGTTTTTGCGTTAAAGAGTCACAAACAAATACATCATCCCAAACTTTTACATTTATATTTTTACTAGCTTTTACCCGCCAATTAGTCCGCGTGAATGTCAGTTATCGCGGATGCCGATTAAGTCCCGGATCCAAAACGTATCCTATGCCTTTCCCAAACTATCTCCATAGCAAATTTCATAGAAATCGGTTCAGCAGAGATAGTAGTTTAAATTGCGGTCGAATATCGTGAAGCGGTTGTTAGGGTTGAGATGAGTTATTGGGTGCAGAAAATCGATTGATTGTCGTTAAAGAGTTTCATGCCTGTGAGTGAGTTGGAACTTGCGCTCAGCACAACTTGCGCAAACATGATTATTATTATTAGTGATGTTCCTAATCGGTGTTCTACATCGCGAGGCGATTACGTAGTTTGTGGGGTAAGCCTCAAGGTCACAACATCTTCAGCCTCAAGGGACATCACTGACATCGGTAAGTTAAGATCGTGAGGAAACATGAACCTATATAATCCATACTACTATATATATAAATATTATAAATGGGAAAGTGTGCGTGTCTGTTTATCCGTCTTTCACGCCTAAACCACTGAACGGTTTTCGATCAAATTTGGCAGAGAGATAGGATGCATCCCGGAAAAGGACATAGGCTACTTTTTTTATCAACAAACCACGCGGGCGAAGCCGCGGGCGGAAGCTAGTACTAATATAAATTTGACATTGCCAACCAGTCTTGAGCAAACGTGGTGATTAATGCTCGTGCCTTCTCTGTATGATAAGAGTCTTACGCCCTACAGTAGGGCGGGAACAGGCTGTTACTACTCGTATAATTTGATAAGCAGATGCTTTTCCGCAGCAGTGTTTTTTGGAACACTAAAACTCACAGTTTATTTAATAGTGTAAAATAACAATGTAGCAGCCCGTCCTTTGAAAGTTTTATCTTAGAGAAATAAAATACGCACCGAAGCGAGTGCCAAAACTTATTCAATGATTGACGATTAATATCTGTTAGAACGAATATTATGTTGATGGTACATTTATGCTTTGAGAGTTGTTTATGAAATAAACAATGTCGTCGGAATCGTTACGAAACTTATGAAAGGCGCGAAATAATATCTCCACATTTAATTGTAAAAATAGAAACGTATAGAAATATTAATAGAAACATAAAATATCTGTACTAAAATTATAAAGACTTAAAAAAAATTGTAAGTTTGTATGTAGGAGGTAATCTCCGGAACTAATGACCCAATTCTAAAATTGCTTACACTGTTAGAAAGTTACATTATTCCTGAGTGCTTAGGCTATACATTATATTTTTATGATGCATATTAGCCTATCTATCGCAATGTTAGTCCAAACCACGATTTTAAGCGGGTGGTGGGGATGTTAAAATTCGAAGGGAAAATACGGATACCACTCGGACGAAGTCGCGAGCGAAGTACTAGCATAAAATATATAAACAAATAAATAATACTAATAATATCATCGTCTTACTGTCCTACCACAGGCCAAAGGCCTCTTCTCATACAGAAAAGGAAAAAGCATTAATCACCACACTTGCTCAGGCTACCTTTATTCACTAAGCCCAGGTTTCTTCACTACGTTTTTCATCACCGGTGTCAGTAATGTCTAAAATTAATAATTCTAAGTAGTGTATACAATAAAACAATATAATTATTTGCTTAACACCTTAACTGCCAAACAACGAGACACAATAGAATATGTATTGTTTGTCGGTCATTTGGCGTTCAATGTGTTAAATGTATTTGGAATGTTTTGGATTGACCCAAAGGGGATACCAGACCTTAGCTTGCACATTTCAAGAGGAAACTAAGCCGTTAGTTACCCCTTCACTTTTCCACGGCAAGCTAAAGTAGCTCTCGCGTCCTCTACGCGTCTCATCGGAGAGCCACTTTACAGTCGCATTGTATAACTGTCCCTAGTTAACCGTAAACCAAGGATCCCTCACCTTAAGACTCTCGACCATAACCTCTCAGATTAATCAGTAAACTTTAACTGTCTTAATACCAGTGAGACAAACTCAATTACTCGGTACACGGGCAACATTTAATGGTCGTCGCCAGTGATCCGGAACGGCGGGGGATAAAGAGCCGGCCCTCATTGACCGTGGATCGTCAACAGTCGTTTGGTTACCCTTCGATCTGATTTGTAGGGATCATTCTTGGAATTGATTAGTAATTTGCACGTGGATTATGGTAGGGTTGAATTTTAATAGCTTAGTATATAAAGGATGTCATCAACATTGGGTCGTGGGGGTTGTTTTAATGCACAGCCTATATTGAAATATACGTCCAGCATTATATAGTATATTATCCAGCTTAATCTGGTTAGGTTGCAGTACCAAAATGGTAAAAAAGAGACTTATGGTGCGACTTTAGCTACTTATTTTATTAACTACATATGCTGGAAATTCGAAAAATTATACACAATGCTAGTCCACCTATAGAACAAGTGAAAGAATTAAAAAAATATAATGATTGTTTTCATTTAGGGTTGAAATTTTAAAGTGGGATATCTGGATCAACTGGGCCTCCTTTGCATATTATAAATCATACAAAACGGAAAACTCTTTTTACTACACGGAAAAATAAACGTTTTTTTTAATTTTGAGTTACTGTTTTTTGTTTCTCGATTGAAATAAGTTCGACGATCGAATGACTGAATCGAACTCGTGAGACAAACGAACTATGTCAAAATGCAAACGGATCCAATGATTTCCCTGAGTTGGTGAGCAAAATTGGGCTACGCGTATGGCCTTCTTTTCTGCGTAAACCTTGTTTATTGCACATACCATATACAAGAAGTGGTTATTGTCGATGGTGTGCTACAGACAAAATTCTTACATGATTAGGGCGATCCGTATGTAAAGTAAAGTACCAGCCTATTAATGTTCCACTGCAGGGCAAAGGCCTCTTCTCATATAGAGAAGGCATGAGCATTAATCACCACGCTTGCTCAAGACTGGTTGGCGATTTCAGACTTATATTAATTATGTAAGTCCAGGTTTCCTCACGATGTTTTCCTTCACCGATGTCAGTGATGTCCAAGATAAACTTAGAAAGTAGATATGAATTGAAAAACTCACATTGGTACTTGTCCAGGTTTGAACCATACAACCTCGTGCACAAGACGTGAGGCCTAAGCCATTGGGCCATCATGACATTGATGGGCGACCCGTATGTACAATGAAACTTGACAGAAAGTTGATATATTTAATACTAATGTATCTAAGTTAAAGAAGGGTCTTTGAAACCACTTCTTCGTCCTTGCATTGTGTACTGTATATTTAAAATTCGAAAGTAGCACTGTCTACTGTTTTTTTAAATTATTTGTTTATAAGTTTTGAGTATGAATGTAGAGACGAGTCGAGGGAGACGAAAGAATATATGGATGGATTGTGTGAAAGATGATATATGGCTAGGAAGGAGGTGACTTTTGAGATGACATCATCGTCCTCCTGCCCTGACTCTAATTTATTTGGGGTCGGCGCAGCAAGTCTTCTTCTATACATCTCTATTGACGGCAAATAGAGATCTATGGAAGAAGAAGACAAAGATTTAAAAGTAAAATAAAATAAATCGCCCTTTCCCGGTTTTAATATTTAATACAGAATAAGCGTTATTTTTTTATATGGTTCGTGTTGATACGAGTAATTAAGAACGATTTAATTGCAGTGTCATATCATTTTGGGGAATTTGGACCGCTTTAAATAAACCTCCTTGAAATTGAGGACAAACTTGTCGCGTACCCACGGATTATCGTTGCAACATGCATTGCCAAATTAATTAATACACGTGACAAAACCGCATTTAAACATAGCCCGTTTACTTATTCCTGTAACTAGTTATTTTAGGTCTGTCCCAAAAGAAGGCTAGATTTTTATTAGCTAGCTGTCAATTGTAATAAATAATAACTGTTTAATAAACTCGTGATTCTGGATCTGCCCAGATGTTTAAGGCCTCGCCTCTTGTGCACGAGGTTGTGGGTGCAAATCAAATACCTAGCAAGCCTAGTGCCATCAACCGGTCACAATCCAAACTCCGGGCTGTTAATGAGAAAATACGTATCAGAAAAACTCAATAACATTTGGCCCGACCTGGCGAACGAATCGAACCCAGGAACTAACGCTTTGCAGTCGCGCTTGGGGCTAGACCAACGCGGCAGTAAAACCAAGTCATTACACAGAACAACCAATCAACAAAAACAATACCAAAACTATGAAACCTGTATCCAATGAAACAGTGACGTCAGCTGGCATCCCGTGTCCGTTAATTAACAATTTCATGAGCAACGTCGCGGGATTATGATGCCCAACACTATTACCTATGTTGATGGCAAATAGATCCCTATAAAATGGCCGCCGTCTTTATTGGGGATCTTAACCTGTAACTTGGGGATATAAGGATGTAATTACTTTGTGTGAGGTAAGGATTAGGGCGTGTATTGGCAGATTATTATTAAAGGGTTTCAATGACATCTGGGATAAGCCCGGTGTTGTTAACGTCTCTTTATACCTATTGCTTAGCTCTTATCTGTCTCCTGCTTAATACGGAGGGAAAAGGACTTTTTTTAAACTTGCAATGTATGTTGATATGTGACTTTTTCAATCCATTTGTACTTTCTAAGTTTATCTTGGACATCACTAACATCGGTGAAGGAAAACATCGTGAGGAAACCTGGACTTATAATTAATAAAAGTCTGAAATCGCCTTCCCGTCCTGAGCAAGCGTGGTGATTAATGCTCATGCCATCCCTATAAGAGAAGGGGCCTTTGCCCTGCAGTGGGTCAGTAACAGGCTGGTATTTTTAATGTATGTTAGTCAGATAGTTTGTATATGTGTTATGGTTAAATCTTGCAAGCTAAATTGGAACGACTACTTTTCTAACTCTGCTCTCTTTTCATTGATTTTGTTGAGGGATCCAAGACAGTTGCATCGTTTGTTCGGAAGATGTCGTGCTTCATTACCTCGACGCTTTTCTGGCGGTCGTCACTGTTGATTCTGGCTTTCAAGAGCTGCTGGTGATGTGAATAGTGTAGCGAGTATGTCTCAAAAAAAAATAGGATCGAAGCGGAAATACACTTCGATGGACAATTCCCGTAGTTTAAAACGTTCAAAAACTAGCGGCAATCTCATCTCAGCGACACTTAATGTCAAAAACTTGTCAAAAATGTTGGTAAATAGGACGTATTTTTTACATATTGCGAACAAGATTAGAATGCAATCATTCTTCACGGGAATCGCAACTCTTATACATTTATACTCAATAAAGAAAAACTAAGAAATGATGAAACCCAGTGCTCTTTAAAAACATATCAATACGTTCCATGTCAATCACGACTACAATTCACTAATCACCACTTTTGGCGGACGATCAGTGGATCAATGTATAATGCAATTACAATCAACTGTTTTATTCTTATCTGATAAACTCTATAGACTAAGTAAAAGTATTAGTAAGTTCGCTCCAGGTAATCTAAAGAGATTACACTTAGACTATGCAATTAAACTTGGTTAGCTACGAGTAAGTTGTCTTATGAGTTTGTTTCAGCGCTTAGTCTCTGCGTATCTTATGTTTAGCTTCTAACTTATTTTAAGTAATTATAAGTATTTATAATTGTTTAAAAAAGATCGATCAAGTGCGACCTGCTCTTGCGCATGAAGCTTCCCGTATCATAGTACAAGTTAGAGAAACAGCGATTGTTGAGATCATGCAAAAATCGCCGAAAAAATCACATTCCTCGGCATCATTATCATTTTAGCCAAAAGTTATACAACAGTACACCCTTCCGCCCATCTAATTAACACATTTACTATGCCAATGACAGTTCAATGACATTAATTGCTTTTACTACGACGAAATTTTCAAACATATGAAGCAATTGATTAGGAACTTACTCGTATTTCAAAATCTTTCTGATTGTGATAGAGAGTGTACTGTGTATCTGTGCTGTTACCACTAACTTGTGATAAAGAATGAGAAATGTTAAAGCACCATAGCAATAGCCTACAATTCCTATCACCATATTTAATAGTACCCGAAGTGACGAGGAAACAATCAAACTGATCGGATTGTGTCGCCGAAGCTCAATTAACTCGGTAGTGGCGACGTTTGCGCCGATAGCTCACGAGCTGAGCCGAGCTCGTCCGACGAGCCCCGATTGTCACATTGTCACAACGCTTTGGAAAAGGAACGCACTTTGAAAATGGAAAATTTGAGCCCCATAGCTTTTTAAATGTAGGTAACTGAAAACTGTGCACTGCATATGCGTGATATCGGTGAGGAGTTAAAAATAAAAAGGAATTCTGCGGAATTGGTATTTTGGAAATTGTAGAATGGACAGACAGCCGGGTGGCATAGACGGTTTATGAAAATGCAAAGAATTAATACCTTACTTGCAGTAATTATATGTTACGATACAAGTAAATAATACAAGCCGGATAAAATGAAATGAATTGATATTTAATTCTGTATATGTTTAAAAAACATATTTACAAGTTAAAATAAAATAAATAAATTGGATTTAGATTAATGTCAGTGTTTTCCTACATCAATATACCTACTGAGAAGAAACACAGAAACAAACTCAGAGGTCACACTCTCTTTTAAACTCCAGACTCAGGTCTAGTCATGAGAGGACCATGCAGATTATTGTCTGAGATCAGATGGTCTCTTGCGGAAATAACCACACAGATATAAGTGGACCTGTAGAGTTAGTGCAAGCAATAGTTAGCAATCGTTTTTGATGTCCCACTGCAGGACAAAGGCCTTTTCTCACACAGAGAAGGCACGAGGATTCGTGAGGATTAATCACCACGCTTGCTCAAGGCAATTCTTGATTTCAGACTTAATTGCTTAATTTAGTCCTGGTTTCTTAACAATGTTTTTCTACACCGATATCCGAGATGTCTAAGATGTACTTAGAAAGTACCTACTTTATAAATTTAGACGTGAGTTTTTCAGTTCATAATTACCTAGTTATGAATTGATTTAGTCACTATGGTACTTGCCCGGATCGGATTTAAAGCATGTTGCGAAATAATAACATGTTTAGTAGCAATGCCTTTATTGTATATATTGCCATAATAAAGGCCTTTATTGTTTTCTCTACCAGTATAATTTTCTACCATATAATGTCAATAAAGGCCTTCATTGTTTTTTCTACCAGACTCGGATCGTCTGTTTGGTACATTTTACAACTACGACTGACCCAATTCTATTGAATACTAGGGCCATGGAATCCGACTCCCATCTAGTTTTTCGAAACATCACGTGACCAGAGGACTGCTCATTTTTTGGTCAAAGAATCAGCAAAGCCTTTCAACTTGGCAATGCTGACAGCCTTTTGTGCATTTTTTCCATAGACAGCGCAGCGACCGAATTTTTAGATGCCATAGGATTGCTTCGTTCTCTTTTTAAACGTGTACATATTTCTGTTAGCTAATAATGATGTAATTTTGTCTTTAAATTTTAATGCAATCATTAGGGGTCCATCCATATATTTTCAACGAACGAATCAACAAATTGACACATTGTGTGATAAAGGGCAGGCATGGGTCATAAGCTATGTGACGTCACATGTCAAAATCAATCAAGGGGTCAATTCCAGAAATTTGACCACTTGTGACAAGGACGGGGGGAGGGGTCTAAACTAATAAAATTTGTGTGACGTAATTTATGGATGGCTTTATAGTCGATTTGTTACTCTGCAAAGCTGAAAATCAAAAAGTTTACATAAAGCACAGCAGCTTCGTTTCCCTAGTCTCAGCTAAATTTCTAAAACCGGAATATCTCAAAATAATATATTGTAAATAATGATCTCAACTATTGGTATCCAGTTGCGAGCTGTTCTTGGGACATGAATCACGTCGTATTGTTTATGGTAAGGCAAGGCGCGAATACTATAGTTTCAGAACTAATGTTGATATGCGTCATTATTGCTGGGAGCGTTGATATATGGCGATTAAAAGGCTTCTTAGATCTGCTGATGGCTCAACTATTAGAGAATTAAAATCTGGGAGTGTAGAAATAATTATCATCATCATTTTATTGGTTTGTAAACATGCCCCTGCTGAAAGTTTTTATTTTGTTTTATGCGTACCTAAGTAATAATAAACAGTATTAAAAGTGGTTTTAAAACACAGGCCGTTCTGACATTTATTGTATTTTTGTATATTATTTGAAGCAATTTAATCGTATGTAGGTACCTATTTGGTGAATCATTTTGTATGCCTAATGGCGGGACATAGATAGTTTCTGAAATGTATATAAAATAATATATACCACTTATTGTTTACTTATGTTCACAAAATAAATGAATTTGAATTTTATGCAATCCTTTTTAATGATATCACAATGACCTGTTTAGTGTAATAAACAATGTGTACCAGCTCAGTCAGAGGAGTTCTGGGAATACTTCTTTGGGCTTTACTGCTTTATATGTTTTTTTTTGTTGTTTATTATATATTTTGTTTTTAATTCTGTTAGTTTTAATCCGTAGTGCTAGGCAACTGGGCTTAACCCGGCTGTAAAAGTCCCTTTGTGCCTATTGTCCCAGCTCTGTTCTGTCTCCTGCGTGAAATGGAGGGAAGGGGAAATTGTATATTTTTCTAACTCCTCCGCTGTTCTTTTCTGGTCCAAGACAGTTGAATCGTTTCTCCGGGATTCGTCGGGCTTCATTGTATTGACGCTTTTCTGTTGGTCGCCACTGTTAAATCTACTTTTCAGGAGGTGCAGTGGTTTGAAAAAAGTGTGGCGGGCTTGTTTTATATGTTAAAAATACTTGTGAAATAGTTGACCCAATATCCAAAGCCGGTATGGACACAGCTGTAACTCCGGTATTCCCAGATCTCGAGGTTACTTGTAAGTCGTAACTATTCGGTAATAATGCTATAAAACCTGGCCTTGTACACACAACAGTATTGAACAATGTATGTGCGGGTTTACTGTGTGCCGATTTTTCAAGACCATTCTTTGAAGTGGTATGACGAAGCCCTTGTGTGAAGTTCAGTGGACATGCATGGTTTGTTCTAATGAACCTCTTAAAGAACCCAAATGAAAGAAAGGAAAGAGACGAAACATGTTTATTTTCTACTAAGAAAGTGTATTATGCTATTATGAGGACAAACACTGAAAAAATAAACTTCTAATGATAGTGTGTGTGTGTGTGTGGGTGTGACTCGTGTGTGTAAAATTAAGGTCAGAAGATATTTCCTATGAGGTAACGGTAACTGTGAGAAAAACTCCTGGAAATCTGTTCCTTGTGGTCGATGAGAGGATGACATTACCCTTTCGTGTGTTCATGTGGTAACCACGAACACACAAAACATAACATCACTCCTGTAATCCCCGATGGGTTATGCAGTGGTGTTCCTATAAATAGTACTCCCACATTTGCCAGATAAGTTTAAATCCCATGTAATAGGGGTTGAGCCTATTGCCACTGACCGGACACATATCCAGACTCCGGGCTGTTACTAAAGAATTCCAGATGAAATCCCCATAACGCTTTGCCCGACCGGGGAATCGAACTCAGGACCACATGTTCAGCAGTAGCGCTTGCCACTACAAGACTAACGAGGCAGATTAGTGAAGACACCACACGATATTATAACTATAATAATACCCTAAGATCTTATTACCCACTTTAAAACTCCAGCCCCCTATTTTGTTTCCTAATTCAATGAAATTAAAAATATTTCTTCCAGTTTTTTTTTTTCATTCTTAATTTAAAGACGATATCACTATAGTCGTTACTGTAACAAGCAGTTTTGACAGACAATCAGATGAACAGAAAGACAGACATAGTTGCACCACAAGGATTCGATGGCATGGTTCGCGCAGTGGGTGAGCGATTGACTGCTGTACCACGTGTCGTGGGTTCTATTCTCGCACTGAACAAATATTTTCATGGTATGTTTGAGAGTTTGACTGCTTGTAAACGCAACCACAATACAGGAGAAATTCCTAGAGACAATGTGTTAAAAAAAATAGGATTCCGTTTTTACCACGTTTGGTGGGGAACTTTAAAACAAAAAACCAACTCAGTTCCAGTACTAACCGAAAACGTCAACAATTCGTACTAACTATTGGTCTACTATTGAAACAGCACCTCTACATATAACGTACGTAAAACTAATTTCGTTTGACTAATAACTAGGTAATTAGGTAGGCAATAACTAGGTAGAGCTCGTGGCTAAATAAAAACAGCCGCACGGGTTGATTGAAGGTTAAGCTACGCCTACCGAGGTCAGTCTGTTAATGGGTGACCGTTCGTAACATATCGAGACTCCTCCGTGCCTCTGAAAGCACGTTAAGATGTTGGTTCCGGCTGTCATTTACATATCTTTAACAGTCGTTACGGGTAGTCAAAAGCTCGAAAGTCTGACAACCAGTCTTACCAAGGGGTATAGTGTTGCCCAGTAACTGGGTTGTGGAGGTCAGATAGGCAGTAGCTCCATGTTAAATACTGGTATTCAGCTGCATCCGGTTAGACTGGAAGCCGACCCCAACATAGTTGGGAAAAGGCTAGGCAGATGATACAATAACTAGGTAATTTCACGTTTTCGGGTGAACAACTTCTAGCAAGATTGTGCTAGGATTATAACTGGTGTCTAGATATACTTAACCGCTACACGGCATTAAATAGGCCGTCAGTCTGATTGCGAGCGTTACATAAAAATAAAACACATCGCATAATTTTTATCAAGGGCCAAAGGTTTCATCACGTACGCGCTCACGCGAGTGACGTCATCATGCGCATGGGCACCTCGCATTGTAAACATTCACATTTAACTGGGCTCCAGTTAAATAATGCTGTGGTTTTCTTTATTTATTGACACAGAGCATGGTGTTAAGTGGTTTAATATGAAGGATGTTGGCAAGAATTAATCCACCAGTTAAATGGAGAATTTTACTCCCCCCGTATACTAACGCTGTTATCAATATCATTTTTTACCAATCTACCGCCGTTTTGTAGTTTTGTAAATAACCTAATAATCATAATTTCAATAAATGCTGACTCTCAGAGTAATCAGATGTTGCATTTATTTATTTATCATATAATATATAATGAAATATATATCACGTTAAACGCCAAGAGATACGAGAACCGTGCCTCGGAAAGGACGTTAAGCCGTTGGACCCGGCTGTCATATATAGATCTTTGACAGTCGTTACGGGTAGTCAGAAACCCGAAAGTCTTACCAAACGGTATCGTGTTGCCCAGTAACTGGGTTGTGGAGGTCAGATAGGCAGTCGCTCCATGTAAAATACTGGTATTCAGCTGCATCCGGTTAAACTGGTAGCCGACCCCAACATAGTTGGGAAAAGGCTAGGCAGATGATGAAACGCCAAATGACCGACAAACAATACATTTTCTATTGTGTCTCGTTGTCTGGCAGTTAAGGTGTTAAATATAATATAATAATAAAATAAGTAGATTAAACCTAAATATAAACAGAAACATCACAGCTACGTTTTTCTAATCTTGCTGTTCAGTTTCCAGTCTAACTGGAATCCATTGTATTTACACAATTTACCCAAAGCCAGTGCCAAGTGACCTTCAGAACCCAATTATTGGGCACACACAATTATTAGTACACGACAGGACGGATGCAGCAATGAAAATAGCTAGAGGTATGCATTCTTAAAACACAGGTCAATGACCCGACGACATCTATAATTTCAGATGCCTAGACCTAAATAGCCCGAAGAAAAAACGTATGAGAATGTTTACACATTTATAAGCCACCCAATTTGCAATGGCCGCCAAAATTCCAGTCTTTCAAACAATTTTGAATTAATGCATCCGTTATTATTAATATCATGTCGCTTACAAACATTATTTACAAGGTATGTGTGAAAACTATTAAGTTCTTAAAACTATTTAAATACTTGTGTTTTGCAGAAGACTCGTGGCTAAATAATAAAAGCCGCACGGTTTGTTCGAAGGTTAAGCTACGCTTGTCGAGGTCAGTCTGTGGATGGGTGATCGTTCGTAACATATCGAGACTCCTCCGTAAATCGGAAAGCACGCTAAGCCGTTGGTCCCAGCTGTCATTTATTATTATTTTGTTGTGGAGGTCAGATTGGCAGTTGCTTCATGTAAAATACTGGTTCTCAGCTGCATCCGGTTAGTCTAGAACCCGACCCCTACATAGTTGGGGAAAGGCTAGGCAGATGATGATGATAATGGTTTGATTGGCGGTTAATCTATACTCGCCGAGGTCTATCTTCGGATGGATGGCCATCAATTACCTGCACCCCTGGAAAACACGTTCAGCTGTTGGTCCAGGCTGTCATTCATGAATATTTGACAGTCGTTACGGGTAGTTTTGGCAACCAGCCTTCTCAAAAGGTATTGTGTGTGTACTCATTAACTGGGTTGTGGAGGTCAGATGCAGTGTCTCCATGTGAAATACTAATATTCAGCTGCGCCCGGTTAGACTGGAAGTCGAACCCATCATTCCTGGGAAAAGGTTAGGCAGATGATGATGATGAAAAAAAATATTCCGAGTCTTTGTCTACTGTTGGACTATCTCATATAAACATCAACACCATTTATTATAGGTAGGTTAAAGGTACATTATTCGTATATTCCAACCAGTCCAAGACTATCATATAGAAATAATAATAATAATGCTGGACAATACACACAGCATCATCTAGCCCCAAGCTAAGCAGAGCTTGTGTTATGGGTACTAGATGACTGATACACTTAATACAATATATTACATAGATAGATATTTTTTATTATACATAGGAAATACCCAGAACACCCGGAACAAATATTTGTAGATCGTACAAACATTTGTCCCAAGGCGGGAATCGAACCCGCAACCTCTTGCGTCGCAGGCGGACCTTCGACCGCCGCGCCACATCGGTCGTCAAAAAGAGCTAACAAAAAAGATGAGAAAAGATAAGAAAAATGGGCTAACATCATCATCACGCCTGTATCGAAGGGTTGGGCAAAGGTAGTCAGTTATATTTAACATAAAGCATGTAATAAGGGGCAAGCCCATTGCCAGTGTTGCTATTAACCGGCCACAAATTCAGACTCCGGGCTGTTACTGAAAAATTCCAGGCGGATAAACCTTTATCAGATCCAGGAATCGACTCCATGACCTCATGTTTAGCTGAAACACTTGCGACTAATAGACTAATGAAGCAGAAATATTTTGACACACAGAGATACCTCCACATTTTGGTATATTCTTTTGACGGGAGCACTTGGAACAGCTTCAGAGTGATCAGACATGGCAGATAACCGAAATGATAGTCACAACGCCCCATATACAGATACTACCAGACTGTATTGACTTCACCAAGTACACTACTTGACGTTTCCGATTGGTAAGAACCAGGCAATGTGCAAATTAACTAGCTGACCCGGAAAACGTAGTT
The DNA here is from genome assembly GCA_905147745.2 of Phlogophora meticulosa. Classification (NCBI taxonomy): domain Eukaryota; kingdom Metazoa; phylum Arthropoda; class Insecta; order Lepidoptera; family Noctuidae; genus Phlogophora; species Phlogophora meticulosa. Next base: position 10,001,915 of record LR990538.1, on the reverse strand, counting down.
TTGCCTTGCCATATTAAGTCAAAACAAAATTTAAAAAAATGTTTTTGGTGGACCACTCTTATCTCTTAGGGGTATGAAAAATAGATGTTGGCCGATTCTCAGACCTACTCGATATACACACACAATTTCATTCAAATCGGTCCAGTCGTTGCGGAGGAGTTTGGTAACAAACATCGCGACACGATAATTTTATATATTAGACTAGCTTCAGCACGCGGCTTTGTCCTTTGGGTTCTTTTTTATAATACTTTTTGAATGCCGTGAAATTTTGCAAAAAGTTTTATAAATAAGAACCTAATTATAAATAAGACTCCCAGCCCCTTTAAAGCATTAGTTTTGAAAATAAAATATAGACTATGTTAGTCGCTGATAACGTAGCTTTCTTTGGTGAGAGAATTGTTACAATCGAGCAAACAGTTTTTGAGTTTATCCTTAATAAACAAAAATACAAACAATCAAATCTTTCCTCCTTAGTACAAGCTTTACATTACCTCGCAATGTTCGTATGTAACCTGTCGCCAAAATTCACAAGCTATTTTAATGTTATTAGTTTAGGTAATAACTGTCTTATTGTTAAAGAATATTTGAGAAAAAATACCTGAAAAGTACATTGAATATCAGGTCATAATCGCAAAAGAAGAAAAACATCCCACTTACCAAAGAATGCCAAAGGCAAGTGCCTAAGTGGCATCCTTAACCAACAGAATCAAGCCTAGTAAACAAGATTTTCATAAAAGTTGAAGGGGACAGGTAACTCGTGGATTTCTTGGAAGACGTTGTTATTGCAGGAGCTAGCAGCTAGCGGAATGCTGAAACACTTGAAATATGAAAACAGTAAAGCACTGAAACTTTCTTCACCATTATTTTTATTCTTTCTTTATTTAGTTACAGAGAAACTTTTGATATTTGTTCATTTGATGATGAGTATTTTTTATTACCCAACTGAGCCAAAAACCGTGAATGTTTTTTGAGACGTGGCATAAGTACACTTGGTTGTACATAACGTAGTATCACGACTGTATTCCATTGAAGGGTTAATCAGAGATGTATTTGTAGTACCGCCACATTTCGCCTGGTATTTTAATAGGGGGCGAACTTGTTAAAGACATAATTTGTAAGTTTTAATGGTGTACAATAAAGAATTTTTGCGTTTTTCTCCGACCAATCTTTTGCAAACGTATCTAAGTCGTCACGCCAGCGTTCCCTCAGCGACGACGCCCGTCTTCTGGCTCCCACTGCATGACCACTCTGGCTCATTGGTCCTGACGAATCCTACAGAAATGGCCTGCCCAATCCTACTCCAACTCTAAAGCCTTATGGCCCACATCAGTGATTCCAGTTTTTGAGCGTATTGTTATATTACGAATTCTGTCACTTAGCTTAATACCCAATACGATACGCTCCATCGCCCTTTGGTAAACCTTGAGTCTAGACTTTTGAGACTCGGTCAGGGACCAAGTTTGAGCACCGCAGGTTAGGATGGGCAGAATGCAGATGTCGATGAGTTTGCGCTTCAGGGATAAAGGAATACAATACAGAGTATTCTATTCTATTTTTGTTGCCATTATCTAGGCACTAATCCAGGATACGAGTTTCTACTGAGATGGAAAACCCAATAACACATTGCCGCTACAACGGAACCGACAATCACATGTTATTTGAACTATGAATTGAAATGTCAGTTAAGGAGCTCGTGGCTTGCCGAGAGATCAGTATGTGGATGGGTGACTGATGATTACACGTCGAAACTCCTCCGTGCCTCGCAAAGAACGTTGAGCTGTTGGTCCCGGCTGTAATTTGTGGATCTTGGGCAGGTTTTACGGGTAGTCAGAAGCCCGAAAGACTGACAACCTTTCTGCGAAGGGGTATCGTGTTGCCCATTACCTTATATGATACCCCTGTTGAATTTATTTAT